>CM075653.1:79467638-81967638 GCA_037953625.1 Crotalaria pallida
TTAACATGGTCCGGTCTAGTTCGGTCCAGATATTTTTTATGTACAAAAACCGGACCGGACCATTTATAAAGAGATCTTTACTGACGTCGGTGGGAGGTTTTATGCAACCGATTCTTGCATCCATTGATAATGATGATGACCTCCTAGAGAACTGTTGGTATAAAAATGATGGTGGCGTAGAGGAGGAGCATTTTGACTTGTTCCTTATTATCGAAGTCAGTGAGGAGGAATATGCTGAGTGGTGCAAACCTTGGCAAGGGCCTCTCGTAGTGAGCGTTTTGGGAAAAAGAAGGCAAAACTACTAGATTGGTCCCTTAAGTTATTTTTTGGTTGCGATTTCGTCCCTTAACTTTTTTTCGTTTCAAATAAGTCCTGAAGTTTGTAAGTCGTTTCGAATAAATCCTTCTGTCCAAAACTGTGTAACACCGTTAACTGGAGTGTCCTACGTGGCAACCTTGTCCTACGTGGCTAAAGTCCTCAAAACGCTGTCGTTTTAATCTGAAAACTTAAAACGAAAACGACGACGTATAACGTGGATCTAACGTTGATCTTCATCTTCTTATATAATTAGGGTTTATGTTTGCCCCCTTTCTGTAGGTCTTTTTCTTCTCTTCTCTGTTTCTGGGTTCCACATTCAACAATGTCTTCTTCACAAGATTGCTCCAAGAACGATCGCAAACGAAGCTCGAATTGGGAAACTTCAAGCACGTTCGATTCCGCGGCGTCGTACAACAGAGAGTTTGAAGGTATGCCTCCATACTGTGCTTGCGGTGGAGTTAGGGCTGTACTATGAACTGCACGCACATAGGAGCACTATGGGCTTCGATTCTAGGGTGTAGGTTCTATAAGGTAAATAATGTGTTATTACTGTTTGTTGTAGCTGATATGATTTTGGTTAGGGTTTTCAACAATTCCTTTTCTTCTTCTACAGAAGGATGTGAAAGATTCAGGGTGCAATTTCTTTGATTGGTACAAAGATGATGTTGTTCGTGAGAAGGAGATGACGATTATGAAACAGAAGATTGAGATGGACTCCATTCAGACGGATTTAGACTTCATTAAGAAGGATTTAGAGTTGTTTAAGAAAGATTGTAACATCCTAAACTTTATTTTAAATGAAATTATTAAATAAAAACCTAAGAAAAAATTGGAATAATGACTTAATGAATTTTGGTAGATAGGTGGGTGGTGATTATAAGTCCTAGGGGTTGTATAGAAGGCAGTTGTGGCTTCGGGCAAAGTCATATAAGCGAAATCGGGAGTTAAATCGGCGTTTTAGATGTTAGAAATCGACCGAAAAGAGAAAATTAGAAATTTATTATAGGATGCTAAGAAAATCAATTCCACCGTTGGATATGAAGTTTATGGGGTGAAGAAGCTTATCTAAAAATTTGGACCCGATCCGACGGTTAACGAAAACGTTATGGCGAATCGAAGGTTGAAGACCATGTTTCTCGCCCAGGCGCACCAGCCATGCGCCCAGGCGGGTGCACTGTTCATACGTGCACCAGACAGTGAAAAACCCGCCCAGGCGAGGCATCAATTCACCCAGGCGAGCGGTGATGCGCACCAGCCGCACCAGTTTTGCGTGTGGCGCGCCAAAAACCCCCCGACCGCACCATTTTCACACACCAGGTGCACCAGCAGCACCAGCTGGTGCCAGAACCCGCCCAGGCGCGTGGCGCAGACCAGATTGAATCCGGTGCATCGATTCTGGCTTGCTGGCTAAGTTTTCAGCCCCAGCCACACGATTTTTCCCAGGCCCAAGGCAAGAAATGAACACCCAAAAACATAACACTTCACCACCTTTCAACTCCAACACAAACCCACCATCTTCATCAACTTTCCCTCAACTCCAAGACCATTTTCATCATCATTCCATCATAAACACTTGATTCTTGGGCACCTCCACCCAAAATCAAACACACCCATCAAGCCTTGCACCATAGATTTTGATTGAAGCTTCATTCCTTCTTCTCCCTTTTCTCACACGACTTGCACCCTCTCTTCCTTCTTCTTGGTTTTTCAATTTCCACCATTGTTGGGGTAAGAAAGGCTTCATACCATGATATTACTTTCCTTTTCATCCCAACTTTCCTTAGTTCATAGAAATTATGTTTAAAACCTTAGGGTTCTTGCACTCATGGTTATGTAGGGATTTTGTTTCATGCCTTCCAACCAAAACCAAGGCAAGGACAAGGATCACTCATCTTGTGCTCTCTCAAATAGGATTGTGTACCATCATTTCATCATTTCCTTATTGCGGTGGCAAGCTAGGCTTAGGAAATTCAAGTTTCCAAGATTTTGAGCTAGGGCTCACTAAGGTTCTATTTACTTCTTGCTAATTTAAGGTAAGGAGTGGGTTATAGTGAGTATTACCGTACTCTGGGGTTTAGTTTACAATATGCATATAATGGGTACTAAGAGTTATGTGTTAGTTTAGGTTGATATGATATAGAATAATTGTTAAAAATAAAATTTATGACTTAGGGAAATTATTTTGATGTTGATATGTTCCATCTTGATATTTGGTAATTGGTGATGATTTGAATGCTTGATTTGTGAAATGAATGAGATATTATGTTGATTAGAATTCAAGGCAAAGAATGACAATAATGAATAAAGTAAATAATAATGGAAAGTGCAGTGGAATTGTGGATCGGTGCATTGATAGACTAGGTGCCCCTGCCGGGTGTACCAAAGTCCTAAGGGCCAAGTGCTCAACCAGGCTAAAATCCCATTAGGTACAAATTCCCTGTTAGGCATCAATGCACCAAGACTCAATTCGCTGCCGGACTAAAAGATCTAAAATGTGTTGAGAATGTGAAAAGTGAATGAATTCAAATAACTGAATGTAATTGAATTGTGGAAATTATGTGATAGCATAGCCTAACAGGTGAAGCCTTTTGGGTGAGAAAGTCCTGGTTGAGCGAGAGACCCTTGGGTGTACCAAATGCCTGGAAGGAGCGTTAAAATTCCTAGTGATGCAAACCTGTTGTAACCGGGAGTGTCGTACAGACGTGGTAAGACGTTATCGCGCTGTGGGTGCGAACGCACTGAATGAGAAATGTGATTATAAATGATGAAAAGAGAATAAAGGGCATCATGAGATTAATGCATGAGTATAAAGAGATAAAATTGACTTGAGAAACTAATGAATACTTGAAAATGAATTGTGATACGTTGACTCTTATTTTGCTGTGATTGAACTGCTATATGTGTGTGGCTTAATTATACATTATGTCTTAATTGGAAACTGCCTCCCCATTTTATGTGTAATACTCACTCCTTATTATCTCCACAGGTACTGAGGAAGAGTTTGCACCCGATCAGGCCGAGCAGGAGTACTCTCCCTCACAAGGAGAGTAGGTCACTTTTGGCTATGTAGGACATGGGAATGTCCTGGGCCCAGTAATCTGATGTGAATCATTTTTGTTGTATATATAATGTAAATAGCTTTTTGGGGGCCCAGAACGACTCCTTTTGGGAAGGGGTCTTATTTTGGGGAAAAACTGTTTTCCAAAACTTGTTTATATTCCGCTTAACTCTGATGTTTTAAACTTGCTTTTCTGATGCGTGCACGAAGTTGCACAAGCTATGATGTATGTATATAGCCTTGCTAGCTTCTGGAATTTGGAAATGTTATTGTTTATTAGGTTGCAGGAAAACCAGAAATTTTGGGAAAGTCCTAAAAACAAACAAATATATGACGTGATTTTTATCATACTCATGGAAACTCATGCAAGAGGGGATAAAGCATAAAGAATCATTAATTGCATTGGTTTAGATAAGTATGCTTATGTGGATGGTACAAAGCTCGCGGGAGGTATTTGGTGCTTATGGGATTCTAATTCCTAGAAATTTGATATCATTTTTACTAATTCTCAGTATATTCATATGTTAGTTTCTTTTAATAATAATGAACCTTGTTTCCTTACAACTATTTATGGGAGTCCCCAACCTCTTTGACGCAGGTCCTTATGAAGGGATATTGGCCAAATGGCTTCTATAGTTGATGGTCTGTAGGCGCTTATTGTAATACCCGCAATTTCCTCATTTATTTTTATTATTAAAAAATAAAATAGAAATTTAAATAACGTATTTGATTTCTTATAAGAAATTCAATTTCCATAATTAAATAAAGTTAGTATTTTAAAACGTGATTTTAATTAATTTATTTATTTAAATTAGATTTTTTTTTATTCTGTACTTCCTTTAAAGTAAAGAGGAAAATTTAATTTCCCTCTCTAAGTGGGTACCACGGCCAAATATAAAAGAAGGAAAAATTTTAAGTTTACCCTACAAGCTAAGTGAGAAAGTACTTTTAGAGCCTTATTTTCAAATTCAACAAGTATAATAATTAGTTGTCTTCCCAAGGAACCCACTTTTGACAAAATTAAAAACCCACTCAATTTTGTCTCACTTTCTAACCATAAACCCTTATCCCTAAAGATGTCCTAAACTACAAAATTGCCATTATGTCTTTTAGTTTCCATTAACCCAATTTTTAAGCCATGAACCCCATTAACCCCCACCTAATATAAATACCCATAAACCCCCCACCCACTTACACTTTACTCTAGACTTAAACTTAGAGAAAAAAAAGAGAAGAAGATAGAGAGAAGAAGAGGAGAAATCGTGAGGGAGCAAGGAAGAAGAGGAAGATTTTCCTTGAATTTTTCTACTCCATTTCTTAACTTCATTTAGGTAACCATGTTTAATCTTAACTTCTTTTCTCTTTCATTTTCAGTTTTGTTTGATTGTTCATGGAGGTTTTGTTGTTTTGATTCAAATGAGTTCATGCATGCCAATTTTTCATGTTTTTCTTAAAATTTCTAAGTCCTAATATGCAAAGATTTAAGCTTGAAACTAAGAAATGGACATGCATGTATTCAAGAGGTCCATACGGTTTTTCTATTTACTTTAGCACAAATAATTTTAGTTTTCTTTGATGATTCGGTTTATGCTTGGAAGGCGGAAATAAAAATTGATTTTTGTTGATCTTGAAATGCATGTTAATGAGTTGATTTATTTTGCAAAAATTTCCAATTTTTCTATATGCATGTTTCGGCCAAGACTAGAAAATAGGGGAAATAATTTTGTTTGATGATGCATGTTATTTATTAATGAACTTTGATTATTTTCTTGACTTATTTTTCGGTTTGTTTGTGAAAATAAATAAATGAATTGATTTTGTCTTGGTTGGGTTGATGATGATGCTATACGGTTTGGCCTAGGGAGTATGCATGTGTTAGAGTAATGTGAAAATTGTAATTAGAGGTCGAGATTCACTAAAGGGATGGACAAGAGTGAATCGACCAAACACTTAGGATTTATAAAACATTAATAAAACATTAAAAGACATTGACTAATGCGGTGAATTGAGTGTGAAGTAGTGGAGAGGAAGATATACTGTGTTATCTACGGATACTCAGGTCTGCGATTGTGATAAGGGAGGGTGATGACGGTGATACGTCAAGAAACATCGAGTACCTTTCTAGGCGGAAATAGTCTATATGTGATCGGGGATTAATACCCAGGGGAATGTTGCGTGTTCTGCACCTCGAACTAGAAAAGTATTGTCGCCCCCTTGATCAAATTTGAAACGATGAGAGGGAACCTGAACGAGACTGGCTGTTCAAATGGTATTGGGCCCCGATTGATAATGAGATTAATGTGATATGTGCTTAAGTTTATGCTTATGATGATGATGATTTCTCGGCAGTTAGACCTGCGTGGATTAAGGTTCTTGTATGTCCCGTTTGCTTCCGATTAGGCTTGGGAGGACATGGAGGAGATGTAGTCGTGTGAGCTAACTTGTTACCCGTTTGTCTCAATGATGTTCTGTTTCCCCACGTCATTGATGTACTCGAATCAAATAAGACTTAATGAAAAAGATTGAGAAGTTAATTTTTGGTAACGATTCAAGACTTTGGCAATGCGGTTGATAAGAAAGATCAAGTTATTAATTCATTGATGATGATGATGATCATGTATGACATGTATATATGTGAATTCTATTTGGTTATCTGTTTATTGCTTTGAAATATGCATTGTGGTACGTCTGCTATATCGACGTGGTATGCGTCCGGAAAAGCTTATTCTTTCTCATGTCTCGTTGTTTCTCTTCGTTATTAGTGGACGACGCAACGAGCAGATGGCATACCGCATTGAGATTTAGATGTGGCCCCTAGCGTGGGGAGTGTGGGAAGTCACCCGTGACGGGTGGATCTGGAGAGGCAACACCCGGTTAAAGATTTCAGACGTTTTGAGAGGAGTTAGAATTGATCTGCACATCAGTGGCATCACCCTGAGGGATTATATGGACGGAGGACCCCGGGATTACAATGCGCAGCCTGCGGAGCCTTCACCGCTTACTGTGTTGGAGCCTGAGGAGAGTGAACTTGAAGAAGAAGAGGATGAGCCTGCTGCTGAGCCGGAGAGGAGTATGTTCCGGTGAAGGATTCCGACTCTAACTCTGACCCAGCTGGTGGACCATAGGATATGTCGCTTGGATGTTGCTGCTGTTATGTTTTTTTTGTTTTGGTTTTAGTATTGGGTCTTGATCTAACTGAGGATGTCATGCTCTCGATTACTACTGATGTAACTCTTTTGATGTTTTGATGTATTTTGGGGTTATAAGTCTGTAACTCTTTTATTCAGCTTTTCGTATTGGTATCAAACTTATTTATGTATGTGGTACTGAAGTGACTTGACAAATGTTGGTTATGTTTATGAAACAAATTTTTGGTGGTGATGTTGTGTATGTTCGTTACAGCTCGATTTTGTGAAGGGTGAATGGCGGTGATATCTTTATGTAAATAAATAAATAATGATAACTTCTTTTACAAAGCAAATGAAATTAAAGTGTCACGTGAATGTTTGTAAAAAAAATTATCCTCATTTTGACTAAGTTTAAAATATAATTAAATGAACATTTTTGAATAAACAAAATCGGGGTGTTACATTTGTTGGTATCAGAGATAAGTTTATCCTCAGTGGCCTTAAGCATAGCCTTAAATGTTTGCCTTGTGTGATCCCTGATAGTGTGATAGTGTGTTTGTGTCAATGTGTGTGTGAGTCTTGAGTCTTTGTGTTCATCTGAAGGAGAAGATGGCTCGTGGGCGACCCTGTGGTTCTGGACAGGGGAATGCTGGTGGGGAAGCTGATGTTCCCAACCTTGCAGCTTGATGGCTCAGGTGACTGCTATGATGACTGGGGTGAACGACAATCTAAAAGCGCTACATCAACAAGCTCAGCAGAATATCAACAATCAGAATCAGCCTCAGAATGTGGAACCACAAGGAATTCGGGGATTGGATGAGTTCCGTCGTTGCAACCAGAAGGAGTTTGTTGGAGGTTTTGCGCCGGATGTGGCTCGTGAATGGATTGAGAATCTGGAAAGGATTTTTGAGGGAATGGGACAGTGTGATGATGCCCAAAAGGTTGCTTATGCTGGGTATATGCTGATAAAGGACGCTTTGGCTTGGTGGAAAACAACTAAGCAAGTTATGGTGCATGCTAGAGAAGAGATCAATTGGGAGTCTTTTAAGGGCAGATTTCTGGAAAAGTATTTTTCGGAAGATGTAAGGACTGAGAAGGAGATGGAATTTTTGAAGCTGGTGCAAGGGAACTTGTCAGTCGGGGAGTACGTGGCTAAATTTGAGGATTTGGCCCAGTATGTGCCTCAATATGCTAATGGAGAGAATGAAAGGTCTAAGTGTGCGAAGTTCAGGGATGGTTTGAAGGCTGAGATCAAGTTGGCTTTTTCGCACTTAGAGATCAACTAGTTTGCAGCTTTGGTTAACAAGTGTAGGATGTACGAAGGAGAATTAAGGGCTAAGGCTGTGACGGACAAGGTGGCAAGTCCTCCTGCAAGTAGTGGACCAATCCGAAACTATCCGTATCATAGGAATTCTGGTGGAAGGTATAGAACACTCGGACCGTATCCTCATTCCGGAAGAAGAAGGGATCGTAGGATCGGAGGAAGTGGATCACCAGAAAGTGGAAGTAGTAATTTTAATCTAAATGGTGGCAGTGGTGGCGGTTCTCGCCCTGGAAATCATGGAGGTGCGAGTAGCAATCGTGTAGGTAACCCTGGAAGCAGTAGTGGAGGAAACCGAGTCAACAATGGAGGGAGTCAACGGAATATACCCCCTCGTTGCAATTAGTGTGGTCATAATCATTTCGGACCGTTGTGCCCAACAACTAATCCGAATTGCTTTAATTGCAACAAGCCTGGTCATATTGCTCGCTTCTTTCAGGAACCAAAGAGGGCACCTAGTTCTGAGAATGATGTGAGGCCAAGTAATCAAGGAAGGGTCTTCATGATGAGTGGAGCTGAAGCTGCT
Source organism: Crotalaria pallida (assembly GCA_037953625.1). NCBI lineage: Eukaryota > Viridiplantae > Streptophyta > Magnoliopsida > Fabales > Fabaceae > Crotalaria > Crotalaria pallida. Next base: position 79,475,990 of record CM075653.1, read on the forward strand.
AATGCTTCCAATCTGATTCAAGGTGAGTGTTTCATTTTTAAGAATTCTTTGCTTGTGTTGTATGATATGAGAGCTACGCACTCGTTTATAGCTAGTGATGTGGTGAAAAAGTTGAATTTACAATTAGAAGTGTTACCCTTTGACTTGACCGTGTCTGCCCTGACCAGTGACCCAGTCACAGTGTCAACCTATTGCCCACTGTGTCCAGTAGCAATTGAGGGAAAAACCTATCTTGTCAATTTAATTCAATTGCCTCTTACCCAAATAGATGTCATTTTACCAATGTATTAGCTTACTCGAAATCATGTTCTCTTGAACTGTTCCGACAAGTCACTCGTATTTAGTGAACCCAAAATTTGTGAGCCAAACCCCGTGGAACTTGAGCACTTATCTGCCAAGCAAATCCTAGCTTCATTGAAAGATGGAGGCATAGCTTACATGTCCCTAGCTTCTTTAGACAGCAAGGAGGACAATGAGCTCGACAAGCTGCCAGTGGTGAAGGATTTTCCTGATGTTTTCCCCGAGGAAATACCTGGTTTTCCGCCAAGGCAAGAGGTGGAGTTTAGCATCGATGTACTTCCTGGAACTAGACCGATTTCACAAGCTTCGTATAGGATGGCGCCAATGGAATTGGTGGAATTGAAGAAGCAAATATAGGAGTTGTTGGAGAAGCGTCTGATTCGGCCGAGTGTATTGCCAAGGGGAGCGCCGGTGTTGTTTGTCAAGAAGAAGGACGGTAGCATGCGTTTGTGTACGGACTATCGTCAGTTAAATAAGGTGACGATAAAGAATAAGTATTCTTTGCCTCGGATATACGATTTGTTGGATCAATTGAAGGGTGCAACAGTATTTTCTAAGATTGATCTTCGATCGGGATATCACCAGATCAGAGTGAAGGAAGAGGACATCCCAAAGACTGCTTTTAGAACTTGCTATGGACATTACGAGTATCTGGTTATGCCATTTGGTGTTACGAATGCTCCTGCTTGTTCATGGTTATATGAACCCAAATTTTCACTCTTACCTGGATTCATTTGTTTTCGTGTTTATCGATGACATTTTGATCTATTCTAAGGACAAGGAAGAGCATGCCGAGCATTTGAGAATAGTTTTGAAGGTGTTGAAGGAGAAACAACTCTACGCCAAGTTGTCAAAATGTGACTTTTGGTTGGATTCAGTGCACTTTTTAGGACATGTGATCACAAAGGAAGGAATCGCAGTGTATCCTGCTAAGGTAACAGCGGTGTTGGAATGGAGAGCTTTGACGATGATGGTGGAAATTCGAAGTTTCTTAGGTCTTGCTAGCTACTACCGAAGGTTTATAGAAGGATTTTCTCGATTGTCGCAGCCATTGACGAAGTTAACAAGGAAAGGACAGTCGTTTGTTTGGACGACTAAGTGTGAGGAAAGTTTCCAAGAATTGAAGAAAAGATTAACAACAGCGCCAGTTTTGGTTTTTCCCGACACATCTAAGTCGTTCTGTGTGTATTGTGATGCTTCAAAGCAAGGGTTAGAATGTGTAGTCATGCATGAAAGGAGAGTCATAGCGTATGCTTCACGACAATTAAAGGTACATGAGCACAATTACCCGCTCATGACTTCGAGTTTGCAGCGGTGGTTTTTGCTCTGAAGATTTGGAGGCATTATCTGTATGGCTTAAGGATTGAAGTTTTCAGTGACCACAAGAGCTTGAAGTACCTGTTTGAGCATAAGGAATTCAATATGTGCCAGAGGAGATGGATGGAGTTCTTAAAGGATTATGATTTTGTAATGCAATATCATTCTGGTAAGACGAAGTGGTAGCTGATGCTTTGAGTAGGAAGTATTTGCACGTTTCGGCATTGATGGTGAGAGAATTGAAGTTGATAGAGAAGTTCAAAGACTTAAATTTGGTAGTAGAATTGAAGATGAAAAGCATGTTGTTGGGGATGTTGTCGGTGTCAAGTGGATTTGTGGAGCAAATCAAAGGACTTCAAGGGACTGACAAAGAGCTACAAGAGAAGAAGAAGCTCTCAGCTGAAGGACAGGAGGTGGAATTCCAAGTGGGAACAGATGGAGTATTGAGCTTTAATGGACGGATATGTGTACCGAATGATGTTGGATTGAAGGAAATGATTTTGGAGGAGGCGCACAAGAGTAAGTTCAGTATTCATCCTGGATCGTCGAAGATGTATCAGGATTTGAAGAAGTCATTTTGGTGGCCTGGAATGAAAAAGGAAGTGGCAGAGTATGTCTCCAGATGCTTGACTTTTCAGAAGGCAAAGATTGAGCATAAGAAGCACGGAGGTGGATTACAGTCATTGTCAGTACCGGTGTGGATATGGGATAATATCTTGATGGATTTTGTTTATGGATTCCCAAGGACTCAGAAAGGGTACGATGTTGTATGGGTAATCGTAGATAGACTTACCAAGACGGCACAATTTCTTCCAACATGAGGTATTCTCTTGAGAAGTTGGCTGACTTGTATATCAGAGAAGTGGTGAGGTTACATGGAGTCCCCTCAAGTATAGTGTCTGATAGAGATCTGCGCTTTACTTCGAAATTCTGGGAAAGTTTGCAAGCGGCAATGGGAACAAGGTTAAGTTTGAGTTCGGCTTATCACCCGCAGACAGATGGTCAGTCAGAAAGGACAATTTTGACTTTAAAAGATTTGCTCAGAGCATGTGCAATGAAGCGATCGATAAGTTGGGATTCATTTTTGCATCTGATTGAATTCACTTACAACAATAGTTTTCACTCAAGTATTGGAATGGCACCATATGAAGCACTGTATGGCAGGACATGTGTATCACCCTACCTTTTTATTTCATTTATTATATTTAAAATCATGAAAATTTTAGAAAAAATTTTACGGAGTTTGCTTTAAATTATGGACCTTTCTCTTATTCAAAAATTTGTACTGTCAGGTCCAGAATAAAATAAAACATATACTTTTATATTATGCTTCATAATAATAAAATTTGGGTCGTATGTCAACAATTTGGGATATCACATATTCCGAATACATATATAAACAAAAGAGGACATTTAAATGTCCATCAAGGCAAATGATATCCCCTTTTTCAAATATACATTTATAATTAATTATCCATTCAAATTATTAAGAAAGTACAATTATCCAAATTAGTGAAGTAATATCAGAAGCTAATTGGTTGCATTTTCTATGATTTATATCATAGAATAGAGTTACTTTCCACTAATAGGGAATTACTCATCCTCAGCAAACGAGATGTCAAAGTCACCTATAAAGTGTGTACCTAAAATAGACAACACAGAGGGTGAGATATTCATTCAAAAATCAAAGGAAACATGTAAAAATAATATTAAAACATAATAATGCATGTGTAACATAATTAACCATATCAACATTACATGTATAGTGATGCAATGCAATATAATTCCAATTATATGTTCCATATACCCTTTTTATTTCTTTTCCATTTCCCATTTTCCATTTCTTTTCATAGTAGTCATTACTACTTTCCATTTTTCCTTTTTCCTCACATCGCCCTCCACACTTTAGGAAAGATCAACTAGGAGTAAGTGTCCCTCAACCATTGCCTGCACAGTACTTCACGAATCGTTCTTCGTACAATTTCGAGTAGTTTTCCCAAAATTGGCTATAGCAGGGACAACCCTCGACTAGTCCAGGAAGTATCTAAGTGACTGATAAAACTATTATAGTGTGCACCAATCCCTGACTATCCGGTACTTCGCGAAACGTACTTCGTATTGTTGTTCCTTTGGAAGATCAAAGTCCTCTATAATAGTTTTTCGCGATTGTTTCAATAACACAATCTAATCACTATAATACTTTCGTCCGTCAATTCTATGAACCTTCACGAAACGTCCTTCAGTTCATAGAATCTTCACGCATCTTTCCTAATTCCTAACATCCTCCTTACTTCATAATTTACGTGTTTCTAGTTCATTTTAATTGATTTGATAATTAAGCCTTTTAATAATTAGATCAACTTAGTTGGGTGTTCTAACTTAGGGTACTTAAGCCTAGTAATAAATTAATTGTTCACTTGAGTAAAATAATAACAATAACAACAATAATAGCATTCATTCATCCAAGATCAGTGAAATCTTATGCATATAACCAATTAATCAAGCATTATCATCATCATTCATCAACTAATATAAACCCTAAATTTTAGAAATTAATAATTTCACAACCAATATACAATCAAACACACATATATCATCATATTCCTATCATTATAATTACATCATTCCTCTAATTAAAGAGAATATCTCCCCTCTTACCTCATGTAGAGAGAGAAGGATGTAGAGAGAGAGACTCCTCTCCTAGCTTCAATCAACACTCCTTAGTCTCTTTTCCTTTATTATTCATCACTTCCTAGCCTTTCTTCTTCACTTCTATGGTAAAAATCATTTGATTCCAAGGTTAGGGTTCATGATGTTTGATGGGGGTGAGAGGAGAGGGATTGGTTTAGGGGTTTGTAGAGAGGGAAAGTGGAGGATTAAGCATGTAATTGAGGCATAAACTTGGTTTCTTTGATTTATTTGGCCATTGATGAAGGAATTTGGAAGAAATTTGGACTTGGGTTGAGGAATTAGGGTTCTAGGGTTTGGAAATGGATTTACGAGTGAAATGGGGCTGTTGGTGCAATTTTATATAATCTGGTGCGTTTTTCAACACCGGTGTGCGCTCAGGCGCACCGTGCCATGCGCTTAGGCGCGCAAGCGCCTGCAAGATCTGGTGCAGCTGGTGCATGAGGCTGATTGCATCGGCTGACGCATACGGAACTGAAATGGTGCACCAACCTAGTGCGTGTTCTCTGATTCTAGTGCGTCAGGTGCGCCTGGGCGCGCCAGCCCTGTGCCTGTGCGCACCAACTGCTAAAGTTTTTTTTTCAAACACATCCTAACTTATTCCAAAGCCTCTTAAAAAATAAAATATACATTAAAACATTATAATTATTTTTCTTATTACCATTTAACTACTAACAAAATTGGAGATGTTACAAAGCGTAGGACACCATTGTATTGGTTTAAAACAGGAGAAGATTTGCTTTTGGGACCCGAGATAGTGTAGCAAATGACAGAGACGATCAAGATGGTTCAGGAGAAGATGATAGCAGCTCAAAGTCGGCAGAAAAGCTATCATGATAAGACAAGAATTCCGCTTGAGTTTAAGGAAGGAGATCATGTGTTTATGAGGGTAGTGCCAACTACCGGGATCGGTAGAGTGCTCGAAACCAAAAAGCTTACACCTCGTTTCATAGGTCCTTACCCAATTCTAAAGAGAGTAGGTTCTGTAGCTTACCAAATTGCTTTACCCCCCTATATTTTCCAACCTACACAATGTTTTCCATGTGTCTCAATTGAGAAAGTATGTGAGTGACCCATCCCACATCATTGAGCCTGATTCAATACAACACAAGGATAATCTTATGTATGAAACTTTACCCTTGAGGATTGATGGGCATAGTGTGAAAAAGTTGAGAGGAAAGGATAATCCTCTAGTTAAGGTTGTGTGGAGTCAAGTTAATGGGGAAGATGCGACTTGGGAGCTTGAGAGTAGCATGAGGGCTTCGTACCCTCACTTGTTTGAAGCAGGTACGTCATTTCTCGAGAACAAGAAATCTTTAAGTTGGGGAGGATTGTCATACCCGCAATTTCCTCGCTTATTTTTATTATTAAAAAATAAAATAGAAAATTAAATAACGTATTTGATTTCTTATAAGAAATTCAATTTCCATAATTAAATTAAGTTAGTATTTTAAACCATGATTTTTATTTATTTTGTACTTCTTTTAAAGTAGAGAGGAAAATTTAATTTCCTCTTTAAGTGGGTACCACGGCCAAACATAGAAGGAGAAAGAAAAATTTTAAGCTCACCCTACAAGCTAAGTGAGAAAGTACCTTTAGAGCCTTATTTTCAAATTCAAAAAGTGTAATAATTAGTTGTCTTCCCAATGAACCCACTTTTGACAAAATTAAAAACCCATTCACTTTTGTCTCACTTTCTAACCATAAACCCTTATCCCTAAAGTTGTCCTAAACTACAAAATTGCCATCATGTCTTTTGGTTTCCATTAACCCCATTTTTTAAGCCATGAACCCCATTAACCCCCACCTAATATAAATACCCATAAACCCCACCCACTTACACTTTACTCTAGACTTAAACTTAGGAAAAAAAAAAAAGAGAAGAAGATAGAGAGAAGAAGAGGATAAACCGTGAGGGAGCAAGGAAAAAGAGGAAGATTTTCCTTGAATTTTTCTTCTCCATTTCTTAACTTCATTTAGGTAACCATGTTTAATCTTAACTTCTTTTCTATTTTCTCTTTCATTTTTCGGTTTTGTTTGATTGTTCATGGAGGTTTTGTTGTTTTGACTCAAATGAGTTTATGCATGCCAATTTTTCACGTTTCTCTTTGATTTCTAAGTCCTACTATGCATAGATTTAAGCTTGAAACTAAGAAATGGACATGCAAGTATTCAAGAGGTCCATACCGTTTTTCTATTTATTTTTGCAGAAATAATTTTAGTTTTCTTTGATGATTCGGTTTATGCTTGATGTAACATCCCGAATTTTAATCTCAAATATAATTAGACTAATAATAGGTTTGGGTAAATGGAATGATAATTACGAGTCTCAATTAAGTGTTAAAATGAGAGGTTTAGTGTTAAGAAACATCTAATAATAGAAAAATTAGGAATAAATGAATTATATCTCAAACCATAAATTTCACCGTTGGATATGAAGATAAGGGTCTTAGGAAGCTTGCCTCCAAATTTGAACAAGATCTGACGGTTAACGAAGAAGTTATAGCGTGGTCAACGCAAAGTCAACAAGCTCACGCCCAGGCGCGCCAGCCTCACGCCCAGGCGCGCTGACTTGCATCAGATGCACCAGTTCAGACAGATTTGCGCCCAGGCATGGCACGCAAGCCTCCTCCATGGCACTAAGCTTGATTTTAGTTTGATCCTACACCTAATCACTCCCTCCCTCTTGATTCCAAGCTCTCTCTCTCCTAGGGCTTTCTCTCTCCTCCCTAGCTTTCCTTTTCCCTCCGCCGGAACCGCCACCGTGGCCACGAACCACAGCCACCTCCGCCTCCACGACCCCTCACCACCGCCATAAACTCCTCCCTCTTCCATTATCTCTCTCACCCGCAATCTCTCTCCTCCTTGAGCTCTCTCTCTCTCTCTTCCTCTTTCTTTAGTGACGATCCACCATCGAAGAAGCCACCGGCGCCGGCCATCCCGTGAGCTACGACCCAGGACCACGCCTCCACCTTCTTGGGTCACCGGTGTTCGCTGCGGATCCGGATCTAACCGCCACCGTTCTCACTAACAAGGAGCAACACCCACGCCGTCATCGTCGTCGTGGCCGACTCTTCCATTGTGCTCGGGACCTAAGCTTAGCGGAGTCTCGAGAGTGAACCGGGTTGGGTCGGTGTGACCGCAAGTAAGATCGGGACAAGCCGAAGCAGGATCTCCCCGCCGAGTCGCAAACCAGGTTTTATTAAAGCTCGAGGTAAGATGGGTTGTGTTACCTTTACTTAGAAAGTAAATTCTAGGATGCTATAGTGGTAACTAAGAATATGGAAATTAAAAAGTATGTTCATGAACCTTAGGGTAGTCCCCGTTGATGTAATGGTGTATTTAGAATTGTTAAAGGAAACCACACCTTAGGGAATAGAATATAAGTTTAGGATAAGGTCTGGAATGAGAGTGTAATTAGGATATAAAATGGTTAATATTGAATGAAAACATAGAATAACATAAAATAAAACCAAAGGGAAAAGTTAAGAAAAACCAACTAACGTGAGACTAAAAGAGTAAAAGGGTAATTGTAATAGGCAACGAGAGTAGAACTATTAAACTAAAAGTGAGGTATAAGAGGGATTAAAATGTGAAGACAATAAGGATGTGTGGAGTCAGGTTAGTTAAGTGTTGTAGGGATTAGTGAAATAGAAAAGAAATAATGAACTTAATTTTAAAATGTAAATAGGGAACCGGTAAACGGACTCAGAGATAAAATAAATAAATGAAGATGGAGGAAGTTAATAGGACAGTTAAATAGAATGGAATTAATGAAATAGGAATAATAATTTAAGTAATAGTGTAAGATAGAGGAAACAAGGAAATAATTAAGAACTAGTAACGAGAATTAAAATATAATGTATATGACCAAGCCAAAAAGAGTTAGTTAAAAACGAGAATAATTAGTAAAGAGGAATACTTAAAATATAAGAAGATAAAGAAAAGAGAAAGGAAAAATGGTAGGCGGTCGGTAGTCACTGTCATCACTAAAAGAAATAAAAGAAATAAAGGGCTCGATGGTAGGCGGGCGGTAGTCACTGTCATCACTAAAAAAATTAAAAGAAATAAAGGATTTGATGGCAGGCGGGCGGTAGTCACTGTCATCACTAAAAGAAATAAAAGACATAAAGGATTCGATGGCAGACGGGCAGTAGTCATTGTCATCACTAAAAGAATTAAAAGATGGGGTGGCAGACGGTCGATAGACACTGTCACCAGTAAAAAGGTAATGGAATAAAAAGGTAACTGGCTCTGTGCCAAATAATGAAAAGGAAAAGAATGGAAACAAAATAAGGAATGCAAGAAAATGAAATAGGGAACTAAGAATGAAAAGACATGTGAGAAAATGAATAGAGAGCTAAGATTGAAAAGAAATGTGGGAATGAGAGAAGAAGTAAAAGAAATTAAATGTACGGAAATTTATGTATAATGTATGTTAATAATAATGTAGGCTTAGTTTATTACTATGTCTTCTTATAGGATTTAAATTTCTAGGTTCTGTGCAATGCTACCCTTCTTGCTATATTTTGTAGGTACATAAGTGGAGCTTACATGAGTCATGGCCGAGCAGGATTACATTCCACTACGTGGATTGTACATTTATTATGAGTGAACCGATATTTTGTAATTTAGAATTTGTAATAGTTGCATGCCCTGAAACTTGTACTAATCGGGCGTTAGGTTTTGATCTGGCTATTAAACTACTGAGTTTTAAGTTTTTAAATAATTTTGGTCTGACAGGTTTAAAAGAAGAAATTTTTGGAAAGTCTGAAAAACAGAGAAAACTCTGCCGGATTTTCGTAAGAACTTTTATTAGAAATCAAGTTTCAAAATAATTTTTCTAGCATCAATTTTTATTAAAACTTAAAATTAACTAATTAATTGTGAGGTTGTTACACTTGGAATGGGGAAATAAAAATTGATTTTTGTTGTAACACCCCGACTTCGGCAACTTGAAAACATCATCTCTTTAACCAAAAATATAGTAAAAATTTGGGAAATTTTTTTTTTTAAGGTGGCATGGACATGAGAGTCTTTAAGTTCAAAAACATTTCAGTAACTTAATTGAAAGAAAATAATATTCTCATGTCACACATCGCTTCAAGTTCCAAACCGAGATGTTACTTAACATCGCGCTTTGTAACTTAGCTTCATATATCTAATTTGGGAAAACAGTTTCATTTCTTGTTTCATAAACTTCGTTCCTTCAAAAGCCATACTCCATAAATTTACAAGTGGGGTTCAGAATGATATGACAATGTAACCAAGTAGTTGCAAGGGATACAGTGCTCAAGGGAATTACCTATTATTATTCTTGACCTCTAATCTTCTTCGCTGAAGTCCACTGCCGAAGCCTACAGGGACGGCCATCTATCCGTTGCAATACCGGAATAACCCAATACGACAACATGATAGAAGAGATGGTCAGGATTCTAGAAGTACATCCATGACCAGACAGAATACTACCAACTCAAAATAAAAATATAGGAATCATGCAATAACCACTACTCATGCTATGCACATGACCAATATATTCACATAAACACATAGGAAACACTTATGAATAAATACTTCAAATATAACAAGTCATAAATCATCACAACACACATCACTTTACTTGGCCTCATAAGCCCTCGAATATTCAAGTCTTATCATCATCTTTTCACTCTTTCTTTCCAACGATCAATTATACTTTCTATCTTTGGATCTTTCTCAATTCTTCACAAATTCTTTATGCTTCCTTTCTTATGATCTTTTGCCATTATTAAGTCTTATCAAATGGTTCGTTCAATGATGAGGGGGACACATCAATGAACGCGCACATGCGTCTACATCTCCTCGGTCATCCACCCAACCTAGTCGGAAGCTAACAGGAGTACAGGACCTTTACCACGCGGGCACGACAGCTGTCACACAAACAAATGGTCCCAGACCAGGAGGACTCAGCCTCAATTCATTTCAATACACATATATATCAAGGCACGCTCTTAGCGGCAATCTCAAATGCCCCGTTCCAGTCCCTCTCACTGTTCTCGAATTGCCATAGGGGGCGACAGTACTATTCTAGTCTCGAGTGCAGAACTCACCACGGCATAGGACCGATCTGCCCGTACCACATATGGAATTCGTTCCGCCTAGAATAGCACTCAAGGCTTCTTGACGTATCACCGTCTTTACCCTCCCCTATTGCAATCACAACCCGAATATCCGCAGATACTCCGGGGTATCTTCCTCTCCACTACTTCGATACGACACTCATACCTCACCGCGCATATAAATGTCTTTTAAAGTCTTTTAAAATTTTAGTTTTATTAAACGGCTTAATCCTAACAGTCGGCTCGTCCTTAGTGCAACCCTTCAACGAAACCCGACCACTAAACGCAATCTTTTTCCCCCTAAATCACGTTGGCCCTTGGCCTCACATCACATTCATCTCATTATCATGACAGACTCTTTCTCATCTCATCTCATCATCACAATTCACATAAACTCATGCTCAGCGTAATTCTCATCAACATCATCATCATCTTTCCTCGTCTTTCTCAAATATCTTTTCGCCAAAACTTTTTCGAAAACATGATTTCACAGAAACTTTTACTTTTCAAAACATTTTCTGAAACCTCATTTCATAAATTCCTTCCCGAAACTTTTCCAAAATAACGTTTCCAAACACTTTCACAAAAATATTATTTACACAAAAGCTTTTCAAAAATCTCTTTTCAAAACCTTTTTCAAAAATCACATTTTTGGGTGAGTGTTAATGGAGGAGCAAGCTCAACTCAACACTAAGCTTCTTCCCAAAAACGTGTACGAGGAATCACGTCTCCATTCAAACCACATCTCACTCTCATAACAGCATTTCTCCTCTCCAATCACAACTCTTTGTACTCCATTGCTTATACAACCTTTATTATCATTCTTCTTTCTTTTAATCACGTTTTCTTTCGAATCTCAACTCTTTATTCCTTTTACAATTCTTTCATCTTAATCTTTTCCCATACTTCTCAAGTCTTACTCTTTCTCATTACCACATATAATCACATTCCATTTTTACAATTCCTTCGTCTCATAACTCATTTCTTTTCATGATTCTCATCATTACGCACAACTTTTCCAAACAGACAAAATATACTCCACAGAATAATTCACAGAGAAATTCAATACGTAATAAAATCAACAATGCATCATATTTAAACAAATAAGTAAACATCTAGCACATATATGCATGACGTATGATAATGCAGCATATAACATATTAGACTCGCTGTACTCAGTTTCGATATGAGTCTACGCGTCACGATGACCTAGGCCTACTGCATCTCTCACCTCACACTCCAGCATCTGAAATCGTTGCGAGTCCTTCCCCATAAGTCGATCGTTCCGCTTCTTGGCTTATACGTACCTCGTACTACATAGACGATACTAACGTTATAATTCTATCTTAAACAATCGTCCTATTAAGATCAAAACGCGTTTTCGAAAACTCTTTTATCTCTCGTCGGAAAATCGTAAATCGTTAAAACTTTTTCAAATCAGATCTTCTCAAGTTAAATGCTATTTAAAACTTAAACTTTAATCCAGCCAAATAAATTTTTTTTTTAGATTGACAACAACTTGAATAAAATCTGGACAGCAATCATGCAAGTCCATAAACCATTTTTCAGAAAATCCGAAAACACCGAAAAATCAAACTTTAGTTCATATAATACTTTGTTATAAAATAAACACTTAAATAATTTATTTTTTCAAACTTAACATTGTGAAATGAATTAAGGGCAGCAACCACTAAGTCCAAAGTTTCTCAATCAAATCAAAGCAAAACTACTTCAAAAACCAATTAACTTTCAAAACCGATTACACAACACTTTAGTTAATCAAATAATTCATTCATATAATCACTCATTCAATCAATTCAAGGCATCATACTTATCATATAAGGCAGCCAAGGTCATAACATAAGCATAAAAATTCATATTCACTAAAAACATTCAAGTAGAATCCTAGTGTAATTACAAGCAAAACACAAAAGATAAAATCCAAAGCAATATCAAACCAATTTATTTAATTCTCAAAATTTCCAGAACATACACATATATGCCAAAGTTCATCATATAAAAATTTCAAGTCATTTGAACAATCCTAAGTTAGGTTTCAAATCAAGTTTTGCATGAAAACAAAACAGAACTGTTGCTGGTCAGAGGCAAAAACGTTATTATTAAAAATAGTTTCTCAACTCAGAATTGCATAAACATTGGTATAACTCTTCCTTATACAATCAAGACTATCTCATAAAATTTTCAGAATATTTGGAGCTGTGAAAGTCATACTTTTCTAATTAAAATTGTCACGAAGTCCAGAAAATCTGAACCAAGTGATTCACTGTTTTACCTTTAGTAAAAATACCAAATCAACTCCAAATCTCTTCAAATTTTACAGAGAACATCTAGAGATGTCCAGGAAGCTACCATAAAATTTTCAACCCATTTAGAGCAGTACAAATTTGAAAATTATTTTCATCTTGGAACTGAAAAACTTATTTTCTGAAAACCATTTTCACAAAGTTGGTTCTCATAAAAATAGGAAATAAATTCCAAAAATCATTTAAAAATTCAGAGAAGCTTATTTTAATAGGTTTAAGACAGTGGCAAAATTCCAGAATTATTAAACATACACAAAGATCATTTATCGAAATCAAAACGCATGTAAATCACAATTTCATCATATACTTTTTATTCAACGAATTTGTTTTATCCATGTCTTTTTATGAAAATTAAAATACACACATACATACAAATCAATTACAAAATCAATCCATCAATTATTATTTTCTTCAAAAACCGTGTTAACATAGTTTATGAAAACAATTTTCTTTAACTCAAATAAAACATGCATCATCTTTACAAATAAGAATCAAGCCTTTTAAGCTAAAAATCAAGAATTAAATTAAACTAACCTAGATTTTGACATGCACTTAGTTAAGATTAATAGATCTTAAGAAAAATCATGCATGCATTATCATTTAAGAATAAAAATCAAGGTTTTAAGAGAAAAATCAAAACAAACATCAAAACTTATTCCTTTTCATTAGATCATTCCATGCACATATCAAATACTTCACTTAAAAATTTATTCCCAAGGATGTAAGCCAATACCGAAACACACATAAATTCATTTTATCAAAATTTCATGCTTTAAGTTAAACTCCTTTACCAAAAGTAATTTTTTCTTTACATGCACCAAAAATCAAATCAAGCAAGAAAATAAAATCATGAACACAAAAGTCCTCTTAAAACCGAATTGAACATTAAGTTCCTAAATATTTTAGATCTATTATTTTCAAGCCAAGATCTTTCACATACATGTAGGAAAATTAAGATCAACTTGAGAAAATCACATGCATGCAAGGAAAATACTAGATCTAGGCTCAAAATCAACACTTCGAACCAAAAATAAAATGATGAAAAAGAAAGAACATCAACATAAGGCTTTAGCATATTACAAATTATTTTTAAGTCTTTAGAGTCCAAAATTAAAGAATAACAACACATAAAATCCTCTTTAAACTTAGAAAAATTAACAAGCATGGAAGGAAATGAAATAGATCTATAGAGAAAACTAGACTATTACAAAAAAAAAATTCTTCTTGTTCTTCAAGTTCCTACCATGAAAAGATGTTGGTCTTCTAGTCTCCTAGTGTTTGAATCTTCAAGAAAAAGGGTTTGATCAAGCTAGAGTCTCCTTCTTCTTCCTCACGGTTTTTTTTTTTTATATATATGTCTCAAGAGCTAATGTTGCTCTTGAGACTTGAGTGTTTGTGTTGGTGGAAGGAAGAAAATGGAAGGATGAATGGAAAGAACGAAGGAGAGAAAGAAATGGGAGAGAGAATGGAACTAGTGAATTGAATGGGTGAAACACAATCCCTTCTTGGCTCTTAATTTTGGTTCGACCACATGCAAGGAAGGAGTACCAAGACACCTACTTGGTCTCCAAGTCTTGTTTTATTTTCTTTTTATTATTTTTTTTTTTTGTGTTTCCTATAGGCTTAGTCACACACACACAAGTGTCACACATACACACTTACACCTATCATGCACACACTTGTCACTCACACACACACGTGTCTTCTACATGCACACACACACATGTCTTATTTAATTATTTATTTATTATTATTTTTTTATTTAAATTCATTAATTCACAAAATCAAGCCATTAACTCTAAGATCACAATTATACATACACACATACGTAGCACATACACACATAAATACACATATATACTCATACACATTCACACACACATTCATCAATCAATCACACACTTAGTCACAAAATAATAATCAAGCACACACATTAACAATTAAACACAATTTCTTTTAAATAATTAACTGTACTTATTGGTTGCACTTATAGCCCTTATTTAATTTTCTAAAATCATAATTTAATATATTAAAGGTAATCCCAAAAGGAAAAATTCATTAAAAATCAAAAACTATTTTTCATGATTTATTCCTTGAAAATTCGTCCTTTACAGCTCTGAAGAATGATTTTCGCAAACCAACCCAGAAAATTATGAAAGATACTATTTTTCATTTCGATACGATCATTTTGATATAAAGATCATAAAAATCGGAGTTACGATTAAAAAGTTATGGATTTTCGAAGTTAATACATCTAAGAAAATCCATAAAGATTCATTTTCAAAACAAATCACCAACAAAAAAAATCATTTTTTTCATTTTTTTTATTAACCAAATCAATCCATATTCAATAAAAATCATTTTCGCTAACTTCATAAAAATATTAGTTTATCAAAACTTTGCAAAATCAACACTGAATAAAATACTCGTTGAAAACCTTTTGTAAAATCGTTTCTCAAAACTTTTTCTTTAATAAATTTTTATTCGTCCCAGTCGGAAAACGCGGGATGTTACATTTGTTGATCTTGAAATGCGTGTTAATGTGCTGATTTATTTTGCAAAAATTTCCAATTTTTCGCTATGCATGTTTCGGCCAAGATTAGAAAATAGGGGAAATAATTATGTTTGATGATGCATGTTATTTATTGATGAACTTTGATTATTTTCTTGACTTATTTTTTCGGTTTCTTTGTGAAAATAAATAAATGAATTGATTTTGTCTTGGTTGGGTTGATGATGATGCTATACGGTTTTGCCTAAGGAGTATGCATGTGTTAGAGTAATTTGAGTTTATGTGTTGATTTATAACAAGATTCGGTCATGCATGTGAGATTGATTAAACGATTTTTGTTTCTCTCAAATGAACTTACATGTTAATGTTATGAAGTGACTAATTTGGTTTAAGTGTTTAAGAGTTGTGATTCTTGGTTTATTTATGTTATTGTTTCGGCCCCTTTTTGTTTCAGTGTAGGAACATGAAAATTTAATTGTTTTGGATTGATTATATGTTATATGTTTGGTTTAGAGTTAGTTAATTGGTTGCATGTTAAAGTTTGGTTATGAAATGTTTGATTAAGTGTCTTTAGAGAGTGTTAGAAAATAAATTGATTTTGGTTCATTAGGTGTATGTTTCGGTTTAGGCATGATTATTAGGGAAGGAATTTATTTTGTTAAATGCTAAGTGTTATTTGAAGTGTTGTATGTCGCTTAAGTTTTAATTGACATGCAAAAGGTGTTTGGTTATGTAACTAGCTTTTGAAAATTAATTGATTTTGGATTGGTTTAATTGATTTAATTGAAAAGTGTTAGCTTTGTGTAGTTGCTGTCCAAGATTTGTTTTTGGTGTTAAAGTTTGAAAAATAAAGTGTTTAAGTGTTTATTTTATGTCAAAGTGTTATATGAGCTAAAGTGTGACTTTACAGTGTTTTCGGATTGCTAAAAAGTGATTTAGGGAACATAATCATTTGCTGTCCAGAATTTATTTAAATTGTTTTTCAATTCTAAAAATGTGTTCACGTGGTTTAAATTTTATGTTTTAAGTGGTACTTGATTAAGAAAAAGTTGGATTGAAAAAGTAAAGTTTTTCGGTGTTTTCGGATTCGAATAAGTTGTTGTCCCAGACGGACCAGCAGCTAAATGTTTTATTTAAAACTTGTTTGTTGATTATTCTTAAAGTGTTTTGACGTATTTAAAGTATTGAAAAGCTTTGAAATAAATTGAGAAAAAGAATTGTGTTTTTGTTTTACCCGATAGGATTTGACCTAAGTTTTTGGAATTTCACAAGTGTAATTATAAATGAGTATTTCATTTGGGATTTTGTATTAATGTGTTATGTTTAACGCGAGGGATAAAAGGTATCAATCTCAATCGCGGAAGGTAGGATCAAAGCCTCGTGGAACCTTTGGGAGCTTTTGCTTATAATCAAGGTGAGAATGAAAGCTTATCTGGAATGTTATGCCATGTGGATTTTGATTTTTAGTTTCGATTGTTTTAAATTGGAAACGTGATCTAAATGGTGAAGTAGTGTGAGGGAAACCCGTTTGTCTGTTTGGCTTCTCATACGAAAGACTAATGTCACTACTTTAATTATGTGATGATGTATGATTTGTTTACGTTCACATGATAACATGATTATGTTATGCTTATTCATGCATGATACTTGTTCTATTTTATTTTAATTAAGGTGAACTATGCTGATGATTTGAGGACATCTGTTATGTCCTGATTTTAAGAGTTTGGTTTAAATGAAGTGATGATGAAAGAAAGTGAAGTTATATGGTAACATTGAAAGGAATTCAAGATATAGATTTGTCGTGGATGCTCCGAGCTGTGCATGCCGGATTTGAGAAAAATAATGATTCTTTGACGATGGTGCTGGCTATGTGAGCTTTATGTCGTGGTTTCGAGCCCTCGGTTGTGATGATAAGTGTTTGTTGGGGAAAATATTAAAGTGAAAATTGTAATTAGAGGCCGAGATTCACTGAAGGGATAGACAAGAGTGAATCGACCAAACACTTAGGATTTATAAAACATTAAAAGACATTGACCAATGCGGTGAGTTGAGTGTGAAGTAGTGAAGAGGAAAATACCATGTTTTATCTGCAGATACTCAGGTCTGCGATTGTGATAGGGGAGGGTGATGACGGTGATACGTCAAGAAACTCCGAGTACCTTTCTAAGCGGAACTAGTCTATATGTGATCAGGGATTAATACCCAGAGGATCGTAACGTGTTCTGCACCATGAACTAGAAAAGTATTGTCGCCCCTTGATCAAATTTGAAACGGTTAGAGGGAACCTGAACGAGGTTGGCTGTTTGAATGGTATTGGGCCTCGATTGATATTGAGATTTATGTGATATGTGCTTAAGCTTATGCTTATGATGATGATGATTTCTCGGCAGTTAGACCTGCGTGGGTTAAGGTTCCTGTATGTCTCGTTTGCTTCCGATTAGGCTTGGGAGGACATGGAGGAGATGTAGTCGTGTGAGCTAACTTGTTACCCTTTTGTCTCAATGATGTTTTGTTTCCCCACATCATTGATGTACTCGAATCAAATAAGACTTAATGAAAGAGATTGAGAAGTTAATTGTTGATAACGATTCAAGACTTTGGCAATGCGACTGATAAGAAAGATCAAGTTATTAATTCATTGATGATGATGATGATCATGTATGACATGTATATATGTGCATTCCATTTGGTTATCTGTTTATTGCTTTGAAATATGCATTGTGGTACGTCCGCTTTGTCGACGTGGTATGTGTCCGGAAAAGCTTATTCTCTCTCCTGTTTCGTTGTTTCTCTTCGTTATCCGTAGACGATGCAACGGGCAGATAGCATACCGCATCGAGATTTAGATGTGGCCCCTAGCGAGGGGAGTGTGGGAAGTCACCCATGACGGGTGGATCTGGAGAGGCAACACCCGGTTAGAGATTTCAGACCCGCAGCACGTTTTTAAAGGAGTTAGAATTGATCTGCACATCGGTAGCATCACCCTGAGGGATTATATGGACGGAGGACCCCGGGATTACCATGCGTGTAACAACGTGTTACATAGTGGATCTTGCAATATTAACCCAGTGCTCATAAGTGGGACACAAACATAAATAAATACTACAACTAAGGACTAGAGCTCTCTTCAGCTACCGACTCCGGCTCAACTTCAGGAGACTCCTCAGAGACAAATCTCGATTTCACTACTTCGTTTGACGTTACTACATCATTTAGTTATTCATCTTCTAACAATGAAGACTCTTCTAATATCTCAGCAGTCGACGAACCACCTCCGTAGCGAAATTCCCAATCCTCTAGCTGAGCAGCAGAACAAAGCAAGATAGAGAGAGTAAGCATTCCAAACAAATAATTGTCGACTATGTGGGATTACATTAGGCAATCAAACAAATAAGCACATACAACACAACAGATTAAATAAATTCATCTCATTTACTCATTATCATCACCAACTTATTTTATCACCATCCACTTTATTTCTCATATCAATATCATCAATCTCTTCCCCTTAGAATCCTTTGTTGCCAACAACCACAACATTACTTCCAAGTCCTTTATTTTCCATTATCCAATATTAATACCATTCCCAAAGGCTCATCCATGCCATAACCACTCCACAAATTCTTTTCTCAACACTAAGTATCATAAACTTTATTATATTCTTAAACTTTTCTTTCTAAGTCTTATTAAATCGCATCCATCGATGACAAAGGGATAAGGAAACATCATCGAGGAATTGGTTAGTACACATTACATCTTCTCCAATCCTCCCGAGCCTAAATGGAAGCAAATGGGATGTACAGGAACCTTAACCCACGCAGGTCGAACTGCCGAGAAACCATCATAAACATATACATTATATCATCATGTCATTTCACATTTTCTCATAAATCTCATCGGGTCCCAATACCATTCGACAACCCGCCTCGTTCAGGTTCCCTCTCACCGTTTCGAAATTGATCAAGGAGACGACAGTACTATTCTAGTCTGCAGTGTGAAACACGTTACGATCCCCTGAGTATTAATCCCCGATCACATATAGACTAGTTCCACCTAGAATAGCACTCTAGGTTTCTTGACATATCACCGTCATCACCCTCCCCTATCACAATCGCTCACCTGAGTATCCGCTGATAAACAGAGTATCTTCATCTCCACTACTTCACACTCAACTCACCGCATTTGTCAATGTCTTTTAGTGTTTTATTAATATTTTATTAAATCCTAAGGTTTGGTTTATTCACTCTTGTCCATCCCTTCAGTGAACCTCGGCCTCTAATTAAATCTTTCACGTTAATCCTTTCCAATAACTCGCATTATCATCACAAACGAGGGCTCGAAACCACGACATAAAGCTCACGCGGCCACCACCATCCTCAACCTGGAAAGCACGTCACAACAACCGTGCACATCAGGGAGTCCCATCTTTCACATCAATCCTTATTCATATTCCATAAACCTACACCTCAATCTCGTATCTCATGAGTCTTTTAAATTTCCAATCATTCTTAACTTTCATACTCGCCACAATTTCCAACAAGGTCTTATCACTATTCATAGT
Source organism: Crotalaria pallida (assembly GCA_037953625.1). NCBI lineage: Eukaryota > Viridiplantae > Streptophyta > Magnoliopsida > Fabales > Fabaceae > Crotalaria > Crotalaria pallida. The sequence continues at coordinate 79,495,790 of CM075653.1, forward strand.
TTATTTCTTTTATTACTCGCACGTCGCATTATCATTTTATTTATGACAGCAATTCTAGTCCAGACGTAGCAGACGTCTCTAAGCACAATTAATTTTATTATTGCAATAAAAATTTAGTAGGCATATAATAACAGATAACATTATCATAGCATTACAGCACATAATTCACAGCTTGATAATCATTTAATAACAAAAGGGATCCAGCCTATTGTATAAGCGACCATACACATGCACGCAAGTGCCACTATACGACTGACTCTCTTAGACCCCTACATTCCGACTTTTGAGAATGTCAGGAACAATTTGACATATTACCTAATCACCATGACGTCTTAAGGAAAGCTTCTCTTTCACCTGTAGGAGTTTGCAGCCTTTGCAGTCCATCGGGTCAAAGTCATCGTTAATCTTGTCCTCTTCCATCCTTCCTTAAATTAGGAAACCACACAAATCAATACTACATAATCAAACTATGTCACACCCATATATCATGCACTTAAATTCTTTAAGATAGCTATAACAAATAATTTGCTGTTAATTTACTTGCTTTTGGAAATCCTTTGAATAATTCTAAAACATTTGCAGGTTCACAAAATCACTTAAAATTTCATTTTGCAAAATATAAAGAGTTGAATGCTTTACGCGCTTAACCAAAAGTCAATTAAAATCAAACCATAATAACTTGAGTTTTCAAGTCACTTCAAAACTCGCGGGTAAATCATACGCTAACAATTTAAAACAATATGTTGAATGAAAGCATCAATACGTCAAACTTCTTTTGTTATAAGTGCCAAATAACAATAATCACATTGCCAAAATCTAAATAAAATAAACAATAGATTTTATTTACAATACTTATACTTGACATAACGCTGAAATCATTTTAAAGAATTCGAAAACTGCTTTAACTGTCGCAAAATTCATTCAAACCTTTTCTATACGCATCACTTTAAAATCCTTAAGTTTCCAAACACCAAAAATCATTTTCAACTCTTTGTACCTTAATAACCGGACAACAAAGAAACAAGTTCCATAAATCACTCTTTCACAATCCGGAAACACCGTAAAGTCACTCTTTAGTTTACATGACACTTTGACATAAAATATACAACACTTTGTTTTTCAAACTTTAACACAAAAATAAATTTAGGACAGCAACTACACAAAGCTAATACTTTTGAATTAAATCAAAACTAAACCACTCCAAAATCACTTAGTTTTCAAGAGCTAATTACGTAATCAAACACCTTTCACATTCGAAAACTCTAAATTAAACTTTACTTTGCTATTCCTTTTACAAAAATCAATCAAATACTTGTATACAAATTAATTTCAAATGCTAAATCACATTAAATAAATCTTGGGACAGCATTTAGGCATAATACAAAATCATCATTTTAAAACAATCAAAGTCATTTCAAAATACAAACAAAATACTTTCTCAAGTTCCATTCAAAATCATGTAACTAAAAATAACCTTTTAGAAAATACACTTCTTGAACAACATCTTTATCGTAACTAAATAAAAACAATCTTTGAAGAATAAACCAAGTTCAATTCATATGCAAACTACCTTACTTAGAAACTCATGAGTTTTAGGCATAGGGTCATTACCTTAAGCTAATATTTACAAAAATGCAACTTCGGGACAACATCAAATTAAAACAAGTATTCTTTTATAGAATTAACTCAAACACTTATTATATCAATTAAGCTTTCAAAAATCTTTTCACCTATCATCAAACTATATTTTTCAAATATCCAAAAACACTTTGTATCATTCTTGGACAGCATGTACTTCTTTCACATATTCCTTTTGAAAATCATTTCATGATTGTCCAAAAATCGTTCATTTCGTAAAGGATAGTTCAAGGATTAAATACAATTGACACTAAAATGTAAATCATTTCAAAAACACTTTTCAAATACTAAACCAAGACACTTAAACAAAATTCCATTTACTTCTTTTCAACTTGGCCCATTCGGCCATTCCTTCTTTCCATTGAAAAATTTCATTTTTCAAACACTTTAATTTACAAACCTTAATCGAATCGAAAAGAGAGCGTTAAAACTTAACGACAATTAAATTTCAAAGGAAAACAAAAGTCATATAATTTCAATTCAACACTCCATTTCTTAACGCTTTCAAACTATTCAAAGTGAAAACAATTCAATTACGATTCAAAACAATAAACAAGCATGGCACTTTGAAATTCTTGCATAAATCAACACAATATTTAAATGTCAATAATCAAAACTTGGTTCTAAATTGGAAAATGGGGCTTACGGTCTCCTATGACTTTTTGTCCCAAAATTGGTTTTCTTTAACTCTAATTCACATACAAAGTTCTAAATCAATATACGACAAAAAAAAACTTAGTAAGTCATATCCCTTTACAAATTAAAGCATAATCCAGAACAAAAACTTTCAAAGTAACTAGTCCATACCAAAAATAACAAATGAACATTATAAAACAAGTTAACCAAAACTAATTAAAAGACATGTACAAAGGCATTGAAATCAAACGACAAAGCTTACGCCAAACAAAACCATTCCTAATCTCTTTAAAACTTTGCTAAAATCCAAAATCAAACTTATCATTTGTCGTGCTTGCTAAATAAAACCAAAACACTTATTTTCTTATTCTAATCCATTCGGCCATAACAAATAAAATAGAGCATCATTATACAATTTTTCATTTTCACTTAATCAAGGACAAAACCTAGCTTAACATAACCATTGAAACCAAACTAAATTGAATCAACAACATATATTTAAGAAAATCAAATCCTTTAGCTTCATACATAAATTAAAGCACTAACTCACAAACTCTTAACACCTTTTACTTTATCAATACCAAAAGCCCATGAAAGCCAAATATAACACTTAACACTTTTTCCTTAACAAAACCAAAGTCCATAAGTTCATGAAAAGCCAAATAAAAACAACTTGTTCTTAACACCCAAAGCATACAAACGAGATCATTGACATACAACACAAAATCAAAGCTCCAATACACATTCTTTTTAATAAAAACAAAGTATCAAGACTAAAAACAAATTTTAGAGCTCTTTTCCATTTCCTATGGCCAATTCGGCCAAAGCCCAAAAATAGGAAAAATCACTTTTTAAATTCAAAATCCATTATTAGCTTACAATAATTCCATGAAAATAAATATTTATATATATCAAATCCGTATAACTACATGCATAAACATCATATACTCATTTTCACAAAAATATCAACTTTTGGCTCGGGAAATTGTTCAAACTACACATGCAACAAAGGATCTCAACTCCTACTATCTATAATATGAACATGCAACACATAGGGGCTTGTCGTTTGTGAAAATCAAAGCTTTTTTGCAAAAATCTCATTTAAACAATTTTATACAGCAACCATACATATATATATATATATAACACATGCAAAACCAAAAATCCAAGCTTTAATCATCATCTAATTTCAAATCAATAAAATACAAATGGAATAAATTAAAAATGGGTTTGAAATCATTACCTACAAAGCAAAAAATTGATGAAATGAGTTCCTCCTCTTCTCCTCACAGCCACGGGTTCCTTCTTCTTCTTCTCCAATGGGGAGTTTTGATTTCTCTACCTCTTGATTAGAAGGATAACAATAATGAAGTGGGTATTTGATTTGTGAAATAAAAATGGAGGAAGAGAGGGTATGGTTACTGTTTTGGGGTTTGCCCTTGAAGAAAATGAGATTACAGTGGAGAAATGCGGTGAGGGGTGTGAGATGGGGGAGCATACTTGCTGTTTTTGCTTTACTGCTTTTGTGGAGAGAAAATGAAAAAATCATATGCACGAAGGAGGGAGCATATCGTGTGGTTTGGAGGAGGGAATATGTGGCCTCTGCTTCTTTTCTCTGCTCTTGGGAGAAAGGAAAACGAAACTTTCTATCTTAGTGAAGAAGGAGGAAGTAACATGTATATAGGGAGGAAGAGGGTTTATTATTTATTTATGTTTTTTGTTAAAAGAATACCAAGAGACAAAATGAGAATCAGTAGAAAAGAGAGAAATAGAGAGGGGTACGGGTTTTACCTTTAAAATAGGGGTTTTTATTTGTTTTTAATCAAAATACAAATAGGGTAGTTAGGGTGGTAATAAAATGAGCATTGTATAACTAATTGGGGTTTATTTTTCAAGACTTTTCCTTTTCCTTACTTATTTTCAAACCGTAACAATTACTATGCATGGGGTAAAATGAAAATTTTCTTTGAACTCTTATGGGGAGCATTAAAATCATGCTCTAATAAGTTTATAAAACAACATAACAATGCTTTTTACATTAGATCCCCAAAAATAATAATTTTTTCTTTAACTATAAAAATTAAAGTTTCACTATAACAATAAAACTCTATATTTTTATACAAGTCACTTTGACTGTAATATCATTTTATTTGAACTTCATATGAAAACGTAATGCCTTTGAAAATCAAAGTAGCGTAATCAAATAACTCCATAGATAAATAAATAATAAATAAATAATTAAATCGAAATCCATTGTTGACGTAAATACAATCACCTGTCAAATCTAAATCTCAAAAACTGAAATCTGACAACTTAACGTTTTAGTAACTCCTTTTTGTAAAAATAAATTAATAATATTAAAATCAAAGATCCTTATAAATCACAAAACTTAAATGAATTCATTTATCTCTATCGTAAAGAAATATAATAACATTTTAAATCATAAAAATATAATTTTTTCAAATATGAAAAATTGCGAGTATTACAATGTGCAGCCTGCGGAGCCTGCGGAGCCTGCACCGCTTGCTGTGTTGGAGCCCGAGGAGGAGGAGGAGAGTGAACTTGAATAGGAAGAGAAGGAGCATGCTGCTGAGCCAGACAAGGAGTATGTTCCAGTGGAGGATTCCGACTCTGACTCTGACCCAGCTGGTGGACCGTAGGATATGTCGCTTGGATGTTGCTGCTGTTATGTTTTGTTGTTTTGGTTTTAGTATTGGGTCTTGATCTAACTGAGGATGTCACGCTCTTGATTACTACTGATGTAACTCTTTTGATGTTTTGATGTATTTTGGGGTTATAAGTCTGTAACTCTTTTATTCAGCTTTTCGTACTGGTATCAAACTTATTTATGTATGTGGTACTAAAGTGACTTGACAAATGTTGGTTATGTTTATGAAACAAATATTTTGGTGGTGATGTTGTGTATGTTCGTAACAGCTCGATTTTGTAAAGGTGAATGGCGGTGATATCTTTTTGTAAATAAATAAATAATGATAACTTCTTTTACAAAGAAAATGAAATTAAAGTGTCACATGAATGTTTGTAAAAAAAATTTCCTCATTTTTACTAAGTTTAAAATATAACTAAATGAACATTTTGAATAAACAAAATCGGGGTGTTACACTTATTCGAGACTTCAATGCAACCCTTTATAGTAATAAGTGTATTCGAGGACGTGCTTCAAATCCTACGAGGGAGTGCCACCATTTTAAAATGGAACCGAGGAAAAAAGTTTGCACTAAGAAAGAAGAAAGTAGAAATGTAGAGAGAGAGGAGGGGATGAAAATGAGAAAGAGATAAGGTGGAATTAGAGATAACGTGTATGATGGAGTGTAACGCCCCAAAATATTAAGGTAAATAAAAATGCGGATTAATAAAAACCTTTTTCCAAAAGATTGTGAAAACCAAAAGCTTTGTTTATTAATATCATATTATATTACAAAACAGTCTGAGTGTAAATATAAGAATATAAAATTCTCAAAAATCCCTCTTTACACCCAGAGCATGGTCTTCACAACTCTATCCTTCAATAAGAGGATTCAGACAACAAGATGTCATCCAGGCTGTCTCTGCTAACGCTCCTTTAACTCTATCAGGAGAGACCTTTGACCTGTCATTCAAAAGACCCTACCACCACCAATGTGGTAGTATGGGAGTAAGTCACTTGTCATATCGCGTAAGCAGATTATATGATTGTTCAAACACAAGCATCACATATATCATTTTAATGCAATGAATGCATGCTCAAGTGTCTTAACAAACAATAAATAATATTATTAATCTTTCATGCAATGCATGTACGTCTCTCAAAACATTCTTTTCATCACTTCCATAAAACAACACTCTGGGATGGGCAATCGTGCGCTCGATGTTTCCACAACCTATATAGCGGCCACACCGTTCTATACTGGAACCCCATCTACCACGATCCCAAAATGAACAAGGGGATGATCCCTGAACCATTGTCCACCAATAGTTCTAGGTCCTTGTCATTTCAACGTTGGCGGCCACACCGTTCCAACCGTCTCATATAGCGGCCACACCGTACTATATGGTTTCCCAATCCCGCATGCACCTTACTCATTTTACGATTCTTGTAACATCATGCATGAGATGCATATTCCATTAATTATCAGCATTTCCATTATCAAGAGTAATCATCATCATTATACACATGGCGGCCACACCGTTCCATGTCTTCATATAGCGGCCACACCGTACTATATGGAATCACACACATATGGTGGCCACACCGTTCCACATGTCTTCGTATAGCGGTCACACCGTACTATACGGAATCATACACATATGGCGGCCACACCGGTCCACATGTCTTCGTATAGCGGCCACACCGTACTATACGGAATCACACACATATGGCGGCCACACCGTTCCACATGTCTTCATATAGCAGCCACACCTTCGGTACGAAATCATCTAAGCTTAGGGTCTCATACCAGAGCTATTCATTCAGGCTCACGACCTCATATCAAAGCTAATACAAGCTTCACGTATCCAAATTAGAGCAACACGCATCAACGCATTTGGATCGGATCTAATAATCATCATGCATTATCATGCTCATATAATCATCATTGTTCTTTTATAAATAACATTCATCTCAAGTCAATTCATATTCTAATGAATCATCATGAATTCCATTATATTTTACTCCATAATCAACTCATGTAACACCTATGCAAAGCCTCAAGGGATTATTGTGATTGACTTATTTAATTATTCATTTCTCTCAGGCACTAACCGGTTACAAGATCCACTAACCGGTTAGTGACAGCAAAACATATTGACTTTAAGTCCAAAACCTTCCAATCTTGAAACTAATTCCTTCCTACTCCGTATTGACCTTTTAAGACATAGTTCTAAGCATATTGCAGGTCTCCTAACTACCAAAAACATATTTTAAATTCATGTGCCCCTTAATGCCATATTCGGGAAAGTTTCATTGTTAAGCCTTAATAATTACTATGGTTAATTAGCTTACTTATTTCAAATTATGGTTCCATTATTAGTCTAAACCCATATCATACCCATATTCTAAGATTACCATACTAAACTTAATTAACTTCACATTTCTTTTTATGCTCATGCAATGTCAACCATGACTCTATGATTATTACCAACTTTAGCCATATTACAAACTAATGTGTAAATTCTAAATCTGTCATTACAACATTGCACAAGTCTTATTATTATGTCATAACAATTACCATTATTCACTAACTTACTTACTCTAAATTATCAGTTATAGCAATTTGGACATGACTCTAAGGTTATAGTAAGACTTAAGCATATCAAATTACATTCCATTAGTTCTAAGTCCATCAATCTAATTTCCAATTAAAACTTTTATCAAACCATAACAAATTCCATCTCTCCCTAGCTTATTTACTCCCAATGATTTGTTCAATTATTAGTCCAAGTCTAAGTAATAACTATTCTCAATGATTGCTATACCAACATAAGCAACTGATGCATTCTGTCAGTCACTAACCGGTTAGAGAGCCCACTAACCGGTTAGTTAATGCAGTTTGACAGCATACTGCACTTTTCTTGTTGAATTCCTTTCATAGTCCAATTATTACTTCTGGACATCATTGGACAACCAACATATGGTATCTAGTTACTACTTTGCAGCAAGTAATTCAACCAAATCAAAGCATCAAATCATCAAACCAATTCATCAAATCATTCAATTTATCAAGTTCATATTCATTGATTCATAATCAATTGCTCATGACCCTAATACTTTCTCAATTTCAGCAATCATCACAAGAATCATAACAGAATTATAGCAACATGCTTCTCAGTAATTTCATTCTTGTTTAGGTCCTTAATTCAGTTACATAACATAGGGAGCCAAGGATTGTATTGGCCTCCAAGCCAACCAATTCTTGTCTTGGTTCCAATATCCACAATTCACACATATCATCACACAAACCATAAACCATAAATCCTAGCGATATGAATGAGGTCTCCCATACCTTACACGAATTGGACAGCCCTAGTCAAGCTCTAAAACTCCAAGATCAACAGCCACAAGGGTAGCAGCAACAACACAACAGCAATAGCCACACCAGAAACAGGGCAAGAGCAGCACAAACCCCTTGATTTACAAGCTCTCACACTCACTAATCACAAGCTTAAGGTGCAACAACCAAGGGCTAGTTACTTGCACGAATTTGAGGAGGAATTTGGGCAGAGTTTCAGTAAGGAATTCGTGAGAAACATGCCCCAACAGCATCAACCAAAACAGGGTATTTATAGAGATGGAAAAGAGAGGAAAAGGAGGCAAAGAGTGGAGCAAAACGTGCCACCCAGCTCTTCCTCACACCACACACTTAATTGGAGGTGTTGAGGGGTGCTATGTGGCCTAAGGGAGAAGAAACCACGTTTTTAGCTCGAGATTTCGAGCTAAACCGACTTAAAATTATGCAGATACAGATGTACTAACCGGTTACTGATTTCACTAACCGGTTAGCCACTGCTAAAATCCAGAAATTCAAATATAATACACTGCTTTGCTCAAAAATTAATTTAAAAAGATTTACTTCTCAAAACAAAATTTCCACCGTTGGATGTCAAGATAAAATCATTAGAAACCTTGTCTAAATATTTGAGCAAGATCCAACGGTTAACGAAAGAGATACAGTCCAATCTTTACATGATATTTTACCCAAAATATCACTTTTTACATATTTCATTTAAATCTTTCTTTGCCAAAGCTATTTTATTTCTAAAATATGTTTCCTTGTGCTTATTTTTCCAAAATACTATTCTTAAAAATATTTTTCAATAATAAAATAATTGTTTATCCTTTTTATAAAAATGAGGGATGTTACACTCTCCCCCACTAAATTGAATTTCGTCCCCGAAATTCGTTTTCCAAAATTTTTCATTTTCCAAAATATTTCATTAATAGAAGATTTTTATTCCACTTTTCTCAAAATAGCTTGGGAAATTCTCCCCCACTAAAAGAATTTAGTTACATTTTTCTCAAAATTTTCAGTTTCAGAAATATTTATATAGAATATTTCAAATAAATCTTTCCAAATAAATGAAATATTTCGAATAAAATTCCGCAAATCAAACATTTTGTATAAAACTTTGGAAAAATTCGCTTTGTGCCGCGCACTCTGATTATTCCGGCACGAGCAACGAAGTAATTTTATGACTTTATTCATTAACGATTACAAATATTAGGGTGATCAGTCCTAATATTTAAACCATCAATAATAAAATCATTCCTTTCATATACAATCTTTCACAAGAAAGATCGTAGGATGTATCTTTAAGTTAGATGAACTTAAAGATAAGGGCCATTCTTGTCACTATCAGATTTAGTAAGATAGTCAAGTTCTAGAGACATTTCCATTGGGGAGACAAATACTTGTCCTATCCCGGTGGTTGTCAATCTCCCTAGTCTTAACTGATCTTTGTATTTCTGCAGTGTTCACAGATATTTATCACATCTAACTGTGATAAAGGTTTCGATCACATGAATTGGGTCAGGGTTCCAGCAAGATGCTCAGATTATCAAACGATTCAATTAACACAATCGTAGAATAAAGGACTATGTTAATTCAAAATAGGAGAACAAACACTTCATGCTTTACCTTAATCAGGATAAGACTCGTATCCTCGTATGGTAAACACCTTTCCTTACTTGATCTGGTTGCCATTCATCACTTTCTTGCCTTTATTCTTCGGACAATCCGGCGAATAATGCCCTGGCTTCTTGCAGTTAAAGCAAACTACTCCTTTGGGTACACCACAATCTGATCCAAAATGATGTGTCCCACACTTTCCACACTGAGGTGGATGAGTGATTCCTTTTATGTTTCTTCGTTTGTTATTCTCCTTTGTTTGGGTTTTCCTTAATTGTGATTCGTCAAGCTTTGTTTCCTCTGATTGTTCTTCCTCCATTGTTGATTCCCTTAAATGCCTTTCTTCTATCTTCCTTTTCTTTTGAATTCGAGCATTCTTTTCATAAACCTTTTCAGCCTTCTTATCGTCCTCGTAGATTCTACATTTGTTCACCAACATTGAGAAATTTCGTATTCCATGATAACTAATTCCTGTTTTCAGATCTGGGCGCAATCCGTTCTCAAACTTCACACACTTAGACCTCTCATCTGGATTATTCTGGAAGTAAGGAGAATACTTCATTAATTCCTCGAACTTTGCAGCGTATTCTCCGACGTTCATTTCACCTTGTTCCAATTTCAGGAATTCAACTTCTTTCTTTCTCCTCACATCCTCCGGGAAATATTTTTCCAAAAACTTTTCCTTAAATACTTCCCAAGTGATATTCTAATTTTCAGCCTCTAGTAATTTTCTTATGTGATCCCACCAAGTCTTTGCTTCGCCTTTCAGCATATAAGTTCCATACACCACTTTCTGTTCATTTGTGCATCCCATAGTCCGAAAGATTTTCTGGATTTCTTGTAGCCACCTTTGAGCTTCCTCTGGTTTATATCCTCCTTCGAATTTCGGTGGATCACTCTTTCTGAATTCCGACAACCAGTAGAATTCAGCAGGACCTCGGCGATTAGGTCGAGTGTTATTCTCTAAAATAGTAGCAATCTTTTCCAGAAGTTGGTTCGTCACTCTGTTGGCCATCGGGTATCTGCACTTATAGAGACTTAGATTAGAGTCGCACAACCTATTGAGTATGGAAAGGACCACACTCCACAGCCGAGAGTTGGAACCATTGCTCTGATACCATAAAGTGTAACGCCCCAAAATATTAAGGTAAATAAAAATGCGGATTAATAAAAACCTTTTTCCAAAAGATTGTGAAAACCAAAAGCTTTGTTTATTAATATCATATTATATTACAAAACAGTCTGAGTGTAAATATAAGAATATAAAATTCTCAAAAATCCCTCTTTACACCCAGAGCATGGTCTTCACAACTCTATCCTTCAATAAGAGGATTCAGACAACAAGATGTCATCCAGGCTGTCTCTGCTAACGCTCCTTTAACTCTATCAGGAGAGACCTTTGACCTGTCATTCAAAAGACCCTACCACCACCAATGTGGTAGTATGGGAGTAAGTCACTTGTCATATCGCGTAAGCAGATTATATGATTGTTCAAACACAAGCATCACATATATCATTTTAATGCAATGAATGCATGCTCAAGTGTCTTAACAAACAATAAATAATATTATTAATCTTTCATGCAATGCATGTACGTCTCTCAAAACATTCTTTTCATCACTTCCATAAAACAACACTCTGGGATGGGCAATCGTGCGCTCGATGTTTCCACAACCTATATAGCGGCCACACCGTTCTATACTGGAACCCCATCTACCACGATCCCAAAATGAACAAGGGGATGATCCCTGAACCATTGTCCACCAATAGTTCTAGGTCCTTGTCATTTCAACGTTGGCGGCCACACCGTTCCAACCGTCTCATATAGCGGCCACACCGTACTATATGGTTTCCCAATCCCGCATGCACCTTACTCATTTTACGATTCTTGTAACATCATGCATGAGATGCATATTCCATTAATTATCAGCATTTCCATTATCAAGAGTAATCATCATCATTATACACATGGCGGCCACACCGTTCCATGTCTTCATATAGCGGCCACACCGTACTATATGGAATCACACACATATGGTGGCCACACCGTTCCACATGTCTTCGTATAGCGGCCACACCGTACTATACGGAATCATACACATATGGCGGCCACACCGGTCCACATGTCTTCGTATAGCGGCCACACCGTACTATACGGAATCACACACATATGGCGGCCACACCGTTCCACATGTCTTCATATAGCAGCCACACCTTCGGTACGAAATCATCTAAGCTTAGGGTCTCATACCAGAGCTATTCATTCAGGCTCACGACCTCATATCAAAGCTAATACAAGCTTCACGTATCCAAATTAGAGCAACACGCATCAACGCATTTGGATCGGATCTAATAATCATCATGCATTATCATGCTCATATAATCATCATTGTTCTTTTATAAATAACATTCATCTCAAGTCAATTCATATTCTAATGAATCATCATGAATTCCATTATATTTTACTCCATAATCAACTCATGTAACACCTATGCAAAGCCTCAAGGGATTATTGTGATTGACTTATTTAATTATTCATTTCTCTCAGGCACTAACCGGTTACAAGATCCACTAACCGGTTAGTGACAGCAAAACATATTGACTTTAAGTCCAAAACCTTCCAATCTTGAAACTAATTCCTTCCTACTCCGTATTGACCTTTTAAGACATAGTTCTAAGCATATTGCAGGTCTCCTAACTACCAAAAACATATTTTAAATTCATGTGCCCCTTAATGCCATATTCGGGAAAGTTTCATTGTTAAGCCTTAATAATTACTATGGTTAATTAGCTTACTTATTTCAAATTATGGTTCCATTATTAGTCTAAACCCATATCATACCCATATTCTAAGATTACCATACTAAACTTAATTAACTTCACATTTCTTTTTATGCTCATGCAATGTCAACCATGACTCTATGATTATTACCAACTTTAGCCATATTACAAACTAATGTGTAAATTCTAAATCTGTCATTACAACATTGCACAAGTCTTATTATTATGTCATAACAATTACCATTATTCACTAACTTACTTACTCTAAATTATCAGTTATAGCAATTTGGACATGACTCTAAGGTTATAGTAAGACTTAAGCATATCAAATTACATTCCATTAGTTCTAAGTCCATCAATCTAATTTCCAATTAAAACTTTTATCAAACCATAACAAATTCCATCTCTCCCTAGCTTATTTACTCCCAATGATTTGTTCAATTATTAGTCCAAGTCTAAGTAATAACTATTCTCAATGATTGCTATACCAACATAAGCAACTGATGCATTCTGTCAGTCACTAACCGGTTAGAGAGCCCACTAACCGGTTAGTTAATGCAGTTTGACAGCATACTGCACTTTTCTTGTTGAATTCCTTTCATAGTCCAATTATTACTTCTGGACATCATTGGACAACCAACATATGGTATCTAGTTACTACTTTGCAGCAAGTAATTCAACCAAATCAAAGCATCAAATCATCAAACCAATTCATCAAATCATTCAATTTATCAAGTTCATATTCATTGATTCATAATCAATTGCTCATGACCCTAATACTTTCTCAATTTCAGCAATCATCACAAGAATCATAACAGAATTATAGCAACATGCTTCTCAGTAATTTCATTCTTGTTTAGGTCCTTAATTCAGTTACATAACATAGGGAGCCAAGGATTGTATTGGCCTCCAAGCCAACCAATTCTTGTCTTGGTTCCAATATCCACAATTCACACATATCATCACACAAACCATAAACCATAAATCCTAGCGATATGAATGAGGTCTCCCATACCTTACACGAATTGGACAGCCCTAGTCAAGCTCTAAAACTCCAAGATCAACAGCCACAAGGGTAGCAGCAACAACACAACAGCAATAGCCACACCAGAAACAGGGCAAGAGCAGCACAAACCCCTTGATTTACAAGCTCTCACACTCACTAATCACAAGCTTAAGGTGCAACAACCAAGGGCTAGTTACTTGCACGAATTTGAGGAGGAATTTGGGCAGAGTTTCAGTAAGGAATTCGTGAGAAACATGCCCCAACAGCATCAACCAAAACAGGGTATTTATAGAGATGGAAAAGAGAGGAAAAGGAGGCAAAGAGTGGAGCAAAACGTGCCACCCAGCTCTTCCTCACACCACACACTTAATTGGAGGTGTTGAGGGGTGCTATGTGGCCTAAGGGAGAAGAAACCACGTTTTTAGCTCGAGATTTCGAGCTAAACCGACTTAAAATTATGCAGATACAGATGTACTAACCGGTTACTGATTTCACTAACCGGTTAGCCACTGCTAAAATCCAGAAATTCAAATATAATACACTGCTTTGCTCAAAAATTAATTTAAAAAGATTTACTTCTCAAAACAAAATTTCCACCGTTGGATGTCAAGATAAAATCATTAGAAACCTTGTCTAAATATTTGAGCAAGATCCAACGGTTAACGAAAGAGATACAGTCCAATCTTTACATGATATTTTACCCAAAATATCACTTTTTACATATTTCATTTAAATCTTTCTTTGCCAAAGCTATTTTATTTCTAAAATATGTTTCCTTGTGCTTATTTTTCCAAAATACTATTCTTAAAAATATTTTTCAATAATAAAATAATTGTTTATCCTTTTTATAAAAATGAGGGATGTTACATGGAGGGCCAAAGATAAAAGAAAAAATGTGTGTACGATTGAAAGGTGCCCGTGAGTATTTATGAAAAATAAAAGAGATATAATTAAAGTTCATATTTTTTGAGGAATTGACGTCCAAAATTTTTCTACATTGCATTGAATTATTTTTGTACCCCGGTGCAGTTGGTGCACAAGAATATTTTATTATTTTCGAATTTTTTTAATTAAATTAAATTAAATTGTTTAAAACTTATACCCTTTGTAACTTTCTCATTCAAAGTCCGATTTGGACAAACTATAATATTTCGGAAAGCTCTTTTTGCATAGATTTTTAATCTACGAAAATCGATTTCATTTAAAAAATAGATTTAAAAAAGATGATTTTTCCAAAAGGTTTTTTTTTTAAAAAGTTAAAAATTTTATTTTTATTTTTTATATTTTCCAGCAAGATTTAAACCTCTCTCTTACCTTTTTTTTTACTTTTTTCTATATTTTTTCTCTCTTTTTTTACTCTCTCTCTTCTTTTCACTTTTTTTATTTTTAATTTCGTTTGGGGAGACAAAATTGAATATACACAATCGAGAGTAAGCGAGCAACAAAGAGTATTTCAGAAAGAATTTTAGTTCCCAAATTCCACAATTTATCCCCAACCCCCATTTTCAAAGCAAAATGTCTAAAAAACCTTCCTTCTTATTTTTCTCTCCAAACCCCAAATTTCCTCATCTTCCTCTTCAAACCCCAAACCCCAAACCTTCTTATCTTCTTTTTCAAACTCCAAACATTTTCATCTTTCATTCCAGCAAGGATTATGGCATGTGTTTTTGTTTTTTTTAATTCCTTCCCCATTAAGCTTAAACTGCAAATGAAGCAAATCTAACAAATGAAGTTAACAAATGGTTTTTGATAGAACACTTAAACTTCTCTGTAGATGCAAATGGTTTTAAATCTAACAAGTCCGATCACGTTTGTCTGTTTGTGGTTTTAAATCTAACAAACTGCTATTTAAAAAAAAATAACAAACAGTCTAAGGATTATGGTATGTGTTTTTGATAGAACATTTAAACTTCTCTGTAGAATCAAATGAAGTTATTATCATCGTAAGATTTCTCTATTGTCTCTTGGGGCTAAAGTGTAGGGGTTGATGACTAAAATTCCAGAAAACTTTGGACTGGTGGATTCACTTGAGCAAAATTCATCCGCTTGAGCGAAAATGCCATTTCGCTTGAATGAGCCCTGTTTCGCTTAAGGGTAAACATGGTTCCAGAACTGGTGCTTTCTAGAGCCATTTCGTATGAACGAGTTCCTGCTCGCTTGAGGAAATGCATAGTTTAGATTTCACCAATTTGGGTCATTTTCACACACTAATAGGCCCAAATTATCCATTAACACCTATATAATCTAAAAATTAATAATAAAATTAATCCAAAAATAATAATTACATTTTATTTCTTGGGAATAAATACTCAAATGTTATAGGAAGCGATAGCGAGATCTGAGTTGGTTGAGAGCAATGATATGAGTCTCTGAGTTTTCTTTGAGCGATGGTCGTAGCGATAAACGAGAAAACCTGTAACTAGTTTTCTTTCTTTATTTGTTTTTTTTTTTTTAAATTTACAACAAAACGGGCTCAACTGTTTTGAAAACAGATTGGTCCAATTAAAAAATCTTATTTATTATTGTAACTGATTTTGATTGAAGACTACGGGACTAGTACGAGTACAACATGATAAACCGATTTTAAATGATTTGTTTTAAGATTAGTTATAAGGAATCAAACAAAAATTAAATAAGATAACAATTTTTGATTGTACCAAAAAAAAAAGATAACAATTTTTAGAGATGTTTTAGGAAAGTGGCATAAGGAATCAAACAAAATTTAATAAAATTAGTTAATTTTGCTTATATTTTAAACCAAGATAAATATGTTTTTTGTTGCTTATAATTCGAGTTGGAGGGAG
This sequence comes from Crotalaria pallida, assembly GCA_037953625.1. Taxonomy (NCBI): domain Eukaryota; kingdom Viridiplantae; phylum Streptophyta; class Magnoliopsida; order Fabales; family Fabaceae; genus Crotalaria; species Crotalaria pallida. Next base: position 79,512,280 of record CM075653.1, read on the forward strand.
TATTATTATTTTTTTGGCTTAATTATGTCACAAGTCCTTGAACTTTGGGTTACTTTTGTCATATACCCTTATTCTTTTTTTCAATGTCTGACTCCCCGAAATTACTTATGAGTTTGTCATATACCCATACTACCAATTCTAGCCAATTTTGCCTGGTCAGAGGCACAGGATGTTAGACTCGTGGTGCCCCGTGGGCAAAGATCCTTTTCTTTTAATTAAAAAACTAAAAAATTTAATATTTTTATATTTTTAGTTAAATAAAAAAAGAAAAGAAAGATTGAACAGAGAGGTCGTCTTCGCCCATGTGACATCACGCTACACCACATGACTAACCTCGTGCGTCTGACTAAGATTATGACGTTACATGTCAGCAAAATTGGTCAGTTAGAATTGGTAATAGAAGTATATGACAAACTCGGAAGTAACTTCAGGGAATCAGACATTGAATAAAAATATAAGGCTATCTGACAAAAGTACCCAAACTTTAGGGACTTGTGACATAATTAAGCCTATTTTTTTCACTACTTACACAATTCAATAAACTATTAAATAAAAATAAACATAAAAAATAATATTTATTACGCTTTTGAACTTTCAAATATGAGATATAAATAAGAAAAAGTTTTTTAAGAAAAGAGACAAATAATAAGCAATGGAGGGAGTACTAATTAATCTCTCCACTCCAAATATTTTTAATCTTTTAGGGTTTTATTTTCATTTCATATTTTTGTCATTTTACAATTTTAATATAAAAACATATTTTTTTATAATTTTAATCCATGATTCAATCATTTCACTTATTCTTCGTTAATTATACTTTTATTTTATCTCTGGTCCTTAAATTATCGTACATTATTAATGAACACTTTTTCTAATAAAAATTAAATATAAATATTTTAAACAAGATAAAAATAAAACTTATAATAATAACACTTTGAACTTGAAAAATGATTAGGAATGCAGAGAGTACCAATTGCAAGTGTTTAAATAAAGCAATAAAGAAGAAGACACGCGTGAACGCCGGAATCATTCAGAATCTGGCAGAGACAGTGGTCTCCACTCTGTAGACAACGAAAGGGTCACACACCAATTATTGGAATAGACGTGTGTGGTCATCAATGAAGTTGGCACCTAAACTTTAACTTTAACACCGGGGGAAGGTTGTAACTGGAACACCTCCGTGCTTGGCTTCTTGCTTGCTAGTTGTTTAATGTGAATGATTTAGGCGAAGCATTATTTTTAATTTTATTTTTCTTATAGTCAGATTCATTGGACTAAGAGCGTCTCATTGGACTAAAAAAATCATTGGCTTTTTTTTATATATATATATATATATAAGATAAAAAAAATCATTGGCTTAAGTACTGCTCCCTCCTTCTACTTATAAGAATATGAGAATAGTTAAAAGTTGCAAAAAGTCAAAACGTTTGATAAATATGTAGTATTTAATAATTTATACTCCCTCCGTCTTAAATATATGATCCTTTTAAAAGATTTCACATTCATTAAGAAAGTTGAATAATTTACTTAATTGTATTGGAAATGTAAAATTTTGATATGTATTTTCAAAATTACCCTATTAATATTATTGGGAATCCAAAAAGTGTTAATTAAATAAGGATGTTTGTGAACAAAAAAGTAAAAGTAATTAATGATCATTGAAAATTGGTAAAGGGTCTTATAAATAGGAACAAAATAAAAGTTCAAAGTGATCTTATATTTAGGGACAGAGGGAGTACAACATATCAACTAATTATTAAATAATATATTTAATATATTTTGTATTGGTTAACCGATCATAATTCAAAGTTTGTAATTTTTAATTTTTGAAAATTACTTTAATTTTAACTTAAAACAAAAAATTTGTTATTTTTTACTATCCTTATGAGACAAATAGAGTACTAGTTTTCTTCTTATTTTGTAATTCACATTATAAGAATATTTTATGGTCTTATTTATAAATTTTTTGTATTTCTTAGAAAATATTTATTACTTTTTTTTATTGGTTCATTAATGTGAAAAAAAAATTCGTTAAATTTCTAATTCAATTTTAGAATTTAAAATTGTAATGTTAAAGTACCTCTTGAAAATTTTAAGAAAATTGTAAATACTTTCCTTAATTTTGTTAATGTACTATAGTTAATTATACCCTATAATAAAAATCAGAGGGAGTACTCGTTTTTCTTTAATTTATAAGTCATTTGTAAACTAAATTACATATATATGTAAAATTATGAGTGAAGGACCAATTTGCCCTCTCAAGTTTTTCGACTCGGACACTTTAGTTCCTCAAAAATTATAATTCACTTTTTTTCCTAAAGAATTTAAAAAAAATACCACTTTAGTCTCTGTTTTCAATCTGTTAACTATCGTCACTATTGGCAGAATAAAAATAGAGACTAAAATGACCTCCCAGTAAATGTTCCTGGTTCTTGTGGAAACAATGACGGTAGTTAACAAAATAAAAATAGAGACTAAAGTGGTATTTTTTAAATTCTTTAAAAACAAAAAGTGAATTATAATTCTTAAGGGAATAAAATGTCTCAGTCGGAAAACTTGAGGGACCAAATTGGGCCTTCACACTAAAATTAATTAAGTTTCTTGAAATTTTAAAAAGTTTAAATGCACTTTTGATCCCTCGATTTGACTAATTTTGGCGAATTTAGTATCTCTTCTATTTTTTTTTTTGCCAAATTAATTCCCCAATTTTTAACTTTTGACTAATTCAATCTTTCCATCCAAATTGCCACTAACGATGCTAATATGACTAATGTCCACGTACGCGTCACACACTCATTGGTCCAACAATTTATTTTTATTAAATTTAATGCAAAAATAAAATTGAATTAAAAATATTAAAAATTATTAACAATAGTAAAAAAAAAAATAGAAAGAGAGGAGAATAGAGCCACCACTACTACCCCCCCCCCCCCTCTCCTCTCTCTCCATCATCCACTAGGCCTCACTCAGAGAGCCACCATCATCACCACCTTCATTCATCATCTCTGAGCCATAAGCACGATCCATTGCCACCCTTCCTCTCTAGTTCGGCGTCCGCCATAGAATCGAATTTGAAACGAATCCCATCTCCTTATCCTTCTTGTCCCTTTTAGCTCTCAAATCAAAAATGAATCGCAAGCTGTGACACCCTTCGTAGTTACCCAAATTTAAATATAAAAGTATATCATATTGGGTAATATATATGGACTTGTGAGTGTTAAGAAAATATGGTAAATAAAAATTTTCTTTAGATTGGGTGCACAAATCGACAGATGAAGTTCTTGGAGAATAAACTATATCTATTTCAAAACGTTTGTGTCGAGTTCGGTGTTGTACTAAAACCTTTTCACAAACAGGGTAATCTTCGTCTTTTGAAATTGTACATACATTATTGAAAGTAATTGTAGTTACCCTTGCTTTTCTTAATAAAGCTGATACCATTGAGTTAATGGGTGTATCCGAACCCTTAAGTAATCTAAATCAGAGTAAGCGGAAAGTGTTGGACTATGCAATAGTTTGAACATAAGATTTATATATATATATATATATATATAGATAATAAAAGTGGTAAGTACATAGTCCACCATCATGTCTCCAAGTTTCAGAATATACAAGTCCATAATAGATCTACATAGTCATGTAACCCCAACCCTAGAGTACTACAAAAGTATATCTACAATATATACATAACCAAAATACAACTCCAGGGATAGTCACGTAGATCCATCAGCATCAGATGCAGTAGTAGTAGCAGTAGTAGCCTCCCAAAAGTAAAGTGAGTAAGGTAGTAGCATCATCATCACAGCAGCAGCAGCAAATCTCCTCCACACACCGGATCCTCAGATCCACATCATACACCATATACATGTACCTAGGGATCGTCGTCCCTCCAGTCACTCCCAGTAGAATGCACGACAGGCTCGCTCCCACTCTCGTCCTCCACCGGATCCTCCTCGATCTCATCCGAAGGAGAGTGTACCCTACCACTGGGTACCGGGTCAGGTGATGGTGAAACCCTGACTGGGCTCCTTGGATCAGATAGGGGAGTCTCCTCGCGGACGACTCTCGAAGTAAAAGGGTGAGAGCGGGTAGGTCGAAAACGAAAACTATGGTAAGAGCGAGCTGGTCGCGTGGGAGGTGGTCCATGGTAAGTGTAAAACGGGGGTACATGCATAGTGTATATGAGGGGAATCCTAAACCTACGAGGACGGAATCGTATCAGCGGGTTCGGGTGGTAGAAGGTAATCTCTACCTCCCCCTCAAACACCGCGCGATGGTCCTCATAGATCCATATGCCACTAGGAAGTGGCCGGATCTCGATGCAAGCAATGTAGCGAGACATCACCTACAAGGGCATAGGGGTAAGCAATTCTATACACATAATCAATAGAGAATAAATTATGCAACATAAATATGTAATATGCATCAGGTAATATCAATCACACTTAACACTTAGCAAGTAGGTTATGCACATAGGATGTTCACACTTAATTCAGTCATAACAGTTTATTTGAATGAATGGCATGATGCATGACTTTAGCTCTCAAGCCTATCTCCATCATAATACTATGTCACTCTCTGACGTCCATCCCTGACAATCCAGCACTCAACAGTGCGTTGTATTCCTAGGTATACAACCATTCGTACATTCACCTAGAATGTACACGACAAGCTTGGTATCCATGCCACCCGAGCATATCCCGTCATCCAAACGGATCGTCATCCAAACGATATAACCATATCGGCATCCACTAAGCCGACCACGTCAACGACGTGTCATCAAGCAAGCGTATTGGCACTCCCAGAGGCCCTCCACATGTTTAACAAACATGAAATACGTCCTACCATCCGAACTCCAGAATGAATGCATTTTATCCTTTAGACTTAAGAGAAGTTGATTAATACTTTGCAGGCCACCTAGGCTTATTTCTTTATCAAAAGGACCGTCATCAAACGATCTATTTGTATTAATCAATTTCTTTAAGTCTTAATCCCTTGGACTATTCTCAATAATTCATTAATTATTTGACTTGGAATTGAAAATGATGTTTTCAGGTTCTGGGCAATTTACTCGAGTAAAATTCAGTCCACTCGAGTGTTCTTTAGATTTTCCAGATTACTCGAGTGTTCCTGAAGTTACTCGAGTGTTCATGATTTTCTGAGGATTTGGGTTTTCAATTCAAAAATTTACTCGAGTGGTTCATGGGTTACTCGAGTGTTCTTGAACTTTTCCAGAATACTCGAGTGACCTTGACTGACTCGAGTGTTTGGCCTATAATGGTCCTCAGGTCATGCTCGATACTCGAGTACCAGACAGACTACTCGAGTGTTCTTCCTTAATTTACATGGTTTTGAATACGATTTACTCGAGTACTCTGCCTTTTACTCGAGTGTTTCGCAGCAGACAGCACTGAAAACTGGTTTTAACATGACATTTTCATTTCTATTCAAATTTAATCCATTCCAGGGATCCACAGAGTTCACATAACATTATTTAGACATGTTACAACACTTATTACAAGTCAAAACACAGATTTGACAGAGAAATCAATAATCATGCATCAAAACACATTTTCACAACTTAACATGTCAATTCTCATAAAAAGCACAATACACATAAAACCAAGTGCATTTTAGTTCACATGCATGATATCAAACTTGCTCATAACAAATTTAGAGCATGGATTGGTCTCCAAACCAAAGTTCCTATTCAATCTAAGCCCTTAGAGCCTCTTGGTGGCTCTCTAACACAATTAATGGAATTTAAACTCTATCTAGTGAATATAATTACTTCCCCTTACCTCTCAGACGTGAATCAACAGAAAGAAATCCAAGAAAAGTGCTCCAACCCCAGAAATCACTTTGAGCTTCACATGCATGACAGTTTTGAGTGCACCACCAAAACCGAATTGGTTCACCCATGAAACAGAGATAAGAATTGGGGAAAATTAGATTTCTAAACTCTATACAACATGTTCTAACTAAAGGAACCAAGTTTGAGACTCAAGAATTCGTGAGCTTACCAGAATCAGTGATCAAAGTAAGCTCCAGACCAAGGTTCAACAGAAACAGCTTCTACTTCAAATCTTCAATTCTCCCAGCACGCACACTCAATCCTCACAATATTACTCTCTATACAAAGCTCAAGATGTGAGCTTTGTATTCGTGTTTGGTTTGTGTTTCAAATCGACACAGAGAAGGAGAATCGAAGAGTACAAACTCGGAACCCTAATTCCATCAACCAAGCTACTTTGATCCAAAATTCTCAGCTAAGGGTCGAAGATGAGCTTAAATAGGAAGTGAGGACACTCATGCAGGTCGACACGAGGGCATTGAGCTGTTGATGGCGGAGTATTCGTGTCAACGGAGGGGAATCGTTGGCTGTGCTCACCAAACGCACTAACTCGTGCAGTTTGACCCAAAATACTCGAGTATTCCAGAAAATACTCGAGTGTTTTACCCAGTTTTTGAAAAATAATTATTTTATTTACCTTCCCTCCAAAATCTTTCCTATAATTGCTTCTAGGTCCCAACCCAGGGACTAATATGCAAAACTCTTATTTTATGCATTTAAATTATTTATTAAATAATTTCCACACATCAACTAGTGATATAAACACATATTTTAATCAGGGATTAATATAGAAACTATTAATTATAATTAAATTATAATTAATATTTCATTAATCGGGGATTGAAATTTTGAGGTGTTACACAAGCCACCACCATCTCGAGCCACTTTCATCCCCTTTATCCCAGCCACTATCACTGCCTTTATGCCCTTGAATCACGAGCAACCATCATCTCTTCGATTTGGGTTGCTAGAGCCAATACGATCCATTGATTCGAACCGTCACAAACCACCGACTTCACCAAATCACCACCACCTATGTGGAATTGATACCATTATGGTGGAACTCTAAATCCCAAAACCACCACTTGTTTATTAATTTTTTAATTAAATTTATTTAAAAAATTCAACGAGGTCGATGGGCGTGTGACATGTGTTTTGACGTTAGCCACAATATCGTCGTTATAGGATTTGAATGAAAAGATCGGATTGGCCAAAAATTAAAAATTAAGGGACTAAATTGATTAAAAAAATAAAATAAAAAACTAAATTTATCAAATCAATCAAATTGAAAACCAGAAGTGCAATTAAAACTTAAAAAAATACTATAAAAATTTACCTCATTTGTTTTTTCAATATTTTATTGTTAATTGTTTTGAAATCAACAAACTTTTAAAATAAACTCACTAAGTAAAGATCCAATTGGCTTCTAGTTAATCAACAACATAAAAGAGTTAGGATCCGTTGACACCGGTGTAAAACTTAGTCACTTACACCTCTACATAACTTTTTGTATATTATGAAATTTGTCAATCCAACTGTTAAATTATATGGTATTATCATCACAATCATACATACCAAAACAATTTACAGAAAAAGGATAGTTTAAAAACTTTTTATGTAAGATAAGACAGTCAACAAAACTATTTACGTAAATGGGGCAGTCAAAGTCAAAAAGCAAAGTCAAACGCGTCATCTCGTTTGATGCGACCCAAAAGTGACACGTGGCAACCTCCCATTGGTCCTCCAGATTCTTTCTGGATTAAAAAAAAAGGCACCCGACAGCTGCGCCACGTGACGCAACCAGGATTGCGCAATGACGTAGCCCTCTGGTTGCGCCACGTGGCGCGGCTTTTTCCCCCCACTAGAACCCATGCATTCCCCCATCCTTCATCTACTCCACATATTTTCACCGCCTCCTCAAACCAATATTACTACTTCCCTACCCTTGTAAATTAATCCTCCCAACATACTACTTCCTCAACCCTTATAAATTACTACTCCCAATTACTACTCCCCCAACCCATTGAATTTCATTCGGATGAACTTCCTTTCTCCTCAACTCACAATATTCCAACATACATAATATATATTCCGGTTCGAAAAATAAGCAACTTCTTTTCTTATTATACTTACTATTCTTATCAGTCATCTTTCTACATAAATGTTTTTATATTCTTCAGGTAAATTTTTATGTTTTGTGAATTATAATTTTTTTTTATTTTATGCACTTGTAGATAAGTTTAGCTATCAGTTAGATTTTAAATTTTTTTATTAATTAGATTTTTTATGTTTAGGTATTAGTTAGTTTTTTTATTTATTAGTTATATTTTTAATGTTTAGGTAAGACATAGATTTTTATTTTTTTTATATTTTATAATTTATTTACGTAATTATTTTATATGTGGTTTAATATTTATGTGTGGGTTGCGTCACTGCGGCTGACGTAAATGAACACGTCATACGCAGTGACGCAACACCCTAGTTGCGCCACGTGACACTGCTGTCGGGTGTCTTTTTTTATCCAAGAAGAATCTGGAGGACAATGGGTGGTCGCCACGTGCCACTTTTGGGTCGCGTCAGATGAGATGACGCGTTTGACTTTGCTTTTTGACTTTGACTGCCCCATTTACGTAAATAGTTTTGTTGACTGTCCTATCTTACGTAAATAGTTTTTAAACTACCATTTTTCTGTAAAACTACAAGACTTAAGTAAAAATATCCTTTATTTTATCTACTTTTCCTGCAAGAGCTCAAGCAAGCTATTTCTTATTTATTTGATGAACAAATTAAAACGCTTTTAAATTTCTTTATCACATTTATTATTATTAATCAAAATTAAATAAGGATTAAAAATTCTGATTTTTTTTAAAGGTATTATGAGCATAAGAATATTTTCTACTTCATAGGATATATAGATTAAAAAAAATTAATCTAATTACAGTTATGTATAGAAATTAAAAAGTTGAGCTAATTAATTATATATATATATATATTAACAATTTTTTGGTGTAATAATTTTTTTTAAATGAAAGGATGTTTGGTGAAGAGGTTTTAATGAAGAGTTCTGCTATTTCGTACGAAGGAAATGAGTACGAATTCGTCTAAATAGTGACATGGACAACACTTAATAAAATAATAAAATAATAAGAAAATAACCTTTTTGTCTTCCGCCAAAAAACACTTGTATTGAGTCAGTTTCTTTGGATCCCACCGCCAAAAAACAACTAAACCCATCTTCAATCTTTACCATTTCCCAACTCCATCTATTTGACTTCAATCCTAATTTTTTTCACGATGTATAAAACCATGGTAAATCAGTTCTCATATTAAGCAACCTTCTCACATTAAGCAACCAAAGAGGTTATTGCTTTGAGGTACATCACGCCAGGCATATCTTGGTTATAACACAAGTAAGTATTTGTCTCTCTATTCTTTTTTTCCCCAATATCATTATGTAGAAAATTTGACTGTCAATTGATTGATCCCTTGTATTTTTCTCTGCATCAGTGGATGAAAGGTTTTCATCTTCTCATGAAGCTAACACCGACGAAGCAGAAAATCAAGAACATGATGATAAATTAGAAGAAAATGTTAACGAAGCAGAAGAAGAAATACCCAAGGTTGGGATGTCATTTAGCTCTGAAGATGAAGTTATCAGGTATTACACGAATTATGCTCAATGTAAAGGTTTTGGAATTACTAAAATAAGTACAAAGAATGGAGATGATGGGAAAAAATATTTTACTCTAGCATGTAGTCGAGCAAGAAAGTATGTGAGTAATCCAAAGAACATGTTAAAGCCAAATCCTATTACAAAAAAGGAATGTAAGGCTAGATTGAATGCATCTGTGTGTTTAGATGGATCGGTTAAAGTTTCAAGAGTTGTTCTTGAGCACAATCATGAATTAAGCCCAACCAAAGCACGATATTTTAGATGTAACAAGAATTTGGGGCCTCATATAAAAAGAAGGTTAGAACTTAATGATCAAGCTGGAATTAATTTGAGCAGGAATTTCCGATCTATAGTCGTTGAAGCGAATGGGTATGAGAATCTCACATTTGGAGAAAAAGATTGCAGAAATTTTATAGACAAAGTAAGGCGACTACGACTTGGAAATGGGGATGCTGAAGCAATTCAAAACTATTTTGTTAGAAAGTTGAAGCAAAATAGTCAGTTTTATCATGTAATGGATGTAGCAGATGATGGTCGTTTACGAAATGTATTTTGGGCAGATGCGAGATGTAGGACAGCATATGAATATTTTGGACAAGTCGTAACTTTTGACACCACTTATTTAACAAATAAGTATGATATGCCCTTTGCTCCTTTCGTTGGAGTAAATCATCATGGACAATCTGTGTTGCTAGGTTGTGCTTTGTTATCAAGTGAGGATACTGAAACCTTTACTTGGTTGTTTAGAACATGGTTAGAGTGTATGTCAAGGTGTGCTCCAAATGCCATAATTACCGATCAAGACAGAGCAATGAAAAATGCAATTGAGATTGTCTTCCCAAATGCTCGTCATCGGTGGTGCTTGTGGCATATAATGAAAAAAGTGCATACGAAGTTGGGTAGGCACTCAAATTATGAGCCTATCAAAACACTCATGCATAGTGCTATATATGATTCTTTAAGTAAAGAAGTATTTGTGGAGAAGTGGAACAAAATGATTGAAGTTTACGAGCTAAAAGATAATGAATGGTTGCAAGGGTTATTTGATGAACGACATCGCTGGGTTCCTGTGTACGTGAGAGACATATTTTGGGCTGGAATGTCAACAACACAAAGAAGTGAAAGCATGAATTCATTTTTTGATGGGTATGTCAACTCAAAGACCACATTGAAGCAATTTGTTGAACAGTATAAGGATTTATTTTGTTTTTCCATTTTATTGTTGTTATTGGAAGGATTTGTCTATTCAAAGGCATATTTAAATTGGCTTTTTTGGGTTACATAGTTTCTAATGAAAGAAAATAGCATGTCATTATTAATCTTATTGATTCTTGGAAATGTACAAAAGATCTTTGTCCAACAGTTCAATACATTTAACTTTCAAATATTACAACAATGTGAGTAAGCCATGCAATTTGCAACTATTCCTATAACTACTGCAATATGCTTTGCCATCCATGCCTTCCTCTAGTGCATATCTTCTTGTACAGTGTTGTTCCATGCCTTCCTCTAGTGCATATGTTCTTGTACAGTGTTGTTCAGGTACACCAGCTTTGGAAGAAGGCCAAACACTGCTTTACGCAACTGGTCATTGCTAATGTTACTTTGAATGGGATTTCCAAGTAGATTCAGTGCCTGAAGTGAGTTGTAGTTTGCCACTAGCTGGCCTAATGCTTTTGTTGTTGTAATCTTATTGAAACTCAAGTCCAAAACTGTTAGCTTCAACAGTTCTTCAAGAGCTTGAATTTTTGCTTTGAATCTCATTATCATGGTTGCACTGTCATAATGAAGCTTTGCACTGTCATAATGAAGCTGCTGAGCCTGGTATAACAATAATGCCATATCATGAATAGCACTTTCTGATTCCACGGTTGTTAAAGGAGCAAGCCTAGTGGCAACATTTGAGAGAAGAATCTGTGAATTTCGGATCTGGGCACTTAACTCCCATGCAAATTGGAGATTGTTACTTTCTTTTGCAATTACGACAAAAGCTTTTGCTAGGGATATCTGATCATTAAGTTGTCTGGTCACTGAGTCAGGGCTTAGCATCTCTTCAGTAATATTAAGGCCTTCCATAATTCTCTCATGCTTGTCAATTCTCTGCACAACAGGATATAAGAACTTGTTAGCATCAAGCACCTAATCTCCTCCCACGGCTCTCCTCAACAAAACATAATATTCTGATTTCATATTAAGAAATCAAGCATGGAATGGAAGCTGCATTCTAACAACTTAATCAAGTTCAAGTACTTTTTTGTATGATTTACACATTAACTTTCTAGCCGAATTTGAATACTCACATACAGTTCCAATATTAACACATAATCAATATCTTTCTAGGGAACAATGGTTTTTTCTCAGTTACAAGGAAATGAAATGTATGTGACATAAGTAGTGACAAGAGCAGCATATGGAAACATCACTGTTTTTGCAATTGCATAACAAGATTTACCAATAAGCTCCCCATCCACAAATATAACTGTAGTAATCTAAAAAAAAATTATAACAATGTAAGCAGTAGTAGCAAGTTGCGGGTCAAAATCTAATCACTCTGAGAATTTTTCTTCACTTGTTTAAGCTAATGGAAGCAAAATTGCGCATCAAAACCTTATTGAAAGGTACATTAAGAAATTGCAAAATCAATGTCAGTGGACCATCCTAGACCAGCAACTAATAAAAATAAATTCTGCAAGCATTGACACCTAAATAAATTCAGCAGTTCAAGACTTTTGGTCCAGCATAAAACTGCTATTTGAAACTAGTAAGCGTTCAAGTTCTTGCAGATGTAAAAGAAGTGTGTACCTCTGTTATTTGTTCAATCTAGTATTCAATTTAACTAACCCCTAATTATCCCTACAATCTATGCCTTCATGACTAAATGCCGAATAATTCCATAGTTTAAACATTTTAAGAGTATGAGATTTTCATCAAACAGTTAGTGGGCAATAACAACAATTGTCTTTCGCCGTGAACTTGGCACTTGAAATTTTTCTTATTCATGGTGCAATTTGGAAAGGGATTTAGTTTCAATCAGGAATCAAAAAGAGCTCATCATATCTAGTAATTAAAGAGATATAATAGAAGCAAATATATGGATGCTTATGATAGCCAACTAGATGAGCGACCAAGAGCCCGACAAGGTGAAAGCGAACAGAAAACCTGACCTGGTTGGTGATGGAGCAAATGAAGGCGTAGAGCAGGGCGATATAGACACTGAGAGGGGGGGAGAGAGAGAGAGAGCTTAGGAAGAGTGGGAACTAGGTGATAGCTGGGTAGAAGGCAAAACTGTTTCCCGTCACATGGCCACGTCATTCGTAAACTTAAACGAATTTTAATTTCGTAAGAATCAGCATTTCCCGTTATTTTTTAGTAGCACTTTTTCATATTTTTTTCTTGTAACTAGTTTTATGCCCGTGCGATGCACGGGTTTAAAACGCAATATAAATATAAGAGAAACTTAACTATTGTATCTCTCATTATTGTAATAAAATAATAAGTATAGATTTAATTTATAACCAAATAAGCATATATATTTTAATTATACACAAAATATATTTAAAACTATTTTTACACCAATAATTTTGAAAAAAAACTATCATTTTTAAGACTACAATAGGCAAAGTAATAGGTTAAATGTTAGCCTATATGACAATTGGTCTAATTGAGCAATGTCTCACAGGAGTATATGAATTAAATAAAAATTTAATTTCCTAGCTAAGTGGCCTGTGCAGGAACAGATGTTTGGGGTATTTTTGAAAAGATATGTAATATTTTTTTAAAGTATTATTTTTTTAAAACAAAATGAAAACCTAAGGTCAAACTGTTATAAGCAAAATTAAAACCTAAGGTCATTTAACAACCAATATATATCATTTCAACAAATTAAACACCCTTAAAGTTTTTTTTTAATAAAAAATGAAGGCAAAAAGGACGTATTGAAACCCAGTTACAACTTTTTCGTTGATTTTATCAACAAAATTCAAAGAGATAAATACAAAATTATGGCATAAATGGTTGCATCTTCAAATAAACACCAACAGAAGCAAACTATGAACATACAAAAGATCCTCATTTACATAATAACAACCTAACACTATTTAACATACATCCTGAGGGCAACTAAAACCTTCATTTGTTTACTCAAAAGAGTTGCTTCATGCTTTGCTGCCTCAACCTTGTTGAGCTCTTCATCAGGAGTTTTGAAAGAACCTTACCTTACCTCCTCCTCTCTAAACTATTGACTACAACATAAAAACACATCTTTAGTTTACAAAGAAACCAATCGTTCCATCTACACTGTAACACCCCGCATTTTTCCCGTACGTGCGTAAACGAATTCGTTAAAGAAAATCTTGAGTTTTGTAAGAGGATTTTTCTAAAAAGAATTATTTATAATTTTATTCAAGAACGATTTCTTTATGGAAAGAATTTGTATTTTTGTGGGTGAACTTTGAAAATGTAATTTTTAGAATTTTCTGATTAGTTTATAAACTGTATTTCTGAAAACTTTGGAAAATGAATTTTTGAGAAACTATGATTCCTTTTTTAGAGAGCTAATGACTTTAAATAAATTATCTTTTGGAAACTTCCTATTTGTACGAAAAGCTTGATTTTTAAGAATTTTCAATTATGTGTTTTATGTAGATGATTGTGCACTTTGAAAGAATATAAGTTTTCCTAGGATAATAATGTGTTCTTGTAGGGGATTAAATCAATTGCCATGACATAGAATTAAATTGTGATATGTGTTCATTATGATATGTGTTTGATTTAATATTGCTTGAAGATAAACATATGTGCATATGTGTGAGAATGTGACGGTTTTGAGGCATATAAGTGTGTGTATGACTTTTGAAAATGTTGAATAAGCTACATAAATTAGTGATCATGGTGCTTTGAATAAATAGGATTAGGAAAGGAAAATGAAAAAATGCATGAGGTGTGGACATGTGTGTGCTACGGTGTGAGTTTGTGGGTGTGCCACGATGAAGAGTGTGTGTGTAAGTAGGATAGAACCTTGACTTTAGGGTAGAAGAGAGAGGAGTGGAAGTGACCATGCATGATGAAGTCTAGCCCTAGCCTAAGCACCTTGTCTCCTTGATCTAAACCTTTCCATGCAAAATTTTAGAAACCCAAATTTACCCTTCCTTGTAGTGCTTTGGCCGAACCCCAACTTAAGGGCAAAAGAGGCAAACTCGTTGGCCCTTAAATCTATCTTGCCTTAGTTCCTTTCTCCCATTTCATTCTCATTTCCTTCCCACATATATCCAAACACTCCTAAGGGAACATCAAACTCATAGAAAAGAAAAGAAAGGAGAGCAAGAGAAAGAAGAGTGTGGCCATAGGAAACAAGAAGGAAGAGGAAGGAGAACTAGACCAAGACTTTGAGTTTCTTTGAAGATCAAGACCCTTAGAAGCTAGAGAACCAACTTCCTTGGTAGGTTATAAGAAGATCAAGAAGAAAACTATGATAGTTAGATTTCCTTTTTACTTTCCTTGCATGTTTGTCTTTATGGCATGAAAGATGAGTGCAAGTATGTCTTAGCCTTAACTATGGACTTTTTAATTCGGTTTGTAATTATGTGAACTCATGGACTCTATGCCTCGGTTGTAACTCTTTTTAGTTGGATCTTGGTGATTTTCTACACAACTTTCTAAAGGATCTAAATTATTACTTGGAAATTTTGTGAACGCAAAAATTGAAACTCCTTGCATGATGGGTTTCTCCTTTAAAACCGTGACCTATAAGATTTTTATGAGTAGTTTTGGTAAATAAATTGTGATCCAAGCTTGATTGTGAAAGAGTAAAGATTTTAAGTGTTGCATGTTGATTTCTTTTGTTCAATCCGTGAGCTATGTGCTTCTATGTAAATGTTTGGTTAACAATTTCATGATCTAAAATCATTTGAGAGGAAAATAAGGATTTTTAGCTTTGCATGTTGACTTTGTAATGATTTTGGTTGATCTTTGCATGAACATGTTTTCATCCATGATTATTATCTTACAAGTTAGAACATTGGGCTTTGCATGTCAATTCTCAAGTAAAGAAATTAAGTTTTTCCTATATGTATGTTACGGTCTAGGGGAAACAATTAGGATGAAGGTATTTAGAATGATTTTTCTTTTTATAAACATGATTTGATTTAAAGATTTGTTTTATTCATGTCGTATTGGCATGAAGGCCATTCGGCCATGGGTGCTAAAAATGTTTTGGTGCTTGAGTATTGGGTGCATGTATGCATTAGGGATGGATTTGGTGATCTTGAGTTCATGCATGTTATTCTTTTTGAAGATTAAGTTATAAACCATGTCTTTATTTTTAGAAATTTATGAGTTTGAGTTTTTAATCAAGAGGTTTAAAGAAAACCTCATGATGGTTCATGCATGTTGGTGTGATTAAATGGGGATGTGTGATCTATATGATTTGCTTTGATTAATTGACCTTAGTATGTCAAAAAGTAAACTAAAATTTATTGCCTCATGTGTGATGATATTCGGCCTTGAAGGAGGAGAATAGGGAAATGTGTTTTATCATCATTTGGATTGTATATCGACTAAGACTAGCTTAATTTAAAAGCAAAAAGTGCATGCATGAAATAACCAATTTAAAGGAAAATAAAATAAATCTTTGAAGTAACTTGTAGCTTTAATTGTTGTTTTGATTGGCATTAAGAAAATAAAATTGAAGTTGCTAAATTTTCTTATGATACTCACGGTTCCAGTTTTGAAAGAAATGAAATAATTTCATTGTTTGATGTCTATGATTATGTACTATGTTTTGCAAAATTCGGTTAATGCATGTTTAAGTATTTAAAATAATTTTCCTTTCAAAATGACCCAGGAGATTGATTATATTCTATGTTATGTTTGACACACTAATATGTTCATTCTTTTATTCTTTTCGGATTTGGAACTAGAATAAATAAAATTAATTAAATTGGTTTTCATGATGTTAATTCTATGATTTTAAGATTTAGAAATGATTAATAATCAGAAAATGTTAATTATAGACAATTTGGTTTTGCCATGATTTAATTAAGAAATTAAGTTGAACCATTTTCCTGTAAATGCTTTAACGTGTGTGTTGATGTTGTGATTTAAGTAGTTGTTTTCATGAAGCTTAAGAGTGTTTTACAGATGAATGTTTTAAATTAAGGATTTAATAATGAAAGAAAATCTATTTCTAAATTGTTTTCAAAAGTTTTTCTCAAGAATTGTTTTTCTTGGATTCGAATCGAATTTGAAGATCTTGGACAATGATAAAAAAAAATTCAAAAGAGAAATTGTTTTCAAAATGAATTCAATGAATATATCGAAAACGTTTCTAACGCACGGGAAAAATGTGTTAGCTCGAGCGACGGACGCAAAAGGAAAGGAGACGAGGATAACAATCGGGAACCCTGGAGAGCTTTCGGAGGATCGCCATTGAGGTGAGAGAGGGGCTTATCCTTAAGACGCCGTGGTAATTAGGTAACATATTAAGATGTCCAATCATCTCAAAGATTGGACTCCAATCTCATTTAGCGTAGTGGTGTACGTGATAACGCTTGTCTGATTGGTTTAGCTATCCACCCGAACGACTGAGATTGGTTTATCTAAAGTATTATTATGTTTCCTGCTTGGTTATGCTGAATTATCTTGTGCTTTGTTTATTCGCGAAACGTATGTGATATTGTTGGGAGATATTTGATGGAGCGTTGATAATTAAGTTATGTAAGTAACGAACTAAGAATGAAAAGCAAAGATTAATGAATCCGAACTATGAGAGTGAATAAGGGAGAGAGGCAAGTAATGATGAGATTGAATTGTGAGAGAAGTAAATGGTAATTGGAAATTTGGAACGAACGAGGGGAATTGCTGATGCTGCTGAGCCAAATGGGCGAGGAAGGACACCAATGATGCTGCGGAATCACCATTGGCAAGGAGAACAATGATGGCGTGCAGAGTTTCAATTGGCCTGGAGTAGTGACGCTAATGTTGATGAGAGCAATGTGTTGTGATGTGAGAAAGAGAAAGATGATGCAATGATGTTTGTGATGATTCAAGTGATGCTATGTGAGTATTAGGGGGATTAGATGTGTACGATTAGCGATCGGGTCTCATTGAAGGGATGCACCAACGATGACCGATCATTAGGACTAAGCCGTAATTAAAACTCTCTAAAAGACTATTAAAAGACATTTATAAATGCGGTAAGGCTTGAGTGTCAAATCGAAGTAGTGGAGAGGAAGGAACGATAAGTATCTGCGGATACTTAGGACGAGATTGCATTAGGGGAGGACGATGACGGTGACACGTCAAGAAGTCTAGAGTGTGTTTCTAGGCAGAACGAACTCCACATGTGGCGCACTAACGTGGTGGGGATTGGGTCTAATGCCGTGGCAAGTTCTGCGGGCCCACTAGAAACATACTGTCGCCCCCTAGATTGCAAATCGAGAACAGTGAGAGGGACTGAAACGGGGCATTGTGTTTGCCACTGCGTGGACAGTGAGCCTTAATGTTATTTATATGTTTTGAGGACGAGATCCTCCTGGTCTGGGACCATTGTATTGTGACAGCTGTCGTGCCCGCGTGGTAAAGGTCCTGTACTCCTGTTTGCTTCCGACTAGGTTGGGAGGTTGACCGAGGAGATGTAGACGTGTGTGAGCACAATGATGTTTCCCCCTCATCATTGATGTTAATCGAATTGATAAGACTTAAAGAACCAAGATGTTCCAAAGATAAGTGTAGCAATGATTATAATAATAATAATGATAATAGTGATGATGATACTAAGTGACAACGGAAACGGATGGAGTATTTGTGATATGGAACCTTAAGGCATACGTGGAGGGTGTGAATGAGAAATGAAAAGAAGTACCGAGATTGAGAAGGGTTATTGAGGAAATTGTGAGAACATTATTGTCTATGAATAATCAAATGTATGTTTATGTTTTCACTCTGATGAGAATTATGTGTTGTTTTGATTATGCTTTATCGGTGGTTGGCTTTACTTTATTATATTTATTTTGTCTTAGTATTTACCTAATGTAATCCCACATAGTCGACATTGTCGTTTTGGGTAGCTCACTCTCTCTTTCTCCTACAATTCTATTATGTATGAAAATGTGCGGATCCTAGATGGACAACATTGCGAGATATCAGCGGTTTAGGGAGATCGGATCCCTACCAGTGAGAGGAGATAACAGCGCTATGTCGGCCTACGTGGTATTCTTTCTAAGGATTCAGCGTAGACGCGCAGAGCTAGCCGAAAGAGTCACTCCCATGGATATAGAGACTAACAGAGCGCCGGATGATTTTACAGCAGGAATATCTAAGGAGGCAGAGGAGGAGGACGAGTGACAAGAGCGAGTAGAACATGACGACCGTAGATTAGGTAATTCCCTTTTGAGTATTATATTCCACTTCAAGTTATTAGACACCTGGCTCTACTATGCTGTAACCCCAAACCAGATTATGTTAAGTACTGACGTTTTGAAAACAAATCAAATGGGGTAATTTGTTGAACTACGTTTTGGAAAACGAGTTTCAAAGTGCGATGTCCCGTGACATCTCGGTTTGGAACTTGAAGGGTGGCATGCCTTGAGAACGTAACGTTTCATATCTCGATTTCAAATTGAAAATGTTCTCATGAGTGTGTAACTTTTGTAAAAAAAAAATGGTCCCTAATTTTCACTTAAAATGACTATGGTTTTCAAGTTGCCAAATCGGGGTGTTACATACACCACCTTGAAACGCCAATAAATAGATAACAACACACTATGAAGAGTTCACAAAAGACACATGTCAAGAAATTACAATTCGTAAAATCCATATATAAGCTAAAACCCAAAAAAATTGCATAGACATGAAGATAATGTTGTAAATGAATAGTTCCTTCATATCAGAATACAACTTTTGAGATGTTATGTTCCAGTAGTGGCAAGAATATGGCAATAAGGAATTTTCTTGCGAAAAAGAGTTACAAGGCTAATTAGTGTGTTTAAATTTTATATTATTGTTAATTGATGAAAACAAAAACATGCATTTTCTAACATGCCGTAGAAGTACACAATCTACCAACAGTTTAGAGAATTTGCCAAGGCAATAGAAAGCAAATAGAAAGAAGTTCAGCAAAACAGTACAATTAGCACCCACCTCAAGATAGAGAGTTCAAATTACTAACAGTATAGCATACTGCATCAATTTTCTGGTATTGTACTACATCAATTTTCTAAATCACAATAATCTATTTTTCCATTTCTGTAATGCTATTCTAAAAAATGGAGTAGTCATTCCTAGTTTTTCTAATCAGAAGTCAATATATAAACTAAAAATAACAGCATTAAATCTAAAGAAGGAAGCACAATGCCCCAACAAACTTCAGTTAAGAGTCATGTAAAATTTTCACTTTTAGACTAATACCTATTATTAAGGTGGTGGCTGAAGGCAATTACGTCTGCACCCTGCCTCATAGTACCAGTCATAAAGTCGTTGCCATCTGGAATACCAAATTTTTATATCAATCATTTAAGTCTCAGAAGGTAAAATGATCTGTACACATAATAGAAGTTAAAATGATATGCACACATAACAGAAGTTTAGTAGATAATCCAAGAATTGTTAGGAATAAGCACACATTTATTTTCATTGGATAACAACTGTTAAAAATTGTCTGCTTCAACTTAACATCTTCACTGAATTTGGCCTCAAAAATTGGTTCAGTGTTAAAATAAAATAAAAAAAGGATGTCAAATACCCAAATGTATCAGTTTTTGGTAATAACTATAAAACAAATTAAAAAAAATAAAAGAAAAAGGGTCAGCCAATAAACCTGGAAGGCAAAAACAGTTCTATGATCCCTTTCTGGATTTGCCTCAAGATCAACAACCTCTTTCTTGTCTCTATATCTCCTGCATTCCAACTGAAAATTCAGGAATAAGAAAAATATGTTTAGAGCATTATAAGTTTTTAAAATTTGAACCTGATATTCAGATTACATAATGTGTAGCATAAAACAAATGTACATTGCTAATATTAAAGTCCAAAACAGAACCTAATCTTAACTGTAGTATTATTCACAGTATATTGTTAATATAAGTACAAAAATGTTGTAATAATCTTTGAGAAGGAGCTAGTAACATCTCAAGCTATTAACTGTAGTTTTTTTTAATTGCCAT
Organism: Crotalaria pallida; assembly: GCA_037953625.1. Lineage (NCBI taxonomy): Eukaryota > Viridiplantae > Streptophyta > Magnoliopsida > Fabales > Fabaceae > Crotalaria > Crotalaria pallida. Next base: position 79,532,966 of record CM075653.1, read on the forward strand.
ACTTATTACAGCATTTCCTCTAAATATTATACCATTTGAGAGGTAGTAAGAGAAAAACAGCAACAACAACTATACTCTTTACATCTTAGGAGCCTCATATTAGCAGTCACCGGTATCCCACAGGCTTAATCGCACAACTCCTTCACTTCTGCAAGATCATTTGTGATTTTTAAAGCTCATTTTGTCCTGGTATAATGGATTAAAAAAGTTAGGAAAAATATTCCTGCAAGACTGCAACAAAGATATATGTAATAACACTTGGTTATTTTGGTTTATAAAGGCATGGCTATTATCAATATACTATAAAATAGAAGGAACTTGAGTAAAGTTTATCTTTTGTGAAAAATGACATAAATAAAAACCCATTTACACTAAAACTTTTTCCCAAATGTCTCAAGCTAATGACTTATATATCCCCTTTGAAGATATTTTCTGAATTTTTAACCATTGATGCAACAAACATTAACTTTTATCAAACAAATTACATGCATTTGTAAAATAACAAACTAAATAAAGGATGTTAAAGTAAAATAATAAGAGGTAAACATACCACATGGTAAGAACCTTCCTCAACATGCTTTTATCAACGCCATCACCAAGACCCTTGATCTGTCATCTCCCCGATTCCGATTTAACACTGAACGGTGATTTTTAGAAGAAACAAAAAGAGGTTAGTTTTTTTTAAAAAAAAAAATCTGATGCATATTTTGAAACTTTCCACAAACCCATATCCCAAAACGCACCAAAATCAGACCATCTTCAGTCTTCCAACAAATTAAGGTTCAAAATAAAAATTATATTAAAATTTGTTAAGGAAAACTACATGCATTAAGAGTACATTGAGGAAATCTAAATGATTGTAGAGAAAATCGAAATTTAAAATAAAAATGAAATATGCCATATGAGTAGCAGAAACAGAAACAGTGGAAGCAATATGCCATATGAGTAGCAACAAACAGTAAAGGCAATAAGTAATAGCAGACAACAACAAAAAAGGCAAGGTAAACAAAATTAAAAGAAAAAGAAAGCTAAGGAAACATTTGATCCTCTACAGATCACAAAACAAAAGGAAACTAAGGAAACACTCAAGTGCATGGGAAGGGATCAAAGTATGAGTTACAAATAAATTTGAAGACATAAAGTACCTTCAATTTAACAACTCATGTAATTACTACCATATCAATGCATCACCTAAACCGCCAATCAAGTAAATGATGCTTTTCCTGAAAAGAGTAGAAGAATCAATCTATAAAATTTAGAAATAAAATCATTACAAAAAATCAAATATTCATTAACAGATTTAATATTCTTCTTAACCGTTAACTTCCTTTGAGAACTCCAACTCTACCATAATTTTTGTTATAGGTATCAAAGTGCAATGCAACAAATGCAAATAGAAAGTAGCCAAAAAAACACAAATAATAAGATCAAACAAAAGGTACTAATGAAAACCCACATATTCATCAAAAGACATATTAAAATATATCAAACATAAGGATCCATATTCAGATCCACTCATCGAGCAACTGCTTAACCAATTTCCTTGAACAATTGTCAATGAAGGCATGGTTAGAGAATCATAAAGCTACTAAAGATTAATTTCCTATCTTAAAATTATTTTGCGTTCCTAAGCAAAACCAATCAACTGCGTCCAAATAGGGAAAAAAATACATGATAACAAACTGCAGAATAAGAATTGATGTCCCATAGAACTATTTTACTCAAATCTTGAAAACATATTAAAGTCACCTCTCTTAAATAATGGGTGTTCTTGTCAGTAAGTACAAATGTGAGGTGCAAACCCATTTTACATTATATTATATTTAATGATAAAAACAATTGTAAAAAAAAAAGGAAGAGACTTGATTAAAAAAAAACTGCAGAATTAGAAATGATGCCATGCTTTTGAACCTATATTGCATACCCAGGGGATTTAAAAATCCAAGACCAGTTGTAATGCCAATATTGAAATGCAATAAAACCCTTCTCAATAATCAAAACTTCACAACAACAACAAAATTGGGGAAATCACTTAATGAAAATCAAGCTTCTCTGATATAGCACTAATGACCAATTAACCATGAATGGAAAATTCTATTCTTAAAAACTCAAATGCATTCATAACTTTGTTCCACATCTTCAATGCTAAAAGTTATAGCGTCGTACATGATCCATTTGTGTCATCTGGATTACTCAGATAAGATTAAACGGACTTCAATTATTAAATGGTTAAAATTTGGAACATTGGTCTTCACATATTCACCAAGGATTTCATGCTTTAATATATCACCTGCAACAGTAGATGCAAGAAGGAATTTCTCACTCATTAGAAATCAAATCGTATAAAATATGTATCAAACTTCATTTTTGGGTTGGGATGAAACTAAACATGTATTTATAACTATATTACGTAAAAAAAACATCGATCCTTGATAATTTAGAGTTGAAATTAGGAAATATTTTATTATAGAAACATCAAATGACTACACTGAAATATCTATATATAAATTATTTACCTCCATGTAACTTCTCTACGGCTTTAACAACACTTTGTTTGATTAGATCATATGGAGTGCTAGAAAGCTGGAAACAGTCCTCTACAATGATTATGCGAGTAGGTTTAACAGGTGCTAGTTCTGGCATCTGCAGAGTACACGTCCAACACTGCTCAAAATGGTTGGATCCTTAGCAAACCATCCTGGATTTGAAGTCAAGAACCATAAAATGAGTCTAAAATAGAAGAACTCCATAACTTGTGAAGCCATAATTTCAAGATCAATTCATTTGCACCATGCCACTATGAGAGTAGTGACGAAATTGGCAAAAGGAAAACTCATAAAATAAAGTTTGGGAAAAGAGTTCAGAGAAAGCTACCAAATTAGTGGATTCTTACCCACAGTATCAAAACTTTGTGCCATAGGAATTACCCCTAATTCTGAGATAGCGCCATGAGAAGGATGAAAACAAAAAATCCCACAGTATGATGCTGGCATTCTTATACTTCCTCCTGTGTCAGTTCATATCATACCAAAGAAAAGATAAATAAAGCACTAAATCATCGACAAAGTGGTGCCCAAAATAACTTAAGGAAAGGAATAATAGCTCACCTATGGAGAAATCCACAAGCCTAGCACCAACTGCAACAGCTAAGTCATTTGGATTAAAGAGATAGAAGAGGGCCCGCAAAGAGCAAAATAGTACCTAAAGCCCAATTTTCCGGTTTCTTCAAGTGGTCAACCTTATAGCAATTTAAATATATATTAAGCTGAAGATGTAGTTTACTATTGTAGTTAAACATATCATAAAATGCAACTATTTGAGGTCTTAATTAATTAAAATAAAATAAAAATATTCAAGGAAAGCTTTATAGTCTCACCTTTCACCGCCAACAACACAAACAACACAAGTTCTTGTAGGTGTATTTTCCTCTTCTTAATATTGAACCTGATTGTTGAACGAATAAGCTAATTTCAGAATCTGGATTATAAGGTCTAGTATAGAACAGCACATGACAAACAAATGAGAAGATAAATCATGAGATTAACTTACATTTACACCAGCAAGTTTGTTGTTCTTCTTCATCTCCTCCCTAATCTCCTCCCTAAACTTGTCCTTTCCTATGCAACCAATATTAACTTGTTGCACCAGGTACTTGAAGGATCCACTAAGTAACGAAAGTTGTAAACCACAACAACTCCATATTCAGTACTATCTATAGATGAAAGTACATACTACATACCTGAACAACCTTGATTGAATTCTGAGTGGCACCTGGAAATATGATAATTACATGAATTGTCATTATGAAATGCGCACTTCAATATATATTTTTCTTAATGATATTAAAGAGCAAAGCAATAATCTCAAACATGAAGCCCGATGATTCAGACATGGTCTATTACCTCCAACAATGTCTTCCACATTGTATTTGTTTGTCATTTCTTCATACCTGAGAACAATTGTAGGATCTTGTGAACTAAAAAAACATCTTTGTAAAAAATTTAACAGAAATTAAAATAATAACAACTATAATGAGTAGGATCCACTCCATAATGAGTATTTGCACATAAATGCCATAATAATATCCCATTGCAGAAATATAACATCAATTTCATAACTTAAAATCTCTAACATCAAAAGCCCTAAATAATAAATTATCCAAACCCTTAAAAATTCAAAGTTCATCAAAATCAGATTAAAAAACACTCTGGTTATGCCCAGAGAATGAGAATTATGAATATGTAATTAATTTTTTGAAAGGGCAAACCATGTATCATTAATATCAGATCTACGAATTCTAGCAACTTCAAACAAATGCAAAAACGAATAGATAGGAGTTAGAATCACCTTGAGGGGTAGTTGAAAAAATAAGAGAGGAGGATGAGACAAAGCTAATGGTGGCAGCCTCATCGAATTCCGACAACCTTGCGGCGGCGGCTTGACGGTGGACAGCAGTGGTGGGGCGCGTGGTTGATGGTGCTGCGACCGGAGGAGCCTTGCGACCAAAACCCAGCCCTCGGTTTTGAGAACGCCGATGGTTGCGACGGGTGGCACGGTGGCGGCAGGGATGGTCCAAGATTCTCCTTGGCTCATCTTTTTTGTCTCGTTGTGATCTATATTATTTGTGAAGTGACCATAAGGTTTTGATGAGTTTTCGTTGACGTTTGTGAGGAGAGAAGATCAAGGTTTGGTTATGGAATGTGGGAGTAAGGAAGAAGATGAAGATGAGAGAGAGAGAGGAGGAGAACGCTTTTTCCATTTGGTTTTCTGAGGGAGTATTCAGTGAGTAACATGTGCCACTCACGTGTACAATTTAAAATCCTGCTATAGTATTCTCACAAATCTACTGTACATGAACAGTACCCGCATAGACACATTTTACTGTTTATTGCACAGTGCCACTACTCACATTAACACTGTTTCAATTGCAATTGGGTTACTGTTCTTCAATGCATATTTCAGCTACTACAGTAAATGGCTGAGCATAATCCTCAATTTTAAGAATATATAGATAATTAAATTTTTAAAATAATGTGCAGTGGATTTTTAGTTGCACTATTTCTGAATTTTCCATACATGATACATGTGTTTTCTTTACAGTTGTTTTTTCAGTAACAACGTTTCAGAATTTTTCTTTTGATTTTTTTTTTAATTTTTACGAAAGGATGTAATGTTTCAAAGACACATGTTCAAAAGAATAAATTAATAGGTGACACATGACATACTCTATAAGTTTCTATTTTCTCAACTTTCTTTCTGATAGCTCTATTTTGACATTTTGCATGTCAGAAATATTTTTAAAATTATATGAGTTAGGATTATTGTTTTAAATTAATAAAGAAATAGAAAAATTTAGAAATGCAAGGATTATTTTTAAATTTAGTTTTTTTTAATAAAGGAAGTAAATGTGTGCGTGAAGTAGAATTTTTTCTCTGCAATATAAATTAGTGCAATAGAATAAGTGCATTAGTTCATGTGTATATGTGTATTAATAAGGTATATTAGTTGATAGTTTGTTTTTCTCATTATCAATTTGAAATATTGCACCACTTTATTGTGTCTAATCAATGCACCCAATCATGCATTAGTTTGAAACAATATATCATTTGGTGATATTTAATTTGAAAAATATATCTCTTGGTGACATTATTTTTTTATAAATTATAAAATAACTAATACTTTTTCATTATATCTTTCTCTAATTTAAACGGTACAAAATGTATCAAAGCATTACAATGTTATATTATTATTATTATTATTATTATTATTATTATTATTATTATTATTATTGTTATTATTATTATTATTTTAATATAACAGTGTAATGTATTGAAGCATGTGATATTTTTTTTGGTTGAAACAATATAAAATGTATCGAAGCATTGCACTAGTACATGATGTTATATTATTTTTTTTTATTTTTTATTATTTTAGTATAACACAGTGTAACATATTGAAGCATTGCACCTCTACATCATGTCATATTAATTTTTTTAAATTTACCGAAACATTGCACCTATACATCATGTCTTGATATTTTTTTAAAATATAATACAGTGTTTGACACGTGACACATTTGATTGACCTTTATTTTATCAACTTTTCTTGTAAGAGCTTAAGCAAAATATTTCTTATTTATTTGATGAACAAATTAGAACGCTTTTAAATTGTTTTATAACATTTATTACTATTAATCAAAATTAAATAAGCATTAAACATTTTGATTTTTTTGTTTGAAAGTATTATGAGCAGATTTAAGTAAGAATATTTTCTATTTCATAGGATATATATATATATATATATATATATTAAAAAAATTAATCTAATTACAGTTATGTATAGAAATTAAAAAATTGAGCTAATTAATTATATATATTAACAATATTATGGTGTAATAATTTTTTTTTAAATGAAATGATGTTTCATGAAGAGGTTTTAATGAATACATCTGTTCTTTTTTAGTAACACTCGCAAAAAATTTTCATAGATCAGTACAATTATTTTTTAGTAGCACTTTTTCATATTTTTTTCTTGTAATAATTAATTTTTTAAAATAATGTGCAATGGATTTTTAATAGCACTATTTCTGAATTTTCCATACATGTGTTTTCCTTAAAGTTGTTTTTTCAGTAACAACGTTTCAGAATTTTACTTTTGATTGGTTTTTTTTAATGAAAGGATGTAATGTTTCATAGACACACGTTCAAAATAATTAATTAATATGTGGCACATGACATAATCTATAAGTTTCTATTTTCTCAACTTTTTTTTTAGGGATTGCTTAACCTCAGCTCTTAGGGCTGAGGATAAGAGGTGAAAAAGTAGAAAAAATGTCTTGGAAAGCTAACCCACTAACTTTTAAAGTCTTAAACATTTATTTTTTTAATGCAAAGATACTTTTTATAGTTTCTTATCCTCAGCCCTAAGGGCTGAGGTTAAGAAAATCCTTTTTTTTTATAGCGCTATTTTGTGAGCTCTGTCCATCTAGTATTTGGTCTCAAAAATATAACAATAGGTTTGATTATAGTGGAACAACATTCTTTTATTTATGGAGAATGGTAATAATTGCAATAATGTCTAAATTATTGTTTAAAGAGAAATTATATAAGCACTCTGAAAATATTATTTGTATTCGTTTTTTTTAAAAAAACAATTATTGCACTTAAAATTTTAAAATTACCTTTACATTCACTATCTTCAATCTTTATTAATTCTCATCAACTTTTCCATCTTAATTCATCATCTCACACGTACATCTAACCCTTCTTGCCTTACACACCCAACAGGTAACTATGGCCAAAAGAAAACCGGCTTGAAGCGAAAGTAGACTCATTGCTGTGATAGGAATAGATACTTATTTAAATTATTTAATTATCATTTATTATGGTTAAGCAATAAAATAATGATATTATTATATTATTATAAATTAAAGATTAATGTATGTGTACTGAACGGTGTATCCACCATTTATTTATATTACTTCTATATAAAAGTCAATAATCATAAATAGATGAATAATAAATGATACATTGATAATGTAAAGATCAATGCATCATCTATTTTCTCTTATTATAATTAAATTTTCAAATTTGATGAGCCAGGTGTGTTGTAAGAGATGGAAGAGATAGAGACTTCACTTCGTCACAAATTGTGTTGTTGTGGAAATGGAAGTAAGAGACAAGGGAAGTTGAGAATTTAGTTTAGATTTTGGTTGTGTAACAAGTATTGTAGGCGAATTTGGTAGATTTTATCTCGATTTTAGATTTAACTACTACTTTTGAATTTCTTTTATCTGGTTTACATGATTTAATTCTTGTGGTGGACTCGGCCTAGCCGAAGTCCACGTAGTCCTCGCCCAGGACCTAAGGACCTCTCAGGAAGCCCTCTGTATGCTTGGCCGAGCTCGAAGCTCAACGGCCGAACAGACATCAGACACGGGCCAACCTCATGCTCCTATCAAGGTCCGACCTCCTTGTCCGACACCTCCCAGAGTCCAACACCACCCTGAGTCCGACACCTCCCCCAGAATCGGATACCAAGGACAGGATGACGCGTCTCACCTTATCCACAAGGACAGCTCATCCACTCATGGCTCAGTACAGGCTGGCCCTACTTGGGCCTTAAGCAAGCCCATTGGGGCAACCAACTCCCCCCCTATAAGTAGCTCCGTACTACATGGGGCTCAGGTACGTCCTCTAACCCTGATTATCACCTTCACACACCAGTGATTAGAGTTACTCTCTGGCTCTTCACCTTGCCACCTGAGGACTCCCACCAAACATCACACAGAAACCCTAGGTCTTCTTCCCTAACCCTTGAAGGACCTCACCGTCTAGGACATCACAATTCTAATTTTTAATCAAACATGATTTAATTCTAATTTTTAATGGGATTAATTACTTATAATTTTAATAGTTTCAATGATATTTATATGAGTAATTTTGAAAAATTATACAAAATATTATTAATTTCAATATCAATAAAAATATAACTAATTTTATTAACTTCTGTGAATTTTTTTAATAAAAGCATATACTCCCTTCATTTTGAAATATAAGAAAAAAAACTAATTTTACGTTTATTTAATATTTAATTGATTAATTGATTATATTTAATTTATAAAAAAATAAAATATTTTAAAAAAATAACATAGAAAATAAAAGAAAAATTAAATAAGATAACGATTTCTTAAAAATATTTTAAGAAAATAACATTGAAAGTTAATAAAACTAATTACTTTTTCTTATATATTATATTAAGAAAAGTGTATTTTTTTTCTTATATCTTATCTATTGTATTTCTTATATTTCAAATCCGATATTATATTAACGATTGGAGACAGTAATAAAATTATTATTCAGCTAATAAAGTCATTGCCATTCATAGATGATTGATACGTACGATATCAAGATTCAATCGGTGTCATTTCAAAAAAGAAAAAAAAAATCAATGGGCGTGGAAAATGTTTTGTTAACAAATGCAAAACCTATTTTGGTAAGGAGATTAGCTATGAAGGATGGGTACTCCTGTTTAGCTGTGGTACACGTATCGGGTATGTGTCTGTACCCGATATTTTTTGGGTATGCTTGGGTACGTATCCGAAAAAAAATTAAAAATAAAAAATTGAGTATTTGAATGGGTGCATATGGGTACTTGAATTTGACATTTTTTTTTAAAATTTTTTCAATTATTTTCTTATCCTCTCTCATTTTAACCTTAAAAAACACTCTCAAGTCTCAAACCTCTTTCTCCTCTTGTCGGCTATTGATCCCCTGTTCCTCATTGTGTTTGACCCCCTCTACCGCTCTTTGTACTTGACCTCTCCGCCCCTTTTGTCGGCTCTTTCTTATCCGCTCGTTGTACTTGATCCCCTGTCTCTCTGTTTGGTTCTCTCACTAATTGTTACTTCAGTTTTCATGTTCTATAAAAATTTCTCTATTTTCTTTTTCTTTGTTGTGATGAAATAATGAATACTATCTTGATTTAGAGCAATGAAAGTGGTTTGGTACTCTTATTTTGTTTTGATATTTTTTTGCATACCAAGTGTTTAAACTAGTTTAGGAATTCAACTTCACTTTTTTGTTTCTATTATGCACCACTTTTTTTCCCCTATTTTATGCTATTTTTAGATGCTTTTGATTTTTTATTAATTGTTACAAAATGCAAAAATTACAGGTTGTGTGATATGAAATTATTAATTCATATGAATTTCAACTTGTTAATTGTATTTTTATTTTTGCAATTTTCTATTTTGTCAATTTATGTAAAGCAAGTGTTTGACATGTGTTTTGATGAAGACAAAGTGCAAAAAGAAGAAAAGAAAAGGAAATTGCAACAAACAACAACAAGAAGACTCAAGAGCAAAGTTTAAGGACATTTGTGTTTAATTGCATTTTATATTTTAAGTCTTTAAGTATTTGTTTGGGTAGAGTCTTAGGTTAGGTAATGAATTTCAAGGAATAATCATTTTAAACAAATTAAGAATTTGAGACATTACTAAAACCAAGTTTAGAAAACGATGCATATATTTTAGAAATATTTTATCTTTCTCATCTTGAAATTCATGTTCTTCATTGTGTTTATTGAGTATTCATTGAGATTCAAGAATAGGATTCTATGAGTTGATTATGAGTTGTTTAAATATGCACATAGAGGTGTGAATCAAAGAAATCAACAACAATTATTGAAGATTCATGAAGAGCACTTGAAGGTTTCAAAGTGTGGGCTTGAAGGTTTCAAGCAAAAAGTGTTGAAGAAAAATATTGAAGGTTTCAATCATCTTGAAGAAGAAAACTTACAGGTTCTAAGCACTTGGAAGATGTTCTTTCAAGAGAGAAGAAGAAGGTGGAAGATCAAGAGGTTTAGCCAAAGATTTTGGAATCTCCAGGGAGGCAATCAAAGGTTTTAATGTGCATGAAATTGTACCGAATTGATTTCAATTTCTTCTTATAGCAACTCTCCCAATCAACAAGGGAGGACTGAATGTAGCTCTTGATGTTCAAGAGTGAACCGGTATAAAAGTCTCTGTGTTATTCTTCTCTATCTCTTCTTTAATCATTCAATTTCATAACTTAGGTTTAAATTGGGGATTTGCTTAATAATTGATAAAAACTAATTTTCCCAATCAATTAACCTTAGATATATCTTTAATAAGTTGATTGCATGTGATTTTCTATTAAATCTGTATGTTTCTATAATATTCTGTTTTGGAAATATCTAATTAGTATTTGGTTGATATCTGTTATGTATGTGATAGTTATTTGGTTAATATTCAGTAATAACTGAAATTTATTGAATAACAGTTCGATAATATCCAGATATCAGCAAGAGTTTTTGAAAGAATTTTTTAAAATTGACATAGGTTCACCTTTACAGCTATTCACCTCCTCTGTCTAGGTGCTTGTTCACACTCTTGTAAATCCCAACAATTTATATATAATTGTATTAATAAAATAAATATATATAAGAACGTGTTTATACCCTAATTTTTTAAAAAGTGTCGTACCCCATATATATACCGAATACCGATACCATACTCGCACTCGTGCAACACAGTGAATTACTCATCTGGTTATCAACCGAGGCCTCGTTGGAAAAAATAAAAAATCATCACTCTTACTCCTCCGGTTCTTATTTGTTTTATTTTAAACAAAACAAATTTTTTAAGAAATCAAATTTATCAATATTTTCAATACATTAATTATGTTTTTTTATTATATCTGTTTTTGCTATAATTATTAATTTTTTTCGCTACTTACGTAACAAAAACTTATTAAATAGGGATAAATATAAAAAATAACGTTTATTACTCTTTTATAATTATAAAAAAGTTAAAAAAACAAATAAAAAAAATCTTTTAAAAAAGGACAGATATTAAAATATATAAAAAAAAAGAGTATTTATTTACAGACTAAAAAAGGGGTAATGATTGGAGTGGAGAAGCCGCAGAGAAGGCGTTCGAATATCCTCATATTCTAGAATTGTTTTTTTAATGTCCTGACCTTAAAGCCACACATCACACTAGCCATCAGCCCCCAACAACTTGTCTGCTTTCTCTTCTTCATTATTGTTTTTCCACGCCAACCTTCTTTCTCTCAATTGCACCAAAAAGAAAAAGCAAAACATCTCAAATCATACATTTAACAGGTAAATTGCGATTGAGATCTACATTTCATTTCCCCCCTGCATAGTTTCTTTGATTGGGTTGAAATTTTGAAAACTTTGTTCATTTTTACCTCCAGGTTTTGTTCATTTCGATTTTTTTTTCTTGGATTTTATACTGCTTTTCAGTATTGTTTGTTTCCTCAGTAAATTATTCACCTCAGTTTGTTTGCTCCATTTTCTGTTATAGTTGGATGATTGTTGTTTATATTTGTAACGGTGTACTAATTTAGTCCTTATATTTGTTCACTATACCAATTTAGTCCTGATAATTTATAAATTCACATTTAGTCCCTAAATTTTTTTTAAATGTGCCAATTTGATCCCTCAACGTTTTGGATGTACCAATTTGGCCCCTCAAGATTTTAGATATACCAATTTGGTCTTTAAAATATGAGGGACAAGTTGGTATGAAAGAAAATCTTGAGGAACCAAATTGGTATGGAAAAAATCTCGAGGGACCAATTTGGTACATCCGAAAATCTTGATGGACTAAATATATAATTTATAAATATTCAGGGACTAAATTGGTACAGTGAAAAAACATATTGTGTTTTTGTCTTAATTCTTAATTCTTCGATCTTATTGGTATGATGACTTGGTTGATTCCAATGGCAATTTCATATCTATTCAAATTTTTTTTTCTTGTTGAAGATAATTAGTTGCTATGTTGCTTACTCACATGAATAATAACAAAGGTAGGTCTAGTCGGGATGGAATTAAGGAATTGGCTCACAGCTCACAACGTTGTGAGATCAAACTCTTTAATGGATAATTTGTATGCACACCCATACAGCTGTGAGGCTTGCCTTATCCTAGACCCTAGTGAGCTCCCAGATCCAAACTTCAATTATCAAGAGCATCTTTTGCCGTTATGTTGCTTATTCTCATGAATTGAACTCTTATATTTCAGTATTAAACATGGACATGATGCTAGCCTTAGGAATTATTTAGCTCGGATCTATCCTTTTGAGCTTCTTGATCACTACCCCTATCAACTCATAGAGAGACAAGGATTTCGCGAATTGTTAAAGAAGCATGAAAATAGGTGGATTTGCCAAAAATAGGTCCTCTTGATGATGGAAAGTGGAATCATATGCACATAGAAATGCTGCTCCCCCGATTATAGTTATGTTGCCAAATTTCAACCTTGTAGAAAGTTTTTGCCTTCTAAGAATTCAGGTCTAGTATGGAACACATCTTCTCCTTCTTTTTTTTTTAAAAAAAAAAAATCATGTCTCAAGTCCATTATTGGTGTGTTGTATTGAATGCGTTTATGAGATTAGCTGGCTGATTATTTGGTTAAATTATTATTTGCCACCTTTTGCTTGGATTTATAGATTTTGGCACCTTGTACTTTTGCAATAGCTGTTCAAAGTTTTCTTTGTCTTTGCCATGAAATGGCCATTCTTAATATCACCTTAATCAGCTAGATTACCAGAGAGAACTATAATTAATGGACTAATTTGTCTTCAAATCCAATCCTGTAAAGTGTTAACATATGATTAAAAGCTACATAATACTTTTTGTTTTTTATTTCACTCTGGTTCTTAGTATGTTGCTTTTGAGATTGTTGAAGACTGGCACATCAAAGAATTTATAAATATTATTAGAAAATAAAGGTTGTCTAGTGTATCATGAAATTTAGTCGGGGCCTTTCGTAACTTATGTTGTTTAGGCACATAGAAGGTTTTTGTAATTTACTTAGAAGGGTTATGTTCTGTGAGTTTACTTATTAAATTTTCTCGCCTTTCTTTCAGGTGTGCCTGTCATTATATATTTTGTTGCTTAGCAGTTGAAAGGCTCTATTCCTTGATTATTCTACAAAATTTTTAAGAAGTTCATATTCTTCAGTGTTGTCTAGTGTCATCACAAAAATTAGGGAATGCTGAAAGATGTGCTTGATAGTTAAAGTTTCCTTAACTTATGGTAATGAGGTTGTGACTCCATCTAAGCTACCCTTGTTCATCCTTGACGAGATTGGATGTTTAGTCCACTGCCCATATCTATTTTTTTGTCAAGTGACTGAGGTGTGTACAAATCTCAGCCATTCAACGATCTCAAAGCACGATGTTTGTGAAGATGGATGAGCTTTGAACATCTTGAGAAGGAGTTTCCTTTTTCTGGCCACATAATTGCTTGGACTTGGTACTATTGATATAGTAGCATTGGTTCTAGGCAAAAAGTATTGATAGAAATGGAACAAAAAGGCAGTGTGCTTATGCAACGATATGAACTAGGGAAATTATTAGGCCAAGGAACCTTTGCAAAGGTCTATCATGCTAGGAACGTTATAACTGGCATGAGTGTGGCTATTAAAATTATTGATAAAGAGAAGGTTTTGAGTGTTGGGATGATTGATCAGATTAAGCGTGAAATTTCAGTGATGAGAATAATCAGACATCCCCATGTGGTTGAGCTTTATGAGGTAATGGCCAGCAAAACAAAAATATACTTTGTCATGGAGTATGTGAAAGGTGGTGAGCTCTTCAACAAGGTAGCCAAAGGAAAGCTCGATCAGGATACTGCTAGGAGATATTTTCAGCAATTGATCAGTGCTGTTGACTATTGCCACAGCAGAGGTGTGTGTCATCGTGATCTAAAACCAGAAAATCTTCTATTGGATGAAAATGGAAATTTGAAGGTTTCTGATTTTGGATTAAGTGCCCTTGCTGAATCTAAGCACCAAGATGGATTACTTCACACCACATGTGGTACCCCTGCCTATGTTGCTCCGGAAGTGATAAGCAGAAAGGGTTATGATGGGGCCAAAGCTGATATATGGTCATGTGGGGTGATCTTGTATGTTCTATTGGCCGGTTATCTTCCATTCAGAGATTCAAACCTTATGGAGATGTACAGGAAGATTGGTAAGGGGGACTTCAAATTTCCTAACTGGTTTGCTTCGGATGTACGCAAATTGTTGTTCAGAATCTTGGATCCAAACCCAAAAACCAGGATATCAATGGACAAAATTATGGGAAGTTCTTGGTTCAGAAAGGGGCTAGAGAAGCCAACTGTTACTGACAAAGAAGACAAAGAAATAGCTCCCATGGATGCTGACGGGGTATTTGGAGCTTGTGAGAATGCCAATCCTTTGGCGGAGTCAATGCAGGAACTTTCAAAACCTTGCAATTTAAATGCTTTTGATATCATCTCCTATTCATCAGGTTTTGACTTGTCCAGTTTGTTTGAGGATACTGAACAAAAGAAAGAAGTGCGGTTTACATCTAACAAGCCTGCCTCAATTATCATCTCTAAATTAGAAGAACTTTGTAAGCGGCTTCGGCTTAAAGTGAAGAAGAAAGATGGTGGTTTGTTCAAGTTGGAAGGTTCCAAGGAAGGCAGGAAAGGGCCTTTGGGTATTGATGCCGAGATTTTTGAGATTACGCCTGTCTTCCATCTAGTGGAATTGAAGAAGTCCAGTGGAGATACATTGGAGTACCAAAAGCTTCTGAAACAAGATGTTAGACCTGCACTTAAAGACATTGTTTGGTCCTGGCAAGGAGAACAGCCACAGCAATTGCAACATGGATTAGTGCAGATGGAGCAACATCCATCTCATTCTGGCCAGTCCGAGGTTGTAACACAACAAACTTCGTAATGTATATGGTGCCTCTAAATTGGTTATTATATGCTATGAGACTTATTTGTTGTGATCTTGGTCTAGTTAAAAGATTTCCAATTGCAGTAGTCATAGAATAAGGTGGTTAAGCATGTATAACACTTGCTCAACTAGTGTATTTGAATTGATATTTGAGTCTTTGATCTCTATCTCTGTAGAATATATTAGACAAGGCATTTGCATTTTGCAGCTTGAATAGCTTCATGAGAACCTTGTATATTGTAGTCTCCTTAATCTCCTTAATATATATATATTTTTTTGAAAGAATCTCCTTAATATTAAGTCTAGCAATCTATCAAATATAGTGTTTTTGTCCTAAGAGTCGGCTCGAGTGGTAGAGTTGTTAAACATATAATGTCAGAATATAGGTTTAAGTTTGCACTTTCTCTCCCTTCTCTTAAAAAAAAAGCTTAAATACTAAATTTGTCCTTATAAATGTTGATCTTTTTAAAATTGGTGCTTACATTTTTTTTAATCCTTGTTTTTCCGTTTTGTATTGGTTTTGGTCCTGTCATCAATTATGCATGAAAAATATTTAAGTGGCTTAACGAAATAAGGACCAAAACCTACACATCCTAATAATATAAGGATCAAATCCTACACCTGATAATAATATAAGGACCAAAACTTCTGACATTGAAAATATGAAGATGGGATACGAAGACGAATAGGACCAAAACCTAAATGAAACTAAAAAGCATTAAATTTATTTTTTTTTCGATAATAAGCGGGGCTAAAGCCCGAACAAACAAATTACACAATCATCCTAGGAAAAACAATTCCACATGCATCCTCACCCAATAAGCGGTGGAGGAAGGCTGGGGTAGAGCTAAAAAACAAACAACTGAAATCTCCCTCGTGCCCATGGTTAGCAAGAGCATCATCACACCTATTTGCCTCTCTAAAAATATGGGTAAAAGAGAAGTTCATATTCTGCAGGGCTGTTAGGATCGGCCTCAAAATCTCGAGAGGAGGGGTGAATCGAGTTTTATTAATTTATTGAGAAAGCACGTATAATTTAAAAATATTTTCGCGTTGGAGAGATTTAACGTTTGAGATGAAGAGCGATATCAATAGATAACAAAAATAAGAGTAGCGCGGAAACGTAAATAATTGAAATTGCGGAAATTTAAAAGAGATAGAGAAGAAGAACACGCAAACCAATTTTATACTGGTTCGGTCAATCCAGCGAGAGACCTACTCCAGTCCCCAAGCGACCTGCTTGAGATTTTCTATAAACCTTTGAATTGAGCCGCACCCAATTACAACCAGAGCACCCTGCACACTACTAAGAACCTCCGTTCGCTAGGGGCCTCAATAACACACAAGGGTTCCTCACCCTCAGAATGTGCCACACGTTCAACTAAGGGATCCACTCCCTAATCACTACGGTTTGAGTACAAGTTGATGTGAGTGATTACAATAGTATGGTGTGTTCTCAAAAACACGGATACAACAATTAAGCTTTCTATGATAATGAAGTTAAGTCACAAGAGTGCAGGCCAACTAAGGTTTTCTTCTCAAAAATAGTATGAACGTGAAAAGCTTGAAGTTGGAGAAGAAGAAAAAAAGTGAGAGCGTGTGATCATGTCAGAAGAATTGTAGGAGTGTTATCAGAATAAAACTTGATTCAAAAACAACTTAAACTTAAGAGAATGATTTTCCAAATCAAAACCAAAATTAAAGAGATTGAAAAACTTAAAACAAGGATTTGATTTTGTAAACCAAAAAGGAATTAATTCAAAACAAAATCAAATTCGAATTTTGAATAAGAATCAGAATCAATTATGTAAAAACAAATTTGGAAATAAATCAAAATGATTCTGACATATTTTTCAATAAAACTTAAGGTAATCAATTACTTCAGGGAAGGTAATCGATTATCCTCTTTAAAATGGAAACTTTGAAATCCTTTTGAAAAACCAGTAACCGATTAATCATACCAAGTAATCGATTACTTCACTCCTGTTTAATATATGATGCAACTCATATAATCGATTACCACTTATCTAATAATCGATTACAGAGACTTTGGAATTTGTGAGATGCAACATTAGGTAATCAATTACTCAGGACAATAATCGATTACTTTGCTTCTGGAAAGTGTATGATGCAACAATTATAATCGATTACTTGATCTAGGTAATCGATTACTCTCATTCAAAAAGTAATGGATTAGTCAAGTTCACATAATCGATTACACACTCTCTGGATTTTCTATGATGCAACAAAAGTAATCGATTACTTTGAGAAGGTAATCGATTATCTCCTCTTGCACTTGTAAAAATAGATTTTCATGACTTAGATAAAATCATCTAGAGTTGTTTCATCATGCATTTCCACAGAAACTAAGTTAAAAACTGATTTTCACTAAAACTCCTTTTCTTCTCCTTTATTTGAAAAACTCATTTGGCCATTACACACTTGTAATAAAACTTCATTACCTCACAAATCTCCTATGGGCAAGGCTATACAAAACTTTGAACTTGAGAGCTTGAGCCTTGAACTGAAACTGGATGCTTGGCTTGATGCTTGAAACTTGGAATATGTTGTTATTATCAAAACTATCTTCTAGAAATCTTCTAGCATAACTCTTTACGTCCTTTAGGGCGAGCTTGATTTCCAACACTCCCCCTTTTTGATGATGACAAACCCTTTTCTGAGTTTCTGCATCACAGTCGTTAAGCAAGCAAGTATAGCATAATATAATCCAATAGTAACATAGGAAATTTCAATTGTCAGGGAATAATTGAATAAAGCATAATAAACTCTTCATAATCTCCCCCTGCATAGATGGTTAGTATGAATAATATATTCCATGAAGCTCAGAATTCTTCTCCCCCATATTCCATGAAAGCTCAGAATTCTTCTACCTCTTTTGTCAACATAAAAAATGGTGAGAAGACTTTAGCAAGATTAGGGTTCTTCTCCCCCTTTGTACTATACTCCCCCTGAAACACTGAATAGATACATTAGTAATATCAAAGGATTAAAGAAGCATGCTCACATATTCAAACAAGGTGAGCGGCAGATGTTAGACCGATTTCTCTACAAATAAAAAAGAAGTTTTCTTTAGGAAGCGACTTCGTAAAGATATCAGCTAACTGCCTTGTAGTATCCACATACTCAATAATACAATCACCTCTTTGAATATGATCACGAATAAAATGGTGACGAATCTCTATGTGGTTTGTGCGTGAATGTTGCACTAGGTTTTTGGTTATATTGATTGCACTAGTGTTATCACACTTTATGGGAATGTGATCTAGACTTACACCAAAGTCTAGGAGTTGCTGTTTTAACCATAAGATTTGTGCACAACAGCTACCCGCAGCGAATATTCAGCCTCAGCTCTGGATAGGGCTACACTAGATTGTTTCTTGCTAGCCCAAGACACTAAAGAACTACCTAGGAGGTGACATGTGCCGCTTGTGCTTTTCCTATCTACTTTGCAACCAGCAAAATCAGAATCGGAATACCCAACAAGGTTACAAGTGGAACCTTTGGGGTACCATAAACCCATATCAGTTGTGCCAGATAGATATTTCATTATTCTTTTGACAACAACCATATGGGTTTCTTTTGGATTCGCTTGAAAATGTGCACACATGCATACACTAAACATGATATCCGGCCTACTTGCCGTTAAGTAAAGAAGGGAACCAATCATACCTCGATACTTTGTAATTTTAACGGGTTTACCTTCTTCATCCTTGTCTAGATAGCATGATGTACTCATAGGTGTTGCTACTGCTTTGGCCTTATCCATGCCGAATCTTTTTAATAATTCCTTGTCGTACTTTGTTTGACTGATGAATATTCCATCCGCTGCTTGTTTGATTTGTAATCCAAGAAAGAATTTGAGTTCGCCCATTTGAGACATTTCGAACTCTTCCTGCATTAAACTCGAAAATTCCTTGCAAAGGATTTCATTAGTAGCACCGAATATAATATCATCAACATATATTTGAACTAAAAGAATGTACTTTCCTTTCTTTTTAATAAAAAGTGTGTTGTCAACCTTCCCCCTTTCAAAATCCTTTTCTAATAAAAATTTGTTCAATCGCTCATACCATGATCTAGGAGCTTGTTTGAGTCCATAAAGAGCCTTTTTCAATTTAAAAACATAATCAGGATGTTCAAAATTTTCAAAACCAGGAGGTTGACTAACATACACTTCTTCATTTATAAAACCATTAAGAAAGACACTCTTTACGTCCATTTGATATAATTTAAAATCTAATATGCATGCAAAATCTAAAAGCATTCTAATTGCTTCCAACCTAGCAACAGGGGCAAAAGTTTCATCATAATCTATCCCCTCTTTCTGGTTGTAGCCTTGTGCAACCAATCTAGCTTTGTTTCGAATAATTATACCAGTCTCATCAAGTTTGTTTTTAAAAATCCATTTTGTTCCAATAATTTGATGAGAATCAGGCCTAGGAACAAGTTCCCAAACCTGATTTCTTTCGAACTGGTTTAATTCTTTTTGCATAGCCAGTAGCCAATGTTCATCAATTGAAGCCTCGGAAATATTCTTTGGCTCCACTTGAGAAACAAAAGACATATGATTACACGGATTACTAAGAGAATTACGAGTACTTACACCTTTAGAGATATCACCTATACCTTATCGATTGGATGGTGTCGTGATGTTTTCCATTCCTTAGGAAGATTTGCATTAGGCTTGGTGGAATTCCCTTGAGTTTGCATTTGATTTTCATTTATTTCATTTGCCTTTTTGTTTCCTTGGGATTCCTTCTTTTCTTCCAGGATTGGTTCAAGATCCTCATCAAGATATAGTTTTCCTAGAATACCTGCAAGATCATCAACAGATACCTTTCCCAGCTTTCTGGGATTACACTCATCAAGAGTTACATGAATAGATTCTTCAATAGTATTACGAGTCTTATTGAAAATCCTATTGGCTTTGCTCGACGCAGAATAACCAAGGAATATACCCTCATCAATTCTAGCATCAAAACTCCCTAGATTGTCTCTACCATTATTATGCACAAAAAATTTACATCCAAAGACTCTCAAATGGGATATGTTGGGTTTTCTCCCCTTGTACAGCTCATAGGGGGTTTTCTTTAAAATAGGCCTTATTAAAACACAGTTCATAACATAACATGCTGTACTTACTGCATCGGCCCAAAAATATGCAGGCAGGTTCATGTCACTAAGAATTGTTCGAGAAAGTTCTTTTAAAGATCGATTTTTCCTCTCCACAACCCCGTTTTGTTCCAAAGTTCTTGGAGCTGAAAAATAATGCTTAATGCCATGTTTTTCGCAAAATTTTTCAAAAAGATAGTTTTCAAATTCACCGCCATGATCAGTCTTAATGGATGCAATGCTCAAATGCATTTGGTTTTGAACAACCTTTGCTAGCTTTTTGAATTCATGGAATGCATCATTTTATGAGTAATGAATAAAGTCCATGTATACCTAGAATAGTCATCCACAATAACCAAGCAATAATAGTTGCCACCAAAGCTTTTAGTTTGACATGGTCCAAAAAGACCCATATGTAAAAGTTCCAAGGGTCTTTGAGTAGAAACAATATTTTTAGAAGGAAAAAGTACCCTTGTGAGTTTTAATTTTGAACACGAATCACATTTTTCAGAAATAGAAAATTTTTGCTTTGGCAAACCAACTACTAAGTTTTTAAAAGAAAGTTTGTTCAAATGATTCATGTGGATGTGACCTATCCTACGATGCCATAGCCAAGACTCATCCTCTTTACTAATTAAACATTTAGCATCATTTGAGGGAATTGAGTTAAGATCAATTAAGTACACATTGTTTACCCTGCGAGAAACAAGCTTAATAAAATCGTCAATTTTACCCTCAATAATAGATTTATCAGAATCAAAGATAACCCTATTGCCCTTATCACATAGCTGACTAATACTTAGCAAGTTATGCTTTAGGCCTTCAACATGCAAAACATTTTCAATGCAAGGGTTAGGAGGAATACCTACTTTACCAATTCCGAGTATCCTTCCTTTGTGGTTGTCTCCGAAAGTTATATGTCCTTGGTCCTTTGGAATGAGGTGAGAGAATTTTAATTTGTCTCACGTCATGTGTTTAGAACAACCGCTATCCAAGTACCACCATGTTTTCCTTTCTTCCGGAGTAACCTACAAGAGAATATTTCATGTTTTATTTTTAGGTACCCATATCTTTTTGGGTCCTTGCATGTTAGTGTTACCATAGTTTGCATCGTTCCACCTTTTAGTTTCATTTTTCTTTTTAACGAACTTCACTTTTTGGTGTTTGCACTCATGTGCGTCGTGGCCCTTTCTTCCACAAAAATGACAAATAATAAGAGGTTTCTTATGTGAGCTAGCGGGGACAAAAATGGTGCTTAACTGTTTTTGGTGTCTGCTGGGTTGATATCCTAAACTGGCTCTATTGAAAAAACATTTTTGTCTCCCTAGCATTAAATTTAAAGTATTTCTTCCTTTTTTAAACTTTGCAAGTGTTTCTTTTAAATCCTCATTTTCTTTTAATAAGTCCTTGCAAAACTTACAAGAAGATGAACTAGTTTTAAATTTAATTTCATTACTAGAGGTGTTTGAGGATTTACTTAAGGTTGTATTCAGCTCTTTGTTTTCGTTTTTCAAAATTTCATTTTCCTTTTCAAGATCAGAATTCTTTTGTAAAATAAGAGCTGGCTTTTTCTTTTCTAAACTAACCAATAAGGATAACCTCATTGATTCCTCATGTAACTCCTCAAATTCCTCTTGTAATTCAAGATAAGAAGGTTCAAGTTCAAGTTCAAAATTTACCTCATCTCCATGTGCCATTAAGCATAGGTTGGTTGTTTCTTCCTGTTAGTCCGAATCCTCATCCGAACTTTCATCATTGTCTAACCATGCCAAGTATGCTTGCTTTCCTTTCCTTGAGGTAGAGTTGTTTCTTTCTGAATTCTCCTTCTTTTTCATGTACTGGTAGCACTCCGCTCTGATGTGACCGGGCTTGCCACATTCATGACATGTGATAGTTGATCCTCCACCTTTGTTAGCGTCTCTTTTATTTTGAGTAGTGAGGTTGCTCTTCTTTCTCAGAAACTTCCCGAACTTTTTGACAAGAAGTCCCATATGTTCACCACTGATTAGTTCCTTGTCAGAGTCACCTTCGGTGGATGGTGCTTCAGCTTTGAATGTGAGACTCTTCACCTTTTTGGTCTCCTCTTCATGTTGTGCTAATCTTTTCAATTCACTCTCGTGTTCCTGTAGTTTTCCGAATAATGTAGCGAGAGTCATAGTTGAAAGATTTCTTGATTCCATTATGGCCGTCACTTTTGGTTGCCATTCTCTCCCTAGGCACCTCAGCACTTTGTTGATCAGTTCTTCGTTGGTGAATTTCTTCCCCAAGGTTACGAGCTGATTGACTATCATTGTGAAGCGCTTTTGTATCTCCTGTACTGATTCTCCATCCTTCATTCGGAAAAGTTCATATTCTCTCGTCAGGGTGTTGATTCTTGATCTTTTGACTTCATTGGTACCTTCATGTGTGACCTCTAAAGTATCCCACATTTGTTGTGCTGTCTCACATGTATGTTATTACATTTTTCGCTTTCAAGTCGTATTGGACTCTACGTTACTCCTCTTCCGTCCACTCAACCATAGGCTTGTCAACGGTGTTACCATTAACCACTTGAGTCAGAACATACGGTCCATTAACGACTGCATCCCAAACCTTTAATCCTACTCCTTGAATAAAGATTTTCATCAGGGCTTTCCAATAAGTGTACCCTACCCCGTCAAACATGGGAGGACGATTAATAGAACTCCCTTCACCACCAAACGGAGAGTTTGAAGTCATACTCTTGAGACGGTTAAGTCTTAACACAAAAGACTAGCTCTGATGCCAATTGTTAGGATCGGCCTCAAAATCTCGAGAGGGGGGTGAATCGAGTTTTAATAATTTATTGAGAAAGCACGTATAATTTAAAAATATTTTCGCGTTGGAGAGGTTTAACGTTTGAGATGAAGAGCGATATCAATAGATAACAAAAATAAGAGTAGTGCGGAAATGTAAATAATTGAAATTGCGGAAATTTAAAAGAGATAGAGAAGAAGAACACACAAACCAATTTTATACTGGTTCGGTCAATCCAGCGAGAGACCTACTCCAGTCCCCAAGTGACCCGCTTGAGATTTTCTATAAACCTTTGAATTGAGCCGCACCCAATTACAACCAGAGCACCCCGCACACTACTAGGAACCTCCGTTTGCTAGGGGCCTCAATAACACACAAGGGTTCCTCACCCTCAGAACGTGCCACACGTTCAACTAAGGGATCCACTCCCTAATCACTACGGTTTGAGTCCAAGATGATGTGAGTGATTACAATAGTATGGTGTGTTCTCAATAACACGGATACAACAATTAAGCTTTCTATGATAATGAAGTTAAGTCACAAGAGTGCAGGCCAACTAAGGTTTTATTCTCAAAAATAGTATGAACGTGAAAAGCTTGAAGTTGGAGAAGAAGAAAAAAAGTGAGAGCGTGTGATCAGGTCAGAAGAATTGTAGGAGTGTTATCAGAATAAAACTTGATTCAAAAACAACTTAAACTTAAGAGAATGATTTTCCAAATCAAAACCAAAATTAAAGAGATTGAAAAACTTAAAACAAGGATTTGATTTTGTAAACCAAAAAGGAATTAATTCAAAACAAAATCAAATTCGAATTTTGAATAAGGATCAGAATCAATTATGTAAAAACAAATATGGAAATAAATCAAAATGATTCTGACACGTTTTTCATTAAAACTTAAGGTAATCGATTACTTCAGGGAAGGTAATCGATTATCCTCTTTAAAATGGAAACATTGAGATCATTTTGAAAAACCAGTAATCGATTAATCATACCAAGTAATCGATTACTTCACTCCTGTTTAATATATGATGCAACTCATATAATTGATTATCACTTATCTAATAATCGATTACAGAGACTCTGGAATTTGTGAGATGCAACATTAGGTAATCGATTACTCAGGACAATAATCGATTACTTTGCTTCTGGAAAGTGTATGATGCAACAATTATAATCGATTACTTGATCTAAGTAATCGATTACTCTCATTCAAAAAGTAATGGATTAGTCAAGTTCACATAATTGATTACACACTCTCTGGATTTTCTATGATGCAACAAAAGTAATCGATTACTTTGAGAAGGTAATCGATTATCTCATCTTGCACTTGTAAAAATAGATTTTCCTGACTTAGATAAAATCATCCAGAGTTGTTTCATCATGCATTTCCACAGAAACTAAGTTAAAAATTGATTTTCACTAAAACTCATTTTCTTCTCCTTTATTTGAAAAACTCATTTGGCCATTACACACTTGTAATAAAACTTCATTACCTCACAAATCTCCTATGGGCAAGGCTATACAAAACTTTGAACTTGAGAGCTTGAGCCTTGAACTGAAACTTGATGCTTGGCTTGATGCTTGAAACTTGGAATATGTTGTTATCATCAAAACTATCTTCTAGAAATCTTCTAGCATAACTCTTTACGTTCTTTAGGGCAAACTTGATTTCCAATAAGGGCCACCTTAATCTCGCCCACTAGTCCCGAACAATGATTAGACTTAGAGCAAGCCCCCAACACGAGGTTTACACAAATCCTAGAATCCTTCTCAATACATAAGTTTAAAATGCCCAAGCTTTTAGCCATACGAATACCCCAGAGGAGCCCCCATAATTCTGCCTTGACAGACGAAGCCACTCCAAGGTTGCAGCTGAATCCATGCACAAAATCATCAGCCGCATCTCTTATAATGCCACGACATGCCGCATGTATGGACTCTTGTCTCACGGAGCCATCCACATTGAGCTTGAACATATGGATAGGAGGAGGCAACCAGCGAATAAACTCCTTCGTGCTTGAGATATTTATGCTTTTTCCTTTGTTCCATCGAATTCCGGACATGAGCTGCATAACTTAAAACTTGAAGACGAAGGCTTAAGATGGACTCCTTTCCTTCGAAGATGAATACATTCCTGTCTTTTCAAACTAACCAACAACATAAAGAGAGCCAACAACACCGTTGCTGATGCACTTGCAAAATATGCTCGAGGAAATCATGTTTGTTTTTGGCTTGATGATGTACCTGAGTTTTTGGTGCCTCTTTTGAGCACAGACGCCACATAAATAACCCCTCTTGTGCATCCGGTGTTTATTATTAATAAAATCATGCCACAGTTTAAAAAAAAAAACTTCAAAATACTTTACTGTTTCAAATATAACCTTGACTAATATATAAAATATAAGTTCTAAACTCAATATTAAGCCAAAGTATGATGTATGGGCATATTTTAAAATATTTATAAAGTCATATTTATCATTTTCAAAAACTTGGTTTTGTAAAGAATCAATTTCATGATTATTCAATATGAATGCATTGAGATTTATCACCCAACTTAGACTCTACCTAACAAATCATCTTAAGGATCTAATAAAAGTAAATAATAATAAAGAATAGAGTTAATACTCAAATACGTCTCCGAAATATACACGTGGAATCAGGTAGGTCCTTGAAAAAATTTATGGAATTTCTTAAACTTCTCAAAGATCAATTTGACATCACGTTAGTCCCCCAATCCAATTTCGTCAAGAGGGACCTGACGAAATCCTATATGGCACGTTAAATGCTTTGTTGGCCCCAATGTCATGTTGTAATGTTAAGAAGGTGTTACGTTTGGGCTAACAAAACATTTAACGTGTCATGTGAGATTCTGTTAGGTCCCTCATGGGGGACTAATGTGATGTCAAATTGATCTTTGGGGTTTAAGAGATTCCACAAATCTTTCAGGGACTTAACTGATTCCAAAATGTTCTTTGGGGTTTAAGAGATTTCACAAATCTTTCAGGGATCTAACTGGTTCCAAAATGTTCTTTGAGGTTTAAGAGATTCCACAAATCTTCTAAGGACCTAACTGGTTTCACATGTATCTTTCGGAAACCTATGTGACTATTAACTCTAAAGAATATGTTATATACAAATAATGCTCTTAAATCTTGTTGTGGTAACAACGAGCTTTTGGTGCAGTGATGTTAGGGGCTTCACTTGATTGGTAGGGCAAATTACGATCTGATCCCCCGCAACAATGTTGAGAGAGGAATAAAACCTTAACCCCAAGATCCTCCTCGGAACTAGATTAGTCGGCCTAGTGGACCGGATACCAGGGTGCAAATAAAAAAATCTTGTTGTGGTTTGTTTTTGACCTTTTCTTTTCACACCCTCATTTTTCTCCCCACCCCCCATTTTTTCCGCTTCACATGAAGCGAAAGTGTAAATTTATTGGTTTTTCCGCCTCTAACCACCTCTCAAGAGGCGGAAAGGGTGAAAAAAAACACTTCCGCCTCATGTGAGGCGAAAAAAATGGGGGATGAGAAAAAAAATGGGGGTGTGAAAAGAAAAGGTCTTGTTTTTTTTTTTCCTTTTCTTTTAATAGTTTTGCGTTAAAATAACTTAGACATGGATTCTCGATACTAGAAACATCAAATTAAAACAGTACGCTATGACCTATGAGACTACTACTTGAATATAAACTTACGTAGAAGAACCAGGTATCTCAAAATATAAATCATTCATGTTAGTGACTACTACCTTCCATGGAGTTAATAAAAAACATAAATTTTTTTCCCAAGGTAAAATTAAAATAATGAATAAAAAAATTGAAAATTGTATTATATATTCTATAATTGGTTAATTAAAAAATGCATTAAATATTTGTTTTGACAATTGAGTAATTTGGGGATAATGCATTAAATGCATGTCCCCCTCATTATATTTTTGTTTAATTTTCAAAAATTTATTAACTTTTTGGGATGGTGGAATTATTAACCAATAATCAATAATTCAATATACTAATACCCCAGCATTAGCAGCTATTTTGAATTTGTACAATCCTTGATTCTAAATTTCTAACTAGTTTTTTCAGCAAAGAATGTAGAATTATAACGAAGCTACTTACTAATAACGATGAAAGATATGACTAAGGTTATCCTTCCTTTTATTATAAAATGGTGTCTCAATGGAGTTCTATCATTCACTCATTTTGAAATAATGTTCTCTCGTTAAAAGTTGGTGTTTCCAACTCAACGAGGGCATTCATGTGTCCCCCTTTTACATAATTTCCAATGTTTTTAAATTTCAAATTTCAAATTTAAATCTTAAAGATCAAGTTCCTTTATTACGATTAGAAGTTACAGTAAGTTACACTTGGTTATATCAAGTTACATCCTTCCTTATATTTTGTGCAACTATTGAACAACAACTGCATAACCACTCACCATTGAACAACAACTTACCCTTTGAGATTCACGTGTCTCTCAGGAAAATAATGATACATTGAACAAGTGCGATGATATCACATGGCTAATTTAGGATGTAGCAACAACAGTATGAATGCGTAACAACAGTATCTTCCTTAATGCATATTGTGTGTAAAGTGAATAGAGATCAAGCAACATGTAGGAAAAGTATGTATATGTTTGTGTCATATATGTGTTATATCTATGAGATAATCAATTTCCATGTTTCGAACTTCTAATCAGTTCTCATGTTTCGAATTTCTAATAATGAAATAATTCAATTTGTAATTTTTTTCACACTTGAGAACAATTACCGTGTTTAAATTATTTCTTTTGTTCTTGACTTTTGTTTGATTCTTTGCATGTTTTGTTGGAGTGCTGGATAATTCTTCTTATCTTTTCTCTCTTTGTTACTATTTTGTTATATTGAAATTATCTCTTCTTACTTGCTTTTATTGTTTGTAATTATCTTTAACTTAACTTTAACAATAGTTATCTAGATTTTAGTTACATAGTTTTCAGAACAAGCATTTCTCTGTGTATGTAACGTACAGTAAAGTTATGTTGTTTATTGAGAATTAAGACTTGTTCTCTTCGTGAGTGTTCTTCTCTTCGTCAGTGTTCTTCTCATTCTATATGTTCAAAAAAAATCATGGGCTCCACGCGAGTTTCTCAACTTGTTACATATTGGTATTTTTCACATCATTAACTTTATTTGTTTTTCTTTTATTCATTTTTTCTCTTAATAATTTGAATCGTTAATATGGTTCCGCATCACAACTAAAGTCAATGAAAATTTCAATTATTGCAATTCTTTTCTTATTTTTTTAGGCTTAATTGCACTTTTGGTCCCCCAATTTTGGCAATTTTGGTCCCACAACTTTTAATTTGGCGATTTCTGTCCTCCAATTTACAATTCATAGCTATTTTGGTCCCTCCGTCAGCATAGTTAACGGAAGAATTGACGGAGGGATCAAAATAGCCACGAATAGTAAATTGGAGGACTGAAATCGCCAAAATAAAAGCTAGGGGACCAAAATCGCCAAATTAAAATTGGGGGACCAAAAGTGCAATAATTGCACATGTTAAACAAAATACTCCATCCGTTCTCATTTATAAGTCATTTTATTGAGGATTTATTTGTTCCAAACTATAAGTCACTTTACAATATCTCGACAACATTAAATAACCTATACCAAATATACCCTTAATAATTCCAATTTATATTCCATATTCCAAGGAACCTTTTTACTTATTCATAATAATGACAACATCAATTTAAATTGTATTGAATTTTATGTATGGGTAATTTTGAAACTTTGATGTAGGAGTATTTTATTTTTATAACTTAATAATCTCTAACTACTTTCTTAATCTATATGGATTTTGTTATGGACCAGAAAAATACTTCACGAAACCGGGTTACCGGGTTGAAAGGCCTCCTAAGGGCCACAATACTTCATGAAACCAGGTTACCGGGTTGAGAGGTCTCCTAAGGGCCACAGTCTTCACGAAACCGGTTTACCGGTAATAGAGTCCCTTTAAGGGCCCAATACCTCACGAAACCGGTTTACCGGTATAGGAGGCCCACTAATAGCCCAAATCCTCTATTCCCCCAAACTGACAAAGAAGAAGACTTGTCATCGACAGATAAAGATTCTTTTACCTTGTGATACCGGTATAGCGGTTACACAGAGGACAGAGCAATGAAGAAGGTCTTCCTCGGATTCCTATACAATGATGAGCAGTAGTAATCCATTAATGTCTACTTTACTCCTGCCGTTAGCGGTAATTCGGTAATACCCATTGATGAGGAGGGAAACCCAACGGTAAGGTGATCAGCTTATATAAGAGAGCAGAGGGTAACCAGGTATGCATCCTTCAATCTCACACAAACACACACAACACCCCCAAATTAACGACAATAGAGCTGGTATCCTGGTAATCAGGGTGTCTATCTTCAGTCTAAAAGCAAACAGTAGAATACTGGGACATTTGACCACTTAGTTCAAGTACCAGACGTTCTACAACATAACAAATTTGATAAAAGGATCTTATAAACAATGATCAAGGGAGTATATTGAGTCTACGTTGAAAATTAACACTCACTCCATCCCTAAATATGACACTTTTAACACTTTTATTTTGTCCATATTTATAAGACCCTTTACCAATTTTCAATGATCATTAATTACTTTTTCCCACAAACATCCCTATTTATTTACCACTTTTTAGATTCCCAATAATATTAATAGGGGTAATTTTGAAAATACATATCAAAAGTTTACATTTCCAATAAAATTAACTAAATTATTTCACTTTCTTAATAGACGTGAAATCTTCTAAAGGGGTCTTATATTTAGGGACGGAGGGAGTATATTTAAAAAATTGTGTGCATTAATTACAATAATTCCTTATACACACTTATCAAATATGATTTTTTTTAGCATGTGTCATATAATACACATTAGAAAAATCCTTTTATAACCTTTTTAATATTGTATAAATATTATTGTTATTAAAATGATTTTTCTCATATGTATCGTATGATACATATAAAAAACTCATATTGAATAAGTATACACAACAAGTTTAAAAATACCAAAATTTTGATAATTTGGCGATTTTGGTCCCCTAACTCTTAATTTAGCGATTTCAGTCCTCCAATTTACAATTCGTGGCTATTTTGGTCCCTCCGTCAACTGTCCCGTTAACGATGTCGACGGAGGGACCAAAATAACCACGAATCGTAAATTGGAGGACTGAAATCTCCAAATTAAAAGTTAGGGGACCAAATCGCCAAATTGTCAATATTGGGGGACCAAAAGTGAAATTAAGCCTTTTTTTTATAAGATAGTTGGTAATTCTTGATTTTTATATTGGGACAAAATTCAAATCAAAGCGAAAAAAATGAAAACTGCATGATTGCAATTTTTATATGGTTTGAAATTAAACATTCCCTTATTGATTCCCTCATTTTTCCACTTCTTTCAAATTTAGTTTCTCTACTTTTCTTTTATTTTCTCCAATATTCAAAATCTATATTGAGGTGTATTATTCTTAGTATTTTAATTTCAAACTCAATTTTTTTTTGTTCTTTCTATTAAATTCATGAATTATATATACTAAGTTTGTACATAAACTTTCAACATATACTTGGAAAATCGGGAAAATAAAATTATTTCCATGTTTTATTTTTTCCGGAATTTAGAATTTTGCATGTTAGGGGAACATGATTTGATGAACTTCCTCCTTCTCTCTTTCAGCGTTTTTTATTTTCAATTTTTATTTTTTGGGTTTTTTTCGCTATAATTGTTGGGTACAGGAAATTTTTTATTAGGTTAAGATTATATCTTAAATTTCAATTAATGAACGATATGCTAAACTTATTGAATGAAATAGTACCTAGGATTTACCATCAATTTAGTAGCAGCCCAGTTTTTCTTTCTTTCGAGTCTTCAATCTCCATCGCTTATTACTAAGTTCTATATTTTCCTGAATTTGATTATTTGGTTTTTAACAAAATATTTTATATTTATTAATAAATAATTGATAATGATTCAATTCTTAAACTTAAAATGATTCTTAATTCTTTGAACTACTAATGATAATTTATTTATTTATTTTTTAAAATCTTGCATGATATATTTAACTCATAATAAAGAAACAAACATCAACGTGAGATTAGTCAAGTGGATAGTTCACTTGGTCCTTTAACTATGGTCTCGAGTTCGAGTCTTGGGTACGGAGCAATCCTCGCTGGGAAACTTTTACCGCTTAGTGCGAGCTCAGTTGGGTCGGACCGAATGAATTCTGAGTAAACCAGATCCGGGTACCGGTTGGTGTACAACAAAAAAAAAAAAACAACCAATCCGTGCACTGCACGCCGAAAACTAGTTGGATGATAAGAATTGGCCCCCGTACCGCGCGACATATTTCCCCTCTTTCTCTCTCTCTCTTTTCACAATCTCAGAAGACACATAAAAGCCCTCTCTCTCACACACACACAAACGCAAAATCCCATCTCCTCAATATCCCTCTCATATAAAACAACTCTCTTTTCGAATCCTTCCCGCTCTCTCCACACACACACTCTCTCTCTCTCTCTCCCTCTCTCTCTCTCTCTCTCATTCTTTTCTTCAATCCAATTCAATTCTCGTTATTCCCAAATCCAAACCCTAGTTCTTCATTTTAAGGTCTGATCTCGTCTCCGCTTTCTCTAAAAACCTAATTATACATATGCAAACCCCCGATTCATGTTTAATTTGCCAAAACAAAAAAAATAAAATAAAATAAAAAGCAAAATTCGATTTGGGTTTGGAAAATTATCTTCAGCTTGTTAGGGTTATAAAATTTTGAGATCTGGGTTTTTTATAAATATTTTGTTCTGAATAAAAGTTGTTACTTTTAATTTAATATTAAGGAAAAAAAAAGGTGTAAACTTTTAACTTTTTGTTGATTGGTGTAGAGTGTTATTAAATATAAAGTTAGGGTTATGGCTGATCAAGGATTGGAAGGGAGCCAGCCGGTGGATCTACAGAAGCACCCTTCTGGGATCGTGCCAACTCTTCAGTGAGTACCAATCTTATTTCATATAAAGTGTTAAAAGAAGCATGAGATGGGTAACTAGTTTTGCATGCTTTCTTGAGTTATGATAGTGTTTTTAGTTGCGGGTTTACTCCTTTTAAAATTTTAATTTTGACCCAATATTGTTATCTAATGAAGTGATACCCCTATGGTGTTATATCTTCTAACATGTATGCTGATATTTTAAGATTCAATTTGTAAAATATTAATGGAATTCAATGAGTTCATTTTTTCGGTTATTGAATAATGGAGTCAACTTGTTTCACGATTGGGGAAATCAGACGATGGTTTAATGTATGTCAGGACTCAAGATGCCTCTGATCAGTTCGTCTTTTCTTTACATTCCATTTGTGGTGGATGTTTGCTTGCTTCTGTGTCTCGAAATAGTTTTGTGAGTTGCTATGTTATCCTTATGGCTACTGAAGTACTGGGATGAGTTGTAATGTATTTGTTGGTTGCTGGTTTCTTAATTATTCAAGTACCGCCACAGAGATACACTCTCTTTTGTTCCCTAATTTCAAGAACCTGTCCCCACCAATAAAGGGCCATTTTTGTTAGCAGCAGCCATTCTTGCTAAAAGCCACCCAAAAGAAGTGAATTGTATGTTTAGGCCTCTACCACAGCCTCCCAAAGATGCAATCTCTGTTTTGCCTGCAAATTTAAATAACCTACCTTTGCCAATTGAGGGTTATTTTTGTCTCCCAAACTATTGCGTGCGAACGGAAATTTTTTTTTTAAGGATTAGCTGCAATCTTTTGTGCTATAAAGTCACCCAAATTAGGGTATCATGCTTTCCGATCAAGGAGTTTGCACCTTCTGATCAGAGGTTTTGCAGCCTAGTTTGCCCACATATTGTGCCAGAGCCTACCTCTGTTTCACCTCTTTTTATAGTGCTCACACATCTTACAAGCTTTCCTTGGCATCTATTCGCACTTGTTGAAACATTTTGCACCCTATCTTTTAAGTTTTTTCTAGTTAGTCCACTGACTTAGTGAGTTGCTGTTATTAAATATTAATGAAGATGATGAATACTCTAATTTTTTTTCCTTCTATGTTTTGAATCTTTTGATTTGTAAATGGATTCTGAGGTAGCTGATTTGTACTGTGTTCCACCATTACAAGCGTTGGGTTTGATAACCTTTGTTTTAAGTATTGAAATATCGTGTAATTTTGCCTAAGTATTGGAATATTAATGAACTTCTTGCTTTTCTATGTATCTATTTACATTGGAATATTTGATAGTTTTGTATTTGCTTTGGAATATCTAATTATTTTGGTTCTTTTACTGTATTTTTTACTATTTTTACTTCTATATACATTGGAATATTAATAATTTTGCTTCTTTTTACCTTGGAATATTCTAATGATTAAGCTGTTTGTTATGCCAGAAACATTGTCTCAACAGTCAATTTGGATTGTAAGTTGGACCTCAAAACAATTGCCCTTCAAGCTCGTAATGCAGAGTACAATCCCAAGGCAAGTTTCATATGTTGATAATGAATTCCACCCAAATACATGGATATGCATAATTGTGATTGTGCAATGCATATGATATAAATTAATATCACTTGCTATTTTTTTGTTGTCTGAAATCAATTTATTTAGTAGATATGGTTCTTTTTGTTAGCCAATTGTATTCAGTGCTTATCTTTGTAATGTGATTCTGTGTAGCGTTTTGCTGCTGTGATCATGAGGATCAGGGAACCAAAAACAACGGCACTCATTTTTGCTTCTGGCAAGATGGTATTTTCCTTTGCTTGACCTGGAACTTCTATCATAGAAAAGCATTTGCAATTGTACAATTGTTTGTAGTTGTATGCTTGTCTTCAAGGAAGCTCGGACACGACGATACGACAAAAGAAATATAAAATTTTAAAGTAAATGGTTAAAAGTGTCGAAAATGGATACGTGTCCGATACGGGACACGATTCATATCAGACATGACATGGCGACAAATATGAAGTGTCAGTGCTTCCTTGGCTGTCTTGTACTTTAAGTACTAAGTTTATAAGATATGTGGGCTGACAACTAGTGCCAATTGTTCACTTCACGATTTTCAGATTTTGTCCATTTGCCACCAGTTTTAATGTTGTTGCAAAAATTAAATTAGTCTCTTTTTCTATGCTTTTTGACTATAAGTTCTCTGTCTTTGCTCATGTAAAATCAAATTAATTTAGTATCATGCTTGTTCAGGGCTTCATTTTTCTTATGCTTTTTACATCCAATTGGTATGACTAGGTTTGTACTGGAGCTAAGAGTGAGGCACAGTCTAAATTGGCTGCAAGGAAGGTATGCCGTTGCTCTTTTCATTTTTAATATCAGTTCTCCTGTATTGATGTTTCTCAATTGGAGGACATGGAGGTTCATTTGGCTGAAGAAACATGCCATTTTTGGCAGCTTGGTTTGGGCCTATTCATGCTGCAGTTTTGAGTAGAATACGCTCCTTAAATCATTAGATGGTTTTAATGATCTCTTTCCATCTGTATGATAAGCTTGATCCACATATTACTTTCTTCAGTTGGGATCGGCAAGCTGTTTATTCTTTCAATTTTACTGTAATTTCTAATTTGTCCTTTTTCTCTTTCAGTATGCTCGAATTATCCAAAAACTTGGTTTCCCAGCCAAATTTAAGGTACTGCATTTGCTCTTGTTATCTGCACTCAGAATGTTGTATACTCTTGTTATTAGTTCTTTTTCCATATTACCTAACTAGTGCTTGATGACTTGATTCTTTTGGCGTATTACTTTAGGATTTCAAGATTCAGAACATCGTTGGCTCTTGTGATGTGAAGTTCCCCATACGGCTTGAGGGTCTAGCATATTCCCATGGTGCTTTCTCAAGCGTAAGTTTATATATTTGTGTGTGTATATTGGTTTTTTCATGGATAATTAGGGACAGTTTGAGCAACTGGTGACTTTTACATTGAAAATAACCATTATTTCATCGTCATTCTTAGGCAATCCTATCTTAATGTTTGGTGTTAATCTAACGTAATTTCTATTCTGTTTTATTGAATCATATTTCCTGATGTGAAATAATCTATGCTATGTTGGTAACTTAGAAATACTCTTTTGATTGTGTCGGAGTTTTGATATGCAAAATAAAAATTTATTCCCATGATGCCAAAATAACCACGAAACTAACTGTTTATTTAAATTTTATCTCAGATGTTGCTTTGACCTGATGCCTACATGTTTGAAAGTGATTTGAAATTTTAAAATTTAAACAGAGGGAAATGGTGAAACTTAGCAAGTGGTATTGTAAGTGGTGATGCTTGTGTGGTAAAGGACCAAAAATGATGTAGAAGGCTGTCTTCAGTTGTGTGTCTATACATATCTTTTTATGTACTGTAGTATAAATTATTACACGACGGATACATGTAAACTTTGCTTGTTTGTTGTTGTAGTATGAACCGGAGCTGTTTCCGGGACTAATCTATCGCATGAAGCAACCTAAGATAGTCTTGCTTATTTTTGTTTCGGGCAAAATTGTTTTAACAGGAGCCAAGGTAATAATTTTGCTTATAATTCTCTGTAATTTTATTTATATACTTATTTTGCATATCTCTGGTTAACTGGATTATTGTTTTTTCCCTTCATTTTTTTTAGGTGAGAGATGAGACTTACACAGCCTTTGAGAACATATATCCCGTGCTTACTGAGTTTAGGAAAAATCAACAGTGGTATGTACTTTACTCTATATTTCTTGGGTATACATATTATTTTAATTTTCAGCGTGTCTCCTTTGTCTCCTTTTGTTTTGCTTTCTTGCCTTAGTCATCATGGTTGTAACTGCATGGGATGATGATCCTAGATTTACACCATACATATTATTTTAGGCTGTACATGTGTAGAAACGCACATATTGTATGCTTGCTGTATTAACTTTTTGTTGTTTGCATTTCTTGGTGTTGTGTTGTAGCACTGTGTCTGGGTGACGGGAACGGATACTTTTCTTGTCATGTGATCATGTGGATGGCAGAGATGGTTACAAGTTACTATAACAAGTTACTATAAAAGAAATTAGATTTCCCAAATTTTTATTTTCTGCCCATCTCCATCCATCAATCATATGACATGGATCATGAGAGGATATATTCCCCATGTGATTGGGTATGATACCGAATCATGTCTGTCCTATTTATAGGGAATGAAATGGGTTAGACATTGATATTATTCAAAATGGGAACAATGAATCTTTACCACTGCATCTTGTTTAAATGATCAAAATCTAATTATCTAAAGATATTTATTTGCACATGACTTTTTTAAGTGTGATCAATAACCACCAACTCTTTAGAAAAGATCTTTTGATTGCGTGGTGTTTTGTGCTGCGAGCTCCTGATGTCATATTTGCTATTTATGCAGATTATATTGTCGAGAGCAGAAGCAAAGTGGTCTCACAGAGAGGGTTGTGTAACTGTAAATATTATGGCAAATCTATGGTGAAGCAGATATCTGGATTCAGACAAACTTATAGCATGTTTGGTTACTAAGTAAAAAACCAATTCTGGTCACGTCGGAGCAGAAGCAACTGTTAGTAATATTGGCATTTCAAAATTAATTCTGGGCTAACTCACCGCATAACCAAATATGCACTAAGACAGCCATGTGTGTTCTTCAATCTGTTTTTTTTATGAGTCTTGATGTAGTAGAGTGCAGCAAATTGTTATATTAAATTGAAATTTACATTTCCAAAAAAGAAAAGGTGAATTTGAAGAGAGCAGAAAAAAAATGTGGAGGAGCTAGACGGAAATATAAGAGTTCTTCACTTCTTTGACTTAAGTCTTTTAACTGCTTTGATATCTTTCCTTTTGACATTGATTACTAAATGTCTTGAACGACAAATCAAAATTTTGATCTCTCCAATTTAGAACTTCTTTAGTTGTGTTAGCCATGTTTTAAATGTTTTATGCATGGCCTCT
Source organism: Crotalaria pallida (assembly GCA_037953625.1). Lineage (NCBI taxonomy): Eukaryota > Viridiplantae > Streptophyta > Magnoliopsida > Fabales > Fabaceae > Crotalaria > Crotalaria pallida. Next base: position 79,570,106 of record CM075653.1, read on the forward strand.
TAAGCGGTACAGCAGTAATGTTGGTGTTTACAGTTAAACTTTTAGAAACACTAGTCTTGATAACTTCTTTAAACAGTTAGGCTAGTTGGAAGAGATATGAGTGTCTTAGCAATTGGATCCTTAAATTCATGCGAATGGAAAAATGTTGGGATCGGGCATAAAGATTGATTGGGAAAACCAAATTTCTTTTTAAACTATTATCGCTTTTGTATGATTATTTAATAAATGGGGTTTTTTTTTTCAAAGAGAAATTGTAAATTCTATGTTAGAGCATCATTGGCCTTGAACGGTATCTGTTTTTTTTTAATCCCTTGCACGAATTTCGTTCAATATTTTATTATTTTTTATATTTTTATGATCCTCGACCATTTTTTTTTATTTCAGCAATGAACTTTTTTTTTCTTCATGAATGAGTTCCCCTGCCTAGTCACAATTTTAATATTTTATAATAAAAAATAATTATCAGCTAATCATATTTTTTTATTGCCAAAAGGAATAATTATATTTTGAATAACTATTATTTTCTAACTGCTATTCTTTTTATTTTTTGGAAACAAGTTACTCCATCTGTCTCAAAAAGATAGAAACATTTTGAAAAGTTAAAAACATAAATAAATAAAAAGAGAACATGTTTTTAATATTTTGTGTAACAAATAAATCAATAGCCAACCTAAGTAATTTAATGTCCCCAAGAAATAGCTCAGTTGGTAGACCTTTGGGATATAGTGTCGGAATTCGAGTTCAAACCCTCAATAAAAAAATATATTTGCCTATAAAAAAAATTAATTTAATGTATGATTCATTCATTATCTTATTATATACTATCTACTATCTATATATAAAAGAATTCCTTTTCAAAGCACCACGTTTGACGAAGAAATTTTCAAGATACCACGTTTGTCCCGTGAAGCTTTCCTCGCACCAGAGAATTTGTAGGTAGATAATCATTATCTCTAATCAAAATTACAATTTAAAATTAAATAAATTATTTAAATTTATTTAATCATTATATGTTTGTAGGTAAATAACATTATCTCTAACAAAAATTATAATTTGAAATTAAATTAATTATTTAAATTTATATAATCATTATCTGTATGTGAAATCATTATCCTCAATTTGTTGAACAAATCATTATCCTCAACAAAAATATTTAAAAAATATTAAAAAAAATCATTATATATATATAATAGGCTCTCCCATTCAATTTTTAAAGTTATATCTAATTCTAAGAATTCTCTTCTCCAAACTCTTTCTTTTATTTATATTTTTTCCCTCATTCCTCTACTTAAAGCTCTTAATTTTGATTTTTGAGTGTCTGATGAATTACTTATTAGATGAACCATATTTTGTTATACTTTTAATTGGCTTTTGTTTATTCCTCTACTTAGAGCTCATAATTTTGATTTTTGAGTGTTTGATGAATTACTTATTAGATGATGCATATTTTGTTATACTTTTAATTGACTTTTGCTTAATGCTAATTTCAGGAAGAATGACATCAATGAGTTACTTCAAACAAGAGCATGACCTTGGTAAGTTGTTTTTTTTTTTTTGAAATTTCGGTGAGAAATAATTTTGGTGAGTCTTTTGTCTATTTGAAGAAACAATGTTTTTCGATTTATTTATGATTTTTTTTCCGTTTTTGTCGTAAGATAAGATAAACGATGAAAAAGATCAAAATATTTAAATATGAATAATAATAATAATAAATGTGATAATTATATTAAAAAAATAATAATGGTAAAAAAATATTAATTTATCCATCAAATAAATATAAGAAATATCTTATAATATTATCCAATAAAAAAATCAGAATGTATAATTTTGGTTTAATTATATATAATTTTTCATATTAGATGTGATAATTATATTTAAAATATGCTAAATTATCATGTCTTATACAATAGAAAATATTTTGATTTATCTTTAAATCTACTCATAATACCATCAAACAAAAAAAATATAAAAAAGTTTAATTTTCATTTCACTCTAATAATTAATCATAATATTAATTCATCGATCAACTAAATAAGGAATACATTAATTTAATATTCATCTATACATAAACAAATATAATATTAAATATATAAAAGAAAAGAGCCAACATTATATTCATAATAAAGTGCAATGTGTTAATCAAGATAGTCAAAAATAACAATTTCAATGTCGTCTTAATGTTCTATGAAATAATGGATATTCCAATGTATCCTTCAATTTTCTCATAATACCATTAAACAAAAAAGATCAAAATATTTAATTTTGATTTGTTTTTAATTATCATAATAAAGTTGATAATCATATAAAAATATTAATTTATCTATTATTAAATCTTTTCTATGTTATATTGTTGTTGTTTTTAATATAAAGATTTATATTATTAAATCTTTTCTATGTTATGTTGTTGTTGATTTTTATATTAATTTTTTTATATTGTTGAGTTCCAAAAAAATAGTCTTCCTCATGCGTCTATTCTTCTATTTCTAAGCTTCAATGACAAATATCCAATTGCTCGCTAATAGATGACATCATCTTTGCAAAAGAAATTTAAACCAAAATGATTAGAACAATAAGAATAAAGATTTTTAGGATTCAATTTTATTATTAACTTGAGATAAAATAATCGATGAAAAGATAAAATATTTAATTATGATTAATAAGAATAAATGTGATAATCATATTTAAAAAAAACTAATTGTAAAAAAAAAACTACATTCATCACTTAAATATAAGATTTATCTCATAATATCAACAAACAAAAACGATTAGAATGTTTAATTCTGATTTAATTTTGATTTATCATAATAAAGTCGATAATCATATATAAAAATGTCAATGTATGCATAAGATAAATAAGAAATATATGAGATAAAAAGTGTTACATTTTAATTCATATGAGGAAGTACAAAATTTATCAACAAGATCATTTACATTAATTTTTTTTTAAGTGTAGGGTTTGGTTTGAACTCCTACCCTTTTATATAATTATTTTTGATTATTGTTTGATAATAATCTTTACTTTATAATAAAAATAATAATAATCTTTAATTTAAAATATTTAAATAAAAAAATAAAAATATCAATAACCCGTGCATTGCACGGAGTAAGAGCTAGTACTTATATAAAAACATCCCTTTTGGAGACACCACGTTTGTCCGCTTAAGGAATACTCGCACCAGAGCATTTGTAGGTAGATAACATCTTCTTTAATCAAAATTATAATTTAAAATTAAATAAATTATCTGTCCAAAATTAATATTTAAAATTAAATAAATTATCTATATGTGGAAAATGTGGAATCATTATCCTTATTTTGTTAAAAAAAATCATTATCCTCAAAAAGATTGATAAACCCAAAGAGATGATGCTTGAGTTCATGATAAACCCAAATATCTTTTTAGTTATCACATATTTCAAACTATAAATATGATGATTTCTCAAGTCATGAAAGTCATATTCTTCATCATTCTCCTCTCTTTTTTATTGTTCATGAACCACCGCCTCTTCCAATGTGTCACCATATAAGTTGCAATCCCACTACAAGCATTCATCACCATTGTCATTTTGCATTGGCAGAAGCTTCATCTATTCAATAAATTCCCAACAACAACATGGGAAGCTTCATCTATAGCAATGAATTCCCAACAACAACATGGGGAGAACAACAAGCTTCATATGCTTCATTGCTGCGTGAAGAACTATGATTGGGGTCGACCATTTAATTTAGGTCTTTATCATTAGTCTAGATTTGTTAAATGTAAATAATGATGTGGCAAGGGAGTACATGTTACTTTAACCATGTCAAGTAAAACTCATACATCAATATATTAGTTGTTTACACATGATTACCATTCCCTTTTGTTATTTAATTTTTACAAATTATTTGGTCATGTGACAAAAGTGATAAGCCTTATGAACACATGATAATGGTAATCATCACTTATCTCCTACTCTATAGTTTCCATTCATGATTTATCTTTTTATAAACACGTGATAATGCTCTTCATCAAAGAAACAGATGAAAGTGAATAAAAATCAAGATAATTGCAATATATTTTCTAAAAAAATGCAAAATAATATTTGATGATTGTCTCGAAGAGGATTAGATCCATGATTTTTAGAAAAAACCAAGCCCTTATCTTTTTTAAATTAAATAACAAAGGGAATTGTAATAATCTGTTTCCTTGATGAAAGTGATAAGCCTCATCTAATTTCAGAAAATATAGGATAATGGAAACGTTTCGAAAATAGAATAAATCATGAATGATTTTTTTTCTTCTCATGATAACAATTTAATATACAATCTTTAGATTTAAAGATAGACAACTCTACAACAAAAGTGATGCACCATCCATCTTAATGGGGTATTCGGTAACATATTCACCATTTTTTTTTGAACCATACATTGTTGTTATCTATAACTTTAGCAAATTATTTTCAAATCGAAAATAAAAAATATAAAAAGCATTTTCTACGATATTTTATAAAGGAGTTTTTTTTAATCATTTTGTTAAAAAAATTAATCATTATCCTCAAAAAGATAAACCCAAAGAGATGAGGCTTCTATGATCATATTAAAGAGTCTATGATAAACCCGAACATCTAACAAAAGTTTATTAATATATAAAAAAGTAATCATTATCCTCAGAAAGATAAACCCAAGAGATGAAGCTTATATGATTATAGCAAAGAGTCCATGATAAACTCAAATATCTAATAAAAGTTTATATTTATCTAAAAAGGATTGAAATATTTGCTTATAATTAATTTTATTTATGGTAATAAATTTTGGCTAGAGAGAAACTTATATTAAAGTACAAAAATATATATTTGAAATAATACAAAAAAAAAATCTACTTGGGAAATGGTGGGAAACCGAAGAGTAAAAGTTAAAAAAAAACGGTGGGAACAAATTTTAGTTTTTTTTTTGTAGACCTAAAAAATATTCAACAGATTTTAGTTTTTCTATTTGATTTTAATGGGGAAAATAATATTCAAAGCATAGTGGAGAGAATAAAGTACGGATGTACTTTTATGGATCTGGCAGTTTATGATATTCTTCTTTATATCTATAAAATTTACCAATAAAAAATAAAAAATAAAGAGAACTTGGTTTAGTGACACTCTTGAAACGGTGGACATACCAAATTAAAATCTACTATACTTATATAAAATGACCTCGCACCAGAGCGTTGTAGGTAAATAACATTATCTCTAATCAAAATTATACTTTGAAATTAAATAAATTATCTATATGTTAAAAAAAGTAATTATTATCCTCAAAAAGATAAATCCAAAGAGACGAGACTTTTATGGTCATAGCATATGTCTCCATTTTTTTAATATTAAGATTTGATAAGTGTTTAAAAAAAAAAGAAAAGAAAATAAAATAAAGATTAAGATTCAATAAGATAAAGATAATCATAAAAAATAATAAAAATATTTAGCTTGAGATAAGATAAAGATTTTTAGGATTCAATCTTATTATTAACTTGAGATAAGATAATTGATTAAAAAAAATAAAAATATTTAATTATGATTATTAACAACAGATTTGATAATCTTATTAAAAAAACTAATTGTAAAAAAAAACTAATCCATCCATCTCATAAATATAAAAAAAAAATTAAAATGTTCAATTCTTATTTAATATTTATTTATCATAATAAATTTGATAATCATATATAAAAATGTCAATTTATCCAAAAAATAAATAAGGATAAAAAGTGTTACACTTTTTGTTCATATGAAGAAGTATAAAATTTATCAGCAGGATCATTCAGATTATTTTTTTTAAAGTATAGGGTTTGGTTTGAACTTCTACCTTTTTATATAATTATTTCTGGTTGTTGTTTTTTTTTTTGTTGTTTGTACTCTTTGCCCAGTACCACAGTTGTCCCGAAGAGCACCCTTAATACCAGGGAACCTTGAGACTAATCTTGCACGAGGTCGCGTTCCTATGCCTCTCCTAACGGGATGTGTTAACCGGGAATCGAACCTGCCACTTCTTAGTCTTAGGCCACATTCTCAAGTTCTCAAGTTGGCAGGATCGTACCACTTGAGCCAATCCCCGTTTGTATTTTTGGTTATTGTTTAATAATAATCTTTATTTTATAATAATAATAATAATTTTTAATTTAAAATATTTAATATAAAAAAATTAAAATATCAACAACATGCATGGGGTAAGAGCTAGTCTACTATACTTATATAAAAACATCCCTTTTCGAGGCACCACGTTTGTCGGAGAAATTTTCGAGATACCACGTTTGTTCGCTTAAGGAATACTCGCATCAGAGTATTTGTAGATAGATAATATCGTCTTTAATCAAAATTATAATTTAAAATAAATAAATTATCTGTTCAAAACTAATATTTAAAATTAAATAAATTATCTATATGTGAAATATGTTGAATCATTATCCTCATTTTGTTATAAAAAAATCATTATCCTCAAAAATATCGATAAACACAAAGAGTTATGCTTGAGGATTATCTGTATGTGAAATCATTATCCTCAGTTTGTTGAAAAAAAATAATCATTATCCTAAAAAAAATATTTTAAAAAAATCACTTATATATAACATGATATCACCTTCATTTTTTACCTTTGTTTCACCTTGAGATCTCTCTACTTCCAAGAATTCTCTAATTTTATTATTTCGTATTTTATGTTCCTAATTATTTATTGTTTATTTTATATTTGATTTTTGTTGTGTGTTTGTAGCATAAAAGAGCACTGATGATGATGATGATGAATTTTTAGAATCAAATCTTATGATTAATTTGAGATAAGATAAACGGTGAAAAATATCAAAATATTTAAATATGAATAATAATAATAAATGTGATAATCATATTAAAAAGATGATAATTTATATTAAAAAAATACTAAATTATCATGTCCCATGAAATAGGAAATATTTTGATTTATCCTTAAATATACTCATAATACCATCAAACGAAAAAATATTAAAAAAAAGTTCAATTTTGATTCTACTCCAATTAATCATAATATCATAATAAAGGTAATAATGATATATAAAAAGTGTTACTTCGTCGATCAACTAAATAAGAAATACATTAATTTAATACTCATCTATATAAACAAATATAATATTAAAAATATAAAAAAAAAGAGCCGTCATTATATTCCTTATAAAATGCAATGTGTTAATTAATAAAGACAATCAAGAATAACAAGTTCAATGTCGTCTTCATGTCCTATGAAATACAGAATATTCTAATTTATCCTTAAATTTACTTATAATACTACCAAACAAAAAAAAAGATGAAAATATTTAAATATGATTTACTTATGATTCTTTAAAATAAAGTTGATAATCATATAAAAATGATAATTTATCTAATTAAAAAAATAAGGAAGATATTAGATAAAAAGTGTTACTTTTTATTTATATAAAAAAGTACAATATTTCTCAACAAACTCATTTAAATTAATTTTTTTAAGTGTAGTATTTGATTTAACTCTCTGCCTTTTTGTATTTTTTTTATTAATGTGTAATAATAATTTTTACATTAAAATAAAAACAATCTTTACTTTAAAATATTTAATATAAAAAATTAAATTATCAATAATCCGTGCATTGCACGGGGTGAGAGCTAGTAATATATAATTTTCAACCATCTAATTATACATCTTGAAAATTCGGTTTCCATCTTATCAATTTCTTAACATGGGTTAAAAAAAACATGTTGAGAAGTCGATTTCCACCTAATCACTTGTCAACATGGGTTAATTTTTAATTTTAATTGAATTTGTTGGATTGGGATTGAAAGTGTTAAACCCTAATTTTTCTAATTGGTCGTGATTTTTATGGGACAATTTGATTGAATGTTGATATAATAGTTGTGAAGTTTTCCTCCTCTCTCTTCATCTTCATTTTTTTTTATTATTTTACTTGTATGTTTCAGTCATGGACTGTGAACTAATTAGTACATGATAATAAATTTAAATAAATAATGAGGGCTTTTAGAGGTGACGAACAACGACAAACCATTCATGAAGTCACGAATAAACAAAAATTAGGTCCGTTGAAGATGCTCTTATGTATATAACTTGTGATTCATATGTTTATGGTTTAAATTAAGGTGGTTCATCGAATTTTGTTCTGTGCATACACACATCACTAGTTTTTACCTTTTATAACAAGTACAGTAAGTTACCCATTATTCATTATTAATAATTTTTTTTAATGGGGGTTTAATCTAGTGCCTTTTTGGAATTTTTTTATGTAATTTTTTTCGGCAAATTAATTTGTCAAGAGATTTTAAATGTGTGCCCACTTCGGGTTTCTTAAAAATGAGTCATAGGACACACGTTAGAATTTTTTTTTTCAAAAGTAACTTATCTAGGACATTCAGATTTGAAAAATATGAAATTATTTTTTAAAAAAACAGTGAATTTGTTTCCAAAAAATACATTTATATTATCAAATTGCAAATACACCCTTCAATACAATAATGGATGAGTTGAGTCTATCTTATAAGACATATATACATTATTTAAATTTTTTAATTTTATATTCTTAAAATATTTTTTGGTCATTTATTTTTTAATTGTTAAATTATTGACATTATAAATTTAAAAAAGTAGTGATTGTATTTTATTTTATTTACATTATAAATTTAAAAAAGCAGTGATTGTATTTTATTGATTTTTTTCAAGTACATGATAATTTACTAAAATTATAATTTATGATTTTTTTAAAAAATAATTATAAAAAAAATTATAATATAGACAATTGAAAAAAAAAGGAATAATAGTTATTTATTTATAACATAAATAAAAAAGTGCTTAAATGTAAAATATAAATAAGTTCATTAATGATGCTCATATTTACAATTTCACTAAATCCATATATGTTACTTGCACAACAAGTTAAAAATAAACACAATTATTCAACTAACACATGGTGTATTCAAACACCAAACATATTTAGTGTTTTATAACTTAAACCATATATAGATAGATAGATAGATAAAAATGAATTGTTATTTATCTATTGGTGGTTGGTATGGTATTTGTCTATTTTATTTAAAGTAGTAATTTGGGTTCGAATCTCATGATAGATAAAATTTGACATTAAAAATTACTTTCTCTTTGATCTTAAATGTAAGATTTTTTTTTGTTTTATTTGTAAAATCCTGTTTTGATATTCAATAACATTTAGTTACTATTTTTCACAAACATCCTTATTAATTCAACACTTTTTATAATCCCAATAACAATTGTTGGAATTGACGGTCATCACCCAAGAGCAGGGTGAATTGAGCGTTTATAAAAATATTGATAAATTAAAAAATTAAAATGTTTTCTAATATTTCGCAGAAAATATGCAGCGGAAAACAATACAACGTTGAAAATGAACGGAAAACAATACAACGTTGAAAATGATTGCGTGCGGAAGCGGTTAATAATAATAGTAATAATAACAATTACACGTGAAGGCAATTAAATGAATAAAAATGAAAATATTACGTGGTTTTAATTAATTAAAACAATTAAATAAATATATGAATAATAATAATAACTATGTTACGGAAGACATAATTATAACAATAAAAACAACGCAACGATAACAAAAATATACCAGACCAGATTTTTATATCCTGGTTCAGCTTCTCCGACGAGTCCCATGTTCACGTTGGTTTCGGAAAGGCCTACGTCCTGGCCCTTACCAACATGCTTTAGATTTGTTGTTATTAATCAATGGAAGTTTTGAACACCAATACAACCTAAAATGCTCCATAAACTACTCGGTTCGACTTTTCGTTATGGACCCTCAATCATACAATAGGATTCCTTACCCTATTACACAGAAGGTGCCACACCTTCACATTAGGGACGTCTTTCCTTAGACTCTAAGGTAGCCTAACTACTAGGTGTCACACCGTTCGTAAGGAACTTTAACCAAAAACACTAATTGGGTGCCTCACCATATACCAACGAAGGTGCCACATCTTCTCACTAAGGATGTCTCTCCCTAATAGTTGCGGTTTTGATAAAAAGGAATAATGATTATAATTCAAGCACTCTTGATAGTGCGGATTGAACAAGTTGAAGTTCTATGGGTATGGTATGAATATTACTCAAGCATAAGGTCACTCAGTATTGGAGAAGAAGAAAAACATGAAAGACCTTTTTCTTTTTCAAAAAATTAGGATTAGAAAAAATTGGAGAGAATATTGTTTTTGAAAAAGTGAATGAATGAGTGAATATTCAAAAATCTGATTGACCCTTTTTTAATCGAAATTATGATCAGAGTAAAATAAAAAAGCAATTCGGCAGTTAATGAAATTGATCCAAAGACGTTTTACAAATTTTTTATAAAAGTAATCAATTACTTAAAGGTAACTGATTATTTTAATTAAGGGTTTGCTAAGGGCTGAGGATAAGAGTCCAAAAGTAGTTAAGTTTTATAGAAAATAGTGTATTTAGGAGAGATAAAACTTTATATTTTTATTTTTTCAAGAAAACAAGTCTAGATTAAGGTGCTTATCCTCAGCCCTTAGGGCTGAGGTTAAGAAAATCCTTTAATTAAAGTAATTGATTCGCGGCTCTTTGGATTTGGCATGATGCAGTAAAAATAATCTATTCCCTCCGTCCCATTATCTTGGTAAAAAAATGCAAAAAATTTTATCCCATATTAAAGTAAAAAAATAAATGAAAAATCTTAAAGATTGTAAATTGTATCAATGATTGATAAGTAAGTAAGGAAAACACTTTTGAAGATTTTTTTAGGCAATATTGCAATATGTATTAGTTGTAATGATATGAAAATTTGTGTAATATCAATCTATAATTAATGAATGAATCATAACATTATATTAAACATATACTCTCTTATTTTTATTGACTTGTTTGACTTTTACCAAGATAATGGGACGGAGGGAGTATTATTTGACCATGTAATCGATTACTATCTTACAAAAGTAATTGATTCACCAAGTTCATGTAATTGATTCCAGACCATATGGATTCTGTATGTTGTTGCAAAAGCAATCAATTTACCATGTTCAAGTAATTAATTCCAAACTCTCTAGATTTTATATGATGTTGCAGAAGTAATGATTATCTTCACCAAGTAATCAATTACTTCAGGCTAAAACATGTAAAAACTTGTTTTTATAATCCAGAAAGTTAAACCCGAGTTTTAAAAACATTTATGCATGCATGATTACTCGGTTGCTATCAAGGTGTTCAAGAACAAGTCTTCAATCAAGTTATTTGAATTGGCCATCATCTTTCTCAATTCGTGCAAATGGTTATGTTTCCTTGTCATTATGAGCATTCAAATTGGAGTTATGATCTAATGATGTGAACTAGTAAGTTTTAAATGGTCATCATCATTCCTCCAATGAAGAATTCGGCTAGAGCATGGCAAGAGGAAGCACACGCCTATCATAAGAGAAGATGATAGGAAAGACTTTTAACATACCAAAGCGTAACCATCATCATCATTAAGATTAAGTGTATTAATTATATAATAATGGGGGGTTACTGTTTTGAATTGAATGTCATTAAGTAGAAAATTAAAGGGGAGGGTGTGGATTGGGCTTGGGATTCACACCCAAAGTTCTTTAAATACACCTTTTATGTTTCTCATTTCAATCAAAGAATAAGAAAGTTACAAGTTTTGTTATTTTGATTGGCTCTTGTGTTATAGAGAGTTGGGGCTTTGCTCTTTGGTCCTGTGACTAGACCAAGGCCTAAGCAAGAGTGTGATGCTCTTATGGTGGCCACTGGCCTTATCTAAGATGTGATGTCCTTATGTGGCGGCCAGTGTGGTTTATCAACCTCAACCGAGGTTGTGGATCCACTTCACTTCTTCCACCATTTCTGTCTTCTCCATGTTTTCTCTTTGATAGTTTAGTTTTTTGTTTAATTATTTTGTTGGGTTGTTAGATATGAGAAGTCCCTCATATCTGTAGTTTGAGTTTTTGTTATTTCAATTCAATAAAGTGAGTATAGTCATGCCCATGAAGCTCATGACCAAGTGCTTAAAGGAGTGCATCAAGACCTTTGAAGAAGATGCCTAGGGAGATTAGAGAAAAATACAACCACCCCTAGAGGAAAAATATAACCACCCCCAAGGCAGTAGTTATCATTATTGGAAAACAGTTTTTAAAACATTTTTTATTCTTTTTCGTCTCCATGTCCTCATACATTAAATGTTTGCTTGAATAATATGAACACTATACATTGCATTTGATCCTAGATTAATGTATGAGGCAGATTCTTCAATGAGCTTTGCCTTGTTGACATTAGTGCATGAACTTTTCCCTCTTTAGGTCTTTGTTTGTTATCAATAAAACTTCACCATTTGAATATGTTGTCTTCTAACACTCCTCCTTTTTTTATGACAAACTTTATCTGCAAAATACGGTTTATGACACATGCATATACTATAGCTCCCCCTCACACATTGCATTTAAGGAAAATGATAGCTATCATGCAGACAACCATGCTCCATCTAAATTGATGAATTTAAAAGTAGATTATAAAACATTAAATTCTTTGCCCCAAGAAAGTCTTAGCACTAACCAGAGTTTTCACTATCCTGCAAAATGGTATTTTCAATGCCCAAGTCAGTAAAGGATAAGACAATATATAATGGACAATGTAAATACATAAAATTAAGCTATGCATGATGCAAATATAACTACGATATAATCAAAACATAATGATCTAAGCATGTGGGAAATCCATATTTCCACATTCTCCCCCTTTTTTACGATGACAAATCATTATTGAATAAAGATGCAATCATATATCACAATAAACACACATGTCTATTTCATCCAAATTCTTCTCCCCTTATTTGACAGCAGCAAAAAGATTAAAATATGGGATAAAAATTTTCGTCCCAATATTTCTCTCCCCATGTGTAAAGCACATGATGTCAAAATGGAACGAAGACGCAAAGCATGTAAACAATGCATATTTATCAAATAGATATTTTTCTCCCTCTAACAAGATGTTGAGTTTTAGTCATGTCCGTAACTACTTATCAATGTGTTTATCGTAATTACTATTAGTATTAATTAACTGATCTATAAAACATCAAATAAAACTAAATTAATAATTTTTGTATGTGTTAACAAAATTTCTTTAAAGGATAATTAGAATTTTTACAGTAATTAAATATTTTTCAAAGAAATAAAATCAATAAAAATCAATGCACTGATGTCTCTGGAAAGACTTTGAGCCTCACTTATGATTGGTTTAACCACGATGGCTTACCGATATGTTTTCTTTCTTTTTTTTAGAACAAAGAAAATTCTCAATATTTTTAGAGGTAAAATGAATATTTTTAAGGTATTCGAAATTTTGCACATTAATTTAAGGTATCATTCGTAAAATGGATGACGTAGAATGCTAACACCTTCCCTACTTGTAAGCAACTCTCAAGCTCATTCTTTTTTAAAAATGATTAGTGTCCTAAAAAAATTCTAAATTTTTTTTTATTTCGATAAATTTTGGTGACGATCCCATTAATTTTTCGCAATGGATGAGATAGTCATGACAAAATAGCATAGGCATTTTCAAAATCAAATTTACACTTTAGAGAATATAACAGTTAGTATTAACTTTATGGAAGGTAGATGTAGGGATGCAAACTGGATGAAGATGAGATACAAGGGAGTATGTAATCTCATGAGTACCATTCCCTCTACTTTAAAGGTGATGTAATTTAAGCTTTCCGTCTTGTATTTTATATTCTATTGTTTAATAAATTTAATATATAAGTAATACTGTTATTTTTCCTGTTATACTTTTATTTATTTCAATCTCTTTTTCACTTCTAAACTCTCTCCCTCTTCAACAATGATTACATAAGAGTATTATAGTCAAAATACTTCAAATTTGCAAATCATTTAATCATTTCTTAATCTATGGGTGTTCATGGACCAGTTTTAACCAAAAACTGGTCTGGTCTGAACCACCTGGATTTTTTAACTGAACCGGTTCGATCTTAGTAAGTAGATTTGAACCGGTTTTAAATTGATTTTAAACCGGTTCAAAACCAAAACCGATTTAAAACAAGTTTATAAATTAAAACTAATTTTATCTTGAACTAGATTGAAAAAAGGGGATTTCCAAAAGGGAAAAAAAAAAGCTGATTTAGGAATCAAGAGTTGTCGTTTTTGGTGGAGGTGATGCGTTTTGGGTGAAGCTGTCGTCACCTTTGGAAATGGAGGTGAAAGTGTAAACGGTTGTGACTCCTGAACGAGTCGTAAAAGGAGAAGAGTTGGTTGTCTTTGAAAGATGCCCAATAAGATGTAGAAATGGATAAAATCAAGAATTGAGAGGGGCCTAGGAAGGAAGCTCAATGTTGCGTGCCTGCGTTAGACATAGATTACAGAGGTCCAAGAGGAGGAAGGGGATCGAGACACCAGCGATAAAGGCTCTCACGATGGTGGTTATGGTTGCGGATTCGCGATGGCTAAGGGAGAACAGAGAGGACGAGTGGGAGATGAAAATGGCGAAGATTGAAGGCTAAGGGTTATGTAAGTATGAATAGAATATAGAAGAGAATCACTGCAAGAATGAAATAGAAATATGAATCATTTTGGGTTAATCAGTTTGGATAAAACTGAATCCGATTTATATAGACCAGGTTGGATTTTGATACTTAAAAAGTGAATTTTTAATAGTCTGGATCCAGTTTAGTTCAAGGAACCAATTTTTATGAACATCCCTATCTTAATCCTACTGCATAACCTTATACTGCATTATCTAAAAAAAGGAGGGAGTATTGTTGGTCAAATCTTCCAAACACAAATTTGGCAACTTTTAACAATTTATAAGAGGAAAAAAAACTTCCTAACATGATATGTCTTACGGTACATGTTAAAAAACTGATAACGGATAAATCTTCATCAAAAATTGATGTAATTAATGTACATCATTATAAATACGTCAATTTCCAATACAGACTTATCCATCATAGATTTTTTAACATGCGCAACACAATACACCTTTTTTTTAAAAAAAAAAAAAACCTTACAAAAATGATAGCAAATAGTTAGTGAAAACAGGTTTTGACTAGAGGAGACCAGTTGAATTTCCGGACACATATGGGACCATATTTCATTGGTAGCAGCCAATACTAAGCTATCATTTCATTTCTCATTAAGACAGCAAATAGCTGGATAACATGGCCAACCCCCCTCCAACAACAAAGAAAAACATAATTTCTGCACATATTTAAAGATCATGTGTTCTATTCTCCAAAGGACAAGTTGTCCTCAAAATAGGGATACCTTGACCTGGAGAAAAGAAACCAAAATTACTACTTGAACCATATGATATCTTTTTACCTGGCTCTTTTAAGGCAAGCATCCAACATGTATTCCTATCCATGCTAAGGTATGTAAACATCGATCTCCCTTATAATGAAGAAAGGAAGATACAATGCGTTCAGTATTCTAAACTCTTTTACCCAAAGGAGGCTATTTGCCTCAAGAGAACCAGGTGTGTTTTTAAAGTCCCCCAAACCCTATCACTATCCAGTTTTTAATCAAATGACCAAAATGACTGTACATCTTGCCCCGGATGCTGACCCCCAATATGGGTTCTTGAGACAGATGGCTTTCCAATGCTTTCCGCAGAACCATGTACTGGCCATTCCTTTCTGCAATGTAAACAAAGACCACAAGCTGTTAAACTACAACTAGAAAGCTGAATTCTTTTAATTTAAAAATAAAAAAGATAAATACAACAACGACAACACAAGCTAAAGAGCAAGGTAAACACAATCTAAAAACTACAAATATTGCAACCAAAAGTGCATATTAGAGCAGGAAACCATATGTTACAGAATACAGAACTCAACATTCATGTCTGTGTCGGCACAGGTTTCAAGTGACAAGCAGTAAAAATCCAAACATTCACAAAGAAGCACAAAAAGCTTCCCCATTGTTTCTTTAATTGTCTAGTTCAACAAGTCAGTAATTTATGACAACTTTGGTGCTGGCATATTTAGGACTGTTGATGTTCTTTTATTTTGAAAGGATTTAGGACTGTTGATCAAAATGATTTGAACAAATGAATATATAAATAACCAAACATGCTTATATACATTTCATGACTAAATCAAATACAACAACTTGAGTGTACTGCTAAACACCAACTTAAATTACTTTTGATCCTGTACAAGTATCAACCCATTCTTTAGGATTCAAAACGACTAAACTGTCACTTTAATCCCTGAATTTACATAACACTTTCACTCTAGTCCCTGAAATTAACAAAATTGTTTTTAGGTCCCTGACTTTGTAAAAAGTCATTCACTTTAGTCCCTCAAATTAACAAAATTGCTTTTAGGTCCCTGACTTTGTAAAAAGTCATTCACTTTAGTCCCTGAAATTAACAAAATTGCTTTTAGGTCCCTAACTTTGTAAAAAGTCATTCGCTTTAGTCCCTGCCCCTAACCTCCATCAACGTACGTTAACAGAATGATGATGTGGCTGTTTGGGGGCATTAAACCACATCGTTTTTGCACAAGAGGCAGATGTTGCTTCCAATCCTAATGTAGTTGCTAATGATGCTACTGCACCTGCACCTGCACCTGCGGCTACTAACGTTGTTGCTCCTCATTCAGATGCAATAGATATGTCACAAACACAGCCATCACAAGATTTCTCCCAACCAGAACCTCCAAATGAAGTGGCTGCATCATCTAGTGTTAGGGCTAAACTAACTATCAGGCCAAGATCAGCTGCACCGGTCCCAAGATCAACTGCACCGGTCCCAAGATCAGCTGCACCGGTCTCATCTAATACAGAGGCATCGTCAATGGTGTTTATGCCCACACATGGTTTTAAAGAACCTAAAAACTCCTCTGGACCATCTTCACCATCAGCTTTAGGATTTAAAAGATGAAGAAATTAGTTTTTGGTTGTGTTTTGCCCACATTTTGGCCTCTTGTGCAAAAATGATGTGGTTTAATGCCCCCAAACAGCCACATCATCATTCTGTTAACGTACGTTGATGGGGTTAGGGGCAGGGAATAAAGTGAATGAATTTTTACAAAATCAGGGACCTAAAAGCAATTTTGTTAATTTCAGGGACTAAAGTGAATGACTTTTTACAAAATCAGGGACCTAAAAGCAATTTTGTTAATTTCAAGGACTAAAGTGAAAGTGCTATGTAAATTCAGGGACTAAAGTGACAGCTTAGTCGATTCAAAACAGAGAATTTATTCCAGCAGTAAATGAGCATGATTATAAAGATATCTCCGCTCTCCAGACATTCATTTGATAAATAACTTGCAACTAATTTTAACTTTACTATATGAATAAAACAACAAAAAGAATGAAATGCAGATACTCATATCTGGAGCCAAATCCAACAATTTGTTTGGTGATAAATTGCAACCACATGACATGTCTCCATTTCAATCAAACAGTTAAAATATTATTTCCTATGTATCATCAATATGTAGTCCATGGACAACGAGAATGCGAAATTTAGAGATATTGGTGATTAAAATTATGAATCTGTGATCTTAGGAGCCACATAGAAGGCATCCATGTCAATTCACTTCACCACTGCACACCTTGTTCGATTTCTTATTCCTGATTCTTCGGAAAAATACATGATAGTGATTATAATGGCTAGCTGACAGGATGGATCAAAATCTAATCAAGGTAAGTTAAACAATACCATAGTGAAATATAGTGAAATATACACTGGTTACAGATTAGTAAGCATTCAGCTTCTTAAATTAAATAGTGTGGGACTCTGGGTGGCATAGTGGAGTAGAATAGGACTTGGCTGTTCCTAAATGGTCGGCGACTCATGGTAATGTTTAGTTGTGGCAGCATCGAATGCAAAAATAGCAGCTGCTATTCCACAAAGAAAACATCCCTGTTTTAACTAATGGGATGGCACTAACATCGACACCCACAAACCAATTTTAGGGATTAGAAAATCAATTTGACACTACTTCAGAGAGTAACCCATGCAATTTGGTCTTTTTTGAGACCAATTTTAATGCTTCAGACTGTCAAACTTGCTCTGAAACTTTAATGATGTTGGTCGTCCTTCAGTCCACACTCCACAGGAATTCAAATGTTCTAGTGTTCTGTAATGTAACTCCTGTCAATTTATATTACCATCAGTCCCTTGTTTTTTGGTTTTTCTCTAGTTACTAGTTTTATTCTTTCCATTTCCTATACAGACCTAGTCCTTCTATAAGGAGCATATCCCGAGATAAAAAACTGAGAAGGGAAAGGAACTCGTTGGGATCAATTCAGCGTCTCTTTCTCAAAGTCTCACTTTAAAAGGGTGGAATGGGATGAAGTAAAATTTTTAACAGTTAAAAAGAATTATGTTCTATTTTGTTCCTTTATGATTTATCTTCCAAAAATGGTAAAAGTTAAGGTTCTGTTCCTTTATTATTCTTCTAAACCAGAGAAAACTAGCTTTGTTATTCCCATCCCGTTCCAATCCATCCCCTCTTATTCCGTTTTCATTCCATTAATGATAAAGCATCCAAATATATGGTAAGATACCCTCTTTCTCTAAAAAAAAGGGCCAAGACAACATTAAAACTACAATAGAACCTAGGAGATTGAATCATGTAACATTGAATGACAATCTCTGCCATGAATAACACAGAAACACTTCTAAACAGACCATGAGCAAAACACCAGAGGTTGCCTAAAAACCTAACCATCCCAAATGAAGCCTAGAGACAAACAATCACCCTTAAATTCCAGAATTCCTCTCCAGCCCTAAACACCATAAATCACAATGGCAAATATTTATTCGGGTGTTTTTCAAACGTGTAAGCTAGAATACATTATTTATGGGGAAATCACCAAAAACCATCAGTTATTGCATTGAGAAACCAAGTCCTGTCATGGTTCCATAACTTATTCTCATTACATAATTTACACTGAAACCAACACTGTCCCAACTATGGGCACCTGGACAAAATGAACAATCCAAGTAGAAAGTAAATTAAAAGCTACAAAATATTCAGGCTAAAGTGCACTGTCTTTCAGTATTTATAGCTCCACAATTCATCAGGGAATTCTTAAAAAAAAAAAAAGAAAAAAAAGAGGGGATTATTTCCCTTCATCATATAACTAAACTAAAATGTCCTAACATATTAGATACAGTGATACACACATAAAGCTAGATACCAGAAAATAGCCTGAAAAGTTATTTACTCACTTGGACCAACTGTTAACTGGAGAACCGTCAACCATATTGTTGATAGCAGATCCATTTGGATTCACATAAACCATCTCATTATGAGTAGCACCCCCCTGCACTTTAAGGCCACCAGTCAACTGCGGAAATAACCCACTCTGTGACCAAGGATCATAACTAGAACCAGTAACAGGGCTGAAGGTCCCACCACTGACAGGGCTGAAGGTCCCACCATTGTGGCCATTAGGAAGATAAACATTTTGTGGAGAATGGGTACTAGAAATTATA
Source organism: Crotalaria pallida (assembly GCA_037953625.1). NCBI lineage: Eukaryota > Viridiplantae > Streptophyta > Magnoliopsida > Fabales > Fabaceae > Crotalaria > Crotalaria pallida. The sequence goes on from CM075653.1 coordinate 79,589,586, forward strand.
CTATCGTCTTTGTTAAATAGAGATGCCATAGTCTTCTGAGATGATGGAAGCCCAAAGCCATCATTGCTTGGTATGTTCCTTTGTGAGGGTAAAAGCCAGCTTCCTGGGCCACCAACCAGACCTAAACCTTCCTGACCAAGAGGGGAAGTATTCCACATATGCCATGTTCCCTTCTCATTAGCAGTTGCATCATCCAAAGGAAAAGCATGCACATCTTGGGCTCGAGGGGCACTTGAAAACTGATTAGAACAGCTATGTTTTTCTCGGGACAGTGGGGATTCAATTGGAGATGGCTTATTGACGTCAGCACCAGAAGTTGAGTTTTTTGAGGTGTGAGTTTTATCTACTTCCATATCTGTGATAAAGCCACTTCCTAAATCCAACTGAAAATCATCAAGTGACTCAGAAACGGGCCCAAGCAAGGATAGCGGATCCGGAACATAACAAGGGTCTTCAAAAAGCTCCTGCTCTTCATGTCTAATGTCATGTGATGCTTCTCTAATAGGAGAGAATAAGGGTTCAACGGGAGGAGAAAAACCTAAGCAACTGTTGGTTGATCCATTTGGATAGGTGGAGAGATTAAATGGTGATGGAAGACCAAAATGGATTGGATTATCAAAAGATTGTGTAACTGATGACTGACCCGATAGCTGTGGGCTTCTGTCTTCTGCTTGAATTTTAGAATTTGGTCTACATATTACATTTGAATTTGAAGATTGAGGAACAGATGGGGATCGAGTAAATAATTGCTGCCATGATTTTTTAGGTGCTGTCCATGGCTGTGGTTGTGGGAGAACCTGCAGAGATCAAATCATCATTGTAACACTACTCTCTTTTAAAAATCTTGTCAAACTCTAACTAAGGTTATCATACATAGAACGTAATTTATATTAACTAGAGAATGCTACGACATTATTCATAAATCCCAAAGACACGAAGTTTAGGATGTGGGCAAAATGACCTAGAAGTTAGTGAAAACATTTGGATATAACACTAATTTGTAAAATCCACCTTAAGTTATCATAAAAACAGAAGTAATTAAAATTGAGTAAACTGTCACTTTGGTCCCTGAATTTGTCAGTCGCTTTCAGTTTAGGTGGAGGAGACCGGTGGTTTGGGCATGTGTGGAGGAGACCGGTGGAAGCCCCGGTTAGGAGGGTAGACCAAATGGAGGGTACTACAAGGGCTAGAGGAAGAGGAAGACCTAGAAAAACTATAGGCGAAACAATTGAGAAGGATATGGCAATCAATGCCTTATCAAAAGACATGATTTATGATAGGCCTTTATGGAGTCGTTTGATCCATGTAGCCGACCCCACCTAGTGGGACAAAGGCTTAGTTGTTGTTGTTGTTGTTTCAGTTTAGTCCATAAAATAGTCAAAAATGCTTTTCGGTCCCTGATGTTGACAAAGTTGTTTCACGTTAGTCCCTTGGCCCAACTTCCATTGACGTCCGTTAGCAGTTGAGCGACGTGGCTGTTAGTTGTTCACTTCAGCCCCTAATGTTCATTTAAGTTGTTCACTTTAGTCCCTAATAGACATTTAAGTCATTCATTTTAGTCCCTAATCAACAAACAGTATCACATAAATATTGAAAACACATAATATTGAAAACACACAAAAATCAGCACACCGAACCAAGATAAAGAAGGTCAATAAGTCATGGTTCTGTATCCACAGACCACAGAAAAACGTAAGGTACATAGCTTTATAGCTTATACTGTTACACTCTTATTATGAATACAAGATTATAAATATCAAGAACAGAGAAATATCTTTGCTAATCTGTGACAACTACAGCTACCTAACAGCTTCGCAGAATGATTAGACATTAGAGGAGCTAGTTTGATCAAGAACTTTGCAAAAGGCAATTCAAACCCAGCCACAATTTAATGACAGATAGAAGTGCAAACAATTCTCTAAAAAAATATATCATTAAGCGGTGAAATTATGCTCGACAATGGATCAGCAGTTGAAGAATTTGACTCCTACGTAAGTAAATGCCTCAAGCTACAAGGGTTGTTTCAAATTTTAAGAAAAGATTACATTTTTTTTTGAAGGGCTTGCAATTTAAGCCTTGAAACAAGCTTGTAAGTATATAATGTTTTCAAAAATCAAACACTATACAATCATACTTGATTAATAGTTTGCATATTCGTCCCCACATAAGATCAATGCAAGGAACAATTTGGACTCTTTAGTCTTTATGGACGAAGAAGAAAAGGAGAATCATCAATTCGTCTAGATTCATATTAGTGTTAAAACTGGACACAACTATGAACTAGTGCTTTATGAAAAAACAAATTCTTCAAAGCTCAATGAGCCGCGGTACTAAATTCAAGTGCAAGGTATCAACAACAGTTTGATCAAAAGAGACCCAATAATGCACACACCAACAAACTACAAAATGCAAACAGAATCTACACTCACACCAACAAACAGAATCAAACAGAAGGAAAATTGATTTCCTCTGGTTTTCAGGGACCATACAGAGGAGGTTAAACAACAAAAATGGTTTTCAAAACAAAACAACAAATAGGAATTACAGAGGTGAGATTAGGGTTTGTGTCACCAGATATATTACACAAATAAACAAAAAGGGGACAATAAAAACAAAACCATGAGGGGAACACAAATCACAAAATAGGGAGGAGACAATAGAAGCAATGGGGTTTTCAAAAATAGAAGGACAACAAAGAGAACACAATACCATTCACAGATATAGTTTTCGAAACATAACAACAACGAATCCAAATAAGAGGTTAGGGACTAAAATGAATAACTTAAATGTCTATTAGGGACTAAAGTGAACAACTTAAATGAAGATTAGGGGCTGAAGTGAACAACTAACAGCCACGTCGCTCAACTGCTAACGGACGTCAACGGAAGTTGGGCCAAGGGACTAACGTGAAACAACTTTGTTAACATCAGGGACCAAAAAGCATTTTTAACTATTTTAGGGACTAAATTGAAAGCGATTTACAAATTAAAAGACCAAAGTGACAGTTTACTCAATTAAAATTCCAACATCAATCACTTCAAAAGAACCTACTAGAAGATTATCATGCTGAATGCAAGGAAACGAGGATACAAAGCAAGGCAGCTTACAGAATGATTAATGTTCCTATCATCTCCGTTTGTATTGGATTTTGCAGTCGGACGTTCAGGGTGACCTATATCTCTCCTACTGGAAGAAGTATGAACATGATCTACAGAACTGTTAGTCTTGTTATCTTTCACTGGACTGGCAGGAGCATTAGTACCCCTTCCAAAACCAAATGCTTTAGAAGACAAAATTGTTCCCCGCATACGGTCAAGATACCTAGCTCCAGTACTTCCTCGGTTATAATTGTTTACAGCATTTTTACCATGTACACTGTCAGTACTTTGTCCCTTCCCACTTTCCGACACAAATTTGTGATGCTCTCTACAATCATTTTCACTCTTTTTATCATACTCCCGCTTCCGTTCACTTTCCTTGCTACTTCTTTTTTCCAGTTCTTCTACATCAGAGTTGCTCTTACTAGACCCTTTATCTTTCTCTTTTCTCCTTTCCTGGCGCTTCCTTTCAGCTTCTTTCCTACTATCTTTGTCCCTGGCGGGATGCAACGGTTTGCTGCGATCTTTCTGCGCTTCCATTTTTTCGTCTCTCAGTTTCCTACGTTCCTCCACCAATCTGGCAACCTCCTCCCTCTGTTTCCTCTCTTCCTCCTCCAAAAGTTCCTTCTCTAACCTAGCCTGCCGTTTCTCCTCAGCTTTTCTGCGCGCCTTTTCCCCTCTACTCTCATTAATTCCTCCCCCGTTCTCGCCCCGTTTACCTATATTTTCCAAATCTGATGAACACTCCTCCCTCGAGGAACCAATCCTGAAAATCTTCCCCCAGAGCCACCTAATGCTCAAGAAAAAAGATGTCAAAACCCTGCAGGCGAAAACCAAAACACCGCAATAAGACTTGTCGGTCAAGCAATCCTCATCTCCGGCGAAAACACCACCCCCACTACTCCCATTCACCCTCCAACTACTACTACTACTACCGCCCTTACCCGAAACCCAATTCCCATTCTCCAACCAGTCCTGACCACCACACATCCACCCATTCTCATTCCAAGCCTTCCCATTCAAAATCTTCCCGCTCTTCCCGATCAACTCCTTAACTATCCCCGAGCTCGAAATCCCAATCCCAGGGGGCACCGGCAGGTCCAACACAGGCCGCTTTGACACGTGGCCGCAATACGAGCACATGAACCGTCCCCCTCCAGGATTCTGATCCCTATACGGGTTCAAACAATTCCTGCAGCGCCTGGTGGCGGTCTTCCTCAGCTTCTGCAGCTCTATGGCCTCAAACCTCTTCCTCTCCCTCAACCTGGCATTCCTGCGAACCCTCCACGCGGACAGCCACGGCATCAAAATCTCATACCAAAAGAGAGTGACCAGCAGCACGAAAACGCAAGCGAGGCGCGGAGAAGTGATCTCGAAGCGGAAAGCGGGTGGCAGAAGCTGAGAGAGTGCCCATAATCCAATTAACGGAATAACCAACCAAGGCAGCATCGTGGCGACCCGGCGAGACCACTTTTGAATCACACAGAGTATACACATTATCCTCTAACCCTAACCCTAGGATTGGAACAATCAAAGTTCCTAAAACGAATAAAATCAGCTTTTTTCAATGTAAAAATTACACCGAGAGAAAACAAAAACCCTAACTCACGCTATTTTATATTAATAATACAGTGAGGCGCGGTAACTTGAGAACCCCAAATTTTACAGTCTGAAAGGGAAAGTTAGAAAATAAAAATGAGGAATCGTTGAATGGTGGCGGCGGTGGTTTCAATCGAAGGGAAATGGAGCGATTGAGGAATGGAGGAGGTGCATGATAGAAAAAAGACAAAATAGGTGAGAGAGAAGAAAATGAAAATGAAAATGGGGAAGGAAGCGAATGAGACTGGGGTAAGCGACAATCAAATGGGTACGGAGCTCAATTTCGGGTATTTTTCTTATTCGGGTTTCTTCTTTTTTCCCTTTGGCTTTCTGTCTGAAACTATGTCTATGTGAGAATAGGAGATGAGATGAGATTATGAGAAGGGGGAGCGCAAAATAGATTTTTGATGATAAAAAAAGAATTCTTAAACGAATAAAACCAAAATATTATATACTCACTAATAGATTTGAGAAGATAAGAAGATAAAACACATACTAATAATAGATATGGATTTGGGTTTTTTTTATGGTGACCAAGTAAAGGGGCTATATCATATTTTAGTGAATTAAGATATACTTTTTCATAATGAAAAGTAAATTTTTTTTATCTATTTAGTAATATTTTTTGAAGTTTAGAGATTAGTAAAATATAATGAGAGATCATAAAATGAAAAGTGTAATGATATGGAAGATAAATCACCGTTTTTATATTTTTATTTTATTTATTTCATCTAAATTTTGGGTAAAGGAATACGAAAACTTTTTGAAATTCAAAGAAAAAGATTGATTTATTATTCAATTACGCTTTTAGTAAAAGGAAATTATTGAATAACGAAACATTGACTTATCGTTTTTTATTTCATTCACCCATAGTACGAAAGACAATCTCACTTTCAAAAAAAAAATTAAATCCTTATCCTTACATTGCTCAATTTCGGGTATTTTTCTTATTCGGGTTTGTTCTTTTTTCTTTTTGGCTTTCTGTCTGAAACTATGTCTATGTGAGAATAGGAGAAGAAATTAAAGGGGAAAGAGAAAGAGCATACAAAAATCGCCAAATAGATTTGCTGATAGAAAAAGAATTAGACAAATAAAACCAAAATCAATTATTCAACCTTCTTATTGCAAAGGTTTAATTACATTTTTGCTTTTCTTTATCTTAATTTTAAGATTCATTTTGATGCTTAAGTTTTTTTTCTTTTTATTTATATTTTATCTTTTTTTTCCAAAAAAATCTATTTTGGCCTTTCGTCATAATAATGTTAGTTTTTTTTAGGTGGAATATTTACATTCATTATTGTTTCATTGATAAAGCTTGACATACATTCCTACGGCTCGATCGATAGAGTTTCAACTGTCACCTCCATTCATATCCCTACGTAGGGGTGTATCGGTCCGATTCAGTCTGATCTTTGATAGATATTAGGGACCGGACCAATTAAATTAACATGGTCCGGTCTAGTTCGGTCCAAACACTTTTTATGTACGAAGATCGAACCAGACCAGACCATTCATAAATGGTTCGGTCCAGTCTTATCCGGTCTATTTAGCACATAATTAATTACTTGGTTGTAAGAAAAAAAATTAAAAAAAATTGCCATTAAAATGTTGATGCCATTTAAAAAAAATTATGTAACATGTATTTCAACATACTAAACATACTATAAGGTCTTAAATTATAACATACAATTATAAAATGGACTATGAAGATATGGTTTGGTCCAAGGCACTAATGGCTAAGATTGATAAGTCAAAGGGAATAGTTCAAAAAGTAAAGAATAGCAACTATATTTGAATGATTTTGCTATTGTAATACTTGTTCTTGTTTGAAATGTAACAGTTTTGCTGTAAAGTTGTGCTAGGTTTAGTAAATATAGAAAGTGGGGGCTGTGAGGCTGTGAGTAATTGAGTGAGACTGCTAAGTTTAGGTTTTAATTTTTAACTAACCGGTCCGGTTCGGTCCGGTTTTAACGGTCTCAAAAATAGTGAGACCGTCGACCGAACCATATAACAATAGTCTAAAAATTTTGAAACCAGACCGGACCACGAGACTAGACCAGACTATATTTTTCGGTTCAATCTGACCGGTCTCGCGGTGTGGGACCGAATCACTTACACCCTTATCTCTACCACATTGTCATCTCTGTCCATGTCAATCAACCACCACCGCAAGCTATCTTGATGCTCCTATCCTTCATCGGGTCGTGACTTGGAATTTTTCCATGATGTGATCGGTGAATGGGTAGACAGGATGAGCTCTTTCCTCCACTGGGTTAGGATCATTTCCCTGGATGTTGGCAAAACTAGATCAAACACTATGGTTACAGTGAGGACATGTTTAGTGATCTGCATCATTTTTTTGCTGTTGTAGTTCTACAAAGTGGCGAATACATAATTGTTACTTTACAAAGACTATGGTTATGTAAAACAAGTGATGAATACATAATTGTTGCTTCACAAACATGAAAAAGAAGATTGGGACCTTGGAACAAAGAAAGAATTATAATTCTCAGTATGCTGAACAGACAGAATAACCGGTTATCCAGTAGAAAAATAGGAAGAAAAAGATATGATAACCGATTAAAATGGAATTTTAACCGGTTACCCTATCAAAAACATAGAAAAATGAGACAAGAATGATACCAAAAGAATAAGAATAAATTCATAATACTTTCTTTGTGTCCAAGGATCCCTAATGCATGAGTTAATTACCGAATTGCATTGCATGCATAATTGAGTATGTACTTGTAAAAATACGGATAGTGAAATGAATGGAAAGATGGAAAGATTGGAAATATTAGATAGAAAGGGAAAAATGAGAAAGAAAAAGGGTATCAGATAGTGAGAAAAAGAAAGTAATTGGGTAACATGGATACATGTTAGACCACTAGTGGATTTCGGGCGTGTACACGCGTAAACCTAATTCATGTACAATATTGTATAACATCTCATATCGGTTGGGTGAGTGTTATACCACCAATGGATTCTGGATGCGCACACACGTGCCTATATGATACTAATGATACTATTGTGTAATATTGAAGAGTTACACCACCGGTGGACTCTGGGCGCGCACATGTGTAAACATAATGTGTGTGCCTATCTGATATATTGTAGGATATTTGTCAAAGAATAGATGATATGAATACTTTTGAAACTAAAAGCACATATCCGTCTATTACAAGGGACATACTAAGAAACGGTATATCATATAAAGACATACATTCATACATGCATTGCATCACAATATGAGTCATGATATGTTTTCGATGAATGATTAATTACTTGTTTCGATTACTACTTCTTAATTATATTAGATGACCTACTCCCTGTTATTCCCAATTTTTAGGTACCATAAGTATTTTCCCATTTTCAATAGTTGAGTAAGAACATACTCCTTTGGATAAAGGAGCATGAGTAAAAGTACTTAGTCTATTAATAGAGTAAGAATGTGATGGTGTAACACCCCAAATTTTTAATTCCTGATTAATGAAGATTAATTACAAAGGTTTATTTGTAATTAATTATTTTTGTGAAATCCTTGATTATGAAGTCATTTATTATGCATAAAAATATTAGATAATTTCTAATATGTGAAGATAATGTTTTTGCTCATCAGTCCCTGTTTTGGGACCTAGAAATAATTTTAGAAAGGTTTTGGAGGGAAAGAAAATAAAATAAATATTTTTGAAAAACTGGCCAAAATACTCGAGTACTTCTGTGAATACTCGAGTATTCTGGTCAGAGTTGCACTCGTGAGTGCGTTGGCTGAGTCACCAACTCAGAAACCTCACGAGTTGACACGTTATCGACTCAGGGACATGACCATGGCTTCATGTCGACCTGCATGCGCGACGAATTCGAGTATTTAAACTCCCTTGTTGATGAAGATCAACCATTTTGGCCATTTTTGTTTTGGAATTCGAAGTTAGGGTTCTTGATTTCTCTGGTTCGATTCTCCTTCCTTGAGTAGTGTTAGGTCACAAATCATACACCAATACGAAGCTCACATCTAGAGCTTTGTATAGACACCAAAATTGTGAACTGAGAGTTTGAGTGTTGGAAGAATCGAAGCTCAAAAGTGGGTGTTGTTTGCTGTCAACTGGTTCTGGGAGCTCACTTTGATCCTCGATTGTGGTAAGCTCGTGAACCCTCTTGATCTCAAATTGGTTTTAATCTCTCATGCATGTTGCAGAGAGTAGATTCTAACCTTTTTCCCCAATTTTTGTGCACGATTACTCACTCAAACGATATGGTCTTTGGACTCTGCTCACAATGGTGCTGCTCTTTGGTGGTGGAAGTGGTGTGTGCTGGATTGGTGGCTGTTGTGTGGCTGCTGCTGTTCTTTGGTGTTTTTGAGTTTGTCAAAGTATTGTCCAAGTTATGGGAGAAGTCATTCATATTGCTAGGATTATAGATTGTGAATTTTGATTTGTGCATGCCATGTGAATTGTACCAAGACATGCTTGCTGGACTTGGAGGTTCAGACAATCACTTGGTCCCTTGTTTTAAAACCTGAATACTGCCTGAAATGAATTGATGATATTAAGTTAAAAGAATTCATGAGTTTGGTTGAGTTATAAGTGATAAGTATGTTAAAATATGACCTTGATGTGGTATGCTTTTGGTAAGTCAATGATGAACCATGAACAAGTTTGGAGCAAGTTCTAAATATTGCATATGTGCTGTACAAACCTTGTTTTTATGCTAAATGAGGGTAAATTTGATAAAGCTATGTTGAGTTGCATAATATGTGATTTTATGCATAAATGGAAGCATATTTGGATTCTTTGTGAATTGCTGTGATCTTAGTGTTGAGGCAAGTTTCAATTATGTAAATAGAGCTCATTTGACCATTGGATTGAGTTAGAATTACTCATAATTGGATTTGGCATGTCAAGTTGTTGGAAATATGGTTTTTATGCATAATTATTGGATTCTCTGTCAAATCTGTGTTTTGATATGAAATAAGTGTTGTAACATGTTTAAATAATGTTATGACAACTCTGTGGATCCCTGGAATGGACTGGAAATAAGTAGAAACGAATTTGGTGTGTTAAAACCAAGTTTCAGTGTTTTCTGCTATAAAACACTCGAGTAAAAGATAGAACACTCGAGTAAAATGTTTTCAAAACAATGTAAACTGAGCAAGAACACTCGAGTATTTTGTCTGGTACTCGAGTACCGAGCATGACCTGAGGACAAGTTTAGGTCAAACACTCGAGTCATTCAAGGTCACTCGAGTATTCTGGAAATGTCCAAGAACACTCGAGTAACCCATGAACTACTCGAGTAAATTGTTGAATTGGAAACCCAAATCCTCAGGAAGTCATGAACACTCGAGTAATCTTAAGAACACTCGAGTAATCTGGAAAAGTTGAAGAACACTCGAGTGTACTGAAGTTTACTCGAGTAAATTGTTCAGAACCTGAAAACACCATTTTCAATTCTAACTTAATAAATTAAGGAATTATTAATAATAGTCCAAGGGATCAAGACTTAGAGAAATTGATTAATACAAATAGATCGTTTGGCGACGGTCCTTTTTGATAAAGAAAATAAGCCTAGGTGGCCTATAAAGTATTAATCAACTTCCCTTAAGTCTAAAGGATAAATTGCATTCATTCTAGAATTAGGATTGAGAGCTAGACTCATTCATCAAGTTATTCACTTAGAAGGGAAACTTGTAATTGAAATATGTTTGAGCATTATAATTGCATTAGATGCTTGTCTAGTGCTATATGTGATGGTTGAAGATTGCATAAGGGGCATGAACAAATAGTTGAGTCTGACCTCTAGATAAGTTGATTCATACAGTATAAGAGATGGAGTAATCATCATGTCCCCTTTAGATTAAAGATGATCATGTCTACTTTGAAGATATAAAGTGTGATTAGTAGTTCATGATCTGGGTAAGATATTGATAAAGGATTTAATAAGCATGATCATGTCAACTGGGTAATCAATATCCTAGAACATAAGAAGTTAATGGCTTATAGGACATAAGAGAGAAATTATTACCTCATGATGATAAGTGGAGTAAGTCTAATACCTTGGAACATAAATAGACAATGACTTAAGGAGTATTAACGATACTGTAAGAGTGGTGACGCTTGTTGATTATGAGGATTCAATCCAAATGCGTTAGGGCTTGTTGCCCCGATTCGGATAATGAGCTTTGGATAAGTGGGATCACCCTGATTTCCATATGTTATGGACTATCTCCTGCAAGAAGTCGTTGTGCTTAAAGGATTCCGTATAGTACGGTGTGGCCGCTATACGAAGACATGTGGAACGGTGTGGCCGCCATATGTGGGGTAAGTGTTATGGGATTCCGTATAGTACGGTGTGGCCGCTATACGAAGACATGTGGAACGGTGTGGCCGCCATATGTATGTAATTCCGTATAGTACGGTGTGGCCGCTACACGAAGACATGTGGAACGGTGTGGCCGCCATATGTATGTGATTCCGTATAGTACGGTGTGGCCGCTATACGAAGACATGTGGAACGGTGTGGCCGCCATATGTATGTCATTCCGTATAGTACGGTGTGGCCGCTACACGAAGACATGTGGAACGGTGTGGCCGCCATATGTATGTGATTCCATATAGTATGGTGTGGCCACTATATGAAGGCATGGAACGGTGTGGCCGCCATGTGTACGATGTGATGATTAATATATGTGTGATGCATCTCATGCATGGTGTACAGGGAATCGTTCAGTGAGGTGCATGCGGGATTGGAAACCATGTAGTACGGTGTGGCCGCTACATGAGACGGTTGGAACGGTGTGGCCGCCACCGTAGAAATGACAAGGACCTAGAACTATTGGTGGACAATGGTTCAGGGATCATCCCCTTGTATCATTTTAGGATCGTGGTCGATGGGGTTCCATTATAGAATGGTGTGGCCGCTATACAGGTTGTGGAAACATCGAGCGCACGATTGCCTATCCCAGAGTGTTGTTTTCTGGAAGAGTTGATTATGGAGAAATGATTTGAGAGACGTGCATGCATGGCATAAGAAATTAATGGTTCTAGCCAATGTTGTTTAATAAGACTCTTGGGCATGTATCTATTATGTTGAAATGATATCTGTAATGTTTGTGTTTGACCAATCATATAATCTGCTTAGGCGATATGACAAGTGACTTACTCCCATCTACCATGTTTGTGGTGGTAGGTTCTTTCAAAGGACAGAATTGAAGTCACTCCGGTAGGAGTGGAAGTGTCTAGAAGAAGCGGCCAGGATGATGTCTCGTCATCCAAATCCTTTTGCAGAAGGATAGAGTTGGGAAGACCAATGCTCTGGGTGTAAAAAGGGGTTTTTGGGAGTTTGTATTATATAAGTATTTTACACTCAGAATATTTTGTAAAAGAAATATTACTCTATGAAAAAAATACATTATGGTTTTCACACTCCTTATAGAAAAAGTTTTTGTTAACTCGTATTTTTTTAATGGACCGGATTTGGGATGTTACATTTATGGTATCAGAGCAATGGTTCCAACTCTCGGCTGTGGAGTATGGTCCTTCCCATACTCAATAAGTTGTGTGACTCTGACGTAAGTTTTTATGAGTGCAGGTCTATCATGGCAGCGAGAAACCGAAACCATACGAATGATATATTAGAAAGGATCACGGCGGTATTAGAGAATATGCAACAACATCAACAACAAGCGAATCAACCGCGTCAATGCAATGCTGAACCTGCTGAGTTTGGAGGACTCACAGAATTTCGTAGTTGCAATCCCCCTAAGTTCGAAGGAGGGTATAATCCTGAGGGAGCTCAAAAATGGTTGCAAGAAGTCCATAAAAACTTTCGGTCTATGGGTTGTTCAGACGCACAAAAGGTGGTATATGCGACTTATATGCTGAATGATAAAGCAGAAACTTGGTGGGATCACGCCAAGCAGTTATTGGAAGCCGAGGATCGGCACATCACTTGGAAGGTGTTTAAGGAAAAGTTCTTAGAAAAATACTTCCCGGAGGATATAAGGAGAAAGAAGGAAGTTGAATTTTTGGAATTAAAGCAAGGGGAGATGGATGTTGGAGAATACGCTGCAAAGTTTGAAGAATTGATGAAGTATTCTCCCTACTACCAGAATCATCCAGATGAAGGATCAAAGTGTATAAAATTCGAGAATGGTCTACGCCCGGATCTGAAGCCAGGAATCAGTTATCAGGGAATAAGGAATTTCCCGATGTTGGTAAACATGTGCAGAATCTATGAGGATGATATGAAATCAAAGGAGGTTTATGAAAAGAATGTCCGGATTAAGAAGAAGCGAAAGATTGAGGAAATGAGAACTCAGTTGGAGGAGGAAGAAAAACAATTAACCATGGAAAAAGAACAATCTGAGGAGCCGGAGTTGTATAGATTGGGATTAGGAAAATCTCAATCGAAGAATGGTAATCAGAAAGGAAAGGGGAAAGAAATCACATGCCCTCCTCAATGTGAAAGGTGTGGGACACATCACTTCGGATCAAGCTGTGGTGTACCCAAGGGAATCATCTGCTTCAGCTGCAGGAAGCCGGGACACTATTCGCCAGACTGTCCAGAGAATAAGAGCAAGAAAGGATCGGGTAGCAAGCGAGGCAAACGAGGTAAACCCTTAGGTTGTCCTTTCTCCTCATCTGAATTAACGTAGTCAGCTATCACTACTGGAAAAAGTAGTTTTAAAATCGGTCGTTTTGGACTTTTGAAATCGGTCGTCGTGGTGATGTTGAAAACGGTGGAATTAAAAGTGGACCTTTTAAAATCGGTCGTTTTGACCGATTTCAAAAGTACTATCTTTTAAAATCGGTCGTTATGACCGATTTCAAAAGTACTTTTGAAATCGGTCTTTTTGACTGATTTCATAAAATATTTTTGAAATCGGTCATAACGACCGATTTTAAAAGACAGTACTTTTGAAATCGGTCATAACAACCGATTTTAAAAGTCTTTTTTTTTCCTGCTTACCCCATACTCTATACATCCCCTGCTGCATGAAATTAATTTTTTTTACACAGAAGAATAACCCAATTACAGAACCTAAGCAAGCTAAAATTCATAAGAAATTCATATCAAACTAACAATAATCTTGAAGTAGAAAATATAAAATACTTGTATTTTCCATACAAACACAAAGAACCACCTGTATTTTCCAAATAACCTATCTTTGCACTAATAGACACATAAACACAGACAAAAACAAAAGGAACCTGCAGTTACCAAACAACCTCGTTTTTGCTTTAATAGAAACATAAAAAAAAACTCCAAACAAATATATTTATACTTTCATAATTGAAATTATCCCAAATGCAATAATACATAAAAAGTTCAACAAGTTCATAACAAAGGTAACAAAATTCAAAGCAAAAATTAGAGCAAATTTCATCAAATGTGCATTCTCTATGAAAGATGTCTGCTATTAGAAAAGATTCATTAGTATCACATTTCCTTGAGTATCTCTCCCTTAATGACAGATTGACAACGTAGTGGAGGGTATCCAATGCCTCACCATGGAACTTATCCTGTCCAACAGAAAGAACGATACATCCAGTCCTATATGATCAAGAGAATGAGACATGTTAGTAGCCAGGAAAGGATGAATGCAACAAAAAGTACAACTGAAATTGAAAGAAATTGGAATTTGAAGAAACAAAAGAAGCAACGTGATGTTTGCCAATGGATGCTTTGAAGTTAGAAAATTTCAGTGCAAATGAATGATAGTTAGAGGCGGCAAATAAAACCATATGTTCTTGGGTAATAAAAAAATAATGAGTTTTATATATATGCATTTCCAAGGTACCTTTTCTTACTTTGAGTAATCAAAAAAATTCTTAAACAAAAGAACTTAGTAATCAAATTGAGATAAAAAATTATTTCATAGGATATTGACTCTTCCTTAAACACGGGGACGCATCTACTTTCTTCGATTCAGTTTATTCAATGAATATAAATTCTTTATAGTATTGAATGTTAAAGTACCAAACACATTATAAACATGCTCATAGCCACACAAACACACAGGAACACATACACAAGTATAACTGTAGAAGTACTTCAAACTACAAGTAGAGAGTAATTCCTGCAAGGAATCTAACCTTCTCGGGAGGAAGATCAATGCCCAAATTCCCACGGGAAAGGATAATACCGTCCGCTTCTTTGAGAATATCATCAAAATGAGTCAATCCCTATAAAACGGGTACGTACATATGGAATCATATCAGCATAGCCAATAAGAATCTAATTCACAGAAAAATTAGTTTGTCTAGGAACTTATGAAGAAATGTAATTCACCTCAACATTTTCAATATTTGCAAAAATTTGAGTCTGGCTGAGATCACCTAGCTTTGAAAGGAATTCACGGGCCTGCATTTCAAACAAATAGAGGGCTGTTAATTAAAAACCTGAAACAGCAAGAAAAATAAAATTTAAACAACCAATTACATATTTCAAGTGACTAAACCAAAGTAAAGGACATGGAACAGATTTACTTGGCGAACATCTTCAGCATGCCTAGTATATGACAGTGACAGAAAATCAATTTTAAAAATAAAACCTGCAAAGAATCCCTATTAAAAAAAACAACAGCAAAAGTAACTAAGGAACAAATTCATTGCAATAATTGCCAAACCAAGAACAAATGACGAAGAACAAAGTCACGAAGAACAAATGAAATGCGACTTTACCAAACAAATGAAATGCAACAACCAACTGATATGATTGAACCAACTAAACCTTTTGCAATATCTTGGATAGTTTTCTCAGGTTCTGCATAAGAGGATAATAGATTCAATAAGTAAAAAAAAAGCATCTTCAACTGTGACTATATAGAGGAAATGGAAACAAAAATTGTGAAAACCAATACAATTCATTCAATAACCTCAACACGACCAGCCTTGCAAGCAACAAGTTTCTCCTAAAAATTCTTCACTTTCACGGTTCAAATTTGACAAGAGCATTCTTTATAAACCAATAGCTTCATTTTGTTAGCAACAACAATGTGATTTTACAGCAAAAACAGCTTAAAACCAATAACGAGTAGCACATATCTTCTTTTTCCTATTTTTCATTAACAACTTAAAACCATAGAATAACATTAAAAGATAAATCAAAACAAAAAGTTCTTAAATGCCTCTTTATTATCCAAGAAGACATGCTACTCCTAAGTGCAATTTAATGTAACACTACAATTACAATAAACCAGGCACAGCGCTGCAAAGCGCTATGAAGGTCTGTTATGATAATTGTCATTAGTTTTCTAGTTGGCAACATATCTTCTTGATAACTCCTATATGATAATCACTGAAATGAAATAACATACCTACACACTGAGCAGCATGAGATTTCCAGAGAATTGCAAAAACGAAAATATGAGAGATGACCTCTAAGAAGATCGGAGAAAGCAGCGTGAGCGAACGAAAACAGGAGCTGAGCGGTGGACCCGATCACGAATTGGAACAGTTATGGTGGCAGAACAACAAACTCGAGCGTGAGGGCTGAGGATGAGGACGATGGAGGGATGAGGGACGAAGGTCGCGAGTTCAAGGTTAGGCGGTGAGGGTTTCGACTTGTAGGGACTCCTCCGTGACTAGCGGCGGCGCCTTTGGAGGGACTCAGGGAGCTATGGCGCGATTGCTACGGTGTTCTATGTACTGGAGATTAGGGAGACGCGCAGTGGTCGTCGCGGGTGCAGTGGGGGATGATGGCGGAGGGGGTTGCGGGCTGGTGGAGTGGTGGAGCGAGAACAGAGGCAGAGAGCGAGTGGTGAGGAGCGAGTGGAAAACCCTAACCTGGTGGAGCAGTGCTTTGTGGCGGCGAAAGAGAGGAGCGAAGGAGAAGAAGAACAAGACGCGGTGAGGAGCTTTCCGTCATCGTCGGTGGAGAACAATGGCAGCGGCGAAGGGAAGGATTCAATGGATAACAATGGCAGCGGTGAGCAGCGGCGATGGGAAGGCTTAGCAGCGGCAGCGAAAGTTTTCTTCTCTTTTGTGTTGTGTTAGCAAAGTTCTCTTCTCTTTTGTTTTGGGTTTTGGCACTAATGTCTGATTGTTGTCGCGCTACTTGACCCTAAGTTTGGCAGGACATTTTAACTCGGTCAAAAGGACCGAATTCGAAAGTTTTTTTTTTAATTATGTCTTCAAATATTTAAAATCGGTGAACTACGACCGAGTTAGAATGTATTATTATTATTTTTTTCATTAACTTTTAAAATCGGTCATTAAGACCGAGTTAGAATCATTATTTTTTTTTTAAAATCGGTCAATAATGACCGAGTTAGAAAGTAGTAAAAATAAAAATTTTTAAAAAATAAGAATGACTTTCTAACTCGGCTGAGGAAATGACCGATTTAGAAAGTATTTTTGAAATCGGTCATCCAACGACCGATTTCAAAAGTTAGAATTTATTTACAAAATTGCCACCGCGTTTTTTTAAAATCGGCTTTCATACGACCGATTTTAAAACCCCGATTTTAAAACCCTTTTTTCCAGTAGTGTATCTCTTTCGATTACGTTAATTGAATCGTTCGATAATTTGAAGACCTAGATATTATTTTTGATCCGAAATTTCTGTGATCGAAACCTTTATCACAATTGGATTGTGATAAATATCTGTGGACACTATGGGAGATAGAAAGATTAGCTAAGAATAGAGAGATTAATGACCAGTGGGATAGGACAAGTCTTTGTCTCCCCAACGGAAATATCTCTAGCGCTTGGCTATCTAGCTAAATCTGATGGTGACAAGTACCCTATCTTTAAGTTCATCTAACTTAAAGATATGTCGTGTGACCTTTCTTGTGAAAGGTTATATCTGTAAGGGATGATTTTATTATTAATGGTTTGAATATTAGGACTGATCACCCTAATGTTTGCAACTATTAAGGAATAAAGTCATATAAATGATTCGTTAATCGTGCGTAAGTAATCAGAGTGCGCAGCGGGAAAAGTTTTTCATTGAAAAGTGTATTGCGAATTGTGTTTTTCAGAAAAGTTTTTCCTCGAACAGTTTTGTATCTCATCCGGAAAAGTTTAGTCAAAAGATTTCTTTTGAATTAATTGTAGAATAATTTTCGAGAAAGTTAAAGGAAAACCCTTTTTGGTAAGAAAGGATTTTTATACGCGTTGGAAGCAAAAGTTTTATTCAAAATATTTTCTTTTAAATATCTTATGAAATATTTGGAGTTAAGAAGTTTGAAAAATCCAAGGAATTCTTTTAAGTTGGGGAGGAATCTCCCTAAATGATATTTTGGAAGAATAATAATAATATGAGAATAATCTTTTATATGATTTTGAAAATGTAGAATTTTTTAAGAAGAATGAATTTCGGGGACGAAATTCCTTTTAAGTGGGGGAGTAGTGTAACACCCCAAATTTTTAATTCCTGATTAATGAAGATTAATTACAAAGGTTTATTTGTAATTAATTATTTTTGTGAAATCCTTGATTATGAAGTCATTTATTATGCATAAAAATATTAGATAATTTCTAATATGTGAAGATAATGTTTTTGCTCATCAGTCCTTGTTTTGGGACCTAGAAATAATTTTAGAAAGGTTTTGAAGGGAAAGAAAATAAAATAAATATTTTTGAAAAACTGGCCAAAATACTCGAGTACTTCTGTGAATACTCGAGTATTCTGGTCAGAGTTGTACTCGTGAGTGCGTTGGCTGAGTCACCAACTCAGAAACCTCACGAGTTGACACGTTATCGACTCAGGGACACGACCATGGCTTCGTGTCGACCTGCATGCGCGACGAATTCGAGTATTTAAACTCCCTTGTTGATGAAGATCAACCATTTTGGCCATTTTTGTTTTGGAATTCGAAGTTAGGGTTCTTGATTTCTCTGGTTCGATTCTCCTTCCTTGAGTAGTGTTAGGTCACAAATCATACACCAATACGAAGCTCACATATAGAGCTTTGTATAGACACCAAAATTGTGAGCTGAGAGTTTGAGTGTTGGAAGAATCGAAGCTCGAAAGTGGGGGTTGTTTGCTGTCAACTAGTTCTGGGAGCTCACTTTGATCCTCGATTGTGGTAAGCTCGTGAACCCTCTTGATCTCAAATTGGTTTTAATATCTCATGCATGTTGTAGAGAGTAGATTCTAACCTTTTTCCCCAATTTTTGTGCACGATTACTCACTCAAACGATATGGTCTTTGGACTCTGCTCACAATGGTGCTGCTCTTTGGTGGTGGAAGTGGTGTGTGCTGGATTGGTGGTTGTTGTGTGGCTGCTGCTGTTCTTTGGTGTTTTTGAGTTTGTCAAAGTATTGTCCAAGTTATGGGAGAAGTCATTCATATTGCTAGGATTATAGATTGTGAATTTTGATTTGTGCATGCCATGTGAATTGTACCAAGACATGCTTGCTGGACTTGGAGGTTCAGACAATCACTTGGTCCCTTGTTTTAAAACCTGAATACTGCCTGAAATGAATTGATGATATTAAGTTAAAAGAATTCATGAGTTTGGTTGAGTTATAAGTGATAAGTATGTTAAAATATGACCTTGATGTGGTATGCTTTTGGTAAGTCAATGATGAACCTTGAACAAGTTTGGAGCAAGTTCTAAATATTGCATATGTGTTGTACAAACCTTGTTTTTATGCTAAATGAGGGTAAATTTGATAAAGCTATGTTGAGTTGCATAATATGTGATTTTATGCATAAATGGAAGCATATTTGGATTCTTTGTGAATTGCTGTGATCTTAGTGTTGAGGCAAGTTTCAATTATGTAAATAGAGCTCATTTGACCATTGGATTGAGTTAGAATTACTCATAATTGGATTTGGCATGTCAAGTTGTTGGAAATATGGTTTTTATGCATAATTATTGGATTCTCTATCAAATCTGTGTTTTGATATGAAATAAGTGTTGTAACATGTTTAAATAATGTTATGACAACTCTGTGGATCCCTGGAATGGACTGGAAATAAGTAGAAACGAATTTGGTGTGTTAAAACCAAGTTTCAGTGTTTTCTGCTATAAAACACTCGAGTAAAAGACAGAACACTCGATTAAAATGTTTTCAAAACAATGTAAACCGAGCAAGAACACTCGAGTATTTTGTCTGGTACTCGAGTACCGAGCATGACCTGAGGACAAGTTTAGGTCAAACACTCGAGTCATTCAAGGTCACTCGAGTATTCTGGAAATGTCCAAGAACACTCGAGTAACCCATGAACTACTCGAGTAAATTGTTGAATTGGAAACCCAAATCCTCAGGAAGTCATGAACACTCGAGTAATCTTAAGAACACTCGAGTATTCTGGAAAAGTTGAAGAACACTCGAGTGTACTGAAGTTTACTCGAGTAAATTGTTCAGAACCTGAAAACACCATTTTCAATTCTAACTTAATAAATTAAGGAATTATTAATAATAGTCCAAGGGATCAAGACTTAGAGAAATTGATTAATACAAATAGATCGTTTGGCGACGGTCCTTTTTGATAAAGAAAATAAGCCTAGGTGGCCTATAAAGTATTAATCAACTTCCCTTAAGTCTAAAGGATAAATTGCATTCATTCTAGAATTAGGATTGAGAACTAGACTCATTCATCAAGTTATTCACTTAGAAGGGAAACTTGTAATTGAAATATGTTTGAGCATTATAATTGCATTAGATGCTTGTCTAGTGCTATATGTGATGGTTGAAGATTGCATAAGGGGCATGAACAAATAGTTGAGTCTGACCTCTAGATAAGTTGATTCATACAGTATAAGAGATGGAGTAATCATCATGTCCCCTTTAGATTAAAGATGATCATGTCTACTTTGAAGATATAAAGTGTGATTAGTAGTTCATGATCTGGGTAAGATATTGATAAAGGATTTAATAAGCATGATCATGTCAACTGGGTAATCAATGTCCTAGAACATAAGAAGTTAATGGCTTATAGGACATAAGAGAGAAATTATTACCTCATGATGATAAGTGGAGTAAGTCTAATACCTTGGAACATAAATAGACAATGACTTAAGGAGTATTAACGATACTGTAAGAGTGGTGACGCTTGTTGATTATGAGGATTCAATCCAAATGCGTTAGGGCTTGTTGCCCCGATTCGGATAATGAGCTTTGGATAAGTGGGATCACCCTGATTTCCATATGTTATGGACTATCTCCTGCAAGAAGTCGTTGTGCTTAAAGGATTCCGTATAGTACGGTGTGGCCGCTATACGAAGACATGTGGAACGGTGTGGCCGCCATATGTGGGGTAAGTGTTATGGGATTCCGTATAGTACGGTGTGGCCGCTATACGAAGACATGTGGAACGGTGTGGCCGCCATATGTATGTAATTCCGTATAGTACGGTGTGGCCGCTACACGAAGACATGTGGAACGGTGTGGCCGCCATATGTATGTGATTCCGTATAGTACGGTGTGGCCGCTATACGAAGACATGTGGAACGGTGTGGCCGCCATATGTATGTAATTCCGTATAGTACGGTGTGGCCGCTACACGAAGACATGTGGAACGGTGTGGCCGCCATATGTATGTGATTCCATATAGTACGGTGTGGCCACTATATGAAGGCATGGAACGGTGTGGCCGCCATGTGTACGATGTGATGATTAATATATGTGTGATGCATCTCATGCATGGTGTACAGGGAATCGTTCAGTGAGGTGCATGCGGGATTGGAAACCATGTAGTACGGTGTGGCCGCTACATGAGACGGTTGGAACGGTGTGGCCGCCACCGTAGAAATGACAAGGACCTAGAACTATTGGTGGACAATGGTTCAGGGATCATCCCCTTGTATCATTTTAGGATCGTGGTCGATGGGGTTCCAGTATAGAATGGTGTGGCCGCTATACAGGTTGTGGAAACATCGAGCGCACGATTGCCTATCCCAGAGTGTTGTTTTCTGGAAGAGTTGATTATGGAGAAATGATTTGAGAGACGTGCATGCATGGCATAAGAAATTAATGGTTCTAGCCAATGTTGTTTAATAAGACTCTTGGGCATGTATCTATTATGTTGAAATGATATCTGTAATGTTTGTGTTTGACCAATCATATAATCTGCTTAGGCGATATGACAAGTGACTTACTCCCATCTACCATGTTTGTGGTGGTAGGTTCTTTCAAAGGACAGAATTGAAGTCACTCCGGTAGGAGTGGAAGTGTCTAGAAGAAGCGGCCAGGATGATGTCTCGTCATCCAAATCCTTTTGCAGAAGGATAGAGTTGGGAAGACCAATGCTCTGGGTGTAAAAAGGGGTTTTTGGGAGTTTGTATTATATAAGTATTTTACACTCAGAATATTTTGTAAAAGAAATATTACTCTATGAAAAAAATACATTATGGTTTTCACACTCCTTATAGAAAAAGTTTTTGTTAACTCGTATTTTTTTAATGGACCGGATTTGGGATGTTACATTTATGGTATCAGAGCAATGGTTCCAACTCTCGGCTGTGGAGTATGGTCCTTCCCATACTCAATAAGTTGTGTGACTCTGACGTAAGTTTTTATGAGTGCAGGTCTATCATGGCAGCGAGAAACCGAAACCATACGAATGATATATTAGAAAGGATCACGGCGGTATTAGAGAATATGCAACAACATCAACAACAAGCGAATCAACCGCGTCAATGCAATGCTGAACCTGCTGAGTTTGGAGGACTCACAGAATTTCGTAGTTGCAATCCCCCTAAGTTCGAAGGAGGGTATAATCCCGAGGGAGCTCAAAAATGGTTGCAAGAAGTCCATAAAATCTTTCGGTCTATGGGTTGTTCAGACGCACAAAAGGTGGTATATGCGACTTATATGCTGAATGATAAAGCAGAAACTTGGTGGGATCACGCCAAGCAGTTATTGGAAGCCGAGGATCGGCACATCACTTGGAAGGTGTTTAAGGAAAAGTTCTTAGAAAAATACTTCCCGGAGGATATAAGGAGAAAGAAGGAAGTTGAATTTTTGGAATTAAAGCAAGGGGAGATGGATGTTGGAGAATACGCTGCAAAGTTTGAAGAATTGATGAAGTATTCTCCCTACTACCAGAATCATCCAGATGAAGGATCAAAGTGTATAAAATTCGAGAATGGTCTACGCCCGGATCTGAAGCCAGGAATCAGTTATCAGGGAATAAGGAATTTCCCGATGTTGGTAAACATGTGCAGAATCTATGAGGATGATATGAAAGCAAAGGAGGTTTATGAAAAGAATGTCCGGATTAAGAAGAAGCGAAAGATTGAGGAAATGAGAACTCAGTTGGAGGAGGAAGAAAAACAATTAACCATGGAAAAAGAACAATCTGAGGAGCCGGAGCTGTATAGATTGGGATTAGGAAAATCTCAATCGAAGAATGGTAATCAGAAAAGGAAAGGGGAAAGAAATCACATGCCCTCCTCAATGTGAAAGGTGTGGGACACATCACTTCGGATCAAGCTGTGGTGTACCCAAGGGAATCATCTGTTTCAGCTGCAGGAAGTCGGGACACTATTCGCCAGACTGTCCAGAGAATAAGAGCAAGAAAGGATCGGGTAGCAAGCGAGGCAAACGAGGTAAACCCTTAGGTTGTCCTTTCTCCTCATCTGAATTAACGTAGTCAGCTATCACTACTGGAAAAAGTAGTTTTAAAATTGGTCGTTTTGGACTTTTGAAATCGGTCGTCGTGGTGATGTTGAAAACGGTGGAATTAAAAGTGGACCTTTTAAAATCGGTCGTTTTGACCGATTTCAAAAGTACTATCTTTTAAAATCGGTCGTTATGACCGATTTCAAAAGTACTTTTGAAATCTGTCTTTTTGACTGATTTCATAAAATATTTTTGAAATCGGTCATAACGACCGATTTTAAAAGACAGTACTTTTGAAATCGGTCATAACAACCGATTTTAAAAGTCTTTTTTTTTCCTGCTTACCCCATACTCTATAGATCCCCTGCTGCATGAAATTAATTTTTTTTACACAGAAGAATAACCCAATTACAGAACCTAAGCAAGCTAAAATTCATAAGAAATTCATATCAAACTAACAATAATCTTGAAGTAGAAAATATAAAATACTTGTATTTTCCATACAAACACAAAGAACCACCTGTATTTTCCAAATAACCTATCTTTGCACTAATAGACACATAAACACAGACAGAAACAAAAGGAACCTGCAGTTACCAAACAACCTCGTTTTTGCTTTAATAGAAACATAAAAAAAAACTCCAAACAAATATATTTATACTTTCATAATTGAAATTATCCCAAATGCAATAATACATAAAAAGTTCAACAAGTTCATAACAAAGGTAACAAAATTCAAAGCAAAAATTAGAGCAAATTTCATCAAATGTGCATTCTCTATGAAAGATGTCTGCTATTAGAAAAGATTCATTAGTATCACATTTCCTTGAGTATCTCTCCCTTAATGACAGATTGACAACGTAGTGGAGGGTATCCAATGCCTCACCATGGAACTTATCCTGTCCAACAGAAAGAACGATACATCCAGTCCTATATGATCAAGAGAATGAGACATGTTAGTAGCCAGGAAAGGATGAACATAAGAAGTTAATGGCTTATAGGACATAAGAGAGAAATTATTACCTCATGATGATAAGTGGAGTAAGTCTAATACCTTGGAACATAAATAGACAATGACTTAAGGAGTATTAACGATACTGTAAGAGTGGTGACGCTTGTTGATTATGAGGATTCAATCCAAATGCGTTAGGGCTTGTTGCCCCGATTCGGATAATGAGCTTTGGATAGGTGGGATCACCCTGATTTCCATATGTTATGGACTATCTCCTGCAAGAAGTCGTTGTGCTTAAAGGATTCCGTATAGTACGGTGTGGCCGCTATACGAAGACATGTGGAACGGTGTGGCCACCATATGTGGGGTAAGTGTTATGGGATTCCGTATAGTACGGTGTGGCCGCTATACGAAGACATGTGGAACGGTGTGGCCGCCATATGTATGTAATTCCGTATAGTACGGTGTGGCCGCTACACGAAGACATGTGGAACGGTGTGGCCGCCATATGTATGTGATTCCGTATAGTACGGTGTGGCCGCTATACGAAGACATGTGGAACGGTGTGGCCGCCATATGTATGTAATTCCGTATAGTACGGTGTGGCCGCTACACGAAGACATGTGGAACGGTGTGGCCGCCATATGTATGTGATTCCATATAGTACGGTGTGGCCACTATATGAAGGCATGGAACGGTGTGGCCGCCATGTGTACGATGTGATGATTAATATATGTGTGATGCATCTCATGCATGGTGTACAGGGAATCGTTCAGTGAGGTGCATGCGGGATTGGAAACCATGTAGTACGGTGTGGCCGCTACATGAGACGGTTGGAACGGTGTGGCCGCCACCGTAGAAATGACAAGGACCTAGAACTATTGGTGGACAATGGTTCAGGGATCATCCACTTGTATCATTTTAGGATCGTGGTCGATGGGGTTCCAGTATAGAATGGTGTGGCCGCTATACAGGTTGTGGAAACATCGAGCACACGATTGCTTATCCCAGAGTGTTATTTTCTTGAAGAGTTGATTATGGAGAAATTATTTGAGAGACGTGCATGCATGGCATAAGAAATTAATGGTTCTAGCCAATGTTGTTTAATAAGACTCTTGGGCATGTATCTATTATGTTGAAATGATATCTGTAATGTTTGTGTTTGACCAATCATATAATCTGCTTAGGCGATATGACAAGTGACTTACTCCCATCTACCATGTTTGTGGTGGTAGGTTCTTTCAAAAGACAGAATTGAAGTCACTCCGGTAGGAGTGGAAGTGTCTAGAAGAAGCAGCCAGGATGATGTCTCGTCATCCAAATCCTTTTGCAGAAGGATAGAGTTGTGAAGACCAATGCTCTGGGTGTAAAAAGGGGTTTTTGGGAGTTTGTATTATATAAGTATTTTACACTCAGAATATTTTGTAAAAGAAATATTACTCTATGAAAAAAATACATTCTGGTTTTCACACTCCTTATAGAAAAAGTTTTTGTTAACTCGTATTTTTTAATGGACCGGATTTGGGATGTTACAGATGGATCCAGAACCATTGACTTTGGGCTAAATATATACATAAAAGTAATGATTGTAAACACATACTAGAAGGCCTAAAGTCAAAATGATGTAGTAAAACGTGAATTATGAATAATAATTAATATAAGGAATATGTTTTTAGTATGTCATATATTGATAATGAAAAAAGTTTTAATAAATTCGCATTTGTATAACCTAATCTAATATAATAACATTGGGAATAGTAATTAGGGTGTTTACACCTCCGAGTATAACTTTACAATTAATGCAAAGCTTTTTATCTAATTTCCTCAATAGAAAAAAAAAATCAATATGAGAGCAAGCCATCCCACTCTTGTATCCTCCATCTTTTTAAAACAAGTGTTGGGTATTGTGAGATCGAAAATCAAGGAGAAATCTAGATAGTTTTACCTTCCGCATTTGTTATCCTTATGTCATGGCCCTCATGGAAACCTTCAAATCCTCTAGAGTTGCTTTCCACATGCCCATTGAGATCTCCTCCTACGGTAATCTTTTCTTCCATAGGTATTCCTTGGAATACACCTTCTAAATCCTCTGAAAATTTCACCTTATGATGTTCTTCTAGCCTTGTTTGAGGTGCATAAGCATTAATCCCATTAAGGGTATCTCCCCTTGTTATAAACTTAAGAGATATGATCCTGCTCTTATCATTTTCACCTTCGTCATCTCTTTCCTCCACTCCTTATCTACGACAATTCCCACTCTATTTTTTTTTGCCCTAGTCTTACCCGTGTACCAAGGCTTAAAACCCGAAGAGTCTAATTCCTTTGACTTTTTGCCTACCCACCTAGTTTCTTGTAGGCACATAAAATCGATGCTGCTTATAGTCATAGTGTCCATTATTTCCATAGATTTACATGTAAGAGTGCTTACATTCCATGTTAGTATCTGAATCCTTGTCTCATAAACTAACTTCTTTACCCACACTCGTTCACTAAAATGTCGGAATCCTTGCTTATTTTTCATTATATCTAGGTGGCAATGCAACAACCCTTGCTCATTTGACATTGTACTTAGGGCATACAGGGTGTTGCTTTTGGTTAACGATCTTGCATTATCATTAACCTTATAACATCGTTGATCCATATCATAAAGATATGACAAAGTTTTACGTTGGCTATCGAATGCCTAACTCAACCTTCACCTTTTTTTTAACACATTGGATAAATTTCATGTAGGATCGATTGAGTGAACTGAAATGATGTAATTTAGTGAGTCAATGTTGACGCCAAAATTTATTTCAACCGAATAAACATATTCGACATAAAAGGTGATGTTGAAAGATAGTGAACTTGTATTTTAAATACAAAAGTGTTCTGGACCTGTCACTAGGCTAAGGACACTTACCCTACGAAAGGACCCTAAAAGACCTACTACGACCTGAGGAAAGACCTTGACGAGGTAATTTGAACTCGAATCACTCTCAATAGAAGAAACATTATCTCGGATAAACTATAGAATAGCTTGGATGCAATCCTTACAGAAAAGGGAGATATATTTGCTCAACTCATTCTCTAAAGGAAAAGGAAACTTTATAAGGGATTGATTACTGATTATCTCCAGATTGTCCAGAATAATGGAAGATCATCGCTTATCTCCATCGAAGATAAGATCACGCAAAGATATATCTCAGATATAGAAGATTCTCCAAGTGAATGTATCAGACTAGGAAACATCCCTAATCCTATAAATACTTGTCCCAGGAAAGGGACTAAGAAATCAAGTTAATAGCAACACATCACCATATCTCCCTCAAAGACATAGAAATTTCATACACATTTAGTGTCAACTGTCAAACTCTGCCCTATATACTCCGCATAGGCACAAAGAAATCACATTCCATTCCAGAAGAAGAACGTTGCAATCACCCTCCATCGAGAGCCACTATAGAAACAATGAGGAGTTTCCTTGCTGTCCAAGAAATAGGTGGTAGTTGTTCACAACCCCACCCCAAAGGTTCATCAACCCTTAAAGCTTACTACCCTTCGTAGTAGGCCACACAAATCAGAGGAGAGCTTTGACCATACAGACCTCCCAAGAGTAAGGGACATCACCCTTAATTAACCTTAAGGGTAGCCTAATCAGTCTTACTTTTCTCCTTATGCACTGCTTATGCGTGCCCGACATAACTATGTTGTCTTAATCCCCCATAACACAATTTCGAACAAGTACGTAGGACCAAGAGTAGTGGGCCTTAGCACCCACTCTTATCAGACTAAACATCCTTCACAAGGACCCCCGTTCTAGGTAAAGGGGTTAGCCCCCGACTTAAGGGCTTTGTCCGAATTGGACAGAACAAAAAGTGACTTCGACGAACATATACCTATATCGAAAAAGAGAAGGTTTGGATGGAGAGATGTTCAGACAGTCCAAGAGGTAACTTAAAGAAAGTCAAAAGTTAGCTAACAACATTTAATGAAGAAGTTACAGTGTTGGATAGAATTAATGCACCATTAATTCTAGCTACAACTACCATACCAGAGAAATGGCTATAAAAGGGGATGATTCTCACGAACATTTTTTTTTAATGTTTGAGATAAGAGTGAGGAAGCATGATTGCACATCTTTTTAGAATTCCATATCAGTTCGAATTCTAGAAAAAAAAGTAAGGAGAAGAAGGAATAAAAATGAGACTATGATTCTAAGATTGTCAGTGTGGGGTTTAGATATGTGGAGTTATGAAATCTGCTTTGGAAAGGAAATCAAACCTAAGTCCATCCAAAGCAGTCTTCCATTTCTTTTCTGTTGACAAGGATTAGATATGAGAATTATGTTTCTCTGTCGAAACAAATATCTCATTAAGTGGAATGCTTCAACCTTTGTAAAGCTTCCATGAAATAAGAGATAGTTGTTTCGGTTGAGAAACATATTAGTGGTTCAGGTAGCTCCAATGGCCTAAAATAAGGCAATTTAACAAGCCACTCCTGATTCCCATATCATAGGATCTTAGTTAAGGAATAACTAAGCTTCTTGAATATCCTCGTCAAAAGGAAATGGAAATAGAAATTTGACACATATAGCCCTCAACTGCATGTTAGAATCCCCTTGATGGAATGACCGACAGGGCATTCGATAATCAAAGCCAATTGTTAAAGGGGCATAGTAGGAGTAAGGAGGTCAACGAGCTTGAAGGTGATGTTAAGCCAATTTTTAGAGACAATAAGTTTGAAATAAAACCATGAGTCGTTCATGCATTCATGTATGGTGAAAAGGGTTATTAGGGATGACTGAGAAAAGAGTCACGGAGGGTTTTGGGAAATCGAACTGGAGAATGAAAGGGGGAATTAGGTCTCAGATGCTGATTCGTCAATGACGACTGGAATTATTATGGGTAAGACGATCTTAAGATGGGCTGGTTTGGCTAACCTCGCTCAACATAGTCTTGCATTAACTGTAATAATTCTATCGGTTCCTTCGACATATCATGACCAACGAAGGGCGGTTCTTGGCATGGCCTATCCTAAGAGGGGATTTGTTTATTTGTTTAGCTTTCAGGCCTAAGGCATGCATTGGTAGCAACAAGATGTTTACTCTCGGTTGCTTTTCCCAAGTAAGATTATGAGGTTATGCGATGTGAAAGGTTGATAAGTTATGAGCTCATATGATACATGTTAATTATGAAGAAGCGATAATTATTATTGAATGATGGAGTTGAGATTCGTGAGATTTAATGGCATCACATTAGTAAGTTTGGGATGCTAAGATATTGATTGTGGCATGCTTCATATTATTGTTATGTTACTTGCTAATTGTGTATGCAAAATTTAAGCATTTAATTTTTTATTTACATAGGCTCTTGATAATGACTCACTCCTTGTCCCTACCTGTGTGTTACGTGATCATGTTGAGCCATCACTTGATGTGCGCGGAGCTGAGACCCACTCCCTCCGAGGAATGGGAAATCGAGGGTAGTCAGGCTACAGTTGAAAGGGACATAGAGGAGACCTCTACGTCACTCCAATCCTTGGTCTCGCTTGTGGCTAAGAAGGATGAGGGTCTCAATGATATATACCTAGTACGCTCCACCCGGATACACCTTTGGCCGCACTTATCCACCACGAGTTCCCCAAAGGCCTACTCCTTTTCCTCGTAGAGCTCGTAGAGGGACATCTTCCTCGTCATCTTCTAATACCAACAGAGAGGTCCCGACTACTCCTCCTCCTGCAAGAGTTGTGTGTTTTTCCTCCCCTCCAAGGTATCATCCCGGATATCAGGGGATGGCAAATGGTTAGGTAGTGCTAGATGATGACATGGTGGAAGATGGGGGAGGAAGAGGACCCCATGGAGTGGCCCTCAGAGAACTAGCAGTGGTTGTGAGATGTACTCAGGTAGATGTTGGGAAGAGGGGACCGCCTTGCAAGAAAGGAGGCAAGCATGCTCTAGGTGTAACTTAGAGTGTTTATGAATATGTTATATATGTACACAAAATGTGAGTGTCTGAGAGAGGAGATCTCTATATTTATAAAAAGAATAATGTGATATAAATGAACAACTAAGTTTAATGACTAAGTTTCTAATGTTTCTGTTTTCTATATTCTTTGGTAATACTTGATTGCTCATCTTATAAAAAAAAACATGTGCAGTTAATAGTATAATTAGTAATTGGAGTCGAGTCATTACAATTTTCGACCTACCCAAGCCGACCTACACTTACTACCAACCTTCCCAAGCTGACAGGAAAGTGCTCGACAAGAATCCCAATCTCCACATCTTAGAATCTCCACACTTGATCATCCGGGAAGGATATCCAAGCAGCCTGCCTAATATGTCACCAAGAATCCCGAGAACCCTGCAACATTTATTCTAATATGTGATTCTAACTAAGATTTTTGCCCGCCTAATCTATAACTAATCCTAACGGTTGAGCACACTCCTTAAAGGTTGAGGAAATATTCTAGATACCCCCTCCCTTTTATGCTTGTTACGTGTCATGTAACCCCCTTCTCTTTTCCCTTATTAATTTCCTATTGAGTTAATTGTTAATAAGTTACTCCCTCCGGTCCTATATATAAACCCCTTTTGAAGATTTTTTTTTGTCCTTAATATAAGCCTCATTTCCAACTTCCAATGACATTAATTACTTCTTTTCCACAAACACCCCTATTTACTCAACACTTTTTAAATTCCCAATAATAATCATAGGGTATTTTTTAAAAAGTATACCAAATATTTACATTTCTAATACCACTAACAATATTACTCAGTGCAAAGAGCTCAGATTAGTAAGTATTGCATTTGCAGATGACTTAATGGTCTTTTCATAGGCTCATCCTCCTAGTATTGCTATTATCTGGAATGCCTTCAATCAGTTTTCACAATGGTCTGGTCTAGAAGCTAATCAATTAAAATCTTCCATGTTTATGGCTGGTATTGATCTGAATGTTCAACATAGTCTTCTGCAGATAACTGGTTTTCGTGCAGGGGCTATCCCTTGTAGGTACCCTGGTGTTCCTCTAATGGCCAGGAAATGGAACAAGATTACTTGTAATTATCTGATCCAGAGAGTAATTGCTAGGCTCCTAACCTGGAAGACAAGAAACCTTTCTTATCAAGGTAGATTGTGTTTAATCAATTCTGTTCTAACAAATTTGCACGTGTATTGGGCATCTATTTTCATTCTTCCTAAGGCTGTAATTAGGGAAGTGGACAAGCTTTGTAGAGGATTCTTGTGGGGCAAGGATGATCAGGGCAATTATAGAGCCAAAGTTGCATGGGATATTGTCTGCAGGTCCAGGATGTATGGAGGGCTAAACATCAAGAACACTGAGTTATGGAACTATGCTGCTTTGGGGAAACAAGTATGGTGGATTGTGAGTGATCAGGAGAGTCTGTGGGTAAAATGGGTTAACACAATCTACATAAAGGAACATAATTTCTGGGACTGCACTGCTCTACAGCATCACAACTGGCATTGGAAGAAAATTCTGAGAATTAGAGACAAATTGAAACCTGGTTTTCAAGGAAACACATGGACTGCAGATTCGACTGGCATGTATAGCATCAAGTCGGGGTATAACTTCCTGACTGGTGTGAATCAACAGTTTCCTATGCATAAAATAATCTGGAATCATCTTTCTCAGCCTAAGCACAGATTTAATTTATGCCTAATTATCCATGGCAAGCTTGATACTATGGATAGAATGGTTTGGCTTGGCATCCCAAACCATTGTTGCCTTTGTGTTGCTGAACGTGAAACACACAAGCACCTGTTTTTTGAATGCACTTGGTCAAGAGACATTATGCAGAGATGCTACGACTGGATTGGTTTAGACCATTTCCCTTGCAAATTCACAAACTGGACCAGATGGTTGAAGTACGGATTCAGGGACAAGATTCGCAGGAGGATTGTAATTGCGTTGTGAGCTGCGGTTAGCTACCAGATTTGGCATGAGAGGAATTTGAGAACGTTTCAGGACTCCAAGAGGTCGATTGGCACCATTTTCAAGATTATTAAGAGAGATCTAGCTCTTAGGATCAATATTTGTTATGATTCTTTTAGGGATTGGCATAATAATCATTTGGTACAAAGGATTTGTAATGAGTTATAATTCTTAGGCTTCATAATTTTCCTGAACCCTTCATAGAAGGTGGCAGGAAATTATGAGGTTGGGCTACTTTTGTCAATCGTGAACCCATCCTAGAATGTGGCATGATGCAAAGGTGGTGCCATTGAGGTGTATTTATTTTGTTCTGTGGTAATAAGATTTTCCTTTTACCAAAAAAACAATATTAACCAAGATTCTTAAAGGACGTGAAAAATAGTCAAAGGGGCTTATAATAAGGACTAGAGGGAGTATAATATTCGAAAGGTTTTTTTAAGCACAAGGTCCCTAAACTTACGGGGTTATTTGGATTTAGTCCTTGTCCTTTTTTTTGTTGGTTTTGATCTCTAAACTTTGTTATTTTTTGGATCTGTTCCTTCCGTTTTAACCGAGGTAACTCCGTTACTGGTTTGCACGTGTTTTCACCAGTGAATGACACGTGGCATCTAGTTTAATTTTTTTTGGCTTTTTTAACTTTTGGGTCCTTAAACTTAGGTTTTTTTTGGATTTAATCCCTAATCTTTTTTTTGCTGGATCCAATCCCTTAACTTTCAAGTCTTTTGTCAGAGGTCCCCCCGTTAAGTTCAAGGTAACTCTGTCAGTCAGTTACTGACGTGTCCTCCTCCCAACCAATACGGAAACGTCACGTGTCAAATTTTTTTAAACGAATTTATTTTCGTGAAAAAAAATTAAAAAAATAAAATAAAAGCAAAAAGAATTTTAAAACAAAGGATAAGGTTAGATCTAAACAAGTTTCTTCTTCTTCTTTAGATCCGAGGAAAAAAACCTTTATCTATGTCAAAAATCAATGATTACGTTTTATCAAATGAACTTGTCAGCATGGCTTTGGCCATGGTCGTAGAAGATAGGCAGATAAATGACGTGTGGATCTGTATCTGTGTGAGGGCGAGGAATTGAGTTTTTATGAAATAATGTCAAGAGCTCGGCAGAGAAGAGATATCTTGATAGGGTACCGTTTAGCGAATGCAGAGAGGGCGGTGATGAAAACACCGGCCAAAACCGAGAGACGAAAGTGATCACTGAAAGTAGTCACGAGAGAAGAGGAGATACCGAGGAAGAAGAAGAAACTTGTTTAGATCCAACCTTATCCTTTATTTTTTAATTCTTTTGCTTTTATTTTATTTTTTAATTTTTTTCACGAAAATAAATTCGTTCAAAAAAAAAATTTGACACGTGGTGTTTCCGTATTGGCTGAGAGGAGGTCACGTCAGCAGCTGACTCACGGAGTTACCTTGAACTTAACGGAGGGACCTCTGACAAAAGACTTAAAAGTTAAGGGATTGGATCCAACAAAAAAAATTAGGGACTAAATCCAAAAAAAAAATCTAAGTTTAAGGACCTGAAAGTTAAAAAAAGCAAAAAAAAAAAAAAAACAGATGCCACGTGTCATTCACTGGTGAAAACACGTCAGCAGTAACAATTACCTCGGTCATAACGGAAGGATCATATAAAAAAATAACAATGTTTAGGGACCAGAACCAATAAAAAAATGACAGGGAATAAATCCAAATAGCCCCCTAAAATTGGGGACCTAGCGCTTAAAAAAGCCATATTCGAAATTTATTAAAACTTTTTCTATAAAAGGTAAAATGACTCATTTAAAACATACTATTATTTATTAACATAAAAAATACATTGTTTGTATTACATTTTTTTTTGTCCGTGACCGAAGTGTCCACCGCCGACCGCAGTGACTAATCTCCTCGCTGGCTTGTAAGCACCTCTAAAGGGTGGGACAGCTGGCCCCAAGATTATTAACGTTGCTGCCTGGACAAGGCAGGATTCGAACACCTGACCTTGCTTAAGCGTGGATCAATCCTTACCACTGAATGTTTGTATTACATTTTCACAATACTAGCACTAGGTTATATCAAACTTCTACACATATATTTCATTTACATATCATAACATATAAGTATAATGAGATGCGGAGAGCTGATGATTTATTTTCTCCCAAAATGGTAATAATTAGTCTCGGATAGACTAAATACGTTCCTTCCTGCCCCATACTTATTTGAAGCATGAATTTCCTCGACTGTTCGAAGTGCAAAAACAATTATGGTTCCTAAAAATTTACGAAAATTAAGGAGTAAGACATCCAATATAGTTAGAAATAGTAATTGATCAAATAATAATAAATTAATCATTATGAATTAGAAACATAAACAAAAATCATGATGTAATGCAATGCATGAAACGAATGTCTGTTTCTGGTATATCGTTTCCTAGCATGTCCCTTGTAAGATATGCACATTTGGTTTATAGGTGTGCCCCCGCCTGACTTCTCATCAGTGGTGTGACACTTCAATGTTACACAATTCTGTATGTTGCGGCGGGGGTTCTAGGTTGCTCTCAAGGCCTCACCTACAAGTGAGCGTCGATTGATCCAATATAAAGTCGCAACTGTCTTTTGTTACCAAAACGCGAAATAATTAATTATTAATAAAAACGAATAAAGCAATGTCTCGAACTCAATAGATTATGAACTCGACAATTAGTTACAGGCTGGAGAAGGTATTAGCAGCCTGTCTGTCCATTTTAAAACCCTTAATTAGCTTTAATTAATATACCTGACTAAATAATTTGCCTTAATTATTTGTTTTTATTTTTTGTGTCTGACAAGGTTATCTCTGGTCCTACGTACCCTCATAAAATGAGAAATCAATGCTACATAGTTCTATATTAATTTAATATTTTTATATTTTTTTTTGAAAAAATGTTGGACGTGGAGAGGAACATGCACAAGACATCTACATTTAGACAAGAAAAGGTGGATTTCGAAAACGCATGCATGTTGTTAATACTTAATTAATAAAATCTATTTAATTTTCAATTAAAAAAAGTTTTTTTGGTTTCTTTTATTTTAAAACTCATTTATTAAAAAGATAATATATTTGAATACGAAGAGGAAAACTCGGAAGATCCCACCATTAAATGTATTTGAATGAGAAAAATCTGTTTACCAAAACTCAACCAATTTAATTAAGCGACTAAAAAATGTAAGATTTAGGCTCCGTTCGGGGTGGTTGCAAGTTGTCAGTTTTTGGTTTTAAAATCATATTTTTAAAATAAAACCTGTTTGCCTAAATAGGCCTAATTTTGATTTTTAACATATTTTCGAAACTGATTTATCCAAATTTGTAAAACATGAAAATAGCTTTTGAGATATTAGTTGTGGTTTTTCTCTTCCCCTATATTAATATTATCAATAATAACGTAAATCCTTGTCACTTCTTCACTCAGGATGAGCCACTCTATCAGCATCATCAAATGTTCTTATGCTTAAAAAAAAATAACAGGATGCACAAAACAATATAGAAACCTATTTTTCAAAATTTATCGTTTTTTTTTACATATTTTTTATGATGCGATTGTATATCTGTTAATTGCAACATAGGGAGCGCAAGAAAAATAAAAATATTATGATTTACATTGGGAGTGAAAGCGTAATACACAAAGGGAGTGAAAGCATAATGCAGTTGTGCATCTATGCATCTGTTAAAAGGAACGCTAGAGGGAGTGAAAGCATAATATACAGAGCAAAGAGAAAGACATAGGCACATAACACTTGTTATATATATATATATGGGGATTGTTAACCTGTGTAAAGTGAGTTTTTGGTTGGTACACTTTAGCATAGTGTATCAGTTTTTAGTAGACAAAAAAATCCTCACATTTAAAAAAAAACATAGTTTTAAACATAAAGGTATTTTAATAATTTCTCATTTTTAAAATTAAAAAAAAATCTGAAACACTCCACCCCCAAACCTTTACTCCCCTCTCTCTCATCCCTCATTTCTCTAAACTCCTTCTGTCTCACTCTAAGCTCCTTCTCCCTTCTCTTGTCAACCCACCGCCACCGTCTCTTCGCCAACCACCCCGACGCCAATAACAGTCAGCAGCACCACGAATCGCAACCATGACCCGCAACCAGCACCATGAGACAGCGACCTGCCACCACCGCCTCAACAGCGATTCGCCACCACCGCTATTTTCTTATTTTATTTCCAAATTGAAGCCACCACGACGGCCACGACGGTCTCTGTGAGGAAAGTACTGACCCACCCAGCCGCACCCTCCAGATTGAAGCCACCACGACAACCACGATTGTGAGGGGCTGAGCGGCGGCGATGGTGAGGGGCTGAGCGGCGACGACGACAAAGGTGGGGGTAAAGGAAGAAGAGAGAAGAAGTTTAGTGAGAAGTAAGAAAGGAGAGATGAGAGATAATGGGTTTAAAGAAATGAGGGATGAGAGAGAGAGAGGTGGGTAAGAGTTTGGGGGGTGGGATTTTTGATTTTTTTTTTAATTTAAAAATGAAAATTATTAAAATACCGTTGTTTTTTAAAACTAAGTCTCTCTAAAATATGAGGACTTTTTTCTCTACTAAAAACTGGTACACTATGCTAAAATGCTCCAACTAAAAAACCACTTTCTGTAGGTTAGCAAACCCATATATATATATATATATATACATTCTGGTTTTTCTTTATGCATCCTGGTTTGTTTTTCTATGCACCCTTGTTATATATGCATCCCGGTTCATATATATATATATATATATTTGTTTAACTTTTTTGTGTTATATATGTTACTCAATCTGTGATAAGAATCCTATAATTTCTTTGTCCAGCTTCTCGTTCTATTTATATATGTGATAAGAAGGCTGTAATTATATATGTGACGATGATAAAGGGTGGTGTAACACCCCGATTTATATAATAAAACTCAATTATTGAATAGTGGTGTAAAAATAATAAATGTCTTGAATAAAAATGAGGAACTTAAAATTTTCATTACAAAACAAGTTCATAAATAATTTGGGGTTACTCAATTACAATATACAACAACATAAGTTAGAGTTCCTTCTTTCGACTCTTCCGCTGCGACATGTACTCTGATCTTCAAACTTCTTTGACATTTACCTAAAATGTTAACCACTAAGGGGTGAGACATTTTCAAAACACATTGAATTAAAGGATAATAAACAGTTCATAATAACACTCAAGAATAATAACTAAATCAGGCAATGGAATAATAGTACATATCACATAATTGAGACTCGTGCAATGCATGAGCGCCTCACAAATGTCAACCTATAACTGGATCCCTTTCGTATCATTCTCATTCTTCACTTTTTCATTTCTTTTATCTTTTCTCTTTTTCTTGCAGCTGTTACTGCATCCCTTTCTTTTATTTTCATCTCACATCACCCTCCTATCCTGGGAATAGACTAGTCGGGAGTAAACGTCTCACAACCAATGCTTGCACGATACTGGA
The DNA here is from genome assembly GCA_037953625.1 of Crotalaria pallida. NCBI lineage: Eukaryota > Viridiplantae > Streptophyta > Magnoliopsida > Fabales > Fabaceae > Crotalaria > Crotalaria pallida. The sequence goes on from CM075653.1 coordinate 79,627,149, forward strand.
CCCCTTTCAATCCAGCGGCTATAGCCGAGATCGCCCTCCGCAACCCGGAAATGGATCATGAGTGACCGATAAAATTGTAGTAGTTTTACAGAACCGATCCCCGACACGGGTAACAAGTCCGTGCCTTCTTTAGAGATCAAGGTTTCACCCACTACGCATCCCGCGCCGTTGTTTCAATAACACAACCATGATCACTCGAGCATTCATGTTCCTCGGTTCTCAATGAACCTTCACGAAAGTCTATCCCATACCCTAACGTCCAACCTCAACTTCATGTATGATGCATGATAATTAGGATTATTGGAAAGGAAGTCAATAGTCGTCGTTCGTTTGATATTTCATCATACATCGTGACACTTAATACTTACTTAACCAGGTTATTAAAATCGACTAACTGGTTAAGTTAGTATTTCAAGTACCATTCCAATCCATTTATCGTAAAATCCGACATTGACTTCTTTTGCAATAACCTTAATCTTGACTCAACAACTAGTATATGCTCACACACCATACACAGGTAGTCAATATGCGCAGGCATATCTCAGTCCTAATCGAATAATTCCATTACCAACAATACAGGCAACAATAACAAATAACAAAACAAATATAAACAACCACCAATAACATCACAGACAAATCAATCAACATACACAGGTATGTCTCAGAACACAGAATATAAATCAACTCCCTATGGTTCTTCACATCATAATTTCACAACATACAAAAAGGGGTTTTATCATAAACATTTCAATAAATGTAAAAATCAATCAACAATAAACTAATCACCCCTAATCCAACTCTAAACAAGTGTCAATTTATTACCCACACTCTAATTTAACTACTGATCCCAAATCCTATTATAAACTCTAACTATCCCTAACTCGAAGTGTAGAAAAGTGTCTCCCCCTTACCTTAGGAGAAGAGGAAGCTTGATTGAAGTTTCAAGGACCATGAATCTACTCCCAGAGCCCTTGGATTCAAGCTCCCTTGACCCATTTTCACTTGGTCCTTGATATTGGAGGAGTGAGAAATCTTCATGAGAGGGAGAGTGAGAACTCAAGGTTATGATGATGATAATGGGGCGTGTGGTGTTGGGTGGGGGTGATGGTGCTCTTGCTTGGCTTTGGTGTTTGGTGATGGAGATGATGAGTGTTGATAATGGGTGTGGGTGCTCTTGCTCCTCTTAGAGCTTGAGAGAGAAGAGAGAGAGAGAGAGAGTTGAAGAAGAAGAATGAAGAATGAAGAATGAATGAAAATGAAATGAGTGTTGTTTTGTTGTTGTTTTTTTTTAATTTTCCATGGGGAGTGATTGTGTGGCCATAAATCAATGGCTTCTTGAGGAAGCCTCATTTGAGTGGCCTCCAAGCCACTTATTTTTTTTTTCAACTCTAACGAGGTGGTAATCGATTAACTCAATAAGTAATCGATTACTTCCTCAATTCCTTCAATATTGGATTCCTCACAGGAAGCAGGTAATCGATTACTTCCCCAAAGTAATCGATTATCTCTTTTAATTCAATTTTAGGGTTTCTCACGGGTAGATGGTAATCGATTATCTCCCCCAAGGTAATCGATTACCCTGCCTGCAACACCCTACTGCTTAACCCGAGTAATTAAGGAATAAATAATAAATAAAGATATTACCCAGTAATAATATGAACTTGTTAATGTATTAGAATTTATAGGAAATAAAGTTTTATTTTCTTTTCCTTTGAAATTCTAATGGGTCGGGTGCGCAAATCACAAAAACCTTACGTATGCTTTTATTAAACCTTGGATTCAGTGTTCCTTGATATCAATAAAATATAACTTTATAATTAAAATCATAGTGAAGCTATCTCTTATCGTTTCAGAAATTAAGTAGGTAATCTTTCGCAAACGCCATCACCGAATCCTTTTACAATAATTTCAGAGTAGCAGAAAATCATTGGACCATGAACAAATAATATAAACATAATACGTACATATATTAGTAGTCAAAAGGTACATAGTCCAAAGTGAGTAAGAAGAAACCGGATCCAAGTACAAGTCCATAAAACTGAAAGCATAAAAAGTAAGGATCCACACTCTAGAGCTCCCCAAAAATATATACAATATATAACAAATCAAATTAAAGGCTCCAGAGCTGATCCAGGAGTAACAATAGTAGTAGTAGTAGTCCAAGTCACCAGAGAAGCATCCATCTATCCATCATCAAAGTCCACAACAACTGCAGATCAGGTTCCTGACCCACACTACCTATACTTAGCACGTACCTAAGGGTCATCATCCCTCCACTGGCTACCAGTAGAGTGCTCGACTGGCTCGTCTCCGCTCCCTGCCTCGACAGGATCCTCCTCCACCTCATCCGACGGGGATGGTACCCTTCCACTGGGCACAGAGTCGGGTGATGGTACAGCCCCGACTTGACTCGTCGGATCGGGTGTGGGAGTATCCTCCCAGAAAACTCGACAAGAAAAAGGGTGAGAGCGGTAAACCGAACGAAAACGAAAACTGTGATAAACACTGGCAGGTGGAGCAATAGCTGGTCCATGATAAGTATAAAAGGGTGGTACATGCATAGTATAGATAATGGGGATCCTGAATCTACGAGGACGAACACGGATCAGTGGATTAGGGTGGTAGAAGGTCAATTCTACCTCACCCTCATACACTGCTCGGTGGTCCTCATAGACCCACACTCCACTAGGGAGAGGGCGAATCTCGATGCAGGCGAGATAGCGAGACATCACCTACAAGGACATGGGGATAAGCAACAACATACACATAATCGAAAGAGAGTAAAGGTTTAACAGTTAATATGTGCAAGATGGATGTCAATCAGTCATGTTATAAAACACAAGTCATTACACATAATAGTCAATGACAAGTAAGAATGCACATAGTATGCTCACGCTCAGGTAATCGATCAATTAACATTTAATTATATATAAGTCGCACGATGTATGAATGTCCTATCATCATTCCTAGCTTCCATAGAAACTATTTCCCCCTTCAGGGGCGGCCATCCTTGTAACTTCATGTACAATTTTTGTACTCGGTACCTTTGCGAGATACAATTCAATACCATTTCGTGGAATGTATTACGCTCAAGCTTGGTAGTGATTCAAAACACCGCAACCTTGCGGACGTCACGTTCCAACGTAATAATCACATCATCAGTATCCTCACACTGACCACGTTGTTATCACACATAAACGTGTCATCAAGCAGGACGTGTTTGGCGCTCCCAGAGGCCCTCCTCAGGTTATAAAAATAACCGTGACATTTCGATCTATCATCCGAACTCCATGCATGAATGAATCACAATTAAATTCATTAATTAGTATTTAAATTACTTGATAATATCCAACATTATCTCGAAGTAATTAAAGCATATTCCATGAATAAATTTAGGAAAAATAAAGAATACCCAATCAAACATAATTCAGTCATATATTCGGTTTATGACATTATTTTATGTTATATTAGGTTTAAATAAAAGTGGTTAACTTAAAAATGGTATTTAGGCACTTTTTGTCAAAATACTCGAGTAGTTCCAGGAAGACTCGAGTAGTTCATGTTGTTCTGGAAAAAGTTTGCATCAGACAGAATAAAATACTTGAGTAGCTCCTGAGATACTCGAGTGGTTCATTGAAAATCTTGTTTCAGTCAAATCAAAAGACTCGAGTGGTTCATCAAATACTCGAGTTGTTCATCACTCAGAACACTCGAGTGGTTCATCAAATACTCGGGTATTGAACTGTAATTTGGTGATTCTGCATCAGGAAATACTCGAGTCTTTCTTCAAATACTCGAGTCTTTCCTAACAGCAAAATCACTCAAAACTAAGTTTTAACATACCATTTTCGATTTTAACCAATTTTAACTCAAACCAATGATCAACAGAGTTCATATAACATATATTAAATATGTTCAAACACTTATGACACATCAAATTACAGAGATTGCATAGATTCATAAGATTATGCATAAAACTTAGAAAATCAACAACTCAACATACCAAAACACAAAATACTCAACAAACTCATGATTCTGGTTCAAAATAGTTTGCATGCATCCTATAAGATTTGATCAAATCAATTTTAGAGCATGAATTGGTCTCCAAACCAAATTCCCTATTCAAACTAAGCCCTTAGAGCCTCTTGATGGCTCTATAATTAAAATCATGCACTTTAAACTCAATCTAGTGCATATTAAGCTTTCCCCTTACCTCACAGACGTGAATCAAAGATACTTTGGAAAGATTGGGTCCAGAACTCTCAAACCCTTAAGGAGCAACACATGCAGACCATTTTGAGCAGAGCACCAAAATTGAATTGGTTGACATATGAAATGACAATGAAAATTGGGGAAATTAGTTTCTCTAAACTCTCTGCAACACATACTAACTAAAGAAACAAATTTGAGACTCAATGGGTGCATGAGCTTACCAAAATCAATGATCAAAGTGAGCTCCAAGACTCTGTTTCAGTTTTTCTACAGAATTGGAACATCAACTTTGCAAGCTCGATTCTCCCTCCACACACACACTCAGCTCACGATTTTAATGTCACTGCAAAGCTTAAAATCTAAGCTTTGCAATGGTGTGTATTTTGTGGCTTATGGTTCAGGATTGAAAGAGAAATTGAAGGGCGAAAAATAGGAACCCTAGACTGATTAACACAGAGTAGAATTTAAGGAAATTGGCAAAATGGGGTTGAATCAACACACCCATGAGTTTATATAGCAAAATCAAAGGTGCATGCAGGTAGACGCGTGGTCTAGGAGGTGTTGCTTGGCTGAAATCGTGTCAAAACGGTGGCGACTCATCAAAACACACTAACTCGTGCACTGCTGTCTGGAATACTCGAGTCTTTGCAGAAAGACTTGAGTCTTTTGGCCAGTTTTTTGAAAAATAAATATGTTATTTTCTTTTTCCTCCAAAACCTTCCTAATATTATTTCTAGGTCCTAAAACAGGGACTAATATGCAAAAACCTTATTTTCACATAATTATTATCAAACCACTTTTCATGCATTCTCACTTACCAAAAACATGCTTAATAAACAACTTTTAATCAAGGATTAAAATAAAAGTATTTAATTATAAATAAACTTTATAATTAAACTTTCATTAATCAGGGATTAAAAATTTGGGGTGTTACACTACTCCCCCACTTACAAGGAATTTCGTCCCCGAATTTCAACATACACAAACAAATCAGGATAATCTCGACGCATCCTATCTTCTAACTCCCAGGTTGCCTCGATCACATCACCATTGATCCAAACAACTTTGACCAAAGAAATTCCTTTTCCTCTGAGCTGCTTAACTCTTTGGTCCTCAATCCGGATAGGCACAGCTTTAAAGGTTAGGTTTTCACGAACATATAGTTCATCAGGACGGATTTTGATAATGGTGTTTGGGTCATGGACATATTTCTTCAACTGAGACATGGAAAACATTATGTATATTGGCCAAAAATGGGGGTAAAGCTATTTGGTATGCTACAGGACCTATTCTCTTAAGAATTTGGTAAGGACCAATAAACTTAGGAGATAATTTCTGGGTTTTCAAAGCTCTGCTAACACCTTTGGTTGGAACTACTCTAATAAACACATGCTCTCCCTCCGAAAACTCTAATGGTCTTCGCCTCTGATCAGCATAGCTCTTCTGTCGGCTCTGAGTTGTCCTCATCTTCTCTTGAATCATCTTGATCTTCTCCCTTGTCTCTTGCACAACTTCAGGACCAACAAGAAGATTCTCCCCCACTTGAAACCAACATAGCGGGGTCTGACATTTCCTTCCATACTGAGTTTCAAATGGTGCCATCCCAATACTCGTATGATAACTATTATTATAGGTAAACTCTACGAGTGGCAACATTTGTTCCCAACTTGCTTGCTCTTCTAGAACACAAGCTCTTAAAAGGTCTTCCAACGATTGAATAGTCCTCTCTGTTTGACCATCAGTCTAGAGATGATATGCAGAACTCAACTTCAATCTTGTCCCCAAAGCTTGATGTAGACTCTGCCTAAACCATGACATGAATCTGGGATCATGATCAGAAACTATACTTGACGGTACTCCGTGCAGACGTACCACTTCCTTGACATACAATTGGGAGAGCTTTTCCAAAGAATAGCGCATATTCACCGGAATTAAATGCGCTGACTTGGTCAACCGATCAACAACTACCCAAATCGTGTCATAATTGCTGATTGTCCTTGGCAAACCCCAAAATCCATCAATATGCTATCTCACTTCCATCATTAAACTCAAGTCTCTAAACTCCTCAATCAAAGTAGCTTCCTTGACCATCATCCAACTAACATGCATTGCCTTCAGAATCAATGCATCTACCACCACGTTTGCCTTCCCAGGATGGTAATGAAGCTCAAAATCATAATCCTTCAAGAACTCCATCCATCGGCGTTGCCTCATATTCAACTCTTTCTGATCGAAGAGATACTTCAAACTCTTATTGTCACTAAACACTTGGAACGTAGTGCCATAGAGATGATGCCTCCAGATCTTTAGAGCAAATACAACAACTGCAAGCTCTAAATCGTGGGTTGGATAGTTTACTTCGTGCGTCTTCAATTATCGAGAGGCATAAGCTACTCCTTCTTATTTTACATCTGAGTTGTCCATCAGGTTGGGTTAAAATTGCATCTTAATCGTCCATTCTCAAATCTTAATACAGAAGCTTCCTCATACTTCTCTTCTATATTTTTGGTTGGTTCCCCTCCCTCCCTCTCTCCCTCCCTGTACATTTCTCTTCCTCATTTTTCACTCTCCATTCTCGAATCTCTATCTCTCTTTCTGTCAATCTCTTTCTGCTTCATCTTACTCGCTCTCACCTTCAATCTCTTTCACTGAGCCACAAACCATAGATGTTGCTACATACTTCACCCATCCCTCACATTACTATCGTCATCATCATTTCAAATCTTTAAGAAGCAAAGAAGAAGACGATGGCAAGCAGGCTTGAGAACCTTGGGGAGCACACGGGGTTATAAACCTTGGAGGCCGCGGAGAGCACTTTGCTGCTAATAAATCTACTCAGGTTAACCTTTTTTTTCAATTTTCTTTGATTTTCTAATCTGGATCTTTTCGATTTATGCACTTCTATGTAAGATTTTATGATTTGTTATTTTGACTTGCTATTATGCAATTCTGTTTCTGATTTTATTAATATTATTTGACATATTATTATGCAATTCGATTTATAATTTTATTATTTTGACTCACTAAGATCCAAAATGGGCTTTGCTGGTTCCCGTGATGAGTGGAACTTAAATCCATGTACTTAAATGAAATCCTTATTGATGATAACAGTAAATGATGATAATAGTTTGGTGGTAATCTTGAAAGTCTCTTCCTATCTTCTATGACTTCTTTAGAAACCCTTATTCACCTGCCTTTTGGTTGGTTCCACACTGCAGTGTGTGGCAGGAGAAGAGCAACAACACTTTCTAGGCCTTAAAAGCAAAATTCTTTTTTTATGTTACCATTTTGTTATGTTATATAAGGTCCCAATGGAGAGCCTACTGGGTGATGGTGATTGAAAAGAAAGATTAATTTATTTGGGATTTTAATATTTTGTTTGCTTGCTTTTCTTTTCTTATTTTCATTTAGAACAATATGGTTGATTGTTAGAACTAATTTTGTTTTTTAAAACTAAATATAGATTTTGTTATGCAGATATTTGAATATCGTTTTTTTGTCTCCATCTCATTGACATAATAGATCACTTTTGGGTTTGATCAACATGATTGTCTTCTTGCAAGTGAGAAAGATAAACACTTGAAAGGATTTGATTGCCATACTAAGTTATAAGGTTAGACTTTGATTGTAACAAAGCTCTGTTACAAAAGGTTCCCTTGGCTTTTAATTTTAGATTTGTGCATTCTAGGTTGGTCCAAGTAAAGTTTGGAGAATTTTAACTAATAAGGTGTGTCTGAAATGCTTCATCGTTAGAAGAATTTGTTTTAAGAGTTTTGTTATCAATGAAGTTGATGATATTGATGAAATTAAACTTGATGATAATGACAATTGCCTGTATTTTTATTTTCTTTTCTTTTTGGTTTTTGATTCTCACTCCTAGCTACTTACAGCACAATGATCATAAAAGCAAGTTGCTAGCTAGGTCCAATGTTTGAATATGATAATTAATACTAGATTCTATATCTATGTTTTCTTCTTTGTCAAGCTTGAGTAAGGTGAAATATGCAGAGTTGATGACTACAAACCATCTTCACCTTCGCATGTCGTTTTTCTAATGTTTTGCACTCTACCCTTTTTATGATTTTTCAGTTTATGCTCAAAATCTTAATATCCTCCATGATGGCCCTTGAATTTCTGTGTATGAGAATTGCTATGATGATTGGGATTCAAATTGCTTTTTTAATTTAATTTCTAATATTTTGGTATTAATAATAATGGAGGCTTACGATGAGTGTTGGATTACCGGCAAGTATACTGGATCGACAAGTAATATAGTCAGTAAGACCAGTTATCAATCCCACGAGGATTGCAAATTGTTTCTAATTTCTTTCACCTAATTGCGATTACTATGTGAAACTTGTATTGGTTTTGAGTTTAAGAGTAGAATGTAGAAAAGGTAAAATGAGACAAATCAGAAAATAAAAAGGGTTTAGAAACAATTATGGAAAAGGTTAGGAACGTAGTTTCATTGTAGGATCGGGTTATTAATTATGAAAATCTGCTTTCCAATAAATCAACAACTCTAGAAACAATAAAAGCTAGATCCCTCATGCCTTTTATGTTTCTTACTAAACTTTACCCCTTAATCCTTTAAGTGAGTTTTAGTTTATAAAAGTTATACAATTACCCAAAAGTATTCCTACGAGTTGAAAAATTATATTGTTTGGTTGAAAGGCCTAATCTAAATCCTAATTTTCCAATTAAGGTTCAGATTACCACAGCAAAACATAAAGTGGTCGATTCTATGAATTATAATTAAAATGCAACCAAACAATTGATTTAAAAGGAAAAACATTAATTCATAAATAAATATCCAAATTAAGATCCATACAAATCCACCCTATTCCTAACAAGAGGTTCAGTTAAAGCTTATCTAAGGGCTGTCTAATTTGTCCAAGGTATGGGAGAAGTCGTTCACATTGCTAGGAATATTGATTGTGGACTTTGATGCGTGTATGTTATGTGAATTGGACCAAGACATGGTTGCTTGACATGGAGGTCAAGACAACCACTTGGCCACTATGATATTAATCTGAATTGATACTTAAATTAAATGAGTATTAAGTTGTAGCTCTTAATGAAGTTTGTGCCAAACTATTGTTGTGAGATGATTGTTGAAATTTAAGTAAAGAACATGCTTAAGTAAGATTGGCTATGGTTGTATGATGTATGCTTTGAAATGAATTGAATTACTCCATATATGGTCTAAGAGTATTGAGCAATTGATATGTGATTGTTGTTTACAATGATAAGGAAGTTTTGAAGCAAAATGAATAAGTGAACATTGCATTTTGCTCTCAGGTCTGCAGAGTCTAACCGGTTAACGGGTTGCTCTAACCAGTTAGAAACTGAGAGGGAGCAACAGTTAATCAAGCTTATTGTGATGGTCTTTTATGACTTGGAAATTAATCTCTGCATTGAAACTAAATGATGAAATTAAGTGAAAGGAATTCATGAGCTTTGCTGAATTTTGATTGGTAAAATGGAGGAACTACCTTTTGTTTAAAGTTAAAATCATTCCTTGACCATATGTTTGTTTGATTAGGACTTGTTTGAGATTTGAGATCTTTGAATTGAACCTGTTGGATTCATTCTTATCATGTTGTAATTGTGCTTTAAGTTAAACTGATTGGAAGTTTGTGAGTTACGCTGAAACTCAAAAATGATGTTAAGTTTATGAACATTTGATTATGAGTTTAATGGTATGTAATTGTGTTTCAATGAATCTATAATTGCAAACCAATTTAGAATCATGTGAAAATTATAGTATGTTGTTTACTAAGAAGTAAAGTTGAGATATGGAAAGAATTATAGCCTGAGAGTAATGAATCAAGTTTTTACTCAATAACCTGGAATTAATGAAGCAAGTCTATTATGTTTTTGGTCTATGGATTAAGGATGATATGAATTAATATTTGATTAGTTTTTGTCTTTGTCTTTTGACTTGGTTCCAAGGCTTTGAGTTTATATCAAACTTAGGTTATTAGAGTCATGGTTCATTGTTACTATAATTAAATCATATTCTAGTAATGCATTAAGATGGTGCATGATGTTTGTGAAGAGCTTAATGTGGTTTTAAAATAAATGAGACATGAATTTGAGACTAGTTTGCTCTCAGGTACTGCTGCCTCTAACCGGTTAACAGATTCTATAATCGGTTAGGACCTGAAGGAAGAGAGTAATTAATTTAGTTTTCTTATAATCCTTAAGGTTTTACTTAACTATTATTTTAGATTTTAAATGAGTTAAGCATGATGCTAACAAGTTAAAGAGGGTAAATCATTATTCATCTAATTTAATAAGAATTATCTTTTTAGTTGGAACTTTGGTTTTGTTCTAATTGGTTTGATAATGTTTTCAATGAGTTAAACTTGAAGATGATAAATAAATTATGAGTGGTATATGATGATTGCATATGGCTAATGAATAATGACTTGAGTACGACGATTGTATATGATTAATGACCTATACTTTGAGTATGATATCTGAATAAGTTAACTATGGCTAGTGAGCGTTGACTGTCCGGGAATAATTAACATTATGAATTATTTGGGTTAGCTCGAGAGTGAACCCTAATGATAAGTTAACTAATGAGGTATGAATAGTGGAGTGATCATAATGCCTTCATTGGATTAAAAGTGATCATGATTACACTGAGGATACGAAATTGTGATTAATAATTTATGAACTGAGTATGACGTTGAACAAGGGTTTGATAAAGCATGATTGCGTCTACTTGGTAATTAATGTTTTAGAATATAAGAGGATAATGACTTAAAGGAGTAATAATGATAATGCAAGCATGATGATGCTTGCTAATTATGAAGATCCGATCCAAATGCGCTAGGGCTTGTTGCTCCGATTTGGATACGTTAAAGTTGGATAAGTGGAATCGCTCTAATTCACATATGTTGAGGGTAGCTCCTAAGTGAAGTCATTATACTTAATGAGATTCCGTATGGAACGGTGTGGCCGCCATACGAAGACATGTGGAACGGTGTGGCCGCCATATGTGTGGTATGTGTAATGGGATTCCGTATAGTACGTTGTGGCTGCTATACGAAGACATGTGGAACGGTGTGGCCGCCATATGTATGATAAATTTAAAGGATTCATATAGTATGGTGTGGCTGCTATATGAAGGCATGGAACGGTGTGGCCGCCATGTGTATAATGTTAATGATTAATATATTGGGTGTGCATCTCATGCATGGTGCTACAGGGAATCGTAAAATGAGTGAGGTGCATGTGGGATCAGAAACCATATGGTACAGTGTGGCCGCTATATGAGACGGTTGGAACGGTGTGGCCGCCACCGTAGAAATGACAAGGACTTAGAACTATTGGTGGACAATGGTTCAGGGATAATCCCCTTATTTTATTTTAGGATCGTGGTCGATGGGGTTCCAGTATAGAACAGTGTGGCCGCTATACAGGTTGTGGAAACATCGAGCGAACGATTGCCCATCCCAGAGTGTTTTTTTTCTGGAAGAGTTGATTATGGAAGAATGATTTGACAGACATGCATGCATAGCATGAAAGAATAATGGTTATATTTTATATTGTTTGATAAGACCCTTGAGCATGCATTATTACTATATTAAAAGGACATCTGTGATGCTTGTGTTTGAACAATCTTATAATCTGCTTAGGCGATATGACAAGTGACTTACTCCCATCTATGTTGTCTGTGGTGGTAGGTTCTTTCAAAGGACAGGAAGCCACTCCTGTAGGAGTTAGAGTTGATTAGAGGGAACAGCCAGGATCGTCTCGTCATCCGAATCCTTTTGCAGAAGGATCGAGTTGTGAAGACCAATGCTCTGAGTGTAAAAAGGGTTTTTGGGGTTTTGTATTATATATGTTTTACACTTAGACTATTTAGTAAAGGAAATATCACTCTAATGAAAAGTACTTTTGGTTTTCACACTCTTTATGAAAAAAGTTTTTGTTAACCCGTATTTTTAATGGACTTAATATTTGGGGCGTTACACTCACTATACAAAACACATTTTAAATCTCATTCTAGTATAAGGTAAGCTTCTCCCTTACCTCTAGGTCGTGTTTGATGAGTACAATCACTGACTTTGCCCAGAAATCCAGAGAATCAATAAACTCCGCTCTCAGCCAACAATGTTCAACAGGGTTTAGAAACAAGAGTTTTTGATGCATGTAAAGGTCACAAAAATTGGGAAAAATGGTTAGATTTTACTCTATGCAACATGAACTAAAGGATTGAACAAATTTGAGACTCAAAAAGTGCATGTGCTTACCCAAATCGAAGTCCAAAGCAAGTCTAGGAATCAGGAACAGAGCTTGACAGACTTGGAACCTCAACTTTGTGGTTCGATTTCTCCCAACTCAGGAACTCTCATATTATGATTTTTGTGTCTATACAAAGCCCTTGATTCAAGCTTTGTAAAGGTGTATCACTCACACTCCAACTCTCAGAAACGAAGAATAATTTCAGAGATGAATTAAAGAACCCTAACAGAGCTTCAACACATGCAATTGAATCAAATGAAGCAAAATTTGTGTTTAATTCATGCTTTTATAGAGAAATTCAGCTAGCATGCATGAGGACGCGTGTTCCCCACTAATTCAGGGCTGGATTCGTGGCAACTTAAGGGTTAATCAAGTGATTACTCATCAAAATCCACTAACCTAGTTTCTGGGTTCATCGACTAACCGGCTATCGGGCACCAATAACCGGTTAGTTACTGGAAAATTTCAAAAATTAATATTTCATTCATTTTCCCTCCAATAACCTTTCTAATATTGCAATTGGGTCTCAACTCAAGGACTAAATTGCAAAACTTATATTTTTGTTCAAAATATCCATATAAAAATATATCCCATATTTTCATATTTCACAACACATAATGTACAAAAATTAAAACTTCAAAACTAATATAAATTAATTATAAAACAAATTTAATAATTAATTTCCTATTATTTGGGAGATGAAAATTAGGGGTGTTACAACTTCTTTCTTATCATCTTTTTCAAATTTTTATTTTTAAAAATTGTTAACACTTTTTTTATTATTTTGTTTTCTCGCTTCTTTGTTTTATATTTCTTTCTTATTTTTATCTTTTAAATATATTTTATAAAATTAAAAAATAATTTCCTTTGTTATTTGTTAGTTAACTATTATGGATTTCGCAAATTTTTATAATAAAAAAATTATTTCTTTTTGTTTGTTTCAATTTTTAAAATTTTTAACAATTTTTCCATTACTTCTTTATTATCATCTATTTCTAATTTTTGTTTACATTATTAACACTTTATTTTTTAATTTTCTCACTTCTAGAATCTTTGTTATAAGGTGATTTATCTCATTCTAATTTTTTTATTATTTCTTTCTTATTATTTACTTATGATCATGTTTGTGGAAAAAAAAAGTTCTATCCATTATGAAATGCTTAACGAATTTTTGTAGATAATGACATAAAAAAAAAGAGAATTAGAGGATAAAGATGGTTAAAATATTGGTGAGACCAAGTTTGTGAGAAGAGTGAATGAGTGGGTGGTTATTTTAGATAGTGAATCATATGGGAGGGAGATGAGGATGGTGAGAGAGAATGAGGAGGTTATTGGGGCATGATGATGAGAGAAAGTTGGAGATAAGGTCAAAAGTAGTGGGACCGGTTGATAAAAAAAGTTTGAGATGAGATAAAAGTGGTGGGGGGATAAAAAAAAGATAATGATATAGTTGTGATAAAAATAATATGTATTAAAAAAAATAATGATATAATTATGAAAAAATAACCGTAACTTTGGTAATTATATTTGGTTTTTTTAACATCACCTCATATCTAAAAAGGATAAGTTTAATTGGGAATTATTGTTTAAAAAAAAAAGATAACCATGACTTTGGTGGTTATAATTGTTTTTTTAACCTCATCTCCTAGGGTCATGATAAAAATCTAGAAAGTATAAGTTTTAATAAGATAACCATAACTTTGGGGGTTATAATTGGTTTTTTTTAACCTATTCTCTTAGGGTTGAGGATAAGAATCTAGAAAGTATAAGTTTTATTAGGAAATATTATCTTAAAAAAATTAAAAATTTTCATATTTATTGTTTCAGTAAAACTTATCTCCTCATTCGACCTTCACTCGAAATTCTTAACAATGAATGAGACATTCATTTAAAGTTTTTGATTAAATTGTTTCTTCTTTGAATTTTGGAGGTTTTTTTTGTCCAACTTACAAAGTAATTAACGATGTATCTATTACAAGTTATGAAAATTCTACTATGTCATGCATCTAGACAAACATATTAAATTTAAGGGAAATTAAATCCGAGATTAACAAAATAACAATGCATGTATAATTTCGTTAAAATTTATGGATCTATATTCTGGAACATGACAACTAAGAATGCATACAATTAATAATAACAATTTATACGAAAATGAACATCTTTAACATATAAATAACATTCATAAAGATCGATTTTTTAATATATCATTTTACTATAAATAACTTTTTACGACAAAAACACAACAATGAGAATGTGGGGCGATGGGCAAAGGAGTGTGATACACCTAGGAAATGAGACCATGGATTCCAAATATTCCTCTAAGGTAATGATCAAATAGATCTTAGACTCAAGAACAAAAAGGGTTCGGTTTTCATTAAAACACACCTTAAGGCAAACAATCTTATGTTTCAAGACTCAAATCTTTGTATCTTTTTAAGAGTTGATGAAGGAAATCTTATAATCATCAACAAAATCCTTCAATAAAGATTGATTTTTCCAAAAACATGTCTAAACTGAATTGGACAACAAGACACAAGAAACAATAAAACAAGAAACAAGAAAAGAGGAATCCTAGATTAAGACTAACACCCAATTCTTATGTGACACAAAGAATTGAAACTTAGACTATCTTGGATTACCATAGATAGAAAAGTGGCGCCACCTTCAAAGAAGGACGGTAAACCACTTTTCTCCACAAAGCATCACACTTTGGAAGACTTGATTTGGTTCAATCACTGAACCTCTAAGAGAATCATTCTCTTGAAAGAGATGCATCACGCCAATAAGGCTCACGTTTTCTCAAACTTCAAAAACTATCTCATTCATTAAAAACATTACATTATATAGAAGTTACAATGTTCTCATGGCTGCCATGGTTTCCTACATGAAATGCTAATGATAAACAAGTCATTGATGGTTAATAAAAACCTTACTAATGATGATTAAACCAAATGTAACCACTCGGCCATTGATTGCTCCAATGATGATGAGAAATGTAACTCCCTCCTTGCTTTTAATGCTTGGCCGTGAACATGATTGCCTCATGAATTTGGGATTCAATTTGAAACCTCCTTGACTTTATGGCTGGATTGATGGAGTCTTAATGTTGTAACCTCCAAGACTGCATGACATCTCATGATGGCTTCTTTATGCTTTATCATTTCATGCCTTGGACGAATTCCTTTCATGAGGAAGAGGTAAACCTTGCATTCATTTTAATCATGATTGACTTCTTTTTAATGTCACTAATGATTGTGGTTACAAAACATTATTAATTGAGTTAAACTTTTGTAACGTCCACTTAGTAGCATTAAATGCCATTCAATCTTCATTTAAGTTCTTCACTCCACTTGATTCCTTGCCTTCTCATGTTTCAAAATTCGTGCACCCTTTTAACTCCACATTTATTGACCTTATTTCACGAGGAAAAGTGTCTTTATTAAGGGTATGTGTCCTCCAGAAGGGCTCCTTGTAGGGCAGACCCTTAAATTCTCCAATCTTGAGCTTATTTGTCTTAGGAATGTGTTGAGTCACCATGGTCTATCTTGAGGGGGCTATCATTCCCTCCCTCTTGAAGAGGATTTGTCCTCAAATCCTGAGGGTCCTAAAACAAAGAACACTCCTTATCAGTTAAAAATAGAAAACTTGGAAACACATTCACTTACCCTTCCAACACCAAGTTCATTGACATTTTTATTCTTGACTTGTCTAGTGTCCTAGACAAGGACTTATTTCTTTCAACTTTTGTGCTTATTCCCATCTTCCAAGATAAAACACAACCAAGACAAAACACCTTTAAGAACTTTACAATTGTTGGATGTGATTGATACCTCCAACAACAACTTCAACTTTGACCCATGCATATGCTTCACACTAAATGACACTAAAGAACTAAAAATTCTAGTCCTAAACGAATGAAAAGATGAATAACCTAACACATGGTTACATGGGTCTTGACTTCACTCAAGAAAAAGGACTCAAGCTAACTAGGAAATAATGAAAATTCCTATCTAAACATGGTTGCACAAATGAAACATGCACTTATCTTCTTTCATAGTTGGGGCATTGGTGAGTGTACCCTTTGGTACTTCATTCTTGGCAACCTGAAAATCCAATCAAACAATATGGTTCACAAGATAAGTGTTAGAAAGTTTAGAACTAAAGCAAAGCTCTCCACTCTTGTTTTCACTCAAAGTGTTTGCACTCATTTTACTCAAAGTGTTTGCACTCATCGTGTTTTCCTCAAGTTCATCTTGCTTTTCATTCTTTCTCACAAGTGTTTCACTCTTAAGCTTCTCACCCTCAAGTGTTCCACTCATGCTTTCTTTCACTCCCACAAATGTTTCACTCTTAAGCATCTCACTCTCAAGTGTCTCATTTATGTTTTCTTGCTCTCTTTTCTTTCATGGATTGGTTCAAAACTTTTCTCACCAAAAGCACTTCATTAAATTGTGCCATGTTTTCATTCTTACTTGATGTTGCATTCTTTGAGGTCGTGGACATCATAGAACATTTCAAGCCTTCCACTGAATTTGTGAAAAAGAATTATAACAAGAACAAAGTATATGTCCTCACCACACTCTAATTCTCACAGTGTATGCACTCAACACTCAATTCAGGATTTTTCTATAATGAATCACTCTTGCCTTTTTACCACTCAAGTTTTCCCTTGAGTTCTTAAAAGAACCACAAGAAAGCAAATCGAGAATGCTTTACCAAAAATTCAGCAACCAAAGACTCTAAGACTAAAAAACTCTAAGACTCAAAGTGTGTTTTAAGACTCAACAAGTTTGACTAAACACAAAAGAAATGGTTCAGCCACAAATCACAAACACACTATAACAACTCAAGACACAAAACAAAAGACTCAATAATGTGTATAAAACTCAAACACTTCTTGATCAAGATCAACATAACCTATTCGACCAAGAGAAAGAAATCAACACACTATTGTTATAGCATCTACAAACACAAAAGACAAACACAAACCAAGAGTCAACAACCAAACTTGGCCACGGTTTTACAACAAAACCAATTTTAGCCACGATTTTGAGCAACAAAACAAACAGCGACAAAACTCGCAACGGAAACGAAGAAAAAAACACAAAGAAATAACGACCAGAATAACTTAATCAATCACGGTTTGAATGTAACACATCAAACAGCCACGATTTTAGGTTGTACACCACAACTAACATTAGCGACAAGCAAAAATCAGTCATGGTTTTTAGCCTTTGAATGTTACTCATCAAAAACTGAAAACAGCCACGGATTAAACCGTCATAGGACAAGACAACACAAATAAAGAATCAAAAATTAAACAAAGAACAAGAAGATTAAACCTTAGAGAGAAAACTGGATCTTGATACCACTTGATAAGTAGTTTATTGCTTTGATACCAAGTTAATACACCCAGGAAATGAGACCATGGATTCCAAATATTCCTCTAAGGTAATGATCAAATAGATCCTAGATTCAAGAACAAAAAGGGTTCGGTTTTCATTAAAACACACCTTAAGGCAAACATGTCTTTGTATATTTTTAAGAGTTGATGAAGGAAATCTTATAATCATCAACAAAATCCTTGAATAAAGATTGATGTTACCAAAAACATGTCTAAACCGAATTGGACAACAAGACACAAGAAACAATAAAACAATAAACAAGAAACAAGAAAAGAGGAATCCTAGATTAAGACTAACACCCAATTCTTATGTGACACAAAGAATTGAAACTTAGACTATCTTGGATTGGATAGAAAAGTGGCGCCACCTTCAAGGAAGAATGGTAAACCACTTTGCTCCACAAAGCATCACACTTTGGAAGACTTGATTTGGTTCAATCACTGAACCTCTAAGAGAATCACTCTCTTGAAAGAGAGGCATCACACCAATAAGGCTTACATTTTCTCAAACTTCAAAAACTATCTCATTCATGTACAAACATTACAGTATATAGAAGTTACAATGTTCTCATGGCTGCCATGGTTTCCTACATGAAATGGTAATGATAAACAAGCCATTGATGGTTAATAAAAACCCTACTAATGATGATTAAAACCAAATGTAACCACTCGGCCATTGATTGCTCCAATGATGATGAGAAATGTAACTCCCTCCTTGCTTTTAATGCTTGGCCGTGAACATGATTGCCTCATGAATTTGGGATTCAATTTGAAACCTCCTTGGCTTTATGGCTGGATTGATGGAGTCTTAATGTTGTAACCTCCAAGACTTCATGACATCTCATGATGGCTTCTTTATTCTTCATCATTTCATGCCTTGGACAAACTCCTTTCATGAGGAAGAGGAAAACCTTGCATTCATTTTAATCATGATTGACTTCTTTTTAATGTCACTAATGATTGTGGTTACAAAACATTATTAATTGAGTTAAATTTTGTAACGTCCACTTAGTAGCATTAAATGTTAATCAATCGTCATTTAAGTTCTTCACTCTACTTGATTCCTTGCCTTGTCATGTTTCAAAATTCGTGCACCCTTTTGCCTCCACATTTATTGACCTTATTTCATGAGGAAAAGTGTCTTTATTAAGGGTATGTGTCCTCCAGAATGGCACCTTGTAGGGCAGACCCTTAAATTCTCTAATCTTGAGCTTATTTGTCTTAGGAATGTGTTGAGTCACCATGGTCTCTCCTGAGGGGGCTATCAGAGTGCCTGTCGACACACTAGTTTGTATAAAACAAAGCTGAAAAGAAACAAAATACTTGGTCTAAGGATGATATCGAAGCCCCAAAGAAGGGGGCTACAAAACATAAATGTCTTGTGTCTAAAGGAGACTGGTCACTACAAGAAATAATCCTATTACCGACGAAAAAATCTGTCGGAAACAGCCCAAATCCATCGAAAATTGTTACTTTCCGATGGATTTTCCGACGGCTACCAATCAGTCATAAAAAAGGGCGTTGGAAAACTTTCCGACGGAAAAAGACATCCGTTGGAAATACTGACGGACTTTTCCGTTGGAAAATCCTCGAAAAAATAATTTCCGACAGTAAAATCGATCAGAAAACAGAACAAATATTTTATTGAATTTTCCGACGGAATTATCCGTCGGTAATATTTTTATGGAAAAACCAAAATAATATTTTTTTTCACTTACCGACGGAAAAATCCGTCGGAAACGGTGTTTTTTTCTAAAAAAATAATTCTATATTTTTTTATATAATTACAAATCATTCTATAATTATTTATTTTCAAATTCTAAAATTTTCATATGAAACTGAAAAATAGAAATTCAATACTTACATATTGATATCATTAAAAATTTCATAATTTAAATTTCACAATCCATGCATCCAAGTAAAATAAAATCAACTCATCACAAAACATTCAAGTAAAACAAAACCAACTCATCACAACCCATCCAAACTGCGATAAAATATAAGTCCTAATTATTACTAATTGAGATAAGAGTCGTCTTCTCCATCACTGTGACGCTCTCTTTTCTATCTTGAAAATAAGTAATATTTCAGCACGGTCGTGATTCGTTCTAACATTTCGTTAGTAATATTTCTATTTCTGGTTGCCATAGAAAGACCTGCACTATGGGCTTTGGGTCACTAAAAAGGTCTTTGAAACATAAATGCTACTAACTTACTCAAAACATATTCAATTACCATTGAATACCATACTTAGCTGCATCATCGGGGCCATGAGGAACAGGACCAATGCTCTGATACCACCAAAGGGTGTGACGCTCTCTTTTCTATCTTGAAAATAAGTAATATTTCCAAATAGTTGAATACTTGCTATCAAAATTAGGACTAGAAAAAATTTTCCTTTCTAAATTAGTACTTGCTCAATTAGAAACCCTTTTTAACATGAACCATTATTTGAATTCGGCTTGGTAATATCTTAAGTTCGAAAAAGGCTTCCGAGAGAACATTTCCTTAATCATAGAAAACGTTATTTGTGATTCTCATTAAAATATATCATTTGTCTCTCGAGTTGGATTTGAGTATATAAAACATAAACTTATTGCCGAATCCTTTTCAAATAGAAATCAGAGTTCGCGGAAGTAAAATAGTACTTATGAGGCACTGCTGAGGTAAAGAAAACATCATATACATATATATGTCATAACATAAAACCCCATCAGTACAGTCAGTAGCAAGTGGTAAAAAGTCAAGATAGCAAGTTTGGTGAAACATATACAGACCAGCTGCATAAAATAAAACCTCACTCTAAGACCTCTCAAATATATACAAGATATGACAAAACTCAAAAGTAGAAGTCTCAGAGGAAGTCATCCGTGTCCTCAGCAGCTCCTCAGATCCTCCGCAGCTCTATCCCTAGGATCTAGGATCCAAAACATCTACGCTATGCAGGCTCCTATGAACCAGCGGGTCCACCTCTAGCTGAAACCGTCGGCTCGACATGCACCTCCTCCTCGCTCTCATCCTCCACAGGGTCCTCCTCGACCTCGCCCGACTGTGTAGAGACCCCACCACTGGGTCTAGGATCTGCAGAAGCAGTCCTATCAAAGTCAGTCGGACCAGGAGAAGGAGTCTCCTCAGTGACAACTCTATGGGAAGAAGGATGAGAACGAGTGGCAGCTCTGAAACGAAAACTATGAAAACGACGCATAGGTCGAGCCGGGGGTGGTCCTCTATATGTATAAAAGGGTGGAACATGCATAGTATAGACTAATGGGATCCTAAATCGACGAGGTCGCACTCGCACCAGAGGGTTGGGGTGGTAGAGAGTAATCTCCACCTCACCCTCAAAGGTGACACGGTGCTCCTCATACGTCCATATACCACTAGGGATAGGGCGTATCTCGATGCAAGCTAGGTATCTAGCCATCACCTAAACAGGGCACAGGGAGTAAGTATACACATATACATAATTGATAAAGACTAAATTACAAACACAAGTATATCATGGACAGATAATAATGCAAATACATATGAGCACGCCAATTTTTCAACATTATATCTCTTATAATGCAAGTGGCATGATGTATGATTTTCTATCCACAACTGAGGCCTCTAAAGTCCATCTTGGACGTCCATCCAATACACCCTTGTGTTCCCGGAACACCGACATTTGTTCCCAGAACATAATGTCAAACCATACTTGGATAATAAGCATCACTCCCGGAGTGTGCACCACGTTCCCAGAACGCATACGTTCCCAGAACGCATACGTTCCCAGAACGCATAAAAACAACCAGGTCCCGGACACTGGCCACATATCTATAATGTGTCATCAAGTAGGTTATAATTTGGTACTCCTGGAGTACCCTCCTCATATTCCCAGAATATGATAAACGTTCCTACCAACCAAACTTCCATTCTATATGGATACACAATTACCAGGGTTGGTTTTATCTTTGCATTAATTAATATGATTTGGAAATATTCCAATTTCTCCTTTTGAATGATTTATTTAAGGCATAATTTTTGGCATAAAATTCGCTTTTGAATTATCTCAAAACATGCCCTTAAACTTAGATTGGGAAAAACATAACCAATGGTATTCAAAAACCTAACTTTTTATTTTTCAGATTCAGGTACTAACCGGTTACGGTTTCAGGCTAACCGGTTAGAATTACAGACCTGAACTGTTTACCATTGTAATTCAGAAAACCCTTTTTCTTGAATTCTCTACCCAATCCATAAACAGGTTTAACATTATTTTATACCTCAAAAACCACTGTTTTCATCATTCAAAAGTCCAAATCACATTTTGTTTCCAAAAGAGCATAATTTCCTCTTGAAATTATCTCCTTAAATTAAGGTAATAACCCTCACCCTTAAATCTGAACCAAGCCAGTGTTATCAACTCCTTTGCAGATTATTTCCAATGAAATTAAAGTATAGATTTGAGTAAAACTAGTGAAACTTCAGGACTGTTTTATAAACTGATTTTCTTTTGAAATTTTGCAGTGTCTAACCGGTTACAAATATCGAGTAACCGGTTAGATTATGCAGTCAGTCCATTAAAACAAGAGTTTTGACATATCATTCTTTCCATTTCTCAAATCTAACCAAATTTCATCATTTACCAGGGTTCATATACCTTAAACAAATATATTTCATCACAGAAACAGATTCAATGTGCATGCATTAAGCTTCTTGCATCAAATTGCATAAAAATCAATATAACCACAATTCAACACAACAAAACTTAAAATAAGCATTCAAATGCAAATTCCAGTATCATTATCCATTGCATGCATCAACACAAAGTTGCTCAAAGCAACATTGAACTAAAATTTGGCCTCCATGCCTTTGTGCTTTTTCACACATAATGCCCTTTTTGAGTTTTGTTAACTCAAATCCTAAATACTTGATTTTTAGTCTAAATCTAGTATAAGGTAGACTTCTCTCATACCTCAAAGTCGATTTTGATGAGTATTACCACTGAACTTGAAGATCAATCCACATATTCCCACAAATCCACAGTTCTGCTCTCAGCCACGATTTTTATCAACAGGGTCCAAAGACCAGAAGATTTGACATAGCAATTGGCCAAAGAAATTGGGGAAAACAATTAGGACTCAATATAGGTAACATGCACTAGAGAATCAAAGAGATTTGAGGCTCAATGGTGAACTGTACTTACCAAAATCAAAGCTGAAATTCAACTTCCAGAACAGGAAGAAAACAGGACTCAGTTTCCCACTCTTAGCTTCCAAGCTTGATTCCTCCTCCCACACGAACACTCAACTCACAAGGTGTATATCACTGAAAAGCCCTTGATTCAAGCTTTTCAGAAAGATGTGTTTCGCTCTCTAACTCTCAAAGAAGGAGACGAATTGCTCAGCACGAATTTGGAACCCTAATTGTTCTTCTTCAACACAATTCAGTAGAACCAACCCCCAATTCTTCAGAATTCAACTATTTATAAACAAATTGAACTAACATGCAGGTTGACGCGTGGTTTTCCACTAGATTCAAGCTGTAATCGTGGCGAATTCGGGATTAATCAAGTGATTACTCATCAAAATCCACTAACCCAGTTTCTGGGTTCATCGTCTAACCGGTTATAGGGCATTACTAACCGGTTAGATTAGTTCAAAATTTAAAAATTAATATTTTTAAATCTTTCCCTCCAAGAACCTTTTCAATATTACATTTAAGTCCTCATTCAGGGACCAAAATGCAATATCCTTATATTTTGCATTTATTTGCCATATAAAAATATTTCAACTTATTTTTATATTTAAGGCTTAATTAAATACAAAACAAAAACTTGGAAAAATTTCTATAAATTAATAATAAAACTTTTTATTATTAATTTCCTATTATTCGGGAGACGAAAATTAGGGGTGTTACAATCACCATCATCATCATGTTGCTAATCAACTTGGTCATTTTGGGGGAGATCTTCCTGCATCTCTTCTTCGAGTAACACATCATGAGATGGACTACGAGCTGATGTTGATCACGGGGTGGATGACGATGCATCACCATGAGGTGAAGGTGTGTCTCCAAGAGGTTGTGTCGAAACCACCGGTGTAGGACGTGATGGCAGTGGCATAGCGGGTGGAAAAATTATAAGTTATTAGCCATATAGATTACAAGTTATAAGTAGTGATAAATAATTATACGTGCTCCACATAAATAAACAAAAGTGAAGTTGACAGAATAACTCACCTTTTGCTAAGTATGGATTCCTCACTCTGTAATTTCTAGTGCTCAAAGATCGCAGCAAGTCTTCCCTCTTCTATAACTCGGCTCTATACATAAATAAAGAAAAAAAAGACTTCACAAAAGTAAGGAGAAAGCATCATAATGTATCATAACTTATTCAGATTGTAGAATTTTAAAATTCAGAATTTTTGTAGTTTACTTATAATACATTGAGAAAGCATATGAGACAAATTATAGGTTGGTAATGTGTTTCACTCATCAGGGAAAACAATTTCAGACTGAGACATATTTACTGACAAAAACACACAAACAACCCTAAAAACCAGCAAAGAGTAAACATTTCTACTACATTAATGCGAACAATATTAGGCCTGAATTGCTTTAATAACAATGGCTGGAATGATAGTTTTCATCAATTCATTCTCGTCAAAACAAACAAGGTAGTCATGTGGGCTTGTACAAAGTCATTAATAAGACCTTCAGAGTATATCAATAAATCTCACACTAAAAGAATATGTATTGAGGAACGCAATATTGAGCAATTATAAATGATGGTCAGAAGTTTCCAACTAAAATTTTGATATTGCTCACTGCTGTAAAGTAAGAACTAAGAATGCTATACCAATTCCAAGCAATGCCCAAGCAAAAACTATGATATGAGAAATTAACCAAAAATACTATAAATAAATACGTTATCGTAATAGTTCAACACCATTTGGCTACTCTACCTTTTCAGCTGCTCACATGTTTGTCAACCAGATAGAAAGCTCTTGCTCTGAGTGAACATTAAATAAAAGTAACGGTTAAGTCCAGAACAGGCCCATATAGATCCAATTCTAAGTCATATCAGCCTGTCTACATCTTTGGAAGGCACAATTAATTATAAGAATGAATTACACTATTTGACAACTATAATACAGGAAAAAAAAAGATAAGAAGAGGAGGGAAGGTGCAACACAGCAAGAATCCAATATGTGTGCATACAGCTTCACAGACAACAGAAAATCCAAACCATTTGATTGCGAATATGTTGTATGATAACTACATGGTGAAGACAGATACTTGTGTTAATCTGACAAATTACAACACTAGCATGTTTGAGCAAGAAATAAATTTTGGAATGACGATTCAAGTAAACATTATTCTTCACTACCATCAAGTATGCCAAAAATATAGCCTAAAAGATCGGCATAATACAGTCCTCATTTATACAAATAATTAGAAAGAACCAAAAGAATCAAGAGTCAAGACCTTTTGTAAGATTCAAAAGATTGATGCAATACAGAGAGGATGGTCTAACCTTCTACAAGAGAACACTTGATCCTTTGGTATTCTTTAAAGAGTCCAAAGGATAAATTTGACATGGTTTCACTAGCAGTGTAGTCCACAAGTTTGATAAGCGGAATGGTGATTAGAGGCATTCCTTTTGATTTCTAAGAAACTAATTTTGCATAACTAACACCTGAAATACATAACACAG
This sequence comes from Crotalaria pallida, assembly GCA_037953625.1. NCBI lineage: Eukaryota > Viridiplantae > Streptophyta > Magnoliopsida > Fabales > Fabaceae > Crotalaria > Crotalaria pallida. Next base: position 79,652,729 of record CM075653.1, read on the forward strand.
AAAAAAGATGGTAGTGACCAATGAGTATGTTTCCTTATGAACCCTAAAGCACATTTTAAGAAAGAAACATAGCAATAGAGAACCCAATCCCTTCTTCGGTAATCTCAATTTACATATCCCAATTTACATATCTTTCTAAATTAAATCGCCTATCGAAGGAAGAAAGAAATAGGGAACGAAGGAAAAAAAAGAAAGAAGGAAATAGAGAACGAAGGAAGAAGAAGGTTACCTGGAGAAAGAAGAAGAACACGCGAAGAAGTAGGTTAATCGACTGAGAGAAACCCTTATCGTGCTTGTTTCAACTCCCAAAGGACTGAGAGAAACCCTTAGCTTGTTTCAACCCTTACCCTTAGGTTTTTTTTATATATCTGATCTCTTTAATTTTTTTTAATACTTTATCTCTTTAGTTCCGATCGTGAAAAGTGTTCAATATTTTTTATTTTATATCTTTTTGTATTGGGTCAGCCCCTAAAGTCATTATATTGAAGACTACTTTTATTATTTTGTATTGGGTCACCCCCGAAAACTTTTATATTGAACACTACTTTTTATTCTTAATATAAATTTAAGAAAAAGGCTAACAAGTGTCCTAAGTGAACTTGTTATGAAACCTATTGTAAATAAAAGTTATTGTAAGAAAATGTGATTTTTTATGTTTTCGAAAGAGTAATAAATGTGGACTTAAATTTTTTTCTATATGTAATAACATTAATAAGTGCTCTAAAGACACTTGTTAGCAAGACCCTTTTATTTCCAATTTCCAATGTCATTAATTATTTTTTTTCCATAAATGTGTCATCTATTTATTCAACACTTTTAAATTCCCAATAATAATTATAGGGATAATTTTGTAAATGTATACTCTCTGATCCTTTTGAGTATACATTTTTAATTAAGGGTTAGATTTGAAATAGTATATCAAATTTTCACATTTTCAATATCACTAACAAATTTAACTATCTTCCTTAATGGAAGAGAAAAATATCAAAAGTGTCTTATAAATAAGACCGAAGAGACCATGTAATAATAATAAAAAAAAAGAACCTAATGAGTACTCCTTATGGTTTGAAATATAATAAACAACAAAAAATATACTTCCTTGTCTCTCTGTATAAGACCCTTTGGGATATTTCACGTCCATTAAGAAAATTGGTTAATTTAATTAATTATATTTGAAATATTAACATTTGATATGTATTTTCAAAATTATCACTATTAATATTACTGGGAAAAAGAAGTGTTAAATAAATAGGGGTGTATGTGGAAAGAATTGAAGTAATTAATGGTTATTGAAAACTGTTATGGGGTCTTATAAAAAAGGCAAAAAAAAGTGTCAAAATGTCTTATATTTAAGGTTAGAGATAGTATCTTTTTTTTGGATGGTGTATTAAATATTTACATTACCAATCCAATACCACAAACCATAATAACTAACTTTTTAAAGATGTGGAAATTGATAAAAGTGACTTATTATAAAAATCGGAGGGAGAATTAAAAAATAAAGAAAAATACCAATAATAAGTATCCATAGAACACTCTTTAATATACCAAAAAAAAAAGTAAACCCTAAACCCTAAAATGTTATTGAAAAATGTTATTTTAAATAAATTGATAGGTTTTATGTGTATGTTACTTTTCCAATTGCATATTGTTTTTTATTGATTGCTTAAAGAATGCCCTTATATGACACTCATTATTAGCAAGACCCATAATTAAACTAAAATAAACAATAACGGTTTCTGACGGACATATTCGTCAGAAGACAGAAGGCATATATAAAATATTTTGGAAAATAATATTAATTATTTTTTGTTTTTTGAAAATAATATTAATATAAGTTTTGTTTTAAGATAAATAATATTAATTATAATCTTTAATTAGTTATAATTATTTTTTACTGCAAAAGAGATTTTCCGACGGAATTATCCGTCGGAAAATAAAATACATTCCATCGGAAAGTCCGTTGGAAACATGAAGAGTTATATTTTTAAATTATTTTTCCCGGCGGATTTGATCCGTCGGAAAAGGGGTAAATAATATCTGTCGGAAAATCCGTCAGAAAAGAGTGAAAATACTTTCCGTCAGAAAATCCGTTCGAAAATCCGTCAGAAAAGAATAAAAATGATTTCCGTCGAAAAATCCGTCGGAAAAGAATAAAAAAATGCTTTCCGTCGGAAATTCCGTCGAAAAATTCGTCGGAAAACGCGAAAAATCACAAATCCGTAGGAACGTGTTTTCCGACAACAATTTCCGTCAATAAACACAAAAAACACTGACGGCTTAAAGCCCGTCGGAAAAAATCCATGAGAAAACAACTATATTTCTTGTAGTGGGTGTTGCAGAAGCAATAACAGTAGCAAGGAGACAGTGACAAGCAGGGACATCGAAGGGGAAGCAGGGTTTTTTTACTATTTTTGTGCAGAATGGTTTTTCTAAGTAAATTACCTCCAACAAAAAATTTTCATCCCATGAAGTGAGGGAAATAGCTCTATTTATAAGAAAAATTAGGTTAAGAAAATTTATTAAAAATCAATTCTCAATCTTTCAATAAAAAAATGATTATCATTTCCAAATATTTTTTATTTAAAAAAATATCCTCAACAAAATTAAATTAATTCTCAAATTTTTGAATTATTTTCCATCAATTCGTAAAATATTCTGAATTTATTTTCACATGATTCTCACAATATATTCTTTTGAATTGATTTTCAATCTTTTCAAAAAGATGATAATCTTTTTCAAATATTTTTTATTTGAAACAAAAAAATTTCAATAAAAAAGACATCATCAACTAAATCAAATTGATTCTCAAATTTTGAATTGATTTTTAAAATTTTTGAATTGATTGTGGAAATTCGAATTGATTTTGAATATATAAAAAAATGATAATATTTTTTCATATATATTTGATTTGAAACAAAAAGTTGTTCTTTTTTTATAAAAAATATCATGGACTGAATCAGATTGATTATCATTCTTCTTTAATTGATTCTCAAATTTTGAATTGATTTTCAATATTTTTCGAATTGATTTGTTAAAATTTTCAACGCTGAAATAATTTTTATTCTCAAAAACATAAATCATTTTTAGGACATAATTGAAAAAAAAAGTCCTAAAAGCAACCAACATTTTTCATTTTAATCCTTTTTAACAATGTTAGTGTTATCCTTCATGCCCGTTAGCCATTCTACGTGCATCATATGGAGGACCTAATTAAAAAAATTTAAAACTTAATGAGACCTAAAGAAACAATTATACAAACTAGTAAGTTTTCTCGTGCAATGCACGAGTCATTTAATTTGAGATATTAGTATTGTGTGAGAAATTTCATTTGACAAAGTATGAGTAAAATATTTTGAATTTGTAATGTATAATATTAAATTACTATTTAGTGATTAAATTTTGAATAGGCAATGTGTAGTTTTTGTTTTATATCATGTAAAATTGAATTTATTAATTTTTTGTATTTTATAAAAGTAAAGTTTCCAATCATAAAAGACAATAATTTTGACTTTTATATGTAGTTTATATTTAAGAGGTGTTCCAACTAATATTTATGTCATATTGACATGTTGGGTACGTAGTTTAAATTTTGGATGTAGAGCTTCTATTTCTAATATTTTAGGCTGAGTATCATCTTCTGCATCTGAGGATAAAATAAGTACCAAAAGAGTTTATATAAGATACAATAAACACAATAATTCAATAATGAAAATCAAACATTTAAATAAATAGCGATAGAAGTTAGATTTAGAATTTTTTCTGGCTTTACTTAAAAAAAAAAATTAGAAATGGTAAATACAAAACTTTTTCGACTTTGAACATCACTAATTCATCATGAACCTGAAGCAAGAAAAACAATATATTCATAACTAAAATTCAGAAATCCAACATTTAAAAAAATTAATGTACAATATCATAATCAAAACCTTCTTGATTCTTTTCGAAATCTCCTATACTTCTAGGCCGCTTGCTTGCTCTTTTACTTTCCATAATCAATAAAAAATTATAGCTACAAAAAAATAAAAAACGAAATACATAATTAATTGACAAATATATATATATATATTTACATAGCACTTTCAAATTACAAAACTAAGACTTTATGAATTATTGAAATCCAAATTAATCTATTTTAGGGAACCTCTTTTATTGAAATCCAAGCATGATGCAACCAATGACCATGATTTTTGTCTCTTTGAATCCCCTTCCCCAGAAATATCCAACATTCCCTTATCAAATGCAATCGATGAGGATTAGTTTTCTAAGGCCTTGGTGCCGCGTTTCGTTTGTTTCTTTTCCAACTTTAGCAAAAAATAAAATGCCTATTGAATTATTGCATAGTAAAAATTTCAGCATTATGAGAACTTAAAACTATAACACACGCTAACGAAAGAAAGTTTTAGAGATTCTATATTTGAGAACCATATTTTTTAAGGACTCAAATTATTAGGTGCTAAGAAAAAAATCGTGAGGATTGATAAAGGAATATTATATCATTTCCAAATTTTCTAAATGAATGAAAAAACGTGAGGCAATGTTTTCCGATACGTCTTGTCCTGCACATCCATTAAGCAGTGACTACAAAAATTCATTTGTTCTCATTATAATATTCCCTCCAGGTTGTATTTGTTAATATAATCTTAGCAATAATATATTTTCCACAGGCACAAATTTAAAGAGACAACTAAAATTTACCTGTATGTGTTGTGGCTATCTTGCTATGCACAGGTTTTATACTCAAACTTGTTCCTCTTGATAAATTAACAATAAGAAGTTTCACCGAGATTCTCTTGGTAATATTCTCTTGATGTGATTTAGTTTGAGACCAAATCTTAGGAGTTTTGTATCTTAGCTTTTTTCTTTTGCAAAAAAAGAGACTATCATACTATAACAGATAAAGAAAGAAAGAATGAAAGAAAATGAAAAGATTTTTGTTTGAATGGATATGGATGGATGTGATTTACTTGCAATTGGATGGTTGAGATTAGAAGGGAAATTAGGAGAGAAAGTGGGAAATTAGAAAGGAAAGTAAGATTAGCAATAAAATTACTTTCAACTTCTCCTATTTTATAATATGTTGATGATAACTTAAATTTGAAAGTAACATTTTGCTGGTTTAACAAAAATGTGGTATTTTTGCATATTGTCACTCGGCCATGGTCATTGACTAACAAATCCAAGAACCAAGTTCATGACTCTTTGTTTCCACAATCAACAATCTCAAATACAATCGGTAGCATTTGGTTGTTAGGATATGTGTCAAGGCTTTTTTACCTAATTGGGGCCAATTTGAAAACTATTTACCAATTTGGAGGGGTTTTGAAACTATTTTCCAGGGAGGGGTCGTTTTTGCCATGCTGGAATTTTTTTTTTTCACCACGTGGCAGCTGTAGCGCCACCGGTCCCCATTGGTTGGGGCTGCCTCAACTTTTAAAAAAAAAAAAAGGAAAAAGGTGTCGGTGGGGAGCCAGCAGCGCCACGTGGCAGCTGCTGGCTGGGTGGCGCCAGTCAAAGTAGCGCCACCCGGGTGGCGCCGGTGCTAGTAACGCCACCCCCCGCAGCGTGACACGTGTCACGCTGTCCCCCCCCACCCAACCACCGGATTCCCCTATCCCTTTCCCAGATTTCCCTTATCCCCCACCCCTACCTACCCTCTCCGTCCCTTATCCCCCTTTCTCTATATATTCCATCTCCCTCCCCTTTCTCTATGTAATTTTTGTAAAGTTAAAAGTGACGGATCAACTGGACCTGGGTTAAGCGACATTTTGTCTCACCTACAAAATATTATTAAAGTGTTAATAATAAATATTATTTCTAATAAAGATTGAAAATAATTAAACAATGATATATAAATAAATAATAATGATAATGAATGCTGAATAAAAATTACTAAACACAAAATTAAAAGAATAATAAATACAATGATAACAAAAATTAAATAATTAAAGTGTTAATAATAAATACTATTAGTGAAAGAGATTGAAAATATTTAAGCAATGATATATAAATAAATAATAATGATAATGAATACTAAATACAAATTACTAAATAAAAAAATTAAAAAAAACCATAAATACAATGAAAATAAATATTCAGAGTACCAAAAAAATTTTCAATATTTATAATATTGGTACATGACAACAAAAATTTAATACAAATAAAAATTAGAATACTCAAAATTATTTACCTCAACCGGAGATTCTTCAAACTATTTCTTTAAACGGGGTTGAAAATAATTAATTAGCAACAACTAAAATGAAAGAAGTGTTTTTACCAAAAAAAAAATGCAAGAAGTGTGTGAATTAAGTTTATAAGAATAAGTGAATATAAGTTAGGGAGGGAGATGAAATATATAGAGAAAGGGGGATAAGGGACGGAGAGGGTAGGTAGGGGTGGGGGATAAGGGAAATCTGGGAAAGGGATAGGGGAATCCGGTGGTTGGGTGGGGGGGTGGGACAGTCACGCTGCGGGGGGTGGCGCTACTGGCACCGGCGCCACCCGGGTGGCGCTACTTTGACTGGCGCCACCCAGCCAGCAGCTGCCACGTGGCGCTGCTGGCTCCCCAACGACACCTTTTTCCTTTTTTTTTTTTTTTTAAAGTTGAGGCAGCCCCAACCAATGGGGACCGGTGGCGCTACTGGCACCGGCGCCACCGGTGGCGCTACAGCAGGTAGCGCCATTGCCACGTGGTGAAAAAAAAAAAAATTTCAGCATGGCAAAAACGACCCCTCCCTGAAAAATAGTTTCAAAACCCCCCCAAATTGGTAAATAGTTTTCAAATTGGCCCCAATTAGGTAAAAAAGCCTATGTGTCAATGACGATAAAAAATTGTCTACCATTTATTGTTCCAATTAAATCCCATTAAGTTTTAAGTTTTTTCAATGAGGTCCTTATTGGGACCCATGTAGGATGGCTAACGTAGTTAAGAAAGTAAATAACGAAAACAAATAACATGAAAAACATTAATCACTTTTAGGATGTAATTGAAAAAAATCATGAAGTTGAAAACTTACAAAATCTAAGATGGCAAAAACATTAATTTTACCTAAATAAAAGTAAAATTAATATAATAAGAAAGTCAAATATCAAGTTAATTTTTTTAAAACAAAAATAAACACAGAATCTAGTAGTCGTAGAAATGTTTAATAGAACGTGTTTAAGAGTAGGGGTGTTCGCGGATCGGTTCGGTTTGATTTTAAGGCAAAATACCATCCGATCCGATTACAAAATATATGTGCGGTTCGGTTTGGATCGGTCCATTATATTAGCAAATCCAATTAGATCCAATCCAAAAAAATACTTGCGGTTTCGATTCGGTCTGATCCGGTTTCAAATTTCTTTTTTTTTTTCCATGTTTTCATTTATATAATATATATATATATATATATATATATATATATATATATATATATATATTCCAACATCATTGTTGCAAGGTAGTCCGAATTTTTTTGTGTGTCAATCTATTCTGGTCTTAAGCTAAGGTCACACACTTCTCTCAACTTACAACACAACTAGATTACACTGCTACAATTTTATCAATTGATGGCGGTATTTCAAGGGCGGTTCCGTTAAGGAACAGCCTTCTTTAATTGAAATGTTTTTAAGAGAAGGGTTGTTTATCCTAACCAGCCTAAAAAAGTTAATTTTTAAGGGCTGTTCCGTTAAGAAACCTCCTTTGTTTAGAAAATTTAAAATCCAAATTATTATTAAAGAGGGTTGGTTTGTAGAACCGCCCGCTTAAACCGTGAATTAAAAAATAAAAAGGAAAATAAAATGAAAAGGAGCCTCACTAGGTTTCTTTGCATGCCATTGTTATACTGCTCAATCTCGCCGCCTTCAACTTCCACTCTTCGACGCAGAGAACACGAAGCATGGAAGACCGGCCACCGCCACCACTCGGAAGCAGGGAACGAAGGCCATCACATCAACGTAGTGGGTTCTTCTTCTTCGTTTCACTCCGTTGTCTCATCTCCGGTTTGCGATCGTCTTCTTCGGTTCTTCCGCCTCCGGTTCTTCTCCTCTCCAGTTCGTCTTCGTTTCCGCTGTTCGCTAGTTCGTACACCACCGTGCGTCGTTCTTATCCTTGAACAGAACTCGAAGGGGAACAAAACTTCGATGGAGAGTCGATGGAGAACAGAACTCGTTGGAGCGTCGATGGAGAAGAGAATAGAGCATCGATGCAGAACTCGTTCACCGACACTGCCATCCATCGCCGTCGCTGTTGTTCAGCACCAATTCGATTTGAAACCTTATTCTCACAGCCGTGATTCGATTCTCTGAGATTGAGAACAAAATACCCTAATCCGCGAGTTCTTTTACAAATATACCTTGTTCTTATTCTTAATTCAATTCTCTGAAATTGGGAATAGAAAACCCTAATATGAGTTTTAGTTTATGATTTGTTTGGTAATTTTAGTTTTATTCCCTAATTTTCGTTTTTGGTATAGGAGATTCTGGATTAAATTGAATAAAGGTAAGAGTTCATTATTCATTTGAAAATGTATTCATTATGCTTATTGATTTGACAACTTAATTCATTTGCATTACAATGAAAGTGAAATTTAAAAAGTATCAGATTTGGTCAAAGCAAAGAAGTCTCTGTACAAGTCTGTTAAATTTGTTTGAATGAAAATCTGATATTTGCCTTATTACTTATTAGTGTGTTGTGTTGGTTATGATGTTTTCAGCTTGCTATTTCAAACTTTACTAGTTATTGGACAAAAACACTTATGTTGTGTTTTGATTTCATACTCAGGTCTTATTTTGCTTTCATTTGATTTTGAATTTCACATTAGTGAGTTTTTGTGTTTATGAGTTAGTAACTGATTTTTGTGTTTAATGCATATAGTTGTTGGAGATATTTGATATCTTTGGTTTATTAGATTATTTTGTGTGTCTCATTCTTTGTGACTTCTGTGATGATTTTTAAACTTGTGCCCCATCGAATAATGCAAAACTTTCATTTCAGTTATTTGGCTTCTGATGGATTATGTTTCTGGGAACAGTACTCTATACTTCTGCACCTCATCACTGTTCTACTAAACAATCAAATAGGAGTATAGGAGTAAAACTTAATTTGGGGTGGGGGAATTATGCATTTCGAAGTTTTGGTCGTAGCTTCTGTAGTTTGTTTTTTGTCATACATCATCATGGATTGGACTTTTTATTTTTAAGTTTTTTTTTTGTTTTTTTCGCACAAGTTGTTTTGTTTGTGTATGTTGTAATAGTTGAGTGGCGTAGACATTTGCAAATTGGTTTCCAGCACTATACTATACTTGTAGTAATAATGTATGAGCAAATTGGTTAAGGATGTTTTAAGGCATGATGAGGGACAGAGTATGACTTTTCAGACCCGTTTGGGATTGAATATGTAACTATGTGCTTCCTAAATTCTAGAGAACCTTGGTGACCATTCCCAATTTTTCTTTTTTAAAGTAATTTTTTTTTAACAAACTACTTGAATGTAGGAATTAGATTGGCATGATCTTCCCCATATTCTTAGTTGACAACTTTTTGGGGTGATCTTCACTCACTTTGTTTAATTTAATCCCTTCTGACTCATCTGCTATTCTCTTTTAAATAGCTTGATTATTACAACTTTTTTTGAATTTAACGAATTTGCAATTCTGTTAAGTTGATATTAAAATGGTTTATCGAGGGATTCTATGGTCATTTGTGGCGCCATTTAGGCTCTTGCTTGTACAAGTGTGCCATGTAAAGCACTTAATAATTCCATGTAGCCCATGATTCTGTGATATTTTCTGATTCAGTGGTGGATTTTAAAAGACTCAGCAACATATTAAACCTCTTTGGATTTCTTTTTGACTAAGCTGTTGCCTGTAATCATTGTTAATGGACATTTTTGACTTTGTAGATGTTGTAACTTATTGCAACCTCAATGAGATGTCTTGGCCCATGCGTAATGTTCTATCTTGCTGCTGTTGTATCTGACTATTATGTTCCTTGGAAGGACATGGTATGAAATATGTTAGTTCTTTATTCCATGGATGTTTTAGTATTAACTCTAATATTGGTTTAAATAATTTTGTTGTTGGTTAGAGTACAAGAAATTTATCATTCCAAGAATAATCTTGCACTGCTGCTTGCATCAAAGATTTGCGCTTGACCTATAATTTAGAGAATTTTCCCACAGCTTCATTTATAATTTGTAAGCATAGGAAATGACACATAGCTTAACTACTCTTGTTTCCATGTCAATAAGGTATGTTGGGTGGCTGTAGTCTATAGATTGGTTGTGTGAATTAAGGCAATAGCTTGCAGTACCCTAGAACTGGGAGGATACTTCTTAAAACTAGTCTAGATGGTATTGCATCCTTTTTCATCCACCATAAGTGTGTGGTAATTTAAAACTCCCCCTGGTTTTAGATTGATAAGTACATCAAATATGTCAAGATGTGCAGACATACATTCAAGGAAAAATTAGATTTGTTTAGCGTGGTTGATTATTAGCATAAAGTTGCACTATTGTAAATATATAATACTAGGTGGCTAGAATTATTACATTTCAATGATAAGATTTGCTTGACTTGGTAGTGTGAACTTGTTATATGTTTATCCTGCAGGTGGAGCACAAAATTCAGTCAGGATCTCATCTTTTGGACGTGCAACTAGTTCAAGTGCCAAAGATGCTATCGGTGCTCAGGAAAGATTGGGCTCCCCTGGCTTTCTGCGTATCGTTCAAGGTATTGATAGTGTTTAAAAAGATCTATGTGGACTTACACCGTTTTCACAGTTACTAAATACAGTCATTAGTGATTGATTAGGTAAAATGTCTTGATATGGGGAATTGAGTAGGTTTTGCTCAAGGAACATAGTCCAAATGTGCTTAGCCTAACTTTAGATGGGATGGTGCCTTGTCCTTTCCAGTTTCCACAGCTATAGAGATTGGACTAACATAACTGATAATAATCTTCTAAATCAACTGCACTATCTATCTTTTCTCTTAAGAATATGTGGATAAATGTGGATTGTACAAATGAAAATAAACACTTTGAGATCTGAAATAGCATGCCTTGTGAATTGTAATAGGATCCAAATCCGGCCATATAATGATAATAGTATTCAAGTTAGTGAAGTTATTTTTCTTTTTTTCAATCCAAGACTTCCAAATATATCAAGAGCTGTTGTATAAATACTTTGATACATTTTAGCCTGGTTGACTAAGATTTAGCTTTTCTCATTGATTTATTTAGAGACAGATTCAAACATTCTTCTAAATAAGGCTTGTACAGCTCTTGAAAAGTACAAGATGCATGCAGTTGTTGCAAATGAACTCACAACTCGCAAGGAGCAAGTTGTGGTTGTTACTAGTGCCGAGAAGATTATTGTTCAGGATAAGAGTGTCTCTGGTAACGATGTGGAGAATCCGCTGATCAATCTTCTTTCCAAGAGACATGCCGCTTACATTAAGGATTTATGCTCTAGTACCCTCTTATTTCGAGGTGTTATGTCTTATGTATTGATATATCTGGTAGGGGTACTGTAATTCTAGGTGTTTTTTTTTGTTGTTTCTCTTTGCTCAATTGGTGGTAAATCTGTTACTGCTGAGCTGGGTGCCTTTTAATAAAATTTTCTCTTATAAAAAAAATTGGTTGGATTAAACGTCTTGTATTATATGTTTTTTAGAACTATTATATATATGGTATTGCCATAATTATTTATTTATGCCAATGCAAAATAATGCAAACAGGGAAATTAAAAATTTAGACATTAGTTCTATAATTAAAATATCCAAAAAAGAAAGACTAATAAAAAAAAGAGGGCAGGTCTTAAAACACAATCTAGTTAAAAAAAAATGTAAAGGAGGTTATTTAAATTAAAAAGGGCAGTTCCGAACTGCCCTCTTTGAAATAAAGATGGGAACTACCCCTTTTTTAAAGTAGGTCATTTTAAAAAAAGAGGGTGGTTCTGAACCGCCCTCTTAAAAAAAAAGAGGGCGGTTCCGAATTACCCTCATTAAAACAATACTTTTAACGACAATAGATTTAAGGGGGGTTCGGAACCGCCCTCTCTTAGGTTAAATAATCTCTTTCAAAAGGTTTTTTTTAGTAGTGTTAGCAAAACAAATATATTCAATAGTGCAAGACAAGGCATGGTACATTTCACAAGTGGTATGAAAATTGAAAAGTACAAGTACTATAATACTATTTGAGAAAAAACAGATAAAGAAGAAACATACCTCATCCTTCATGGGACCATTGAAATCATCAAGGAGCAGAAAATTGATGAAGTCATTGAGGCTGAGTCCTTGTCCTTGACACCCATCTGCTTTGTTACCGCTATTTATAGTGCTAGAATTTCCTACTTGCAAAACCTTCTCTACAACTGGCTCCAAATCATTTATAGTGCAGTCCTTTTCCCATTGGTACTCCAAAACACCATGAACAGCAAAATTTAAAATGGCAACACACAAGTTAAAGATGGTAACACACTAACACTAAAGAAAAATAGTAACAAAGTAAGAAATGGTGGAGAAATTTTACCTCTATTGCAGGCTTGCAACGACGGGTTTAATTTGGCACGAAAGAGCGAGATGGTGGCGACGGGTTTGAGGTCGAGTAATCGAGCGAGACGGTGGCGCCAACAGGGAGTGAGAGAGCAACGAGAATCAGGTTCAGTTGTGCGGTTGTGCCGAGAGGAGTGAGAGGTGGCGGCGGTTTGTGGCTGCTTCTGGGTGAGCTTGCGGCGGCGTTTAGGTCTTTGAGAAATTGGGAGTGTTTGTGGCTTTGTGCTTGTGGGCTGTGGCTGCTACGGTTTGTGAGTAGAAGAGGAGAAGGGAAAACCTAAACACAATTACAGACCTAAATAAACGTTGCGTTTTGTGCACATATAAAGAAGGATCAGTTCGGACCGGTTCGGTTTTTTCAGTGAAATCGAAAACCGAACCGAACCGATCGGTTTTCAGAATTTGAGTCCAAAAAAAAAACCAGTACATGCGGTTTTTTTTTCGGTTTTCGGTTTTTCGCTCCGGTTTTGAAGTTTATAATTGGTCCGGTTCGGTTTTGAACACCCCTATTTAAGAGTGTGGTGATAATGTTATTTTGAATGAGAAAAAATTTCTTTAAAGTAAACTTGATAACACATCACGAACATAAAAGTGAACTCACTCTTGTTTAGATAAGATGCATTTAAATCTCAATTAATTTAAGTTAGTCAAGGGTTAAAGGTAAATGCACACGTAATGCCTTTTCGCTTTGCGAACAAACTCATTTTATATGAGTTTTATTTATTTTCTTAGTTATATAAGGATTTAAATTTTTTAAAAAGTAAGATTGTCTTTCGTACTATGGGTGAATGAAATAAAAAATATAAGTCAATGTTTCGTTATTCAATAGTTTCCTTTTACTAAAAGCGTAATTGAATAATAAATCAATCTTTTTCTTTGAATTTCAAAAAGTTTTCGTATTCCTTTACCCAAAATTTAGATGAAATAAATAAAATAAAAATATAAAAACGGTGATTTATCTTCCATATCATTACACTTTTCATTTTATGATCTCTCATTATATTTTACTAATCTCTAAACTTCAAAAAATATTACTAAATAGATAAAAAAAATTTACTTTTCATTATGAAAAAGTATATCTTAATTCACTAAAATATGATATAGCCCCTTTACTTGGTCACCATAAAAAAAACCCAAATCCATATCTATTATTAGTATGTGTTTTATCTTCTTATCTTCTCAAATCTATTAGTGAGTATATAATATTTTGGTTTTATTCGTTTAAGAATTCTTTTTTTATCATCAAAAATCTATTTTGCGCTCCCCCTTCTCATAATCTCATCTCATCTCCTATTCTCACATAGACATAGTTTCAGACAGAAAGCCAAAGGGAAAAAAGAAGAAACCCGAATAAGAAAAATACCCGAAATTGAGCTCCGTACCCATTTGATTGTCGCTTACCCCAGTCTCATTCGCTTCCTTCCCCATTTTCATTTTCATTTTCTTCTCTCTCACCTATTTTGTCTTTTTTCTATCATGCACCTCCTCCATTCCTCAATCGCTCCATTTCCCTTCGATTGAAACCACCGCCGCCACCATTCAACGATTCCTCATTTTTATTTTCTAACTTTCCCTTTCAGACTGTAAAATTTGGGGTTCTCAAGTTACCGCGCCTCACTGTATTATTAATATAAAATAGCGTGAGTTAGGGTTTTTGTTTTCTCTCGGTGTAATTTTTACATTGAAAAAAGCTGATTTTATTCGTTTTAGGAACTTTGATTGTTCCAATCCTAGGGTTAGGGTTAGAGGATAATGTGTATACTCTGTGTGATTCAAAAGTGGTCTCGCCGGGTCGCCACGATGCTGCCTTGGTTGGTTATTCCGTTAATTGGATTATGGGCACTCTCTCAGCTTCTGCCACCCGCTTTCCGCTTCGAGATCACTTCTCCGCGCCTCGCTTGCGTTTTCGTGCTGCTGGTCACTCTCTTTTGGTATGAGATTTTGATGCCGTGGCTGTCCGCGTGGAGGGTTCGCAGGAATGCCAGGTTGAGGGAGAGGAAGAGGTTTGAGGCCATAGAGCTGCAGAAGCTGAGGAAGACCGCCACCAGGCGCTGCAGGAATTGTTTGAACCCGTATAGGGATCAGAATCCTGGAGGGGGACGGTTCATGTGCTCGTATTGCGGCCACGTGTCAAAGCGGCCTGTGTTGGACCTGCCGGTGCCCCCTGGGATTGGGATTTCGAGCTCGGGGATAGTTAAGGAGTTGATCGGGAAGAGCGGGAAGATTTTGAATGGGAAGGCTTGGAATGAGAATGGGTGGATGTGTGGTGGTCAGGACTGGTTGGAGAATGGGAATTGGGTTTCGGGTAAGGGCGGTAGTAGTAGTAGTAGTTGGAGGGTGAATGGGAGTAGTGGGGGTGGTGTTTTCGCCGGAGATGAGGATTGCTTGACCGACAAGTCTTATTGCGGTGTTTTGGTTTTCGCCTGCAGGGTTTTGACATCTTTTTTCTTGAGCATTAGGTGGCTCTGGGGGAAGATTTTCAGGATTGGTTCCTCGAGGGAGGAGTGTTCATCAGATTTGGAAAATATAGGTAAACGGGGCGAGAACGGGGGAGGAATTAATGAGAGTAGAGGGGAAAAGGCGCGCAGAAAAGCTGAGGAGAAACGGCAGGCTAGGTTGGAGAAGGAACTTTTGGAGGAGGAAGAGAGGAAACAGAGGGAGGAGGTTGCCAGATTGGTGGAGGAACGTAGGAAACTGAGAGACGAAAAAATGGAAGCGCAGAAAGATCGCAGCAAACCGTTGCATCCCGCCAGGGACAAAGATAGTAGGAAAGAAGCCGAAAGGAAGCGCCAGGAAAGGAGAAAAGAGAAAGATAAAGGGTCTAGTAAGAGCAACTCTGATGTAGAAGAACTGGAAAAAAGAAGTAGCAAGGAAAGTGAACGGAAGCGGGAGTATGATAAAAAGAGTGAAAATGATTGTAGAGAGCATCACAAATTTGTGTCGGAAAGTGGGAAGGGACAAAGTACTGACAGTGTACATGGTAAAAATGCTGTAAACAATTATAACCGAGGATGTACTGGAGCTAGGTATCTTGACCGTATGCGGGGAACAATTTTGTCTTCTAAAGCATTTGGTTTTGGAAGGGGTACTAATGCTCCTGCCAGTCCAGTGAAAGATAACAAGACTAACAGTTCTGTAGATCATGTTCATACTTCTTCCAGTAGGAGAGATATAGGTCACCCTGAACGTCCGACTGCAAAATCCAACACAAACGGAGATGATAGGAACATTAATCATTCTGTAAGCTGCCTTGCTTTGTATCATTGTTTCCTTGCATTCAGCATGATAGTGTTCTAGTAGGTTCTTTTGAAGTGATTGATGTTGGAATTTTAATTACTTCTGTTTTTGTGATAACTTTAGGTTGATTTTACAAATTAGTGTTATATCTAAATCTTTTCACTAACTTCTAGGTGTTTTTGCCCACATCCTAAACTTCGGGTCTTTGGGATTAATGAATAATGTCGTAGGATGCTCCAGTTAATATAGATTACTTGCTTTGTATGATAACCTGAACAAGATTTTTAATAGAGAGTAGTGTTACAATGATGATTTGATCTCTGCAGGTTCTCCCACAACCACAGCCATGGGCAGCACCTAAAAAATCATGGCAGCAATTATTTACTCGATCCCCATCTGTTCCTCAGTCTTCAAATTCAAATGTAATATGTAGACCAAATTCTAAAATTCAAGCAGAAGACAGAAGCCCACAGCTATCGGATCAGTCATCAGTTACACAATCTTTTGATAATCCAATCCATTTTGGTCTTCCATCACCATTTAATCTCTCCACCTATCCAAATGGATCAACCAACAATTGCTTAGGTTTTTCTCCTCCCATTGAACCCTTATTCTCTCCAGTTAGAGAGGCATCCCATGACTTTAGACATGAAGAGCAAGAGCTTTTTGAAGACCCTTGTTATGTTCCAGATCCGCTATCCTTGCTTGGGCCCGTTTCTGAGTCACTTGATGATTTTCAGTTGGATTTGGGAAGTGGCTTTATCACAGATATGGAAGTAGATAAACCTCACACCTCAAAAAACTCAACTTCTGGTGCTGACGTCAATAAGCCATCTCCAATTGAATCTCCACTGTCCCGAGAAAAACATAGCTGTTCTAATCATTTTTCAAGTGCCCCCCGAGCCCAAGATGTGCATGCTTTTCCTTTGGATGATGCAACCGCTAATGAGAAGGGAACATGGCATATGTGGAATACTTCCCCTCTTGGTCAGGAAGGTTTAGGTTTGGTTGGTGGCCCAGGAAGCTGGCTTTTACCCTCACAAAGGAACATACCAAGCAATGATGGCTTTGGGCTTCCATCATCTCAGAAGACTATGGCATCTCTATTTAACAAAGACGATAGTATAATTTCTAGTACCCATTCTCCACAAAATGTTTATCTTCCTAATGGCCACAGTGGTGGGACCTTCAGCCCTGTCAGTGGTGGGACCTTCAGCCCTGTTACTGGTTCTAGTTATGATCCTTGGTCACAGAATGGGTTATTTCCGCAGTTGACTGGTGGCCTTAAAGTGCAGGGGGGTGCTACTCACAATGAAAGGGTTTATGGGAGTCCAAATGGATCTGCTATCAACAATTTGGTTGACGGTTCTCCAGTTAACAGCTGGTCCAAGTGAGTAAATAACTTTTTGGGCTATTTTCTGGCATCTAGCTTTATGTGTGTATCTATGATGTTAGGACATTTTAGTTTAGTTATATGATGAAGGGAAATAATCCCCTCTTTTTTTAAAAATAAAAAATAAAAGAATTCCCTGATGAATTGTGGAGCTATAAATACTGGGAGACAGTGCACTTTAGCCTGAATATTTTGTAGCTTTTAATTTACTTTCTACTTGGATTCTTCATTTTATCCAGGTGCCCATAGTTGGAATAGTGTTCGTTTCATTGTAAATTATGTAATGAGAATAAGTTATGGAACCATGATAGGACTTGGTTTCTCTATGCTGTAACTGATGTTTTTTGGTGATTTCCCAATATATATTTGCCAAGTTATATTTGCCATTGTGATTTATGGTGTATACGGCTGGAGAGGAATTCTGGAATTTAAGGGGAATTGTTTGTGTCTTGGCTTCATTTGGGATGGTTAGGTTTTTAGGCAACCTCTGGTGCTTTGCCTATGGTCTGTTTAGAAGTGTTTCTCTGTTAGTCATGGCAGAGATTGTCATTCAATGTTACATGATTCAGTCTCCTATGTTCTATTGTGGTTTTAATGTTGTTTTAGCCTCTTACAGTATGTTTGGATGCATTAAAATTGGTCTGAAAAAACACCAAATTCTGTTTGAAGTCGTGTCAAATTGTTTTTCTAATCCCTAAGGCTTAAATTGGTTTGTGGGTGTCGATGTTAGTGCCATTCCATTGGTTGTAGTTGTGTTATATTGAGCTTAAAACAGGGCTGTCTTCTTTTTTGAAGAGTCGCTGCTATTTTTGCATTCCTAGCTGCCACACTTTAACACTACATGAGTCGCCGACCATTTAGGAACAGTCAAGTCCTACTCTACTCCACTATGCCACCCAGAGTCCCACACTATTTAAGAAGAGGCTGAATGCTTACTAATCTTAGCCAGTGCATATTTCACTATGGTATTGATGATACAGATTAGTAACATTGAATGACAATCTCTGCTGTGGACTACATATCTCTAAATTTCGCATTCTTGTTGTCCGTCAACTACATATTGATGATACATAGGAAAACATATTTTAACTGTTTGATTGAAATGGAGACCTGTTATGTGGATGCAATATATCATCAAACAAATTGTTGCATTTGGCTCCAGATATTAGTATCTGCATTTCATTCTTTTTGTTGTTTTATTCATATAGTAAATATAAAATTAGTTGCAAGTTCTGTGTCAAATGAGTGTCTGGAGAATGGAGATATCTTTATAATCATGCTGATTTACTGCTGGAATAAATTCTCTGTTTTGGATCCTAAAGAATGGGTTGATACTAGTACATGATCAAAAGTAATTTAAGTTGTTGGTGTTGCGCAGTACACTAAGTTGTTGTATTTGATTTAGTCATGAAATTTATATATGGCTTATTTATGTCTCTAGTCCCTGAAAGTTCAGCGTGTTTTGGTTTTACTCCCTAGAAGTTATTTTGACCAGGACTAGTCCTTAAATTTTCAAACATTTTGGTTTTGGTCCCATCCGTTAGTAAAAATCTATTATTTGTTTGTGTAACTAGCAGAAGATCACATCAGCAGTCCATATGGTCTGAAGTAACGCCAAATAGGTGATATAATATAGATGATATAGATCCACGGACCCAAAATGGTCCGATATGCAAAATGATCCCGTAGGCAAAATTTTGAGTTCATAAGCCTAAATCATCCATGTTACATCATCTATTTGGCGATACCTCACACCCGTGGCAGCTAGTATGGATTTTCATTAAACATGTCAGCAAATAACTGATTTTTCGTAACGGAGGGGATCAAAACCAAAATGTTTGAAAAATTAAGGACTAGTCCCGGTAAAAATAACTTCTAGGGACTAAAACCAAAACACGTTAAACTTTTAGGGACCAAAACCATAAATAAGCCTTAATATAAACATGTCTGGTTATTAAATATATTCATTTTTTCAAATCATTTTGATCAGCAGTCCTAAATCCTTTCAAAATAAAAGAAAAGCAACAGTCCTAACTATGCCAGCTGCAAAGTTGTCATAAATTACTGACTTGTTGAACTAGACTATTAAAGAAACAATGGGGAAGCTTTTTGTGCTTCTTTGTGAATGTTTGGATTTTTACTGCTTGTCACCTGAAACCTGTGCCAACACATACATGAATGTTGAGTTTTGTATTCTGCAACATATGGTTTCCTGCTCTAATATGCATTTTTGGTTGCAATATTTGTAGTTTTTAAATCGTGTTTACCTTGCTCTAGGGATGGCAATTATACCCAGACCCGCAAGTACCTGTGGGTAATACCCGCAACGAGTTTGGGTCTACAAATTTGGACCCGTTGGGAATGAGAACATATATTTTAAGACCCATTATTAAATTTGGGTGGGTTTGGGTAAGGGGGTACCCGGATCGGCTAATTAAATTATAAGGATAACCTGTGTATATACAGTGTGTTCTGGACTCAAGGCAATGTCTTGTTTTTTTTTTAAAATTTTTTTATATATTATAATACGAGGTGTATTGCTCACTTTTGTTCAGTCTTTTTGTCCTTTTGTTTAGTATTGCTCACTTTTATCTTTCTTTTATTCAGTGTCCCTCTTTCATCCTATACATTACCCCTGTCCAACCGTCACTAATATTCATAGATTCACTCATAACGGGTACCCATAAACCCGTTGGGTATCTCAAGACCCGTTGGTAAGATTCGCAGTGGGTACTCGCACAGGTCTGGGGCGGATCCGGATCCAAATTTACACTAATGGGGCGGGTCCGGGTAATTCAGTAACTGGACCCATTGCCATCCCTACTGCTTGCTCTTTAGCTTGTGTTGTCTTTGTTGTATTTATCTTTTTTATTTTTAAATAAAAAGAAGTCAGTTTTCTAGTTGTAGTTTAACAGCTTGTGGGCTTTGTTTACATTGCAGAAAGGAATGGCCAGTACATGGTTCTGTGGAAAGCATTGGAAAGCCATCTGTCTCAAGAACCCATATTGGGGGTCAGCATCCGGGGGAAGATGTACAGTCATTTTGGTCATTTGATTAAAAACTGGATAGTGATAGGGTTTGAGGGACTTCAAAAACACACCTGGTTCTCTTGAGGCAAATAGCCTCCTTTGGGGAAAAGAGTTTAGAATACTGAACGCATTGTATCTTCCTTTCTTCATTATCAGGGAGATTGATGTTTACATACCTTAGATTGGATAGAAATACATGTCAGATGCTCGCCTTAATGAGCCAGGTAAAAATATATCATATGGTTCAAGTAGTAATTTTGGTTTCTTTTCTCCAGGTCGAGGTATCCCTATTTTGAGGACAACTTGTCCTTTGGAGAATGGAGCACATGATCTTTAAATATGTGCAGAAATTATGTTTATTTATTTATTATATTTTTTTTTGAGGGGGTTGGTCATGTTATGCAGCAATTTGCTGTCTTAATGAGAAATGAAATGATAGCTTAGAATTGGCCGCTACCAATGAAATACAGTCTCATGTGTCCGGAAATTCATCTGGATTTTATTTTGTTATCATTTTTATATGGTTTTTCTAATTTGTTGCGGGCACGTGTTAAGAAACTTATATCGGATAGAGTAATTATATCTCGGCCTATAAATCATCTTAAAACAAAAAGTGACATTTGTCATTTGTTAATTAATTAATAGTAAGTATCATTGTGACATTTCACTTTTTGTGATGTAGGTTGGTTTTATAGGTCCATGTATCTTTTGTACTTTAGGGATGGACAAAATACTCATATTTGCATATACTCCAGAAATTACCTGCAATGAGTATCCTCATTATTCTATTACGGGCGGGAATGAGTATTATGATATCCGCCTCGCGGTTATCCGCATATATATATATATATATATAATTATATTTTAATAATAATTATATATATGTATTAATATTTTTTATTTATTTGAGAACATATAAATTTTGTTTTATTTATATTTATAATGAATTTTAAAAATAAAATTATAATGACAAAAAATATGTTATTAGTAATGTTATAATTATTTTTATGTATAATGGTTATTATAAAATATATAATTATATAATAAAAATTTAAAATCCGCAAATATCCGCAAACACCCCGGGTATGGGCATGGGTAAGCATTATGTGCATTTCCATGGCCATCCTTATTGTACTTCTTTTGTTTTAATTTATTTGTTGTTTTAACATTTTCAATTTGTTCCAAATTATATGTAGCTTTAAGAATTTGAAGGTGTATTAATTAATTTTTTCCAACTTTAACTTGCTTTTATATGTTTTGAAATATATAAAATGTGTGGTAGTTAATGTAGTATGAGGATAATATAGTAAAGTTTTATTATTCAAAACTGAAGTATTAAATGATTTTCTTAATTCGTGTAAAATTATTAAAGCGACAAATAAATTGGAACGGAGAGAGTATTTAATAAGTTTGCATAGGAAATTAGTGTATTTCTAAAATTGATGCATATCAATTACATCAATTCTTAATGCAGATTTATCCAATACAAATTTTTTAGCATGTAATAAGGCACATCTTAGGGATTTTTTTTCTTAATTTAAGTGGTATAGCTGCCAAAATTTGTGTTCATGATAATTATTTCTTTCGTTTTATAAGGATGGTAGAATATGACACTTTTTTTTTGTAGAAGTAAATCTTCATTCCAACGATCAAAATAAAGTCTCAAACAAGAACTAATTACAAATCACTCCACCTATTATGTAGGGTTGGCAATTTGAAACTAGTTAAAAGAATTACAATAGAAACCTAAAATTAAATCTCTAGTAAAATTCTATCAACTAAAATACTATTCGACCATTGCCTAAAATCATGAAAATAAAGGGAAATACTAAGAGCTAGCTCTTTCTTCAATAGGACAAAAACTTGGTCCGGCCTCATGGAGACATGCTTAAACAATCTCCTATTCCTCTCAAGCCAAAAATGGTAGACAGTGGCAGCCATGGCTGAATAAATGAACTACCTTCTCTACTTCTGTTTGAAACCGTAATGCAACCAACGACACCAACGATCAAAACGCGCATGAAAGAGGTCCAGACAACACCAATTACAAACCAATTCCAGGAGATCACGACTCCAAGGACAACATAAGAACATATGATCACGAGTTTCCATTCCACTATGACAAAGATCAATGACAGGTTGAATTTGAGTGAAACTAGCTAAGGCATCATTGGTTCTCAACCGATCCTTCACAATTAACCAAAAAAATAAAACAATGTTTTTGGATGGAAGCAAGGTTCCAAACTAACCTGTATAAAATAAAGATCTCTTGTTTTCCAAGTAACAAGTTGTAGCCTTGCTTAACCGTGTAGCTGCCATTAGGAATTCCGAGCCAATGACCATTCACATAACCCTGTCTCGGCTTATCTCTGCACTTCAAAATTTGCTTCCAATGTCAACTAGACTCACTGTATTGACACTCCCAAAAATCAACCTGTCTCAAGTACACAAAACTGATCCACCTGACACACAAATGATCCTTCTTCATGGCAAGATCCCAGACTTACTTCCCAATGGCAACCATGTTCCATTTCTGAATATTATGGAAACCAAGCCCACCATGCTTCTTCTCCTTGCAAAGATGGACCCAGGCAACTGCAGCTCTAGGTCTCCCAATCTGATTCAAACTCCAAAGGAAGTCCCTGCACTTCTTGTCAATTTGCTTGATCACACTCTTAGGAATGATAAAGACACTGGCCCAATGAATATGCAAGGAAAGAAGCATTGAATTTATCAGTTGCATTCTCCCTTGGTAGGACAAATTCCTTGTGTGCCAAGTCACCAAGCTCTTAGTAATTCTGTCAACCAAGTACTGGAATGTACTACAGGACTATTTCCTAATAGAGAGGGGCAAACCCAGATACCTGAAAGGAAAAACACCTCTTGCAAACCCTGTGATTTATTCCAAAGATTGCTTCCTGTCCTCATTCATACCAGCCATGAATAACTGCGATTTTTTAGGGTTAGCATAAAGTCCTGAACTCCTGGAGAACTGATCAAAGGCATCTTTCATAATTGACACACTCGAGTCATTCCCTTTACAAAACAACATGATATCATCAGCAAAAGCTAGGTTGGTGAGACCAACTTCCTTGCACAAAGGATGGAACCGAAATATGGGGTTATTAGTTGCAGCTTTCAATTTCCTGGTTAGCATGTTCATTGCAATCACAAAAAATAGAGGAGACATTGGATCTCCCTGCCTGATGCCCCTTGAGCTTTTAAACCTACCAATTCCGTGACCATTCAGTACTAGGTTAAAGGAAACTGTGGTTATGCATTCCATTATCTAGAAGATGAATTTGTCAGGAAACTTTAAGGCTTGCAGCATATTATGAATGAAATTCCAGCTGAGAACATCATAGGCTTTCCTAATATCCACTTTCATAAAGCATCTAGGAGAGGTGTTCTTTCTGCCATAGAATCTCATCAACTCTTGGCAAATCAGGATATTATGTATGATGCTTCTGCTAGAAATGAAAGCAGCTTGATTATCACTGACCAGAACAGGCAGCACAACTTGTAACCTATTACAAATAATTTTTGTAATGCATTTGTAAATAGAATTGCAAAGTGCAATAGGTCTAAAGTCACCAGCAGTATTAGCACAATCAAATTTAGGAATTAAAACCAGATTAGTACAGTTAACTTCCCTCAGAAGTCTTCCTGAACTGAAGAATTCCTGCACAGCTGCAATACAATCCTTACTGATAATTGGCCAGGCTTTCTTGTAGAAACCAGCACCAAAACCATCAGGTCCAGGTGACTTGTCACTATGCATTGCCATAAAAGATTGCGAAATCTCCTCATCAGTTACAGGTTTAATCAGGTTAATTTTCTGAGATACAGTGAGGACATTCCCTTGATTTATTTCACAATCAGTCACACACCAATCAGAGGCTGAGCCATTTAAGAGGGAATTATAATAATTCAGGAAAACCCTTCCAAAGTCATCCTGATCAAAATGCAAATGGCCTTGGTCATCTCTGATGGAGATGATCCTGTTTCTGTAACTTTTCTGTTTAATGACTGCATGAAAGTAGCTTGAATTCTGGTCACCATCCTTAAGCGGTTCTTTTTCTTTCTGTCTCAGAAAAAGTAAAGCTGCCTCAAAAACCCTAAGCATCTCTTGATTTGCCTCTCTTTCAGCTTTCTAAAGACTGATGTTGAGAGGATCATCAGGCAGAGCAACCTGAGCTCTGATCAAACCTGCACACCATTTCTTTTTTATCAATATCCTTAAAGTTGGAAGAATTCAATTGCCTGAGAGGACATTGCAACCCCTGGAGCTTCCTCATGAATTTAAACATAGTACTACCCTGCACATCGCTCTCCCAGCCATCCTCAATTATACTGAGAAAATTAAGATCTGTAGTTAACATGTTGAAAAACTTGAAGTAAGATTTCTTCTTGGTGCTAGTCTCTTTCCAATCAACAATGGCATGTGAATGATCAGATATGCCTTCATGAAGGAAGCTTGTGACTGAATCAGGCCAAAAATTCATCCATCTTGCATTGATTAAGGCCCTATCCAATTTACAAAAGATCTTGTCCTGCCCCTCCTGTTTATTATTCCAAGTATAAAAACACCCTTTGTAGTTCATATCCATTAACTGAGCATTGCAAACACAGCTTCAAAACTCATAAAGGAGATTTGGGTCTATTGCCTGACCATCAAGATTTTCCTCAGGATTTAACATTGAGTTGAAATCCCCAATTACAAGCCAAGGTAAGATGATGCTGGTGCTGATCCCTGAAATAAATTCCCAGAGGTGATGTCTGCTGGCCTCATCATTTGCACCATAGACTACAGTTACAAAAAATTCCACAGGCCTATGCTTGTGTCGAATAAAGCCATGAACAAATTGATTGCTGCTTTCTTCAATTGAAACCTCATACATGTCCAACTTCCATGCTACCCAAATTCTACCAAGATCATGGTGCTCCAGATTGATGTAAGAACCCCAACCAGGCACAACCTTGTCTTTGACAATTTCATAAGAGGCTGCTCTTAACTTATTTTCTAAAATAGCAATAATTCCTAACTTGTACTCAGATATCAACCATTTTATTTCTCTTTACTTTCGAGGGTGGTTGATCCCTCGAATATTCCAACTGGCTAAACTATCCATAAAGGGAATGGTGGGCAAAACCCTCACCCTTCTGAATTTTAAATCTCAATTGAGCTTTCCTCCTTGTGCAAACTGGAGTCCATTCTCCTTCTTCTGCTGAGGTGCTTGTCTCAGGGATCACATCCACTTTTACACCACTAGACTCCCCAACTCCTCCAGTGGTAGACTTTGCAACATCACCAGAAGATGCACCAGCACCTTGACTCACAACAATACCTCCATAATTATCAGCAGAAATACCAGTTGCACCGGTAACAATTGCATCCTGAGACAAGTCCTTAGTGAGTTCAAGGGCAGAAGCTATGTTTTCCTCAGGGATTGTCCCATTCTCCAGAGCCTATTTTAGCTTCAATCTGTCATCTAACTGCTCAATGTCTTCTCTAGACGGCTTCTTCTTCACCATCTAGACTTGCTTAGTATGATTTCTGCAAACTTTACTATCGTGACCAAACAGGGAACAAGTAAAACACCAAACTGGCTTCCACTTATAAGCCACCTTTTGAGCCACCACATTTCCCTTGTCATCTTCGAAATAAACCTCCTCTGGTAAAATTGATGGATTGACTTCCACCAAAACTCTAGCAAAATTAATCCTATTCCTCTCCATGGTAACCTGGTCTACCATAATTGGAGTGCCCACCAAGCTAGCTATTTTACTCAAAGCTGATGCCCCCCAAAACTTCATATTAAGATTTGGAAATTGAATCCAAACTGGCACACAATCCAGATGACTCTTTGTGACTGGTCTTCTAGTCCAAAGAGCCAAAATTAAGGGATTCTTGTCAAAATGAAACACACCAACCTCAAGAACCTTGTTTCTGCCTTCTACTGAATTGAATCTCACGACGACAGTACCATCACCATTCATCAAAATCTTATCTATTCCATGATGATCCCATGCTTTCTTCATGAAGCCTTGTATCACCGCTTATGGTGGTCTAGCTCCCAAGACATAGCACACAAGCGTCTGTTGCCAATACTTTTCCTCGTCTTCTACATCAACACTCTCTATTTTACCCATAGAGACTCCTTCTTTAAGTTCAGGTTGAATAAACCTTAACTTCTCGCCAGAATTACGCAGTTTCGTGATATCGTAGGAATCCCAAACAGAAACTCTCTTAGGTATGTTATTATCTGCATTAACCCTTGTATCCTTCTGTTGTGCATGCACATCGTCAATCCTTATCTCCGTGTCTACTCCTGTATTACACTTTCCAGTGTCCAACCCCTTGTTAAGATCCACTGGAGTCTTCCCTTTTAATCTTGCACGTATCAGTTCTAACCCTTACGCCAAGGATTCAAGTTGCTTGGGTATCAAGTCATCGATCGCACCCAAATCTTCTTCGTCAAGCTGAGAAAGATCGATAAAATGACACTTTTTTGTTTCAAGTTAAAGTAATTAATAAAAAACTTAGAAATTTTGAATATTGACCTTTAATCGGTTGATCAAGGCAAAATGCATTAAATTAATAAGTTGGTGTTTTCGAAAACCATTAAATACATTTTTTTCATAATTTTTTTATTTTTGTAATTTTTTATCATTCTTGTGAGACATAGGGAATATAAAAGTAAGTATAATAACTAAATAGAAAGAGAAAGATAAAGATGAAAATTAGAGAGCAAAATCTAGAGAAGAATCTAAATGAGAAGAAATTGTATATTCATTCTTGTGTGTGTTTTTCTAAAACTACATAGAGAGCTTTATTTATATGATCAAGAAGATGAATATCATAAATGAATATTATATACAATAATATATAATCTTATACCTTTAACACTTGGAGACCTCTCTCTCACCCTGTAGCTTCACTGTTCAACATCCACATGTATCCCCTTCGTGCCTCGTTCCAGCTTATTCGTTCCCTTCCCTCTTGTGCCTTCACTTTCCATCTCGTGGCTTCCAAAGGGTAAAGGGAGTTGTTGTTCACATCTATCCTCTATCATACTCGCGTTCTCCCTCGTTTACGGATTCTGACACGCGACAACTGTCTAGGTACGTTTACTCTTCCACCCTTCAGCTCCTCTGTTTGATTCAATTAGTGGGTGGCAAAATCGATTGCCATTGTTTGTGTGTTTTGGGGGTATAATCGATTTTCGAATTCTGCCAATCCTACCTCTGCGATTTTGTCGGTCTATGTGTCCCTGCGCTGGTAGCAATTGGTTGCGTGTTGTCGGGTCTGTTACGGTGCAATACCCGCCTTGCCCTTTCAAAATTTCGATGGGTGGTATTCCCTGCCCTCTTGATCCGTGTAATTCATTGCCTTTCATGGGGGTAATTCATTGCAAAATCCCAGCACACTGCTCACTCACTGTTCATCATCCACGTGGCATCCCTGCTGCTCTTCTTCGCTTCCCTGGTGCCTATCCTCCATCCGGTCTCTCGTGTACCCTAAAGGGTGACAACACTCCCTCTCTCCAGGTAAGCTTACTCTTCTACCCTTCAGCACCTCCAATCGAATCGATTAGCAAGGGGCAAAATCGGATGCCATTGTTTATAGGTTTCGGGGGTATAATTGTTTTTCCCCTTCAACCATTTCTAACATGATGAATTTCCAAGATATCAGTTCCTATGCTAGGAGCCTAGGACTATATGTTGTCGGCGTCATTTTCATGAAATATCTTAGTTACCCTTTTGTATCTTCGCTGGGTTTGTTAATGTCTCATGAAACCCCACAATTTTGTGGATTGCTTGAGGGTAGAATTATGGTTGTCGCGCAGCATTGTGGATTTGACATCCACACCAGTCTAAAGGCACAATTCCCCCCAAAATCAGTGGTTTGAGGGTTTGGATTTCGAATTTTTGGGCTATAAAATGGGGTTGGCTGTTTATACCAAATCACCCCACTTTTCTTTCTGTTTATGTGAGTGTCTCTTTTCCTTCTTGCTCTTTTCTCTTGTTCTTTTCCTGTGTTTATTTTTTGTTTCTTTGATCACTTTTGCTGGATCAATGGCTTATAAGTTTGAATTTTAGAAGAGTGTTGTGCCTCAGCGTGAGGCATACTGCTTCCTTATTCGTTCTTTGTTATGTTTATTCTTTCTTTAGAAAAACTGATCTATAAATATATTTGATCATAAAAAAAAACTGATTTATAAAAAAAACTGGTTTATAAAAAACTGTATGTTGCTTTCACTCTTGGCCTGCTTAGTAGATTAGTGTCCTTTACCACTGTAAGTTAATGGTTCCATAACCTCTAAGTTTTTTTTGTAAGTATATCAATCATTCATTTCCTTTGTGATTTCAAAATTTTGCTGAACCTTTAAGTTAATGGTTCCATAATGCTAATTTTGTTGAGCTTGATCTTGGAACCTATTATGGCTTTTGGTCATTAGCAACCTGGTTGAGCTTAGTGTGGACATTGTTGATACTTTAGGTTGCTTAGACTACAAAGTATTTTACTGCAAAAGGGGTGCCCAGCTTATGAGTTTTTTTAGTTTTCTGTATGAGGACTTTGTCCTCCTTTCTCTCACAGATTCTCATACTATATACGCAGGCCGTATGTTTTGCTCTGATGAACGTAAGCAACTCTCTTCAACTTCATGCTATTGGCTTGATGAGTGAGCAGGTTGAAAAGAGTGTCAGGTAAATTATTCAATTTGAATGAATATTCTATTGCATTCTTTATTTATTATTATTGAATGACTATTTTCCAGGATTAGTTTTTTTTATTTAGTATGTTTTTCTTTTCATTTGTTTGGTATCTAATAGTTTTTCTTTCCCGTGCTTATAGTTTTTATGATTAAAAATAGACTTATATGGTATATCATATAAGGAAGTTCTAAATTTCATGGCAATTCTTAGTATGTGTGAATTTGGTAGACTGCCTACTCTCATAGTGGATTTTCTGTGGCTTCTTTCATCTTTGTGCTTTACATGTTACCATAGATTTTGCAATTGGACAAGAGAAAAGCTCTCATTAAGTTATAGTCTTCATTATTCAAATTCTGTTTTCAACATGATATTATTGCTAATGCTGATTGCCATCAAACTACTGCTAATGTTGATTGCAGGCTAAATATTACTGCTAATGCTGATGTTGTTTTCATCATGATATACTATTGATAATGCCGATTGCAAACTAAAGATAGGATTCTGTTTTCAACATGAAGCCAAAAAAATATTATTGCTAATGCAGATTGCAAACTAGATATGTGATTTTGGGCTAGCTTGAGGCCTTGAGCTTCATTTAATGATGCACCATCAGGTATATTCTGGATTGTAAGTACTCACATGTCATTAATGAGTTTTCATTGACTTTGGATAGAAACAAATGGAGGCATGATGCTCCCCACATGGTTTCCAGTGTGGTTTGGAGACTAGGAAATAGGCCAGATCAGAACTTTTCAAGCTTTTTTGGTTGTAGGTGTTCTAGGAACTACAACCAATAAGTAAACCGCTGATCCTATTGGTAGTGAGATTATGTAGGATTTAGTCATTGTGAACTTTGGGATAATTTAGGCTTCCTTAGTTTGATGAGGAATTTATTTTCTAATGAATTTAATCTCTTGCAAGGCTTGCTTCAGAGGATGTAACTCCATTGATATCTTTGGAGACTCCATGTTGTTGCATGAAGTTGGTGCTTCTATTTTAGTCTATTATGTTATTACTACATAAATGTTTTGTGGTATTATTTATAATGGCTTCGAGAGTAGGAGACACACAAATTGTATGACCGATAATAATCAAGAATTAGCAAAGCTTCTTATGTTTACAAAATTGAAATGTTGTTTTCTTTCTGCATTATTTTAGTTGAAAAAGACTGATATATCATGTGAGGATATGCCCATACTCTAGATAATCGTTTAGTAGGGGTTGAGTGACTTACGTTGACAATAGATTGTTAGGATTGATAGTCATAGTTTCATCTTCCATGATTGCTATTCTAATTTTTATTGTTTATTTTTCTCTGAAATTTGAACATGTTCTATTTGATTATTAGTCTCAAAAAGAAAGGGAACAAAATGTTGAGTGAGGATTAATGCACTTATAGGGTAAAGTGCAAAAGACTCAACCCCTTGTAGGATCACAAGAAATTTATGAACTTGCTGCACTTATAAGCTTTAGTTGAATTTGCTGATGCATGAGTTGTTAGTTGGTTGCGGAAACCAAATTTAGAATCAGAGAATCATTTTGCAATCTTTTGCCTATTTCATCAATTTTGCATACACTTGTGAATATAGTTTGTTTCACTTAGAAGAAACCATTGGCTTTGGCAAGTTGTCTGCTTTCATTTATAGGCGTGTCAAGGTTCTTAGCACCAAAAGAATCATTTTTATTTTTGAATTTAGGGCTAAAAGGTTCTTTTTGAATTTTGCGCTTTATGTCAAAGTATTGTACTCTTTCACTTTAGAATTTAGAAGATAAATGTTATCAATTTTTTAAATTTTTTTGCTGAGCTTGTTTTTTGCGACTTTAAATCTATATGTACCCTTCTTTAGGTGTAGTGATAATATTGGATCAATCATTTGAATTTGGTGGTTTGGTGCTCTAATATATATTATGTTTTTGTAACTGATTTTAGGCATGTTTAGGTGCTTCAACTTGCTACCATGGGTGTTCATGTAGTTGTCACGGATTGGCTTATTTTAAACTAGCATTTTAAACAAATGCTATTGTTTCTTGACTCAATGAATGAAAAGAAACAACTAAAAGACCTTATTTTTTTCTTATGTTCTTTACTGATTTTGAAATGATTTTTCCTCTTACAGAAGCAAAAAAAAGGAGGCTGAAGTTCATATGTCTAGCAGTCCAAGTATTGGATAATGAAGTTCATGTCTCTTAACTTGCAGGAAGAACCTTAAAGCTATATATAGCTGTTATTACAAAATATCCTATGTGATTTCGATTTTATATGGTTAGAGTAATGCATATCTTATGCATACCAATCTTCAAAACCTCACTTTATGCTTTAAGGGTTAGCTACAGAAGTATTAATCCAAGGCTTACCTGTTGCCATTGATGACTTTGGGAAGGTTAATGTAAGTTCTAGATGAATTACCTCATCCTGAAACTAAACCATATGTTCTGGGGTTAACATTTCTATCTGGTCTGTTATTGTATTTTTATTATGTTTTTTAGTGTATGTTTGCTTTTTTTGTTAACTTTTTTTTTGTTATTATCCTTTGTGACTTGATGGTTTGCAAAGTGAACAATATAACCTTAGCTCAATTACTTTTCATTGTGCAAGATGTTACTGAAATTGGTTATTATGCATTGCTTGATTATCTGTTAGTGCTGAATTTAATGTTTAAAGTAGAAAGGAGGACTCAGCAAGCCATGTAGTCTGGATGTATATGTTATGCTATTTAATTATCGTTTAATCTCTTAGCTTTACTCAGTTACAGATTGCTGTGTATGAATCTTGGTTTTCTTAAACTTATTTTGTGTCACGTATCTTTACTTTCCCCGTTGTGGTTGTATGAAATTCATGATCTTTGCTTGTGACATACCGTTTTCTTTGATGTAGGACTCGATTCTGACATGTGACTACTATATTATTGGGATTTGTTGACTTTGTTTCTAGAATGAAGGTGACTCCTACAAAGAGGAACTGGATGGTGACTTTGTTACTTTTTATGCGGGTAGCTCCAGTAGTAGGATCAAGTTAGGTGTTGTTGTGCAAGTTAAAGTTGATTTTGAACTATTTTATACGTTGGTCCCTCTTAAGCTAGAGAAAGATTGAAGTTGGAGTCAATATATGAAGATTTATGTTATTATTGTAATCCTCCTAAGCATAGTTAAAGTGTTGTGTATATTTTGTTGTAGATGGTTGTTTTAGTTGAAGTTGCATTTGATAGCCCTCTGTTGAACTTTCGAGAGTAGTGTTGGATTTTGAAATCACAGTGTTTTTTGCCTATGTAGAACACTTGTAACTTCTCAGTTTGGGTATATCTATTATGTATTGGTTTAGGTGTACGAGGATTATGGAATTCTAAAACAATTTCTCATCCTAACAGACTTCTAAAATTTCCCAATTTCGTGTAGCTTTTCCCAGTGTCAGCTATATGGATTATTTTAATACACAACAATCGTCTTTTTTTTTTTAAACCAAATAGAGTAATAGTGGGTGGTGTATTGGAAAACACGGGTGGTGGAATAGTGAACTTCATTGAAATACATAAAAGCAAGCATAATAGAATCTTAAGAGAGTCTGGAGGAGGAAAGTATTAACATCAAATCAGGTTTTTTTAAGATTATGCTATTTTCCAAATTCAGGTGAAAAATTTTAAATTTAGTTTGTAAAATAAAAGACTTAATTTAAGATTTCGTGAGACTCAATTTTTTAAAATTGCCCCATAGGGGACCTCTTAAGTGTCTTAGTAGAAAATTCTGCATGCTTGTTGGGATAGAATATTTGATAACATTCCAATAAAAAAAATACTTAATAATATTATTAGTCAATCTATGTTTTGGCCAATTTTTTTATTACTTGATGAGACTCTACTAATTTAAATTGTATCGTTTGGCAAAATAATGTGTTCCCTTTTTTTTGTGTGTGTGAATAAATAGATTTTATAGTTTTGTGAATTTTAATTTTTCATCTGTCGAGCATTATTAAAAATAATTGTTTTGCTTATTCAATTAGATTACTCGAACATTAAAAAATTGTTTTATGGAGAGATTAAACTTTTGAGTGTGAAGACGGAGCGATAAATATTAAAATAAAATAGAGTAGCGCAGAAACGATTTAATCAAAAATAATGCGGAAAATAAAGAGATAGGGAAGAGGAACACGCAAACCAATTTTATACTGGTTCAGTCTTTTCAGCGAAAGACCTACGTCCAGTCCTCAAGCGACCAGCTTGAGCTTTTTATAACCTTTAATTGAGTCTCACTCAATTACAATCAAGAGCGACCCGTACACTACTAGGAACCTCCGTTCGCTAGGGACCTCAAAAATTCACACAAGGGTTCCTCACCCTAAGAACGTGTCACGCGTTCCACTAAGGGATTCACTCCCTACAACTACGATTTGAATATGATGAATATGAGAGTGATACAATTTCTTGTGTTCTTAATAACACATATACAACAAGTAAGCACTATAGCAATGAAGTTTTAATTCACAAGTGATAAGGCCAAAAAAGTTTTCTCTTCAGAAAATAATATGAACAATGAATAACGTTTTTCAAGAAGAAGAGAACGTGAATTTTTTATCAGAAGAGGATAATAGGATTGTTCAAAAAGATCAGAGAATTGAATTTGAAAAACAAACAAATAATATTAATTAGAAATCAAAATTGTAACACCCCTAATTTTCGTCTCCCGAATAATAGGAAATTAATAATAAAAATTTTTATTATTAATTTATAGAATTTTCCAAGATTATGTTTTGTATTTAATTAGCCTAAAATATAAAAATAAGTTGAAATATTTTTATATGGCAAATAAATGCAAAATATAAGAATATTGCATGTTAGTCCCTGAGTGAGGGCTTAAAAGCAATATTGAAAAGGTTCTTGGAGGGAAAGATTTAAAAATAATAATTTTTAAATTTTGAACTGAGCTAACCGGTTAGTAATGCCCTGTAACCGGTTAGACGATGAACCCAGAAACTGGTTTAGTGGATTTTGATGAGTAATCACTTGATTAACTACGTAATCACCACGATTGCTGCCTGAGATTAGTGGCAACACACGCGTCGCCCTGCATGCAAGTGTAATTTGCCTATAAATTGAGGGATTTTTGAAGATTGGGGGTTGATTCTTCTTGGTTTGGTGTTGAGGAGCGGAATTAGGGTTCTTATTTTGTGGGAGCAAATTCTCCTTCATCTCTGAGTTTTGTTGAACGAGTGATACACATTCACAAAGCTCACATCAAGGGCTTTGTGTTGACATAGAGTTTGTGAGCTGAGAGTCTTTGTGTGAGGATAAATCACCATTTGAAGTTGAGGTTGGAAAAACTGAGCTCAGAATTTTCTGATTCGGGAAGCTGTATTGTAGCCTTGATTTTGATCAGCTCAGGTAACCTCTAAGTCTCAAATCTTTTTCATTCGTTAGTGCATGTTGCCTAAAACAATTTCTAATCGTTTTCCTCAATTTTCTTGGCAAATTTCTATGTCAAACCTTCTGGTCTTTGGACCCTGTTGATAAAAATCGTGGCTGGGAGAAAAATTGTGGATTTGTGTAAATCTGTGGTTTGATCTTAAAACTCAGTGGTAATACTCATCAAAATCGACTTAGAGGTATGGGAGAAGTTTATACTATACTAGATTTAGACTAAAATCGAATGATTTAGGATTTGAGTTCACAAAACTCAAAAGGGCATTATGTGCAATATGGCACAGAGGCTTGGAGGCCAAAATCCTGCTCATTGTGGTTTTAAGAAACTTTAATTTGATGCATGCAAAATAGGTTGATGCTTAATTCTGAGTTTAAGTGCAAAATCTAAGTTTTGTTGTATTAAATTGTGTTTATGTGAATTTTCATGCAATTTGATACCATAAACTTGATGCATGCAATATGAATGTGTTTCTGAGTGTAAACATGTTTATTTTAAGGCATATGAACTTTGTGTATATTGAGTTTGGGTTAGATTTGAGAAAGGAAGAAAATGAGTTGTTAAAACTCTTGTTTTAATGGACTGACTGCATAATCTAACCGGTTATACGATATTCGTAACCGGTTAGACACTGCAGATTTTCAAAGAAAATTAGTTTATTAATCAGTCCTGAAATCTTAATGGTTTCTGCTCAAATCTAAGCTTTAATTTCAGTATACATGGTCTGAATATGAGTTGTTATAATGCCAAGGTTCAGACTTGAAAGATTAAAGCTAATGCCTTAAGTTAATGAAATAATTTCAAGAGGAAATTATGTTCATTGGAGAATGAAATGTGATTTGGACTTTTGAATGATGCAAACAATGGCTTTTGAGGTATAAAACAATGTTAAAGTGTTTTGGATTGGGTAGAGCATTCAAGAAAAAGGGTTTTTCTGAATTGCAATGGTAAACAGTTCAGGTCTGTAATTCTAACCGGTTAGCCTGAAACTGTAATCGGTTAGTACCTGAATCTGAAAAATAAAAAGTTAAGTTTTTAAATACCATTGAAGTTGTATTACTCAATATAAGTTTAAAAAGGCATGTTTTGAGAAAAATTCAAAGGGGAATTTTATGCCAAAGGTTATACCTCAAATAAATCATTCAAAAGGAGAAATTGGGATATTTCTAAATCACATTAATTAATTCAAAGATAAAACCAACCCCAATATTTGTGCACCCATATAGACTGGAAGTCTGGTTGGTAGGAACGTTATCATATTCTGGGAATATGAGGAGGGTACTCCGAGAGTACCAAATTATAACCTACTTGATGACACATTATAAATATGTGGCCAGTGTCCGGGACCTGGTTTTTATGCGTTCTGGGAACGTATGCGTTCTGGGAACGTGGTGCACACTCCGGGAGTGATGCTTTTTATCCAAGTATGGTTCGGCATTACGTTCTGGGAACGAATGTCGGTGTTCCGGAAACACAAGGGTGTATTGGATGGACGTCCAAGATGGACATTAAGAGGCCTCAGTTGTGGATAGAAAATCATACATCATGCCACTTGCATTATAAGAGTTATAATGTTGAAAAATTGGTGTGCTCATATGTATTTGCATTATGATCTGTCCATGATATACTTGTGATTGTAATTTTAGTCTTTATCAATTATGTATATGTGTATACTTACTCCCTGTGCCCTGTTTAGGTGATGGCCAGATACCTAGCCTGCATCGAGATACGCCCTATCCCTAGCGGTATATGGACGTATGAGGAGCACCGTGCCACTTTTGAGGGGGAGGTTGAGATCACTCTCTACCACCCTAACCCTCTGGTGCGTGTGCGACCTCGTCGATTTAGGATCCCATTAGTCTATACTATGCATGTTCCACCTTTTTACACATATAGAGGACCACCCCCGGCTCGACCTATGCGTCGTTTTCATAGTTTCCGTTTTAGAGCTGCCACTCGTTCCCATCCTTCTTCCCATAGAGTTGTCACCGAGGAGACTCCTTCTCCTGGTCCGACTGATTATGATAGGACTGCTTCTGCAGATCCTAGACCCAGTGGTGGGGTCTCTACACAGTCGGGCGAGGTCGAGGAGGACCCTGTGGAGGATGAGAGCGAGGAGGAGGTGCATGTTGAGCCGACTGTTTTTGCTAGAGGTGGACCCGCTGGTTCATAGGAGCCTGCATAGCATAGGTGTTTTGGATCCTAGATCCTAGGGATAGAGCGGTGGAGAATCCGAGGAGCTGCTGAGGACACTGAAGACCTACTCTGAGACTTCTATTTTGAGACCATGTGTTTAGTGTATATATTTTTGAGAGGTCTTAGAGTGAGGTTTTATTTCATACAGCTGGGTTGTATACGTTTTTATAAACTCTTGCTATCTCGACTGATGATACTTGCTGCTACTGTACTTATGGGGTTTCATACTATGTTTTTGACTTATATATATATATGTATGATGTTTAATTTCCTCAGCAGAGCCCCAAAAGTATTATTTTTACTTCCGCGAACTCTGATTTTTATTTACAAGGGAGTCGGCGATAAATTTATATTTCCTATGTTATGTGTTCAGATTCCACTCGAGAAGCAAGTGATATGTTTTCAATAATAACTATTAATAATGTTTGCTATGACTAAGGAAATGCTATCTCGAGAGTCTTTTCGAATTTAATATCGTGCTGATCCGAATTCAAAAGAATTTATGACCAAGCAAGTACAAGTTTTAAAAAGGAAAAATTTTCTAGTCCTGAT
Source organism: Crotalaria pallida (assembly GCA_037953625.1). Classification (NCBI taxonomy): domain Eukaryota; kingdom Viridiplantae; phylum Streptophyta; class Magnoliopsida; order Fabales; family Fabaceae; genus Crotalaria; species Crotalaria pallida. Next base: position 79,689,798 of record CM075653.1, read on the forward strand.
TTTTGATAGCAAGAAATAAACTATTTGGAAATATTAATTATTTTCAAGTTAAAAAGAGAGCGTCACAACCTTTGGTGGTATCAGAGCATTGGTCCTGTTCCTCATGGCCCCGAAGATGCAGCTAAGTATGATATTCAATGTTGATTGAATATGATTTGAGTAAGTTAGTGGTAGTATTTATGTTTTTTAAAGACCTTTTTAGTAACCCAAAGCCCATAGTGCAGGTCTTTCTATGGCAACCCGAAATAGAAATGTTACTAATGAGATGTTAGAACGAATCACGACCGTGCTGGAAGGCATGCAGCAGCAGCATAGGCATCAATCATCTCAAAGGAGAACTGGTGACCCATCTGCTGGCAACATGGCGAATTATGATGCTAAGACTTTGTCGGAGTTCAGGAAGTGCAATCCGCCAAGGTTTGAGGGAGGATATAGACCTGATGAGGCGAACAAGTGGTTGTACGAGATCAATAAGATCTTCCGAACTCTGGAGTGTTCTGACGAACAGAAAGTGACCTATGCAGTTTACATGCTTCATGGGGAAGCTGAAAACTGGTGGGATCACACGGTCCAATTGCTGAATTTTGAAAGGAGGGCAATCAACTGGGGAGTATTTATGGAGAAATTTCTTAATAAATATTTTCCAGAAGATTTGCGGAGAAAGAAGGAAGTGGAATTCATGCAATTGAAGCAGGGGGATATGAGTGTAGGGGAGTATGCGGCCAGATTCGAGGAATTGATGAAGTACTCTCCCTATTACTTGAATAACCCTGATGAAAGGAGTAAGTGTGTGAAGTTTGAAGGTGGACTAAGACCGGAGCTGAAGTCTATCTTCAGTTATCAAAGGATTCAGAGTTTCCCTACACTGGTGGACATATGCAGAATGTATGAGGATGATAAGAAGGCGGAGCTGATAGGAAGTCAAGTAAAAGGGGTTGGACAGAACTATGGACCCCAGGGAAAGAAGAAGTTTGACCATCGGAATAATGGTCCATATTCTAAGAACAAGGGAAAGGGCAAGGCAGTGATGGATAACCGGAACAAGCCTCGCGATAATGCTCCTTATTGCGAGAAGTGCAAGCGTTATCATCATGGTCAGTTTTGCTGGTCCACAGGAGGATGTTTTAAGTGTGGGAAGCAAGGTCACTTTTCCCGCGAATGCAAGGAATCTGCAAAGGGAGATGCAAAGGGATCTGTTGGAAAGCCTATGGTTCAAGGACGAGTATTTACCCTGAGTGGTAGTGAAGCAACCCAAACCCCGAATCTCGTGCAAGGTAATTTTCTGCTCAATAATCAACCTTGCAAAATCATGTTTGATTCTGGAGCTACACATTCTTTTGTTTCCCCTGAATGTGTGAGTAGGCTGAATCTTATTGTTTCTGATTCACCCTGCTATCTTAGTATAGACACCCCTACGGGTATACCGATCTACACCGCTAAAGTCTGTTTAGGGTGTGATGTAGAAATTCTGGGTCGTTCGTCCCAGGTAGATTTGGTTTGTCTTCCTAAATTACAATTGGATGTGATCTTGGGAATGGATTGGTTGATGAAGAACCAAGTGATCATCAATTGTGAGGAAAAGATGATTCAATATAGGACCCTTGAGCCGGAGGGTTATATGTGTTTATTCTCGACCTCTGGAGAAGAAGAGTCGATGCCGATCGAAGAAATTCCAGTGGTGAGGGAATTTCCGGAAGTATTTTCTAAAGAGATACCAGGATTACCTCCGAAGCGAGAGATAGAGTTTGGGATTGACTTAATCCCTGGAGCTGGTCCCATCTCTATTGCTCCTTATAGGATGGCACCACCAGAAATGGCAGAGATGAAGAAGCAAATCGAGGAGCTGTTGCAGAAACAAATGATCAGGCCAAGCGTTTCGCCTTGGGGAGCTCCATTATTGTTCGTAAAGAAGAAAGATGGAAGTATGAGAATGTGCGTGGATTATAGGCAGCTGAATAAGGTCACTATTAAGAATAAGTATCCTTTGCCAAGGATTGATGACCTTATGGACCAAGTGAGGGGAGCTGCAGCATTCTCCAAGATTGATCTGAGATCGGGTTATCATCAGATCAGGATAAAGGAGGAGGATATACCCAAGACTGCATTTCGATCACGATACGGTCATTATGAGTATGTTGTGATGCCGTTCGGATTGACAAATGCACCTGCTATTTTCATGGATTATATGAACCGGATCTTTAGACCATATTTGGATTTGTTTGTGGTGGTATTCATTGACGATATTTTGGTCTATTCTAAAAATCCGAAAGAGCATGAAGAGCATCTCAGGATTGTGTTAAAGGTCCTGAAGGAGAAGCAACTATATGCCAAACTTACGAAGTGTGAGTTTTGGTTGAATGAATTGAAGTTTCTGGGGCATGTGATCTCTAAAGAAGGAATTGCGGTGGATCCAGCGAAAGTAAGTTCAGTGCTAAGTTGGGAACAGCCTAAGACGGTGACGGAAGTGAGAAGTTTCTTAGGGCTGGCTGGATACTATCGTCGATTCATAGAAGGATTTTCTAAGATTGCATTGCCTTTGACTAAGTTGACTCGGAAGGATCAACCGTTCGTATGGGACGATCGGTGCGAAGTTAGTTTCCGTGAGTTGAAGGAAAGGTTAACATCGTCTCCTGTGTTAATCTTACCCAATCCTCACAAGAGTTTTGAAGTTTATTGTGATGCATCTACGCAAGGACTGGGTTGTGTATTGATGCAAGAAGGAAGGGTAGTGGCTTATTGATGAGCATTTTATTTCCCATTATTCCTTGCATTATTTTACTCCTATTATTGATACTTGTTGCCCATTTGACATTGATTAGCTTGATTTAGTGATTTTGAGTTTATTGGACTAATATTCCGAATATTGTTTAATTTGGAATTATTTAGCCTAATTAATTCTATTTCTATTTTCAGGTAATATTTGGCACAAGGACACTTTGGGAAGTTTGGAAATGAAGATTGAAGTATTGAAGTGAAGATTGTAATTTGCATTTAGGTCCCTTTTTAATTGTAATGTTCAGAATAGTGTTTCTTAGGACTTGGGCCCATGTTTTAGGCCCATTTTCATGACTAAAGAGGGGAAATTCGTGTAACCCCCAAGACACACTCCCATTTCAGATTTCTCACTCTCTCTCTAGGTTAGAACTTCTCTCTTGGCTCTCCCAAGTGGTGGTGGCTGCTAGGGTTTTGTTCTTCCCCATTTCTACTCGTTTTTCTTCATTTATGGCCATGGAAGGCTAGACTTCAAGGGTTAATCCCTTTGGTATTGTATTATCTACTCTTGAGCTCTTGTTATTAATGCAATTTCATTTTCTCTTCTCTGTTTTCATGTTTATCGATGTGTAGTGGTTTGCTTAATTCCATTTCGTAGAGATAATACATGAATATAAATGCTTAATTTGTATTAACTCGTAAAAACTCCAATTCTGGTTTCTGATGCTTAATTAGAAGTTAGGGTTTGGAGTGATAACTGAATTTTCGCTTAGTATTTGGTTATCACGAGTTGGACAGAGGAGAGGAGAGGAATCGATCTTTAGTGAGCTAGGATTGAGTAGTGTACGTAGCCAAAGGGGTTTGCCCGCTTTTGTTTCTGATTTTCTTAGTTTTTATATTCTGTTTATGTTTTGTTCTTCACATTTGTCACACACAAAAACCCCCCCATTTTACTGCACACTACGTGTTTGATACTTTGCCTAGACCGATATTCGCTGGGAAACGACCTAGGATCACCTTCCTAGTACTACAGAATAAACACCTTTTATTTTGATCGGGTACGGCCTCGATCAAAATTTGGCGCCGTTGCCGGGGATTATCGGTTCTTGCCAAAGATCATACAGTAGTTAATTAGATTAGTTAGTGTAGTTAGTGTGTGAATAAGCATTCTGATAACTGATTGAAAGTTGCCCTGTTTGCTGATTTGCTGTTCTGCACAACTGATGTTATTCTAGTGATTCTGTGAGTGCCATTCAACATAGCTGCGGGTGGAATTTTTGCACGAAAATTGGTATCCACACTTGTTTCATCATATATTAGTGTGTTGATGCATCACAGACACTCAGATAGGCACTGGTTGTGAGTTCCAGAAAAATTTTCCAAGTTTCAGCAGCACTTACTATAAATAGGCGTAACTTTTGATCCGTAACTCGGAATTTGACGAAATTTATATCAAATCGAAGGTAATTTTCTGAATAATCTGATTTTTCTGACTTCGTCAGAAAAGCCCTTCGTTTGGATCCCGAAAAAGCCTGTTTACTATTTTTTTTTATTTTACAAGTTCTATTTTCTTAGTTTTTGGTCATTGTTTTAATTCTTTGACTTGGTTCCCTTTTGAATTTTGTCCTCAAACTTTCTGTGATATGTTTTTATGATTTTAGGGTGCTTAAAAAAATAAAGAAAAAATTTTAAAAAAATAAATATTTTTCTTGCCGATTTTGGTCATGCATATCTGTTACAGTATGCTATGGTTGATGCTGTTCTGTTCAGTACATGACTAGGGGCAACCCAAGTTATTTGCATCCATACAACCCTGAAATTGATAGAACTTATCACAGATTAGTTAGACAAAATAGGAATCAGTCATTAGATAGTGAGTCAGAGTCATCTTATAGTCCATCTAATTCTGATTCTGTTTCTATTTCTTCTATTCCTTCTACTTTTATTCAATCTGATTCTATATATTGTGATAACATGGCTCAACCCCCACCAAGGGAAAGGACACTTAGGGAGCTGGCTGCACCTGACTTCACTATTGAAGACTCGTGTATCCGGTATCCTGATGAGGATGTTCCTTTTGAGCTTAGAACAGGACTAATCCATTTGTTGCCCAAGTTTCATGGTCTTGCAGGTGAGGATCCTCATAAGCATCTCAAGAAATTCCATATAGTGTGCACCACAATGAAACCACATGATGTGCAAGAGGATCATGTCTGTCTCAGAGCATTTCCACATTCCTTAGAGGGTCTAGCACAAGATTGGTTATCTGACTTGGCCCCTGGTTCCATCACAAGCTGGGATGACTTGAAGAGGGCATTTCTGGAAAAATTCTTCCCTGCAAATAGGACCACTGCAATCAGAAAGGAAATTTCTGGTATCAGGCAACAACATGGAGAGAGTCTCTATGATTATTGGGAGAGATTCAAGAGGTTGTGTGCTTCCTGCCCTCACCATCAGATCTCAGAGCAGCTTCTCATCCAGTACTTTTATGAAGGTCTCAACTTCATGGAAAGAAACATGGTAGATGCTGCAAGTGGTGGTACATTGGGAGATATGACACCCTTACAAGCCAGGAGCAAAATTGAGAAGATGGCTTCCAATTGTCAACAATTCCATGCAAGAAGCAACAGTGATGCAATAGTTGTGAGGGATGTAAATGATGTTGGTGCAGACTCGGGCAAGGTTGAGAAGCTTGAGCAGAAAATTGATTCTCTCACAACATTGGTCACACAATTGGCTGTCAATCAGAAAAAGATGATACTTCCTGCTAGAGTGTGTGGCATATGCACATCCATTGAGCACCCCACAGATGCATGCCCTTCCCTTCAGCAGCAACAGCCGATGACAAGTGGTGACCAACCCGAGGCCTATGCAGCAGACATATACAACAATAGAGGCCCACAACAACATAATCATGACCTCTCTTCCAATAGATACAACCCTGGATGGAGGAACCATCCCAATCTGAAGTGGTCTGATCAACAACAACAACCTCCTCCTAATGTTCCATTTCAGAACACCGCTGGACCGAGCAGACCACCATATGTACCTCCTCCAATCCAGCAGCAAAGGCAACAACAACAGCAACAAGTGGTTCATCCTGCACCATCAGCCCCTCCATCCAACCAACCTACCTTGGAGGAGTTGGTGAGGCAAATGACCATGCAAAATCTCCAATTTCAACAAGAAACTAGAGCAGCCATTCAGAGACAAGAGGTATCCATTCAGACTTTGACAAATCAGATGGGTCAAATGGCAACTTCTCTCAACAACTTGCAATCTCAAAATTCTGACAAGTTACCTTCCCAAACAGTGATCAACCCTCAGAATCAGAATGTGAGTGCCATCAACCTGAGGTCAGGAAAGCAGATTGTCAGACCCACACCACAACCTCACCTCAACAATGATGCTCTAGCTTCCTCTAAAGGGAAGAGCCAAGTGATAGAGGAAGGTGAACACCCTAGCACCAAGGAGAGTCATCCAACTCAACCTTCCTCAAGCTCAACCACAAAACCTGCTGTTGTCCTGCAACCTCCTCCCATTCCTCTTCCATTCCCACCAAGAGTGCCTCAAAAAAAAAGGGTGGAAGAGGTGGACAAGGATATTCTTGACACATTCAGGAAGGTGGAAGTCAACATACCCCTTCTTGATGTAATAAAACAAATTCCAAGGTACGCGAAGTTCCTTAAGGAGTTGTGCACTAATAAGAGAAGACTCAAGGGCAATGAGAGGATAAGCATGGGAAGGAATGTCTCCGCTCTCATAGGTAAACCTATCCCTCACATTCCTGAAAAATGTAAGGATCCTGGAACTTTCTCTATACCTTGCATCATAGGCAATGTGAAGTTTGAAAATGCTATGCTAGATTTAGGAGCATCCATAAATGTCATGCCTATGTCTGTTTTTAAGTCTCTTTCTCTTGGACCTCTTCAACCTACGGGTGTGGTGATTCAATTGGCAAATAGAAGTACTGCCCACCCTGCAGGTTTGATAGAGGATGTCTTGGTTCGGGTTGAAGAGCTGATCTTCCCTGCTGATTTTTACATACTTGATATGGAAGATGACTCCCCCCGTAATGCTGTTCCTATTATTTTGGGGAGGCCATTTTTGAAAACAGCCCGAACCAAGATAGATGTGCATTCAGGTTCACTTTCCATGGAGTTTGATGGCAGTGTGATCCGATTTGACATTTTCCATGCTATGAAACATTTTCCTGAGGATCACTCTGTCTTTCATATAGACTTTCTTGATGAGATTGATGAACATGTGCTTGATGTTTTGCATGATCCTGATTTGCCATCATTTACAGACTCATTTTCTTGTCCTGCATGTACTGATTCCGAAATGTGCATGTCATGCATTGATCAATTTCTAGCTTCTGACACTGCATCTGTTGATGACTCTCATATTATAGATTTTGCTAACCCCCTCTCTGTTATGCAAGAGTCTGATTCTTTTGTTCAGGTGCAGGCAGCAGAATCCATTTCTACTGTCCCTTTAGTTCCATCCATTATGCAGGCACCCTCATTGGACCTGGAGCCCCTCCCTCCTCATCTCAAATATGCTTACTTTGAGGATGAGCAGAAACTCCCAGTGATCATCTCTACCTCACTTTCTGTTGATCAAGAGGAGAAACTGCTAGATATGATTAGACAGAACAAGAGGGCAGTCGGATGGACTTTAGCATATCTACCTGGGGTGCCACTTGTGAACTTCAGAAACATAGTCCTTCGATTAGGAGACCAATGCAAGATGGCATTCGATCCGCTGAAGAGAGCACTCACCTTCTTCCCACCATGACTTCGGGAGTTTTCTTTTCTCCTTCTTCACTACTTTCATTGCACTTGTCTATATCTATCTGATTCTGCTGATTGTGTTACATTGAGGACAATGTGTGATTTAAGTGTGGGGGGGAGAGTAGTTTAGGTTGCATATTTTGCTTTGATTTTTTTTTTTTTTAGGTTTTGCTTAGTTTTGGGCATTTTCTTGCATGTTTTTGCTTCATTTTAGTAGAGTTTTGGTATCTTGTGTCTGAATTCATGCATTTCTGTGTGTAAAGTTGCTTTTGATAATTAAGAGGTGGTAACACTGTGATAGAATTGTCCCTTTTGTGAGGATTTGAGCCTTAATTGTGGGTGGATTGCTATATATGCCACCTAATTTTCTTTCATGTGTGATTGCACTTTGGATTACTTGCACTCTAGAACTTGACTTGACTCTTGTTGATACTTGATTGCTCATGCACATTTTGAAATGATTTAGGCACTTTCTTTCTTGAATAAACTATTAGCCATATGAGCCTACCTTGAATGAATGTATCCTTTGCTAGCCCCTTTGAGCCTTTTTATCCATTTCCTTGTTCTTTAGCTCATTACAAGCCTATGACTGAAAAACCATGATTGTCCTAACCTTAGGGAATTTTGGAGCTTTGGAATTGTTTTGGGAATGGGTATTAGGTAAGAAGTGTGCTCTATGCTTCAATTGGTTTAGTTCTTGGTTATGCCTCTTTGGTTGTTGTAACTATGGCTTCATCTTCATGCCATTTGTGTTGTTTCTTCTTTTCTTTTTGTATATCTCTCAAAAACAAAAAAAAAAATAAAAAAAAAATGCAAAAATAAAAAGAAAAAAAAAAGAAGAAAAAAAAGAAGAGAAAAAAAAAAGTGAATAAAAGGTTGTTGAGGCAAAGAGGATTGGAATTAGTGGTTGTTGATTTTGGGGTGGATTTTGCTTACTTTTTACTTATTCCCCATTGCTCCTCTATTCCCTTGGTTTTAGCTACATTCCCATATTTTTATCCTACCTTGTCCTTGGCCCCATTACAACCCTTAAAAGACCTTTTGATCATTTTGTGCATGTGTGTTGATGGTTGATGTTAGAGGCTTGTCAAGCTTATGGTTGTGTTTGTTTTTCATGATGTGCCTTGAGTGTAAATAATGATTAACCCCAAACACTTGAGTGTAAACACTTTTGAGTGATCCTTGTGAGTTTCTATCATATTTGTGACTATCCTCTTGATGTCATTGGTTTCTTTGCATACTTGAAGTAATTGGATGATGTTCGCGGATGCTTTGACTCTTTGATCCTTAACCATTTTGTGTGCTTGAGTTTGCCCATTTCTTTGCATTTCCTAGAATTCATTGTGAAGTATGTAATCTCTTAGGTTTGCATTTCTTAGTTGCAGTCATCTTGTTGCATGATTCACTTTGGTGCATATTGATCTTCATAGTCCTATCTTTTGGTTTTGCCCAGGAGTGCAAAAGGATAAGTGTGGGGGTATTTGATGAGCATTTTATTTCCCATTATTCCTTGCATTATTTTACTCCTATTATTGATACTTGTTGCCCATTTGACATTGATTAGCTTGATTTAGTGATTTTGAGTTTATTGGACTAATATTCCGAATATTGTTTAATTTGGAATTATTTAGCCTAATTAATTCTATTTCTATTTTCAGGTAATATTTGGCACAAGGACACTTTGGGAAGTTTGGAAATGAAGATTGAAGTATTGAAGTGAAGATTGTAATTTGCATTTAGGTCCCTTTTTAATTGTAATGTTCAGAATAGTGTTTCTTAGGACTTGGGCCCATGTTTTAGGCCCATTTTCATGACTAAAGAGGGGAAATTCGTGTAACCCCCAAGACACACTCCCATTTCAGATTTCTCACTCTCTCTCTAGGTTAGAACTTCTCTCTTGGCTCTCCCAAGTGGTGGTGGCTGCTAGGGTTTTGTTCTTCCCCATTTCTACTCGTTTTTCTTCATTTATGGCCATGGAAGGCTAGACTTCAAGGGTTAATCCCTTTGGTATTGTATTATCTACTCTTGAGCTCTTGTTATTAATGCAATTTCATTTTCTCTTCTCTGTTTTCATGTTTATCGATGTGTAGTGGTTTGCTTAATTCCATTTCGTAGAGATAATACATGAATATAAATGCTTAATTTGTATTAACTCGTAAAAACTCCAATTCTGGTTTCTGATGCTTAATTAGAAGTTAGGGTTTGGAGTGATAACTGAATTTTCGCTTAGTATTTGGTTATCACGAGTTGGACAGAGGAGAGGAGAGGAATCGATCTTTAGTGAGCTAGGATTGAGTAGTGTACGTAGCCAAAGGGGTTTGCCCGCTTTTGTTTCTGATTTTCTTAGTTTTTATATTCTGTTTATGTTTTGTTCTTCACATTTGTCACACACAAAAACCCCCCCATTTTACTGCACACTACGTGTTTGATACTTTGCCTAGACCGATATTCGCTGGGAAATGACCTAGGATCACCTTCCTAGTACTACAGAATAAACACCTTTTATTTTGATCGGGTACGGCCTCGATCACTTATGCATCGAGACAATTGAAGAATCATGAAGTGAATTACCCGACGCACGATTTGGAGTTGGCTGCGATCGTGTTTGCCTTAAAGATATGGAGACATCATCTCTATGGCACTACATTCCAAGTATTTAGTGACCATAAGAGTTTGAAATATCTGTTCGACCAGAAAGAGTTGAACATGAGGCAAAGGAGATGGATGGAGATTTTGAAAGATTATGACTTTAAACTCCATTATCATCCGGGTAAAGCGAATGTGGTTGCATATGCTTTGAGTCGGAAAGCAATCCACATAAGCGCGATGATGGTTAAAGAGGCAGCGTTGATTGAAGAATTCAGAGATTTGAGCTTGATGACACAAGTGGAACCATAAAGTATCAAGTTGGGAACGTTGCAGATCACCAACGAGTTCTTGGAAAGAATTCGGGAGTTGCAACGAACAGATGAAGAATTGATGGAAAAGATGAGACTAGGTTCGGAAGGAAAGGAACCTGATTTCAAGTTTGGGCAGGATGGAATCCTTCGTTTCCGGACAAGGATTTGTGTACCAAGAGATCAAGAAGTTAGGAGACTGATTCTTGATGAAGCCCATAAGAGTCGGATGAGTATGCATCCTGGATCAACCAAAATGTATCAGGACTTGAAAAGGATATTTTGGTGGTCGGGATTGAAGAGAGATGTGGCAGAATATGTGGTGGCGTGCTTGATTTGCCAGAAAGCGAAGGTAGAACATCAGAAACCGGGAGGACAGTTGCAACCTCTGAGGATTCCCCAGTGGAAGTGGGATAGCATCTCAATGGACTTTGTGTCTGGTTTGCCGAGGACCGCAGCAAACCATGATGCAATCTGGGTGATTGTGGATAGATTAACAAAGTCGGCGCATTTTATTCTGATAAATATGCGTTATTCTTTGAACAAGATTACCCAGATCTATATCAAGGAGGTAGTTCGTCTTCACGGAGTGCCTTCGAGCATTGTGTCAGACCGAGACCCGAGATTTTCGTCGCAATTCTGGAAAAGTTTGCATGATGCTATGGGAACAAGGTTGAAATTGAGTTCTGCATATCATCCACAGACGGATGGCCAGACGGAGAAAACAATTCAATCTTTGGAAGATGTATTGCGAGCGTGTGCACTTGAAGAACAAGGAAGCTGGGATCAAGTGTTACCTCTTGCAGAGTTCACATACAACAATAGCTACCATGCGAGCATTGGAATGGCACCGTTCGAGGCGTTGTATGGAAGAAAGTGTCAAACCCCGCTATGTTGGTTCCAAGTGGGGGAGAACTTGATGGTTGGACCGGAAATGATACAGCAGACATCTGAGAAGATCAAGATGGTTCAGGCAAAGATGAAAACGGCTCAGAGTCGGCAAAAGAGTTATGCGGATAAGAGGCGAAAACCATTAGAGTTTTCTGAGGGCGATCATGTGTTTCTTCGGGTAGTTCCAATGAAAGGAATTAGTAGAGCTTTGAGAACCCGAAAGCTTTCGCCTAAGTGTATAGGTCCATATCAGATTCTTAAGAGAGTTGGTCTGGTTGCTTATCAATTGGCTTTACCACCCTCTCTATCCAACTTGCATAACGTCTTTCACATTTCGCAATTGAAAAAGTATGTTCATGATCCATCTGTTATTCTGAAACTCCAACCTGATGACCTAACTCTGAAAGAAAACCTGACCTTTGAGACCAGACCGGTTCGGATAGAAGATCGTGAAGTCAAGCGGCTCAGAGGAAAGGAAATACCTTTGGTCAAGGTGATTTGGGAGAATGCTGACGTATCTGAAGCTACATGGGAATTAGAGGAGAAGATGCGTCAAGAGTATCCGGAATTGTTTTTGTAATCTAGAATTTCGGGGACGAAATTCCTTTTAAGTGGGGGAGTAGTGTAACACCCCTAATTTTCGTCTCCCGCATAATAGGAAATTAATAATAAAAAGTTTTATTATTAATTTATAGAATTTTCCAAGATTATGTTTTGTATTTAATTAGCCTAAAATATAAAAATAAGTTGAAATATTTTTATATGGCAAATAAATGCAAAATATAAGAATATTGCATGTTAGTCCCTGAGTGAGGGCTTAAAAGCAATATTGAAAAGGTTCTTGGAGGGAAAGATTTAAAAATAATAATTTTTAAATTTTGAACTGAGCTAACCGGTTAGTAATGCCCTGTAACCGGTTAGACGATGAACCCAGAAACTGGTTTAGTGGATTTTGATGAGTAATCACTTGATTAACTCCGTAATCGCCACGATTTCTGCCTGAGATTAGTGGCAACACACGCGTCGCCCTACATGCAAGTGTAATTTGCCTATAAATTGAGGGATTTCTGAAGATTGGGGGTTGATTCTTCTTGGTTTGGTGTTGAGGAGCGGAATTAGGGTTCTTATTTTGTGGGAGCAAATTCTCCTTCATCTCTGAGTTTTGTTGAACGAGTGATACACATTCAAAAAGCTCACATCAAGGGCTTTGTGTTGACATAGAGTTTGTGAGCTGAGAGTCTTTGTGTGAGGAGAAATCACCATTTGAAGTTGAGGTTGGGAAAACTGAGCTCATAATTTTATGATTCGGGAAGCTGTATTGTAGCCTTGATTTTGATCAGCTCAGGTAACCTCTAGGTCTCAAATCTTTTTCATTCGTTAGTGCATGTTGCCTAGAACAAATTTTAATCGTTTTCCCCAATTTTCTTGGCCAATTTCTATGTCAAACCTTTTGGTCTTTGGACCCTGTTGATAAAAATCGTGGCTGGGAGCAGAACTGTGGATTTGTGGAAATCTGTGGTTTGATCTTCAAACTCAGTGGTAATACTCATCAAAATCGACTTAGAGTTATGGGAGAAGTTTATACTATACTAGATTTAGACTAAAATCGAATGATTTACGATTTGAGTTCACAAAACTCAAAAGGGCATTATGTGCAATATGGCACAGAGGCTTGGAGGCCAAAATCCTGCTCATTGTGGTTTTGAGCAACTTTAATTTGATGCATGCAAAGTAGGTTGATGCTTAATTCTGAGTTTAAGTGCTTAATCTAAGTTTTGTTGTATTAAATTGTGTTTATGTGAATTTTCATGCAATTTGATACCATAAACTTGATGCATGCAATATGAATGTGTTTCTGAGTGTAAACATGTTTATTTGAAGGCATATGAACTTTGTGTATATTGAGTTTGGGTTAGATTTGAGAAAGGAAGAAAATGAGTTGTTAAAACTCTTGTTTTAATGGACTGACTGCATAATCTAACCGGTTATACGATATTCGTAATCGGTTAGACACTGCAGATTTTCAAAGAAAATTAGTTTATTAATCAGTCCTGAAATCTTAATGGTTCAAATCTAAGCTTTAATTTCAGTATACATGGTCTGAATATGAGTTGTTATAATGCCAAGGTTCAGACTTGAAAGATTAAAGCTAATGCCTTAAGTTAATGAAATAATTTCAAGAGGAAATTATGTTCATTGGAGAATGAAATGTGATTTGGACTTTTGAATGATGCAAACACTGGCTTTTGAGGTATAAAACAATGTTAAAGTGTTTTGGATTGGGTAGAGAATTCAAGAAAAAGGGTTTTTCTGAATTGCAATGGTAAACAGTTCAGGTCTGTAATTCTAACCGGTTAGCCTGAAACTGTAACCGGTTAGTACCTGAATCTGAAAAATAAAAAGTTAAGTTTTTAAATACCATTGAAGTTGTATTACTCAATCTAAGTTTAAAAAGGCATGTTTTGAGAAAAATTCAAAGGGGAATTTTACCAAAGGTTATACCTCAAATAAATCATTCAAAAGGAGAAATTGGGATATTTCTAAATCACATTAATTAATTCAAAGATAAAACCAACCCCAATATTTGTGCATCCATATAGACTGGAAGTCTGGTTGGTAGGAACGTTATCATATTCTGGCAATATGAGGAGGGTACTCCGGGAGTACCAAATTATAACCTACTTGATGACACATTATAGATATGTGGTCAGTGTCCGGGACCTGGTTTTTATGCGTTCTGGGAACATATGCGTTCTGGGAACGTGGTGCACACTCCGGGAGTGATGCTTTTTATCCAAGTATGGTTCGACATTACGTTCTGGGAACGAATGTCGGTGTTCCGGGAACACAAGGGTGTATTGGATGGACGTCCAAGATGGACATTAAGAGGCCTCAGTTGTGGATAGAAAATCATACATCATGCCACTTGCATTATAAGAGTTATAATATTGAAAAATTGGTGTGCTCATATGTATTTGCATTATGATCTGTCCATGATATACTTGTGATTGTAATTTTAGTCTTTATCAATTATGTATATGTGTATACTTACTCCCTGTGCCCTGTTTAGGTGATGGCCAGATACCTAGCCTGCATCGAGATACGCCTTATCCCTAGCGGTATATGGACGTCTGAGGAGCACCGTGCCACTTTTGAGGGGGAGGTTGAGATCACTCTCTACCACCCTAACCCTCTGGTGCGTGTGCGACCTCGTCGATTTAGGATCCCATTAGTCTATACTATGCATGTTCCACCTTTTTACACATATAGAGGACCACCCCCGGCTCGACCTATGCGTCGTTTTCATAGTTTCCATTTTAGAGCTGCCACTCGTTCCCATCCTTCTTCCCATAGAGTTGTCACCGAGGAGACTCCTTCTCCTGGTCTGACTGATTATGATAGGACTGCTTCTGCAGATCCTAGACCCAGTGGTGGGGTCTCTACACAGTCGGGCGAGGTCGAGGAGGACCCTGTGGAGGATGAGAGCGAGGAGGAGGTGCATGTTGAGCCGACTGTTTCTGCTAGAGGTGGACCCGCTGGTTCATAGGAGCCTGCATAGCATAGGTGTTTTGGATCCTAGATCCTAGGGATAGAGCTGTGGAGAATCCGAGGAGCTGCTGAGGACACTGAAGACCTGCTCTGAGACTTCTATTTTGAGACCATGTGTTTAGTGTATATATTTTTGAGAGGTCTTAGAGTGAGGTTTTATTTCATACAGCTGGGTTGTATACGTTTTTATAAACTCTTGCTATCTTGACTGATGATACTTGCTGCTACTGTACTTATGGGGTTTCATACTATGCTTTTGACTTATATATATATATATATATATATATATATGATGTTTAATTTCCTCAGCAGAGCCCCAAAAGTATTATTTTTACTTCCGCGAACTCTGATTTTTATTTACAAGGGATTCGGCGATAAATTTATATTTCCTATGTTATGTGTTCAGATTCCACTCGAGAAGCAAGTGATATGTTTTCAATAATAACTATTAATAATGTTTTCTATGACTAAGGAAATGCTATCTCGAGAGTCTTTTCGAATTTAATATCGTGCTGAGCCGAATTCAAAAGAATTTATGACCAAGCAAGTACAAGTTTTAAAAAGGAAAAATTTTCTAGTCCTGATTTTTGATAGCAAGAAGTAAACTATTTGGAAATATTAATTATTTTCAAGTTAAAAAGAGAGCGTCACAAAAATCATATCAAAAGGATTTCAGAAATAAAATAAAATAAGTTTTAAAATCAAAAACATATCAAAGATTTAAAAAATGAGTCAAAGACTTGATTCTTAAAACAAATAAGGAATTATTTCAAAAATATATTTAAATTCGAATTTTGAAAATAAAAATCAGAATCAATTATGTAAAAACAAATCTGGAAACATTTAAGATTAATTCTGACACGGATTTCAATAAAACTTAAAGGTAATCGATTACTTGAAGGAGGTAATCGATTATCTTCTTTCTGTGAAAACATGTAATCGACTTCCTAAGAAGAAGGTAATCGATTATCAAAACATGTAATCGATTATTTTCAATTAAAATTCTCAGGTCACAACTCAGGAGAAAAGTAATCGATTATCCAGGAGAGGTAATCGATTACTTCTGCTTATTTTCATAAAAATGATTTTTCTAAAGCGTAACCATAGGTTTTCAAAAACATTTTTAACTGGAAATCTAACTTAAAACAATTTTACAAAAATTCTTTTCTTCTCCTTAACTTTGAAAAACATTTTGGCCTTATGAACTTGGAAAAATATAACTTCATTACCTTACAAAGATTTCTATGGGCAAAGCTAAACTAATCTATTTGCTTGAGAGCTTAAGCCTTGAGCTTGAATGCACTTTATGCTTGAATCTTGTTTGTTATCATCAAAACCTTCTTCTAGAAATCTTCTAGCATAACTCGGATAATTTACGGAACTGGTATAGTTTGACCGGTTAATTACCGGTTTGGTGTAACTTTTTGCAAAATTACGGAAATGGTGTAACTTTATATAAATCGTGACTATCATCCACGATTTATGATTGTTTTTAATTTTTTTTTTAAAAAAAAGTGAAGTCGTGGATGCCAAGAACGATTCCAATTTTTTTTTTATTTATATGAAAATCGTGGTTTGGATCCACGATTCATGATTGCTTTTTCATTTTTTTTTAAATTATACTGAAATCGTGGTTCACAACCACGACTCTTTTTTTTATAAAAATCAATTTCATATTTTTAAATTTTTTTATTTTCAAATTTTTTTATTTATATTTTTAAACAATAAGGGCTATAAAATTTTCTAGTCACTTTATATTTTCTATATATCATTTAATTTTTTTTTATTTTTTGCCCTTATTAAATATTTTGATTAACTATGTTTTTTTTGTTGTTCATTAATGAATGTGAATTTTCCAAGTGAAATTGAAAGGGTTAAATTCCAATGTTACAATATATTATCATAAAATTTATAAAACTGACTACTTTAATTGATATGTGTAATTCGATTAAATATACCCTATAATGATGACCGGAAGGAGTATAACGTTATAAAATGCATTTTATTTTTTTATCCAATTAATATTAATTATTAAAAAATAAGTAGTGCCTCAAAAAAATGCATTTCAGCCAAAAATATTAGCACTAGTGCTAAACTTCAAATTTATGACTGTACTAAAGTTAACAAAAAAACATAGATAATCAAAATATTTAATAAGGGCAAAAAATAAAAAAAATTAAATGATACATAGAAAATATAAAGTGACTTTATAAATAAAAAAATATGAAAATAAAAATAAAAAAATTTAAAAATATGAAATTGATTTTTATAAAAAAAAAGAAAAAAAAAGAGTCGTGGTTGTGAACCACGATTTCAGTATAATTTAAAAAAAAAAAAAGAAAAAGCAATCATGTATCGTGGATCCAAACCGCGATTTTCTTATAAATAAAAAAAAAAATTGGAATCGTTCTTGGCATCCACGACTTCACCTTTTTTTAAAAAAAAATTAAAAACAATCATAAATCGTGGATGGCAGTCACGATTTATATAAAGTTACACCATTTCCGTAATTTTGCAAAAAGTTACACCAAACCGGTAATTAACCGGTGAAACTATACCGATTCCGTAAATTTTCCAACATAACTCTTTACGTCCTTGGGAAATTAAAGCTTGACTTTCAACATAGGAGACTCCAAAACATATATATTTAGGTGTTCTAATAAAATAATTTTTTTTTTGTATTTCAATATGTTTTTTTAAATAAGGATAGTGGATTGGTATTGATGAATTGGTTATCTTACTATATTGCGATGATTTTGTACAATTGTTAGTTAACGACATGTTACAATTATTTGATAATATGATAATTTTAGCCTAATTGTATTCATCCTCAACTATTAACCGAATTTTCATAAAATATAAACTTGGGCTATATTTAATTTAGAGTTAATAGTCACTTTGATCTCTAAAAGATATTCTTATCATCAATTTAATCCCAAAAGATTTTTGACATCAATTTAGCCCCCGAATGATTATGATGGCATCATGAAGTGTAAATTTTAGTCTCGAAATGTTCATATGGACATCAAATAAGTCCCTAAAAGGACCAATGTGATGTCATATTAATCTTTGAGAAACTAAATTGATGTAAAAAAATCTTGTAGCTATTAAATTGATGACTAATGTAACTTTCTGGAACCAAAGCGACTATAAACTCTTTAATTTAAAAAGATGGTGGAAAATTGCAACGTATTATTGTTTCAATTTAAAATCAGCGTAATAATAAATAGGATTTTTTTAATCTTAGTTTTAGGGTTAAAGATAAGAGACTATAAATGTCATTTTTTATTGATAAAATAAAGATTTGATAACTAAGACTTGGAAAACTTAGATTTTTAATAAAATTTTACTACTTGAAAATTATATACAATAAGAATAATTGGGTTACAATACATTATATATTAAATAACAGGATTAATAATTGGTTGATTGCTTAAAAAAACGTTAATACCAAATTTTTTTCAAAAATTTATTAATTGTGGTTACCCGAGCGTACTGGGTAAAAACACTAGTAACTTAACATAACGAGGGTCTTCTAATTTTCTTCTAATCTTGGAAATTTTTGGACATCCGTCTTCAAATATTGTACATAACACAACACTCTCTTGTAGATGTTTATTAAAGACATGTCTCCTTCAAAATTTTATTAGGGAAAATCCCAATTAAAAAGAAATCGTAAGGAATAAAAAAGAGTATAATATCCTTTACAATAGAACTGACTCGTTAAAAACCTTATCAAGGAAATTTTTTTTGACAAAACCTTTATTAAAAAAGAGTACAATTTTCTCCGCATGTTAGCAACATCATTTCAAGTGAGATCTCTAACATTCGAATTTTATCTCACTCAATCAATTCGGAAAAAACAACTTTGCACGATCATCTTCAATATATCCTCTTTTCAACTATCTACTGTCTTACAAGTAGTGTTGTATCTTCAATTGAAATTTCTCTTCACAATATTCTTGAAAAAGATGAATTTATAACATTAACATGTGCTTCCATGAATTATTGTTATTTCTGCATGTATGAAGTTGCAACTAAAGATTGCTTTGTTGCTCGTAACAATATAGTGATTGTACCAAATCAAAATTGTAACATCCTGATTTTCGTTTGTATTATAAACTTTGAGTTTTCTAAATTAAATGATTAATCCTTAAAATTAATCATTAGAACATTGAACATCTTAAAATATCCTGCGGTATTTACGAAAGTATATCTTACTTCTATATTTTAAAGTGGATTTATTTAAAACAATGACCCTACATGAAAAATATAATTTTTATTCTTTACTTTGATATTAATATAGTCAACATTAAATAATTTTAAATACATCCAAATTTTCTTGTTATGATTTTCTATATGTATTTATATGGTGATTAGATTTTATTGTTAGTAATTTTGTGAGTTAATAAACAAATAAAAATAGAACAAAAGAGGAAACCCTAGGTCTTGTATGTTGTTCCTCTTCCTCTTCCCTTACGAGCAGCCGCCAAGACCCCCCCCCCCCCAATTCTTTTTCCTCGTGATGCTCTCTCCCTCCATTTCTCTCTCTCGCTCTCCTCCTCGGTGAACCGCCGCTGCCACTCCAAATCACGGCCGCCGCTCTTCCTCCCTCTCGGTCTCGCTCTCCGTCTCCCCCTGTCGCGTGCTCTCTCGTCCCTCACTCGCGACGACACACCTCTAAACCACCATCAAGCACTGCAGCCGTCGCGCGTCCTTCCGCCTCAACCCAGTCGCGAATCACGACTCTCTCCTCTGGGGCCAAGCGCGAACCGCCGCCGCCGCCATGGTCTTCGCCACCTCTCTTTCTCGCGTCACCGCCTGTCACGGTTCTCACCTCCACGGGCTCCTGTTGCAGCTAAAAACCAAACCGTTGCAGGTGGAGTTGTCGCGGTGCATCGACACGTTGAATCAGATCTGTTGCTGCCAAGGAGTAATGGGTGTTGCTGCGGCTGATGGGTCCGAACCGGTTCGACCGTGAACCGAGTCAGATCGGTGTGACCGCAATTTGGTTCGGGATCAGATGGATCGTTACGAACAGAACCGGGTTGAAGCGGATATGGGTTTTTGCTGAACCGGGGTTTGTTGCTGCTGCTGGTTGGGTTCAACCGAATCGGGTCGGTGCGGATGCTTGGATCGGGATCGAATGGATCGTTGCCGGATCGGGAGCTCTCTGCACGCCTTCAAATTGGTTCTAATAGAACCCCGAGGTAAGGGGTGTTTTACCTTGCTTTAGAGAGTATTTTCTGATTAGTTTATAATACTTGCTAAGAATATGTGGGTATGCTTGTGACTGATTATTCGGGTAATTAATTTAGATTAAATATAAAGTAGGAAAATAAATGAAATGAGCTATCAATTGATACTTGTGAATGAATATGCATGCTAAATGCTATATGTTATCATGTATGTTTATTGAAGAACATGAACTCTGGTTGTTAATTGTGAATGATTATAAGTGATTATTGTTTGTATGTCTGGTTGATTTAAAGAAATATATGTGTATAATATAAGTGGTAATTGAGGAAGAGAACAATTAAAAAGGAAAAGTAGGAACTTGTAAATTGAATGGTTGAATTGTGATGTTAGTGCGCTAAATGTGTATCGCATGATGAATTGGATAATAAATAAAATAAAAGAAGAGTATTTTTGTATGAGATGTAAACTAGAATGAGAATAAAGGAAATAAAACCACTAATAAGTTTGTGATTAAATGTGTATGTTAATTGTTAAATGCTGTCACGAGTACTTAATTGAAGAATATGAAACCTTGGTTGATATTGGTGAGTTAAGTGTTGAAGTACATAATTGATAAGTGAAAGAATAAAATGAACTAGAATAAGAGCATAAATGTAGAGCGTTGAATTGGATTATTTTGTGAATTTATTGTGATGATTGGAAACAATACGTATTTATTTATTGGCTTTTAATTTGATGGTGTATTTGGAAAAATATTACAAGATTAAAGAAAATTGTGGAATTAATAAAAGTTGACACTAAAAGAGAATAATTTGTTTATGATTTAAAAGATTAAAGGCAAGTTAAGTGGTGCGATCCAGATCTTGTAAGACGTTGTCCGGGTTGTGGGACTGCACGCATAGATCGCGTAAGATGCATATGGTGCGCTGCTGTAAGACGTTTGTCCGGGTTGTGGGACTACACGCAATGATGGATCCACGTAATAATTTCTAAAGTTTATGAAAAACTCAAAGGATATGAAAAGAGAATGATAATTATATAATGCGGAAATGTGCGAAAATTAATATATATATATATATATATATATATATATATATATGGAAGAGAAAAAGAAAAAGAAAAAGAAAAAGAAAAAGAGAGAAAGGTAAAAGATAAAAGTCCGATGCGAGCCTGTCGAGGCGTGTCGGCATCGATGCGAGCCTGTCGAGGCGTGTCGATAATAAGAAAATGGAAGTCCGATGCGAGCCTGTCGAGGCGTGTCGGCATCGATGCGAGCCTGTCGAGGCGTGTCGATAATAAACAATGGAAGTCCGATGCGAGCCTGTCGAGGCGTGTCGATAATAAATGATGGAAGACCGATGCGAGCCTGTCGAGGCGTGTAACATCCTAATTCCAATAAATTCACGGAAGCTTACCAAGTATAAGATTCAATAAAAAATATGTCTCATAAAAAAAATACACTTCTCCTTGAACCAAAATAATTGTTAAATAAAATTTCATTGAAAATTTTACTTATTTTACAATGACACTAGACACTAGACTAGAAAGGAGAGCACAATACCAACAATTCCCTTTCAACTTAATATAAACTCCTTAAAATAAATACAATTTACACAAGGAAGCTCATTTATAAACTTGTCAAATTAGTTCTTCTTCCTTCAACATCTTGCTTCCAAAGTCTCAATCTGACAACATCAAAACCTGAGTAGTGAGATAAAAATCACAGTAACACTATTTAGCTTTAAAAGTGTTTTTTTTACTATGATGTTGTCAGCCGTCACATGTACGAAAAATCTCCATAAATAATAATGAGAGAAATAACATTTAATAATATAACTCATGACTAGTATCATACTATTATCACATGAATAAAAATAGGAGTATCTAATACAATCAATGCATGACTATTCAACACAATTACTAATTGCATCTATGACCTTTTGGCCTCGAACTCCAACCATTAACTTTAAATCTGCTGGAGGTGCCTACCCCTCGCCCGGCGCCCCGGGTTTGGATGACTTACACCCGCGTCCGAGTCAGTCCTGAATTATTAGTTGGAGTTCGTTTGCCCGTGCCCAGGCCAAACATTGAAAGTCAAAAGACTCCCTAAAGATCACCATATAATATTCCCAACCAATGACATTAATTTTCTCTCTTGCACACAGCACGCCTGCTGGAGGTGCCTACCCCTCGCCCGGCGCTCCGGGTTCGGATGACTTACACCCGCGTCCGAGTCAGTCCTCTGAATATCATATGGTTGGTATTTAAAATATAATAATTAAAACAATGTGTCAAAATATATAA
The DNA here is from genome assembly GCA_037953625.1 of Crotalaria pallida. Classification (NCBI taxonomy): domain Eukaryota; kingdom Viridiplantae; phylum Streptophyta; class Magnoliopsida; order Fabales; family Fabaceae; genus Crotalaria; species Crotalaria pallida. Next base: position 79,712,146 of record CM075653.1, read on the forward strand.
TTATATAAAGTCATTACATTAATATATATATATATATATATATATGTAACACGAAAGATCCATAACTTAGACGGGTGTTGTTCACAAATTTCAATTTTAGATAGTACTTGCCGTGGGAATAGAAATTATTAGAATAAGCGGCACTATTAATTGAGAACACCAAATTTGCCGTGGGACTAGAAATTATTAGAATAAGCGGCACTATTAATTGAGAACAACAAATAATGCATGGGTTCACATATGCAATAATATTAATGATACAGTAGATTAAAGAAAGTACTTGCCTATAATGAATTTCATACATATATCTAATACAATACGCACAAACAGAATCAAATGTAAGCAATTCTTTATTGTTATTTTATGGAGTTTGATTTGGGTTTTAGTATTACCTTAATGGTGATTCTTTCTTTTCTTCTTCTTCTTCTTCTTCTTCTTCTTCCTCCTCTTGTACGTTTTCTCCCTCTGGTTCTCCTAATGGAGGCTAGGTTTTGTTTTCAGGAGAACGAAACTAACCTATTTTATCTCAACTTTTTATTTATTTTAAATCAATTGCTCTAACTTATCCTTTTAGTCACAACTATTATCAAAAACTAATATTGATAAAGATAAAATAGAATAATTTAAATAAAATAATATCTTATACGATCTTATAATAATAATAATAATTAATGATGATGATGATAATGATTCTATTAAGTACCCGTATTTTAACAATGTATTACCATAAAATCTATATGCTTATTTTATTATCATTATAATATATGTTGTTTAATAATTTAATATTACAAAAAATAATAATTACAAGAATAAAATTATAACACATGAATTTTGGGATGTTACATTTCTCCCCTCCTTTAAAAAAATTTTGTCCTCAAAATTTGAATTCTCAATATTCTATTAACTCTAGATAGATACTCTAAGTGTAACTTTCAAGTTGATTCATGTAACTATTTCAATATATATATATATATAGACACGCACACATACATACTATAAGGATTTTCTTTCATAAATCACCAGTCAATGCTCATCTTCACACTACTACTTCAACGCAAAGTTTGTCTTCTAAAAATTACCGATCTTTCCATTTGTAAGTTCAAATCATACAATTATCATAAAAAAAATTCACAATTCAACAATGAAAATAGGTAAAAGTCCAAATTGAATGCAAAAAAAAAAATTATGCATAAGAACATATCAAATACTTGAGACACATATGGTTTTATATAAATTATTAAATGTCACTTTGTTCAGTTTTCTACACATCGTTAAATTAAATTTAATATTTAATGTTTCTAATGTCACACTATGATAACCTGTAGTACAAAAACAATTATTCGTTCGTTAATGCCTTACTATAAACCTCAAATTCATTTAAAGGGTTTGGAATCTCTAAGATAACATAGTTGTCAATCTCTTCTTGGGCTTTAAAAAAAAAACTCTTTTCACACTCTTGAGGTTTCTTTATAAAAAAAAAAAAATCAGCACCTAAATGATTATCACATATCCTAAAAACTTTGTGTTATTCAAACAAAACTAACATTTTCAATCTCTAACGGTACTTAGTGTTTATTGTGTCCAGTTTTAGCCCAAAATACATTCTATGGCATATCCTCATATTTGATCTTAATTTTGTGGTGATCTTATGTTAACTTATAAAATTATAAAACGTCTCTTAATTGATCTAACAAATCATGTATCAATGAGGGAATGGTATTTAGTGTCAACAATCATCTTATTCAAATGTCTATAATCTATACACAACCTCATACTCTTATTTACTTATTTTTCTCATCTAAAAGTAAAAGTACTACATGATATATAAAATGTGAGTCTTAATAAATTTATGAGCTAACAATAATCTCTATTATTGATTCTCGAGTTCACCTAAATCTAGTATTAACATTGGACTATATATTGGAATTAAGTTCCTCGAGGACTCTAAACTATATGATGAAAAGGTAGAAATTTGTCAAAAAAAAACATTTAATAAGTCACGTTCTTTACCAGTCCAATAAAAAATTATAAATCCAAATATTTAACAAAGCACAATATAATAAAATTTAATGATGACATTATATCGAGAGCATCATATGTGATATAAATAATATTTATTCATGCATAATGATCAAGAGACATAATATACTATCAACCATCATATAATCTATTTTTTTTTACATACATTGAAATATCTATGATTGTACAAAAAATCAAATTCTGTATATCTACATATTATGAGAAAGACTTCAAGAAGTAAAAACATAAGAATACATTGATCACATCTCAATAAAACGACATTGAAAAAAGATACACATGCACTTATTATAAAAAAAATATATAAAAAAACCGAAAGTGTTTGACTATCAAATTATCATAAAAGTTTTTAAAAACAAAATTAACTTTTATAATATGCATCTAATTGAAAAAATAAAATTAATAACAAAGATTAAAAATAAAAAAAATAATTCTTTTCCTATTTATACTTTTTTTTTAAAAAAAATAAAAAATAAAAAAATCAAGCACCATGCTGAAAACAAACAAAATAAATATCATTTCACACTCTTATACTATTTAGTTCAAAAATAATTACTTTACTTTTAGTAAAGATAGATTTTTATATAACCTATATATATATATATATATATATATATATATATTTTAAAGATAGATTTCATTGAAGAAAAAAAAAACTAGAAGTACAAGGAGTACTTAAGCCAAATAAAATACATACAACAGAGTTTTAAAAAAACAAAATTATAAGAAACTACACACAAAGCAAGTCCTTTGAAACTATCAAATAACAGAAACCAAAACATCTACTACTTAGGCAAAAATATGAATTTTCCTAACAGCAAAATTCGATAGTAAAGGACAGCAAAACAGGAGACAACTGAACCAAGGCTAGCATATAAATTCGAATAGTCCAGAACTAATAAAACAACAAAATCTTGAAAAATTGATAGAGACAAAAACAGTAGTAACAGTGTTTTTAACCTTTAATTAATTTAAAAAAAATAAAGAAACATATTTAAATGTGTTCACTAAAATTGCTAAAAATATTTAAAACCAAATGTTGCTGATGACATCAATCAAAATTAAACTTTCTATTATAAATAATTCTAAATTGTATCTAAATCCTTAGTGAAAAAAAAAACACAACAATTTGATAAAAGAAAATTAAGGCTCTTAGGTCTAAAGATAAAAATTCCAGCATTATTTTTTTTCAATGCCTCCTTGTTGTGAAGATTTACCCTTTTTTTTTATTTTTGGAAGGTCTTAACAATTAAAAAAAATTGTTTTCTGCGAGTATAACTTTTTTTTCTAGATTTTTTTTGCAGAGAAAAATAAAATGGAGATTAAGGTATATGGTAATAAGATAAAAATGCAAGGAATTTTAAAAATGAGAAACATAATTGGTACTTTGCACAATGAAGGTAACTAAATTGGATGACTCAACCCTTGTGAATAGAAACTCATGCCAAAAAGTCAATGCTCTTATTTAGATGGAAATATGATGGAGCTTATCTAATAATTAGAGAACTTGATATTCCTTTATCAATCAAATTGGGTATTCAATATAATAACGATGTATATAATTATATATCACAGTAGGGCATTCATTTAAGCAACTTCATAACTCATGAGAATGAAATCAACAAAGAATTTTTTTTTCTACCTTATTATCACATGACACTTGCTAACACACACATATGTATTAATCAATACTTGAGTTTTCAAGATCAATAGCCTCTAATTAAAATATAATCCTGCTATATTTACAGCACTACTAAGTGTTTATTTTGTATCTAAAAATCTCTTTGATTGCATGAATCTATATAAGTACATTTGCAAATATTGTCATCTTTATATATCAAAGGAGCATACACAAATTCAATAAAGAGTAAGAGCATATAATAGCCTAAAACATGCAACATTGTGTCCGGATCACAAAGTTACAAAATAGGATTCTATTTATACTTTACTCTTCAAAATGTACACACAAAAACAAACACTAGCAGCAGTGCGCCGAATGGACGTAATGACTCTACACCAGGATAACAATATTGGGGTAGCTGATCCCAATACCCTTTATCCCAGTAGCAAAACTCATCATGATCCATTTCAAACCTTGTCATACACATACTAATCCAACTTCAAGACTCGATCTATTCCTTAAGTGCTCAGTTTATAGTTAATTAACTTATATCATTGTCCGAAAAGAATCGAAATGCTCTGATACCAAAAATGCAACATCCTAATTCCAATAAATTCACGGAAGCTTACCAAGTATAAGATTCAATAAAAAATATGTCTCATAAAAAAATACACTTCTCCTTGAACCAAAATAATTGTTAAATAAAATTTCATTGAAAATTTTACTTATTTTACAATGACACTAGACACTAGACTAGAAAGGAGAGCACAATACCAACAATTCCTTTTCAACTTAATATAAACTCCTTAAAATAAATACAATTTACACAAGGAAGCTCATTTATAAACTTGTCAAATTAGTTCTTCTTCCTTCAACATCTTGCTTCCAAAGTCTCAATCTGACAACATCAAAACCCGAGTAGTGAGATAAAAGTCTCAGTAACACTATTTAGCTTTAAAAGTGTTTTTTTTTTACTATGATGTTGTCAGCCGTCACATGTACGGAAAATCTTCATAAATAATAATGAGAGAAATAACATTTAATAATATAACTCATGACTAGTATCATACTATTATCACATGAATAAAAATAGGAGTATCTAATACAATCAATGCATGATTATTCAACACAATTACTAATTGCATCTATGACCTTTTGGCCTCAAACTCCAACCATTAACATTAATTTTCTGTCTTGCACACAGCACGCCTGCTGGAGGTGCCTACCCCTCGCCCGGCGCCCCGGGTTTGGATGACTTACACCCGCGTCCGAGTCAGTCCTGAATTATTAGTTGGAGTTCTTTTGCCCGTGCCCAGGCCAAACATTGAAAGTCAAAAGACTCCCTTAAGATCACTATATAACATTCCCAACCAATGACATTAATTTTCTCTCTTGCACACAGCACGCCTTCTGGAGGTGCCTACCCCTCGCCCGGCGCCTCGGGTTCGGATGACTTACACCCGCGTCCGAGTCCGTCCTCTGAATATCATATGGTTGGTATTTAAAATATAATAATTAAAACAATGTGTCAAAATATATAATTATATAAAGTCATTACATTAATATATATATATATATAACACGAAAGATCCATAACTTAGACGGGTGTTGTTCACAAATTTCAATTTTAGATAGTACTTGCCGTGGGAATAGAAATTATTAGAATAAGCGGCACTATTAATTGAGAACACCAAATTTGCCGTGGGACTAGAACTTATTAGAATAAGCGGCACTATTAATTGAGAACAACAAATAATGCATGGGTTCACATATGCAATAATATTAATGATACAGTAGATTAAAGAAAGTACTTGCCTATAATGAATTTCATACATATATCTAATACAATACGCACAAACAGAATCAAATGTAAGCAATTCTTTATTGTTATTTTATGGAGTTTGATTTGGGTTTTAGTGTTACCTTAATGGGGATTCTTTTTTTTTTATTCTTCTTCCTCCTCTTGTACGTTTTCTCCCTCTGGTTCTCCTAATGGAGGCTAGGTTTTGTTTTCAGGAGAACGAAACTAACCTATTTTATCTCAACTTTTTATTTATTTTAAATCAATTGCTCTAACTTATCCTTTTAGTCACAACTATTATCAAAAACTAATATTGATAAAGATAAAATAGAATAATTTAAATAAAATAATATCTAATACGATCTTATAATAATAATAATAATAATAATAATAATGATAATGATTATATTAAGTACCCGTACTTTAACAATGTATTACCATAAAATCTATATGCTTATTTTATTATCATTATAGTATATGTTGTTTAATAATTTAATATTACAAAAAAAATAATTACAAGAATAATATTATAACACATGAATTTTGGGATGTTACAAGGCGTGTCGGCATTAAAAGAATAAATTGACGCGAGCCTGTCGAGGCGTGTCGACAATAAGAGGAAGAAGAATGAAAATGAAAGAAAGAAAAGAGAAAATGAAAAGAGAAATGCATTAGAAAATGAGAAAGAAAGCATATCAAGAAAAGTGATAAGAATGAAGAACAAAAGATAAGATTATAGATGTGTATGAATTTGATTTGTCTGGGTTTGCTACGTTTTGAACTACTTGAAATATTTGTGTTTGACTTGGTAGGTTATTATGTCTAGTTAGAACTACTTATCTACTTCATGTGTAAAGCTCGCCCTTGCAACCATTTTTACAGGTTCAAAGTTTGAGCAAACACAGTTTCAGGCCGAGCAGGAATGACACTCCACCACGTGGAGTGCTCGATCGTTATTTTATGAGCGGACTGTAGTTTAATTATGTGAAAAACTGTTATTTTAGTAATTTAGAATATGTAATAGTTTTGTGCCCTGAAGTGTACTAATTGGGCTTTAGGTTTGATCCGACTATTTTGCTATTGTGTATTATTCTTTTTAAATAATTCTGGACTGAACAGGTTAAGCAGGTACAAGTTGGAAATTTTGGGAAAGTCTGAAAAACAGAGGAAACTCTGTCCATTTTTTCGGAAAAATATTCTTAAGTATTTTAATTTAAAAAGAAATTTTCAATTACCATTTTTCTAAAATCTTAATTTAACTAAATAATTGTGAGGGTGTTACATTATGGTATCAGAGCAGTTTTTCCTCCGCCTTGGAGTTTGGACTCACAACTGCTATGGTTTACTCACCAAACGAGTAGCCAGTAGACAATTAGATGTCTAAGTTAGTTAGATTAGGAATTTGGACTTAGTGGACTTAGAATAATATCGCGTAATTCATAGTTGATTTCTTGGTGTTTGTTTCAAACTTCACAAAGTGTTCAGATCCAATTTCTCCATTTGTTGTATTGTCATATTTGGAAAACGTGTAATTGTCAAGACTAAGGGCAGTGAAAGACCCCAACGGGTTAGGGCATGCTAGCTGCCACCCCAATGGGAAGGATTAACCCTTGGTATTGAATCAAGAGCACAAATTCCAATGGTGACAATTTAGACAAAATAATTCCAATGGCATTTCCATACATCTAAAACCATGATTGAAGTCGTGCCACTCTCCTCAATGGGAAGAGCAAGTTGCCCACCGTATGGTAAAATTCGATCATACGGAATGACTTTACCACCAATGGAATGTAAGGTTGGACTTGCTCACTCCAATATTACACCCTTGAAGTTTTTGGGTTTAGGAGTACAAGTTGATAATTTGAAATCCCCTGTAGATTTGAAATTCTCTAAAATCAGAATGCGTAGCGGAAATACCTGGACGATCATCCTGCAAAATCCTATAGGTCTTTCGTTCCTCTTCATGTATCAAATCTACATATGGTGTCCTGAACTTGGAACGTTGATTCTGTTGTGCAGAACCTTAATATTGGTTTAGTGTCTTGAACCTTTATTTCTTCACTCAAATCTTGACATCTTGGATATTAATTGTTGAATCTATATTTCATCTTTCTGCGAATATTGGTTGATTGTGAATGAATTTTTATTTTTTTTAATTCATGATACACTCGTTAATGTACAACTTCTTAAGTACATTATACCCTCCATTTCCAGTTCAATTGATCGCCTGAGTACAAACCAAAAGTTTGCCTTTTCGTATTTCGCTTGGGTTCGATCCTACATACCCCCATGGCCTTCTGATCTCAAATGGGATTTCTCTATTGTCCTTGACAATGGAATTTTATTTTGAACAAGCTTGACTTCGTGTGTTTCAAATATAACTAGAGAGTTATCAATTCTTCCTTTAATCACGTATATGTTTCTGAAGGCAACATGTAGTTATGACTTGATAAGTTGATGACAGAATCTATCTTGGGTTCATAATCCTTACAATCTCTTGCACGCCAACAAGTTTGATGATCTTGTCATTCTTTTCAATTCTATTTGCCTTGTGACCGTCATAGACTCGAATTGTCTCTTGCAAAGTCTAAACACATGCTTGCTAAGTTGAAAAATTCCAAGTAACATAGAATCCTTTTCATGTGACCCATGATTGGATGATCATATTTATTTTGATCATGTCCCCTAATAATTTCAAAGAGGTAACTCCTGAGACTCCATTCTTATTCCTTGTTCGAAATTGAAAATGACTTTAGATAATATCCTGATTTACCTTATCCTCGGATTTGATTGACACTTTCATGAGTTTATTATGTCATGTCTCTCTAATTGGTAGGCAGCTGAATCTCCTATCCTATTCGAAATAAAGTTGACATTAAAGGAAGTCTGGATACCACCAACTGTTATCCCATGTTATTGTGCTGCTGTCTAATTTAAGGATCCTAAGCAACCATTCTTGTTAGGGTAGAGTAATAGGTGTTAGAATCCTTGAGAGAATCGAGCTACATTAAATTTTGACAAGCCATCAGGTACCATTACCAAGACTAATCGAGTCAACCATCACTCCTTAGAAAATGCCTCTTTCGATAATTCCCTATTGGAAATGCATTCTCCGGGATAATTTTCATGGTCTTCTTGCCTTACGTGTACCTAGCCATGTTGTTGTCTTTCAATGCCTGTGGTTTCATGATCCTTCCATGTTGGCGGTCTATCCATACTCGTCAGTCAACAGATAGCATGGACCTTCTCAACCTTGTCACCCAACACATCCTTGATCACCTTGCAAAGATCATTAAACTTTTCCTTGAGTGCTTCGTGTTTCTTCTTCTCATCTTCACTCTTTTCGAGCCTCAGACACGAGTGGGAGAACTTAGAAGTAGACACAAGAATTCGCCAAATCGTAGAAATTTAGTATAACCCAATGCTCCTCAACAGGTGCCACCTTTAATCTCGAAGAATTGTCAAGAAGTTAGATAGCTGATCCTTAGAACTGACCAAGCCTATTACTTGACATTGACGTAACCAGGTATGTTGAAGCCAAGTGGGGGAGAACTTAGTAACCCAGTGGGAATCTAGTCCAAGTAACTATGAAATGAGGGGATAATAAAAGGAAACAAGAAGGAAAGTCGAGCGCGAATGAGGCATATAGTGTTCAGGGGTGAACACGAAGATGCCAAGAAGTATGGATTGCGAAGTATCTTAAGTAGAAGAACGAAATTGATGGGGAAATAAACAGTGTGGTCAGAAATCACGTCAAGGGATGGTTCTCCATTTATGGAATTGGTCGGAATTTCGAGGACGAAATTCTCCTAAGTGGGGGAGAATTGTCACATCCTGATTTTCGTTTGTATTATAAACTTTGAGTTTTCTAAATTAAATGATTAATCCTTAAAATTAATCATTAGAACATTGAACATCTTAAAATATCCTGCGGTATTTACGAAAGTATAACTTACTTCTATATTTTAAAGTGGATTTATTTAAAACAATGACCCTACATGAAAAATATAATTTTTAGTCTTTACTTTGATATTAATATAGTCAACATTAAATAATTTTAAATACATCCAAATTTTCTTGTTATGATTTTCTTATGTATTTATATGGTGATTAGATTTTATTGTTAGTAATTTTTGTGAGTTAATAAACAAATAAAAATAGAACAAAAGAGGAAACCCTACGTCTTGTATGTTGTTCCTCTTCCTCTTCCCTTACGAGCAGCCGCCAAGACCCCCCCCACCAATTCTTCTTCCTCGTGATGCTCTCTCCCTCCATTTCTCTCTCTCGCTCTCCTCCTCGGTGAACCGCCGCTGCCACTCCAAATCACGGCCGCCGCTCTTCCTCCCTCTCGGTCTCGCTCTCCGTCTCCCCCTGTCGCGTGCTCTCTCGTCACTCATTCGCGACGACACACCTCTAAACCACCATCAAGCACCGCAGCCGTCGCGCGTCCTTCCGCCTCAACCCAGTCGCGAATCGCGACTCTCTCATCTGGGGCCAAGCGCGAACCGCCACCGCCGCCATGGTCTTCGCCACCTCTCTTTCTCGCGTCGCCGCCTGTCACGGTTCTCACCTCCACGGGCTCCTGTTGCAGCTTCAAACCAAACCGTTGCCGGTGGAGTTGTCGTGGCACATCGACACGTTGAATCAGATTTGTTGCTGCCAAGGAGTAATGGGTGTTGCTTCGGCTGATGGGTCCGGACCGGTTCGACCGTGAACCGAGTCAGATCGGTGTGACCGCAATTTGGTTCGGGATCAGATGGATCGTTACGAACAGAACCGGGTTGAAGCGGATATGGGTTTTTGCTGAACCGGGGTTTGTTGCTGCTGCTGGTTGGGTTCAACCGAATCGGGTCGGTGCGGATGCTTGGATCGGGATCGAATGGATCGTTGCCGGATCGGGAGCTCTCTGCACGCCTTCAAATTGGTTCTAATAGAACCCCGAGGTAAGGGGTGTTTTACCTTGCTTTAGAGAGTATTTTCTGATTAGTTTATAATACTTGCTAAGAATATGTGGATATGCTTGTGACTGATTATTCGGGTAATTAATTTAGATTAAATATAAAGTAGGAAAATAAATGAAATGAGCTATAATTGATACTTGTGAATGAATATGCATGCTAAATGCTATATGTTATCATGTATGTTTATTGAAGAACATGAACTCTGGTTGTTAATTGTGAATGATTATAAGTGATTATTGTTTGTATGCCTGGTTCATTTAAAGAAATATATGTGTATAATATAAGTGGTAATTGAGGAAGAGAACAATTAAAAAGGAAAAGTAGGAACTTGTAAATTGAATGGTTGAATTGTGATGTTAGTGCGCTAAATGTGTATCGCATGATGAATTGGATAATAAATAAAATAAAAGAAGAGTATTTTTGTATGAGATGTAAACTAGAATGAGAATAAAGGAAATAAAACCACTAATAAGTTTGTGATTAAATGTGTATGTTAATTGGTAAATGCTGTCATGAGTACTTAATTGAAGAATATGAAACATTGGTTGATATTGGTGAGTTAAGTGTTGAAGTACATAATTGATAAGTGAAAGAATAAAACGAACTAGAATAAGAGCATAAATGTAGAGCGTTGAATTGGATTATTTTGTGAATTTATTGTGATGATTGGAAGCAGTACGTATTTATTTATTGGCTTTTAATTTGATGGTGTATTTGGAAAAATATTACAAGATTAAAGAAAGTTGTGGAATTAATAAAAGTTGACACTAAAAGAGAATAATTTGTTTATGATTTAAAAGATTAAAGGCAAGTTAAGTGGTGCGATCCAGATCTTGTAAGACGTTGTTCGGGTTGTGGGACTGCACGCATAGATCGCGTAAGACGCATATGGTGCGCAGCTGTAAGACGTTTGTCCGGGTTGTGGGACTGCACGCAATGATGGATCCACGTAATAATTTCTAAAGTTTATGAAAAACTCAAAGGATATGAAAAGAGAATGATAATTATATAATGCGGAAATGTGCGAAAATTAATATATATATGGAAGAGAAAAAGAAAAAGAAAAAGAAAAAGAGAGAAAGGTAAAAGATAAAAGTCCGATGCGAGCCTGTCGAGGCGTGTCGGCATCGATGCGAGCCTGTCGAGGCGTGTCGATAATAAAGAATGGAAGTCCGATGCGAGCCTGTCGAGGCGTGTCGATAATAAATGATGGAAGACCGATACGAGCCTGTCGAGGCGTGTCGGCATTAAAAGAATAAATCGACGCGAGCCTGTCGAGGCGTGTCGACAATAAGAGGAAAAAGCATGGAAATGAAAGAAAGAAAAGAGAAAATGAAAAGAGAAAATGAAAAGAGAAATGCATTAGAAAATGAGAAAGAAAGCATATCAAGAAAAATGATAAGAATGAAGAACAAAAGATAAGATTATAGATGTGTATGAATTTGATTTGTCTGGGTTTGCTACGTTTTGAACTACTTGAAATATTTGTGTTTGACTTGGTAGGTTATTATGTTTAGTTAGAAACTACTTATCTACTTCATGTGTAAAGCTCACCCTTGCAACCATTTTTACAGGTTCAAAGTTTGAGTAAACACAGTTTCAGGCCGAGCAGGAATGACACTCCACCACGTGGAGTGCTCGATCGTTATTTTATGAGCGGACTGTAGTTTAATTATGTGAAAAACTGTTATTTTAGTAATTTAGAATATGTAATAGTTATGTGCCCTGAAGTGTACTAATTGGGCTTTAGGTTTGATCTGGCTATTTTGCTATTGTGTATTATTCTTTTTAAATAATTCTGGACTGAACAGGTTAAGCAGGTACAAGTTGGAAATTTTGGGAAAGTCCGAAAAACAGAGGAAACTCTGTCCATTTTTTCGGAAAAATATTCTTAAGTATTTTAATTTAAAAAGAAATTTTCAATTATCATTTTTCTAAAATCTTAATTTAACTAAATAATTGTGAGGGTGTTACAAAAATGACAACACTTTGTATGCATAGATAGTTACCTTATTTTTTTTTTAAAGGAAAATATGTAATTCATTCCATAACAGAAAATAGTACAAGTAGATCCAACAATACAATAACAAAGCACATATTTTCCATACAATGAAGATTGCTAAAAAAGACTAGATACTCAGCCATAACAGCAAACTCCCTGTGGATCAGGATCATCATCAACATCCAGCTTCAAACTCTAACAAGAGATTCAACAACCTTTGTTTCCAAGATAACTATCTCATCAATGCCGGAAGTAAGCACAGTTCGACGACAAAGAATCTCAGATCTGAGGAGGTAGAGCCACTTGACAGAGGAGAAGACAGAGATCTGGAAGGGAAAAACTGTCCCGAATATCAGTCTTCTAGTTATTGGAAAAGATAGGAATGTCATGAGATCTGGACAAACAAAAAGTCTTCTCACACTCAAACACACAAAAAACAAAACCCAGATGAAACTGAGACAAGAAAAACCACATCACTTGCACAAAGGCAAGATTTATTTATTTAACCCAGATATAACTCGGAGAGAAAAAAACCCACACACCAACCAAAGGAAAGGGACCCCTTCTACCGCTATTTGCATAAATCAGCTAAACATTGATTTATGTAAATAAAATAAGGCAAAACTACTAGATTGGTCCTGTAAGTTATTTTTTGGTTGTGATTTCGTCCCTTAACTTTTTTTCGTTTCAAATAAATCCGTATGTTTTTAACTTGTTTCAAATAAATCCTTCCGTCCAATTCTGTTTTAACACCGTTAATGGGAGCATCCTACGTGGCAACCAATGGTCTTACAAGACTAAAAATCAACGTTACACCCCAAAACGATGTCGTATGAGACCAAAATAGAAGCTTATTGGGAAATCCCTAACTGTTTTGGTTTTCTCTTTTGGCTCATATGACATCATTTTGGAGGTGTAACATTGAGTTTTAGCCACGTAAGACCAATGGTTGCCATATAGGAGGCTCCCATTAACGGTGTTAAGACAAAATTGGATGGAAGGATTTATTTGAAACAAGTTACAAACTTACGGATTTATTTGAAACGAAAAAAAGTTAAGGGACGAAATCGCAACTAAAAAATAACTTACAGGACCAATCTAGTAGTTTTGCCATAAAATAATATGTATCTCTTGTACGATACATAGCACCGGTTTTTCAAGACCAATATTTTTGTTATTTTTTTACTTCAAGCCATGTAAAAAAGTTTATTAGCAAATTCAATAGTAATGATTCAAGAATAAATAAATAAATAATACCCCAAAACTCGTTTAATCCTTGGGATTTGTCAAAATTATACTTACTTTTTTTATTATTGACAAAGTTTTTTTGATTTTTTTTTTACGGGGCAGGGGAAGGAAATTAAATCCAACAAATGGTAGCGTCCAAGATCAAATCCAACTCCCAAGCCTTAAGAGTTGATATATCATACATGACCATATAGGCTACAACCACTTGTTCATAATTATATTTACTATTTCTTTAGTTTGCATCCCTACATTAACCTCTCCAAAAGTTAATATTGTTAAGTGAAAATTTGATTCCCAAAAATGCCTCTATCATTCGGGATGCAAATTTGATCTTGCAAATTTTTCACGTAAGTAATTCTAAAAGTAAAATAGAGGTCTTCTTAAAAAAGGCAAAAGAAGGTAATGCGACATGCAAATGTCTAAACATCTGCTAAATATATGTAGTTGATATAGAGGTAGTGTTTGAGGATGCCTTAAATTATGGTTCTTTTAAAACCACTTTTTTTTAAACCACTTTTTTTACTGCTATTAACTTCAAACTTATAGCTATTTAAACAATATTTAATTTGTTTGTCATAGTTTTAGTTGGTACATTCCATTTATGTATTACAATGTTAAATGTTTAATTGTGCTTTAATCAAGCTGGCTACTTTAACAACTTCACTTATATATATTTGATATTTTTTTTTTTGGTCTGTACTTTTTGGCCAGTACCACAGGTGTCCCCAAGAGCACCCTTAATACCAGAGAATCCTTGAGACTAATCTTGCACGAGATCGTGTTCCTATGCCTCTCCCAGCGTGGCGTATTAACCGGGAATCTAACCTGATACTTTATAATATATTATGATGCTAAATGTTCTATTCAATTTAATAAAAACAAAATACGTTATACTTTTACGATAAAAAATACTTTAACCTTGTTCATAATAACGATCCTCATAAAATTTCAATAATACAAAACAATTTAAGAATAATTGGAACTGAGAACAAATAAATGTTTGGTGTTGTATTTCCCCCATGCATGGCATGCTTGCTTACTAGTATCAAATAGGAGTAGATTAAGATCCATTCTTAATATCGCCTAAAATTGTCTTAATCATGAATAGTAAGCTTCTTTTTGCATTGCTGAGATTTTTTGCCATGAGCCCAGGGAAATTACTTTGCCATAATCATGAGTAGTACTCCTTTTATGCACCGTTACTTTTTTCATTTCTTCCGGAACTATCGCGAGTTAAGAAAACCTACCTTATATAATGATCTCCAAAAGGTCTGCTGTAACTTACAATAAGGATGTAAAGATACAAACCAAGCTCAAGCGACCTACAATGAAGGACTTTAAGCTTGTGTCAACTCAAAAGAGCTCGGATATGGACCTAACACGTGGATAAGTCATAAGACTTGTTCCTGAAGCCAATCTCTAGTAGATAAACAATTTAGAGAAGATTATAATTGGATTATCAACAATTATAAGAGATTAGCGCTTATCTAAATAAGATAAGATATCCTCAGAGATAGAAGATTTATCATGGGAATACATCAGGCCAAGCTGCACATCCTAATTTTATAAATACAACCTCAAGTAGGGGGTTGAACACACAATCAATATACAAAAACAAATTCAAAATTGCATTACACAAAAAAGTATGCACAAATACTCCCTAGAGAGATTCAGTGGAAAGAGCACCAAACTCTTGCCCTCCTCACGGTGGTAGTTGCATCCAACCCCATCGCAGACTCAACAACATCATTAAAGCCAACCCATAATAATATTGAGGGTCCCAGCCTCAGGATTCAAAACGGTGAGCCCAACTCATTCAAACAGAGGATACAAGCCCAGAAACGATCTTCCTAAGAGTAGGGTGCATATCGTTGAACACTCTTAGGAACAGCTCGAAACCGTCTTAATCCCTCGTATGCATTGTTTCTACATGCCTGATAGAATTATATAGTCTTGATCCCAAAACAATGGTCGAACAGGTAGATAGGACCAAGAGCTCACTCTTGTCAGACTAAAAATTCTTGACAAGGGCCTCTCTTTGATCTAAACAAAACATTGGCGTTAACTGTGGGAAATAGTAAATTACAAACCCAACACCAACATCGAAAGCACCATCCCCCAGATGGTCAAATAGATAATTGATATAATCAACACGATATCCAGAGGAATACTACGGGGAAGGATGACGTTCGAAGATCAGAAAAAGTATACGATGGCAAAGTTCGTTGCATTTCCTAAAGAGACTCGAAAGTGGAGTGCAAGTATTCCCCCCATTGAAATTAGTAGCAATAACACTCTAGATGTCAACCATCCCGGATCAACTATATGATGCGAAAAAAAATTAAAACTTATGTTGACATCCAATGAAGAAATTGAAGTTTCTTCAATCTGATTATCTCATTGTGCTAATAATTGTTCCAAAGAAAGTTTGTTCGGCCATCACCATAAAATTTGGATTGAATCTGAAATGAATACAAAGTGATATTTATGTGTCATTAGTTTCATCATGTGGATCATTTAGGTATTTTATATTTTTAATTGATGCATCAACTGAATGGCCACATGATTATTGTTCATCGGCAATTCACAACCAGAAGTTTGCGAGATTACTTGTGCAATTGAATCAACCAAAATCTAGTTATTAACTATTGTATGTCTATTGCGATTACTAATTGGGAACATGTATGACACTGATTCGCATCAAGCCATTAAAATTATCATGAGTTTCCCCTTTTACAAATGGTTTTTGGTCAGAAACCTAATATTTCTCATCTAAGAACTTTTGGATGTGCGGTATATTTTCCACCACAACGCACTAAGATGGGACCTCAAAGAAGGTTGAGAATATATGTTGGATATGAATCCTCATCCATGATAAAATAACTCAAACCAACAATAAGAGAGTCATTCATGGATCGATTTTCGATCATCGCTTTGATGAATTTGTTTCCCAACATTAGGGGGAGAAAATAAGCAGTTGGAAAAAGAAATTATTTGGAAAAACTTATCATTATATTATATTGATCCTCGAACAAAACGATTTGAACTTAAGTTCAAAAGATAATTCATTTGCAAAATTTAGATAACCAATTGCCAGACGCATTTACTGACCTAAAACGAGTGACTAAGTCACATATTCTAGCTGCTAATGCTCTAATGAAATTGATGTCCCTCTTGGACAAATTAAAATTGCAAATGAGTATGAGGCAGGCTTGAAGCGTGGCAGATCCATCGGTTCCAAAGATAAAAATCCTCGAAAAAGAAAAGGAGCAAAGAAATAAGATGATCAATTTGATGAGGATGTAGAGACTCCTGAAGAGTCCTTAGACATAATTAATAGTTCAGTTCAAGAAAAGCTCAGGTACCCGAAAAGTGTGAAAATAAAGAGATCTCAATAAATTATGTCATGAATGGAATTCAATGGAACCGAAATGAAATCGACGTCGATGATATTTTGCATATAATATATTGCTTGAAATTATAAATGACGAGGATCATGAACCAAAGTCTATTAAGGAATGTAGACAAAGAAATGATTAGCCAAAATGGAAAGACACAATTGAGCCATAATTGAATTCGCTTGAAAAGCGACAAGTATTTGGACTTGTAATTCGTACACCTAAGACGTAAAGCCAGTTGGATACAAATGGGTCTTTGTGCGAAAGCGAAATGAGAAAGGAGAAATTATGAGATATAAATCAAGATTGATTGCCCAAAGAATTTCACAAAGACCTGACATTGATTATGAGGAATACTACTTCCATGTGCTGGATGCAAGTATTTTTTGATACTTGATTAGTCTAGCAATATATAAAGGATTCAATTTGTGTCAAATGATGTTATAGCCTATTTTTATGGCTAACTTGATTAATAACATATATATGAATACCTCTTAAGGACTCAATATGCTCGAAGCATATGCTTGAACTATTTAATATGGTTGAACTATATCCATGGATAATTAAAATGTTTGAAGCATAAAGTGTAATATGTCAACACATGCACTTTAATTAGTTAAATTGCAAAATGCAATAATTTTGAACTTATAGTTCAAACTCCAAGAGATTTTTAATAGACTCGAAGTTATAATTCTAGCAAACATAAAATGCATTATATGTTTGCAGCCATTATCATGGTTCATTCGAGAATGATATCATTATATCCATATGAGAACTTTCAGAAGAATTAAGGATATTGATATATACATGTATATATCTATTTAGATTTAGCTAATAATTTATGTTTTTTAGTTATATATTGTTTGACTTATATATATGATGTCATGTCATGCAATCATGGATATGTTTATTGCAATTGTTTGAGAATACTTATATGATTATAGTTCATGTTACATGTTTATTTTAGTATTTATGTAGTTTTATTTTAATATTGTTTGAATTACCTAAAGTTAAAGGAAACATTTCAAAATGAAATACCTCGGCCTGAAGATCGAGCATTTAGTAAATTGAATTTGTGCCTATTAAGTTGGGGAAAGCAACTTCTAAAGTGAGTTACTTTGATAAATAGCAACTAATTTATATGATAATCTCTATTAGATTGTTAAAAGTCATATGTGACTTAATATGTCATTTGATATTAATTTATTAGCAAGATATTGTTATTCATTCAAAGGAAGATGTTGGAATGAAGCTAAACACACATTTTAGTATGATAAATTGAATATTATTAGAATTCCTGAAGAGCTTCCAAATGTTGTAAATTGCTTAAAGAAAGAATTTGAAATGAAAGATTGGGAAAGAACAAAATTTTGTTTTGAATTACAAATGGAATATTTAATGAAATTTTGGTACATCATGAAACCTATGCTGCGATGGTAATAGTGTAATATCTCAAAGATAATTGTTCGCATCAGGGGGAGATATAAATACGCATTGCACTCTTTTTCCCTTAGTCACGGTTTTTTCCTGATGGGTTTTCCTGGTAAGGTCTTTAATGAGTCAGCATCCAATTGCGTAAGAAGAATTGTGTACTCTTTTTCCTTCACTAATTTTTCTCATAGGGTTTTTCTTAGGAATGTTTTTAAAGAGGCATATTCTCTTAATAGTCATCCAAGGGGAAGTGTTATAAACAATTCATATCTATCTAATTAGTGGATGACTATTTATTGGATTGTGTTTATATTTAGTTGAAACCACTTCATATTAGGGTTTCCTATCTCCCTATAAATAGGACTCAACTATGATGTAAAATGTACACTGAATGTATCACAATATATTGTTTCCTCTCTTCTTCCTTATTTTCATACGTTTCATAACAAAATGTTTGTTTTATCTCACTCAACTCTTAAAATATTTTTTAGCACATAAAAATGAACTCACAAGTGTTTTTTCTCACACAAAAAATATTTAATACTGAGAAGAGAAGAGCATATGAACAATTCTTATATTCATTCATTCATATTCATTCTGATGCAATTCACAATGTTACATGAGGAAGAATTATATAGGCATGTTACAAACTAATAAAATAAAAAGCAACAACATTCCACATGCCTCATTATGCATTCAAACTAAAAGGCAATGATTATAATCATAAAATGCAAAACCAAAGGAATAAAGGGAAAAGCAACAAATAATAAAGTCTGCCACGAGTTATAAGTCATTGTGTCTACCACTTGGTTTAATTATTCAAATTGCCTCCCTTAAACCAAATTTTTCCATTCCAAGCATTTTTTTCATCTCGTAAAACAATTCAACTTTCAATGGTTTTGTAAAAATATTTGCAATTTTTTCTTCAGTGTGACAATAATTGATCATCTGTTCTTTTTCTTCTACTGATTCTCGAATTTTGTGAAACCGGATATCAATATGATTGGAACGTCCATGAAACACTAGATTTTCGGAAAGTGCAATTGCTGACATGTTATCACCAAATATTTATGTGGGAGTGCTTTGCTTATGATGCAACATTTCAAGAATTCTTCTCCGTCATACTGCTTGTGTTGTACAACTGATTGCTGCTATGTATTATGCTTCAACTGTGGAAAGTGCAACAATTGGTTGTTTCTTGGAGGACCAACATATTGCGCCTGTTCCAAGATGGAATGCGTACCCTGGCGTGCTTTTTCTTGTTTCTATGTCATCAGCACAATCACTGTCTGTGTATCCAACAAGTTTCAAATCAGTAGTATTGTCATACAAAATTCCATCAATCAGAGTACCTTTAATGTATTTGAGAATTCTTTTTGCTTCTTGTAAATGAAACACATGTGGTTCTTCCATGAGTACTTAGCAATCCGACTCCAAACACAATCTCTGGTCTTGTGGCTGTCAAATATCTCAAGCTTCCTATCAAACTCTTGTAGTGAGTTGGATCAACACGCCCTCCTTTGTCTTCTCTCATGAATTTTTGCTTCTCCTTAATTGAAGTAGAGACTGGCTTTGAATTCTCCATTTTGAATTTCTTCAAAATATCACTTGCATATTTTCTTTAAGAAATGAAAATTCCATCATCCTATAACAACTTCAATGCCTAAAAAATAAGACATCAAGCTCATATTTGTCATTTCAAATTATCTCATCATAGCCTCCCTGAATGCTGCAATCATCTTTAGGTTATTGCCAGTAAAAATTAGATCATCAACGTACAAACACACAATGGTTCTGGTTGCTGTGAAGGCTCTACTTGTTGTTGTGGTGATGGTTGTGCTTGTCTCTCTTCCTCCTCTTCATAATTTTCCGAGATCACCACTGGCTGCTTTTGGGCTTTTTCGGATCAATCCCACATTCCTTCTTCATCAAATGTCACGTCACGGTTGATGATAATCTTCTTTGTATCTGGATTGTTCAATTTATATGCCTTTGAATTAGTACTGTAACCAATGAAAATGCATTTCTCACCTTTATCGTCTAGTTTCTTCCTGAGTTGGTCAAGGACATGGGCATATGCAATACATAAAAAAACTCTGAGGTGACCAATTGAAGGTTTTCTTCCGCTCCATGCTTCTTCTAGTGTTTTATCTTGAACACTCTTTGTTAGACACCTATTCAAAATATACACAGCAGTGGCAACTGCTTCTGCCCAAAATTCTTCAAGCACTTGTTTAGTTTTCAGCATGTGATTGTGGTCTAATATATGATGTTTCCACTTGATTTTATACCCTTTTAACTTGGTTTTTGTATGATTTCCCTAGCAAGTTAGTAGTTTTTAGGTTATTTCATTTTCATTACTCATCATTAGTCTAGGTATGTTTTCCACATGTTTTTAGGTGAGTAAATGGTGAATTCAAGTGATCAAGAGTAAAGGAAGTGAAGAAGTAATGAAGTATCAATAAGATGAAGAAAAAGAAAATTTCAGTCTCAGACAAGCTTTAGCGTGAGGTCCATGCGCCTAGAGGTGTGAAATTGCTGCGTAAATCAGAAGAAAAATAGGAAAACTTTATCAGTAGGCGCACCCAAGCGGGTGAGATTTACTTCCGGTTCCATAACCTCGATTCAAGTAGTTTATGTACCTGCGACAACATTTGCGCATTTAGATGCAACTACCGTACTCTCAAGAGGATTGGCTGCCAAAGGTATCTATCCAGCAGTAGATCCTTTAGATTCAACGCCAACTATGCTACACGCATCGTTCGCTACCTTCTCTCCCGCCATTTCCCTCTCCCTAACAGGAGATATCTTTCATAACCTCTCCTCATAGCTTCTCTGTTTTCTGATGCCCAAGCGCGTGACGAGACTAGAAATAGATAGAATATTGAATTTTCAAAATCCTTTATGAAGTAGAATTGATTTCTTCTCCAATTAGAGATAGAAGATTAAATCTGAAGACTCTTTCTTTGTTTATGATTTATCTCCTTTCTAAAAGATAAATCTGATAATTCCTTTTGGATTTAAAAGATAAATCTTATAGATTTAGGATTGATCTTCTCCTCAATTATTTATAGAACTAGAATGAGGATTGGTAAAAAACCAGAATTAGAATCAGAGAAATGGAATAGAAAATCAGAAAAGGAGAGACAAATAGAGATCCAGAACTTAGAAGAAAATGTAGAGAAGACCAACAATACTGAAGAGAATGTGACATTCTTGGACGGATTGCTATTGGGTAACTTCTAATTCATGATCATGGAGTTTATGTGTTCTTCTTATTCTTTTGTAATGAATCACTAGTTTCATCATAGGAATGTGGTGGATGAGTATGGATATTGCTTAATACCTTTATTTTGTGAATGAATTTCTATTTTTAGTCAATTGTTTGATTGTGTTTTAATGCATGCATAGAAGTAGCTAATCTGTGTTTTGTGACTTAATACAAGTCTAGTGGAAACTTGAGTATTGAATTAACTATGCAATCAAACTTTATAAATCCGCAAGAAGAGAGTAGAGATACCTTTGCGACTTATATAACATTAGGATTCCGATAGTTTTTACCAAAAGTAAGGTTATAAATCTAGAAGTTTTACTAAGGAATTAGGGGCTTTTCGCATGTATAAGAAACGTGGATTCATTGAGGGATCGAGCTTTCACTACCATATCGGAATCGTTGTTGACTAAAATAGAATGAATTTCACAAAACTTAGCGCTATAATCCTAATCTCTGAAATCATATTCATAGCTTTTTCTGCTTTCATAGTTTTATTTAAATTTCCAACCTTTTTACTCTTTTCTTTTTAAATAAATTTAATTTAATTACATTAGTTTAACCATTTTTAAGGTGATATTTGCCATAACGCTAATCCTCGTGGGAATGATATTCTACTTACTCTTTATTACTTGTGTGACCTGGTGCACTTGCCAGTGACCCAACAAGTTTTTGGCGTCGTTATCCGGGATTAGTTTGTTTTGGCAATTATTGGTACTTAGTTGTGGTTTAACTTGTGAATTTTTTTTATTATTTTTGTTATTTTTTTCACCATATCCATGTTTGTCTGATTCTTTCTCATTGCTGCTCCATTATGCTGGGGAGTGTATCTTGTAGTCAATTGGTGCTGAATCCTATGCTGTTCAAAGAAATAAAAAACATGCAAGGTATTATTGGCCTTTATCCGTTCTCAGTGCTTTGATTCTCCACAAACACCTTGAATGACTTGAATGCTTCACAAGCTTCTGACTTCTGAATCAGAAAATACACCCAAGCTTTTCTGCTAAAATCATCAATAAGAGTTATAAAATATCTGCAACCTCCATTTGTTGGTATGTCAACCATGCAAAAATCTGAATGGACAATCTCCAACCGCTTTCTTGCTCTCCATGATTTTCCAACTGGAAATGAATCCATGTGCTTCTTTCTCAATTCACAAGTCTCACAAACACAGTTAGGAATGTTTACTGTTGGTAAGCCAGAAACTAGTTCTTTCCTTGACAAGTAATTTAATCTAGAAAAGTGAAAGTGACTAAAATGCATATGTCATAGCCAATTATTGTCTAGTATCATAAAACTCAAGCAAGCAAATTTTTCATTTTGAATTTTTAGTTGGAATAGGCGGTTTGGTGTCATTTTTACCTTTGCAATAAATCTTGCATTCTTGTCGATCAAAGTGCAGTAGCCTTGAGAAATCTGCATGTTGTAACCTTTCTCTGACAGTTGTCCCATACTCAATAAATTATGATGAAGACCAGGAGCGTAGAAAACATCATAGATGAAGTTTTTAGAGCCATCTTTTGGTCTTATAGTGATTCTCCCTTTTCCCACAATTGGAATATTTGAATTGTTTCCAAATTTTACTAATGATTTGACACTTTCATCCAGTGAGAAAAATAATTTCTTCTTCCTGCACATATGATTACTGCAACAAGTATCTAGGTACCAGATATTTTGATCTTCATCATAAGTGTTTGTTGCCAAAAATAAACTTTTTGGGTTATTGGAACTCTCACCGGTGTTTTGGTTTTGATTTTTTGCAACATTTTCCTAGTAGTTATTTTGATTTTTGAATATGCAATCTGCAATTTAATGTCAGAAGAGGAGAAGGAGAAGAAAAATTATTCCATAGGTTCCTTAAGTTATGTTGATTTATAAATTATACATAGATTAAAAAATGAATAAATAAGGTAAGAATTTGATATATTTTGATTAAATTATCCTCATTTAATAATTGGAGAGAAAATAATAATAAACGTTTGAAAATTATATTGAAAATGGATGAAGAAATTGATATCAGAAACTCATGATGCCTACAAATAAAAGTGTTTGTTTTATCTCACTCAACTCTTAATATTTTTAGCACACAAATATGAAATCACAAGTGTTTTTTCTCACACAAAAAATATTTAACACTGCGAAGAGAAGAGCAAAGAAACAACTCTTATATTCATTCATATTCATTTTGATGCCATTCACAATATTACGTGAGGAAAGATTATATAGACAATTTATAAACTACTAATAAAATATAAAGCAACAACATTCCACATGCCTCGTTATGTAGTCAAATCAAAAAGCAATGATTATAATCATAAAATACAAAACCAAATGAATGCTGGGAAAAAACAACAAATAATGAAGTCTACCACCAGTTATAAATCATTGTGTCTATCACTTAATTTATTTATTCACGTAAATGATGATGAAAAAAATGTGTTAATAAATAATAATATGCTTGAAAAAATATAAATAAATATTAAATTTTTAAAAATATATAATTATGAGATAAAATAAAATGATTAAATAAAAAAGAACTTATGGACATAGACACTAAAGAGAGTTTTCTTGGTTTAGCTTCAGACGTGCAGTGGAGAGAGATACCGCACGTAGGGCGAGGGAGTTTGATTAAATATATATATTTTTAATTTTGATTTAATGTGGTGGCAAGTCCTAATTGGTAGGGCTGTAAACGATCCGGTTCGAGCGGGTCTCGGATCGGACCGGATCGGACCAAAAAATGCAGTATGGTCCGATCTCACGGTCCGATCTGGTCCCAAAAAAGTTAGACCGTACTTAAACGATCCGGTCCACGGTCCCAGATATTTTTAGACCGCTGGGATCGGACCGATAGACTTACTAATTATTAAAAAAAAAACCCACAGATCTAAAACTAAAAAGTAAAACCAACGAGGCTTGGTTTAGTTGGTGTAAGGCCTCAACTGAAATCTTGGGAATGGGACACGGGTGCTAGTAGCCCCGGGTTCGATTCCCACTAAAAACATCTCGCTGGGAGAGCGAGCTGCCTCAAGGGCTTCCTGGTATTAAGGGTGCTCTTGGGGATACCGGTGGTTCCGCAAGGAATACGGACAAAAAAAAATAAAACTAAAAAGTAAAAACTTCACAACCCTAAGTCCAAGCTACAGCCTCACAGCCGAAGTTCACTCTCCACTCTCCAGATCCGACGCCGGCCGAAGTTCACACCACCACCGACGCCACCGACGGACGCCTTCGTTCGCTACTCACACGCCACCGACGCCGTCGTTCGCTGCTCACAAGCCACCGTCGTTGTTCGCCGCTTCGTGTCGTCCCCTCTCCTTCGTTCGCTCCGCCGTCGCTGTCTTCGTTCACTGTCGTCCCCTCCGCTTCCGCCTCCGCCTCCAACCTCCAGCGACCAGGTTTGCTTCTCCCTTCTCCCTTCTCCTTAATTGAACCAATCAGTCTTGTTATACATTTATCAGGGCATTATTTTGTTTGAATCAAATATTCTTTCTAATTGATGTTATAATGGACCCTGGGGATTCAAACTGTGAATCATTGAGGGTTACGGGGGATATGTTGTTCATAATGCCATCTGATGGTTGGATTTTTTGAGTTGTGATTGAACTGATTATTTGTATTTTTTAACGATTTTCTTTGTTGGGAATGGTGTTCTTGGTTACTCCTTTACTGATTTTTTTTGTTGGGAATGGTCCGGTCCGGTCTTTGAGGTTAAATAATATTGGGACCGGACCGGATTATACTAAATTGAGCGGTCCGGTCCATAATATGGCTCACAGACCGGACCAGACCGTTACACCCCTGCTAATTGGGCGAATCTAACACCTCCTATTTTAGTTAGCGACGTCTAAGCAAGTCTATCTCCCAACGACAGACAACCAGCATCGTCGTCCAGTCGTACTTTGTCACACTTCGGTGGCTTCTTAACTCTCGTGTTCCTTAGGGTTGCGTTACGCCCTTGATTCTTCTCAAAGCTTTACACCGCAAGCTTTTCAGGTAAAAAAAAAAAAACAAAACAAAAAACCGCCCTTCTCTCCTCTTTTTTGCAATGCTTCACATTTCACAATCTTGTTGTGAGCTAATTTTCTGATCCCAAACTTCTTAGCTGTCTGGACAAAAATGAGCGCCACCGCATTGTGTTCCATTTGCTTTGACATAGCTCACTCTTGGAAGCAGGTACCTTTTTTTAGTTGATATTCACTTTCGTTCCCGAAAGATACACCAGTCATCAATATAATCCCCAAAAGATTTTTGGCATAAATTTAGTTCCCAAAGATTAAAATGGCACCACATTGGACCAAAATTTACCCTTAGTGCCATCTTGATCTTTGAGGAATTAAATTGATGCAAAAAAAAAAAACTTTTGGGGATTAAATTGATGACCAATGTATCTTTCGGGGACCGGGACCAAAATGACTATTAACTCTTTTTTTTTTTTTTAATTATTCTTGAATGTTGTCTTTGCTTGCCACAATGATTCTCATTAGGAATTGTCTTCCCCAAAATGCTACACATTAAAAAAAAAATAAAAAAATTTGATGTGTGTCTTGTTCTATTCTGTTTATAAAACGATGGGTTGATTACCTTATTGTTTATAAGTTACCCAAGTGTTTGATTCTTCAAAAAATTTTGTTTATGTGTTTCTTGGATGTGGCAAAGGTATCTAAGGTGAGAAAGCAACATGACTTTAAGCCATTTGTTAAATGTTCAATCAAGGGTGGAAATCCAACTTCTCAAAAGGCTGTTCGTGTTGGTGTTCTTGGAGCTAGTGGCTACACTGGTGCCGAGGTAAGCTACTTAGCACGACCCTTGAGTTGTGCTTGGTTTAGTAAGTGGAAAGTGTAAAGTGACTTTCTGTCTAAAATTTCCCGCATCACCACTTTCCGCTTACTCAACCAAGCAGGCCATTCTCACCATCACAAATTGTTTTTTACTATTTAAATGCCTTTGGCGCTGTTTATTAATAAATATAGCATGTGCAACAATTCGTAAATATATATTATTTGTTACTATTTTGTGAGATTGCGATGATGCTTCTTGGTTAGGTTCTTCGGCTTTTGGCAAATCATCCACAGTTTGGGGTTGCACTGATGACTGCTGATAGGAAAGCTGGGCAGCCAATTGCATCTGTATTCCCTCATTTGGGAACTCAGGTATGTGTGGTTTTGTATATGGTGACATGTATTTTGAAAGATATTGTCATTCGTTTCTAGCCATGCTTATCAAGTTTATGGTGTCCTATCTGTTTTATTTCTTATGTCTCATTAGTTCAAATCAGAATCACTTTTTGTATAATGATCCTGGAGGTGAATAATTACCATTTTGCTTGTGTAATATCACTTTTTGTATAATGATCCTGGAGGTGAATAATTAACATTTTGCTTGTGTAATATCCAAGCATGAGTATGAGATATGTCTGTTAGTGCATTGGCGCATAGATTTCAAATTCTGACTATTTGCAGGACTTGCCAGATTTGATTGCAATAAAGGATGCAAACTTTTCTGATGTGGATGCTGTATTCTGTTGTTTGCCACATGGAACCACTCAGGTTCGTACTCGTGTCTTCTGATTTTTATAGTTCCCTGAATTGACCAACAGAGCAATGGATAAAGTTTATCTTTCTCAGAATAAAACACATACAGTGAGAGAGTTTATTTAGTTTCAATATTTAAAATCATTCCTTTTCTTTTCTTTTTCTTTTTCAGGAAATAATTAATGGCCTTCCAAAGCATTTGAAGATTGTTGATCTATCTGCAGTATATTTTTCGCAACTGCTCTCTCTCTCTAATAATTTCTTTCCATCATACAACACAAAGGAAGTTTTGTTCATACCAGAATTCTGAATGAGAGATTTTGCAGGATTTTCGTCTAAGAGATATTTCTGAGTATGAAGAGTGGTATGGTCAGCCACACAGAGCACCAGATTTACAGGTACTTGTTGTCCTGTTCAGTTCTCATTTATCTAGGCTCCTTAAAGTTAAAGGGAACCATGTTGTAGAAAATTGATGGCAATATTTATTTCCACCTTTTCTCTTGCTAGAAAGTTTTTGGTATTTTCAGGTTGTTTTCTTTAGTAAACTGGAAAATGTCACTAAAAGTAACATGGGGAATCATGTTCAGTTTTTATGCTTCTATGTTGTCTTTCATTTCGTCAGAACTTTGCCTAGCAAACGGTTTAACCTCTTCTAAGTTCTAAGGCATATATTAACAAGTGAAATGCCATCGCTCTTTATGAGTTTGACATGCCAAGTTTGATTTCTGATCATATCTGAGAATCATGAATCTTAAGTGAAACTATTTTGTAGTTCTTTTTATGTTAATTGTAAAAAAATGAATTTCCTTAAATGTCACTTTTTTCGTTTTATAATTTTATTCTTCTTTCTGAGTTAATCTAGTTATCTGTATCCAGAAAGAAGCTATATATGGATTGACTGAGGTTTTAAGGGAGGAAATAAAGAATGCCCGCCTTGTTGCTAATCCTGGTTGTTATCCAACTTCCATTCAGCTTCCTCTTGTTCCGTTGATAAAGGTTAGTATGCTTATTTTGCTTTATTCAGTAGACACTTGTAACGAGTGAGTTTAATTTTTACTTTTTTGGTGGCTGATCAAGGTGATGCAAAAATTAGTATACAATTATGTGTTTTTCTAATGGTTCTGCTATTTGTATCATTGGTCTTTGCTTTGGATTGTGGCTTGTAATTTATGGTCTAGTGTATTAAGCTTGGTGCACGGTTCACATTAAGCAGATTTCTTGTCCAGCTGCACGTGAAAAATAGATGGTTTCTACTCCCTTCTTTATCTTTACACAAAGACCATCCGAGATCTTCAATTTCATGGTATTTTTGCATCCTATAATTTGTTTTCAGCCTGTTTTGAGTCATCTATTGCTTCTGTTCCATGCAACTCTCTGATCTTCACTTTTTCTTGATCTTGCATTAGCTTGTTGTATCCACTGGCTATGGTATATATCCCATTATAATAATTTTTCTATTTACCATCGTCAAATCCTTCCCAAAGTCTGTCCTTCACGTTGTTTATTCTTTTCCAATGCCAACTTGGATCACAGCTAGGTTGATGCTGCTAGAAATCCTGATTTACACGAATCCACTTTACCCAAAGAGAGTTCTTTTTGTTTGCAATTTTCCAGATTTGCTTCCCTACTGTTTCTGTATTCCATAATCTGCAAGTTTGGATGCTTAGCCCTGCCTTGTTCTTTTTTCTCATCTTACCTGAGCATCATACCTGTTCCCAACCGCCCCCCCCCCCCCCCCCCCCCCCCAAGAAAACTCCTATATTTCTTTCCGATTTCCTTTATTATGCTTTGAGGAAGTATGAAGATAGTAGTAAGCCTAGTATGTATGAAGGGTCATTAGAACTGAGGGTATGAGTTGTGTCCTACCTGCATAAGAGAGGTTAATTAATGCTCAGCTATTCAATCTGAGGGTAATCTTGTCAATCTAGATTTTGGCAACCTGCTCTGTTCCATTTCTTGGGAAACATTGGCATCGGCAAGTGCTTCAAAGGAAACCTCCCTAGTTGAAAAGCAGTCAGATTCAAGATCTCTTGCTGGATTGCAGGCTTCACATCTCCCATGTACACATTTGATGTGTGCAGATTACCAATTTAGCACATAATCCTGTTGCCTCAGAGAAAGATTGAAATGCTTTGTTTAAAATTTTGACTGACCCGGTCTTTCCTTTGCTGAAGATCATCAAGTCATCTGCAAATATAAGGTTGGTTAGTTGCATTTGTTTACAATTAGGATGGAATCTAAATCTAGTATCCCTTTCTTCTCTGTTCAACCTTCTTGTCAAGATGTCCATGAACATGACAAATATTAGAGGGGATGTAGAATCCCCTTTCCTGAGTCCTCTTTTTCTTTTAAAAAAACCCACACTTTCCCCATTCATAGCTAATGAGAATGAAGAAGTTGATATGCAATTATGCATACCATATCAGGCCTTTTTGATGTCAATCTTATGGAGGCTTCTCGAGGATATAGATTTCCTTTCATATAGTTTTATCAATTCCTGGCTCATTAGTATGTTATGGACAATTGATCTATTTGGCACAAATGCTTCTTGATTTTCATTAACAATGCTAGGCAGTACCACCTTGAGTCTTGAACATAGTAGAGTGGGTATAGTTTTATATAGCACATCATGGCATGCTATTGGTCTATAATCCATTGGTGTGTTTGATTATCCGCCTTTTCAACTAAGGTAATCATAGTAGTTTTGATCTGTGTTAGTAGTTTACTATTCCTGAAAATTACAGCTTAGCATATATCCTTGCTCTGGTTATCATTCAGTAACTCTCTGAAGTAATTTTCAAACCTGTTGCATACCTATATTCTGCTAGCCATTCCCCTGCTTCATCTTTTATGGTGATGATCCTGTTCCCATACACCCTCCTTTGCTGATGAAAATACTGTGTTAAAATACCCTTCTTTAATCCATGTCACGTTATATTTTTTCCTTAAAAAGATTCCACTGCTTAACTTATGTCCATGTATTCCCTCACAATTTTCTTCTCAATCTCTTGTGCTTCTAGTTGCAAAGGATCCTTCTGTAAATTCTCTAGGGCTTCTTCCATTTCTAGTCTCAGGATCTGCGAAGGGTTTAGAAATCAGATGAAGGATTGCAAAAGGATAATCAGATGACATATTACAAATAAAGTAATTTCGCAATAGTAGGATACAAAGAATAGTAAAACTCAAGATACACACAATATGATATAAAGTTGAGACAACAACACCGCTAGTTTTTTTTCTTGGTGATAAGTTTTAACATGACAAGAAAAGAACTTGAGATAACCGGTATCAATCAATGCTTAATAATATACTGTGCAATGTAGCTATAAAGTTTATAAGTTTTGAAGTATATCAATTTTCAAATGAAAACAATAAAAAAAACTATGGTTCTTTTCATGGTCTTGTGGAGTAAGATAATGCTAGCTGAGGGGGGAGGCAGTTGAACTGTAGTTTTACTGAGGTCCTCCATTAATGTGAGGACTCCAGTACAATAAGCTATCGTGTGAATTGCATTAAAAGGATTTGTTCTAAATTAAAAAGGAAAGACGTAAACAATCATTCAAATTCAATTCATACTCATTTCCTCCCCACCAAACTTGGTTAAAGTTATGAAACACTGCTCATGAGGTATCAAGGAAAGAGGATTTGGATATAGTGAAATGTGTAATATGTTCTTTATTCAGGGATTTGTAATGTAGATTCTATGCACTGGGCATGTGGCATCGCAGTATCATGTAATCCTATAATCAAAGTTTGGTTTTAATACTATTGAGTGGATGACTTTAAGATGCTGGCCTTTTTTGTGATAAATTGTAACCTCTTGATTAGTTTACACATTTATTCTCTTTAGTGCATATGTCAGCTTCTGATTCTATGCATAGCTGCCTTTATTTGATGACATAACAGTAGGGCAATTCATAACAGAAATGGTGGTTGAAGATATGTTGTATTGCATATAGTTTGCATTAAAATTAAAAGGCATACTCGACAATATGAGGTCTTGCTACTATACAACTATCTATTGGGTTGGTGTATAATGTCCAGATCTATGGATAATATACGAATTCTTTTGGATGTATCCCTGTACTAAACATATTTATGAAGTCAGTCTACCATGACCGAAGTATTCAAGGATTGTTTTCAGCGATGGAAGGATTGTTTGGGATCCTAATCTTGGCTTTTATGCTTCCTATGTTAAAAACTAATTTTATAATGCTCGAAGTGTTTCACAGCCGATTTGCCATGAATTTTCAAGTTTCCAATTTTTCTTTGTTTTGCAGGCTAATCTTATTGGGATTAGAAATATAATTATTGATGCTAAATCTGGTGTGAGTGGAGCAGGTAGAATTTTGATGCACCTCTTCTGTTTTTTTTATTACATGTACATTAAAAAATATTTTCAGTTCTTCCTTCTCATTTCTAGGCCATTCTGTTACTTGGTTCTTGTTGCAGGGCGTAGTGCCAAAGAAAATTTACTCTTCACTGAAGTAGTAGAAGGTATCAATTCTTATGGTGTTACCCGGCATCGCCATGGTATGTATTTTGCTTTTTATAATTGGGTTTTTGCCTTTTGAGTGTTAGTAGTTCTGTTCTGTTTTTCAACTCATTAAGATTCTTAATGCTTGAAGTAATAACCATCTATTTTAATACAATTACGAGTGGCAAAACATGCACATAGCAAATAATGGAAGTCAAAGTATGTAATAACTTTAGTCTTTCACCTTTCTTTGCAAGTGCCAAAAGCTCTTTGAGGTTTTGTTCGACATAATTACCTGAAAGCTGGAAAGCTTGCTAGCTAGGTCAAAGCTAGGAGGTGAAAGACAATAAGCTAGTTGATTGAAATGGAAGTATTTGGTAAAATTTGATGATTATCTAGTTGATATATGTAAAATGACACCAAAGGACACGCTTGTGTGTGTGTGTATATAAATTTATTAAATAATAATGACTATTAGGTAAAGTATAAAAAAGGCAACCTAGTGCATGAGGCTCCTACCTAATGTATTAGTACGAGGTAAAGTATATTTTTCAAAAACAATTACCTCAAATAATGAAATAGATTACACTTCATGTATTTCATTAATATAATGAATGAAAAAAAGGAGCTAGTCAAATGCACGTAGATTGTAGAGGCTTTTAAAGTACAATCCCCACAAAAAAGAAGGCTTTTAAGTAGCAAAAACCCAAAAAGAATAATAGAAAAACAGATTATATGTGCATACTCAATTATTCCAGGTTTTGAATTTTGGAAAATTCTATACGCACCTGGAAAGTATTGCTTGCACCCAAGACAAATTTTTGGATGCTTCCAACTGTGCAAAAAAATTGGACAGCTTATCCTAAAATGAAATAATAGCCTATCGGACGGCCATCCAAAAATTTGTCTTGGTGCGTATGGAATTTGCCTAAATTTTTAATGAAATAATAGCCACAATATCTATAATAATGAATAACTAAATACCTCGAATTCAATCAACTTGCTTTTTAGCTAGTTGTGCCAATAAGAGTGTTAATCTTTTGGTAAGAAACCTAGAGGCCAATCTAAAATGTAGATAATGATACCTCATATCTTTTATGGTCCGAAAAAGGCCTTAAATGTAGATATCATAAGTTGATGATGTTATACTTGTCTATGCATAAATAGTCATCATATTACTTGGCATAGTTTGATCCATATAGGCAACCCTACTTAGTGAGAAAAGACTTTGACTATTGTGTTTTTGTTTCTTTGGTTAAACATCTTTGACACTTTCTGCATAAATAAAATTTTAAAAATCTTGGACCACTGCATCTGTACACTGAACATAATCTTCCTTTTTCACTTTTTGTGCATGGTGATCAAGGAATAAGGAGAAAGCTTTATTGTGAAAGATGATGGAATATGACAGACCACTAAGGCACTATTATCCAGTATTATATGTTACACTGTGTTCTGTTTTTGGAACATTCCTTGCTACCCCTCCTGTTGGGATACAAGTGTTAAAGTAGGATCAAGTGATTTCTGCTAACTAGAGTTTTTCTCCTCCATTAGAAAAAGAAGGTGATGGGCCTCATGCTCCTCTTATGGAACTGAACTTAAACTAATGACCTCTTTCCGATTTGTTAACATTGGATTGAGCTTATACCATTGAGCTCTTGCTTAGTTGATATATGACTACTGATTTTAGCTATTAAGGATATATGGCATATGTATTTGGATAGATCAAACTATCCTATTTTGTGGTTTTCAGTTCCAGAAACTGAACAAGGACTCGCTGATGCTGCACAATCGAAAGTAACCATCAGTTTTACTCCACACTTGATTCCAATGGTAAGGGTAGCATTTAAAGTTCTAATATTGTCTTGCTTGCGTAGGAGACTCATAAATATTTCTCTCATGTATTAGAGCCGTGGTATGCAATCAACTATTTATGTGGAAATGGCTCCAGGAGTAAGAATTGAGGATTTGTACCAGCAACTGAAGCTCTCATATGAGGTTTACCCTTTTATGTCAATACTTGTCATTTTATCACAAATAGATACCACAACCACAACCACATATGTATATATATTAGGGTATGAATTGCACATATGAAAGCAACATGCTGTTCGTCTCTTTCTTACTTTCTCTTTTCTTGTGATTTCAGGATGAAGAATTTGTTGTTCTGTTGGAAAACGGGGCCATTCCTCGAACTCATAGTGTTAAAGGAACTAATTACAATTTAATTAATGTTTTTCCTGACCGAATTCCTGGAAGAGCAATCATAATATCTGTAGTATGTTCAAGTTCCTTTCCCCTATCTAATTTTTTTAGGTCAAATCTTTGTGTAATTAAATTTCATTATGATATCATCCTTGCCTAGTAACTAAGTATGCTCATGTGTTTTTTGCAGATTGATAATTTAGTGAAGGGAGCTTCAGGCCAAGCTTTACAAAACCTTAATCTGATGCTGGGATATCCAGAAAATTTGGGACTTCATTACCAGCCTCTGTTTCCTTAGTGTAGTTATCTTACCCAACAAGAGTGAGCCGTTTACCTATTTTAAGCTTAGCTTTCTGTCATGAATTCTTCTATGTAAACTTAGAAATGGGCTCTTTTCATATTTGCTTCTTTTGACTATTACAGCTAATGATGATGCAGAATAATTTTCACGGCTAGATCTCCAACGTCGACGGTTTAATATGGAAAAATTTTCAACTCATGTATTCATGAGAATACATCGGATTGTCTTATCTTGAACTAAAATGAAGAGTGTTGAACAAGTCATGTGGAAGTGGCATGTTATATTTCCGGAATGGGTTTTGGAATGTCAATATTTTAGCTAATAATGATATCCCCCACACGTTTTTCATTGGGAGACATTGTTAAAATTTAACTTAATTATTCATGGGAAAATAGACCCAAATCAAAGAAATTTGGTTGGATAGGGTTGGTTTGAGTAAATGTCATTTTGATCCATGGACTTAGGCCTGACAACGGGTTGGGTTTGGGGCTGCTTTTGATTATACCAATCCTGCACCCATTAAGAGCGGGACGGATTTGGGTTTGGATTGAAAGAGAGCGGGTATGAAAAAGTGAAACCCAAATCCATCCTTGTCGAGTTCGAAGAA
Source organism: Crotalaria pallida (assembly GCA_037953625.1). NCBI lineage: Eukaryota > Viridiplantae > Streptophyta > Magnoliopsida > Fabales > Fabaceae > Crotalaria > Crotalaria pallida. The sequence continues at coordinate 79,747,040 of CM075653.1, forward strand.
ACCCTCGTGTAACCCATCCAATTATTTTTTAAAATTATTTTTTATTGTATTAAACAAAAATCACATATAAAATACATCATAATTCAAATAAGAGTTATTAGTCAGTTAGGTCCCTGAAAGATACCCGTGACATCAGATAGGTCCTCGAAAGATATGTGGCATCTCTTATACCCCTGAAAGATCACTTTGGCGTCTTGTTAGTCCCGCCGTCTAACACCGTCAGTTTGTGTTTAACGGAAGCTGACGTGACATCAGATAGGTCCCTGAAAGATACCCGTGGTGTCAGATAGGTCCCTAAAATTTTATTTTTTAAAAGTGTCATAAATTTTATTTTTTTATCTTTACTCATATATAATAAATTTTTATTTACTTAAGTAGTTGGAAAAATTAATAATTATAAAGGGTAAAAAATAATAAAAAAATACATAATTAATATATTAAAAGTCTAAATAATAATTAAAAATCTTAAAAAAATTTATTTTATTTAAAATAGAACATATAAATAAAAATGGATGAAGTAATAATAAAAAAAAACCTCAATAAAACAATACATATAAAACCTTTAGAATAAAGTCTTATATACAAGATCAAAAATAAATTCCGAATTAAAAATAAAGTCTTTACATGTAGGATCTTATATATAAGACGATCATAGTGGGAGTATGTATTAAAAGTGTTTATAGAAAAAATATAACATGAGAATCACTTTGACTTCAAAGATTATCTGCATCGTTGTATTGGTTTCTATGCTTCCAATTTATGAAAATTATCGTTGAAGATCTTTCTAATTAACTCGAGTGATTGAACCCACTGCAATGGTGCAGATAACTACTCAAGTTAAAATCTCGTGATATAAGTGCAACTTTCTCCTTTAAAATATATAAAGTCTTATATATATATATACTCCCTCCATTCCTTTTTATCTGTCGTTTTTTTTTAAGAGATTTTTTATTTTTTTATCTGTCGTATTGAGGATTTCAAGAGTGTAATAAATGTTATTTTCCATGTTTGCCCCTATTTAATATGTCTTGGTTTATGTAAGTAGTGGAGAAAAATTAATGATTATAGAAAGAGAAAGGGTATAGTAGGAAAAAAACATAATTAATGCATTGGAAATTTGAGTAATGATTGGATTTCTTAATGGACGTGTTTTGTTTGAAATATGACAGATAAATAGGAACGGAGGGAGTATATATATATATATAATTAAAAATTAATTTCACACTTATGAAGAAAATTAGTTCATATTTAAGAAAAAAGGTATTTTAGGAAAATAGTATTGAAAATGAAACAAAAATTGAATAAAATACTCCCTTCTATTCGAATTATAACAAAAAAATTTTAAGCTTATTAATGAGGTTAGTTAATTGTATTTGATTTTATTAAATATATAAAAAATAGAAACTATTTTATTTCACTATGCCAATACATTTCCTTATGCAATACCAATACATAATAATGCTTTATGCTCAATCATATGGGTATGAAATACACTTTATACTTTTATGGTTTAACCCCTGAATCCGATGTAACACTTTATCACTTTACTTTATACACTTTACACACTTTAACACTTTCATTGGATTCAGTGAATTAAACCTATTATATAACAATGAATGCACTTCTTCATTTCCAATAACAATAACATTTTTCAACCCTCACATACACCCTCCACTCTGGGAAAAAACCGACCAGGAGTAAGTATTTCTCAACCTATAGTTGGGTGCTTCACCTCCACTTAGGAAGGTCCCTCGCTCACCCGCTTGCACAACACTTCACCTCCACTTAGGAAGGTCCCTCATGCGATTTGGGTTGATTTGTCCAAATCGGGCTTTAGCAGAAATCACTATCACTGGCCACAAGGAGCCAAAGTAAAAAGAACTACTATGGTTTGCATAGAACAATTCCCCAACACGATGGCGAACCCGTGTCCTTTGGAAGATCAAAGTCCTCCATAGTAATTCCTAACTTTTACTCTTGTCCTCATCAATCGTTAAACGACGTATGTTTTTCCCCGTACACCTAAGGTCCACCTTACTCCATAATGCACGTGTTTCTAATTCATTTTATGTGGCTTTCATTTGTCGAACCTTTAATACTTTATTTCCAATTGGTTGGGTTCTCTAACTTAGGATTTATGGCCATACTATATATATATATATATATATATATATATATATATGACAATCACACTTAACAACAATAATGATCATACCAATCATACCACAACAATAGTCTTAATCATATCATTCACTTAATCATTTAATTCAATAACAATCTAATAATCAATTACTAAACAACCCTAAGTTCATTATACACACTTTTATTTTCAAACATAACAATATCAACATAAAAATCGAACATACACATATAAAATACATCTAATTATAACCCTATTACTATTATTAAGTCCCTTCCCTAATTAAAACCAAAGTACTCCCCCTTACCTCTTGAAGAGAAGAGGAGAAACCGGGTTAAGTTAGAGCTCTACCACCACCAAGCTCCAAGCTAGATTCTAAGTCTCCTATCCCATGCCCTTAATCACTTCCTAAGCTCCCTTGATTGATAGCACAACACTAGAAGGTGGATTGGAGAAGTTAGGGTTTAATGTGGGGATTTGGGGATTTAGTGAGAAAGAGAAGAATGTGAGATTTGAGAGAGGGAAACTCATGGGAAAATGATGGGGTGAGGATTTGTGACCTTGATTTTGTGTGGATTTGATTAACTATGAAGATTGGAGATGTTAGGGTTGAGAGGAGGGAGGAATTCGTGGAGAAGAGAGAGGAAAAATGCTGATTTTTGGCCTTCAAAACGTGTTTTAAGTCTGATTCAGCAGTGGTTAATCGATTAACTGGGTGGTTAATCGATTAACCAGTGTAAATTTGGCCAAAACCAACATTCAGGCCTTAATCGATTAACCTCATGCTTAATCGATTAAGTCGTGTGCATCATTCAGGCCTTAATCGATTAACTCATAGGTTAATCTATTAACCTGTTCAGCCCACTTAATCCCTTGTACTTCGAATCGTCCTAACTTCTTAGTTAACCATCGGATCTTGCTCAAATTTTGAGACAAGCATCCTAAGACACAATTCTTCACATCCAAAGGTGGAATTTGGGTTTGGAGCTATGGATATTTAATTCCTAATTTCCTAAGATCATAAGCTCTTTAGGTCATAATTACCCTTCTAAAACTCACTTCTAAACTAATTCTACTCCATCAAACCTACCCTTGCTAATTCCTACATTCTAGACATGTTCTAAACATCCCTTAGCACCTCTAAACAGAATCAAAGGCTTGGGAACAACACTACCCTTATCAAAATTTCTATTAACTAAAGCACCTAATAATTTGGGAAAATCGGGGATGTTACAAGTCTTGCATCCGAGGTCGTCTAATTGTCCAATAGACAATAGATTCTTCTTCAAGCCCTTCATATGTCGTACCCCTTGAATTGTGCGAACAGTACCGTCGTACATCTTTAATTTAATAGTACCGACTCCAGCAATTTCTAAGGCATGATCATTTCCCATGAACACAGATCCCTCCGAGATAGGTTCATAAGTGCTAAACCAATCTCGTCGTGGAGTCATGTGCCATGATGCCCATGAATCCATTATCCATACATCATGTAGCTGTTTTTCGCCTTTAGTGCTTACTGCTGCTTCGCTATATTGGATTTCTCCGTTATATGAGGTACTTGCAACACACCCTTGAGAAGAAGTTGCATCGGGAGACTTCTCTGTATTCTTCTTGCTCCAACAATCTTTGTTCAAATGTTCTCTCTTGCCACAATTATAGCATTTGAGGTTCTTCCTTCCCCGAGATTTTGATCTACCATGATGTTGGCTCCCACTAGAGCCACGTTCCATTGATCTACCTCTCGTCATTGTCAATGCCTCTGGTTGGCTTGAACTCCCAAATCTGTCTTCCTTGTTCTTGTGCCTGGATTCTTCCTCAAGGATAGCTCCGGCGACATCATCAAAGAATAGAGTGTTGACAACATTATTGTTGGTAATGTTGATGATGAGTTGATCATACGAATCTGGTAAACTCTGGAGTAGAAGCTCCGCACGCTCATTTTCCTTTATTGTGAAATCTGAAGCTGACAGTTGTGCAAAGAGCGTGTTCAGATTGTTGATGTGATCCGTAACCGAAGTGGATTCACTCATTCGAAGTGTATAGAGTCTCCTCTTCAGAAATATTCTGTTGTGAAGTGATTTGATCTCATATAGTTTAATGAGGGTATCCCAAATCTCCATTGCCTTCTTCTTTTCTGCAATGCTTGATAACACTGAATCCGCCATTGCCAAATGCAAATCGGCAACAACATTGTCATCCATTTCCTTCCACTTTTCATCAATTACCCATGAGGGTCTGCCTTCAATTGCTGGTAAGCAATTGTCCTTCCTCAAAATTGCCTTTATCTTTAGTTTCCATAGGGAGAAATTACACCCGTTAAACTTTTCTAACTCATATTTTGCTGCCATATTTTTTTTAAACTGTGAATAGTGCAACAGAATATTAACTTGTGGCTCTGATACCACTGTTGGGTATCAGAGTTATGGAAATAATATCACGCAGCTAAAATAGAGTTAAAAAAAAAATAAGGAACTGACACAAATATTTTACGTGGAAACCCTTTCGGGAGAAAACCATGGGACAAGTATAGAAGGTTTTCACTAAGTGGGGAAATATAACAATCTCTCTCTAAATATAAGGAGAGAACAATAACACCCTCTCTTATACTAGGAGAATACAATTCTCTCTATATAAAAATATAGGAGAAACACTAATAACACACTACAAGTATTTTACACCGGGATGTATATATTTTGGATAGCGAGAAATTGTGTGTGATGCTATGGAGTTTGAGAAAAATGGGATGCAATGGGATTATGGAAATGAGGAACTGAGGCCTCCTTATATAGAGAACCTCAGCTCCTCTATGCCATTGTTTTTCTCCGCGTTGCCAACTAACATTTTCAACATGCCAACCCCGTTTTTCTTTTTTATTTCTTTCTTTCCTTCTTTGGTGCCTGTTATTTGACACAGTCACAAAAGTGACTTTGCAACAGGCTGGCCAACAAGCCAAATATTTATAGTTGCAATCATAATATACGCTGAAAATCAATACTCAATAGATAAAAGGCAAATGTCATTGCCATTTTAGATTCTATTCGTGCTCTTTAATTTAAGAAAAATGATTTAGAGACCTAAAAGCCTACAAACATACAAATAATAAGATTATGACACTTGTTATTTTCAAGTTAAAAAAAATTAAATAAAAGAACTTAAATGATAAATATCAAGATCCTAATGTGTAGGCTTATGAGTAGGTCTCTTTAGGTAGGTCTCTGAATCATTGCTCTTAATTTAATCATAATCTTAATTTTGTGGTTAGCGTGATTAAAACTTCAATGATTATAATTCTAATTTTATTCTCTCTACTCATTAGCTTCCCTCCTTTCTCTTGTTCAGTTACAAATCATGTCTTCTTAATTAAATTCCAAATTTTATGACACTTTTGTTGTGCAGAGAATTATGCAAAGAATATGCTCAAGACATGGTAAAACTAGCACTAAAATTAATGGAGCTTATTGCTCTAAGCTTAAACTTACCACCAAAACGGTTTGAAGACTTCTTCAAAGACCAAACTAGCTTTATCAGGTGCAATCATTATCCGCCTTGTCCCTCACCTCACCTTGCTTTGGGAGTTGGTCGACACAAGGATTCTGGTGTTTTAACCATCCTTGCTCAAGATGATGTTGGTGGGCTTGAAGTGAAGAGAAAATCTGACGGTGAATGGGTTCGGGTCAAGCCCACACCTGATGCTTATATTATCAATGTTGGAGACATAATTCAGGTATAACACTAACTATTAAGCTACTTCTAAATCAATTCTAAAAACTAGAAGCAGAGATGGGCTCCAGCCATCATCATATTGTCAGGTGTTAAATCTTCCATAGATTGAAAATATGATTGAAAAAAGAGTTTAATGGTTGTGACTTTGCGTGCAAAGGTTTTTCACATTCTTTGTGAAACATCCACTATCTTAAACAGTTATATGGTACGCGGTATTGGTTCTGGTATACGGTACGTGGTTCGTATGGATTCGTCACATTTTACATGATTTTTACAAGACTTTCTCTATAACAAATCCGTTATGTGATACATGGTATGCCAAATTCGAAAGGTAATAAGTAAGTTAAATGAGTGAACCATGTACTATGGTTAAAAATGGTTGATTCTTTAAATTAAAGTCATGCACATAAATGGTGAGTGGATGATGCTGCGTTGATGATGCAAAAAGCATTTGGGTACACAACCCCCTTTATACTAATTTCGACAATTTTCTCGTTACGAGATAGTTTCTTGGGTAATGAGTTTGGCAGAGCTTTTTTGAGTTTATAAGAATAGCAATAGCTTAGTAAAGAACTAATGATCTTCCTTATTAATAAGTTCTTCTTAACCAAATTATTCTTGTACTAACTAGATGTTTTTGCCCAGGTTTTGAGCAATGAAGCATATGAGAGTGTTGAGCACAGAGTTATGGTGAATTCTGAGAGGGAAAGGTTTTCAATTCCATTCTTTCTCAATCCTGCGCACTACACCATGGTGGAGCCCTTACAGGAGCTGACAAATGAGCAAAACCCTGCCAAATATAAGACATAATTGGGGCAATTTTTTTACTACTAGAAAGCGTAGTAATTTCGTGAAACTTGATGTAGAAAATGTCCAGATATATCATTTCAGGGTTTAGATTGAGCATTTTGCAATGACATTATGAAAGATATGTTCTGTTTCATTATCTTGAATAAAGAGTCACTGTCACATAAATAATTTCAGTTTTTGAAGTCAATATTCATCAACTCTTTTAACAACTGCTGTCTTAGCTCACAGTATTTTCTGAGCTCCCCAAGACATTTTCAAATTGGTCATATAAATTATTTTTCTACTAGATTTTAGGCTTAAAATTATTTTTTTATGGTAAAGATTTGGAAAACCTTTCATTTTATAGGCAAACAGTTTTTTCCTTTTTTCTATCAAGTTAATTAATGATTAAGAAAATACAAATTACAAGTTTAGTATATTGTGTTCCAAAAATTATGTCAACATGGACAGAAAAAAAGTTTATCTCACGGTGTAGCTTTGATTAAGAACATATATTGGATGGTATAGGATAGCAGTAGCTTAGCAACTTAATTATTGTATGATTAAGTAGTTCATTAGTTAGCATTTAATAATTAGTTAGCATTTAATAATTAGTTAGCTAGTTAGTTAGCATTAGAATTTTGGCGCCAAATGAGCAGCGCCAAATGAGCAGCCTAGCTAGTGTACTCGCTGGTTGTGTATCAATACCATTTCTTGTGTTCAATAAAATCAACCCTTTCATTTTACTAAGTTCAGTTTTAACATACAAATTATAAGTTCAGTATTTTGTATTTCATAAATTATGTCAACATGGACAAAACAAGTTTATCTTCTGGTGTAGCGTTTATTCACTCAAGGAAAATATAACGCAGATGACAATATAGTTTTTTTGGAGCAGCATTCTCTCAAGTCAAAAGTGTGTTTTGCCTACAGCTCTAAGAGCGTGTTTGGAAAAACGGTAGGTTACCACAAACGCAGAAGCATGTGATGGGAAGTTTTCCCGCAAACGCGCGTTTGCCTCCCCCCACCGGCCAACCAAACGCACACTGAGTTCGAGCTTTTATGTTACATTGTTACCGAGATTTCCAAACATGAACCCTTTGTTTGTTTGAAGAGATTTTGAGAAGAGAGATTTTGGGAAGAGAGAGATTGGGATGATTTCTTAAAATTATCCTTGTTTGGAAGAGGGAAATAGGAGAGAAGAGAAAAAAATTGTGTGGGTCCCACTCAAAATAAAATCTCTCCACTTTTGGAGAGAAAAGTGAGAGAAGAAAGATAAAATTTGCCAAATACCAAAATTACCCTTCTAATACATGAAAAAACTTGTTTGTCTTTTTACAAATTTATTATATTCTCTTTTCTCACTTTTCTCTTCAACCAAAGAAAATGAAAGAAAACTAAACTTTTCTCTCTTTCCTATTTCTTCACATTTTCTCTCATACCAAACAACTACAAAATCTACTTATTTTCTCATCATACTCTCTCTCCCCTACTTCTCTCTCCCCTATTTCTCTCTTCTCATTTTCTTTCCTACAACCAAATAAAGCAGAAAAGCAACTTTTTACCGCTTTTCCAATAGGCACATAGTTTCTTTTTTTTGGTACAACTGAACAAAACAAAAAGACAAAAGCAAACTAACTCCTATTGGATAGGATTCTCATCCTGTCGGCAAGCATCATAGGCGAAATATCAGCTGGAGGAACATCCCAAAGCTTAAACAAATCAACATTAGCTGCTCCATGCTTAGCAAAGTAGTCAGCGCAAAAATCCCCTTCTCTAAGAGTATGCACTAGAGAAACATATCTGAATTCAGACAACAACTTTTTATCTCATGAATATAGCAAGCATAAATATGCTAAGGAGAAACGTCCTACTTGGTCAATCTACAAACAACCATAGAGTCCGTTTGACATTGCAAGTGTCGAATACCTCTAGATCTAGCCAACTGGATACCTCGTAATAAGGCTAGAAGTTCCACCTGGAGCACAGTGGTATGACCAAGAAAACCAGAGAAGCCACATACCCAATTACCTAACACGTCACGAATAATGCCCCCAAATCCAAAAGGGTCAGGATTTCCAAAGGAAGACCCATCAACATTCATAATAAAATCAGCGTTATGGTCCGGGCACCAACGGATTTGACGCGGAACCAAAACAACGGAAGATGAGGAATTAGAAATATGAGCCACACGTGCTACATCCGATGTCATAAAATTAATGAAACTAATAACCTCATAGAAATTCCAAGCTGGAGAATCATAAACGGCTTGGTTTCTATAACGCCAAATCCACCACAAGATAATAATAAAAAAGGAGCTCTTATTTCCAGAAGCATGATTTTTAATCCACGAATGAAAATCCAAAGAGAAGAAGTCATTAGTGTTGCTGAACCCGTAGAAATCCCACACCCTCCTAGCCATGCTGCACTCTCGTAAGCAATGAGTTTGACTCTCAACAAGGCTGGAGCAGAGCGGACAAGCAGTAGAAGCAGCAATGTGTCTATGAAACCTCAATTCGTTCGTAGGCAGTGCTGAATGCCAGCAAAGCCAAACAAAGAATCAAATTTTCTCAAGAGTAGGGAGTTTCCAAATCCGTAACCAAGATTCTTGGACAGCCAAATTACCATCACCAGTTCACCACAAGATAGCCATTCATAACCAGCAGAGACAGAGTATGTACCATTATCAGAAGCTGACCAGATGATTGAATGCTGCACTGTATGGTTCTTCAACACAAGCGTCACCTCAATAATGCTTTTCAAAACAAGAGTAATTCAGGTAGCTAGTCTCTCAAAATGCCAACCATTATCTAAAACATCCGCCACAAATAATTGAGTATCCTGAATATTAACAAAAGGAACAAGATTGCATAAAGGACCTGCATCAACCCATTTGTCAAACCAGAATGAGATGTTACCCTCCCCAATTCTAACTCGGAAACCAATCTTCAAGAGCTGCACAACTTTACAGATAGCCTGCCAGACATGAGAAACACCACTACACATAGGGGCCTAGAGGACATTAAAAGTGCCAAGGTACCTGTGTCAAAGCAATTGAACCCATAATTTGCTATCATCATGTAACAAGCCCCAAACAAGTTTGCCAAGCATCGCCACATTGGTCATCCTTGCTTGTCTAATCCCAAGACCGCCAAACTTTTTAGAGCAAGTTACTTTCTCCCATTTCAAAAGAGAGAAAACCCGATTATTTGAAGAATGATTTCCCCAAAGAAAAGATCTAGACAAAACATCTATAGATTCACAAATAGTAAAAGGAATCCAAAACAATTACATCGGGTATAAAGGAATAGCAGTTATAACACCCTAATTATAATTACCCTTAATTACCCATATTAAGATAGTGAACTTAAAATTTCTTTTTTAAAACTCATAAAAATCTCTGTGAAAACGGACGTAGTTTCCTTTGTTTTTTATAACTTTCCAAAATATTAATTTTCCTGTAGCCTGTTATAAACAAAATATTCATATCATCCAGCAAGCCAACAGGGCAATTCATAACATTATGCATCATAGTGCACTATGATTAAAACAGTTATATCAACATAAGAGTGTTAGCAGCATATTTAACAAGTTGTGGATTTGTTTATAATTCCCAAAAGGACTCATTTTGTGATGACCCGCAAATTCCTCGTATTGTTTTAAGTACTAAAGAGATTTAATTTTGAGAAAAATGTTTTTGAAAGAGTATTTCCTTAAATGAATTTCTCATTTCATGATATCAAAGTGATGAAGAATTTTAAAGGAATGGTTTTCATGGAATGATGTTATGAGTTTAGAAATTGAGTTTTGGAATGGTTGTGTATTTAATATTTTTGTGCTTTAAAGAAATTGTGATTTTTAAACATGAGTTGTTTTATGAGGAAAAGATTTTTTTCCTATGCATGTATGTGTATATGTGTGCTACGTGTATGTGTGTGTATGTGGGTAAACTTGGGATTTTAATTTTAAGACAAGGAGCTAATAGAATAATTAGAACCATAAGGAAATTAAGTTGATAGGAAAATTTGAAGTAGTAGGAATAAATCATTCATGAAGTGACCTTAAAGCCCTAAATCACTCCTCATTGTCTCCTTGCTAAAATCCACCCATGCAACAAATTGAAGTGCCAAATTTACCCCTTCTAAACACACCCATGACCGAATTTACCAAGGGCAAGATAGGAAGTCCACGAATTGCCTATATAAGGCCTTGGCCTTAGTTCACTTCCATTCATTTACATTCATTTCCTCATTTCACTTCTTCATTCCATTTCCAAACCAAACACATTCTAAGAGTCCATTAAACTCTTAGAAAAGAAAGAGAGAGAGAGAGAGAGAGAGAGAGAAAGGGGCCGTGAGCGAGAGAGGAGGAAGAAGTAGGAGATCAAGCCTAAACCTAAGACCTTCCTTGAAGATCTAAGAACTTAGAAGCTAGAAGACCTTGATTTGGTGGGTGATTCGAAGAATCCTAGAAGTTTAGAGTTAGCTTTGATTTGTAACTTTGTAATCTTCTTTTCTTTCTTTGCATGTTTGATTTTATGGCCTTGTGATCTTTATTTTCCTTTGCATGTATCATTTATGCTTTGATCTTGAGTTTTGAGAGTTAAAAGAACTTGTAATAAACTAAATCATGAACTCTAAGGTTCGGCCATGACTAAAAGATTAGGCCTGGATGCTTTTTAATTTAATCCAAGTAGTTGCATGTTAACTTTATACTTAGAAAAGTTGATTTGAGTTGTTGAAATGTCTTGGTTTTGATTTGATCTTTGATAAAGCCTTGATTTTGTCTTGATCCTTGAAAAAGTTTTGTTCTTGGACTTTGCATGTGATTTTTGAACAAAAAGATCTAACCTTTCTTAATGCATGTCTTGATTTTTGACTTGATCTTTGGAAAAGCTTTGACTTTGTCTTAATCTAAGAAAAGTTTTGATCTTGAAGTCATGCATGTTGTTTTTGAAAAAAAAGCTTTAATCTTTTCTTAGTGCATGTCATGGTTTTGGTAAAGAACCAAGGAAACAAGCCTTTGAAAAATGATTTTTAACTTGATCTATGCTCTATGTTCTTGCATGATAAAGATTTGAAGTAAAATCTTGATTTTTAAGTGGTGTGCATTCGGTTTTGAGCTTAGAACCAAGGGATCATGTTTTGTTCCTCATAAAAAGACACATGCATATTGATTTCTTCTTGATTTAAGGATTTCTAAAGTGCATGCAAGAAAATTAAAATGAAAAACTTGGTTTGAAGTGGTGATGATGATTCGGTTTAGAGCTTCAAAGAGGAAATGATATTTTTAAATCTTTGTGTAAGAAAGTGCATGATTTGGTTCATGAATCTTAATTTTTGCATGTTGAAAAATGGACCAAAAACCTTGTCTTGACCATGATGAGATTCGGGCAATGCATGTTAACTAGACTAGGATCCTTTTTCATGAAGTGACATAAAAATAATGAGTGTGTTTTGTGAAATAATGCTAAAATAAATTGCTTGAAATGGTGTTGTGGTTATTGATTCTCTATTCGGTTTTGGTATGAAAAAATAGGTAAAGGAGTTTGACTTTGAATGCATGTATGAGATTTCTAAGGAATGAAAGATAAGACTTTGATGTGGTGCTTGATTTAACAAATTAAATTAAGTTAAGAAAATGAATTAAAGTTTGTTTAATTTTTTTCAAGAAGGGCTCACGGTTTTTGAATGAAAAGGGAAGAAGTAATTTCATGATTTTATATTTTTAATGTGAACAAATCTTTATTTTGATATGTGCATATTTTCGGCCATGAATGATGAATGTGTTAAGGAAACTTTGTTTTATAAACCTAAAGACGCAAGTTGATGCTTGAACATGATTTAGTTGTTTGGAGTGTATAAAGTCTATATATTTGACCTATTCAATTCGGTCTCTTTTTTATAAAGTAGGTAAATATGAAAATGAAATGATTTTGAGAGAAATTATGTGTTGAATAAGTGAATAAGTGTTTAATTGTGAAAGTGTTCACTTAAAAATGAATGTTTGGTCTATCATTGGATTAAGTGAATATATGACTTGATTTATCTAAGTGTTGTTGTTGGTTGTGTGCTAGTTGATGTTTGAAAAATACTCGAGTACGTAATTGGTTTTGAAATTAATTGATTTTAAGATAAATTCATTTGATTTATTTGAGATTTCTGGACTGTGTTTATTGTTGGAAGTCAAGCTTTCCCAAGGACTTCAAGTGCAAATATTCTATATGGTTTTGATGATAACAAACTCAAGATTCTCAAGTTCATATCAAGTGCAATCACAAGATATTCATCCTTCAAGTCCAAGCTTCATGTTGAAGAATCAAGCAAATGAAGTTGAAGGCTCAAGTAAATAGAAGATCTTTTAACCCTTTCCCTTAGGACATCATGTAAGGTAATGAAGTCAAGGTTTATATTATGTTAAAAGACCAATATAAGTTTTTCTAAATATATTTTTTCAAAATAAAGGAGAAGAAAAAGAAGTTTTGTGAAAATAAGTTTTTATATCTTAGTTTTGGTGAAAATATCTGATGTTACAAAACTCTGAATATTTCTATGTATACAAGAAGGAGTAATTGATTACTTGCCTAAGTTAATCGATTAACTTTGTTGCATCATAGAAAAATCAGAGAGCTTGTAATTGATTAAGTGAACTTTGCTAATCCATTACTTTCTTATGAGAGTAATCAATTATCTGGCTCAAGTAATCGATTAAAATTGTTGCATCATATATTTTCCTGAGACAAAGTAATCGATTATTGCTTTGAGATAATCGATTACATGATGTTGCATCATATAAAAATCAGAGGCTCTGTAGTCGATTATTAGAATAGTGGTAATCGATTATATGAGTTGCATCATACATTAAACAGAAGTGAAGTAATCGATTACATGCATGTGATAATCAATTACTGATTTTTAAAATGAACTTCAAAGTTTCTATTTTTAAAGGGATAATCGATTACCTCCCTCAAGCAATCGATTACCTCAAGTTTTATTGAAAAACGCGTCAGAATCATTTTTATTATTTCCTGATTTGTTTTTATATAAAAGATTCTGATATATTTTATAAAATTCGAAAATGATTTTAAATTTGAATTATTTCCTTTTTCGTTTTAAGAATCAAATCTTTGTTTTATTTTCTAAATCTTTTTTATTTGGTTTTGATTTTAAAACTTAAATTATTTTATTTCCAAAATCGTTTTGATTTTATTCTGATTCTATTTTCAAATTCAAAATTCAAATTTCAAATCTTTGGTTTTAATTCTAAAATCTTTTATTTTATTTTTTGATTTGATTTTGATTTCAAAAGGAACTCTATTTATTTGTTTTGGAAAATCATTTTCACTTCGACATCTCCTGATAATCACGTTCTTTCTCTTCTTCTCCATCATCTTCTGGTTTTCACGTTCACATCTTTTCTAAGAAAACAAAACCTTATTTTGGCCTTGTAACAACCTTATCTTGACTTCATTGCTATAGAGTGGCCTTTATTGTTGTATCAGCACTATTGAGAGTGCACTATAGGTCTTGTACCCGATCAATCATACCTTAACCTGTGTTGTAAAGGGGTGTGTAACCCTTAGTGACTAGGGAGTGAATCTCCTAGTACGGACGTGCTGCGTTCGTGGTTGTAGGGTGAGGAACCCTTTGTGTGTGGGTAGTGCTACACGAACGGTGGGTCACCTAGTAGTTAGGCTATCTAGAAAATCTAGGAAAGGTTTTCCTAGTTGTGTTTCGAGGTCCCTGGCGATAGGAGGTTCCTAGTAGCTTGCGGGGCGCTCTGGTTGTACTTGGGGACGCGTGGCGTCTTGGTTTAGTGAAAAGCTCAAGCGGGTCGCTTGGGGACTGGAGTAGGCCGGGTTTGCCGAACCAGGATAAAATCACCGGTGCAATCTCTTCTATCCCTTATCTCTTTATTTTCCGCTGTTATATTTATTTGTTGCGCATCATATCGATTATTTTCATAATAATTAATTTAAAGGATTTTAAATTAATTAGCCCGGTATCATTCATTTTCGTTGTTCTTATTTTAATTCGTACTCGCGCATATTAGTTTTCATAATATTATTAATATTATTCGCTTTCGTGCAATCGTTTTCATCATTATATTGTTTTCCGCTGCAAAATCTCTTTAAGTTTATTGAAAACGTTTTAAAGCGAATATTTTCCCATGTTTTTATAAACACCCAATTCACCCCCCCTCTTGGATGACGACTGTCAATCCTATCAATAATTCTAACATTTATGGCTGTCCAAGATTTGTGTTATGACAAAGCTTAAATTTTAGAATGAGAAAGCGGTTGTTTTGAGCTAAAGAATTATTTAAAGTGAAAAGTAGTTTTACGATGTTATCGGGCTTTATTAAAGTGGATTTGCAAAATAATTCTTTGCTGTCCAGAATCGTTCAAACTTGTTTCTTAACTTTAAAAATGTGTTCATGTGATTTGAAGCATGGTTTTCAAGTAGTGTTTAATTTTGGAAGAAGCCGGAATGAAAATGGTGAATTTTCCGGTGTTTTCGAACGTGATTAAGGTGCTATCCAAGACGGGTCAGCGACCAAAGCAATTGATTCAAATTATTTTATTGGATATTTTCAAATGGATTTAAAGTGCTTGAAGTACTAGAAAATATTAGAGTTGTTTTGAGAAAACAATTATGTTTTCAAGTCTTCCGACGAGGAACGGAATGTGTATTGAGTTAAGAAAAGATTTTCTTATACAAGTTAATAACGTAAACGTATTTTATTTAATACGAGGAATGTTAAGATGAGGGATTGGAGCAGCTGGCAGAGACAAGGATCCGCGGAGATCGTGTGCGTATAATTGCTGAACCTGAGGTGAGAGAGAAGCTTTCCTAAGACACCGTGGTATTTAGGTGATTTATTAGGACGTTCCGGATCATCTCAAAGATCGGAACTTAGTGGTTCTGAGTCAGTAGTATAGTGGCAATTGTTTGTGTTGTGTGACCACTTATACGAAGGAGACAAAGACCACGTATTGTTGTGTGATGAATTTATATGTTGTTGATGTGATATAGCATGCTTATGTTTATTTATTTAATTATGCATGATGAGATTTAAATTGTTGATTAATATGAGTAGCATGCTGATGGACGTCTGTTACGTCCTGAAAATGAAAATTAAATGAACAAGTTTGTGAGAGTAAAAGAGACAAGAGAAAGATATAATACCGTGTTTGGCCTAAGTCCTTATGGAATAAGGCAGCCCTGATAAGACATTAAGAAAAGAGATAATGATAAGAGATATGATGTGACACCCTTCCGATTATCCCAAATATAATATAGTGATTATGCTTTTATATCGGATAATATATGGACTTGTGAGTGTTAAGAAAATGGTAAATAAAATTTTCTTTTAAAGCGGGTGTACGAATCGTCACTTGAAAGTCTTGGAGAACAAAGTCTATATTATCTCAAAATCATTGTATCGAGTTCGGCGATTTCTAAAACCTTTTCGCAAATAGAGTAACATTCGATCTTTTAGAAAATATCTTTGTATCAAGTAGCTTAAGCTACCCTTGCTTTGTACGATAGAACTGATACCATTTATAGCCGAGTTCTTAAACAAATTAAATCAGAGTAAGCGGAAATTACTAGACTATGCAACTGATAGAATATAAACATAGGTTTTCATAGATATAGAGAGTCATAAGTACATAGCCCATGAGTAAAGTCTCCAAGTTTCAAAATATACAAGTCCATCATCAGATCTATATAACAGTGTAACTACAAACCCTAGGGTGCTCCAAAAGTATATCTACAATATATATACATAACAAAATATATAACTCTAGGGATAGTCACATAGATCTGGCAGCATCAGATGGAGTAGTAGCAGCAGTAGTCTCCCAAAAGTAAAAGTAGTAGTAAGATAGTAGCATCATCATCATCACAGCAGCAGCAGCAAATCTCCTCCACAGCCTCCACACATCGGATCCTCCGACCCACATCATACACCATATGCATGTACCTAGGGATCATCGTCCCTCCAGTCACTCCCAGTAGAATGCACGACAGGCTCGCCCCCACTCTCGTCGTCCATCGGATCCTCCTCGATCTCATCCGAGGGAGAGTGTACCCTACCACTGGGTACCGGGTCAGGTGATGGTGAAACCCTGACTGGGCTCCTCGGATCAGATAGGGGAGTCTCCTCGCGGATGACTCTCGAAGTAAAAGGGTGAGAGCGGGTAGGTCGAAAACGAAAACTATGGTAAGAGCGAGCTGGTCGCGTGGGAGGTGGTCCATGGTAAGTGTAAAACGGGGGTACATGCATAGTGTATATAATGGGAATCCTAAACCTACGAGGACGGAATCGTATCAGCGGGTTCGGGTGGTAGAAGGTAATCTCCACCTCCCCCTCGAACACCGCGCGATGGTCCTCATAGATCCATGTGCCACTAGGAAGTGGCCGGATCTCGATGCAAGCAATGTAGCGAGACATCACCTACAAGGGCATAGGGGTAAGCAATTCTATACACATAATCAACAGAGACTAAGTTATGCGATATAAGCATGTAAATATGCATCAATTAATATCAATCACATTTAACACTTAGCAGATATTGAATGCAAGTAAGATGCTCACACTTGGTTCATTTATCACAGTTAAATTAAATGAATGGCATGATGCATGACTTTAGCTCTCAAGCCTATCTCCATCATAATACTATGTCACTCTCTGACGTCCATCCCTGACAACCCAGCACTCAACAGTGCGTTGTATTCCTAGGTATACAACCATTCGTACATTCACCTAGAATGTACATGACAAGCTTGGTATCCATGCCACCCGAGCATATCCCGTCATCCAAACGGATCGTCATCCAAACGATATATCCATATCGGCATCCACTAAGCCGACCACGTCAACAACGTGTCATCAAGCAAGCGTATTGGCACTCCCAGAGGCCCTCCACATGTTTAACAAACATGAAATACGTCCTACCATCCAAACTCCAGAATGAATGCATTTTATCTTTTAGACTTAAAGGGAAGTTGATTAATACTTTACAGGCCACCTAGGCTTATTTTCTTTATCAAAAAGGACCGTCACCAAACGATCTATTTGTATTAATCAATTTCCCTAGGTCTTGATCCCTTGGACTATTATTAATAATTCCTTAGTTTATTAAGTCAGAATTGAAAATGGTGTTTTCAGGTTCTGAACCATTTACTCGAGTAAACTTCAGGACACTCGAGTGTTCTTCAACTTTTCCAGATTACTCGAGTGTTCTTACGATTACTCGAGTGTTCATGACTTTCTGAGGATTTGGGTTTTCAATTCAACAATTTACTCGAGTAGTTCATGGGTTACTCGAGTGTTCTTGAACATTTCCAGAATACTCGAGTGACCTTGAATGACTCGAGTGTTTGACCTAAACTTGTCCTCAGGTCATGCTTGATACTCGAGTACCAGACTAAATACTCGAGTGTTCTTGGTCATTTTACATTGTTTTGAAAGCATTTTACTCGAGTACCCTGCCTTTTACTCGAGTGTTTCGTAGCAGATAACACTGAAACTTGGTTTTAACATAACAATTTCATTTCTACTTAATTCTAGTCCATTCCAGGGATCCACAGAGTTCATACAACATAATTTGAACATGTTACAACATTCATTTCATATCAAAACACAGATTTGACAGAGAATCCAATAATCATGCATAAAAAGGCACTTTTAACAACTCAACACCTCAAATTGAATATTAAGCACAATTTTCATAAAGTAAAGCTCATTTAAGCTTGCATGCATGATATAAAACTTGCTCAACACAGTTTTAGAGCATGGATTGGTCTCCAAACCAAAGTTCCTATTCAATCTAAGCCCTTAGAGCCTCTTGGTGGCTCTCTAACACAATTCATGGAATTTAAACTCTGTCTAGTGAATATAATTACTTCCCCTTACCTCTCAGATGTTTTCCAAACAAGGATTGACAAGAAAAAGGCTCCAAAATCCTCAGATCAACTTCAAATGCCACATGCAGAGTAGTTTTGAGTACCATACCAAAATGGAATTGGTTTGTACATGAAACAGAGAATTAAATTGGGGAAAATTAGATTTCTAAACTCTATGCAACATAATCTAACTAAGGAAACCGAAATTGAGACTCAGGGGTTCATGAGCTTACCAGAAATCAAGATCAAGGTAAGCTCCAGAAACAGTTTGGACAGCAACTAGCTCCACTTCCCAGCTCCAATTCTCTCAGCACACTCACTCAAATCTCACGATTTCACTCTCTATACAAAGCTCAAGATGTAAGCTTTGTATTCGTGTATGATTTGTGTTTTGAATCAGAACAGAGAATGAGAATCGAAGGAGACGAATTCAAAACCCTAACTTCTTTAACTTCAACAAGATTAAGCAAAATTCTCTACCAAGGTTCGTTGATGAGCTTAAATAGGATTGGAGGGTGTTCATGCGTGACGACACGCCACCCATGGCGTTGGCAAGGAGACGATTTCGTGTCAACGAAGGGAGATCGTTGGCCGTGACTCACCAAACGCACTAACTCGTGCAGTTTGACCCAGAATACTCGAGTATTCTGAATAATACTCGAGTATTTTGCCCCGATTTTGAAAAATAATTATTTTATTTACTTTCCCTCCAAAATCTTTCCTATAATTGCTTCTAGGTCCCAACCCAGGGACTAATATGCAAAATACTCATTTTATGCATTTAAATTATTTATTAAATAATTTCCACACATAAGCTAGTCACATGAATACATATTTTAATCAAGGATTAATATAGAAACTATTAATTATAATTAAATTATAATTAACATTTCATTAATCGGGGATTAAAATTTTGGGGTGTTACACTACTCCCCCACTTACAAGGAATTTCGTCCCCGAAATTCAACTTATACAAACAAATCAGTATAATCCTGACGCATCCTATTCTCTAACTCCCATGATGCATCTATCACATCTCCATAAATCCAGACGACTTTGACCAAACTAATGTCCTTCCCTCTAAGCTGCTTGATTATTCGATCTTCAATACGAACTGGCACAGCTTTGAAGGTTAGGTTCTTATGAATTTCTAAGTCATCAGGTTGGATGCTAAGAACAATGGTGGGGTCATGGACATATTTCTTCAATTGAGACACATGGAATACATTATGGAGGTTAGCTAATGACGGAGGCAAAGCTAATTGATAGGCTACTGGGCCGATCCTTTTGAGGATTTGGTAGGGACCAATAAACTTAGGTGATAGTTTCTGGGTTTTCAAGGCTCTACTAACACCTTTGGTGGGTACGATTCTAATGAACACATGGTCTCCTTCAGCAAACTCTAAGGGTTTTCTCCTTCTATCAGCATAGCTTTTCTGCCTACTCTGAGCTGCCCTCATCTTCCCTTGTATCATCTTGATCTACTCCGTGGTCTCTTGCACAATATCTGGTCCAATCAGAGAACTCTCCCCCACTTGGAACCAGCATAACGGTGTCTGACACTTTCTCCCATACAAAGCTTCAAATGGTGCCATTCCAATACTCGTGTGGTAGCTGTTGTTGTAAGTGAACTCCACGAGTGGCAACATTTTCTCCCAATTCCCTTGTCCTTCCAAAGCACAGGCTCGTAGAATGTCCTCCAATGACTAAATAGTCCTTTCCGTTTGGGCATCAGTCTGAGGATGATACGCAGAACTCAGCTTCAATCTTGAACCCAAGACTCTATGCAGATCTTCCCAGAACTTCGATGTAAATCTCGGATCGCGATCAGAAACAATGCTTGATGGTACACCGTGCAGACGAAAAACTTCCTTGATGTATAACTGAGTGAGCTTTTCCAATGAGTAGCGCATATTCACGGGAATGAAATGCGCTGACTTAGTCAAACGATCCACGATCACCCAAATTGCATCATGACCAGTAGATGTCCTTGGCAATCCCGACACAAAATCCATCGAGATGCTATCCCACTTCCATACCGGAATTTCCAAAGAGAGTAACTCTCTTCCTGGCCTTTGGTGTTCTACCTTCGCCTTTTGACACACCAAACAGCACGCCACATACTCAGCTACGTCCTTTTTCAATCCAGGCCACCAAAATAGTTTCTTCAAATCCTGATACATTTTAGTAGCTCCTGGATGCATACTCATCTTGCTCTTATGTGCTTCGTCCATAACCATTCTCCTTACATCCAAATCATCAGGGACAAAAATCCTCGTTCTAAAACGCAGGATTCCATCCTTCCCTTCTTGGAATTCCAATTCCTTACCCTCTTGCATCAACCTTTTCTTCTCCATGAGTTTCTCATCCTTGAGTTGCAATTCTCGAATCTTTTGCAGAAACTCATTAGCAATCTACAGCATCCCCATCTTGATACTCGTCGGCTCCACTTGCATTGTCAAACTCAAATCTCGAAATTCCTCTATCAGTGCAGCTTCTCTGACCATCATCGCACTGATGTGTATTGCCTTTCTACTCAATGCGTCCGCCACAACGTTTGCCTTCCCAGGATGATAATGGAGCTCAAACTCATAATCCTTCAAAAACTCCATCCATCGGCGTTGCCTCATATTCAACTCCTTTTGATCAAAGAGGTACTTTAAACTCTTATGGTCACTAAACACGCGGAACGTAGTGCCATAGAGATAGTGCCTCCAAATCTTTAAGGCAAACACCACAGCTGCCAACTCGAGATCGTGAGTTGGATAGTTCATCTCATGAACTTTTAGCTGTCTCGAGGCGTAGGCGACAACTTGCCCCTCTTGCATTAAAACACACCCAAGACCTTGTTTCGACGCGTCACAATACACATCAAAGCTCTTCTGTGTATCAGGCAGTACCAATACAGGAGATGATGTCAATCTTTCCTTCAACTCCTGAAAACTCCTTTCACATTTCTCATCCCACAGAAATGGTTGATCTTTCCGAGTCAACTTCGACAGAGGCAATGCAATCTTCGAGAAACCTTCGATGAACCTTCTATAATACCCAGCCAAACCAAGAAAGCTTCTCACCTCCGTGACCGACTTTGGTTGCTCCCATTTCAAAACCGAACTCACTTTCGTCGGATCAACGGCTATTCCTTTATCCGAAATCACATGCCCCAAAAACTTAACCTCCCTCAGCCAGAACTCACACTTTGTAAGTTTGGCGTACAGTTGCTTCTCCCTTAGAATATTCAACACTATCCTCAAGTGTTCAGCATGCTCCTCCGGGCTCTTGGAGTAAATCAGAATATCATCGATGAACACAACCACGAATGAATCTAAATAAGGTCTAAAGATTCGATTCATGTAGTCCATGAAGATAGCTGGTGCATTAGTCAATCCGAACGGCATTACGACATACTCATAATGTTCTTATCGAGATCGAAATGCAGTCTTAGAGATATCCTCTTCTCTAATTCTGATCTGATGGTACCCCGACCTCAAATCAATCTTGGAAAATATTGAAGCCCCACGGACTTGATCCATAAGGTCATCTATTCGTGGAAACGGATACTTGTTCTTGATGGTGACCTTATTAAGCTGCCGGTAGTCGATGCACATCCTATACTACCATCTTTCTTCTTGACAAACAAAACCGGAGCACCCCAAGGTGAGACGCTTGGTCGGATCATCTGTTTCTGTAGCAACTCCTCAATCTGCTTCTTCATTTCTGCCATTTCCGGTGGTGCCATTCTATAGGGAGCGATAGAAATGGGACCAGCTCCCGGAACTAGATCGATGCCAAATTCTATCTCTCTTCTTGGTGGCAGACCAGGAATCTCGTCCGCAAAAACCTTCGGAAAATCTCTGACAATAGGAATCTCTTCCATCCTTGGACTATTCTCCTCCACCTCAGTGTTGAACAGACATATGTAGCCAGATGGTTTTGGGTCTCTATAGGTCACTAGTTTTCTATCACAATCAATGATCACTTGGTTCCAACTTAACCAGTCCATTCCCAAGATCACATCTAATTGTGCTAAGGGTAAGCATATCAAATCTACTTTAGAGGTTTGTCCTAACACTTCTATACAACAGTTAAGACATGCTCTAGAAACAACTGCAGGAGCATTTGTAGGGGTTCCTACTTGCAAAACATAAGGCATTTCAGACATCATCAAGCCTAATCGGTTTACACATTCATACGAAACGAATGAATGCGTTGCACCAGAGTCAAACAAAACATGGCAAAACTGACCATTAAGCAAGTATTTACCCTGCACCAGATCAGAAGATCGATTCGCTTCCACACCGCTAAGGGTGAAGACCCTTCCTTGAGTCACCGATCTATCTGCAGTTCCTCTGGAGTTGACCTTGGCCGGTTCTTTGCAATCCCTTGCGAAATGTCCCGGCTTTCCACAGTTAAAACATCCACTTGTCCCCCAATACACACGACCATAGTGGTTGCGCTTGCAATTGTCACAGAATGGAGCCTCGCTCGGATAATTCCTTCCCTCAAAACCACCAGCTTTTCCTTTGCCTTTTCCCCGACGATCATATGGACGTTTGCCCCGGTTGTTGAAACCTTTACGCCTTTGAGGTCCATAGCCTTGATTGTCCTTCTTCTCTGAGACTTGCATCTCCTCAGCCTTGGTGTCGTCTTCATACATCCTACACATATCCACGAGTGTAGGAAAGCTTTGAATCCGCTGGTAACTGAAGATCGACTTCAACTTTGGCCTCAAACCTCCTTCAAACTTAATGCACTTGCTCCTCTCATCTGGATTGTTCTGATAGTATGGAGAGTACTTCATCAGCTCTTCAAACTTTGCCGCGTACTCACCCACACTCATGTTACCTTGCTTCAACTGCAAGAATTCCACTTCCTTTTTCCTCCTTAGATCCTCAGGAAAATATTTTTGAAGAAATTTTTCCATGAATACTCCCCAGCTTACATCTCTTCCTTCATATTGCAGAAGCTGCATCGTGTGATTCCACCAGTTCTCAACTTCATCCTCTAACATATAGGTTGCATAAGCCACCTTTTGAGCATCCGAACACTCCAACGTTCTTAGGATCTTGTCCATGGTGTGAATCCACTTGTTGGCTTCTTTCGGCTTAAATCCTCCTTCAAACTTTGGTGGATTACAGCTCCTAAAATCAGCCAGAGTCTTCGCCTCAGGGCTACCCACATTACACTGATGAGGCGGGTTAGCCGGTTGAGATGGTTGCTGAGACTGTCGTTGCATAGCTTCCAACACTGTGGTGATCCTTTCTAACATCGTATTAGTGTGATTTTGGTTTCTAGTTGCCATATTAGACCTGCGCTATGGACTTATGGTCACATATGTTGAACTAAAGAAACTTCCATTACACTACCTATACTAAGGCTCTATCTTAAACTTATTAAATTTACAATCAATTGCGTCTTGTACTCAAAGAGACAAGATACAAACAAATCAAGGGTATTTAAACCTCAACAAACTAAATAGTAACATTCGAAGTAATGTAATTGCCTTGCAAATACCTGCTTGATGTTGATGGCTACCTTTCTGAACTACTTCCACTACTACAGGATCTGACTTTTGCTCTGATACCACTCAGTGTGACACCCTTCCGATTATCCCAAATATAATATAGTGATTATGCTTTTATATCGGATAATATATGGATTTGTGAGTGTTAAGAAAATAGGTAAATAAAATTTTCTTTTAAAGCGGGTGCACGAATCGTCACTTGAAAGTCTTGGAGAACAAAGTCTATATTATCTCAAAATCATTCTATCGAGTTCGGCGATTTCTAAAACCTTTTCGCAAATAGAGTAACATTCGATCTTTTAGAAAATATCATTGTATCAAGTAGCTTAAGCTACCCTTGCTTTGTACGATAGAACTGATACCATTTATAGCCGAGCTCTTAAACAAATTAAATCAGAGTAAGCGGAAATTACTAGACTATGCAACTGATAGAATATAAACATAGGTTTTCATAGATATAGAGAGTCATAAGTACATAGCCCATGAGTAAAGTCTTCAAGTTTCAAAATATACAAGTCCATTATCAGATCTATATAACAGTGTAACTACAAACCCTAGGGTGCTCCAAAAGTATATCTACAATATATATACATAACAAAATATATAACTCTAGGGATAGTCACATAGATCTGGCAGCATCAGATGGAGTAGTAGCAGCAGTAGTAAGATAGTAGCATCATCATCATCACAGCAGCAGCAGCAAATCTCCTCCACAGCCTCCACACATCGGATCCTCCGACCCACATCATACACCACATGCATGTACCTAGGGATCATCGTCCCTCCAGTCACTCCCAGTAGAATGCACGACAGGCTCGCCCCCACTCTCGTCCTCCACCGGATCCTCCTCGATCTCATCCGAGGAAGAGTTTACCCTACCACTGGGTACCGGGTCAGGTGATGGTGAAACCCTGACTGGGCTCCTCGGATCAGATAGGGGAGTCTCCTCGCGGATGACTCTCGAAGTAAAAGGGTGAGAGCGGGTAGGTCGAAAACGAAAACTATGGTAAGAGGGAGCTGGTCGCGTGGGAGGTGGTCCATGGTAAGTGTAAAACGGGGGTACATGCATAGTGTATATAATGGGAATCCTAAACCTACGAGGACGGAATCGTATCAGCGGGTTCGGGTGGTAAAAGGTAATCTCCACCTCCCCCTCGAACACCGCGCGATGGTCTTCATAGATCCATGTGCCACTAGGAAGTGGTCGGATCTCGATGCAAGCAATGTAGCGAGACATCACCTACAAGGGCATAGGGGTAAGCAATTCTATACACATAATCAACAGAGACTAAGTTATGCAATATAAGCATGTAAATATGCATCAATTAATATCAATCACATTTAACACTTAGCAGATATTGAATGCAAGTAAGATGCTCACACTTGGTTCATTTATCACAGTTAAATTAAATGAATGGCATGATGCATGACTTTAGCTCTCAAGCCTATCTCCATCATAATACTATGTCACTCTCTGACGTCCATCCCTGACAACCCAGCACTCAACAGTGCGTTGTATTCCTAGGTATACAACCATTCGTACATTCACGTAGAATGTACACGACAAGCTTGGTATCCATGCCACCCGAGCATATCCCGTCATCCAAACGGATCGTCATCCAAACGATATATCCATATCGGCATCCACTAAGCCGACCACGTCAACAACGTGTCATCAAGCAAGCGTATTGGCACTCCCAGAGGCCCTCCACATGTTTAACAAACATGAAATACGTCCTACCATCCAAACTCCAGAATGAATGCATTTTATCTTTTAGACTTAAAGGGAAGTTGATTAATACTTTATAGGCCACCTAGGCTTATTTTCTTTATCAAAAAGGACCGTCACCAAACGATCTATTTGTATTAATCAATTTCCCTAGGTCTTGATCCCTTGGACTATTATTAATAATTCCTTAGTTTATTAAGTCAGAATTGAAAATGGTGTTTTCAGGTTCTGAACCATTTACTCGAGTAAACTTCAGGACACTCGAGTGTTCTTCAACTTTTCCAGATTACTCGAGTGTTCTTACGATTACTCGAGTGTTCATGACTTTCTGAGGATTTGGGTTTTCAATTCAACAATTTACTCGAGTAGTTCATGGGTTACTCGAGTGTTCTTGAACATTTCCAGAATACTCGAGTGACCTTGAATGACTCGAGTGTTTGACCTAAACTTGTCCTCAGGTCATGCTTGATACTCGAGTACCAGACTAAATACTCGAGTGTTCTTGGTCATTTTACATTGTTTTGAAAGCATTTTACTCGAGTACCCTGCCTTTTACTCGAGTGTTTCGTAGCAGATAACACTGAAACTTGGTTTTAACATAACAATTTCATTTCTACTTAATTCTAGTCCATTCCAGGGATCCACAGAGTTCATACAACATAATTTGAACATGTTACAACATTCATTTCATATCAAAACACAGATTTGACAGAGAATCCAATAATCATGCATAAAAAGGCACTTTTAACAACTCAACACCTCAAATTGAATATTAAGCACAATTTTCATAAAGTAAAGCTCATTTAAGCTTGCATGCATGATATAAAACTTGCTCAACACAGTTTTAGAGCATGGATTGGTCTCCAAACCAAAGTTCCTATTCAATCTAAGCCCTTAGAGCCTCTTGGTGGCTCTCTAACACAATTCATGGAATTTAAACTCTGTCTAGTGAATATAATTACTTTCCCTTACCTCTCAGATGTTTTCCAAACAAGGATTGACAAGAAAAAGGCTCCAAAATCCTCAGATCAACTTCAAATGCCACATGCAGAGTAGTTTTGAGTACCATACCAAAATGGAATTGGTTTGTACATGAAACAGAGAATTAAATTGGGTAAAATTAGATTTCTAAACTCTATGCAACATAATCTAACTAAGGAAACCGAAATTGAGACTCAGGGGTTCATGAGCTTACCAGAAATCAAGATCAAGGTAAGCTCCAGAAACAGTTTGGACAACAACTAGCTCCACTTCCCAGCTCCAATTCTCTCAGCACACTCACTCAAATCTCACGATTTCACTCTCTATACAAAGCTCAAGATGTAAGCTTTGTATTCGTGTATGATTTGTGTTTTGAATCAGAACAGAGAACGAGAATCGAAGGAGACGAATTCGAAACCCTAACTTCTTTAACTTCAACAAGATTAAGCAAAATTCTCTACCAAGGTTCGTTGATGAGCTTAAATAGGATTGGAGGGTGTTCATGCGTGACGACACGCCACCCATGGCGTTGGCAAGGAGACGATTTCGTGTCAACGAAGGGAGATCGTTGGCCGTGACTCACCAAACGCACTAACTCGTGCAGTTTGACCCAGAATACTCGAGTATTCTGAATAATACTCGAGTATTTTGCCCAGATTTTGAAAAATAATTATTTTATTTACTTTCCCTCCAAAATCTTTCCTATAATTGCTTCTAGGTCCCAACCCAGGGACTAATATGCAAAATACTCATTTTATGCATTTAAATTATTTATTAAATAATTTCCACACATAAGCTAGTCACATGAATACATATTTTAATCAAGGATTAATATAGAAACTATTAATTATAATTAAATTATAATTAACATTTCATTAATCGGGGATTAAAATTTTGGGGTGTTACATATGAGAATGATTGGAAAAGAGATATGTGCTGAGAAAGAGATAAAGAGTTGAGATCGGGGAAAGATTTGATGACAATGATGAGGTTAAGCCAGAGCTGGAAAAGTAATGTTGTGTTGTTTATCGAAATAAGATGTGATCTGAGTGGAGCTTGGCTCCTTTGTTGATGTTGTTGGAAAGAGACTGGTGTTGAGTTGAGCTTGCTCCTCCATTAGTGCTCAGTGAAATGAGATTTTTGAAAAAGTTTATGAAAAGAGATTTTTGAGAAAGCTTATAAAATGAGTTTTCGAGAAAAGTTTGTGAAATGAGATTTTTAACGATTTTGTGAAATGAGATTTTCAGAAATTTTGTGAAATGAGATTTTTAGAAAGTTACGAAAGGAGATTTTTAGAAAGTTTGTGAAATAAGATTTTTTTGAAAGTTTGTGAAATGAGACTTTGAGGAAATTTTGCGAAACTAGACTTTTGAGGAAGTTATGAAAGGAGATTTTGAGAAAGTATGTGAAACAAGATTTTTGAGAAAGTTTATGAAACGAGATTTTGAGAAAGCTTATGAAATGTTATTTTGAGAAAGTTTGAGAAATGAGATTTTGAGAAAGTTTGTGAAATAAGATTTTAAGAAAGTTATGAAATAAAATCTTGAGAAAGATGTGACATGAGATTTCGAGAAAGTTGGTAGAATGAGATTTTGAGAAAGAATATGGAATGATATTTTGAGAAAGATTGTGAAATGAGATTGTGAAGTGAGACTGTTGAGAAAGATTGAGAAATGAGATTGTTGAGAAAGATTGAGAAATGAGATTGTTGAGAAGGATTGTGAAATGAGATGCGAGCTTATCGATGTGATCCCAACTCTGTGCTATATTGAGGAAAAGATGAGAAAAGGAATGTGATAAGTAGTGGTCGGGACTCGTTGAAGGGATGCACCAAGGATGAGCCGACCTTATGTTAATTAAAAATATAAAAGACTTTAAAAGACATTGACAAATGCGAATGCGGTGAGCTATGAGTGTGATATCGAAGTAGTGGAGAGGAAGGAACCATGGGTATCTGCGGATACTCAGGTGGAGATTGCATTAGGGGAGGACGATGACGGTGAAACGTCAAGAAGTCTTGAGTACTTTCTAGGCAGAACGAACTCCACATGTGGCATACGAACGTGGTAGGGACTGGGGGCCAAAGCCGTGGTAAGTTCTGCAGCGCAACTAGAACTAGTACTGACGCCCCCTAGATTGCAAATCTTGAACAGTGAGAGGGACTGGAACGGGGCATCTTGATTTGCCACTGTACACGATTTTTTCTACAGTGTGCCTTGATATTACATGATATGAATTGATTTGAGACTGTACCCGAGTTTTCTACAGTGCTCCTGGCTTGGAGCCATTTGATTGATGAGACAGTTGTCGTGCCCGCGTGGTAAAGGTCCTGTACTCCTGTTTGCTTCCGACTAGGTTGGGTGGATGACCGAGGAGATGTAGACTTTAGACGTGTGTGCTAA
The DNA here is from genome assembly GCA_037953625.1 of Crotalaria pallida. Lineage (NCBI taxonomy): Eukaryota > Viridiplantae > Streptophyta > Magnoliopsida > Fabales > Fabaceae > Crotalaria > Crotalaria pallida. The sequence continues at coordinate 79,776,243 of CM075653.1, forward strand.
CTGCTAAAGAAACGAGTACCTTGATAATATTTTGATTTCCCCCGGTCATCGATGGTTGTGATTTGATATGACTTTATAAGAAAAGCTTAGAGAGACATAAAAGGACTGCTAAATATAAGAAGTAAAGTCTTATGGAATGTTGAGGACGAGAAATGAATTGAGAATGGAAAGTATGGAAAGACGAAGGAAACCCCATGATGAGGGAAATGAATGAAAGTAAGGAAATAAGAAAGAAAGAATGTTTATGAGAAGTAAAAGTAAGTTTGGCAAGATAATGATAAGGACATTGATGATAATGATAAGGATGATTGATGATAATATGGTTGAATGCTATGTTGTATGTATGTTGCTTGTTATGTTTGTTTTGTCTTGATATCTTACCTATCGTAAACCCACACCGTCGACGATGCGTGTGACGACCCGCAAATTCCTCGTATTATTTTAAACCCTAAAGGGATTTATTTTTGAGAAAGTGTTTTTGAAAAAGTATTTCCTTGAATGAATTTCTTATTTCATGATTTTAAAAGTGATGAATAATTTTTTTTAAAAGGAATGGTTTTCATGGAATGATAATATAAGTTTTAGAAATTGAGTTTTTGGAATGGTTGTGTAGTTAGTATTTTATGTTTTAGAGAAATTGTGATTTTTTAAACATGAGTTGGTTATGAGAAAAAGATTTGTTTCCTATTCATGTATGTGAATATGTGTGCTACGTGTATGAGTATATGTGTTGATTTGATATGTGTTTGATGTATGATGTATAAAAATAATTGTGTTAATATGATTCCTTAAAGATATTTGTATTATTATGTGAATTGGTGATTGTATTGTTCTAAAGTAAGCATGATTAAGAAATAAAAAGATAATGTGTGTATGCATATATGTGTGTTACGTGTATATGTGTGCATATATGTAAGTTTAGGATTTCAATTCTTAAGACAAGAAGCATATGAGGTAAATTAGAATCATAAAGGGGAATTAGTGGGTAGAAAATTTAAAGAAGTAGAAATAAATAGACATGAAGTGACTAAAAGCCCTTAAATTACTCCTCTTTGTCCCCTTGCTAAAATCCACCCATGCAATTTATTTAAGTGCCAAAAACGCCCCTCACCTTCACACACAAGACCGAATTTCCAAAGGGAAAGTAGGACAATTCACGGTTTGTCTATATATACTTTTGGCCCTAGTTCATTTTCACACAATTCACTTCATTTCCTCCATATCTCATTTCATTTCCTAAACACTTCCTTCTAAGAGTCCATTACGCTCTTAGAAAAGAAAAAGAGAGAGAGAGAGAGAGAGTTGGCCGTGAGTGAGAAGAGGAAGAAGAAGAGGAGATCAAACCAAAACCTAGAGCCTTCCTTGAAGATTCAAGAACTTAGGAGCTAGAAGATCAACTCTTCTTTAGGTGGGTGGTTTGAAGGTCAAGAAGAAGTTGTAATAGTTTAGATTTTCCTTTGATCATGTGATCTTCCTCCTTCTCTTTCTTTGCACGTGTTATTTATGTTTGATCATGGACTTTTAAGAGCAAAATGAACTTGTAAGACACTAAACTATGGACTATGTGATTCGGCCATGACTAGGAAACTAGGTCATGATGCTTTTTAATTTATTCTAAGTCATTGCATGTTAACTTTAGGCGTATAAAAGTTTATTTGAGTTGTTAAAATGCTTTGATCTTTATTTGATCTTGATGAAGCTTTGATTTTTGGGTTTTGATCTTTAAAAAGCTTTGATTTTCGTTTTAATCTTTAAAAAGTTTTGTTCTTGGACTTTGCATGTGATTTTTGAATAAAAAGATCTAACCTTTCTTCATGCATGTCTTGATTTTTGACTTGATCTTTTGAAAAGCTTTGATTTGGTCTTAATCTAAGAAAAGTTTTGGTCTTGAAGCCATGAATGTTATTTTTGGACAAAAAGCTTTAACTTTTCCTAATGCATGTCACAGTTTTGCTTAAAGTTGTGCTTAAATTTATTTATTTGCTTTGATCTTATCATGCATGTGATGATTTGTGGTTGATCTATGAAAAAGCATAAAGTTTGAGCCTTGCATGTCATGATCTTGATTTGATTTATGAAAAGCTTTGATCTTTAGTCATGCATGTTATTTTTGAGTAAAAAGATTGAATTTTTCCTTGATGATCATCACGGTTTTGCAAAAGAACCAAGAAAACAAGCTTTGAAAAGTGATTTTTGTTTTGATATATGTCTTGCGTTCTTGCATGTTAGAGATTTGAAATTTAATCTTGATTTTTGGTGATGAACATTCGGTGTAAGCCTAGAAACAAAAGATCATGTTTGTTTCTCATGAAAAAGGCACATGCATATTGATTTCTTCTTGATTTAAGGATTCCTAAAGTGCAAACAAGAAAATTAAAATGAAGACTTGACTTGAAGTAATGATGATGACACAGTTTCATGCTTAGAAAAAAGGAAACAATATTTTTAAAACCTTTGTATAAGAGAGTGCATGATTAAACTCATGAATCTTAAATTTTTGCATGTTGAAAAATGGACCAAAAACCTTGTTTTGACCATGATAAGATTCGACCAATGCATGCTAACTAGGATAGGATTCTTTTTCATGAAGTGACATAAAAGTAATGAGTGTGTTTTGTGAAATAATGCTAAGTTAAAGTGTTTTAAATGTTGTTGTGATTTTTTATTTTCTATTCAGTTTGGTTAAAAAGATAAAGGGAATAAATTGATTTTTATCTTGTATGTTGATTTAGAAAAATAAGACTTTGGTGGGATGCTTGATTTAATAAATTGATTTAAGTTAAAGAAAATAAATTAAAGTTTGTAAACTTTTCAAATGAAGCTCATGGTTTTTGGAATTAAAATGGGATGAATGACTTTATGATTTTATGTCCTTAATATTGAATGAATCTTGGCTTGGGCTTATGTTTATATTCGGCCATGTAGTGTAAATAAGTTTAGGAGATTTAGTTGCATGAAAATAAATTTATATAGTAATTTTTGAAAAAGAATTAAGTTGTTTAAAGTAAGAAAAACAAACGTGCTTGATTTATATCTCTGGTCCAATTCGGTTTATGAGTATATGTATGTCAAAGTGTTTTTGTTTTATGAGAATGAAATGGTTTTGAAAAGTAACTATGTGATGAATAAGGGAATGAGTGTTTGATTGTGAAAGTGTTGTTTGTTTTTGTGTGTTAAGTTAATTGAACGTGTTTTGGAAAACATTTGAATATGTAATTGATTTTAAAATTTATTGATTTTACGATAATGCGATTTGATTTATTTGGAAACATGGGACATGCTTAGTGGCTGTCCAAGATTTTATTTTATGACAAAAACTTAAATTTCAAAGTGTTAGTTTTGAGCTAAAAACTTATTTGGAAACAAAAGTGTTTTACGATGTTTTCGGATTATTATCAAAGTGATTTTTGAAACGAATTCTTTGCTGTCCAGAATTGTTTGGACTTGCTTCTTAGATTTAAAAACGTTTTCATGTGATTTAAAGCATGGTTTTCAAGTGGTATTTGATTTAAGAAAAATTCGGATTAAAAACGGTGAATTTTTCGGTGTTTTCGAACATGGTTGAGGTGCTGTCCAAGACGGACCAGCAACCAAACTAAATGGCTTAAATTACTTTACGTGATGTTTTCAAATGGTTTTGAAGTACTTTAAAGTACTAGAAAATATTAGAATCGTTTTGAGGAAAAATAATTATGTTCCACGTTAGCCGACAAGAAATGGATTGTGTTTGAATGAGAAAAGATTTTCTTAATACAAGTTAATAACGAAATTGTGTTCTAAATAATACGAGGAATGGTAGAGACGGGGGATTGGAGCAGCTGGCAGCGACAAGGATCCGCGGAGATCGAGCGCATTTAAATTGCTGGACTTGAGGTGAGAGAGAAGCTTTCCTAAGACACCGTGGTATTTAGGTGATTTATTAGGACGTTCCGGATCATCTCAAAGATCGAAACTTAGTGGTTCTGAGTCAGTAGTATAGTGGCAATTGTTTGTGTTGTGTGGTCACTTATACGAAGAAGACAAAGACCACGAATTGTTGTGTGATGAATGTATGTGTTGGTGATGTGGTATAGCATGCTTATGTTTATTTATTTAATTATGCATGATGATATTTAAATTATTGATTGATAAGAATAGCATGTTGATGGACGTTTGTTACGTCCTGAAAATGAAAATGAAATGAATAAATTTGTGAAGTAAAAGACATAAAGAAAAAGATATAATACCCTATTTGGCCTAAGTCCTCATGGAATGAGGCAGCCCTGATAAGACATTAAGAAAAGAAATAACGATAAGAGATATGAGAATGATTGGAAAAGAGATAAAGAGCTGAGATTGGGGAAAGATTTGATGATAATGATGAGGTTAAGCCAGAGCTGGGAAAAGTAATGTTGAAGCGAGATGTGATTTAAGTGGAGCTGGGCTCCTTTGTTGATGATTGTTGGAATGAGACTTGTGTTGAGTTGAGCTTGCTCCTCCACTAGTGCTCACTGAAATGAGATTTTTGAAAAAAGTTTACGAACTGAGATTTTTAAAATAAAAAAAAAGGGGTTTATGAAATGATATTTTTGAGAAAATTTACGAAATGATATTTTTGCGAAAGTTTATGAAATGCTATTTTTGAGAAAAGTTTATGAAAAGAGATTTTTGAAAAGATTTACAAAACGAGATTTTGAGAAAAATTTACGAAAAGAGATTTTTGAAAGGTTTACAAAATGAGATTTTTGCGAAAGTTTATGAAAGGAGGTTTTTGAAAAGGTTTACGAAATGAGATTTTTGAGAAAGCTTACGAAACAAGATTTTGTGCTAGTCTACGAAAAGAGATTTTGAGGAAGTTTGTGAAATTAAATTTTGAGGAAATTTACGAAAAGAGATTTTGTGAAAATTTATGAAATGATGTTTTGAGAAAGTTTGCGAAATGATATTTCAAGAAAGTTTTATGGCATGAGATTTTGAAAGAGTTTGTGAAAACGAGATTTGAGAAAGTTTTAAGATGATTGTTGATTTGAGAAAATTTTGAGATGGTTGTGAATTGAGAAAGATTGAGAAAAGAGATGCGAGTATGTCAATGCGAACCCAGCTCTGTGCCCTGTTGAGAAAAGAAATGTTGAAAGAATAGTGGTCGGGACTCGTTGAAGGGATGCACCAAGGATGGGCCGACCTTAGGTTAATTAAAAGATAAAAGACTTTAAAAGACATTTACGAATGCGAACACGGTGAGCTATGAGTGTGATATCGAAGTAGTGGAGAGGAAGGTACCCCGGATATCAGGGATATTCGGGTTGTGAATGCAATAGGGTATGTAACATCCCAAATTTATTTCTAAGTATTATCTATGTTGGGATGGTCTTAGGGTAGAAGAAATGGAGATATAAGTTAGAATTTAGCCAAAAATACATGTAGAACTAGGTTTAAAACATAGAACTTTAGGAAATTTAAAATAAAAGATTGGCAACTCTAAACACAAATTCCACCGTTGGATGTGAAGATTAGTATGTAGGGAAGCTTGCTTTAAAATTTGAGGAAGATCCAACGGGTAACGAAGAAGTTATGGCCTTTCAAAGTCTGGATACTGCAAAATTGTGCAGCTTAATGCCTCTTGATCGCCTCTTAATCGATTAAGCTGCAATTTAATCGATTAACGTCAGATTGAGTGAAAAGTCTTAATCACCTCTTAATCGATTAAGAGCTGCTGCTGATGAAAAAAATAAAAGCAAAACACACGCTCTTTCTTTCCCAAATTCGTTTCTCTCCCTCTTCTCTCTCCTAGGGCACCAAATTTATTCACTCTAATCCACCAAGATTCAAGTAAATCACACTAAATCCATCATCAAATCTCCTTCCTTCTCAAATCCAAGTAAGTGATTTTGTTTGAGTCTTCCTTTTTCTCTCTCTTTTGGGTTCGATTCTCTCTCTCTTGCTCCCTTGGAGTTTTCAATCTTCCACCTAGGGAACTCTAGTTTGGTTCATGAATTTCTCCAAGCTTATGGTTAAAGCTTAACAATTTGTTTTGTTATACCCCTTGTATTAGGTTCCTCCCTCTTCCTTTGGATTCTAGCTCAATTGGTGGCAAGGCTTTCAAGCTTGGAGCAAGCAAAATCACCTTATCTCCAAGTGTTTGAGGTAAGGGGGTGGGTTTTGCCTTGTTCTAGGGAGTAGGTTCTAGTTAGTATATAATGCTTGTTAGGGTTATGTGTTAGGGGAGAAAATTAGACTATAAAACCCTAGGTAATTGAATATGAAATTCTAACTAAATAAATATGTATGATGTTGGATGTAAGGATTAGGAAAAAGGAAACCCAAAGATATGATAATGAATTATTTGATAAATGAAACTTGGATAAGGATCATATTGAAGTACATGAGGAATTGGGTAACGTGATAGTGAAGTTGACATAAATGATTTCTATGATTATTGATTTTATTTGTAAAGTTGTGAATTAAATGATAATTAATTACTGTTGCAAATATATGTATGTGTTGTGGAATAAATTGATATAGGAAGAAAATGGAATGGAAACGAATATATGTGTTGTTAAAGCAAAAATATGAGAAGGTGATATTATGTATGTTTGGTTGAATATATTTGTACACTAAATGTGAAAATATAAATAAAGGAGGAAAAAGGGAATGAAATAATTACATGTAAATTAAAAGTGAAACGATGATATTAATTATGTGACAAGTATGAGTTGATTGTGTATATTTGTCCCCTTATGTTAAATTTGTTCAATTGTGCTTAAATGTATGGTATATGTTTAACTGAGAACATGAATGTTATTTAAGAGGATTCGGTAATTAATACGGGAAATGAGTATAAATGTTAAGTATTAACAATTGTGAACAAAGGTCATGGCTTATGAATTAAATTTGTGAATATAGGAAACGGAAGTAAAATGATTATGTGTAAACAAAAGGAAAAAGGTGATATATGTAAATTAAAATGAAGGGCAATCTAAATGTTGGGCTATAAAAGAGAATACTACTTGGTATGATTGTGATAGTTGAGAAAGGAAATGAATAAAGGAATTACATGAATGATTATGTGTTGATTGTGGTTGGTTGTGATTAAATGTGTTATGATTGATTGAACAAGAATATGATATATATGTTGGCCTCTGTTTTGAGGTGACGATTCTTAAATTGTGATGAATTGTTTATAATGAGAATGATGTTTAAGTATAACCTATGTGGTGGTATGAGGTACCTTCCGGTGTGGAGGTGAAGTACCCACCGGCCAAATTGTATGAGGTACCTTCCGTTGTGGAGGTAAAGTACAATGATATGAGGTACCTTCCGGTGTGGAGGTGAAGTACCCATAGGCCAAATGTATGAGGTACCTTCCTGCATGGAGGTGAAGTACAATAGTGCGTTGACCTCTGACCTGAGGGACACGGAATGAAATAAATGAATATTGTGTTGACCTCTGACCTGAGGGACACTAAATGAAATAAATTATTAATGTGTTGTGTGACTGCCTTCCGGATTACCCAAATATAATAAAGTAATTAAGCTTTCATATTGGATAATGTATGGACTTGTGAGTGTTAAGAAAATAGGGAAAATAAGATTTTCTTTCAAAGCGGGTGCACAAATCGTCATTTGGAATTCTTGGAGAATAAACTTTAAACCATTTCAAAACATTTGTATCGAGTTCGGCGATCTCTAAAACCTTTTCACAAATAGGGTAACATTCGCTCTTTGGAAACCTCTTTGTATCATACAAGTAATCAAAGTTACCCATGCTTTGTTCGATAAAATTAATGCCATCAAATAATATTTATAGCCGAGCTCTTAAATAGATTAAATCAGAGTAAGCGGAAATTATTGGACTATGCAACTGATAGTAATATAAACATAGGTTTTATACATATATGATAAGAGTCATAATACATAGTCCCATCATGATAGTCTCCAAGATCCAAAAGTACAAGTCCATAAAAACGGATCTACATCACAGTGTAATTGCAGCCCTAGAGTATTCCAAAAGTATATCTACACTATATATATATATATACATAATCAAAATAAAACTCCAGGGGTAATCACATAGATCCGGCAGCATCAGATGTAGTAGTAGTAGTAGCAGTCTCCAAAAACACAAGTAGAAAGGTAGTAGCATCATCATCAACACAGCAGCAGCAGCAAGTCTCCTCCACAGCATCCACACATCGGACCCACTGATCCTCATCACATACCATATGCATATACCTAGGGATCATCGTCCCTCCAGTCACTCCCAGTAGAATGCACGATAGGCTCGCTCCCACTCTCGTCCTCCACCGGATCCTCCTCGATCTCGTCCGAGGGAGAGTGTACCCTACCACTGGGTACCGGGTCAGGGGATGGTGAAACCCTGACTGGGCTCCTCGGATCAGAAGGGGGAGTCTCCTCGCGGACGACTCTCGAAGTAAAAGGGTGAGAGCGGGTAGGTCGAAAACGAAAACTATGGTAAGAGCGAGCTGGTCGCGTGGGAGGTGGTCCATGGTAAGTGTAAAACGGGGGTACATGCATAGTGTATATGATGGGAATCCTAAATCTACGAGGACGGAATCGGATCAACGGGTTCGGGTGGTAGAAGGTAATCTCTACCTCACCCTCGAACACCGCGCGATGGTCCTCATAGATCCATGTGCCACTAGGAAGTGGCCGGATCTCGATGCAAGCAATGTAACGAGACATCACCTACAAGGGCATAGGGGTAAGCAATTCTATACACGTAACCAATAGAGAATAAATTGTGCAATATGAATATGTAAACATGCATCAAATAACAACAATCACATATAACACTTAGCAGTTAGTGAATGCACATAGGATGCTCACACTTATTTCATTTATCATCATTAATTTAAATGAGTGGCATGATGCATGACTTTAGCTCTCAAGCCTATCTCCATCATACTATGTCACTCTCTGACGTCCATCCCTGACAACCTAGCACTCAACAGTGCGTTGTATTCCTAGGTATACAACAATTCGTACATTCACCTAGAATGTACACGACAAGCTTGGTATCCATGCCACCCGAGCATATCCCGTCATCCAAACGGTATAACCATATCGGCATTCCCTCAGCCGACCACGTCAACGACGTGTCATCAAGCAAGCGTATTGGCACTCCCAGAGGCCCTCCACATGATTACCAAAAACATGATATACGTCCTACCAACCAAACTCCAGAATGAACGCATTACCTTACTTAAAAGAGATTGATTGATGTTTTATCCTTTTATTAATACATTACGTGCCTCCCGAGCAACGTATCATTATTCAAATGAAAACATCATAACGTCAATCAATTTCCTCTAAGTCCAGGATCACTTGGTTTATTGTCCTCTAAGAGTTACAAAATGACTTAGAATTAAAAATGGTATTTTTAAGTATCTGACTAAAAATACTCGAGTTTTTTTCAAAATACTCGAGTAGTTTATCATTTTCCAGATTCTACTCGAGTTGTCCATAATTATACTCGAGTCGTTCATGTCTTTTCAGAGATTTAGGGTTTCAGGTCTTCATAAATATACTCGAGTAATTCATGAAATACTCGAGTATTCCATTACCCAGAATACTCGAGTAGTTCATACATTACTCGAGTGTTCAATCTGATTCCCAAGTTGGTGCGCCAATTTTCACTCTGGTGCACCACGAAATACTCGAGTATTAAGCCAAATACTCGAGTATCTGCAGACAGAACAGAGTGAAACTTGGTTTTTACATACCATTTCAATTTCTAAACATTTTTAACCCAAAACAGTGATCACAATAGTTCATATACCACATATTGAACATGTTAACATACTCATTTCATATCAAATAACAAATTTGACAGAGAATCAATCCATTATGCATGAAATATACAATTTAGCAACTCAACACTTCAAATTGCAAAATAAGCACAATATTCATGAAACAAAGTTCATTTAAGCTTGCATGCATGGTATAGAACTTGCTCATCACAGTCATAGAGCATGGATTGGTCTCCAAACCAAAGTTCCTATTCAAACTAAGCCCTTAGAGCCTCTTGGTGGCTCTCTAACACATTTAATGAAATTAAACTCTATCTAGTGAATATAATTACTTCCCCTTACCTCTCAGATGTTTTCCAAACAAGAATTGACAAGAAAAAGGCTCCACAATTCTCAGACCAACTTCAAATGCCACATGCAGAGCATTTTGAGTACCACACCAAAATGGAATTGGTTTGTACATGAAACAGAAGATTAAATTGGGGAAATTAGATTTTCTGGACTCTATGCAACATAATCTAACTAAAGGAATCGAATTTGAGACTCAAGAATTCGTGAGCTTACCAGAAATCAAGATCAAAGTAAGCTCCAGACACAAGCTTGGCCAAGAACAGCTTCACTTCTAATCTCTAATTCTCCCAACACACTCACTCAGTCCTCACGATTTTGGTGTTTATACAAAGCTCGAGATGTGAGCTTTGTATTCGTGTATAGATTATCACTCAATTCAACTCACAGAAGAAGAATCGAAGAGCACAAACTCAGAACCCTAACTTCTTCAACAAAGCAATTTGATCCAAAATCTTCATCTAAGGGATGTTGATGAGTTTAAATAGAAGCAGAGATAGCTCATGCACGTCGACACGCCACCCATGGCATTGGCAAGAAGGTGTTTTCGTGGCGAGAGAAGAGAATCGTTCGTGGTGACTCACCAAACGCACTCACTCGTGCAGTTTGACCCAGAATACTCGAGTTTTTTAGAAAATAATCGAGTATTTTTCCCAATTTTTGAAAAATAATTATTTTATTTACTTTCCCTCCAAAATATTTCCTATAATTACCTCTAGGTCCCAACCCAGGGACTAATATGCAAAATACTCATCTTAGGCATTTATTATATTTATTAAAACAATTCACACACATATACCAACAATATAAACACATATTTTAATCAAGGATTAATATGGAAATAATTAATTATAATTAATTTATAATTACCATTTCATTAATCGGGGATTAAAATTTTGGGGTGTTACACTACTCCCCCACTTATAAGGAATTTCGTCCCCGAAATTCAACTCATACAAACAAGTGAGGATAATCCTGACGCACCTTATCTTCTAATTCCCACGATGCTTCCATTACATCGCCACACACCCAGACGACTTTGATCAGACGAATGTCTTTTCCTCTAAGCTGCTTAATTCTTCGATCTTCAATACGAACTGGCACAGCTTTGAAGGTTAGGTTCTCATGAATTTCTAAGTCATCAGGTTGGATTCTAAGGACAATGGTGGGGTCATGGACATATCTTTTTAGTTGAGACACATGGAATACATTATGAAGGTTAGCTAATGACGGAGGAAAAGCCAATTGATAAGCTACTGGGCCGACTCTTTTGAGGATTTGGTAGGGACCAATGAATTTAGGTGATAGTTTCTGAGTTTTCAAGGCTCTACTAACACCTTTGGTTGGTACTATTCTAACAAATACATGGTCTCCTTCGACGAACTCTAACGGTTTTCTTCTCTTATCAGCATAGCTTTTCTGCCTACTTTGAGCTGCCCTCATCTTTTCTTGTATCATCCTGATCTGTTCCGTGGTCTCTTGCACAAAATCTGGTCCAACCAGAGAATTCTCCCCCACTTGGAACCAGCATAACGGCGTCTGGCACTTTCTCCCATACAAAGCTTGATGGTACACCGTGCAGACGAACAACTTCTTTGATGTACAACTGGGTGAGCTTTTCCAACGAATAGCGCATATTCTCGGGAATGAAATGCGCCGACTTGGTCAAACGATCCACTATCACCCAGATTGCATCATGACCAGTAGATGTCCTTGGCAATCCCGACACGAAATCCATCGAGATGCTATCCCATTTCCACAACGGAATCTCCAAAGGAAGTAACTCTCCTCCTGGCCTTTGATGTTCCACCTTGGCCTTTTGACACACCAAACCACAGGCCACATACTCAGCGATGTCTTTCTTCAAACCAGGCCACCAAAATAGCTTCTTTAAGTCCTGGTACATTTTGGTAGCTCCCGGATGCATACTCATCTTACTCTTATGCGCTTCATCCAGAATCATCCTTCTTACTTCTAAATCATCAGGCACACAAATCCTTGTTTTAAAGCGAAGGATTCCATCCTTCCCTTCTTGAAACTCCAATTCCTTGCCTTCTTCCCTCAACTTCCTCTTTTCTATGAGCTTCTCATCCTTGCCTTGCAATTCCCGAATCCTTTGTAGAAACTCATTAGCAATCTGCAGCATCCTCATCTTGATACTTGTCGGCTCCACTTGCATCGTCAGACTCAAATCCCGGAATTCCTCTATCAGTGCAGCTTCTCTGACCATCATTGCACTGATGTGCATTGCCTTCCTACTCAACGCATCTGCCACAACATTGGCCTTTCCAGGATGATAATGGAGTTCAAACTCATAATCCTTCAAAAACTCCATCCATCGGCGTTGCCTCATATTCAACTCCTTTTGATCAAAGAGGTACTTTAAACTCTTATGATCACTGAACCCCCGGAACGTAGTGCCATAGAGATAGTGCCTCCAAATCTTTAAGGCAAACACCACCGCTGCTAGCTCCAGATCATGGGTTGGATAGTTCATTTCATGAACTTTTAGCTGTCTCGAGGCATAGGCGACGACTTGTCCCTCTTGCATCAAAACACACCCAAGACCTTGTTTCGACGCGTCACAATACACATCAAAACTCTTTTATGTATCGGGCAGAACCAATACAGGAGACGATGTCAACCTTTCCTTCAACTCTTGAAAACTCCTTTCACATTTCTCATCCCATAGGAATGGTTGATCTTTCCGAGTCAACTTCGTCAGAGGCAGTGCGATCTTCGAGAAACCTTCGATAAACCTTCTATAATAACCAGCCAAACCAAGAAAGCTTCTCACCTCCGTGACCGACTTTGGTTGCTCCCATTGCAAAACCGAACTCACTTTCGTCGGATAAACGGCTATTCCCTTGTCCGAAATCACATGCCCCAAGAACTTAACCTCCTTCAGCCAGAACTCACACTTTGTAAGTTTGGCGTACAATTGCTTCTCCTTTAGGATGCTCAACACTATCCTCAAGTGTTTGGCATGCTCCTCCGGGCTCTTAGAGTAAATGAGAATATCATCAATGAACACAATCACGAATGAATCTAAATAAGGTCTAAAGATTCGATTCATGTAGTCCATGAAGATGGCTGGTGCATTAGTCAATCCGAACGGCATCACGACGTACTCATAATGTCCGTATCGAGATCGAAATGCAGTCTTAGAGATATCCTCTTCTCTTATCCTGATCTAATGGTATCCTGACCTCAAATCGATCTTGGAAAATACTGAGGCTCCACGAACTTGATCCATAAGGTCATCTATCCTTGGCAACGGATACTTGTTCTTGATGGTGACCTTATTCAGTTGCCGGTAGTCGATGCACATCCTCATACTACCATCTTTCTTCTTGACAAACAAAACCGGAGCACCCCAAGGTGACACACTTGGTCGAATCATCTGTTTCTGTAATAGCTCCTCAATCTGCTTCTTCATTTCTGCCATTTCCGGTGGTGCCATTCTATAGGGAGCGATAGAAATGGGACCAGTTCCCGGAACTAAGTCGATACCGAATTCAATTTCTCTTCTTGGTGGCAGACCAGGGATCTCATCAGCAAAAACTTCTGGAAAGTCTCTGACAATGGGGATCTCTTCCATCCTTGGACCATTCTCCTCCACCTCAGAGTTGAACAGGCACACGTAGCCGGAGGGTTTTGGGCTTCTATAGGTCACTACTTTTCTATCACAATCAATGATTACTTGGTTTTGACTTAACCAGTCCATTCCCAAGATCACATCTAATTGCACTAAGGGTAAGCAGATCAAATCTACTTTAGAGGTTTGTCCTAACACTTCTATACAACAGTTAAGACATGCTCTAGAAACTACAATAGGAGCATTGGTAGGGGTTTCTACTTTGAGAGCATAAGGCATTTCAGACATCATCAAGCCTAACCGGTTTACACATTCATACGAAACGAATGAATGCGTTGCACCAGAATCAAACAAAACATAGCAAGACTGACCATTAAGCAAGTATTTACCTTGCACTAGATCAGAAGACCGACTTGTTTCCACACCACTAAGGGTGAAAACTCTCCCTTGAGCCATAGGCCTATCAGCAGCCCCTCTTGAGTTGGCCTTGGCCGGTTCCTTGCGGTCCCTTGCGAAATGTCCCGGCTTTCCACAGTTAAAGCAACCACTTGTCCCCCAACACACACGGCCATAGTGATTGCGCTTGCACTTGTCACAGAATGGAGCCTCGCTCCGATAATCCCTTCTATCAGAAAAACCAGCTTTTCCTTTGCCTTTCCCTCGGCGATCATACGGTCCTTTGCCTCGGTTGTTGAGACCTTTACGCCTCTGAGGTCCATAGCCTTGACTGTCCTTCTTCTCTGAGACTTGCATCTCCTCAACCTTGGTATCATCTTCATACATCCTACACATGTCTACCAGTGCAGGAAAGCTTTGAATTCGCTGGTAACTGAAGATCGACTTCAACTTTGGCCTCAAGCCTCCTTCAAACTTAATGCATTTACTCCTCTCATCTGGATTGTTCTGATAATATGGAGAGTATTTCATCAGCTCCTCAAACTTAGCTGCATACTCACCCACACTCATGTTTCCTTGCTTCAGCTGCAAGAACTCTACCTCCTTCTTCCTTCTCAAGTCCTCAGGGAAATACTTTTGGAGAAACTTCTCCATGAATAATCCCCAACTTACCTCTTTTCCTTCATATTGCAGAAGTTGCATCGTGTGATTCCACCAGTTCTCAGCTTCCTCCTCTAACATGTAGGTTGCATACGCCACCTTTTGAACATCAGAACACTCCAACGTTCTCAAGATCTTATCCATGGTGTGAATCCACTTGTTGGCCTCTTCCGGTTTAAATCCTCCTTCAAACTTTGGCGGATTACAGCTTCTAAAATCAGCCAAAGTCTTCGCTTCAGCGTTACCCACATTACCTTGATGAGACGGGTTGACCGGTTGAGATGGTTGTTGAGACTGTCGTTGCATGGCTTCCAGCACCGTGGTGATCCTTTCTAGCATCGTATTAGTGTGATTTTGGTTTCTAGTTGCCATATTAGACCTGCGCTATGGGCTTATGGTCACATATGTTGAACCAAAGAAACTTCCATTACACTACCTATTCTAAGGCTCTATCTTAAACTTATTAAATCTACAATCAATTGCGTCTTGTACTCAAAGAGACAAGATACAAACAAATCAAGGGTATTTAAACCTCAACAAACAAAATAAAAAAACATTCAAAGTAATGTAATTGCCTTGGAGATACCTGCTTGATGTTGATGGCTACCTTTCTGAACTACTTCCACTACTACCGGATCTGACTTTTGCTCTGATACCACTCAGTGTGACACCCTTCCGGATTACCCAAATATAATAAAGTAATTAAGCTTTCATATTGGATAATGTATGGACTTGTGAGTGTTAAGAAAATAGGGAAAATAAGATTTTCTTTCAAAGCGGGTGCACAAATCGTCATTTGGAATTCTTGGAGAATAAACTTTAAACCATTTCAAAACATTTGTATCGAGTTCGGCGATCTCTAAAACCTTTTCACAAATAGGGTAACATTCGCTCTTTGGAAACCTCTTTGTATCATACAAGTAATCAAAGTTACCCATGCTTTGTTCGATAAAATTAATGCCATCAAATAATATTTATAGCCGAGCTCTTAAATAGATTAAATCAGAGTAAGCGGAAATTATTGGACTATGCAACTGATAGTAATATAAACATAGGTTTTATACAGATATGATAAGAGTCATAATACATAGTCCCATCATGATAGTCTCCAAGATCCAAAAGTACAAGTCCATAAAAACGGATCTACATCACAGTGTAATTGCAGCCCTAGAGTATTCCAAAAGTATATCTACACTATATATATATACATAATCAAAATACAACTCCAGGGGTAATCACATAGATCCGGCAACATCAGATGTAGTAGTAGTAGTAGCAGTCTCCAAAAACACAAGTAGAAAGGTAGTAGCATCATCATCAACACAGCAGCAGCAGCAAGTCTCCTCCACAGCATCCACACATCGGACCCACTGATCCTCATCACATACCATATGCATATACCTAGGGATCATCGTCCCTCCAGTCACTCCCAGTAGAATGCACGACAGGCTCGCTCCCACTCTCGTCCTCCACCGGATCCTCCTCGATCTCGTCCGAGGGAGAGTGTACCCTACCACTGGGTACCGGGTCAGGGGATGGTGAAACCCTGACTGGGCTCCTCGGATCAGAAGGGGGAGTCTCCTCGCGGACGACTCTCGAAGTAAAAGGGTGAGAGCGGGTAGGTCGAAAACGAAAACTATGGTAAGAGCGAGCTGGTCGTGTGGGAGGTGGTCCATGGTAAGTGTAAAACGGGGGTACATGCATAGTGTATACGATGGGAATCCTAAATCTACGAGGACGGAATCGGATCAACGGGTTCGGGTGGTAGAAGGTAATCTCTACCTCACCCTCGAACACCGCGCGATGGTCCTCATAGATCCATGTTCCACTAGGAAGTGGCTGGATCTCGATGCAAGCTTGTAACGAGACATCACCTACAAGGGCATAGGGGTAAGCTATTCTATACACGTAACCAATAGAGAATAAATTGTGCAATATGAATATGTAAACATGCATCAAATAACAACAATCACATATAACACTTAGCAGTTAGTGAATGCACATAGGATGCTCACACTTATTTCATTTATCATCATTAATTTAAATGAGTGGCATGATGCATGACTTTAGCTCTCAAGCCTATCTCCATCATACTATGTCACTCTCTGACGTCCATCCCTGACAACCTAGCACTCAACAGTGCGTTGTATTCCTAGGTATACAACAATTCGTACATTCACCTAGAATGTACACGACAAGCTTGGTATCCATGCCACCCGAGCATATCCCGTCATCCAAACGGACCGTCATCCAAACGGTATAACCATATCGGCATTCCCTCAGCCGACCACGTCAACGACGTGTCATCAAGCAAGCGTATTGGCACTCCCAGAGGCCCTCCACATGTTTACCAAAAACATGATATACGTCCTACCAACCAAACTCCAGAATGAATGCATTACCTTACTTAAAAGAGATTGATTGATGTTTTATCCTTTTATTAATAAATTACATGCCTCCCGAGCAACGTATCATTATTCAAATGAAAACATCATAACGTTAATCAATTTCCTCTAAGTCCAGGATCACTTGGTTTATTGTCCTCTAAGAGTTACAAAATGACTTAGAATTAAAAATGGTATTTTTAAGTATCTGACTAAAAATACTCGAGTTTTTTTCAAAATACTCGAGTAGTTTATCATTTTCCAGATTCTACTCGAGTTGTCCATAATTATAATCGAGTCGTTCATGTCTTTTCAGAGATTTAGGGTTTCAGGTCTTCATAAATATACTCGAGTAATTCATGAAATAATCGAGTATTCCATTACCCAGAATACTCGAGTAGTTCATACATTACTCAAGTGTTCAATCTGATTCCCAAGTTGGTGCGCCAATTTTCACTCTGGTGCACCACGAAATACTCGAGTATTAAGCCAAATACTCGAGTATCTGCAGACAGAACAGAGTGAAACTTGGTTTTTACATACCATTTCAATTTCTAAACATTTTTAACCCAAAACAATGATCACAATAGTTCATATACCACATATTGAACATGTTAACATACTCATTTCATATCAAATAACAAATTTGACAGAGAATCAATCCATTATGCATGAAATATACAATTTAGCAACTCAACACTTCAAATTGCAAAATAAGCACAATATTCATGAAACAAAGTTCATTTAAGCTTGCATGCATGGTATAGAACTTGCTCATCACAGTCATAGAGCATGGATTGGTCTCCAAACCAAAGTTCCTATTCAAACTAAGCCCTTAGAGCCTCTTGGTGGCTCTCTAACACATTTAATGAAATTAAACTCTATCTAGTGAATATAATTACTTCCCCTTACCTCTCAGATGTTTTCCAAACAAGAATTGACAAGAAAAAGGCTCCACAATTCTCAGACCAACTTCAAATGCCACATGCAGAGCATTTTGAGTACCACACCAAAATGGAATTGGTTTGTACATGAAACAGAAGATTAAATTGGGGAAATTAGATTTTCTGGACTCTATGCAACATAATCTAACTAAAGGAATCGAATTTGAGACTCAAGAATTCGTGAGCTTACCAGAAATCAAGATCAAAGTAAGCTCCAGACACAAGCTTGGCCAAGAACAGCTTCACTTCTAATCTCCAATTCTCCCAACACACTCACTCAATCCTCACGATTTTGGTGTTTATACAAAGCTCGAGATGTGAGCTTTGTATTCGTGTATAGATTATCACTCAATTCAACTCACAGAAGAAGAATCGAAGAGCACAAACTCAGAACCCTAACTTCTTCAACAAAGCAATTTGATCCAAAATCTTCAACTAAGGGATGTTGATGAGTTTAAATAGAAGCAGAGATAGCTCATGCACGTCGACACGCCACCCATGGCTTTGGCAAGAAGGTGTTTTCGTGGCGAGAGAAGAGAATCGTTCGTGGTGACTCACCAAACGCACTCACTCGTGCAGTTTGACCCAGAATACTCGAGTTTTTTAGAAAATACTCGAGTATTTTTCCCAATTTTTGAAAAATAATTATTTTATTTACTTTCCCTCCAAAATATTTCCTATAATTACCTCTAGGTCCCAACCCAGGGACTAATATGCAAAATACTCATCTTAGGCATTTATTATATTTATTAAATCAATTGACACACATATACCAACTATATAAACACATATTTTAATCAAGGATTAATATGGAAATAATTAATTATAATTAATTTATAATTACCATTTCATTAATCGGGGATTAAAATTTTGGGGTGTTACATGTTGACCTCTGACCTGAGGGACACGAAAGGAATTAAAGTGAATAATGTGTTGACCTCTGACCTGAGGGACACAGAATGAATTAAAATGTTAAAGTGTTGACCTCTGACCTGAGGGACACATAAATGAAATGAAGTGATTGGGTGTTGACCTCTGACTTGAGGGACACATAAATGTAATGAAGTGATTGGGTGTTGACCTCTGACCTGAGGGACACATAATTTAAATAAGGAAAAGTATGAGGGCCTCTGTTTTGAGGTGATAAATGTGTTGAATGAAATTTGTACATTGGCCTCTGATTTGAGGTGATGTACAGAAATAAAGTGAGTATGTGAAAAGAATAAAAAGTAAAGGAAATGGATGTTGAATGGAATAATGAAAATGGAAATTTGGAATGAATAATGAAAATGGGAATCTGGAATGAATAATGAATATGGAAATAATGAAATGAGTATGGTGTGCAATATGTGATTATATGCCTTATTTGCTAGTTGTGCTTGACCTAGTGGGTTGTTATGTCTAGTTAGAGACTGCTTTCTATTTCATGTGCAATGCTCACTCCCTTAACATTTTTTAGGTATGGAGATTGAGTTGGCACAGCCCCCGGCCGAGCAAGAGTACTTTCCCTTACAGGGAGAGTAGGGTTATTATGGGTTTTAGAGCATGATATGGACCTAAGCCTCCTACACTATTTTGATGTAAATTATTTATAAATATTTTTAAGTGAGGCTTAGGATGTTTTGTTTTGAGAAACTTATATGTTTTGGTTTTTGATACTCAAACTTAGTATTTTCCGCTGAAACTCTGAATAGTTGATGACTCTGATATATTTGGAGCCCATAGGGCCTTGTTATGATTTTTATATATAATCTGAAGCCCTGTTGGCTATTGGTTGTTTACTTGAAATTGTTTACCACAGGTTGAATTTTGGAATAGTCCGAAAAACAAACAAAACTCCGTCCGTTTGACGGTTGATTTTAATATAATAAAAAGGAATTTTCAAATCCGTATTTTATTATAAGGGGGAATTAAGGGTATAAATCCTAGCTGTTACAGGGTAGGCTAGGGCAGTAAAACGTCATGAGGCCTTGAGTACTATTCTGGGTGGAACGAATTCCATATGTGGTAACCAGACGTGGAGGGGACTGGGTCCTAATGCCGTGGTAAGTTCTGCACCCGGAACTAGAATAGTGCTGTCACCCCTTTGGCATTTCAGGAACAGTGAGAGGGACTGGAACGGGGAAATGTGATTCGCCACTGTACCCGAGTTTTCTACAGTGTGCCTTGATAATACATGATTTGATATGATATGAATTAAATTGATTTGAGACTGTACCCGAGTTTTCTACAGATCTCCTGGCTTGGAGCCAATTGATTGTTGAGACAGCTGTCGTGCCTGCGTGGTAAAGGTCCTGTACTCCTATTAGCTTCTGATTAGGTTGGGTGGATGACCGAGGAGATGTAGACGTGTGTGTTAACGACGAACGAACGAGTACCTCGATGATATTGTAACTCCCCCAATCATCGATGGTTGTAACCCGATAAGACTTGATAAGAAAAGTTTAAAAGTAATAAAACGATTGATAATATTACGAAGCAAAGTCCCCTGGAATGTTGATAACAAGAAATGAATTGAGGAATGAAAGTGAAAGACTTGAAAGTGAGACTAAGAAAGTGATTGAGACAGAAAGAATGTTTAGGATTGAGAAATGATAATAAGTTTGGTAAGATAAGGAATAATGATAAGGATACTGATAATAATAATGATATGCGTGAATGCTATGTTGTGTGTATGTTGCTTTGTTATATTTGTATTGTCTTGATATCTCGCCTACTGTAATCCCACACCGTCGACGATACGTTGTTCGGATCGCTTACTCTCTCCTGTTCGTTGGTATATTGGTGCTGCTGGTATCCCAACGGGCAGATGGAGCATTGTATGGAGATCACCACCTGGAAAAGGAATGGAAATGGATGGAAGCCTACCCCCTATGGCTGGGTATGGGCTGGCTACACGCAGATAGTGATTCAAGACCCGGATCACAAACTGAGCGGAATCAACTTGGAGCCGCATTTGGGACAAGTCACCATACGAGGATACAAAAGCTATGAAGAGAAGGTGCAGAATGAGACCCCGGTAAGCTCCACCACTCTATGTGGAGTGGAGTTAGAGCTGAACGACAATGAGAGAGCAGCGACCCAGATGGTACCACCTTCGGGAGCTAAGGAAGGGCGCAAGAAGAAAGGGAAACTTCATCCGGTTGTTTTCGATAGGAATGTTTAAGAGTAGTGTGATTAGTTTAAGTTGTTGTTAGTGCTTTGAGTCAAGGATTACCGAGCAATGAGCCATTTATGTAACTGAGCTAAGCTTTTAATTCTGTCTGATTATGTATTTCTCTTTTGTAAGGATGAACGTGTAATCTTTTGGAAACTGTCATGAATACTTTATTCAATGAGATGAATCATAATGCTTTTTGGAACCAAGTCATTTTATGAAAATGAAAGTTTTATGAAAGGAACTGTTTTAGTAACAACTCGGTTTTCAGTGACGAAGGTTAAAATGTAACAATAACATTTCAATAAAGTGTTGACAAAAAAAAATTTGGCCTCATTTTTGCAACTTTATTAATTGAAAGTTAATTATTTTGGGTTACGAAAATCGGGCTGTTACAATGCGTCGTTCGGATCGCTTACTCTCTCCTGTTCGTTGGCATATTGTTGTTGCTGGTATCTCAACGGGCAGATGGAACATCGTATGGAGATCACCACTTGGAAAAGGCATGGAAATGGTTGGAAGCCTATTCCCTATGGCTGGGTATGGACCGGTTACACCCAAATAGTGATTCAGGAAACGGATCACAAACTGAGCGGAGTCAACTTGGAACCGCATTTGGGACAAGTCACCGTACGAGGATACATAAGCTATGAAGAGAAGGTGCGGAATGAGATTCCGGAAAGCTCCACCACTCTATGTGGAGTGGAGTTAGAGTTGAACGACAATGAGAGAGCAGCGACAGAGATGGCATCACCTTCGGGAGCGAAGAAAGGGCGCAAGAAGAAAGGGAAACTCCATCCGGTCGTTTTTGACCGTAAGGTTTAAGGGTAGTGTTATTAGTCTAAGTCTGTTGTTAGTATTGTGAGTCAAGGATTACCGTAGTAATGTACCACTTATGTAATTATGCCCACTTTTATTTTGTGAACTGTCAGAATTTATGTTTTAAAAGAACATCAACCATGTCAAGTTATGTGTGGATACTTGTTATCCATAATTGGTGAAAATGATGAAGATGAAATATGAAGGAACTGAATGAAGTTATTTTGAGAGATTTGGAAGTTCATGTAAAGAAATGTTTTAGTAACAACTCGGTTTTCAGCAAAGGAAGTTACGTGTATCAATGACATTTCAATAATGTTTTCAAAAAAAAATGGCCTCATTTTTAGCAGTTTAATGAAGGAAAGTCTAATATTTTGTGTTACGAAAATCGAGCTGTTACACATTTCCCCAAAAGAGTTGTCCTGGGCCCACCCAAAAGAGATATTTACATTATTTACAACAAAACACTACATCATCATAATCAAAACAAGGCCTAGGACATGATGCATGTCCTACACTAAAACCCACTCTAAGGGAGAGAGTAAACCTGCTCGGCCGGAATCTGTGTAAGCTCAATCTCAGAACCTGTGTAAAGATAGTAAGGAGTGAGCATTACACATAACTTAGAAAAGCAGTTTCTAATGAGACATAATAACATACTAAGTCAATCACAATAAATCAAGTAGTACACATTATCAAATCCACAATCAAGTCACACTCATCCAAGAACAGACATTCCACTAGTTCTCATTTTCCTTTACCTACTTCATTTCATATTTGCACCACTAGGATTTTGATTGCACCTGCTAGGTCGTTTGGCACACCCATTAGGGACTTGGCACCCATCAGGACTTTGGCACCCATTAGGCATCACCCGTTCGGTCTATGCTTATTAATTTATTCAATTCATTTCCCCTAGTTCTATTCCATACTCTAATCTATTTTATTTAGCTTGATCCATTGGGTACACCGACGTCTAACGGGTCGTTTGAACCTAATGGGTCGTTTTGCCTGATAGGTTGTTTGGCCTTAATGGGTCGTTTGGAACACCTAGCAGGGCACCTAGTGTGCCAGTGTCCCTAATGTTCAATTCAGCTGCATTTTCCTTTAACATTAACATACACACATACATCCACAATTATTAGTATAAGTTCATTTTCATTTCTTATTAATCATACATTCTATTCAAGCAATCCTATGTCTCATTTCATCATTCAAACACGAGTTAGCATCTCACCTATACACATAGTCACAATTATACATACATCTCACCTTATTATTTGATAAGAGCCTGATATATAGTGTTTTTGAGAATTAATTAACTCCCTTTTACTATGGATTTGGTTTGTTTCTTGAGTAAATAATAGGTTTTTGTTATGTTTTTAGGAAATTTAGGTAATTTAGAATCCTTGAACGTTTTGATCCGTTCAGGGTTTGATTTCAGGTATTTGGAGCTTTTATTTGATGATTGATGTTTTGGAATGGAAAGGAACTTTGAAGACCTGAAGATTGGAGCTTAAATGGAGAGAAATGATGTTCTTAAATGTGCCCACGTTTGGGGTTTAAATGTCAAGAACTGAGGTGCAAAAATCCAGAATTAATTAAGAAAAACTCAGCCAAATTCAGAGGAAGTCACGCCCAAGCGCATGGTAAGCTGCGCCTAGGCGCGACTGGTGCGT
The DNA here is from genome assembly GCA_037953625.1 of Crotalaria pallida. Lineage (NCBI taxonomy): Eukaryota > Viridiplantae > Streptophyta > Magnoliopsida > Fabales > Fabaceae > Crotalaria > Crotalaria pallida. The sequence goes on from CM075653.1 coordinate 79,799,977, forward strand.
ATAAGAAGAAGCTGGGAAAAGTTGAAGCCACGCCTAGACGTGGGGATAGTTGCGCCTAGGTGTGTGTGGCCTGATTGGACCTACAAATTGGGCCTATCTATTTCACTTTTGAGGATTCTGATAGATTAGTTTTAGGATTAACGTTTTCGATATATTCTAGGTCTTAGCATTAGGTTTAGGAGCTTTTAGAGAAAGAGGGAGATTGCATATTCTGCACTTCATTCGAGGAGAAGAGTTTAGGTAATTCCTTATTGTCCATGATAGGGTATCCTATTCTATTTCTTCTACTTTATTCTTTTGTAATGTGTAACTAAAACCCTAAGGCATTCCTCTTAACTCCTACCTACACTTTGGCCATGATTAATTCACTTTGACCTTGCTTATTCTTATTATTTCCCTTAGCTTAACTTAGAGTTATTCTAATTAAGCTTGTAATTAAAAATCGAGATGTTACAATTCCCCCCACTTACTGGAATTTCGTCCCCCAAATTCCGTCCAGTTCCATAAACGAAGAAACATCCCATTGGCAAGGCTTTTGGCTACGGTCTTACTTCCCTTCTATTTCGTTCATCCACTCAGGGTACTTCCAAGTTCATACTCCTTGGAGTTTCACAAGTTTAGACTAGACCATTCGACTTCTTGTTCTCACCCGATTTTCCTTATCGCTTCGATTTGCTACACCGTTAAGACCTCAGTTGGGTCACTAAGTTCTCCCCCACATGGCATCGACATACCTGGTTATATCAACGCCAGGTAGCAGGGAACCGAATGCGTCAGATTTTGATCGTCTTTCATACGACTTTCAATGAAGAGTGTAAGAATCTAACAATGAAAGGAAATATAATCTTTGGAATTCACGAGGAATTTGTCCTTTTGCTTTAAGAAAAATAGCCTAAGATCATGTGATCCAAAGACTTTTCATAGAATGCAACGAATTATGGCTAGAACTCCCTCATTCATGAGGAACAAACCGGATAGATAAGGCTAGAACTCCAGGAGCGATTGATATTCTAGGACGAGAAACAAGAAGAAGATCATGAGTTCACAATACTTAGTCGGTTGGAGCGAGAAAACCTTTGATTGTGATCAAAAGTTGCTACTTCAAGGTTGAATCAAACCAAATAGAATAAGAAGAAAGAGATTTACTTTCACTAATTGAAGCATTAATTAAGGATTCACAGAAACACTAATAAAGCCTTAAATGATTTTTGGTTGGTCATGAATCGAAGTAGGCGGGCACTCTTGAGATTTAAACGCTTTATTAACCATTATTTTAGATCAACGAAACTTAAGTCGTACATTGGGTACATGACAACAATCCCATTTCAACTTATTTCGAACTGAATTTTAAGAGAAGCTTGAATGAACTTGACACATACTAAGGACGCTAAGGAAATCCGACCCTTATGTCACTCTTGAGATGTACACCACTCTCGAAGTCGAGAGCTGTGTTGAGTTGACTACTCGCTGGTGGTTGATGGGTTGAACCGAATTTCCTAAGGTTTGCGAAATCTTGTGTTCGAACATACCTAGGTTCTTATACTCAACAAAGAGTGCATGTCAATTTTTCAACTTAGTTGGTCTCGATGTGGAGAATTCATGAAGTTGTAAAGATTGGCTAGATACCCGGTGAATTTTAGGTTATCTAAAATCTGGTTGGGTTTTCATAATGGTCAGAAATAATTCCCATAGAGTTTGCTTAATTATTTCGAGGATTCAGTACTCGGTTACACTACTCTTAAATAGATAGGATAGCTTGAGGTTCTTGTCCAATAGTTTTGTCCTAGATCTACTTCTTGATTACGTGTGTAGGTTCGGAAAGAATACTTTCCGGGCTAGCTTATTTACTTCTAAAGGATTTATTCCTTGGCGAACTACTATCTCTGTTGTCTTGGTTTCACTTAAAAGGTTGCAATGATATCATCCGTCAATAGATGCAAAGATTGAGGTGATCAATCCCAACCTCACGTCTATCAACAACACATCATTGTCGGGTTTTTGCTGATCATATCATCACTTAACAGATGCAAGGATTAGAGTGACCAATTCCAACCTTACATTCTATTAAACGACAACATCATCGTGGATTTTGGTTAGATTTCAATTAAAGTCCTACACTTATTAGTTCTTTCTAAGATCTCTCATGATTTCCTAAAATATTGGTTTACCTCCGTGTATCACTTAAGTTTCGCAATCGCTTGCTATAAGGAATCAGGAATCCTAAGTCCTTTCCTATCACCAATGACTTCTAGGATGATGCCAAAATCAGAAACGCAATCTAAAGAAAATAGTTATCGGAAACTATATCGTGTAAAGGAGCTTCCAGAAAGATCTAAGGGTATTGATTATTTAATCTCGTTCAGTTGGACTCGTACATTAATTTGGTTTGAACTATTGACCAACTGCTTGGAAAAGATAAGTAAAGTGTGCTTCTTATGTCTTTACTAAAGAACAAATGAAGATGGAGACCTAACACTTACAAAATGTTTCTAATCTTGTCATGCATTTAAAGAGAAGTGCAAGAATGCGTGACCTCATATTCCAATAGTACACCATATAGGAATGCGACACATAACATGTATCTACCGATATGGGTTGGTTCCAGATGCCTGATGTTTCTGCAGGGTGTTCACTTCTTTCTGCACAGTGTTCTGGGGACAGTTTGCAGCGAAGTGTCCTGGTTGCCCGCATTGGAAGCAACGTTTCCCCACGTTACCCTTGATCAACCACCAACACATACCACAATGAAATTTTTTGCAATGTGGACATAATGACAAAGTATTTGAGGTAGTCGCGTTCTGACCCGCTTTCTTTTGATCTGTTGATCTAGCATGGGTACCGACAGATGGACCCGATTTCTGAGTTGGTCCTTTACCCTTAATAGGACCCCTTACCCTCTGCACATCCCTGCTTCTAGTGCCATACACCATTGGTACGTTAGCCGCCTTCACCTCTTGCTTAGGGTCATGATTAGGACAGCCAGCAGCCAAATGCCCTGGTTGCTCGCAAAGAAAACACTTCTTCCAGATCCCCTTCATCCAACAGACACCCCGGTGAAATTTCCCGCACTGAGAACAAAGAGATCGGGGAAATGGGTTAGCCATCACAGGCTCTGCTCCCCTCGGAGTAGCCGTCTCAATCTCGGAAATAGGGTAGGATTCTTTTTATCCGAAGAAATCTTCCAACCTTTGAATACCCTCCTCATAAATGTTGGACAAGTGCACTAACTGAGTAAAGTCGTTAATCTTTGCATCCCCAAGGGCGACCCTGACGTCCAGGCGGAGTCCCGCCACAAACTTAATGCACTTGGTTTCTTCGTCTACTTCCTTGTAGCTAGTCGCATAACGAATTAGCTCTTCAAACCGCTCTACATATTCCTCAACATGCATGCTCCCCTGTCTCAAGTTCAGGAAGGCAAATTCCTTCTTTTTTCGAACATCCTCGGGAAGATACTTTCCCCGAAACATCCCTTTGAAGATATCCCATGTGACTTTTTGGTTAGTAGCCTCCATGTAACACCCCGATTTGGACATAGAATTTTTAGCAAAAATTTTCGCCATTTTTTTATAACCTTTCTTAAAACATTTCCTTTTTATTTATTCTGAAAAGATTAACTTTAATCAATATACTTTACTTAGCTTTGTTTAAAAAATATCCGAAATGTTATTCTATTCCAAACTGAGACATTACCATTACACATTCCGAAATTCCTTTCCTTAAAATATTATTTCCTCTAATGATTAATTGCGGAAAACATTTGATTACCTTTTAGAAAATTCGACAAAAGACTTCAATTGAGAAGGTAAAAGGATTTATTATTATAATTGAACCATTACATCAATCCAATTGTTTTACAACAAGGTCACAGCCCCTAAGGTCATGACATTTGATACAATAAAATACCGAATAAAAGTTATATGCTAATACTAGAGATTACATCAGTCCTATCAGAGCAGACATACTCAATCTAACTATTGAGACCTAAGACAAACGTAAAACTTCTCGTGGTCGCTGCTCTCCACTACTGATGCCGCATCTGGGTCGAACTCCCACTAACGATCAGCTCCGGATCAAAGTCTCAACATATATCGATCCTTCCCAAGCCATCCAACCAGCTTCACTTCAGAATAATCCCAATACACTATCCACTATTTGAAATTTCCACACGACAATGGCTTGATCTGCCATTTGTGGACATCATTCCCAATGTCCACAGAAGAAGGGAAAGCAGAGAGAGTAAGCGATCCGAACGAATTAATCGTCGACAGCATGGACTTACTCTAAGGGATCACATTAAGATTCACACACATACATATACATGTGAATTCAATGCTCCTAAATTATGTGGATATGATTTTGATGATGACAAAGCAATTAACGATCAAGCTTTGAAGGCAATGCAACAACAACAACAAGAATTCAATAAAGAAGTCAAGTGCTTACTCATTCTCAATTTGGTTGTAATTGTGATTTTTCATTTATGTTGAGAGTGGGTAGAAATAGTTGATCTCTTCTAAGAGTAAAATAATTAATATGACCATTAGGTTGAGATTAACCAAAATTAATACTTGAGAAGAAAAACAAAAAGGAAAATCAATTTTTATCATGTCTGATCAAAATACTCGAGTATTTTAAAGAAGACTCGAGTCTCTACTAGAGTATTCTGAAAAGGACTCGAGTATTGATGCCAGATCAGCAAATACAGCCGTTAGTCTTGTTCGTGCAACGGATCTTTCCAGCCAGGCCAAAGTGTAACACTCTCCTAAATATTTAATTAAATTGAGTTTTATAAAAATATGGACTTGAAAATTTCGATAAAAATCCGGCAGAGTTTCCTTTGTTTTTTCGGATTTCCAAAAATTTAGATTTTTCACCTGTCAAGCCAGTACAGTTCAGAAAATATTTATAAACATACTAATTTAATTTTTATGCCCTGCTAATCCAATAAAACATATTTAGGGCTTGCACGAATGAAATATAACAAATCCAAAGAAAACTAAATTTTAACATAATAACAACTCTCTCTTCTAATTAATTTTACAACACTCCACGGGGTGGAGTGTAGTCCTGCTCGGCCAATAGAATTGCAAGCTCAAACCTCAGTACCTGTGGAGATAGTAAGGAGTGAGTATTACACATAAAATGGAGAGGCAGTTTCCAATTAAGACATAATGTAACACTAAGCCATACACATACCACAATTCAATCACAACATCATAAATAAGAGTCAATGTATCACAATTCATTTTCAAGTATTCATTAACTTCTCAAGTCAACTTTATCTCTTTATTCTCATACATTAATCTCATAATGCCCTTTATTCTCATTTCACAATTTATAATCACATTTCTCATTCAGTGTATTCCAGTCACGACTTTATTGCGTTCGCACCACATGCGCGATCACGACTTACCACGTCTGGACAACACTCCCGGTTAGAACCGGTTTGCATCACTAGGAATTTAACGCTCCTGCCAGGACTTTGGCACACCCAAGGGTCTCTCGCTCAACCAGGTCTCTATCTCACCAAAAAGGCTTCACCTGTTAAGCTATGCTATCATATAATTTTCCACATTCCAATTACACATTCAGTTATTTGAATTCATTCACTTTTCACATTCTCAACACATTTTATGTCTTTTATTTTGGCAGTGAATTGAGTCTTGGTGCATCGATGCCTAACAGGAATTTGGACCTAATGGGAATTTCATGCCTGGTTGAGAACGTAGCCCTTGGGAATTTGATACACCCGGCAGGGGCACCTAGTCTATCAATGCACCGATCCTCAATTCAACTGCACTTCCATTATTATTTACTTTATTCATTATTGACATTCTTTGCCTTGAATTCTAATCAACATAATATCTCAGTCATTTCACAAATCAAGCATTCAAATCATCAACAATTACCAAATATCAAGATGAAACATATCAACATCAAAATAATTTCCCTAAGTCATAAATTCTATTTTTAACAATTATTCTATATCATATCAACCTAAACTAACACAAAAATCTTAGTACCCATTATATGCATATTGTAAACTAAACCCCAGAGTACGGTAATACTCACTATAACTCACTCCTTACCTTGCTTTAACTCTTAGTTTTGTCAAATACCGATTCGTTCCACGCGATGAGATCCCTTGTTTTCACGTCGTGGCTGAAATTAGTGCCTTCAAATAAAAGGTGTACAACATCTAAGTTAAACTCTTGTTTTTCAAACGCTTAAAAATCCAATCATCTCAATTTAGCTTAACTTTCGAAAACAAGTCTCTAAATAACAACTAATAATCAAATTACAACTTATACTTTTCTTTAAATCACATTCCTAATCTTACTTTATATAAGTCAATGATTCGAGACAAAAAATCAATTAAATCTTAAAACTTACTCCAACCAAACACTTAACACAAACTTGACAAATTCCAAATCATGTGCCCAAAACCGAATTATGCTCCAATAATCCATTACTCAATATCACTTAAACCAAAACTTAACCTCTTTTTAAAACAACCTCATTCAAATTACTCATAAAACAATTTTAAAACGAAAACAACATTTTTCATAAACACTTATTAAAATTCCAAGTCTTGATATCAAACTACGTTCATTAACTATATTAACTATTTGATACTAACTCTTTTTAAAACAATGACATGTAAGTATAAAATAAATTAAAAACTTCTTTTCACCCCCTTTTTTTTTCTTTAAATTCGGCCAGCACCCAAAACCAAGAAGAAAATCACTTTTTAATCCCAAAAGCTCTTTCTTTTCGTATGTAATTAAGGGAATCAATACTAGTCCTACAAAATAAAGAAATCAAATACTCAAGACAATATCATTTTCTATTTCCTATGTCTCAGTCAATTCGGCCAAGTTAAAGATCAAGAGAAAAATCAATCTTTGGTTCAAAACCCATTATCACCTTATAAGATTGCATGAAATTGGAGGTGTATACATGCCCAAACCAAAATACATACGTGCATAAACATTACTCTTTTATTTTCATAAAAAGTGATGACTTTTCATTATTTCCATATCAAAACAGCATGTGCAAGGAAAGATCTCACTTCTGTAGTTAAAAATATTAACATGTAACAACTCAAGAGTTTTTCTTTCAAACAAAATCAAAGCTTTTTGACATAACTCAAGTAAATCAACCTGTACAGTAAAGAAATTAAAATCAATATGATTTATAATACAAGTTTAATTTCCAAAACAGTTTAATGTTAAATAATTATTATCAATAACATTAAAGTTAGTATTAATATAAAAATTAAAAGACAATATAGAGCAATTCGAAAAGTATTAGAGATTTACCCTCAAATATGGTTTGAAGGCCGGTTCGGTCAAGCCGGTTCGGTCAAGCCGGTTCAAAGCATAGCGAAGAGGCTGGCCATGGTAATGATGACGACGATACCGGCGACAATGACGGGAACGTCAACAAACCCAATTCGAACAAGGAGAGAGACTCTCAAGCTTTGAGCCATCAACAAGCACAGAGCCGGGCCATGGAAAGCGAACCGTCCATGGGTGACGGCGGTGGCAGCGAGACCTCCAAGCAGCAGCAGCAGCCGTTCTCGCGACCTCCACGGTGATGAGGTTTCGTGGTTGGCCACGAAGATCCGAGGAAGAAGAAACGGAGAAAAGAGAGATGGGTGCTGCGATGGCTGGTGGTCGAAGGTGAGGCAGCGACAGACGGAGGAGAGACCGTGGCGGAAAGAGAAACCGACGAGAGAGGAGAGAGGGAGCGACGGTGGCCAGGGAGATGGGGAGAGAGTAGGATGACGGTTTGGTGGCTGGTTGGAGCGGGAGAGAGAGATGAAAATGAGTTGAAAGAGAAGCCAAGCTCCATTGAAGAAGAAGAAATGAAGGTTGATGATGGCCAAGAAGGGAGGGGTGGCGGCGGTAGGTCATGTAGAGGAAGGAAAGGGGTTTCAACCCCAAATCACCCACACACACGGTTTCTTCTTCTTTTTTTTTAACACATACCCACACATATATTTACCTTTTCTTTTATTTTAAAACCCAAAATACCCATAATCAATTTTTAAACACTAGAGTAAAAATCATAAAGTAAGAAACTTATAAATATTTCAAATAAAATATTTACATATAAAATATATCAAAAGTAAAGTAAAGCATATAAAGTATATTTTGATATGGGATAACTATTTTAAATGAATTTACTTTAGAACATAAAAGAAATAAAATATATTTTCGTAATTAACATCATGTATTTTTATAAGAATACACAACAACTAAATAATTGATTTTTAAGAAAAATATATTTAATTCGATAAAACTTATAATTATTCTGGGGATTAAAATTAGGGATGTTACACAAAGGACTCGAGTATTGGCCAAAAGACTCGAGTCTTTCGGTACAGTCAGCAAAAATAAAGTCGTTGGAAAGACTCAAAAACCTATCTTAGGGAACTTGAGTCTTCCCCAACTCTTCAAAACTTAATTTTCGAATTGCTCTCTGTTTGCACAAGAACAAACAAGACAACAAGAACAAAATCATAACAAGTTTACTCTGATTCTTCTTCTCAAGTGTTAATTCACAAAAACTCAACTTTGCTCTCATATTGTTATTTTTCTTCTCAAGTTGAGTTTAGGTGTCAATTCATTATTGAGCTGTGTGAGACCCGCAATTTTTCCCAATTTATTTTAATATTTTATTTAATTCACATTTATTTTAAGAATAATTTAATAATAATTGTCTTTGGTTGATTTTTAGTATATATATGTATATATATATAGCGGTAATATATATATATATATGTATGTATAATAATTATAATTTTGTGTAATAAAAAAAATTATTTTCAGTGTGAGATTTTATTTCTGGATATTTAATAAATATTTTAATTGTATTGAAATAATTTTAATTAAGGTTTTTACAAAAAAGTGAATTTTTGGGTTATAGAGCTATAACTTCAAAAATTCATATCTTTTTAACGTAAGTCCGAAAAATATGAATTTTATACGAAAACGATCGTGTCGAAATGTAGTATTTTAATATGTAAAAATAAAATTTTTATTTTAACATTTACGAAAAAGTACTGTACAGTAGGTAGAAAATCGAATTTTGGTACTTTTAATTAAGAAAAATTATTTTGGGGCATAAAATAATTTAGTGGACTATAAAATATTTTTATTAGTATATTTAAATAATTATCTTAGTGATGTTTGGCTGCACAGTCCATATCTAAGTATTTTCTTAATTATTTTCTGATTTATTTAAAATGATAGTTTTAATGTGATTGGTTAATAGTGAAGGCACCTCCAAAAGGAACCAATGGAAAATTTTCTCTTCCTTTTTATATATATGTGCCGTCCAAATAATAGTAGGAGGAGAGAAGAAAAATTCTGGAAATTGTGAGAATAAACCATGAATTAAAAAGAATTTAGGAATCAACAAAATCCCATTTATTGTAAAGGTGTGTTCCAATGTGCATGAATTAATTTTTCTGAGTCATGGTGAGTATGGGGGGCCGAATTTTGCTTCTGAAAATTGAAGGGAAATGCATCTTCATCACCTATAAATAGATGGCATTAGTTCTCACATTTTTCACACACACACAATTCTTGATAATTTTACAAGAAAGAAAGAAAAAAAAATCCTAAGAGAAATAGAGAGAGAGAGGGACGAATTGGCTTTAGGAAGGAGGGAGGATTTGCTTTGTCACTTGAAGTCTTCTTTAGCTTAAGGAGTAGAGGTAACCCAAAATCACTTACTCATTTAATCTTTTTTTAATTTGTTTGTTTTTATTATTGAGTAAAACCTCTAAATTCTTCTATGGTAAAGAAATAGCTAAAGTTTTAAATTTTAAAATTTTATTATTGAATATATGATATTGTTCTTGAGTCATATGAATTAAGGATGAGAAAAGGGACACAAAAAGGGTGTTTAAAGGGATTTATCTCCCCTTTTCTTTAAATCTTAAGATGGCTAAAAATTTTTATAAGTATAATTTATTAATTTTCTGAGTTTATTTTATTTCTAAGACTATATGAATTATAGAGAATTTTGTATAATTTTATGAGTTTTGATTCTTTGTCTTTTAATTGTTTTTGTTTCTTTGTATTAAGGAATAATGATGAATAAGTAAATAACAATGGATAAATATATTTTTCTTGTATATGTATATATAGGCCGTGACATATATTAGGAAGAGTTGATGGTTGATTTGTGTATTTTGATATATAAATTGTATTGTTGTTTAATAAAATAAAAAAATGGAAATGAATAAGAAGATTAAGATGGATTTTTATTTTTGCATTTTCTTTTATTCTGGACCGTATATATATATATATATATATATATTGTATGGTAATTGTTGCTATTTCATGTGAATTGAGTTTAGTTAAGTTCCTAAAAAGAATAAAAGCAAATAAGTGTTTTCCTTAAAGTAAAAATGAAATGAAAATGATTTGTGAAAAAGGAACTAAAAATAATTTTTGGGAAATAAAATAATTCTGGAAATTTTTTTTGGTGTTCTTAAATTTGTATTTTAGAAATTTTGTTTAATTGTTATTGTTTGATTGTATTTTATTTCCATTTGTTTGGATTTAAGTTAAATAAGGACAATGAGTAAGGATAATAAACAAAAATGAAATTTTCTGGAAAAAAAATAAAAAAAATAAAATAGGCCGTGAGGCCTATGGTTTTCTTGGAATAATTTTTGTAAATTATTTGTTATTTGATGTGTAATTAAATTGTAGTTTATTGTTTAAAAGAAATAGAAACGAATGGGTAGTTGTTATAAATATATAAAAATATATATGAGCATGTATTTTTAGGTGGTTGTATGATTATGTGGTTGATGTGTTTGAAGATGTTAGTTGCTGGAAAATGTGAATTCTTCCTTAAAAAGATCTATTTTATATTTTGTTAAAACTCTTGTTTTGAGTATATAAAGTGATGTAATTATATTATATGGATGTTTTAAGAATTAAAAATGTTTTTCCTAATCTTCTAGTGTGGGTCGAATTATTTAGGAGAAAGAAATAAAGTTAATTGAATTTTTCTAATTGATTTGATAATTGTTTTTTTAGTATGTCTATGGAATGAATTACATGTTTTTATGGAAAAGATTAATTCTGGAAATTTAATTTTAATTCTGGAAAATTATTTATTCAAGACCCCAAATGATTATTTTTAAGAGTGTTAATAGTACTTAGTTTGTATGTGCAAGTATAGTGTAGAAACAAATAGAAATGGGTATTTTTGATTGATTAAAGTGATTTATAAAAAAATATTAAGTTGCTGTCCAGAATTTATAAATAATGAAAAAGTAATGTTTTATTAGAAATAATAGTGTTTTAAAGTCTTTGGCATAAGTAGGAATTGGGTATAATTGTTTTGGATTGTTTTACTTAAACTTCTTGAACTAATGCAACTTTTACAGTGGCTGTACAGCAGATGCAAATATTTTATTTAGCTTAATTTTGATCATTTTATTATAGTAGAAGCTGTCATAAGAATTTAGGAAAAAACGGCATGTGTTTTCGACTTTCTGTTTAAGAGAAAATGAATTTTTAAGTTTGAGTATGCATGTTGTCCAAAAAAAAAATAATAAAAATGTGAAATGTGTGGTATTTATGTTATGACTTGTTCTTGAATGATTAAATGTGTAAATTTCATGCTAATGTTGAAGTATAAGTGTTTAGGATTAAAAGTGGATTTTTAAAAGTAATTTTAGAATACATATAAGTAAGGTTGTATATGTGTTTGAATGAAATGTTGTTTGTGCTTGTATGAAAATGTGAAGAATGATTGAAGGATGTTCTTGAAAAAGAAATATTGAGTTGATATTGATTTTAAAGCTTTTTTAAAAGGATTTTAGAAATGAGTTATTTTCTAAGTATTTAAATTTCAAGGACTTTGAGAAATTAATGTTTTCAAAGGTTGTATTTGGTTAAGTACTTTTAAGTTGGTATGAATATTTATAAAGGTTATTTTGTGAAAATGATTGATTTAAAAGGTTTGCAATTGGGGACGAATAGCGAGACCGAAAGTCAAGCCCACGTTAATTCATCGCATCAAGGTGAGAGAGTAGCAACCTTTAGACATAATGGCACCATGGTAATCATTAGAACGATTTCGACCATCTCAAAAGTTGGAATCCGGGCTACGTGTCAAGATACGAGATGACAATTGAGTGTAGGATGTTTAGTCGTCTTTCGTTGAGACAGTAACCCTATTTTATTGATATATTTGTGATTATATTTGTATTACGCTCGTGTGAGTATATAAGAAATGTTGTTAAATGATTCTGAGAATGATGATGGATATGTTGTAAATGTTTTAAAAGAATCGTATAATCGAGGAACGTTGGAATTGATGAGAAATGATAGTTATGGGAATGTGGAAGGATCCTATGAGCAATTTGTGATGAGCTTGAAAGAAATACGAAATGATTAAGTCTTGATAACATGCGAAAATGATGCTTATGTACAGTGATGGTGCATCGTGGCACAATAACTTTGTAATTATTCCCCTTTGAGTGACTAATCACGTGAATGAGTGTGCCGTGATTACGTCTTGTGGATTCCGCTGTACAATGATGAAGCTTTGCTGTGGTCCCTTAGAGGTCGAGGCCCGTTAGGACTAAAAAGATTCTAAAGAACTAAAAAGACTTAAAAGACCTTAGGACCCAATCCCTTCTGACTACGTTGAGAGTGGAGTAGTGGAGAGGAAAGATACCATATACTCGGAGGTCAGGCATCCCTTCAAGTGGCGATTGCGATAGGGGAGGGCAATGATGGTGATTCGTCAAGAAGCCTAAGAGCACTTCCCTAGGTGGGACGATGCTACAAAGATCAAGGGCACCTACTGGTCGTTGATCGTAGCGAGGACTACAATGCGAACTAGGGATAGAGTTGTCGCCCCCTTGAGCAAATCCTGGATGGTGTAGAGGGAATACGAATGGGACTAGAAGCCATCGTTTTTATGAACTTATGAATTGATACTTGATTTTATTGTGCTGGCCAACTGGCGTGGTTTCAGCTGGTACGTACCCTTTGGCTTCGATGTCGGCATGGTTAGGACTCCTGTGCATCCCATCTGCTTTCCGAACTAAGACCAGGCTGGATATTGAAGGAGGAGATGTAGCGTGTGTGCTAATTTGCCTTTAACCCGATAGCTTCCTTCCCTAATAATTTGATAATAGTGAAAGACTTGTGGAAAATTATAGATGGAATTCTTGAGTAATGATAATCATGATAAAGATGTAAGAGACAAGGTTATAAGAATAATGTGATAAAGAAATAAGGATATTATGCTTGTGTTAGTTCTAATGCAACCCATGGATTAAGCCCAAGTCGTCGACGCTTTGCCCGTCTGGTAGCTAACTCTCTATATTCTTCTGTATGTTCTTGTCTCTGTTTATGGTAAATAAATTAGATGGCATACCGAGTAATTCAAGTGGAGATGTCTCCTTTAATGGGGGGACAATGGCATAGGACTGCAAACGGATGGATCTGGGAGGGACCAACAAGACTCACCATTACCGATCGAGATCACGTACTACGAGGAGTAGCCACAGATCGTGAGGAGGTGCGATATCGTCTGAGGGATCTTATGCCGGATGGACCTCGGGCTTTCCATGATGCTCCACCCGCTAATCACAATGTTGGTGAGGAGGAGGACCCAGAAGAAGACCCAGAAGAGGAGGAAGATCCATAAGAGGACTTAGAAATAGAAGAAGATCCGGAGGAGGACCCTGACGAGGATGCGCATGATGACGAGTAACTTAGTTCTTAGTAGTATTGATCTCTATTTGTTTTGAGTCTTGGATAACGGAACCTTTGATTATCATTATGTAACCCCAATGGAAGTTTTTATAATTTCGCTATTTGATATTGTGGGATAATGGCTGTTAAGCCGAAACAATTTCTATGATATTTATTTTGGAATTAATATAAGGATGATTTATTCCGCATTTTTAAATATTGAGTTTTGGGAATGGAATGTATAGTGGCACTTCACTTCGGAAAATAGAATGGAGTTTGAAAGACGAAGGAAAACCTTTTTATGAAACAAAGTTATTGATAAAAGTTAAGAAACTAAGTTAGCTATGTAACCTTTTCGAAAACTAAGTTGAAAAATATTTTTGGAAACTAAGGTCATATACAAACTCACCTTTTTATGATATCATGTAATAAATGTTTTAAAAGAAATGGCGCATATTTTTAGTGAAAATTCTATTTCCAAATTGGGGTGTTACGTTTCGTGGTATCAGAGCGATGGTTATCCTTAGTGGCCTTAAGCATAGCCTTATATGCTTTCATTGTGTGACTCTGTCTGGTAGTTATAGTATAGTTACCCTTTCGGCTCTAGCATAGCCTAATATGCTTACCTTGTGCAACCCTTTGCTTGATCTAAGACTTCAATCCCACGTGTATAGCAGAATCAAAATGGCTCGTCGACAAGAGGAACAATTGAACGCCCAACAACAAGCTGCTATTTTGGCTCAGACAGTTGCGATATTAGCAGGAGTTAGGGACAACATGAACCTCATGAATCAACAACTTCAGCAAAATCAGAATGCAGGTGGACAAGGAATCTGAGGACTCGATGAGTTTTGCCGTAGGAATCCAAAGGAATTTGCTGGAGGTTACGCATCGGAAGGAGCGGAAGTATGGGTAGCAAGTTTGGAAAGGATTTTTGGAGGAATGGTGCAGTGCACCGATGAGCAAAAGATCGCTTATGCTGGATACATGATGGTAGGAGAAGCGGCCGATTGGTGGCGCAATGAAAAACAAGCATTAGGAGGAGAACTTGGAGCGCTGACTTGGAATCAGTTCAAGGACAGACTTTTGGTGAAATACTTTTCGGAACATCTGAAGACAGCTAAGGAGTTGGAGTTCCTGCGATTGGAACAAGGTAACATGACTGTGGGGGAGTATGCTGCAAAATTTGAGAGTCTAGCGAAGTTCATGCCTTACTATGGAGAAGCTGCGAATGAGAGATCTAAGTGTGCAAAATTTTTGGATGGACTGAAGCCGGAAATTAAGCAAGCTTTGGCTCCCATGGAGATTGCTGTGTTCACAACTCTGGTGAACAAAGGAATTATTGTGGAAAGCGGCCTGAAATCAAGGAACTCTACTGGAAAGCTAGCTGTACAAGTTTCAAGTGGTGGTCCGATGAGACACTCTCCAGGACATGGAAACCCGAACAGTGGAGCAAGACATCAAGGTCCTTATGGACAAGGGAGTGGACAAAGGGACAATCGGTCAAGGTTTCATGGTAGTTTCAACCACAGGAATCATCCCCGGAAAAACAATCACAACAACCAGAATCGTGGCAACAACCGAAACAACAACAATCGCAACAACCAGTTCTGAGGAAACAACAACAATAACAGCGGTGGAAATTGAGGAAACAATGGAAATGCTGGTGGATCTCGTAACAATGTGAATGCTGCTGGAGGAAAAGCAAGTGCACCTCCATTCTGCAACAAGTGTAACAAGAATCACTTTGGACCAAATTGCCCATGGAACAATCCCAACTACTTCAATTGCAACCGACCTGGACACATATCAAGGAATTGCCCTGAACCCAAGCGAGAAGTCAATGCTGTGAATGTGGCTAGACCCCGTGGACAAGGAAGAGTTTTCTCAATGAGTGGAGCAGAAGCCGCTAACAACGCTAATCTGATCCAAGGTAGGTGTTTCATTCGTAAGATACCCTTGAATGTGTTGTATGATTCAGGTGCTGCGCATTCATTTATTGCTTGTAATGTGGTTGAGAGATTAAATTTGCCAGTAAATGTTATGCCCTTTGATCTAATTGTGTCTACCCCTACTAGTGAACCAGTAATGGTATCGACTTGTGTTCCGAAATGCCCTGTAGTAATAGAAAGTAAAGAGTACTTAGTGGACTTAATTGTCTTACCTCTTACCCAACTCGACATAATTTTAGGCATGGATTGGTTAACTGCTAATCATGTTCTCTTAAATTGTGCCGAAAAGACTCTTATTTTCAATAACTTAAGACCTAGAGTACCTCAAATCTTAGAACCTGAGCACGTGACTGCCAATCAAATCAAAGCTTCATGGGAAGATGGAGCCATGATATACATGTTTCTCGCTTCTTTGGACGTAAAGGAGGAGAAAAAGATGGAGGAGTTACCTGTTGTCAAAGATTTTCCTGAAGTGTTTCCTGAGGAAATCCCTGGATTACCGCCTGTACGTGAAGTAGAGTTCGGAATTGACTTGATCCCTGGAACGGCACCGATTTCAAAAGCACCATATCGCATGGCACCGATGGAGTTGGTGGAGTTAAAGAAGCAATTGGAAGAGTTACTGGAAAAACAATTCATTCGACCAAGTGTTTCACCGTGGGGAGCACCTGTTTTGTTCGTCAAAAAGAAGGATGGAAGTATGAGATTATGCACCGACTACCGTCAATTGAACAAAGTGACTATCAAGAATAGGTACCCGTTACCAAGGATTGACGATTTGATGGACCAGTTAAGAGGCGCGACTGTATTTTCAAAGATCGACTTGAGATCAGGCTACCATCAGATCAGAGTGAAAGAAGAAGATATTCCGAAGACAGCCTTCAGAACGAGATATGGGCATTATGAGTACCTGGTTATGCCTTTTGGAGTAACTAATGCGTCCGCAATATTCATGGATTACATGAATAGATTCTTTCACCCGTTTTTAGATTCTTTTGTCGTTGTGTTTATCGACGATATTTTAATCTATTCATGGAGTAAGGAGGAGCACACAGAGCATTTAGCAAAGGTGTTAGGCGTATTGAAGGAAAAGAAGCTATTCGCCAAATTGTCAAAATGTGACTTTTGGCTGGAGTCAGTGAATTTCCTAGGGCATGTGATAACCAAGAATGGAATTGCGGTAGACCCCGCAAAGGTGGAGGCAGTGTTGGAGTGGAAAGCACCAACAACGGTGACGGAAATCCGGAGTTTTCTTGGACTTGCTGGTTATTACCGTAGGTTCATCGAAGGATTCTCTCGATTGTCACTACCATTGACCAAGTTAACTAGAAAAGGACAAGCGTTTGTTTGGACGGAGAAGTGCGAGGAGTGCTTTCAAGAGCTAAAGAGGAGGTTAACATCTGCACCGGTATTGATTTTACCCGATCCGACAAAGACTTTCTGTGTATACTGTGATGCGTCGAAGCAAGGATTAGGATGTGTACTAATGCAAGATGGCCAAATGGTGGCGTACGCTTCAAGACAACTGAAGATTCACGAATAGAATTATCCTACTCACGACCTTGAGCTGGCAGCCGTGGTGTTTGCATTAAAGATTTGGAGGCATCATTTGTATGGAGTGAGGATAGAGGTGTTCAGCGATCACAAGAGCTTGAAGTATCTATTCGAGCAGAAGGAGCTGAATATGAGGCAAAGAAGGTGGATGGAATTCCTAAAGGACTATGATTTTGAAGTACGGTATCATCCTGGAAAGGCGAACGTTGTAGCTGATGCGCTAAGTAGAAAGTCCCTGCATGTGTCTGCTCTAATGATAAAGGAGTTAGAACTAATTGAGAAGTTTAGAGATCTGAATATGGCAGTGGAGTTTAACCCAAGGAGTATGATACTGGGAACTTTGAAGGTGAATAATGAATTCATGGAGCAAGTGAAGGCGTTACAATCAGCAGATCCGGAATTATAAGAAAAGAAGGAACTGTCAGATAAAGGAAAGGAAGTGGAATTTCAGTTGGGAACGGATGGAATTCTACGATTCAAGGAAAGAGTGTGTGTGCCGAACAACCAAGAAGTTAAGGAAATGATTTTCGAAGAAGCACATAAGAGCAAGTTAAGTTTTCATCCCGGAGCGACAAAAATGTACCAAGATTTAAAGAAGATTTTCTGGTGGTCAGGAATGAAACGAGAAGTAGCAGAATATGTGTAAAAATGCCTAACATGTCAAAAAGCCAAGATCGAACACAAAAAGCCTGGAGGAGAATTGCAACCGTTACCTGTACCTGTCTGGAAGTGGGATAGTATATCCATGGACTTTGTGTCTGGTTTTCTAAGAACTCAGAGAGGGTATGATGCTATTTGGGTAGTAGTGGATCGTCTTACCAAGACAGCACGTTTTATTCCGATCAACATGAGGTATCCCTTGGAGAAGCAGGCTGAGTTGTACATCAAGGAAGTAGTGAGACTACATGGAGTACCCTCGAATATAGTATCTGATGGAGATCCGCGTTTTACTTCAAAGTTTTAGGAGAGTTTACAAGCTGCAATGGGGACAAGCCTAAGCATGAGTTCTGCATATCATCCCCAAACGGATGGTCAGTCAGAACGAACAATTCAGACTTTGGAGGATCTACTAAGAGCCTGTGTACTGGAAGAAGCTGGAAGCTGGGATTCTTTCTTGCCATTGATTGAATTCACCTACAACAATAGTTTCCATTCAAGCATAGGAATGGCACCTTATGAAGCACTGTATGGAAGGAAGTGTAGAACTCCGTTGTGCTGGTTCGAGACCGGAGAGCAATTACAGTTAGGACCAGAGGTGGTGCAACAAACGACAGACAAGATCAAAGTAATTCAAGAAAAGATGAGAACTGCGTAAAGTAGGCAGAAGAGCTATCATGACAAGAGGAGAACTCCGTTGGAGTTCAAGGAAGGTGATCATGTATTCATGCGGGTGTGGTGGACTCAGCCTAGCCGAGCTCCACGTGGCCCTCACTCAGGACCTGAGGACCCTTCAGCAGGCCCTGTGTATGCTTGGCCGAGCTCAAGGCTCAACGGCCGAACAGACATCAGACACGGGCCGATATCATGCTCTCACCCCTCTGTGCTCTGGGCCGAGCTCAAGGCTCAACGGCCGAACAGACACCAGATACGGGCCGACCTCATGCTCCTACCCAGGTCCGACTTCCGATTCCGACACCGCCCAGAGTCCGACACTTCTCCCAGAGTCTGACACCTTGGACAGGATGACGTGTCTCGCCTTATCACAAGGACAGCTCATCCACTCATAGCTCATTACAGGCTGGCCCTACTTGGGCTTCAAGCAAGCCCATTAGGGCAACCAGCTCTCCTATATATATCCCCCTCTCCCTAGGGGCTAAGGTAATGTCTCTCTAAACCTAAGAACTACGTGTGGCTTGATTCCCCTCTCATGGGATACGTAGGACCGGGGTCACCCTCGTCAGCTGCAACAACCCCCAAACACCTCATGTGGTGCTTCCGGCCTAGGGACATCACATTGGCGCCATTTGTGGGAATGATAAATTTCGATTCCCATCCACAAAAAAAAAACAAAACACAAAAAACAAAAAATGGACGATGCTCTTCACTTATTAAAGAAGAAGAAATGGACGATGCTGTGACGGTGGAGTTCGGGGCATTGTTCTCATCGCCGAAGGTTGCGACGGTGCGGTTCTCATCTCGCGATGTTGCTGCGCGTGGATGTTGATGGCGCTGTCACGGTGTCGTGCACGGTGCTGTTCACGTGCCGATGTTGCTGCTCCTCTGCTTTCATCACAGCGCCGCCCTCATCGCGAGTCCCACCACCGCTTCGAACGCACCAAGCATCACCGCATCTGATGGCGATGCGAACTACACCCTTCTGTTGCGATGTTGCGATAGCTGTTATCTGCTTTTTCCCCGTCTTCTCGTCCCCCTCTTCTCCCAACTGTCGCCATGCCTTCGTTCTCCATGGATGAAGATCCACATAGGCCACCGCCGCAGAACCAGCAAGCAAGGAGCGAGACTGCACCCCTCGCCGTCGACGCTGCTACTAGCTTTGCTCGAACTCTCGGTGGCGAACGATTTGCGCCATTCCCATCGCAGTTCTCGCCGTCCCTCATCACCATCCCTTTCATCGCGATAGTGTTTCTTCTTGCCGCCATACACGAATCGGTGCCGCCACTGTTTCTGGCGTCATCGCCGATCCCGTTTCCACCGCCACCATATTGGACAAAGAAGGAGCAGCGCCGCGACTCTCCTGGGAAGTGCTGCCGCTGCCGCCGCACAAGCAGCTATTCCTTTAGACCTAGCCACCGCCACTGTTGAGGGATAACCCACCCTCACACAGCAGAACCCGCAGCTGCTACCAACCCCATTAGGGTTTCAACCCTAATGGGCTGTTGGCCCATTCCAAAAAAAAAAGAAAAAGAAAAAAAGGGCCAAAGGCCCAAATCAAAAAAAAAAGCATCAACAATTACCTAACGGGCCAGCAGGCCCAGTTCAAAAAAAAATCAAAGAAGAAGAAGAAAGAAATAAAGAGGAGAGGATCGGGCTATCAACGTACCATGGGCCCAACAACTCAATACTCATTCCTATATCAGGGTAGTGTTATGTATCAAGCCTTGCAAATTATTTTTATTAGTACAAGTCATTATTTTGATGCATGATTCACATTGGTCAAAAATATATCTTCGCCTGTTAATGTCATCAAATATTATTTACGACAATCAAACTTTGTCACATAATCCGAGTTTACTCTTCTCTCCTCGGATTTACATGATTTCGAAAATCATAATCCGAGTTCACTCTTCTCTCCTCGGATTTACATGATTTCGGAAATCATAATCCGAGTTTATTCTTCTCTCCTCGGATTTACATGATTTCGAAAATCATAATCCGAGCTCACTCTTCTCTCCTCGGATTTACATGATTTCGGAAATAAAATTCCGAGTTTATTCTTCTCTCCTCGAATTTACATGATTTCGAAAATCATAATCCGAGTTTACTCTTCTCTCCTCGGATTTACATGATTTCGAAAATCATAATCCGAGTTCACTCTTCTCTCCTCGGATTTACATGATTTCGAAAATCATAATCCGAGTTCACTCTTCTCTCCTCGGATTTACATGATTTCAGAAATCATAATCCGAGTTTACTCTTCTTTCCTCGGATTTACATGATTTCGAAAATCATAATCCGAGTTCACTCTTCTCTCCTCGGATTTACATGATTTCGGAAATCATAATCCGAGTTCACTCTTCTCTCCTCGGATTTACATGATTTCGGAAATCATAATCCAAGTTTACTCTTCTCTCCTCGGATTTTCAAGGTAATTTCGGAAGACTCGCACAGTGTTTCACACTCGGGCCGATCTCTTAATCCGAGTGTGATGACTATTCTGCTAGTTTCCCTCGCTCGACATCACACTAAGGAAAACGAAGGTCGGATCTCAAAGCTCGACAAAGCCCATTCGAAAAGGACGGACTGCATACTCCTAATCCGACATACTTCAATCCTAAATACTTCAGTCCGACATCCGTCAGTCCGACATGCTTCAGTCCGACAAACTTCAACCCGACATCACTCACCTCACTAAATCAGGGAAGAGATTATAGTTCTCATATTATTTTCCTATCTCTTCGCTTTTCTATGTGTTTACTATACATGCTTTTTGATATTTACCTGGTGCACTATTCTGACATGTGCTGTTAATCCTTGCTTCTTTATAGTTTCTCTACTTATTGCTTATTATTTAGTATTCTCTGTGTTGTTACATGACGTACTGTTAACCAAATCTTCTTGCTATTAAATGTCCTTAAATCTCTGCCTCTTCTATTGTGATAGTATGATAATATTTGATTTCCGTTACCTCTCCTGTTGTCGTTTTTCACGAATTAAATGCTCTCATCTGGTTTGTTGACATGTTTATAAATGTCTTCTGTTGTTGAATGTGATATACCTGAAATCATGCATCTTTTTGTGGATGATGCTGTTTGGTTGAACAATATCTTAAATTTCAGTATTTATCTGTTGCGTATGACCTGCTCAAATCATCCCGCTCTTATGTCGGTGTTTCATCCTCGCCTGCCAACAGTTTTCATTGTTGTTTTTTAATTATCATGAATTATCATAAAGTGTCAAAATTAATGCCGATCACTGATTATTATTATTTTACATGAATGATGGTCGAAAAAAGGAAGGTCGAGGTGCTACGATTGTCTCTATTTTGAGCGAAGCCATATTACGATCTCTATTCTCATCTAGGCTTGGATCTTTTTTGGACGAACTGCTATGTTTGCCTCTATTATCTTATTGGCCCCACTTTTCATCTCGGCTTGGATCTTCTTTGGTTTTCACAAGACCACCACGGCCTCTCGAAGGTAAACATTTCCAAAGGCATATAGTATTTCTTAGTTCATGCTTATTTCTGAGCTCGGAGATTCTCTTGTTCAAATTGCGCGGTTTATCGAAAAGGGAGGCCGAGCTACTATTATTCTCTTTATTTCATGTTTATATCTGATCTGCCGAGCGGCTATTATTCTCTTTAATTCATGTTCCTACCGAGCTGTTATCATCTCGACCCTACCTTTGTGGTAGAACGGTCAATTCATGCTCCTACCGAGCTGTTATCATCTCGACCCTACCTTTGTGGTAGAACGGTCAATTCATGTTTCTACCGAGTTGTTAGCATCTCGACCCTACCCTGGTGGTAGAACGGTCAATTCATGCATTCACGCATGCAGTTATCATCTCGACCCTACCTTTGTGGTAGAACGGTCCCCCCTGTCACCGCACTTACATGCATTCACGCATACAAGTCGGTACTAGTGCTACAGACAGTGCGTACATACAAAGCCTCTCATTTAGCATTAGCCACCTAAATGTTGCATGGAGCTTATATACAGTGAACATCTTCCGAGATCGGCTTATAAGCTCAGGGTACAAGGGACACCCGGTAAAGTACAACTTGCTATGAAATGTTTTCACATAACTTCACTCAGCAACCTCTTTTACACTGGGGTCGAGGATGGCATCCGAGTTCCCTACCGCATTCACTTATATACAGTACCTTTTTTCAGAGGAAAACTTATAAGTTACTGCACTGGTCAGGGGGAGTTGTCCGAAGTCAAAGGTTTAGACAACCACATCCTATGTGCAACAACCTGCGTTGGAAGTTCACTGTCGTCGGCGAACGGTGCAGAAATCGAGCTCTCCTTACCGCATGAAGAGAACAACCCTCCGCGGGTCTAAAACAACGATCAAAAATCTCTTTCTCCTTCTCGGCAAGGGGGGCAGGCAGGTTGTCAGTCGAGTTATCAACCTCGGCATTGTTGTTGTTGTAATCCACCAGCATGCCATCTTCAACCCTGAACACCTTGAGGCGAAGGTCGGGGTTGAGGATATTAATCTGACTCACAGCATTCCCGAAGGTGTCAAAGATGTCGTCTGCCGACTTCTCTAGGTCAGAGAGGCATTCTCGGCCAATATTTTATGGACTTCACTTTCTTTACCTCTGCATTCCTCTCCGCCTTCTGCTTTGATAAAGGTCCCATGTGAGCCTTGACAAGCTCGTCGGTTCGCCTACAGCTTGGCGTTTCCTAGGCTCTTTTGCACAGACACCACGACCTTGCTCGGCGATTCCTTGCTTTGCATGCTTGGCCTTGGCCTTTCTCAAGCTCGGTCACCTATCCCCCCCCCAGCTCATTTCCTCTCACACATCCAAGTCCGAGCACCGCTGTTTCTTTAGAGGGGGAGATGTGGCCTCGTCATTGGTCGCATTTTCAACAAACAACTTTATAATAGCCACGGAGCTGCCTCGATCGATTCGAGAACCAACAAGCTTAGTAATTTAAAGATGAGATGATCGTCAAGCATTCACTCCCTCGTCTCCCGAGGTGATTCTACTGCCATCTTGCTGTTTCTTCTATCAGAACAATATAAATCGGAATACATCACTATGTCCATGACGGAATCCTTCTTAGAAAACTCAGCATTGTGCTAGCCTTTCATCCTGTGCTCGAGCTCTTCCGTCCTGTGCCATCACGGAGTTGGTCCAACACCCAATCCTTGCGGTCGGACGTGCATAAATCACCATGGTCCTCGGAGGCCTCGGTCATCATTCCTGTTGATGCTTTCACGGAAGGCGTTGTTGTTCTCAAATCAAAGGTTTTGAAAAGTAAAGGGGAGAGACACTCCCGACAACTCGTGAGATTTTGTCCGACTTCTCGAATTCCGAGGAACTCAGCAGTTGCGGTTAATTAACAGCATGGATGAAGAAATTAACGCGACTTCTCTCCCATCCACAAGGAATCTTTTCATATGACTACACTCATAACTTCATCACCCTCATCTCGGAGCATCCCCAAATCCATTCTGGAACTCCCCCCGCGAGAACTCTGTTCGAGATGTTCCTCACCGAGCTTGTACTCGGTTCGAGATGAGCCCCACCGAGCTTGTACTCGGTTCGAGATGAGTCTCACCGAGCTGGTACTCGGTTCAAGATGTCCCTCACCGAGCTTGCACTCGGTTCGAGATGTACCTCACCGAGCTTGTCCTCGGTTCGAGATGTACCTCACCGAGCTTGTACTCGGTTCGAGATATACCTCACCGAGCTTGCACTCGGTTCAAGATGAGCCTCACCGAGCTTGTACTCGGTTCGAGATGACCCTCACCGAGCGAACTCGTTTCGAGCAGATTCCCCCGCGTGTACTCGGTTCGAGATGAGCCTCACCTGGCTTGTACTCGGTTCGAGATGAGCCTCACCGAGCTGGTGGCGGATCCCCCCCGCGGGACCTCGGTTCGAGATGTACCTCACCGAGCTTGCAGTCGGTTCGATATGAGCCTCACCGAGTGATCGAGGCCGTACCCGATACAAATAAAAACAGTTTAAGTATAGTACTAGGAAGTGACTCCTAGGTCGTCTCCCAAGGAATATCTTATCAAGCAAAAGGTCGAACACATAGTATGCATAGAAAACAGGGGGGGTTTTTTTTATATTGAATATTGAATAATTGAAATCAAAACAGAATTAAATTAAAACGAAGAAACAGATAAGGAAAAGCGGATAAACCCCTTTGGCTCGCGTTCACAACTCTATCATCGGTCACAAAAGATCAATTTCTTTCCTCTTCACTGTCCAACTCGTGAGAATTAAATACTAAGCGAAAATTCAATTCTCACCCCAAAACCCAAACCTCTAATTAAGCATTAAAAGCCAAAGCATGGAGTTTTTACGAGTTTGCATAAATTAAGCATTCATACACATGGATTATCTCTATATAATGGAACTAAGCGAACCATAACATATCAATAAGCATGAAAACAGTGAATAAAAACGAAATAGCATTAAGAACAAAACCTCAAGAGTATGTGATACATTACCAAAGGGATTTAACCTAAGAGTTTAGCCTTCCATGAAGAAAAATACCAAAAACGTGTAGAAAAGAGAAGAGAGAGAAACCCTAGCAGCCTCCACAAGCTTGGAGAGCAAAACTAAGCCTTCTCTATGAGAGAGAATGTAAAAAACGTGAATGGAAGATCTCCCCAAGGGTTTACACGAATTTGGCTTTTTTAAATCACAAAACGGGCCTAAATCATGGGCCCAAATCCTAAGGAAAGCTTATCTCTAAATTAAATCTAAAAATATCTTATAGATAAAATCTAAATCTTAAAAGATGTAACTAAATCTCAACTAATCCTAAAGATAGATTACAATCTTCACTTCATCATATATCTTCTCTTCCAAAATTAAATCTTCATTCCCAGAATGTCCAAAAAGCCCTTGTGCCAAATATGACCTGAAAATAGAAATAGAATTAATTAGGCTAAATAATCCCAAATTAAACAATATTCAGAATAATAGTCCAATAAACTCTAAATCACTAAATCAAGCTAAGCAATGTCAAATAGGCAACAAGTATCAATAATAGGAGTAAAATAATGCAAGGAAAAATAGGAAATAAAATGCTCATCAAATACCCCCACACTTATCCTTTTGCACTCCTGGGCAAAACTAAGAATTAGGACTGAGAAAAACAATATGCACCAAAGTGAATCATGCAACAAGATTACTACAACTAATGAATGCAAACCTAAGAGATTACATACTTCACAATGAATTCTAGGAAATGCAAAGAAATGGGCAAAATCGAGCACACGAAGAGAATAAGGACCAAAGAATCAAAGCATCCATGAACATCATCCAATTATTTCAAATATGCAAAGAAAACCAATGACATCAAGAGGGTAGTCACAAAGATGATAGAAACTCACAAGGATCACTCAATAGTGTTTACACTCAAGTGTTTAAGGTTAATCAGTGTTTACACTCAAGGCACATCATGAAAAACAAACACAACCATAGGCTTGACAAGCCTCTAACATCAACAATCAATACACATGCACATTAAGATCAAAAGGTCTTTTCAGGGTTGTAATGGGGCCAAGGACAAGGTAGGATAAAAATATGGGAAATGTAGCTAAAACCCAAGGAATAGAGGAGCAATGGGGAACAAGTAAAAAAAATAAGCACAATCCACCCCAGAATGAAATGGTAAACATAACAACAACCTCTAATTCCAATCCTCCATGCCTCAATCAACCTTTTATTCCATTTTTTTTTCTTCTTCTTTTTCTTTTTTTTTTCATCATTCATTTTTTCAATTTTTTTTTTTTTTTTTGCATTGCAGAACTTCATGAACGAAAGGAAAGAAGAAACAACAAAAATGGCATAATGAGATAAAGCCATAATTACATCACCGACCATAGAGGCAAAACCCAGAACTCACAAGAGATGAAGAACAAAGCACCCTCGCTTACTTAATACCCATTCCCAAAACAATTCCAAAGCTCCAACATTCCCTAAGGTTAGGACAATCATGGTTTTTCAGTCATAGGCTTGTAATGAGCTAAAGAACAAAGAAAAGGGATATAAAGGCTCAAAGGGGCTATCAAAGGATAAATTCATTCAAGGTAGGCTCATATGGCTAGTGGCTTATTCAAGAAAAAAAACAATGCCTAAATCATTTCAAAATGTGCATGGGAATATCAAGTATCAACAAGAGTCAAGTCAAGTTCTAGAGTGCAAGTAATCCAGAGTGCAATCACACATGAAAGAAAAATTAGGTGGCATATATAGCAATCCACCCACAATTAAGGCTCAAATCCTCACAAAAGGGACAATTCTATCACAGTGTTACCACCTCTTAATTATCAAAAGCAACTTTACACACAGAAATGCATGAATTCAGACACAAGATACCAAGACTCTACTAAAATGAAGCAAAAACATGCAAGAAAATGCCCAAAACTTAGCAAAACCTAAAAAATAAAAGCAAAAATATGCAACCTAAACTACTCTCCCCCCACACTTAAATCACACATTGTCCTCAATGTAAAACAAATAGCAGAATCAGACAGCTATAGACAAGTGGAATAAAAGTAGTAAAGAAGGAGAAAAGAAGACTCCCTAAATCATGGTGGGTCAAAAATGGGGTCGACCAATGAGGCTTCCTCCACAGGTGCATCATCCAAAGTAGGAGAGGTTAGGAAAGGCTTGAGTCGATGGCCATTGACTTTGAAGCTCTTGTCTGTGGACTCACTCTTGATCTCCACAGTGCCATAAGGAAACACCTGGGTGACTACAAACGGTCCAATCCATTTAGAGCGGAGCTTTCCACTCATGAGTCCAAGCCTAGAGTTGTAGAGCAACACTTTTTGACCAACCAAGAACTCCTTTCTGCAAATTGAGCTATCATGGAGCTTCTTGGTCTTCTCTTTGTAGAACTTGGAATTCTCATAGGCCTCCAAACGGATCTCATCTAGCTCACTCAACTGCAGCTTCCTCTCCTCACCCGCTTGATCAAGAGCTAAGTTACATTGCTTCAGAGCCCAATATGCACGGTGCTCTATCTCCACAGGCAGGTGGCACGCCTTACCAAAGACAACCCGATAAGGTGACATCCCTATGGGTTCCTTGTAAGCAGTCCGATGGGCCCATAAAGCATCCTCCAATCGTGTGCTCCAATCCTTTCTATTAGGCTTCACCATCTTCTCCAAAATCCGCTTGATCTCTCTGTTTGAAATCTCAGCTTGCCCATTGGTTTGGGGGTGATATGGTGTAGAAACTTTGTGCACAACCCCATACTTCTTGAGCAAAGCTTGCATGGATCTATTGCAGAAGTGTGTGCCTTGATCACTGACTATGGCTCTAGGTATGCCAAACCTGCAGAGGATATTAGACCTGACAAAATCTACAACAACCTGAGCATCATTAGTCCTGGTGGCCTTAGCTTCCACCCATTTGGATACATAATCCACAGCAAGTAAGATATAATAAAAACCAAAAGAAACAGGAAAGGGACCCATGAAATCTATACCCCATACATCAAACACCTCACAGAACAACATAGGTTGTTGCGGCATCTGTTGCCTCCAAGATAGGGTGCCTCCTGCCCTTTGACATTGCTCACATGAGCTGCAGATTTTGCTTGCATCCTTGAAGATGGTAGGCCAATAAAATCCAGAATCCAGCACCTTTCGTGCTGTCCTTTGAGTGCCAAGGTGGCCTCCAACTGGTGAAGCATGGCAAAATTGGAGAACCGATTGGATCTCCTGGTCTGGAATGCACCTGCGAATGACCTGATCGCTGCAAAAACGCCACAAATAGGGGTCATCCCATACATAATACTTGGCATCGCTCTTCAATTTGTCTCTTTGAGCTTTGGATGCCAAGGGTGGAAAAACAGAAGCAACTATATAATTTACAATATCAGCAAACCAAGGAGTAAGGGGAGGGGGATGTGAAACATGCAAAACTAAAAGCTGCTCATCCGGGAAGTCATCCCGGATAGGAAATGCATCCTCCTCTCTCTCTATTCTGCTCAAGTGGTCTGCGACAAGGTTATGTGCACCACTCCGATCCTGAATCTCAAGATCAAACTCTTGGAGGAGCAACATCCATCTAATCAACCTAGGTTTGGAATCTGTCTTTTTCAAAAGATACTTCAGAGCAGCATGATCAGTATACACCACAACCTTAGAACCTAATAGATATGATCTAAACTTATCAAGTGCAAAGACAATGGCTAACAACTCTTTTTCAGTTGTGGTGTAATTAACTTGTGCTGAATCTAAAGTCCTAGATGCATAATAAATCACATGAGACATCTTACCAACCCTTTGGGAGAGAACTGCTCCCAAAGCATAATTCGAGGCATCGGTCATGAGCTCAAATGGGAGAGTCCAGTCAGGTGGTTGGATGATGGAAGTGGTGGTGAGTGCTCTCTTTAGATCATCAAATGCCTTCTTGCATTGGTCTCCAAACTCAAATGTGGTATCCTTTTGAAGCAAGTTGGATAGTGGAAGGGCTATCTTGCTAAAGTTCTGAATAAACCTGCGATAGAAACCTGCATGGCCAAGAAAAGAACGCACCTCTCGCACGCAAGAGGGGTAAGGCAAATGTGATATTACATGCAGCTTAGCAGGGTCAACCTCTATGCCCTTATGCGAAATAATGTGCCCTAAGACTATGCCGTGTTCTACCATAAAATGACATTTTTCAAAATTCAAGACAAGGTTAGTCTCAATGCACCTATTAAGCACCTTAGACAAACTATCAAGACATGCATCAAAAGAGGAACCATATACACTAAAATCATCCATGAAGACCTCTATGCAATGCTCAAGTAAGTCATTAAAAATACTCATCATACATCTTTGAAAAGTGCCAGGAGCATTGCATAGGCCAAAAGGCATCTTCCTATAAGCAAATGTACCAAAAGGACAGGTAAATGTGGTCTTATGTTGGTCCTCTGGTGCAATACAGATTTGGAAATAACCAGAGAAACCATCTAAGAAGCAATAGTGAGATTTACCTGCCAGGCGCTCCAACATCTGATCAATGAAGGGAAGAGGAAAGTGATCCTTGCGGGTCGCCTGGTTGAGCTTCCTATAGTCAATGCAGACTCTCCAACTGTTCTGCACTCTAGTGGGAATCAGCTCATCCTTCTCATTTTTGACAACTGTCACCCCAGACTTCTTGGGAACTACTTGAACCGGGCTTACCCAAGTGCTGTCTGAAATGGGGTAGATAATACCAGCTTGCAGCAACTTGGTGACCTCTTTCTTCACCACATCAAGAATCTGGGGGTTCAAACGTCTCTGGGGTTGTCTCACTGGTTTAGCCCCATCATCCAGTAGAATCCGATGCATGCACATGGAGGGGCTAATACCAGGTATGTCTGCCAAAGTCCATCCTATTGCCTTTTTGTTTGCTCTAATCACATCCAGCAGTTGCTTCTCTTGATCAACAGAAAGGGAGGTAGAGATGATCACTAGAAGTTTCTGCTCAGCCTCCAAGTAAGCATATTTGAGATGAGGAGGAAGGGGTTTCAGGTCCAATAAAGGTGCCTACTTCACAGATGGAACTAAAGGAGCAGCAGAATTGGATTCTGCCGCCTGCACCTGAACAAATGGATTACACTCATGCATAACAGAAATGGGGTTAGGGTTAGCATGATCTGAATCTATATCATATGAATCAACAGATGCAGTAGCAGAGATTTAAAAACTGGTCAATTTCAATGCATGCAGTGCACATTTCAGAATCAGAACATGCAGAACAAGTAAATGAGCTAGTGAAAGATGGCAAATCATAATCATGCAAAAAGTCTAGAACATGCTCATCAATCAGATCATCAATCAAGTCAACATGAAAAACAGAGTGGTCATCAGAAAAATGTTTCATAGCAGCAAAAATATTGAATCGAACCACACTGTCATCAAATTCCATGGAAAGTGTACCTGCATGCACATCTATCTTGGTTCTGGCTGTTTTCAAAAATGGTCTCCCTAATATGATAGGGACAGCACTACGAGAGGTGTCCTCTTCCATATCAAGAATATAAAAATCAGCAGGAAAGATAAGCTCTTCAACCCGAACCAAGACATCCTCTATCAAACCTGCGGGGTAGGCAGTAGATCTATTTGCCAAATGAATAACCACACCCGTAGGTTGAAGGGGGCCAAGTGAAAGAGACTTGAAAACAGACATAGGCATAACATTAATAGATGCTCCTAAATCTAGCAAAGCATTCTCAAATTTAGTATTACCTATGATACAAGGCACAGAGAAAGTTCCAGGATCCTTACACTTTTCAGGAATATGAGGGACGGGTTTACCTATAAGAGCAGAGACATTTCTTCCCATGTTGATCCTCTCATTGCCCTTGAGCTTCCGTTTGTGTGTGCATAAATCCTTCAAGAACTTTGCATACCTTGGAATCTGCTTGATTGCATCAAGAAGGGGTATGTTGACTTCCACCTTCCTGAATGTGTCAAGTATCTCTTTGTCAATCTCTTCCATTTTCTTGCTTTGAGTCACCCCCCTTGGTGGGAAAGGAAGAGGAATGGGGGGTGGTTGTTGGGCACCAGCAGGTGTTGTGCTTGTGGAAGGCTGAGCTGGATTGGATTTTCTGGTACTTGTGTGCTCACTATCCTCGACCATTTGGCTCTTCTTGTTGGTTGAAACTAGATCATCTTTGTTGAGGTCAGATTCTGGCGTGGGTGTGACAATCTGCTTCCCTGACCTTAGACTAATGGCATTCACATTCTGGTTTGGATTGATCACTGTTTGGGATGACAACTTGTTAGAATTCTGAGATTGCATAGTGTTGATTGCTGTTGCCATCTGTCCCATCTGATTGGTCAAAGATTGAATGGAGGCCTCTTGTCTTTGAATGGATGCTCTAGTTTCCTGTTGGAATTGGAGATTTTGCATGGTCATCTGTTTCATCAGCTCTTCCAATGAAGGCTGCTGCTCAGTACTAGGAGCTGGTGGTGCAGAATTAGCCTGTTGTTGTCTCTGTTGCTGGACTGGAGGAGGTACATATGGTGGTCTAGAATTGTTCTGAAATTGAACCTGTGAAGGTTGCTGCTGATCAGACCATCTCAGGTTGGGATGGTTCCTCCAACCAGAGTTGTATCTATTGGTAGAGAGATCAAAGTTCTGTGGCTGCTGATTTCTACTGTTGAAGATATTGGCGGCATATGCCTCAGGTTGGTCAGCACCAGTCGTGGGCTGCTGCTGCACAGAAGGGCATGCATCTGTGGGGTGCTCAGCGGATGTGCATATGCCACATAATCTAGCAAGCAGGGACAACTTCTTCTGGTTGATGGCCAATTGAGTGACCAAAGTTGTAAGTGAATCTATCTTCTGTTCAAGCTTCTCAACCTTACCAGAACTTGTGCCAACATCATTCACTCCTCTCACTATGATTGCATCGCTGTTGCCCCTTGCATGGAATTGTTGACAATTGGAAGCCATCTTCTCAATCTTGACTCTGGCTTCTAAAGGTGTCATGTCTCCTAGGGCACCACCACTTGCAGCATCAAGCATGTTTCTCTCCATGAGGTTGAGACCTTCATAGAAATATTGAATAAGCAGCTGCTCTGAGATCTTATGGTGGGGGCAGCTCGCACACAGTCTCTTGAATCTCTCCCAATACTCATAGAGACTTTCTCCACTTTGTTGCCTGATGCCTGATATATCCTTTCGGATTGCTGTTGTTCTGCATGCAGGGAAGAATTTCTCCAAAAATGCCCTCTTCAGGTCATCCCAGACTGTGATAGAACCAGGGGCCAGATCGTACAACCAATCCTTGGCTAGCCCCTCTAGGGAGTGTGGGAATGCCTTAAGACAAACATGATCCTCTTGCACATCATGTGGTTTCATAGTAGCACAGACAATATGGAATTGCTTGAGATGTTTATGAGGATCCTCACCTGCAAGACCATTAAACTTGGGCAACAAATGAATTAGTCCAGACCTTAGCTCATACGGGTCATCGGGATACTGGATGCACAAATCTTCAATAGTGAAATCAGGTGCAGCCAGCTCCCTCAATGTCCTCTCACGTGGTGGAGGTTGAGCCATATTTTCAGAATAATCAGAATAAGAATCAGAATAAGAATCAGAATTTATAGGAATAGAAGAAAAAGAAGCAGACTCACTATGTAAAGACTCAATAGACTCACTACCTATGGACTGGTTCCTATTTTGTCTAACTAGTCTGTGATAAGTTCTATCAATTTCAGGGTTATATGGATGAAAGTAGCTTGGGTTGCCCCTAGTCATGTACTGAACAGAACACCATTAAGCATAGCAAACTGTCACTAATATACATGACCAAAATAGGCAACAAAATTTTTTATTTTTTTAAAATTTTTTTCTTTATTTTTTTCAGCACCCTAAAATCATGAAAACATACCACAAAAAGTTTGAGGACAAAATTCAAAAGGGAACCAAGTCAAACAATTAAATCAGAGACCAAAAACTAAGAAAATAAAACTTGTAAAATAAAAAAGAAATAGTAAAACGGCTTTTTCAGGATCCAGACGAAGGAGTTTTCTGACAAGGTGAGAAAAATCAGATTATTCAGAAAATTCCCTTCGATTTGATATAAAATTCGTCAAATTCCGAGTTACGGGTCAAAAGTTGCGACGATTTGAAGACAGTGCTGCTAAAACTTGGAAAATTTTTCTGGAACTCACAACCAGTGATGATCTGAGTGATCGTGGTGCCTCAAAACCTTTTTATATGATAAAAGTAGTGTGGATATAAATTTTCGTGCAAAAATTCCACCCACAACTATGTGAACTAGCAATCACAGAATCAATCAAATACACTAATTGCAACAAAATAGCAAAATAGCAAACAGTGCAACTTCAACCGGTTATCAGAATTGACTACTAGACCCTAAATCAGACACGACACACTATAATAACTATACTAACTACGACACTAACTAACTACTAATGACCTTTGGCAAGAACCGATATTCCTCGGCAACGGCGCCAAATTTGATCGAGGTCGTACCCGATACAAATAAAAACAGTTTAAGTATAGTACTAGGAAGTGACTCCTAGGTCGTCTCCCAAGGAATATCTTATCAAGCAAAAGGTCGAACACATAGTATGCATAGAAAACAGGGGGGGTTTTTTTATATTGAATATTGAATAATTGAAATCAAAACAGAATTAAATTAAAACGAAGAAACAGATAAGGAAAAGCGGATAAACCCCTTTGGCTCGCGTTCACAACTCTATCATCGGTCACAAAATATCAATTTCTTTCCTCTTCACTGTCCAACTCGTGAGAATTAAATACTAAGCGAAAATTCAATTCTCACCCCAAAACCCAAACCTCTAATTAATCATTAAAAGCCAAAGCATGGAGTTTTTACGAGTTTGCATAAATTAAGCATTCATACACATGGATTATCTCTATATAATGGAACTAAGCGAACCATAACATATCAATAAGCATGAAAACAGTGAATAAAAACGAAATAGCATTAAGAACAAAACCTCAAGAGTATGTGATACATTACCAAAGGGATTTAACCTAAGAGTTTAGCCTTCCATGAAGAAAATACCAAAAACGTGTAGAAAAGAGAAGAGAGAGAAACCCTAGCAGCCTCCACAAGCTTGGAGAGCAAAACTAAGCCTTCTCTATGATAGAGAATGTAAAAAACGTGAATGGAAGGTCTCCCCAAGGGTTTACACGAATTTGGCTTTTTTAAATCACAAAACGGGCCTAAATCATGGGCCCAAATCCTAAGGAAAGCTTATCTCTAAATTAAATCTAAAAATATCTTATAGATAAAATCTAAATCTTAAAAGATATAACTAAATCTCAACTAATCCTAAAGATAGATTACAATCTTCACTTCATCATATATCTTCTCTTCCAAAATTAAATCTTCATTCCCAAAATGTCCAAAAAGCCCTTGTGCCAAATATGACCTGAAAATAGAAATAGAATTAATTAGGCTAAATAATCCCAAATTAAACAATATTCAGAATAATAGTCCAATAAACTCTAAATCACTAAATCAAGCTAAGCAATGTCAAATAGGCAACAAGTATCAATAATAGGAGTAAAATAATGCAAGTAAAAATAGAAAATAAAATGCTCATCACCGAGCTTGTGGCGGATCCCCCCGCGGGAACTCAGTTCGAGATCGGGATACTCTTTCAGTTTCATCATCCGAGCACAAAAGAGCACTATCAACCATCCGCAACACTCTTCCGACGGAAGGCCACGCCTGCAAGCATGTTTCTACCTCATCACCAACTCAGCACTGATCTGACGGACGCAGAAAGGACCTCAACTCGGCACAGAGTCTCTATGACTCTTCCCGAGTTGGGGGGCTTATGTGGCGGATCGACTTCTCCTAACCCGCCTTGCTATCCTTTGCTAGCCTTGAGCACATGATTGTGGACTAGTACTCAAACCCTTCCTAGAAGGTGGGGGGTACTTAGTTCTATGATGCTTAGTGTTATGCCTTCTTTCTCCTAACTCGGCTCGAGACTCACAAAATCTCGCCGAGCTGGGGGGCTTATGTGGTGGACTTGGGAAAAGGACCTAAACCAAGACCTCGGAGCAAGGCTCAAATAGCCTTGACCGAGCTGGGGGGCTTATGTGGTGGACTCGGCCTAGCCGAGCTCCACGTGGCCCTCACTCAGGACCTGAGGACCCTTCAGCAGGCCCTCTATATGCTTGGCCGAGCTCAAGGCTCAACGGCCGAACAGACATCAGACACGGGCCGATATCATGCTCTCACCCCTCTGTGCTCTGGGCCGAGCTCAAGGCTCAACGGCCGAACAGACACCAGATACGGGCCGACCTCATGCTCCTACCCAGGTCCGACTTCCGAGTCCGACACCGCCCAGAGTCTGACACTTCTCCCAGAGTCCGACACCTTGGACAGGATGACGTGTCTCGCCTTATCCACAAGGACAGCTCATCCACTCATAGCTCATTACAGGCTGGCCCTACTTGGGCTTCAAGCAAGCCCATTAGGGCAACCAGCTCTCCTATATATATCCCCCTCTCCCTAGGGGCTAAGGTAATGTCTCTCTAAACCTAAGAACTACGTGTGGCTTGATTCCCCTCTCATGGGATACGTAGGACCGGGGTCACCCTCGTCAGCTGC
Organism: Crotalaria pallida; assembly: GCA_037953625.1. Lineage (NCBI taxonomy): Eukaryota > Viridiplantae > Streptophyta > Magnoliopsida > Fabales > Fabaceae > Crotalaria > Crotalaria pallida. The sequence goes on from CM075653.1 coordinate 79,835,662, forward strand.
AACAACCCCCAAACACCTCATGTGGTGCTTCCGGCCTAGGGACATCACAGCGGGTAGTACCTACTACCGGCATTGGCAGAGTGCTCAAGACCAGAAAACTAACCCCTAGATTTATAGGACCCTATCAAATCCAAAAACGTGTAGGACCTGTAGCCTACCAGATAGCCTTACCCCCTATGTTTTCAAACCTACACAATGTCTTTCACGTATCTCAGCTAAGAAAGTATATTAGTGACCCAACCCACATTGTTGAGCCTGACTCGATACAACTCAAGGATAATCTTATGTATGAAACGTTGCCTCTGCGGATCGATAGCCGCAGTATTAAGACGTTGAGAGGAAAAGAGATTCCGTTGGTCAAAGTAATTTGGAGTCAAGATCATGGGGAAGATGCTACTTGGGAACGCGAAAGTAGCATGAGGGAATCATACCCTCACTTGTTTGAATCAGGTGCATATTTCTCGGGGACGAGAAATCTCTAAGTTGGGGAGGATTGTGAGACCCGCAATTTTTCCCAATTTATTTTAATATTTTATTTAAGTCACATTTATTTTAAGAATAATTTAATAATAATTGTCTTTGGTTGATTTTTAGTATATATATGTATATATATAGCGGTAATATATATATATGTATAATAATTATAATTTTGTGTAATAAAAAAAAATTATTTTCAGTGTGAGATTTTATTTATGGATATTTAATAAATATTTTAATCGTATTGAAATAATTTTAATTAAGGTTTTGACAAAAAAGTGAATTTTTGGGTTATAGAGCTATAACTTCAAAAATTCATATCTTTTTAACCGTAAGTCCAAAAAATATGAATTTTATACGAATACGATCGTGTCGAAATGTAGTATTTTAATATGTAAAAATAAAATTTTTATTTTAACATTTACGAAAAAATACTGTACAGTAGGTAGAAAATCGAATTTTGGTACTTTTAATTAAGAAAAATTATTTTGGGCCATAAAATAATTTAGTGGACTATAAAATATTTTTATTGGTATATTTAAATAATTATCTTAGTGATGTTTGACTGCACAGTCCATATCTAAGTATTTTCTGAATTATTTTCTGATTTATTTAAAATGATAGTTTTAATGTGATTGGTTAATAGTGAAGGCACCTCCAAAAGGAACAAATGGAAAATTTTCTCTTCCTTTTTATATATATGTGCCGTCCATATAATAGTAGGAGGAGAGAAGAAAAATTCTGGAAATTGTGAGAATAAACCATGAATTAAAAAGAATTTAGGAATCAACAAAATCTCATTTATTGTAAAGGTGTGTTCCAATGTGCATGAATTAATTTTGCTGAGTCATGGTGAGTAAGGGGGGCTGAATTTTGCTTCTGAAAATTGAAGGAAAATGCATCTTCATCACCTATAAATAGATGGCATTAGTTCTCACATTTTTCACACACACAATTCTTGATAATTTTACAAGAAAGAAAGAAAAAAAATCCTAATAGAAATAGAGAGAGAGAGGGACGAATTGGCTTTAGGAAGGAGGGAGGATTTGCTTTGTCACTTGAAGTCTTCTTTAGCTAAAGAAGTAGATGTAACCCAAAATCACTTACTCATTTAATCTTTTTTTAATTTGTTTGTTTTTATTATTGAGTAAAACCTCTAAATTCTTCTATGGTAAAGAAATAGCTAAAGTTCTAAATTTTAAAAATTTATTATTGAATATATGATATTGTTCTTGAGTCATATGAATTAAGGATGAGAAAAGGGACACAAAAAGGGTGTTTAAAGGGGTTTATCTCCCCTTTTCTTTAATTCTTAAGATGGCTAAAAAATTTTATGAGTATAATTAATTAATTTTCTGAGTTTATTTTATTTCTAAGACTATATTAATTATAGAGAATTTTGTATAATTTTATGAGTTTTGATTCTTTGTCTTTTAATTGTTTTTGTTTCTTTGTATTAAGGAATAATGATGAATAAGTAAATAACAATGGAAAAATATATTTTTCTTGTATATGTATATATAGGCCGTGACATATATTAGGAAGAGTTGATGGTTGATTTGTGTATTTTGATATATGAATTGTATTGTTGTTTAATAAAATAAAAAAATTGAAATGAATAAGAAGATTAAGATGGATTTTTATTTTTGCATTTTCTTTTATTCTGGACCATATATATATATATATATATATATATATATATATATTGTATGGTAATTGTTGCTATTTCATGTGAATTGAGTTTAGTTAAGTTCCTAAAAAGAATAAAAACAAATAAGTGTTTTCCTTAAAGTAAAAATGAAATGAAAATGATTTGTGAAAAATGAACTAAAAATAATTTTTGGGAAATAAAATAATTCTGGAAATTTTTTTTGGTGTTCTTAAATTTGTATTTTAGAAATTTTGTTTAATTGTTATTGTTTGATTGTATTTTATTTCCATTTGTTTGGGTTTAAGTTAAATAAGGACAATGAGTAAGGATAATAAACAAAAATGAAATTTTCTGGAAAAAAAATAAAAAAAAATAAAATAGGCCGTGAGGCCTATGGTTTTCTTGGAATAATTTTTGTAAATTGTTTGTTATTTGATGTGTAATTAAATTGTAGTTTATTGTTTAAAAGAAATAGAAACGAATGGGTAGTTGTTATAAATATATAAAAATATTGTAGTGTCCTGGAACACTAGATGTCCTTAACCCTCTAAGTGCTCAAGACTATGGAATCAGGAGCCCTAAAGAGGATCAAGAGTTAATGTGTGACTTATGGTATTTCTGCAGTTCCAGTTGGGAAAAGCAGGTTCTCCCTAGTCAACGTGTGTGTGCAGAGTGTCAACTTAGGGATGAGAGTCCGTCCCTGAAACCCTAGCTGTAATGAGCTATTTATAGGGTTTGGAGGAGGCAGATATGGGCCGTCTGGGCCCTGTATCAGGGTTGAGCTGAACCAGGATTCTGTGAGATAATATCGGAGGATTATGCTTAGAATCTGGATAGGATCAGCTGGAGATCTCATGTCTAGGCTGTTGCGAGAATCCAGGAGAGATTTGCGGAAGGGATAAGAAGCCTCGGTGGGTTTGAACTTATCCGCTTGCCGACGGTATGTCTCGATCTAGAATCTCAAGCCTGATGGATTGAGGACCGATGATGAGGCTCGGTTCCATCAAGTCCGAGCCTGGTCCTTTGGGGATGCTCGGAGTCCATGAGTCCGAGCGAGGGACGTTTATGCTAAGTGAACCGAGGGAAGTGCCCTTAGAAGAATCTTTTGACAAGGCTTAGATCCGTATCAGGTCGGCAGACCCCACAAGCCCCCCAGCTCGTAAGACTTTGAGAAGTCTGTGACGAGGTAGCAAGTGTTTAGTGTTGACCTTTTCGGATGCCTCGTTCCGGGAGTGTGTGACAGCTGTAACCAGGTAGCCCGTTCGAGGTGACGTTTTGGGTTCTCTAGGTACGACGCGTTCCATTGTAAATTGTGCCAAATCATTTCGAATTTTGAAATACAAAAAAGTGCCTTTTTGGTAACTGCCACGTCTCATCATGCGAGTGGTTGAGTGGTGTAATGGGCTTTTGATCCACCCAGGCCCATACGTGCATCGTGGGGGAAACCGAAAGGTTTTGGGGGTTTCTTTCGAATCCCTTGCACCCCACACTCACTTTTCATTCGTCCTATCAGATTCACACCAAAAGCTCCCAAACTCTCAAACTTGCTCCCTCACTACTTCTTTGTTACTCCCAGGAAACCAGAAACTCACTCCCTTCTCAAGCTTATTCCCGCCACTACCTTCACATCGCTTCCAGTTTTCCAGAGACTCAGAATAAAAAACAGGTAGTCTTTCTTCTTCTAACTCAAATACTCTATTTCTGGTTCTGCTCTTTTCTATTTGTTGAAAGGGTTTCGCGTTTCTGGGTTTTGCAGGGATTTTGGGGTTTTTAGTTCTGGGTAGTGTAGTGTTTAAGGGTTTGGATTTCTGAATCATGAGAGGTTGGAGGGAGTTGAGGAGAATTTATCATGAACTTTGTAGGAAATTAGGAGAAGAGCCTTCTAGTGATAGTGATTCGGACTTTTCTGGGGATTCTGGGGATTCTGGGAGTAGTGATGACGCAGTAGATCCTTCCTCTCCCCCCATCAGCCAGGGATCCACCGTGACAAAACCGTTAGATGTAGAATACCCCTCGGACCCCGCTGAAGAAAGAAAGTGTCTGTTGGCTTATAGGTTTGCTGAACGGAGAGCTCAGGTTAGGGTTAGTCCCGAGCGCTGTATAGTGGAAGAAGAGCCTTTGGGAGATCCGAGGAAAGAGGGGGGAAAAAGTCCAAGGCTCGGCCTTAACTTTAAAATTAAAACATCCGCTATAAAAAATCATAACGCCGAGCCTTTTACTTTTTCCCCAGATATGGTGGAGCGCAGGTGTGAGACCAATCCTGAAGAATATCCCTTGCCGCCAAATCATGCGCAGTATGATGAAGTCTTTGATCGGGAGGTGCTTGGAACGAGGCCTTCATTGCTGACGAGGAATAGTTTGAACCATCTTCGTCCACTTCTCACACCTCTGAGAGAAGATGGGAATGCCTCAGACTTCGTACTAAGGCACATGGGCATAGACGACCGGATATGCCTCCAAATACCGGAAAATCGACAGCTTTTTTATTTCTACGAGGAGATAGCCACTAAGGTCGGAGTCCGCATGCCCTTTTCCACCCTCGAGATAGAGGTCCTGAAGCACTTAAACATAGCCCCGAGCCAACTACATCCGAGTGGTTGGGCCTTTGTAAGGGCGTTTCAACAGTTCTGCGACGCTGAAAATTTAGTCGCTACATTACGATCTTTCTTTTGGTTGTACGCCCCCCAAGTGAACAAGTTTGGCGATTCAAAGGGGCTTTGGGTGTCCTTAAAAGCTCGGAGTGATCACGCCCTCTTTGCAAAAGTAACCGATTCTTGGAAATCCTTTAAACCGCTCTTCTTTCAATACGAATACACTGGAGCAGAAGTTTGCTGGTTTATGGAACAAGTTGAGGCCGAAGGGGAAATTAAAGTTGTACCCCGGTTCCCTTTGAGCTGGTCGAATAGTATCTATAATCGAGGGGCCTCGTTATATCAATTTGATTACAAAACTGATTTAACGAAGGCCGAGAGACGATTGTGCGACCGAGTTTGGGAATACCTTGAGGCGAATGGTCAAATTGATACCAAAAAAATACTGCTGAAGAGGACACGAGCCGAAGTGAAGGACGAGCTGGGTATTTTTTTTTTGCTCGGTTTAACACATATTCTCTTGCAGAAAAAATGGGGAAGAAAGCCACCAAAGCTAAGAAGAGTGAGGCTGCCGCAGATTGAGTGAGTAAACTGGCAGCACGAAAAGCTGGTTTGAGTTCCTCGATTAAGAGCCAGTCTTCCGAGCCAACACCGGTGGTTGCCGCAGATCGAGTGAGTAAGCTGGCAGCACGAAAAGCTGGTTCGAGTTCCTCGATTAAGAGCCAGTCTTCCGAGCCAACACCGGTGGACAGACCAACCTTGGCTCCTCGTGCCGTCACCCCCGAGGTAATTCAGGCCATCGAAGGATTCCAAAAAATTGTCCAGTCGGATGCACAACAAGACGCTCAAGGTACCACCGAGCGACCAGCCAAAAGAATTCGGGTAGAGAAAGGTAAGGGCTTGGCTGGGGATTGGTTCAATTTGAGTAAATCCCATAAAGATACTTGGTTTGAGGAGGGTACCGAGGAAGCCGCTGTCAAGACTGTATGGGCCAAGAAGACTCCTGAGGGCTACTATGCAACAGTCTTCCCTCCCGAGGATGCACAGGTGATGGATGCCTGGCATCCTTCGACTTGGGGGAACAACTGCAGCACCCTGGTGAAGGGTCTTCTTCGAAGTGCAAGTGTTCTTCACTACCTCGGCCGCCGCGGCGAGGATGTTCATGCTGGGGTCGCCCCTGATGAGAAGAAGAAAAGGAGGGAAGTGAATGATCGGGAGGATTATTATCAGCTCCAAGTGGAAAGCCTTGAGAGAAAGCTTCAAATCCTGGCCAAAGAGAACGAGGAACTGAAGAAGGGAATGCAAGATGCTGAAGAGGCCAAGACCAAGGCCGAGGCCGAAAAGGAGAAAGCAGAGAAAACTCTTCAAAAGGTCCAAGAGGGGATGAGGAAAGCCGAAGAAATCTTGAAGAAGGCCGAAGAGGATGCTGCCATATTGCAGGAGGCCCAGGAGAAGGCTCGGAAAGCCGAGGAACTATTGAAGAAGGTTGAAGAGGACAAAGCAACTTTGCAAGTGGTAATGGAAAAAACTCGGAAGGCCGAAGAAGATGCCGCGGTAGCTCGAGAACAACTCGAGTATACTAAGGAAGAGGTTGCCGGACTCCGAGCCTCCTTGGACAAAGTGAAGGCACAAGCTCTTAAGCACAAAAAAGCAGCTGAAGAGAATCTTTATAATTGGGATCATGCAATTGAGGATTCTTTCTTTAATACCGCCGAGCAACTCCGCATCCTGAATCCTGGCCTTGTGACCAAGGGTGCTGACCCCAACCATGCTGTAAAGAACGGGCAGATCATCGGCACAAATGGGAGCCCCATAGACATGGGTAGAAAAGACCTTCCTGACCATTTGGCCGAAGAATTCGAAGAAGAGGGGGCTGAAGATGCTGAAGACGACGAGGAGGCAGACGACAAGTTTGATCCTGAAAGTGTCGTTCTTTCCGACGTAGAATAGATTTTTGCTTTTTAGCTTGTATTTGCCCCAATAGCTGGGTTAAACTCTTGTTGCTATAACTTGTTTGGAATATTTATAATATCCGTTTTTATTTTATGCTTCTTTCGGAACTTTTTGTTAAGAATTCAAGTGTTAAGACCTCGGAACTCCAGCACTTTAGCCGAGGTGGGTTCCTCTATCCGCGATGTAAAAATGATTTTAAAACAAATCATGTTTGAATCGGGAATCTTTCTAGGGTACTTGACGAGTTATAAGCTCTTGTTTGAGCTGTTTATAATCGTTCGCGTCATAAACGGTGGCTAATCGATTACGAGGAAAAGTACATGAAAACAATGAATTCAATAACAGCACTTTTATTCATTCAAAGCATTAACAATAAGTACAATGGGCTCGGAGTTCCACCGAGCGTACACCGTCATTAAAAATAAACAATCCTATAACAACAAGGGAAATAGTAAAACTAAAACAATTGAAAACGAAATTGAAATGGGTAGAAATTTCTAACTGAAATATGCTCTAAGTTTTGCCACGTTCCATGTGTTGTTGATGAGGGCACCCGAGAGAGTTTCGAGCTTGTAGGCTCCTGTTCCTGTTTTGGAAGCTACTCGGTAAGGACCTTCCCAATTCTGAGCCAGTTTACCATCCTTAGCATTTTTGAGGCCGATGTCAGCTCTTCGTAGGACGAGGTCACCTACCTCGAATTCTATGGGTACCACTGAGCGATTATACCCTTTCGCTTGCATCAGCTTGGCATGTTTTTCCCGTTCGGCAGCTAATCCCTGACTTCTTCTGAAAGAACTAGGTCCTCACACAGTAAAGTGTTGTTGAGGGGGTTCGGTTGTTGTAAAGCTCGGAAAGATGGGATGATCCTTTCCATCGGGATGACAGCGTCACAACCATAAGTAAGACGATAAGGGGTTTCTCCCGTGGAAGTCTGTATGGTGGTGCGGTACGACCAAAGCACTTCATGCAGGTTTTCCAGCCAATTTCCCTTAGCACCGATGAGTCTTTTCTTGATTCCCTGAATGATACTTTGGTTCACTGATTCTACTTGTCCGTTGGTCTGAGGATGCTCGACCGAAGAAAAGTAGTGTTCAATGTTCAAAGCGTTGACCAAGTCCTGGAATGCCTTTGTCGCAAATTGAGTTCCATTGTCGGTTACCAAGACCTGTGGCACTCCAAACCGAGCTATAACCTGTCTCTCAAAGAACTTCTGAACCTTGGCCGAGGAAATAGTTGCTAGTGGTTCGGCTTCGATCTACTTGGTAAAATAATCGATGGCCACTATCACCCATTTGAGCTGTCCTGGTGCGGTGGGGAACTGGCCAATCAAATCCATTCCCCACTGATAGAAGGGGTAGGGAGATGAAAGTGAATGAAGTTCCTCGGCTGGCTTTTGGTAGACGTCACTGTGGAACTGACATCTTTCACATTTCTTTACATGACCGATTGCATCCTGTTGTAAGGTCGGCCAGTAGTATCCTGCCCTTAGAATTTTCTTGGCCAACGATTTCCCTCCGACATGATGACTTCCTATACCTCCATGGACTTCTTCCAGTGCCTGCTTTGCTTCGGCGGGGTCTAAGCACCTGAGCATTGGGCCGCTGACCCCACGGCGAAACAGAATTCCATCGATCATAGCGAATTGGGAGGCTTTTCTGACAAGCTTTTTGGCCTCGGCTGGATCTGTCGACACGATTCCTTGTTCCAAGAAGTTTATGATCGGAGAGGTCCAACTTGGATCCATAGAAACGGAGAGGACAACGCTAGGTCCATGCACCATTTCTCGGATCAACGTCTTATTATTTCCAGGACCCTTTGTTGAGGCAAGTTTAGAAAGAATGTCCGCTCGGCCATTGCTTTCCCTCGGGATGTGGCAGAATTCGACCTTGGCAAACTCTGAAGATAGGAACTTCACCTTTTCTAAATATTTTTGTAGGATGGGTTCCTTGGCTTGATAATCACCCTTCACTTGCGATATTACCAACTGAGAATCACTGAAAACCTTCACTTCTCGGGCTCCAACTTCTTTCGCCATCCTCAGACCAGCCATCACAACTTCATATTCCGCATGATTGTTCGATGTCGAAAATCCGAACTTCAACGAATATTCAAGGGTAACTCCCTCTGAGTTCTCCAGAATTATTCCCGCTCCTGCTCCGAGCTTGTTGCTTGACCCATCGACATAAATGTTCCAATCCAAGTTTGAGCTCGTCAATGGCTCGGTAAACTCGATGAGAAAATCAGCTAAGACCTGAGACTTCATTGCTTTCCGAGGTTCGAAAGTAATGTCGAACTCGGAAAGTTCAATAGCCCAAGTCACCATTCTGCCTGCCAGGTCGGGTTTCTGAAGGATCTGTCGGATTGGCTGAGCAGTTCTGACCGTGATAAGGTGACTTTGGAAGTATTGACGCAGCCTCCTAGCCGTAATAACCAAACAAAACGCCAACTTTTCAACCTTCTGATACCTCAGCTCTGGTCCTTGAAGTGCTCGGCTGACGAAGTAGACAGGAGATTCTTTGCCTGATTCTTCCCTAACTAGAACCGAACTGACCACCGAATCCCCTACTGATAAGTATAGGAATAAAACCTCTCCTGTTGTCGGACTAGATAGGATTGGAAGAGAGGCCAGGTATTGCTTAAGGTCAGTAAAGGCCTTTTCGCATGCCTCGTTCCAGTCGAACGTCTTTTCTTTTTCCTTCTTCAGCAGTTGGTACCATGGCAAGGCCTTCCGAGCTGACTGAGACAGAAACCTGGAGAAAGCTGCTACCCGACCTGCTAGTTGCTGTACTCCCTTGATGTCGGAAGGGCTCTTCATCTCAAGGATGGCTCGGCACTTCTCTGGGTTTGCCTCAATTCCCCGTTTGGTGAGCATGAACCCGAGGAACGAACCAGCAGGAACCCCAAAAGTGCATTTTTCTGGGTTTAACCTCATGTCAAACTGCCGAATTCTATCAAGTATAACCTTCAAATCCTTAGCATGGTGCTCCTCCTTCAGACTTTTTGCAATCATATCGTCGATGTATACTTCCATTTTCGGCCCAATAAGCGGACCGAAGACCTTGTTCATCATTCGCTGGTAAGTTGCCCCAGCGTTCTTCAGTCCGAACGGCATGCGTTGTAACAATATGTAGCATTTTCTGTGACGAAAGAGGTCTTCACCTGATCCAGGGGATACATGGGGATTTGATTGTACCCCGAATAAGCATCCATGAAGGATAGCCTTTGATACCCTGCCGAGCTATCTACGAGTTTGTCTATGCAGGGAAGTGGGTATTGATCTTTGGGGCAGACCTTGTTCAGGTCTGTGTAATCCACGCACATTCTCCATTTTCCGTTGGATTTCTTGACTAGCACGGGATTAGCCAACCAATCTGTGTACACCACCTCCCTGATAAATCCCGCCTCCAATAGCTCGGACACCTTCTCTTCTGTTGCTTGTGCCTTCTCTGTTCCGACCCGCCTTTTCTTCTGACACACTGGCTTGGCGCCAGGATACACACTTAGCTTATGGCAGATAAAATTCGGATAGATCCCCGGCATGTCTGCTGAAGTCCAAGCAAACAAGTCTTTGTTTTCTACCAGCAGTTCCGTCAGTTCTCTTTCCAATTCCTCGGCAAGGCCGACACCAATCTTGACACAATGGGACGGATCGGGACCCAGAATTACCTTTTTGAAGTCCCCCTGAGGGGTTGGCCTAGTTTCATCCTCGTCCCGTACGTCAAGATCTGCCAAGTTCACACTTCCTTTGTTGAGTGGCTCCTTCATGATCTTCTCATCGTCATCCAGCTTCAGCTTTCCCAGGCTAATATTGTAACATTTCCGAGCCAATTCTTGTTCGGACCGTACCGTTACCACCTGGTCATCAGACCCTGGAAACTTCATGGCTAAGTGAACGGTTGATACAACTGCGCCAAATGATTGGAGTGCTGTACGGCCAAGGATGGCGTTGTATGCCGACGGTGCTTGTACAACTAGCCACTTTACCATCTCGGTTCGAGCAGACGGTTGTTCACCCATGGTCACTGGGAGATGAATGTGGCCTAAGGGAACAATGGAATGTCCCCTAAAGCCAATCAAACTGCCCTCAAATGGAGTTAGGTCAGATCTCTTCAACCTTTGCCTCTCGAACAGATCCAAAAACATAATGTCTGCTGAACTCCCCTGATCGACGAGAATCCTTTTCACTTCGTAATTACCGAGCCTGGCTGTAACTACCATAGGATCATTGTGATCCTGAATAATATCCGCAAAGTCATCGTCACTGAAACTGATGACAATATTCTTCTTTTTGGGCTTTTGGATCGGTCGGCTAGCCACCGAAAGGATCTGTCCCACATACTTTTTTCTATCACTTCTTTTTTCTCCACCACCCGCAAATCCACCAGCAATGGTGTTGATCAGAAACTCGTCACGACCCTTATTCTGCTCAGACGGTAGGGCGGGGGCTCCCCCTGCAGGTGGCGTAGGGCTTTTATTCCTTTTTTCTTCGGTTTTGGGAGGTGAATGACTTCTTCTTTTTGAACGCTTCCGCATCGCTTCCCCGATGTATTGTTGAAGCTTCCCATCCCTAACCATTTCTTCAATCAGATCTTTCAGTTGGGTACATGGATCGGTGGTATGCCCCCATCCACCATGATGGTCGCAGTACTTTGTCGTATCCTTTTGAGCAGTTTTTCTCAAAGCTGGAGGCCGAGTGATGTTACGCATCTCGGTATGCATAGTCTCACGAAGGATTTGACTCCTCGGGACTGTGAGCTGGGTATATTCATCATACTTGCCTTTTGGAGGCAGTTTTTCTCCTCTTTCTCTCTTGTCCTTCCTCCCCCTGTTTTCCCGAAAACGATCAGTTTGACGGGAATCATTCTGACGAGGGCGCTGTTCCAGACCCCGAGCCGCGGTGCTGATTCTATGGAATTCCTCCAAATTAACAAATTTCCTAGATCTTTCCCTGAGTTCGGCCATATCCCTCGGTGGTTCTCCGATCAGACAATCCTTGAAATCACCGTCTCGCAATCCTTGAGTGAGTAAGAGGACAGATACTCCCGATTGCAGGCCTGATATGCCACTAGCTTCTTGCTGATAGCGAGCTAGGTAATCGCGAAGAGACTCGTCAGGTCTCTGTGCGACTCCAGCCAATGAATGGTCCGACTTGGGTTGTGACATACTGGCTGTATATCGATTCAGAAATGCTGTCCTCAGCTCGGCCCATGAGTGAATCGAGTTGGCAGGTAGGGAATTGAACCATCTCAAAGGTGCCGATCCTAGAGTCATTGAGAATGCTCGGCACTTCATGAAATCCCCTCCTCCATAAAACATCATGGAGGATTCGTAAGCCGCGATGTGGTCCATCGGATCAGTCATCCCATTATAGCGAGGGATATTCTGATGACCCACATAAGTCTACGGGGTTTGAAATGCCATTATCTCAGCTATGAAAGGATGTCCAGGATGGGGTTCAGCAGTAACACGCCCAGGAACTAATCCCGGATTAAGGGGTGGGGGCGGAGGAAGGTTATTAGGGTTGCCGAGAGCCACGTTAGGGCCTTGCTCGGCAATTCTTGCCATGCTTTGCTGCTAAAGAGCATCGATAGCCTGATTCTTCTTTTCAATCAAAGAAGTTTGAGTCCTTAAGATCTCCATGATTGATTCCTCTCTCCTACGGGCCGACGAAGTAGTCATATAGGATCTACCTTGTGTTTCGGAACGTTCACCACCTTGAAGTGTTCCAAAACGACCCCTGGTAAATTGAGGGACTTCTCTGTTGGATCGCTCGGCACGGGAGTGGTCATGTCGAGTGGAATGCTCAACCCGCCGATCCTGACCAGTTCGTGATCCAGCAGGGGCCCTACGAGACCGATGTGGTCCAGAGTCCGTAGTATCGTGCCAATCTGAAACATGGCCATCCAGAACAGTGCGGGGATTGGATCGCCTTCCGCCACCTTCCATGCGGGGAGGAACAGTGGCTTGAATCACCGGAGGAACTGGAGGAACATCACCCTGAACTGGAGGAACCGGGGGAACGACCGTCTGATCCACCGGAGGAACGGGTGGAGTGTTACCCCGACTGCCCCCAGTAGGTCTTCCTGGGGCGATTCTATCCCTGACGTTTCCTGCGTTCTTAGGTGGCCTCCCACGAAGGCGACGGCGGAGATCCCCTTGTTCTTGGTTATCGTTGATGTTTGCCATGAGTACGGTGGAAGTGGGAATACTGGTTATTCAATTCCCACAGACGGCGCCAATGTAGTGTCCTGGAACACTAGATGTCCTTAACCCTCTAAGTGCTCAAGACTATGGAATCAGGAGCCCTAAAGAGGATCAAGAGTTAATGTGTGACTTATGGTATTTCTGCAGTTCCAGTTGGGAAAAGCAGGTTCTCCCTAGTCAACGTGTGTGTGCAGAGTGTCAACTTAGGGATGAGAGTCCGTCCCTGAAACCCTAGCTGTAATGAGCTATTTATAGGGTTTGGAGGAGGCTGATATGGGCCGTCTGGGCCCTGTATCAGGGTTGAGCTGAACCAGGATTCTGTGAGATAATATCAGAGGATTATGCTTAGAATCTGGATAGGATCAGCTGGAGATCTCATGTCTAGGCTGTTGCGAGAATCCAGGAGAGATTTGCGGAAGGGATAAGAAGCCTCAGTGGGTTTGAACTTATCCGCTTGCCGACGGTATGTCTCGGCCTAGAATCTCAAGCCTGATGGATTGAGGACCGATGATGAGGCTCGGTTCCATCAAGTCCGAGCCTGGTCCTTTGGGGATGCTCAGAGTCCATGAGTCCGAGCGAGGGACGTTTATGCTAAGTGAACCGAGGGAAGTGCCCTTAGAAGACTCTTTTGACAAGGCTTAGATCCGTATCAAGTCGGCAGACCCCACAAATATATATGAGCATGTATTTTTAGGTGGTTGTATGATTATGTGGTTGATGTGTTTGAAGATGTTAGTTGCTGGAAAATGTGAATTCTTCCTTAAAAAGATCTATTTTATATTTTGTTAAAACTCTTGTTTTGAGTATATAAAGTGATGTAATTACATTATATGGATGTTTTAAGAATTAAAAATGTTTTTCCTAATCTTCTAGTGTGGGTCGAATTATATAGGAGAAAGAAATAAAGTTAATTGAATTTTTCTAATTGATTTGATAATTTTTTTTTAGTATGTCTATGGAATGAATTACATGTTTTTATGGAAAAGATTAATTCTGGAAATTTAATTTTAATTCTGGAAAATTATTTATTCAAGACCCCAAATGATTATTTTTAAGAGTGTTAATAGTACTTAGTTTGTATGTGCAAGTATAGTGTAGAAACAAATAGAAATGGGTATTTTTGATTGATTAAAGTGATTTATAAAAAAATGTTAAGTTGCTGTCCAGAATTTATAAATAATGAAAAAGTAATGTTTTATTAGAAATAATAGTGTTTTAAAGTCTTTGGCATGAGTAGGAATTGGGTATAATTGTTTTGGATTGTTTTACTTAAACTTCTTGAACTAATGCAACTTTTACAGTGGCTGTACAGCAGATGCAAATATTTTATTTAGCTTAATTTTGATCATTTTATTATAGTAGAAGTTGTCATAAGAATTTAGGAAAAAACGGCATGTGTTTTCGACTTTCTGTTTAAGAGAAAATGAATTTTTAAGTTTGAGTATGCATGCTGTCCAAAAAAAAAATAATAAAAATGTGAAATGTGTGGTATTTATGTTATGACTTGTTCTTGAATGATTAAATGTGTAAATTTCATGCTAATCTTGAAGTATAAGTGTTTAGGATTAAAAGTGGATTTTTAAAAGTAATTTTAGAATACATATAAGTAAGGTTGTATATGTGTTTGAATGAAATGTTGTTTGTGCTTGTATGAAAATGTGAAGAATGATTGAAGGATGTTCTTGAAAAAGAAATATTGAGTTGATATTGATTTTAAAGCTTTTTTAAAAGGATTTTAGAAATGAGTTATTTTCTAAGTATTTAAATTTCAAGGACTTTGAGAAAATAATGTTTTCAAAGGTTGTATTTGGTTAAGTACTTTTAAGTTGGTATGAATATTTATAAAGGTTATTTTGTGAAAATGATTGATTTAAAAGGTTTGCAATTGGGGACGAATAGCGAGACCGAAAGTCAAGCCCACGTTAATTCATCGCATCAAGGTGAGAGAGTAGCAACCTTTAGACATAATGGCACCATGGTAATCATTAGAACGATTTCGACCATCTCAAAAGTCGGAATCCGGGCTACGTGTCAAGATACGAGACGACAATTGAGTGTAGGATGTTTAGTCGTCTTTCGTTGAGACAGTAACCCTATTTTATTATTTGATATATTTGTGATTATATTTGTATTACGCTCGTGTGAGTATATAAGAAATGTTGTTAAATGATTCTGAGAATGATGATGGATATGTTGTAAATGTTTTAAAAGAATCGTATAATCGAGGAACGTTGGAATTGATGAGAAATGATAGTTATGGGAATGTGGAAGGATCCTATGAGCAATTTGTGATGAGCTTGAAAGAAATACGAAATGATTAAGTCTTGATAACATGCGAAAATGATGCTTATGTACAGTGATGGTGCATCGTGGCACAATAACTTTGTAATTATTCCCCTTTGAGTGACTAATCACGTGAATGAGTGTGCCGTGATTACGTCTTGTGGATTCCGCTGTACAATGATGAAGCTTTGCTGTGGTCCCTTAGAGGTCGAGGCCCGTTAGAAGCGTGGCTTAGAATGGGTCGACCAAACTTAGGATTAAGAAAAGATTCTAAAGAACTAAAAAGACTTAAAAGACCTTAGGACCCAATCCCTTCTGACTACGTTGAGAGTGGAGTAGTGGAGAGGAAAGATACCATATACTCGGAGGTCAGGCATCCCTTCGAGTGGCGATTGCGATAGGGGAGGGCAATGATGGTGATTCGTCAAGAAGCCTAAGAGCACTTCCTTAGGTGGGACGATGCTACAAAGATCAAGGGCACCTGCTGGTCGTTGATCGTAGCGAGGACTACAACGCGAACTAGGGATAGAGCTGTCGCCCCCTTGAGCAAATCCTGGATGGTGTAGAGGGAATCCGAATGGGACTAGAAGCCATCGTTTTTATGAACTTATGAATTGATACTTGATTTTATTGTGCTGGCCAACTAGCGTGGTTTCAGCTGGTACGTACCCTTTGGCTTCGATGTCGGCATGGTTAGGACTCCTGTGCATCCCATCTGCTTTCCGAACTAGGACGAGGCTGGATATTGAAGGAGGAGATGTAGCGTGTGTGCTAATTTGCCTTTAACCCGATAGCTTCCTTCCCTAATAATTTGATAATAGTGAAAGACTTGTGGAAAATTATAGATGGAATTCTTGAGTAATGATAATCATGATAAAGATGTAAGAGACAAGGTTATAAGAATAATGTGATAAAGAAATAAGGATATTATGCTTGTGTTAGTTCTAATGCGACCCATGGATTAAGCCCATGTCGTCGACGCTTTGCCCGTCTGGTAGCTAACTCTCTATATTCTTCTGTATGTTCTTGTCTCTGTTTATGGTAAATAAATTAGATGGAGGACCGAGTAATTCAAGTGGAGATGTCTCCTTTAATGGGGGGACAATGGCATAGGACTGCAAACGGATGGATCTGGGAGGGACCAACAAGACTCACCATTACCGATCGAGATCACGTACTACGAGGAGTAGCCACAGATCATGAGGAAGTGCGATATCGCCTGAGGGATCTTATGCCGGATGGACCTCAGGCTTTCCATGATGCTCCACCCGCTAATCACAATGTTGGTGAGGAGGAGGACCCAGAAGAAGACCCAGAAGAGGAGGAAGATCCAGAAGAGGACTTAGAAATAGAAGAAGATCCGGAGGAGGACCCTGACGAGGATGCGCATGATGACGAGTAGCTTAGTTCTTAGTAGTATTGATCTCTATTTGTTTTGAGTCTTGGATAACGGACCCTTTGATTATCATTATGTAACCCCAATGGAAGTTTTTATCATTTCGCTATTTGATATTGTGGGATAATGGCTGTTAAGCCGAAACAATTTCTATGATGTTTATTTTGGAATTAATATAAGGATGATTTATTCCGCATTTTTAAATATTGAGTTTTGGGAATGGAATGTATAGTGGCACTTCACTTTGGAAAATAGAATGGAGTTTGAAAGACGAAGGAAAACCTTTTTATGAAACAAAGTTATTGATAAAAGTTAAGAAACTAAGTTAGCTATGTAACCTTTTCGAAAACTAAGTTGAAAAATATTTTTGGAAACTAAGTTCATATACAAACTCACCTTTATATGATATCATGTAATAAATGTTTTTAAAAAAATGGCTCAAATTTTTAGTGAAAATTCGATTTCCAAATTGGGGTGTTACAAGCTGTGCTTATTTGTGCGAATCCATTGTGATATTCGTAATACACATTCAAAATAGCTTGTTGATTCAAGTCTTGGATTGTTCCCAAGCAAACCCTAAGTGGGCTTAGGGTATTGGAGTCTTGAGAGGTTCTCAAGCACAAGACTAAGAGGTTCTTAGCCCGGTGGAGCTTCTTGAAGGTAGTTCAAGGAAGCTCTGGAAGAGTTCTTCATCACCAGAATCAAATTGGGGTAGAAATCAAGAGTTTGGTACACTCTTGAAGGGTTAGGTTGAGTGAGGCTATCTCAATTAATCCTTGTAATTTCTAACAATTTGATTTATAGAAAAATCTCCTAAGGTGGTTAGGAGGACTGGATGTAGCTCATTGTTGGAGTGAACCAGGATAAAATTGCTTGAGTGTTGATTTATAGCTTTCATTTATATTCTTGCTCAAACAACCTACAGCTTTTCAAAGAAAAAGGATTTGTCTAATTGGGTAGTAAGTTCAAGGCAATTAAGAGTTTTTCAATTGTTAAATTCATTTTAATTGCTTGCTATTTTGTTAGATAAATCTCTGTTTTGTATTGGATTGATTTGAAGTAAGTTGCTGATCTTTTCATTTCTGGTTTAGTGTGTAGCCACCCAATTTTGTCCGAGGTCAAAAATTATATTTTGTAAATATTTTGGTTAATTAGATTTTTATCCTCAAGTTTTTATAATTGAATTTTATAAATAAAATAAAAAAAGAATTTGTTTGGACCCATTATTTTCTAATTTAGGTGTATAAAGTTATTTTTGGAATTTATTTAAACAATAATAAACAAAATAAAAAGTGCATTGAAAATTTTTGAGAAGAAAAATTAATTGAAAAGATTGTGTCCAAAATTTTGACAAAATCAATTCAAAAGATTGAAAATCAATTATTCTTTTTAAAAAAAGAGAAAGAATTTGATAATTAATTGAAAATCAATTTAGAAAATTTTGAGAATCATTTCAAAATCAATTAAAAATTTTGAAGATCAATTTGATAAATTGAGAATCAATTTAAAAAATTTTGAAAATCAATTTTAGAAATTGAGAATCAATTTGATTTAATTGAAGATTTGTTTTAATCATAAATATTTGAAAAAGATTACAATTGATTTTTGACGAATTAAAATTTTTTGACTGAAATCAATTTGAATTTAGTTGATGATATGTTTTATTTGGAAGGAGTTATCAACTTATTTTTTTTAAAAGATTGAAAATTAATTCAAAAAAAAATTGAGAATCAATTGAAAATCAAGTAAAATTTTTTGAATCAATTAAAGAGGATCGAGAATAAATTTGATTGAGTTGAGAATATTTTTTTTTCGATTGCATTTTTTTGATTCAAATAAAAAATTCTTTGGAAAGGATTATCCTCTTTTTTAAATGATTAAAATCAATTCAAATTTTGACAATCAGTTCAAAAGATTGAAAATCAATTAATTTTTTTATTTGAGAATCAATTTGATTTAATCGAGGATTTTCTTTTAAAATAAAAAAATATTTGAAAAGATATTATCATTATTTTGAAAAGATTTGAAATTGATTTTTAACGATTTTTTCTTAACTTAACTTCTACTATAAATAGAGGTTTTCCCTCACTTTGAAAAAAGATGGAGAGAGTGACAATTTTGAAAACACAATTTTAATTTCAAAGACACAATTTTTGAAGAAGCAATTTCTTTGAGAAAGGGAACGTGTGTGAAAACACTGGTGCTCAGTAATCTGTTACCATTTTTTTATTTCTCGATTTCTGTGCCTAGTATTCAAACTCCAACGTCCTCTGTTATTTTTTTCCCTTTCTCGATTTTTGTGCCTAGCTTCAAGTTCGTTCAGCACTCCAGTCTGTTACACTGCTTCTTGTTGCATCCGGTTTGTTTTTTTTATTTAATTAATTTATTTATTTTTAACTTTCCTTTTTATTATTATTAATAAATAATTAAATAACAATTTAAAATGTAGTTATTTTTTATTGTTATCTAAGATTGGTTGTGTTTTAGTGACTCAATTTTTCTCACCCAACTTTAATATTTGTGGTGAGATCTTTTGGACTTCTTCTCCGCACCAAAAATAAATATATAAAAATAATTTTATTTAAAATAATAATAAATTAAAAATGTAGATTTTTTTTAATTGTTGTTCTAAAAATTTGTTGCGTTTTGGTAAGTCGATTTTTCTCTCCCAAATTCAATGGAGAGATCTCTCAAACTTCCTCTCTGCACAAAAATATGTACACATAAAAAATAATTTTTTTATATAAATAAATTATAAACATTAAAAGACAAAAACATTTTTTAAATTTGTAACACTCCTTGTATATCATCTTACTTTATAAGAAAAGTAATAAGTTTATGAATACTTGGACTTGTTATTGTTGGAAAAAGATCTGAAAATAAGAATTTTCCCTTCCCTTGAAAATTCCTTTTCACAAGTGTTGGAAACCAACAAGAGGCCTAACAATCGAGTAGAGGGGGGGAGGGGGGGGGGGGGTGAATAGGAGATTGAAGCTAATATGGCAATTTTTCGATTTATTGAAAATTAAACTGATGTTGTTCGGTTTTAAAAGAAAACCTGAGCTTCTTTCCGAGCAGACAAGGTTAAATGATTAACCAATCAGATAAACAAAATGGTTAATCAGTTAACCGAGCTGCTTCAAGGTAGAGCTGGTTTTCGACTTAAGTTCGAAGAACAACACTCAAAGGACCGAGCAAAGAAAAATAACAGTTCGAACTTAGATAAATGAAGATTAGCGGAATTAACGTTACGCTTGGCAGCTACAGAAGCAGTAAAGAAAGAACACCAGAGATTTATCCTGGTTCACTCTCACCCTGAGAGCTAGTCCAGTCCCCTCTGAAAACCTTTCAGAGAGCTTTCACTAAAAATCGATTTTCTGGGTTACAAAGGATTTACAAGAGCCTACCCCTCTAGACCTATCCAGTCAAACGAGTGTACCAAACTCGTGACACACTACCCACAACAAATCGTCGACCAAAGAACCTCTTTGGAACCTTTACAAATCGAAGCTTTCTCGATCAGAGACCAGCTTCTCACAACAGCAAATACAACGAAGAAGATGATGAAAGTATATGGCTCCAATTCGAAACACTCTTCGAATATGATGAAAGATTGAATAACAAGAGTGAGTCAATTCTGGAAGGATTTCACAGAAAAGAACTGATTCGAACTTAGAGTTAAGATTAGAAAGTTTTAACTCTCTAAGTTCGTATGAAAATCGAATGTTCTTCTTCTCTGTGAGTTTGTGATTTCTGCTCTGTTTTTTTTTTAAAGTAAAAATGAAAGTTCAAGTTCTGAGAAAAAAAATGGTTGTCAAGGAATCAATTAACGTTGAAAACCCCCTCTTTTATAGTCTCCTCTTTTCTGTAGAGAAAGAGAGAAAGAGAGCTGTACGGAGATGGGGTTTCCAACGGTAACATTTAGACAGCAGAGCAGTGATGGTGACAGTTCACCAACCTTTGATTTAACTCATTTTGAATTTCAAACTTGTCAGAGCATAGGAGCTAAACCTAGGACTTCTACCCAGACTCAACAGTAATAAAAAGTACGGAACAGTTGAGCAAAGTCCGAAGGTTGAAGACGATGCATTGTTGAAGACGATGATCAGAGATTGCCGAGCTTTTGGCTTTGTTCGAGCTTGGTGTTTCTGAGCTTGATCTGAGCGTCGGCAAATAGTCAAGTTTAGAACGATCAACCCAAGCTTATTTATTCGATCAGATGTTGTGGCTGTTTCGAGTTTAATCCGAGCGAGTACCGAGCAAATCATCATCCGAGCTTACTGCCTTGAAATGAAGAACCGAGCTTGCAAACTTGGATGAACTTTGGCCTTGATCACAGGCTGAGTCAAATCCGAGCTTGAGCTACAAAAGCTGACTTGATGCAGGTAGCGAAGAACCCTAGTTTTCCGAGCTTCTACCGAGCCTCTTCCTTTGGCGGAACGCATACACAAAACAAAGATTCCGAGCCTCTGCAGAGCTTGTACCTTTAGCTGAATGCTTGCGTTGATAAGTTTGACTTGTCTAACGCTAAGCACAAGCCGAGTCTGTTTATTTGACATCATCAAAAGTTCTTTGATTCTGCATTATGAGTCTACAATCTCCCCCTTTTTGATGATGACAAATATTCTTTAACATTTTGTTGCTTTTTGTGTTCTCCCCCTGACTGTATGTTCTTAAGCTGATTGGACTTGGCACTGATTGAAATTTGCTCGAAAATACACCACATGTTGCACATGAAAATGCACTTATCAGACCTTTCTCCCCCTTCCACTTGTTGAAAGGATGTAAAAATGTGGAGCAGGAGCAGCTCGTCAAACACTCCCCCTGAATTTATGCTCTCAAAATCTGAAACATCAAAAACAACAAACACACCTTTCTCCCCCTTTTGGCATGATAAAAAAGGAGCCAAACATTAAGCACATTCGCCAAAAGAGAGAAATAAAAACTAAAAAAAGGATTTACACCTTTCTCCCCCTTTTTGAAAAAAGATTAACATTTTTCTGTAAGCACTTGATAGTAATGTACCACTTGTTGATTTAAAAACAAAACTATTCTCCCCCTTAAGACTTTAAAATGATAACCAAGGAAGAAAATTTTCATGATCATCGTTCTCCCCCTTTAATAGTGAAAGCATGCTTCTCATCCGAGAAGGTAAAAGGTAAAGGTGAGAATGACGAATAACATAATATGAAAGTTCAAATATTTAAAAAAAAACAGCACTCTTCTCCCCTTAGATAAAAATTTAGAGGAAGGGAAGAAGTTTTGAAGAATGTGAAGTTTCAGGAAATTTAAACAAATACACAATTGAATGTAAAGATCGAGACTATGAAGGTGATCAAAATTTATGATATACTGAAAACCAAGCTCATGCCGAGCACATGCTAAACTTATCCAGGATTCCGAGCTTGCGCTGAGCATACACTGGATTCGTCTAGAATGCCGAGCTCACGTCGAATTTTATAAAGAGTTTCCCTCGGCAAAGGTTTAGTAAACACATCGGCTAATTGATTTTCAGTACTTACAAATTCTATGACACAGTCACCTTTTTGAACATGATCTCGAAGAAAATGATGCCTAATTTCAATGTATTTTGTTCGAGAGTGATACACTGGATTCTTAGTTAGATTGATTGCACTTGTATTGTCACATTTGATAGGTATGTGATCTAGAATTAAGCCAAAATCTGATAACTGTTGTTTCATCCAAAGAATTTGAGCACAACAATTACCAACAGCAATGTATTCGGCCTCAGCTGTTGACAAAGCAACGCAAGCTTGCTTTTTAGAAAACCACGACACAAGGGAATTGCCGAGCAAATGACAAGTTCCACTTGTGCTTTTTCGGTCAAGCTTGCACCCAGCAAAATCTGAGTCCGAATACCTAATCAAACTAAGATTGGCATCCCTAGGATACCACAGACCAGTGTTCACAGTTCCTTTTAAATATTTAAAAATTCGCTTAACCGCCGAAAGATGAGATTCTTTGGGATTAGCTTGAAAACGAGCACATAAACAAACACTGAACATAATATCATACCTCTATATTTGCTCACATCCACGGCTTTACCTGACTCATCCTTGTCGAGATAGCTGGATGTGCTCATGGGAGTGGCAGCTTCTTTGCAATTTTATAATCCAAATTTCTTGAGGAGTGCCTTGCAGTATTTTCCTTGATGCACAAAGGTTCCTTCATCAACTTGCTTTATTTGCAGCCCAAGGAAGAATGTGAGTTCTCCCATCATTGACATCTCGAATTCACCTTGCATTGATTCAGAGAACTTCTTGAAAAGTTGATGAATTGTTTGAATGCCAAGGAAATTTGGGACACATTGAAGACACACTATGCTACTAATGATCTTCATGGAAGTGTTAGTGTCCACAGGAAAAAGGAGGAGAAGGAACAAGAAGAAAATGATATTGAGCATGAGATATCAAACTCCCTGGATGAAGACTATGATGATGAAACAGAAAGTGTGGGGAGTAGTTCATCATGTGATGAAGTTGAATTAGAGAGACTATTTGAAAGCTTCATGGACTCAATGGAGGATTCAAGGTTTTCGGATGAGGAATCAATGGCAGATGAACATGAAACATCCGATCACTTGGCTCATGAGGACCATGAGGTAACTTCAATTATTCCCTATTCTAAATTTCTGCAATATTCATTTAATGAGTTACATGATGATTTGTGTAACACCCCAAATTTCGTCTTCCGAATAAATATGTTAGTAAAATGGTTTTATAAATAAATAATAATTTCATATTTGATTTGGATATATATTCATTATAAGTATTATGTGAAAATATTTTATGATGAGGTTTTTCCATAAAATATTAAATTTTGCAATTAAGTCCTTGGGAAGGACCTAAAAACAATAATGGAAGGTCTTTTGGGGTTAAAATTAAATCTTGAAGGAATTACAAGATAATTTTTAGGAAGTTTAAGAAAAACCCTTTTATGAGAAACAAGGATCTGTATATGTTTTGGAATGCAAAAGTTTTAATTGAGAAAAGTTCAATTGAAATATTTTGTGGAACGTTTTGAGTCGGAGAATTTGAAAAAGTGTAAGAAAATTCCTTTTAAGTGGGGGAGAGTTCTCCCTAATTTTGTTTTGAAAAATAATAACATCAAAACAATTTGTTATGAAAATGTGGAATTTTAAAAGAATGAATTTCGGGGACGAAATTCCTTTTAAGTGGGGGAGTAGTGTAACACCCCAAATTTCGTCTTCCGAATAAATATGTTAGTAAAATGGTTTTATAAATAAATAATAATTTCATATTTGATTTGGATATATATTCATTATAAGTATTATGTGAAAATATTTTATGATGAGGTTTTTCCATAAAATATTAAATTTTGCAATTAAGTCCTTGGGAAGGACCTAAAAACAATAATGGAAGGTCTTTTGGGGTTAAAATTAATTAAACAAAGTTTTTAGTGAAAACTGGTCACAATACTCGAGTATTTTTTAAAATACTCGAGTATTCTGGTCAGTGTTGCACGAGTTAGTGCGTTTGCTGAGTCACCACTCGGAATACCTCACGAGTTGACACGATTGCAACTCAGCAACACGCCCTTGGACTCGTGTCGTTGTGCATGAGCTTCATGGATGGCTATTTAAGCCATGGTTGATGAATCAACCAACCCTTTTGCTCAAATTCGTGAAGTATTGTGTGTGTTAGGGTTTCCGAATTGATTCAATCGACTCCCTCTCTCTGGGTTGATTCGAACCACAAATCATACACCAATACAAAGCTCACATCTCGAGCTTTGTATAGACACCAAGATTGTGAGCTGAGAGTGAGTAGATTGGAAGAGTCGAGGCTTAGAAGTTGGGGTCTGTTTGCTGTATCAGGTTCCTGGAGCTTACTTTGGAGCTTGATTTTGGTAAGCTCAGGTAACCTCCTCATGTGAATCTTGTTTCTTTAGCTAGTGCGAATTGTAGAGATTATATAGAGACTGATTTCCCCAATTTTTATGGCTGTTTCATGCATCAACCAATTCAATCTTGGTGCTCTGCTGAAACTGCTCATTTTCAGTGTGGATTTTTGGATATTCAGCTTGGAAGCTAAGTTTGGGGTAAAATCTCTGTTGATTCACATATAAGAGGTAAGGGGGAAGTAATTCTTGCACTAGATAGAGTTTAAATTTCATTAATTGTGTTAGAAAGCCACCAAGAGGCTTTAAGGGTTTAGAATGAATAGGATCTTTGGTTTGGAGACCAATCCATGCTCTATGACTGTGATGAGCAACTTTTAAATCATGCATGCAAGCTTAAATGAACATCATTTCATGAACATTGTGTTTATTTTGAAATTTGAAGTGTTGAATTGCTAAATTGTATATTTCATGCATAATGGATTGATTCTCTATCAAATTGGTTATTGTAACATCCTAAACTTCGATTTTAAGGAAAATTATTGATTTAAAACCTTAGAAATAATTGGAAAAGTGATTTAATGAATTTTGCCAGATATGTGGGTGGTGATTATAGGTCCTAGGAGTCGTATAGAAGGTATATATGGCCTTGGGCAGGGTCATATAAGCGAGATCGGGAGTAAAATCGGCGTTTTAGGTGTTAGAAATCAACCGGAAAGAGAAAATTAGAAATTTATTATAGGATGCTAAGAAAATAAATTCCACCGTTGGATGTGAAGTTTATGGGGTGAAGAAGTATGTCTAAAAATTTGGACTCGATCCGACGGTCGACGAAAAAGTTACGGCGAATCGAAGGTTGGAAACCCTGAAACTCGCCCAGGCGCATGAGTCACTCGCCCAGGCGAGTCACTATTCATTTGGCGCACCATCCAGTGGGAAATCCGCCCAGGCCAGCCCACCATTCGCCCAGGCGGGCGCAACACCACTCCAGCCGCACCATTTCCATTTCTGACCGAGCCAGCTATGCACCAGCTTGGTTCTGGTGCAGTTCTCTCGCCCAGGCGAGGAAATGGCTCGCCCAAGCGAGCTGACGCGCACACTAGCCGCACCAGAAATTCTGTTGGCGCGCCAGAGCCCCCACCAGCACGCACCAGGTGCACCAGCAGCACCAGCTGGTGCTTGGGCTCGCCCAAGCGAGTATAAATCTCGCCCAAGCGAGTGGCGCAGACCAGATTTGATCTGGTGCGTCCAATTAGAACTTGGGGGCCAAGTTGTGGCCTCTTGGCCACACGATTTTGCTTTTCTTTGGCAAGAACAAGCACCCAACAACAAGAACACCACTCTTCATCATCAACACCATCTCTTCATCCATTTTCCCTCCATCTTCATCACATTCCAATCATCAAATCCACCATACACCTTTGATCTTGGGCACCCCAAACCCAAAATCTATCACACCCACCAAGTCTTGCACCATGGATATTGTTTGAAGCTCATCCTCTTCCTTCTTGGGTTCCCACGAATTGCACCCTTCTTCCCTCTCTTTGGATTTTCATTTTCTCATCATTGATTTGGGTAAGTGAGTTTCATGCCATAAGTATTTTCCTTTTCAATCAAACTCTTCTTAGTTCATGGATTTTATTCTAAAAGCCTAGGATTCTTGCACTCTTTATGATATAGGGATTGTGTTTCATGCCTTCCAACTCAAACCAAGACAAAGATAAGGATCATTCTTCTTGTGCTCTCTCAAATAGGATTGGGTACCATCATTTCATCATTTCCTTATTGAGGTGGCAAGCTCAAGCTTAGGGCAAGTTAAGATCTCCCTATCTCCAAGTGTTTGAGGTAAGGGAGTGGATTATAGTGAGCTTTGCCTTGTTCTAGTGAGTAGGTTCTAGTTAGTATATAATACTTGTTAGGGTTATGTGCTAGGGGAGAAAATTAGATTATAAATCCCTAGGTTATTAAATATGAAATTTGAATTAAATCAATATACATGATGATTGGATGTTAAGACTAGTAAAAGGAAACCCAATATTATGACATTGAATTATTTGATAAATGAAACTTGGATAAGGATTAAATGGAATTACATGAGGAATTGGGTAAGGTGATAATGAAGTTGATATAAATGAATTCTATGATTATTGATCTTAGTTGTATGTGTTGTGGAATAAATGGATATGGGAAGAAAATGAAATGGAAACGATTAAATGGGATGAACGTGAATATTTGTATCTAATTGTTAAATGAGTAAAATGTTAAGTATTATCAATTGTGGACTAAGGACATGGCTTATGAAATGGAACTTGTGAATATAGGAAACGGAAGTGAAATAATTATGTGTAAACAAAAGTAAAAGGATGATATATGTAAAAATTAAAATGATGGGTAAATCTAATTGTTGGACTATAAAAGAGAACTTTATTTGGTGTGATTGTGATAATTGAGAAAGGAAAAGAATAAGGAAAGATTTGATAATTGATATAGGGAATGGGTATGGATAAAGAATGAACGGGAAATGTGTGTAAGTGTATTTGTGATTGGATGTGCTGAGTTGTTTGTGTAAGATGGTGAAAATATGTGTTGACCTCTGACCTGAGGGACACCGGATTTAATAATGAATTAAGTGTTGACCTCTGACCTGAGGGACACCGAATTTAATAATGAATTAAGTGTTGACCTCTGACCTGAGGGACACCGGATTTAATAATGAATTAAGTGTTGACCTCTGACCTGAGGGACACCAGATTTAATAATGAATTAAGTGTTGACCTCTGACCCGAGGGACACCGGATTTAATAATGAATTAAGTGTTGACCTCTGACCCGAGGGACACCGGATTTAATAATGAATTAAGTGTTGACCTCTGACCTGAGGGACACCGGATTTAATAATGAATTAAGTGTTGACCTCTGACCTGAGGGGCACATAATTTAAATAAAGGAAATGAATGATGAAGTGAATAATGAAAATGAACATTGGAATGAATAATAAGAATGGAAATTTGGAATGAATAATGAATACGGAAATAACGAATGAGTTTGTTGTGCAATATGCGATTATATGCTTACTTGCTAGCTGTGTTTGACCTGGTGGGTTGTTATGTCTAGTTAGAAACTGCTTTCTATTTCATGTGCAATGCTCACTCCCTTACAGTTTCAGGTACGGAGACTGAGTTGGCACAGCCCCCGGCCGAGCAGGAGTACTTTCCCTTACAGGGAAAGTAGGGTTGTCATGGGTTTTGGAGGATATTATGATCTTAAGCCTCTCACACTATTTTGATGTAAAATTTTTTATTCATATTTCATGTGAGGCTTAGGATGTTCTATTTTGACAAAGTTTTATGTATTGGTTATGACACTTAAACTTGGAATTTTTCCGCTATTACTCTGATATATGTGGAGCCCATGGGGCCTTGATATAATGTAGAAATATAATATGAAGCCCTGCCGGCTATTAGTTGTCCATTTGAAAATTTTTTATCACAAGTTAAATTTTTGGAAAGTCCTAAAAACAAACGAAACTCCGTCCGTTTGACGGGAGATTTTCTTATGGATTAAAAGTAACTAAATGTTTTTCCTAATCAATTCATGAGTCGAAAAAGGAATTTTCAAGTTGCTATTTTTATTTAAGGGTAAATAAACCTAGGTGTTACATTTTATGGTATCAGAGCAGTTTCCCTCGGCCTTTGGAGAGTGGACTCACATCTCCAATAGTTATTCACCAAGAGAGTAACTGAAATACTTAGCTAAGAGTCTAAGACCAAGACTAGGAAGTTTATATTCTTATTTAATATTAAATGCTTAATTGTTTATCTCCTCAATGGCTTAGCAGTATGGCTGGGCGACGAGGTGATAATGATAGAATGACGGCGATACTGGAGAACTTAGTGCATGTGCAACAGGCCCAAACCCAGATACAGCAGGATCATGCAGCAGCTTTGGCACAAATGCAATAGAACCAAGCGTCAAACATTGCAGCAGCAGCAGTAGCAATAAATCCTCCACCAGCTCCTGTTGATTGGATGTCAAGGTTCAGGAAGAACGATCCACCTCGGTTCGAAGGGGGGTTCAATCCAGATGGGGCTCAAAAATGGCTCCAGGAAATGGAGAAAATCCTTCGCTCGCTGCAACCACCACTAGATCAGTATGTCAGACTGGTGGAATATGTTCTGTCAGGTGAGGCAGAACACTGGTAGGAGCATCAGAGGCGTAGTTTGGAAGCTGGTAATGAGGTGATCAATTGGGATCTTTTTAAGATCCGATTTCTGAACAAATACTTTCCGGAAGAAGTCAGGAGGGAGAAGGAGTTAGCATTCTTGAAGTTGGAACAGGGAACAATGAGTGTCGGAGAATACGCAGCTCAGTTTGAGGATTTGATCCGATACTCCGGAGGGTACAGAGATGCTGGTGAACGAACCAAGTGCATTAAGTTTGAAGCGGGGTTGAGTGCTGAGATCAGAACTATCTTTACTTATCAGGGCATTTCAAACTTGGCTCAACTAGTGAACATGACTAGTGCATTTGAAAATGCTCTAAAGCAAGAGAAGGCGGAGGATAAGAGAAAAGCAATACAGCGGACCAGCCCGATCAGGGGCAAAGGCCCGATGCAGCGAGCAGGCCCGCATGGGAATCCCAGGGGAGTGGGTCAAGCTGGCCAAGCAGTAAACACCTTTGGTCCTATTTCGACTTGTCAGCACTGTGGCAGGATGCATAGGGGATTGTGCTGGACATTGGGTCGAAAGGAGGGGTTATGTTTTCACTGTGGACAACCCGGACATTTTGCTTCAAATTGTCCTAAGAACACAATGAAGAAGGAGATTAATGCTGCTAAGGCACAGAAGGCCCGTGGTGGTCCATCACTGCAGAAGGGGAAATTATTTACCGTCGAGGGCGACGAGGTGGACCCAACTGACATGGTCGCAGGTAATTGATATTTGACGATTCCAGGAGTGATGCTTTTAAGTTCGATTGTTGTGGAGTTAGTTTTCCCTTCTATTAGCTAAATAGTGAGTTGGTGGTGTTTTAGAGACTAAGTGTTTAGAACATGTTGCATATCTGCCTTCCCAAATTCAAACCTTGTTCTTGTAGAGAACGTATGAAAGACCTTAGAAAGAATTCTTCAGTTTAAGAATTCTAGTATCAAGTGACCAACACTATGTTATGATGTTGTTATTTGATGTAATGTAAGGTTAGAACTGATCACCCTAATCCTTGTATTTGTTAAATGATGACATCATTGATAGAATCTGACAGTGATGTGTTGTTGGTAGACGTGAGGTTGGGATTGATCACCTCAATTCTTGCATCTATCAATAAATGCTATCATTGTAACCTTTGAAGTGAAAGAAGACAACCAAAGAAGTGACTTCCAAGGAAAATAATTCTTGTAAGTGAAGCCAACCTTACCCGAAACATTCGTTCGAAAGCTTCGCATAGAGTTAGAGAGTAGATAGAAAATAGTTCTAAAGAAAGGAAGTCTTGGTATATGCTACTTGTTCCAAAGTAGTATAGCTAAGTGCTAATCCCTTGGATGAGTTAAGAAAACCCTTCAGAAATTATTCTTAAACATCAAATCGACTAAACCGATCTAGAGCAATTTGACAATTGCTTCGAATCTTTTCCAGGATCTTAGATAACCGTTCATAAGGATAGCCGGTATTCGCCAGGAGACCTGTGAAATCCCTGCGTTAATACCAAACAATCTTGATAATTGACCCAGCCAACAGCAAGTGTCGTACCCTTCACCTTTGGTAGTTGGGTAAATCTTGGAACGGATATGGACTCCTTCCTTCCCCATCTTTTAGCATGAGATGAAATCGGGTACTTCGACAATAAGTGGGGGAGTATCTCTTAACCTAAGTCAAGTTCGGGCGAATCGAAAAGTGATGGAAGGAAGAGAAGGGAAGTAAAGACGGACATCATGAACTCTAATAATGGGATGATTCTCCAATTAAAGGAATTGGACGGAATTTCGGGGACGAAATTCCAATAAGTGGGGGAGAATTGTAACATCCTAAACTTCGATTTTAAGGAAAATTATTGATTTAAAACCTTAGAAAGAATTGGAAAAGTGATTTAATGAATTTTGCCAGATATGTGGGTGGTGATTATAGGTCCTAGGAGTCGTATAGAAGGTATATATGGCCTTGGGCAGGGTCATATAAGCGAGATCGGGAGTAAAATCGGCGTTTTAGGTGTTAGAAATCAACCGGAAAGAGAAAATTAGAAATTCATTATAGGATGCTAAGAAAATAAATTCCACCGTTGGATGTGAAGTTTATGGGGTGAAGAAGTATGTCTGAAAATTTGGACTCGATCCGACGGTCGACGAAAAAGTTACGGCGAATCGAAGGTTGGAAACCCTGAAACTCGCCCAGGCGCATGAGTCACTCGCCCAGGCGAGTCACTATTCATTTGGCGCACCATCCAGTGGGAAATCCGCCCAGGCCAGCCCACCATTCGCCCAGGCGGGCGCAACACCACTCCAGCCGCACCATTTCCATTTCTGACCGAGCCAGCTATGCACCAGCTTGGTTCTGGTGCAGTTCTCTCGCCCAGGCGAGGAAATGGCTCGCCCAAGCGAGCTGACGCGCACACTAGCCGCACCAGAAATTCTGTTGGCGCGCCAGAGCCCCCACCAGCACGCACCAGGTGCACCAGCAGCACCAGCTGGTGCTTGGGCTCGCCCAAGCGAGTATAAATCTCGCCCAAGCGAGTGGCGCAGACCAGATTTGATCTGGTGCGTCCAATTAGAACTTGGGGGCCAAGTTGTGGCCTCTTGGCCACACGATTTTGCTTTTCTTTGGCAAGAACAAGCACCCAACAACAAGAACACCACTCTTCATCATCAACACCATCTCTTCATCCATTTTCCCTCCATCTTCATCACATTCCAATCATCAAATCCACCATACACCTTTGATCTTGGGCACCCCAAACCCAAAATCTATCACACCCACCAAGTCTTGCACCATGGATATTGTTTGAAGCTCATCCTCTTCCTTCTTGGGTTCCCACGAATTGCACCCTTCTTCCCTCTCTTTGGATTTTCATTTTCTCATCATTGATTTGGGTAAGTGAGTTTCATGCCATAAGTATTTTCCTTTTCAATCAAACTCTTCTTAGTTCATGGATTTTATTCTAAAAGCCTAGGATTCTTGCACTCTTTATGATATAGGGATTGTGTTTCATGCCTTCCAACTCAAACCAAGACAAAGATAAGGATCATTCTTCTTGTGCTCTCTCAAATAGGATTGGGTACCATCATTTCATCATTTCCTTATTGAGGTGGCAAGCTCAAGCTTAGGGCAAGTTAAGATCTCCCTATCTCCAAGTGTTTGAGGTAAGGGAGTGGATTATAGTGAGCTTTGCCTTGTTCTAGTGAGTAGGTTCTAGTTAGTATATAATACTTGTTAGGGTTATGTGCTAGGGGAGAAAATTAGATTATAAATCCCTAGGTTATTAAATATGAAATTTGAATTAAATCAATATACATGATGATTGGATGTTAAGACTAGTAAAAGGAAACCCAATATTATGACATTGAATTATTTGATAAATGAAACTTGGATAAGGATTAAATGGAATTACATGAGGAATTGGGTAAGGTGATAATGAAGTTGATATAAATGAATTCTATGATTATTGATCTTAGTTGTATGTGTTGTGGAATAAATGGATATGGGAAGAAAATGAAATGGAAACGATTAAATGGGATGAACGTGAATATTTGTATCTAATTGTTAAATGAGTAAAATGTTAAGTATTATCAATTGTGGACTAAGGACATGGCTTATTAAATGGAACTTGTGAATATAGGAAACGGAAGTGAAATAATTATGTGTAAACAAAAGTAAAAGGATGATATATGTAAAAATTAAAATGATGGGTAAATCTAATTGTTGGACTATAAAAGAGAACTTTATTTGGTGTGATTGTGATAATTGAGAAAGGAAAAGAATAAGGAAAGATTTGATAATTGATATAGGGAATGGGTATGGATAAAGAATGAACGGGAAATGTGTGTAAGTGTATTTGTGATTGGATGTGCTGAGTTGTTTGTGTAAGATGGTGAAAATATGTGTTGACCTCTGACCTGAGGGACACCGGATTTAATAATGAATTAAGTGTTGACCTCTGACCTGAGGGACACCGGATTTAATAATGAATTAAGTGTTAACCTCTGACCTGAGGGACACCGGATTTAATAATGAATTAAGTGTTGACCTCTGACCTGAGGGACACCGGATTTAATAATGAATTAAGTGTTGACCTCTGACCGGAGGGACACCGGATTTAATAATGAATTAAGTGTTGACCTCTGACCCGAGGGACACCGGATTTAATAATGAATTAAGTGTTGACCTCTGACCTGAGGGACACCGGATTTAATAATGAATTAAGTGTTGACCTCTGACCTGAGGGGCACATAATTTAAATAAAGGAAATGAATGATGAAGTGAATAATGAAAATGAACATTGGAATGAATAATAAGAATGGAAATTTGGAATGAATAATGAATACGGAAATAACGAATGAGTTTGTTGTGCAATATGCGATTATATGCTTACTTGCTAGCTGTGTTTGACCTGGTGGGTTGTTATGTCTAGTTAGAAACTGCTTTCTATTTCATGTGCAATGCTCACTCCCTTACAGTTTCAGGTACGGAGACTGAGTTGGCACAGCCCCCGGCCGAGCAGGAGTACTTTCCCTTACAGGGAAAGTAGGGTTGTCATGGGTTTTGGAGGATATTATGATCTTAAGCCTCTCACACTATTTTGATGTAAAATTTGTTATTCATATTTCATGTGAGGCTTAGGATGTTCTATTTTGACAAAGTTTTATGTATTGGTTATGACACTTAAACTTGGAATTTTTCCGCTATTACTCTGATATATGTGGAGCCCATGGGGCCTTGATATAATGTAGAAATATAATCTGAAGCCCTGCCGGCTATTAGTTGTCCATTTGAAAATTTTTTATCACAGGTTAAATTTTTGGAAAGTCCTAAAAACAAACGAAACTCCGTCCGTTTGACGGGAGATTTTCTTATGGATTAAAAGTAACTAAATGTTTTTCCTAATCAATTCATGAGTCGAAAAAGGAATTTTCAAGTTGCTATTATTTAAGGGTAAATAAACCTAGGTGTTACATTTTATGGTATCAGAGAAGTTTCCCTCGGCCTTTGGAGAGTGGACTCACATCTCCAATAGTTATTCACCAAGAGAGTAACTGAATTACTTAGCTAAGAGTCTAAGACCAAGACTAGGAAGTTTATATTCTTATTTAATATTAAATGCTTAATTGTTTATCTCCTCAATGGCTTAGCAGTATGGCTGGGCGACGAGGTGATAATGATAGAATGACGGCGATACTGGAGAACTTAGTGCATGTGCAACAGGCCCAAACCCAGATACAGCAGGATCATGCAGCAGCTTTGGCACAAATGCAACAGAACCAAGCGGGAAACATTGCAGTAGCAGCAGCAGCAATAAATCCTCCACCAGCTCCTGTTGATTGGATGTCAAGGTTTAGGAAGAACGATCCACCTCGGTTCGAAGGGGGATTCAATCCAGATGGGGCTCAAAAATGGCTCCAGGAAATGGAGAAAATCCTTCGCTCGCTGCAACCACCACTAGATCAGTATGTCAGACTGGTGGAATATGTTCTGTCAGGTGAGGCAGAACACTGGTAGGAGCATCAGAGGCGTAGTTTGGAAGCTGGTAATGAGGTGATCAATTGGGATCTTTTTAAGATCCGATTTCTGAACAAATACTTTCCGGAAGAAGTCAGGAGGGAGAAGGAGTTAGCATTCTTGAAGTTGGAACAGGGAACAATGAGTGTCGGAGAATACGCAGCTCAGTTTGAGGATTTGATCCGATACTCCGGAGGGTACAGAGATGCTGGTGAACGAACCAAGTGCATTAAGTTTGAAGCGGGGTTGAGTGCTGAGATCAGAACTATCTTTACTTATCAGGGCATTTCAAACTTGGCTCAACTAGTGAACATGACTAGTGCATTTGAAAATGCTCTAAAGCAAGAGAAGGCGGAGGATAAGAGAAAAGCAATACAGCGGACCAGCCCGATCAGGGGCAAAGGCCCGATGCAGCGAGCAGGCCCGCATGGGAATCCCAGGGGAGTGGGTCAAGCTGGCCAAGCAGTAAACACCTTTGGTCCTATTTCGACTTGTCAGCACTGTGGCAGGATGCATAGGGGATTGTGCTGGACATTGGGTCGAAAGGAGGGGTTATGTTTTCACTGTGGACAACCCGGACATTTTGCTTCAAATTGTCCTAAGAACACAATGAAGAAGGAGATTAATGCTGCTAAGGCACAGAAGGCCCGTGGT
This sequence comes from Crotalaria pallida, assembly GCA_037953625.1. Lineage (NCBI taxonomy): Eukaryota > Viridiplantae > Streptophyta > Magnoliopsida > Fabales > Fabaceae > Crotalaria > Crotalaria pallida. The sequence continues at coordinate 79,870,452 of CM075653.1, forward strand.
GGTCCATCACTGCAGAAGGGGAAATTATTTACCGTCGAGGGCGACGAGGTGGACCCAGCTGACATGGTCGCAGGTAATTGATATTTGACGAGTCCAGGAGTGATGCTTTTAAGTTCGATTGTTGTGGAGTTAGTTTTCCCTTCTGTTAGCTAAATAGTGAGTTGGTGGTGTTTTAGAGACTAAGTGTTTAGAACATGTTGCATATCTGCCTTCCCAAATTCAAACCTTGTTCTTGTAGAGAACGTATGAAAGACCTTAGAAAGAATTCTTCAGTTTAAGAATTCTAGTATCAAGTGACCAACACTATGTTATGATGTTGTTATTTGATGTAATGTAAGGTTAGAACTGATCACCCTAATCCTTGTATTTGTTAAATGATGACATCATTGACAGAATCTGACAGTGATGTGTTGTTGGTAGACATGAGGTTGGGATTGATCACCTCAATTCTTGCATCTATCAATAAATGCTATCATTGTAACCTTTGAAGTGAAAGAAGACAACCAAAGAAGTGACTTCCAAGGAAAATAATTCTTGTAAGTGAAGCCAACCTTACCCGAAACATTCGTTCGAAAGCTTCGCATAGAGTTAGAGAGTAGATAGAAAATAGTTCTAAAGAAAGGAAGTCTTGGTATATGCTACTTGTTCCAAAGTAGTATAGCTAAGTGCTAATCCCTTGGATGAGTTAAGAAAACCCTTCAGAAATTATTCTTAAACATCAAATCGACTAAACCGATCTAGAGCAATTTGACAATTGCTTCGAATCTTTTCCAGGATCTTAGATAACCGTTCATAAGGATAGCCGGTATTCGCCAGGAGACCTGTGAAATCCCTGCGTTAATACCAAACAATCTTGATAATTGACCCAGCCAACAGCAAGTGTCGTACCCTTCACCTTTGGTAGTTGGGTAAATCTTGGAACGGATATGGACTCCTTCCTTCCCCATCTTTTAGCATGAGATGAAATCGGGTACTTCGACAATAAGTGGGGGAGTATCTCTTAACCTAAGTCAAGTTCGGGCGAATCGAAAAGTGATGGAAGGAAGAGAAGGGAAGTAAAGACGGACATCATGAACTCTAATAATGGGATGATTCTCCAATTAAAGGAATTGGACGGAATTTCGGGGACGAAATTCCAATAAGTGGGGGAGAATTGTAACATCCTAAACTTCGATTTTAAGGAAAATTATTGATTTAAAACCTTAGAAAGAATTGGAAAAGTGATTTAATGAATTTTGCCAGATATGTGGGTGGTGATTATAGGTCCTAGGAGTCGTATAGAAGGTATATATGGCCTTGGGCAGGGTCATATAAGCGAGATCGGGAGTAAAATCGGCGTTTTAGGTGTTAGAAATCAACCGGAAAGAGAAAATTAGAAATTCATTATAGGATGCTAAGAAAATAAATTCCACCGTTGGATGTGAAGTTTATGGGGTGAAGAAGTATGTCTGAAAATTTGGACTCGATCCGACGGTCGACGAAAAAGTTACGGCGAATCGAAGGTTGGAAACCCTGAAACTCGCCCAGGCGCATGAGTCACTCGCCCAGGCGAGTCATTATTCATTTGGCGCACCATCCAGTGGGAAATCCGCCCAGGCCAGCCCACCATTCGCCCAGGCGGGCGCAACACCACTCCAGCCGCACCATTTCCATTTCTGACCGAGCCAGCTATGCACCAGCTTGGTTCTGGTGCAGTTCTCTCGCCCAGGCGAGGAAATGGCTCGCCCAAGCGAGCTGACGCGCACACTAGCCGCACCAGAAATTCTGTTGGCGCGCCAGAGCCCCCACCAGCACGCACCAGGTGCACCAGCAGCACCAGCTGGTGCTTGGGCTCGCCCAAGTGAGTATAAATCTCGCCCAAGCGAGTGGCGCAGACCAGATTTGATCTGGTGCGTCCAATTAGAACTTGGGGGCCAAGTTGTGGCCTCTTGGCCACACGATTTTGCTTTTCTTTGGCAAGAACAAGCACCCAACAACAAGAACACCACTCTTCATCATCAACACCATCTCTTCATCCATTTTCCCTCCATCTTCATCACATTCCAATCATCAAATCCACCATACACCTTTGATCTTGGGCACCCCAAACCCAAAATCTATCACACCCACCAAGTCTTGCACCATGGATATTGTTTGAAGCTCATCCTCTTCCTTCTTGGGTTCCCACGAATTGCACCCTTCTTCCCTCTCTTTGGATTTTCATTTTCTCATCATTGATTTGGGTAAGTGAGTTTCATGCCATAAGTATTTTCCTTTTCAATCAAACTCTTCTTAGTTCATGGATTTTATTCTAAAAGCCTAGGATTCTTGCACTCTTTATGATATAGGGATTGTGTTTCATGCCTTCCAACTCAAACCAAGACAAAGATAAGGATCATTCTTCTTGTGCTCTCTCAAATAGGATTGGGTACCATCATTTCATCATTTCCTTATTGAGGTGGCAAGCTCAAGCTTAGGGCAAGTTAAGATCTCCCTATCTCCAAGTGTTTGAGGTAAGGGAGTGGATTATAGTGAACTTTGCCTTGTTCTAGTGAGTAGGTTCTAGTTAGTATATAATACTTGTTAGGGTTATGTGCTAGGGGAGAAAATTAGATTATAAATCCCTAGGTTATTAAATATGAAATTTGAATTAAATCAATATACATGATGATTGGATGTTAAGACTAGTAAAAGGAAACCCAATATTATGACATTGAATTATTTGATAAATGAAACTTGGATAAGGATTAAATGGAATTACATGAGGAATTGTGTAAGGTGATAATGAAGTTGATATAAATGAATTCTATGATTATTGATCTTAGTTGTATGTGTTGTGGAATAAATGGATATGGGAAGAAAATGAAATGGAAACGATTAAATGGGATGAACGTGAATATTTGTATCTAATTGTTAAATGAGTAAAATGTTAAGTATTATCAATTGTGGACTAAGGACATGGCTTATTAAATGGAACTTGTGAATATAGGAAACGGAAGTGAAATAATTATGTGTAAACAAAAGTAAAAGGATGATATATGTAAAAATTAAAATGATGGGTAAATCTAATTGTTGGACTATAAAAGAGAACTTTATTTGGTGTGATTGTGATAATTGAGAAAGGAAAAGAATAAGGAAAGATTTGATAATTGATATAGGGAATGGGTATGGATAAAGAATGAACGGGAAATGTGTGTAAGTGTATTTGTGATTGGATGTGCTGAGTTGTTTGTGTAAGATGGTGAAAATATGTGTTGACCTCTGACCTGAGGGACACCGGATTTAATAATGAATTAAGTGTTGACCTCTGACCTGAGGGACACCGGATTTAATAATGAATTAAGTGTTAACCTCTGACCTGAGGGACACCGGATTTAATAATGAATTAAGTGTTGACCTCTGACCTGAGGGACACCGGATTTAATAATGAATTAAGTGTTGACCTCTGACCGGAGGGACACCGGATTTAATAATGAATTAAGTGTTGACCTCTGACCCGAGGGACACCGGATTTAATAATGAATTAAGTGTTGACCTCTGACCTGAGGGACACCGGATTTAATAATGAATTAAGTGTTGACCTCTGACCTGAGGGGCACATAATTTAAATAAAGGAAATGAATGATGAAGTGAATAATGAAAATGAACATTGGAATGAATAATAAGAATGGAAATTTGGAATGAATAATGAATACGGAAATAACGAATGAGTTTGTTGTGCAATATGCGATTATATGCTTACTTGCTAGCTGTGTTTGACCTGGTGGGTTGTTATGTCTAGTTAGAAACTGCTTTCTATTTCATGTGCAATGCTCACTCCCTTACAGTTTCAGGTACGGAGACTGAGTTGGCACAGCCCCCGGCCGAGCAGGAGTACTTTCCCTTACAGGGAAAGTAGGGTTGTCATGGGTTTTGGAGGATATTATGATCTTAAGCCTCTCACACTATTTTGATGTAAAATTTGTTATTCATATTTCATGTGAGGCTTAGGATGTTCTATTTTGACAAAGTTTTATGTATTGGTTATGACACTTAAACTTGGAATTTTTCCGCTATTACTCTGATATATGTGGAGCCCATGGGGCCTTGATATAATGTAGAAATATAATCTGAAGCCCTGCCGGCTATTAGTTGTCCATTTGAAAATTTTTTATCACAGGTTAAATTTTTGGAAAGTCCTAAAAACAAACGAAACTCCGTCCGTTTGACGGGAGATTTTCTTATGGATTAAAAGTAACTAAATGTTTTTCCTAATCAATTCATGAGTCGAAAAAGGAATTTTCAAGTTGCTATTTTTATTTAAGGGTAAATAAACCTAGGTGTTACATTTTATGGTATCAGAGCAGTTTCCCTCGGCCTTTGGAGAGTGGACTCACATCTCCAATAGTTATTCACCAAGAGAGTAACTGAATTACTTAGCTAAGAGTCTAAGACCAAGACTAGGAAGTTTATATTCTTATTTAATATTAAATGCTTAATTGTTTATCTCCTCAATGGCTTAGCAGTATGGCTGGGCGACGAGGTGATAATGATAGAATGACGGCGATACTGGAGAACTTAGTGCATGTGCAACAGGCCCAAACCCAGATACAGCAGGATCATGCAGCAGCTTTGGCACAAATGCGACAGAACCAAGCGGGAAACATTGCAGCAGCAGCAGCAGCAATAAATCCTCCACCAGCTCCTGTTGATTGGATGTCAAGGTTTAGGAAGAACGATCCACCTCGGTTCGAAGGGGGATTCAATCCAGATGGGGCTCAAAAATGGCTCCAGGAAATGGAGAAAATCCTTCGCTCGCTGCAACCACCACTAGATCAGTATGTCAGACTGGTGGAATATGTTCTGTCAGGTGAGGCAGAACACTGGTAGGAGCATCAGAGGCGTAGTTTGGAAGCTGGTAATGAGGTGATCAATTGGGATCTTTTTAAGATCCGATTTCTGAACAAATACTTTCCGGAAGAAGTCAGGAGGGAGAAGGAGTTAGCATTCTTGAAGTTGGAACAGGGAACAATGAGTGTCGGAGAATACGCAGCTCAGTTTGAGGATTTGATCCGATACTCCGGAGGGTACAGAGATGCTGGTGAATGAACCAAGTGCATTAAGTTTGAAGCGGGGTTGAGTGCTGAGATCAGAACTATCTTTACTTATCAGGGCATTTCAAACTTGGCTCAACTAGTGAACATGACTAGTGCATTTTAAAATGCTCTAAAGCAAGAGAAGGCGGAGGATAAGAGAAAAGCAATACAGCGGACCAGCCCGATCAGGGGCAAAGGCCCGATGCAGCGAGCAGGCCCGCATGGGAATCCCAGGGGAGTGGGTCAAGCTGGCCAAGCAGTAAACACCTTTGGTCCTATTTCGACTTGTCAGCACTGTGGCAGGATGCATAGGGGATTGTGCTGGACATTGGGTCGAAAGGAGGGGTTATGTTTTCACTGTGGACAACCCGGACATTTTGCTTCAAATTGTCCTAAGAACACAATGAAGAAGGAGATTAATGCTGCTAAGGCACAGAAGGCCCGTGGTGGTCCATCACTGCAGAAGGGGAAATTATTTACCGTCGAGGGCGACGAGGTGGACCCAGCTGACATGGTCGCAGGTAATTGATATTTGACGAGTCCAGGAGTGATGCTTTTAAGTTCGATTGTTGTGGAGTTAGTTTTCCCTTCTGTTAGCTAAATAGTGAGTTGGTGGTGTTTTAGAGACTAAGTGTTTAGAACATGTTGCATATCTGCCTTCCCAAATTCAAACCTTGTTCTTGTAGAGAACGTATGAAAGACCTTAGAAAGAATTCTTCAGTTTAAGAATTCTAGTATCAAGTGACCAACACTATGTTGTGATGTTGTTATTTGATGTAATGTAAAGTTAGAACTGATCACCCTAATCCTTGTATTTGTTAAATGATGACATCATTGACAGAATCTGACAGTGATGTGTTGTTGGTAGATGTGAGGTTGGGATTGATCACCTCAATTCTTGCATCTATCAATAAATGCTATCATTGTAACCTTTGAAGTGAAAGAAGACAACCAAAGAAGTGACTTCCAAGGAAAATAATTCTTGTAAGTGAAGCCAACCTTACCCGAAACATTCGTTCGAAAGCTTCGCATAGAGTTAGAGAGTAGATAGAAAATAGTTCTAAAGAAAGGAAGTCTTGGTATATGCTACTTGTTCCAAAGTAGTATAGCTAAGTGCTAATCCCTTGGATGAGTTAAGAAAACCCTTCAGAAATTATTCTTAAACATCAAATCGACTAAACCGATCTACAGAAATTTGATACGTTGCTCGGGAGGCATGTAATGTATTAATAAAAGTATAAAACATCAATCAAATTCCTTTGAAGTAAAGTTAATGCATTCATACTGGAGTTTGGATGATGGGACGTGGCTCGAGTGGCACGTCATAACGTTGCTCGGGTGGCACGTTACGTATTATCAATTGAGGAAGACCAATCAAATTCTTTAAGAGCTTGAGTGCTAGATTGTTTACTCATGTTCGGATGACATGAGTAGGACCTCTAAAATTGCTAAAAATTGCTACTAGCTCGATGACACATTAAGGTGTATAATGTGGGCAGTATGTGGTATACTGTTGATTGGATGTTCCAACGGTGTGTTGCACACAAGTGGTAAGGTTTACGTCCGTAGGCGACGTGATGTTCATCAGACATGGTGACGTTGTTTATCACCTCTGTTGTGTATCACAAGTGATAAGGTTTACGTCCGTAGGCGACGTGACGTTCATCAGATGTGGTGACATTTTTTATCACACCCGTTGTTTGTTGAGAAGGGTGTGGTGCACACAAGTGATAAGGTTTACGTCCTCAAGCAACGTGACGTTCATCAGACATGGTGACGTTGTTTATCACCTCTGTTGTGTATCACAAGTGATAAGGTTTACGTCCGTAGGCGACGTGACGTTCATCAGATGTGGTGACGTTTTTTTATCACACCCATTGCATGTTGAGAAGTGATAGGTTTACGTCCTTGGGCGACGTGACGTTCACCAGGTAGTGTGACGTTTTTATCACTTCCGAGCTAGTACGCCATACGTTTTGGTAACGTATTCGTGGTTTGGAAATGCATTGTGCTATTGGATGGGCGTCCGTGAGGACATTTGACGGAGAATCTCAGAAAGAGAAGAATGTCAGGCAATTATGCCACTTAACCTTATTTGAGCTAAGGTTTGATATTAAGAATGAGTATGAATATCGTATCTGCATTAAGTGTTGCTAAGTGTTAACCATGGATGTTAACTGATTTGGGGTTATATGTGCATAATCATGATCATTTATACATTTAAGCTCTATTGATTATGTGTATAGATTTACTTACCCCTATGCCCTTGTAGGTGATGTCGCGTTACATCGCTTGCATCGAGGTCCGCCCACTTCTTAGTGGCATATGGATCTGCGAGGATTGCCGAGTAGTGTATGAGGGTGAGATAGTGGTTACCTTCGATCACCCTAATCCACTGGTTCGGTCACATCCTCGTAGGTTTAGGATTCCCATCATATACGCTACGCATGATTCTACTTTTTATACTTACCATGGATCATCTCCCACTCGACCAGCTCGCTTGTCTAACAGTTTTCAATTCGAACCTACCCGCTCATACCCTTTTTCTCTTAGAGTCATTCGAGAGGAGACTTCCCCGTCTATTTCAAGGAGTCCTATTAAGGTCACGTTTTCATCAGACCTTTTACCCAGTGATAGGGTAATTACTCCTTCAAATAAGATCAAGGAGGATCCTGTTGAATACGAGAGCGGAAACGAGCTTGTCGTTTAATCTATCGGGAGTCAATGGAGAGGCGATGATCCCTAGGTATGTGCATAAGGTAAATGATGAGGATCAAGGATCCGGTGTGATGGATGCTGTGGAGAAGATTAGTTGCTGATGCTGATGTTGGATGATGGCTGCTGCTACTTCTTGGAGACTTCTACTACTACTGCCGCGACCAGTGCTATGAGACCAGCTTTGGGAGTTTTATATATTGTGGGAATTTCTTTTGAAAACTCTGGAGCCATGGTCTATTTTGATGTACATATAAATACATAGCCTTATGGACTTGTTCTGGGATTTTGGAGATCCTTACCGCCGGACTATGTATTACGTACCTTTTTATATAAATAAAATCCATGCTTATACTAAAGTCTATTACATAGTCCTGATATTTCCGCTTACTCTGATATTGATTTGAAAGAATTCGGCTATGACATTTTGGAAATGGTATCACTTGACTAGACGAAAATTGGAATACTTGAGTTCCTTTATATGAAATAGAGTACATTTATCTTCAAAGAGAATGCTATCCAAGATTTGCGAAATTATCTTTTGAGCAAAGTAAATGCCGAATTCGATTTTAAAAGTAATACGTAAACTATTCTCCAAACATCCTATGTTTTGGTTTGTGCACCCGACTATTTGGAAAATATAAAAGAAAGTTTTGAATCCAGTAATTTTCTAACATTTTACAAGTCCATATATTCTCAAGTAATAGTATTCATTTTGTATTAATTACTTGGGTTATTTTGAGGGTGTCACACTAAGTGGTATCAGAGCAAAAGTCAGATCCTGTAGTAGTGGAAGTAGCTCCAGAAAGGTAGTCATCAACATCAACCAGGTATCCACAGGGCATATTTATTGTTTTGAATAATATTATCTTGCTCAAATGGAGCAATTGATACATTGTGGAAATTGTATGCATTGTTGAAAACTATTGTTATGACTTTAGGATAGGTTGTGTGGAGAATGTTTCTTAGTCCATCGTATGTGACCATGAGCAATAGCGCAGGTCTATTATGACGACTAGAAATCAAAATCGCACCGACGCGATAATAGAAAGAATCACCGTGGTGTTGGAATCTATGCATCAATGGCAACAACAACAATCTCAACAACCACCTTACCAACATAGTGTTGGTAATTCTGAAGCCAAGAGTTTGACGGATTTTAGAAGTTGTAACCCACCTAAATTCGAAGGAGGATTTAAGCCTGAGGAGGCTAATAAGTGGATTCGTACTATGGATAAGATCTTTAGAACATTAGACTGCACTGAGGCTCAGAAGGTGGCGTATGCAGTTTATATGTTAGAGGACGAGGCTGAGAACTGGTGGAATCACACAGTTCAGCTTCTGCACTATGAAGGAAGGGATATTAATTGGGATGTGTTTACAGAGAGGTTTCTCAATAAATACTTCCCGGAAGACTTAAGAAGGAAGAAGGAAATTGAGTTTCTGCAACTAAAGCAAGGAGACATGAGTGTGGGTGAGTACGCGGCTAAGTTCGAAGAACTGATGAAGTACTCTCCATACTATCAAAACAATCTTGATGAGAGGAGCAAATGCATCAAGTTTGAAGGTGGTCTGAGACCCGAACTGAAATCCGTTTTTAGTTATCAGAAGATTCAAAGTTTTTCTACGTTAGTAGATAAGTGTCGAATGTATGAGGATGATAAGAAGGCTGAAGTATTAGCTGATCAGGAAAAGTGTTTACCCTGAACAAAGTGGAAGCTAACCAATCTCCTGATCTCGTGCAAGGTAACCATTTATTTCTAAACTAACTTTGCATGATTGTGTTCGACTCGGGAGTTACCCATTCTTTTGTTCAATATATATATGTGTAAGTAGGTTAAAGTCGAATCTCCCTGACTGTTTTAAAATTTGAGACCCCATGAAACTACCCAAATTTATTTCTAAAAGTTTGTTTAGATTATAGTGTCGAGATATTTGATCGAGGCACTAAGTTAAATTCGGTCTATTATCCTTTTTCCCATTTGAATGTGACTTTGGGAAAAGATTGATCGAATCTTATTGTTAAGTGGACTTTATAAAGTCAAAAATATTCAACCAAGATAACCCGGGAGAAGTGGTCTTCTACATGAAATAAGAAGAACAACAAAAACTTTCAGTCATTGAAGGGAAGAATAGCATTTCCTCCTGTGTTATTCCTATTTGATTCATGCCAAAGTATTAGAGCATACTTTCATGTGTCGAGAACGGGACTTGGAAGGAGGTAAGTTTTATGAAAGAAAGGTAGATGTGCGTGCATCAAAGCGATTGAATACACACAAGGTGATGCATTTGGCGCATGATTTGAGCTTTGCAACGATCATGATTATTGTGAGGGCGTGAGGCCTCTCCTCGCATCATTACGCTTTAAGTGTTAACGACCCTGGAAGAATCGAAGTAATTGTTCAGCCGAGAGGAGGAGTTGAACAAGGGACAACGTCAACGGACAGTGTTTTAAAAGCTCGTGACCGGAGACTCTGTCGTCATTACAACGATTCAAAGGAGGAAGCGACCACAAGGGGGCTGAAAGACAATTCATGTGAGCCCTACGGGGTTTAAGAAAAGTGGATTCAAGGAGTCTGAGAGATTCGAGCTTGATGATACGAGTAGACCGACGAGAAGTAAGGAGGGGAGGTTGCAAATCACAATAGAATTCCTAACTCGAATTCGTGAATAGCAACAAAGAACCGAAGAAGTAAGGACCAATAAGAAATTGATTTCGAAAGGGAAGAAACCTAAGTTCCATAGGGGATATTTTAAGGGTAAGAATTTGGATTCCAGACGATTTGGAAGATGAAGATTAGTTATGGGATCAAGCAGAATGGATGAGTAAAGGTTATACCACTTATATGATAAATGGTGAAACTAAGACATAGTGGAACTATGCAAATTTGATATTGGAAGCAAAGGATTGGCATGATACTTGGGAATTACTCAAGGATGAAATTTTTGAAAGGGGATTAAATGGTTGGAAATAAGGTAGGGCAATATGAATCTCGGGGAAAATGTTGCCAAGTTCAAAGGATTGGAGAAGTATGTTTCGTTGCAATTTTAATAAGAGATTCAGACATGCGGAGTCCGGAAAGAATTATGGTTCAACTTCAAACCAGTTGTCAATCATTGAGGAATAGGGGATTCCTGACATTAGTAAGCATGTATAGAATTGGTATGAATAGTGAGGAAAGCACAAGAAGCTTTTAAGCATGGGAAGCTTATGAGTGAATCAATTGTGGGGATCGGAATTTCATAAGGAGTTAAGGAAACTTTCATCGCATGAAAGTAACTGAAAAGCCGATGGAAAGAAATTATTTGAGAAGGTAAGGTGCATCACCATGGATTGAATAGTGATGAACGGAAAGGAATATTTGATTTCGGTCACAAGAAAATGAAGTCTTATTCATCGGATTGCTTGGAGGGGAATACGAGAAGGGAATGGTCAACCAGCGAATCAAGAATGGGAGAGTTCTTCATCCTGTTAGGATTGTTAGGATGCGTGATTAGATTCGGAGTTAGGTAGTCTGAGTTATTCCTTTGTCGATTCGAATTAACGTGGTCAAATGCTTTCGACTGCGTTAATTAAATCGTTTTGTAATTGGTATATCTGAACAAGTCTTTAACTTGAATTTCTGTGATCAAAACCCTTATCACAGTTGGATGTGATAAATGTCTTTGGGCACTACAGAAAGAGGAAGATCAAATAAGACTAGAGAGATTAAGAACCACCGGGATAGGACAAGTATTTGTCTCCCCAACGGAAGTTTCTCTAGGACTTGGCTATCTGACTGAGTCTGATAGTGACAATAATGCTCTTTATCTTTAAGTTCATCTAACTTAAAGGTAAACCGTATAGTCTTTCTTGAGAAAGATTATATCTGAGAGGGATGATTCCATTACTTATAGTTTAAATATTAGGACTGATCACCCTAATGTTTACAACTATTAAGAAATGAAGTCATACGAATATTTCCCTACTCGTGCCCGAGTGATCAGAGTGCGCAACGGGACGGGGTTTCTCCTCAAAAAGATTTTTGGAAATGTTTTAATTGAGAAGTATATATATACATATATATATATATATATTTTAAGGATATTATTCGAAAAAGGTTTAGTCAAAAGATTTCATTTGAAGGAATTACAAGATAATTTTTAGGAAGTTTAAGAAAAACCCTTTTATGAGAAACAAGGATCTGTATATGTTTTGGAATGCAAAAGTTTTAATTGAGAAAAGTTCAATTGAAATATTTTGTGGAACGTTTTGAGTCGGAGAATTTGAAAAAGTGTAAGAAAATTCCTTTTAAGTGGGGGAGAGTTCTCCCTAATTTTGTTTTGAAAAATAATAACATCAAAACAATTTGTTATGAAAATGTGGAATTTTAAAAGAATGAATTTCGGGGACGAAATTCCTTTTAAGTGGGGGAGTAGTGTAACACCCCAAATTTCGTCTTCCGAATAAATATGTTAGTAAAATGGTTTTATAAATAAATAATAATTTCATATTTGATTTGGATATATATTCATTATAAGTATTATGTGAAAATATTTTATGATGAGGTTTTTCCATAAAATATTAAATTTTGCAATTAAGTCCTTGGGAAGGACCTAAAAACAATAATGGAAGGTCTTTTGGGGTTAAAATTAATTAAACAAAGTTTTTAGTGAAAACTGGTCACAATACTCGAGTATTTTTGAAAATACTCGAGTATTCTGGTCAGTGTTGCACGCGTTAGTGCGTTTGCTGAGTCACCACTCGGAATACCTCACGAGTTGACACGATTGCAACTCAGCAACACGCCCTTGGACTCGTGTCGTTGTGCATGAGCTTCATGGATGGCTATTTAAGCCATGGTTGATGAATCAACCAACCCTTTTGCTCAAATTCGTGAAGTATTGTGTGTGTTAGGGTTTCCGAATTGATTCAATCGACTCCCTCTCTCTGGGTTGATTCGAACCACAAATCATACACCAATACAAAGCTCACATCTCGAGCTTTGTATAGACACCAAGATTGTGAGCTGAGAGTGAGTAGATTGGAAGAATCGAGGCTTAGAAGTTGGGGTCTGTTTGCTGTATCAGGTTCCTGGAGCTTACTTTGGAGCTTGATTTTGGTAAGCTCAGGTAACCTCCTCATGTGAATCTTGTTTCTTTAGCCAGTGCGAATTGTAGAGATTATATAGAGACTGATTTCCCCAATTTTTATGGCTGTTTCATGCATCAACCAATTCAATCTTGGTGCTCTGTTGAAACTGCTCTGTTTCAGTGTGGATTTTTGGAAATTCAGCTTGGAAGCTAAGTTTGGGGTAAAATCTCTGTTGATTCACATATAAGAGGTAAGGGGGAAGTAATTCTTGCACTAGATAGAGTTTAATTTTCATTAATTGTGTTAGAAAGCCACCAAGAGGCTTTAAGGGCTTAGATTGAATAGGATCTTTGGTTTGGAGACCAATCCATGCTCTATGACTGTGATGAGCAAGTTTTAAATCATGCATGAAAGCTTAAATGAACATCATTTCATGAACATTGTGTTTATTTTGCAATTTGAAGTGTTGAATTGCTAAATTGTATATTTCATGCATAATGGATTGATTCTCTGTCAAATTGGTTATTTGATGTGAAATGAGTATGGTAACATGTTCAATATATGGTATACTAACTATTGTGATCACTGGTTTGGGTTAAAAGTGTTTAGAAATTGAAATGGTATGTAAAAACCAAGTTTCACTTTGTTCTGTCTGCAAATACTCGAGTATTTGGCTTAACACTCGAGTATTTCGTGGTGCACCAGAGTGAAAATTGGCGCACCAACTTGAGAATCAGATTGGACACTCGAGTAATATATAAACTACTCGAGTATTCTGGGTAATGGAAAACTCGAGTATCTCATGAATTACTCGAGTATATATATGAAGATCCGAAAACCTAAATCTCTGAAAAGACATGAACGGCTCGAGTATAATTATGAACAACTCGAGTAGAATCTGGAAAATGATAAACTACTCGAGTATTTTGGAAAACACTCGAGTATTTTTAGTCAGATACTTAAAAATACCATTTTTAATTCTAAGACATTTTGTAACTCTTAAAGGATAATCAACCAAGTGATCCTGGACTTAAAGGAAATTGATTGACGTTATGATGTTTTCATTTGAATAATGATACGTTGCTCGGGAGGCACGTAATGTATTAATAAAAGGATAAAACATCAATCAAATTCCTTTTAAGTAAAGTTAATGCATTCATACTGGAGTTTGGATGATGGGACGTGGCTCGAGTTGCACGTCATAACGTTGCTCGGGTGGCACGTTACGTATTATCAATTGAGGAAGACCAATCAAATTCTTTAAGAGCTTGAGTGCTGGATTGTTTACTCATGTTCGGATGACATGAGTAGGACCTCTAAAATTGCTAAAAATTGCTACTAGCTCGATGACACATTAAGGTGTATAATGTGGGCAGTATGTGGTATATTGTTGATTGGATGTTCCAACGGTGTGTTGCACACAAGTGGTAAGGTTTACGTCCGTAGGCGACGTGACGTTCATCAGACATGGTGACGTTGTTTATCACCTCTATTGTGTATCACAAGTGATAAGGTTTACGTCCGTAGGCGACGTGACGTTCATCAGATGTGGTGACGTTTTTTATCACACCTGTTGTTTGTTGAGAAGGGTGTGGTGCACACAAGTGATAAGGTTTACGTCCTCAGGCGACGTGACGTTCATCAGACATGGTGACGTTGTTTATCACCTCTGTTGTGTATCACAAGTGATAAGGTTTACGTCCGCAGGCGACGTGACGTTCATCAGATGTGGTGACGTTTTTTTATCACACCCATTGCATGTTGAGAAGTGATAGGTTTACGTCCTTGGGCGACGTGACGTTCACCAGGTAATGTGACGTTTTTATCACTTCCGAGCTAGTACGCCATACGTTTTGGTAACGTATTCGTGGTTTGGAAATGCATTGTGGTATTGGATGGGCGTCCGTGAGGACATTTGACGGAGAATCTCAGAAAGAGAAGAATGTCAGGCAATTATGCCACTTAACCTTATTTGAGCTAAGGTTTGATATTAAGAATGAGTATGAATATCGTATCTGCATTAAGTGTTGCTAAGTGTTAACCATGGTTGTTAACTGATTTGGGGTTATATGTGCATAATCATGATCATTTATACATTTAAGCTCTATTGATTATGTGTATAGATTTACTTACCCCTATGCCCTTGTAGGTGATGTCGCGTTACATCGCTTGCATCGAGGTCCGCCCACTTCTTAGTGGCATATGGATCTGCGAGGATTGCCGAGTAGTGTATGAGGGTGAGATAGTGGTTACCTTCGATCACCCTAATCCACTGGTTCGATCACATCCTCGTAGGTTTAGGATTCCCATCATATACGCTATGCATGTATCTACTTTTTATACTTACCATGGATCATCTCCCATTCGACCAGCTCGCTTGTCTAACAGTTTTCAATTCGAACCTACCCGCTCATACCCTTTTTCTCTTAGAGTCATTCGAGAGGAGACTTCCCCGTCTATTTCAAGGGGTCCTATTAAGGTCACGTTTTCATCAGACCTTGTACCCAGTGATAGGGTAATTACTCCTTCAAATAAGATCAAGGAGGATCCTGTTGAATACGAGAGCGGAAACGAGCTTGTCGTTTAATCTATCGGGAGTCAATGGAGAGGCGATGATCCCTAGGTATGTGCATAAGGTAAATGATGAGGATCAAGGATCCGGTGTGATGGATGCTATGGAGAAGATTAGCTGCTGATGCTGATGTTGGATGATGGCTGCTGCTACTTCTTGGAGATTTCTACTACTACTGCCGCGATCAGTGCTATGAGACCAGCTTTGGGAGTTTTATATATTGTGGGAATTTCTTTTGAAAACTCTGGAGCCATGGTCTATTTTGATGTACATATAAATACATAGCCTGATGGACTTGTTCTGGGATTTTGGAGATCCTTACCGCCGGACTATGTATTACGTACCTTTTGATATAAATAAAATCCATGCTTATACTAAAGTCTATTACATAGTCCTGATATTTCCGCTTACTCTGATATTGATTTGAAAGAATTCGGCTATGACATTTTGGAAATGGTATCACTTGACTAGACGAAAACTGGATGGCAATACTTGAGTTCCTTTATATGAAATAGAGTACATTTATCTTCAAAGAGAATGCTATCCAAGATTTGCGAAATTATCTTTTGAGCAAAGTAAATGCCGAATTCGATTTTAAAAGTAATACGTAAACTATTCTCCAAACATCCTATGTTTTGGTTTGTGCACCCGACTATTTGGAAAATATAAAAGAAAGTTTTGAATCCAGTAATTTTCTAACATTTTACAAGTCCATATATTCTCAAGTAATAGTATTCATTTTGTATTAATTACTTGGGTTATTTTGAGGGTGTCACACTTTGACACATTTTGAAAATAGAAACTTGAACTCTTTACAAAAATTATCTCTAATTGAAAATGAAATCAATATTTAGAAAAATAGAGATATTTTTGATAAAGAGATATTTTTAGAAAATAGCTCCTCGACCATTTTTGAAAATTGCTTACATATTGAAAAACAAGTTGAGGAAGCACTTTTTGAATGTAGTAACATTGAAAAATCTAGTAGCTCAAATTCTTTACTTGATGAAATTAAAAATAACGTGGATATCCAAAAATCAAGTAAAGTCGTTGACAATAATGTTTTTCAATGTGAAGTCAAAAATAGCAAGTTTCATGAAAATAATTTTGAAAAAGTCAAACCATCATCCAAACCCATTATTTGCAATTATTGTGGTTGTTTAGGACATATTTCTCATTTGTGCTTTTATCGTAAAAATTTTAATTTGAGAAATAATTTGCAATGGGTTCCAAAGGCTTCTAAGGAACCTAAGACTAACCCCAAAGGACCCAAGATGAAATGGGTACCAAAATGTTCTCCTAGTATTTCAAATGTGCAGAATTTTATTAAAAAGGATGAACCAAGTGGAGGAGAAAAGGGGAAAGTGTCAAGGGTGATTTCCAAGAGGCAAAGGAATAGATGGATTGGTCAAAGGAGAAAAGTACCTACAACCAAAGCTTCTCACATGCCTAAAGGTGAAATCATAAGGTCTAGGACCTCAAGCAAGAAGCAATGGGTAAGGACAAACACCTCTTTGATCAACAAGTCCAAGGTATCAAGTTATCATTCCTACTATAACAACGACTAAACAAAGGTATACCTGGACTACTCTTTCTTTTGCACATACCAAGGTGTATCATGAGTGCTGAAATCTTTTTTGAAAATCTTTTATCTTTCATGATCACTCCTTGGATAAAATAAATCATGTGTGTCTTGCTTTATTTGAAAATCTTTTTAAGCACATGATTATATTTTTTGTGTGTACACTGCATTATTTTTTCACCATATATTGAGTTGTATCATGTGTGTTAAAATATTTTTTAAAATTCCTTTTATCACATGAATACACTCTTTATGTGTTGATGCCATGTCATGACATACTAGAGATATATATTGATATTATGGACATGCATTTGTGTGCATGAGCATGACATTTTTTTTGTGATTAGTGCATGAATTAAAATTGCTTATATGCTATTTTCACAATATCTTTGAGATTTGTGAAAAACATTGCTACTAATCCTTAAGGATCCAAGTCTTTGGATACCAAGAAAATGCTCCTATGTAGTCTTACAGGTAATACTTCAAATATAAAAGGAGCTATGTACGAAGGAATCAAATTAAAGAATTCCAAATGAAAAATTACGTTTCTTTCCTTCATGGTGTCAAATGGAAAATACTAGAGAAGGAGAATACATTGAACAAGAGGAGACCTCCATCAAAATGCTAATTGATGAATCTTTAAATGGAAGGAACTCCAAAACCATCCCTACTTCATGTGGAAAATCAACACCTACGATAATTTTGCAGCACTTGATAGTGACTCTGCGATATGTGAATGATCTCTTGAAGTGGAAGAAGTGCAACATACTGAACAAGTAGAGTTTTCTACAAGATATGTAATGATACTCTATCAAAGGAAGAAACTCCACAAATGGAATGACTACATACATGGAAAGCGTCATCTCGGTAAGTATCACTACTCTTATTTTTTTTTATCATATGATACTTGTTTAGTGATATATGCCTTATATGACAATATGTGCCATTATGAATTATATGTTATTATTGTCATGGCATATAGGATTTTAAAGTTTTGATGATAGTGAGCATTCACATGTTTTTATGAAGCATTTTTCATCTCCCTTCATGTTATGCTTATTTTGGAAAAACCTTTTAGAAAGGGGGAGAAAAATATTATTTGAATAGTTGCATTAAAACTTGTTTTGCTTCTTCATCCCATTTTGACATCATGCTGCTTTTCATTGTGTATTGGGAAGGAATCCTTTTTGTATCCCATACTTATTTTTTTTGCTGATGTCAAATAGGAGGAGTAAATATGCATAGTCACCCCCCTTGTTATTATTAATGTATCTATTCAGTGTTTCAGGGGGAGTATAGTACAAAGGGGGAGAAGAACCCTAATCCTGCTAAAGCCTTCTCACCACCTTTTTGATGTTGACAAAAGGGGGAGAAGAATTCTGAGCTTCATGTGCATACTAACCATATATGCAGGGGGAGGTTATGAGAATGAAGAGAAACTATTTCATGGCTTAATCAATTATTCTCTATATTCTCTATTTGTATTTAAATTTCCTATGACGAATATTGGACTATATTGTGCTATACTTGCTGCTTAACGCTTGTGATGCAGAAACTCAGAAAAGAGTTTGTCATCATCAAAAAGAGGGAGTGTTGGAAGTCAAGCTTGCCCCAAAGGATGTAAAGAGTAATGCTAGAAGGATTCTAGAAGATAATGTTTTGATGATTACAAACAAGATTCAAAGTTTCAAGCATCAAGCTGCATCAAGTTCAAGCATCAAGCTTCAAGGCTAAAGTCAAGGCTCAAGCTTCATGTTCAAGTTTAGTATAGCCTGGCCCATAGGAAATTTGTAAGGTAATGAATTTTTATTACAAGTGTCTAATGGCCAAAATTAGTTTTTCATGTTAAGGAGAAGAAAAGAACATTTTGTGAAAAATGTTTTAATTGCAAAATGTATTTTCATGAAAATCTGTTTTTAACTTAGTTTATGAAAAATGTTTTTAATTGCAAAAAGAGTTTTTCTAAAAACGTATTTTTAATGTCTTAATTGATTCACTATGAAAATATATCTTGACAACCTCTAGCTGGATTTCTCTAAGTTGTGAAAATCTGTTAAGACAAGTTTTGACAGAGATAATCGATTACTCTTTAAAGATAATCGATTATTTATGTTGCATCATAGAAAATCCAGAGAGTGTGTAATCGAGTATTTGAACCTGGCTAATCCATTACTTTTTGTATGAAAGTAATCGATTACTTAGCACAGATAATCGATTACTGGAGTTGCATCATATATTTTCCAGAGGCTGTGTAATCGATTATTTGACCAGTGATAATCGATTATATCAGTTGCATCATATATTAAACAGAAGTGAAGTAATCGATTAAATTCTATGTTGTAATCGATTACTGGTTTTTCAAAAGAATTTAAAAGTTTCTATTTTTAAGGGGATAATCGATTATTCTCCTGAAGTAATCGATTACCTCAAGTTTTATTGAAAAACGTGTCAGAATCATTTTGATTTATTTCCTGATTTGTTTTTACATAATTGATTCTGATTTATTTTCAAAATTCGAATTTGATTTTATTTTTGAAAATATTCCTTTTTGGTTTAAGATTCAAATCTTTTATTTTATTCTTTAAATCTATTTTATTTGTTTCTGATTTCAAAATTGATTTTATTCTATTTTATTTTATTCTTTAAATCTATTTGATTTGATTTTATTGATTTCAAAAATATTATTTTACTTATTTGATTTCAGAAAATCAATTTTGAATATTTCCGGATTTGATTTCATTCTTATTTTAAATTTGATTTATTTCCAAAATAAGTTTTGATTTGATTCTGATTCTATTTTTCAAATTCAAAATTTGAATTTCAAATATTCTCAAATCTTTAGTTTTATGTCTTAAATCTTTATGATTTGGTTTTTGATTTTAAACATGTGTTAATTGTTGTTTTTATAAAAAGGATTTGAATCAAGTTTTTATTCAGATAACTTTTTTGAAAAACCTTTACACGTTCTTCTTCTTCTTCTTCTCCTTCTCAATTCTCTGGTTTTATCGTTCATATCTTTTTAGAAGAAAAACTTTACTTTGGCCTATACACTTGTGATTTAACTTCATTGCCATAGAGCTTTATTGTTGTATCAGTGTTATCTAGAACACACTTTTGTTAGAGAGCATATTATTGTTGTATCTGCACTAAGAAGAGTGCATTATAGTGGTTGTACTCAATCATCCATACCATAACCATTTGTGTAAGGGGTGTGTAACCCTTAGTGACTAGGGAGTGAATCTCCTAGTACGGACGTGCTGCGTTCGTTTGTGTAGGGTGATGAACCCTTCTGTATTGGGTAGTGCTAGACGAACGGTGGGGCACCTAGTAGTTAGGCTATCTGGTTGTTGTCGAGGTCCCTGGCGAAAGGAGGTTCCTAGTAGCTTGCGGGGCGCTCTGGTTGTACTTGGGGACGCGAGGCGTCTTTGGTATAGTGAAAAGCTCAAGCGGGTCGCTTGGGGAGTGGAGTAGGCCGGGTTTGCCGAACCAGGATAAAATCTCTGGTGCAATCTCTTCTATCCCTTATCTCTTTTATATTCCGTTGCTAATATTATCGTTATTGCATCATAACAACTATTTTCTTAATAAATTAATTTAATTGTTTTAAATTAATTAACGCGGTAACGTTTCTCGTTGTTATCGTTTTAATTGTACCGCGCGTATTAGTTTTTCTATAATTATTATTATTATCAGCTTCCGCGCAATCGCTTTTCAATATTATATTGTTTTCCGCTGCAAAATCTCTTTAAGTTTGTTGAAAAAGTTTTAAAGCGATTATTTTTCAATGTTTTCGTAAACACCCAATTCACCCCCCCCCCTCTTGGGTGACGGCTGCCAATCCTATCAATAATTCTAACACAACGTAATCGAAAAATATTTGACTACGTTAATTCAGATCAAAGGAAGCGATAAACTTGGGTTATCTACGTCAGGACTACACTCAACTCTCCTCTCAGCCGGTGAATTCTTCTCGTGCTGGATTCGTCCATTCCTTTCTCACCTTTTCCTTCAAGACATTTTGGTGAATAATACTCCAGCTTCCTACATTCAGAATTGACTATTCCCTTAGGTACATCACAATTAAACTCCAAGTGATGTGCCTCACCGTTTTCACCTTGAGATGGACAAATGTTCCCTTCCCTATTTCCTCCTTAGTCACTTTTCTCCAATCGAGGATTCCTTAATCTTGATATTTCCGTGGTTGCTATTCTCTCATTTACTTTTCCTCTTTCTCCAGTTGAGCCTTTATTTCATCAATCTTTCCCTTATTCTGAACTCAGATAATTCTTGCATGAATTTCATGTGCTTTACCATAGTCCTCATATATGCTTACCAACATCGAGAAATTCCTTATTCCTTGATAGTTGATAGCTGACTTGGGTTCGAACATAATCTATTCTTGAAGTTCATGCCTTTGGATTTCTCATCTAGGTTGCCCTATACAACACTTCATAAATCCCTTGCCTCCATACTATATTTTCTAATATCCATAATCACAGACTTTAATTCTAAAGATTAAATCTCATTTATCCCTTTCAGCTCCTCATCTTCTGGTTGTAATTCACGAATCCGATTCAAGAATTCGTTGACCATTTGCAACATTCCCAATCTAAGGCTAGATAGTTTCACTTGCATTTCCCGACTTTGGTCTCTGAACTCCTCGATCAGAATAGCCTCCTTGACCATCATTGAGCTCACAGGAATAGCCTTTCTATTCAAATCATCTGCAACCACGTTTGCTTTGCTAGGATGATAATGGAGCTTGAAGCCATAATCTTTAAGAAACTCCATCCATCACCTTTGTCTTTTATTCTACTTTACTTCGTCTTATTGTCATTCATATTTTTGGATTCCAAACTTGTTCATGAATCACAACCTTCTTATCTTAGTACTTATCGTCTCTTTTGCATCATCCAGCTAAATCTTCTATCTTCTCCGATTAGAGTAGCTCCTTAATTTCAAATCTCGATTAATCCATAAGTATTATAATTCAATTCTCTTAAATCAATTTCACTGATGAATCAAGGCATTAAGTTATTTTATCACATTAATTCCTTCCTTAAATTTTACTTAGGTAATTGACATTGAGTTTGGATTGGAGGAAGATGTCTACTGATACCAAAAGTTCCTTCACAAAGGACTTAAATTTTTATTTTAAACTTTAAGCTTCTAACCGGTTATAAGAAACTCTAACTGGTTTATGAAGTACAGTTTTAGAAGTAAAACCAAAGAATTTCAAAACCATTTTCTTTACATCATCCAATCCAACTCAAAATAGGATTTAATCATACTCTAATACCTTGATTCCAACTGAATTCATCACCGAAATGATTTAAATCATAGTCTACTCACATTTTCCATAATTCCTTTTGGACTAATCATATTATATTGGGGTATAATCCATCACTACCCCACCATAATTAAACAACATCCTATCATTCAATACCATCAGTTGATCTTTCCAAGTCAAATTGGTCAAAGGCCATGTGATCTTAGAAAATCCTTCAATAATCCGGCGGTAGAATCCAGCCAGCCCTAAGAACTTCTTACTTTAAAGATCACATGCCCTGCGAGCGTAACTTCGCTCAACCAAAACTCATCTTTGGTGATCTTAGCACACAACTACTCCTCTTGCAGGATTCTCAACACAATCTTGAGATGTTTCTCATGCTCCTCTGGATTCTCAGGATAAACCACAAACGAATCCAAATAGGATCTAAAGGTCCAGTTCTTATAATCCATAAAAGAACAGGTGCATTAGTCAATCCGAACGGCATTATTTCTTACTCATAACGTCCGTATCGAGATCAAAAATGCAGTCTTAAGTGGATTCCTGTCCCGAATCCTGATTTGGGGTTAATCCAACCTCCAATCAATCTTAGAAAACACTTAGACTCCTTTAATCTGATCCAACCAAAACCTTTTTAGAACTTCTCTACATGTTTCTTCCATTTGACCATTCCCGATGGTACCATATTATAAAGGTAGTAGAGATAGAATCATTTTCAAGAATTAAATTGATTCCAAATTCTATCGCTTTACTCAAAGGTAAACCTGACATCATTTCATACAACCGAGATTTCTTTAACCCTCTTTTTCCTTTACTGCTGCCTAGAAGCAACACATGGGTTCATTGGATTCCAGATTCGAAACTAGGGAATCCCAATACAGGGTTGTTCTATCGTCATTAATCATGATCACTTGATCCCTCGGCTCCCAAACCGTGCTTAAGATCAAATGTAATCATGACACAGGCAGATAGACAAAGTCTAATACCTTGAAAACAACTACAAAAAGATTTGTAGGAGCCTCTGCCTTGAGATAGCAGATTGGATAAGGCATAAAGCAACTCTGATCAATACCCTTATCCATAAGGAATAAAAGAAAGGATAGCTTTAGAGTTTAACAAACTCAACAAGGTTAATCCTTAAGAAGATGACTGCCCTGCACTCGATCTGAGAAGTTGATTAACTTTAACAATGGTGAGGGTAAATACTCTTCTCCAGAGTCAAGGACTTAACTACGACTCTGTTAAGATTTCCTTATCACTGGTTCTATGAGAACGGAATAAACCAACACTATGGTTTTGGGTTTACAACATGTCTAAAGAGAAGAATACGACTATCATACTTCTACTTAGACTACATAGAACACTTCTTAATAGCAGAATAAGCTATTTATCTAGAGCCATTACCCATAACCTTAGCTCTAGTTTGGAAGTATATGAGAGCATACTTCCTCGGAATCATTGCAGATATCGATGACCAGCATATTGGACCACACACCCAAGGACCAAGAGTCAGGACCATTGCTCTGATACCATAAAAGTGTAACACTCCTTGTATATCATCTTACTTTATAAGAAAAGTAATAAGTTTATGAATACTTGGACTTGTTATTGTTGGAAAAAGATCTGAAAATAAGAATTTTCCCTTCCCTTGAAAATTCCTTTTCACAAGCACTTGATTAATAATGAGGTTGACTAACAAAATCAGAGTTTGCGGAAACATAGTAAAGTAATCATATTATGCCCCCAAAATATATCAAGTGTAACAAGTCCATGGATACCAAATAATTATTATTATGAAACCGAATTCATTTTATGATACCTCTTTCAAAATGTGTATCATATAAATACTATTAAAAATAGAGATGTTATAGAGCTGGTCACTGGTCCTATGTCCAAATATTCATCTGGCCGGATCCTCGATATCTGCACAACGGGTTCCCAACCCACACTTTCTACACTCTGCATGCACCTAAGGGACATCTCCCTTTACTGATTCTTGTGCAAGTTAGATGCACTATCAACACCTAATAAGGGCATGGGGGTTAGCTATACATATTCGCATAATCAAATGAGAATAAAACTAACATCCACAAGTCAACATGTACCAAATCATGATGCATAATCATATGAGAACACCCGGTTAATCATAATAATTCTTTCAACGCAGGTGGCATGATGCATGATTTCCTTCCACTACTGAGGCCTTTAACAAAGTCCATCTTGGACGTCCATCCAATACACCGTTGTGTTCCTGGAACACTAACATTCGTTCCCAGAACGTAATGCCAAACCATACTTGGATATATAAGCATCACTCCCAGAGTGTGCATCACGTTCCCAGAACGTGTAACAAACCATACTTGGAATAATAAGCATCACTCCCAGAGTGTGCATCACGTTCCCAGAACGCATACGTTCCCAGAACGCATACGTTCCCAGAACGCATAAAAACCAGGTCCCAGACACTGGCCACATTCCCAGAATGTGTCATCAAGTAGGTTGCATATCAATGTGTTCCCAGAACACTAACATACGTTCCCAGAACGTATATAACCAGGTCCCAGACACTGGCCACATTCCCAGAATGTGTCATCAAGTAGGTTACAAATTTGGTACTCCCGGAGTACCCTCCTCATATTCCCAGAATATGATAAACGTTCCTACCAACTCATCTTCCATTCTATATGCATGAATGCACAATCATTAAGGTTGGTTTTTATCTTTAATTTTATTATTATACCAATGTGTTCCCAGAACACTAACATACGTTCCCAGAACGTATCGCAAACCATACTTGGAATATAATCAAGCACCACTCCCAGAGTGTGCATCACGTTCCCAGAACGTGTCAAAGAAACCATGTCCCAGACAATGGCCACATTCCCAGAATGTGTCATCAAGTAGGTTGCATCAATTTGGTACTCCTAGAGTACAGGGTAATGTTCCCATTAATTCCATTATTATGACTTAGAAGACACAACTTCGGAATGATATCTTGAGGTATGGCTTTACTCATAAAATTCACCTTTGAATTTAAATTTAACATATGCTCATAGACCTGGATTGAGAGAATATAATCATTGGTGTTAAAAGTCCTTACTCAAAAACTTAATTTTTATTTTTAAGTTTCAGGTACTAACCGGTTACATCATCACCTAACCGGTTCGAATTACAGACCTGAGTATAAAACCATTGGTTTTCAAAGAACCTTTTCTTGAATTTTCTATTCAATCCAATAACAAGGTCTTAGCATAACAGAATACCTCAAGTTCAACACATAATATCATTCAAAAGATCTAAGTCATAATCCAATTTCATTTATGCATAATTTCCATTTGAAATTATCATTTGATATTAAGGTATTAACTCATCACTTCCAATCTAAACCAAACAGTGCTCAATCACATAGTTTTAGATTGGTCTTTGTATGAAATTCTAGCTTAAACTTGAGTACAAATGGTATGGAAACTTAGTCAACTTCAGAAATTCATTTTCTTTGAAAATTGACAGTATCTAACCGGTTACAAATTTCGACTAACCGGTTAGATTATGCAGTCTGTACATTGAAAAATGAGGATTTGCATACCATTCTTTTCAATAATCAAATCTAACCAATTTCATCAATCAAAAGAGTTCACATACCTTAATACTAGTATGTTCAGCCACAGAAACATATCTATATTGCATGCATTCAATTTAGATACTCAAATTGCACATAATTGCACATATTTCACAACTTAATGCATCAATTCACATAATATCCAAATAAGTCATGAATCCAACATCAATATAGCTTGCATGCATCTAGATAACATTACTCATAACAACAATTGAGCCCAGATTGGCCTCCAAGCCACTTAACCATTTTAACTTATGCCCTTTGAGTCTCTTGGTGACTCATCCTATGTTCTACCACAATTTATTCTCATTCTAGCAAATAGTAAGGTTCCCTCTTACCTAAGGTTCGTGCTTGAACAAGATTTGAGGTAGAACACCAAACACCCAAAGCTCCTCCTCAAACCAGAACCGTTTTGACAGGGTAGATTGATCAAGGAATTTGGAACATGAAATGGACATGGAAATTAGGGAAAATGGTCATTATTGTAGGGTTAACCAATAATAAATCCTACCGCTACAGGATAAGCATAAGCTCTCTAGTACAGGATAAGGGTGAATAACTCATCCTTCTTATCCTCTAAGAGCCACGTCAGCCCTACTGGGCCGAACAGGCCCATAAGGCACCACAACACAACTTCCCTTATAAGTATCGCCATGCTTTTGGGGCTAAGGTATGTTCTCTCATCTCTACTCTCAAGAACTACGTGTGGCTTGATCCCCTTTTCACTAGGGGTACGTAGGACCGGGGTCACCCTCGTCAGCTTCAACAACCCCAAACACACATCGTGGTGTTCCATCAATACCGGGACACTACATTGGCGCCGTTTGTGGGAATCGATTAACCACCGTAAAAGAGAAAAAAAAAGGCTGGATCATGGACGTGGCCGCCATGGCTACACAAGGTCTCCCCATCTGCGACGCTGCCGTTATCGCCGTGTGCTCCCTCGTCACTTGTCGGTGTCTTTCCTCCTCTACCTTCCTTCCGGCACAACCACGAAGATCGACAATGTAACACCCCAAATTTTCGTCTCCTGATGTAATTTGATTATGATTTATGAAAATATATTTTAAAATTATTTTCTTAATCGTAATTATGTTTCATTAATTAAATTAAGATTATTATGAGTTAGTAAGAGTAATTGCGAAAGTAGAAAAATATTGCAGCAAACAAATAATATGTAAAAATAAGACTTTTACATATTAGTCCCTGGAAGAGGACTTAGAAGCAATATTAGGAAGGTTTTGGAGGGAAGGTCATTAAAATAAATATTTTTGAAAAACTGACCAAAATACTCGAGTATTTTTGGAAATACTCGAGTAATCGAGTCAGTGGAGAACTCGTTAGTGCGGTTGATGAGTCAACCCACAACGAATTCCTTTGAGTGACACGAAAACACCATGGAAACACGATGATGGTTGTCTTGGCGCGTTGCATGAGCACTGGGAGGGTCTATATAAAGCTTGGATTGTTGAAGAAGGGAGATTTTGTTGATTTTTGCTCTGAGAACCTTGGTTTAGGGTTTCCAATTTCGTGGTTCGATATCTCGACCGTGTTTGAGAATTGGAACGAGAGTGATACACCATTGTGAAGCTCACGTCTCGAGCTTCACAAAAACATAAAAATCGTGAGTTAAGGTGCTGTGTAGAAGGATAATCGAAGCTGAGAAGCAAGGGTGTTCTTGGTGCCAAAGTTGAAAACTGAAGCTTGGAGCTCACTTTCAACTTGGATTGTGGTAAGCCCTTGGACCCTATGAATCTCAAATTCGTCTATACTTCTAGTGTAAGTTGCAGAGAATCAATTCTAATCGTTTTCCCCAATTTTAAATCGAATTTTGCATGTCAAATCTTCTGATTTTGGTGCTCTGCTCAACTATGACTGCATTCATAGGATTTTGGGGGTTGAGCATCTCTAGCCAATTTCTCTGCAATTTCAGAGTTGATTCACGAATTTGAGGTAAGGGTGAAGCTTTTAATTCACTAGAATAAGTTTAAATCTTGAGGAATTAGGATATGAGTCCTCAAATGGCTCTATGGGCATAGTTGGAAATAGGAATGAGGCTTGGAGGCCTTTCTGGACTTAAATGAATGCTTGGACATGTTTATTTGGTCACATGCAAGGTGTACCCATGCTGAAAATGGGATGGATATATGTAAAATTGGATTTGGTATGTTAAGTTGTGGAAATTGCATTTTTATGCATAATTATGGATAATCTGTGATTCAGTGTTAGATGTTGTTAATTCTGTGTTGGAACATGTTTAAAATGTGTAAAGTGAGCTATGTTGATCTTTGGTTTGGACTGGATTGGACTATAATCGAAATTGGTATGTTAAAACTCATTTTTCTGTGCTGTCTGTCTGCAAACACTCGAGTATTATGGGTAATACTCGAGTATTTGGCCTATTTGGAAATTGGAATTTCTGGAAAACTCAAGAACACTCGAGTATTCATATAGAACACTCGAGTATTCTGGGAATTTTTAATGAATTTCTGGGAAACCTTAAAAACACTCGAGTTTCATGGAGAACACTCGAGTATTCTAATGAATTTTCAAAGTATTTCTGGAAAATGAATGAACACTCGAGTAATGTGAGGAACACTCGAGTATTTTCATAAAACTGAGGAACACTCGAGTATTGATAGGTTCACTCGAGTATTTTGGACCTGAGACAGAAAAATTAACTTTCTTTTAATATACCAATGGGACATCGATTAAGATCAATTATGCTCACGGGAAAAGGTTTCATGTTCCAATAAAAGGATTGGGAAAAATATTAACAACAGTCTAACTCACTGAAGGAATAATATTGGATGCACATAATAAGATTATTGGTTAATCTTGTGTATATAATTTTATGTGCATACATGCATGGTGTAAGGTTGGGGATAATTCGGTGGTAACTGGCTCGATGACACATTTTGGTAATGTGGGCAGCATTTGGGAATGCTGTTACGTCTTGGTGACGTTGTGTGCACACTATCCGAGCAGTGGCTCGATGACACATTTTGGTAATGTGGGCAGCATTTGGGAATGCTGTTACGTCTTGGTGACGTTGTGTGCACACTATCCGAGCAGTTCCACAATACATGTTGGTCATGTATGCGAATTATTGGAATGAACGTTCAATGGACAATGGATTTGGGAGACATGCATCATTACTCATAAGTAATGGAAATGTTACAATTGGAAAGCACTCATTCATTTACATGTGTACTTGCATTGGATGTTTGCAACGTATATTGTTACATGCTTATTTATTCTTATTCGATTATGTGGATTATGTGCTTACCCCTTATTGCCCATGTTAGGTGATGGCACGCTATCTAGCTTGCATCGAGATGCGCCCGCTCCCTAGTGGAGTGTGGTACTACGAGGACCATCGAGCCACCTATGAGGGTGAGGTGGAGGTGACTCTATATCACCCCAACCCTTTGGCTCGTGTCCGTCCTCGTAGGTTTCGCATCCCTATTATCTATACTTTGCATGTACCCCCTTTCTATACCTATCATGGACCACCCCCGACTCGACCTGCTCGTCGTTTTCATTCCTTTCGTTTTCGAGCTGCTACTAGATCTCACCCTTCTGCTTCTCGAGTGGTTCGAGAGGAGACTCCTATACCTCGTCCGATGAGTCCGGTTCATGGGACTCCCTCAGCTGACCCAGTGCCCAGTGGTGGGGCACCCACTCAGTCAGAGGAGGTAGAGGAGGATCCGGAAGAGGGTGAGGGCGAGGATGAGCCAGTCGAGTACTCCACTGGGAGCCAGTGGGGAGTTGGGGATCCACCAGGTGATGCATAGTATAGATGGTTAGGATGTGGGACGAGTGGAGCAGCTGCTGGAGACTTGGAGATCATGCTATGGAGGAGGATCGCTGGACCACTTCTGGGATTTCATATTTTGCTCTATATATATATTGTACATATTTTGAGAGATCTCAGTGAGGTGGTCTTATATTATGGACTTTTATTTTGTATAAACCTGCTATCTCGACTTTGACTCTGATGTTGATGACTCTTTTTATGATGATCATATATATATAGTTATGTTTATGTTTTCTTCACTAGTATTAAATGTGAGTTATCAAGTCAAGGTCTCTAATTTCCGCTTACTCTGATATACGTGGTTTCACGCTTTAATAAAGAATATTTTCATGAAATGATAAAGGTAAGGTTTTTAATAATTGCAAATAAACACCAAGTATTTTACGAAGACTTTGGAAAGGATTTTTAATTAAATCTCTACTCAAGCAAGTCCATAAACTTTTTATCAAAGATAATAAGAGCAATTCTTTTTATCAACATGGATCTATATAAAGGAGTGTTACACTGTTATGGTATCAGAGCAAAATGGTCCTAATTCTTGATCCTCTCAAGCATAATCTGCCAGGAGTTGCCACAGCTGGGTAAAGTTTTCTTAGCTATTTGATTCATTTCATATAGCTTAGTACTATTGGTGATAGTTTAGAATAGAACTAGATAAGATTTCAAAACCTAGATAGACCTTTAACGACATAAGTCCATAGTGCAGGTTCACTATGGCATCACGATATAGAAACCATACGAACGATTTGCTGGAAAGGATGGCTGCAGTGCTAGAGAATTTGCATCAGAATCAGCAGCAGCAACATCAACCTCAGCCCGTTAATCCACCTCCCGCAGGTGCGGTGGCTACGGAAGTCAAAACTTTGTCGGATTTCAGGAGCTGCAATCCCTCAAAGTTTGCTGGTGGGTTTAAACCTGAGGAAGCTAATAAGTGGATCTTGGAGATGGACAAGATCTTTAGAACCTTAGAATGCCCCGACGCTCAGAGGATAGCTTATGCTGTTTTTATGCTGGAGGGAGAAGCGGAACATTGGTGGAATCATACTGCCCAGTTACTCGCTCACGAAGGAAGAGAGGTAACTTGGGAAGTATTCATGAGAGAATTTCTTAAGAAGTATTTTCCTGAAGATTTAAGGAGAAAGAAAGAGGTTGAGTTTTTGCAACTCAGACAAGGCAGCATGAGTGTGGGTGAATATGCTGCAAAGTTTGAAGAACTAATAAATACTCCCCTTACTATCAGATGAATCCGGATGAAAGGAGTAAGTGTATTAAGTTTGAGGGAGGACTGAGACCTGAATTGAAGTCGGTATTCAGTTATCAAAGGATTCAAAGTTTTCCTACGCTGGTGGATATGTGTAGGATGTATGAGGATGATAAAAAGGCGGAGTCAGTTCAGATTATGGAAGGGAAGAAGGAACATTCAGGATATGGTCCGCAAAGAAGGAAGGGACATGACCATCGTAATAAAGGCCCTTATTCTCATAAGAATAGGGGAAAGGGCAAGATGTCTGATGATCGAAACACCTCTTACAATAATGCTTCTTATTGTGAGAAGTGCAGGCGTCATCACTTTGGAAGGTTCTGCTGGTCTCACAGTGGGTGTTTTAACTGTGGAAAACCTGGTCATATGTCTCGCGATTGCAAGGAACCACCCAAGAATACTCAAAGAGGTCCTACGGACAAGTCGATGACTCAAGGTAGAGTTTTCACTCTTAGTGGTGCTGAAGCGAATTAGACTCCAGGACTCATGCAACGTACTTATTTGCTCAATGATCAACCTTGTAGAATTTTATTCGATTCAGGAGCCACTCATTCATTTGTGTCATTTGAATGTGTGAATCGTTTGAAATTGCCTGTGTCTGAATCACCCTATTATCTTAGGGTAGAAACCCCTACTAACTCTCCTGTAATCGCCTCAAAGGTGTGTCCTAATTGTAAAATTAGGATAGCAGACCGAGTCTTTCAGTTAGATTTGATCTGTCTACCTTTGTCCCAATTGGATGTGATTTTGGGTATGGATTGGATGGTTAGCAACCACGTAGTTATTGATTGTGCTAAGAAAACTCTCTTATTTAAAGACCCAACCCCGGAAAAGTATCTCTGTTTAGTCTCTGCTATTGAGTCTGAAAAAGGAGAGAAGTCTGTGGAGGAAATTCCGATTGTTCGGGAATTTCCGGAAGTATTTTCCGAGGAAATGCCGGGATTACCACCCAAGAGGGAGATTGAGTTTGGAATCGAGCTGATTCCAGGAACTGGTCCCATTTCTATTGCTCCTTATAGAATGACACCACCTGAAATGGTTGAATTGAAAAACCAGATTGAGGAATTGCTGCAAAAGCAACTCATTAGGCCAAGTGTATCCCCATGGGGTGCTCCAGTGTTGTTTGTCAAGAAGAAAGATGGGAGCCTTCGAATGTGCGTGGATTATAGACAGTTGAATAAGGTGACCATAAAGAACAAGTATCCTCTGCCAAGGATAGATGATCTCATGGATCAAGTGAGAGGAGCTTCGGTGTTTTCCAAGATCAATCTGAGATCAGGGTATCATCAGATCAGAATCAAGGAGGAAGATATCCCTAAGACCGCATTTCGATCTCGATACGGACATTATGAGTATGTCGTAATGCCGTTCGGATTAACAAATGCACCAGCTATTTTCATGGACTACATGAATCGGATCTTTAGACCATATCTGGATTCATTCGTGGTAGTTTTCATTGATGACATCCTGATATATTCTAAGAATCCGGAGGAACATGCCGAACATCTTCGAGTAGTGTTGCAGATTCTGAAGGAGAAGCAACTCTACGCCAAAATCTCTAAGTGTGAATTTTGGTTAAAAGAAGTTCAGTTCTTGGGACATGTGATCTCGGAAGGTGGTATAGCTGTTGACCCAGCCAAGGTTGAATCGGTTTTACAGTGGGTTCAACCAAAGACGGTCACTGAAGTCAGAAGTTTCTTAGGGCTGGCCGGATATTATAGAAGATTTATTGAGGGATTTTCGAAGATTGCATTACCCCTCACCAAGTTGACCAGGAAGGATCAACCCTTCTTATAGGACGAGAAGTGTGAAAGGAGTTTTCTGATGCTCAAGGAAAGATTAACAACTTCACCAGTGTTATTCCTACCTGACCCTCGCAAGGAGTACGAAGTGTACTGTGATGCATCGGGACAAGGACTTGGGAGCGTTCTGATGCAAGAAGGAAAGGTTGTGGCGTATGCATCTCGTCAACTGAAAATTCACGAGGTAAACTACCCCACCCATGATTTGGAGCTTGCTGCAATAGTCTTTGCACTGAAGATTTGGAGGCATTATCTCTATGGCACTACGTTTCGGGTGTTTAGTGACCATAAGAGTTTGAAGTACTTATTTGACCAGAAGGAGTTAAATATGAGGCAGCGTCGATGGATGGAATTTTTGAAAGACTACGACTTTGAGCTTCATTACCATCCTGGTAAGGCCAATGTTGTAGCAGACGCTTTGAGCCGTAGAGCAATCTACATGAGTTCCATGATGGTTAAGGAAGCGGCTTTGATTGAAGAATTTCGGGATCTAAGCCTGGTAATGCAAGTGGAACCAGGTCAGATTGTGTTGGGTATGTTGCAAATTTCTAGTGAATTCTTGGCTCGAATTCGAGAATTGCAACGTGAAGATCTGGAATTGCTAGAAAAGAGGGAATTGACGGAAGAAGGGAAGGAGTCAGATTTCTCAGAAGGGTCGGATGGAATTCTTCGTTTCAAAACGAGAATTTGCATACCGAAGAACTTGGAGATCAGGAGGATGATTTTGGATGAGGCGCATAAGAGTCAGATGAGCATGCACCCTGGATCGACAAAGATGTACCAGGATTTGAAAAGCATGTTTTGGTGGCCTGGTCTCAAGAAGGATGTGGCGGACTATGTAGCATCATGTTTAATCTGTCAAACGGTTAAAGTGGAACATCAGAAGCCTGGAGGAGTGTTGTAACCCCTGGATATTCCACAATGGAAGTGGGATAGCATTTCCATGGACTTTGTGACTGGTTTGCCAAAGACAGTTGCAAACCATGACGCTATCTGGGTAATTGTGGATGGTCTTACTAAGTCGGCGCATTTTATTCCAGTGAATATGCGCTACTCCTTGGAGAAGCTTACCCAGATCTATATTCGGGAAGTGGTACGATTGCATGGAATACCATCTAGCATCATTTCGGATCGTGATCCGAGGTTCATGTCTAGATTTTGGTCAAGTCTGCATCAGGCTCTGGGGACGAAGCTTAAGATGAGTTCAGCTTATCACCCTCAGACAGATGGGCAAACCGAAAGAACCATTCAAACCTTGGAGGATATTTTGCGAGCTTGCGTACTGGAAGAAAGAGGAAGTTGGGATCAGATATTACCACTCACAGAATTCACATACAACAATGGATATCATACCAGTATCGGTATGGCACCGTTCGAGGCATTGTATGGAAGAAAATGCCAAACCCCGCTATGTTGGTTTCAAGTGGGGGAGAATTTACATCTTGGTCCGGAAATGGTGCAACAGACAACCGAGAAGATCAAGATGATTCAAGAAAAGATCCGGACTGCGATTAGTCGCCAGCAGAGTTATTCGGATCGAAGAAGAAGACCCTTGGAGTTTGCTGAAGGTGATCATGTATTTCTCAGGATTGTGCCGCTGAAAGGTGTGAGTAGGGCACTGAAACCTCAGAAGCTGTCACCTAAGTTTATAGGCCCCTACCAGATCCTTAAGCGAGTAGGACCTGTAGCCTACCAAATAGCTCTCCCGCCATCTCTAGCCAACCTGCACAATGTTTTCCATGTTTCTCAGCTGAAAAAGTTTGTGCATGATCCCACCTCGATCCTTCAAATCCGTCTAGATGACTTAACCTTGCGAGAAAACCTAACCTTTAAAGCTGGCCCAGTAAAAGTGGAAGATAGGAGGACCAAGCAGCTTAGAGGGAAGGAGATTCCGTTGGTCAAAGTCTTATGGCAAAGTGGGAATGTATTCGAGTCAACTTGGGAATTAGAGGATCGAATGCGCCAGGATTATCTTGAGTTATTTTTGTAAGCTGAATTTCGGGGACGAAATTCCTGTTAAGTGGGGGAGTAGTGTAACACCCCAAATTTTCGTCTCCTGATGTAATGTGATTATGATTTTGAAAATATATTTTAAAATTATTTTCTTAATCGTAATTATGTTTCATTAATTAAATTAAGATTATTATGAGTTAGTAAGAGTAATTGCGAAAGTAGAAAAATATTGCAGCAAACAAATAATATGTAAAAATAAGACTTTTACATATTAGTCCCTGGAAGAGGACTTAGAAGCAATATTAGGAAGGTTTTGGAGGGAAGGTCATTAAAATAAATATTTTTGAAAATCTGACCAAAATACTCGAGTATTTTTGGAAATACTCGAGTAATCGAGTCAGTGGAGAACTCGTTAGTGCGGTTGATGAGTCAACCCACAACGAATTCCTTTGAGTGACACGAAAACACCATGGAAACACGATGATGGTTGTCGTGGCGCGTTGCATGAGCACTGGGAGGGTCTATATAAAGCTTGGATTGTTGAAGAAGGGAGATTTTGTTGATTTTTGCTCTGAGAACCTTGGTTTAGGGTTTCCAATTTCGTGGTTCTATTTCTCGATCGTGTTTGAGAATTGGAACGAGAGTGATACACCATTGTGAAGCTCACGTCTCGAGCTTCACAAAAACATAAAAATCGTGAGTTAAGGCGCTGTGTAGAAGGAGAATCGAAGCTGAGAAGCAAGGGTGTTCTTGATGCCAAAGTTGAAAACTGAAGCTTGGAGCTCACTTTCAACTTGGATTGTGGTAAGCCCTTGGACCCTATGAATCTCAAATTCGTCTATACTTCTAGTGTAAGTTGCAGAGAATCAATTCTAATCGTTTTCCCCAATTTTAAATCGAATTTTGCATGTCAAATCTTCTGATTTTGGTGCTCTGCTCAACTATGACTGCATGCATAGGATTTTGGGGGTTGAGCATCTCTAGCCAATTTCTCTGCAATTTCAGAGTTGATTCACGAATTTGAGGTAAGGGTGAAGCTTCTAATTCACTAGAATAAGTTTAAATCTTGAGGAATTAGGATATGAGTCATCAAATGGCTCTATGGGCATAGTTGGAAATAGGAATGAGGCTTGGAGGCCTTTCTGGACTTAAATGAATGCTTGGACATGTTTATTTGGTCACATGCAAGGTGTACCCATGCTGAAAATGGGATGGATATATGTAAAATTGGATTTGGTATGTTAAGTTGTGGAAATTGCATTTTTATGCATAATTATGGATAATCTGTGATTCAGTGTTAGATGTTGTTAATTCTGTGTTGGAACATGTTTAAAATGTGTAAAGTGAGCTATGTTGATCTTTGGTTTGGACTGATTTGGACTATAATCGAAATTGGTATGTTAAAACTCATTTTTCTGTGCTGTCTGTCTGCAAACACTCGAGTATTATGGGTAATACTCGAGTATTTGGCCTATTTGGAAATTGGAATTTCTGGAAAACTCAAGAACACTCGAGTATTCATATAGAACACTCGAGTATTCTGGGAATTTTTAATGAATTTCTGGGAAACCTTAAAAACACTCGAGTTTCATGGAGAACACTCGAGTATTCTAATGAATTTTCAAAGTATTTCTGGAAAATGAATGAACACTCGAGTAATGTGAGGAACACTCGAGTATTTTCATAAAACTGAGGAACACTCGAGTATTGATAGGTTCACTCGAGTATTTTGGACCTGAGACAGAAAAATTAACTTTCTTTTAATATACCAATGGGACATCGATTAAGATCAATTATGCTCACGGGAAAAGGTTTCATGTTCCAATAAAAGGATTGGGAAAAATATTAACAACAGTCTAACTCACTGAAGGAATAATATTGGATGCACATAATAAGATTATTGGTTAATCTTGTGTATATAATTTTATGTGCATACATGCATGGTGTAAGGTTGGGGATAATTCGGTGGTAACTGGCTCGACGACACATTTTGGTAATGTGGGCAGCATTTGGGAATGCTGTTACGTCTTGGTGACGTTGTGTGCACACTATCCGAGCAGTGGCTCGATGACACATTTTGGTAATGTGGGCAGCATTTGGGAATGCTGTTACGTCTTGGTGACGTTGTGTGCACACTATCCGAGCAGTTCCACAATACATGTTGGTCATGTATGCGAATTATTGGAATGAACGTTCAATGGACAATGGATTTGGGAGACATGCATCATTACTCATAATTAATGGAAATGTTACAATTGGAAAGCACTCATTAATTTACATGTGTACTTGC
The DNA here is from genome assembly GCA_037953625.1 of Crotalaria pallida. Taxonomy (NCBI): domain Eukaryota; kingdom Viridiplantae; phylum Streptophyta; class Magnoliopsida; order Fabales; family Fabaceae; genus Crotalaria; species Crotalaria pallida. The sequence goes on from CM075653.1 coordinate 79,907,484, forward strand.
ATTGGATGTTTGCAACGTATATTGTTACATGCTTATTTATTCTTATTCGATTATGTGGATTATGTGCTTACCCCTTATTGCCCATGTTAGGTGATGGCACGCTATCTAGCTTGCATCGAGATGCGCCCGCTCCCTAGTGGAGTGTGGTACTACGAGGACCATCGAGCCACCTATGAGGGTGAGGTGGAGGTGACTCTATATCACCCCAACCCTTTGGCTCGTGTCCGTCCTCGTAGGTTTCGCATCCCTATTATCTATACTTTGCATGTACCCCCTTTCTATACCTATCATGGACCACCCCCGACTCGACCTGCTCGTCGTTTTCATTCCTTTCGTTTTCGAGCTGCTACTAGATCTCACCCTTCTGCTTCTCGAGTGGTTCGAGAGGAGACTCCTATACCTCGTCCGATGAGTCCGGTTCATGGGACTCCCTCAGCTGACCCAGTGCCCAGTGGTGGGGCACCCACTCAGTCTGACGAGTTAGAGGAGGATCCGGAAGAGGGTGAGGGCGAGGATGAGCCAGTCGAGTACTCCACTGGGAGCCAGTGGGGAGTTGGGGATCCACCAGGTGATGCATAGTATAGATGGTTAGGATGTGGGACGGGTGGAGCAGCTGCTGGAGACTTGGAGATCATGCTATGGAGGAGGATCGCTGGACCACTTCTGGGATTTCATATTTTGCTCTATATATATATTGTACATATTTTGAGAGATCTCAGTGAGGTGGTCTTATATTATGGACTTTTATTTTGTATAAACCTGCTATCTCGACTTTGACTCTGATGTTGATGACTCTTTTTATGATGATCATATATATATATAGTTATGTTTATGTTTTCTTCACTAGTATTAAATGTGAGTTATCAAGTCAAGGTCTCTAATTTTCGCTTACTCTGATATACGTGGTTTCTCGCTTTAATAAAGAATATTTTCATGAAATGATAAAGGTAAGGTTTTTAATAATTGCAAATAAATACCAAGTATTTTACGAAGACTTTGGAAAGGATTTTTAATTAAATCTCTACTCAAGCAAGTCCATAAACTTTTATCAAAGATAATAAGAGCAATTCTTTTTATCAACATGGATCTATATAAAGGAGTGTTACAGACAAACCCAGCACTGGCGCTAGCGCTACCCCGGCCCGCTGCACCACCAAAGCCGCCTCGGAGATCATCATCTCCCTCCACGAATCTAAATCTGCTTTTTCTCGTCTTCCTCGTTCACTCAACAAACAATAGTCTTTCTCTCACTCTCCTACGCGCCGCCGCCATCAACGCTACTGACGTTGGCTCGCTGCTCCTTCTTCGACATGAGAAGCAGCAGTTTTCGCTCCTTAGGGAAGGAGAGGAGCGCCACCATCATGATCGACACCATTGATAATCGTGAACGAATATGCCAAGCGCGAGCTGTAACATCCCATTATTTCTAATACTTTTAGTAAAATAATTAAATGATTTAATATGATATTTTCAATATTTGAGTCTCGGAATAAAATTCTGATTTCATCATTATATTTGAAATATGTTTTCTAGTCAAAATAAGTATAAATTTGTTATTATACGTTTTCCAAAAATAAAGTAGTACTTTTATTTAGTTTAATTAACATTTTGACAGGGAGCTCAAGTGGCAAGCCTTAGAGGCATTTTTATAAATAGTTTATTCAGAAAAATATGTTTAACTTAATATTTTGAGCGTTCCTGTAAATTTTCACAGTGCTCGGAGGCTGTTTTATTTTTAGCTTTTGGACTGGTTTAATATATTACCGATTTAAGTTATATATAATAATCTTCTACTTCAAAATTTTAAATATTTTATATTATCAAGTTTAATATTAAGATTTAGAAAATATATTTACTTTTGAATTTCGATAATTTTTCTTACGAAATAGCTATCCGGAGGGACCGGTAACTTTATTATTTTTCAATCAATTTTGAGTAATTCAAAGTACAATACTGTTTTACCTAAACGCATTTTATTTTTAGTATCATCCAACTTTTAGTTATAATCCAAAATAACTACACACATTGACCCACAAATGAAAGCGAATTATTAAAATATAATAAAACTTCCTAAATCTACCCGTATTCCCAACCCAACCCGTCTGAAACAAATAAAAAGAGCAAGAATGAGTTGTGGCCAAAAAGCCTTACCGGAGAGAGAAAGAAACATAGAAAGAAAGAAGAAGAGAGGACCAGCGACAAAGAGAGGAGGATTTTAAGATTTTCTCAACTTTTCGGTCCAATAATTCAAGATCCGACCGTCCAATTTCAAATCCTTCTTAGCTAACTAATATCCTCAACTTCCTCTATCCATCTACCTAATTTATTCGACGATCCGTCAATATTTTTATTATCCATATATTTTCAAATAAAGAGATGTTTTGGAGAAAAGTTATATATTTTTGTTGTATAATGATATATATTTATGATTTTGACAAAAACGAGTTTATTTTATATATATTTTTAATGTTATAATTAGTTTTATCGTATGTCCCTATTTAGATCCAACACGCTATTGACCTTGACCATGGAGCAAGTCGCAGATGTAAACGTGGCTCTGTCGTTATTGCTAGGATTTCCAGGTAAGGGGAGTCTTTTTTCCACACCTTGAGTTAAGGATAGTTGGGTTATATAATAGGACTTTGGTTAAGTAGTTGAATTGGGTTGTGGGTAGCAAAATATCACCGGAATAGAATTGGTTTAAGGATGTTGAATGTATCTTTGTTTTAATTTAAATATTTAATTGATTTAAATTTGGTAAAATCCCTTATGAATGTTGGTAATGTAGGAAGTGAAGAACCCTAGGGAGTTGACTTATATTAAAGTACTCTGAGGCATACCTGAGTATGTTGAATCGATTAATGTTAATTGTTGTCTGATAAATGTTACTACGTCCACTACATGAGTGATGATGTTTTATAAATGAATTTTAATGATATAGTTATGAAATGAACTAGCAAAGGTATAAATGGGAATAAAATGACTATGTGTAACTAAAAGTATAATGTGACGCTAAATGTATGACAAGGCTGGATAATTGTTATAAATGCTAATCTTCGAAGGTGAATTGATATGTGAATACTCGGTAAATGGTTATGATAATTTGTGCTATAATGTTATGTGATGATTAGGAAGGGATGATAAGTATGTATATTTGTGAAATATTGGTGGAATTGTGATTATGTGTGAATGTGAAAATTATGCGTTGGCCTCTGATTTGAGGTAACGATTAATGGAAAGATTTGATAATTGATATAGGGAATGAGTATGGATAAAGAATGAATGGGAAAGGTGTGTAAGTGTAATTGTGATTATATGTGCTAAGTGGTTTGAGTAAGAAGATGAAAGTATGTTTAGGCCTCTGATTTGAGGTAATGTGTAACGAAAATGTAATAAGTGCGTTGGCCTCTGATTTGAGGTGACGATTAATGGAAAGTGATGAATTTGCTGACCTCTGTTATGAGGGGCCCAAAATGAATTAAAGTAATGAAGTGTTGACCTCTGACCTGAGGGACACAAGATGAAATGAATGTTAATGTGTTGACCTCTGACCTGAGGGGCACAAAATGAATTAAAGTAAAGGAGTGTTGACCTCTGACCTGAGGGACACCAAATGAATTAAAGTGACCGCGTGTTGACCTCTGATCTGAGGGACACAAAATGAAATAAAGTAATAAGGAGTGCTGACCTTTGACCTGAGGGGCACATAATTTAAATAAAGAAAATTTGTAGGCCTCTGTTGTGAGGTGCCAATTATGATGATTAAGTTTGTTTCATTGGCCTCTGATTTGAGGTGATGTTCAGAATAAATGGAAAAATGTGTTATTACTGAATAAATTGTTAATGGAAGCATTTTGTTATTCATGGCTTGGTTTGATTATGATACTTGTTATTATTATGTGCCTTTTTACTATCTTATGATTCAATGTGTTGCAAAAAGGTCTCACCCTTAGTGGTTAACATTTTAGGTGAAAGTCAAGGAGCTTGAGGATCAGAGTGTCGCAGTGGAAGAATTGGAAAGAAGGAAACTTTATGTTTGTGCTACTTGTATTGTAAATGGATGCCCAAATTCATTTGTAAATTTGAATTGGAAAAAAAGGAATTTTTAAGTACACTATTTTAATTATAAACTTTTACTCACTATTTTTGCATATAAAATAAGGGTTTTACATTTATGGTATCAGAGCAGTTCCTTCCTTCCGACCTGAGGGAAAGTGGTCCCGAACTCGCTGCGAACACTCTCATCTCGAGCTTCTCCTCTGAATGTGAGACCCTTTTAAGTGGAAATTGTAAATGTTAAATGCTATTGAGTAAGTTTATGTTTGCAAATTGGAAATACCTACAAGTGACAAACTAAGAAAATGGAATTCTTTGGAGCCTAAGCGGATCCCTTAGGAATTCAAAGAATCGCGGATTGTAAATGTTTACCAAATTGCAAACAAGAAACTTAAAGTATGCAAATTAATTCTAAGTTTTGAGTTAATCAAAACTTGAAGTTTCTTACAAAGAAAATCTTTCTAATCAAAACGAGGTACATAAACTCTAACTAGATGGCGAGGGCTATTACCACTGATGGAATGTAGTGTCGGAACTGGCCAATCCGATGTTGCATTTATCGGGAGGTGACGTCGTCGAAAATCTAGAAGCTTATGCACCATCGTGAATTAGTAACTGATTTCCTATGTATGAAACCTTAATGCCAATGATATGCTTCTCTTTGCTTTGCTATGTTTAATTGTTTATGTTTTGAATATATGTGTTTGACAACTAGTTTGGTATCAAAGTAATTGGACAGGGGTTAGAAATGGAGCCGCACAAATCAAATAGATTACGATCTCGATGCTAATCTAACCAAATGATTAAATTTACATTGATTAGACTAGTATCTAGGAGAGCGAAAAAATAATGTTTAAAGTAAAGCAATAGTTGGTTCCATAGCTAATCTCGATTCAATTAACTGTGACCCCAAATGTGAAACAAGCATTGAGTGCTTACCAATTGAATTTGAACCGCACCAATTTGATTTGCGAATATAAAAGGACTTTTGCCTACTTGGGGAAGCGGTTCGGATTCAATCGAAAGGTTCTCACAATATGATTATATGCGGAATAGTTTAGCATTAAAGCAAGGGGACAGAAATTAGAGGTGGAATCAGGAGAATTGAAATAACTTCTTGCCTGATTCTAATCTAAACTAGTGATTTATTTCACATCGCTTAAATTAGAATCCACGAAGAACAATAACAACTTTTATATCAGATTAGTAGTTGACTACACCACTAGTTTAGTTTTGATAACTTTAATACTAAAGAAAAGATAAGTAGGGAGTCCTAGCAATTCCTATCAATTGAACTCAAACCCCCAAGTGACAACACTTGGATTCATACATGACAAGAGATTATTTTTTTTTACTCAAGCGGAACTAAGGGTTTAAATTTAATCGGGAGGTCTTTGTTCAATGTTTTGGATTAGGTCCATAATAGTATATGTGTGTATCTATATACATATGTATGTGTTGCTCTACATGTATATGTGTATACATAACACACTTGATGGTATTATTATAAATACAAGGTGTTGTGCTAAATGATCGTGGTGCATTACATATGTTTGTTTATTCGTATGTTGCGTTCATGCATGCTTTTGCTTAATGCTACTAAGTTATTTGCTTATTTGTATATGCAGATGGCCACACTATAGTATCAATATTTCTTGGTTGTTATTATATTAGGCTGTTGTATTTTGTGGCGGATATTTTTACCACGCAAGTTATTAAACGTTTTTGCAACATGATTCCAAACCATTTCTAAAACTAATTTTGTTACAATATCCATTCAATTTCAAAAGGCTTCCCGATATAAGGGGAACTCCTATTTTCAGACACAAGCTTATTTCTGTATATTTGAATGAATATATCTACATATTTGCAAATACCAAAAAGTTTATGTTATGATTGAGATGGATCCAAACTTTCGAAAATGCTATCAAACGATAATTTGGGACTAAGAGCTTTTCAAAATTTTCATCCCCATATTTAAAAGTCCCAAATCCATTTCAATCACAACAATGACTAAAAGTATTGTTTTCGGGGTTTGTTTTTGAAATGAAAACTTGACCTATTTGTATAAATGCATTATTTCATTATAGTTAGTGGTTGTGAATCCTAGGATAGATAGGATTATGATTTGTGGATAGCTGTGTTTGTCTGAATGATGCACGTGCTTGATGTTTGGGAGTGAAAAGTATTACGATTGGTTGTTTGATTAAATGAATGTTCAAAATGAATTTCAAAAGGGTGCACCGAACCATAATCATACCAAATGGATTGTGAGGTTACACGAAATTTTTTTAAGAAAATAATAAAGGATGCGAGGATTTCTAAGTAATCGATCGGTGAATTAACGCATTAGTTTTAACCAAGTCACTAGTCGATTAAATAGGAATTCTCCATATGCAAACCCAAGTCAATTTGGGATAAAAATCCAATTCTCAAACTTGGAGAAGAAGGGAATGTAATTGTTCTAAATTTTGAAAACTTACTAAACTAATTTTGTTTAAAGTAACAGCATATCCCTTTTCTTTAAGTCTGACGAATTGGAACAAGATTACACTTCCTCATCTAGATTCTTGTGAAACTAGATGGAGGTAGCTCTTTATGGTGACGTGCACAATTTTCATAACACTAGGGGAATTGTATTTATGAAAATGTATTTATGATTGCAAATCATACAAGTCCTTTTTCCCCGAACCTTTTTTTAAACCGGTTTTCAAAAACATGGTGATCGTTATGTGTTTGTGTGTAGAGGTAGGTGTTAGCCCTAAGTTAAGTAAGGTAGACAAGAACTAGCTTAGGAGGAAGTAGGGTTGAGCCATGTGTCCGGTTGTATTGCATAATTGCTAGGAATGTGGTATGTGTGCTCGAACTTGGTATGACGTTTGTACTTGAATTATATGTTATTGGGAATTGTTGTTGTGTATGCTTAAACTTTGAATGACCTTTACATGATCTAGGTTTGTTTGAATAATGAATGTGGTTGTCTAGGGCCTAGGAATAGCGGAGAGGTTGTAAGTTTTGGGATTAGACTATAATTAGATCCTTGAGGGCATTAGCGGGTATAACGTGTTAGTACCCTTCATCGATTGCAAGAGCTTAGCGGTGTGCTAATGCAAAGAAGTATGCCGAATCCAAGTGGGGGAGTAGAACCATAAAGGAGTGAATACCTCGAGCGAAGGACCTTATGTAGGGATGGTTCTCCATTAAAGGAATCAGAGGGAATTTCGGGGACAAAATTCCAATAAGTGGGGGAGAATTGTAACATCCCATTATTTCTAATACTTTTAGTAAAATAATTAAATGATTTAATATGATGTTTTCAATATTTGAGTCTCGGAATAAAATTCTGATTTCATCATTATATTTGAAATATGTTTTCTAGTCAAAATAAGTATAAATTTGTTATTATACGTTTTCCAAAAATAAAGTAGTACTTTTATTTAGTTTAATTAACATTTTGACATGGAGCTCAAGTGGCAAGCCTTAGAGGCATTTTTATAAATAGTTTATTCAGAAAAATATGTTTAACTTAATATTTTGAGCGTCCCTGTAAATTTTCACAGTGCTCGGAGGCTGTTTTATTTTTAGCTTTTGGACTGGTTTAATATATTACCGGTTTAAGTTATATATAATAATCTTCTACTTAAAAATTTTAAATATTATATATTATCAAGTTTAATATTAAGATTTAGAAAATATATTTACTTTTGAATTTCGATAATTTTTCTTACGAAATAGCTATCCGGAGGGACCGGTAACTTTGTAACAGCCCGATTTTTCGTAATCCAAAAATGTTTGCTTTCACTTATTGAAGTTGCAAAAATTGAGGCCAGATTTTTTTTTTTGTAAAACATTGAAAAGTCTTGGTTGTAATTAAAAGTCCTTTTGCTGAAAATCGAGTTGTTACTAAAACATTTGTTTTCTTAAAGCTTTCGTTGTCATAAAAGGACTTGCTCCGAAATCAACTGATGTTTTCCAAAAGGTCACATTGTTCAGGTTTCAAAAATGAATAGGCCTCAATACAGAATATAAAAGTTTGGCTTGAATACATGAGTAGCACATTGCTTGGTAATCCTTGACTCAAACAAAATTCATAACCTTAAACTAAGTCTGCTACTTTCGCTTTCGCTACGCTACTCTGATGAAGGCAACTGGATGAAGCCTCCCTTTCTTCTTGACGCCCTCTTGGCACCTCTAGAATGAAGTCACTTCTGTCCCTTCCTTCTTGTAGTTGATGGGCTCCAGCTCCACTTCTTTTAAAATGATGATCTCCACGGGATGCTCCGTCTGCCCGTTGAGGTATCAGCAACACTGATATGCCAACGAACAAGAGAGAGTAAGCAATCAGAACGACGAATCGTCGACGGTGTGGGATTACGCTAGGCAAGATAGAAGGACCATACAATATACAATACAACACACAAGCACACACAACAATCAGGTACATTATTGTCTTCTTTAATCATCATTATAATCCTCATTTCCTTTTTACCTTATCTTTGCTTTTCATGTACTTTCTCACATTCTCTTCTTCATTTCTTATTATAACCATGCCTCTCTCTTATTCCTTCTTATCAATTCCCACTCTTTTATGTTAAGGGGAAAACTTTCAAATCTCATCAAAGCATTCGTTTCGTTCTCGATTATCACTCACGTCTACATCTCCTCGGTCATCCACCCCAACCTAGTCGGAAGCAAACAGGAGTACAGGACCTTTACCGTGCGGGCACGACAGCTGTCAACACAAATGGTCCCAGACCAGGAGGCTCAGCCTCAATCATAATCATATCAATATACATGGCACACTGCCTCGCAGTGGCAAACAAGATGCCCCACTCCAGTCCCTCGATTTGCAATCTAGGGGGCGAAAATATGTTTCTAGTGGGCCCGCAGAACTTACCACGGCATTAGACCCAGTCCCCACCACGTTAGTGCGCCACTTATGGAGTTCGTTCTGCCCAGAAACATACCCTAGACTTCTTGACGTTTCACCGTCATCGTCCTCCCCTAATGCAATCTCGTCCTAAGTATCCGCAGATACTTATCATTCCTTCCTCTCCACTACTTCGCACTCTCATACCTCACCGTGCATGTCTTTTAAAGTATTTTAATCTTTTTAATTATCCTAAGGTCGGCCCGTCCTTCGTGCAACCCTTCAACGAGATCCGACCACTAAATTTACACAATCTTTCTCTCACATAGCACAGAGCTGGGATCACATCACTGAACTCTCAACTGGTATCTCATTTCACAAAACAGACTTCCCATTTCTCTTAACAATCTCATTCCGCAATCTTTCTCAAAACAACCTTTTCACAACTCTCTCAGAAGTACCTTTTTTTTATGATCATCCACCAAAACCTGTTTTCAGAAGCATTTTCATAAAATCCCCTCTGAGGAATTTCTCAAAACTCTTTAGTTTCTCAATTGCTCAAAATCTCTCTTTTCAAAAACTTTCTTAAAAAACCCTTGTCACAAGTTTCCAAAATCTCTTTTCACATCCTTTCGCAAAGTTTCCCTTTCAAAACCTTCCTGAAAATTCTTTTATAACATTTCTCAAAAACTTCCTTTCAAAAACATTTTCAAAAGAATTTTTTTCTTTTTCAAAGCATTTTTCTTCACAAACTCATTCAAAATCTCCTTTCGAAAACCTTATCCAAAACTGCTTTTCAAAAACCTTTTTCATAACTTACAGCTTTGCTGAGTGCTAATGGAGGAGCAAGCTCAACTCGACACTAGCCCTCAGACTAAAACCAAAACACCAGGAGCCCAACTCCACTCAAATCACATCTCATATCAGCATCACTCTTCCCAGCTCTGGCTCGAACTCATCACTGTCGTTCACTTTTTCCCCAATCACAATTTTTTTATCTCTTTTTCTCTTTCCCCATTATTCTTTTCTCATCATATCTTTCAATCTTATTACTTTCACAACTCATTCTTTTCCTCTTCATTTCTTTATCCAGGACGTAACAGACGCCCATCGGGGTATTACTTACTTTAATCAACAGTAACTAACATCATTAAACATAATTAAAACAATAAACATAACATACTCCCAATCACACAAACATCACACAACAATGGTGTGGTCATAGTCACCTTCGTATAAGTGGCCACACAATCAAACAATTGCCACTTATACTACTAACTCCTGAGCACTAAGTTCTGACCTTTGATATGATACGGAACGTCCTAACACATCACCTAACTACCACAGTGTCTTAGGAAGGCTTCTCTCTCACCTGAGGTCCAGCTGTCTAATGCGTACCGTCTCCTCGGATCCTTGTGCTGCCGGCTGCCCCAATCCCTCGTCTTTAAGATTTCCTCGTACTAAATAAAATACGCTTTCGTTATTAACTTATCTTATGAAAATCTTTTTCATAACTTAGACACCTCTCATTTCCTCGTATCAAATAAAACACTTTTGGGTTGCTAACGCGTATTAAGAAAATCTTTTCTTAAATCAAGTATCTCTTGAAAACTTTACTTTAAATTGCGTGAAAACGTTTTTAAATGTAAGAAGCTAGTCCAACAATTTGGGACAGCAAAGAATCATTCTATAAAAATCACTTTGATAAAATTCCGAAAACATCGTAAAAACACTCTTTATTTTGAATGATTCTTTTATTCAAAATTAACACTTTAAATCTCAAGTTTATATCACAAAAATCACTTTGGAACAACCATCAACATCAATTAAAAAAAATCTCAATCAAATCAAATTAATTTAAAATTAATTAATTTCGCACTCAATTATTTCCAAATATCATTTTAACATACAACAACAAGTAACACTTCATGAATCAATCAGAGGCATATAGTCAACTTAGTCCATATCAAAGAAATCAGACACTCCCAAATAATTCTTGGTCATAACACAATAACACTTAGGCATGTACATATTCACGAACCAAATTGAACTAAAGATATGAACCAAACGTATTTGTCTTTCTTAAACAATTTGGTTCCTTTCAAAACTACAATGTACATCTTATTTCATGCCACTAAACTTCTTAGACTTATTTAAACTATATGGCCGAATGACGTCAAAGGAAACAATTCAAAGATCACAAATTTAAACACATAAGTCAACTTGTTTTATTTCAAACACTTAAACTCCACTTTCTTTCTCATGCAACAAAGTCATTTACTCTCTCTTTTAATCCTACCCGAATACACATACTTGCACATATATTCATTTAAACACAATAATTATCCCAAAATCATTTAATTTATCTATCTCCTTTATTTTTACATCAAGATCGATTTAGAAAATAATTATTCACAACATAATTTCAAACAATTGATTTTAGCATGATTTCTCAAAACATACTCATTACTTTTGAGTCAATTCATGAGAAAAGAACCCTAGCCTATCTAGCATGCATAGGCCAAATTATCACCATGGGAAACAAAGCCTTGGATGCAAAATTTCAACATGCAAGAACCTTATAAGTAACAAACCAAAAACATGTACTTCAAACACATGGTTTTAGAAAATACCACTCCCTTTTCTTCCCCAAACCGTGACCTATTAGTCTCCTCAAACATAAATTCCATTTTTATTTTTCCTTTGCATGCACTTTTAAAATCATGTAAATCAAAGAGAATAACATGCTTGACCCTTTTATGAAAACAAATCATAGTTTCTTTGATTTTCAAGACTTAACCGAAAACCTTTTAACAAAACCAAGGGGAAAAACTTAAATCTTCAACTTTCAAACACACACCAACTTAGATCAAAGAAAAATCATTTTACAAAAGTTGTTTTCCTTTGTTTTCTCATTATAACCGTGACATGCAAGCAAGGATCAAGACTTTTGAGTAAAAAGAAATCACATGCAAAACTTTAAAATCAAAGCCATTGAAAATCAAAGTAAGAATCACAACTCTTTTTTTTCAAGATTAAAACAATAGATCAAGGCCTTTTTGAAAGAAAACCAAGGATCAAGGCTTAGAAAAATCAAAATTAAAATCAAAGCATTTGAACCACTTAGATCACCTTTGACAAACATCAAATCAACATGCATGAACTCAAAACAAAATAAAAATCATCACAACCTAAATTTCTAATCATAGCCGAATGATAATGTCCATGGTTCAAGGTTCTACAAGTTTGTTTGGTTCTTGAAACTCAAGATCAAGGCTAAATAGGAACTTACAATCATGGATCTACAAATGAATTAAACATGTAACAACATCTAAACTTTACAAGAATTGGAAAATCAAAACTACACCTAACACTTTAAGATCTTCGAATACACAAAGAAATAGAGAAGATCTTCAACCTTCTCAACTTGGTCTTCAAAATCCTAAGGCTTTGGGCTTGATCTTCTTCCCCTTCTCCTCTTGAAGCTCACGGGTTCCACTCTCTCTTTCTAAGTCTCTATTTCTTTCTAAGAGTTGAAGGTTCTCTTAGAATAAGTGTTTAGTTGTGGAAATGAATTGTGAAGGAATGGGAAATGAATCACGGTTGGAGTATAAGAAGGCACATAATCAATTTCCCTTCTTGCCCTTAAAAAGGAATTCGGCCAAAAGAGTTGTTCAAGGGTAAAATTGGCTATGTGGATGCTTGCATGGCTCAAGCCAAGCCATGAGACAAATAGAGAGGAATTAGGCTCAATCTTGCTTCCTATTGGTTGGTCAACTCCTTAACTAAGCTTTATGCTAAACTAAACCTATGGCTATTTGGCTAATGACTTAGGGTGCAAGGAAGTCAAAACTCCACCTTATGCACATACACACAGCACACCCTCATGCACCCACGCACAAGCACATGTCACTAGGTTTTCTCCTTAAGTTTTCTACTATTTGGTTAAGGTGCTAGTTAGAGCTTGGTTACACTTGGTTGCTTGGCTAGTTACTTAGGAAATCTCTAGGCTCTTCCTTCACACATTCACACCCCCACAGTACACACATATATTTATGCATACACACACTCATTCTCACACTTACATACACATCTTCACATAATTATGCACACTCACACATTCACACGTTATATATATATATATGCACTCATCATCATATTCATTTACCACTTAAATTTCACATGATCCTAAGCATACACATACACTTAAAACCGTACATACATATGCATACCCACATAGAAAACAAATTATTCATGCATCAAAATTATAATGACACTAAAAATATCAAGTATATATTTATAGGAAACAAGACACATTTTCATAAAATAATTTCTTGTTGAAAAATAATTCACTATTTTACTAAAAGAATCTTAAATACTTAATTATTTCCAAATCTCAACTTAAAAATCCGTAACTTAATCCCACTAAAGATCATTCTTTAAAATCATTTACCATTTTGAAAATGTGACTTAAGAAATTTATTTAAGAAAATTATTCTTTTCAAAACGCTTTTATCAAAATAAATTTCTTTAGTATTTTAAATTAATACGAGGAATTTGGGGGGTGTTACATTCTCCCCAACTTAAAGATTTCTCGTCCCCGAGAAATACGTCGTGGATTGGGCAGCAGGGCACAATATCCTCACGTCACTTTGACTTCCATAAGGACACTCTCGTTTCGCTGCGTGGCCGTGTTCCCTTTTGCTGGTCTCATTCATCGTGCCGTGCTCCTTGTTTGTTGCTTTTCAGACGAAAAAGTCTCACTCGCACACCCGCTTGCGTGTCGAATCAGGTTAAGTCCAGCGGACTAACCGAAGAAGATGTCGCTCCCTTAGTGGATTGTCGTCACAAATGTCTAACCATAGGTATGGACTCTAGGGGGATTCCAAACAAACAAAATTTCATACATCTCCAAAAGCATAGGGTTCAGCCCTAAAACCTTTAGACATTCGCTATCCTCTACAACTTGGGTTTACTTACCTTCTCAAGCAACTTCACTCTTCTCCTTAGATTCATTCTAATCGTTAGTCAAGCCTATCAATCCCACCATCTAACCTCTGATTAGAGTGTATGTCAATCCTAATCCTCCAACCTTCCACATAGTACCTGGTAATAGATGCCCCTTTTCTCCCTTATGACTCCCCAACTTGGATCAAACTTATAACTAAATCCACCGAGACTTTATATCTTCACTTAGTTCTAACCATTTATCCTTCCTTGATAGTTCAGGCCTAAGCTATTTGGGTAACTATAGTACTTCTAACTTCTTAATTCGGGCTAATGACCCTCAAGTAGGATCGGTAAAGCTATGGGTTGGTAGTAGAAAAAGGTTCGAATTTTAATAGCACTAACGATTTTGTTGAAGCAAGTCAACAGTCACGGGAATTCGGAGATGGCATCCTATATCTTTAAGGGCATCACTTATTCTTGTACAGAAGGCATGCTAAGGTTAATAAACTTAAGTCTTACAAGTACTAATGTAATATCGTAAGGTATGGGGTTTTAGTCTTAGAATCTATTCATGGTGGTCCACTCCTTCAAGCTTCAGAACCATTGGGTTTCTTAAACTAACATGGTCGATACTAAGTTGCAAACAAAGTTTTACATCCTAGGAGGATGAGAATCTAAACCTATGTCCCTATCCTTATACTAGCAAACACACAGAGTCACACAAACAAAGCATGTAAGCCCATGCTTAAGGCCACTAAGGATTACCATAGCTCTGATACCATTCTGTAACAGCCCGATTTTTCGTAATCCAAAAATGTTTGCTTTCACATATTGAAGTTGCAAAAATTGAGGCCAGATTTTTTTTTTTGTAAAACATTGAAAAGTCTTGGTTGTAATTAAAAGTCCTTTTGCTGAAAATCGAGTTGTTACTAAAACATTTGTTTTCTTAAAGCTTTCGTTGTCATAAAAGGACTTGCTTCGAAATCAACTGATGTTTTCCAAAAGGTCACATTGTTCAGGTTTCAAAAATGAATAGGCCTCAATACAGAATATAAAAGTTTGGCTTGAATACATGAGTAGCACATTGCTTGGTAATCCTTGACTCAAACACAATTCATAACCTTAAACTAAGTCTGCTACTTTCGCTTTCGCTACGCTACTCTGATGAAGGCAACTGGATGAAGCCTCCCTTTCTTCTTGATGCCCTCTTGGCACCTCTAGAATGAAGTCACTTCTGTCCCTTCCTTCTTGTAGTTGATGGGCTCCAGCTCCACTTCTTTTAAAATGATGATCTCCACGGGATGCTCCGTCTGCCCGTTGAGATATCAGCAACACCGATATGCCAACGAACAGGAGAGAGTAAGCAATCCGAACGACGAATCGTCGACGGTGTGGGATTACGCTAGGCAAGATAGAAGGACCATACAATATACAATACAACACACAAGCACACACAACAATCAGGTACATTATTGTCTTCTTTAATCATCATTATAATCCTCATTTCCTTTTTACCTTATCTTTGCTTTTCATGTACTTTCTCACATTCTCTTCTTCATTTCTTATTATAACCATGCCTCTCTCTTATTCCTTCTTATCAATTCCCACTCTTTTATGTTAAGGGGAAAACTTTCAAATCTCATCAAAGCATTCGTTTCGTTCTCAGTTATCACTCACGTCTACATCTCCTCGGTCATCCACCCCAACCTAGTCGGAAGCAACAGGAGTACAGGACCTTTACCGTGCGGGCACGACAGCTGTCAACACAAATGGTCCCAGACCAGGAGGCTCAGCCTCAATCATAATCATATCAATATACATGGCACACTGCCTCGCAGTGGCAAACAAGATGCCCCACTCCAGTCCCTCTCACTGTTCTCGATTTGCAGTCTAGGGGGCGACAGTATGTTTCTAGTGGGCCCGCAGAACTTACCACGACATTAGACCCAATCCCCACCACGTTAGTGCACCACTTATGGAGTTCATTCTGCCCAGAAACATACCCTAGACTTCTTGACGTTTCACCGTCATCGTCCTCCCCTAATGCAATCTCGTCCTAAGTATCCGCAGTTACTTATCGTTCCTTCCTCTCCACTACTTCGCACTCTCATACCTCACCGTGCATGTCTTTTAAAGTCTTTTAATCTTTTTAATTATCCAAAGGTCGGCCCGTCCTTCGTGCAACCCTTCAACAAGACCCGACCACTAAATTTACACAATCTTTCTCTCACATAGCACAGAGCTGGGATCACATCACTGAACTCTCAACTGGTATCTCATTTCACAAAACAGACTTCCCATTTCTCTTAACAATCTCATTCCGCAATCTTTCTCAAAACAACCTTTTCACAACTCTCTCAGAAGTACCTTTTTTTTATGATCATCCACCAAAACCTGTTTTCAGAAGCATTTTCATAAAATCCCCTCTGAGGAATTTCTCAAAACTCTTTAGTTTCTCAATTGCTCAAAATCTCTCTTTTCAAAAACTTTCTTAAAAAACCCTTGTCACAAGTTTCCAAAATCTCTTTTCACATCCTTTCGCAAAGTTTCCCTTTCAAAACCTTCCTGAAAATTCTTTTATAACATTTCTCAAAAACTTCCTTTCAAAAACATTTTCAAAAGAATTTTTTTCTTTTTCAAAGCATTTTTCTTCACAAACTCTTTCAAAATCTCCTTTCGAAAATCTTATCCAAAACTGCTTTTCAAAAACCTTTTTCAAAACTTACAGCTTTTCTGAGTGCTAATGGAGGAGCAAGCTCAACTCGACACTAGCCCTCAGAATAAAACCAAAACACCAGGAGCCTAGCTCCACTCAAATCACATCTCATATCAACATCACTCTTCCCAGCTCTGGCTCGAACTCATCACTTTCTTTCAGTTTTTCCCCAATCTCAATTTTTTTATCTCTTTTTCTCTTTCCCCATTATTCTTTTCTCATCATATATTTCAATCTTATTACTTTCACAACTCATTCTTTTCCTCTTCATTTCTTTATCCAGGACGTAACAGACTCCCATCGGGGTATTACTTACTTTAATCAACAGTAACTAACATCATTAAACATAATTAAAACAATAAACATAACATACTCCCAATCACACAAACATCACACAACAATGGTGTGGTCATAGTCACCTTCGTATAAGTGGCCACACAATCAAACAATTGTCACATATACTACTGACTCCTGACCACTAAGTTCCGACCTTTGAGATGATACGGAACGTCCTAACACATCACCTAACTACCACAGTGTCTTAGGAAGGCTTCTCTCTCACCTGAGGTCCAACTGTCTAATGCGTACCGTCTCCTCGGATCCTTGTGCTGCCGACTGCCCCAATCCCTCGTCTTTAAGATTTCCTCGTACTAAATAAAATACGCTTTCGTTATTAACTTATCTTATGAAAATCTTTTTCATAACTTAGACACCTCTCATTTCCTCGTATCAAATAAAACACTTTTGGGTTGCTAACGCGTATTAAGAAAATCTTTTCTTAAATCAAGTATCTCTTGAAAACTTTACTTTAAATTGCGTGAAAACGTTTTTAAATGTAAGAAGCAAGTCCAACAATTTGGGACAACAAAGAATCATTCTATAAAAATCACTTTGATAAAATTCCGAAAACATCGTAAAAACACTCTTTATTTTGAATGATTCTTTTATTCAAAATTAACACTTTAAAACTCAAGTTTATATCACAAAAAACACTTTGGAACAGCCATCAACATCAATTAAAAAAAATCTCAATCAAATCAAATTAATTTAAAATTAATTAATTTTGCACTCAATTATTTCCAAATATCATTTTAACATACAACAACAAGTAACACTTCATGAATCAATCAGAGGCATATAGTCAACTTAGTCCATATCAAAGAAATCAGACACTCCCAAATAATTCATGGTCATAACACAAGAACACTTAGGCATGTACATATTCACGAACCAAATTGAACTAAAGATATGAACCAAACGTATTTGTCTTTCTTAAACAATTTGATTCCTTTCAAAACTACAATGTACATCTTATTTCATGCCACTAAACTTCTTAGACTTATTTAAACTATATGGCCGAATGACATCAATGGAAACAATTCAAAGATCACAAATTTAAACACATAAGTCAACTTGTTTTATTTCAAACACTTAAACTCCACTTTCTTTCTCATGCAACAAAGTCATTTACTCTCTCTTTTAATCCTACCCGTGTAACACTCCTTGTATATCATCTTACTTTATAAGATAAGTAAGAAGTTTATGAAAACTTGGACTTGTTATCGTTGGAAAAAGATCTGAAAATAAGAATTTTCCCTTCCCTTGAAAATTTAATTTCAGAAACACTTGATCAATGATAAAGGTTGACTATTAAAATCAGAGTTTGCGGAAACATAGTAAAATCATCATATTGTACCCCCAAAATGTATCAAGTGTAACAAGTCCATTTATACCAAATAAGTATAATTATGAAACTGAATTCCTCTTATGATACCTTTTTCCAAAATATGTATCATATAAGTTCTATTAAAAATAGAAATGTTATAGAGCTGGTCACTGGTCCTTTGTCCAAACATCCTTCTGGTCGGATCCTCGATATCTGCACAACGGGTTCCCAACCCACACTTTCTATACCCTGCATGCACCTAAGGGACACCTCCCTTTACTGATTCTTGTGCAAGCTAGATGCACGATCAACACCTAATAAGGGCATGGGGGTTAGCTATACATATTCGCATAATCAAATGAGAATAAAACTAACATCCACAAGTTAACATGTAGCAAATCATGATGCATAATCATATGAGCACACCCGGTTAATCATAACAATTCTTTCAATGCAGGTGGCATGATGCATGATTTCCTTCCACAACTGAGGCCTCTAAAAGTCCATCTTGGACGTCCATCCAATACACCGTTGTTTTCCCGGAACACCGACATTCGTTCCCAGAACGTAATGCCGAACCATACTTGGATGATAAGCATTCACTCCCAGAGTGTGCATCACGTTCCCAGAACGTGTAGCAAACCATACTTGGATAAATAAGCATCACTCCCAGAGTGTGCATCACGTTCCCAGAACGCATACGTTCCCAGAACGTATAAAAACCAGGTCCCGGACACTGGCCACATATCTATAATGTGTCATCCAGTAGGTTGCTTATCAAAGTGTTCCCAGAACACCAACACACGTTCCCAGAACGTATATAACCAGGTCCCAGACACTGGCCACATATCTATAATGTGTCATCAAGTAGGTTACAATTTGGTACTCCCGGAGTACCCTCCTCATATTCCCAGAATATGATAAACGTTCCTACCAACCAAACTTCCATTCTATATGAATGCACAATCATCAAGGTTAGTTTTATCTTTAATTCCATTATTATACCAATGTGTTCCCAGAACACTAACATACGTTCCCAGAACGTATCGCAAACCATACTTGGAATATAATCAAGAACCACTCCCAGAGTGTGCATCACGTTCCCAGAACGTGTCCAAGAAACCATATCCCAGACAATGGCCACATTCCCAGAATGTGTCATCAAGTTGGTTGCATTAGTTTAGTACTCCTAGAGTACAGGGTCAAGTACCCGAACATCACAAACTATCCTTGCCAACCTATTTCATTACCTTTCTCTATGCATGTATTGCATGCATAATTTACTAAGGTTGGTCTTTCCATTAATTACTGTGATTTAGAAATATTCCAATTTCTCTTTTGAATGATTTATTTGAGGTATAGTCTTTGACACAAAAATTCTCCTTTGAAATATCCCAAAACATGTCATTAAACTTAGATTGGGTAAAACAAAGTCAATGGTATTCAAAAACTTAACTTTTTATTTTTCAGATTCAGGTACTAACCGGTTACAGTTTCAAGCTAACCGGTTAGAATTACAGACCTGAACTGTTTACCATTGGAATTCAGAAAACCCTTTTTCTTAAATTCCCTACCCAATCCATAAATCAGTTTAACAATGTTTATACCTCAAACCCACTGTTTATATCATTCAAAAGTCTAAATCACCTTTCATTGTCCAATGAGCATAATTTCCTCTTGAAACTATCTCATCACCTTAGGGTATTAACTTTAATCTTTCAAATCTGAACTTTGGCATTATAACAACTCATATTCAGACCATGTATACTGAAATTAAAGCTTAGATTTGAGCAGAAACCATTAAGATTTCAGGACTGATTAATAAACTAATTTTCTTTGAAAATCTGCACTGTCTAACCGGTTACGAATATCACGTAACCGGTTAGATTATGCAGTCAGTCCATTAAAACAAGAGTTTTAACAACTCATTTTCTTCCTTTCTCAAATCTAACCCAAACTCAATATGCACACAGTTCATATGCCTTATAACAAACATGTTTACACCCAGAAACACATTCATATTGCATGCATCAAGTTTATGGTATCAAATTGCATGAAAATTCACATAAACACAATTTAATACAACAAAACTTAGATTAAGCACTTAAACTCAGAATTTAGCATCAACTTAGCTTGCATGCATCCAGATAACATTGCTCAAAACAACAATTGAGCTCAAATTGGCCTCCAAGCCATTTATCCATTTCAACTTATGCCCTTTGAGTCTCTTGGTGACTCATCCTATATTCTACCACAATTTATTCTCATTCTAGCAAATAGTAAGCTTCCCCCTTACCTTAGGTTCGTGCTTGATGAATCTAATCACTGGAATTTGCCAAATCTCCCCAGAATCCACAATCTCCCCAGAATCCACAATCTCCATTTTCAGTCCCCAAACAAGTTTGACAGGGTCCAAAAGCCAGAAGATTTGACATAGCAATTGGCCAAAGAAATTGGGGAAAATAGTTAGAATTCAAAGTAGGTAACATGAACTAGAGAATCAAAGAGGTTTGAGACTTAAAGGTTAACTATGCTTACCAAAATCGAATCTGGAATTCAGCTTCCAGAACCAGAACAACAGAGAACTCAGACTCAAACTCTTAGCTTCCAAGCTTGATTCCTCCACCCACACGAACGCTCAACTTACAAGGTGTATATCACTGGAAAACTCTTGATTTAAGCTTTCCAGAAAGGTGTGTTTCACTCTCTAACTCTCAAAGAAGAAGACGAATTGCTCAGAACGAATTTGGAACCCTAATTACCCTTCTTCAACAAGAATTGCAGCAATCAACCCTTGATTCTTCAGCAATTCCACTATTTATAGACAAATTAAGATAGCATGCAAGGCGACACGCGTCTCCCACCATGAATCGAGTGGGATTCGTGGCGAATTCTGGGTTAAAACGCGTGATTACTCATCAAACGCACTAACCTAGTTTTCTGAGTTCATCGTGTAACCGGTTACAAAGCCCCTCTAACCGGTTACATACTGGTAAAATTCAAAAATTAATAATTTAATTACTCTTTCTTCAAAAACCTTTTTAATATTGCAATTAGGTCCCAACCCAAGGACTAAATTGCAATATCCATATTTTTGTACAAAATAACCATATAAAAATATATCTCATATTTTTATAATAAAAACACATAATGTACAAAAACAAAAACCTTCAAAATTCAATTATAAAATAATTGTTATAATTAATTTCTTGGTTATTTGGGAAACGAAAATTAGGGGTGTTACAACCCGAATACATATACTTGCACATATATTCATTTAAACACAATACTTATCCCAAAATCATTTAATTTATCTATCTCCTTTATTTTTACATCAAGATCGATTTAGAAAATAATTATTCACAACATAATTTCAAACAATTGATTTTAGCATGATTTCTCAAAACATACTCATTACTTTTGAGTCAATTCATGAGAAAAGAACCCTAGCCTATCTAGCATGCATAGGCCGAATTATCACCATGGGAAACAAAGCCTTGGATGCAAAATTTCAACATGCAAGAACCTTATAAGTAACAAACCAAAAACATGTACTTCAAACACATGGTTTTAGAAAATACCACTCCCTTTTCTTCCCCAAACCGTGACCTATTAGTCTCCTCAAACATAAATTCCATTTTTATTTTTCCTTTGCATGCACTTTTAAAATCATGTAAATCAAAGAGAATAACATGCATGACCCTTTTATGAAAACAAATCATAGTTTCTTTGATTTTCAAGACTTAACCGAAAACCTTTTAACAAAACCAAGGGGAAAAACTTAAATCTTCAACTTTCAAACACACACCAACTTAGATCAAAGAAAAATCATTTTACAAAAGTTGTTTTCCTTTGTTTTCTCATTACAACCGTGACATGCAAGCAAGGATCAAGACTTTTGAGTAAAAATAAATCACATGCAAAACTTTAAAATCAAAGCCATTGAAAATCAAAGTAAGAATCACAACTCTTTTTTTTCAAGATTAAAACAATAGATCAAGGCCTTTTTGAAAGAAAACCAAGGATCAAGGCTTAGAAAAATCAAAATTAAAATCAAAGCATTTGAACCACTTAGATCACCTTTGACAAACATCAAATCAACATGCATGAACTCAAAACAAAATAAAAATCATCACAACCTAAATTTCTAATCATAACCGAATGATAATGTCCACGGTTCAAGGTTCTACAAGTTTGTTTGGTTCTTGAAACTCAAGATCAAGGCTAAATAGGAACTTACAATCATGGATCTACAAATGAATTAAACATGTAACAACATCTAAACTTTACAAGAATTGGAAAATCAAAACTACACCTAACACTTTAAGATCTTCGAATACACAAAGAAATAGAGAAGATCTTCAACCTTCTCAACTTGGTCTTCAAAATGCTAAGGCTTTGAGCTTGATCTTCTTCCCCTTCTCCTCTTGAAGCTCACGGGTTCCACTCTCTCTTTCTAAGTCTCTATTTCTTTCTAAGAGTTGAAGGTTCTCTTAGAATAAGTGTTTAGTTGTGGAAATGAATTGTGAAGGAATGGGAAATGAATCACGGTTGGAGTATAAGAAGGCACATAATCAATTTCCCTTCTTGACCTTAAAAAGGAATTCGGCCAAAAGAGTTGTTCAAGGGTAAAATTGGCTATGTGGAAGCTTGCATGGCTCAAGCCAAGCCATGAGACAAATAGAGAGGAATTAGGCTCAATCTTGCTTCCTATTGTTTGGTCAACTCCTTAACTAAGCTTTATGCTAAACTAAACCTATGGCTATTTGGCTAATGACTTAGGGTGCAAGGAAGTCAAAACTCCACCTTATGCACATACACACGACACACCCTCATGCACCCACGCACAAGCACATGTCACTAGGTTTTCTCCTTAAGTTTTCTACTATTTGGTTAAGGTGCTAGTTAGAGCTTGGTTACACTTGGTTGCTTGGCTAGTTACTTAGGAAATCTCTAGGCTCTCCCTTCACACATTCACACCCCCACGGTACACACATATATTTATGCATACACACACTCATTCTCACACTTACATACACATCTTCACATACTCATGCACACACACACATTCACACGTTATATATATATATGCACTCATCATCATATTCATTTACCACTTAAATTTCACATGATCCTAAGCATACACATACACATAAAACCGTACATACATATGCATACCCACATAGAAAACAAATTATTCATGCATCAAAATTATAATGACACTAAAAATATCAAGTATATATTTATAGGAAACAAGACACATTTTCATAAAATAATTTCTTGTTGAAAAATAATTCACTATTTTACTAAAAGAATCTTAAATACTTAATTATTTCCAAATCTCAACTTAAAAATCCGTAACTTAATCCCACTAAAGATCATTCTTTAAAATCATTTACCATTTTGAAAATGTGACTTAAGAAATTTATTTAAGAAAATTATTCTTTTCAAAACGCTTTTATCAAAATAAATTTCTTTAGTATTTTAAATTAATATGAGGAATTTGCGAGGTGTTACAAACTTTATTATTTTTCAATCAATTTTGAGTAATTCAAAGTACAATACTGTTTTACCTAAACGTATTTTATTTTTAGTATCATCCAACTTTTAGTTATAATTCAAAATAACTACACACATTGACCCACAAATGAAAGCGAATTATTAAAATATAATAAAACTTCCTAAATCTACCCGTATTCCCAACCCAACCCGTCTGAAACAAATAAAAAGAGCAAGAATGAGTTGTGGCCAAAAAGCCTTACAGGAGAGAGAAAGAAACATAGAAAGAAAGAAGAAGAGAGGACCAGCGACAGAGAGAGGAGGATTTTAAGATTTTCTCAACTTCCTGGTCCAATAATTCAAGATCCAACCGTCCAATCTTAAATCCTTCTTAGGTAACTAATATCCTCAACTTCCTCTATCCATCTACCTAATTTATTCGACGATCCGTCAATATTTTTATTATCCCTATATTTTCAAATAAAGAGATGTTTTGGAGAAAAGTTATATATTTTTGTTGTATAATGATATATATTTATGATTTTGACAAAAATGAGTTTATTTTATATATATTTTTAATGTTATAATTAGTTTTATCGTATGTCCCTATTTAGATCCAACACGCTATTGACCTTGACCATGGAGCAAGTCGCGGATGTAAACGTGGCTCTGTCGTTATTGCTAGGATTTCCAGGTAAGGGGTGTCTCTTTTCCACACCTTGAGTTAAGGATAGTTGGGTTATATAATAAGACTTTGGTTAAGTAGTTGAATTGGGTTGTGGGTAGAAAAATAGCACCGGAATAGAATTGGTTTAAGGATGTTGAATGTATCTTTGTTTTAATTTAAATATTTAATTGATTTAAATTTGGTAAAATCCCTTATGAATGTTGGTAATGTAGGAAGTGAAAAACCCTAGGGAGTTGACTTATATTAAAGTACTCTGAGGCATACTTGAGTATGTTGAATCGATTAATGTTAATTGTTGTCTGATAAATGTTACTACGTCCACTACATGAGTGATGATGTTTTATAAATGAATTTTAATGATATAGTTATGAAATGAACTGGCAAAGGTGTAAATGGGAATAAAATGACTATGTGTAACTAAAAGTATAATGTGACGCTAAATGTATGACAAGGCTGGATAATTGTTATA
Organism: Crotalaria pallida; assembly: GCA_037953625.1. Taxonomy (NCBI): domain Eukaryota; kingdom Viridiplantae; phylum Streptophyta; class Magnoliopsida; order Fabales; family Fabaceae; genus Crotalaria; species Crotalaria pallida. The sequence continues at coordinate 79,932,398 of CM075653.1, forward strand.
AATGCTAATCTTCGAAGGTGAATTGATATGTGAATACTCGGTAAATGGTTATGATAATTTGTTCTATAATGTTATGTGATGATTAGGAAGGGATGATAAGTATGTATATTTGTGAAATATTGGTGGAATTGTGATTATGTGTGAATGTGAAAATTATGCGTTGGCCTCTGATTTGAGGTAACGATTAATGGAAAGATTTGATAATTGATATAGGGAATGAGTATGGATAAAGAATGAACGGGAAAGGTGTGTAAGTGTAATTGTGATTATATGTGCTAAGTGGTTTGAGTAAGAAGATGAAAGTATGTTTAGGCCTCTGATTTGAGGTAATGTGTAACGAAAATGTAATAAGTGCGTTGGCCTCTGATTTGAGGTGACGATTAATGGAAAGTGATGAATTTGCTGACCTCTGTTATGAGGGACCCAAAATGAATTAAAGTAATGAAGTGTTGACCTCTGACCTGAGGGACACAAGATGAAATGAATGTTAATGTGTTGACCTCTGACCTGAGGGGCACAAAATGAATTAAAGTAAAGGAGTGTTGACCTCTGACCTAAGGGACACAAGTTGAAATGAAATGTTTGGGTGTTGACCTCTGACCTGAGGGACACCAAATGAATTAAAGTGACCGCGTGTTGACCACTGATCTGAGGGACACAAAATGAAATAAAGTAATAAGGAGTGCTGACCTTTGACCTGAGGGGCACATAATTTAAATAAAGAAAATTTGTTGGCCTCTGTTGTGAGGTGCCAATTATGATGATTAAGTTTGTTTCATTGGCCTCTGATTTGAGGTGATGTTCAGAATAAATGGAAAAATGTGTTATTACTGAATAAATTGTTAATGGAAGCATTTTGTTATTCATGGCTTGGTTTGATTATGATACTTGTTATTATTATGTGCCTTTTTACTATCTTATGATTCAATGTGTTGCAAAAAGGTCTCACCCTTAGTGGTTAACATTTTAGGTGAAAGTCAAGGAGCTTGAGGATCAGAGTGTCGCAGTGGAAGAATTGGAAAGAAGGAAACTTTATGTTTGTGCTACTTGTATTGTAAATGGATGCCCAAATTTATTTTTAAATTTGAATTGGAAAAAAAGGAATTTTTAAGTACACTATTTTAATTATAAACTTTTACTCACTATTTTTGCATATAAAATAAGGGTGTTACACGAGCACCTCCTAACGGCGAGCACCGCTACTGGTTTCAGATCGCTGCAACAACGAAGGATCGAGGCAAGCCATCTCCAAGCCTAGTCACGAGTTCTGCAACTACTGCATTTGAGCCTCGCCATTCCCGGTGGCAACCTCATGACCATCACTTTCACCATCTCCTCCTTGTCCTTACAAAAATGAGCTTGCTCCCTTTGCCGTCAACGTCATCACGTTCCTTCTCGCCGCACCACCCATGTTGGTCTCGGCAACTTGCTGCAGTCGCCATGTCCAGGAGGAAGGGGTGGGAACCTAGGGTTCCAAGAATAAAAACGGGCCTACACAGGCCCAATTCTAAAAAAAAAAGAGAAAAAAAAGAAAAAGGGGGCCAATTTCAATTAAAAAAAAGAAAAAGAGAAAGGTTAATACTCCACAACCTTCAAGTGAATATTCCACGATCAGGGAAGTGACATCTTTTTCATATCACTCATGACTATTACAATTATATATCATATTAAATGATTGCTGATTTTATATTTTAACTCACATGACTATTAGTTAACAGCAAAATTAATTTATACTTTTGCTAATAATTTTTTATACATGTCATTTATTATTTATTATTTAATAGTTATAAATTGTTTACCTTGAACGACAATAACTAATCAATTATTATTTTTGTGCGCATATGCGAGGTACACGTACGATGGTTCGGGCGGCTGAATAACCCATCCCGAGATCTCCATTAATGGACAAATAATTTTTCCAGTATCGCGAATACAATAATGTTACTCTATTTGGAATCTAGTGGTGATCGCGAGAACCCCCGCGCCGAGTTTTCCTCTTGAAGCTTGTGCCCCGAGCGAAGAGCGAGGACCCCCGCGCCGAGCCCCCCTCTTGAAGCTCGTGTTCCGAGCATAGAGAAAATCATATTTAAGGAAAACAGAGGTCAGCCCTCAATGCTCAACAAAGTCCATTTGGAAAGGAATGACAGAAGACTTCAATCCAACATTCTTCAATCCGACATTCCTCAATCTGGCATTTCTCACCACACTGAATCAGGAAAGGAATTCTCGTTCCTGTATTACTTTCCTATTTACTTGGCATTTTATGTGATTACCTTACACACATGCTGATATTAATTTACCTGATGCAGTACTTTTGACATGTGCTTCTAATGCTTGATTCCCTATAATTAAATAACACGTCACTAATTATTTGATATTCCCTAATTATGATTTTTTGTATACATGCTGATTCCCGACATATTATTAGCCAAATTTCTTTGTTGCTGAATGTTTTTAAATGTTTATCTTCCCCGTCGTGATAGGATAATAATATTTGATATACATTGCCTTTCGAATAACATTAGGCAGTTTCCGGCAGTTGTGCATTGTCATTTTTCATGAATTAATGCTTTCATTTACTTTGTTGCCATCAAATGCTCTGACATAATTGCGTATGTTATCAATTATTGCGCGTGATATATTTATAATCATGCTTCTTTTCGTAGACAATCTTCTATGATTTGCGAGGGTATTAACCTCAATAAATGTCATTATTATGTTTATTACGTGTGATATTATTAAATCATACTACCTCTATACCGATATTATACATCGTATCTTTGCCAATAATTGTTATTAAATAACGACGATTACCAATTATTAATTTTGTTTACACATGCGAGGTACGAGTATGATGGCCCATTTCTCTAAAAGGCCTATTTCGAGCTTCCGACCGCCAAAGATATCCTCAAATTAATCGGTGCTAGACTACTCAGTCACGATGGACATCTAATATTACAGCGCCTTCAACAGGGTTCGGCAAAATCTCACGATGACATGGTTGTCTCCTCTATTACACATGCTTACTGTGACCATTTCAATTTATCATTGATTATGACCTCAACGTCACTACTCGGATTCCTGCTTCAAATAACACAACCAAAGCCTACTGTAACACCCCAAAATTTTAATCCCCGATTAATGAATAATTAATTATAAAGTTTATTATAATTAATTATTTGTATTTTTAATCTTTGATCAAAACCTGAGTTTATATTGTTAGAATTCATGTTGGTAATTATTTTATGCATAAATAAATATTTTGCATACTAGTCCTTGATTTGGGACCTAGAGGTAATTATAGGAAAGATTTTGGAGGGAAAGTAAATAAAATAATTATTTTTCAAAAATTGGGCAAAATACTCGAGTATTGTTCGGAAAACTCGAGTATTCTAGACAGAGTTGCTCAACGTTAGTGCGTTTTGGTGAGTCAGCACCGAGTTACCGCCGCCTTGACACGAAAACACCCTCCACAACACGTCCTTGTATCCGTGTCGACGTGCATGGGCATGTTCCTTGCCTATTTAAACCCTTTGAACTCAGATTGAGAGCCATTTTGCCAATTTGTTGATGAGTTTGTGAGTTAGGGTTCTAAAATCGTTTCCTTCGATTCATCCTCTGTTTGTTGATTCAAGTAACAAACCATACACTAATACAAAGCTCACATCACGAGCTTTGTATAGACACTAAAATCGTGAGGTTTGAGTGAGTGTGTTGGAAGAATTTGAGCTTGGAAATTGGGGCTGTTCCTGTCAAAGTGGTTCTGGGAGCTCACTTTGATTCTGATTTCTGGTAAGCTCACGAGTCTTTGGGTCTCAAATTCGATTTCTTTAGTTGGTATGTGTTGCATAGAGTCTAGAAAAACTAAATTCCCCAATTCTTATATCTGTTTCATGTGTGAACCAATTCAATCTTGGTGATGCACTCAAAACTGTCTTGCATGTGGTGCTCAAAGTCATTTCTGGTGTTGGAGAGCTTTTTGTTTGGAATCCTCTGTTGGTGCACATCTGAGAGGTAAGGGGAAGTTGTTTTCTGCACTAGATAGAGTGTAAATTCCATGATTTTTGTAACATCCCTAATTTTAATCCAAGCCTAATTAGTGATTTAATAGATTATTAATGTAGGGAACGGATGGATTAATTGCTTAATGAATTTTGTAAGCAAGGCGACTAGTAATTATGAGTTCTAGGGGTTGTGTAGGAGGCAATAGTGGCTTCGAACAAAATTACATAAGCGAAATCGGGGGTTAAATCGGCGTTTTAGATGTTAGAAATCGACCGAAAAGAGAAAATTAGAAATTTATTATAGGTTGCTAAGAAAATAAATTCCACCGTTGGATATGAATTTTAAGGGGTTAAGAAGCTTGTCTAAAAATTTGGACCCGATCCGATGGTTAACAAAAAGTTATGGCGAATCGAAGATTGAAAACCCTGTGTCACGCCCAGGCGCACCAGCCATGCGCCCAGGCGGGTGCACTGTTCATTGGTGCACCAGCCAGTGAAAAACCCGCCCAGGCGAGGCCCCAATTCGCCCAGGCGCGCGCGGAAACGCACCAGCCGCACCAGATCTCGCGTTTTGGCGCGCCAAACCCCCACCTGACCGCACCAGCCTCCCACGTCGCGCACCAGCAGCACCAGCTGGTGCCAGAACTCGCCCAAGCGAGTGATGGGCTCGCCCAAGCGAGCGCGATCAGCAGCACCAGATCTGGTGCGTTGGATAAAAACTTGGGGCCAAAGTTTTGGTTGATGGCCACACGATTTGGTGGCAGCTTCCAAGGCCAAAAATAAGACTTCATGGGTACCATATTCCTTCATACTCCATCATCAACATCATCCCTTCATCCATCATCTTCTTCCCATCCTCCCTCATGCACCATGAACACAAATCACCACCAACCACCAAGCATCCAAAATCAAGCCACCACATCAACCAAGGGCATCATCCATCCTTTAAACACCCAGAATCAAGCTATAACATCATCACTTTCATCATTTCCACCATGAACCAAGCAAAGATCAAACCAACAAAAATCCTCCTCTCCTTCCCCCAAATCCGTGAACCCCATTTCCTCCACCAAGAAGGCCACCTCTTAATCATCAACAAAGTACCAAGAACCAAGCACCCAATACCATTATCATTATCCCCACCTAAGATCAAGCAAGGTCTAAGATTTCTCATCATAGGAGCTCACTCTTTATGGGCATGGATTTTTGGTAGGGTCTAGGGATTCAAGAAGCTAAGGATGGGGAACCCAAGTGCCAAGGAGCCAAGACTTAGGATTAATGCTTGAGATTCAACACCACCCATTTGCAAGGTAAGAGGGGTTTGCGTTACCTTTCCTAAGGATATAGATTCTAGGGTGTTGTAATGATGACTAGGTGTAGATAATTAATTAAAAGAATAACCCGAGGATGTTTAAAGTGCATGAAATGAACCCTTGGGGTAGTTAGTGTGTCAATGGTTATGTTAATACTAATTAAATGATTTTTGTTAAAGTCTCTTTTATTAATGTTAAAGTAGGAAGTGAAGAACCCTAGGGAGTTGACTTAATTTATAGTACTCTGAGACATACCTGAGTATGTCGACTACCTTGTTTATTATCCGTTGATTGTTACTTGTTATTGATGTATATTCACATTGCGTTAGGTTCGGTGACTCGTAAAACAATTAATGGACTAAGTGAAAGGTAGGCAAGTCACATAGAAAGGGATAAGTAAGGTGGAAAGGATGGAAAATTATGAACAAGTAATTAATGAATGGATTAAGGACAAGAGGCTTGATAAAAGGAAAGTGATGTTTATTATTAAATGAATCATAAGTTAGAGAATGGTGATTGAGTGACTAGGAACTTGATGGATGTTGTGCTTGATTTGTGTTGTTAAGTGCAAATGTGATAATAATAGTTATATGAAAATATGTGATATTGACATGATGTTTGTGCTTGAGTATTCATGAGATGTGATGTGGTTATGATCCAAGAGAAAAGTGAAATATACCCAGACGCAGTAAGTCGTGATCGCACGGTGATGCGAACGCAGTAGGTCGTGACCAGGGGAGAATGAAATATACCCGGACGCAGTAAGTCGTGATCGCACGGTGGTGCGAACGCAGTAGGTCGTGACCAGGGGAGAATGAAACATACCGGACGCAGTAAGTCGTGATCGCACGGTGGTGCGAACGCAGTAGGTCGTGACCAGGGGAGAATGAAACATACCCGGAGGCAGTAAGTCGTGATCGCACGGTGTGAAATATACCCGGACGCAGTAAGTCGTGATCGCACGGTGGTGCGAACGCAGTAGGTCGTGACCAGGGGAGAGTGAAACATACCCGGACGCAGTAAGTCATGAGTGCACAGGAGTGCATACGCAGTAGGTCGTGACCAGGGACAGAATGAAATGAAACATACCCGGGCGCAGTAAGACATGAGTGCACAGGAGTGCAGACGCAGTAAGTCGTGACCAGTGGTAAAATGAATGAGAAATGTGAATCCAATGAATGGAGAGAGAATGAAAAGGGATTTATAAAAATAACGATATATGTTCGTGAGTTGGTTATTTTATGAGTATGGAATTTAAAATATGAAAATGTTAGTACAAGTGGAGTTGAAAAGTAATTTAGGGTTGAATCTAGGATTACTAGGAAAGTGGTATGGACATAGGGCTTATTCTATCGAAAATGATCTAGTAGGTAATTATCTGAAAAAGAACGTTAGATTAATGGATAATTTCTACTGTGATAGGGCCTAGTTTGTCAGCTATGCTTCTTAGAAGCTATTTTCCTTAGTACTATGTAATGCTACCCTTCTTGCTATATTTTTACAGGTACCGAAGGAGCTTACACGTGTCTCGCCGAGCAGGATTACATTCCACCACGTGGAGTGTGGATAGTATTTAGCGACCACCTATTGGTCTTGGGTTATTTTGGGAAGTTTTATTGTATTTCGTTTATTTTGTATTTTGAGAAACTAAGAGTTAAAGAAAATGTTTTTATTTCCATTGAAATAATGTAATAAGTGGACTAAACAATATTTTGGGCCCTGCTGGCCTCTGATGAATTTAAATATGTTGATGACTATCAGGTTGCAGGAAAAACCAGAATTTTGGGAAAAGTCAGAAAAACAAACGAAACTCCGTCCGTTTGACGGAAGATTTTTATAAGTTAAAAAGAAAATTTCAAATTCACTATTTTATTAAGGGTACTTAAGGGTAATTAATTGTAGGTGTTACAATTTTCATTAGAGAGCCACCAAGAGGCTCTAAGGGCTTAGATTGAATAGGAACTTTGGTTTGGAGACCAAGTCATGCTCTATGGTTGTTGTGAGCAAGTTTTATATGATGCATGCAAGCTGTAATGAACACTATTTCATGAGTTTGTTGATTAATTTGCAATTTGAGGTATTAAGTTGTTAAATTGTATGTTTTATGCATTAACAATCGATTCTCTGTCAAATCTGTAATTTGATATGTGATAAGTGTTATAACATGTTCAATATATGGTATATGAACTGTTTTGATCATTGGTTTGGGTTAGAAATGTTTAGAAATGAAAATGGTATGTAAAAACCAATTTTTCAGTCTGGTCTGTCTGATAAAACTCGAGTATATGGCTCGGTACTCGAGTATTTCGTGGTGCACCAGTGTGGATTTTGGCGCACAACTCGAGTATCTGGCTTGGAACTCGAGTATTAACAGATGCAACAAGAGTCAAGTTTGATGAACGACTCGAGTAATGCATGAACTACTCGAGTATTCTGGATTGGTGAATGACTCGAGTATCTCATGAACTACTCGAGTATTTTCTTAAAAATCTGAAATCTAACTTTCTGAAAAGACATGAACAACTCGAGTATAATGATGAATTACTCGAGTAAAAACTGGAAACTGATGAAATACTCGAGTGTTATGAAGAATACTCGAGTATTTTAGTCAGAAACTTAAAAATACCATTTTCAATTCTAAGACATTTTGTTAACACTTAAAGGACAATAAACCAAGTGATCCTGGACTTAAAAGAAATTGATTAATATAAGTATACTGTTTGGATGACGGTCCGTTTGGATGACGGGATGTGCTCGGGTGGCACGTTATATATTAACCAATTTCCTTTAAGCTTAAAAAAAATGATGCATTCATTTGGAGTTTGGATGGTAGGTCGTTTATCATGTTTTGGTAACATGAGGAGGGCCTTTGGGAGTGCCAATACGCTTGCTTGATGACACGTTGAAGACGTGGTCGGCTTAGTGGATGCCGATATGGTTATACCGTTTGGATGACGGTCCGTTTGGATGACGGGATATGCTCGGGTGTTGTATACCTAGGAATACAACGCACTGGTGAGTGCTGGGTTGTCAGGGATGGACGTCGGGGAGTGACATAGATTGATGAAGATAGGCTTGAGAGCTAAATTCATACATCATGCCACTCATTTAAATTAAGTGTGATAAATGAACAAGTATGAGCATCTTATTTGCATCCTTTTCCTGCTAAGTGCTAAATGTGTTTGTTATTTATTGTTGCATGTTTATACATTTACATTATTCATGCATTTCTGCTCTATTGATTATGTGTATAGAATTTCTTACCCCTATGCCCTTGTAGGTGATGTCTCGATACATCGCTTGCATCGAGATCCGGCCACTTCCTAGTGGCACATGGATCTATGAGGACCATCGCGCGGTGTTCGAGGGAGAGGTAAAGATTACCTTCTACCACTCGAACCCGTTGATTCGATTTCGTCCTCGTAGATTTAGGATTCCCATCATATACACTATTCACATACCCCCGTTTTACACATATCATGCACCACCTCCCACACGGCCAGCTCGCTCTTATCATAGTTTTCGTTTCAGACCTACCCGCACACACCCTCTTTCCTCGAGAGTCGTCTGCGAGGATATTCCCCCTTCTGATCCGAGGAGTCCAGACAGGGTCACACAATCTCCTGACCCCGTACCCAATGGTAGGGTACACTCTTCACCGGATGAGATCAAGGAGGATCCCGTGGAGGATGAGAGCGGAGGTGAGCCTGTCGTTCATTCCACCGGGAGTCAGTGGAGGGATTATGATCCCTAGGTATGTGTATAGAGTGTATGATGAGGATCAGGGGATCCGATGTGGAGATGCCATGAAGGAGATTCTGTTGCTGCTGTTGATGGGGATGTTTCTTTTGCTACTTGGAGATTTCTGCTACTATCACTGCTACCACTGATGCTGTTAGATCTGTGTGACCACCTCTAGAGTCTATATTTTTGAGATGTACATATTGTATATATACTATGAGTACTCTAGGGCTATGGTTTCATTTTGAGCATAGATCTTTATGGACTTGTGTATGGATCTTGGAGACTTATGACGGGACTATGTATCACCTGACTTTTTATATATATGTATATAAAATCTATGTTATATTTCTAGCAGCTGCATAGTCCTCTACTTTCCGCTTACTCTGATTTAATCTTTTTAAAGAGCTCGGCTATGAAACGGATTAGATGGTATCAGTTTTACAAAACAAAAGAAAGGATAGCTTCATTTACCTTCTATCATATATAGACGATTTCAAATACGAATGCTATTCCGCTTATGAAAAGGTTTTAGAGATCGCCGAACTCAATACAACTGATTTAAAATGGTTTAGAATTTCTTCTCTAAGAATTCCAAGTTTTGGTTTGTGCACCCGCTTGAAAAGAGAAATTTTAATTTTCATCATTTCTATACAATAACAAGTCCATATATTTTACAAGTAATACTTATTTATTGTAATATTTACTTGTATGGGAAAAGGGTGTCACACCTACAACATCCTCGTACCCTCTGCCACGACACCCTTGCCTCTCACGGTCACTTAGAGCCAAAAGACGATCGTTGTCAAGATCCCTCCTCGGGATCCCGGCCTTGCTCACACAAGTGCTACACAATGACTTGCCCATAATGGCATACAGGGTTTTTGGTAGGAAGAGGATGAAGAATACTAGGCAACCGCCCATTCCAACAATAAAAGAGGAAATGCCTCACTGCCAAGAGGGTGTCGGGCATATCAACATTCAGAAATAGTCTAAACACGAAGACTGACAGGGAAAGATCTTTCTCATTACCCCATTAATATTATTTCAATTTCATGGTTTAACTGTCATATTCATTACTATTGAATCACTTGCCACATGACATGTGTTACTATTGAATCACTTACCACATGACATGTGTTATCTTAGGTAATAATCGTAATTAACAGTGAATTAATTCATACTTCGCTAATTAATGTCATTACATATCATCTATTACTTGATATTCTAATCGTTGTTTTTATACATCATAAAAAGGTACAAACATAACGATCGGATCTGCCGAGCCTGATGACCTATGTTAATTCGAGTCCGAGTATGACGACCCAACTTAATTCAAGTCCTTCACACCGGTTGCCGATCATTTTTTCCTTGGTTTGCGCACCATCGCGACCTTACCTATATGGTAGAACGGTCTGCAGTGCCAACACCCAGTGATCTAATTCGGATCCCAGCATCTCCGAGGAAACACACAATGTTGATTCCACACCCACAACTCACAAATATTCAACCTTCGCTCAGCGTTCGCCTACACAGATCTGAATCCGACAGTCTCTCAAAGAGGCTTGGATGAACACGATCTAATTGGCGGAAAACAACTCACACCTTAAAGGACTTCTTAACTCGGCACAAGCCTCTTCAGGCTTTATCGAGTAAAGGGGTTGGTTATGCAATGGAGTAAAAGTTTGCTTCAGCTTTGTTATTATGATGATCTATCAGCTTGCCTTCGCCCTAATTACTCGGATTCAAGAGGGGTTCAACAATTGAAGTTGACAAAACAGTTCCGACTAGGGAAATGGTCGTCCTTGGTTTCTCTACCTGTTCTTGCCTCCTCGGTTTTATTCTTTCCCTTCTCAGCATCCTCGGCCGCTTCATCAGCTCAATAAACTTTCGATGACTTCCACTCGAGTGACCTTATTCGGCCATGAAATGTCGTGCCAAGGAGGACCACCACGTCCCATGAGGCAACAAATTGATGATTTACCTTCCTTATTAAGGAGACATGTTAAACTCACTCACTTCGGATCATGTTCTTACGCACTTGCCCACGATCTCGGTTAGCCGGCCAGATCGGTGAGGCTACAAGTGAAAACGAGGATTGCGACCCGATAACTTGGCTTAGCCTCTCGGCTCAAAGCCTCTCGGCTCATATCTGGCCAAATACATCGCAGATCGAGGAATACACCTCGGCTAAGGTTGTCATTCCGACAGCAATCCCTCGTAAACGTTACGGTCCAATTGGTGATAATCTTGGCACACCTCGAACTCAAATAACAGTTTGAGTCGTGCCAGCATACCTTGGCACAAGCCTTTCGGCTTTTACCATGGCAAGCGCATAAAAGGATGTCTCCTTACATGACGATACACGACTAAGGGCCTTGACTGTGACCTTTGAACTCAGTACATGATGATACACGACTAAGGGCCTTGACTGCGAACAGTCTTATACGTCCTAATCAACCATCCACGACACTCCTCCGAATAAAAAGTTCTCAGCCGCAAACAATGTTTTATGTCACCACCAACTCTCAGAAGCTCAGCACAGGCTCTTCGAGCTTATACGAGCTTGGGGGGCTTGTAGGGTTAACCAATAATAAATCCTACCGCTACAGGATAAGCATAAGCTCTCTAGTACAGGATAAGGGTGAATAACTCATCCTTCTTATCCTCTAAGAGCCACGTCAGCCCTACTGGGCCGAACAGGCCCATAAGGCACCACAACACAACTTCCCCTATAAGTATCGCCATGCTATAGGGGCTAAGGTATGTTCTCTCATCTCTACTCTCAAGAACTACGTGTGGCTTGATCCCCTTTTCACTGGGGGTACGTAGGACCGGGGTCACCCTCGTCAGCTGCAACAACCCCAAACACACATCGTGGTGTTCCATCAATACCGGGACACTACAATTATCAAAACCATGCAACATGAACTTTGAAAGGAAGTCAAGTCTAAAAAAATAGAAGGCTTGAGCTTACCAAAATCGAAGCTCAAAGTCAGTTCCAGAAACCCAATACATAACTGTGACAGTTTTGAACCTTCAATTTCGTGAATCGATTTCTCCTAGCTTAGGAACTCTCAACTCACAAACCTTATATCAATACAAAGCCCTTGATGTGAGCTTTGTAACCGTGTATCACTCATGTTCTAACTCTCATAAACGAAGGAGAATTTCAGAGACGAATCTCAGAACCCTAAAAACAGAGTTTTAGCACTTCCATCAGAAAATCAACCCAAATTCCTCAACAATTCGGGTTTTTATAGAGAGATCAGGCTTGCATGCAAAGCGACACGCGTTCCTCAGCATGATTTGAGTGGGATTCGTGGCAATTTCTGGGTTAATTGGGTGATTACTCATCAAAATCCACTAACCCAGTTTCTGAGTTCATCGTGTAACCGGTTACACAGCCCTTCTAACCGGTTACATACTGATAAAATTCAAAAATCAATAATTTAATTACTCTTTCTTCAAAAACCTTTTTAATATTGCAATTAGGTCCCAACCCAAGGACTAAATTACAATATTCACCTTTTTGTACAAAATAATCATATAAAAATATATCTCATATTTTTATATATAAAAGCACATAATGTACAAAAACTAAAACCTTCAAAATTAATATGAATCAATTATAAAATAATTGTTATAATTAATTTCTTGGTTATTTGGGAGACGAAAATTAGGGGTGTTACAAAATTAAAATTAAATAGTTTTTTTAATTAAATATTAACGATGTGCGATTTGGAAATCCACTTTTTTTTGGCTAAATGTCGAAGTCTTGTGTATATTTTTTTTTGGTAGATGAAAAAATCAATTACCACAAGCTCATTCAACAATACAAAACTAAAGGCCCCACATTTCACTTGCCACCTTCTAGGAAGGGTTCAAGTGAAAAAGTGGTCCTAAACTAGATACAAAAAACTTCAAAGTTCAATTCTAATCCTATCTACTAAGGCTCTATTATGCCAATTAACAAAATTGGGAAAACTATAGCTAATTCTCCAGGCCACTTCTCTTCTTATTCTCATGAATACACTAGAAATAGAATGAGTGCAACTCCTAAAAATCCTTGAATTTCGTTCACTCCAAATGTGATAAAGGACTGCAGCAAAAACTGCTCCAATCACCCTCCTCCTTGTCTTGTCTTTGAAAGCATGAAGAATCCATCTAGACCAATGAGCATATCTAGTAGGCCATGTCTCCAACCCAATCCAGTAGCATACATCTTGCAGTAACTCAGCAGACCAGCTACAAGAGAAGAAAAGGTGGTCTCTTGATTCCAAACCATTATTACATAAGCAGCAATGTAAGGGGGTATTAATGTATGTGCAAATTCTGTCTCTAGTGCTTAATTTTCCATGGCAAGCCATCCAAACTATGAACTTGTGTCTTGGAACTACAACCGAATTCCAAACAAAAGTGTGCATAGGAAATTGAGGCTGATTCCCCTGTAAGAAGGAGTAGCCCGATTTGATGGAGTAAATTCTATCAGGGGTATGAAGCCATCTGTCATTCAAAAAACCTGTCGCCAATCTGTCACGAATTTTGATCAATTGTTTCCAATGCCATCCATCATGTTGTCTATATGCATAAGTCCAGAAATCCTGCCCTTTGATATAAATTGAATTGATCCATTTAATCCAAAGACAATCCTTTTTAGACGCTATGTGCCATACTTGTTTTCCAAGAGCTGCAATATTCCACTGAACTGCATTCTTAATATTCAGACCTCCATGATGCTTGCTTTTACAAATCCAGCTCCAGGCAACAGCAGCATGATAATTTCCACTTTCATTCTTGCCCCACAGAAATTCCCTACATCTCCTCTCCACCACTTTCAACACTGATTTTGGAATGATAAAAACTGTTGCCCAATAAACATGCATACTCATAAGGACTGAATTGATTAAACAGACTTTACCTTGATAAGACAGATTTCTTGACTTCCAGGTTTCAATTCTTCTGGTGATTTTGTCTATTAGAGTACTGCACATATTATCATTCCATTTCTTGTGTATATTTCCTCTTCACATCAAACAATTTTTTTTTAAAAAAAAATATAAACATTAAAATTAAAACATTAAGAACTACGTAACCTTGATTCCTCATTTTATGAGGGTACGTAGGACCAAGGGCAACCTTGTCAGGCACAACAATAAAAAACAAATATTTTTTGACAAACCAATTATTTAGGTCTTTTAATTAAAATCAATCAAATGTACCATTTTCAAATGGGCGAACGGGGTGCTAATACCTTCCCCGGCTCGTAACCGACTCCCGAACTCGGAATTTATCTAGTTCGAGACCAATGTTTTATCTCTTTTAATTAATTATTACTTTTCCGCGTTTTTGCAACAAAATGTGGTGGCGACTCCATATCGGGTCAACCGACCCCCACTCGTAGGCGAGGCCCCGAGGGCGACCCGGGACCCCGGCCGCGACAGCTGGCGACTCCACTGGGGACGAAACTAAATAAGAGAGTCAGACCTAAATGATTGATTATTTTTAATAGATCTATTTTTTTCTAATTGGTTTGCCTTAATTAATTGTTTATTGTATATATCTGTTTAATTTTTTATTTTATTTTTGCTAAATTATATATTTTTTCTTTATTGTAATCTCTTTTGGTTTTTTTATTTAAAAAAAAAAGGGGTTTGTATGCCCCCAAAAAAGGTTTTTTACACATATCTTGGCACACACGGAAACCCTATACCCGGGTACTATTATTTAAACCCTAAGTTTAGGGGTGCTTTTGCCCTACCTTTGACTTACCAAGTGTATGGTCTCTTGTAGTGTGCTAAAAGTACCACTCGGACTACAAACCATTTCTTGTAAACACGACCTTTGGAAGGAACGCCTAACCTATTTTGGGAGGCTTAACCAACCTCTTGTCGACCATTTTCAAAGTGGGTCATCACCTTAAAGAGGGAGGGCGATCCGAGGGCCTTTAGAAGTCTAGAGCCACCATGGAGTACACTTTGTGTAGCATTCTATTTTGAAACTTGAATAAGTCAGTCATGGTTCCCCTTCATTCACTATCAAAGATTAAGAGGTGTCAAAACAGTTAATCTGTTACCTACTTAACCTTCGAAAAAGTTGTGGGGATTGTGTCGATCAAAAAAATTAAAAATATATATATATACTCTTTTTCAAGTTAACAAATCAGAGTGTTACACCTTAGTTATACCTTAGAACAAAGTCTCTTATAGGATTTACCCTAAGGGGGCATATTCTCTACCTCTTATCGCATTTTGTTTAATAAAATTGGGACCACCATCCCACATAAGTGGGATGACCCACCGTCATCCAAGCCAGAATGATGTAAGGGGCACTATTGCACTTTGGTAACCTTATGTCATGAGGAAGGCATTTTCTTTTCATATGAATTAAACCCGCAATAGGGCTCACTGTGTAACACCCCAAAATTTTAATCCCCGACTAATGAAATGTTAATTATAAATTAATTATAATTAATTATTTCCATATTAATCCTTGATTAAAATATGTGTTTATATAGCTGGTATATGTGTGTGAATTGATTTAATAAATATAATAAATACCTAAGATGAGTATTTTGCATATTAGTCCCTGGGTTGGGACCTAAAAGCCATTATAGGAAAGATTTTGGAGGGAAAGTAAATAAAATTATTATTTTTCAAAATCTGAGCGAAATACTCGAGTATTATCAGAAACACTCGAGTATTCCGGGTCAAACTGCACGAGTTAGTGCGTTTGGTGAGTCACAGCCAACGATTTCGTGATGGTGACACGAAATCACCACCATGCCAACGCCATAGGCGTCGTGTCGCCCCGCATGAGCTTTCCATTGGCCTATTTAAACGCATCATTGTCCCTTGGTCGAGAATTTTGATCAACTTGTTGAAGATTAGAAGAGTTAGGGTTTTCGAATTGTGTTCTTCGATTCTTCCTCTGTGAGTTGAGTTGAGTGATAATCTATACACCAATATAAAGCTCACATCACGAGCTTTGTATAGACACCAAAATTTTGAGGTTTGAGTGTGTGGATTGAGAGAATCGAAGTCTTGAAGTGGAGCTGTTCTTGCTTGAGTTGGTGTCTGGAGCTCACTATGATCATCGATTCTGGTAAGCTCTTGAGTTCTTCAGTCTCAAACTCAATTCCTTTAGTTAGATGATGTTGCATAGAGCTTAGAAATCTAATTTTCCCCAATCTAATTCTCTGTTTCATGTACGAACCAATTCCATTTTGGTATGGTACTCAAAACTGTCATGCATGAGAAGTTCAAGTGGATTTCTGGGTTTGGAGAGCTTTCTTTGGATTTCTTTCTGTTGATTCACATTTGAGAGGTAAGGGGAAGTAATTATATTCACTAGATAGAGTTTGAAATCCATTAAATGTGTTAGAGAGCCACCAAGAGGCTCTAAGGGCTTAGATTCTATAGGAACTTTGGTTTGGAGACCAATCCATGCTCTAAATCCATATTGAGCAAGTTTGTTATCATGCATGTGAACTTGAATGAGCTTTGTTTCATGAATATTATGCTTATTGTGTGATTTGAGGTATTGAGTTGTTAAAATGCCTTTTTATGCATAATCAATGATTTCTCTGTCAATTCTGTGTTTTGAATTGAAATAAGTGTTGTAACATGTTTGATTAATGATATGTTAACTCTGTTGATCCCTGAAACGGACCTAAATTGAGTAGAAATGAAAATGGCATGTTAAAACCAGTTTTCAATACTGTCAGCTGCGAAACACTCGAGTAAATGGCAAAGTACTCGACTAAATCGTGTTCAAAATAAAGTAAATTTCATAAGAACACTCGAGTATTTTGTCTGTTACTCGAGTATCAGGCATGAACTGAGAATTGTTATAGGTCAAACACTCGAGTCATTCAAAGTCACTCGAGTATTCTGGAAAAGTCCAAGAACACTCGAGTAACTCATGAACTACTCGAGTAAATTGTTGAAATTAAAACCCAAATCCTCAGAAAGACATGAACACTCGAGTAAGCTTAAGAACACTCGAGTAATCTAGAAAATCTCCAGAACACTCGAGTATTCTGAACTTTACTCGAGTAAAATGCCCAGAATCTGAAAACATCATTTTCAACTCTAACTTAATTAATTAAGGAATTATTAAGGATAATTCAAGGGATCAAAGACTTAGAGAAATTGATAAATACAAATAGATCGTTCGGTGACGATCCATTTTGAAAATTAAGCCTAGGTGGCAAGTAAAGTATTAATCAATTTCCCCTAAGTCTAAAATGCATTCATTCTGGAGTTTGGATGGTAGGACGTATTCATGTTTCGATAAACATGTGGAGGGCCTCTGGGAGTGCCAATACGCTTGCTTGATGACACGTCGTTGACGTGGTCGGCTTTGTGGATGCCGATATGGATATATCATGTGGATGACGATCCGTTTGGATGACGGGATATGCTCGGGTGGCATGGATACCAAGCTTGACGTGTACATTCTAGGTGAATGTACGAATTGTTGTATACCTAGGAATACAACGCACTGTGGAGTGCTGGGTTGTCAGGGATGGACGTCAGAGAGTGACTTAGAAAATGTGGAGATAAGTTGAGAGTTAAAGTCATGCATCATGTCATTCACTTAATGCGATTGATATACCTGAATTAAGTGTGAGCATCCTATGTGCATCTGATACTTGCTAAATGCTAATTGTGATTGTTATTAATTGATGCATCATTATCTTTCATATGTTGCATGATTTATTCTCTATTGATTATGTGAGTAGAATTGCTTACCCCTATGCCCTTGTAGGTGATGTCTCGTTACATTGCTTGCATCGAGATCCGGCCACTTCCTAGTGGCGTATGGATCTATGAGGACCATCGCGCGGTGTATGAGGGGGAGGTAGAGTTCACATTCTACCACCCTAACCCGCTGATGCGATTCCGTCCTCGTAGGTTTAGGATTCCCATCATATACACTATGCATGTACCCCCGTTTTATACTTATCATGGACCACCTCCCATGCGACCAGCTCACTCTTACCATAGTTTTCATTTTCGACCTACCCGCTCTCACCCTTTTACTTCGAGAGTTGTCCGCGAGGAGACTCCCCCTTCTTATCCGAGGAGCCCCGTCAGGGTTTCACCATCACCTGACCCGGTACCCAGTGGTAGGGTACACTCTCCCTCGGATGAGATCGAGGAGGATCCGGTGGAGGACGAGAGTGGGAGCGAGCCTGTCGTGCATTCTACTGGGAGTGACTAGAGGGACGATGATCCCTAGGTACATGTGTATGGTGTATGACGTGGATCCGAGGATCCGGTGTGTGGAGGAGATGTGCTGCTGCTGCTGTGATGATGATGCTACTACCTTATTACCTATGTTTTGGGAGACTACTGCTGCTACTACTACTGCATCTGATGCTGATGGATCTACGTGACTATCCCTGGGGTTGTATTTTGATTATGTATATATTGCACATATGTTTTACTCTAGGGTTATAGTATCATAGTGATGTAGATCTGTTTATATGGACTTGTTATATTTTGGAACTTGGTGACTTATCTCATGGACTATGTATGTATGACTCTTTCGTATATATGAAAATCTATGTTTATATTATATCAGTTGCATAGTCCAGTAATTTGCGCTTACTCTGATTTAACTTATGAATGAGCTCGGCTATAAGTATTAATTGACGGTATCAGTTTTATTGAACAAAGTATGGGTAGCTTCAATGGATTGTAAAATGTAAAGAAATTTTTAAAGAACGAATGTTATCCTGTTTGAGAAAAGGTTTTAGAAATCGCCGAACTCGATACAAGTGTTTTAAAGGATTTTAGAATTTATTCTCCAAGAGTTCCATTTGATGAATTGTGCACCCGCTTTAAAGAAAATTTTATTTACCATATTTTCTTAGCTCACAAGTCCATATATTATCCAATATAAAGCATAAATACTATTTTATATTTGGGTAAACTGGAAAGGGTGTCACACTTAGTGGTATTAGAGCAAAAGTCAGATCCTGTAGTAGTAGAAGTGGTTCCAGAAAGGTAGCCATCAACATCAAGCAGGTATCTCCAAAGCACTTATTACCTTGAATGCTGCTATTTTGATTGTTAAAGGTTTGAATACCCTGAATGGTTTGTATCTTGTCTCTTTTGAGTACAAGACGCAATTGATTGTAGATCTAATAAGCTTAGGATAGAGCCTTAGTATAGGTGGTGTAATGGAAGTTTCTTTAGTTCAACATATGTGACCGTAAGCCTATAGTGCAGGTCTAATATGGCAATTATAAACCAAAATCACACCAACGCGATGTTGGAGCGAATCACCACGGTATTGGAAGCCATGCAAAGGCAGTCTCAGCAACCATCTCAACCGGCTAACCCGTCTCATCAGTGTAATATGGGAAACACTGAGGCAAAGACTCTGGCTGATTTTAGGAGCTGCAATCCGCTAAAGTTTGAAGGAGGATTTAAACCAGAAGAGGCCAACAAGTGGATTCATACTATGGACAAGATTTTGAGAACGTTGGAGTGTTCGGATGCTCAGAAGGTGGCATATGCAACCTATATGCTGGAAGATGAGGCTGAGAATTGGTGGAATCACACCATGCAACTTTTGCAATATGAAGGAAGGGAGATAAGCTGGGGAGTATTTATGGAGAAGTTTCTCCAGAAATATTTTCCTGAGGATCTGAGAAGGAAAAAGGAAGTGGAGTTTCTGCAGTTGAAGCAAGGGAACATGAGTGTGGGCGAGTACGTGGCAAAGTTTGAAGAGCTGATGAAGTACTCTCCATACTATCAGAACAATCCAGACGAGAGGAGCAAGTGCATCAAGTTTGAAGGTGGATTGAGGCCAAAGTTGAAGTCGATCTTCAGTTACCAGCGGATTCAAAGTTTTCCTGCACTCGTGGACATGTGTAGGATGTATGAAGATGACACCAAAGCTGAGGAGGTGCAAGTCTCGGAAAAGAAGGACAATCAAGGCTATGGATCTCAAAGGCGTAAAGGTTTCAACAACCGGGGCAAAGGTCCGTATGATCGTCGGTGAAAAGGCAAAGGAAAAGCTGGTGGTTCTGAGGGAAGGAATTATCGGAGTGAAGCTCCATTCTGCGACAAGTGCAAGCGCAATCACTATGGTAGGGTATGTTGGGGAACCAGTGGATGTTTTAACTATGGAAAGCCGGGACACTTTGCAAGAGATTGCAAGGAACCAGCCAAGGCCAATTCCAAAGGAGCTGTAGATAGACCGGTGACTCAAGGAAGGGTCTTCACCCTTAGTGGTGTGGAAGCGAATCGATCTTCTGATCTGGTGCAAGGTAAATACTTGCTTAATGGTCAGTTTTGCCATGTTTTGTTTGACTCCGGTGCAACGCATTCATTTGTTTCATATGAATGTGTAAACCGTTTAGGCTTGCTCATGTCTGAAATGCCTTATGTTCTTAAAGTAGAAACCCCTACAAATGCTCCTGTAGTTGTTTCTAGAGCCTGTCTTAACTGTTGTATAGAAGTGTTAGGACAAACCTCTAAAGTAGATTTGATCTGCTTACCCTTGACACAATTAGATGTGATCTTGGGGATGGACTGGTTAAGTCGGAACCAAGTGATCATTGATTGTGACAGAAAACTAGTAACCTATAGAAACCCAAAACCATTGGGCTACATGTTTCTATTCAAATCAGAGGTGGAGGAGAGTGGTCCGAAGATGGAAGAGATTCCTGTTGTTCGAGAATCTCCAGAAGTGTTTGCTGATGAGATTCCTGGTCTGCCACCAAGAAGAGAGATTGAATTTGGTATCGACCTAATTCCCGGAGCTGGTCCCATTTCTATCGCTCCTTATAGAATGGCACCACCAGAAATGGCAGAGATGAAGAAGCAGATTGAGGAGTTGCTACAGAAACAGATGATCCGACTAAGCGTCTCACCTTGGGGTGCTCCTGTCTTATTCGTCAAGAAGAAAGATGGTAGCATGAGGATGTGCATCGACTATCGACAGCTTAATAAGGTCACCATCAAGAACAAGTATCCGTTGCCACGGATAGATGACCTTATGGATCAAGTACGTGGGGCATCGGTATTTTCCAAGATTGACTTGAGGTCAGGGTACCATCAGATCAGGATTAGAGAGGAGGATATCTCTAAGACTGCATTCCGATCTCGATACGGACATTATGAGTATGTCGTAATGCCGTTCGGATTGACTAATGCACCAGCTATCTTCATGGACTACATGAATCGAATCTTTAGACCCTATTTGGATTCATTCGTGGTTGTGTTGATTGATGATATCCTGATTTACTCTAAGAGCCCGGAGGAGCATGCTGAACACTTGAAGATAGTGTTAAGCATCTTGAAGGAGAAACAGCTGTATGCCAAACTTACGAAGTGTGAGTTCTGGCTAAAGGAGGTTAAGTTTTTAGGGCATGTGATTTCAGATAAAGGGATTGCAGTTGATCCAACAAAGGTAAGTTCGGTTTTGCAATGGGGGCAACCAAAGTCAGTCACGGAAGTCAGAAGTTTTCTTGGTTTAGCTGGGTATTATAGAAGGTTCATCGAAGGTTTCTCGAAGATTGCACTGCCTCTGACGAAGTTGACTAGGAAAGATCAACCATTTCTGTGGGATGAGAAATGTGAAAGTAGTTTTCAAGAGCTGAAGGAAAGGTTGACATCGTCTCCTGTATTGGTGTTGCCCGATACACAGAGGAGTTTTGATGTGTACTGTGACGCGTCGAAACAAGGTCTTGGGTGTGTTTTGATGCAGGAGGGGCAAGTTGTCGCCTACGCCTCGAGACAGTTAAAGGTTCATGAGATGAACTATCCAACCCATGACCTGGAGTTAGCAGCTGTGGTGTTTGCCTTAAAGATTTGGAGGCACTATCTCTATGGCACTACGTTCCGGGTGTTTAGTGACCATAAGAGTTTAAAGTACCTCTTTGATCAAAAGGAGTTGAATATGAAGCAACGCCGATGGATAGAGTTTTTGAAGGATTACGAATTTGAGCTCCATTACCACCCTGGGAAGGCTAACGTTGTAGCGGACGCATTGAGTAGAAAGACACTGCATATCAGTGCAATGATGGTTAGAGAAGCTGCACTGATAGAGGAATTTCGGGATTTGGGTCTGACGATGCAAATGGAGCCGACAAGTATCAAGATGGGGATGTTGCAGATTGCTAATGAGTTTCTACAGAAGATTCGCGAATTGCAGGGCAAGGATGAGAAGCTCATAGAAAAGAGGAAGTTGATGGAAAAAGGCAAGGAATTGGAGTTTCAAGAAGGGAAGGATGGAATCCTTCGCTTTAAAACAAGGATTTGTGTGCCTGATGATTTAGAAGTAAGAAGGGTGATTCTGGACGAAGCACATAAGAGTAAGATGAGTATGCATCCGGGAGCTACCAAAATGTACCAGGACTTAAAGAAGCTATTTTGGTGGCCTGGTCTGAAGAAGGACGTAGCTGAGTATGTGGCATGTTGTTTGGTGTGTCAAAAGGCGAAGGTAGAACACCAAAGGCCAGGAGGAGAGTTGCTTTCTTTAGAAGTTCCCGTATGGAAGTGGGATAGCATCTCGATGGATTTCGTGTCGGGATTGCCAAGGACGTCTACTAGTCATGATGCAATCTGGGTGATCGTGGATCGGTTGACCAAGTCAGCGCATTTCATTCCCGTAAATATGCGCTACTCATTGGAAAAGCTCACTCAGTTGTATATCAAGGAAGTTGTTCGTCTGCACGGAGTACCATCAAGTATTGTGTCTGATCGTGATCCAAGGTTTACGTCAAAATTCTGGCAAGATCTGCACAAAGCTTTGGGTTCAAGATTGAAGCTAAGTTCTGCATATCACCCTCAGACTGATGGTCAAACGGAGAGGACTATTCAGTCATTGGAAGATATTCTGCGAGCTTGTGCACTAGAAGAACAAGGGAATTGGGAACAAATGTTGCCGCTCGTGGAATTCACTTACAACAATAGTTACCACGCGAGTATTGGAATGGCACCATTTGAAGCTCTGTATGGACGAAAGTGTCAGACGCCGTTATGCTGGTTCCAAGTGGGGGAGAATTCTCTAGTTGGGCCAGATTTTGTGCAAGAGACCACGGAACAGATCAAGATGATCCAAGCGAAGATGAAGACGGCTCAGAGTAGGCAGAAAAGCTATGCTGATAAGAGAAGGAAACCTTTAGATTTTGCTGAAGGAGACCACATGTTCATTAGAATAGTACCAACCAAAGGTGTTAGTAGAGCCTTGAAAACTCAGAAACTATCACCTAAATTCATTGGTCCCTACCAAATCCTCAAAAGAGTTGGCCCAGTAGCTTATCAATTGGCTCTGCCTCCATCATTAGCTAACCTCCACAATGTGTTCCATGTGTCTCAGTTGAAGAAATATGTCCATGACCCCACCATTGTCCTTAGAATCCAACCAGATAACTTAGAAATTCATAAGAACCTGACCTTCAAAGCTGTACCAGTTCGCATCGAAGATCGAAGAATCAAGCATCTTAGAGGGAAGGACATCCATCTGGTTAAGGTTGTCTGGGTCTGCGGAGATGTAATAGAAGCATCTTGGGAACTAGAGGATAAGATGCGTCAGGATTATCCTGATTTGTTTGTATGAGTTGAATTTCGGGGACGAAATTCCTTGTAAGTGGGGGAGTAGTGTAACACCCCAAAATTTTAATCCCCGATTAATGAAATGTTAATTATAAATTAATTATAATTAATTATTTCCATATTAATCCTTGATTAAAATATGTGTTTATATAGTTGGTATATGTGTGTGAATTGATTTAATAAATATAATAAATACCTAAGATGAGTATTTTGCATATTAGTCCCTGGGTTAGGACCTAAAAGCCATTATAGGAAAGATTTTGGAGGGAAAGTAAATAAAATTATTATTTTTCAAAATCTGAGCGAAATACTCGAGTATTATCAGAAATACTCGAGTATTATCATAAACACTCGAGTATTCTGGGTCAAACTGCACGAGTTAGTGCGTTTGGTGAGTCACAGCCAACGATTTCGTGATGGTGACACGAAATCACCACCATGCCAACGCCATAGGCGTTGTGTCGCCCCGCATGAGCTTTCCATTGGCCTATTTAAACGCATCATTGTCCCTTGGTCAACTTGTTGAAGATTAGAAGAGTTAGGGTTTTCGAATTGTGTTCTTCGATTCTTCCTCTGTGAGTTGAGTTGAGTGATAATCTATACACCAATATAAAGCTCACATCACGAGCTTTGTATAGACACCAAAATTTTGAGGTTTGAGTGTGTGGATTGAGAGAATCGAAGTCTTGAAGTGGAGCTGTTCTTGCTTGAGTTGGTGTCTGGAGCTCACTGTGATCATCGATTCTGGTAAGCTCTTGAGTTCTTGAGTCTCAAACTCAATTCCTTTAGTTAGATGATGTTGCATAGAGCTTAGAAATCTAATTTTCCCCAATCTAATTCTCTGTTTCATGTACGAACCAATTCCATTTTGGTATGGTACACAAAACTGTCATGCATGAGAAGTTCAAGTGGATTTCTGGGTTTGGAGAGCTTTCTTTGGATTTCTTTCTGTTGATTCACATTTGAGAGGTAAGGGGAAGTAATTATATTCACTAGATAGAGTTTGAAATCCATTAAATGTGTTAGAGAGCCACCAAGAGGCTCTAAGGGCTTAGATTCTATAGGAACTTTGGTTTGGAGACCAATCCATGCTCTAAATCCATATTGAGCAAGTTTGTTATCATGCATGTGAACTTGAATGAGCTTTGTTTCATGAATATTATGCTTATTGTGTGATTTGAGGTATTGAGTTGTTAAAATGCCTTTTTATGCATAATCAATGATTTCTCTGTCAATTCTGTGTTTTGAATTGAAATAAGTGTTGTAACATGTTTGATTAATGATATGTTAACTCTGTTGATCCCTGAAACGGACCTAAATTGAGTAGAAATGAAAATGGCATGTTAAAACCAGTTTTCAATACTGTCAGCTGCGAAACACTCGAGTAAATGGCAAAGTACTCGAGTAAATCGTGTTCAAAATAAAGTAAATTTCATAAGAACACTCGAGTATTTTGTCTGTTACTCGAGTATCGGGCATGAACTGAGAATTGTTATAGGTCAAACACTCGAGTCATTCAAAGTCACTCGAGTATTCTGGAAAAGTCCAAGAACACTCGAGTAACTCATGAACTACTCGAGTAAATTGTTGAAATTAAAACCCAAATCCTCAGAAAGACATGAACACTGGAGTAAGCTTAAGAACACTCGAGTAATCTGGAAAATCTCCAGAACACTCGAGTATTCTGAATTTTACTCGAGTAAAATGCCCAGAATCTGAAAACATCATTTTCAACTCTAACTTAATTAATTAAGGAATTATTAAGGATAATTCAAGGGATCAAAGACTTAGAGAAATTGATAAATACAAATAGATCGTTCGGTGACGATCCATTTTGAAAATTAAGCCTAGGTGGCAAGTAAAGTATTAATCAATTTCCCCTAAGTCTAAAATGCATTCATTCTGGAGTTTGGATGGTAGGACGTATTCATGTTTCGATAAACATGTGGAGGGCCTCTGGGAGTGCCAATACGCTTGCTTGATGACATGTCGTTGACGTGGTCGGCTTTGTGGATGCCGATATGGATATATCGTTTGGATGACGATCCGTTTGGATGACGGGATATGCTCGGGTGGCATGGATACCAAGCTTGACGTGTACATTCTAGGTGAATGTACGAATTGTTGTATACCTAGGAATACAACGCACTGTGGAGTGCTGGGTTGTCAGGGATGGACGTCAGAGAGTGACTTAGAAAATGTGGAGATAAGTTGAGAGTTAAAGTCATGCATCATGTCATTCACTTAATGCGATTGATATACCTGAATTAAGTGTGAGCATCCTATGTGCATCTGATACTTGCTAAATGCTAATTGTGATTGTTATTAATTGATGCATCATTATCTTTCATATGTTGCATGATTTATTCTCTATTGATTATGTGAGTAGAATAGCTTACCCCTATGCCCTTGTAGGTGATGTCTCGTTACATTGCTTGCATCGAGATCCGGCCACTTCCTAGTGGCGTATGGATCTATGAGGACCATCGCGCGGTGTATGAGGGGGAGGTAGAGTTCACATTCTACCACCCTAACCCGCTGATGCGATTCCGTCCTCGTAGGTTTAGGATTCCCATCATATACACTATGCATGTACCCCCGTTTTATACTTATCATGGACCACCTCCCATGCGACCAGCTCGCTCTTACCATAGTTTTCATTTTCGACCTACCCGCTCTCACCCTTTTACTTCGAGAGTTGTCCGCGAGGAGACTCCCCCTTCTTATCCGAGGAGCCCCGTCAGGGTTTCACCATCACCTGACCCGGTACCCAGTGGTAGGGTACACTCTCCCTCGGATGAGATCGAGGAGGATCCGGTGGAGGACGAGAGTGGGAGCGAGCCTGTCGTGCATTCTACTGGGAGTGACTGGAGGGACGATGATCCCTAGGTACATGTGTATGGTGTATGACGTGGATCCGAGGATCCGGTGTGTGGAGGAGATGTGCTGCTGCTGCTGTGATGATGATGCTACTACCTTATTACCTATGTTTTGGGAGACTACTGCTGCTACTACTACTGCATCTGATGCTGATGGATCTACGTGACTATCCCTGGGGTTGTATTTTGATTATGTATATATTGCACATATGTTTTACTCTAGGGTTATAGTATCATACTGATGTAGATCTGTTTATATGGACTTGTTATATTTTGGAACTTGGTGACTTATCTCATGGACTATGTATGTATGACTCTTTCGTATATATGAAAATCTATGTTTATATTATATCAGTTGCATAGTCCAGTAATTTGCGCTTACTCTGATTTAACTTATGAATGAGCTCGGCTATAAGTATTAATTGACGATATCAGTTTTATTGAACAAAGTATGGGTAGCTTCAATGGATTGTAAAATGTAAAGAAATTTTTAAAGAACGAATGTTATCCTGTTTGAGAAAAGGTTTTAGAAATCGCCGAACTCGATACAAGTGTTTTAAAGGATTTTAGAATTTATTCTCCAAGAGTTCCATTTGATGAATTGTGCACCCGCTTTAAAGAAAAGTTTATTTACCATATTTTCTTAGCTCACAAGTCCATATATTATCCAATATAAAGCATAAATACTATTTTATATTTGGGTAAACTGGAAAGGGTGTCACACACTGCCCTAAGGGTAAATTTCATTTTCATATCCATCATTTCACTTGGGATAGATAATCCTTTGTTGTTCCAAGTGGGCCCGAACTATATGGTTATTGTCAATTCATTATGACATCCGTATTTTGTAATGAAGGCTTAATAGCCCCCAATTAGGGTCACTTATCCTAGGGGCATGCATTTGCATTTGTATCATAATATTTCATTTCAATAAGACAAATAAAAATTTTGGAGCGATCCATCGTCGTTCCGAAGTTGGCCAGAACTATATGAATGTTATCAATCCATCCTGATACCTCATATTGGTAATGAAGGCTCAATCGCCCCCAAATAGGATCTTTTGGATTCTAAGGGCATTGCATCATACACTTTTGCATCATCATATATTCATTTTCATATGCATCATTAATAAAGAAAAATTATAAAAATTTGAATAAGCCAAGGTTTCATCCCTATTGCTCTCACATACCCTTATCGGACCAGACATAGGACCACGACTAAGGCAGATGTGAGTGAACGTGTCGAGAAGCTTCAATCGAAGAGCCCCGAATGAAGGAACAAATGACCAAGATGATCCAATCAATCAACTAGAGGAACAAGATCTGTCAAATGCTATAACTGATGTTGAAGGGTAATAATCAAAGGGAATGAACGACCCATCACAATTCCTTGAAGTTTAACCCTTATTGCTTTGCTTAATAATGGGCAATCATGCTTTCCATTATCTCACCGCACTTCCAAAAAAAATTGATTCCTACATTAACTTGAGATATTTGATTCAAATTTGAAATTAGAGGAAGGATGATGCAAATGTAAGACCTAAAATAGTGTGGACTCTCAAGCAAATCCTTCCAATGATACAAGGCTTTGTTGAATTCCCAAACACTGAGGAGATATCCCTAGTCACCCCATTGAGCCTAGATATTTTGAAGCGGAGATCATTTCTCTCAAACCAACAATGAATTTTTAAACCGGGGTGGATAGTTTGTCAACAGTTTTTGCCAACATGCGAATATCAAGAAGGATTACTTTTTCTTTCATAATCCCAAACACATATCATCCATTGTTCATCACATTGGGCCTCAACAGAAAAATGTTCTTCTTTTAAACCCAAAAAAATATTTTACCCGAGTATTAATGAGAATCAAATTAAAAAAGACAATTTCTATGTTCAGAATTGCAATCACAAAAAAAAAAGCAAAAAGTGAGTGTGCTTGTCTAAATAAGGCAAAGCCCATGAATCCATTATGTGCTGAAAAAGAACAATTTCAATCATTATGAATGAAAGATTCTCATTAAAAACTCAACATTAATTTTGGGCCATTATATTCATTCTTTCATTAGCCACTTTATTACCACCAGACCACGTTACAACCTTTTGCAAAATCCTCTTGATAATTTGAATGTTGTGCAAAACCTGTTGAGAAAATAGGATATTGAAGAAAAAGGAGAAAGGAAGGGAAGGGAAATAAAATTTTTAGCCTTATACCTTTTATTGTCAACCCTTAGCCAGGCCACATTACAAGCCTTAAAAGACCTTATTGAGGATTGGTTTGCTTGAGTTACACACTAGGGCGGAGAAACGCTGACTTCATTAAAATTAATTGAAACTTTGATGAACAATATCTCATTTTTAATGCATGAATTAATTGCTTCCATTATCCAAATAATTTCTTTGTTCACATGATCATTACATTAGTGTTTCTTGTTAAGAAGTTACGTGAGAAAAAGGAGTTGAAAGGAATTTGATCGGTCGAATATAGTTGTTGGAAAGCGCCCGATCGCAGTTTGCCACAATTGACTATACTAGAAAATGATGAGGGCTCATACTATTGTGATTATGGCCTTGAGATTTCCAGAGGATATGGTTGTCTTCAAATGATTGTTCTTCAACAGAAACTAATGGTTGGTCTCTTAATTATGAGGGATCTTTTGTTCTTTGAGGAAGTCTTAACCTTGAGCAAGATGAAAGAATAAGATTTGCAATTTTCAATCAATTCAAAACCAATTAAGAAATGTTGTGTTTGAAAAAAAGTTGAAAAAAAAGAGAGCTCGCTAGGTTGAAAATCCTAAAAAGGGACGACCTAGGCAAAAGTTAGAGAGATCTGCTAAGTCGTAAAACTTGAAAGAGGCGGCTTAGGCAAAAATTAGGATCATAAGATAAAAACCCGCTAGGAACCTACATTGGGTTTCCTAGGCAAAATTTAGGGCAAAAAAAGATAAAAAAAATATCCTCAAGCACAAACCAACTTGTTCTTAACAAAGAGATATTGGAAATTGCAAATAGAACCTGAAAAGAAGTCCTGAAGGTTGCATTAGGGCAATTTTGAGGATTGCCTACCCTTGGTGAAACATTTTCCGAACTGGGGCAGTTTTGAAAAGTTTTGTTGCTAGCCAAGCAAACTAGGGCAGTTTTGGAAATTTTTAACAAGCCCTAGAAGGAAATACTGGGGCAGTTTTGAAGAGAGGTCAAGCGGATTGTTCGTTCCTTTGCAAATACTGCTAATATAGTCAATTGGGGCAGTTCTGGAAAATTTTGTCGAATAAATCCTTGAATGAGATACTGGGGCAGTTTTTGAAGAGAAATTAGAAGCATTGATTATTCCCTTGCATTTGTTGGTCAGACAATAAACTGGGGCAGTTTTTGAAGAGATTAATTATTGAGCTCTAGATGAAAGATATTGGGGCATTGTTTTAAAAAAAATTGATTCCCCAGTAAATATTCTAAGCACAATGCACTGGGGAAGATTTTGGACAACTTCAGGTTGTTTGAAGACGATTAATTATTGACAAATATCAGATTGCTGAGTTTTCAAAAGATGTTATTAAAGAAGAAAGTTGTTAAAGATTTGTCCGTGCCTGTCTTGATCAGATTTTGGTATGGCCCGGTATTGGTTTTCAAGAGCAATAGAGTTGAGACCAGTTTATCTTGTTGGAAAAAACACAAAAAAAAACTTTTTGCATTTTAGACCCATTATTTCCTGATGGGTTTACATTAGAAAAAGTTAGAGTTGCATTGTTGATTCCAAATCATATTCATTTCATTGTCATTCACATCATTTGTATTGAGTTCATTTTGCATTATGCATTTTTGACATCATTTGCACCAATTACATTATTCATTGCATTATACCAGTTGCAACATACTAGTTTTTCATTAACCATATCATTTGCATTGATTGCATTCTATTCATTACTATTTGCATTGTTTGCATCACCAGAACTTGATTATTCAAAAATAATAATTCCAAAAAATTCATCTTGGGTCCTTTGACGCCCGGCACAAACGCTAAAGTCATTTTGATATTGGTTGGGCTTTTTGATGCCCCGGCAGAAATGTCGAAAATCATTTTGGGTCCTTTGACGCCCGGCACAAACGCCGAAAGTCATTTTGATGTTGGTTGGGATTTTTGATGCCCCGACAGAAATGTCGAAAATCATTTTGGGTCTTTTGACGCCTAGCATACACGCTGAAGTCATTTTGGGTCTTTTGACACCCGGCATAAACGCTGATGTCATTTTGGGTCTTTTGACACCCGGCATAAACGCTGAAGTCATTTTGGGTCTTTTGACACCCGGCATAGACGCTAAAGTCATTTTGATGTTGGTTGGGCTTTTTGATGCCCCGACAGAGATGTCGAAAATCATTTTGGGTCTTTTGACGCCCGACACAAACGCTGAAGTCATCATTTTGATGTTGGTTGGGCTTTTTGATGCCCCGACAGAGATGTCGAAAATCATTTTGGGTCTTTTGACACCCGGCACCAAAGCTGAAGTCATTTTGGGTCTTTTGACACCCGACACAAACGCTGAAGTCATTTTGGGTCTTTTGACACCCGACACAAACGCTGAAGTCATTTTGGGTCTTTTGACACCCGGCAAACGCTGAAGTCATTTTGGGTCTTTTGACACCCGGCACAAACGCTCAAGTCATTTTGGGTATTTTGACACCCGGCACCAACGCTGAAGTCATTTTGGGTCTTTTGACACCCGGCACAAATCCTGAAGTCATTTTGGGTCTTTTGACACCCGGCACAGACGCTGAAGTCATTTTGGATCTTTTGACGCCCGACACTAACGCTAAAGTCATTTTGATGTTGGTTGGGATTTTTGATGCCCGGCACAGACGCCGAAGGTCATTTTGAGATTTATTTATTATATCTTTTTGCAAAAAAGAATTTCCAGATCTAACAGGTATGTTTCTCTTTTCTTTCCCGAACAAAATCAGTGTCTATTTCTTTACTCGTTCCTTACCATGATAGCATGCAAACCCCGGTTTGCCTGCTCTCTTATAAGAAACAAGTAAATAGGGGCAGCTGTAGCCACCCAATTTTGTCCGGGGTCAAAAATTATATTTTGTAAATATTTTGGTTAATTAGATTTTTATCCTCAAGTTTTTATAATTGAATTTTATAAATAAAATAAAAAAAAGAGTTTATTTGGACCTATTATTTTCTAATTTAGGTGTATAAAGTTATTTTTGGGATTTATTTAAACAGTAATAAACAAAATAAAAAGTGCATTGAAAATTTTTGAGAAGAAAAATTAATTGAAAAGATTGTGTCCAAAATTTTGACAAAATCAATTCAAAAGATTGAAAATCAATTATTTTTTTTAAAAAAAGAGAAAGATTTTGATAATTAATTGAAAATCAATTTAGAAAATTTTGAGAATCATTTCAAAATCAATTAAAAATTTTGAAGATCAATTTGATAAATTGAGAATCAATTTAAAAAATTTTGAAAATCAATTTGAGATATTGAGAATCAATTTGGTTTAATTGAAGATTTGTTTTAATCATAAATATTTTGAAAAAGATTACAATTGATTTTAATTTGAATTAAAATTTTTTAATCATAAATTTTTTGATTGAAATCAATTTGAATTTAAGTTGATGATATGTTTTATTTGGAAGGAGTTATCAACTTCTTTTTTTTAAAAGATTGAAAATTAATTCAAAAAAATTGAGAATCAATTGAAAATCAAGTAAAATTTTTTGAATCAATTAAAGAGGATCGAGAATAAATTTGATTGAGTTGAGAATATTTTTTTTTTCGATTGCATTTTTTTGATTCAAATAAAAAATTCTTTGGAAAGGATTATGCTCTTTTTGGAATAATTAAAATCAATTCAAATTTTGCCAATCAGTTCAAAAGATTGAAAATCAATTCATTTTTTTATTTGAGAATCAATTTGATTTAATCGAGGATTTTCTTTTAAAATAAAAAAATATTTGAAAAGATATTATCATTATTTTGAAAAGATTTGAAATTGATTTTTAACAATTTTTTCTTAACTTAACTTCTACTATAAATAGAGGTTTTCCCTCACTTTGAAAAAAGATGGAGAGAGTGACAATTTTGAAAACACAATTTTAATTTCAAAGACACAATTTCCGAAGAAGCAATTTCTTTGAGAAAGGGAACGTGTGTGAAAACACTGGTGCTCAATACTCCGTTACCATTTTTTTATTTCTCGATTTCTGTGCCTAGTATTCAAACTCCAACGTCCTCTGTTATTTTTTTCCTTTCTCGATTTTCGTGCCTAGCTTCAAGTTCGTTCAACACTCCAGTCTGTTACACTGCTTCTTGTTGCATTCGGTTTGTTTTTTTTATTTAATTTATTTATTTATTTTTAACTTTCATTTTTATTATTATTAATAAATAATTAAATAATAATTTAAAATGTAGTTATTCTTTATTGTTATCTAAGATTGGTTGTGTTTTAGTGACTCAATTTTTCTCACCCAACTTTAATATTTGTGGTGAGATCTTTTGGACTTCTTCTCCGTGTTAGTTCCATGATGAACATGACGAATGTTTTGATAATGACAAAGTGTTTTTGAACAAGCTACATGTGTTGATCAAGTTTCAAGCTCAACAAGCAACAACAAACATCAAATGAAGAAGAGAGAAAGCAAGCTCATGAAGACCTAAGTTTGAGTGTATTTGTATTTCTTTTATCTTTTGCCTCTCAAGCTTCATAGGTTTTTTATTTGGGTAGATTATTATAGAGGGTAGTAAATCTCATTCATAAGTCATGATTTAATCATAATTTGAGTTTTCACTTAACCTAGAATCAATAGGTGGCTTAAAGGTTTTAAAGGAAAGGTTAGATTTTGAGAAAACAAGTTTTGAACATGTACAGTACCAACTTAATCGATTAAGTGATAACTTAATCGAGTACTACTCGAGTACACGACTTGCTTAATCGATTAAGTACTGCTGAACTGATTTTTAAAATACGTTTTTCACTTCTCAAAATCAGTTTTCAAGTGCTACAACTTTTGGGTATTCTTTATAAACCTTTTCCTATTATTTGTGATTAATAAGAATCATTTTCATACAAGTTTTACAAAGAATCAAGCCACTCTATTCTCTCTCATTTTCTAAAGATCAAAGCTTTTCTATTTTCATATTCTTTGATCAAGAACCTTTGAATCTCTTATGGTGAATTGTCATAACTCTTGATTGAGATTCATAGGATTGTTTTGTGTTTTCTATTGTGTTGTAATCTTTGCAAGAAGGCAAGCCACTACAACAAACAAGAAGTCTTGGTGTGTCGATTTTATCATCAAGCAAGTGCATTCTTATTGAAGAAGAAGAAGAAGTCTTGGTTGTGAATCAAGCAAGTGAAGCCTTGGTGTGTGGTTTATCATCAAGCAATTGAAGACTTGTTGTGTCGATTATCAACAAGGGGTAGAGGTTAGATTAGAGAGAAGATCAATAGGATTACAAGGCAAGGGTGTCGGTTATCTCTTGTAAGCTAGCAAGAAGGGAGTCTTGTGAGGCAATCACTTGTAATTTGAGAACTCTAATTCCTCATAGTGAAGAATCTCTCTTGGTTGAAGAGGGGACTGGATGTAGCTTTCAAGTGGATGAAAGTGAACCAGGATAAATCACTGTGTCGTATCTCTAAACCCTTACTCTTTATATTCAAGTCATTTGATTGCGTTCTTGGTTGAAAACCTAGAAAGATTGATTTTCATAATTGATTGAATTGAATCTTTAATTGTTCAAATTGATAAAGGGAAAATCATTTTCATAACTAGGTTAATCAATAAGAATATAGGTGTTAATCATTTCCGCTGAATCTCTGATCTTGCATGTGAATTGATTGATTTTCGTATTCGAATGAAAAATTGATTTTTCTGTTTTCTGTCATATTTAATCGATTAAGTTCAAGCTTAATCGAGTACTACTCGAGTACACGACTTGCTTAATCGATTAAGTACTGTAGAATTTGCAAAAATCATTTATTTTGATTGTTTCGATTTGTTTCGTTCGAAAATCTTTCAAGGTAGCTTCAACACCTATTCAACCCCCCCTTCTAGGTGTTTTCCTAGGGTTCCTAAGTCTCTCCAACCACCAATTGCGGTTTCCTCAATTGGTATCAGAGCTCGGTCGAAAGACACGAGCATAAGAGCTTTTTCGTAAAGATCCTTTAAGAAAATCGCAATGGGTTCTACGAATCCCTTTGGTGGTGAAGGTGCTTCAATAAGTCGTCCTCCATTGTTTTCCGGAGAAGGCTATGCATATTGGAAAGTTAGAATGAAAATCTTTATCCAAGCCATAGATAGTGAAATTTGGAAAGTAGTTGAAAAAGGTCCTCATATCCCCTCTAGTTTAGTTGAAGGTGTAGAACAATTGATCCCCGAGGATAAGTGGAAAGATGATGATAGAAAGAAAGTACAATATGATTATAAAGCAAAAAATATCATCACCTCCGCCTTGTCCTATGACGAGTTCTTTAGAGTTTCTCAATGTTCTAGTGCTAAAGAAATGTGGGACACTTTACAAGTGACTCATGAAGGAACTAGTGAGGTTAGGAGAGCTAGATTGAATGCTTTAATGCGTGATTATGAATTGTTTCATATGCTTCCAAATGAATCTATTAATGATATGCAAAAGCGTTTTACTCATATTATAAATCATTTACTTGCTCTTGGTAAAACTTTTCTACAAGGTGAACTTTCTAACAAAGTGTTGAGATGTTTAGACAGGAATTGGCAACCAAAAGTAACGGCTATTGTTGAATCTAAAAATTTGGATGCTATGGATCTAGCAACACTTTTCGGAAAGCTTCAAGAACATGAAATGGAGCTTGGACGATTAAGTATCAATGAAGAGTCGGATAAGAACAAATCAAGGAAAGGACTTGCTCTTAGAGTCAAAAGTGCATATAAAAAGAAAGATAGTTCCGATGATGATGATAGTGAAGATTCCGATTCCGATGTTGATGAAAAAGACATGAAACTTTTGTTAAAAGAGTTTGACAAGTTTCTAAGGAGAAAAGGAAGGTTGAACAAGGACAAAAGTAAAGAGAAGGATTCCCCACACTACAAGACCAAGACATCAAAAGAAGGTGTAGTTTGCCATGAATGTGGAAAACCCGGTCATCTCAAGTATTCATGCTCTAGGTATCTCAAGAAGAAGGAGAAAGACAAGAAAAATTCTAAATCTAAAAGAGCATACATAGTTTGGGATAGTGATGAAGATAACAAGAAAAGCACATCAAATAGTTCTTCGGATGATGAAGAAGTTGCTTGTCTCAACTTGATAACTCTAGTAGATGATGAAGAACAAAGTTCAAATGATGAATCAAGTTATCAAAGCGAGGATAGCAATGTAAGTGAATCTAAATCCGAAATTTCTTCTAAATATGAATTGTTACATAATGCTTATGAAGAAATGTATGAACAACTTGAAAAACTAGCTTTGAAAAACATTGAAAGAAAGAAGCTCATTTTGAAACATCAAAAAGAGATTTTAGAACTTCAAAAACAAGTTGATGAGCTTAATCTTGAAAATGAAACTCTTGATCTTATATATGCTAGTTCTTCTTGTGATTGTGCTAGTAGATTGAATATTGTGGTTGATTGTGAGAATTGCAAGTTGCTTAAGGATGAAAATGCTATTTTGAAAAATAAGCTTGCAAGTTTCACCATTTGTGATATTAGATTGCACACATTGTTAAATTTTCAAAGAGAAAATTCAAACAAGTTTGGTTTGGGTTATACTAATGCTAAGAGTAAATCTCATAGAAATGTTGTTGATTTTTCTAAAGTTGATTTTTCAAATCCTCCAACATGTTTCTATTGTGGTACTCATGGACATACTTCAAATGTGTGTTATATTAAAGTGCATGGTATACCTAAAGGAGATTTTGTTTGGATGAAAAAGGGTGAAAGTCCCTACACTAACAAAAATGGATCCAAAACCATTTGGATACCAAAAAGCAAAGAATGATTGTTTTGTAGGTTTGATTGAAGATGCAAATGAATGACACATGTTCTCAATTGGTCTCAACTATGAATGTCTATATTCACATTTTCAATTGGTATCACACTTGCATCTCAAGTGAATGTCCTACAAAGTGGTAATATTTGATATTGATATATTATCTTAATTGGTATCTTCTCAATTGATATTACTTTTCTAAATGTTTAGTTAAATCAATTTGTATCATTGAGAGATTATTAGTTGATTATCATGTCTTTTTGTGATTATTGATTCTTCTTTACAATTGATATCTTCTTTGTTAAGTGATATTATGATCTTTTTAGTTCTCAATTGGTATTATATTTCATTGTTATATTCTCTTACCAATTGATATCACATTTCAAAGTATAGCTCTATTGTATTTGTTCAATTGATATCAATGTTGTGAAGAAATGATCATTGATTTCTTACCTTGGCTTAGATGTTATATTTCAATTGGTATATATATTACTTTTTGATAATGCCAAAGGGGGAGAAATATTATGAGAAATATGATGTTTTGAATTGAATGAAATGTTTCTCAAAGAGGGAGAAATGGTATGTTTCAAAACATGGGAGAAATATGATATTATATTTGGAGAAAGGTTGTTTTGTTGTTTTTATGTAGGTTGAGCTAAGTTGTTTAAGATAGGGGGAGAATCAAGCTTCTATCTCAATTGGATTAAAATGTTAAAGCATTGATTGAGAGGGAGAAAGAGTCTTCTCAAGTGATCAAATGTTTCAAGCATCAACAACTTCAAGCGATTTCAAAACATGGGTTGTCATTCTCAAGTGATCAAATGTTTCAAGCATCAACAACTTCAAGCGATTTCAAAACATGGGTTGTCATTTTCAAAAAGGGGGAGATTGTTAGTTCCATGATGAAAATGATGAATGTTTTGATAATGACAAAGTGTTTTTGAACAAGCTACATGTGTTGATCAAGTTTCAAGCTCAACAAGCAACAACAAACATCAAATGAAGAAGAGAGAAAGCAAGCTCATGAAGACCTAAGTTTGAGTGTATTTGTATTTCTTTTATCTTTTGCCTCTCAAGCTTCATAGGTTTTTTATTTGGGTAGATTATTATAGAGGGTAGTGAATCTCATTCATAAGTCATGATTTAATCATAATTTGAGTTTTCACTTAACCTAGAATCAATAGGTGGCTTAAAGGTTTTAAAGGAAAGGTTGGATTTTGAGAAAACAAGTTTTGAACATGTACAGTACCAACTTAATCGATTAAGTGATAACTTAATCGAGTACTACTCGAGTACACGACTTGCTTAATCGATTAAGTACTGCTGAACTGATTTTTAAAATACGTTTTTCACTTCTCAAAATCAGTTTTCAAGTGCTACAACTTTTGGGTATTCTTTATAAACCTTTTCCTATTATTTGTGATTAATAAGAATCATTTTCATACAAGTTTTACAAAGAATCAAGCCACTCTATTGTCTCTCATTTTCTAAAGATCAAAGCTTTTCTATTTTCATATTCTTTGATCAAGAACCTTTGAATCTCTTATGGTGAATTGTCATAACTCTTGATTGAGATTCATAGGATTGTTTTGTGTTTTCTATTGTGTTGTAATCTTTGCAAGAAGGCAAGCCACTACAACAAACAAGAAGTCTTGGTGTGTCGATTTTATCATCAAGCAAGTGCATTCTTATTGAAGAAGAAGAAGAAGTCTTGGTTGTGAATCAAGCAAGTGAAGCCTTGGTGTGTGGTTTATCATCAAGCAATTGAAGACTTGTTGTGTCGATTATCAACAATGGGTAGAGGTTAGATTAGAGAGAAGATCAATAGGATTACAAGGCAAGGGTGTCGGTTATCTCTTGTAAGCTAGCAAGAAGGGAGTCTTGTGAGGCAATCACTTGTAATTTGAGAACTCTAATTCCTCATAGTGAAGAATCTCTCTTGGTTGAAGAGGGGACTGGATGTAGCTTTCAAGTGGATGAAAGTGAACCAGGATAAATCACTGTGTCGTATCTCTAAACCCTTACTCTTTATATTCAAGTCATTTGATTGCGTTCTTGGTTGAAAACCTAGAAAGATTGATTTTCATAATTGATTGAATTGAATCTTTAATTGTTCAAATTGATAAAGGGAAAATCATTTTCATAACTAGGTTAATCAATAAGAATATAGGTGTTAATCATTTCCGCTGAATCTCTGATCTTGCATGTGAATTGATTGATTTTCGTATTCGAATGAAAAATTGATTTTTCTGTTTTCTGTCATATTTAATCGATTAAGTTCAAGCTTAATCGAGTACTACTCGAGTACACGACTTGCTTAATCGATTAAGTACTGTAGAATTTGCAAAAATCATTTATTTTGATTGTTTCGATTTGTTTCGTTCGAAAATCTTTCAAGGTAGCTTCAACACCTATTCAACCCCCCCTTCTAGGTGTTTTCCTAGGGTTCCTAAGTC
This sequence comes from Crotalaria pallida, assembly GCA_037953625.1. Taxonomy (NCBI): domain Eukaryota; kingdom Viridiplantae; phylum Streptophyta; class Magnoliopsida; order Fabales; family Fabaceae; genus Crotalaria; species Crotalaria pallida. The sequence goes on from CM075653.1 coordinate 79,971,329, forward strand.
TCTCCAACCACCAATTGCGGTTTCCTCACTCCGCACCAAAAATAAATATATAAAAATAATTTTATTTACAATAATAATAAATTAAAAATGTAGATTTTTTTATTGTTGTTCTAAAAATTTGTTGCGTTTTGGTAAGTCGATTTTTCTCTCCCAAATTCAATGGAGAGATCTCTAAAACTTCCTCTCCGCACAAAAATATGTACACATAAAAAATAATTTTTTATATAAATAAATTATAAACATTAAAAGAAAAAAACATTTTTTAAAGTAAAATTAAATAGTTTTTTTTAATTAAATATTAACGATGTGCGATTTGGAAATCCACTTTTTTTTGGCTAAATGTCGAAGTCTTGTGTATATTTCCTCTTCACATCAAACAATTTTTTTTTAAAAAAAATATAAACATTAAAATAAAACATTAAGAACTACGTAGTCTTGATTCCTCATTTTATGAGGGTACGTAGGACTAAGGGCAACCTTGTCAGGCACAACAATAAAAAACAAATATTTTTTGACCAACCAATTATTTAGGTCTTTTAATTAAAATCAATCAAAGGTACCATTTTCAAATAGGCGAACGGGGTGCTAATACCTTCCCCGGCTTGTAACCGACTCCCGAACTCGGAACTTATCTAGTTCGAGACCAATGTTTTATCTCTTTTAATTAATTATTACTTTTCCGCGTTTTTGCAACAAAATGCGGTGGCGACTCCATATCTTGACCCCCACTTGTAGGCGAGGCCTCGAGGGCGACCCGGGACCCCGGCCGCGACATAGTGCACCTCTGATACGAAAGACTCGAGTATTTCTCAGAATACTCGAGTTGTTCTTGCTCAAAGACTCGAGTATATCTTAAAAGACTCGAGTAGTTCATCCTGAAACACACGAGTATTTCATAAAGACTCGAGCATTTCAAGTTATTTCCAGAAAAATCAGTTTCTGCTCAATTCTTTTAATATCTTTCGAAATATTTGGTATTGCTGCTTCAATTTACTATTCACCCCCTCTAGTAATTGCTAAGCCCGCTTGTTGGTTTCCAACAATACAATCATCTAATGAAATAAGCAAATAATGGTCATTCTCAAAAGACCTCAGGATCATAAGTATCACCATCATCATTTCATAGCATCTCCTCATCATATTATCAATAATAATCTCACTTGCTTCTTAAGGGATTTTCAATAAAAATATTAATAATCTTCTTCAATTTTCTTCTTTCAACTCAAACATAGCCGTCAATGATTTATGGAGGGAAATCATTGAGGCAGGGGAATAAGTCAGCACACACGATACATCTCCTCCTCAATATCCAACCACGACCTAGTTCGGAAAGCAGATGGGACGCACAAGAATCCTAACCATGTAGGCATCGATAGTCAAAGGGTACGCACCAGCTGAAACCACTACAAAGAGCCAGCAAAAGAAATAGTAAATGGACCACGCTCAGTGGGTCAGTAAATAAAAACGATGACCTCTGGCCTCGATTCGGATTCCCTCTTACCATCTCTGATTTGCTCAAGGGGGCGACAGCTCTATCCCTAGTTGATCGTGCAGTCCTTGCTACGATCGAGGCCTATCAGGGACCTCGGACCATTGAAACGTTGTTCTGCCTAGGGAAGCACTCCAGGCTTCTTGATGTTTCACCGTCCTTGCCTTCCCCTATCACAATCACCACTCGAAGAGTACAAACCTCCAATTATTCGGTATCTTTCCTCTCCACTACTTCTCTCTCAACGTAGGGTTAGGAAAGATTAAGCTTTTAAAGTCTTTAAGTCTTTTAGAAAAAGATTTAGCTTTATTAACCTATCGTTGGTCGACCCATTCTAAGCCACGCTTCTAACAGGCCTCGACCTCTAAGGGAAAACGTCAAACACCTCCCTAAGTATAGTGGAATCCACAAAGCTTGCAACCACGACACTTCATTCACGTGGCCGGCTACTTAAAATCAAGCACGTCCGAAGACAATGCGATTGGGGATATACATCACAAGGTTATCTGTGCTACGTTGCACCATCACTGTATACTATTACTTTAGACGATACGAGCAAAGCTTACTTTTCAATCTTTACACTTTCAAGATAACAATTCTCTTTTCCAAAATCAATCAGATATTACATGATATTCAGCATAATAATCATTTCATCAATTCTCTCCAAGATATATCATTAATCAAAGCAGATAAACAAACTGCTCAGGATATAACATAAAGCAGACATGAAATATAATACAAATAAATCATAAACAGAGAATCACACAAACAAGAGTTATTGTCTCAACGTCGTCCGGCCAAACACACACACAAATAATTGCCGTCACGTATATTGACAAATAACTACGGAGTTCTGATCTTTGAGATGATCAAGAACATCCTAATGCTACCCAAAGTGCCATTGTGTCTTAGGAAAGCTTCTCTCTCACCTGGATTTGAAGCTAGGGACTACTGATTCTGATTACCCGAATTTGCTTCACTTGAACCTTAAACATTGATAATACAATTCAAAGGACCAATCAATTATACATTCACAAAACAATAACTTAAACCAATTGAATCCTTTTTCAAAATACATAGAAAAATCGTAGATCATAAAACAATATTAGTAACTTAAAACCTTTCTTTCAAAACTCAAAAACAATTCACTGTTCAAGTAAAAACACTTTTTTGTTTATAACTTTATAAATCATGAAAACCTTTTCAAATCACAAAATAATTTTTAAAACTTAATTATAACATCTTAAAGATAAATTCCACCTTTCTATTTACTGAAAAATCCCTTTCCAAACACCTTATAACAACTACCATTATCAAACAAATCATACAGTCAGAGTTAAAATCATTTGTTTTTGGTGCAACACTTAAATCAATTCAAACAGTAAATAAAAATCATACAACCACATTACAAGCACACATAATTCATTTAGAACATAAACTCATGCACTAAAAACTTAAAATAATTTTTCTAAATTGATGCAACTCATTTACAGATTCTAATCAGCATAAGAAAATCACTTTTTAAGCATCAGTATACACATATTCATGCACCTAAATTCTAACACATAAAATCACATACTTTATCATATTAAAACAATTTCTAAGATCAATATAATTAAATTAAAAATTAAGGACATCATGAGTTTTCTAATCTTAAAAAGCACTTTTCTCTTAAACAGTTAATCCAAAAATCATGTCACTTTTTCCTATAGCTTAATTACAAGTTCTATTATAAAAATAACATAAAGTTTGATTTCAGATTAACAATTAAGACTTGCTGGACAGCCACACAACAAAGTTGCATTCACCCAAAAATTCATTATTTTACAAGTTCTATCATTTATACAAAAAGGCATATAATATAAAAGCTTAAAATGAACTTAACTTCGAAAAATTTCACGTTTTCATAATTAATTCAAATCTGGACAGCAACATTATTTTTCCAGAAAATTAGTTTTATTTCACTTTAAAACTTTCATTTTCATATCATACATGATACCAAAAACATATACGCATAAACACATCACAAATACACTTAAAAATATACCTTAAACCACATGCCTTTATTTAAAATAAAATTTTCCAGAATTAAAATAAATTTCCAGAATTATTTATTTTCCATAAAAAATCATTTGTTCAATTGTATTTGATGAAACCACATCAAAGAATTAAGATTTAAACACCATATAATCACATAATCACTTAGAAAAATCAAAATAATACTCCTACCCTATGATCACATCAATTCAGCCATATAAGAAAAATAGAAACAGTAACAAAATTATTTTTCACATAATCAATTGTTAAACTTTTATAATCAATTACAAAATACAAAGAACAAAGAATAAATCATGCACATAATCATCAAATAATTATACATTTTATTTTTGTATTCATGTAGGTTTCACGGCCTACCCAGAAAAATAAAAATAATTTTTGCAGAATTTCTAAATACAATTTGGTTTATTCCTCAAATGATAGTTTCCTTTAAAAATTCATGATAAAACATCAAACATTCATCATTCAAAAATTCCAAAAATCACTTAAACATGTTCATATGATGCAAATCAAACTTTTCACTTCTTTATTTCATCCTCAAAAATTGCGGCCATCATAAGAAAATAAAAGGGGAAATCATGTTTCTTTAAACCTTTTTATAAGTCCCTTTTAATTCTTATTCACATGACCATAAACAAAAATTCACAAATACTTAAAATAATTTTCAAACTCCATGTTAGGGTTCATAAAATAGAAAAGAACTCAAGAATAAAAAGCTTACTGTTGTTTATACAAATCCAGAAAAGAAAACTTAAAACAATTTAAAAAGGAATAAATCAAAAGTTCCTGAGAATACCTTTCTCCTAAGAAATGAAAATACTTCAATGATGTGCAAATTCTTCTTTCCTTGCTCCCTGGATGCCACGCCCAAACACCCTTCTTCCTAGGTTTCTCTTAATATTTTTCTCTCTTGTTTCTTAAGTTGATTTGTTTAAAATGCCAAAAAGATGAGACCTCTTTATATAGGAAGTACAAATTATCTTCACACCCCAAAATGAAGTAAGTCACACAGTTTTTATAGTCTTGGGGAACAAGGAAAATTTTACTTCTTATGCTTGGTCATCAAGTTAAAAATCATGGGTTTTCCATGTTTAATTAAAGCTTGCACCAAAAACCATATTCATTTGAATTTAAATTCTTCCTTCACAAATAAAAATTGGAATTCATTCCCCTCTGGTCAGAATGTTGGGCGTGTGCATTGCTTGGAGAAGAAGGAGAAATTTTGCAATTTACACAACATTAAATTGCCACCTTTTTCAACCAATCAAATAATTATTCTAACAATTTAAAATTCAAAAATAAATAGAAAATATTATTTCTAGACGGTGCAGTCCAAAAAAATACATAAATATAGAAATAAATTATTTTTAGGTCCAATAATTAATTCTAGGCCTTAAATTAATTTTTTCAAGTTTTAAACATATAAAATTCGTACAGTTACTGCAGCAGAAATATTTTCGAAGAACACCACATAAAATTAAATTTTTTATATTTTTAGAAACTAAATTTCAATACGATCGTTTTCATATAAAATTTATAATTTTCGGACTTACAGTTTGAAAGTTATGAATTTTTGGAGTTCTAAAGTTATTTCCTCCAAAAATGTATTTCATAAGCTTTCAAACTAATTAAAATTACAGAAATTAAATTATGGACGGTGCAACCAATAAGAACTCATAAAAATAATTTTTTCATCCAATTAAAAATATCTCTTGGTCAAAGAACCATTAAATGACTTAAAAATGCATTCCCAAGTTTATTAATTATAAAAATTCGAATTCTACAGTGGCAAGAATAAAAATTCGAAATCTCCAGAATTAAATCTAAAACTTTATATTTTAATAATCTACATTTCAATACGATCGTTTTGATATAAAGTTTGTAATTTTTGGACTTACGGTTAAAAAGAAATGAATTTTTTTAAGATGTAACACCATAATCCTTCAAAAATCATTTCATATTCAAATATCATTAAAATAAAATACTATACCTTATAAAAATATTTTCATGTTAAGAATTCAATTTAAATACGTAAAAGAACATTGGTATGCATAATGCATATATACACCCACGTGTATTTATATATATATATATATATACATATATAATTATATAACTTCAAACAATAATTTTATAAACCAAAGTACCATAAATCATTGTTCAATAAATTAATTACATTAAAAATAAAAGATTGTAATATAAATAAATTGGGTCTAAATTGGGGGTCTCACACTCCATACTCTTTCACACCTGCTCCCACCACTGTTATGCTTCCCCAATGCACGTATGTTGAGCCAAAAGAACTTTGTACTCTTCGGGTGGTGACATATCGCGGAGGATCCCTTCTGTCTCCTGAAGCCACTTCCTAGTTCCATCCAGGTTATAGCCACCCTCGAATTTCGGGGGACCATGCCACTTGAAATCAGCCAACCAGTTAATCTCAACTGAGGATGGGTTCTGAGATGCCTGTGGCGGCTGCTTAAATGCTGCCACAGCTGCAGCCACTGTCTCAGCTTGACTTCGGTTAATCTGAACTAAGCTCTCTAAGATTGCAGCATCCTATCATCGTCACTGCGTCTACTTGCCATAATTCCTAGTCCTGGGGAGAATAACAAGTTAATACATGTACTAGTAAGCAATTACAATTATATCTTGTAACACCCCTAATTTTCGTCTCCCGAATAATAAGGAAATTAATGATAAAGTTTTATTATTAACTTATATAAATTTTCCAGGTTTATATTTTGTATTTAAATTAGCCTTGAAATATAAAAATAGGTGAAAATATTTTTATATGGCAAATAAATGCAAAAATTGTAGATATTGCATTTTAGTCCTTGGTTTAGGACTTAAATGTAATATTGAAAAGGTTCTTGGAGGGAAAGATTTAAAAAGTATTAATTTTAAATTTTGTACTGACCTAACCGGTTAGTAATGCCCTATAACCGGTTAGACGATGAACCCAGAAACTGGGTTAGTGCGTTTTGATAAGTAATCACTTGATTAATCCATGGAATCGCCACGAAAACAGCTCTAATATAGTGGATAACACGCATCATCATGCATGTTACTCCAATTTGTCTATAAAATGCTAGATTTCTGAGGATTTGGGGTTGATTTCTGCATTTGGTGTTGATGAGAGGCTGTTAGGGTTTCAAACTCGTCTAGAGTAATTCCTCTTCTTCTCTGAGTGATAGAGAGCGAGTGATACACTTCTGGAAAGCTTGAATCAAGGTCTTTCCATTGATATAAACATTGTAAGCCAAGAATGTGTGTGGAAGGAGAAATTGATCTAGGAAGTGAAGTTGGGAAAGCTGGATTCTGCTTTCTTCTTGTTCCTGGAAGTTGAGTTTGAGTCTGGATTGTGGTAAGCTCGTGTAATTTTTAAGCCTCAAAACACTTTGATTCTTTAGTGCATTTTACCTAGAGCAAGTTCTAATTGTTTTCCCCAATTTCTTTGGTCAATTTCTATGTCAAATTCTTTGGTCTTGAACCCTGTTGCTGAAAAACGTAGCTGAGGGCAGAACATAGGATTGTTGGGGAGATTGTGGATTTTCTTCAAGTTTCAGTGCTTATACTCATCAAACACAACTTTGAGGTATGGGAGAAGTTTACCTTATACTAGATTGAGACTAAAATCAAGTGATTTAGGATTTGAGTCAACAAAGACTCAAAAGGGCATTATGTGTTTAAGGTTAAAAGGCTTGGAGGCCAATCTTTAGCTCAATTCTGTTTTGAGCAATTTTGTTCTGATGCATGCAAGTGATTTTGATGCTTGAATCATAATCTAAATGTTTATTATGAGTTTTGTGGTATTAAATTGTGTTTATGTGGGTTTTTATGCAATTTGATGCTATAAACTTAATGCATGCAAATGGAATTTTGTTGATGTGGTTAAACCTGTACATATTAAGGTATATGAACTTTGTTGAGAGTTGAAATTGGTTAGATTTGAGCAATGAAAAGAATGGTATGCAAAACCTCATTTTTCAGTGTGCAGACTGCATAACCTAACCGGTTATTCGATATTTGTAACCGGTTAGATATTGTAATTTTTCAAAGAAAATGAATTTCTGAAAATGGTCTGGTACTCATACCATTTTTGCTCCAATCTAGACTCTAATTTCACTTGGAATTAATCTGGAAAACAGGTGATCAAATACTGTTTGTTCAGATTAAATTTGAGGAATTGATACCTTAACATTTTGAAACAATTTCAAGAGGAAATTATGCTCCATTGAGAATGAATTGTGATTTGAACTTTGAATGATTAATTCAGTGAAATTGAGGTATAAAACAACGCTGAAACTTTGTTTATGGATTGGGTAGAGAATTCAATAAAAGGGTTTTCTGAATTACAATGGGTAATAAGTTCAGGTCTGTAATTCTAACCGGTTAGCCTGAGACTGTAACTGGTTAGTACCTGAAACTGGAAAAAATAAAAGTTAAGTCTTTTAAGTAAAAGGTGAATACCATTGGTTAAGTTTTTCCCAATCTAAGCCTAATGGCATGTATTTGAGTTGATTAAAGAGTGAATTTTTGTGCCAAAGGTTATACCTCAAATTAATCATTCAAAAGAGAAATTGAAATATTTCTAAATCACAGTAATTAAAGTAAAGATAAAACCAACCTTAATAATTGTGCATTTATGCATAGAGAATGGAAGAATGGTTGGTAGGAACGTTTATCATATTCTGGGAATATGAGGAGGGTACTCCGGGAGTACCAAACTGTAACCTACTTGATGACACATTATGGGAATGTGGCCAGTGTCTGGGACATGGTTTTTTTTATGCGCTCTAGGAATGTATGCGTTCTAGGAACGTGATGCACACTCTGGGAGTGATGCTTAATTATTCAAGTATGGTTTGGCATTACGTTCCGGGAACGAATGTCAGTGTTCTGGGAACACAACGGTGTATTGGATGGACGTCCAAGATGGACTTTTGTTAGAGGCCTCAGTTGTGGATAGAAATCATGCATCATGCCACTTGCATTATAAGAGATATAATGTTGAAAATTGGTATGCTCATATGTACTTGCATTATTGTCTGTCCATGACATACTTGTGTTTGTAATTTTAGTCTTTATTGATTATGTATATGTGTATACTTACTCCCTATGCCCTGTTTAGGTGATGACCAGATACCTAGCCTGCATCGAGATACGCCCTATCCCTAGTGGTATATGGACGTACGAGGAGCATCGTGCCACCTTTGAGGGAGAGGTGGAGATCACTCTCTACCACCCTAACCCTCTGGTTCAGGTGCGACCTCGTAGCTTTAGAATTCCTTTAGTCTATACTATGCATGTTCCACCCTTTTATACATATAGACCACCACCCCCGGCTCGACCTGTGCGTCGATTCCATAGTTTTCGTTTTAGAGCTGCCACTCGTACTCACCCTTCTTCCCATAGAGTTATTACTGAGGAGACTCTTTCTCCTGGTCTGACTGATTTTGAGAGGACTGCTTCTGCAGACCCTAGACCTAGTGGTGGGGTCTCTGCACAGTCGGGCGAGGTCGAGGAGGACCCTGTGGAGGATGAGGACGAGGAGGAGGAGGAGGAGGTCGAGGAGGACCCTCTACGTCCCTTGGGGTACCAAGCAATGTTTAGGATCATTCTAATGGTTCTTATAAGTCCTAATACATATTCCTGGACCATTCTATGCCTTTGGAATACTCTCTTAACCATTCTACACTTGTTAGAACCTCCAAGGACTCATGCTACACCCTCTACATCCCTTGGGGTACCAAGCAATATTTAGGATCATTCTAATGGTTCTTATAAGTCCTAATACACATTCCTAGACCATTTTATGCCATTAGAATACTCTCTTAACCATTCTAAACTTGTTAGAACCTCCAAGGACTCAAGCTACACCCTCTACGTCCCTTGGGGTAGAAAGCAATGTTTAGGATCATTCTAATGGTTCTTATAAGTCCTAATACACATTCCTAGACCATTCTAAGCATTTGGAATACTCTCTTAACCATTCTACACTTGTTAGAACCTCCAAGGACTCATGCTACACCCTCTACGTCCCATGGGGTACCAAGCAATGTTTAGGATCATTCTAAATGTTCGTATGTATATATCCTAATACACATTCCTAGACCATTCTAAGCCTTTAAAATACTCTCTTAACCATTCTACACTTGTTAGAACCTCCAAGGACTCATGCTACACCCTCTACGTCCCTTGGAGTACCAAGCAATGTTTAGGATCATTCTAATGGGTCTTATAAGTCCAAATACACATTCCTAGACCATTCTAAGCCTTTACAATACTCTCTTAACCATTCTACACTTGTTAGAATCTCCATGGACTCATGCTACACCCTCTACGTCCCTTGGGATACCAAGCAATGTTTAGGATCATTCTAATGGTTTTTATAAGTCCTAATACACATTCCTAGACCATTCTAAGCCTTTAGAATACTCTCTGAACCATTCTACACTTGTTAGAACCTCCAAGGACTCATGCTACACCCTCTACCTTATATGTCCTAATACACATTCCTAGACCATTCTAAGCCTTTATAATACTCTTTTAACCATTCTACACTTGTTAGAACCTCCAAGGACTCATGCTACACCCTCTACGTCCCTTGGGGTACCAAGCAATGTTTAGGATCATTCTAAATGTTCGTATATATCCTAATAGACATTCCTAGACCATTCTAAGCCTTTAAAATACTCGCTTAACCATTCTACACTTGTTAGAACCTCCAAGGACTCATGCTACACCCTCTACGTCCCTTGGGGTAGAAAGGAATGTTTAGGATCATTCTATTGGTTCTTATAAGTCCTAATACACATTCCTAGACCATTCTAAGCCTTTGGAATACTCTCTTAACCATACTACACTTGTTAGAACCTCCAAGGACTCATGCTACACCCTCTACGTCCCTTGGGGTACCAAGCAATGTTTAGGATCATTCTAAATGTTCGTATATATCCTAATACACATTCCTAGACCATTCTAAGCCTTTAAAATACTCTCTTAACCATTCTACACTTGTTAGAACCTCCAAGGACTCATGCTACACCCTCCACGTCCCTTGGGGTACCAAGCAATGTTTAGGATCATTCTAATGGTTCTTATAAGTCCTAATACACATTCATAGACCATTCTAAGCCTTTAGAATACTCTCATAACCATTCTACACTTGTTAGAACCTCCAAGGACTCATGTTACACCCTCTACCTTATAAGTCCTAATACACATTCCTAGACCATTCTAAGCCTTTAGAACACTCTCTTAACCATTCTACACTTGTTAGAACCTCCAAGGACTCATGCTACACCCTCTACGTCCCTTGGAGTACCAAGCAATGTTTAGGATCATTCTAATGGGTCTTATAAGTCCTAATACACATTCCTAGACCATTCTAAGCCTTTAAAATACTCTCTTAACCATTCTACACTTGTTCGAACCTCCAAGGACTCATGCTACACCCTCTACGTCCCTTGGGGTACCAAGCAATGTTTAGGATCATTCTAATGGTTCTTATAAGTCCTAATACACATTCATAGACCATTCTAAGCCTTTAGAATACTCTCAAAACCATTCTACACTTGTTAGAACCTCCAAGGACTAATGTTACACCCTCTACCTTATAAGTCCTAATACACATTCCTAGACCATTCTAAGCCTTTAGAACACTCTGTTAACCATTCTACACTTGTTAGAACCTCCAAGGACTCATGCTACACCCTCTACGTCCCTTGGGGTACTAGGCAATGTTTAGGATCATTCTAATGGTTCTTATAAGTCACATTCCTAGACCATTCTAAGCCTTTAGAATATTCTCTTAACCATTCTACACATGTTAGAACCTCCAAGGAATCATGCTACACCCTCTACGTCCCTTGGGGTACCAAGCAATGTTTAGGATCATTCTAATGGTTCTTATAAGTCCTAATACACATTCATAGACCATTCTAAGTTTTTTAAAATACTCTCATAACCATTCTACACTTGTTAGAACCTCCAAGGACTCATGCTACACCCTCTACGTCCCTTGGGGTACCAAGCAATGTTTAGGATCATTCTAAATGTTCGTATATATCCTAATACACATTCCTAGACCATTCTAAGCCTTTAAAATACTCTCTTAACCATTCTACACTTGTTAGAACCTCCAAGGACTCATGCTACACCCTCTACGTCCCTTGGGGTACCAAGCAATGTTTAGGATCATTCTAATGGTTCTTATAAGTCCTAATACACATTCATAGACCATTCTAAGCCTTTAGAATACTCTCATAACCATTCTCCAGTTGTTAGAACCTCCAAGGACTCATGTTACACCCTCTACATTATAAGTCCTAATACACATTCCTAGACCATTCTAAGCCTTTAGAACACTCTCTTAACCATTCTACACTTGTTAGAACCTCCAAGGACTCAAGCTACACCCTCTACGTCCCTTGGGGTACTAGGCAATGTTTAGGATCATTCTAATGGGTCTTATAAGTCACATTCCTAGACCATTCTAAGCCTTTAGAATATTCTCTTAACCATTCTACACAGGTTAGAACCTCCAAGGACTCATGCTACACCCTCTACGTCCCTTGGGGTACCAGGCAATGTTTAGGATCATTCTAATGGTTCTTATAAGTCCTAATACACATTCCTAGACCATTCTAAGCCTTTGGAATACTCTCTTAACCATACTACACTTGTTAGAACCTCCAAGGACTCATGCTACACCCTCTACGTCCCTTGGGGTACCAAGCAATGTTTAGGATCATTCTAAATGTTTGTATATATCCTAATACACATTCCTAGACCATTCTAAGCCTTTAAAATACTCTCTTAACCATTCTACACTTGTTAGAACCTCCAAGGACTCATGCTACACCCTCTACGTCCCTTGGGGTACCAAGCAATGTTTAGGATCATTCTAATGGTTCTTATAAGTCCTAATACACATTCCTAGACCATTCTAAGCCTTTGGAATACTCTCTTAACCATACTACACTTGTTAGAACCTCCAAGGACTCATGCTACACCCTCTACGTCCCTTGGGGTACCAGGAAATGTTTAGGATCATTATAATGGTTCTTATAAGTCACATTCCTAGACCATTCTAAGCCTTTAGAATACTCTCTTAACCATTCTACACTTGTTAGAACCTCCAAGGACTCATGCTACACCCTCTACGTCCCTTGGGGTACCAAGCAATGTTTAGGATCATTCTAATGGTTCTTATAAGTCCTAATACACATTCATAGACCATTCTAAGCCTTTAGAATACTCTCATAACCATTCTACACTTGTTAGAACCTCCAAGGACTCATGTTACACCCTCTACATCCCTTGGGGTACCAAGCAATGTTTAGGATCATTCTAAATGTTCGTATATATCCTAATACACATTCCTAGACCATTCTAAGCCTTTAAAATACTCTCTTAACCATTCTACAGTTGTTAGAACCTCCAAGGACTCATGCTACACCCTCTACGTCCCTTGGGGTACCAAGCAATGTTTATGATTATTCTAAATGTTCGTATATATCCTAATACACATTCCTAGACCATTCTAAGCCTTTAAAATACTCTCTTAACCATTCTACACTTGTTAGAACCTCCAAGGACTCATGCTACACCCTCTACGTCCCTTGTGGTACCAAGCAATGTTTAGGATCATTCTAATGGTTCTTATAAGTCCTAATACACATTCATAGACCATTCTAAGCCTTTAGAATACTCTCATAACCATTCTACACTTGTTAGAACCTCCAAGGACTCATGTTACACCCTCTACCTTATAAGTCCTAATACACATTCCTAGACCATTCTAAGCCTTTAGAACACTCTCTTAACCATTCTACACTTGTTAGAACCTCCAAGGACTCAAGCTACACCCTCTACGTCCCTTGGGGTACTAGGCAATGTTTAGGATCATTCTAATGGTTCTTATAAGTCACATTCCTAGACCATTCTAAGCTTTTAGAATATTCTCTTAACCATTCTACACATGTTAGAACCTCCAAGGACTCATGCTACACCCTCTACGTCCCTTGGGGTACCAAGCAATGTTTAGGAACATTCTAATGGTTCTTATAAGTCCTAATACACATTCCTAGACCATTCTAAGCCTTTGGAATACTCTCTTAACCATACCACACTTGTTAGAACCTCCAAGGACTCATGCTACACCCTCTACGTCCCTTGGGGTACCAAGCAATGTTTAGGATCATTCTAAATGTTTGTATATATCCTAATACACATTCCTAGACCATTCTAAGCCTTTAAAATACTCTCTTAACCATTCTACACTTGTTAGAACCTCCAAGGACTCATGCTACACCCTCTACGTCCCTTGGGGTACCAAGCAATGTTTAGGATCATTCTAATGGTTCTTATAAGTCCTAATACACATTCATAGACCATTCTAAGTTTTTTAAAATACTCTCATAACCATTCTACACTTGTTAGAACCTCCAAGGACTCATGCTACACCCTCTACGTCCCGTGGGGTAGAAAGCAATGTTTAGGATCATTCTATTGGTTCTTATAAGTCCTAATACACATTCCTAGACCATTCTAAGCCTTTAAAATACTCTCTTAACCATTCTACACTTGTTCGAACCTCCAAGGACTCATGCTACACCCTCTACGTCCCTTGGGGTACCAAGCAATGTTTAGGATCATTCTAATGGTTCTTATAAGTCCTAATACACATTCATAGACCATTCTAAGCCTTTAGAATACTCTCAAAACCATTCTACACTTGTTAGAACCTCCAAGGACTAATGTTACACCCTCTACCTTATAAGTCCTAATACACATTCCTAGACCATTCTAAGCCTTTAGAACACTCTGTTAACCATTCTACACTTGTTAGAACCTCCAAGGACTCATGCTACACCCTCTACGTCCCTTGGGGTACTAGGCAATGTTTAGGATCATTCTAATGGTTCTTATAAGTCACATTCCTAGACCATTCTAAGCCTTTAGAATATTCTCTTAACCATTCTACACATGTTAGAACCTCCAAGGACTCATGCTACACCCTCTACGTCCCTTGGGGTACCAAGCAATGTTTAGGATCATTCTAATGGTTCTTATAAGTCCTAATACACATTCATAGACCATTCTAAGTTTTTTAAAATACTCTCATAACCATTCTACACTTGTTAGAACCTCCAAGGACTCATGTTACACCCTCTACGTCCCTTGGGGTACCAAGCAATGTTTAGGATCATTCTAAATGTTCGTATATATCCTAATACACATTCCTAGACCATTCTAAGCCTTTAAAATACTCGCTTAACCATTCTACACTTTTTAGAACCTCCAAGGACTCATGCTACACCCTCTACGTCCCGTGGGGTACCAAGCAATGTTTAGGATCATTCTAATGGTTCTTATAAGTCCTAATACACATTCCTAGACCATTCTAAGCCTTTGGAATACTCTCTTAACCATACTACACTTGTTAGAACCTCCAAGGACTCATGTTACACCCTCTACCTTATATGTCCTAATACACATTGCTAGACCATTCTAAGCCTTTAGAACACTCTCTTAACCATTCTACACTTGTTAGAACCTCCAAGGACTCATGTTACACACTCTACGTCCCTTGGGGTACCAGGAAATGTTTAGGATCATTATAATGGTTCTTATAAGTCACATTCCTAGACCATTCTAAGCCTTTAGAATACTCTCTTAACCATTCTACACTTGTTAGAACCTCCAAGGACTCATGCTACACCCTCTACGTCCCTTGGGGTACCAAGCAATGTTTAGGATCATTCTAATGGTTCTTATAAGTCCTAATACACATTCATAGACCATTCTAAGCCTTTAGAATACTCTCATAACCATTCTATACTTGTTAGAACCTCCAAGGACTCATGTTACACCGTCTACATCCCTTGGGGTACCAAGCAATGTTTAGGATCATTCTAAATGTTTGTATATATCCTAATACACATTCCTAGACCATTCTAAGCCTTTAAAATACTCTCTTAACCATTCTACACTTGTTAGAACCTCCAAGGACTCATGCTACACCCTCTACGTCCCTTGGGCTATCAAGCAATGTTTAGGATCATTCTAATGGTTCTTATAAGTCCTAATACACATTCCTAGACCATTCTAAGCCTTTGGAATACTCTCTTAACCATACTACACTTGTTAGAACCTCCAAGGACTCATGTTACACCCTCTACCTTATATGTCCTAATACACATTGCTAGACCATTCTAAGCCTTTAGAACACTCTCTTAACCATTCTACACTTGTTAGAACCTCCAAGGACTCATGTTACACACTCTACGTCCCTTGGGGTACCAGGAAATGTTTAGGATCATTATAATGGTTCTTATAAGTCACATTCCTAGACCATTCTAAGCCTTTAGAATACTCTCTTAACCATTCTACACTTGTTAGAACCTCCAAGGACTCATGCTACACCCTCTACGTCCCTTGGGGTACCAAGCAATGTTTAGGATCATTCTAATGGTTCTTATAAGTCCTAATACACATTCATAGACCATTCTAAGCCTTTAGAATACTCTCATAACCATTCTATACTTGTTAGAACCTCCAAGGACTCATGTTACACCGTCTACATCCCTTGGGGTACCAAGCAATGTTTAGGATCATTCTAAATGTTTGTATATATCCTAATACACATTCCTAGACCATTCTAAGCCTTTAAAATACTCTCTTAACCATTCTACACTTGTTAGAACCTCCAAGGACTCATGCTACACCCTCTACGTCCCTTGGGCTATCAAGCAATGTTTAGGATCATTCTAATGGTTCTTATAAGTCCTAATACATATTCCTAGACCATTCTAAGCCTTTGGAATACTCTCTTAACCATTCTACACTTGTTAGAACCTCCAAGGACTCATGCTACACCCTCTACATCACTTGGGGTACAAAGCAAAATTTAGGATCATTCTAATGGTTCTTTTAAGTCCTAATACACATTCCTAGACCATTTTATGCCATTAGAATACTCTCTTAACCATTCTAAACTTGTTAGAACCTCCAAGGACTCATGCTACACCCTCTACGTCCCTTGGGGTAGAAAGCAATGTTTAGGATCATTCTATTGGTTCTTATAAGTCCTAATACACATTCCTAGACCATTCTAAGCCTTTAAAATACTCTCTTAACCATTCTACACTTGTTCGAACCTCCAAGGACTCATGCTACACCCTCTACGTCCCTTGGGGTACCAAGCAATGTTTAGGATCATTCTAATGGTTCTTATAAGTCCTAATACACATTCATAGACCATTCTAAGCCTTTAGAATACTCTCAAAACCATTCTACACTTGTTAGAACCTCCAAGGACTAATGTTACACCCTCTACCTTATAAGTCCTAATACACATTCCTAGACCATTCTAAGCCTTTAGAACACTCTGTTAACCATTCTACACTTGTTAGAACCTCCAAGGACTCATGCTACACCCTCTACGTCCCTTGGGGTACTAGGCAATGTTTAGGATCATTCTAATGGTTCTTATATGTCACATTCCTAGACCATTCTAAGCCTTTAGAATATTCTCTTAACCATTCTACACATGTTAGAACCTCCAAGGACTCATGCTACACCCTCTACGTCCCTTGGGGTACCAAGCAATGTTTCGGATCATTCTAATGGTTCTTATAAGTCCTAATACACATTCCTAGACCATTCTAAGCCTTTGGAATACTCTCTTAACCATACTACACTTGTTAGAACCTCCAAGGACTCATGCTACACCCTCTACGTCCCTTGGGGTACCAAGCAATGTTTAGGATCATTCTAAATGTTTGTATATATACTAATACACATTCCTAGACCATTCTAAGCCTTTAAAATACTCTCTTAACCATTCTACACTTGTTAGAACCTCCAAGGACTCATGCTACACCCTCTACGTCCCTTGGGGTACCAAGCAATGTTTAGGATCATTCTAATGGTTCTTATAAGTCCTAATACACATTCCTAGACCATTCTAAGCCTTTGGAATACTCTCTTAACCATACTACACTTGTTAGAACCTCCAAGGACTCATGCTACACCCTCTACGTCCCTTGGGGTACCAAGCAATGTTTAGGATCATTCTAAATGTTCGTATATATCCTAATACACATTCCTAGACCATTCTAAGCCTTTAAAATACTCTCTTAACCATTCTACACTTGTTAGAACCTCCAAGGACTCATGCTACACCCTCTACGTCCCTTGGAGTACCAAGCAATGTTTAGGATCATTCTAATGGGTCTTATAAGTCCTAATACACATTCCTAGACCATTCTAAGCCTTCACAATACTCTCTTAACCATTCTACACTTGTTAGAATCTCCAAGGACTCATGCTACACCCTCTACGTCCCTTGGGGTACCAAGCAATGTTTAGGATCATTCTAATGGTTTTTATAAGTCCTAATACACATTCCTAGACCATTCTAAGCCTTTAGAATACTCTCTGAACCATTCTACACTTGTTAGAACCTCCAAGGACTCATGCTACACCCTCTACCTTATATGTCCTAATACACATTCCTAGACCATTCTAAGCCTTTATAATACTCTTTTAACCATTCTACACTTGTTAGAACCTCCAAGGACTCATGCTACACCCTCTACGTCCCTTGGGGTACCAAGCAATGTTTAGGATCATTCAAATGGTTCTTATAAGTCACATTCCTAGACCATTCTAAGCCTTTAGAATACTCTCTTAACCATTCTACACTTGTTAGAACCTCCAAGGACTCATGCTACACCCTCCACGTCCCTTGGGGTACCAAGCAATGTTTAGGATCATTCTAATGGTTCTTATAAGTCCTAATACACATTCAAAGACCATTCTAAGCCTTTAGAATACTCTCATAACCATTCTACACTTGTTAGAACCTCCAAGGACTCATGTTACACCCTCTACCTTATAAGTCCTAATACACATTCCTAGACCATTCTAAGCCTTTAGAACACTCTCTTAACCATTCTACACTTGTTAGAACCTCCAAGGACTCATGCTACACCCTCTACGTCCCTTGGGGTACCAAGCAATGTTTAGGATCATTCTAATGGTTCTTATAAGTCCTAATACACATTCCTAGACCATTCTAAGCCTTTGGAATACTCTCTTAACCATACTACACTTGTTAGAACCTCCAAGGACTCATGCTACACCCTCTACGTCCCTTGGGGTACCAAGCAATGTTTAGGATCATTCTAAATGTTCGTATATATCCTAATACACATTCCTAGACCATTCTAAGCCTTTAAAATACTCTCTTAACCATTCTACACTTGTTAGAACCTCCAAGGACTCATGCTACACCCTCTACGTCCCTTGGGGTACCAAGCAATGTTTCGGATCATTCTAATGGTTCTTATAAGTCCTAATACACATTCCTAGACCATTCTAAGCCTTTGGAATACTCTCTTAACCATACTACACTTGTTAGAACCTCCAAGGACTCATGTTACACCCTCTACCTTATATGTCCTAATACACATTGCTAGACCATTCTAAGCCTTTAGAACACTCTCTTAACCATTCTACACTTGTTAGAACCTCCAAGGACTCATGTTACACACTCTACGTCCCTTGGGGTACCAGGAAATGTTTAGGATCATTATAATGGTTCTTATAAGTCACATTCCTAGACCATTCTAAGCCTTTAGAATACTCTCTTAACCATTCTACACTTGTTAGAACCTCCAAGGACTCATGCTACACCCTCTACGTCCCTTGGGGTACCAAGCAATGTTTAGGATCATTCTAATGGTTCTTATAAGTCCTAATACACATTCATAGACCATTCTAAGCCTTTAGAATACTCTCATAACCATTCTATACTTGTTAGAACCTCCAAGGACTCATGTTACACCCTCTACATCCCTTGGGGTACCAAGCAATGTTTAGGATCATTCTAAATGTTCGTATATATCCTAATACACATTCCTAGACCATTCTAAGCCTTTAAAATACTCTCTTAACCATTCTACACTTGTTAGAACCTCCAAGGACTCATGCTACACCCTCTACGTCCCTTGGGCTACCAAGCAATGTTTAGGATCATTCTAATGGTTCTTATAAGTCCTAATACATATTCCTAGACCATTCTAAGCCTTTGGAATACTCTCTTAACCATTCTACACTTGTTAGAACCTCCAAGGACTCATGCTACACCCTCTACATCACTTGGGGTACAAAACAAAATTTAGGTTCATTCTAATGGTTCTTATAAGTCCTAATACACATTCCTAGACCATTTTATGCCATTAGAATACTCTCTTAACCATTCTAAACTTGTTAGAACCTCCAAGGACTCATGCTACACCCTCTACGTCCCTTGGGGTAGAAAGCAATGTTTAGGATCATTCTATTGGTTCTTATAAGTCCTAATACACATTCCTAGACCATTCTAAGCCTTTAAAATACTCTCTTAACCATTCTACACTTGTTCGAACCTCCAAGGACTCATGCTACACCCTCTACGTCCCTTGGGGTACCAAGCAATGTTTAGGATCATTCTAATGGTTCTTATAAGTCCTAATACACATTCATAGACCATTCTAAGCCTTTAGAATACTCTCAAAACCATTCTACACTTGTTAGAACCTCCAAGGACTAATGTTACACCCTCTACCTTATAAGTCCTAATACACATTCCTAGACCATTCTAAGCCTTTAGAACACTCTGTTAACCATTCTACACTTGTTAGAACCTCCAAGGACTCATGCTACACCCTCTACGTCCCTTGGGGTACTAGGCAATGTTTAGGATCATTCTAATGGTTCTTATAAGTCACATTCCTAGACCATTCTAAGCCTTTAGAATACTCTCTTAACCATTCTACACTTGTTAGAACCTCCAAGGACTCATGCTACACCCTCCACGTCCCTTGGGGTACCAAGCAATGTTTAGGATCATTCTAATGGTTCTTATAAGTCCTAATACACATTCATAGACCATTCTAAGCCTTTAGAATACTCTCATAACCATTCTACACTTGTTAGAACCTCCAAGGACTCATGTTACACCCTCTACCTTATAAGTCCTAATACACATTCCTAGACCATTCTAAGCCTTTAGAACACTCTCTTAACCATTCTACACTTGTTAGAACCTCCAAGGACTCATGCTACACCCTCTACGTCCCTTGGGGTACCAAGCAATGTTTAGGATCATTCTAATGGTTCTTATAAGTCCTAATACACATTCCTAGACCATTCTAAGCCTTTGGAATACTCTCTTAACCATACTACACTTGTTAGAACCTCCAAGGACTCATGCTACACCCTCTACGTCCCTTGGGGTACCAAGCAATG
The DNA here is from genome assembly GCA_037953625.1 of Crotalaria pallida. Lineage (NCBI taxonomy): Eukaryota > Viridiplantae > Streptophyta > Magnoliopsida > Fabales > Fabaceae > Crotalaria > Crotalaria pallida. Next base: position 79,992,183 of record CM075653.1, read on the forward strand.
TTTAGGATCATTCTAAATGTTCGTATATATCCTAATACACATTCCTAGACCATTCTAAGCCTTTAAAATACTCTCTTAACCATTCTACACTTGTTAGAACCTCCAAGGACTCATGCTACACCCTCTACGTCCCTTGGAGTACCAAGCAATGTTTAGGATCATTCTAATGGGTCTTATAAGTCCTAATACACATTCCTAGACCATTCTAAGCCTTCACAATACTCTCTTAACCATTCTACACTTGTTAGAATCTCCAAGGACTCATGCTACACCCTCTACGTCCCTTGGGGTACCAAGCAATGTTTAGGATCATTCTAAATGTTCGTATATATCCTAATACACATTCCTAGACCATTCTAAGCCTTTAAAATACTCTCTTAACCATTCTACACTTGTTAGAACCTCCAAGGACTCATGCTACACCCTCTACGTCCCTTGGAGTACCAAGCAATGTTTAGGATCATTCTAATGGGTCTTATAAGTCCTAATACACATTCCTAGACCATTCTAAGCCTTCACAATACTCTCTTAACCATTCTACACTTGTTAGAATCTCCAAGGACTCATGCTACACCCTCTACGTCCCTTGGGGTACCAAGCAATGTTTAGGATCATTCTAATGGTTTTTATAAGTCCTAATACACATTCCTAGACCATTCTAAGCCTTTAGAATACTCTCTGAACCATTCTACACTTGTTAGAACCTCCAAGGACTCATGCTACACCCTCTACCTTATATGTCCTAATACACATTCCTAGACCATTCTAATCCTTTATAATACTCTTTTAACCATTCTACACTTGTTAGAACCTCCAAGGACTCATGCTACACCCTCTACGTCCCTTGGGGTACCAAGCAATGTTTAGGATCATTCAAATGGTTCTTATAAGTCACATTCCTAGACCATTCTAAGCCTTTAGAATACTCTCTTAACCATTCTACACTTGTTAGAACCTCCAAGGACTCATGCTACACCCTCCACGTCCCTTGGGGTACCAAGCAATGTTTAGGATCATTCTAATGGTTCTTATAAGTCCTAATACACATTCATAGACCATTCTAAGCCTTTAGAATACTCTCATAACCATTCTACACTTGTTAGAACCTCCAAGGACTCATGTTACACCCTCTACCTTATAAGTCCTAATACACATTCCTAGACCATTCTAATCCTTTAGAACACTCTCTTAACCATTCTACACTTGTTAGAACCTCCAAGGACTCATGCTACACCCTCTACGTCCCTTGGGGTAGAAAGGAATGTTTAGGATCATTCTATTGGTTCTTATAAGTCCTAATACACAATCCTAGACCATTCTAAGCCTTTGGAATACTCTCTTAACCATACTACACTTGTTAGAACCTCCAAGGACTCATGCTACACCCTCTACGTCCCTTGGGGTACCAAGCAAAGTTTAGGATCATTCTAAATGTTTGTATATATCCTAATACACATTCCTAGTCCATTCTAAGCCTTTAAAATACTCTCTTAACCATTCTACACTTGTTAAAACCTCCAAGGACTCATGCTACACCCTCTACGTCCCTTGGGGTACCAAGCAATGTTTAGGATCATTCTAATGGTTCTTATAAGTCCTAATACACATTCATAGACCATTCTAAGCCTTTAGAATACTCTCATAACCATTCTACACTTGTTAGAACCTCCAAGGACTCATGTTACACCCTCTACCTTATAAGTCCTAATACACATTCCTAGACCATTCTAAGCCTTTAGAACACTCTCTTAACCATTCTACACTTGTTAGAACCTCCAAGGACTCAAGCTACACCCTCTACGTCCCTTGGGGTACTAGGCAATGTTTAGGATCATTCTAATGGTTCTTATAAGTCACATTCCTAGACCATTCTAAGCCATTAGAATATTCTCTTAACCATTCTACACATGTTAGAACCTCCAAGGACTCATGCTACACCCTCTACGTCCCTTGGGGTACCAAGCAATGTTTAGGATCATTCTAATGGTTCTTATAAGTCCTAATACACATTCCTAGACCATGCTAAGCCTTTGGAATACTCTCTTAACCATACTACACTTGTTAGAACCTCCAAGGACTCATGCTACACCCTCTACGTCCCTTGGGGTACCAAGCAATGTTTAGGATCATTATAAATGTTTGTATATATCCTAATACACATTCCTAGACCATTCTAAGCCTTTAAAATACTCTCTTAACCATTCTAAACTTGTTAGAACCTCCAAGGACTCATGCTACACCCTCTACGTCCCTTGGGGTACCAAGCAATGTTTAGGATCATTCTAATGGTTCTTATAAGTCCTAATACACATTCATAGACCATTCTAAGCCTTTTAAAATACTCTCATAACCATTCTACACTTGTTAGAACCTCCAAGGACTCATGTTACACCCTCTACGTCCCTTGAGGTACCAAGCAATGTTTAGGATCATTCTAAATGTTCGTATATATCCTAATACACATTCCTAGACCATTCTAAGCCTTTAAAATACTCGCTTAACCATTCTACACTTTTTAGAACCTCCAAGGACTCATGCTACACCCTCTACGTCCCTTTGGGTACTAGGCAATGTTTAGGATCATTCTAATGGTTCTTATAAGTCACATTCCTAGACCATTCTAAGCCTTTAGAATATTCTCTTAACCATTCTACACATGTTAGAACCTCCAAGGACTCATGCTACACCCTCTACGTCCCTTGGGGTACCAAGCAATGTTTAGGATCATTCTAATGGTTCTTATAAGTCCTAATACACATTCCTAGACCATTCTAAGCCTTTGGAATACTCTCTTAACCATACTACACTTGTTAGAACCTCCAAGGACTCATGCTACACCCTCTACGTCCCTTGGGGTACCAAGCAATGTTTAGGATCATTCTAAATGTTTGTATATATCCTAATACACATTCATAGACCATTCTAAGCCTTTAAAATACTCTCATAACCATTCTACACTTGTTAGAACCTCCAAGGACTCATGTTACACCCTCTACGTCCCTTTGGGTACCAAGCAATGTTTAGGATCATTCTAAATGTTCGTATATATCCTAATACACATTCCTAGACCATTCTAAGCCTTTAAAATACTCGTTTAACCATTCTACACTTGTTAGAACCTCCAAGGACTCATGCTACACCCTCTACGTCCCTTGGGGTAGAAAGGAATGTTTAGGATCATTCTATTGGTTCTTATAAGTCCTAATACACATTCCTAGACCATTCTAAGCCTTTGGAATACTCTCTTAACCATACTAAAATTGTTAGAACCTCCAAGGACTCATGCTACACCCTCTACATCCCTTGGGGTACCAAGCAATGTTTAGGATCATTCTAAATGTTCGTATATATCCTAATACACATTCCTAGACCATTCTAAACCTTTAAAATACTCTCTTAACCATTCTACACTTGTTAGAACCTCCAAGGACTCATGCTACACCCTCTACGTCCCTTGGGGTACCAAGCAATGTTTAGGATCATTCTAATAGTTCTTATAAGTTCTAATACACATTCATAGACCATTCTAAGCCTTTAGAATACTCTCATAACCATTCTACACTTGTTAGAACCTCCAAGGACTCATGTCACACCCTCTACCTTATAAGTCCTAATACACATTCCTAGACCATTCTAATCCTTTAGAACACTCTCTTAACCATTCTACACTTGTTAGAACCTCCAAGGACTCAAGCTACACCCTCTACGTCCCTTGGGGTACTAGGCAATGTTTAGGATCATTCTAATGGTTCATATAAGTCACATTCCTAGACCATTTTATGCCTTTAGAATACTCTCTTAACCATTCTACACATGTTAGAACCTCCAAGGACTCATGCTACACCCTCTACGTCCCTTGGGGTACCAAGCAATGTTTAGGATCATTCTAATGGTTCTTATAAGTCCTAATACACATTCCTAGACCATTCTAAGCCTTTGGAATACTCTCTTAACCATACTACACTTGTTAGAACCTCCAAGGACTCATGCTACACCCTCTACGTCCCTTGGGGTACCAAGCAATGTTTAGGATCATTCTAAATGTTCGTATATATCCTAATACACATTCCTAGACCATTCTAAGCCTTTAAAATACTCTCTTAACCATTCTACACTTGTTAGAACCTCCAAGGACTCATGCTACACCCTCTACGTCCCTTGGGGTACCAAGCAATGTTTAGGATCATTCTAATGGGTCTTATAAGTCCTAATACACATTCCTAGACCATTCTAAGCCTTTATAATACTCTCTCAACCATTCTACAATTGTTAGAATCTCCAAGGACTCATGCTACACCCTCTACGTCCCTTGGGGTACCAAGCAATGTTTAGGATCATTCTAATGGTTCTTATAAGTCCTAATACACATTCATAGACCATTCTAAGCCTTTAGAATACTCTCATAACCATTCTACTCTTGTTAGAACCTCCAAGGACTCATGTTACACCCTCTACCTTATAAGTCATAATACACATTCCTAGACCATTCTAAGCCTTTAGAACACTCTCTTAAACATTCTACTCTTGTTAGAACCTCCAAGGACTCATACTACACCCTCTACGTCCCTTGGGGTACCAGGCAATTTTTAGGATCATTCTAATGGTTCTTATAAGTCACATTCCTAGACCATTCTAAGCCTTTAGAATACTCTCATAACCATTCTACACTTGTTAGAACCTCCAAGGACTCATGTTACACCCTCTACGTCCCTTGGGGTACCAAGCAATGTTTAGGATCATTCTAAATGTTCATATATATCCAAATACACATTCCTAGATCATTCTAAGCCTTTAAAATACTCGCTTAACCATTCTACACTTGTTAGAACCTCCAAGGACTCATGCTACACCCTCTACATCCCTTGGGGTACCAAGCAATGTTTAGGATCATTCTAATGGTTCTTATAAGTCCTAATACACATTCCTAGACCATTCTAAGCCTTTACAATACTCTCTTAACCATTCTAAACTTGTTAGAACCTCCAAGGACTCATGCTACACCCTCTACCTTATATGTCCTTATACACATTCCTAGACCATTCTAAGCCTTTATAATACTCTTTTAACCATTCTACACTTGTTAGAACCTCCAAGGACTCATGCTACACCCTCTACCTTATATGTCCTAATACACATTCCTAGATCATATTAAGCCTTTATAATACTCTTTTAACCATTCTACACTTTTTAGAACCTCCAAGGACTCATGCTACACCCTCTACGTCCCTTGGGGTACCAAGCAATGTTTAGGATCATTCAAATGGTTCTTATAAGTCCTAATACACATTCATAGACCATTCTAAGCCTTTAGAATACTCTCATAACCATTCTACACTTGTTAGAACCTCCAAGGACTCATGTTACACCCTCTACCTTATAAGTCCTAATACACATTCCTAGACCATTCTAAGCCTTTAGAACACTCTCTTAACCATTCTACACTTGTTAGAACCTCCAAGGACTCATGCTACACCCTCTACGTCCCTTGGGGTACCAGGCAATGTTTAGGATCATTCTAATGGTTCTTATAAGTCACATTCCTAGACCATTCTAAGCCTTTAGAATACTCTCTTAACCATTCTACACTTGTTAGAACCTCCAAGGACTCATGCTACACCCTCTACGTCCCTTGGGGTACCAAGCAATGTTTAGGATCATTCTAATGGTTCTTATAAGTCCTAATACACATTCATAGACCATTCTAAGCCTTTAGAATACTCTCATAACCATTCTACACTTGTTAGAACCTCCAAGGACTCATGTTACACCCTTTACGTCCCTTGGGGTACCAAGCAATGTTTAGGATCATTCTAAATGTTCGTATATATCCTAATACACATTCCTAGACCATTCTAAGCCTTTAAAATACACTCTTAACCATTCTACACTTGTTAGAGCCTCCAAGGACTCATGCTATCCTCTACGTCCCTTGGGGTACCAAGCAATGTTTAGGATCATTCTATTGGTTCTTATAAGTCCTAATACACATTCATAGACCATTTTATGCCTTTAGAATACTCTCTTAACCATTCTAAACATGTTAGAACCTCCAAGGACTCATGCTACACCCTCTACGTCCCTTGGGGTAGCAAGCAATGTTTAGGATCATTCTAATGGTTCTTATAAGTCCTAATACACATTCCTAGACCATTCTAAGCCTTTGGAATACTCTCTTAACCATTCTACACTCGTTAGAACCTCCAAGGTCTCGTGCTACACCCTCTACGTCCCTTGGGGTACCAAGCAATGTTTAGGATCATTCTAAATGTTCGTATATATCCTAATACACATTCCTAGACTATTCTAAACCTTTAAAATACTCTCTTAACCATTCTATACTTGTTAGAACCTCCAAGGACTCATGCTACACCCTCTACGTCCGTTGGGGTACCAAGCAATGTTTAGGATCATTCTATTGGTTCTTATAAGTCCTAATACACATTCCTAGACCATTCTAAGCCTTTAAAATACTCTCTTAACCATTCTACACTTGTTAGAACCTCCAAGGACTCATGCTACACCCTCTACGTCCCTTGGGGTACCAAGCAATGTTTAGGATCATTCTAATGGTTCTTATAAGTCCTAATACACATTCCTAGACCATTCTAAGCCTTTACAATATTCTCTTAACCATTCTACATTTGTTAGAACCTCCAAGGACTCATGCTACACCCTCTACCTTATAAGTCCTAATACACATTCCTTGACCATTCTAAGCCTTTAGAATACTCTCTTAACCATTCTACACTTGTTAGAACCTCCAAGGACTCATGCTACACCCTCTACGTCCCTTGGGGTACCAAGCAATGTTTAGGATCATTCTAATGGTTCTTATAAGTCACATTCCTAGACCATTCTAAGCCATTAGAATACTCTCTTAACCATTCTACACTTGTTAGAACCTCCAAGGACTCATGCTACACCCTCTACGTTCCTTAGGGTACCAAGCAATGTTTAGGATCATTCTAATGGTTCTTATAAGTCCTAATACACATTCATAGACCATTCTAAGCCTTTAGAATACTCTCATAACTATTCTACACTTGTTAGAACCTCCAAGGACTCATGTTACACCCTCTACCTTATAAGTCCTAATACACATTCCTAGACCATTCTAAGCCTTTAGAATACTCTCTTAACCATTCTACACTTGTTAGAACCTCCAAGGACTCATGCTACACCCTCTACGTCCCTTGGGGTACCAAGCAATGTTTAGGATCATTCTAATGGTTCTTATAAGTCACATTCCTAGACCAGTCTAAGCCTTTAGAATACTCTCTTAACCATTCTACACTTGTTAGAACCTCCAAGGACTTATGCTACACCCTCTACGTCCCTTGGGGTACCAAGCAATGTTTAGGATCATTCTAATGGTTCTTATAAGTCCTAATACACATTTATAGACCATTCTAAGCCTTTAGAATACTCTCATAACCATTCTACAGTTGTTAGAACCTCCAAGGACTCATGTTACACCCTCTACGTCCCTTGGTGTACCAAGCAATATTTAGGATCATTCTAAATGTTCGTATATATCCTAATACACATTCCTAGACCATTCTAAGCCTTTAAAATACTCTCTTAAAAATTCGACACTTGTTATAACCTCCAAGGACTCATGCTACACCCTCTACGTCCCTTGGGGTACCAAGCAATGTTTAGGATCATTCTAATGGTTCTTATAAGTCCTAATACACATTCTTAGACTATTCTAAGCCTTTGGAATACTCTCTTAACCATTCTACACTTTTTAGAACCTCCAAGGACTCATGCTACACCCTCTACGTCCCTTGGGGTACCAAGCAATGTTTAGGATCATTCTAATGGTTCTTATAAGTCCTAATACACATTCCTAGACCATTTTATGCCTTTAGAATACTCTCTTAACCATTCTAAACTTGTTAGAACCTCCAAAGACTTATGCTACACCCTCTACGTCCCTTGGGGTAGCAAGCAATGTTTAGGATCATTCTAATGGTTCTTATAAGTCCTAATACACATTCCTAAACCTTTGTAAGCCTTTGGAATACTCTCTTAACCATTCTACACTTGTTAGAACCTCCAAGGACTCATGCTACACCCTCTACATCCCTTTGGGTTCCAAGCAATGTTTAGGATCATTCTAAATGTTCGTATATATCCTAATACAAATTCCTAGACCATTCTAAGCCATTAAAATACTCTCTTAACCATTCTACACTTGTTAGAACCTCCAAGGACTCATGCTACACCCTCTACGTCCCTTGGGGTACCAAGCAATGTTTAGGATAATTCTAATGGGTCTTATAAGTCTTGATACACATTCCTAGACCATTCTAAGCCTTTACAATACTCTCTTAACCATTCTACACTTGTTAGAACCTCCAAGGACTCATGCTACACCCTCTACGTCCCTTGGGGTACCAAGCAATGTTTAGGATCATTCAAATGGTTCTTATAAGTCCTAATACACATTCCTAGACCATTCTAAGCCTTTAGAATACTCTCTTAACCATTCTACACTTGTTAGAACCTCCAAGAACTCATGCTACACCCTCTACCTTATAAGTCCTAATACACATTCCTAGACCATTCTAAGCCTTTAGAATACTCTCTTAACCATTCTACACTTGTTAGAACCTCCAAGGACTCATGCTACAGCCTTTACGTTCATTGGGGTACCAAGCAATGTTTAGGATCATTATAATGGTTCTTATAAGTCACATTCCTAGACCATTATAAGCCTTTAGAATACTCTCTTAACCAGTCTACACTTGTTAGAACCTCCAAGGACTCATGCTACACCCTCTACGTCCCTTGGGGTACCAAGCAATGTTTAGGATCATTCTAATGGTCCTGATGATGCAGCTAAGTATGGTATTCAATGTTATTTGAATATATTTGAGTAAGATTGTTGAGTAAGCTAGTAGTGCTTATGTTTTAAAGACCTTTTAGTGACCCAAAGCCCACCGTGCAGGTCTTTCTATGGCAACCAGAAATAGAAATTATACGAACGAAATGTTAGAACGTATTACGACTGTGCTGGAGGGCATGCAGCAGCAACAACAGCTGCCATCTCAAGGACAAGCTGGTAATCCACATGGTGGTAATGTGGTGAATCATGATGCTAAGACTCTGTCGGAGTTCAGAAAGTGCAATCCACCAAGGTTTGAAGGAGGATACAAACCTGATGAGGCAAATTAGTGGTTGTATGAGATCAACAAGATTTTCAGAACATTGGTCTGTTCGGATGAGCAGAAGGTAACCTATGCAGTTTACATGCTTCATGGGGAAGCTGAGAACTGGTGGGATCATACTATTCAATTGCTGAATTTTGAAAGAAGAGCAATCAACTGGGGAGTGTTTTTGGAGAAATTCCTTAATAAATACTTTCCAGAAGATTTAAGGATAAAGAAGGAGGTAGAGTTCATGCAATTGAAGCAGGGGGATATGAGTGTAGGAGAATATGCTGCCAGATTTGAGGAGTAAGTGTGTTATGTTCGAAGCTGGACTGAGGCCGGAGCTGAAATCTATTTTCAGTTACCAACGGATTCAGAGTTTTCCTGCACTTGTGGATATGTGCAGAATGTATGAGGATGACAAGAAGGCTGAGCTGGTAGGAAGCCAAGGAAAGGGGAGTGGACAGAACTATGGACCACAGAGGAAGAAGAGATTTGATCACCGAAATAATGGTCCATATGCTCAGAAGAACAAGGGCAAGGGCAAAGCTGTGATGGATAACAAGAGCAAGTCTCGCGATAATGCTCCTTATTGTGAGAAGTGTAGGCGTTATCATCATGGTCAATTCTGTTTGTCCACAGGAGGATGTTTCAAATGTGGAAAGCAAGGTCATTTTGCTCGTGATTGCAGAGAGCCTGCAAAAGGTGATGCTAAAGGACCTACCGGAAAATCTGTGGTGCAAGGAAGAGTATTTACCCTGAGTGGTAATGAAGCAACTCAAACCCCGAATCTCGTGCAAGGTAACTTTTTGCTTAATGATCAACCTTGAAAGATTATGTTTGATTCTGGAGCTACACATTCTTTTGTTTCTCCTGAATGTGTGAGTAGGTTGAATCTTGTTGTTTCTGATTCGCCTTGCTATCTTAATATAGATACCCCTACTGGGATACCCATCTTTACCTCTAAGGTTTGCTTAGGGTGTAATGTTGAAATCTTGGGTCGTGTCTCTAAAGTAGATTTGGTTTGTCTCCCTAAGTTACAATTAGATGTGATCTTGGGAATGGATTGGTTGATGAAGAACCAAGTGATCATCAATTGTGAGAAAAAGACAATCCAATATAGAACCCTCGAACCTGAAGGTTATATGTGCTTATTCTCTGTTACTGGGGAAGAAGAGTCGATGCCGATAGAAGAGATTCCTGTGGTGAGGGAATTTCCGGAAGTATTTCCTGAGGAGATACCAGGATTACCTCCGAAGTGAGAAATAGAGTTTGGGATTGATTTAGTTCCTGGAGTGGGTCCCATCTCTATTGCTTCTTATAGAATGGTGTAACACTCCTTGTATATCATCTTACTTTATAAGAAAAATAGTAAGTTTATGAATATTTGGACTTGTTATCGTTGGAAAAAGATCTGAAAATAAGAATTTTCCCTTCCCTTGAAAATTCCTTTTCACAAACACTTGATTAATAATGAAGTTGACTAACAAAATCAGAGTTTGCGGAAACATAGTAAAATAGTCATATTATACTCTCAAAATATATCAAGTGTAACAAGTCCATGGATAACAAATAAATATTATTATGAAACCAAATTCATCTTATGGTACCTCTTTCAAAATGTGTATCATATAAATACTACTAAAACATAGATGTTATAGAGCTGGTCACTGGTCCTTTGTCCAAACCTTTATCTGGCCGGATCCTCGATATCTGCACAACGGGTTCCCAACCCACACTTTCTACACTCTGCATGCACCTAAGGGACATCTCCCTTTACTGATTCTTGTGCAAGCTAGATGCACGATCAACACCTAATAAGGGCATGGGGGTTAGCTATACATATTCGCATAATCAAATGAGAATAACACTAACATCCACAAGTCAACATGTAGCAAATCTTGATGCATATTCATATGAGCACACCCGGTTAATCATAATAATTCTTTCAATGCAGGTGGCATGATGCATGATTTCCTTCCACAACTGTGGCCTCTAACAAGTCCATCTTGGACGTCCATCCAATACACCGTTGTGTTCCCGGAACACTGACATTCGTTCCCAGAACGTAATGCCAAACCATACTTGGATAAATAAACCAGAGTGTGCATCACGTTCCCAGAACGCATACGTTTCCAGAACGCATAAAAACCAGGTCCCGGACACTGGCCACATTCCCGGAATGTGTCATCAAGTAGGTTGCATATCAATGTGTTCCCAGAACACTAACATACGTAACCAGAACGTATATAACCAGGTCCCAGACACTGGCCACATTCCCAGAATGTGTCATCAAGTAGGTTACAAATTTGGTACTCCTGGAGTACCCTCCTCATATTCCCAGAATATGATAAACGTTCCTACCAACCAAACTTCCATTCTATATGAATGCACAATCATCAAGTTTGGTTTTTATCTTTAATTCTATTATTATACCAATGTGTTCCCAGAACACTAACATACGTTCCAAGAACGTATCACAAACCATACTTGGAATATAATCAAGCACCACTCCCAGAGTGTGCATCACGTTCCCAGAACGTATCAAAGAAACCATGTCCCAGACAATGGCCACATTCCCAGAATGTGTCATCAAGTAGGTTGCATCAGTTTGGTACTCCTAGAGTACAGGGTCATGTTCCCATTAATTTCATTATTATGACTTAGAAGACACAACTTCGGAATGATATCTTGAGGTATGACTTTACTCATAAAATTCGCCTTTGAATTTAAATTTAACATATGCTCATAGACCTGGATTGAGAGAATTACTCATTGGTATTAACAAATCCTTACTCAAAAACTTAACTTTTATTTTTAAGTTTCAGGTACTAACCGGTTACATCATCACCTAACCGGTTAGAATTACAGACCTGATTATAAAACCACTGATTTTCAAAGAATCTTTTCTTGAATACTCTACTCAATCCAATCACAAGGCCTTAGCATATCAGAATACCTCAAGTTAAACATATAATATCATTCAAAATATCTAAGTCATAATCCCATTTCATTTGTGCATAATTTCTTCTTGAAATTATCATTTGATATTAAGGTATTAACTCATCACCTCCAATCTAAACCAAACAGTGCTCAATCACATAGTTTTAGATTGGTCTTTGTATGAAATTCTAGCTTAAACTTGAGTACAAATGGTATGGACATTTAGCCAATTTCAGAAATTCATTTTCTTTGAAAATTGACAGTCTCTAACCGGTTACAGATTTCGACTAACCGGTTAGATTAGGCAGAAAATACACTGAAAAGTGAGGTTTTGCATACCATTTTCTACCATACTCAAATTTTCCACTTTTCCAAAGTGTTTTTATACTAGAAAACTTCATCTTGCTCCCAAAAATTTGTTCTTTGGGGTCCTCCCCCACTTAAAAGAGTTTCGATATAGTTCTTTTATTTCGAAACATTTCTAATGAAACCTTTCACTTTAAAAAAAAATTCTTTGCATAAAAACTCTTATGTGAAGGAATTCTTTTAAAAGGAATACTCTTTGTGATGTCCTAGACGGTGAGGTTCTCCAAAGGTATAGGAGAAGACCTTCAAAGGAGCCTCTGTCTAGGGTTAATGGGTGATGTTTGGTGGGAGTCCTCTGGTGGCTAAGGGGAGAGCCAAGAAGCAACCCTAATCACTGGTGTGTGAGGGTGATAATTAGGGTTAGAGGACGTACCTGAGCCCCATGTAGTACGGAGCTACTTATAGGGGGGAGCTGGTTGCCCTAATGGGCTTGCATTAGGCCCAAGTAGGGCCAGCCTGTACTGAGCTATGAGTGGATGAGTTGTCCTTGTGGATAAGGTGATGAGCTGTCCTTGTGGATAAGATGGGAAGACATCATCATGTCCTTGGTGTCGGACTTGGGAAGGTGTCGGCCTTGGGAAGGTGTCGGACTTGGGAAGGTGTCGGACTTGGGAAGGAGCACGAGGTCGGCCTGTATCTGTCGTCTGTTCGGCCATTGAGCTTTGAGCTCGACCGAGCATTCATAAGGCTTCCTGAAGGGTCCTTAGGTCTTGGGCAGTGGTTTTGAGGACCTCGGCTAGGCCGAGTCCACCACATAAGCCCCCCAGCTCGGTCAAGGCTATCTGAGCCTTGTTCCGAGGTCCTGGTTTAGGTCCTTTTCCCAAATCCACCACATAAGGGTCGAGTCCACCACATAAGCCCCCCAGCTCGGTCAAGGCTGTATGAGCCTTGCTCCGAGGTTCTAGGGAGTTCGGAAGATGAGTTGCCGATAAGTTGGACCCAGCTGTCTCTGATGTCCTTTCGTTATGACGGAGCGGGTTTGACAGCTATCTACTCGCCAGTACCGAAGTGACGTTTTCTTTTACCGGATCTGACACGTGTCAGAAATCGTGACTTACGAAGCGTCACCATCATTGTGACGTTGCTCGAGGTCCATTATTTCAGCTACTTTGTGCCACGTGTCCTAGTATGTGTGGCTGCACGCTGGGTTGGGCCTTTTGGGCTAGGCCCAAACTTCAAAATTGAGGGGGAAAACGGTTTTGCTTCCCCCTCTACCCCAGAAAACCACTTCTCCTCCTCACTCTATCAATCATTCTCTCTCTCATACGAAAAACCCTTCATTCTTTCTGCACAGGAACCTTCTTTCTCTCTCTACAGAAACATTCTTTCTCTTTCTCGTCATCGAACCCCACTCCTCTCCTTTGCCTTTCGTCTTCTTCTTCTCCAGTAGCGGATTCTGCTTTGGCTTTTCAAGCTTTATTCTCCTTCGATCTCCAATTCCTAAGGTACTGGTTGCTCTCTCACTCCTTCTTCTTTTTTCTTTGATTCTCTTACCCTCTTACTGTTTTGTGATTTACACGGTGGGGGATCAGTATTTCTTGTTTTTTTGTTTCTGTATCCATGGCGGTGGGGTTTTTTCCTTAGGTTTTGAGGTTTTGATTTTGGGGGATAATGCTGGGGCTTGAGGTTTTTCTGGATTTGGGTGTTTTGATTCTGGGGGTCATTCTTGAGGGTTTTGGCCTTCTTTGGGTTGGGCGTGTTTTGGGATTCTTGGAGAGTTTTTAATTTATGTTTTTTGTTTATTTTTCAGAAAACCAAAGGAGTAGATTGGGTTCAGTATGAGTAGGGAATGGTTTAGGAAATGGGCTGGGGTAGTCTCCCTGTCATCTAGCAGTAGTGAGGAGGAGGACGGCTCTTCCTCTTCATCCTGTTCCTCTACGGAGGTAGACAAGGCGCTCCGTCGCCAAAGGGAGTATAGGCAGAAATACGAGAGGCGGGTTCTGGAGGTTGACCCCGTTGAGGTAATTTATCCTCGGGATTGGGAGGAGAAGAGGGAGTGGATTCGGCAGTACGCATGGGCCGAGTTTGTTGACGGTAGGGAGCGTGCCGAATTCGAGAGGATGGAGAAAGAGGGAATGTATGAACGGGGGGTACCTGTGGTAGAGGGGAGATGCTCGCCCCTCGGAACAACTTCGAGGGGGTTCTCTGGGGGGTTATTTTTTGTAACCCGTAAGACTAATACCGAGCTCCCCTGTTCTTCCACAGGTACCATGCCGCCCAGAAAGTGCGTCAGTCGACCTGAACTTTACCCTACGCCTTTCGATGCCGAACAGTACGAATGGGTAGACGTGGAGCCCAAAGGAGTCCAGTCCAGCCTTTGTTCCGAGGACAATCTTGCTGAGGTAAGGAGAGTCGTGCTGCCTTGCCCAGGGGACGCCACCGGGACCTCTTACGAAGTACTCCCCTGTTCGGCAAATGACAGGATATGCAGCCGGACTGACAGTAATTCCTTCTTCTTTTACGCCGACCTGATTCATAATCTCGGCGTGACCCTCCCGTTCACCGATCTGGAAATGAGGGTTTTAAACGAGCTCGGACTAGCTCCTTCCCAACTTCACCCCAATACTTGGTCGTTTCTCCGAGCATTCCAAAAGTACTGCGGAGCAAGGAATTTGGTATGCACTGTTCGGCTATTTTTGTGGATGTACAACCCGTTCGTCAACAATAAGGACGGGGTCACTGGTCGTCTTTGGGTGTCAGCTAAGGCCCGATCTCACTGTGGGCTGCTCGGCATGTTCTCCGAATCATGGAAACATTTTAAACCAAGATTTTTTAAATACAAGTATGTTGGGACGGGGCTACCTTGGTTTCGGTCCGAGACGGGACCGAAGTTCCCTTTGGAGTGGACCCCCGAATTCTTCCATCGTCATACCGGCACGCCGCAAAGGTGGTCGGGCATAACCTTGGATGTCGACGAGTCCGTAACGGCCCACCATTTTCAGACTGAGTATCGAGCTCGGAAATTCCAGCTCAATGTTGGAGTTTTCATGCAGTGTCCTGACAACGAAGTCTTGACAAAAATTGGTAGTTACTTTTTGCTCTTATACTTGTACATTTCCTTTCAACCTTCTTATTAATTTCTCTTTATTCTTTTGTGTTTGCAGAAGAACATTGGTCAAACATGTCCTCCAAAGCGCTGAAAGCTGCTTTAGAAGCTCGGACGAGGAAGAAGCCCGAGGTTCCTTCTGCTGATGCCGTGTCGTCCGAGGTTTCCACTGATACGCTCTCGGCCGACTCTGGTCCACTCCATCCTACCCCACCTGTCATCATCATTTCCCCACCTCCTCTTGCATCGCCTAGTCCAAGTGCCGAGGTAGCCATTGTTGCAGATACACCGCCTTCAGGCACTGGAACTCAACCGAGGCTGCCGACTACCCTTGCCAAACCCTCACTGAAAGATACTCTTGTCAAGATGTCGGGTGCTGAGTGGAAGAAAAAAGCTGAAGAGATGGCTTGCCAATTGAAAAGGGCCACAACCATGTTTAACGTGCTGGCCGAAGTGGCTGATGATGTGGCGGATGGTGTTTTGCCTGCTAAGAAAAAGGCTCGGTCGGCTATGGCGGCCGAGGTGGAGGAACTGAAGAGTGGCAAAAGATCAGCCGAACAAAAGTTATCCTAGGCTGAGGAGGAGCACCGCCGACAAATGGAGGAGCTTCAAAAAAGACATGAAGAAGTTTTGGCCCAAGCCAAAGCAGATGCTAAGGAGGCTGGTCGGTAGGAGGGCCTTGCCGAGGTGGAAAAAGTTAGGACTTTGCTGAAGAAGAGGGCTGCTCAAGCTCTCAAGCATAAGGTGGCAGCATCCGAGTCGGACTTCGACCTTGAAAGGGTGGCAAGCAAGGTTTTCACCAGTGCGGTTGAGCAGATTCTTCATATGAACCAAGGGCTCCGAATTCGGTATGTCGGCGCATCTACCGGGTTCGGAGTGGAAGATGGAAAGATGGTTGATTATGACAGGGGAGGGGCCGAGGTTGACCTGGACCAGCCTGAGGAGAATCTGCCCAACCCTTTGGTTGAGAAAATGGATGAGGAGTTCGACCCGAGCTTGGTTGTCCTTTCTGATGTCGAGGATGAAGCAGCGTAAGTCCCTTATGTTGGGCAGCTTGTGATTTGTCTATGTTCTTTTTTGTAACATGTTTGACAATGTTGGGTTGTATTTTTCTTTATTGTGTACAACATTTTATTTATATGCAAGTTCTTTCTAGTTCTTACTCTAACTTGTTGCATACGTACTATGTCCGAGGTTGGAGTTATGCAAGTCTTTTCTTTAACTTGTTGCACGAACGCGAGTTTTTCTTTACCAACTCGTTGCATGTGTATTCGTTCGACCTCGGATCCGAACTGCGATCAGTTAGGTGGTCATCAAAAAGGCTTTAAAAGAGAATGCAAGTGTTTGAGACTTGTCGCATATTGTAATTTTTATGCAAGTTTTTGTTTTAACTTGTTGCATATACATTATGTCCGAGGTCGTCTCTAATCAAGCTTTGTGTAAATGCGAGTTTTCATTGACTCGTTGCATGCTTCATTCATTTTGAAACCTGGGGTCTGAATTGCGATCAGTTAGATAACTTGGCTTAAAAATACAAGTGTTTGAAACTTGTTGTTTTTTAGATAACCAAGTAAAACTACTTTTGAGAATACAAGTCTTTTACCAACTTGTTGTATTCAGACCTGATCGGACCTAAAAAACTTGTGCCCAGGACATTGATGTTTAAAATCTAGTATAAATAACTCGGATAAACTCGGATGACTCAGTGAGTGCAGTAATCTTATAAGTTTTCCTCTGAATAAAGGTACTGTATATAAGTGCATACGGTAGGGAACTCGGATCTACCCGCCTTAGCCGAGGGGGGTGTCCTCGTCCCCAATGTAAAAGAGAATGCTGAGTGAAGCTATGTGGAAACATTTCACAGCAGTCTGTTCTTTATCGGGTGTCCCTTGTACACTGTGCATATGAGCCGATCTTATCTAGAAGACGTTGGCTGTGCATAGCGCCATGCAACATTTAGGTGGCTAGTGCTAAATGAGAAGCTAGTACGTACGTATATAAGATTGTGGCACTTGAGTATGAGCAAGTTTGTACTTTTCATTATGAGTACATTGCTTTTTGGAAAAGTGAATATCTCACAATGGGAATGTAAAAACATGAACAGAATCTAAAAGAAGCAAAATTTAAAATGAGCTTGAACTTGAATTTTTCAGATGAGGATGCTGATGACTGCCGATGATATCTGAGGTAAACCTATTTGAAACAGGTTCTCAGTGTTGTAAAGTCTTGGGAATCCTTGAGCTCGGTTCTTTCAGAAATTTCCCAGAGTATGTTTCCAGAACGCCTCTGTTGGGACTTCCCAATTTCGGGCTCATTTCCCGCTTCTCCGGTAGTTAAGACCGATGTCTGCTCCTCGGGGCGCGAGGTGATCAGACTCGGACAACCTAGGTTGTGTTGTTTTCTTGTCTTGGTCGGCTGGCTCTTCCATTGCTATCTTCCTCTGACCAGGAGCAACTTCTCGGATTTCTTCTGCTTTGTGATGGTCACCCGAGGTGAACTGGTAGGAGAGGCTGCCGAGATTGTTGGTAATGTTGCAAAGTGGAAGCTCTTTCATCTTGAGGCACCAGAGCTTGGGAATTTGAAAAGCTCGGCTTAAGAAATGGGCAAGGAGTTTACTTGGGCCCTCACTTCGGAGCTGTACCGAACGGAGGGCAGGGTTATTAACAGTTAGAGAAATGAGAAAATTCTCCTTTTTGGGGAAGGTTGGCATTTGTGATTACCGCCCATTCTTCATGAGGGAAGGACCTAAGGAAATCTTGTTCGAACTGAACCTCGGCCAATAAGACTCTTCCCTTGGACAATGTCGGATCGGTGAACTCTTTCTGCTTCTTTTTTACCTCCCGTAGGCTCGCATTGTAGCAGAGTCGGGCTTTCACCTGGTCAGCTTTGACCGTAACAACCTTGTCGTCTGATCTGACGAATTTCATAGCCAGGTGTACTGTTGAAACCACTGCCCCAAAAGCTTGTAGGCTTGTTCGTCCCAGTATTACATTATACGGGGAGTCAGAGTCAACCACTAAAAATTTGATGATCTCCGTTCGGGCCGAAGGTTGGTTGCCTAGGGTCACCGGGAGATGAATGGCTCCCAGGGGGCGGATTGCCTCACCTGTGAAGTTGATGAGATTGCCTTCGAACTGAACAAGGTCGGCGAACCTGAGCTTTAGCGCTTGAAAAGTATGAAGAAAAATAATATCGGTCGAGCTTCCTTGGTCGATGAAAACTCGGGCGACTTCCAAATTGCCGATTAACGCCGTTATCACCATTGGATCATTGTGATCTGGGATGACGTCTTCCATGTCTTGGTCAGAGAAAATGATAGGGATGTTCCTAGATGGTTTTTTGCCAACGGGCTTGTGATGGACAACGAGAACTTGGTTGATGTACCTTTTCCTCTCTGCCCTCCTTTCTCCGCCACCGGCGAAACCTCCCGAGATAGTTTCAACTTGGAAGTTTTCCGGTGACTTGTCTAGATCTTGTACCACAACCATGTTTACCCGCTGTGGTTCTTCTTCCTTCTTCTCAGGGGACGGGTCGGCTTTGGCTTTTCCCTTATCGTTGTCTGGGCTGCGAGACCTTCTTCGGCCCCGTCTTTCCACCGCTTCGCGCACATACTGCTGCAGTTTGCCCCTTCTCACCATATCCTCAATGACATCCCGAAGCCAAGTGCACTGATCGGTGTGGTGGCCGTACCCGTCATGGAAGTTGCAATAT
The DNA here is from genome assembly GCA_037953625.1 of Crotalaria pallida. Taxonomy (NCBI): domain Eukaryota; kingdom Viridiplantae; phylum Streptophyta; class Magnoliopsida; order Fabales; family Fabaceae; genus Crotalaria; species Crotalaria pallida. The sequence continues at coordinate 80,011,407 of CM075653.1, forward strand.
TTGGATTTATCCCTGACATAGTTTTGATTTCTGAGAAAAGGGGGGCGAGGTACACTCCTGAGTTCGGTCTGCATGGTCTCTCTCCAGACTTGAGACCTCGGGACCGTCAAGGGGGTGTAAGAATCATACTTAGTGATGTACGGACGTCGGCGATCCTCTTGCTGGCCGACTTGAGAGAGACCTCGGTCACCCTGGTCCGCTCTTCCTCCTCTTTCATCCCTGTTGCCGCGAGGTCGACCTCGGGGCAGGGCATTCTGCGTGGCGGTTTGAGCGTTTTCCATCCTACTTGACTGTCCTTTGTTGAATTCTTCAAGATTGATGTATTTGTTTGATCTCTGTCTCAGCTCGGCCATGTTCCTTGGTGGCTTTCCAATAAGTGAATCTTTGAACCCTCCTTCGGCCAATCCTTCGGTCAAAAGGAGGACCGCCACCTCGGGAGATAGATTGGGGACTGAGCTGGATTCGCTGTGAAACCTGTGCAAGTATGCACGTAAGGATTCATCTGGTTTCTACGTCACTATCGCTACCGTGTGGTCCGACCTGGGTTGTACACAGCTAGAAGTGTATCTGTTAAGGAAGACCCGCTTCATTTCTTCCCAGTTGTTGACAGAATTCTTGGGAAGTGTTGAGTACCATCGGAGGACTGGGGCCTGGAGGGTCATAGAGAAAGCTCGGCACTTGAGCCGATCTCCTCCACCATGAAAGTTCACAGCTCCCTCATAAGAAAGGACATGCTCCTGAGGGTCTGTGAGGCCATTGTATCTAGGAATATTGTTGGGCCCGAGGTACCCAGGTGGTGGTTCATAAGCCATAACGGCTGGTGTAAAAGGATGCCCAGGGTGGGACTCATCCGAATCAGGTTGTTGCTGGTCAGGGGATGGTGTAAGTTGTGTGACGGTTGTGTGTGGTGTTGCGAAGGTTTGTGGAGTCAGTGGAGGTTGTGGTGGAAGAGGTGGAGGGGGTGGTGGGGGGAACTCATTTGGGGCCGGAGCTTGAACAACAGCTCGTTCAGCCAAACGCTGCATAGAAACTTGTTGGAGATCTGCGATAGCTTTACCTTGCTGTTCTACAATTCTCATCTGCTGTCTCATCTAGGATAAGAGTTCAGCATCTCGAGAGAGCGTAGACTTTCGTGAGTGGGAACAGTGTGTTGTGCTTACCGAATGGGCACGTTCGTCGCGGTGGCGGTGCTGTTCAGTGTTGGTTTCTCCGAGCTCAGAGCGTAACTGTACGCGCCGACCTCCGCCGTGATGCTGTGTTGGATTTGTGGTGTCTCCAGTGTGGATGGTGTAAGGTCCACTGTGGGTATCGGTGAATTCTAGTGGTGGAGGTGGCGGTGGAGGAGGTGGAGGTGGTGGAGGGGGTGGTGGTGAGGACCTCGCTTCCCTATTGGCTTCGAGATGCAGGTGCAGGTCCTCAGTTGACGGCACCCTCCTTGGACGCCCCCTCCTTCTCCTCTGGACTGGTTGCTCCTCAGACATGGTAGAATTTCTGGGAATGAAGTTTATCTTCCCCACAGACGGCGCCAATGTGATGTCCTAGACGGTGAGGTTCTCCAAAGGTATAGGAGAAGACCTTCAAAGGAGCCTCTGTCTAGGGTTAATGGGTGATGTTTGGAGGGAGTCCTCTGGTGGCTAAGGGGAGAGCCAAGAAGCAACCCTAATCACTAGTGTGTGAGGGTGATAATTAGGGTTAGAGGACGTACCTGAGCCCCATGTAGTACGGAGCTACTTATAGGGGGAGTTGGTTGCCCTAATGGGCTTGCTTTAGGCCCAAGTAGGGCCAGCCTATACTGAGCTATGAGTGGATGATCTGTCCTTGTGGATAAGGTGATGAGCTGTCCTTGTGGATAAGATGGGAAGATGTCATCATGTCCTTGGTGTCGGACTTGGGAAGGTGTCGGCCTTGGGAAGGTGTCGGACTTGCGAAGGAGCACGAGGTCGGCCTGTATCTGGCGTCTGTTCGGCCGTTGAGCTTTGAGCTCGGCCGAGCGTTCAGAAGGCTTCCTGAAGGGTCCTTAGGTCTTGGGCAGTGGTTCTGAGGACCTCGGCTAGGCCGAGTCCACCACACTCTTTTGAGTAATACACTTCACATAAACATTCTTCAATAAAACACTTTTCATCAAACTTTTTGGAAAAACTTTTTGGGCTGCGCACTCTGATCCCTTGAGCACGATCAAAGAAACATTTCTATGACTTTATTCCTTAATAGTTTAAGACATTAGGGTGATCAGTCCCAATATTCAAACCATTAATAACAAAATCATCCCTTTCACATATAATCTTTCGCAAGAAAGACCATACGACAGGTCTTTAAGTTAGATGAACTTAAAGATAGGGTAATTATCACTATCAGACTCAGTTAGATAGTCAAGTTCTAGAAACATTTCCGTTGGGGAGACAAAGATTTATCCTATCCCGGTGGTTGTTAATTTCTCTAGCCATAACTGATCTTTCTATTTCTGTAGTGTCCACAGCTATTTATCACATCCAACTGTGATAAAGATTTTGATCACATAAAGATTGGAGTTGAACTTCCAACAGGATATTGATATTCTCAAATGATTAGATTAACGTAATGAAAACATTTAACTACGTTAACTCAGATTAAAGGAAGAGATAGGTTTGGGTTGTCTACGTCAGGACTACACTCAACTCTCGTCTCAGCCGATGAATTCTTCTCGTGCTGGATTCGTCCATTCCTTTCTCACCTTTTCCTTCAAGACATTTTGGTGAATAATACTCCAGCTTCCTACAATCGGAATTGACTATTCCCTTAAGTACATCACAATTAAACTCAAAGTGATGTGCCTCACAGTTTTCACCTTGAGATGGACAAATGTTTCCTTCCCTATTTCCTCCTTAGTCACTTTTCTTCAATCGAGGATTCCTTGACCTTGATATTTCCGTGGTTGATATTCTCCCATTTACTTTTCCTCTTTCTCCAGTTGAGCCTTTATTTCATCATCCTTTCTCTTATTCTGAACTCTGATACTTCTCGCATGGAATTCATGTGTTTTACCATAGTCCTCATATATGCTTACCATCATCGAGAAATTCCTTATTCCTTGATAGTTGATAGCTGACTTGGGTTCGAACATAATCTATTCTTGAAGTTCATGCCTTTGGATTTCTCATCTAGGTTGTACCAGAAAACATTTCCCCAAATCCCTTACTTCCATAATATATTTTCTAATATCCATAATCCCTGACTTTAATTTCAAAGATTAAATCTCATTCATTTCTTTCAACTCCTCATTTTCTGGTTGTAATTCACGAATCCGATTCAGGAATTCATTGGTCAATTGCAACATTCCTAATCTAAGACTAGATAGTTCCGCTTGCATTGCCAGACTTAGGTCTCTGAACTTCTCGATCAAAACAACCTCCTTGGCCATTATTGAGCTCATATGAATAGCCTTTCCGCTCAAAATGCTTGCAACTATGTTTGCTTTGTCAGGATGATAATGGAGCTCAAAGTCATAATCTTTTAGAAACTCCATCCATCGCCTTTGTCTCATATTCAACTCCTCTTCTTCTTATTGTCATTCACATTTTCGAACTCCAAACTTGTTCATGAATCACAACCTTCTTATCTTAATGCTTATCATCTCTTTTGCATCGTTCAGCTAAATCCTCTACCTTCCCCAATTGGAGTAGCTCCTTAATTTCAACTCTCGATTAGTCCATAAGTATTATAATTCAATCCTCTTAAATCAATTTCAATGATGAATCAAGGCATTAAGTTATTTTATCACATTAAATCCTTCCTTAAATTTTAGTTAGGTAATTGACATTGAGTTTGGATTGGAGGAAGATGTTTATTGATGCCAAAAGTTACTTCACAATTGACTTAAATTTTGATTTTAAACTTTCAGTTTCTAACCGGTTACAAGAAACTCTAACCGGTTATGAAGTATTGTTTTTAGAAATAAAACCAAAGAACTTTCAAAAACCATTTTCTTTCTATCGTCCAATCCAACTCAAAATAGGATTTAATCATACTCTAATACCTTGATTCCAACTGAATTCATCACTGAAATGATTTAAATCATAGTCTACTCACATTTTCCATAATTCCTCTTGGACTAATCCTATTATATTAGGGTATAATCCATCACTACCCCACCATAATTAAACAACATCCAATCATTTCATACAATCAGTTGATCTTTCCAAATCAACTTGGTCAGAGGCCATGCGATCTTAGAAAATCCTTCAATAATCCGATGGTAGTATCCAGCCAGCCCTAAGAACTTCTTACTTTAACCACAGTCTGAAGTTATTCACATTACCCCACTGAATTCACCTTCGCTGGATCCACCACAATTTCTTCTTTAAAGATCACATGCCTTGCGAACTTAACTTCGCTCAACCAAAACTCATCTTTGGTGAGCTTAGCACACAGCTACTCCTCCTTACAGGATTCTCAACACAATCCTAAGATGATCCTCATGCTCCTCCGGATTCTTAGAATAAACCACAAATGAATCCGAATATGGTCTAACGGACCAGTTCTTATAATCCATAAAAGAACAGGTGCATTAATCAATTCGAACGGCATTATTTCCTACTCATAATGTCCGTATCGAGATCAAAAATGCAGTCTTAAGTGTATCCCTATCCCGAATCCTAATTTTGGGTTACTCCAACCGCCAATCAATTTTAGAAAACACTTAGACTCCTTTCACTTGGTCCAACCATAACCATTTTAACAACTTCTCTACATGTTTCTTCCATTTAACCATTCCCGATGGTACCATATTACAAGGGTAGTAGAGATAAAATCAGTTTCAAGAATTAACTTGATTCCAAACTCTATCGCTTTACTCAAAGGTGAACCTAACATCATTTCTTACAACCAAAATTTCTTTAACCCCCTTTCTCCTTCACTGTTGCCCAAAAGCAACACATGGATCCATTGGATTCCAGATTCGAAGCTTGGTAATCCCAATACAGGGTTGTTCTATCATCATTATTCATGATCACATGATCTCTCGGCTTCCAAACCGCGTTTAAGATAAATTGTAATCATAACACAGGTAAATAGACAAAGTCTAATACCTTGGAAACAACTACAAAAAGATTTGTAGGAGCCTCTGCTTTGAGATAGCAGATTGGGTAAGGCATTGGGCAACTTTAATCAATACCTGTATCCATAAGGAACAAGTGAATGGATAGCTTTAGAGTTCAACAAACTCAACAAGGTGGATCTTTAAGAAGATAACTGCCTTGCACTCTGTCTGAGAAGTTGATTAACTATAACACTAGCGAGGGTAAATACTCTTCTCCAGAGTCAAGGACTTAACTACAACTCCTTCAAGATTTCCTTATCACTGGTTCTATGAGAACGAAATAAACCAACACTATGGTTTTGGGTTTACAACATGTCTAAAAAGAAGCATACAAATATCATACTTCTACTTAGACTACATAGAAAACTTCTTAATAACAGAATAAGCTACTTATCTAGAGCCATTACCCATAACCTTAGCTCTAGTTTGGAAGTATATGAAAGCACACTTCCCAGGAAACATTGCAGATATCGATGACCAGCGTATTGGACCACACACCCAAGGACCAAGAGTCAGGACCATTGCTCTGATACCATAAAAGTGTAACACTCCTTGTATATCATCTTACTTTATAAGAAAAATAGTACGTTTATGAATATTTGGACTTGTTATCGTTGGAAAAAGATCTGAAAATAAGAATTTTCCCTTCCCTTGAAAATTCCTTTTCACAAACACTTGATTAATAATGAAGTTGACTAACAAAATCAGAGTTTGCTGAAACATAGTAAAATAGTCATATTATACTCTCAAAATATATCAAGTGTAACAAGTCCATGGATACCAAATAAATATTATTATGAAACCAAATTCATCTTATGATACCTCTTTCAAAATGTGTATCATATAAATACTATTAAAACATAGATGTTATAGAGCTGGTCACTGGTCCTCTATCCAAACCTTTATCTGGCCGGATCCTCGATATCTGCACAACGGGTTCCCAACCCACACTTTCTACACTCTGCATGCACCTAAGGGACATCTCCCTTTACTGATTCTTGTGCAAGCTAGATGCACAATCAACACCTAATAAGGGCATGGGGGTTAGCTATACATATTCGCATAATAAAATGAGAATAACACTAACATCCGCAAGTCAACATGTAGCAAATCTTGATGCATATTCATATGAGCACACCCGGTTAATCATAATAATTCTTTCAATGCAGGTGGCATGATGCATGATTTCCTTCCACAACTGAGGCCTCTAACAAGTCCATCTTGGACGTCCATCCAATACACCGTTGTGTTCCCGGAACACTGACATTCGTTCCCAGAACGTATTGCCAAACCATACTTGGATAAATAAGCATTACTCCCAGAGTGTGAACCACGTTCCCATAACGTGTAGCAAACCATACTTGGAATAATAAGCATCACTCCCAGAGTGTGCATCACGTTCCCAGAACGCATACGTTCCCAGAACGCATAAAAACCAGGTCCCGGACACTGGCCACATTCCCGGAATGTGTCATCAAGTAGGTTGCATATCAATGTGTTCCCAGAACACTAACATACGTTCCCAGAACGTATATAACCAGGTCCCAAACACTGGCCACATTCCCAGAATGTGTCATCAAGTAGGTTACAAATTTGGTACTCCCGGAGTACCCTCCTCATATTCCCAGAATATGATAAACGTTCCTACCAAACAAACTTCCATTCTATATGAATGCACAATCATCAAGGTTGATTTTTATCTTTAATTCTATTATTATACCAATGTGTTCCTAGAACACTAACATACGTTCCCAGAACGTATCGCAAACCATACTTGGAATATAATCAAGCACCACTCCCAGAGTGTGCATCACGTTCCCAGAACGTATCAAAGAAACCATGTCCCAGACAATGGCCACATTCCCAGAATGTGTCATCAAGTAGGTTGCATCAGTTTGGTACTCCTAGAGTACAGGGTCATGTTCCCATTAATTCCATTATTATGACTTAGAAGACACAACTTCGGAATGATATCTTGAGGTATGGCTTTACTCATAAAATTCGCCTTTGAATTTAAATTTAACATATGCTCATAGACCTGGATTGAGAGAATTACTCATTGGTATTAACAAATCCTTACTCAAAAACATAACTTTTATTTTTAAGTTTCAGGTACTAACCGGTTACATCATCACCTAACCGGTTAGAATTACAGACCTGATTATAAAACCACTGATTTTCAAAGAATCTTTTCTTGAATACTCTACTCAATCCAATCCCAAGGCCTTAAGCATATCAGAATACCTCAATTTCAACATATAATATCATTCAAAAGATCTAAGTCATAATCCCATTTCATTTGTGCATAATTTCTTCTTGAAATTATCATTTGATATTAAGGTATTAACTCATCACCTCCAATCTAAACCAAACAGTGCTCAATCACATAGTTTTAGATTGGTCTTTGTATGAAATTCTAGCTTAAACTTGAGTACAAATGGTATGGACATTTATCCAATTTCAGAAATTCATTTTCTTTGAAAATTGACAGTCTCTAACCAGTTACAGATTTCGACTAACCGGTTAGATTAGGCAGAAAATACACTGAAAAGTGAGGTTTTGCATACCATTTTCTACCATACTCAAATTTAACCAATTTCATTCATAAATAGAGTTCACATACCTTAATACTAGTGTGTTCAACCACGAAAACATATCTATATTGCATGCATTCAATATGGATACTCAAATTGCACATAATTGCACATATTTCATAACTTAATGCATCAATTCACATAATAGCTAACTAAGTCATGAATCCAACATCAACATAGCTTGCATGCATCTAGATAACATTGCTCATAACAACAATTGAGCTCAGATTGGCCTCCAAGCCACTTAACCATTTTAACTTATGCCCTTTGAGTCTCTTGGTGACTCATCCTATATTCTACCACAATTTATTCTCATTCTAGCAAATAGTAAGCTTCCCCCTTACCTTAGGTTCGTGCTTGAACAAGATTTGAGCAGAGATTTGAGGTAGAACACCAACCACCCAAAGCTCCTCCTCAAACCAGAACCATTTTGACAGTGTAGATTGATCAAAGGATTTGGAACATGAAATGGACATGGAAATTAGGGAAAATGGTCATTATCAAAACCATGCAACATGAACTTTGAAAGGAAACCAAGTCTAGAACAAGAGAAAGCTTGAGCTTACCAAAATCGAAGCTCAAAGTCAGTTCCAGAAACCCAATACAGAACTGTGACAGTTTTGAATCTCCAACTTCATGAATCAATTTCTCCTAGCTCAGGAACTCTCAACTCACAAACCTTATCTCAATACAAAGCCCTTGATTCAAGCTTTGTAATGGTGTATCACTCATGTTCTAACTCTCAGAAACGAAGGAGAATTTCAGAGACGAATCTCAGAACCCTAAAAACAGAGTTTCAGCACTTCAATCAGAAAATCAACCCAAATTCATCAACAATTCGGGTTTATATAGAGAGATCAGGCTTGCATGCAAGGCGACACGCGTATCCCACTATGTATGAAGGCTGATTCGTGGCAAATCTTCGTTAATTCCAGTGATTACTCATCAAAATCCATTAACCTAGTTTCTGGGTTCATCGTGTAACCGGTTACAAAGCCCTTCTAACCGGTTACATACTGATAAAATTCAAAAATTAATAATTTAATTACTCTTTCTTCAAAAACCTTTTTAATATTGCAATTAGGTCCCAACCCAAGGACTAAATTACAATATTCACATTTTTGTACAAAATAACCATATAAAAATATATCTCATATTTTTATATATCAAAACACATAATGTACAAAACTAAAACCTTCAAAACTAATATAAATCAATTATAAAATAATTGTTATAATTAATTTCTTGGTTATTTGGGAGACGAAAATTAGGGGTGTTACAAATGGCACCACCGGAAATGGCAGAAATGAAAAAGCAGATAGAGGAATTGCTACAAAAGCAGATGATCAGGCCAAGTGTTTCACTTTGGGGAGCTCCATTACTGTTTGTAAAGAAGAAGGATGGAAGTATGAGGATGTGTGTGGACTACAGACAGTTTAATAAGGTCAGCATAAAGAATAAGTACCCTTTACCAAGGATTGATGACCTTATGGATCAAGTTAGGGGAGCTGCAGTATTTTCCAAGATTGATCTGAGATCGGGCTATCATCAGATCAGGATAAAGGAGGAAGATATACCCAAGACTGCATTTCGATCTCGATACGGTCATTATGAGTATGTTGTGATGCTGTTCGGATTGACTAATGCACCTGCTATTTCCATGGATTATATGAACCGGATCTTTAGACCATATTTGGATTTGTTTGTCGTGGTGTTTATAGATGATATCTTGGTCTATTCTAAGAGTCCGGAGGAGCATGAAGAACATCTCAGAATTGTGTTGAAAGTCCTAGAGGAGAAGCAGCTGTATGCCAAACTTACGAAATGTGAGTTTTGGTTGAATGAAGTAAAATTCCTTGGGCATGTAATCTCTAAAGAAGGAACTGCGGTGGATCCAGCAAAAGTAAGTTCAGTGCTAAGCTGGGAACAGCCTAAGACTGTGACTGAGGTGAGAAGTTTCTTAGGGCTGGCTGGATACTATCATCGGTTCATAGAAGGATTTTCCAAGATTGTGTTGCCTTTGACCAAGTTGACTCAGAAAGATCAACCGTTCGTGTGGGACGACGGGTGTGAAAGTAGTTTCCGAGAGTTAAAGGAAAGGCTAACATCGTCTCCTGTGTTAATCTTACCTGATCCTCACAAGAGCTTTGACGTATACTGTGATGCATCTAAGCAAGGACTGGGGAGTGTGTTGATGCAAGAAGGAAGAGTAGTGGCGTATGCATCACGACAGTTGAAGAATCATGAGGTGAATTACCCGACACACGATTTGGAATTGGCTGCAATCGTGTTTGCCTTAAAGATTTGGAGGCATCATCTCTATGGCACTAATTTCCAAGTATTTAGTGACCATAAGAGTTTGAAATATCTGTTTGATCAAAAAGAGTTGAACATGAGGCAAAGAAGGTGGATGGAGTTTTTGAAGGATTATGACTTTAAACTCCATTATCATCCGGGTAAAGCAAATGTGGTTGCGGATGCTTTGAGTCGGAAAGCAATCCACATGAGTGCGATGATGGTGAAGGAAGCAGCGTTAATCGAGGAATTCAGAGACTTGAGCTTGTTGACGCAAGTGGAACCATCAAGTATCAAGTTAGGAATGTTGCAGATTACAAATGAGTTCTTGCAAAGAATTCGGGAGTTGCAACAAGTAGATGAAGAGTTGACTGAAAAGATGAGATTGGGTTCGGAAGGGAAGGAACCTGATTTCAAGATTGGGTTGGATGGAATCCTTCGTTTCAGAACAAGGATTTGCATACCAAGAGATCAGGAAGTTAGGGGACTGATTCTTGATGAAGCACATAAGAGTCGGATGAGTATGCATCCTGGATCAACCAAAATGTATCAGGATCTAAAGAAAATGTTTTGGTGGTCTGGTTTGAAAAAGGATGTCGCGGAGTATGTGTCTTCATGTTTAATTTGCCAAAAAACTAAGGTAGAACACTAGAAACCAGGAGGACAGTTACAACCTTTAAGTATCCCTCGATGGAAGTGGGATAGTATCTCGATGGATTTTGTATCTGGTTTGCCAAGGACCACAGCAAATCATGATGCAATCTGGGTGATTGTGGATAGGTTGACTAAGTCGGCGCATTTTATTCAGATAAATATACGCTATCCTTTGAATAATCTTACCCAGATCTACATTAAGGAGGTAGTTCGTCTACACGGAGTGCCTTCGAGTATTGTGTCGGATAGAGATCCCAGATTTTCTTCGCAGTTCTTGAAGAGTCTGCATAATGCTCTGGGAACAAGGTTAAAATTTAGTTCTGTGTATCATCCACAGACGGATGGTCAGACGGAGAGAACTATTTAGTCTTTGGAAGATGTGTTAAGGGCTTGTGCACTTGAAGAGCAGGGAAGTTGGGATCAAGTGCTACCCCTTGCAGAATTCACATACAACAACAGTTACCATGAAAGCATCGGAATGGAACCATTTGAGGCTTTGTATGGAAGGAAGTGTCAGACCCCGCTATGCTGGTTTCAAGTGGGGGAGAACTTAATGGTTGGACCGGAATTGGTGCAGCAGACAACTGAGAAAATCAAGATGGTTCAGGCAAAGATGAAAGCGGCTCAGAGTCGGCAGAAGAGTTATGTTGATAGACGGAGAAAACCAATAGAGTTTTCGGAGGGCGACCATGTGTTCCTTCGGATAGTTCCGATGAAAGGGATCAGTAGAGCCTTGAGAACCCGAAAGCTTTCACCTAAGTGTATAGGTCCATACCAAATCCTTAAAAGAGTTGGTCCCGTTGCTTATCAAATAGCTTTACCACCCTCTCTGTCCAATTTGCACAATGTCTTTCATGTTTCTCAATTAAAGAAATATGTGCATGACCCATCGGTTGTTTTGAAAATTCAACCCGATGATCTAGCTTTGAAGGAGAACCTTACCTTTGAAGCCAGACCGGTCCGGATAGAAGATCGTGAAGTTAAGCAGCTCAGGGGAAAGGAGATGCCTTTAGTTAAGATTATATGGGAAAATGCTGACGTGGCTGAAGCTACATGGGAATTAGAGGAGAAGATGCGTCAAGAGTATCCGAAGTTGTTTATGTAAGCTAGAATTTCAGGGACGAAATTCCTTTTAAGTGGGGGAGTAGTGTAACACCTGTAACAGCCCGATTTTCGTAACTCAAAATAACTAACTTTTATTCATTTAGGTTGCAAAAATTAGGCCAATTTTTTTTTTGTCAACGTAACATTGAAAAGTCGTTGTGCTACTTCAACATCCTTTTGCTGAAAACCGAGTTGTTACTAAAACATTTATTTTCAGAAAACTTTCATTTTCATAAAAAGATTTGTTTCCAAATCATCATGATATTTCCCAAAAGACTACATTGTTTATTCATCCCAAAGTAGAGTATTCCACAATACAGAATTAAAACTTGGCTTAGTTACATAATTGGCACATTGCTTGGTAATCCTTGACTCAAAAACACAATTCACAAACTTAACCTAAACACTCTACTTTCGCTTCCTTCTGATGAAGACGTCCGGATGGAACTCTCCTTTCTTCTTACGCCCTTTCTTCTCTCCCGAAAATGCAATTATCTTTAGTGCTACTTTGCGGTTGTCACTCAGCTCCATCTTCAACTCCTCTTTAGTGATGATCTCCATACGATACTCCGTCTGCCCATTGAGATATCAGCAACCCCGATATGCCAACGAACAGGAGAGAGTAAGCGATCCGAACGACGCATCGTCGACGGTGTGGAATTACGATAGGCAAGATAGAAGGACCATACAAACACACAATATAATATACAAGCACACAACAACCAAACATATTATTGACATCATTATCATTATTATCTTATATTACTAGCATTATTGTTGTCCTTTTTCATTTCTTTCTTACTTCCACATCTTATGAACATTCTTTCCTTTTCTCATTCATTTCCATTTCATCACTATATTTTCCTTTCCTCCAGTCTTATCAATTCATCACCTCTGGTGATTGGGGAATGTTAAAATATCCTCAAAGTATTCATTTCGATCTCGGCTATCACTCACGTCTACATCTCCTCGGTCATCCACCCAACTTAATCGGAAGCAAACAGGAGTACAGGACCTTTACCGTGCGGGCACGACAGCTGTCTCACAACAAATGGTCCCAGACCAGGAGGACTCAGCCTCAATCAATAATCATATCAATTCATATACATGGCACACTGTCTCACTACAGTGGCAAACAAGATGCCCCACTCCAGTCCCTCTCACTGTTATAGATTTGCAATCTAGGGGGCGACAGTATATTTCTAGTGGGCCCGCAGAACTTACCACGGCATTAGACCCAGTCCCCACCATGTTAGTGCGCCACATGTGGAGTTCGTTCTGCCTAGAAATATACTCTAGACTTCTTGACGTTTTACCGTCATCGTCCTCCCCTAATGCAATCTCCTCCTAAGTATCCGCAGATACTTATGGTTTCTTCCTCTCCACTACTTCGCACTCTCATACCTCACCGCGTATGTCTTTTAAAGTCTTTTATCTTTTACTTAACCTAAGGTCGGCCCGTCCTTCGTGCAACCCTTCAACGAGTCCCGACCACTAACTTGGCACAATCTTTCTCTCATCATTTCTCACATAGCACAGAGCTGGGATCACATCAATGAATTCTCAACCGGGATCTCATTCACCAAGTACATTTCACCATCTCTCTTAACAATTTCATTCCGCAATCGTTTCTCAAAACAATCTTGCAAAAATATCATTGCTCAAAATCTCCTTTCACAGACTTCCACAAAATATTGTTCTCACAAACTTTTTCATAAAATGTCATTTCATGAAACTTTCTCAAAAATCTGGTTCCACCTCTTCTGAAAATTTCCTTTCAAAACTTCTCGAAAAATCTTTTTCTCAAGTTTCTAAAAATCTCTTTTCAAAAATGATGTTTATTAAAAACAAGGTTTTCCAAACATTTTTCCAAAAAATAAGATTTCATAAAATCCTTTTAAAAATGAGGTTTCGTGTAAAATAACATTTCACAAACCTTTTCCCAAAAATCTCCTTTCAAAAATACACTTTCACAAATCTCATCAAAAATTTCTTTTCGAAAACCTTTTTCAAAAATCCATTTTTGCTGAGCGCTAATGGAGGAGCAAGCTCAACTCAACACTAGTCCCAGACTAAAACCAAAAACAAAGGAGCCCAGCTCCACTTAATTCACACCTCATATCAACATCACTCTTTCCAGCTCTGGCTCGTTCTCATCATTATCCTCAATTTCATTCCCCAATTCTCAACTCTTTCTTTCCTTTCCAGCACATATCTTATTTCCAATCATTAGATCTTTCTCAGTGTGTCTTTACTTTCAATTTCATTACTTTCTCAACTTATTCCTTTCGTTTTCATTTCTCATTCAGGATGTGTCTATCAGCATATTACTCATTTAATTTAACAACAATAAATATCATCAGGCATAATGAAATAAAAACATAAAAGCATGCTATCAATCACACACTCATCACACAACAATATTGTGGCCTTCGTCACCTTCGTATAAGTGGCCACACAATCAAACAATTGCCACTTATACTACTGACTCTAACCACTTAGTTCCGATCTTTGAGATGATACGGAACGTCCTAATATATCACCTAACTACCACGGTGTCTTAGGAAAGCTTCTCTCTCACCTGAGGTCCAGCTATTAAGTGTGTATCGTCACCTCGGATCCTTTCTGTTGCCGGCTGCCCCAATCCCTCTTCTTTCAAATTCCTCGTACTAAATAAAATACGCTTACGTTATTAACTTATATTATGAAAATCTTTTTCATAACTTAGACACCTCTCATTCCTCATCAAAAACATAAAACACACCTTTTTCTTTCAAACAACTCGGATGTTTATAACACTTTAAGTACTTTCAAAAATCATTTGAAAACATTATGAAAAGTTATTTAAACTATTTAGTTTGGGTGCTGGTCCGTTTTGGACAACACCTTAAACACGTTTGAAAACACCGAAAAATGCATCGTTTTTGATCCGGGTTTTCTTAAATTAATTATTACTTGAAAACTTTATTTTAAATCATTTGAACATATTTTCAAAGTTCAGAAACAATTTTAAATAATTCTGGACAGCAAGGAATTATTTTATAAAAATCACTTTGATAAACTCCGAAAACATTTAAAAACACTTTCCACTTTAAATAATTCTTTAATTCAAAATTAATACTTCACCAAGCATATAACCAATTAAATCAACATCAAAGCAAGTATGCAACTTCACAAATAGTTCATAACACAAACACTTAGGCATACATAAATTCACAACCACATTGGACCAAAGATTTAAACCAAGCACAATTATTTTGTTTACTTTAAACAACTCCATTCCTTTCAAAAATCATCATGTGCATTTTATTTCATGCAATTAAACTCCCTAAATTTATTTACTCTATATAGCCGAATGACATCAAAGGAAACAATTCAAAGATCACAAATTTAAAACACATAAATCAACTTAGTTTATTTCAAGCACTTAAATTCTATTTTTTTTCATGCAACAAAATTATTTACTCTTTCTGTTACTCTCAACCGAATGCACACATACACACATACATATATTCATTTAAACACCACACTTTCTCCCAACCAATTAGTTCATTTATTCCCTTTATCCTTCCTTAAAACACAATCATCTTCCCAAAACGAAGCACAATCTTTTCTTAAACTTGAAATCCTTCAAAAAAATCATTTGAAGGACTCATATTAAAATAAATAGAATAATTAGTTTATGTGGCTGTATGGAAAAAGTCCAGCCACCTTTTCACTTTGTAAAACATTGAAAATCAATAATTTTCATTCCAACTTGTGATATATCTAATAGTATTTGAAATCCACACTTTTCATAAATCAAAAACACTCTTTAAATTTAAAAACCTTGAAATAAAATCTTGGACAGCAAAGAACTAAAAATCAAACCATGAAAATACTTAAAAAAATGATTAAATACATTTATTTATTTTCCTTTATGAAAACCGAATTGAACAAAACCAAAACAACGCAATTTAAATAATTTTTTCTCCTCAAAATAAAAACACAAAACATGATCATTTTAATAAGTCAATCTCATGCAAAAGGAATCTAGCCTATTAAATCTAGTGTAGGCCGAATCATCATCATAGGAAAAGAAAAGTCTTTGATGCACTTTTTCTTCATGCAAAAACCTTAAAATACTAAATCAAAAACATGCATTTCAAACGCATGGTGTTAGAAAAATACCACTCCCTTTTTCTTCCCAAAACCGTGACCCATTAGTCACTTAAAAATAAATTTTCATTTTTATTTTCTTTTGCATGCACTTTAAAAATCATTTGAAGTAAAAGAGAATCACATGCAAAAGCCTTTTTATGAAAAACAATCATGATCTTCTTGTTTTAAAGCTTGATCGAAAAACATATCAAAAAATCAAGAGGAAAACTTAAATCTTTAACTTTCAAACACACATAGACTTAGATCAAGGCAAAACCATTTTGAAAAAGTTGTTTTCCTTTGTTTCTCATCAAAACCGTGACATGCAAACCAAGAAGCAAAACTTTTTGAGTAAAAGAGTCACATGCAAGACTTCAAGATTAAGGTAAGAATCAAATCTTTTTCAAGATCAAAACAATAGATCAAAGTCCTTTTTGAAAAGAAAACCAAAGATCAAAGCTTTATAAAAATCCAAGTAAAAATCAAAGCACTTAATCCACTTAGATCATCTTTAACAAGCATCAAATTAACATGCATGAACTCAAAACAAAATAAAAATCATCATAACCTAAGTTTCTAGACATGGCCGAATGGTAGAGTCCATGGTTCAAGGTTCTACAAGTTGGTTTGGTTCTTGAAACTCAAGATCAAAGCTAAATAGGTACTTACAAACATAGATCTTCAAGAAAATTAGACATGCAACAACAATTAACTTTACAAGACTTGGGAAATTAAGAACTATTCTAACACTCTATGATCTTCAAATAAACAAAGAAAAAAGAAGATCTTCAACCACCTTCACTTTATCTTCAAGGTTTCCTAAAGCTTTTGGGTTTGATCTCCTTCTTCTCCTCTCTTTAAGCTCACGGTTTCTCTCTCCCTCTCTCTATGTTTCTCTCTAAGAGCTTAAGGAGAACTCTTAGGAAAGTGTTTGGAAAGTGAATGGAAATGAGAGAAATGAATGGGAAGTGGAAATGAAGAAGTGAAGTGGCTCACACTTCACCCATTCGGCTTTCTATAGACAAGGGCAAAGGCATGGACTTTTCCCTTTTTGCCCTTAATCAATTCGGCTAAGGTGCAAGTGAGAGGGGTAATTTTGGCAACTCAAAGAGTTGCATGGGTGGAGGTTATCAAAATTAGGGGGACAATGAGGAGTAGATTAAGGAACTAGGTCTCCTAAGTTTAGTTACTTTTTGGCTAATGGTTAGGACTTAGTTACTAACTTAGTTACTTAGGGTCCTTAGCCTAGTCCATGACTTCTTGTCCAAGAAAATAAATCCCTAGCCCTCATTCATGCATGCATACACGTAGAACACAACACACTCTCACACGTATCACACACATCAACACTTATGCATGTATTATCTTTTCATTTCTTAATCAATTCTATTTTAGAGCATATAATCACCACTTCACACACTAATCCAAATATTTCAAGGAATCATACTCACACACAATTAAATCGAAATAATTCTTATTCATCATGAAACGACTTACACAAAATCACATTTCCTTTATAAAAACACCAAGCACATATATTTTTTTCCAAAAACTTATTTTCTAAACTTTTAACATTGCTTAAAGAAATCCTTTCTTTAAAATCACTCATTACTTTAAAAACGTGAATTAGAAAATTTATTTAAGACAATATTCTTTCAAAAATGCTTTTCTCTAAAATAACTTTCTTTAGTATTTTAAATTAATACGAGGAATTTGCGGGGTGTTACAACACCCCTAATTTTCGTCTCCCGAATAATAAGGAAATTAATAATAAAGTTTTATTATTAACTTATATAAATTTTCCAGGTTTATATTTTGTATTTAAATTAGCCTTGAAATATAAAAATAGGTGAAAATATTTTTATATGGCAAATAAATGCAAAAATTGTAGATATTGCATTTTAGTCCTTGGTTTAGGACTTAAATGTAATATTGAAAAGGTTCTTGGAGGGAAAGATTTAAAAAGTATTAATTTTAAATTTTGTACTGACCTAACCGGTTAGTAATGCCCCGTAACCGGTTAGACGATGAACCCAGAAACTGGGTTAGTGCGTTTTGATAAGTAATCACTTGATTAATCCATGGAATCGCCACGAAAACAGCTCTAATCTAGTGGATAACACGCGTCATCGTGCATGTTACTCCAATTTGTCTATAAAATGCTATATTTCTGAGGATTTGGGGTTGATTTCTGCATTTGGTGTTGATGAGAGGCTGTTAGGGTTTCAAACTCGTCCAGAGTAATTCCTCTTCTTCTCTGAGTGATAGAGAGCGAGTGATACACTTCTGGAAAGCTTGAATCAAGGTCTTTCCATTGATATAAACATTGTAAGCCAAGAGTGTGTGTGGAAGGAGAAATTGATCTGGGAAGTGAAGTTGGGAAAGCTGGATTCTGCTTTCTTCTTGTTCCTGGAAGCTGAGTTTGAGTCTGGATTGTGGTAAGCTCATGTAACTTTTAAGCCTCAAAACACTTTGATTCTTTAGTGCATGTTACCTAGAGTAAGTTCTAATTGTTTTCCCCAATTTCTTTGGTCAATTTCTATGTCAAATTCTTTGGTCTTGAACCCTGTTGCTGAAAAACGTAGCTGAGGGCAGAACATAGGATTGTTGGGGAGTTTGTGGATTTTCTTCAAGTATCAGTGCTTATACTCATCAAACACAACTTTGAGGTATGGGAGAAGTTTACCTTATACTAGATTGAGACTAAAATCAAGTGATTTAGGATTTGAGTCAACAAAGACTCAAAAGGGCATTATGTGTTTAAGGTTAAAAGGCTTGGAGGCCAATCTTTAGCTCAATTCTGTTTTGAGCAATTTTGTTCTGATGCATGCAAGTGATTTTGATGCTTGAATCATAATCTAAATGTTTATTATGAGTTTTGTGGTATTAAATTGTGTTTATGTGGGTTTTTATGCAATTTGATGCTATAAACTTAATGCATGCAAATGGAATTTTGTTGATGTGGTTAAACCTGTACATATTAAGGTATATGAACTTTGTTGAGAGTTGAAATTGGTTAGATTTGAGCAATGAAAAGAATGGTATGCAAAACCTCATTTTTCAGTGTGCAGACTGCATAACCTAACCGGTTATTCGATATTTGTAACCGGTTAGATACTGTAATTTTTCAAAGAAAATGAATTTCTGAAACTGGTCTGGTATTCATACCATTTTTGCTCCAATCTAGACTCTAATTTCACTTGGAATTAATCTGGAAAACAGGTGATCAAATACTGTTTGTTCAGATTAAATTTGAGGAATTGATACCTTAACATTTTGAAATAATTTCAAGAGGAAATTATGCTCCATTGAGAATGAATTGTGATTTAAACTTTGAATGATTAATTTAGTGAAATTGAGGTATAAAACAATTCTGAAACTTTGTTTATGGATTGGGTAGAGAATTCAAGAAAAGGGTTTTCTGAATTACAATGGGTAATAAGTTCAGGTCTGTAATTCTAACCGGTTAGCCTGAGACTGTAACCGGTTAGTACCTGAAACTGGAAAAAATAAAAGTTAAGTCTTTTAAGTAAAAGGTGAATATCATTGGTTAAGTTTTTCCCAATCTAAGCCTAATGGCATGTATTTGAATTGATTCAAGAGTGAATTTTTGTGCCAAAGGTTATACCTCAAATTAATCATTCAAAAGAGAAATTGAAATATTTCTAAATCACAGTAATTAAAGTAAAGATAAAACCAACCTTAATAATTGTGCATTCATGCATAGAGAATGGAAGAATGGTTGGTAGGAACGTTTATCATATTCTGGGAATATGAGGAGGGTACTGCAGGAGTACCAAACTGTAACCTACTTGATGACACATTCTGGGAATGTGGCCAGTGTCTGGGACATGGTTTTTTTTATGCGTTCTGGGAACGTGATGCACACTCTGGGAGTGATGCTTAATTATCCAAGTATGGTTTGGCATTACGTTCCGGGAACGAATGTCAGTGTTCCGGGAACACAACGGTGTATTGGATGGACGTCCAAGATGGAGTTTTGTTAGAGGCCTCAGTTGTGGATAGAAATCATGCATCATGCCACTTGCATTATAAGAGATATAATGTTGAAAATTGGTATGCTCATATGTACTTGCATTATTGTCTGTCCATGACATACTTGTGTTTGTAATTTTAGTCTTTATTGATTATGTATATGTGTATACTTACTCCCTATGCCCTGTTTAGGTGATGGCCAAATACCTAGCCTGCATCGAGATACGCCCTATGTAACATCCCGCATTTTCTGGACTCAAATAAATTAATAAGATTTTATTTAAAATGAATTTTTTAGAATTTAAGAAAGATTTTCAAATAAATGTTTTAGCAAATGATTTTTTTTATTTATGAAGTTTGATTTCATGAAAGCTAAGCTATGATTTTTCTTAAAGAAATGAATTTTCTTTTTATCAAAATGATTTGAGGTTTTAATAAATGATCTCTTTTTGAAAGTCTTTGAATTATGTGAAAATATGATTTTATTTCAAAGTTAGGCTTATTTTGTAATTAATTGATAAGGTGGATTGATTTTCTTAAAAGCTCGTATTTTTTTTAGAATTTTTGGATTTGTAAATGTGTGTTTTTGTGTAATAAATTATGTATGGAATTTAATTAGTGAATTTAAATAAATGAATTCATGAATTATGTGAATGTGAGTGTATGTATGAGGTATGTATATGTGTGCCGTATGCTTTGAGAGGAAACATGATATCCTAAAGTGTTATGTGCATGATTAAATAGGTGCATTATTCTATGATTCCATGCTATGTGTTTATCATGATAACATGAAATGAAATTATATATGTGTTAAGTGCATGCATTATTCCATGATTTAATTCTGTGTGTTGTTATGACAACATGAAAAGAAATTGTATGTGCATGTGTGTGTATGTTCGGCCGAGTGTAGGAATAAGGGAACCAAGTAGAAGCTTATTTTCTTGGCCATTAAGAAAGTAGGAAATTAAATAGAAATTAAGTAGGAAACTAGGGTGTGTGACTCATGATGCCTAGGTGAGACTTTCTTCAACCTTGTCTCCTTTGTGATATGACCCCTCCCATGCAAGTTTTTTAGTGGACCGAATTGCCCATGAACCAAGCCCTTGAACCGAGGCTAGAAGAGGAAATTTACCCACCCTTGTTTTGCCCTTATAACCGTATGAGTGTGTGGGTGTTAGCTAGTTCATTCTCATTTCTTCACCAACATAAACACTTAGTTTCAAGAGTACATCAAACTCTTGAGACTTAGAGAGAAAAGAACGTGAGGCCGTGAGGGAGAAGAGTGAAAACTCTAAGTTCTTGACCCATACTTCTTTAATTTCTTTCTCAACCACATTCTTCTTCAAGGATTAAAAGGAGAAAACCGCCCATCAACCCTAGAAAAGAGGAGGCCGAAGCAAAACCCTAGGAGGAGAAGAGGAGAATTTGAAGATTTTAGTTTTAAGTTTTGTTTAAGGTAGTTATTTAAGAGAGTTTAGTGTAGTGGTTTTGGTTGCAAAGGACTTTATTATGGACTTTGTTTAAGTTGAATTTTTGTGATGCATGTGTTTATTTTCTTGTGATCTTGAAGTTTAAATGCCTTGCATGTTATTTTTATGACTTGATCTTGAATATTTGGGCTTGGATGTTTTAGTCTTTAACATGTTCTTCACGGTTTTGCCTAGTACTATAGTTTAAGCTTATGCTTTTGCCTTGATCTTCTTTTGCATGTCTTGATCTATGATTGATCTTTGAGAAAACATGAAGTTTGAGTTTGTATGTTTGTTTTGAGTGCAAGTCTTGATTTTCCTTGTATGCATGTCACGGTTTTCAAAAGAAAATAAACTCAACAAGCTTTAAAAATAATTTTATGTAAAAAGAGTTTGAATCAAGATTTTGTGTGTATGATGATGATGATTCGGTTGATAGCTTGAGAAATAAAATGATGCTTTAAAAGTGTTGTATGATTTGATCTTTGCATGGGAAGTAGAATTTAGAAATTTTGCCTTTTTGCATGTCATCATTCGGTCAAGACTAGGGAGAACAGGAAACCATGCTAGATTTTCATTTCATCTACATGCATGTTGAAATTTGTCCCATCTAGAGATTTTAAGTGCATGTATGAATTTTCTTAGAGGTTAAAGATCTTGACATGATTCTTGATGATATTATGACTTGATTAGAACTTGTTGAATTTCTTGTGAAGCTCACGGTTTTGTGTTGGTAAATGTTTAAGTTAGTTCGTTTCATTTTGCATGTGTGTTTTATTGTTAGGATTAGGGATTTCTAAACCTATGGGACTTAAATCTTTTGATTTCAAACTTAAAAGTAAATTTTTCATGATCCCATTCGGTTTAGGAACAAATCTTAAGCCCTTTTATTTTCTTTTGTAATATTGTTTGAATTAGCTTGAATAAATGGAAGTTGATTTGATAAATGTTTGTATTGAGTGATTTTCCTTATATTCCATTCGGTCTTGGTATGCAAATAAAAGAAATAAATTGATTTTTCCTTTGCATGATTGATGCTAACATTTTTCCAAGTTAGTGTGTTCCTTAATCATTGTTAGATTGTGATGTTTAAAAGTAGGATGATGTGTTTGTCATATGTGCATGTGTTAGCAATCATTAAATTTGAATATAAACTTTGCCTCATATAGGATGTAGATTCGGCCATGCATAGAAATTAGGTGTATGTGTTTGATTTTTGTTTTATGTGCATGAATGATGAATGGTTTGTGATATTATATTTGTTTATGTGTGTGTTTGAATGATTTAAATGTTTAATAATTTAATTCTTGTATTATTTTCTTTTGATTCGGTTTTAAAGAAAATAAAGTGAACCAAATGATTTGATTAATTGAAAAGCATTGCTTTGAAAAGATTTTTCAATTGATTTCTGAAGTTCATGGTTTTTAATTTAACAAATGATTTTTTTTATAAGAAAATCTTAAGATAAATGTGGCCTTTTAAAGAGCCAAGGAATTATTGATGTTTTCAAACAAATGTTTTTACTAGATCATGAATTAAAACCAAAGTTATTTTCAAATAAGAAGTATTGGTAGTGATGTCTCGTTTTTTTAAAATGAATTTTTGTAAGAACGATTTTTAATAAGAAAGAATTATTTGAGTTCCAGTAACAATCGGGAAGCAGTTACGAACGTCACGACGGGAACCAAGGAGCGTACCGTGTGAACTATCGTCAGTCGAGGTGAGAGAGAAGTTTCCCCAAAACACCGTGGTATTTAGGTAACATATTAAGTGTTTCGACCATCTCAAAAGTCGAAACTTAGTGGTCCTAAGTCGGTAAGGTTAGGTACTAAGTTTATTTAATTATGTCTAAATGTTAGTATGTTATTTATTTGTTTATTTATGATTATGCCTGATAAGATCTGATCTGTTGTGGATCATAATAGTGCTGCGAATAATAATGATTGATAAGAATATAAAAGATATGCAAGATAAAGTAAGAGAAAGATATAAGACTAAGAGATGAAAGCGATGAGTTGAGCCAGAGCTTGGGGAACATTGATGATAGGAATGCTTTCTGAAGTCGAGCCATGGGGGAAAGGAAATGTAAGTGTGGAAAGAATGATGTGATTTGAGCGGA
This sequence comes from Crotalaria pallida, assembly GCA_037953625.1. NCBI lineage: Eukaryota > Viridiplantae > Streptophyta > Magnoliopsida > Fabales > Fabaceae > Crotalaria > Crotalaria pallida. The sequence continues at coordinate 80,034,852 of CM075653.1, forward strand.
GCTGGGCTCCTTTGTTTTTGGTTTTAGTCTGGGACTAGTGTTGAGTTGAGCTTGCTCCTCCATTAGCGCTCAGCAAAAATGTTATTTTTGAAAAAGTGATTTTTGAAAAGAAATTTTTGAAAGGATTTTTGTGAAACCTCATTTTCGAAAAAGTTTGTAAAAACCCTATTTTGAAAAGGATTTGTGAAAACGCGATTCTTGAAAAGAAGTTGTGAAACATTGTTTTGAAAGAATTTATGAAATACTATTTTGGAAAGGATTGGTGAAATATTATTTTTGAAAATACTTGTGAAACCTTATTTTTGGAAGAAGTTATGAAACATTATTTTTGAAAAAGGATGGTGAAATGTTAAGTTTGAAAAGAGTTTATAAAACTTTATTTTGGAAAATATTTGTGAAAATATTATTTTTGGAAAAAGGATTTTGGAAACATTATTTTTGGAAAAGATTTTGGTGAAACATCAATTTTTGAAAACCTTTGTGAAATCTTATTTCGAAAAGAGTTTGATACATGACTTTGAAGGAATAATGAAAAATATTTTGAGAAAGCTGTAAGAAGGAGAAATGAGGTGTGGACTTGTCAAGGAAAACCCCTGCTCTGTGCTAAGTTGAGAGAAGAGATGTCTGAGAGGATTAGTGGTCGGGACTCGTTGAAGGGATGCACTAAGAATGAGCAGACCAATAGGATTAAGCTTTTAATTAAAGCATTAAAAGACTTTTAAAAGACATATATTAACGCGGTGAGTTATGAGAGCTAACCCGAAGTAGTGGAGAGGAAGGAACCATAAGTATCTGCGGATACTTAGGAGGAGATTGCATTAGGGGAGGACGATGATGGTGAAACGTCAAGAAGTCAAGAGTACGTTCTAGGCGGAACGAATTCCACATGTGGCGTACGAACGTGGTAGGGACTGGGTCCAATGCCGTGGTGAATTCTGCTTTGCAAACTAGAATTAGTACTGTCGCCCCCTAGATTGCAAATCTAGAACAGTGAGAGGGACTGGAGTGGGGCATCTTGATTGCCATGGTGAGACAGTGTGCCTTGAATATATTTATGAATTGATATGATTTGATTGAGGCTGTAGTCCTCCTGGTCTGGGACCATTTGTTGTGAGACAGCTGTCGTGCCCGCACGGTAAAGGTCCTGTACTCCTGTTTGCTTCCGACTAGGTTGGATGGATGACCGAGGAGATGTAGACATGTGTGCTAACTTGAGAGCGTTTTTCCTCAGTGATGACTTAAAACCCCCTCATCATTGATGGATGCGAATTCATAAAATTTAAATAAGAAAAGGAAGAATTATATATATATATATACAAGTGTGTTTGAGAATAATCCTTGTGTGTAAGTATGGAAAAGAGGATGAGCTTATATGGAGGTGGAATCAAAGTTGCGCAGCAGAAGCGATTATGGAATGTATTGAGGATAGACCTAAGTTGTTGAGAAAGGAAAGTAATGGAGTAGAGTAAGTGTTTGTATGTTATTGTTTTATTTATTGTTTGTTTGTTTGTCTTATGTGTCCTTAATATCTTACCTATCGTAATTCCACACTGTTGGCATCACATGTCTGGGAATACTTACTCTCTCAAATTCTTCTGTCTGTGTCTATGTATCTGTCCCTATGTTGTCAACCTTTAGTTCATGGATCCGGTTAAGTTTACGTTCGACATCCGAGACGAAGGTAGATGGGAAGTGAACTACCGAGGTTGGGAATGGCGTGGAATTACCGAGGTTCGCATTTTCGATTCCCAATCATACCCTTCAAGGAACGGCGCCCGATACTCGCACTTGTCGCTTTGTGCTTTCGGATCTACAGACCGGTGGACCGGCGGACTATCATGGTGGGCATCCGATGCCTTTACCAGCAAGGATTGACCCGGAGGCTGAAGAGCTGGAGGAACTGGACGAAGCTTTGAACGATCTTCCGGACGAGGCATTCGAGGCCATGGAAGAGAGTGAACCCGAGGAAGACCCAGAGAAGGACATTGACGAGGAATTTCCAGATGCAGATGTGATTGAAATCGACCCGAGCGAGGCACCTCCCGTAGATCCATCGACGTCAGCTTAGTGAGCCCGTTGGTAGTTTCTTTATCTTAGTCGAAGTATTATATTTCCTTGTATTCACTCAGCTAACCAGTTGTGGTATCCTGATGTAATCCCCGAACTTATCTTAATGATTGTTATATTTAAGTTGGGCACCACTGATCTCTCTTGTGAAAAGAAATGGGCCATGATAATTAAGTTGAGAAGAACCAAGTTGCAAAGTGCGGTGTCGTGTGACACTTCGGTTTGGAACTTGAAACTTAGTATGTGTGTGAGAACACTATTTTTAATTACGAAAGAGATTCGGAAACTTAATGGTTCTCATACTCATACTACTCAACATTGCTACGTGTTTATAAAAAAAAACTGGCCCATATTTTATGGCAATTTTATGAGAAAATGAAATGTGTTTTCAAGTTGCCAAATCAGGGTGTTACAGAAGTGGTATCAGAGCAATGGTTAGCTTTGAGTAGTGAATACATGGGATGTATAATTCATAGTGCGTCTTGTGCGTTAGACTAGGACGATTAGAGATAGAGGCGTCGAGAGTGTGCGAATGATCGTTTGGATGCACCGAGATGTGCAGTAGAACCCGCGACTCAGAACCGTAGTGAAGCCTATTCTTCTTATTTGAACTTACCTTCTTTGTTGGAAACATTTGCTTGTTGTGAACCCTTTTGTTCAGAACAGCCCTTGAATTCTTGACCCCATTTAAACTCTGAGACTACTTCATGTTGTTTGTTACATATACAGACCTTTGATGTGACTTTGTGCCCTTTTGACTTAATTAAACCCAATTCGTGAAATTCAATTTGCAAACTTTCCCTATTATCAATCCTTTTGATTCCCAAAACTTTGGTGATGACTTATGCCAGTCAAGTAGCTATCCCTGAACTAGGAATGGATTGTGAGGAGCTATTAAGGAAAATTAGCGGTATTTGAGGAAATAAAATACTAGAATACATGGAAAAAGGGGATGTATTGGTCATGGTGTAGAGTAAGGATGTCTTAGAGTCTTAGGTAAGATGAAGGATTGTATGAGTCGGTTGGAATTAAGTGTGAATTAGGGTAGTTTGCCTAAATTTTTGGTCTAGATGGTGTTGAGGTAATAGGAAATACAAGGAAGTCGGAGGAAGAGTTAGTAGTCATAGAGTTGGAATTGGAGGAAGGGTGAACGATGTGATGCGAATTGTTGTTAATAGTGGGGAATTGGGTAGGTGAAGCGACGGATTTTACAATTTGAACCCCTAAGTATTGATCAAGTTAGGGTGAGTGATGAGAGTGTGTGGTCTTGGTCAAAAAAGGTGACAGTGAAATGTGGATTAGAGTAGTCCCAATAGGAGTAAAGATTTTTTTTGTTAGCCGGATAATCCTAGGATTGAAGGAGATTCGACGGATTTAGATATTAAGGTGAAACCTGAAGGATGGAAAAAGGAGTTAGGATGTTTAAGTTGTGATGATCAGTAAGTGATAGGAGGAGTGAAGTGATGCATAGGTTTCTTGGGGATTAGTGGTCGCCTGGAGAAAGAAAGGACTAGTCATGAATAAGATGAAGTTATAAGGATGAATGTCTAGTGGAATCTAAGGTAATGAAAGGGATTGAGAGTTTATTGGAGTTGGGTTATGTCTGTAGTTGAAGTATGCAATGGTAAGAGTTCTTAAAGTTGGTGAGTAGATAGAGACTTGAGGATTTGAGGTGACTGATTAGGCTGGAAATTGCTAGAAAAGGGTAAGCTGAGAACGTAATCGTGGTGATAGCGTTTTGTTCGGATTGGCATAAGCATTACATTCTTTCCTTTCGAGTTGCTAATTGTTTCAGCAACATTGAACAACCTTGAGAATTTAATTGGTTTAGCAAAGTCTTGTTGTTATGCACCATTGTATTTGACAATGGAATGACCCCAGAGATTGTTTTGATAAGCCTGATTTAGAATTCTTTTTGAGCACAGCGAATAAGCGTTTCGTTGCAACAGTCAGTTCATCTGAGGATAAGGAAGAAGATAACTACAAGGAGCTACGCACTCTTGGACGAGACGGTTTCGCGCATCATTTCTCGAGGACGAGAAATCTTCAAGTTGGGGAGAATGTAACATCCCGCATTTTCTGGACTCAAATAAATTAATAAGATTTTATTTAAAATGAATTTTTCAGAATTTAAGAAAGATTTTCAACTAAATGTTTTAGCAAATGATTTTTTTTTATTTATGAAGTTTGATTTCATGAAAGCTAAGCTATGATTTTTCTTAAAGAAATGAATTTTATTTTTATCAAAATGATTTGAGGTTTTAAAAAATGATCTCTTTTTGAAAGTATTTGAATTATGTGAAAATATGATTTTATTTCAAAGTTAGGCTTATTTTGTAATTAAATTGATAAGGTGGATTGATTTTCTTAAAAGCTCGTATTTTTTTTTCGAATTTTTGGATTTGTAAATGTGTGTTTTTGTGTAATAAATTATGTATGGAATTTAATTAGTGAATTTAAATAAATGAATGCATGAATTATGTGAATGTGAGTGTGAGTGTATGTATGAAGTATGTATATGTGTGCCGTATGCTTTGAGAGGAAACATGATATCCTAAAGTGTTATGTGCATGATTAAATAGGTGCATTATTCTATGATTCCATGCTATGTGTTTATCATGTTAACATGAAATGAAATTATATATGTGTTAAGTGCATGCATTATTCCATGATTTAATTCTGTGTGTTGTTATGACAACATGAAAAGAAATTGTATGTGCATGTGTGTGTATGTTCGGCCGAGTGTAGGAATAAGGGAACCAAGTAGAAGCTTATTTTCTTGGCCATTAAGAAAGTAGGAAATTAAATAGAAATTAAGTAGGAAACTAGGGTGTGTGACTCATGATGCCTAGGTGAGACTTTCTTCAACCTTGTCTCCTTTGTGACATGACCCCTCCCATGCAAGTTTTTGAGTGGACCGAATTGCCCATGAACCAAGCCCTTGAACCGAGGCTAGAAGAGGAAATTTACCCACCCTTGTTTGGCCCTTACAACCGTATGAGTGTGTGGGTGTTAGCTAGTTCATTCTCATTTCTTCACCAACATAAACACTTAGTTTCAAGAGTACATCAAACTCTTGAGACTTAGAGAGAAAAGAAAGTGAGGCCGTGAGGGAGAAGAGTGAAAACTCTAAGTTCTTGACCCATACTTCTTTAATTTCTTTCTCAACCACATTCTTCTTCAAGGATTAAAAGGAGAAAACCGCCCATCAACCGTAGAAAAGAGGAGGCCGAAGCAAAACCCTAGGAGGAGAAGAGGAGAATTTGAAGATTTTAGTTTGAAGTTTTGTTTAAGGTAGTTATTTAAGAGAGTTTAGTGTAGTGGTTTTGGTTGCAAAGGACTTTATTATGGACTTTGTTTAAGTTGAATTATTGTGATGCATGTGTTTATTTTCTTGTGATCTTGAAGTTTAAATGCCTTGCATGTTATTTTTATGCTTTGATCTTGAATATTTGGGCTTGGATGTTTTAGTCTTTAACTTGTTCTTCACGGTTTTGCCTAGTACTAGAGTTTAAGCTTATGCTTTTGCCTTGATCTTCTTTTGCATGTCTTGATCTATGATTGATCTTTGAGAAAACATGAAGTTTGAGTTTGTATGTTTGTTTTGAGTGCAAGTCTTGATTTTCCTTGTATGCATGTCACGGTTTTCAAAAGAAAATAAACTCAACAAGCTTTAAAAATAATTTTATGTAAAAAGAGTTTGAATCAAGATTTTGTGTGTATGATGATGATGATTCGATTGATAGCTTGAGAAACAAAATGATGCTTTAAAAGTGTTGTATGATTTGATCTTTGCATGGAAAGTAGAATTTAGAAATTTTGCCTTTTTGCATGTCATCATTCGGTCAAGACTAGGGAGAACAGGAAACCATGCTAGATTATCATTTCATCTACATGCATGTTGAAATTTGTCCCATCTAGAGATTTTAAGTGCATGTATGAATTTTCTTAGAGGTTAAAGATCTTGACATGATTCTTGATGATATTATGACTTTATTAGAACTTGTTGAATTTCTTGTGAAGCTCACGGTTTTGTGTTGGTAAATGTTTAAGTTAGTTCATTTCATTTTGCATGTGTGTTTTATTGTTAGGATTAGGGATTTCTAAACCTATGGGACTTAAATCTTTTGATTTCAAACTTAAAAGTAAATTTTTCATGATCCCATTCGGTTTAGGAACAAATCTTAAGCCCTTTTATTTTCTTTTGTAATATTGTTTGAATTAGCTTGAATAAATTGAAGTTGATTTGATAAATGTTTGTATTGAGTGATTTTCCTTATATTCCATTCGGTCTTGGTATGCAAATAAAAGAAATAAATTGATTTTTCCCTTTGCATGATTGATGCTAACATTTTTCCAAGTTAGTGTGTTCTTTAATCATTGTTAGATTGTGATGTTTAAAAGTAGGATGATGTGTTTGTCACATGTGCATGTGTTAGCAATCATTAAATTTGAATATAAACTTTGCCTCATATAGGATGTAGATTCGGCCATGCATAGAAATTAGGTGTATGTGTTTGATTTTTGTTTTATGTGCATGAATGATGAATGGTTTGTGATATTATATTTGTTTATGTGTGTGTTTGAATGATTTAAATGTTTAATAATTTAATTCTTGTATTATTTTCTTTTGATTCGGTTTTAAAGAAAATAAAGTGAACCAAATGATTTGATTAATTGAAAAGCATTGCTTTGAAAAGATTTTTCAATTGATTTCTGAAGTTCATGGTTTTTAATTTAACAAATGATTTTTTTTATAAGAAAACCTTAAGATAAATGTGGCCTTTTAAAGAACCAAGGAATTATTGATGTTTTCAAACAAATGTTTTTACTAGATCATGAATTAAAACCAAAGTGATTTTCAAATAAGAAGTATTGGTAGTGATGTCTCGTTTTTTTAAAATGAATTTTTGTAAGAACGATTTTTAATAAGAAAGAATTATTTGAGTTTCAATAACAATCGGGAAGCAGTTACGAACGTCACGACGGGAACCAAGGAGCGTACCGTGTGAACTATCGTCTGTCGAGGTGAGAGAGAAGTTTCCCCAAAACACCGTGGTAATTAGGTAACATATTAAGTGTTTCGACCATCTCAAAAGTCGAAACTTAGTGGTCCTAAGTCGGTAAGGTTAGGTACTAATTTTATTTAATTATGTCTGAATGTTAGTATGTTATTTATTTGTTTATTTATGATTATGCCTGATAAGATCTGATCTGTTGTGGATTATAATAGTGCTGCGAATAATAATGATTGATAAGAATATAAAAGATATGCAAGATAAAGTAAGAGAAAGATATAAGACTAAGTGATGAAAGCGATGAGTTGAGCCAGAGCTTGGGGAACATTGATGATACGAATGCTTTCTGAAGTCGAGCCATGGGGGAAAGGAAATGTAAGTGTGGAAAGAATGATGTGATTTGAGCGGAGCTGGGCTCCTTTATTTTTGGTTTTAGTCTGGGACTAGTGTTGAGTTGAGCATTAGCGCTCAGCAAAAATGTTATTTTTGAAAAAGAGATTTTTGAAAGGATTTTGAAAAGAAATTTTTGAAAGGATTTTTGTGAAACCTCATTTTCAAAAAAGTTTGTAAAAACCCTATTTTGAAAAGGATTTGTGAAAACGCGATTCTTGAAAAGAAGTTGTGAAACATTGTTTTGAAAGAATTTATGAAATACTATTTTGGAAAGGATTGGTGAAATATTATTTTTGAAAATACTTGTGAAACCTTATTTTTGGAAGAAGTTATGAAACATTATTTTTGAAAAAGGATGGTGAAATGTTAAGTTTGAAAAGAGTTTATAAAACTTTATTTTGGAAAGGATTTGTGAAAATATTATTTTTGGAAAAAGGATTTTGGAAACATTATTTTTGGAAAAGATTTTGGTGAAACATCAATTTTTGAAAACCTTTGTGAAATCTTATTTCGAAAAGAGTTTGATACATGACTTTGAAGGAATAATGAAAATTATTTTGAGAAATCTGTAAGAAGGAGAAATGAGGTGTGGACTTGTCAAGGAAAACCCCCGCTCTGTGCTAAGTTGAGAGAAGAGATGTCTGAGAGGATTAGTGGTCGGGACTCGTTGAAGGGATGCACTAAGAATGAGCCGACCAATAGGATTAAGCTTTTAATTAAAGCATTAAAAGACTTTTAAAAGACATATATTAACGCGGTAAGTTATGAGAGCTAACCCGAAGTAGTGGAGAGGAAGGAACCATAAGTATCTGCGGATACTTAGGAGGAGATTGCATTAGGGGAGGACGATGACGGTGAAACGTCAAGAAGTCTAGAGTACGTTCTAGGCGGAACGAATTCCACATGTGGCGTACGAACGTGGTAGGGACTGGGTCCAATGCCGTGGTGAGTTCTGCTTTGCAAACTAGAATTAGTACTGTCGCCCCCTAGATTGCAAATCTAGAACAGTGAGAGGGACTGGAGTGGGGCATCTTGATTGCCACGGTGAGACAGTGTGCCTTGAATATATTTATGAATTGATATGATTTGATTGAGTCTGTAGTCCTCCTGGTCTGGGACCATTTGTTCGGAGACAGCTGTCATGCCCGCACGGTAAAGGTCTTGTACTCCTGTTTGCTTCCGACTAGGTTGGATGGATGACTGAGGAGATGTAGACGTGTGTGCTAACTTGAGAGCGTTTTTCCTCAGTGATGACTTAAAACCCCCTCATCATTGATGGATGCGAATTCATAAAATTTAAATAATAAAAGAAAGAATTATTTATATATATATATACAAGTGTGTTTGAGAATAATCCTTGAGGGTAAGTATGGAAAAGAGGATGAGCTTATATGGAGGTGGAATCAGAGTTGCGCAGCAGAAGCGATTATGGAATGTATTGAGGATAGACCTAAGTTGTTGAGAAAGGAAAGTAATGGAGTAGAGTAAGTGTTTGTATGTTATTGTTTTATGTATTTTTTTTTTTTGTTTGTCTTATGTGTCCTTAATATCTTACCTATCGTAATTCCACACTGTTGGCATCACAATTGTCTAGGAATACTTACTCTCTTAAATTCTTCTGTCTGTGTCTATGTATCTGTCCCTATGTTGTCAACCTTTAGTTCATGGATCCGGTTAAGTTTACGTTCGACATCCGAGACGAAGGTAGATGGGAAGTGAACTACCGAGGTTGGGAATGGCGTGGAATTACCGAGGTTCGCATTTTCGATCCCAATCATACCCTTCAAGGAACGGCGCCTGATACTCGCACTTGTCGCTTTGTGCTTTCGGATCTACAGACCGGTGGACCAGCGGACTATCATGGTGGGCATCCGATGCCTTTACCAGCAAGGATTGACCCGGAGGCTGAAGAGCTGGAGGAACTGGACGAAGCTTTGAACGATCTTCCAGACAAGGCATTCGAGGCCATGGAAGAGAGTGAACCCGAGGAAGACCCAGAGGAGGACATTGACGAGGAATTTCCAGATGCAGATGTGATTGAGATCGACCCGAGCGAGGCACCTCCCGTAGATCCATCGACGTCAGCTTAGTGAGCCCGTTGGTAGTTTCTTTATCTTAGTCGAAGTATTATATTTCTGAGTATTCACTCAGCTAACCAGTTGTGGTATCCTGATGTAATCCCCGAACTTATCTTAATGATTGTTATATTTAAGTTGGGCACCACTGATCTCTCTTGTGAAAAGAAATGGGCCATGATAATTAAGTTGAGAAGAACCAAGTTGCAAAGTGCGGTGTCGTGTGTAACACCCCGATTTGGCAACTTGAAAACTTAAACTGAAAGTAGTGAAAATTAGGGCCAATTTTTTTTTTCAAGTGTTATGTACACGTGAGAACACTTAGTCTTTCAAAACATAGTTACAATTTAAAACTCGTGTTGTCACATTACATAAACTCTTCAAATTCCAAACCGAGATGTCACAGGACACCGCGCCTTGAAACCCGTTTTCAAAACATCATTTAAAACGAGGCCCGTTTACTTGATTCAAACATCAGTACCAAATAAAACAATTGCCGGGGTACAGTATGGTAGAGCTAGGTAACTAAGAACTTACAGTGGTATACATTCCACCAGGGGAATGCCTAGCTTCTAGTCGTGCTTCCTAATGCTTATCGTCTAACTCCAAACTTTGGTCGAAGAAGCCCATCACGCTTCAGCTGCGCTACCTACCAGTTGCAATATCCGCAAGTGCCGATACGACAACATGGTAGGAGAGAGTCAGTGTTCCGAACACTAACGGGTTGACCATGCGGTCTCAGGATAATTGAATATAAAGATATATAAATAATAAAACAACATAACTACAACATGTAATGCACATAGCACATATAAATCACGTAAGATAATACATACCCTAATACTTTAAACACATTAACACTCATCACTCATAATCAATTAATTCCTTCAAACTCTTATAACACATTCTCAGAGTCTTTCTCACGAGCTTTCACAACTCAACTCCATTTCCTTCCAACATAACTTTCACCCTTATTTCTCTTTCCAAGGATTCTTTCTTTTTATACTCATCTTATTCAATGCTTGATAATTCGATACACTTTTGTTTGAAACATCTTTGTGCTTTTAAATTTTATTATTTCGATTAACATCAATGATGAGGGGGAAACATCATTAAGCTCACACACGTCTACATCTCCTCGGTCAACCACCCAACCTAGTCGGAAGCAAACAGGAGTACAGGACCTTTACCACGCGGGCACGACAGCTGTCACAACACATAAATGGTCCCAGACCAGGAGGACCTGCCTCAAATCATAATCACAATTCACATAATAACAATGCACGCTCTCAGCGGCAATCACAAATGCCCCGTTCCAGTCCCTCTCACTGTTCTGGAATTGCCATAGGGGGCGACAGTACTAATTCTAGTTGATCGTGCAGAACTTACCACGGCATAGGACCGATCTGCCCGTACCACATATGGAATTCATTCCGCCTAGAATAGCACTCAAGGCTTCTTGACGTATCACCGTCTTTACCCTCCCCTATTTCAATCACAACCCGAAGATCCGCAGATACTCTGGGGTATCTTCCTCTCCACTACTTCAATACGACACTCATACCTCACCGCGTTTGTAAATGTCTTTTACCATCTTTTAGAATTTTAACGTTTTATTTAGCGGCTTAATCCTAATGATCGGCCCGTCCTTGGTGCATCCCTTCAACGAAGCCCGATCACTAAACGCAATTTGTTCCCCCCTAAAATCTCAATGGCCCTCGGCCTCAAATCACTTTCATCTCATTTCACACTCTTTCTCATCTCCTCAACTAACTCATATCATCATTTTCATAAACTCACTCTCAGCATCATTCTCATCATCTCATCAACATCATCAACATATTTTCCTCGTCCTTCACAATACCTCTTTCGCAAAACCTTTTCGAAAACATGATTTCACAAAACTTTTGCTTCACCAAAACATTTTCAGAAAATCTCATTTCAGCATCCTTTCACCAAACTTTTCAAAAATCTCTTTTCAAAACCTTTTTAAAAAAAACCACATTTTTGGGTGAGTGTTAATGGAGGAGCAAGCTCAACTCAACACTAAGCTTCTTCCCAAAAAGTGTACGAGGAATCACATCTCACTTTCACAACCACATCACGTTTCCATCACCACATTCTCTTTCCAACTCAACTCTTTCAACTCAAACATTTATTTTCTTTCTTTATCTCTTTTGCATTCCATACATGTCACACTTTATCTTTCCTCAATCATTCTTATACTTCCTCTTTAATCTTTGCTCATCACTTCTTTCTTTCTCACTCATTTCTCTTATTCATATCTCTCTTTTCTCTTCATTATATTCGCTTTAGAGTTTTTTCTTACTCAACATCTTAAAATTCTTGTTCACATTCTTTTCTATTTTTCAATCTTTCCTCATTACTTTCACGGTTTCATTATCCTCAATTCACCATGTAAACATACACAACAATTTCCAAACCGAATAAAGAATGCTCAACGAATAAACATTTAGTATGCAAACAAATAAACACTTAGTATGCAAATAAGACAGGTGGACATCTAATCACAACATCCATGTTGCCTAATTCGTAGTACCCTCACAATCCTTTTAATCAGATTGTGAGCAACCACGTTAGGGGACCACAGCACTCTCACTCACCTGGATGCCCAAGCATCCAAAAGCTTTCCAAGACTTCTCAGTAGTTATCCTTGTCACGCTTCCTTTGCGTCCGACACCCGAACTAGAACATTTTTCCCGTGCGTTAGAACGTTTTCGATAAATTCTTAATCTCGTTTTAAAAACTCTTTGAAATAATTTCTTTTCTTAAGAACTCATTACCCAGGTCCAAAGACTCCAAAACCAAATCAGGTTTTAAATAAAAGATTTTCAAGAAAACTTTGAAACAGTTAAAATAATCTTTTACAAAAAAACACTTGTTTATAAGAAAATCATTTTCCTGAACCAGTAAGTAAAATCCAAAACTTTGAGAAATAAACCAAGTCAAAATCAAACACTGATCGAAGGTTATTATTTAAAAATTCCAAATTAATTTAAGTTATTTAAGTCATACTTTTTAAATAAAACTATTTCTTTGAATCTCAAACATATACTTTTCACACACAAGATTCACAAATAGAATTCCAAAACAAATTCTATTCATTGCATTCAGTTAGCACACAGCAACACAATTTCAAAACAATGAAAGCATTCACAAACAGTACATACAGGTTCCAAACATTCATGAGCACACACTATACAACTCATATCTTTAATCATTCAAAACAATTAATTAAATCATAGCCTTAATAATTCAATAATTTAAACTTAATTTCCTAATTAATTTGACAAAACCAAATTACTTCAGTTAATCAATTAGTTTTAGACCAAAAATTATTAAATTAACATTACAAAATTCCTTTTCACCTAATCAAATCAACCAAAAGAATTAAAAGAACACACAGCACTTTCACAAAGCACACAGTATCATTCACCCAGAAATATAGCTATAATTCACAAGTTACAGCATGAAGAAATCACTCAATTATATGAACACATATTGACCGAAGAAGACACATACAATTTTTCAAAGATTTAATGCACAAGTAAAATCATGAAATTATTTCCTTCATTTTAGACCAAAAACCATGAGCTTACAGCAAGAAATTAACAAATTTTAATTTCATTTTCAAAACAAAACAACACATAATTTAAATCACAAATTACCACACATATTTCTTTCTAAATTCATTTACTTCATGCGTGCACTTTAAAGTCCTTAAATTCAATTATTATTAGCATGTAGGCAACTTATAGGAGGGACAAGTCTAGGTACCTATTTTCCCTAGTCTTGACCGAAACATCATCATGAAAGAAGGACATGGTTTTCATTTACTTTCAACATGCAAGATCAAGTCAAACCATGTAAACAAATTTTTCAAAGCAATACACTTCACCCCACAAACATACATTCATCAACACAATAAACTCAAGTTCATCATTTACTGGACATGGCCGAATGGTCCTCTAAGAAAAACAAAATGCACATAATCAAACACTTAATTAAATCATGCATCAAATCTTACTCCTTTAATTATTTTCTCTAAAACCGAATTAATCATAGGGCAAAAACATGGTCTTTTCTTTTTGAAAATAACATGCATGTATTTTAAATTATTAGATCTAGTCCTAGAACATACATGCATCAACTTTTATTAAGTAAAAAGCATGGATCTTTAATTAATTAGACATGGCCGAATGGCCTAAAATAAAACATGCACAAATCAAACCATAGATCAAACATGTTTATACTCAAAAATCATTTTTAAAACTTGGATTCTTAAACTTTTCCTTAGAGCCGAATCATATATAAAAAGAAAAGCATGATCTCCCATTTTAAAATTTAACATGCAAGCCAAGGATCTTTAAATTTCATTCATCAAACAAAGTAGTCACTTAAAACAATTAAAAATCATCATCAAACCAACATGCAAGGCTAGAAACTTAAATCTTTTTACAATTTAGAGTTTAGATCATATTTTTATTTAGCAAATAATCATAGAAAAACGTATAGATCTCGGTTTAACAAAAGATTCATCATGCAAAGCCAAAAATTTTACTTTAGTATTTATTAAATTTAGATCATAGATTTATTCAACAAATAATTATGAAAACACCTCATAGATCAAGATCTAGCAAGGAGGATCTAACATGCAAGAACCGAAAATTTCACTTCATTAAGAAAAAGTTTAGATCATGAATTTTCTTGACAAATAATCACATGCACATATACAATCCATGGTTTAGAGCAAGAAAATTAGACATGCAAAGAGGTTCATTTTAATTTTCACAAAAATCCTAGTTTTCTTTTAGATCTTTACAATTTAGTTTAGAAAAATTTTAGATCCACCAAAAGTAAACTCAACCGAACATAAAACATAAAGCTTAACATATTACAAGTAATTTTAAGTCCTTAAAGTCCTTGATCTAGCAAGATCAACTCATAATATCAACATGCAAGAAGAAATGAGAAGTAGATCTATAAACTAGAAAAGAAAACTTAAACTATTACAAATCTTCTTCAAGCTCCTTGAATCCTACCATGAAAAGAATTGATCTTCTAGCTTCTAAGGTTCTTGATCTACAAGGAAAATGGCTTGGGTAGGTTTGGATCTCCTTCTTCTTCTCCTTCTAATTCCACGGCCCTCCTCTCTATCTCCCTCTATTTCTTTTTCTTTTCTTTTCTCTAAGAGTTTGATAATTCTCTTAGAGTTGTGTTTAGGTTTGTGTTGGTACGGTGGAAGTGAGAAATGAATGGGTGAAGAGAAGTGGAAATAAGGAAGTGAACTAAGACTCTAAGTGTTTATAGAAAATTCACTCTCCCTCCTATACCCTTGTGTGGGTGGTTCGGTCATGAGCAAGGAAAAAGGGTACTTTTGGGCTTCTAAATGTTTGCACGGGTGATGGTCATAGAAGTCAAGGGGACAAGGTCACATAGGCTAGGCTTTTTAGGGGTCATTCTAGGTTGAAAACTAGTTAGGGTTTTGGTTCCATGACTAACTTAGTTTGGCTCCTAGTTTGGTTTAGTTACTAGTTGCTTAATCCATAAGTTTCCAAAGTTCATGCTCTTAACACACACACACGTAGCACCTTCCTACACACACATGTCTTCTTATTCTTATTTCCTCAAAAATCCTAAACTCATACATACATGCTCATATATATATATACACATACACACAATATGCATTCCTACACACATATGTATACCCACCGAAGCATACACATATATAGTTTTACATTTTATTTTTCTTAATCTTATTTACTTAAATTCATCAATTCACAAACAAAACAATTAATTAAAAATCACACTCATCCAATTAATTTTCACACAGTACATACACATCAAACCAAGCACTTTTCACATAAAAATTTCAAGCCAAATCAATAAATCTATTTTCTTTAAAGCAAATTCTCAAAAATTCGTATTTTATGATTATGAAAATAAATTTTCGTAAATCCATCCAGACAAATCTGAAATTTATATTTTTAAAATCTACCTTTCGTCACGATCGTTTTGATATAAAGTTTGTAAAAATCTGAGCTACGGTTAAAAAGTTACAAATTTTTCAAATGGACAGACCCCAAAAACTTGATTTCAAACAAAACCACTTCTTAGGAAAAATTCACAATTCATTTCTTAAAAATCAACTCAACAAAATCATTCACTTCTCTTTCATAAAAACATTTTGCTTATGAAAATCCATGAAAACCACACTTTATTTCTTATTCATGTAAAATACTTTTCCGAGAATCTCTTATAAAACTTAACTTCAAGGTTTGTTTTAATTAAATTCGTTCTCGCACGTACGGGAAAAATGCAGGGTGTTACATTCTCCCCAACTTGAAGATTTCTCGTCCTCGAGAAATACCGTGTAGAGTCTGTTAGATTCGTGGACGCGTAGCTTTCTAAAGAAATTCGCTTCTCCTCTAACTGCAACCATCGCCGTATCTTCGTACACGTACCAATTATTTATTGTGCTTAAGAGCGAATCAAACGGATTACTTTCAAAAGTAATCTCTCAGGGTAATAGCGAACATGGCGGGGTAGAAACAATACGGTTTCATTAACAAAGGAATGGGAGTTCAAGGCACAAAACAGTGTTCAAAATAACAAGGTTATGGACATTTAGGTCAAGACACCTTCACGCCTCGTATCATCACTTCAAGTCTAGACAAATCATTCCTCAAAACTCACATTTTCCATTACTCCCCAACTTAGATGACTCATATTCCTCTTATCCATACTTACTAATCCTCGTTCTCCTTAGCCTTTGCAACCCTTTACTGACAACGCCTCACGACTAACTCCCCATTCTAGAACCATCCACTTGACCGGAATAGGGTATTAGGGTTCAATAATCAAACGAGGAAACTTCGGGTTCATAAACAATCAGGGCTTTGTCAAAATGAGGGTCTAGGATTTTCAGAAAAAGCTTTTTCAAACATCATGCCAAAGCAATTTGGCACGTATAAGGTTTCCACAAGAAAAGTTTTAATCAAAGAAGTGCTCTGATCACAGGACAAGATCACACAGCAAGAGTGTAAGGATCACATTAAAGAAAAGTTCGACGAAAGAAGATTCGGATTACGCATCAACATCGCATGACGTACTGATCGCTGCTCCTCGTCTTCACGGTAGACAAAAACTGACACGCCCCATGAAAACATTGGCGCATTCTTAACGTTCCTATTCTCATCTATCGTCAATCTAGTACTAACGTTCACTCAGAGACACATAGCAGAGTATGTAAGTCCACACGTAAAGTTACTTAGTTTAACCTCTGCTCTGATACCATTTCTGTAACACCCCGATTTGGCAACTTGAAAACTTAAACTGAAAGTAGTGAAAATTAGGGCCAATTTTTTTTTTTCAAGTGTTATGTACACGTGAGAACACTTAGTCTTTCAAAACATAGTTACAATTTAAAACTCGTGTTGTCACATTACATAAACTCTTCAAATTCCAAACCGAGATGTCACAGGACACCGCGCCTTGAAACCCGTTTTCAAAACATCAGTTAAAACGAGGCCCGTTTACTTGATTCAAACATCAGTACCAAATAAAACAATTGTCGGGGTACAGTATGGTAGAGCTAGGTAACTAAGAACTTACAGTGGTTTACATTCCACCAGGGGAATGCCTAGCTTCTAGTCGTGCTTCCTAATGCTTATCGTCTAACTCCAAACTTTGGTCGAAGAAGCCCATCACGCTTCAGCTGCGCTACCTACCAGTTGCAATATCCGCAAGTGCCGATACGACAACATGGTAGGAGAGAGTATGTGTTCCGAACACTAACGGGTTGACCATGCGGTCTCAGGATAATTGAATATAAAGATATATAAATAATAAAACAACATAACTACAACATGTAATGCACATAGCACATATAAATCACGTAAGATAATACATACCCTAATACTTTAAACACATCAACACTCATCACTCATAATCAATTAATTCCTTCACACTCTTATAACACATTCTCAGAGTCTTTCTCACGAGCTTTCACAACTCAACTCCATTTCCTTCCAACATAACTTTCACCCTTATTTCTCTTTCCAAGGATTCTTTCTTTTTATACTCATCTTATTCAATGCTTGATAATTCGATACACTTTTGTTTGAAACATCTTTGTGCTTTTAAATTTTATTATTTCGATTAGCATCAATGATGAGGGGGAAACATCATTGAGCTCACACACGTCTACATCTCCTCGGTCAACCACCCAACCTAGTCGGAAGCAAACAGGAGTACAGGACCTTTACCACGCCTGTCACAACACATAAATGGTCCCAGACCAGGAGGCCCTGCCTCAAATCATAATCACAATTCACATAATAACAATGCACGCTCTCAGCGGCAATCACAAATGCCCCGTTCCAGTCCCTCTCACTGTTCTTGAATTGCCATAGGGGGCGACAGTACTAATTCTAGTTGATCGTGCAGAACTTACCACGGCATAGGACCGATCTGCCCGTACCACATATGGAATTCATTCCGCCTAGAATAGCACTCAAGGCTTCTTGACGTATCACCGTCTTTACCCTCCCCTATTGCAATCACAACCCGAAGATCCGCAGATACTCTGGGGTATCTTCCTCTCCACTACTTCAATACGACACTCATACCTCACCGCGTTTGTAAATGTCTTTTACCATCTTTTAGAATTTTAACGTTTTATTTAGCGGCTTAATCCTAATGATCGGTCCGTCCTTGGTGCATCCCTTCAACGAAGCCCGATCACTAAACGCAATCTGTTCCCCCCTAAAATCTCAATGGCCCTTGGCCTCAAATCACTTTCATCTCATTTCACACTCTTTCTCATCTCCTCAACTTACTCATATCATCATTTTCATAAACTCACTCTCAGCATCATTCTCATCATCTCATCAACATCATCAACATATTTTCCTCGTCCTTCACAAGACCTCTTTCGCAAAACCTTTTCGAAAACATGATTTCACAAAACTTTTGCTTCACCAAAACATTTTCAGAAAATCTCATTTCAGCATCCTTTCACCAAACTTTTCAAAAATCTCTTTTCAAAACCTTTTTAAAAAAAACCACATTTTTGGGTGAGTGTTAATGGAGGAGCAAGCTCAACTCAACACTAAGCTTCTTCCCAAAAAGTGTACGCGGAATCACATCTCACTTTCACAACCACATCACGTTTCCATCACCACATTCTCTTTCCAACTCAACTCTTTCAACTCAAACATTTATTTTCTTTCTTTCTCTCTTTATCTCTTTTGCATTCCATACATGTCACACTTTATCTTTCCTCAATCATTCTTATACTTCCTCTTTAATCTTTGCTCATCACTTCTTTCTTTCTCACTCATTTCTCTTATTCATATCTCTCTTTTCTCTTCATTATATTCGCTTTAGAGTTTTTTCTTACTCAACATCTTAAAATTCTTGTTCACATTCTTTTCTATTTTTCAATCTTTCCTCATTACTTTCACGGTTTCATTATCCTCAATTCACCATGTAAACATACACAACAATTTCCAAACCGAATAAAGAATGCTCAACGAATAAACATTTAGTATGCAAACAAATAAACACTTAGTATGCAAATAAGACAGGTAGACATCTAATCACAACATCCATGTTGCCTAGTTCGTAGTACCCTCACAATCCTTTTAATCAGATTGCGAGCAACCACGTTTGGGGACCACAGCACTCTCACTCACCTGGATGCCCAAGCATCCAAAAGCTTTCCAAGACTTCCCAATAGTTATCCTTGTCACGCTTCCTTTGCGTCCGACACCCGAACTAGAACATTTTTCCCGTGCGTTAGAACGTTTTCGATAAATTCTTAATCTCGTTTTAAAAACTCTTTGAAATAATTTCTTTTCTTAAGAACTCATTACCCAGGTCCAAAGACTCCAAAACCAAATCAGGTTTTAAATAAAAGATTTTCAAGAAAACTTTGAAACAGTTAAAATAATCTTTTACAAAAAAACACTTGTTTATAAGAAAATCATTTTCCTGAACCAGTAAGTAAAATCCAAAACTTTGAGAAATAAACCAAGTCAAAATCAAACACTGATCGAAGGTTATTATTTAAAAATTCCAAATTAATTTAAGTTATTTAAGTCATACTTTTTAAATAAAACTATTTCTTTGAATCTCAAACATATACTTTTCACACACAAGATTCACAAATAGAATTCCAAAACAAATTCTATTCATTGCATTCAGTTAGCACACAGCAACACAATTTCAAAACAATGAAAGCATTCACAAACAGTACATACAGGTTCCAAACATTCATGAGCACACACTATACAACTCATATCTTTAATCATTCAAAACAATTAATTAAATCATAGCCTTAATAATTCAATAATTTAAACTTAATTTCCTAATTAATTTGACAAAACCAAATTACTTCAGTTAATCAATTATTTTTAGACCAAAAATTATTAAATTAACATTACAAAATTCCTTTTCACCTAATCAAATCAACCAAAAGAATTAAAAGAACACACAGCACTTTCACAAAGCACACAGTATCATTCACCCAGAAATATAGCTATAATTCACAAGTTACAGCATGAAGAAATCACTCAATTATATGAACACATATTGACCGAAGAAGACACATACAATTTTTCAAAGATTTAATGCACAAGTAAAATCATGAAATTATTTCCTTCATTTTAGACCAAAAACCGTGAGCTTACAGCAAGAAATTAACAAATTTTAATTTCATTTTAAAAACAAAACAACACATAATTTAAATCACAAATTATCACACATATTTCTTTCTAAATTCATTTACTTCATGCATGTACTTTAAAGTTCTTAAATTCAATTATTATTAGCATGTAGGCAACTTATAGGAGGGACAAGTCTAGGTACCTATTTTCCCTAGTCTTGACCGAAACATCATCATGAAAGAAGGACATGGTTTTCATTTACTTTCAACATGCAAGATCAAGTCAAACCATGTAAACAAATTTTTCAAAGCAATACACTTCACCCCACAAACATACATTCATCAACACAATAAACTCAAGTTCATCATTTACTGGACATGGCCGAATGGTCCTCTAAGAAAAACAAAATGCACATAATCAAACACTTAATTAAATCATGCATCAAATCTTACTCCTTTAATTATTTTCTCTAAAACCGAATTAATCATAGGGCAAAAACATGGTCTTTTCTTTTTGAAAATAACATGCATGTATTTTAAATTATTAGATCTAGTCCTAGAACATACATGCATCAACTTTTATTAAGTAAAAAGCATGGATCTTTAATTAATTAGACATGGCCGAATGGCCTAAAATAAAACATGCACAAATCAAACCATAGATCAAACATGTTTATACTCAAAAATCATTTTTAAAACTTGGATTCTTAAACTTTTCCTTAGAACCGAATCATATATAAAAAGAAAAGCATGATCTCCCATTTTAAAATTTAACATGCAAGCCAAGGATCTTTAAATTTCATTCATCAAACAAAGTAGTCACTTAAAACAATTAAAAATCATCATCAAACCAACATGCAAGGCTAGAAACTTAAATCTTTTTACAATTTAGAGTTTAGATCATATTTTTATTTAGCAAATAATCATAGAAAAACATATAGATCTCGGTTTAACAAAAGATTCATCATGCAAAGCCAAAAATTTTACTTTAGTATTTATTAAATTTAGATCATAGATTTATTCAACAAATAATTATGAAAACACCTCATAGATCAAGATCTAGCAAGGAGGATCTAACATGCAAGAACCGAAATTTCACTTCATTAAGAAAAAGTTTAGATCATGAATTTTCTTGACAAATAATCACATGCACATATACAATCCATGGTTTAGAGCAAGAAAATTAGACATGCAAAGAGGTTCATTTTAATTTTCACAAAAATCCTAGTTTTCTTTTAGATCTTTACAATTTAGTTTAGAAAAATTTTAGATCCACCAAAAGTAAACTCAACCGAACATAAAACATAAAGCTTAACATATTACAAGTAATTTTAATTCCTTAAAGTCCTTGATCTAGCAAGATCAACTCATAATATCAACATGCAAGAAGAAATGAGAAGTAGATCTATAAACTAGAAAAGAAAACTTAAACTATTACAAATCTTCTTCAAGCTCCTTGAATCCTACCATGAAAAGAATTGATCTTCTAGCTTCTAAGGTTCTTGATCTACAAGGAAAATGGCTTGGGTAGGTTTGGATCTCCTTCTTCTTCTCCTTCTAATTCCACGGCCCTCCTCTCTATCTCCCTCTATTTCTTTTTCTTTTCTTTTCTCTAAGAGTTTGATAATTCTCTTAGAGTTGTGTTTAGGTTTGTGTTGGTACGGTGGAAGTGAGAAATGAATGGGTGAAGAGAAGTGGAAATAAGGAAGTGAACTAAGACTCTAAGTGTTTATAGAAAATTCACTCTCCCTCCTATACCCTTGTGTGGGTGGTTCGGTCATGAGCAAGGAAAAAGGGTACTTTTGGGCTTCTAAATGTTTGCACGGGTGATGGTCATAGAAGTCAAGGGGACAAGGTCACATAGGCTAGGCTTTTTAGGGGTCATTCTAGGTTGAAAACTAGTTAGGGTTTTGGTTCCATGACTAACTTAGTTTGGCTCCTAGTTTGGTTTAGTTACTAGTTGCTTAATCCATAAGTTTCCAAAGTTCATGCTCTTAACACACACACACGTAGCACCTTCCTACACACACATGTCTTCTTATTCTTATTTCCTCAAAAATCCTAAACTCATACATACATGCTCATATATATATATACACATACACACAATATGCATTCCTACACACATATGTATACCCACCGAAGCATACACATATATAGTTTTACATTTTATTTTTCTTAATCTTATTTACTTAAATTCATCAATTCACAAACAAAACAATTAATTAAAAATCACACTCATCCAATTAATTTTCACACAGTACATACACATCAAACCAAGCACTTTTCACATAAAAATTTCAAGCCAAATCAATACATCTATTTTCTTTAAAGCAAATTCTCAAAAATTCGTATTTTATGATTCTGAAAATAAATTTTCGTAAATCCACCCAGACAAATCTGAAAGTTATATTTTTAAAATCTAAGTTTCGTCACGATCGTTTTGATATAAAGTTTGTAAAAATCCGAGCTACGGTTAAAAAGTTACAAATTTTTCAAATGAACAGACCCCAAAAACTTGATTTCAAACAAAACCACTTCTTAGGAAAAATTCACAATTCATTTCTTAAAAATCAACTCAACAAAATCATTCACTTCTCTTTCATAAAAACATTTTGCTTATGAAAATCCATGAAAACCACACTTTATTTCTTATTCATGTAAAATACTTTTCCGAGAATCTCTTATAAAACTTAACTTCAAGGTTTGTTTTAATTAAATTCGTTCTCGCACGTACGGGAAAAATGCGGGGTGTTACATCGTGTGACACTTCGGTTTGGAACTTGAAACTTAGTATGTGTGTGAGAACACTATTTTTAATTACGAAAGAGATTCGGAAACTTAATGGTCCTCATACTCATACTACTCAACATTGCTACGTGTTTATAAAAAAAAAAACTGGCCCATATTTTACGGCAATTTTATGAGAAAATGAAATGTGTTTTCAAGTTTCCAAATCGGGGTGTTACACCCTATCCCTAGTGGTATATGGACGTACGAGGAGCACCGTGCCACCTTTGAGGGAGAGGTGGAGATCACTCTCTACCACCTTAATCCTCTGGTTCGGGTGCGACCTCGTAGATTTAGGATTCCTTTAGTCTATACTATGCATGTTCCACCCTTTTATACATATAGAGGACCACCCCCGGCTCGACCTGTGCGTCGATTCCATAGTTTTCGTTTTAGAGCTACCACTCGTACTCACCCTTCTTCCCATAGAGTTATTACTGAGGAGACTCCTTCTCCTGGTCCGACTAATTTTGAGAGGACTGCTTCTGCAGACCCTAGACCTAGTGGTGGGATCTTTGCACAGTCGGGAGAGGTCGAGGAGGACCCTGTGGAGGATGAGGACGAGGAGGAGGTGCATGTCGAGCCTACTGTTTCTGCTAGAGGTGGACCTGCTGGTTCCTAGGAGCCTGCATAGCATAGATATTTTGGATCCTAGGTCTAGGGATAGAGCTGCAGAGGATCAGAGGAGCTGCTGAGGATATGGATGACCTGCTCTGGGACTTCTATTTTTGATATTGTGATATATTGTATATATTTTGAGAGGTCTTAGAGTGAGGTTTATTTTAAGCAGCTGGTTTATATGTTTCATCAAAACTTGCTATCTCGACTTTTGCTACTTGCTACTGATGATACTGGTGGGGTTTTTATCATGATATATATATGATGTTTTTATTTACCTCAGCAGTGCCCCACAAGTATTACTTTTACTTCCGCATACTCTGATTTTGATTCAAAAGGATTCGACAATAAGTTTCTTTTCTTTACATTCGATTTAACTCAAGAGACAAATAATATGTTTTATTATGTATAAAAGATATTGTCTCGAGAGCCTTTTCGTAATTAAGATAATATTAAGCCGAATTCAAATTCTTCGTAAATAAAAAAAAAGGCTTTTATAAGAGAGCAAGTAAACATTAAAAAGGGAAAAATTTTCTAGTCCCAACTTTTGATAGCAAGTATTCTATAATTGGAAATATTAACTATTTTCAAGATATAAAATGAGGGTGTCACATATCTTATTACTCTAACTTAAACAATTAACTATACACATCGGTTACTCGTTTGGTGAGTAATCACTGGAGTCGTGAGTCCACACTCCAAAGGTTGAGGGAAACTGCTATGATAACATAAATGTAACACCCTAATTATAATTACCCTTAATTACCCATATTAAGATAGTGAACTTAAATTTCTTTTTTAAAACTCATAAAAATCTCCGTGAAAACGGACAGAGTTTCCTTTGTTTTTTATAACTTTCCAAAATATTAATTTTCCTGTAACCTGTTATAAACCAAATATTCATATCATCCCGCAAGCCAAGAGGGCAATTCATAACATTGTGCATCATAGTGCACTATGATAAAACAGTTATATCAACATCAGAGTTTTAGCAGCATATTTAACAAGTTGTGGATTTGTTTATAATTCCCAAAAGGACTCTTTTCCCCAAAGGATTTGTTCTGGGCCCACCCAAAAGAGATATTTACATTATTTACAACAAAACACTACATCATCATAATCAAAACAAGGCCCAGGACATGATGCATGTCCTACACTAAAACCTACTCTCCTTGTAAGGGAGAGTACACCTGCTCAGTCAGAATCTGTGCAAGCTCATCTCAGTACCTGTGTAAAAATAATAAGGAGTGAGCATTACACGTAACTTAGAAAAGCAGTTTTTAATGAAACATAATAACATACTAAGTCAATCTCAATAAATCAAGCAGTACACATTATCAAATCCACAATCAAGTCACACTCATCCAAGAACAGACATTCCACTAGTTCTCATTTTCCTTTACCTAGTTCATTTCATATTTGCACCACTAGGATTTTGATTGCACCTGCTAGGTCGTTTGGCACACCCATTAGGGACTTGGCACCCATCAGGACTTTCGCACCCATTAGGCATCACCCGTTAGGTCTATGCTTATTAATTTATTCAATTCATTTCCCGTAGTTCTATTCCATACTCTAATCTATTTTATTTAGCAACAAATTGATCCATTGGGTACACCGACGCCTAACGGGTCGTTTGAACCTAATGGGTCGTTTGACCTGATAGGTCGTTTGGCCCTAATGGGTCGTTTGGAACACCTAGCAGGGCACCTAGTGTGCCATAACTTTTATCCTTTGAGCGACGGCCCTTCCACTCAGCACCATCGGATCAGCTGCATTTTCCTTTAACCTTAACATACACACATACATCCACAATTATTAGTATAAGTTCATTTTCATTTCTTATTAATCATACACTCTATTCAAGCAATCCTATGTCTCATTTCATCATTCAAACACATGAGTTAACATCTCACCTATACACATAGTCACAATTATACATACATCTCACCTTATTATTTAATCATAAATGACAAATGTCACACACACATATCCACAAATATCAAATAAGGGTTCATTTTCCTCACATATATCAATTTAACAACTACACACATAATTACAAATATCAAAACATGGCTATTTCTTCTATTCTCCTATTCCCATTATTAACTACATCTACTATCCTAATGTTCAACATCCTAAACTAACCACATACTCTTAGTAATCACTATGAACAAACTAGAAACTATTCCCTAAGTTAGGGTAACCCCCACTCCTTACCTCAAATGTGAAGAGAGATAAGGAAACCTTTAGAACCTTAGCTTTTCCTTTGCCCTAGATCTTTAAAGCTTGAACTTGTTGCACTCCCTTTGCCATTCAACTAATTTATATCAAGTGAGTGGAGACCTTGCCTTGTGAGGAGAGTGGGATGGAAGAATAGAGATTTCTTCTATTTATTCTTGAATGTGTGAAGGCCCAAAAGGGAAGTGGGTTCCATAGCCACATGAAGCTTGAGAGAGAGAAAAGCTCCAAGATGTGTGAGGAGGGTGGAGGTGGCGTGTGGTGATGTTGGTGATCAGGCGATGAAACTTGACCTTGATGCTTGATGATGGAGGTGATATGAGGGTTGTTCTTGAACTTAAGGCATGAGAGGTGATGATGGTGATTGAGAGTTCTTGCTTCTTGAACTTGAGAGAGAATGAGAAGGAAGGAGATGAGTGAAGGAATGAATGGAAGAGTGTTTGTTTGTTGTTTTATTTCCATGAAGAAATGAATGAGTGGTCCACAAGAGAAGCTTCCTTGATAAGTTTGGCCTTGTGTGGTTGAAAATAATTAGCTTCTCCAAGAAGCTTCTTTTAAGTCACTTATTTTTTTCTCCAGTACATGACAGGTAATCGATTACCCCTTATTTCACAATTGTTTGGCTCCTCACAGAATGTAGGTAATCGATTACCTCCCCCAAGGTAATCGATTACTTCCTTAAATTCAAATTTAGGGTTTCTCACAGAATGATGGCAATCGATTACCACCCCAAGGTAATTCATTACATCACCTAATTTTCATATACTGATGGTTTCTAACCCTAAGGTATTCTTCTTAACTCCTACTTACACTTTGGCCATGATTAATTCACTTTGACCTTGCTTATTCTTACTATTTCTCTTAGCATAACTTAGAGTTATTCTAATTAAGTTTGGAATTAAAAATCGAGATGTTACAACAGTCATTACAGAGCAAACTAGAGTGAGTTTACCTGCTTTGTTTAGGAGCATATGTTTCCAACCAGTGAGCCTGCGTTGAAGCTTCTCAAGAATGAACTGAAAGTCGTGCTTTCTAATCCTTCCAACCAGCATAGGAAAACCAAGGTATTTACCCAGATTTGATGTGAAGGGGATAGAGGAGATGCCATGAAAATTGTCACATTTCGCCTGAGGAACATCAAATCTGGGTAAATACCCGGAATACCAGCATAGTAAAACCAAGGTATTTACCCAGATTTGATGTGAAGGGGATAAAAGAGATGCCATGAAACTTGTCACATTTCGCCTGAGGAACATTTGCAGACGCCAAAACCCTGGATTTCTCTAAATTAACTTTCAGACTTGAAGCACGACAAAAGTCTGACATTGTTTGGGCAACAAGACGAACCTGAGAAGCTTTCGCTTTCATGAAAAGGAGGCAATCATCAGCAAAGAAGAGATGAGACAGCTTTGGGCCATTTCTTTGAAAAGCTTTACCAATTTTCATGTTAAGTATTATTTCCAATATTGTTATTTGAACATTTAAATCAAATATTCAAATACCAACAAAGCCCAGCACAGTTGGTAGATAGCTGGGTTCCTTAAGCATGATGTCAGGGGTTCGATCCCTGTCGTGGGCATGGAAAAGGCTTTGTTGGTAGAGGCAAAACCCACTTCGGTGATCTCTACGCCTCGGAGGGGATTAGTCTTCGGCTGTCGGCTGGGGGATACCCTTGGTGTACACCAAAAAAATCAAATATTCAAATCAAACACCTATTATTTTGAGTAAAAATGTGATAAATAATAAGAAAGATAAATTAAAAAGTATATCATTCTTTACTTTCCACTATGATTGAAAAAAAATAAATAAAAAAATACTTATCATACAATAAAATTAATGCTCAAGGAACAGACAAAACACATGATCCTAGAAACACAACACAAAATAAAAAACATCGACAAAGTAACACTCTTTTTATTTCCTTTTATAAATTATTACACTCAATGGAAATACATAGAACAAGTTGAATGATTAAAAACCTTGTTTTTTCTTTTTTTTTTAAAAAAAAAAATCCTATCAATTTTATATACCATTGCTCTTTTTTTTTCATCCAATTTCTCAAGTGCTACTTAGGTACATCTGGATCCGATCGTGTGTCTGGCTATGGTAAGTAAGTCTCCCAACGTATTATCTCTCTTTTTATGAGGAATATAATTGATAGTAACAAACTTATTTAACAAGAACATCCATTTAAGAGAGGTAGTTTAGGAAACAAAACAAATAAAGTATCTCATAGAAAATATAAAATAAGCTATATATAAGAACGAAAGGATTATAATATACTAAATAGTAAAGAATATAGAAACAACGCTTATTTGAAAGATTCACTTTGGTTCTTTATAATTTTTCTATTTATTTTGTTCTTTTATTTTTTTTAAAAAAATAAGCTTGGTCCTTCCATCATAACACATGATTAGATTTCACCCGAATATTTGAGAATGTTCTAGGCTCTTGACCAAAAACTAGAAAACATGCAGGAAATAGGAAAATCTGGTTTTTTGGCACGAATGAAGAATTGACTTTCTAGAATATTCTTATGTTTCAGTGTGTTGTCTTCTCAATTGCACAGCATTATCCTCAAAATCGGTTCAATTTTTTTAAATAATAGAAATATAAAGCTAAAAGTAAGAAAAAATAAAGATGCCTTACCTTGATGGAATAGAAGAGGGCGGTGATGATAGTAATGGGAATGGCAGTGGAAACAACATCGAAAGAGTCATCAGTTCGGGGAGAAGTAGTGATTTTTGCAACGATTAAGCAGTGATCGACAATGAGAGAGAGTAATCGAGAATAAGAGTCGGCTAGAAATTAAGGATGGCATCTTGTCGTTGTTGCAGTATGTAACAGCCCGATTTTCGAAAACTGAAACAACTAACCTTTATTTATTAATATTGCAAAAATGAGACCATTTTTTTTTTAAAAAAAAAACATTGTTGAAGAGTTTGAAAACGTTTCTCGATATCCCTCAACATTCCGCTTCGAAAACCGAGTTGTTACTTGAATCCCACAACTCCTTTACTTTACTTTTTGAAAAACGTATTGTTAGGAAAACAGTTTGATTTCGACTCGAATAGCTTCGTTAATTTTCTCAAAGAACTTAATCATGTTTCCAAAAGAGTATCGTCATACAAGTCGGGCATGTTTCAAAATAGTTGGATGTACAGCAATAGATCATTACTTAGGTAATCCAGAGTACAAACATAAGCTATCACTTAATCTAATGCTACTACCGCTTCTCTTTCTTATCAAATAAATCGGTCCTATCTTTCTCCTCCTCATCAGCACCTTCAGACCGGATGACGCTGCCACTGCTTTCCTTGATTCTTCTTCCGGCTGTGGCTTGAGCTCCACTCCAAATATTCTCACAGGATTCTCCGTTCTCTGCCTTGGAGGAGGCGACCGTGAACTATACTCCGCGTAGGACATACTTTCCAAGCACGAACTCGCGGTGGCTCCACTCAGCTTATGTTCCGGGTCTTCAACCACCACTTGCGTGTGTCCCATCCAAATCCATCCACGAGGTATGGCCTTCCATCCGTGACCCTCCTGAGGCCGGATACCGACTTCCATGTGGAGATTCGTCTGCCCATTGGAATACCAGCGACACCGATGCGCCAACGAACAGGAGAGAGTAAGCGTTCCGGACGCGTAGCGTCGACGGTGTGGAATTACGGTAGGTAGAATAATAGGACACACACAAATAACACACAATACATACACGCCATCCAACGAACATATTATCATCATTATTATTCTACTTTACCCTTATCCATTTCTTTATTCTCCACTTTTATTTCTCTTCCCACTCACAGGGCTTAATTTATTTTCCACAACTCCATTCACAGTCTCTGTCTCATTTTTCCACACTTTTCAACCCTCACTCATATAACTCTTCTCTTAGAATGTTTTATTGGTTTACAACCACCGATGATCAGGGGAGTTAAAGGATCATCGAGGTACGTATTTCTTTCGTAGTTAGCACTCGCGTTTTAAGCCTACATCTCCTCGGCCAACCAACCACCTAGTCGGAAGCAAACAGGAGTACAGGACCTTTACCGTGCAGGCACGACAGCTGTCAACACAATGGTCCCAGACCAGGAGGCTCAGCCTCAATCATATTCATATCAATATACATGGCACACTGCCTCCCAGTGGCAAACAATTGCCCCACTCCAGTCCCTCTCACTGTTCCTGAACTGCCATAGGGGTGATAGCACTATTCTGGTCCCGGGTGCAGAACTTACCACGGTATTAGACCCAGTCCCCACCACGTTAGTGCACCACATGTGGAGTTCGTTCTGCTCAGAATAGTACTCAAGGCAACGTGACGTTTTACCGCCCGAGCCTACCCTAATGCATTCATCAACCCGAATATCCCTAATATCCGGGGTACCTTCCTCTCCACTACTTCGCACTCTCAAACCTCACCGTATTGGCTGTTAATGTCTTTTAGAATCTTTTAGTTAATTATCCTATTGATCGGCTCACCCTTAGTGCATCCCTTCAGTGAGTCCCGGCCACTATCTTGCATTTTCAAATCACACCTAGCTCAGAGCTGGGAGTTCCTCAATTCAATCACATCTCATTTCTTAATTTCACTCTCATAGTTTCCCCCAAATCTTCCTTTTTACCATCCTTCTCAAAATTTCAATTTTTGCCCCTTTCTCAAAACTTTGCATATACGACTTTCCCAAAATCGTTACAAGACTTCCATGTTCACTAACCCTCACCAAACATGTCATTTCACAAACTTTTCTCAAAGAATTCGTTTTGTAAAACTTTTCTCAAAAATATTGTTCCAAAACACCCTTTCATAAGACTTCTTTCCAAAAAGATCATTTCATAAAAACTCCTTTGAAAAATATTGTTTAACAAGCTGCTTCAAAAATTCTAGTTTACAAACCTTTTTCAAAATTGTTTTCACATTCCAAAATTCTTTTTTTTAAAAAAAAACTCTTTTTCAAAAACACATTCTTGCTGAGTGCTAGTGGAGGAGCAAGCCCAGCTCAACACTAGCTCCCAGACTAAAACCAAGAACAGAGGAGCTCAGCTCAACTCAGTTCACTTCTCATCTCAACAACCAACATCACACTCCCCAGCTCTGGCTCTTTCTCAACATTATTCTCAACTTCCTTTCCAGTCAACTTGTATCTCTCTTTTCCATTCAACCTCTTATCTTTCCTCATCTTTCCCTTCTTATTACCCCATCACTCTCATTCTATTTTCTTATCAAGGACAACCCCATGTCCAACAGCCGTCTACTAATCATAATCCTAAGCATCATTATGTAAAAACAAATGAATAACCAAGCATACTATCACACACAACATCACACAATAGCAATTGTGGTCTTCGTCACCTTCGTATAAGTGGCCACACAAAGCAAACAATTGCCACTTATACTACTGATTCCGACCACTTCGTTCCGATCTTTGAGATGATACGGAACGCCCTAATAAATCACCTAGCTACCACGGTGTCTTAGGAAAACTTCTCTCTCACCTGTGGTCCAGCTGTTGAACGTGTACTCTCCTTGCAACCTTGTGCTGCCATCTGCCCCAACCTCTTTTCTTTATTATTCCTCATATTAAATAGAACACTTTACGTTATTAACTCATTTAGGAAAAACCTTTTCTTAAATCAATACTCGTCTTTTCTTTGTTGGAAAACTTTGAAGATTTATCGATTTCCACTTAAAAACTTCGTTCTAAATCATATGAAAACATTTTTAACCCAAAAAGGCACGTTCAAGAAATTCTGGACAGCATAGTAGTTTATAAAACTCCGAAAACATTTGTAAAACATTCTTTACTTCAAATAGCTTTTAGCTTAGAATTAATACTTTGAATATCCGTATTCTCATTATAAAACCATTTTAGACAGCCATGGACTTAAAAATTTCAAGTAAATCAAATCAAATTTTCTTAAAACAATTCATTTCAAAACCCTTCACACACTTAACACACAACCACAACAAATCACATCTCATACAACAATCACTAACATTTAAGCATGCAACCATTCATAAACTAACTTGAGTCAAACTTCAAACCGATTATATTTACATTTATTTTCTTTACTTTAAATACTTTATATTTGTGTCTAAAATCATCATACATCTCTTATTTTATGCGGTTAAGCTTCTTAACCCTATTTAAACTACTTAACCGAATGCTAGTAGGGAAAATAAATCTAACCTCATAATTTGAATCACATGCATCAATTTATTTTTGTTTTAGGCATTTCAATTCTATTCTCTTTTTCATGCATAAAATTGTTTATTCCTCTTTTTAGCTTCTAACCGTGTACACATAAACACACACACATGTATATTCATCCAAACACAACACACACATATATATTCATTTCATAGTTAATTTAATTTACTTATTTCCTTCATTTCCAAGTATAGGTCCGAATAGAAAACACATGTTCACCATACAAGTCCAAGTAATTTATTTTTGTATAATTCCTGAAAAACATACTTATTCCTTTTTAAATCATTTCATTGAAAAGTTATCTTGGGCTAACTAACATATGGGACCGAATATCATCATGGTAAGGTAAAGTCAAATATTTATCATATATGCACATAGATCATGAACTAATGCAAGAATCAATTTTAAAACTAGTTTCTTATCTTCTTGGTAAAAACCGTGAGCTTCACAAGAATTTTAACAAACAAACATTTCATTCCTTATCACAATAAAATCAAGAATTATGTCAAATCTATTAACCTCTAGGAATAACTATTACATGCACCTAAAATCTCTAGGTGGAACAAGTGTCAACATGCATGTAAGTAAACCAATGATCTAGCATGATTTCTTAATCTCCTAGGCTTGACCGAATGCTATCATGCAAGAGGCAAAGTTTTATAGTTTTATTTTCTACATGCAAACATCCAAATTCACACCATGTAAGGCTTAAAGCATCATTTTACTTTTTACCTTACCAACCGAATCATCATGCCACACACACACAATATTAAAATTATGCTTCAAAGTTGGTTAAGATTAATTTCCTTTGAAAACCGTAACATACACACAAGGAATCAAGACTTTATACTCAGATTAAACATACAAGATTCAAGTTTAATGTTTTCCTTTTAAAGTTAACCATGGATCAAGACATGCACAAAAGATCAAAGCAAAACATGAACTCAAACCCAAATTTCTAAACAACTGTGAAAAGAAGTTAGAAAATAATATGGAAGTAGCATGAAATCACCTAGATCAAAATAGAAAAACAAGACCTAAAATTTCTACTCATGGCCAAATCATTTAGTCTTTGATTTAGTGGTTTATGAGTTTATATATTCACAAGAATTCAAGATCAAGGCATAAAAAGAACATGCAAAGGAAAACAAGGATCATCAAGCCCCAAAATCAACATGCATGTGAAGATCAAAGCAATTTATAAGTTTTAAACACAACTTCAAATCGAAACCGTGATGAAGGAAAACAAAAGTGAGGGATCAAGACTTTACAACATCACCCTTCAAGATCAAGGCATCCAATAACATGCAAAACACTTAGATCACAAAATAATTACATGCATCATAAGAAATTTAATCAAATCCCTTAAAAGTCCCTTACAACACAAGATCATTAAATCGAGACTCTTTCTACCTTAATTCCTAATCTTAAATCTTCAAGTCTTCTCTCCTTTTTCCTCTTGGTTTTGCCTCGGCCTCTTCCTTCTAGGGTTATGGGTGGTCTTCTTCTTCTTCTATCTTGGAAGAAGAAAAAGAATGTGTGGAAAGAAAAGGATCAATGGAGTTTGGGGTTGAGAGTTGGGTTTCCTCTCTTATTCTTTTCTTTTCTCCTCCTTACGATGTTCACCCTTTTTTCTCTCAAGAGTTTGAGGATGCTCTTGAGAGTAAATGTGTTTGTTGGTGTTGGTGTCGAAGAAATGGGAGGAAGTGAAGGAAGAATGAATCCTAATCCATACTCACTCTTACGGTTTTAAGATCACAAGCAAAGGCATGGAAATTTCCTTTCTTAGCCTCGGTTTCTAGCGGAAAATGGAGAGCATATTTGGGACTAGTTCAATTGTTGCATGGCTTGGTCCAAGCCGCGGAAGACAAGGGTGAAAGGAAGTCTTCCTAGGCTCCATGACTCACCTCCCCTAGTATTCATGACTCACACCTCCTATTTTCTATTTAGTTTTCATTTTCTTAATGCTTAAGGGAATGAGTTTCATGTAGTCTTTCTAATCCTATGTTGGCCGAGACACATGCACACACACTAGCACATAGAATTTCATTTTCAATCAACACATATCATGCATACATGTATCAGCATACACACATTCACACACATGGGTATGCACACAATTAGCATCTTGATGGCATCATGTTTGCACGATACACATATGCATATTCATGCATCATTCCTTACTTCTGTATATGCACATGCAAACTTCTTTTTGATAGTTAAATTCTTAGATAATCCTAAGCATACTCATACATACTAAGACCGCACATACACACCATTGCCAAAATAAATCACAAACATTTTAGTAAAATTATTAAGTATATATAAATTTCCTCAAAAGTCAAATTTCTAAATATTGGACATTAGCTTTAAAATCATTCAATTATCTTAAAACGTGAATTTTGAGAAAATCAATTAAGAAAATACTCTTCCAAAACATTTTTCTTAAAAACAAGTTCCTTTAGTGTTTTAATTTAATATAAGGAATTTATGGGGTGTTACATTCTCCCCAACTTAAGAATTTCTCGTCCCCGAGAAATACATGGCAAATTGGGCAGCAGGGCAACAGCATTCTCAGGTCCTTCTGGTGTTCCTCTTTGACCGCTTCCAGGTGGAGAGATTCTACTTGTACTGTCATTCGCGGGTCGAGTCGGGTTATGTCCCTTGGACCAATCGAAGAAGAGGGCATCCTCTCATTGGGTCGTCGTCACAAACGTCCGGCCAGAGGCATGGGCTTAGGGGAAAAATCAAACAAACAGACAAACATACATCTCCAAAACAAGGATTCTACCTAAAATCTTTTAAACATTCGCTATCCTCTTTCTAATCCGACTCCCCTATGATTCTTTTTCCAATCCTAGAGTTTGCATCTATTCTTTTTCGAGCGAAAGGAAATTCTGTTACTACCTAGGCTTTACTCAAAATCCCTACTATTGGTTAATAATATATGTTTCCTTTCCTCCGTGTGGCTCCCCAACTTGGATTCAACTTATAACTATCTCACGGTGATCTTATGTCCTTACTTGGCTCAAACTACTTCTCCTTCCACAATCATTCGAGCCTACATTATTTGGGTAGGTAGGGTACTTCCAACTCCGCAATTCGGACCTGAAAGTTTTAAATGGGATTGGGAAGGCTACAACATGATAGGAGTTCATGAAGAAAAGGGTTCGAATCCGGTCAACAAGAACTGTTTTGTTGAAGCAATTCAACAAACACGGGTATTAGGAGATAACATCCTATATCCTCAAGGGTGATAACTATTTCCGTATAAAGGGATGCTCAATATAACCAATCTTAAGTCTAGCCATCACTAGTGAAGCATCAGGGGTATAGGGGTCCTAATTGCAGACCAATTTCATGGTCTACTCTGATAGGGCCAGAAAGTTTCTCAGACTAATACGGTCGAGGCTAAGCTACAAACTAGTCCGTGTCCTAAGAGACTAAGCTTATCCTCTTATTCCTATTCAAACACTAGCAAGCACGTAGAGTCACACAAACAAAGCATGAAGCCCATGCTTAAGGCTGCTAAGGATTACCATAAGCTCTAATACCATTATGTAACAGCCCGATTTTCGAAAACTGAAACAACTAACCTTTATTTATTAATATTGCAAAAATGAGGCCATTTTTTTAAAAAAAAAAAACATTGTTGAAGAGTTTGAAAACGTTTCTCGATATCCCTCAACATTCTGCTTCGAAAACCGAGTTGTTACTTGAATCCCACAACTCCTTTACTTTACTTTTCGAAAAACGTATTGTTAGGAAAACAGTTTGATTTTGACTCGAATAGCTTCGTTGATTTTCTCAAAGAACTTAATCATGTTTCCAAAAGAGTATCGTCATACAAGTCGGGCATGTTTCAAAATAGTTGGATGTGCAGCAATAGATCATTACTTAGGTAATCCAGAGTACAAACATAAGCTATCACTTAATCTAATGCTACTACCGCTTCTCTTTCTTATCAAATAAATCGGTCCTATCTTTCTCCTCCTCATCAGCACCTTCAGACCGGATGACGCTGCCACTGCTTTCCTTGATTCTTCTTCCGGCTGTGGCTTGAGCTCCACTCCAAATATTCTCACAGGATTCTCCGTTCTCTGCCTCGGAGGTGGAGACCGTGAACTATACTCCACGTAGGACATACTTCCCAAGCACGAACTCGCGGTGGCTCCACTCAGCTTATGTTCCGGGTCTTCAACCACCACTTGCGTGTGTCCCATCCAAATCCATCCACGAGGTATGGCCTTCCATCCGTGACCCTCCTGAGGCCGGATACCGACTTCCATGTGGAGATTCGTCTGCCCATTGGAATACCAGCGACACCGATGCGCCAACGAACAGGAGAGAGTAAGCGTTCCGGACGCGTAGCGTCGACGGTGTGGAATTACGGTAGGTAGAATAATAGGACACACACAAATAACACACAATACATACACGCCATCCAACGAACATATTATCATCATTATTATTCTACTTTACCCTTATCCATTTCTTTATTCTCCACTTTTATTTCTCTTCCCACTCACAGGGCTTAATTTATTTTCCACAACTCCATTCACAGTCTCTGTCTCATTTTTCCACACTTTTCAACCCTCACTCATATAACTTTTCTCTTAGAATGTTTTATTGGTTTACAACCAACGATGATCAGGGGAGTTAAAGGATCATCGAGGTACGTATTTCTTTCGTAGTTAGCACTCGCGTTTTAAGCCTACATCTCCTCGGCCAACCAACCACCTAGTCGGAAGCAAACAGGCGTACAGAACCTTTACCGTGCGGGCACGACAGCTGTCAACACAATGGTCCCAGACCAGGAGGCTCAGCCTCAATCATATTCATATCAATATATATGGCACACTGCCTCGCAGTGGCAAACAATTGCCCCACTCCAGTCCCTCTCACTGTTCCTGAACTGCCATAGGGGTGACAGCACTATTCTGGTCCCGGGTGCAGAACTTACCACGGTATTAGACCCAGTCCCCACCACGTTAGTGCACCACATGTGGAGTTCGTTCTTCCCAGAATAGTACTCAAGGCAACGTGACGTTTTACCGCCCGAGCCTACCCTAATGCATTCATCAACCCGAATATCCCTGATATACGGGGTACCTTCCTCTCCACTACTTCGCACTCTCAAACCTCACCGTATTCGCTGTTAATATCTTTTAGAATCTTTTAGTTAATTATCCTATTGATCGGCTCACCCTTAGTGCATCCCTTCAGTGACTCCCGGCCACTATCTTGCATTTTCAAATCACACCTAGCTCAGAGCTGGGAGTTCCTCAATTCAATCACATCTCATTTCTTAATTTCACTCTCATAGGTTCCCCCAAATCTTCCTTTTTACCATCCTTCTCAAAATTTCAATTTTTGCCCCTTTCTCAAAACTTTGCATATACGACTTTCCCAAAATCGTTACAAGACTTCCATGTTCACTAACCCTCACCAAACATGTCATTTCACAAACTTTTCTCAAAGAGTTCGTTTTGTAAAACTTTTCTCAAAAATGTTGTTCCAAAACACCCTTTCATAAGACTTCTTTCCAAAAAGATCATTTCATAAAAACTCCTTTGAAAAATATTGTTTAACAAGCTGCTTCAAAAATTCTAGTTTACAAACCTTTTCCAAAATTGTTTTCACATTCCAAAATTCTTTTTTTTTTAAATCTTTTTCAAAAACACATTCTTGCTTAGTGCTAGTGGAGGAGCAAGCCCAGCTCAACACTAGCTCCCAGACTAAAACCAAGAACAGAGGAGCTCAGCTCAACTCAGTTCACTTCTCATCTCAACAACCAACATCACACTCCCCAGCTCTGGCTCTTTCTCAACATTATTCTCAACTTCCTTTCCAGTCAACTTGTATCTCTCTTTTCCATTCAACCTCTTATCTTTCCTCATCTTTCCCTTCTTATTACCCCATCACTCTCATTCTATTTTCTTATCAAGGACACAACCATGTCCAACAGCCGTCTACTAATCATAATCCTAAGCATCATTATGTAAAAACAAATGAATAACCAAGCATACTATCACACACAACATCACAATAGCAATTGTGGTCTTCGTCACCTTCGTATAAGTGGCCACACAAAGCAAACAATTGCCACTTATACTACTGATTCCGACCACTTCGTTCCGATCTTTGAGATGATACGGAACGCCCTAATAAATCACCTAGCTACCACGGTGTCTTAGGAAAACTTCTCTCTCACCTGTGGTCCAGCTGTTGAACGTGTGCTCTCCTTGCAACCTTGTGCTACCATCTGCCCCAACCTCTTTTCTTTATTATTCCTCATATTAAATAGAACACTTTACGTTATTAACTCATTTAGGAAAAACCTTTTCTTAAATCAATACTCGTCTTTTCTTTGTTGGAAAACTTTGAAGATTTATCGATTTCCACTTAAAAACTTCGTTCTAAATCATATGAAAACATTTTTAACCCAAAAAGGCACGTTCAAGAAATTCTGGACAACATAGTAGTTTATAAAACTCCGAAAACATTTGTAAAACATTCTTTACTTCAAATAGCTTTTAGCTTAGAATTAACTTTGAAAATCCGTATTCTCATTATAAAACAATTTTAGACAGCCATGGACTTAAAAATTTCAAGTAAATCAAATCAAATTTTCTTAAAACAATTCATTTCAAAACCCTTCACACACTTAACACACAACCACAACAAATCGCATCTCATACAACAATCACTAACATTTAAGCATGCAACCATTCATAAACTAACTTGAGTCAAACTTCAAACCGATTATATTTACATTTATTTTCTTTACTTTAAATACTTTATATTTGTGTCTAAAATCATCATACATCTCTTATTTTATGCGGTTAAGCTTCCTAACCCTATTTAAACTACTTACCCGAATGCTAGTAGGGAAAATAAATCTAACCTCATAATTTGAATCACATGCATCAATTTATTTTTGTTTTAGGCATTTCAATTCTATTCTCTTTTTCATGCATAAAATTGTTTATTCCTCTTTTTAGCTTCTAACCGTGTACACATAAACACACACACATGTATATTCATCCAAACACAACACACACATATATATTCATTTCATAGTTAATTTAATTTACTTATTTCCTTCATTTCCAAGTATAGGTCCGAATAGAAAACACATGTTCACCATACAAGTCCAAGTAATTTATTTTTGTATAATTCCTTAAAAACATACTTATTCCTTTTTAAATCATTTCATTGAAAAGTTATCTTGGGCTAACTAACATATGGGACCGAATATCATCATGGTAAGGTAAAGTCAAATATTTATCATATATGCACATAGATCATGAACTAATGCAAGAATCAATTTTAAAACTAGTTTCTTATCTTCTTGGTAAAAACCGTGAGCTTCACAAGAATTTTAACAAACAAACATTTAATTCCTTATCACAATAAAATCAAGAATTATGTCAAATCTATTAACCTCTAGGAATAACTATTACATGAACCTAAAATCTCTAGGTGGAACAAGTGTTAACATGCATGTAAGTAAAACATTGATCTAGCATGATTTCTTAATCTCCTAGGCTTGACCGAATGCTATCATGCAAGAGGCAAAGTTTTATAGTTTTATTTTCTACATGCAAACATCCAAATTCACACCATGTAAGGCTTAAAGCATCATTTTACTTTTTACCTTACCAACCGAATCATCATGCCACACACACACAATATTAAAATTATGCTTCAAAGTTGGTTAAGATTAATTTCCTTTGAAAACCGTAACATACACACAAGGAATCAAGACTTTATACTCAGATTAAACATACAAGATTCAAGTTTAATGTTTTCCTTTTAAAGTTAACCATGGATCAAGACATGCACAAAAGATCAAAGCAAAACATGAACTCAAACCCAAATTTCTAAACAACTGTGAAAAGAAGTTAGAAAATAATATGGAAGTAGCATGAAATCACCTAGATCAAAATAGAACAACAAGACCTAAAATTTCTACTCATGGACAAATCATTTAGTCTTTGATTTAGTGGTTTATGAGTTTATTTATTCACAAGAATTCAAGATCAAGGCATAAAAAGAACATGCAAAGGAAAACAAGGATCATCAAGCCCCAAAATCAACATGCATGTGAAGATCAAAGCAATTTATAATTTTTAAACACAACTTCAAATCAAAACCGTGATGAAGGAAAACAAAAGTGAGGGATCAAGACTTTACAACATCACCCTTCAAGATCAAGGCATCCAATAACATGCAAAACACTTAGATCACAAAATAATTACATGCATCATAAGAAATTTAATCAAATCCCTTAAAAGTCCCTTACAACACAAGATCATTAAATCGAGACTCTTTCTACCTTAATTCCTAATCTTAAATCTTCAAGTCTTCTCTCCTTTTTCCTCTTGGTTTTGCCTCGGCCTCTTCCTTCTAGGGTTGTGGGTGGTCTTCTTCTTCTTCGATCTTGGAAGAAGAAAAAGAATGTGTGGAAAGAAAAGGATCAATGGAATTTGGGGTTGAGAGTTGGGTTTCCTCTCTTATTCTTTTCTTTTCTCCTCCTTACGGTGTTCACCCTTTTTTCTCTCAAGAGTTTGAGGATGCTCTTGAGAGTAAATGTGTTTGTTGGTGTTGGTGTGGAAGAAATGGGAGGAAGTGAAGGAAGAATGAATCCTAATCCATACTCACTCTTACGGTTTTAAGATCACTAGCAAAGGCATGGAAATTTCCTTTCTTAGCCTCGGTTTCTAGTGGAAAATGGAGAGCAAATTTGGGACTAGTTCAATTGTTGCATGGCTTGCTCCAAGCCGTGGAAGACAAGGGTGAAAGGAAGTCTTCCTAGGCTCCATGACTCACCTCCCCTAGTATTCATGACTCACACCTCCTATTTTCTATTTAGTTTTCATTTTCTTAATGCTTAAGGGAATGAGTTTCATGTAGTCTTTCTAATCCTATGTTGGCCGAGACACATGCACACACACTAGCACATAGAATTTCATTTTCAATCAACACATATCATGCATACATGTATCAGAATACACACATGGGTATGCACACAATTAGCATCTTGATGGCATCATGTTTGCACGGTACACATATGCATATTCATGCATCATTCCTTACTTCTGTATATGCACATGCAAACTTCTTTTTGATAGTTAAATTCTTAGATAATCCTAAGCATACTCATACATACTAAGACCGCACATACACACCATTGCCAAAATAAATCACAAACATTTTAGTAAAATTATTAAGTATATATAAATTTCCTCAAAAGTCAAATTTCTAAATATTGGACATTAGCTTTAAAATCATTCAATTATCTTAAAACGTGAATTTTGAGAAAATCAATTAAGAAAATACTCTTCCAAAACATTTTTCTTAAAAACAAGTTCCTTTAGTGTTTTAATTTAATATAAGGAATTTATGGGGTGTTACACAGTAAAGAAAAAAAGGAGAAAAGGTTCTGAAAGACGAAGAAATGGTTAAGGAGTGTGATGAATGAGGGCATAGAAGTTGGAAGCAAGCTCGCATGTGAAAGAAGCCATAGAAAATGCAAAAAGAGAATGAGAGAGATTAGCATTGAAGTTAAAGAAGGGGAGAGTTTTCCTAATTCCGGCATTTTTCCGGTTTCCGGCAAAGAGGGCACAATTTTATAGAATATTTTGGTGAAATTCAATCCTATTATGACAAAAGGACCGAACTCTTTTTTTTTTTTTTTTGAAAAATAAATGACCAAAATTAATAAAAATAATATAAAGACCAAAGTGAATTTTTCAAATAAGAGTAAATTCATTTTTTGACCCCCTTCCAATTTTTTTCCCTAAAACACCCTTTTACGAATATTTTTTTCTTTTAGTTTTACACTTCATACATAAAGGATCAACAAATGTGTTAAATTTTAAAAAATAAATAAAAATGCATACACTTCTAATAAGTATGTTATTTATGGCCCATTACGCTGACCTCTAACGTATCTATAAAAATTACACATACATTCGGGGTCAATATACATGTTAAATTTGTAAAAAAAAAATAAAAAAAACCACATACATTAACCCTCTTAGCATATGAAACATAAATAAAAAAATTCATCAAAATGTATTTAAAAAAAATTAGAAAAAGGGTAAAAAAAATTCCCAATAAGATAAAGAAAAAAAGGAATTAAGCCAAAAAACATGTCAGAAGAGGAGAAGGAAAACGTGTTTCATCTGCATGTAGAGAAGTTGAAGAAAAATTATTCCCTAGGTTCCTTAAGTTATGTTGATTTATAAATTATAAATAGATTAAAAATGAATAAATGAGGTAAGAATTTGATATATTTTGATTAAATTATCTTCATTTAATAATAGGAGAGAAAATAATAATAAATGAATTGAAAATTATATTGAAAAGGATAGAGAAATTGATATCAAA
This sequence comes from Crotalaria pallida, assembly GCA_037953625.1. Classification (NCBI taxonomy): domain Eukaryota; kingdom Viridiplantae; phylum Streptophyta; class Magnoliopsida; order Fabales; family Fabaceae; genus Crotalaria; species Crotalaria pallida. Next base: position 80,077,363 of record CM075653.1, read on the forward strand.
AGATCATAATACTTACAAATAAAAATGTGTTATAAACAATTCATATCTATCTAATTAGTGGATGACTATCTATTGGATCGTGTTTATATTTAGTTGAAACCACTTCATATTAGGGTTTCCTATCTCCCTATAAATAGGACTCAACTATGATGTAAAATGTACACTGAATATATCACAATATATTGTTTCCTCTCTTCTTCCTTATTTTCATACGTTTCTTAACACTTATCAGCACGAAACTCTAACCAAAAGGTGAGGTAAATTTTAATATTATTAATGTTTTATTTATTTATTCATTTTTTTCTTTTGATATATTATATATTGATCCCAAAGTATCAATATTATATGGACATGAACATTTTATAAGAGATACGAGTTCTTGAGAATTATAGCATTTATCATGTCCATCATTAAAAAAAAGATGCAAATCGAAACAGATTTGAAAAGATGCAAACAGAAGCAGTGTTGATTGATTTTAAAAGGAGAACTCATGGATGCAAACAAGGCAGAAGCAATTTATAGCTCTGCAGTAACCGTGGTATTTATATATATTATGTTTGCATTTCATGCCAAGCAGTTGGCATATTGGTAGCAATAATCACTGCAAGTATGGCAAGTCATGGGTTCAAGACTGATCCTTGAATTATATTTTATATATTTTCCAAAGAATGATCGAAAAATAAAATAGCAAATTTTTTCTAAGATTGGAATCTATAGAACCCGATGTGGGACTTGGTTTGTTCCACCAGTCCAAGGAGTTACAATCTATTTAATACTATGTCAATGGGGAGTTCCAATCTATTTAATACTATGCCAATGGATAGCAAGGTTCTCAGTGCCCAAATCTTACTATTAATGTTAACAACTTCTTAAAGCAATCGAGGAACTTGTATTCATTCTTCATCTCCAATTTGTAATGTCTAACTTTTGCTTCAACTGTGTGCAAATTCCACAAAAATGAAGAATACACATCGAACCAAGATGTGCATAATCATGTCTAGTGCTAAGGATTTCAAGTATTGCTGGAGAGTTTAAAGAGTAAATACATCATTGGAATTTGAACACACTGACACTTATCATTGTGCAACTCCAACAATTTGGGCTGATTGTTTTATAGAATTAATAAAATTTTTATTAAAAAAAAATTGTTGTTTTCACCGAGTGTTGTACTCGGGATCCCACGGGTCATTTCGATCGCACCAGGTTGTTGTGTCTTTATTGATGAAATCAATATTTGATATCATTTTATTAAATTGGATAATTTCACTATTATATCGACAAGTTCTAATTTTAATGCAAATATTTCTTTGGTAGTGGTAATCATTATTTGATGTAACAATGATACTGCTCATGTGTCATAAATTATTAGTTTTAAATGTTAGCACATTTATTTTTATTATGCAAAGACAGTCAAGTATGATTTTACTCTGAGAAAAAATAATTTTCTTTATTTTGCCTTATATATTTAATTACATTTATTGTCAATTATTATTGAACGTTATGTTGAAACATGAAAATATTAATGTTTTTCATCAAGTAAATTAATATGATTTTTATATTTTATCATTAACAATTTGACATTAAAGTAGAGCTTTATTTGATATAATTTTTGTTATTGTTCCCTAATGATTTCCCTATGAGTTGTTTTGAAAGTTATATAAGGAAGATTATGCTTCATCAAGTTGACTCATATCTTATGTCGGCTTCTATTTTCTTGGCTCTACACACATGTTAAGTAGTACATTTTTCGAGGTTAGTTATAAAAATTTTAAGCTATTGTCATATTAAAAATATGCATAAGTGGAGAAATTTATCCTAAATGAGTACATGTGCCTTGTCGTTTTTTTTTTCAATATGAAATTTTAAGAATGCGATAATCTCACAACATGAAATTTATGTGCTTCTTTATTGGCATGTTTTAAAACTATTAGTGATGAAAAAATTCTAATATTTTTTTATTGAAAACGAATATTGTCATTATGATAAAGAGAATAATTTGCCAATGTAATTATGGATATACTTTCGCATTTGTTTATACCATTGAGTGGCGTCAATACTTGTTTGAATATGATATTATTGAATGGTATTTATCACATATGTTTTTTTGAAGATATTTTATGCTTGTTAGTTTTAGCAAGTAAAACTATGCAAGATCTCATATGATCTTGTTTTGAATTCTATTTTCAATATAAATATTTTTTTGATATATCCAAAAATTAAGTCTCCGCTTAAATATACTATTTGAAAAGTATTTAAAAATAATAATAATAATAATAATAATAATAATAATAATTTAATAACATGTGTTAGACATATAAATTGGTTATTAAAGAAAAATGTGGTTTTTTTGTGAGAAATTTATTAATTTTTTAATTTTTTCATTATCATTATTGAAATAATTAGATTGGATTGTACGAACCACATAAATAATTGATCACATGTATACATAATATATTTTTATAAAAAAAAGTTTATGGATATAAAAATTTTAAAATAGCATATCCTATTTTTTTTATTGAGGTTAACAATGTGTTATAATGTAGTGGATCATGAATAAATATGCCAAGTTTGAAATGTATATGTACAATTTTATTTTCAAAATAGCTTAGTATATTTTATCAAAATTAATTGTTCCAATATTTATTTTAGTTAACTTGTGGACAATGAGTTTTAGTGCATTATCTTTTAATCTTTTATACAAGTATGTTTATATAATAGACTCAATTAAAGAAATAAAAATTAAAACATAGTTTACAATGTAACATTTTCATACTTATTTTACATTAATTTCACTATTAACTTTAATAGAGTATTTTTTATGGTGGAAAATAGTTTATTCGAAATGTTTTACAAAATGTTTATTCCATACTCTACTAGTTATACAAAAATTTTCTTCTATTTAGTATTGCTAGAAGCCGTTGTTAACACTATATTCGTGTACGATGATAATTTAGAGATCTAAAAGATTTGTTATCCAGAGGTATTGGAAAATTTTTCAGTTTACACGTATATAGTAGAAATACCTCATATCGTAAAACCAAAAGTTTATAAACTAGAAGTTTATAAATTATAATATATTTTTTTTGCTTGGCTTGACTGGTTAGACCATCCCGGATCAACTATATGATGCGAAAAAAAAAATTAAAACTTATGTTGACATCCAATGAAGAAATCGAAGATTCTTCAATGTGATTATTTCAATGTGCTAATAATTGTTCCAAAGAAAGTTTGTTCGGCCATCACCATAAAATTTGGATTGAATCTGAAATGAATACAAAGTGATATTTATGTGTCATTACTTTCATCATGTGGATCATTTAGGTATTTTATATTTTTAATTGATGCATCAACTGAATGGCCACATGATTATTGTTCATCGGCAATTCACAACCAGAAGTTTGCGAGATTACTTGTGCAATTGAATCAACCAAAATCTAGTTATTAACTATTGTATGTCTATTGCTGTAACACCCCGCATTTTTCCTGTAAGTGCGTAAACGATTTTTAACGAAAGAAACCTTGAAATCGTGATTTTTGGAAAAAGTATTTCATGAGAAAGAAATAAAGTGCTAATTTCCATGGATTTTTATAAGCAAAATGTTTTATAAAAGAAGAATGAATGATTTTATTGAAGTGAAAAATGATTTGTTAAATTGTGATTGAAAGATGATTTTGTGAAAAATGAGATTTTTGGGTCTATTATCTTTAAAAATCCATATCTTTTAAACCGTAACTCGGAATTTTATGATCCCTATATGAAAACAATCGTTTTGAAACCTAAAATTTGAAAATGTTATTTTCAGAATTTTTTGGGCTGTTTTACAAAAATTTATTTTCAAAATATAAGAAAAACGAATTTTGAAGAAAATGTGTTTTGTGATTATTGTTTTAACATGAATTTTGTATGATGTGTGTTTGATTTAATGTATGTGCAATATGTGATGCATGAAAATGTGATTTATTAAGTTTAAGTGCCTTGTTGTACGAATTAATTGATTTGTGGTGTGAATTAATAATTTAAGTAAACATGATTAGAAATAAATTAAGGAATTAGGAAATAAAAATAAAAGACATGTGCATGTGTGTGAGAGTGCCACGGCTGAACTTGTGCATGAAGGTGTGTATGTGTCATTTGCATGTGCATGATAAGTGTGTGTGTGTATGTGAGATTAGGATGGTGGAAACTTAGAGATTAAGACATTAAGGAACCAAACTAAAACCAAGCCAACCAAACTAGAAGGAAAACCCTAACTAGGAAGCCAATTACCATTCAACCTAATTGACCCCTAGTAGCCTAGCCCATATCACCTTGTCTCCTTGACTTTGAAGGCTTCTACCCATGCAAATTTTATGAGGACAAAACGCCCCTCCTTAGTGTGCATAAGCCGTGAATGAACTAAGGGCAAAGGAGGGATAATTCGTGAGTTTATTTATGCATGAAGCCTTTATTCCTTTCTTTCACCCATTTCATTTTTTCACTCCTCCAAACACAAACACTTCTCTAAAGGACTCATCAAACCTTTAGAGAAAAATAGAAAAGAAATAGAGGAAGAGAAAGAGAGTGGTGGCCGTATGGTGTAGGAGGAAGAAGAAGGAGGTTTCAACCTAGATCTAGAGCAACCCTTTGAAGATCCAAGTACTAGGAGCTTAAGGAGCCAACCCTCTTGATAGGAAACTCGAAGAGACAAGAGAATAATGTAATAGCCTAGATTTCTTTTAGTTGTAGATCCCCTTTCTTTTTCTTCTTGCATGTTTGTTTCTAGGATTTGTAAGATGAGTTTATGTGCTATTCTTTCTTAATTTTGGACTTTTATGGACTAAAAGTAATTTGTAATAATTGCTACTCTATGTTTGTGATTCGGTTTGTATTCTCCTTGCCTGATCTAAATACTTTTCTAACAAAAACTTAAAGATCTAGAGATTTGTTTAAGTTTTTGTGAAACTTAACATATATCCTTCTTGCATGTATGTTCTTCTCGTTTTAAATCATGATCTATGTGTTTATGTGCTTAATTGACAAATTAATGCATGATCTAAGTTTAATGAAGGGTAAAATAAATTATTTGGTATTGCATGTTGAATTTCTTGATGAAACCGTGAGCTATGTTACTTTTAAGAAAAGATTTGATAAATAAATTTGTGCTTTGAACTTTATTAATAATAGATCTAAGATCTTTAGTCTTGCATGTAAATTTTGCTTGCTCAAATGATGATCTATAATATGATTGAGTGATTCCTTCATGAATAAGTATATGATTTAAGTTTGCTTGAAAATAAAGTGGAGTTCTTTGGCTTACATGTTGATTCGGTGATAACTTGTTGAGTTATGTGCAAATATTTCATGATCTATGTCTTTAAAGCATGCATGTCAATTTTAAGAAGAAAAATCACGTTATTATTTTATGCATGCCTCGGTTTGGAAGAGGAAATTAAATAAACAAGCTTCAAAAATGATTTTTGAAGAAGTGAACATGATTTAACCTTAGTAATTGAATGTATGTGTGCCATCTTGGTATTAGGCCATTCGGCCATACTAAATAAAAATGGATCTTGTGCTTGTGTTATGTAGAATCTTAATGCATGTGAGTGGTAAGACTAGATCTAGTAACTCTAGGTACATGCATGTTATTTTTAAATGTTTAAAATGTATTCTGATTTTGTTGAAGATTAAGTGATTTTTGAAAACTTGTTTTAAAATCTTACATGTTTTGATGAATGATTTTGTGATTCTGTAGGATTGTAAAAGTCAATAAGACCTTGTTTGTTGCATCTTAGTATTCGGCCATGAGGAAAAAGAATAGGAAATTATATTTGATCATGGTTTAGGATGCATATATGATGAAATTAAATTAATCTAAAGGCTTAGAGAGTTCATGCATGAATCATTAAGAAAAATAAAAATAATGAAATCTTGATTTGTAGCTTAACTTGTTGTTTGATTTAAATTGTTAAATCCTCTTTAAAAGTTCTCAGTTTTTAGTTCAAGAAGTAAAGAAAATGATCTCAATTGTTTTGGTGCTTGTGTGTATGCTTTAATCTTTGCAAAATTTCACTTAAACAATTCGGTCAATGCATGCTAGTGTAGCTAGGAAAATTGTCTCTATGAAAAAGTCTATGTGAATGATTATGTTTGCATGTGTGCCTATGTGTTGTGTGTATTATTTGTTTTAGTCTTTTCGGTTTGTTAAGGATAAAAATAAATAAATGGATTTAATAATTGAAAAAGGAATTTTGTTGAAAATCCAATGATTTTTAATGTGACTTGTTTTATGTGAAGTTGTGAATGTTTTAAAATAATGTGTTGTTTGAAAAATGCTTTATTGAAAAGTGTGATTTAAGAAACTTAAATTGATTTGATTTTATTTCCTTGAGTTCTAGATTTTATAACCTGAACATTTTAAAGTGAACTTACAGTAAAACAAATGAGTTCTGTTTTAAAATTAATCTAGAGGTTTTGAGAACATTATTCTGGATTTGAGCTATGAACAAGGTGTTTTCGAAAAGAAACGATTTCAAAAGTATTTTAAAAACAAATTAGCGAATTCGTTAAAAACGTTTCTAACGCACGGGAAAAATGCTATAGTTCGGACGACCGACGCAAAGGAAACGAAGCGGGATTAGAGATCGGGAAATCTCGGAAAGCTTACGGGAGCTTACGGTATTTGAGGTGAGAGAGGGGCTTCCCTTAAGACGCCGTGGTATTTAGGTAACTTATTAAGAGGTCCAATCATCTCAAAGGTTGGACTCCAATCTCATTTAGCGTAGTGGTGTATATGATAGCAATTGTTTGATTGTTTGCTTGGCTATCCACCCGAACGGCTGAGATTGGTTTATTGAGCATGATGTTGTGCTTTCTGATTGTTGATGTTTGAATTAATTATTTATCCTTCTTTGCAAATGATCTACTTATTGGTTAAGTAATTATGTTGTGCTTTGAGAAGTATTGGTGTACTGAATAATGTGTGGATAAGAAGTAAATTGTGAAAGTAAGAAATGTGATTAAAAGAAGAGTGATAATGAAAGTTGTATAAGTGAGAAATATTAACGAGAAGTTAAGATGTGATGGCAAAGAGATAAAGAGATGAGGCTGAGTATGAGTTATGGGAGTGATAAAGAGTGTGGAAGTAAGATGTGGTATAGCTCTGGTTGTTTTTGGTTTTAGTCTGGGACTAGTGTTGAGTTGAGCTTGCTCCTCCATTAGCGCCCAGCAAAAATGTGCTTTGTTTTATGTTTTTGGAAATAGCCTAGTGTTGAGTTGAACTTGCTCCTCCATTAGCACTCATCCAAAAACATGCCTTTTTGAAAAATGGTTTTTTAAAGGAGGTTTTTGAAAAGAGATTTTGGAAAAAGGTTTTCGAAAAGATACAATTTTGAGAAAAGTTTTGGAACCAACCTTTTTGGTAAAGTTTTTGAAATGATATTTGAGAAAGCCTTTTTGGAAACAATATTTCTGAGGAAAGTTTTGTGAAAGGATCTTTTTGAGAAAATTTTGTGAAAGAACGTTTTTGAGAAAGTTTGCGAAAAGTTATCTTTGAAAAGATTTGTGAAAGGAAGTTTTGGTGAAATTATAGTTTTGAAAAAGATTTGCGAGAAGGTATTTTGGAAATGATTTTGAGAAAGTTGATGAATGAGTTTTGTGAAGGTTGATGAGCTTTGAGAAAGTGATGAAATGAGAAAAGAAAGAGTGTGATGTGAGATGTTGAAATGAGATGTGATGAATTGGGGAACAGTTGGAACGCTTTAGTGGTCGGGCTTCGTTGAAGGGATGCACCAAGGATGAGACGACTGTTAGGGTTAAGCCGATAAATAATACCTTAAAAGCCTGAAAACTTTTAAAGACTTAAAAGACATTTACAAACGCGGTGAGGTATGAGTGTCGTATCGAAGTAGTGGAGAGGAAGATACCCCGGAGTATCTGCGGATATTCGGGTTGTGATTGCAATAGGGGAGGGTAAGGACGGTGATACGTCAAGAAGCCTTGAGTGCTATTCTAGGCAGAACGAATTCCATATGTGGTACGGGCAGATCGGTCCTATGCTATGGTAAGTTCTGCACTCGAGACTAGAACAGTACTGTCACCCCCTATGGCAATTCGAGAACAGTGAGAGGGACTGGAACGGGGCATTTGAGATTGTCGCTGAGAGCGTGCATTGTTATGTGAATTATGATTATGAATTGAGGCAGGGCCTCCTGGTCTGGGACCATTTGTTTGTGTGACAGCTGTCGTGCCCGCGTGGTAAAGGTCCTGTACTCCTGTTTGCTTCTGACTAAGTTGGGTGGATGACCGAGGAGATGTAGACGTGTGTGAGAGTTCAATGATGGTTTCCCCCTCATCATTGAATGAACTGTTTGATAAAACTTAATAATGATAAAAGATTACAAGAAAGAAAGCATAAAGAATTTATGAAGAGTTGAGAAAAATTCAAAGAAAGAAAGTATAAGTAATTGTGGGAGAAATTGAGAAAGAGGATGATGAGACTGAAAAGTTCGAAGGCTTGTGATGCCAAGTGAAGCATTGAGTATGGAATGAGTCCTGAGAAGTGAGAATGAGATGGTGTTTATATGATAGTGATAATAACATGATGTTTATGATGCTGATTTTGTTTGTTTATACGTTCTGTTTGTATTTCCTGCTTTATCTTAATAATTACCTCTCGTAAATCCACATAGTCGACATTACGTGTTTTGGGTAGCTCACTCTCTCGTACTTCTGCTTTGTATTGGGAAAATTTTGTATGGTCCTTAGAAAGGAAAACACGGAGAGACTGCTAGCTCGTTATGAGGAGGAAAAGAAAGCACGAGAAGCGGATATGGAAAGCATTGTTAGGGAGACTAACGAGGATGCCTCTACTCTTGACCCGAGGAGTGGACGTACCAAGAATCAGAGTAGCGCAGCGGAAACGTTAGTGTCGATGACTAGCGGTTAGGTAAATTCCCTTTCAGAGTTTTGTAATTCCATTGCATGTTACTTAGAATCCTGGCTCTAGCATACTGTAACCCCAACTAAGGTTTATTTTAATACTAATGATTGAAAAGAGTAAACGGGCCATGTTTCAACAATGTTTTTGAAAACGAGTTTCAAGGTGCGGTGTCATATGACATCCCGGTTTGGAACTTGAAAGGTGTCGTGCAAAGTGAGAATGTGAGTTTGGAATTTTAACTGTGATTTGAGATATACGTGTTCTCATCTTGCATAACACTCGTTAAAAAAAAAATTTGGCCCAAATTTTCACTATAAACAGTTGTGGTTTCAAGTTGCCAAATCGGGGTGTTACAATTGCCATTACTAATTGGGAACATGTATGACACTGATTCGCATCAAGCCATTAAAATTATCATGAGTTTTCCCTTTTACAAATGGTTTTTGGTCAGAAACCTAATATTTCTCATCTAAGAACTTTTGGATGTGCGGTATATTTTCCACCACAACGCACTAAGATGGGACCTCAAAGAAGGTTGGGAATATATGTTGGATATGAATCCTCATCCATGATAAAATAACTCAAACCAACAATAAGAGAGTCATTCATGGATCGATTTTCGGTCATCGCTTTGATGAATTTGTTTCCCAACATTAGGGGGAGAAAATAAGCAGTTGGAAAAAGAAATTATTTGGAAAGACTTATCATTATATTATCTTGATCCTCGAACAAAACGATTTGAACTTAAGTTCAAAAGATAATTCATTTGCAAAATTTAGATAACCAATTGCCATACGCATTTACTGACCTAAAAAGAGTGACTAAGTCACATATTTCAGCTACTAATGCTCTAATGAAATTGATGTCCCTCTTGGACAAATTAAAATTGCAAATGAGTATAAGGCACGCTTGAAGCGTGGCAGATCCATCGGTTCCAAAGATAAAAATCCTCGAAAAAAAAGGAGCAAAGAAATAAGATGATCAATTTGATGAGGATGTAGAGACTCCTGAAGAGTCCTTAGACACAATTAATAGTTCAGTTCAAGAAAAGCTCAGGTACCTGAAAAGTGTGAAAATAAAGAGATCTCAATAAATTATGACATGAATGGAATTCAATGGAACCGAAATGAAATCGACGTCGATGATATTTTTGCATATAATATATTGCTTGAAATTATAAATGACGAGGATCATGAACCAAAGTCTATTAAGGAATGTAGACAAAGAAATGATTAGCCAAAATGGAAAGATACAATTGAGCCATAATTGAATTCGCTTGAAAAGCGACAAGTATTTGGACTTGTAATTCGTACACCTAAGGCGTAAAGCCAGTTGGATACAAATGGGTCTTTGTGCGAAAGCGAAATGAGAAAGGAGAAATTATGAGATATAAATCAAGATTGATTGCCCAAAGAATTTCACAAAGACCTGACATTGATTATGAGGAATACTACTTCCCTGTGCTGGATGCAAGTATTTTTCGATACTTGATTAATTTGGCAATATATAAAGGATTCAATTGTGTCAAATGATGTTATAGCCTATTTTTATGGCTAACTTGATTAATAACATATATATGAATACCCCTTAAGGACTCAATATGCTCGAAGCATATGCTTGAACTATTTAATATGGTTGAACTATATCCATGGATAATTAAAATGTTTGAAGCATAAAGTGTAATATGTCAACACATGCACTTTAATTAGTTAAATTGCAAAATGCAATAATTTTGAACTTATAGTTCAAACTCCAAGAGATTTTTAATAGATTCGAAGTTATAATTCTAGCAAACATAAAATGCATTATATGTTTGCAGCCATTATCATGGTTCATTCGAGAATGATATCATTATATCCATATGAGAAATTTCAGAAGAATTAAGGATATTGATATATATGTATATATCTATTTAGATTTAGCTAATAATTTATGTTTTTTAGTTATATATTGTTTGACTTATATATATGATGTCATGTCATGCAATCATGGATATGTTTATTGCAATTGTTTGAGAATAATGATTATAGTTCATGTTACGTGTTTATTTTAGTATTTATGTAGTTTTATTTTAATATTGTTTGAATAACCTAAAGTTAAAGGAAACATTTCAAAATGAAATACCTCGGCCTGAAGATCGAGCATTTAGTAAATTGAATTTGTGCCTATCAAGTTGGGGAAAACAACTTCTAAAGTGAGTTACTTTGATAAATAACAACTAATTTATATGATAATCTCTATTAGATTGTTAAAAGTCATATGTGACTTAATATGTCATTTGATATTAATTTATTAGCAAGATATTGTTATTCATTCACAGGAAGATGTTGGAATGAAGCTAAACACACATTTTAGTATGATAAATTGAATATTATTAGAATTCCTGAAGAGCTTCCAAATGTTGTAAATTGCTTAAAGAAAGAATTTGAAATGAAAGATTTGGAAAGAACAAAATTTTGTTTTGAATTACAAATGGAATATTTAATGAAATTTTGGTACATCATGAAACCTATGCTGCGATGGTAATAGTGTAATATCTCAAAGATAATTGTTCGCATCAGGGGGAGATATAAATACGCACTGCACTCTTTTTCCCTTAGTCACGGTTTTTTACCGATGGGTTTTCCTGGTAAGGTTTTTAATGAGGCAGCATCCAATTGCGTAAGAACAATTGTGTACTCTTTTTCCTTCGCTAATTTTTCTTATAGGGTTTTTCTTAGGAATGTTTTTAAAGAGACATATTCTCTTAATAGTCATCCAAGGGGAAGTGTTATAAACAATTCATATCTATCTAATTAATGGATGACTATCTATTGGATTGTGTTTATATTTAGTTGAAACCACTTCATATTAGGGTTTCCTATCTCCCTATAAATAGGACTCAACTATGATGTAAAACACTGAATATATCACAATATATTGTTTCCTCTCTTCTTCCTTATTTTCATACGTTTCATAACAAAATGTTTGTTTTATCTCACTCAACTCTTAAAATATTTTTTAGCACATAAAAATGAACTCACAAGTGTTTTTTCTCACACAAAAAATATTTAATACTGAGAAGAGAAGAGCATATGAACAATTCTTATATTCATTCATTCATATTCATTCTGATGCAATTCACAATGTTACATGAGGAAGAATTATATAGGCATTTTACAAACTAATAAAATAAAAAGCAACAACATTCCACATGCCTCATTATGCATTCAAACTAAAAGGCAATGATTATAATCATAAAATGCAAAACCAAAGGAATAAAGGGAAAAGCAACAAATAATAAAGTTTGCCACGAGTTATAAGTCATTGTGTCTACCACTTGGTTTAATTATTCAAATTGCCTCCCTTAAACCAAATTTTTCCATTCCAAGCATTTTTTTCATCTTGTAAAACAATTCAACTTTCAATGGTTTTGTAAAAATATTTGCAATTTTTTCTTCAGTGTGACAATAATTGATCATATGTTCTTTTTCTTCTACCGATTCTCGAATTTTGTGAAACCGAATATCAATATGATTGGAACGTCCATGAAACACTAGATTTTCGGAAAGTGCAATTGCTGACATGTTATCACAAAATATTTATGTGGGAGTGCTTTGCTTATGATGCAACATTTCAAGAATTCTTCTCGGTCATACTGCTTGTGTTGTACAACTGGTTGCTGCTATGTATTATGCTTCAACTGTGGAAAGTGCAACAATTGGTTGTTTCTTGGAGGACCAACATATTGCGCCTGTTCCAAGATGGAATGCGTACCCTGGCGTGCTTTTTCTTGTTTCTATGTCATCAGCACAATCACTGTCTGTGTATCCAACAAGTTTCACATCAGTAGTATTGGCATACAAAATTCCATCAATCAGAGTGTACCTTTAATGTATTTGAGAATTCTTTTTGCTTCTTGTAAATGACAAACATGTGGTTCTTCCATGAGTACTTAGAAATCCGACTCCAAACACAATATCTGGTCTTGTGGCTGTCAAATATCTCAAGCTTCCTATCAAACTCTTGTAGTGAGTTGGATCAACACGCCCTCCTTTGTCTTCTCTCATGAATTTTTGCTTCTCCTTAATTGAAGTAGAGACTGGCTTTGAATTCTCCATTTTGAATTTCTTCAAAATATCACTTGCATATTTTCTCTAAGAAATGAAAATTCCATCATCCTATAACAACTTCAATGCCTAAAAAATAAGACATCAAGCTCATATTTGTCATTTCAAATTATCTCACCATAGCCTCCTTGAATGCTGCAATCATCTTTAGGTTATTGCCAGTAAAAATTAGATCATCAACGTACAACCACACAATGGTTCTGGTTGCTGTGAAGGCCCTACTTGTTGTTGTGGTGATGGTTGTGCTTGTCTCTCTTCCTCCTCTTCATAATTTTCTGAGATCACCACTGGCTGCTTTTCGGCTTTTTCGGACCAATCCCACATTCCTTCTTCATCAAATGTCACGTCACGGTTGATGATAATCTTCTTTGTATCTGGATTGTTCAATTTATATGCCTTTGAATTAGTACTGTAACCAATGAAAATGCATTTCTCACCTTTATCATCTAGTTTCTTCCTGAGTTGGTCAAGGACATGGGCATATGCAATACATCAAAAAACTCTAAGGTGACGAATTGAAGGTTTTCTTCCGCTCCATGCTTCTTCTAGTGTTTTATCTTGAACACTCTTTGTTAGACACCTATTCAAAATATACACAGCAGTGGCAACTGCTTCTGCCCAAAATTCTTCAAGCACTTGTTTAGCTTTCAGCATGTGATTGTGGTCTAATATATGATGTTTCCACTGGATTTTATACCCTTTTAACTTGGTTTTTGTTTGATTTCCCTAGCAAGTTAGTAGTTTTTAGGTTATTTCATTTCCATTACTCATCATTAGTCTAGGTATGTTTTCCACATGTTTTTAGGTGAGTAAATGGTGAATTCAAGTATCAAGAGCAAAGGAAGTGAAGAAGCAATGAAGTATCAATAAGATGAAGAAAAAGAAAATTTCAGTCTCAGACAAGCTTTAGCGTGAGGTCCATGCGCCTAGAGGTGTGAAATTGTTGCGTAAATCAGAAGAAAAATAGGAAAACTTTATCAGTAGGCGCACCCAAGCGAGTGAGATTTACTTCCGGTTCCATAACCTCGATTCAAGAAGTTTATGTACCTGCGACAACATTTGCGCATTTAGATGCAACTACCATACTCTCAAGAGGATTGGCTGCCAAAGGTATCTATCCAGCAGTAGATCCTTTAGATTCAACGCCAACTATGCTACACGCATTGTTCGCTACATTCTCTCCCGCCATTTCCCTCTCCCTAACAGGATATATCTTTCATAACCTCTCCCCGAGCCATAGCTTCTCAGTTTTCTGATGCCCAAGCGCGTGACGAGACCAGAAATAGATAGAATATTGAATTTTCAAAATCCTTTATGAAGTAGAATTGATTTCTTCTCCAATTAGAGATAGAAGATTAAATCTGAAGACTCTTTCTTTGTTTATGATTTATCTCCTTTCTAAAAGATAAATCTGATAATTCCTTTTGGATTTAAAACATAAATCTTATAGATTTAGGATTGATCTTCTCCTCAATTATGTATAGAACTAGAATGAGGATTGGTAAAAAACCAGAATTAGAATCAGAGAAATAGAATAGAAAATCAGAAAAGGAGAGACAAATAGAGATCCAAAACTTAGAAGAAAATGTAGAGAAGAGCAACAATACTGAAGAGAATGTGACATTCTTGGACGGATTGCTATTGGATAACTTCTAATTCATGATCATGGAGTTTATGTGTTCTTCTTCTTCTTTTGTAATGAATCACTAGTTTCATCATAGGAATGTGGTGGATGAGTATGGATATTGCTTAATACCTTTATTTTGTGAATGAATTTCTATTTTTAGTCAATTGTTTGATTGTGTTTTAATTTAATGCATGCATAGAAGTAGCTAATCTGTGTTTTGTGACTTAATACAAGTCTAGTGGAAACTTGAGTATTGAATTAACCATGCACTCAAACTTTATAAATTCGCAAGAAGAGAGTAGAGATACCTTTGCGACTTATATAACATTATGATTCCGATAGTTTTTACCAAAAGTAAGGTTATTATAAATCTAGAAGTTTTACTAAGGAATTAGGGGCTTTTCGCATTTATAAGAAACGTGGATTCATCGAGGGATCGAGCTTTCACTACCATATCGGAATCGTTGTTGACTAAAATAGAATGAATTTCACAAAACTTAGTGCTATAATCCTAATCTCTGAAATCATATTTATAGCTTTTTCTGCTTTCATAGTTTTATTTCAATTTCCAACCTTTTTACTCTTTTCTTTTTAAATAAATTTAATTTAATTACATTAGTTTAACCATTTTTAAGGTGGTATTTGCCATAACACTAATCCTCGTGGGAATGATATTCTACTTACTCTTTATTACTTGTGTGACCTGGTGCACTTGCCAGTGACCCAACAAGTTTTTGGCGTCGTTGTCCGGGATTAGTTTGTTTTGGCAATTATTGGTACTTAGTTGTGGTTTAACTTGTGAATTTTTTTTATTATTTTTGTTATTTTTTCACCATATCCATGTTTGTCCGATTCTTTCTCATTGCTGCTCCATTATGCTGGGGAGTGTATCTTGTAGTCAATTGGTGCTGAATCCTATGTTGTTCAAAGAAATAAAAAACATGCAAGGTATTCTTGGCCTTTATCTGTTCTCAGTGCTTTGATTCTGCAACAACCACTTTGATTCTCCACAAACACCTTGAATGACTTGAATGCTTCACAAACTTCTGACTACTGAATCAGAAAATACACTCAAGCTTTTCTGCTAAAATCATCAATAAGAGTTATAAAATATCTGCAACCTCCATTTGTTGGTATGTCAACCATGCAAAAATCTGAATGGACAATCTCCAACCGCTTTCTTGCTCTCCATGATTTTCCAACTGGAAATGAATCCATGTGCTTCTTTCCCAATTCACAAGTCTCACAAACACAGTTAGGAATGTTTACCATTGGTAAGCCAGAAACTAGTTCTTTCCTTGACAAGTAATTTAATCTAGAAAAGTGAAAGTGACTAAAATGCATATGTCATAGCCAATTATTGTCTAGTATCATAGAACTCAAGCAAGCAAATTTTTTATTTTGAATTTTTAGTTGGAATAGGCGGTTTGGTGTCATTTTTACCTTTGCAATAAATCTTGAATTCTTGTCAATCAAAGTGCAGTAGCCTTGAGAAATCTGCATGTTGTATCCTTTCTCTGACAGTTGTCCCATACTCAATAAATTATGATGAAGACCACGAGCGTATAAAACATCATAGCTGAAGTTTTTAGAGTCATCTTTTGGTCTTATAGTGATTCTCCCTTTTCCCGCAATTGGAATATTTGAATTGTTTCCAAATTTTACTAATGATTTGACACTTTCATCCAGTGAGAAAAATAATTTCTTCTTCCTGCACATATGATTACTGCAACTGTAACACCCGCATTTTCCCGAACGTGCGTAAACGAATTCGTCAAAAATAAAACCTTGAAATTTTGTTTTCCAAAAAGGATTTTCTAAAAGAGGATTTCTGATTTTATTAAAAGTGAATTTCTTTATGGAATAAATTTGCATTTTTGGATTTGTGAACTTTGAAAGTGTGATCTTTTGAATTTTTGATTTGATTTACAAAATTATTTTTGAAAGTGGTGAAGGACAAATTTTTTAGAAACCATGATTTTTGGAAGTTAATTTGTCTTTTGGAAATTTCTTATTTGTATAAAAGCTTGATTTTTAGAAGGTTATTTGGAGATTTTAGTTGTTTGTATGTGTTATGTAGATGATTGTTTTACTTTGAAAAAAAGTTTAAGTTTTCTTTACAATAAAATGTGTTCTTGTAGGAAATTAAACCAATTGCCATGACATGAGATTAATTCATGATGTATGTTCAATATGATATGTGTTTGTTTTAATATGTGAATATTAC
Source organism: Crotalaria pallida (assembly GCA_037953625.1). Lineage (NCBI taxonomy): Eukaryota > Viridiplantae > Streptophyta > Magnoliopsida > Fabales > Fabaceae > Crotalaria > Crotalaria pallida. The sequence goes on from CM075653.1 coordinate 80,094,247, forward strand.
TTGAAAAGTAAATGTGTGTGTATATATGTGTGAATGGTGCTACGGTTTTGTATATGGTGTGTGCATATGAATCTTGAAAATGCTTGCATATTTGTGTGAATTAATGATCATAATACCATAAGTGAATATGATTAGAAAAATATAGAATGTATGTGTGTGCATATGTGTGTTACGTTTTTAGCATGTGTGTGTGTGAATGACTTTTGAAAGTATTGCATAAATTTCATGCATTAATGATCATGGTGCCTTGAATAAATAAGAGTAGAAAATGAAAATGAGAATGCATGATGTGTGTGTGCATGTGTGTTGCTACGGTGATGTGTGTGTGATTGTTGGAGTAGGATTTTAAATTTTGGGCAAAAGGAATTGTTGGTTGAATTAGAGACCAAGTGGATCACATGGGTAGAAAGAGTTTGAAATGACCTTGCATGATGAAACCTAGCCCTAGCCTATACACCATGTTCCCTTTTGATTTAACCCTTGCCATGCAAACTTTTGGAAACCCCATTTTGCCCTTCCATTTGATGCCTTAGCCGAACCTCCATCCAAGGGCAAAAGAGACCACTTCGGTTGCCCTTAAATCCCCATTGCCTTAGTTCTTTTCTTCACTTTTCTTTCCATTTCCTTCACTTACAACACAAACACTTTCTAACGGACCAACAAACCCTTAGAAGAAAAAGAGAGAGAGAAGAGAAAGAGAGTGTGTAACACCCCGCAAATTCCTCGTATTAAATTAAAATTCTAAAAGAGATTTATTTTGGGGAAAGTGTTCTCGAAAGAATATTTTCTTAAATAAATTTCCTAATTAATGCTCTAAGGTAAAGAGTGATTTTAAGGAAAAGGTTTTCATAAAATGATGTCGTGAGTTTTAAAATGGATTTTGAGAGTTAATTATATGTTGGACGATTTTATGCCTTAAAGAAAAGGTGATTTCTAAACAAAGGTATTTTCATAAGAAAGAAATTGTTTTCTAAATATATGTGTTAGTTAATATGTATTTAATGTGTGATGGTGTTAATGTGATTCCTTGAATTATTTTGAAATATTATGTGAATTAGTAGTTAGATGTTCTAAAATAGAATTAATTAGGAGATTAAAAGATAATGCATGTATATGTGGTGTGCTACGTGTATATCTATATACATATATGTTTGAGATTATATGGAATTAAATTAGCCTAAGAAGGTGATAATGCATGAATGTTAGAATATGTGTGTGATACGTGTAGGTGTGCATGTGTGAGTGTGTGCATGTGTGGATGCGTGTGGGTGTGCCGTGTGTATGGGTATAGGTATGTAAACCTAGAACTTTCTAAGTGAGGGACAAGAAACCAATTAAACTAAGTCTTAACCATGAATAACTAAGTTAGCAACTAAGTCCTAACTAGGAGCCAAAGAGTAATCGAACCAAAGAGACCAAGTAACCACATCCTAACCAAGTTCCAAACCAAGTCCTAACCAAATAGTGAAAACCCTAATGGAATGTCAACTAACCATTAAGCCTAGATTGACTCCAAGCACCCTAATGTCCCCTACATGTTCCCTTAAGAAATGTTAATCTCCACCCATGCATATTTTTGACTTGCCAAAATTTCCCTCCCATTGTGCACCCTTGGCCGAATTGATTGAGGTCAAAAGAGGAAAAAAATCCCATGCCTTAGCCTTGTCTATTTAGGGCCGAATGGGTGAAGCATTGGCCACTCCATTTGTTCACTTTCACCATTCACTTCTCTTCATCTTTCTTTCTACTTTCAAAAACACATTTGTTGAGAGCAACAATCAAGCTCTCAACACTCAAAGAAAAAGAGAAGAGGGAGACCGTGAGCTAGAATAAAGAAGAAGAAGAGGAGATCAACACCAAAACTTAGAATTTTCCTTGAAGATCCAAAACCCCAAAAGCTAGGAGATCAACCTTTTTCTTTGGTGGGTAGCTCGAAGTTATGAAGAAAATTGTAATAACTTAGTTTTCTTTAATCTTGTAATCTTTCTTTTCTTCTTTGCATGTTAATTCTCTAAGTTTTGTCTATGTTTGATCTTGAACTTTCAAGACTAAAAATAAATTGTAAACGTCTAACTACCGGACTTCCTAACTCGATTAAGATATTCATTAAAGATCTTAAAGTTTTCAACAAAAATCTTAAAGATCTGAAGGATTGTTGAGACTTTTATAAAGTTTAAAGCAAACCTCTTTGCATGTTAATTTTTCAAACTTAAATGATGAGCACAAGTATGTTTGTGCTTGATCATGAACTTTCAAGCAATTTATAAATGTCTAACTAACAGATTTCATAACTCGTTTAAAGTTTTTCATAAGAGATCCTAAAGCTTTTCAAACTAAATCTAAAGGTTTGATGAGATTTTGTGAAGAATGAAGTGGATTTCTTTGAATGTTTAATTTCTTGCTTAAAAACCGTGAACTATGATGTGTTTAAGAGTTTGTTTGATGAATAAATTTGTGATCTAAACTTGGTTGGTGATCACGTTGAGATCTTTAGTATGCATGTTGATTTAATGATGATTGTGATGCTTTGAATTCATGCATGTGTTAAAAGAACCTTGATCTTGAATTTTTAAGAACAAATGAATTGATAGAACACTAGATCTTAAATTAGGAAATTCGACCATGACCCAAGGATTAAGTCTTGATGCTTTTTTTATTTGATCTAAATAGTTGCATGTAAGTCTCATGTTTAGAAAAGTTAAATTTAAGATGAGGAAATGTTTGATTTTGACTTGGTTTTGATAAAGCTTTGATTTTTGGGTTTTTTCCTTTAAAAGCTTTAAACCTTTGTCTTGATCTTGAAAATGCTTTGATTTTTTTTTTGATTCATGAAAAGTTGTACTTTTGAAACCATATATGTGTTTTCAAACCAAAGACTTGATTTTCTTCAAAGATCATCACGGTTTTAACTTCTCCCTTACTCAAAATAATTTTTATCTTTGATTTGTACCATTATATTTGATTTCATCTACAAAATATAGGTGCATGCATGTGGCTTTTAAATGAAAAGATTTTCTTTTCCTCATGGACCACACGGTTTTACAAAGAAAATAAAGGCAACAAGTTTTTGGAAAATGGTCTTCACCTAAATCTGAGTTCTAGATGCATGATAAAGATTTGAAAATAACACCTTGATTCATGATGATGGTGCATTCGGTATAGGTCTAGAATTAGGGGAGTCATGTTTTGTCTCCATGAAAAAGGGCACATGCATATTAATTTCCTTTGATTTAAGAATTTTGTGTTTTTGCATGTTGAAAAGTAAGCCAAGGACCTTGTTTTATAAAATTAGGGTTCGGCCTATACACCTAGAATGGCCTAGGATGCTTTCTCAATGAAGTGGCATGAAAATAATGATTATGTTTTGTGAACTATGGTTAAATTAATATGTTTGAGATTGTGTGTGAACCTTTAATTTATATTCGGTTTTAATTAAAGAAAAGGGGGCAAATGAATTAAATGGTTTTGGAAAAGCTTTGTGTATTCAGGTAAGAATAAAAGAAAGAGTAAATAAATTGTTGCATGAAAAAGAAAATAGAACCTAAGTGTTTGAAATAAACTAAGTTGATTTATGTGTTTTAAATTTGTAATCTTTGAATTGTTTCCTTTGATGTCATTCGGCTATATAGAGTAAATAAATTTAGGGAGTTTAATTGCATGAAATAAAATGCGCATGATGATTTTTGAAAGGAATGGAGTTGTTTAAAGTAAACGAATTGATTGTGCTTGATTTATATCTTTGGTTCGATGTGGTTTGTGAATTTATGCATGTCTAAGTATTGTCTATGAAAATGAAAATGTTTAGAAAATAATTAGGTAAATAGGTGTTTGATTTATAATTAAAGGAGTAATCCATTACTTGCATGATTTAATTCATTAGAGTGTTGTTATTGTGTGCTAGTTGATATTTGGATATGTAATTGGTCTTAAAATAAATTGGTTTAAAGAAAATTTCATTTAATTTATTTGAGATTTCTAAATTGTGTTTAGGGCTGTCCCAAAGTTTGTTTGATGGTAAAAACTTGAGTCTTAACATGTTAATTTTGAATTAAAGAATTATTTAAAGTAAGATGTGTTTTTGAAATATTTTTGGGGTTTTATCAAAGTTATTTTTGTGAAATGATTCCTTGCTGTCCCGAATTATTTAGAATTGTCTTTTAACTTTAAAAAATGGGTTCAAGTGATTCAAAGTAAAGTTTTTTAAATGATAACTGATTTAAGGAAAAACCCGGATTGAAAACGATTACGTTTTTAAGTTTTCCAACGAGGAATGAGAAGTGTCTAAGTTATGGAAAAGATTTTCATAATATAAGTTAATAACGTAAACATATTTTATTTAGTACGAGGAATCTTAAAGACAAGGGATTGGGGCAGCCGGCAGCACAACGGATCCGAGGCAACGGTACGCATTAAATAGCTGGACCTCGGGTGAGAGAGAAGCTTTCCTAAGACACCGTGGTAGTTAGGTGATGTATTAGGACTTTTCGTATCATCTCAAAGATCGGAACTAAGTGGTTAGAGTCAGTAGTATAAGTGGCAATTGTTTGATTGTGTGGCCACTTATACGAAGGTGACGAAAACCACATTAATGTTGTGTGATGATTATTTGTTGATAGCATGCTTTTATTTAATTATGCCTGAGAATATTTACTGTGTTGATTAAATAAGTAATATGTTGATGGACGTTTGTTACGTCCTGAATAAGGAAATAAAAATGAAGTGAATGCGTTGTGAAAGTAATAAGATGGAGGGAAAAGATACAATGAGATAAGAATAATGAATGAGAATAAGATATGTGTTGGAGAAGAAGGAAAGAGTTGAGATTGGGGAAAGAATGAAATATAATGTTGAGAACGAGCCAGAGCTGGGGAGAGTGATGTTGTTCGAGAAAGAGATGTGATTTGAGTGGAGCTGGGCTCCTTTTGTTTTGGTTTTAGTCTGGGAACTAGTATTGAGTTGAGCTTGCTCCTCCACTAGCGCTCAGCAACGATATTATTTTTGAAAAAGGTTTTTATAATGGTTTTTGAAAAAAAAAAAGCTTTTGAAAAGCAGTTTTCGAAAAGGTCCTTGAGAAGAGTTTTTTGAAAAGATTTTTGGAAAAGAGATTATGTGGAAGGTTGCGAAAAGAGATTTTAGAAATTTTGTGAAAAGAGGTTTTTAAGAAAATCCTTGAAAAGAGATTTTGAGCAGTTGTGAAAATGTTTATGAAATAAGGTTTTGTGAAAGTTTATAAGATGGCATTTGAGAAAGTTTGTGGAAATATTGTTTTGAGAAAAGAGTGCGAAATGAGATTGTCAAGAGAGATGGTGAAATGTATTTCGTGAAATGAGGTGTCAGTTGAGAGTTCGTTGGTGTGATCCCAGCTCTGTGCTATGTGAGAAATGATGAGAGAAAGTTTGTGCAAAGTTAGCGATAGGGACTCGTTGAAGGATTGCACGAAGGACGGGCCGACCTTAGGATAATTAAAGAGATTAAAAGACTTTAAAAGACATGCTCGGTGAGGTATGCGAGTGCGAAGTAGTGGAGAGGAAGGAACGATAAGTATCTGCGGATACTTAGGACGAGATTGCATTAGGGGAGGACGATGACGGTGAAACGTCAAGAAGTCTAGAGTATGTTTCTGGGCAGAACGAACTCCACAGGTGGCGCACTAACGTGGTGGGGACTGGGTCTAATGCCGTGGTAAGTTCTGCGGGCCCACTAGAAACATACTGTCGCCCCCTAGATTGCAAATCGAGAGCAGTGAGAGGGACTGGAACGGGGCATTGTGTTTTGCCACTGCGTGGACAGTGAGCCTTGATATTATTGAGATGATTTAAGGACGAGATCCTCCTGGTCTGGGACCATTTATGTGTGTGACAGTTGTCGTGCCCGCGTGGTAAAGGTCCTGTACTCCTGCTTGCTTCCGACTAGGCTGGGTGGATGACCGAGGAGATGTATACGTGTGAGACGATGGTAACAAAGGAAGTACTTCGATGATGTTATGATTTCTCCCCTAATCACCGGAGGTTATGATTTGATAAGACGTGATAATGAAAATCGAAAAGAGATTGAGAAAGTAGTTGAGAAAGAAGAATGTGGATAAGTTTAGTAAAGCAAGAAAAATCATGATAATAATAATGATGATAATAATGAAATGTTTGATTCTTGTGCTGTATATATGTGGTGTGTTGTATGTTTGTATTGTCTTGATATCTCGCCTATCGTAATTCCACGCCGTCGACGATTCGTCGTTCGGATTGCTTACTCTCTCCTGTTCGTTGTCATATCGGTGCTGCTGATGTCTCAACGGGCAGACGGAGTACCTTATGGAGATCCTCTCTCTAGAGGGAGCTGAATGACAACGGCAGAGCAGTGATAGGGACGACTTCATTTTCAGGGATGAAGAAAGGGCACAAGAAGAGAGGAGAGTTTCATCCGGATGTCTTCATCCGAAGGAAGCGAAAGTAGAATGTTTAGGATAAGTTTATGTAGTGTGTTTTTGAGCTAAGGATTACCAAGCAACGTGCCACTTATGTAATGCAGCTACTTTTAAATTATATTTTGAAAAGTGCTTTACTTTGAAAGGGAGGCTGATGTGAACTTTTGAAATCCATTATGAGTATTAAGGTTCTTGAAACTAAATTACTTTATGAAAGGAAAGATGTTAGTAACAACTCGGTTTTCGGAAAAGTGAATGGAAGATAACATCATCAAACACTTCAACAATGTTTCAAAAAAAATCTGGCCTCATTTTTGCAACTTTAACAATTAAAAAGGTATATTTTCAGTTTACGAAAATCGGGCTGTTACAGAGTGTGGCCGTGGAGAACAAGAAGCAAGAAGAAAGAGAATTGGAGCTTGGCCATAGATTTTCTTTGGAGATCAAGAACCTTAGGAGTTAAAAGACCAATTTCTTGGTAGGTTATGTGAAGATCAAGAGGAGAACCATGAGAGTTAGGATTTTCTTTTGGTTTTGTAACTTTTCCTTTTTCTCCTTTCATTGCATGTTTATTTTCATAGCTTGAGAGATGAGTGCAAGTGTGACTTAGATTCTACTATGGACTTTTAAATTGGTTTGTAATATGTGAACTCATGGACTCTCTCTATGCTTCGGTTATGGCTTCATTAGGTAGATCATGATGATTTTCTAAACAAACCTCTAAAGAATCTAAATTATTACTTGAGATTTTTGAGAAAACTAAAATGAAACTTCATGCATGTTGGATTTATTCTCTTAAAACCGTGAACCGTGAGGTTTTTATGAAAGAATTTAGTGAATAAACTATGATCTAAGCTTAATTTGTGATAAAGCAAGGAATTTATGTCTTGCATGTTAAGTTCTTGTGTTCAATCCGTGATCTATGTGTCTCTATGTGAATATTTGATACACCTTTACATGATCTAAGTCTATTTGAGAAGAAAATAGGGATTTTTAGCTTTGCATGTTGACCTTGTAATGGTTTGGTTGATCTTTGTATGTGCATGTTTTAATCCATGTTCATCATCTTACAAGTTAGGACTTTGAGGTTTGCTTGTCAATTTTCAAGTAAAGAAATTAAGTTTTCCTATATGTATGCCTCGGCCTAGTAGAAATAAATAGGGTAATGGCCTTTAAAATGATTTTTTATTTTTATGAGCATGATTTGATTTAAAGACTTGTTTTATATTTGTTGTGTTGGTGTGAAGGCCATTCGGCCATGGTTGATGAAAGTGTGATGGTGCTTGATTTTTGGGTGCATGTATGCATTAGGAATAGATTTAGTAGGTCTTGAGTTCATGCATGCTATTCTTTTTAGAAGATCAAGTTATAATTCAAAAATTTTATTTAAGAAAAATCATGAGTTTGAGTTTTAATAAAAAAGTCTAAGAAAATCTCATGATGATTCATGCATGTTGGTGTAATATGACTTGCTTTGCTTTAATTGTCTTTAGTGCATTGAAAAGTGAACTAAGATTCTTGTCTTATGTGTGATAACATTCGGCCTTGAGATAGGAAATAGGGAAGTGTGCTTAATAATCATTTGAGCTGCATGTTGACTAAGATTAGCCTCATTTAGGAGTATAAAGATGCATACATGAAATAATTTGTGGCCTTGATTGTTGCTTTGAACTAAGTTAAGAAAAATGAAATTGAAATTGTTTAATTTCCCTATGATGCTTACGGTTTTAGTCTTGGAAGAAATAAAATGATTTCATTGTTTTATGTCTTTGATGGTGTGTTATATTTTGCAAGATTTTACTTGAATAATTCGGTTAGTGCATGTGTAGGTGCTTAGAATGATTTTTCTTCTTAAATGACTAATGAGAGTGATTAAATTCTATGTTTGTGTTATCATATGTTTGATACAATGATGTGCTAAGTTCTTTTATTCTTTTCGGTTTTAGAGACTAGGAATAGGTAGAATTAATTGAATTAATTTTCATAATGTTAATCCTATGATTTCAAGGTTTAGAATTTATTAGAATTAGGAAATGTTAATTATAGGCAATTCGGTTTTGCCATGATTTAATTCCTGTGCATGATTGAAATTGTGTGTTCGTGTTATAATTTGATTAGTTAATTTCTTTAGCCCAAAAGTGTTTTGTGATAAGTGAATGATGAATGTTTTAAATTAAGTTTTAAATATGAAAGGAAGTTTATTTGAATAAAAGAGTATTTCTAAATGATCTTTCTCAAGAATTGTTTTAATCATGAATTTGAATTGAATTTGAAAATCTTGGATAATGATAACGAGTTTTTAAAAGAGAAATTGTTTTCATAGACGGATTCAACGAATGTATCGAAATCGTTTCTAACGCACGGGAAAATTTCTTAGTTCGAGCGATGGACGCGAGGATATGAGGCGAGGAAAGATGATCGGGAAACTCTGGAAAGCATTAGGATGTTCGTCATCGAGGTGAGAGAGGGGCTTTCCCTTAAGACGTCGTGGTAATTAGGTACATATTAAGGCGTCCAATTGGACTCCAATCTCATTTAGCGTAGTGGTGTATGTGATAGCGATTGTTTGATTGGTTTAGCTATCCACCCGAACGACTGAGATTGGATTATCAAAAATGATGTTATGATTTCTGATTGTTCGTGCTGAATTATTTAATTTTCTTATGATTCGTTTATTTGTTATATGTATATGGTATTGTTGGGAATTATTTGATTGTGGGTCAGTAATAAAGTTATGGAAGTAACGAGCTAAGAATGATAAGAAAAGAATAATGGATTTGAATAATGAGAATAAATAAGGGAGAGAGGTAAGTTATGATGAGATTGAATTGTGAGAGAAGTAGATGGTAATTGGAAATTTGGAAAGAATGAGAAGAGTTGCTGAGGCTGCTGAGCCCGAATTGGCGAGAAAGAACACCAGTGATGCTGCAGAGTCACAATTGGCAAAAGGACAGTGATGGCGTGCTGAGTGACAGTTGACTTGAAATAGTGATGCTCATGTTGATGAGAGCAATGTTGCTGTGATATGAGAAAGAGAAAGATGATGCAATGATGTTGTGATGATTCAATGATAGTATATGAGCTTTAGGGGGATTAGATGCGAACGATTAGCGATCGGGTCTCATTGAAGGGATGCACCAAGGATGAGCCGATCATTAGGACTAAGCCGTAATTAAAATTCTTTAAAAGATTTTAAAAGACATTAACAATTGCGGTGAGGTATGAGTGTCGTATCGAAGTAGTGGAGAGGAAGGAACCATAAGTTTCTGCGGATACTTAGGAGGAGAATGCATTAGGGGAGGACAATGACGGTGATACGTCAAGAAGTCTGGAGTACTTTTATAGGCGGAACAATTCCACAAGTGGCGCACTAACGTGGTGGGGACTGGGTCCAATGCCGTGGCAAGTTCTGCTTTCGAAACTAGAATAAGTACTGTCGCCCCCTAGATTGCAAATCTAGAACAGTGAGAGGGACTGGAATGGGGCATTGTGTTTTGCCACTGCGTGGACAGTGAGCCTTGATATTATGAAATTGAATTGATTTGAGGACGAGATCCTCCTGGTCTTGGACCATTTATGTGTTGAGAAAGCTATCGTGCCCGCGTGGTAAAGGTCCTGTACTCCTGTTTGCTTCCGACTAGGTTGGGTGGTTGACCGAGGAGATGTAGACGGGTGTGAGCTCAATGATGTTTCCCCCTCATCATCGATGCTAACCGAAATGATAAGACTTAAATAACCAAGATGTTCCAAAGATAAGTGTAATGATAATAATAATAATGATAATAGTGATGACAATACCAAGTGATGGATAAGACAGAGGAGTCAATGTTGACATGAACTTCTTGAAACATTTGATGAGTTTGAGAGTAAGGCATGAAACAAAGGTACCAAGGTTGAGAACATGATAACGAAGAATTTTGAAAATAGTATTATTGTGAATGATCAAATGTATGTCTATGTTTATACCCTGATGAGAATCATGTGTTGTTTTGATTATGCTTTATTGATCGTTTGATTTACTTTGGTATATTTATTTTGTCTTAATCTTTACCTGATGTAATCCCACATAGTCGACATTGCCGTTTTGGGTTGCTCACTCTCTCTATCACTTCTATTCTGTCTTGTATAAAATTGCATGGATTCTAGATGGCCAATATTGCGAGATATCAGTTGATGCGGGAAATAGGTGCGACTCCACGGAGAGGTGACAACAGTACCATGTCTGTGTATGTGATGTTCTTCATAGAGATTCCGCGTAGGAGAGCAGAGCTAGAGGAGAGGGATGCTGCTTCGGAGGAGGATACAGACGACGAGATGGATGACTCCACAGTGAGGGTTGCTGATGAGGCTGAGGAGGAGGAAGATCCCGACCTTTGGTCTGAGGATGACCCAGAGGAGTATCTCAGTGACGAAAGCTGGATCTTTAGCCCTGAGGATCTGCTGGCAGATGACGAGGACGAGTGACAGAGTAGTATTAGAATGCATGCGTTAGTTCATGACTAGAAGATTAGGTAGTTCCCTTTTGAGTTTGTATTTCCACTATGAGTTCTTAGCGACCTGGTGATGTCATGATGTAACCCCAACTACTTTATTTCAAGTATTGTTGTTTTGAGAAATCAATTGGGCTATTCTATTTAAAGGATGTTTTGGAAAGACGAGTTTCGAAGCGTGGTGTCTTGTGACATCTCGCTTTGGAACTTGAAAGAGTTGGTGCAACATGAGGACATGGGTTTTATATGTAACTATGTTTTGTGTAACATCCCAAATTTTAAACCCGAAGATAAATAAATAAATAATAATTAGAATAATTAAAATGAAAATAACAAACCACAAATAGGTATTCCAAATGAGAATTCTAGCATTAGAAGAAAATAATAATAATACTAAGCGAATTAGAGGAGAAAGGAACGTTAAATCGAAGTTAGGATCGGGCTAGAAAAATAAATAATTTGATAATAAACATAATAACAAGGGGAAAATTAAAATAAAATATTTGGGACTCAAAATGGAATTTCCACCGTTGGATATGAAGATATGATTTTTAGGGAGTTGCTCGTCAAATTTGAGCAAGATCCAACGGTGAACGAAGAAGTTATGGGGGTTTGAAGTCCGGAAGAAAATAGAAGAAAAATAGAAAAAATGAAACAGCAGTATCTGATCATTTCGCTTAAGCGAAAATATTTCGCTTAAGCGAAACTGATCCAGTGGCAACACAGATAAAGTTTGCTTAAGCGAACGGATTTCGCTTAAGGGAAAAGCGTTCGTGTCCATTACTGAAGGTCGTTCGCTTAAGCGAATAAATTTCGCTTAAGCGAAAATAGTCCGAGTGGCTTTAAATCGGGGAGAGACCCTCGTCTTCACCCACTCTCCCCCTTTGTTTCTCTCTCCTCCTCCGATCCTCTTTCTTCCTCCCTCCTCCACGGCCTCCACCGCCGCCCTGGACCGCCCCACCGTGGCCTCCCTTTAACCCCCTCTCTCAACCCGTCTCCCTTTCTCTCTCTCTTGCTTTCTCTCTCCTTCCCTCACAAGCTCTCTCTCCCTCTTTCTCTCTCCACCTCCTTGCCACCATGGCTGCCGCCACCAAGGCCGCCACCGCCACCTCCACCACGAGCCACCATCACTATCCCCCATCACCACCATCAAGACCCCTCTCTCTCTCACCCACGAGCTTTCTCTCTCTCCTCGGATCGCACCGGCGCCATTACCGACCCGTAATCGTGCCGGGCTCGTGTCGGGAACCTCGAAGCTCGAAGCCCTTGTCTCGGTTCAGTCACGATCGTTCCCGCTAACGAGGAGCAACACCGACGCCGTCATCGTCGCCGAGCTAAAATCCAGGTTCTATTTAAAAAGCCCGAGGTAAGAGGGTTCGCGTTACCTTTACTTAAGAAGTAAATTCTAGGATGCTATAGTGGTAGCTGAGAATAGGGCAATTAAAAAGTATGTTAATGAACCTTAGGGTAACCCTCGTGGATATAAAGAAATCAAATAAAATTGTTAATAGAAACCACACTTTAGGGGATAAAAGGAATGAGCGTAGAATAAGGCCCGGAACGAATGAGCGTAATTAGAATATTAAAAGAGTTGGAATAAAACGAAAACATGAGTAATCATAAAAATAAGACCTTAGGGGAAGTAAAAGGACAAAAGGGGTAAACGAAATAGGCAAAGAAAGAGTAGAATTAATGAATTAAAAGATAATAAGTATAATAGTACCCGAAGAGTAAAGTGAGGTAAAAGAGGGATTAGTAATGGAAATAATAAACATGTACAGGACCGATTAGGGCAATATGTGCAAAATAATGAATTAGATTTAAAAAAGGAAATAGGAAAATGATAAGCGGATTAGTAAGATGATAATAAAATGAAGAGAGAGTACATTATGAGGGAAGTTAAGTAGAAGACTGTAAAATAAAAAAGTTGAGAAGCTCGATTCGGTTAATAGAGAAATTAAATAAAATGAAATTAAAGAGATAAGAATAATAAGTTAAGTAAGTGTGAGGGATAAATGAAATAAAGAAATAACTAAGAATTAGTAACGAGAACTAGAATATGCTATACTTGACTGTATTAATTAGAGTTGGATAGAATTGAGGGAAACTAATAAAAAGAAAAAGAGTAAAGTAGAAAATGTAGAAAATGTGATAAGTCATAAAAGAAAATAAAGATTAAAAGAATTACTTAAATTATAAGAAAAAGAAAAGGAAGAGAAGAAGAAAAAAGAAAAGAAAGAAGGATATTGAAAATAGTGAAAGATAAACAATGTGATAATAAGTCCCTAAGTAAAGGAATGAAATAAAAGAGAAAATACAATAAACCAGAAAAAGAGAAAAGATATATGACTAAGAAAAAGGATAAAGTGAAAGAGAAAGAAAAGGAAGAGAAAGAAAAGAAAGAGAAATAAAAGAAAGAGAAAGAAAAGAAAGAGAAAGAAAGAAAAGTAGATAAAAGTCCGATGCGAGCCTGTGAAGGCGTATCGGCATCGATGCGAGCCTGGTAAGGCGTGTCGATTAAAGAGGAAAGTAAAAGAAAGTAAAGAAAATGGAAGTCTGATGCGAGCTTGTGAAGGCGTATCGGCATCGATGCGAGCCTGGTAAGGCGTGTCGATTAAAAAGAAAATAAAGGAAAGTAAAGAAAATGGAAGTCCGATGCGAGCCTGTGAAGGCGTATCGGCATCGATGCGAGCCTGGTAAGGCGTGTCGATTAAAAAGAAAATAAAGGAAAGGAAAGAACATGGAAGTCCGGTGCGAGCCTGGTAAGGCGTATCGGCATCGATGCGAGCCAGGTAAGGCGTGTCGATTAAAAAGGAAAAAAGGAAAAATGGAAGTCCGATGCGAGCCTGGTAAGGCGTATCGGCGTCGATGCGAGCCTGGTAAGGCGTATCGATTAAAAAGGAAAAAGAAAGGGAAATGGATAATGAATAAGGGAACTCCTAGCGCTCAGTACCGTACGGCTGGCTGGGGCTGGACTACCTAATGAAAATGGGAATGAAAGAATGAAAAGAGAATCAATAATTAAAGGAATGTGAGAATAAGTGAAGAACTAAAAGAGATCAATTATACGAATAATTATGAATAAAGTATATTAATAATTATATAGGCTTAGTTATTTGCTATGTCTTCTTTTAGGATTTATCTTTTTAAGTTCTGTGTAATGCTACCCTTCTTGATATAATTTTACAGGTACGGAAGCGGAGCTTACACTGTTGCGGGCCGAACTGGAAACTCTCCACTACGTGGAGTGAAATTGTGATACCCCGAGTGGATGTTATTACATTAAAAACTGTTATTTTTGTAATTTATAATATGTGTAGTTATATGCCCTGAAACTGGTACTAATCGGGCGTTAGGATCTGATCTGGTTATTGAACTATTATGTTTTAAGTTTTTAAATTTTCTGGACTGACAGGTTTTAAGAAGAAAATTTTTGGGAAGTCCGAAAAACAGAGGAAACTCTGCCGGATTTTCGAAAAACCTTTTAAAAGAAATCAAATTCTAAAATGAATTTTCAAAGATTTTACTAAAATCTAAAATTAACTAATTAAAGTGAGGATGTTACATTTTGCAAATAGAAATGTTCTCATTTTGTACATTACTCATTTTTTAAAAAAAATGGCCCTAAATTTCACTTAAAATGATTATGGTTTTCAAGTTGCCAAATCGGGGTGTTACAGCAACAAATATCTAGGTACCAGATATTTTGATCTTCATCATAAGTGCTTGTTGCCAAAAATAAACTTTTTGGGTTATTGGAACTCTCACCGGTGTTTTGGTTTTGATTTTTTGCAACATTTTCCTAGTAGTTATTTTGATTTTTGAATATGCAATGTACAATTTAATGTCAGAAGAGGAGAAGGAGAAGAAAAATTATTCCCTAGGTTCCTTAAGTTATGTTGATTTATAAATTATACATAGATTAAAAAATGAATAAATAAGGTAAAAATTTGATATATTTTGATTAAATTATCCTCATTTAATAATTGGAGAGAAAATAATAATAAACGTATGAAAATTATATTGAAAATGGATGAAGAAATTGATATCAGGAGCTCATGATGCTTACAAATAAAAGTGTTTGTTTTATCTCACTCAACTCTTAATATTTTTAGCATACAAATATGAAATCACAAGTGTTTTTCCTCACACAAAAAATATTTAACACTGCGAAGAGAAGAGCAAAGAAACAACTCTTATATTCATTCATATTCATTTTGATGCCATTCACAATATTACGTGAGGAAAGATTATATAGACAATTTATAAACTACTAATAAAAAAAGCAATGATTATAATCATAAAATACAAAACCAAATGAATACTCGGAAAAACAACAAATAATGAAGTCTACCACCAGTTATAAATCATTGTGTCTATCACTTAATTTATTTATTCACGTAAATGGTGATGAAAAAAATGTGTTAATAAATAATAATATGCTTGAAAAAATATAAATAAATATTAAATTTTTAAAAATATATAATTATGAGATAAAATAAAATGATTAAATATAAAAAAAAAAACTTATGGACACAGACACTAAAGAGAGTTTTCTTGGTTTAGCTTCAAACGTGCAGTGGAGAAAGATACCGCACGCAGGGCGAGGGAATTTGATTAAATATATATATTTTTAATTTTGATTTAATGTGGTGGCAAGTCCTAATTGGGTGAATCTAACACCTCCTATTTTAGTTAGCGACGTCTAAGCAAGTCTATCTCCCAACGACAGACAACCAGCATCGTCGTACAGTCGTACTTTGTCACACTTCGGTGGCTGCTTAACTCTCGTGTTCCTTAGGGTTGCGTTACGCCCTTGATTCTTCTCAAAGCTTTACACCGCAAGCTTTTCAGGTAAAAAAAAAAAAACAAAAAACCCCCCTTCTCTCTTTTTTTGCAATGCTTCACATTTCACAATCTTGTTGTGAGCTAATTCTCTGATCCCAAACTTCTTAGCTGTCTGGACAAAAATGAGCGTCATCGCATTGTGTTCCATTTGCTTTGACATAACTCACTCTTGGAAGCAGGTACCTTTTTTTAGTTGATAGTCACTTTCGTTCCCGAAAGATACACCAATCATCAATTTAATCCCCAAAAGATTTTTGGCATAAATTTAGTTCCCAAAGATTAAAATGGCACCACATTGGACCAAAATTTAGCCTTAGTGCCATCTTGATCTTTGAGGAACTAAATTGATGCAAAAAAAAACTTTTGGGGATTAAATTGATGACCAATGTATCTTTCGGGGACCGGGACCAAAATGACTATTAACTCTTTTTTTTTTGGCTTAATTGCATAATTGGTCCTTTATCTTATTTATTAGATTCACTTTGGTCCTTTATCTTTTTTTTGCAATTTATTGGTCCTTTATTTTTTTTTAAAGATTCAGTTTGGTCCTTCCGTTAAAATAATGTTAAATGAGAAGGAATATTCCAAGAATATTCTTCCTTCTAGGCTTAATTGCATAATTGGTCCTTTATCTTATTTATTAGATTCACTTTGGTCCTTTATTTTAATATTCCAAGAATATTCCCTCTTCTTCTTCCTCTTCATCTGCTCTCTCCTTACAGCGGTGGCAGCCACCATGGGCGCCACCGCCACCGCCCATGCCACCGTCGCCGCCATTTTTAGAAATTAATCGAAATTGTTGAAGCGTTTTGCACGTGTTTTCACACGTTTTCCAGCAGGTTCAGAGGAAGAGACCATTGTTAATAACCAAGGTTTTAGAAAAGGGACCCTAGAATTCGGATTTTGAGGAAAAAAGAACGAAAAACACGAATTTGTTTGAGGAATAATAAAAATAAAGCTTAAAAACCGTGAAAAATTGAAGAATATTGAAGAAATTTGATGATTTTCGAAGGAAGAGGGTGTGAGCCCATGGTGGCTGCCACCGCTGTAAAGAGAGAGTAGAGGAAGAAGAAGAGGGAATATTCTTGGAATATTAAGATAAAAGACCAAAATGAATCTAATAAATAAGATAAATGACCAAATATGCAATTAAGCCTAGAAGGGGGAATATTCTTGGAATATTCTTTCTCATTTAACTTTATTTTAACAGAAGGACCAAACTGAATCTTTTAAAAAAATAAAGGACCAGTAAATTGCAAAAAAAAGATAAAGGACCAAAGTGAATCTAATAAATAAGATAAATGACCAAATATGCAATTAAGTCTTTTTTTTTTATTATTCTTGAATCTAACACCTCCTATTTTAGTTAGCGACGTCTAAGCAAGTCTATCTCCCAACGACAGACAACCAGCATCGTCGTCCAGTCGTACTTTGTCACACTTCGGTGGCTTCTTAACTCTCGTGTTCCTTAGGGTTGCGTTACGCCCTTGATTCTTCTCAAAGCTTTACACCGCAAGCTTTTCAGGTAAAAAAAAAAAAAAAACAAAAAACCGCCCTTCTCTCCTCTTTTTTGCAATGCTTCACATTTCACAATATTGTTGTGAGCTAATTTTCTGATCCCAAACTTCTTAGCTGTCTGGACAAAAATGAGCGCCACCGCATTGTGTTCCATTTGCTTTGACATAGCTCACTCTTGGAAGCAAGTACCTTTTTTTAGTTGATATTCACTTTCGTTCCCGAAAGATACACCAATCATCAATTTAATCCCCAAAAGATTTTTGGCATAAATTTAGTTCCCAAAGATTAAAATGGCACCACATTGGACCAAAATTTACCCTTAGTGCCATCTTGATCTTTGAGGAATTAAATTGATGCAAAAAAAAAAAACTTTTGGGGATTAAATTGATGATCAATGTATCTTTCGGGGACCGGGACCAAAATGACTATTAACTCTTTTTTTTTTTTTTTAATTATTCTTGAATGTTGTCTTTGCTTGCCACAATGATTCTCATTAGGAATTGTCTTCCCCAAAATGCTACACATTAAAAAAAAAATAAAAAAATTTGATGTGTGTCTTGTTCTATTCTGTTTATAAAACGATGGGTTGATTACCTTATTGTTTATAAGTTACCCAAGTGTTTGATTCTTCAAAAAATTTTGTTTATGTGTTTCTTGGATGTGGCAAAGGTATCTAAGGTGAGAAAGCAACATGACTTTAAGCCATTTGTTAAATGTTCAATCAAGGGTGGAAATCCAACTTCTCAAAAGGCTGTTCGTGTTGGTGTTCTTGGAGCTAGTGGCTACACTGGTGCCGAGGTAAGCTACTTAGCACGACCCTTGAGTTGTGCTTGGTTTAGTAAGTGGAAAGTGTAAAGTGACTTTCTGTCTAAAATTTCCCGCATCACCACTTTCCGCTTACTCAACCAAGCAGGCCATTCTCACCATCACAAATTGTTTTTTACTATTTAAATGCCTTTGGCGCTGTTTATTAATAAATATAGCATGTGCAACAATTCGTAAATATATATTATTTGTTACTATTTTGTGAGATTGCGATGATGCTTCTTGGTTAGGTTCTTCGGCTTTTGGCAAATCATCCACAGTTTGGGGTTGCACTGATGACTGCTGATAGGAAAGCTGGGCAGCCAATTGCATCTGTATTCCCTCATTTGGGAACTCAGGTATGTGTGGTTTTGTATATGGTGACATGTATTTTGAAAGATATTGTCATTCGTTTCTAGCCATGCTTATCAAGTTTATGGTGTCCTATCTGTTTTATTTCTTATGTCTCATTAGTTCAAATCAGAATCACTTTTTGTATAATGATCCTGGAGGTGAATAATTACCATTTTGCTTGTGTAATATCACTTTTTGTATAATGATCCTGGAGGTGAATAATTAACATTTTGCTTGTGTAATATCCAAGCATGAGTATGAGATTGTTGATCTATCTGCAGTATATTTTTCGCAACTGCTCTCTCTCTCTAATAATTTCTTTCCATCATACAACACAAAGGAAGTTTTGTTCATACCAGAATTCTGAATGAGAGATTTTGCAGGATTTTCGTCTAAGAGATATTTCTGAGTATGAAGAGTGGTATGGTCAGCCACACGGAGCACCAGATTTACAGGTACTTGTTGTCCTGTTCAGTTCTCATTTATCTAGGCTCCTTAAAGTTAAAGGGAACCATGTTGTAGAAAATTGATGGCAATATTTATTTCCACCTTTTCTCTTGCTAGAAAGTTTTTGGTATTTTCAGGTAGTTTTCTTTAGTAAACTGGAAAATGTCACTAAAAGTAACATGGGGAATCATGTTCAGTTTTTATGCTTCTATGTTGTCTTTCATTTCGTCAGAACTTTGCCTAGCAAACGGTTTAACCTCTTCTAAGTTCTAAGGCATATATTAACAAGTGAAATGCCATCGCTCTTTATGAGTTTGACATGCTAAGTTTGATTTCTGATCATATCTGAGAATCATGAATCTTAAGTGAAACTATTTTGTAGTTCTTTTTATGTTAATTGTAAAAAAATGAATTTCCTTAAATGTCACTTTTTTCGTTTTATAATTTTATTCTTCTTTCTGAGTTAATCTAGTTATCTGTATCCAGAAAGAAGCTATATATGGATTGACTGAGGTTTTAAGGGAGGAAATAAAGAATGCCCGCCTTGTTGCTAATCCCGGTTGTTATCCAACTTCCATTCAGCTTCCTCTTGTTCCGTTGATAAAGGTTAGTATGCTTATTTTGCTTTATTCAGTAGACACTTGTAACTAGTGAGTTTAATTTTTATTTTTTTGGTGGCTGATCAAGGTGATGCAAAAATTAGTATACAATTATGTGTTTTTCTAATGGTTCTGCTATTTGTATCATTGGTCTTTGCTTTGCATTGTGGCTTGAAATTTATGGTCTAGTGTATTAAGCTTGGTGCACGGTTCACATTAAGCAGATTTCTTGTCCAGCTGCACGTGAAAAATAGATGGTTTCTACTCCCTTCTTTATCTTTACACAAAGACCATCTGAGATCTTCAATTTCATGGTATTTTTGCATCCTATAATTTGTTTTCAGCCTGTTTTGAGTCATCTATTGCTTCTGTTCCATGCAACTCTCTGATCTTCACTTTTTCTTGATCTTGCATTAGCTTGTTGTATCCACTGGCTATGGTATATATCCCATTATAATAATTTTTCTATTTACCATCGTCAAACCCTTCCCAAAGTCTGTCCTTCACGTTGTTTATTCTTTTCCAATGCCAACTTGGATCACAGCTAGGTTGATGCTGCTAGAAATCCAGATTTACACGAATCCACTTTACCCAAAGAGAATTCTTTTTGTTTGCAATTTTCCAGATTTGCTTCCCTACTGCTTCTGTATTCCATAATCTGCAAGTTTGGATGCTTAGCCCTGCCTTGTTCTTTTTTCTCATCTTACCTGAGCATCATACCTGTTCCCAACCGTCCCCCCCCCCCCCCCCCCCCCAAGAAAACTCCTATATTTCTTTCCGATTTCCTTTATTATGCTTTGAGGAAGTATGAAGATAGTAGTAGCCTAGTATGTATGAAGGGTCATTAGAACTGAGGGTATGAGTTGTGTCCTACCTGCATAAGAGAGGTTAATTAATGCTCAGCTATTCAATCTGAGGGTAATCTTGTCAATCTAGATTTTGGCAACCTGCTCTGTTCCATTTCTTGGGAAACATTGGCATCGGCAAGTACTTCAAAGGAAACCTCATCTCCCATGTACACATTTGATGTGTGCAGATTACCAATTTAGCACATAATCCTGTTGCCTCAGAGAAAGATTGAAATGCTTTGTTTAAAATTTTGACTGACTCGGTCTTTCCTTTGCTGAAGATCATCAAGTCATCTGCAAATGTAAGGTTGGTTAGTTGCATTTGTTTACAGTTAGGATGGAATCTAAATCTAGTATCCCTTTCTTCTCTGTTCAACCTTCTTGTCAAGATGTCCATGAACATGACAAATATTAGAGGGGATGTAGAATCCCCTTGCCTGAGTCCTCTTTTTCTTTTAAAAAAACCCACACTTTCCCCATTCATAGCTAATGAGAATGAAGAAGTTGATATGCAATTATGCATACCATATCATGCTTTTTTGATGTCAATCTTATGGAGGCTTCTTGAGGATATAGATTTCCTTTCATATAGTTTTATCAATTCCTGGCTGATTAGTATGTTATGGACAATTGATCTATTTGGCACAAATGCTTCTTGATTTTCATTAACAATGCTAGGCAGTACCACCTTGAGTCTTGAACATAGTAGAGTGGGTATAGTTTTATATAGCACATCATGGCATGCTATTGGTCTATAATCCATTGGTGTGTTTGATTATCCGCCTTTTCAACTAAGGTAATCATAGTAGTTTTGATCTGTGTTAGTAGTTTACTATTCCTGAAAATTACAGCTTAGCATATATCCTTGCTCTGGTTATCATTCAGTAACTCTCTGAAGTAATTTTCAAACCTGTTGCATACCTATATTCTGCTAGCCATTCCCCTGCTTCATCTTTTATGGTGATGATCCTGTTCCCATACACCCTCCTTTGCTGATGAAAATACTGTGTTAAAATACCCTTCTTTAATCCATGTCACATTATATTTTTTCCTTAAAAAGATTCCACTGCTTAACTTATGTCCATGTATTCCCTCACAATTTTCTTCTCAATCTCTTGTGCTTCTAGTTGCAAAGGATCCTTCTGTAAATTCTCTAGGGCTTCTTCCATTTCTAGTCTCAGGATCTGCGAAGGGTTTAGAAAGCAGATGAAGGATTGCAAAAGGATAATCAGATGACATATTACAAATAAAGTAATTTCGCAATAGTAGAATACAAAGAATAGTAAAACTCAAGATACACACAATATGATATAAAGTTGAGACAACAACACCGCTAGTTTTTTTTTCTTGGTGATAAGTTTTAACATGACAAGAAAAGAACTTGAGATAACCGGTATCAATCAATGCTTAATAATATACTGTGCAATGTAGCTATAAAGTTTATAAGTTTTGAAGTATATCAATTTTCAAATGAAAACAATAAAAAAAACTATGGTTCTTTTCATGGTCTTATGGAGTAAGATAATGCTAGCTGAGGGGGGAGGCAGTTGAACTGTAGTTTTACTGAGGTCCTCCATTAATGTGAGGACTCCAGTACAATAAGCTATCGTGTGAATTGCATTAAAAGGATTTGTTCTAAATTAAAAAGGAAAGACGTAAACAATCATTCAAATTCAATTCATACTCATTTCCTCCCCACCAAACTTGGTTAAAGTTATGAAACACTGCTCATGAGGTATCAAGGAAAGAGGATTTGGATATAGTGAAATGTGTAATATGTTCTTTATTCAGGGATTTGTAATATAGATTCTATGCACTGGGCATGTGGCATCACAGTATCATGTAATCCTATAATCAAAATTTGGTTTTAATACTATTGAGTGGATGACTTTAAGATGCTGGCCTTTTTTGTGATAAATTGTAACCTCTTGATTAGTTTACACATTTATTCTCTTTAGTGCATATGTCAGCTTCTGATTCTATGCATAGCTGCCTTTATTTGATGACATAACAGTAGGGCAATTCATAACAGAAATGGTGGTTGAAGATATGTTGTATTGCATATAGTTTGCATTAAAATTAAAAGGCATACTCGACAATATGAGGTCTTGCTACTATACAACTATCTATTGGGTTGGTGTATAATGTCCAGATCTATGGATAATATACGAATTCTTTTGGATGTATCCCTGTACTAAACATATTTATGAAGTCAGTCTACCATGACTGAAGTATTCAAGGATTGTTTTCAGCGATGGAAGGATTGTTTGGGATCCTAATCTTGGCTTTTATGCTTCCTATGTTAAAAACTAATTTTATAATGCTCGAAGTGTTTCACAGCCTATTTGCTATGACTTTTCAAGTTTCCAATTTTTCTTTGTTTTGCAGGCTAATCTTATTGGGATTAGAAATATAATTATTGATGCTAAATCTGGTGTGAGTGGAGCAGGT
This sequence comes from Crotalaria pallida, assembly GCA_037953625.1. NCBI lineage: Eukaryota > Viridiplantae > Streptophyta > Magnoliopsida > Fabales > Fabaceae > Crotalaria > Crotalaria pallida. Next base: position 80,117,027 of record CM075653.1, read on the forward strand.
AGAATTTTGATGCACCTCTTCTGTTTTTTTTATTACATGTACATTAAAAAATATTTTCAGTTCTTCCTTCTCATTTCTAGGCCATTCTGTTGCTTGGTTCTTGTTGCAGGGCGTAGTGGCAAAGAAAATTTACTCTTCAGTGAAGTAGTAGAAGGTATCAATTCTTATGGTGTTACCCGGCATCGCCATGGTATGTATTTTGCTTTTTATAATTGGGTTTTTGCCTATTGAGTGTTAGTAGTTCTGTTCTGTTTTTCAACTCATTAAGATTCTTAATGCTTGAAGTAATACTTAACCATCTATTTTAATACAATTACGAGTGGCAAAACATGCACATAGCAAATAATGGAAGTCAAAGTATGTAATAACTTTAGTCTTTCACCTTGCTTTGCAAGTGCCAAAAGCTCTTTAAGGTTTTGTTCGACATAATTACCTGAAAGCTGGAAAGCTTGCTAGCTAGGTCAAAGCTAGCTATAGGAGGTGAAAGACAATAAGCTAGTTGATTGAAATGGAAGTATTTGGTAAAATTTGATGATTATCTAGTTGATATATGTAAAATGACACCAAAGGACACGTTTGTGTGTGTGTATATAAATTTATTAAATAATAATGTCTATTAGGTAAAGTATAAAAAAGGCAACCTAGTGCATGAGGCTTCTACCTAATGTATTAGTACTAGGTAAAGTATATTTTCAAAAACAATTACCTCAAATAATGAAATAGATTACACTTCATGTATTTCATTAATATAATGAATGAAAAAAAGGAGCTAGTCAAATGCACGTAGATTGTAGAGGCTTTTAAAGTACAATCCCCACAAAAAAGAAGGCTTTTAAGTAGCAAAAACCCAAAAAGAATAATAGAAAAACAGATTATATGTGCATACTCAATTATTCCAGGTTTTGAATTTTGGAAAATTCTATACGCATCTGGAAAGTATTGCTTGCACCCAAGACAATTTTTTGGATGCTTCCAACTGTGCAAAAAAATTGGACAGCTTATCCTAAAATGAAATAATAGCCTATCGGACGGCCATCCAAAAATTTGTCTTGGTGCGTATGGAATTTGCCTAAATTTTTAATGAAATAATAGCCACAATATCTATAATAATGAATAACTAAATACCTCGAATTCAATCAACTTGCTTTTTAGCTAGTTGTGCCAATAAGAGTGTTAATCTTTTGGTAAGAAACCTAGAGGCCAATCTAAAATGTAGATAATGATACCTCATATCTTTTATGGTCCGAAAAAGGCCTTAAATGTAGATATCATAAGTTGATGATGTTATACTTGTCTATGCATAAATAGTCATCATATTACTTGGCATAGTTTGATCCAAATAGGCAACCCTACTTAGTGAGAAAAGACTTTGACTATTGTGTTTTTGTTTCTTTGGTTAAACATCTTTGACACTTTTTGCATAAATAAAATTTTAAAAATCTTGGACCACTGCATCTGTACACTGAACATAATCTTCCTTTTGCACTTTTTGTGCATGGTGATCAAGGAATAAGGAGAAAGCTTTATTGTGAAAGATGATGGAATATGACAGACCACTAAGGCACTATTATCCAGCTTTATATGTTACACTGTGTTCTGTTTTTGGAACATTCCTTGCTACCCCTCCTGTTGGGATACAAGTGTTAAAGTAGGATCAAGTGATTTCTGCTAACTAGAGTTTTTCTCCTCCATTAGAAAAAGAAGGTGATGGGCCTCATGCTCCTCTTATGGAACTGAACTTAAACTAATGACCTCTTTCCGATTTGTTAACATTGGATTGAGCTTATACCATTGAGCTCTTGCTAATTAGTTGATATATGACTACTGGTATATGGCATATGTATTTGGATAGATCAAACTATCCTATTTTGTGGTTTTCAGTTCCAGAAACTGAACAAGGACTCGCTGATGCTGCACAATCGAAAGTAACCATCAGTTTTACTCCACACTTGATTCCAATGGTAAGGGTACCATTTAAAGTTCTAATATTGTCTTGCTTGCGTAGGAGACTCATAAATATTTCTCTCATGTATTAGAGCCGTGGCTGTAGCGCTATCCTGGTAACGGAATAACTATTTTGAGCAAATTAGCATGGGCTACAATTATGATCCATGCCTATGCTTTGTTTCTTGTAATTTGGGTTTGGCAATGTGCTTTTTCAATAGTTAAGGACATACTGTTCCTTAATGCCAAGTGCAGGTGAAGAATAAAGGTTTAAAAATGAAAGCTAGAGTCTCTGGGAAGAAGCAATGTAGTAGTAATTTGGAGTATAATGATGATGAAGATGAAGCCTTGAAGCAGGTAGGTTTGATGTTTAGTTCGTGGAATAATGCTTTTGACATTCCAAATTGTCTCTCCACACTCCCCTATTATCATTGGTTAAGAGGGAGTGTAAATAGGCAATTGTGGTTATAAATAGCCACACCCTGATTCCTGTTGCTTTAGTTTAATATACATTTTATTTCGTAAGCATGTTGCCATGCTTTTGGACATAATAAAGTAATGAATAGAAGCATGTTAACTGTGTGATATCTGTGACTAGGCCATTGCGCTTTCCCTACAAGAATCTGCAGAAGGTTCATATTCTTCTTACAAGAATGTAGTGAACATTGCCGAGGCTGAGAAGAAGGGAAACATTCATGTTCAAGAAGATAAGGGAAGAAAGAAGAGCAAAAAATCGGTTTGTACTGTGTTTTCTGTTCACAGAATAATCTAGCCTTCATTATAATTCTTTTAGCTTGTATGGATTTTTTTTGTTTATTCATTAATATTTGATTATGTTGACAGTTTACTAGTCGGCTGCAAATGACTGAGGATGAACTCATTTTACATTTCTTCCAGTTTGATGGTAAGTTCTGCTGCTGCTATCTTTTGGTTTGTTGAGGGCAAGGAACAGTGGCTAGAGACCAATTCGAAGAGTTGTATTTTTATCACCTTTCCATCAAAGAGGAACCATGTTTTCCCTTAAACTTTCAATTTATCTCGCCCATAAAAACTTGTGTTGTTAAGGTCATGTGAGTTATGCAAAACCCAACATTTTGATCCATTCATTTTAAAAGGGACAGAATGATCTGTCATCACATTCAGTTTTAGTGTTGCACTGTCTCTACCTCTATTGATTGGACTATATAGATTCCCAATTTTTTCAACCTATAACTTTGTATTTGGTGCTTCAAGTATCAGCTGTATGCCATTGGTTTGGATGAGCTAGTAAATACTTGTTTTCTTTTTTTCCTTTGTAACATTTTTTTTAAAGTGAAAACAATTTGCATGATAAGCTTTTACCATATATTATTTTAGGGTGTTTTTTTAAGCTTTGCATTACTTAGTACTTATCTGAAATTCTGGACTTCATGACTGACACCAAATTAACCTTACTGTCTCTCTCTCTAAACTGAAAAGATTAAATAAGGAAATAAATAAATAAAGAATAATATGTCAGATTAGTCCCTCACTTTGTGGCCACTAATTAATCAGTCCCTGAGATTTTAAAAATTTCAAATTGGTCCTTGAGATAGGTAAACATGGGTCACATTAGTCCCCGACATTAATGGTTGTCATTGGTCCTTAACGTGGATTAACGGGATGGTCGTTTTGGCCAAAAACAACTATCGATCAAATTATTCCCTGAGATTGTGGGTATCGGTTATATTAGTCCCTGACTTTGTGGACCACTAATGGCAAGACTAACGTGACTCACGTTTGTCTATATCGGGGACCAATTTGGAATTTCGATAATCTCCGGGACTAATTTGACCGGTGCCCACAAAGTCATGGATTAATCTAACTATTAATTCCATAAATAAATGAGAGAGAAGTTTCAACTTGGACTCTAGACTAAAGATGAAAAGCCTAGATATTAAGAAACAAAACCTAGTTATTATATTGAGATTAAGTTATGATATTATATAAATGAAAAAGAAAACTCTGTTCCTCTCTTCTTCTTTGCTCCTTTAAATTCATGAACTGGTTATTGGTTATTAACAAGGAAAGTTCTGGTGTGCAGCAGCTGGAAAAGGAACTGTAACAGCACGGGATTTAGAAAGGGCGGCTATTGCTCATGATTTTATTTGGTCAGACAAAGAGTTGGCTCATATGATGCGCTTCTTTGACAGTGATCGAGATGGAAAGGTCAGTATTGGAGCTTTTTCAATTGATTTTGTTTTTGGTTGGAGGTCATGGAGAACATAGAATGGCCTCTTGGCTCTGGAACTTACCCTGTTTGAATTTTAACTTTGGTGGGTAATTAATACAGTTTTTGGAATACGTATATGGAACATGTAAAATTAAGTATTTGTGCAGTAGTATAAATATATTTTGGTTATGGCATATACAGACTACAGTTGATCTCCTTCACTTTTCATTAGTTATTTTATCTTCAGGGACAAAAAAGATAGTTTTTTTTCTTTCTTCTTACCACTTACCGATACGAAAATAATTGGTCATTTTAACTCAGCACAAGTTTTTTGTGTTAATGGGTGTACTGCTATGTTCGAAATACTCCTGTTATTTATTTTTTTTCTTGTTAACTTTTTAAGCATAATTTGAGTTCTGCTGCAGCTAAGCTTTGATGATTTCAAGAAGATTGTTGCTCGTTGCAATATGATTGAAGGGTCTACAAATTCTTGATGGAACCATGGTTAGGATAAGAAATGGCAGCACCAATGCCTTTTAAGACTTGAACATTACAGGATGGCATGGTATGTATTGTCATTGTGATTCCCGGTGCATTTTATGGTATCACTTTGAGGGGTCAGCTTAGCTTGATAGGGTCCACACTCACTGGAAAAGCTCTTAAGTGTATTATTACTATTATTATCTGTTATATGACTCAGATTTTCAGTATTTTATCTTACCTCATGTCGTAACTTGACTTACTATTGAAAGTGGGGAACTAGATTCGAATTCCCCTTGTGATACTTGCACAAACTATTCTCTATTCTTGACTTTTTGCTGGTTCTGATGGTAAGGGTGTAAGTGGTTCTTGTTTAGATCTCGCTAGATAGATGGGATTGAACCTAATCAGACTGAAAAAATTAGTTCGGTTTGATTTCATGGTTTGGTTCGATCTCATCCTTTTCAAACTGTTGTCTTATGGTTTGGTTCATGTTCTCATAAATTTTTTAGACCATACGGATCGAATTATTCAAAATCAACAAATAATTTGTCACACTTGTCACGAGCTTTCCATCTTTTCTCTCAACCTCACAATTATTCCCTCGTGTCATCCTTTCTGCTCCTGTGAGTTAGTTATCTTCAATTTATCCTTTAGATGTTGGGTTTCTCTCAACTTTTATACAAAGAAAATTTATTAAGATTTTAAAGTTGTTTTATACATTGTTTTCACTTTTCATAATCCTTTCACCTTCCCTTTCCTCAAGCTCATGGCAGCAGAGATAGCGGTGAGCCAGTGATGACAGAGGTCCCGGTGATGTGGAGTGGTGAGTCAGTGATGAAGGACGAAGTGGTGAGCTGGCGGTGATGATTGAGATAGGGGATTGAGTGCGATGGTGGATGATGGCTTCAATAGTTTGCATCATTGGGCGGTGCTAGAAGCCTCTAAGTACTTGGCGATGAGTTTGAGATGTGGCTAGCAGAAAACATGTGCGAGAGTGGGAGTATGCATTTTTCTTAAATCCATTAGCAGTTCCTTTTCCAAAAAAATTAAATACAATAACATTTTTATTTGAAATTCGTCAAAAATTTAATTAGATGTTACAAGAAAGACTATTGAACTGGACTGCATTAGATTATTTATGTTAAGTTCGGTCTCATCTAATCTGGTCTTTGTATATGAAAACATCAACATCAAACTAGCTTGAACTATTCTAATTTGATGGATCGGGTATGTTATATTCTCTAAAGAATGAACTAAATCGGATCATTACATCCCTAATTGATGATAATGGTAGGCTGCACGTAAATAATAATGAAGTTTTAGAATATAAATCCTGCTTTTTATCCACAAATCCCATTTTAATAGTGAAAATTCCAAAACATCCCTTATTCGTATATTTTTCTACTCGAGTGTGTCGGAAATATTTTTGTGATACCTTCTATTTAAAAAGATCAGTTTATTTTTTCGAGAGGATCCTCTAAAAAAAAATTCGATTAAAATATACCAAAAAATGGCTTAACCTTAGAATATTAAACTTGTTGCATGAATGAATACTATCCCTTTCCCTTTATGCTGAAAGTATGATCATTAGGAGCCAAATAAAAAACACAACATTGGTAGGTGGTCATGCTCAATGGCCTTCCCATTTCTCTCATGACTCCTATTTCTAATAACAACAACACTCTCCAAAGCCATATTAATAGAAGAAGTGAAGGTAGAGGGTGTAGTAAGTGGTTTACCACTTCATACAGATTCAAGGTGAAAGATGTCAACCACCAATACTGATACATGACAAAAAGATTAAAAAAGGACTAAGATAGAAAAGCTCTATGAAATGAAAACAACACAAACCTGATTATTTTTTTCTTAATTTGTTTTTCTTTTCTGTTTATTCCCAGAAAAATTTTTCTTGCCCAGTTTTAGATGGGATTTGAAAAAATATTAACAGCCAATACATTTTTTCTGTGAGATATGTCTTGGAATTTTTTCCTTATGTGTTACGTACTATTGCATGCACCAATCCAAACATTGTTTTTACCTTTGGATGTTTGGTGGGGCCGTTTGAGAGATTTGAGTTGTTAGTTGATATGGTCATGTGTAGAGCTGTCAAAAAATGGGTCAAGCCCGATAGGCTGGCCCATTTAACCCGACATAAGCATGGGCTAGGCCAGGGGAATTCTAGCCCGTTTTTTTTTGGCCCAGTCCGACACGGGCCAGCTCGATATGGGCTGGGCTGGCCCGTTTGGCCCAAATTTAATTTTTTATTAATATGTTATAATATTTTACTATTGAATATGAGTGAACATTAATAAAATTAAGATGAGGTAAAGCACTTTGTCTTTTCATTTAATATTTTCATAATTAATAATGACATCCTAATCAAAAGAAAATATTATAAAATTTTAATTTGGTTATAATTAATTATTATTTTTCATGGAAATGAAATAAATATTGACCCATGGGCTAGCCCTACCCAGCCGTGGGCTGGGCTATGAAAATGACTGGCCCGAAATAAAATGGGTCAGCCCAGCTCAGACCGAAAAAACTATTGGCCTTGATGGGCTGGCCCGAATAGGCCGGGCCAGCCTAGCCTGAATTGACAGCTCTAGTCGTGTGCAAAGAGTCATTATTTAAGGGAGTTGACTTTTTTACTCCTCTTTTGATTTATAACTCCCCTCATTTTTCAACAATACCCAAAATACCCTTTTCATTAAAATTTCCCTTACTTTATCTAAAATTCTTCCTCTTCTCTCGGTCTCCCTCTTCCTCCCACTCTCTTCAGAAACTCTCGACCTCTCAAACCCACTTTCTCAAAGCTTCATTCTCTCACCCAGTATCTCACCCATTCCCTTAAACTTTAAAGCTTCTTAAAGATGAACTCTCCCTCTTGTTATTTCTTTTATTTTTGTTTCTCTAGTTCTTGGTATTTAGCGTTTTCTTTTGTTTTTTTGTTTTTGCTTTTGTTTTTGTTTTTGTTAAATTGAACTTCAAATCTTTGCTTAGGGGAAAACGTATGGAGGTAGGGTGTTTACAGTGAGAAGGAAGTGGTTAGTTGTTATTAGTGTTTGTGGTGGATTTGAGGTTGTAAGGTTGGTATATATGTCTAGGATTTGGAAATAGCCTTAGACGCTTCCACAACGACGTACTAAAAAAAATCAGTCGTACGCTGGACCATCAACGTACATGTATTGAATAAATTACCCAGTATGCTATTGGGAGAGCATACTGGGTTTTTTTTTCTTCCTCTGTTGTTGTATTTTTGTTTATTTATTTATCTTGTTGCATGTATTTAATTTTTTGTTCATTATGTTTATTAATTTCTAACTGTTGTGCATTTCTTTCCCATAATGATGTCTCCTAAGTTGAAAAACTCGAAAAACTCGAAAGGTAAGAACATTGTTCCTGTTGAAGAAGCTCTAGCTCAAGTGCAAAGACAATATATGACAAACTTCTTACAAAAACGACATGCACTTGAATGTTAAGGGCCATCTGAACAACCAGCTCCTTCATCCAAAAATGATGAAGAGGTTCAGGTATAAGGGATGCATGTTGAGGAAGAAATTGCGAAGGAAGAAACGGTTGTGATGATTCCTTACCCTCAATAATGTTCCTTGCTTACAACTTACCTCGGGTATTCGACGAAAGAGATATGGCAAGACAACGTAAATAGTGATATAGTGTGGTAAATTAATTCCTATTTTTTATATAATGACTTTTTTTTTACTTATTTTGCATTCAAATGATGTTAAAGGAGCCAGTATTGACTAGGTGTTTTGACACCCTACTTTTATCAATACCATAAATACCCATAGCTAATTAGAGCAACTCCAGCGGCTTTTTAAGCCGTTCGTTCATTTTTCAATGAACGTCCTTTCATGTTCATAACCGGTGGGGTATTTTGCACGTTTGTCCCATTTTCAGAATTGTTATCTAACTAGCTAATATGCCCGTGCCACGCACAGGAATGTTATAATTTTTTTTGAGCAGAAATTAATAAATAAAAACGAATGTTAAAATGAGATTTAATTTTTAAATAGATCAATTTTTTATATTAATAAGTTGTATCAACCCATACTGAAAAAAACCATGTGAGAATCGTAAACCAACCTTTTTAATTCTTTTTGTTTTCGGGGGTAGTTGATCCCCCGAATATTCCACACAACGAGATTATCCATTCTTGAGTGGAGGTTTAGAAACCTCACCCATCAGAGCTTCCTTATGCAAAGCCTTCCTCCTTGTTCTTACGGGAGTCCAATCCTCTTCATGGCTAGAATCTTGAATTGTTTCAGGCACTGAGCTTACAGCATCATTTTCCTGGACCTGGATAGATTTAGCGCCAGACGGTATTGAAACCACATCAATATTATCCTTAGCAACACCTGATTTGGCGTTGTTTTTTACTGCATCACCATTCAAACCTCCTCCCTTTGGCTGTTGATCCTGAATTAGATTTTTTATGGACTCCATAGCGCATTCCATATTCAATACCATCTGGTGCTAAATCTATCCAGGTCCAGGAAAATGATGCTGTAAGCTCAGTGCCTGAAACAATTCAAGATTCTAACCATGAAGAGGATTGGACTCCCGTAAGAACAAGGAGGAAGGCTTTGCATAAGGAAGCTCTGATGGGTGAGGTTTCTAAACCTCCACTCAAGAATGGATAATCTCGTTGTGTGGAATATTCGGGGGATCAACCACCCCCGAAAACAAAAAGAATTAAAAAGGTTGGTTTACGATTATAATGTTGGTATTGTTGGTATTCTTGAAAATAAACTAAGAGCTAATTCTTATGATTTTGTTAGAAATAGATTATTGCCTGGTTGGGGTTCTCATATTAATTTTGATCATTCTGATATTGGTCGCATTTGGATTCTATGGAAACCTGATATGTATAAGTGTCTAATCCTATCTAGCTCTTCTCAGCATATTCATTGTTTGATTACTCATGTGCCTAGTTCTACTGAATTCATGGTGACTTTCATTTATGGTTCAAATGATGAGATGGAAAGGAATGATTTATGGCATGCCCTTACTGCTATTTCTACTGCTCATCTTCCTTGGTTGGCGATAGGGGATTTTAATGTTGTTTTGGATCCTTCTGAAAAGCTTGGTGGGCAGATTATTGATTGTGATAAGCTGCAAAGTTTCAGAGATTGTGTTTTGTGGTGTCAGCTGGTTGATATGAAATATAAGGGGAATTTCTTTACTTGGACAAATAGGCAAATTGATTCAGACAGGATTGTTTCTAAGTTGGACAGGTCCCTGATTAATGCTGCTTGGTTAAATTTGTGGCCTGATACGGAATCGAATTTCATCAGTGAAGGTGTGTCAGATCACTCACCAGTTATAGTAAATTGGCATTCGAGCATCTGTAACAAGCGTTTGAGTTTCAAATTTTTCAATATGTTGGCGGAGGATGATAATTTCCAACAGATTGTCTGTGATAATTGGAATTCAGGAAGGTGTGGTAGTGCTATGTTTGTCTTCATGAGGAATCTGAGTTCTCTCCAAGGCCCTTTGAAACAGCTAAATATGTTGAAGTATAGGGACATTGACAAGAGAGAAGAGGTTGGTAGAACTAATTTGCACCGTGCTCAGTCTTCCCTTGCTGAGGATCCTCACAATATTCATCTGCAAAAGCTTGAGAAAGAGGCAAACCTTGAATATTTGAAAATCTCTGGAGCAGCATTGAGTTTTCTTAGGCAGAAAGCTAAAGACTTTTGGCTAAAAGACGGTGATCAGAACACTAAAGTGTTTCATGATGCAATCCGAATCAGACAGTACAGGAACAGAATATTGTCTATTCGGGATCAGCATGGTTTGATTCACCATGATCAGGTTGAGATTGGGCAGGTTTTTCTGAATCATTTTCAAGATCTTCTGAATGGGCCTGCTACGCCTTGGTGTTTGACTGATTCTGAATTGTCCCAAGGAAAGGTCCTGACGGTTGAACAGCAATTGGGTTTAATAGCTCCCGTGACAGCTGAGGAAATCAAAAGCTCTATTATGTCCATGAACTATGATAAGTCCCCTGGACCGGATGGTTAAGGTGCGGGTTTCTACAGAAAGAGTTGGAATATTATTGGTGATGATTTTGTTGCGGCAGTCCAAGAGTTCTTTAGCTCCGGTAGATTGTTGAAAGAGGTTAACTGCACCAACCTTGTTTTTATTCCAAAAAATAACTGTCCTAATGGTGTTAGTGATTACCGTCCTATTGCTTTGTGTAATACGATTTATAAATGCATCTCCAAAATCATTTGTAATAGGCTTCAGCTGGTTATTTCAGACCTTATTGATGACAACCAAGCAGCATTTGTAAGAGGTAGAAGTATTGTGCACAATATTTTAATCAGTCAAGAACTCTTGCGTTTTTATCGGAGAAGAAGGGTCTCACCAAGACTGCTAATGAAAATTGACATCAACAAGGCATATGATATGTTAAGTTGGTCTTTCACTAGAAATATGATGTTTGAGCTTAAGTTTCCCAGCAAGTTCGTGGGTTGGATCATGGAGTGTATCTCAACTGTTACTTTCAATATTACCTTAAATGGCTGTAAGATGGCTAGATTTAACAGTTCCAGGGGCATAAGGTAAGGAGATCCTATGTCTCCATTGATTTTTGTTTTAGCAATGGAGATGTTATCCAGGAAGTTTAAGGCTACTGCATAGAATAGGAGATTCCGGTATCATCCATTTTGTAAGGAAGTTGGTCTTATCAGCTTCTCTTTCGTGGACGATTTGATGGTTTTTTGCAAGGGTAATGAGGCTAGTGTGAACCTTTTGTCTGATGCTTTTAAGGAGTTTTCTTTAAGTTCAGGCTTATATGCTAGCCAACACAAATCGAAGCTCTACATGGCGGGACTGAATGATCATATGCAGCAATGGTTTCAACAAATCACTGGTTTTGAAAAAGGTGATTTTCCATTCTGTTACTTAGGATTGCCTCTTTCATCCAAGAAATGGAGTAGGAATACTTGCCAAGTTTTGTCTGATAAAATCACGAAGCGTTTATCATCTTGGGTCACACGAAACCTGTCTTATATTGGAAGGGTGCAGCTTATTAATTCGGTGTTGCTCACTTTGCATACCTACTGGGCATTCGTTTTTCTTATTCCAAAGGGCGTTATAGAAGAGGTTGAGAAGAAATGCAGAGATTTCCTGTGGGGTGTTAACCAATTCGGTAGGGCTCACGTGGCTGTTGCATGGGATAATCTTTGTATGCACAAGAAAAATGGCAGCTTAGGTTTTCAGAATGTGCAACTATGGAATACAGCAGCAGTAGGCAAACAAGTTTGGGCGTTGGCTATGAAGTCTGATCATCTTTGGGTCAGATGGATTAGTTCCATTTATTTGAAGCATGCTAATTTCTGGAATTGTCAAATTTCAACGTCCTCTAGTGGCATTGACGACAAATTTTGAAGTGCAGGGACAAATTGCAGCATGGGTATATTAACGGTGTGTGGCGTGGGAGCAGAAACCAACCGTACACTATCAAAGAGGGGTACAAATTCCTTTGTGGTCCTCGTGATATTTTCGTTCTTCATGGCATGGTTTGGAATTCATATTCAGTGTCAAAGCATTCTTTCATAATGTGGCTTGTTGTTCTTAACAGACTCAAAACAAGAGATCGGATGGCTAGGTTCATGAATATGCAGCTGGATTGTATTCTCTGTGCAAATGGTGCAGAATCCCGTGATCACCTTCTATTTGCTTGTGACTGGAGTCGTTGCCTCTTAGAGCTAGTTTGTGGCTGGTTGTGCCTTGATAACTGGCGCTATTCTTTTCCAAGCTGGTGCAGATGGCTGCACTATGGATTCAAGAAAAAAGTGTGTAGGAAAATTAATTATGCAGGTATGGCCTCTTGTGTGTATCATATTTGGATGGAGAAGAACAGAAGAATTTTTACTCAAAGGAATTTGAGACCTGACCAGGTGTTTGTCCTTATTAAGAAGGAGTTAGCCCTTAGAGTGTCTTTAATTTTTCCAGATTTTAGAAAGTGGTCAAATGTTGTCTTAGTAGACCGTATTCTAGCTGAACTATAACTATAATCGGTTTATTTCTCTTTTTCACCTTGTGTCCTTAATTTTCAACCCTACATAGTAGGTGGGGAAATTTGTAACACCCCGCAAATTCCTCGTATTAATTTAAAATACTAAAGAAGTTTATTTTGAGAAAAGTTCTTTCGAAATAATATTTTCTTAAATAAATTTTCTAAATCACGTTTTTAAAGAGGTAAATGATTTTAAAGAAATGATTTTCATTAGATAAAGTTATGAGTTTTGAAATTTATTCTGAAAAGGAAACTTATTTTCTATAAATGTGTGTGTGTGATATTTTAGTATTTCTAAAGGAATTATTATTTTTGAATGATGTACCTTCTATATATGTGTATGTATGTACGACTTTATATGCTTAGGATAAGGTGAGAATTTAATTAGTGAAAAATATGTATTGATATATGCATGCATGCATGAGTATGATGTGTGTGATACGTGTGTGGATGTGTGTGTGCTACGTGTATGCATGCATTGAAGGAGGGCTAGGATTTTATTTTCTTGGACAAGAAGTCATGGACTAGGCTAAGGACCCTAAGTAACTAAGTTAGTAACTAAGTCCTAACCATTAGCCAAAAAGTAACTAAACTTAGGAGACCTAGTTCCTTAATCTACTCCTCATTGTCCCCCTAATTTTGATAACCTCCACCCATGCAACTCTTTGAGTTGCCAAAATTACCCCTCTCACTTGCACCTTAGCCGAATTGATTAAGGGCAAAAAGGGAAAAGTCCATGCCTTTGCCCTTGTCTATAGATTGCCGAATGGGTGAAGTGTGAGCCACTTCACTTCTTCATTTCCACTTCCCATTCACTTCTCTCATTTCTATTCACTTCCCAAACACTTTCCTAAGAGTTCTCCTTAAGCTCTTAGAGAGAAACATAGAGAGAGAGAGAGACTGTGAGCTTCAAGAGAGGATAAGAAGGAGATCAAACCCAAAAGCTTTAGGAAACCTTGAAGATCAAGTGAAGGTGGTTGGAGATCTTCTCTTTTCTTTGTTCATTCGAAGATCATAGAAGCATTAAAAGTAGTTTTCATTTTTCCAAGCCTTGTAAAGTTATTTGTTGTTGCATGACTAATTTCCTTGTAGATCTATGTTTGTATGTAATTGCTTAGTCTTGATCTTGAGTTTCAAGAGCCAAACAAACTTGTAGAACCCTAAACCATGGACATTATCATTCGGCCATGTCTAGAAAATTAGGTTGTGCTCATTTTTATTTTTGTTTTGAGTTCATGCATGTTAGTTTGATGTTTGTTAAAGATGATCTAAGTGGTTTGAATGCTTTGATTTTAACTTTGATTTTTCTAAGCTTTGATCCTTGGTTTTCTTTTCAAATAGGCTTTGATCTATTGTTTTAACCTTGAAAAAAGATTTGATTCTTGCCTTGATCTTCAATAGCTTTGATTTCTAAGTCTTGCATGTGATTCTTTTTACTCAAAAAGTCTTGATCATGATTTGCATGTCACGGTTTTGAAGAAAAAGTAAAGGAAAACAACTTTTGCAAAATGATTTTACTTTGATTTAAATTCATGTGTGTTTGAAAGTTAAAGATCTAAGTTTTCACTCGATTTTGTTGATAAGTTTTCGGTCAAGCTTTGGAAAACAAAAAGATCATGATTGGTTTTCATAAAAGATCCTTGCATGTGATTCTATTTTACTTCAAATGATTTTAAAAACACATGCAAAGAAAAATAGAATGAAAACATGCTTAAGTGACTAGGAGGTCACGGTTTTGTGAAGAAAAAGGGAGTTGTATTTTCTAAAACCATGTGTTTCAAAGGTGCATGTTTTGATTTGTTGATTTTAGGTTTTTGCATGTTGAAAAGTGCATCAAAAACTTTGTTTTGCCATGATGATGATTCGGCCTAGTTAGGATTAGTAGGCTAGGTTCTTTTTCATATGAATTGACTTAAAAGTAGTGAGTATGTCTTGTGAACTTAGGTTAAATTAATTAATTGTAATTGCATTGTGATTATTTTTCTTCCAATTCGGTTTTCATTGAAGAGATAAAGGAAATAAATAAACTAAATGATTTGGAAAAGTTTGTGTTTAAGTGTGTGAATAAATAAATATTCGGTCAAGGACAAAAAGGATAAATGATTTGGTTTCATGAAAAAAAAGGGTTTAAAATGTTTGAAATAAACTAAGTTGATATATGTGTTTTGGATTTATAATTTTTAACTTGTTTAGTTGCATAAAAATAATCTCACATAATGATTTTTGAAAGAAATTAAGTGTTTAAAGTAAGAAAACTAAATGTGTTTGGTTTGCATCTTTGGCTCAATTTGGTTTATTAATATGTGTATGTCTAAGTGATTTTATTAATTAAAAAAAAGGGGCTTGCATGATGATGTTTTAAGATAATCAAGTTGATTTAAAGTGTTTGAACAAGTAATTCTTGGTTTGTCTTGACATGTTCAATTCGGTTTTCTTTTTTATAAAGAAGGTAGATATGAAGATGAAATGTGATTTGCCTTATGTGAATTTATGAATGCTCTGGAAATTTAATGTGGTTATTCTCCATGCTAATTGATATTTGAAATATGGATGATTTGTATGATTTAACTTATTTAAGTGCTATTGTGGTTGTGTGCTAATTGGTGTTTGAAAATACTTGAGTATGTAATTAATCTGATTTGATTTATTTGAGATTCTAAATTATGTTCATGGCTGTCCAATGTTGTTTTGCGATAAAGACTTGAGTTTTAAAGTATTAATTTTGAGTAAAAGAGTCATTTAAAACAAAAAGTGTTTTACGATGTTTTCGGAGTCTTATCAAAGTAATTTTTTTTAAAATGATTCTTTGTTGTCCAGAATTATTTGGACTTGCTTCTTACATTTAAAAAACGTTCTCATGCGATTTAAAGTAAAGTTTTCAAGAGATAATTGATTTAAGAAAAGATTTTCTTAATACACGTTAGCAGCATTAGTGTGTTTTATTTAATACGAGGAAATGAGAGGTGTCTAAGTTATGAAAAAGATTTTCATAATATAAGTTAATAACGTGAGCGTATTTTATTTAGTACGAGGAATCTTAAAGATGAGGGATTGGGGCAGCCGGCAGCAAAACGGATTCGAGGAGATGGTACGCAATAAATAGCTGGACCACAGGTGAGAGAGAAGCTTTCCTAAGACACCGTGGTAGCTAGGTGATTTATTAGGACGTTCCGTATCATCTCAAAGATCGGAACTAAGTGGTTAGAGTCAGTAGTATAAGTGGCAATTGTTTGATTGTGTGGTCACTTATACGAAGGTGACGAAGACCACATTGTTGTGTGATGTTTGTGTGAATGATAGCATGCTTTTATATTTATTTAATTATGCCTTATATTATTGCTGTTAATGAAAATGAGTGATATATGGACGTCTGTTACGTCCTGAAAATAGAAGCGAAATAAATAAGAGTGTGAAGTAAAGACATAATGAGAGAAAAATAATGATTGTAAATAAAGTATGTAATGGAAAAGAGAAAGGATCGAGATTGGGGAAGGATGAAATGATGATGTTGAGAACAAGCCAGAGCTGGGGGAAAGTGATGTTGATTATGTGAAGGAGATGTGATTTGAGGGGAGCTGGGCTCCTTGGTTTTCGGTTTTAGTCTGGGACTAGTGTTGAGTTGAGCTTGATCCTCCATTAGTGCTCAGCAAATTTGAAGTTTCTGAAAAGGTTTTGAAAAGGTGATTTTGAAAAAGGTTTTCGAAAAATATTTTTGAAAAGCTTTTTGTTAAAGAAAGTATTTTTGAAAAATTCTTGGTGAAGCAATCTTTTGAAAGAGTTTTTGAAATGATGTTGGTAGATACTCTTTTGGTAACAACATTTTAGAGAAAGTCTTTCCAAAATAATATTTTTAAGAAAGTTTCATGAAATTATAGTTTTGAGAAAATTTTTGTGAAAGCGATCTTTTTGAAAGAGTTTTGCGAAAAGAGGTATTGTTGAGTGAAGTTTTGGGGAGGCAATCTTTTTGGTAAAGTATTTGAAAGGACGATTAAAGAAAATATTTTTTGAAATGATATTTTGGGGGAAAGTCTTCTGGAAAAGAGATTTGTGAAAGTCTTTGACACAGAATGATTGAGAGAGATGAGATGAATACGAGGAATGGAGAATGTTGAGAAAGTCTGAGAAATGAAATTTGAGTTTGTCGATGTGCTCCCAGCTCTGTGCTATGTGAGAGATATTGAGGGTAAGTTTGTGCAAAGTTAGTGGTCGGGACTCGTTGAAGGGTTGCATGAAGGACGGGCCGACCTTAGGATTAATTAAAAGGATTAAAAGACTTTAAAAGACATACGCGGTGAGGTATGAGAGTGCGAAGTAGTGGAGAGGAAGAAACGATAAGTATCTGCGGATACTTAGGACGAGATTGCATTAGGGGAGGACGATGACGGTGAAACGTCAAGAAGTCTAGAGTGTGTTTCTAGGCAGAACGAACTCCACATGTGGCGCACTAACGTGGTGGGGTCTGGGTCTAATGTCGTGGCAAGTTCTGCGGGCCCACTAGAAACATACTGTCGCCCCCTAGATTGCAAATCGAGAACAGTGAGAGGGACTGGAACGGGGCATTGTGTTTGTCACTGCGTGGACAGTGAGCCTTGTTATTATTGATATGATTTGAGGACGAGATCCTCCTGGTCTGGGACCATTTATGTGTTGTGACAGCTGTCGTGCCCGCGTGGTAAAGGTCCTGTACTCCTGTTTGCTTCTGACTAGGCTGGGTGGATGACCGAGGAGATGTAGACGTGTGTGATAGCCGAGAACGAAATACGTATCTGATGATAATGTGTGAGAGGAAATTATAAGCATGAGAAGGAAAAAGGATTGAGAAAGAAAGAATGTATATGAGGAAAGAAATTAAGTTCGAGAAAATCATGAAAGATAAGAATAATGATTATAAGACTGATAATAATGTGATAGCATACTTGATCATTGTGTGTTTGTTTGTTTTATTGTGTGTTGGTATGGTCCTTTTATCTTGCCTTTCATAATTCCACACCGTCGACGATTCGTCGTTCGGATTGCTTACTCTCTCCTGTTCGTTGGCATATCGGTGTGGCTGGTATTTCAACGGGCAGATGGAGTACTGCATGGATATCGCCCTGTGGAATAAGTATGGGAGAGGTTGGAAACGTACTCCAAGCGGATGGGCATGGACCGGCTACACGGAGATCGTGATTCCGGATTCAGAGCATCAACTGAGCGGAGCTAATCTAGAGCTACACTTAGGGCAAGTCAACGTACGAGGTTTTCAGAGCTATGAGGAGAAAGTTCGGTACGATCAACAGAGAAGTTCTATTGTAGTCGAGAGGGTGGCTCAAAGGTCTCGCAACAATGAGGAAGCCACCACACAAGCGGCATCGTCTTCGAGGGCGAAAAGAGGATGCAAGGAGGACAAGGAGCTACACCCGCTTGCTTTCAATAGGAAAGTTTAGGGATAGTGTGATTAGCTTAGGCGGTAGTGAATGTTGTGTTAAGGATTACCAAGCCATGAGCCATTATGTAATTGTGCTAAGTTTTTAATCTGACTTGTAAATTCATGTGAAGTTTTTGAAAACGGTTAAGATAATTTTGAATCAAGTTCCTTTATGAAAACGAGCGTTTTATGAAAAGGACGATCTTCGTAACAACTCGGTTTTCGAAAGAGAGGGTTGAAGAACCTCAAGAACTTTTCAGATATGTTTCCAAACACTCTGACAATGTTTAAAAAAAAAATTGGCCTAATTTTTGCAATCTAAAATGAATCAAAGTGGGTTATTTTGAGTTACGAAAATCGGGCTGTTATAAAATTAGGCCAAGGTTTGTATGTGTTTTTTATTTTGCTCCTTGGAATGAAGGTTTTACTACTTCTACAAAAAAAAATATATATATATATATTCTTCTAATAATAAAAAATATATGTGTGTATATATATATATATATATATATATATAAATAATTCACAAACATATTTTGATAATTGTGTACGTCAAAATGTGGAAAAAATGTTTTTTCTTTCCGTTAGAGAGTAGATGTAACTGTTGATTGTTAAATTGATAATGTGATTGTACTGATTAACAACTCAAAATATAATAATAACACAGTCCATCACAATTTAAAACACAAAAAAAAAAAAAAGAAAGTACACAAAATAAATTAAACCACAAAATGGTAAATATACTTATAGAAGATAGTAGATTGATGTTCGGATGACATCAAAAGCAGCTAGTCTTGAATACATATATAACTAAATTACGCAAACTATTCCTAGGAGGATAAATATAACACAAGTAGTTACTTCAATAAGATTAAAACAAAATATGTGGTGCAACGTAGCCAAGCAATTTCTGCAATGATTTGTATCAATTAATTGTTAGTTCCACAAATGAATATCGGTTTAAGAAATTTAAATTGCAAAAGTTAAAATATACTTGTCAAAAATAAAATATTACCAGAGACATAGGATGTTAAACTTCGTCAATGTAAATGGTGTTGTTACTGCATGCCTGTTGTTTAATTAAGAGCAAATAAACCATAGCAAATATTAACATATTATATGATTAAAAATTTGCTAATTATATTTAGCAGATACATTAAATATAAGTTAAATATAATAGTAACTTAGAAAGAGACTAAATAAATTACGAATATAGTAAATTTTTCCAGGTTCTGAAAGTTTGACACCAAGCTTGAAGTGTTCTCCACCAGATAAATTTTGAGCTATGCAAAATTGACGTCATCCATCTGAAAGATATCCTTCATTTCGGCATCTTTCTGCCTTCAAGAACTTGCATCGATAGGCTTGTCCACATTCATCTATTACATAATAATATTTCCTATTTCTTGCATATGCTTCAGCTACAAATTGATATGGTAAAGCCTAAAAATTTCGATAAAAATTTATATCAACTGTATATATAGAATATGTATTTGCCATAACGTACTTTACAGTGAATATAAAATATATATACCAATATTTCATTTTGGCATTGATAAGGGGTCAAGGTCTTTTGCGCCTCAAAATCAAAAGTTGGACCCTCAGCTAATAGAAGAAATAAAAGTTAGAGAGCATGTTTAACTTGAAGAAATTATAAAAGAATTTAAATAATGTATTTCATACATGGTTGACAATGCAAACATCTGCATTCAAGCAAATATGTATGACGGATTTGCTGGGGATATCGCATCTTAATACCATGTGTCTTTGTTATTACTAAACGGTAGACATCTGTTTCAGTACGGTAGAAATTGAAAAGATTGAGACCTCTTAATTCATAAAAATCAACAATAGTGTCTAGGCCTTGTGTTATTTTCATTTTTCCACTCTGAGGTTCTCCTTGGAATCTGATTTCATGTGTACTACCACTTGGATCTATAACTTGTATAGTCTTGCAAGGTGCATACCCAACAAACTCAGATTCTGTTCGCTTAAGATTATAAGATCCCTATGACCACAAATAAAGCTATTTTATTTAGTTGCAAAAGAAAATTAAGTTGCATGAAAATTATAAATAGATAAAGAAGGTTATATACCTGTCCTCTAACATAAAAGACACCAAATCTTCTCATAGTGAGTTTCTTTTGCAATCTTAGAATGATGTATATGCTAAAAAAAATTGAAAAATTCTATTAGAATTTGAACATATATGTTGTATCAATCGTTGGCATCCAGAAGGTCATAGTTAGAGTTCAAAAAACATATATTAAGTAAATGGTTATCACATGATGATCACCAAAAAACTTGCATCTTAATCTAATAAAATGAAGTGGTTTTTTTTGTGAATGATAAAAAATTCGTTATAAGTTATTATGTGGTTAAATCCATATTTAAGAAAAAATTCGTTATAAGTTATTATGTGGTTAAATCCATATTTAAGAAAGAAATAAAATTAAGTTACATAAATATGAATAAATATCTACATATTATAAAAAAGATACTCGGAAAAGAAAAAGAAAGAGAAACAAACGCAACTCTCTTTGAGTATATTGTATAAAGAAAAAAGTACATTTTCATGTTAAAATAAAAAAGACTAAGAGTAATGAAGTGAATATGTACCTTTTGTGTTTTGTAAGATGAAAGCATTAGCTTCTATAGAAATCTTTGAAGGTAGAGGGATTCATAGAAATGGGAAAGAAACTACCGTGAAAACATGAGAATGAAGTGTTAGCTATGATATTTACCTTGTCACAAAACTGTTTACTGTGTCTAGTCTTTTCACCTTGGGCAGTGTTGAAAGATTCTGCAGGCTTTAATTTGTGATAGACGGCGTAGTTGGCAGTGATGCATAGGGTTAGGAGTTATTTCAAGCTTTTAGATTGTAACGGGCCAGTGGGATTTGGCCCAATTTATTTTGTTTCAATCAGTTACTGTATAACGTAAAAATGAAATGGATAGAATTTAAGTTTTGCGATTTTAACTAATGAAGTTTAATTTAGATAAACATATAGCCTACATTATTAATTTGGATAAACATATAGCCCACATAATTTTTTTTATTAGAAGAATATATTTGATTCATTAAATAAAGGCCGTTTTTTTTTCTCACATGGTTTTTTTCAGTATGGGTTGATACAACTTATTATTTACAAAATTAATCTATTTAAAATAGCTAAATTTTTTGATTAGTTCATGCCAATTAATTACACCCTTCACATTTAATTAGACCCTTATCCAATTAATAATGTCGATTTTAAATTTGTAATAGGCGACAAATTTATAGTATAGACGTCAAAAGACATGCCAATTGTTTAATTCCGCCCAATTATTGTAAAAGTTACAGATTTTGTTAAGATAAAATTCGGGAATAATAATTTACTTTGATAAAAACTGTGTTTTTTTGTAGTCTCTAATTTAATTTTGGTCAGAGAACATGTTTGATAAAATTTCTTTAAATTCAAACTTGTAAATAAATATAACCCTGATTCTAAACTGAACAACTTTCATAGAATATCTTAATTAAGTTTATCACTGCATTGAGTTTAAGTCTTGCAATGATATATATGAACATCGTTACTCATAAAAGATGATAATATATAAGTTTGGTTGGGAATTGTGGAAGAAACAAAATAACCATAGTAAGAAAAGACTAGCCAAAGTATTTCCACGACCGTTCTTGCTCCAAAATTGGGCTGTCTTGTTGTTTTTTTACCACTTGCAAGTCCTGCAATATATTTAAATACATTAGACTTTTTTTATTTCACATAAATTTTTTATTTTTTAGTTATTAACAATTATTTTTTTTTAAAAGTTGAATACTTCAAAAACTTTTACGAATGAGAATTGACATTTAATAAATTACATTGAAGAGCTGCTAATTCTTGTCAATCTCTGACTTGATGTCCAGACTCCCTTTTGAAGAAGACAGTTGTGGAGTTTGAAATTCAACAAGACCAACAATGTCATCTAGTTCCTGAGTTGATAAAGTAAGTGCTTTTCTTTTGGAAGAATTGTCGGGTGTAATGAAATCATCAAACTCACCCTCTCTGACAGCAGTATTGCTAGCCTGCATCATCAATTTTAATACAAATCCAAAACTTATACTTGAATATATTGAATGTAATTATTTAAAGTTATAGATTGAACACTATATATAACTCACACTTTGACTCTGAATAGGCAGTACATTACTATGGTCTTGTTCTATTGGTGAAAAGAATTTATCTGAAGAACTTCCCTTCAATTTTAAAGAGAGAAAACATTTACAGAATAAAATACAGAGAGAGATTTATCAAAGTATTATTCGGTAATTGATTTATTATATTCAGTTCACCTGGATAGTGGAGTTTGTAGTTCTGAATTCTTTCAAATGTTCCTCCAAATCAGAAATGTATAGAACTCCATAATTATCCTTCTTTAGCTCAATATTGAATCTCTGATTCACTTCCACCAGAAAAACAAATTCCTTGTTGACCAATTCATACAGATCCTCAGGAAAGCCAAATTCATCGTCAGCCTGAGTCAATTAAAAAATTGAAGTTTAAAGAGTCACGTCCGGAAACTAAATTACTGAAAATTTGTTATGGCAATGGATAAATAACCAAATATAAAATTATAAGTATTGTACCTTGATCAATTCTTCTCGCATTTGAGTAGCAGTTTTGCTAAACAACCTAAAGGCTTCTTTGTCAAACAGAATAAATGAAGCCTCTCCGATATTATCACTGACACGCAATTGAATCTTAAATCTGAAAAAGGGCAAATTTTATATATGAGATATACTATAATCCATAGATTATCAACTTAACTGGATTTAATAACTTTTGATTACCATTTTCATACCTTGGAATTGTCAATTTTGGAACATCATCACATTTGGAACACCAATGCAAGTCACCTCCAGTCTGGTGAATAGTTTTGATTTGTTTGTTACATTTGGAACATGCATTGTAGCACCAATTGTTGTCTTCAACTATTTCCTTCACAATTGCAATAGTTGTAAACTTCTCTCCCTAATTCGACCACAAAAAATTATTAATAAAGCATATCAAACTCATGCATTTATTACATGACAGTATTCTATAGAATGTTTATTTACCATCTGTGATTCTCTGATTTGAATAATACTTCTCATAAGAGTAAGATCAGTTAAAGAAGCCCTACCACCTGTTGCTTGAGACCCACCAGAATATGCATTCTGAGATTGAGTTTGAGATGGCACCATTAGACTAGAGCTATATATATTATTATTATTATAGTAAAAATAAGAATAAAAAATCAGATAATTCATTATTATATGTACTGGAACAAAAAATAAGTTAGTAACAACATTTTTACAACATCTTGCAGACAATAGAATACCAAATCTTAAAACATAAATATTGTGGTAGTTTTAAACTGCTATACTAACATTTGACGAAAAGTCTGAATTTCGTCCAATGGAGGATTAACCATCACTTTTGTTGCATCCCACTAAGTGTTCAGTGCAATACTGTCTAATTTAATAAAAATTTGATAAACAATCCGAAATATCAATGGGATTAGTATTCGATCTTCAAAAAATCTCAACACAGTCATTGAATATGATAATATATTTCACCAGCATTAGGTGGCACATAACTCAATCTCCCAATAGTCAAACCTTTCTTACGTCTGAACCATGCCTTTGCCTTTTGGTTGTATGTAAATTTCAATGGAAATTCAACATACGTAAGCTCTCTAGCATCTGGATATAGTTGATTTTCTTCCATCCATGCTATGAACATTGACGTCAGATTAATTTCTCTGTCAGCAACCGTTTCAAGATCATCTTCATCTTTAAATATAACACTCTACTCATTTTCAAGATGAAATTTTAGTCTCTCCACAGCTGGTTTCCTATAGTTAATTTCAAAACCAAATATACGTTATGATACTTCACATGCAAATATATATCGACAATCATAATAAGCTTTAATTTCATCCACTGTTTGCGCATTAGACCCATCAGACTCCTGATACAATGCAGCAGTAACCCTGCCTGTACCTTTATTAATATATTTGAATAAGTATTTAATACTTCTACCTTGATTACACCACTCTGTATTTATATGGAATGACCCATCATCAGGAGTTTCTCGTTGAATGGAACAACATCCCTATTATCGTATGAGTTTTAGTTCCCAAACCCCTCACTTTAGCCCCAAACCCCATTTTAATCGCAAAAAGTTAAAAATGCCCTTCCTTCATCTTCCACCTTTACACTCCAAATCCCAAACCCCATTGAACCCCAACAGCAGCCACCTCTTCATCTCTCTCACCCTTCCATTGTCTCTCTCTCTCCTTCATTCCTCCTGCCGCCGCCGATCAGTCACCACCGCCCCACGACGCCACTGCTGCTCTCTCTGTCAGGTATGTGTTTAGGGTTTTCGTAGTTGTTTTGTATTTTTTTTTCTGGGTTAGACACAATTCCGACGAACCAGTGTCGGAATTTCCGGGGTTCTTGGAAATTTGCATAACCCAGAAAAAAAAAACACAAAACAACAACGAAAACTCTAAACACATACCTATTCCGACGAACCAGTGTCGGAATTTCTTGAAATTCCGACACGGGGTTCTCGGAAATTTGCATAACCCAGAAAAAAAAACATAATAATTTCTCAAAAATCAGTGACGATGAAGAACAAAGGAGAAGAGACTTGTTTGATATGTTTGCAGGAAAAGAAGAGACTCTAAGCTGGAAGCTGGAGTTTTTGATAATATGAGGAAATGCGTGACACCCATAGGAGTAGGTCCAGCAACATTCAGAAACAAGTCTCTCAGACTATTCCGTTTCTTTTCCTGCAAACATAATAATTTCTCAAAAATCAGTGACGATGAAGAACATAAATTCTCAGACTCTCGTTTCTTTTCCCGCCCTCGTTGGAAGCCACGGTCGTGGATCTTGTCGGAACGACAAATATAGCCGCCGCTGCCTTCTCCGGCGGCTGGGAAGATGTTGTTGGTCTGGAGGTGAGGGAGATGAAGAGGTGGCTGCTATTTGGGTTCAATGGGGTTTGGGGTTTGGAGTGTAAGGTGGAAGATGAAGGAAGGGCATTTTTGACTTTTCGCGATTAAAATGGGGTTTGGGGCTAAAGTGAGGGGTTTGGGAACTAAAACTCTTATCGTATATATGACCACCTTTTTCAATAGTACATCCATTATCTCTTCTCTTGTATATGGGATAACCATCTTCATCCACCTTAGTTTCGGGCTCAAACTTCTTTGGAAAAAACTTTGAGCACCTTCCATCAACCATACATGGAGACCTCCGATTTGCTAATCCACATGGACCATGTAACATAAATTCCTTGACTGCCTCATACAGTTTAGGCTTCTTCTCTGCATCCGGTATTTCAGCTGATATAATCATGTCAATATCTTCAGGATTTGGATATTTGGCCCTTGCCTCCAGAAATAAAAGGATATGTGCATGAGGCAGACCCCTTTTTTGAAACTCAATTGTATATACCACTGCACAACAATATATACATATTATGCAGCTGTAATATCAAATATATAAAAACATTATCCCCTTGACGTCAAGCAACAACTATATAATTTGCTTTAAGTATACCTGCTTTGCAAGGACCAAAAATTTCTCCAGCCCTCATTTTGGTCATAACCTGTTTCAACTTTAGTCTAAAAACTCTAGAAACAATATCAGGTCTGTCCTCTATTTTCAAGTTTCTCTGATTTAAATAACGTGTGATTTCTGGCCACTTTGGGTTGCAAGTAAAGGTGATAAAAATATTAGGATACCCTGCCCACTTACAGATTGTCATTGCATCCTGATAATTTTGAATCATATACCTTGCACCGCCAGTGAAACTCGAGGGTAAAATTATTCTTTTACCAACTAATGCACCCTCGGTTCTACCATGTAGAACTGCATCAGTTATCCCTGAAAAATGCTCTTGCCTAATTAGATTTTGTTTCTGACGCATGAAATTTAATCGCCATGACTCTACCATAGTGTATGCATCAACAACAAACTGTTGAAACAATCTGCGCAGGTGCAACAACACAGTTGGCTTCAAATCTCTCTCATGCAGCCTAAATGCAAAATATTCCCTCAAAGTAATAGTGTGGTTCCCTGGCCGCATAGGTTCTTCATTAATACCATTTTCTTAACGCCCCCTTCGATTGTGAGCAGTATTCTCACAAAAGCCATCCTCTCCATGTGGTAAAGCAAGAGGATAATGCATAGGCAGATATAAAGGATGCAACTCATCAATACGCTGCAATCCACCTCCCATTTTCTCAACTATGATGTCCCTATCGCCATTATAAACATCAACATCACCTGGTATCAGAGCCGCAACTTCATCAGTTGTAGGTAGATTATACATCCTACTGTCCTTCGACCTTTTCCTAATTAACCTCAGCTTTAACTCATCAACTTCATTTCCATCTAGTCTATCTCTAGCCATGCGAAATACCTTTGCGATAGGATTATAGGTATCAAGCATATCTTTGAGATTACGTGTAATTTCTTGGTGCAGTCTTAATCTCTCTTCATCATTGTCCGACCCACTGTAAAATCATATTTAACTCGTTAAATAGACTTCTATCTTACAATATACTCATAGAAATAATTAGTAATCTACCACTGAATTAAAGAAACAAAAATATCGCTCGACGACCAATTATTGTTTTGTATCCTTTTGGTGCAGGTTGTCTACCTGAATGCTTCCATACGATTGCTGACTTCATTTGCTGTGTCATAAATGTAAAGTTGTGCAAACTTCGGCCTCTCTTCACTTCTTGGTAACAAACTCCAAATTCGATGATGGTTTTGTCCCCCTAAGCGATATACATATCTTCCTTCACCATTATTAACACTTTTATCTACTTTTCCTCCCATAGAAGTAAATGAAAACATCATATTGAATAACCTAATCTTACTTTGGAAATACTTAGAGTCTACACTATCGTGATCAAATACCAAATGATGCAAGTAATCTGGAGCACGACCCAAGTAAGGTAATTTAATCTTATCACCTCCACAACACTTTGAAAAGGTAGGTGCATCACACTTCCTGCCTTTGCTCAATCTCTCCAAATACCAAAATCTCGCACCACAAAATTGACAACAATAATCACAATCACCCAAATCATCATATTTAAAAGGCTCTTCATTCTGTCTACAACTATTGGAGTAGACAGCAGTTTAAACCTCTTCGACCTTCTTAGCGGTTGGACCTCATGAACACTTACTCTTCGTTGTCTTTTTGACCTTCGTTCCATACCAACACCTACTTTGCATTTGGGATCATAAAGCAGCATTAACCAATACATACCATTTCAAATACCAAGGAAATTAAATAAAACTCGGCACAAAAAAGAGGAGCATATTTCAATAACAAAATTAACACACCAGTAACAGATGTATTGGTTAACTTGTCATCATCTTTGACACCATCGTCGATACTGTCTGGGTCAATGTTCTCTTTCCAATCTTGACTTTGAAAAGAAACTGAACTTTGACCACAAATTTTTTTTACATTGTTTTTACCTGATTTAATTATAACAATCTTTTACAATTCACGTCACTAACTGATTCATTATAAATATAATACAGAAAACGGTATCAAAAATTTAGTCTGAGTTACTGAGGTTAACCTGGTTCATTCAAAGACATGCACTTGAATGTTAAGGGCCATCTGAACAACCAGCTCCTTCATCCAAAAATGATGAAGAGGTTCAGGTATAAGGGATGCATGTTGAGGAAGAAATTGCGAAGGAAGAAACGGTTGTGATGATTCCTTACCCTCAATAATGTTCCTTGCTTACAACTTACCACGGGTGGTATGGCAAGACAACGTAAATAGTGATATAGTGTGGTAAATTATTCCTATTTTTATATAATGACTTTTTTTACTTATGTTGCATTCAAATGATGTTAAAGGAGCCAGTATTGACTAGGTGTTGTGACACCCTACTTTTATCAATACCATAAATACCCATAGCTAATTAGAGCAACTCCAGCGGCTTTTTAAGCCGTTCGTTCATTTTTCAATGAACGTCCTTTCACGTTCATAATCGGTGGGGTATTTTGCACGTTTGTCCCATTTTCAGAATTGTTATCTAACTAGGTAACGTTCGTAAGGAGGAGAAGAGAGAGAGATATCAATAAAAAAACACATAATTTTCTTTTTTTTTCATTTCAAATTTAGTCAATTAAAAAAATATCCTATGTATTTTTCTTTTCACAAATATATAATTTTTTTGTTATTCTGATTTAATTTTTTTTAATCTGTGCTCTCTGACAGAGGCTAATTTTTTTTTCTTGTTTTCAAATGTAGTTAATTCAAAAATAATCTATGTGTATTCTTTTTCAATGGTATGCACTAGTTTTTATGATTTGGATTAATTTTTTTTAATCTTTGCTCTAAAAAAACTATATTGAGTAAAAACTGTATTCAAAATTGACATATTCTAATAAATCTGTGTACGAATATGTGTAGAAAAATATTTTGAATAAATATTTTGCTTAGTTGATGGTGGTTATATCTATAATAAAATATTAGGAGTGTGGGGTAGGTAATGAGATCCATTTATGAACAAAAACTAGGTTCATGGGTGGAGTGAAAATGTGGTTGAAGTTCATAGTGGTTCTTAAAGTATGGAAAAATGTGAAGAATAACAAAATAATGTGTGGGGTCCATTTATGAACGAATTTTACTTCATGGGTGGAGATGCTCTTAGATACTTGAAAATTTCCTTTTTTAAACTCAAACATTTGTAAAATTCTCCATAAAATTCGACGAAGTTTACTTTGTTTTTAGGACTTTCCAAAAATTAGTTTTTCCTGTAAACCTGTATTAACACATTTATAACATCAATAGTAAAGCCAGCAAGGCATAACATATCATCATGTGTCATAATGCATACTATCAACATCATTTCTAGAGTATAAACAAGTTGTGGATTAGTTTGATTCTCAAAAGCCTCATTTCCCAAAAGGAGGGGTCCTGGACCACCCCGTGCTACATCCTAGCACCCAAAATAAAATATATAGATTTTTACAAAAGAGCAACTACATCATAAAACCCCAAAATATGGCCCAAAATATTTTCTTTTAATTGCGCATAATGATCCGTGGTGATACACTTTATACCTAACGAGACCTTTTTCACCTAATGGAACATTTACACCTGATGGGACATTTACACCTAATAGGACATTTGCACCTATTGGGACATTGCACCTAACAGGACTTTTGTACCTAATGGAGCGTGTGTCACCCAACCGGATCATTATTCAGCGCCATAATTTATAGGCCCTCAAGGCCACATCCTCTTTCTTTTCTCATGATTAGTTTCTCTTCTTTCTTTCTTTTCATTTATAGCTTATCATCACTTATTTCACTTTCCAAGGTTATCAAACCAACTTTAAGTTATTAGGAACGTCCATTCATCACATGCACAAACATCTCCAAATCATCATTAAATTTATACAAACCAAATACGCTTATAAACATCACATATTCATTTTAAAACTCTAACCCCTCATGCACATCAACACAAGCATCATATACTAACACACACAATCATTCTCACATTCATCAACCATCATTCTCAAATATAACAATCTCATGCTTCCATAAATATAAATGGGTTTTCCTTCTTTATATTCTATATTCAGTTTTTATCAATATCAACTACCCTAAGGTTCCTTAACAACACACACACACACATATATATATATATATATATTTTCCTCTACCCTTAGCTATCACTATACACAGATATATATATATATATATATATATATATATATATATTTCTTCTACTCTTAGCTATCGCTATATTCACTCTAGAATATAGATAATATGATGCTGAAGATAATATGATGCTGAAGTCCCTAAAATTTTAATTTAAAAAAATGCAAGATCTTAGAAAATTTGAACCTAAAATATATAGTTTAGAAGATAAGAAATTGCCAATTAATTTTTATATAGAAGATCAAACAGAATATTGTATGTGTACACCATTTATATTAGGAGGAGATGGAGATAGTACATTTAATCAAGTAAATTGGACTAATATGTTTTTAATTAAGCAATTAGGTAGTTACATAAATCCGAATATTTATGAAGATGGTAAGACATTAGAAGAGGCTATTAAAGGATTACCGGAAAATATAAAAGCAATAATAGATAAAGAGGATTCAATAAAGAAAAAAGACAGGCTGATAGAATTATCAAAGCCTATAGAACAAAAATTATATGATATAAAATTAAAACTTAAGAAAGTAATTAAAGAATCAGATATTATAAAATCAAATACTAAGATAATTATGAAAACATTAGGAATACAATCACAACTAGAGCCAATCCCAAATGTACCACAAATTAATATGATGAGAATATTAGAAAAAGAATATGGATCATGTACCACTGAAGCACAAATAAATAAGCAAACAATAGATGAAAATATGAGACAAACTAGGATAATAACAGAGCAAGTAAAAATAGGACAGGAGGTAATGAACCAGAATTTATGGACAATAATGGAGGAAATAAAGAAAATAGAATTTAAAAATGAGGGAATAAAAGGACATAAAAATAAAGAGATAATAGAACCAGAAATAAATACAAAAGAAACTAATAATATATCAGAACTAGCATGCCAAATAGGAAAGAATACTGACCAAATATTAGAAATATTAAAACCGATAAAAAAAGAAGATAAACAATTAGTTATAGAACAAATAAATACTATGGATATATTAAATTATGAGGAAATAGAAAGAAAAATGGGTGAAGAAGAGGAAATGAATTATGAACAAATAAAACAAGAATTAGAACAAGAATTAGAAAATATAGGATTGAGATCACTAGAAAAACAAATGGAACAAATTAATATGAATAATATAGTACCCCCGAAGAAAGTCAAAATTCAAGAGTAACACATGACATAGGAACTTCTATTAATAGAAATAAAGAAAGAGAAGAAATGGCAGAAAGAGAAGAGTTAAGACATAAAGAAGCAATGAAACAAGATGACCAAGTATTTGAGATGACATATAAAACTCCAAAAGAAAATAATTTTATACCAACACCACTAGAACAATATGAGACTAGATCAATACCAAATTCAGGAAAATGGTTAGATTTAGACTGTAATTTAGACAATGAAAAAAGAATAGAGGAATGGGCTAAATCTCAATTAATTGCGTTAGTAGGAAGAAATATAGATATACAAACTGCAAGCTTAATAATAGAAGCAAGTTTTATAGGAATAGTGAAAAATTGGTGGAGAGATAGACCAACAGAATTTAGAGATCAAGTAAGAAAAGTTCAAGGGCATACAACTAGAAAAGAATATTTTCTCATATTAGTCAGGCAATACGAACAAATATTAAGAAATGAATTTTGTAACACCTAGGATTTATTACCCTAAATTCCCCTTATAATAAAATACAAACTTAAAAATTCCTTTTTATTATATTAAAATCAACCGTCAAACGGACGGACTTTCGTTTGCTTATCGGACTTTTCTAAAATTTCACCTGTGAAAACATTTATCAATTAAACATCCAGTAGCCAACAGGGCTTGCATCAAGAGTATATTTGCATCGTATCGAGGCCCAAAGGGCTCAAAAATATAAAATCCGCATCAGAGTTAAAAGTAGCAGCGAAACATCCAGTTAGAATAATAAATTCAAAGACCCTAAGCTTTTAGCAAAAGTGATATATCCTAAGCCTCGGTCAAAAAGTATACACAACACATTTACATCAAAATAAAGTAGGAGGCTTAGGTCCAGTGCCATATCCTATCCCCTAACACCCCTACTATCCCTGTAAGGGATAGTAATCCTGCTCGGCCGAAACTGGTGTATGCTCCAGCTCAGTACTTGAAAAATGGTAAGGAGGTGAGCACTACACAATAAAGTAGGAATAGCAGTTTCTCATATGACATAATAACCGACCAAGCCAAACACATATAGTTCAAGTATTTCACATATTCATTCACACTTAGAGTTATTAACACAAAACATTACCAACCTTTCTTTAATCTCAATACCTCCATCTTTTCTTTCAAACCAACAAATTATCATTCTCTAATTTATCATGCTACAAGTCTACTTTGTTTCCCCCTGTTTTAACTCTTTATCGCGTCGGGTCGGTGTCGACCTCGCATTATTAAATATAAATGATCGCGCTGGGTCGATGTGACCATCGCATTATTAAATATAAATGATCGCGCTGGGTCGATGTGACCATCGCATTAATTAATTATAAATGATCGCGCTGGGCCGATAAGACCTTCGCATTAATAAGTTCTATTATCACGCTGGGTCATATAACCTTTCGCATAATTATGTTTTATTATCGCGCTGGGTGATATGACCTTCGCATATCGCGCTGGGTACATATACCTTCGCATTATTATGTTTTGTTATCGCGCTGGGTGATATGACCTTCGCATATCGCGTTGGGTACATATACCTTCGCATTATTAAGTTTTGTTATCGCGCTGGGTGATATGACCTTCGCATATCGCGCTGGGTACATATACCTTCGCATTATTATGTATTATTATCGCGCTGGGTGATATGACCTTCGCATATCGCGCTGGGTACATATACCTTCGCATTATTATGTATTATTATCGCGCTGGGTAATATGACCTTCGCATATCGCGCTGGGTCCATACACCTTCGCATTATTAAGTTTATTTCATCGCGCTGGGTCACCGTGACCTTCGCAACATGAATTCTAAATGGTCGCGCTGGGTCTTTGTGACCTTCGCAATAATTTTTCCTTCGACAATTCACTCATTAATTTCCTCTCCACTCCTTCACATCACTTTTTCTAACCATCACACCCTTTTTCTCTAATCTCTTAATCAATTCACTTTCCAAGTATTGTCAACACTAATCCCATTCATTTATTTCCATAATCCATTATCCATTTAGTCACATGGCCATCAACACATCATTAAACTACTTAGCATCATCATCAACAATTCCACAGTATACACTTAAATTCAAACATACACATATTCAGAAATAATCACTTATACACAGCATCATGATTAATTAAATTCCATTACTTCAATTCTATAATCATTACTAATGTTCACTACCCTATGGTTTATGCCCTAACTAACACTTAACTCTTAGCAAGTATTATATACATACTAGAAACTCATCCCTAAATTAAGGTAATACTCACTCCTTACCTCAAAATACCAAGAGATAGAGTGATTTTGTTTGTTCTAACTTGAGCCTTTCCCACCAAAAAGTTTATAACCAACAAGAGAGTGGAAGAGCCTAAAACAAGAGTCACAAAAGAGAGGAATCATCATTTATGCCATGTTTCAAGTCAAGACTCAATGAAAAGTGGAGCCTCCAAAGCCTAGTATTTGAAAACCACCATTGATGGTGGAGAGATAGAGGAAAACGAATTTTGAGAGAGGGAAGGAAGAAATCAAAATTTAAACACTTACCTTGAGATGAGAAAGAAGGAGTTGCAATGATACAGATGCAAAGATCACTTGTTCTTGGTTGATTTTGAGAAAAGAAAATGGAACCCCTATGAGGAAGAGGAAGGAGACGTGGTGGAGAGGAAGAAGAGAGAGAGAAAATGGTGTTGTTTGTTTGTTTTTGCCCCTTCTTATCTCTTATCAACAAGCCCCACGTGTTTTGTGTGGCTGTGGATGCCTTCTTATCCACTAAGCCACGAATGAGTGGCTGCCACGCGTTATTTTTTTTCCAGATTTTTGTTGTAGTAATCGATTACTTTCAACATTTCTCAGTACATTCATCAGAGCCTAAGTAATCGATTAACCTCCTTAATGTAATCGATTATTTAATCAAAGTAATCGATTACTTTACCCTTGTAATCGATTAATTTGCTGCAACATTTAAGTGTTTCTACTAGAGGCCTTGTAATCGATTACTGCCATGCAGAGTAATCGATTACTTCAGTGAAAAGTCAGATTCTGATGAGTTTCTAACTCCAATTCATCTCCTTAGGCCCCCATTCTCACTCAGGCTTGGATTACTACTTAAAATCCTCTCTTAAAACTTGATAATTCACCTAAGTGCTTGGCATAAATCATATTATACCGAAATTAAACTTAGGGATGTTACAAATTTGTAGGAAAAAGTACTGCAATAAATGAAAAAACAAAATCAGCAAGAGCAATAACAGGATTACATCAAATAGAAATATGTTCATTAGATCCCAAACATTTAAATCCTTATATATGTGAATATAAAAAGTTATATTATGAGGTAGGATTAGAAAATTATGAACAACAAAAATTTTACTTAGAATTATTTTATAGAAAATTGCCAACATTAATATCAGAAACTATAATAGAGGAATATAACAATGCATTTAAGGAACAAGAAAATATAATGCATTATCTCGATACAATGGGAAGAAGAGAAGATTATTTAAGACATTATTTATCTGAAAAATGTAAACAAGCATGGAGAAATATGAAATATTATAAGACTAATAAAATGATATTAAAATGTGGACAATTACAAACACCTCATAGCTGGGGATGTTGCAAACCAAAATATAAAATAATGAAAAAGAAAAAGAAAAAATATAAATATAAATTTAAAAAATATCCAAAACAAAAAATGTTTAAAAAATAAAAACATGGAAAATATTTTAAGAAAGGAGGAAAGAAAATGAAATATAATAAAAATCCTAAGAAATGTAACTGTTATAATTGTGGAAAAATAGGACATATATCACTTAATTGTCCTGAACCCCCAAATAAAAAATATATGAAAATTCTAGAAGATGCATATGAAATAGACTTAGAGCCAATAGAATATGATGAAATGATAGAAGATAAAAATGAAATAGAAGATTCAGAGATGAAAATATATAAATTACAAATATTAGAATCTGAAGAATCTAGTTCAGAAGAAGAAAATGAAATAAGCTATATGTATATGATGAGAACAATAGATCCCGGTGAATCTAAAGAGGATGAAAGAGAAAGCAGTCAAAATTATGAAGAATACCAAGAATATAGAAATGCAAGCCAAGGTATAATCGAAAGGAGGAAGACATTTAATGAAAAACTATGATAAAATAAAAAAGACAAGTTTAGATCTAAAACCAGAAAAAATTCATCAACAAAGTTTAATGGGTAAAGTATCAAAAATATTAAAAACAAAAAGAAGAGAAAAAAGTGCATGTGTAATACTACAAAAGAAAACCCCTATAGATTCTAAGTTAGTAGAAGGAGTATTAAGAATACCATTATTAAATAAAAATATAATAGAAGCTGAAATTGCTAAAATATCATTTAGAGATGAAATAACTTAAATATATGTAGCTGGAGTACAAATATTAGTAAAAGCTTATTTTCAAGAAGGAATAAATACACCAATAGAATTATTAATTACAGATGGAAGAATTATAAGTAGTGTGGAGGATAGCATATTAGGAATATTGACAGGAAATTCAATATATCAAAAATTAAAATTTACACTGAATACTAATTTTGCTTTATCTAGAGCAGATACCAATATGGATCAAACATTAATAGTCTATCATAAATTAGATGGAATAAAAATGCCACCAGGCTCAAAAATAATAAGCATAGAAGCTATGATAGGATTAGTATTTACAAATGAACATAAAATATATAAAAGGAACAGTGGTAAAGTAATTATAGACAAACAATTTATGCCAATATTACAAGAACTTCCTTTAGATCCTGTAAATATAAATATTCTGCAGCAATTGCAACTAGAATTAGATAAGACAATAGATTATCAGGATAGAAATCCTAGTAGAATAAATTACAATAATACATTAGGACAAAGATCATTAAGAGTTAATACACCTACTAGTATAAACATTAACCTACCTAGCCTAGTTTCTAGTCAACCCCTAGTAGCTAGAAAAAGTTTTCCAACCCCTAACAACTTTAATAATGCACCTAGTCTACAAAAATCTAAAAGCTTCAGGATAGGAGAAAACAAGACTAGACTCCACTTGGCAGAAATACCTATATCGTCATCAATTGCTCCAATAAACCTGAAAACAGCACAAATAGATTTAACATCTCAAATAGATAATTATGTTTCACTAGAAATAAAAAAGGAAGGAATATGGAAAGAAATCATAGTCTTAATAGATCCAAATAAAGAAAGAAGAACAATAGATATAGAATATACTGAGGATAATATAGAAATAGATCTGGAAGGAACCAAAACTAGTTCCACCATAAGAATTAATAAAACAGAAAAATAAGTTTAAAATTATGGGTACAAGAAGAAATTAATGATAATAGTACAACAAAATTAATATTAGGAAAAGATTTTTTAGAACAAGTAAAACCATATCATATTCAAGAAAAAAGGATAATGATTAGTGTAGATCATCAAGCAATAGTAATTCCTAAGATAATTTAAATGTTATACTATGTGTTAGTGAAATTCAATTACCAAAAATATAGATCAAGAAAATATCATGCTCTTATAGACACAGGATCAAATATAACAATAGCAAAATATAATGTCCTACCAGGAGAATTATGGAAGCAAAAAATCAAACCGTTAATGATGGCTAGTGCTGGACAAGAAGTTCACATGATAGAATTAGATGCCAAAAATGTCCCAATACAAATAAGAGAATATGAATTAAAAATACCAGTACTTCAGTAATTTAATGATTCAACATGTGATGTAATTTTAGGATTAGACTTTCTAATTAATGAATTACGAACCTATAATCATGTGGAATAAAGCATTAACATTAGCAACTCCATGTAAACACAAAACATGGGGAATAAGAATCACCAGACCATACACTAAACAGGATGAACCATTCCAGAAAAAACAAGGATTAAATGAATACATTTCTTAAAAAATAAATTACCCGTAGAAATAGAAGAGAAACCAATAATAAAGGTTTTACAAATTAAAGATGAAATAGAAAAAAGGTTAATAGATAATTATAGTGATAATCCATTAATTCATTGGGATAAATCTAAACCAATGGCAAAAATAGAATTAAAAGATTATAGTAAAGAAATAAATTGTAAGCCATATCCATGGACTAAAAAAGATAAAAAAGAATTTATAATGCACATAAAAGAAATGAAACAATATAAATTAATAAGTGAAAGCCAATCAGCCTACTCTTCCCCAGCAATGGTAATAATTAAACATAGTGAAGAAAAAAAAGGAAAATCTAGATTAGTAATAAATTATAAAAAATTAAATGATTTAGCTGTAAGAAATAGATATCCAATTCCTAAAATGGAATTATTATTTAATCTAATAAGAGGAAAAACAATATTTAGTAAATTTGATTGTAAGTCAGGATTTTATCAAATTAAATTAGAAGAGGGAAGTAAAAAATATACAGCCTTTAGTACCTCTGAAGGATTATATGAATGGAATGTATTACCTATGAGATTCCATAATAGCCCTAGTATATTTTAAGAATATGTAACGAAATTATTATTACCAATAAGGGAATTTGCAGTAATATATATAGATGATATTTTAATATTTTCAAAAAATGAAAAAGAACATGAAGAACATTTGCTAAAATTTATTGAAATTATAGAAGAAAAGGGATTGATTATATCACCTAAGAAAGTTGAATTAAGGAAAAGCAGAATGTCATTTTTAGGACAATATGTTTCAAAAGATGTTATAGAATTGCAAGAACATATAGGTAAAAAGATATTTGATTTCCCAGAGATAAAAAATAAAAAAGAGTTACAATCTTTTTTAGGATTAGTAAACCAAGCAAGAAATTATGTTCCTAATCTGTCAAAATTAACTGCTAAGATATCAAAATTAGTTGGATAAAGAACTAGGTGGGTTTGGAATAAAGAAACCCAACAAGTTGTAGAACAAATAAAAAATATGTGTCAAAATTTACCAAAATTAATAATTCCATTAGATGATAATATAAATTGGATTATTTATACTGATGCATCTGACAATTATTGGGGTGCAGCATTGTATCATGAAAATGAAAAAGGAGAGGAAATAATAACAAAATATGCAAGTGGAAAATTTAATGACAGTCAAAGTAAATACCATTCTAATTGGAAAGAATTTTTAGCAATAGTTAAGGCAGTAGAAAAATTTGAATTATTCATAGTAAATAATAAATTTACAATAAGAACTGATAATATCCAAGTGAAACATTGGTTAGACAAAGGAATAAATATTAATAAACTAAGTAATAAAATGTTAATAAAATGACAAATGGATATGTCATATTATGACTATAATATAGAGCACATTAAAGGAAAAAATAATCTAATTGCTGATTTTTTGAGCAGGCAAGTAATTTGAGCACTGAGTTAGCCAAGTCTGGTATGATCACTATATCCATTACAATAACTTCTGGATTCTATAACCGACCATACATAGAAAGAACAGTAACCATTTTTCATTCAATAGTAGATTTAATAGAATATAATTTTAATATCAGAATAGATTTCAATATAATAATAAATCATATTTTTGACTAAAAATGGAAAACCAAGAATTAGATTTTGATAATACTAGTAGAATGTTATATGTGTTAGATGAAATAAAGAAATTAACTAAAGAAAATATGCCTCACATAATTAGATTCATTAAAAGTGAAAAAGAAAGATTACATACTAGAATAGAGAAACAAATAATTAATACTGGAAGAGATAATGACAAGATAAGATTAGTTTTTATTATTAAAATTGAAGAATTAATTATAGAACTTGAATTAGATCCTTATGATAAAATAGAACCTTCTGAGACTATGATGTTATAATGACTAATTGATTGTTGTAGCAGATGGAGCAAAAATCGCCGAGTAATGCAGAATCCAGTAATATGTCGAAAGACTCGAGTGTTCT
Organism: Crotalaria pallida; assembly: GCA_037953625.1. Taxonomy (NCBI): domain Eukaryota; kingdom Viridiplantae; phylum Streptophyta; class Magnoliopsida; order Fabales; family Fabaceae; genus Crotalaria; species Crotalaria pallida. The sequence goes on from CM075653.1 coordinate 80,155,975, forward strand.
TTGGTGTTGCTGAAAAGGACTCGAGTACTGGTAAAAACACTGAGTAATTCGAGCAGTATGGTTGAGTGTATAAGTCGGTTTTCATTTGAACTTCGCACCAAAACGCGTTTTCTCGAGGTTCTAAGCACAGAGCTAAACCTTACTTCATGGGAGGGTAATCCTAAGTTATAAATAAGTGATTGGGAAGACAGAAACTCACCCTAATCACTCCAAACCCGAATCTCATTCTCATTTTTCTCTGTTTTCTGGTGCCTACTTCTCAGATTCGATTCTCCCTCCTCACCCAACCAAATTCTGTGAAACCAAAACACAATTCGAGTTCTAATTCCAATCTTGAATTAGAACCAAGAACCACTCATTTTGGCTTCCTGTAGATCGAATTACAAGTCTTCAAAGTTAGGCGTTCTAAGGCTGAAAAACAGAGTACAAATCAACACCTTCAACCTCTCTTTCTTGAATTGGTTTGGTAAATCCAGGAACCCTTTTGATTCCAAGTTCGTTTCTGATTAAAGTTAGCATTCCCTAGTTGCTTAGTCTAACTTATTTCGTTCTTTTTAGTGCCTTACTCATGGTGAAATCAATGGCCAAAGTCAGCTAGTGCAAACTGTCTTGCACCGGTGCAGAAATTCAAATTTTGATTCAGACCCTTTTCTTCTCAACCAATCATCCCTTTGGCTTCTCTAAGGTATGGGAGAAGTTACCTAATCGCTAGAATGATAAACAATAAGCTAAATTCGTAGGAACCATATGAGGTTCATGGGTAACTTAAGTTTGAAATGGGAATCTGACTTGGAGGTCGGAAACCCATAGTTTTTGTATTCAAACAACTTCAATTGGACCTAAGGAAGCTCACTGGATTGATTTTCGAACTTAAAATCAAGTAGAAATGAAAGTCATAAGTTGGAATGATATTTTCTATGTTTTTTGTAATTCTGTGATTTTATTATGTTTTCTGTTAAATTTGATGATAATTGATATGTGCAATATGTTTATTATGTGAGAAATAACCTCTGTTTGATGCAGAATTGGAGTAAGGGTGTAAGAATCCCGAATTGATATTGAAAGTGCAGAAAACTGGTGCTGTTGCAGCAAAAAGACTCGAGTATGTTAAGAAAGACTCGATTATTCTGGGAATTTGGAAGAACACTCGAGTGGATCTTAAAGACTCGAGTATTTTTGCATGAACAACTCGATTAGTCAAGAACTACTCGAGTAGTTTGAACAATTTTTCAGAAAAACACTTACTTTCTACAACTTCATTAAAAATTAACTCGTCTATACTCCTAAATTACTAATTTCTAAATATTACTATGCTTAAAACCTAATCCCGTTGGTTGATAACTATCCTGGAGGTGTCCTATTGGAATTTTATTCAGTGATTGATTATTTCCCTACAGGAGTCCCAATGGAAGTGCGTACACTCATTCGGTTGATATTATCCCTAGGTGTCCCAGTGAAAGTTTTACTCACTTGGTTGATATTTTCTATGGGAGTCCCGATGGGGTCGTTGCAATAAATATCTGCCAATAGGAGGCTAAGCCCCGACGGATTACTAAATAAATGATTAAGCACTATTTCTAAAACCATCGCAAAGTGGCTGATGGATTTTTCTATGAGAGCAACAGCACCAGCCAAAAGAAAGGTTAAGGGAAACGAAATGGAAGAGTAAAACGTGAAACATGGACTATGTCCTAAATAAGAATGAGATGAATGATGATGATGAATGAAAAGATAAGGATTGGTAACAGATTTTGTTTGCATTCATGCATTTGTTTTGCTCCAGCTTGTTGAGATGTTAAATACTAGTTACGCTGGGCGGAGGAAGCCTGTAAGTCGCGAAAGGCCGAGCAGAGGAAGCTCACGAGGACCCTTTTTCTCCAAGCTGTGATGCCCCGGGAAAGGATTTTAGATAGACATACATCATGCCATTAAAACAAGATTAAGGCTAAATTTAAAAAGGGATTGACATATGTTTATGCATTTGTGAATCTGTTACTATTTGTGTTTGTTGTTTTTAGCCAATATTCTTTATCATTTGCTTTAACGTGATTAGCTATGACTTACTCCCTGGTTGCCCTTGTAGGTAATGGAGCTTTCGTCTTCCAAGGGGAAGAATAATGCTGGCAAGGGATGCAAAAATTCCCTTTCCAATGGTGGAGTTTTGAGAACCTTGCTCTGGGTTACAAGTAGTATATTATGTAGCTCGGAGTCTATGTTGTTTATTTTATAGTTTGAACTTTTGCCATAAGCTGTAATATCTCTATGTTTTGTTCCGAAACAATGTGATATATGCAAGTTGCTTCCTCTTTTGAAACGATAAAATTTTAAATTTACTTTGGCGAAAAATTTTCTCAAATTTTATAATAAATAATTAAAGGCTAGAAAGTTGGGTCGTTACATTTAGTGGTATCAGAGCAATGGTTCAAACTCTCGGCCTATGGAATATGGCCACACATGCTATAAGCTGTGATAACTCTGGATTGAGTTATGGGTAGGTTTAGAATAAAGTCATTAGGGTATAATAGTAACATTTCTTAATCTTAATTATAACCATTATCTTGATAAATAACCCAAGGTCGAGAATATTCCCATAGTTTGTGAATACCCCGAGGCCTTTCCCGAGGAAGTACCCGGTTTATCTCCTCCTCGTGAAATAGAGTTTAGTATAGACCTTATTCCTAGAACAGGTCCTATCTCGATTGCTCCCTTTCGAATGGCACCATCGGAGTTGGCAGAATTAAAGAAACGAGTGGAAGATTTGTTAGAAAGGAAGTTCATCAGACCGAGTGTATCACCATGGGGTGCACCAGTGTTATTTGTAAAGAAGAAGGACGGAAGTATGCGCATGTGCATTGACTATCGGCAGTTGAACAAAGTGACTATCAAGAATAAGTACCCGTTACCCCGAATTGATGATCTAATGGATCAAGTCCGTGGAGATAAGGTGTTCTCTAAAATCGATCTGAGATCCGGTTATCATCATATTCGAGTTAGAGAAGATATTCCTAAGACGGCCTTCCGATCCCGCTATGGTCATTATGAATATGTGGTGATGTCGTTTGGTCTAACAAATGCACCAGCTGTGTTCATGGACTACATGAATCGGGTCTTTCGACCGTATCTGGATTCATTTGTGGTTGTTTTCATAGATGACATCCTGATATACTCGAAAACCCCGGAGGAGCATGCCAAGCATCTTCGGATGGTTCTGGAAACCTTAAGGGAGAAGAAGCTCTATGCAAAGTTGGCTAAATGCGAATTTTGGCTAACAGAAGTGAAATTCCTTGGCCATGTGATTACAGAAGATGGAGTTGTTGTAGATCCATCCAAGGTGGAGGCTGTACTCCAATGGGAAGCCCCAAGAACTGTCACTGAAGTGAGAAGTTTTCTTGGACAAGCAGGATACTATCGAAAATTCATTGAGAACTTTTCAAGGATTGCTTTGCCATTAACACGTTTAACAAGAAAGGAACAACCTTTTGTTTGGGACGAAAAGTGCAAAGCAAGCTTTCAAGAGCTAAAGGACAAATTGACATCTTCACCGGTGTTAATCTTGCCCGATCCTCACAAAAGTTTCGATGTATATTGTGATGCTTCCAAGAAAGGACTCGGATGTGTGTTGATGCAAGAAGGAAAGGTGATAGCGTATGCATCAAGACAGTTGAAGATCCATGAAGAGAATTATCCAACTCACTGTTAGAATTATTGATAGGATTGGCAGCCGTCACCCAAGAGGGGGAGTGAATTGGGTGTTTACGAAAACATTGGAAAATATTTGCTTTAAAACTTTTTCAACAAACTTAAAGAGATTTTGCAGCGGAAAACAATATAATGTTGAAAATCGATTGCGCTTAAGCGAATAATATTAATAATAATAGAAAAACTAATATGCGCGGATACGAATTAAAACGATAACAACAAGAAACGTTACCACGCTAATTAATTTAAATTCTCTTAAAATATATTATTAAGAAAATAGATGTTATGATGCGCAACAAATAAATATAACAACAAAATATAAAAGAGATAAGGGATAGAAGAGATTGCACCGGAGATTTTATCCTGGTTCGGCAAACCCGGCCTACTCCAGTCCCCAAGCGACCCGCTTGAGCTTTTCACTAAACCAAGATGCCACGCGTCCCCAAGTACAACCAGAGCTCCCCGCAAGCTACTAGGAACCTCCTTTCGCCAGGGACCTCAATAAACCAGATAGCCTAACTACTAGGTGCCCCACCGTTCGTCTAGCACTACCCACACAGCAGGGTTCCTCACCCTACAACCACGAACGCAGCACGTCCGCACTAGGAGCTTCACTCCCTAGTCTCTAAGGGTTACACACCCCTTACAACACTGGTTACGGTATGAGTGATCGGGTACAAGACCTATAGTGCACTCTCAATAGTGCTGATACAACAATATAAGGTCACTCTAACAAATATGTGTTCTAGATAACACAGATACAACAATAAAGCTCTATGGCAATGAAGTCAAAAGAAATGTTACAAGGCCAATGTAAGGTTTTGTTTTCTTAGAAAAAAATGTGAACGAGAAAACCGAAGAAGAAGAAGAAGAAGAAGAAGAAGAAGAAGAAGAAGAAGAAGAAGAAGAAGAAGAAGAAGAAGAAGAAGAAGAAGAAGAAGAAGAAGAAGAAGAAGAAGAAGAAGAAGAAGAAGAAGAAGAAGAAGAAGAAGAAGAAGAAGAAGAAGAAGAAGAAGAAGAAGAAGAAGAAGAAGAAGAAGAAGAAGAAGAAGAAGAAGAAGAAGAAGAAGAAGAAGAAGAAGAAGAAGAAGAAGAAGAAGAAGAAGAAGAAGAAGAAGAAGAAGAAGAAGAAGAAGAAGAAGAAGAAGAAGAAGAAGAAGAAGAAGAAGAAGAAGAAGAAGAAGAAGAAGAAGAAGAAGAAGAAGAAGAAGAAGAAGAAGAAGAAGAAGAAGAAGAAGAAGAAGAAGAAGAAGAAGAAGAAGAAGAAGAAGAAGAAGAAGAAGAAGAAGAAGAAGAAGAAGAAGAAGAAGAAGAAGAAGAAGAAGAAGAAGAAGAAGAAGAAGAAGAAGAAGAAGAAGAAGAAGAAGAAGAAGAAGAAGAAGAAGAAGAAGAAGAAGAAGAAGAAGAAGAAGAAGAAGAAGAAGAAGAAGAAGAAGAAGAAATGATTTTCCAAAACAAAATAAATACAAAATAAATAGAGATAGTTTTGAAATCAAATCAAATCAAAAAATAAAATAAAAGATTTAAGAATTAAAACCAAAGATTTGAAATTTGAATTTTGAATTTGAAAATAGAATCAGAATCAAATCAAAAACGATTTTGGAAATAAAATAATTTAAGTTTTAAAATCAAAACCAAATAAAAAGGATTTAGAAAATAAAACAAAGATTTGATTCTTAAAACGAAAAAGGATATAATTCAAATTTAAAATCATTTTCGAATTTTATAAAATAAATCAGAATCTTTTATATAAAAACAAATCTGGAAATAATCAAAATGATTCTGACACGTTTTTCAATAAAAGTTGAGGTAATCGATTACTTCAGGGAGGTAATCGATTATCCCTTTAAAAATAGAAACTTTGAAATTCATTTTAAAAACCAGTAATCGATTATCACATGCATGTAATCGATTACTTCACTTCTGTATGATGTATGATGCAACACATATAATCGATTACCACTATTCTAATAATCGATTACAGAGCCTCTGATTTTTATATGATGCAACATCATGTAATCGATTATATCAAAGCAATAATCGATTACTTTGTCTCAGGAAAATATATGATGCAACAATTATAATCGATTACTTGAGTCAGGTAATCGATTACTCTCATAAGAAAGTAATGGATTAGCAAAGTTCACTTAATCGATTACAAGCTCTCTGATTTTTCTATGATGCAACAAAGTTAATCGATTAACTTAGGCAAGTAATCGATTACTCTCTCTTGCATACATAAAAATATTCAGAGTTTTGTAACATCAATTACTTTCACCAAAACTAAGATATAAAAACTGATTTTCACAAAACTTCTTTTTCTTCTCCTTAATTATGAAAAATATATTTAGAAAAACTTATATTGGCCTTTTAACATAATATTAACCTTGACTTCATTACCTTACATGATGTCCTAAGGGAAAGGGCTAAAAGGTCTTTTATTTGCTTGAGCCTTCAACTTCATTTGCTTGATTCTTCAACTTGAAGCTTGAACTTGAAGGATGAAGGTCTTGTGATTGCATTTGATATGCACTTGAGAATCTTGAGTTTGTTATCATCAAAACCATATAATACTTGCACTTGAAGTCCTTGGGAAAGCTTGACTTCCAACACTCACGACCTGGAATTGGCAGCCATAGTGTTTGCATTGAAGCTGTGGAGACACTATCTGTATGGAACAACATTCCAGGTGTTCAGTGACCACAAAAGTCTCAGATATCTTTTCAATCAAAAGGAGTTAAATATGTGACAACGTAGATGGATGGAGTTTTTGAAGGACTATGACTTTGAGCTTCACTACCATCCTGGAAAGGCCAATGTAGTAGCGGATGCTTTAAGTCGAAAGACGTTACATATGAGCAATTTGATGATCAAGGAAGTGGAGCTAATTGAAAAATTCTGAGACTTGAATCTGGCAATGGAAGTAAAACCATCCAGTATCAAGTTGGGAATGCTAAAGATATCTAATGAGTTCTTAGAACAAATAAAGGAGATGCAGCGAGATGATGTGGAACTGCAAGAAAAAGTGCGGCTAAGTATGGGAGGGAAGGAACCAGATTTCCAAATTGGTCCGGACGGAGTCTTAAGATTTAAAGATCGAGTATGCATTCCTGCAAAACAAGAGTTGCGAAGGACCATTTTGGACGAAGCCCACAAAATTAAAATGAGTATCCATCCTGGAGCTACAAAGATGTACCAAGACATGAAGAAAACGTTTTGGTGGTCTGGATTGAAGAAGGATGTGGCAACTTATGTGACATCTTATGTGGCATCTTGCTTTGTTTGCCAAAAAGCAAAGATAGAACATAAGAAGCCTGGAGGAGAACTTCAATCATTGGATATTCCGGAATGGAAATGGGTCAGTATTGCAATGGATTTCGTTTCCGGTTTTCCAAGGACACAAGGAGGACATGAAGCCGTGTGGGTAATAGTGGATCGATTGACAAAATCGGCTCACTTTATTCCAATCAATATGAAATATTCATTGGAAAAGCTCACACAACTTTATATCAAGGAGGTGGTGCGATTGCATGGAATTCCATCAAGCATAATTTCTGATCGTGACCCAAGGTTCTGTTCTCGGTTTTGGCAGAGTTTACAACAAGCAATGGGGACCAAGTTGAGGATGAGTTCAGCCTACCATCCCCAAACTGACGGTCAATCTGAAAGGACAATCCAATCGCTTGAGGATCTGCTAAGGGCATGTGCTTTGGAGTATAGTGAGACCTGGAGTCAATTATTGCCTTTGGTGGAATTCACTTACAACAATAGCTTCCATGCAAGCATTGGAATGGAACCTTTCGAAGCGCTCTATGGGCGAAAGTATAGGACCCAACTATGTTGGTTCCAAGTGGGGGAGAATACGCTCATTGGCCCCTATGTTGTCCAAGAAACAACCGAAAGGATTAAAATAATTCAAGAAAAGATGAGAGCTGCCCAAAGTAGACAAAAGACTTATGCAGACCGGAGAAGAACTAAATTGGAGTTTCAAGAAGGAGAGCATGTCTTTCTCCGAGTATTTCCAACGACTGGAGTTGGGCGTGTGATGAAACCAAAGAAGTTGTCACCCAAGTTCATTGGCCCATACCAAATCCTGAGACGTATTGGTCCTGTTGCCTACCAGATAGCCTTGCCACCATTTCTATCCAACTTGCACAACGTGTTTCATGTGTCCCAGCTAAGGAAGTTCGTGCCTGATCCTACTTCAATTATTCGCATCGAACCCGATGAGATACCCTTGCGAGAGAATCTGACGTTCGAAACCGGTCCCATTCGGATAGAGGATAGAAAAACGAAGCAACTGGGAGGGAAGGAGATTCTGCTGGTAAAAGTCGTATGGGAACGTGATGGTGTTAGCGACATCACTTGGGAGTTAGAGAGTCAGATGAAAGAAGAATACCCGTATCTGTTCGAGTAAGTCTTACTTTCCGAATCGAATTTCGGGGATGAAATTCCCATTAAGTGGGGGAGGATGTAAGACCCAACAATTTTGAAATAAATAAAGTAAATAAAATAAATAAATAAACTATTTTTGATTGAATAAAATAATGAATTTTCTGAAATTAGGTTAGAATACTCGAGTATTTTGGGGAGGACTCGAGTATAAAACTAAACTGTTAGGAAATTTGAATTTTAGTCGAAAGACTCGAGTCTTTCATAAAAGACTCGAGTGTTCTTTGGTGTTGCTGAAAAGGACTCGAGTACTGGTAAAAAGACTCAAGTAATTCGAGCAGTATGGTTGAGTGTATAAGTCGGTTTTCATTTGAACTTCGCACCAAAACGCGTTTTCTCGAGGTTCTAAGCACAGAGCTGAACCTTACTTCATGGGAGGGTAATCCTAAGTTTTAAATAAGTGATTGGGAAGCCAGAAACTCACCCTAATCACTCCAAACCCGAATCCCTTTCTCATTTTTCTCTGTTTTCTGGTGCCTACTTCTCAGATTCGATTCTCCCTCCTCACCCAACCAAATTCTGTGAAACAAAAACACAATTCGAGTTCTAATTCCAATCTTGAATTAGAACCAAGAACCACTCATTTTGGCTTCCTGTAGATCGAATTACAAGTCTTCAAAGTTAGGCGTTCTAAGGCTGAAAAACAGAGTACAAATCAGCACCTTCAACCTCTCTTTCTTGAATTGGTTTGGTAAATCCAGGAACCCTTTTGATTCCAAGTTTGTTTCTGATTAAAGTTAGCATTCCCTAGTTGCTTAGTCTAACTTATTTCGTTCTTTTTAGTGCCTTACTCATGGTGAAATCAATGGCCAAAGTCAGCTAGTGCAAACTGTCTTGCACCGGTGCAGAAATTCAAATTTTGATTCAGACCCTTTTCTTCTCAACCAATCATCCCTTTGGCTTCTCTAAGGTATGGGAGAAGTTACCTAATCGCTAGAATGATAAACAATAAGCTAAATTCATAGGAACCATATGAGGTTCATGGGTAACTTAAGTTTGAAATGGGAATCTGACTTGGAGGTCGGAAACCCATAGTTTTTGTATTCAAACAACTTCAATTGGACCTAAGGAAGCTCACTGGATTGATTTTCGAACTTAAAATCAAGTAGAAATGAAAGTCATAAGTTGGAATGATATTTTCTATGTTTTGTGTAATTCTGTGATTTTATTATGTTTTCTGTTAATTTTGATGATAATTGATATGTGCAATATGTTTATTATGTGAGAAATAACCTTTGTTTGATGCAGAATTGGAGTAAGGGTGTAAGAATCCCGAATTGATATTGAAAGTGCAAAAAACTGGTGTTGTTGCAACAAAAACACTCGAGTATTCTGGGAATTTGGAAGAACACTCGAGTGGATTTAAAGACTCGAGTATTTTTGCATGAACAACTCGAGTAGTCAAGAACTACTCGAGTAGTTTGAACAAGTTTTCATAAAAACACTTACTTTCTACAACTTCATTAAAAATTAACTCGTCTAAACTCCTAAATTACTAAATTCTAAATATTACTATGCTTAAAACCTAATCCCGTTGGTTGATAACTATCCTGGAGGTGTCCTACTGGAATTTTATTCAGTGGTTGATTATTTCCCTACAGGAGTCCCAATGGAAGTGCGTACACCCATTCGGATGATATTATCCCTAGGTGTCCCAGTGAAAGTTTTACTCACTTGGTTGATATTTCTATGGGATTCCCGATGGGGTCGTTGCAATAAATATCCGCCAATAGGAGGCTATGCCCCGACGGATTACTAAATAAATGATTAAGCACTATTTCTAAAACCATCGCAAAGTGGCTGATGGATTTTTCTATGAGAGCAACAGCACCAGCCAAAAGATAGGTTAAGGGAAACGAAATGGAAGAGTAAAACGTGAAACATGGACTATGTCCTAAATAAGAATGAGATGAATGATGATGATGAATGAAAAGATAAGGATTGGTAACAGATTTTGTTTGCATTCATGCATTTGTTTTGCTCCAGCTTGTTGAGATGTTAAATACTAGTTACGCTGGGCGGAGGAAGCTCACGAGGGCCCTTTTTCTCCAAGCTGTGATGCCCCGGGAAAGGATTTTAGATAGACATACATCATGCCATTAAAACAAGACTAAGGCTAAATTTAAAAAGGGATTGACATATGTTTATGCATTTGTGAATCTGTTACTATTTGTGTTTGTTGTTTTTAGCCAATGTTCTTTATCATTTGCTTTAACGTGATTAGCTATGACTTACTCCCTGGTTGCCCTTGTAGGTAATGGAGCTTCCGTCTTCCAAGGGGAAGAATAATGCTGGCAAGGGATGCAAAAATTCCCTTTCCAATGGTGGAGTTTTGAGAACCTTGCTCTGGGTTACAAGTAGTATATTAAGTAGCTCGGAGTCTATGTTGTTTATTTTATAGTTTGAACTTTTGCTATAAGTTGTAATATCTCTATGTTTTGTTCCGAAACAATGTAATATATGCAAGTTGCTTCCGCTTTTGAAACGATAAAATTTTAAATTTACTTTGGCGAAAAATTTTCTCAAATTTTATAATAAATAATTAAAGGCTAGAAAGTTGGGTCGTTACAAATATTCTACAAGGACAAGTAAATTCTACTCTCAGTAATATAAACATGGCAATTAATGGGCTATGTAGCCAAGTTGAAGAGATAAAAAATAGAGTAACTGAATTAGAAAAGGTTCAGAAAAATGAAAAGTCCATTATCCAGACCAATAAACAGATAATTAAAGGAGGTCATGAGATTATATCCCAGGAACCCACTAAGCCAAATAACCATCCCTTTACAGAAATAGTAAAGTCACAACAAAAAGACAAGTCCAAGTCTAGTAGCTCATCAGGATCAGCCAATAAGTCAAGAAGCAACAATAACCAATCACCTTTTAACCTTGTTGACCATTATAATTTTCTCAGGCTTTTAACCCAAAAATTGAACCAATTAGCTTTGACCTCTACAACCGTAAGATACATATCTCATTATGCTTTCAATAAAGCAGTTGTAATGCCACGAACTAATCCAGAATTAGTAAAAACTTTGTATATGTATGGATTAATTCATTGCCTTTATCCTTCCACAAATCTACAAGAACTATCCCAACTACCAAAAATGATCCAAGAAGCTGCTAAACACTATTCTTCCATAGTAACCTAATATAAAGTATATATTAGATTTTATTCCACAATAGCTGAAATAACTCCTGATAAGTTTTATCCTCCAATAAATCTGATCCGATTTGGTACTACAAAGAAGCCATTTGAATTCGAAGAATAAATAAAAGAAGACATTCTAGAAGAAGATTTCCAGTCCAAGATTGGTACTATAAGAGCCCAAGAGACGAACATTATTTTTCAAGAAATGAATAGAACAAAGTCCAGTGATGAAGCTCAATGGACCTACTTTGCAGGCCCAACTACATGTATATACTCAGTAGGAAAAAATGGAAGAAACCAGAGACTATTCAACCATTTTTATGAAAGAATAAAAAATAATGATATTGATAGCGATGAAATGACGAAAAGAAAGATATGCCAAGTATTATCAGAGTGGGATCCAGCCCACAGGTGTCTTTATTGTGCCGACAGAGAAAAAGAAGAACAGGACTATGAGTCACCCACTATCAACAGTAATGTTTTGTAAATATCTCTGAGCAAATTGTAATAAAGTCAAAAAGTAACTAGAGTTAGCAGAATAAAAGTAACTCTGGTTAGTAAAAGTAATTCTGGTTGAGTAAAGAAATCCTAGTTATGTAACCAGAGTTGGGAATGCCAAGCTCTATAAATACCTGTATGCCAAAGTTATTCTCAAGTTGAATAAGCATCAAGCATTCTAAGTTTCAGCATTCTCTCCCTATACTTTCTCACACACATCTCTTTACTTACTATCTTGAGTATTGAGAAAATAATAAACACTTGAAACACATATTTGAAGAAGAAAGAATTTAGTCTTTCATAGCTGATTCACCACCACCTCCAAAGAAGTTAAAGCTCATTAAGGTATGGCCAACTAAACTTCTTTAGGGGCTAAAGCTAGTATTACCTTTAACTAAAAGTTATGATTCTGTGAAAGAAAATTTACTGAATATGGTTATGGATAATTTAGAAAAATTAGTTAGGCCTCCGGTAGGAAACGAAGGAAGGTTGTGCTACAGTAAACCGAAGGAGGAAGGTCTGAGCACCATTGGTTGCTCTGTAAAAGTCTCTTTGCATGAAAGAGGACAAAGATCCTTCCATAACCCGGTTTGCTTGTGGTCATCCCTAACTTTGCTTAATTATTCATGCCTATATTCAGTCTGTTATCTTTAATTATATGAGAAAACCTCAAAAACTTCAGCATCAGAGATATTCTCATCATATTCACACACACACACACACATATATTCCTCTACCCTTAGCTATCACTATATTCACTCTAGAATTCATTCTCTAAATAAGGGTAATACCCCCTCCTTACCTCAAATGAAAAGAGAGAGACAAAACCTCAAAACCCTAGACCCTTTTTCTCCTTGCCCTTGTGAACCCTTAAAGCTTGAACCTTCTAAGCTTAGCTTGCCACCTTAAGAGAGCTACTAAGAGATGAGTAGGAATGAGATCCAAATGAGAGTTTGATGGGGAAAGTGGTTTCTCTTTCACTTGCTCTTGAAAGTGTGGAGGTAAGAGAGAGAAAGTACCTCCATGGTTATGTTGAGTTAGAGAGAGAGCTTGATGGGTATGGTGATGGGGGTGGTGATCTTGAGCTTGGAGGAAGAAGAAATCAAAGAGGAAGAAGAGTTATTGTGTTATGGTGAATGACAATGAGTTGTGTGTATATTTTGTGTTAGGTTGGGGCCAAGCTTGCTCTAGAAGCTTGCAAATTCGTGGCCCCCAAGTTTCTATTTTTTTTTTCGCGTCAGACATGAAGGTAATCGATTACCTCCCTCAAAATAATCGATTAGTTCCTGAAATTCCATTTTAGGATTCCCCACAACCATGAGATAATCAATTACTTCCCCAAAGTAATCGATTACTTAGCCTGTTTTTCATCCCTTGCATTTCAGAATGTCATAACTCTTTGGTTACCCGTCGGATCTTGCTCAAATTTGAGAGCAAACTTACTATGACTCCCAACTTCACGTCCAACGGTGGAATTTTTATTTTAAGTTATAAATCTTTTATTCTTAATTTCCTATTATTCTATGTTTCCTACTCTAAAACCTCCCTTTTAACACCTATTTACGACTTATTATTATCGTTACTATTATTCCAATATTATTATTATTCTAATTATTCTTGGAATTAAAATTCGGGATGTTCCAAGTGTCACAACCACTTGTTCACTTTGCCAAAGTTGACTAATGAAAGAAGGGTTCCACATCAGGTGCAGTAGATTGTTGAACGATTTGGTTTGGCACCGCTTATGGGTTTGAGTTATGCATTCATGGACAAATAGCTCTTGGTAGCCTTTGTCAATAGGTTGTATGACGACAGTGACACTATTCATTTGCCTTTTGGGTAGATGACAGTGACCCTCGACGACGTCTCGTCGTTATTGCACATTCCTATGACCGGACATTGTTGCCATGGGCCAAACCAACCCAACCTAAGAGAGTGGAGATTTTTCACAGTCTGTTAAGAGGTTGAGCATAGTGTTGGCCTTGGAGAGACACTAAGCACACGTACTGGGTCTATGAAGTTTGCAACTCTGAAGGCCGGGTATAATCAGTATGTGCAAAGTGGTCATCATGACCTTGCTGCTAGGTTCTACATATTGTACTTGTTAGGGACCACACTCTTCACGGATTAGAATAAGAACTTAGTATATGTGCACTATTTGATTGCGTTTGAGGATATTTATAACATTGATTAGTATGCTTTGGGTATTAGTGCTCTAGCTTATCTATATGACCAGCTTTCTTTCACGTCCAAGGCAAACAAGTTGTCGCTGGATGGTTATACATCCTTTCTGCGGGTAATTACATGATAATTGATCTATTTTAATATTTTAGTGTGAATGCTTCTCTTTATAATTTTGTAGGCGTCGATATTTGAGCATTTTTCTGGTCATTTGTTGTGTTGCATCAAGACTACGATGAAAAGGGAAGCATTCAACATGAAGCCTACACACGTTGATACCCCATCACAACTAAGATGGTCCTCGAAACAATGAATACAACCCCTAATCTCATGAATTAGCACAACATACACATGAAAAGATAGACCAGCATGCCAAGACAGCATTACCAATCAAAGGGGTGAATAGTAGCAGCTAAAATAATAAGGATTTGCTTAAGAATTGCAGATAAAAAGTAGTAAACCTGTTCTGGGAATTTAAGTCCACCACGTATTATATATTTATTTTTCCAATTCAAACATGTTTTTCATAGCCTCTTATCCTTAGCTTTGAGGGTTGAGGTTAAGAAAAATCCAAATATTAACTGTACCATGTCAAATGATGTCAAATAACAATACAGTTTCCATGATACAAATTTCATCAAGCCAGTCTACACTATAAGATTTGATAGAAGTATCTATTTTTTTTTAATCACACATTCAACAGATAATAACTGGTTTATGCAAATCACACATTTTTCTTCTTGTTGCTTTATACATTGATCATTTTGGAGAAGTTGCTCATCACATAGATCACGTCCTCTTCAATAGGAAACCCAAAATGATGCCAATCACGCCAACAAGAACTACGTACATAAATGGTACACCACCACTGCTTCTATTGGCTTCACGCCTCAGAAGCTCCTGTGGATGGAACATTTCAAGCAATCCATTAAGTTTCCAATCATAAATTCTAAATTATCAATGCAATTATCGACTTCTGCAACCAAGAATTAGCAGTTATGGCAAGTAGCAGCCACTATTTGACTGTGCTAGTCATACTCAATAAGGGGACATTATCAAGTCTGACTGTTGGATAAGTGTAAGGAATTGGAAGCACTAAGAAGAAGTTTATTCAGTGGCTTATAAAATGTGTGAGATGAGTTTGAATTAAGCATGTGTCATCATAGAATGTATAAGTGTCTTGTTCCATTCCATTGGCTCCAATCGGAGGGGAAAGAATTTTAGGGGTTTGGAGGGGGAAGTAACATCCCATTCTGTTAATGAAGCAGTTCCCAAACAATGAAATACGATGTTAACTCTTTCTATTCCATTCCTTCCCCCTCTATTCCATCTATCCAAACATACCATAAGGAATACTGCAACAAGGCATCAAATAATTTCGCCCTTTTATATCTTCTGACAGCCAGGCACATTTCAAGGATTTGGAAAAGCTTATATAACAAAAACCAAAATATAATGTTATCTGTTAAGGAGGTAGTTAAACTTCTGGATGTTCATCGGTTAGCTTCGGTCGATTTCAAACTATACACCAACCAAACTAATGTTTCGAGTCTTGGAAAATGAACAATGGAACTAAACCTGTAAATAACATGAGGACCAAAAGCTTTCAAGAACTAATGGCAGCTTATGACCACACAGCTTGCTATTTATTATGATTCTAAAAACTATTACTTCAGAAAGTAGAAAGCTACTAACAGGTCCCATTCGGTTTCTCTACCTTCATTTTCATGATTTTTATGATTAGGAATCACAAAAGGCATTTAAGATTGATAGACCCAATATGTTAGATGCGGGTAAAGGGAAAGGGATAGGAGTGTAATTTTGTAATTCTTGGCTTCTTGCTCATGTGGCAAGTTGGTTTGCCTGAGAATATAAAGGAGAGAGGGTGAGGGGAATAGGTAGGCAATTATTTGGTCAAGGGTTGGGGGCCATTTGGCTAGGAAGGAAGCAAACCCTCTAAGTTTGCACGTCTGATCAAATCTCTTTGTAAGGAGCTAGTCTCCATTTTCTTAGTGAATTATCTGGTTCCTAACAAAGATATTCGGATACACATTATTCAAGAAAAGATGACTAAGATGGCGTCAGTCTTTCCCAAAATTGTAAATTCAGACATAAGAAGATGGATATTAGGTTCAGTTCATCCTAATAGCTGCATAACACAGTAACAAAATAGAAGGATCAGCTTAACTTTCACTATGAGTACACTTTTTGAAAATAAGTGAGCGGATTTCGGAAACATCCAAGATAACAAGCGTCAAAGCATGCTTAAAAGATTTTTTAGAACAAGGTCCATACCACTTCTTGCCGAAGTCTTTTAGTTTGCTCAATAGCAGAATTCCTCTCCTCCGCCACCTTTGAAATAAGAGACCTTGCCTGAAATAATAAGAAAATCAAAATGAGCCCAATTTTTCTGAAACCACATGTTAGCAAAAGAAATCTCAAGCTCTTCTCATAAGTTGTAGAGATGACCTCTACATGCAATAGGGTCTACCTGAAAATTTCATACAATTATACAATTTCCGATGTAAATAAATGCCACAAATCATTAAAATTGAAACAGTTTATCTGCAGGGGCATTCCCAAATGACATTCTTAAAATCTACAGAAAAACAATAGTAGTATAGTACCACAAGCTCACACGAAATCATTAATAAAAGGCCAGTACATAAATCAGGACACCAACCAAGGAAATTACAAACTTGTGCATTTCAAAAACAACTGAAAGGTGATTCTAACCTCCCAAAAGTAAATTAGAATCGTCATGATCTTAGATTAGACATCTCCAACGATATGCAAACTTGTTCTCAACTAGCACAAACCTTTAAGAAGGACAGGTATCTAATGAAGTTATGACTGCATGCCTTTTTGGGTTGAGATCAATGGCAACCATCAAAAGCATTACCTTCCCAATTTTTTTTTTTTAAAAAAAAAAAAGTTTTCCTTTGATGCATAGGAATTCTAGTTTAAACGGCTACTTTTTCCACATTAATAGAAAAAGAAGCCTTATTTGAGAAAGAAGAGGGAAAGAACACAAGGGAGAGAACACGATATCCTTCTAAATGTCAAAGAGCAATGATGTGTGATACAGATATGTCACCTCAAATGAAGTGTCCTGATGTTCCACCCGCTCACTAAAAGCTTTTGGAGGCTGCAGAGCATGTTTATTACAACAATTAATTAAGATGAACATTAAGATTTTTCTCTGGAAATATAAGCAAACTCATTGGTTAGTTACTCACAACTGTAAATTCAGAAGCACTCGAATGTCCATTTTCTGATACAGATGCACGAGGAGAAGAATCTTCATCAGATCCTTCTTGAACTGGGGATGGCGGTCGGGGAGGAGTAACATAAACAACCCTCAACTTGCACTCTTGGACATCATGGCCTGATTCTTTATTGAACTAAAAGAATTAACCACAGAAAACAATTAAATTATGAAAGGTGAGCAAAAATAGATCTACATATTGTTTTGGCAGATATGTCACATGACACATATAGCTATTCTATCAAGAAACAGTTTGTTATTTGTTGAACGGCTACCATTTCTGGAGTGACATCTTTTGTGGTTACTCCAGGGCTTGCAACTACACTCTGAAGGAGAAACTTATCCTTGCATTGCATGTCCGGAGGTGCCTCCTTTTGAGCTTGCATTGTTACTAAAAATATAAACAAGACATGATAGTCAATACGTATAAGGGACAGTAACAAATAAAACTAGAGAAAAAATTAGGGAAATAACATAGTTGTCTCCTGAGGTTCAGCTTAGTTACACTTGGCATCCCTCCTGTTTTAAACTATATCAATCTCCCTTAAGATATGTTATCATTAATATTTACAGTGGTGTCCTCTGAAAGGAGATGAGTGAAGCTTTTCAAACAAGAGGGGTGTTTTAAGCAAACGGCAAGAGGGGTCCCTATAACTTCCAAAAATAATACACGTAATTTGAAATATTTTAGTCCTTGTCAGGTTATCTGATGGGAATCTCCTCATATCTGAAAGTTATTTTCCAGTTAGAGGAGTTTATGATAGAAATCTGCCACATAACAGATTTGTAAAAGCAAGATAGTAAAGATAGATCAGTAGGGAGTTTCTAAGTATTTTAGTATTTAATGTGTTGTGGCAGAATAGACAACTGTGAAGAGTGTATTTGTGAGTTTAAGGACAGAGAACATTTCTGCAGGAGACAATCTCCGGGACATCAAGTCATTGCTGTATTATATGCATTTGAGACAGTTATTCTTTGTAGGAGTTCTCAGAACTCTGGAACATCATTTGCTGTACTTTTGTGAGTAATTATTGCGTGTATTCTTAATAATATTAGTTTAATATTTGAAGTTCTATCAATATCCCCCACAATTTGGCCGAAGGGACTAATCCCCTTCAGATCTTGTGGCTGCCCCTCTCGGTGAGTGTCGTCCCGTGACATTGAACCCTGGCCTTTGGCCTTGTTCAATAACTAGTCAACATAATATGGACTAGGCAAAACTTATACTTCTCCCTTATCCAGCCCAAAAGTGTCAAATATCACACCCTTATCATCACTCATTACACTATTTCACTTCAGCCCCACACAAATAATCCTGCCCAACTCCCCAAATCCAATATTCTACAACCTACGCAGCTCACAGCTCATTTCAAAATGGGGGGAAATAAAAAGCTTCTCCTAGAAACTTCAAAACACACTTGTACCATCACATCCCTCGCTTTCGTATTCTCTTTTTCATTTCATGCTCTCACCTACCCGATCTCCATTCTTTTTCATTGAGAGGACGCATGGAGGCTGATGGGATTGCTTCCCGCGACGGGGCTTCGGCATGACCAAGTAACACCAGTGGTTACTTGAATGTAGTGGGTTCTGAAACACCAGTGGTTGATACAAAGAAGATGCTCCCCCTTTGTATTTCTACAGGTACATAAGGCTTTGATCTTTGGTAAAGTTCTCTTTTGTTGCTATATGTTGTTCATGGAATAGAAAATGTGTTATGAAGTTAACGTGTTTGGCAAAAGTTCTAGCTCAGAGATAAGTTGTATGGCAGTATTTTCCTTTTTCCCTTTTATGCTATTCTTTTGATTGGAGTTTCTAATATTGAAATTTAATTTATTTATTTCTTTTTTATTGCTGAGTTAGTCTATCCCTACCAATGTGATTTCAAAGGCATGATTTTACTAGCTTATAAAGCTATGATTTTACTTTGGTAAAGCTTTGATTTGATACAGAGAAGATATAAGCTTCAATTTTGTCTGAATAAATGGATGTTGACAAAATAGATAAGTTATCTTGACAAAGTTGAAAGATAATAAGAAGCTATGACCTAAGAAAATAAATAGTTTTATGCTGGTTCGATGCTGAGAATATTGATTTTGTATTTTTTATTTTGTGACCAGAGGTTGAACACTCAACTGGAGATATATTCTAATGCATATTTCAGATTGATTGTTAAGAACAACCAAAGGGTATGGATATACATACTTGCTGAAATACATACATACATACATACATACATACATACATACATACATACATACATACATACATCTTCATGGCGTTTAGTAGAAGCCTTAGAATGTTGTCCTTTTTATGTTTTCCTATAACCCCTTTCAAGTATAATTGAGCATTGTGTGGTAGTTAAGCTGAATAGTTCAGAATCTAAATAGTTTAGCTGATTTGTCAGGACCTTATGTTGCATGTAAAAGAATAGGTGTGCAAAGCTGAATCTATAGAGCATCGTATGAGAGCAATGTTGAATAGTTCAGAATCTACTTTAATTTAAGATTTGTTTTTTTTTTTTTTTTTATTGACTTTATACTGATTTGAAAACATGTATGTTGCCTTAATGTAATATCTTCACTTTTGCACAGGGTGACAAGCGTTATAAAATGGGAGGACAGGCTTTGGAGTTCAAGCACATAAATACTCATGCTTGGCAGGCATTTGGTTGTGACACTGGTGCTTGACGACTTCATGTGGCAGTATGTTTCTCTGCACTGTTAATAAATACTAATACTTTGTGCATTTTCTTTAAAAACATAATAATTGCTTTATGCATTGCTCTATGCTTTGCCTTTATTTATGTTTTTTATTTTAGATTTTCTTAACCTCATAGGGCTAAGGATAAGAGACTAAAAGAAGCGCATTTTTATAGAAAAACTAAACATTTAATGATTCAAGTGATAGTGGACTTAGTTTTTCTATGTATCTTTACCATTTTTAGCTTCTTATCCCCAGCCCTTAGGGCTGAGGTTAAGCAAACCCTTTTATTTTTTGCTGACAAGTTGAAGATTACGGAGGTTTAACGTCAGAAATTGAGTCAGCTCATAGTTGTGAGAACTATTATGTAAGAACAATTTTGTTTCGTCTTTTCTGAACTAGATAAGCTATATGCTAGTTAAGCTGCTCTACTTGACCATCGTGTAGGTTGCTGAAATAGTTGATTCTTAAAAGGACTTGAACCTCAATAGCCTGGACCGGGTGCAACTCATTATGACTTTTGAAGAAGAGTTTTCAATTGCAGTCATGATCCTGAGGCTTCAGCAGGATCGGAACTTCGAAGGAATTGTCATCTGATTTTTCACATATCTTTCAACAATTTTGCTAAAAAACCAATTTCATTTTACCATTTGAATACAATGTACATTATTGAAAAAATTATATGGTCTGAATCAGTAGCTAAATCAATATTCGTATTTCAGAAATGTAATTTTATGGACTAAGTATTGACAGGAAGAGAGTGGGTGAAAGGGATAGCAATGGCCCCACAGAGCCCATGGACATTGTTGGCAAATCAAAGGGATATGCTTCACTTCCTATAGGTATATTGTTGAATAAAAACATCATTGAATGGATAACTATTTAAGCAATGGTTTTGTCACAACTTTTGTACAAACTTGAGATAATTTCTAAATCTTGATTTGTTACAACTTGATTTTTACTATTCACTCGTATAATTTCTTGGCAGGCTGTTTTTTGTGAGATGTGATTCTCAGTCTAGATGCATGGGTAAAATAACTTTTTCTTCCTTTGTTTTTTCCCCTCTTTTTTCTGATTTTTGATAATTACAGGGAAAATTGAAACCACACTAGGAAAAGGAGATCAGTAGATCACAGGTTGGTTATTTCCAATTTTCTATCATTCTTTTTCATTTTGGTCTATAACCATGCTATGAGTTTGTATCTAGATAGCAATATTTGTTATGGATAGGTAGTGTATCAAAAGATGAAGAATTTATAAAGCAGATATACGCAAGAGATGTTGACAGAACGAGAGCGGAGGGACAGAGGGTCACTGCTAGCCGTATTGCTATGATTCTTAGTTTTGGAAATGCTATAGTAGTGTTTGGCTATGAATGCGGTGTTTTTTTTTTTTTTAATTGGTAGTTTAGGATTATTTCTGTTACTTTCTTTTCAAAGCAATTCTACCTTAACTTTAGAATTGGTCAATTCCACCTTGGTAAGAATTTCTTCTTTCATTAGAGTTTTTGGTTGTGGTGTGAATTTTGTAATCAGATTGTTCAGTATAATAAGGTTATAGCAACCTCATTTTCTGATATTTTCAAGAAGTAGCAATTATTGATTATTGTTTTCTATAATTAGATTGGTAATATAATCTCATGAAATATCATGCTTATTCCATACTGGTTTTAGAATTTGAGTGCATATCAACAATATTGGGTAAATTTGTCATTCAATTAGTGACTAAGCTATTGTTTGTATACTTAATGAAATATATAGCTTTACTTTTATTGTTTATATTGAATCTGTTGATGCTTTCCCTTGAACTTTAACGTGTATAAGTTTATAGTTTTCGCTTATTAGGGTTATAGACTTTAATCATTTATCCTTTTGGAACACCTGCAACCCTTGAAGAAATGTCCAACTTGACTTGTTCAGAGTTAGTTGTAAGCTTCACTGGGAGCTACAAAGCATTGGAATAGCCACAGAACCACTGGCATATGATGCTTGCCTAATCCAATAGATTTACTTCATGATGTTTAGATGCTTACAGTTAAATCTTTAGCAGGTTATTACTACCTGCATAGGGGGCAATGCAGAATTGTATATAAATCTGCATCGAGATTAGTTGATCAGTAAAATGGATTAAAGAATTGTATATAAATTTGCATATGGTCTTGGACTCCATTATTTTATGTTGAATTCAATCCCCTCTCCTTCCTAATATTGAGCAGCTGTGCATTTTCTTATACATTTAAAATTCAATTTAGAATGTTGTAGCTATATGTAAGTCCTAACTCCCAAGTAGTTTTTACAAGTGACAGTTATTTGACTTTGCTTAAACATGGATTTCGTTTCTTAAATTCCTTTGTTCCACTTCCATTAGATTTTAAGTTAGTACCACTCACCAGGAAATTAATGATAGGTTTCAGAAAATTAATGATAGGTTTCAGAAAATTAATGATAGGTTTCAATAAAAGTTTAGATTATAACAATGATCTGCATTTTGCATTGATGTGGCGCAATTACCTTCTAGCAGGCCTTCTATGCTGAAGTGGTGGTACAAACACCAAAGCTTATTTACTCTCCACTTCCTCATATGAAAGTGTTTTAATCGCATGGTTCTTTATTTAAGTAGCTTCAAGTACACAAAAATTTTGCTGTTCAAATTGGTGTTTTTCTCTGTTCCTTTTTTATTTTTCCATTATTCAATATCTTTTGAACTTTCCTTCACAATTTCACTTACATGGACTTATCATTCAAGTACAAGAAAGTTTTCCCTTCAAAAAAAGTATCACTATTTATCCCATCGTATGAATTGCCTCGGTTAATGCAACAAGTATGGAACATAGAAATTTATCTAAAAAAAAGTATGGAGCTTAGAAGACAATATAATTTCTACTTAATGGATTATGGGTACTTAGAAGAGACCTCGCTCTTATAGGTATGTATTTAGACAAATTTAATATGTTTCTACAGCCAGATTGGTAGCATTGAAATGCTTAGATCTATTTTACAAATCAAGACATGGGAATATTATAAATACAAACTAAGAATACTTCGTTTTAACTTCCACATTCGTACAGTGCACTTTGTTTTTTGGCACCTAATTTTCATATAGCTAATAACGATGATAATATTAATAATAATCATACATGTTACTAACAACTTGGCCTCTAAACAAAAGAAAACAAATAAAAAAAGCTTAATTATGTCACAAGTTCCTGAAGTTTGGAGTACTTTTGTCAAATACCTTTATTTTTTTTTTCAATGTCTGACTCCCTGAAATTACTTATGGGTTTGTCATACATCGGAATCCTGGTAAGATGCAGGAGGTCCCGTAGGCGAATCCTTTTTTTTTAAAAAAAAAAAAAATTATAAAACTAAGGCATCACATGACCAACCTCCTGTGTTTGACTAGATTCTGATTCAGCAAAATTGGCCAGAATTGGTTATAGGGATATAAACTAGACGTAACTTCGGGAAGTTAGACATTGAAAAAAAAAACCCCAAATTACTTTGACATAATTAAGCCTAAAAAAAGTTACACCTAAAAACATACAAAAAAGTTAAATTAAAACCCGCACAATGCACAGGTAAAGTAACTAGTAATTCATAATTAATAAAAAAAAAAATAAATAAAAAAAAGTAACTAGTCATTCCAAAAATTTCAAGATACATAACCAAGTACCAGTTAAAGCATAGGGTAAATAAGCAAGCTTAAGATTATTCCTCTTTGCATGTCTGTGTATGTTTTTGAGTGCAAAACGGAGAGTGAGGAAAGCAACGGAACATAAGAGAAAGAAAGAAAGAAACCTATAACATCACATGTAGACCTTGGCAACACAACTCCAGTGTTAGGTCTAACGCAATACTTCTTTGGATTTGTTGTCTTAACCTACAACACCATCAATTTCACCCCTAATCAAAATTAAAAGTCTCCATAAAGGAAAAAAATTAAATAAAATAAAATAAACCAAAAAAAAATGGAAATTAAGAAGAGAAACTTGCAGTGTAAAATTGGAACCTTGAAAGCCACATAGTTATCTGTCTGATTAAATAACTGCAAAGAGCATGAGATCTGCTTCCTCAACTCAACTATTTCAACAAACCCAAAATCAGAAAAATTAAGAAATTAAAATAAAATAATCGAATTTTGCATTGGAAAGTAAATAGATTTTTTCATTTTGGATAGAAGAGGGCTTACAGGGAAACTGAAGCTCCTGTGGGTGTATGTGGAGGAGATCGCCGGAATTCATAGCGTCGGGATCGGAGGAGAATTGCCGGAGAACAAGAGCAATGTCGGTTTTCCGGTGAGAAAAAACGGTTGGTATAGAGAGAGAGCCGCAACTTGCAAAAAAAACAACGTGGAACAGTGTGTATTTGTCTTTTACGGTGTTTTGGACTGCCTGGAGAACACTTTTTATTTCTTAATACTTTGTTTGGATGCACGAAAGAAAATGGAAAAAGAGAAATAGAGAAGAAAGATTATGATGAGAAAATGAGAAGATTTTGTGATTGTTTGGTATGAGAGAAAACAGAAAAAAATGTGAGAGAAAAAAGTTGAGTTTTCTCTCCTTTTGTTTGGTGGGAAAGAAAGATGGAAAGAGAGAAAACAATAAATTTGTTGAAAGACAAATATACTCTTGTTTTACATAACAGTTGCCCCCATACCATGGTTTATTCTGTTATGGACCGAATTTAGAGAGATACCCTAGTAAACCGGGTTACCGGTAACAGAGGCCCATTAAGGGTCCTAGACCTCACGAAGTCGGTTTACCGGTTTAAGAAGCTCATTAAGGGCCCAAGTCTTCACTAAATTGGTATATCAGTATAAAAGGCTCTTTAATAGCCCAATACCACTTGGAGTAGGATTACCAATATATGAGGCCCACTAGTGGCCCAAATCCTCCACTTAACCGAATTAATAGGGAAGAAGCTTTGTGGTTGACAAACATAGAGAGGAAAGATCCTCTTACCTCGAGATATCGGTTTGACGGTTATGAAGCGCATAAAGGACTTAAGCCAGCCTCCTAGGTTCCCCTTTGGCTATGATATCGCCGTAATACTCATGTACCTGTTTATCATAGGATTCCCACTTTATTCCTGCCATTAATCGCCTACCGTTAGTGGGAATCCAGTGAAACCCATTGATGAGGAGGAAACACAACGGTAAGGATGGAGGCCTAATAAGTGGACTGAAGATAACCAGGTATGTACCTTACCCACTCACAGAAACACGCACCACACCCAAGTAAACGACAATAGAGCTGGTATCTTGGTAAATAGGGTGTCATTCTTCAGTCTGAAAGCAACAAGTTGAAGAATTGGACACTTGACCGTATAGTTTAAGTACCAAAGATTCTACGATAGAACATTGGCGACCACAATGAGAGCGAGAAATCTATTCCCATCACTTTCTGTGATAAGATGGATAACCGGTCACATGGAAAACGTACGGAAGTCAGCCACCATAGTGTGGAAGACCTGAGAAACCACTTAAGTGGGGGACGAGTTCCCTCACAGCAAAAAGATTTAAGGGAACATTTGAGTGAAGGAAGAAGACATGCAGAGGCAGAGCGGTCCAGGCGTGAAAGTCCCCCTCAAACTGATCAGGATAAACCGTGACAGAGGCCCCCCACTAGAGGAGATAGCCCCTCGCGTTCTGATCATGAGTGTAGAGGATCGTTGGATGGACGTTCGCAGAGAAAACCAAATTTGGAGTTGGAGCTGGCTCGTCTTTGAAAATGCCTAGATGCGCAAGATTAGCTGATGAAAGAGTTGAAGAAAGGAGCAACATCCTCCCTACTGAACATGGAGGTTGCGGTCGATCCTGCGGATGAAGAACAACAGGAAGAGAAGGACCATCCCTTTTTTGAACAAATAATGAGTTTCCTAATGCCAGAAAATCTTAAAACCCCAACTAACGTGGACTATTACTTCGGATATTCGGATCCCCAAGAGCACATAGACAGTTTCCTGGTGGCAATGTCCTGTCAAGGGGCCAAGGATGCGTACAAGTGACGCACTTTCCCTCTAACTCTGAAAAAAGCAGCATTACGATGGTATTCAAAGCTGGAACCCAATTCAGTTAGATGTTGGAAGGATTTGATGGCGAAGTTCCTTGGTCATTTCACCACAACCAAGGCACAACCAAAGTCTGAGCACCACTTGTCCCAAATTAAGCAGGGAAAGGATGAGTCACTGAGAGACTTTCTCACTCGCTTCAATTCAGAATACTTGTCTTTTAGTGACATTTAAGCTTCTGTGGCGCTTCATCTGTTAATGAGGGATTTAAAGCCCGGGGAATTTACTGATCATTTGGTGATGCACAGGATTAAGATTATGGATGAGGTCATGGAAAGGGCAGAGAAGTACATCAATCTGGAGGAATACTAGAAGGCCCAAGATAACTATGTCCTAGGAGGATTCAGTAAAAAGAAGGATGCTTTCTTTTCAAAGGTTTCAGGAAAAGGAAACCGTGATGGGGAAAGAACTGGGAGAGGAGATTCTAGGGGAAGGAAACCAGAAGGTAAATATGACGAGTACACACCCTTGAATGCTTTAAGGTCTCAAATTCTCCGAGAGGTAATGAATGCAGAACTGATGGAGATAGACAGACCTCCCCAGCTGAGAAGGTCACCAACGAAAGAAAATCAGCGTAAAAGGTGTAGATGGCATGGAGGATATGGGCATACTGATGAAGAATGTGTCCAACTCAAAGACGCTTTAGAAACACTGATCAGAAGAGGAAAATTGAATACGTATGTCCGATTTTCTAGAGGGGTACCCCATGAGCGTAACCATAGAAGAAGGACAAGGAGCCCAGTTAGGAGGAGAACCCGTTCACCATCAAAAACGGGTAAAACCCCGAAACGTGCTCCAAACAGGAATTCGCCAGCCAAAAAAGAAGGTAACAACAAAACTATTAATGAGGACTTGGAACTAATCACCACCATTGCAGGAGGTTTTGCAGGGGAAAGTGACTCTATAACGTCTCAAAAGCGGCAGCTAAAGCTAGCAACAATGGTTGTCGCCTCTTCCAGCAAGCAAAGGGTGTCTCATCCACCCATTATGTTCACTGAAGCAGACCTAGAAGGAGTCATTCCTTAGCATAATGACCTACTGGTGGTAACAAGGATAATTGACAGGTTCCGCGTTTGTAGGATGATGATGGATCAATGGAGTTCTTAAGATATCATGTTCTTCGAGCTTTTTGATCGATTGAAGTTGAAGCCACAGGACCTCCGCCCTTGTCAAAAGGAGTTAATTGGTTTCACCGGAGATACTATCCGACCCAGGGGGTACATAGTGTAAGGTCCTGTATTTTTATAAACAAAATAAATAAATGTGTTGAATAAAGTAATGATTTTTCTGAAATTAAGATATTTTACTCAAGTATTGTAGAGGGTACTCGAGTATAATCACTATCTGTTTGAAAATTTGAATTTTGAGTCAAAAGACTCGAGTATGTCAGAAAAGACTCGAGTGTTCTTGAGTTTTTGAAATATACTCGAGTAGAAAGAAAAAGACTCGAGTAAATCGAGCAGTCTGGCTAAATGTATAAGTTGGTTTTATAATTAATTTCGCACCAAAACGCGGTTTCTTGACGTGACAAGCATAGAGCTGAACCTTACTTCGAGTTGAAGTACTCTTAGACTATAAATTGATGCTTGGGTGAAGCATCAACACCTCTGAAGTTCCAAAACCCGAATTTGACCAGAAATTTCCCTGTTTTACAGAGTTCACTTTGATCCCTTTGTTCTCTCTCAATCCTCACTCATTTTCCTTGAAACCTAAACACAAACTGAAGTTCTGATTTCATTCTTGAATTAGAACTCGAAATCACTTCAAATAGCCTTCTGAAGATCAGGTTCTAGGCCTACAAAGTTGGAGGTTCAAAACTGAGAAAAACAGAGTAACATTCAGTCTCAAGTATTCATCTTCATTGAAATCGTTTGGTAAATTCATGGATTCTTTTCGTGTCAAACTTGTTTCTGATTAAAGTTAGTATATCCTAGTTTCTGAAACTAACTTGTTTCATTCTTTTCATGCCAAATCCGTGGTGAAATCTGTGGCCAAAGTCAGCCTGTTCAACTCTTTTTCACCAAGTCCAGAATTTGGATTTTTGATCCAACCGATTTCTCTGTCGTTTTACTTGTTGATTAGCTTCTCTAAGGTAAGGGAGGAGTTATCTAAATACTAGAATGAGTTATTTCAAGCTGGAAATGTAGGAACCTCATATGGTTCATCAAAGGGTGAAGTTTGAATTGGGAATATGACATAGAGGTCATAAACCCAAGTTTTTATAAACCAAACATGTCTAAATGGACCTAATGATGCTCACTGGATCAATTTTCGAAGTTAAAAACAAAAGGAAATGAAAATCATATGTTGAAATGGTTATTTGCTAAGTTTATGTTGATTTTGTGATTTATTGCATTTGATGTTGTTTCAATATTGATTACATGTTCTAACATGTTTATTTTATGTATCTAAGTTACTGTTTTGCATAAAAGTGGAAAGGAAAGGCCCTGAACTCGAATTGGCATTATAAAGTGCAGAAACTGGTGCTGCTGCTGCTAAAACACTCGAGTAATTGAAGAAAGACTCGAGTATTCTGGAAAATGGGAAGAACACTCGAGTATGTCTTGAAGGACTCGAGTAATTTTACATGAACACTCGAGTATGTGAAGAACTACTCGAGTAATTTAAAATAATTTTCAGAAAATCTTTACTTCTTTATGAAGTAATTAAAGATTAACTCGTCTAAACTCCTATATGCTTAAATTTTAATTTCTGCTCTTAATATCTATAGATTTAATCCCATTGGTTGATTTTATCCTGGATGAGTCCTACTGGAATTTTATTCAGTGGTTGACATATTCGGACAGGATGTCCCAATGGAGGTGCGTACACCCATTTGGTTGATTTTATTCCCACGTCCCAGTGGAAGTTTTTACCCACTTGGTTGATATTTTGGGAGTCCTAGATGGGGTCGTTGCACAAATTAATGACAACGTAATTAAATTCCTATTGTATAAAACCATCACAAAGTGGCTGGGCCGCTGATGGAATTTTTGGAAAGCACAAGCACCAGTTAATGCAAAAAAAAATGATGAAAAGATGGTTATAAGCAAGAAGGATTATGAATTTTGGGTCTCTATATTGGAGGCATGATATTCAAAGATATGAATTAAAAGAGAAAAAGACAATGAACAATTATGTGACATTGACATGCATGGAGATGCTCCGATTTTGATTGTGGAATCTGGTATAGGTATAAGTATTCCGCAGCCCTGAGATAGCTGTGATGCCATAGCACGAAGATGCTGTGATGATTTGGATTCCGTAACATGAAAATGTTATGATGGCCAAATTCCCAATCAAATCGTGACGCCTGGGTTGTGAATACGCTCCGGTTTGATGAACCATAGGATTATGAATATCCCGAGCCTGAGATACTCGGATGCCGAACCGCGTAGCATGAATGGAGAGTAGGCATGCATCACGAAACTAAACGAAATATTATAAAAGACAGTTTGAGCATATACATATGCATTTATTATTGCTATCTGGAAACTTGTGCTTGTTATTTCTAGCCTCTGTTATGCTCATTTGTTATTGTGTTTAGCTATGACTCACTCCTAATCCCTTGTTGTAGGTCATGGCCAGGAATATGTTTTGCGTGGAGATGAGGCCGCTCCCTAATGGGGAGTGGAACTTCGAGGATCATCGGGCTATCTATGAGGGAGACGTGGAAGTTATTTTCCGTCACCCGAACCCATGGTCCCGAATGCGTCCGCGTAGGACGAGAATCCCAATGATGTACATTATGCACATTCCGCCCAATTTTGTGTTTCGGCATGGAACACCACCACCACCGCCAAGACGTTTTCCGAGACGCACCCTCCCACCAAGTCCATCACCCTCTGAAGAAAGAATTATTTTGGAGGTTCCTGCTCCCTCTCGTCCTTCCACTAGAGCCCGATCTCGGACTCCGGTATATGTGCCATCTGAACCGGCACATGAAGAGGAGGAGGAGGAGGAGGATCCGATAGAGGATGAGGATCCGGTGGAGGATGCCGATCCGGTGGCTGATGATGATTTCATGGACAACTCAACCGGTAGTCAGTGGGGAACTGATGATTGAGTTGAGTTGGGATGTGGGAATGTGGATAATGCGACTCATCAGGTTTCTCTTATCTATTTTATATTTTGAGTTCCGAACCAGTTGCTCAAGGTTATTATAAATTTTGTTGTAAGATATGTAATATAATGTAATGACCTAGAGTACTTAAGTTAAACCTAGTGTTGATAGTTTTAATGTAATGGAAATGTACTTTCCTTTTATGAAATATAATATGAATAGTTTCTTTCATGATAATTATAATTTCCGCAAAGACTCGATAATGGATGATGACTGACTTTTAGTTTCAAAAAAAAAAAAAATGGTCGAATTTTCTAAAAATGAATATTAAGTTTTGGAATAAAAGTTGGGTCGTCACATTTAGTGGTATCAGAGCAATGGTTCAACTCTCGGCCTTGGAGTGTGGCCTTACACACTAACCATAGCATACTCTAGAATCATGTTTGCATTTTGAGATATAGAATAGCAGAATCTAATTAAGTTTTCCCTTTCGGATTCTGTAGGATAGATGGCTGGACGTAATAACGCTAACATTGCTGAGGCTCTGACCCGTATGGCTGCGGTCCTGGAAAACTTGCAGCAAACCCGTCCTCCCAGCAATGTAACCCCTGTTGAATTTCAAGGACTAGATTCTTTCCGTAGATGTAAACCCCCTGGCTTCTCGGGTGGTCGTTGCCCTGAGCAAGCCCAGTTTTGGTTAGCTGAGATGAATAAGATTTTCCGAACGTTGACTCTCACGGAAGTTCAGAAGGTCACGTTCGCGGCCTACATGCTGAATGGGGAAGCTGCAACTTGGTGGGAGCAGACCCGCCAGTTCTTGGAGTATGATCATCGCGAGCTCTCTTGGGAAGTCTTCACGGAAAAATTCTTGGAGAGGTATTTCCCGGATGATGTTCGAATCCAAAAGGAGATGGAATTCTTAGACTTGAAGCAAGGCAGCATGACTGTCGACCAGTATGCTGAAAAGTTTGAGGAGCTGATGAAGTACTCCCCGTACTTCCAATATCATCCTGACGAATACTCGAAGTGCACCCGGTTTGAAAATGGGCTAAGGTCAGATATCAAGCTAGCTGTAAGCGTGCAAAGGATTCGTCACTATCCAATCCTGATTAGTGCATGTCGCATTTTCGAGAAGAACAACTTCAAGAAGGAAGTCAGTCAAGGAAGCCATGGACCCCACCGCAATCAGCATAAGAATAACCGTGGAAATCGTGGAGGCCCATATTGGCACAAAGGAAAGGGAAGAGCACAACCTTCTGGAGCAGTTAGTCTTCCGGCTCCGGCAGAGATTTGTAGCAAGTGTCGACGCTCTCATCCTAGTCAAGAATGCTGGAGGGACAAGCCACCAGACTGTTTCAATTGTGGAGGGACCGGACACATCGCCCGTGCGTGCCGCCAACCCCCGCGTCAAAGCAACCAAGGACAAGGAAGCAAACCTTGGGTCAATGGAAAGGTGTTCACGATGTTTGGAGAGGAAGCAAAGCAGGCCGACAACCTTGTGCAAGGTAACCATTTCCTCAATGGCATGCCTTGTCGCTTTTTATTTGATTCCGGAGCAACGCATTCCTTCATCTCGGAGGAATGTGTCAAGCGTTTAAATTTGTCTGTCTCGGAGACCCCGTTTAAACTGAGTGTGTCTACCCCCACGAATGCTCATGTTGTTGCATCAAGAGCATGTGTCGGTTGTGTAGTTAGCATAAGAGATCAGATTTCTCGAATAAATCTGATTTGTTTGCCGTTGTCCAATGTCGATGTCATTTTGGGCATGGATTGGATGGCATCCAACCATGTAGTAATCGACTGCAAGGTTCGAACGATCATCTTTCCTGGTGAGAAGTCGCCGGCCAAGCAACCTGGAGGTTATGTGTGCCTATTTTCAACCATCGCTGAAGAAAAGAAAGAGGAAGCAAAGATCGAAGATATTCCGGTTATTCGAGAGTTTCCCGAAGTGTTTCCCGATGAAGTGCCCGGTTTGCCGCCGCATCGAGAGATAGAATTCAGTATTGACCTAGTCCCCGGTACTGGCCCTATCTCTATCGCCCCTTATCGTATGGCTCCAGCAGAATTAGTTGAATTAAAGAAGCAAGTGGAGGACTTGTTAGAAAAGCAGTTCATCAGACCAAGTGTGTCGCCTTGGGGAGCGCCGGTTTTATTCGTGAAGAAGAAGGATGGATCAATGAGGATGTGCATTGATTATAGGCAACTCAACAAGGTTACCATCAAGAACAAGTATCCGTTGCCAAGAATCGACGATTTGATAGATCAAGTGAGTGGAGCATCGGTATTTTCAAAGATTGATCTGAGGTCAGGATATCATCAGATCAGAGTTAAGGAGGAAGATATACGGAAGACTGCTTTTCGGTCACGATATGGACACTACGAGTATGTAGTGATGCCATTTGGGTTGACCAACGCTCCAGCAATATTCATGGACTATATGAATAGAGTGTTCCGACCCTACCTGGATTCCTTCGTCGTGGTGTTTATCGATGATATTCTCATCTATTCGAAGAATCCGAAAGAGCACGCTAATCATTTGAAGATTATTTTGGAGACCTTGAAGGAAAAGAAATTATATGCTAAGCTGGCCAAGTGTGAATTTTGGCTTGAAAAAGTCAATTTCTTGGGTCATATAATTTCAAAGGATGGTGTGGCTGTGGACCCGGTCAAAGTAGAAGCAGTTTTGCAATGGGAAAGACCAAAGACGGTTACTGAAATAAGAAGTTTTCTGGGGTTAGCTGGATATTATCGGAAGTTTATCGAAGGTTTTTCCAAGTTGGCTCTTCCGTTGACTCGTTTGACCCGGAAAGAGCAACCTTTTGTCTGGGATGAGAAGTGTGAAGTTAGCTTCCAGACGTTGAAGGACAAGTTAACATCATCTCCAGTGTTAACTTTGCCCGATCCTAGGAAAAGCTTCGATGTTTATTGTGATGCATCTCGACAAGGTTTGGGTTGTGTCTTGATGCAAGAAGGGAAAGTTGTTGCTTATGCATCTCGTCAGCTGAAGGTGCATGAAGGGAACTATCCTACTCACGACTTGGAATTGGCTGCCATTGTCTTTGCTTTGAAGATTTGGAGACATTACCTGTATGGTAATACGTTCCAAGTATTCAGCGACCATAAAAGTTTGAAGTATCTCTTCGACCAAAAGGAACTGAATATGAGGCAACGTAGGTGGATGGAATTCCTGAAGGATTATGACTTCGAATTGCATTACCACCCCGGCAAAGCTAATGTTGTAGCCGACGCTCTCAGTAGGAAGATGTTGCACATGAGTACGATGATGATAAAGGAAGCTCAGCTAATTGAAGAATTCCGCAACTTGAATTTGGCAATTCAGTTCAAGCCGAGCTGCGTCAAGTTAGGAATATTGCAAATCACAAATGAGTTTGAGGGTCAAGTTCGAAACCTTCAACAAGCGGACGAGGAGCTTCTAGAGAAGAAAAGATTAGGAATGGAAGGAGTAGAACCGGAATTCCAATTAGGATCTGATGGTATTTTGAGATTCCGGGATCGGATCTGCATCCCGGCAAATCAAGAATTAAGAAGAGTTGTATTAGAGGAAGCCCACAAGAGCAAGCTGAGTATGCATCCTGGATCAACGAAGATGTATCAAGACCTGAAGAGGATGTTTTGGTGGCCCGGACTAAAGAGGGATGTTGCGTCTTACGTAGCGTCTTGCCTTGTCTGCCAAAAGGCGAAGATCGAGCATAAGAAGCCTGGAGGAGAACTACAACCTTTAAGCATACCAGAATGGAAGTGGGATGGAATAGCTATGGATTTCGTAAGTGGTTTTCCAAGAACAAAAGAAAGCTTTGATGCAATTTGGGTTGTGGTTGATCGCTTAACGAAGTCTGCACATTTCATTCCCATCAACATGCAGTATCCGTTGGAGAAGCTTGCAAGATTGTACATTAAGGAGATTGTTAGATTGCACGGAATTCCCTCGAGTATTGTATCGGATCGTGATCCCCGTTTCGTGTCCCGGTTCTGGCAGAGTTTACATCAGGCATTGGGAACGCAGTTGAGGATGAGTTCCGCCTATCACCCTCAAACCGATGGTCAATCGGAAAGGACGATTCAATCCTTGGAAGACCTGCTTCGAGCGTGTGTTCTGGAATATCAAGAAGGGTGGGATCGGTTATTGCCGCTTGTGGAATTCACCTACAATAATAGTTATCACGCAAGCATCGGTATGGCCCCGTACGAAGCCCTCTATGGAAGGAAGTGTAGAACCCCGCTATGTTGGTTCCAAGTGGGGGAGAAGGCTCTCATCGGACCTGAATTAGTTCAAGAAACGACTGAAAAGGTAAGGACTATCCAAGAGAAGATGAAGATCGCTCAAAGTCGCCAGAAGAGCTATGCCGACCAACAAAGATCCAAGCTCGAATTTCAAGAAGGAGATCATGTATTCCTGCGGGTTGTGCCAACGACTGGAATTGGAAGGGTAATGAAGCCAAGGAAGCTATCTCCTAAGTTCATCGGCCCTTATCAGATTTTGAAACGAGTAGGCCCTGTCGCGTATCAGATCGCCCTACCCCCATTTTTGTCCAACCTGCACAATGTTTTCCATGTCTCTCAGCTTCGCAAATTTATCCAAGATCCATCTTCGATTGTGCAATTGCAACAAGATTTGATACCGCTGAAAGAAAATCTCACGTTTGATCTTGGACCCGTGAGGATAGAGGATAGAAGGATTAAGAAGCTGCGAGGGAAAGAGATTCCGTTAGTACGAGTTCTCTGGGGGCAAGGTGGAGTGTCTGACTCCACATGGGAATTAGAGTCTAAGATGAGGGATGAATATCCACATCTATTTTTGTAAATCGGAATTTCGGGGACGAAATTCTATGTAAGTGGGGGAGGATGTAAGGTCCTGTATTTTTATAAACAAAATAAATAAATGTGTTGAATAAAGTAATGATTTTTCTGAAATTAAGATATTTTACTCGAGTATTGTAGAGGGTACTCGAGTATAATCACTATCTGTTTGAAAATTTGAATTTTGAGTCAAAAGACTCGAGTATGTCAGAAAAGACTCGAGTGTTCTTGAGTTTTTGAAATATACTCGAGTAGAAAGAAAAAGACTCGAGTAAATCGAGCAGTCTGGCTAAATGTATAAGTTGGTTTTATAATTAATTTCGCACCAAAACGCGGTTTCTTGACGTGACAAGCATAGAGCTGAACCTTACTTCGAGTTGAAGTACTCTTAGACTATAAATTGATGCTTGGGTGAAGCATCAACACCTCTGAAGTTCCAAAACCCGAATTTGACCAGAAATTTCCCTGTTTTACAGAGTTCACTTTGATCCCTTTGTTCTCTCTCAATCCTCACTCATTTTCCTTGAAACCTAAACACAAACTGAAGTTCTGATTTCATTCTTGAATTAGAACTCGAAATCACTTCAAATAGCCTTCTGAAGATCAGGTTCTAGGCCTACAAAGTTGGAGGTTCAAAACTGAGAAAAACAGAGTAACATTCAGTCTCAAGTATTCATCTTCATTGAAATCGTTTGGTAAATTCATGGATTCTTTTCGTGTCAAACTTGTTTCTGATTAAAGTTAGTATATCCTAGTTTCTGAAACTAACTTGTTTCATTCTTTTCATGCCAAATCCGTGGTGAAATCTGTGGCCAAAGTCAGCCTGTTCAACTCTTTTTCACCAAGTCCAGAATTTGGATTTTTGATCCAACCGATTTCTCTGTCGTTTTACTTGTTGATTAGCTTCTCTAAGGTAAGGGAGGAGTTATCTAAATACTAGAATGAGTTATTTCAAGCTGGAAATGTAGGAACCTCATATGGTTCATCAAGGGGTGAAGTTTGAATTGGGAATATGACATAGAGGTCATAAACCCAAGTTTTTATAAACCAAACATGTCTAAATGGACCTAATGATGCTCACTGGATCAATTTTCGAAGTTAAAAACAAAAGGAAATGAAAATCATATGTTGAAATGGTTATTTGCTAAGTTTATGTTGATTTTGTGATTTATTGCATTTGATGTTGTTTCAATATTGATTACATGTTCTAACATGTTTATTTTATGTATCTAAGTTACTGTTTTGCATAAAAGTGGAAAGGAAAGGCCCTGAACTCGAATTGGCATTATAAAGTGCAGAAACTGGTGCTGCTGCTGCTAAAACACTCGAGTAATTGAAGAAAGACTCGAGTATTCTGGAAAATGGGAAGAACACTCGAGTATGTCTTGAAGGACTCGAGTAATTTTACATGAACACTCGAGTATGTGAAGAACTACTCGAGTAATTTAAAATAATTTTCAGAAAATCTTTACTTCTTTATGAAGTAATTAAAGATTAACTCGTCTAAACTCCTATATGCTTAAATTTTAATTTCTGCTCTTAATATCTATAGATTTAATCCCATTGGTTGATTTTATCCTGGATGAGTCCTACTGGAATTTTATTCAGTGGTTGACATATTCGGACAGGATGTCCCAATGGAGGTGCGTACACCCATTTGGTTGATTTTATTCCCACGTCCCAGTGGAAGTTTTTACCCACTTGGTTGATATTTTGGGAGTCCTAGATGGGGTCGTTGCACAAATTAATGACAACGTAATTAAATTCCTATTGTATAAAACCATCACAAAGTGGCTGGGCCGCTGATGGAATTTTTGGAAAGCACAAGCACCAGTTAATGCAAAAAAAAATATGATGAAAAGATGGTTATAAGCAAGAAGGATTATGAATTTTGGGTCTCTATATTGGAGGCATGATATTCAAAGATATGAATTAAAAGAGAAAAAGACAATGAACAATTATGTGACATTGACATGCATGGAGATGCTCCGAATTTGATTGTGGAATCTGGTATAGGTAGAAGTATTCCGCAGCCCTGAGATAGCTGTGATGCCATAGCACGAAGAT
Source organism: Crotalaria pallida (assembly GCA_037953625.1). NCBI lineage: Eukaryota > Viridiplantae > Streptophyta > Magnoliopsida > Fabales > Fabaceae > Crotalaria > Crotalaria pallida. The sequence continues at coordinate 80,192,943 of CM075653.1, forward strand.
GCTGTGATGATTTGGATTCCGTAACATGAAAATGTTATGATGGCCAAATTCCCAATCAAATCGTGATGCCTGGGTTGTGAATACGCTCCGGTTTGATGAACCATAGGATTATGAATATCCCGAGCCTGAGATACTCGGATGCCGAACCGCGTAGCATGAATGGAGAGTAGGCATGCATCACGAAACTAAACGAAATATTATAAAAGACAGTTTGAGCATATACATATGCATTTATTATTGCTATCTGGAAACTTGTGCTTGTTATTTCTAGCCTCTGTTATGCTCATTTGTTATTGTGTTTAGCTATGACTCACTCCTAATCCCTTGTTGTAGGTCATGGCCAGGAATATGTTTTGCGTGGAGATGAGGCCGCTCCCTAATGGGGAGTGGAACTTCGAGGATCATCGGGCTATCTATGAGGGAGACGTGGAAGTTATTTTCCGTCACCCGAACCCATGGTCCCGAATGCGTCCGCGTAGGACGAGAATCCCAATGATGTACATTATGCACATTCCGCCCAATTTTGTGTTTCGGCATGGAACACCACCACCACCGCCAAGACGTTTTCCGAGACGCACCCTCCCACCAAGTCCATCACCCTCTGAAGAAAGAATTATTTTGGAGGTTCCTGCTCCCTCTCGTCCTTCCACTAGAGCCCGATCTCGGACTCCGGTATATGTGCCATCTGAACCGGCACATGAAGAGGAGGAGGAGGAGGAGGATCCGATAGAGGATGAGGATCCGGTGGAGGATGCCGATCCGGTGGCTGATGATGATTTCATGGACAACTCAACCGGTAGTCAGTGGGGAACTGATGATTGAGTTGAGTTGGGATGTGGGAATGTGGATAATGCGACTCATCAGGTTTCTCTTATCTATTTTATATTTTGAGTTCCGAACCAGTTGCTCAAGGTTATTATAAATTTTGTTGTAAGATATGTAATATAATGTAATGACCTAGAGTACTTAAGTTAAACCTAGTGTTGATAGTTTTAATGTAATGGAAATGTACTTTCCTTTTATGAAATATAATATGAATAGTTTCTTTCATGATAATTATAATTTCCGCAAAGACTCGATAATGGATGATGACTGACTTTTAGTTTAAAAAAAAAATGGTCGAATTTTCTAAAAATGAATATTAAGTTTTGGAATAAAAGTTGGGTCGTCACACATAGGCATCAGGCTAACATTGGGAACACCTCCTCGGTGTAGGACCGAGAAAGTGTGCTTTGCGACGGAAGATTTTCCATCAGCTTATAATGCGATCTTAGGACGCCCCACATTGAAGGCGTTTCAAGCAGTTGCTTCTCCTCTCCACATGGCTATGAAGTTCCCAGGAGAAAAAGGTTCGGTTATCACTGTAGGGCGGATCAAATGCAAGCGAAAACCTGCTACATAGGCAGTTTGAAAGCTAGCTACCAAGGAGAATGCAAGGAAACAAGCACAAATAAAAAAAAAAGGCAAGCCCCCTGCTTCCTCTTCTGGGGTAATGATGGTAGACCTGAATATGAGGGAAGACATCAAAACAGAACGTCCCAAGCGGGAAGGAGAGCTAAAAAAAGTTCAAATTGGAGAGACTTAGGACCATTGAACTCAAATCGGGAAAAATTTACCAAGTGATGAGAAGGATAAGCTGGTTACCTTGTTAAAGGAAAACAAAGACCTATTCGCTTGGACAGAAGCTGATATGCCTGGTTTGGACCCGGAATTCATTTTCCACCGTTTGTCTGTAGATCCTACATTCAGACCAGTGGCTCAACACAAAAGAAAGATGGGTACTGAACGTCAGAAGGTCATCGCTTCAAGCGTAGAAGAACTTTTGCAAGCAGGTTTTATTCTGGAGGTCCCTTACACTACGTGGTTAGCAAATGTAGTGCTAGTAAAGAAGGCTAACGGAAAATGACGCATGTGCGTCGTTTATACAAATCTGAATAAAGTCTGCCCCAAAGACACATATCCTCTTCCCAACATAGACAAGCTTGTAGACAGTTCAACTAGTTACCAATTATTATCTTTTTTGGATGCTTACTCTGGTTATAACCATATACCCATGTTTGAAGATGATCAGGAGAAAACGACTTTCATGACCGATAGGACATCTTATTGTTATACAATAATGCCTTTTGGTTTAAAAAACGCATGTGCTACTTATCAAAGGATGATGGACAAAGTCTTTGGTGAGCTGATATGTCCAACCCTGGAGGTTTATGTTGATGATATGATTGTCAAGTCAATTGTCCAAGAAAACCACAAACAAGACCTAGAAGCGGTCCTTGCTAAGGTACGTCAACACAATATGCGTTTAAATCCACTGAAATGTGTCTTTGGTGTCACAGCAGGAAAGTTTCTAGGATTCATGCTTACTAGCAGAGGAATAGAGGCTAACCCAGAAAAGTGTGAAGCAATCACCCGTTTGAGGAGCCCAAGTTCTGTCAAAGAGGTCCAACAATTAACAAGACGCATTGCAGCATTGGCAAGGTTTCTATCCAAATCTTCTTATAGGCCACTTCCTTTGTTCCAAGTGCTGAAGAAAGACAAGGATTTTAAGTGGACTGGAGAGTGTGAAGTTGCCTTCCAAAAGCTCAAACATTACCTTTCTAATCCCCCCATCCTCGACAAGCCAGAAGCAGGTGAAACATTATATTTATATTTATATGTTAATGATGAGGCTGTAAGTGCAACTTTGGGAATGGGCGCTGGCACGACAGACAAGAAGAAAGATTCTTCTTGGAAATCATGATGGTAAATGGGAAAACGTATCACCTTGAAGACCGTATGAGTTAGCAGAACTTGGGAAGAAGGAAAGCTTAGGAAGAAGAGAATGTTCAACATGTAACATCCCTAATTTAATTCCAAGTATAATTAAGTTGGTAATAAGCTTAGGGTGAAGAGAACTGTAGTATTAAGATAAAACTAGTGGATTAAAGGGGTAGTCTTAGAATTAAAAACATAAGACTTTAGGAAATTAGAAATAGAAGATTGACAACTCAAAATGTAAATTCCACAGTTGGATGTTTGAAATCAAGCTTGCCCTAAAGGACGTAAAGAGTTATGCTAGAAGAATTCTAGAAGATAGTTTTGATGATATCAAACAAATTCCAAGTTTCAAGCATCAAGTTTCAAGCTCAAGGCTCAAGCTCTCAAGTTCCAAGTTTAGTATAGCCTTGCCCATAGGAAATTTGTAAGCTAATGAAGAATTTTTATTACAAGTGTTTATGGCCAAATTGCTTGTTCAATTCTAAAGGAGAAGAAAAGAACTTTGTATGAAAAATGTTTTTAACTTTATTTTTTAGTTTAAAATGCTTTTGAAAATCTTGGTTACACATTCAATCTTAGAAAATCAATTTTTATGAAAATTGACAGAAGATAATTGATTAATTTTCTTGGATAATCGATTACTGTCATTCTGAGTTGTGACCTGGGAATTTTAATTAAAATATAATCGATTACATTTTTAAATAATTGATTACCTTCCTCACAGAATGTAAACAATCAATTACCTTATTTTAATAATCGATTACTTTCTTAAAAATGAATTTCACTATTTTTCACAGAATAAAGATAATCTATTACCTTTTCTCAAGTAATCGATTACCTCAACTTTTATTGAAATCCATGTCAGAATCAATTTCAAATGTTTCCAGATTTGTTTTTATATAATTGATTCTGATTTATTTTTTTTGGTAAATAAAAAAATTTTATTACCAACTTGCAACTTTTAAATCATACAAAAGAAAGAGCACCCTAGATTAATAGCCACCTTCTAGGAAGGGTTCCATTAATCCAAGGCCTCAAAAAAACTACTAATTAGCAATGTTCTGAAATTCTATTGACTAAAGTCTTATTTGTCCAATCTCTATACTTAGGGAAAACTAAAGTGAACCTATGAGCCAATTCCCTTATCACCCTCTTGTAAACTTGGTCTTCTGTTAGGAATTCATTGACAAAAATTCGACGGTTCCTTTCACTCCATATATGATGTATTGTTGCTGCTATCAATGCAGAATGCATCTTCTTAGAGATCTCGCTCCTTGCTGAATTTCTAAGCCATTTAGTCCAGTTTTTGAACTTGTAGTAAACCTTGTCAATGCACATCCAATTAGCCAATAGATGAAGTAATCTTCTGCTCCATGGACACCAGAAAAATAAGTGATCTCTATCTTCAGGTACTGAGTTGCATAAAGGGCAGTTTAAGTCATTAATTGATGTAAATCTACTCAGCCTATCCCTTGTCTTGAGTCTGTCCTTGATTGCCATCCACATAGTAAAGCAGTGCTTCTGAATTGAAGCAGAATTCCAAACCTGTCTATGTAAAGGAAACGTTGCTTGAGGTCCAAGTAAAAACTTGTACCCTGACTGTATTGTGTATGAGCCATCTGAATTGTGCAGCCAATTACCATTTGAGAAGCCAGATTGCATCAAATTCCTCACCTTCAAAATCTGTTTAAAGTGCCAACTTTGATCTTGTTGGATTTGAATTTCCCATATATCAGCCTCTTTTAAAAACACAGAGTTGATCCACTTCACCCATAGCATATCAGATTTGCAGGATATATGCCACAGTTGCTTGCCCAAGGCAGCTTGATTCCATAGGATTGAATTTTTAAAATTCAATCCACCATGTCTCTTCTGAGTGCATATTTGAGCCCAGCTGACAGGAGTTGAGGTTGAAGAGCCCCAAAGAAACCTTCTGCATACTCCATCAATCTCCCTTAGCACTTGCTTTGGTATGATAAAAATTGAGGCCCAGTATGTGTGTAAAGAGAGCAGTACATCATTAATCAATACTGTTTTGGCTTGGTATGACAGGAATTGATTCTGATTTATTTTCAAAATTCGAAATTGATTTTGTTTTTGAAATAATTCCTTATTTGTTTTAAGAATCAAATCTTTGATTTATTTTCTAAATCTTTTTATTTTGATTTTGAATGCAAATCATATCTTATTCTATTTTAATTTTATTCTGAAATCTATTTTATTTAGTTTTGATTTTAAAATTAATTCTATGATATTCTATTTTATTCCTTAAATCCTTTTTGATTTAATAAGATTTCAAAACCTTTTATTTATTGGATTTTCAAAAGTTGTTGTTGACTAATCCTATTTTCATTATTTTCTAATCAACACGTTATTTCTTCTTCTTCTCCAAGAACATGTTTCTTCATTGTTGATATTATTTTGGCCTCAACACATGTTATCTAAATCCTTCATTATCAGTAGAGCATTTATGTTGTATATGTGTTATCAAGAACACATCAAAATTTGTATCACTCACATCATATCATATTCGACCATAGTGATTAGGGAGTGGAGCTCCTAGTTGAACGTGTGACACGTTCAAAGGGTGAGGAACCATTGTGTGATTTGAGGTTCCTGGTAGTGTGCGGGGGGCGCTCTGGTTGTAATTGGGTGCGGCTCAATTCAAAGTTTTTTAAAAGGCTCAAGCGGGTCGCTTGGGGACTGGACGTAGGTCATTCGCTGGAAAGACTGAACCAATATAAAAATTGGTTTGCGTGTTCCTCTTCCCCATATCTTTTACTTTTCCGCAAGTTTTATTGTTTAAGTCGTTTCCGCACAACTCTATTTAATTATTTGCTATCGATTCGCCTTCACGTTCAAATTTCTAATCTCTCCACAAAAACAATTTTTTTTAAACATTCGATTAATTTTCAATAAATTAATAAAACTCGATTCACCCCTCCTCTTGAGGTTTGAGGCCGATCCTAACAATTGGTATCAGAGCTAGTCTCTTGTGTCAAAGGACTTAATAGTCTCAAGAGTAATTAATGGCTTCAAACTCTCCGTTTGGTGGTGAAGGGAGTTCTATTAATAGGCCCCCCATGTTTGATGGTGTAGGGTACGCTTATTGGAAAGCGAGAATGAAAATTTTTATTCAAGGAGTATGATTAAAAGTTTGGGACGATGTTGTTAATGGACCCTACGTTCCTACCTGTGTGGTAAATGGAATCACCGTCAACAAGCCTATGGGTGAGTGGACGGAAGAGGAAGAACGAAGAGTCCAATACGACTTGATAGCGAAAAACATAATAACAACTACTTTGAGTTATGATGAGTTTTTCAGGATATCTACATGTGAGACAGCACAGGAAATGTGGGATACTTTGGAAGTCACACATGAAGGTACAAATGAGGTCAAGAGGTCGAGAATCAACACTCTAACTGGAGAATATGAATTGTTCAGGATGAAGGACGGAGAATTAGTCCAAGAAATTCAAAAGAGGTTCACAATGATCGTTAATCAACTCATAACATTGGGGAAGAAATTCACTAATGAAGAGCTAATCAACAAAGTGCTGAGGTGCTTAGGAAGAGAATGACAACCCAAAGTGACTGCAAACTAAACAACAAAATAAAAAACTACGACAAGGAAAAATCCAGAACACTTCCCTACACATATGCTACATGTAACACCCCTAATTTTCGTCTCCCAGATAATAAGGAAATTAATAATAAAAGTTTTATTATTAATTTATATAAATTCTCCAAGTTATGTTTTGTATTTAATTAGCCTTGAAATATAAAAATAGGTGAAGGTATTTTTATATGGCATATAAATACAAAAGTATGGATATTGCATTTTAGTCCTTGGATTAGGACCTAAATGTAATATTAGAAAGGTTCTTGGAGGGAAAGATTTAAAAAGTATTAATTTTTAAATTTTGTACTGATCTAACCGGTTAGTAATGCCCTGTAACCGGTTAGACGATGAACCCAGAAACTGGGTTAGTGCGTTTTGATGAGTAATCACTTGATTAATCCACGAATTCACCACGAAATCAGCTTAAGATCAGTGGAAAACACACGTCATTATGCATGTCAACCTAATCTCTCTATAAAAGGATGAATTGTTGAAGGATTGGGGTTGATTTCTAAGTTTTGTGTTGGGGAGGCTCTGTTAGGGTTCCAATTTCGTCTGGAGAAATTCTTCTTCTTCTCTGAGTGTTGGAAAGCGAGTGATACACTACTGGAAAGCTTGAATCAAGGGCTTTTCATTGATATAAGATTTGTGAGCTGAGAGTTCTTGTGTGAGGAGGAATAAATCCAAGAAGGGAAGCTGTCAACACTGTCTCTGTGTTCGGGGAGCTGTCTTTGAGCTTCGATTTAGGTAAGCTCAAGCACTTTTTGAACCTCAAACCACTTTGATTTTCTAGTGCATGTTACCTAGAGCAAGTCTTAATTGTTTTCCCTAATTTCTTTGGCCAATTTCTATGTTAAATTCCCTGGTGTTTGGACCCTGTTGCTGGAAAAACGTGGCTGAGAGCAGAACCTAGAATTTCTGTGGTGTTTGTGGATTTCCTTCAATCTCAGTGATTATACTCATCAAACACGAATTTGAGGTATGAGAGAAGTCTACCTTATACTAGATTGAGACTAAAATCAAGTGTTTTAGGACTTGAGTCAACAAAGACTCAAAAGGGCATTATGTGTTTAGGGTTAAAAGGCTTGGAGGCCAATTCTGTGTCTCAATTCTGTTTGAGCAAAGTTAATCACCTGCATGCAAGCTATTCTGATGATTGAATCATAATTTAAAGAGTTATTATGAGATTTGTGATATCAAGTTGTGTTTATGTGGAATTATAAGCAATTTGAGTATCTAAATTTAATGCATGCAAGATAGATATGTTTTTGTGGCTGAGCATACTAGTATTAAGGTATATGAACTCTATGGATGGTTGAAATTGGTTAGATTTGAGTGTTGAAAAGAATGGTATGCAAAACCTCACTTTTCAGTGTGCAGACTGCATAATCTAACCGGTTATTCGATATTTGTAACCGGTTAGATACTGTAAATTTTCAAAGAAAATGAATTTCTGAAATTGGCCATGTATTCTTACCATTCTTACTCAATTTTATACTCTAATTTCACTTGAAATCAATCTGAAAACATGTTGATAAATACTGTTTGGTTCAGATTGAAATTGAGGAGTTAATGCCTTAATGTTATGAGATGATTTCAAGAGGAAATTGTGCTCATATCGAATTGGATTGTGATTTAGACTTTTGAATGATTAAATCAGTGGGTTTGAGGTATAAAACAATGTTGAAACTGGTTATGGATTGGGTAGAGAACTCAAGAAAAAGGGTTTTCTGAATTGCAATGGTTAGTAAGTTCAGGTCTGTAATTCTAACCGGTTAGCCTGAGATTGTAACCGGTTAGTACCTGAAACTGAAAATTAAAAGTTAAGTCTTTTAAGTGAAAAGTTGGATACCATTGATTAAGTTTTTCCCAATCCAAGTCTAATGGCATGTTTTAAGTAAATTCATGGATGAATTTTTGTGCCAAAGGTTATACCTCTAATTAATCATTCAAAAGAGAAATTGAGATATTTCTAAATCACAATAATTAAAGTAAAGATAAAATCCAACCTTAATAATTGTGCATTCATGCATAGAGAGTGGAAGTTAGGTTGGTAAGAAACGTTTATCATATTCTGGGAATATGAGGAGGGTACTCCGGGAGTACCAAATTTGTAACCTACTTGAGGACACATTCTGGGAATGTGACCAGTGTCTGGGACATGGTTTTTATGCGTTCCGGGAACGTGATACACACTCTGTGAGTGATGTTTATTTATCCAAGTATGGTTTGCCATCGTTCTAGGAACGTATGGTAGTGTTCCGGGAACACATTGGTGTATTGGATGGACGTCCAAGATGGACTTTTGTTAGAGGCCTCAGTTGTGGATAGAAATCATGCATCATGCCACTTGCATTATAAGAGATATAATGTTGAAAAAGGGTATGCTCATATGTACTTGCATTATTGTCTGTCCATGATATACTTGTGTTTGTATTTTAGTCTTTATTGATTATGTATATGTGTATACTTACTCCCTATGCCCTGTTTAGGTGATGGCCAGATACCTAGCCTGCATCGAGATACGCCCTATCCCTAGTGGTATATGGACGTACGAGGAGCACCGAGCCACCTTCGAGGGGTAGGTGGAGATCACTCTCTACCACCCTAACCCTCTGGTTCGGGTGCGACCTCGTAGATTTAGGATTCCTTTAGTCTATACTATGCATGTTCCACCCTTTTACTCATATAGAGGACCACCCCCGGCTCGACCAGTGCGTCGATTTCATAGTTTTCGCTTTAGAGCTGCCACTCGTACTCACCCTTCTTCCCGTAGAGTTGTTACTGAGGAGACTCCTTCTCTTGGTCCGACTGAGTTTGAGAGGACTGCTGATCGAGGCCGTACCAGATACAAATAAAAAAAACAGTTTAAATATAGTACTAGGAAGTGACTCCTAGGTCGTCTCCCAAGGAATATCTTATCAAGCAAAAGGTCAAACAGATAGTATGCACAGAAAACAGGGGGGTTTTGTATTGAATGTTGAAATCTAAAATCAAAACAGAATTAAAATAAAAACGAAGTAACAGATAAGGAAAAGCGGATAAACCCCTTTGGCTCGCGTTCACAACTCTATCATCGGTCACAAAAGATCAATTTCTTTCCTCTTCACTGTCCAACTCATGAGAACTAAATACTAAGCGAAAATTCAATTCTCACCCCAAAACCCAAACCTCTAATTAAGCATTAAAAGCCAAAGCATGGAGTTTTTACGAGTTTGCATAAATTAAGCATTCATACACATGGATTATCTCTATAGAATGGAACTAAGCGAACCATAACATATCAATAAGCATGAAAACCGTGAATAAAAACGAAATAGCATTAAGAATAAAACCTCAAGAGTATGTGATACATTACCAAAGGGATTTAACCTAAGAGTTTAGCCTTCCATGAAGAAAAATACCAAAAACGTGTAGAAAAGGAAGAGAGAGAAACCCTAGCAGCCACCACAAACTTGGAGGGCAAAACTAAGCCTTCTCTAAGAGAGAGAATGTAAAAACGTGATTATGGAAGGTGTCTGCTAGGGTTTACACGAAATTGGCTAATTAAATCACAAAACGGGCCTAAATCATGGGCCCAAATCCTAAGGAAAGCTAATCTCCAAATTAAATCTAAACATATCCTGTAGATAAAATCTAAATCTTAAAAGATATAAACTAAATCTCAAATAATCCTAAAGATAGATTACAATCTTCACTTCATCATATATCTTCTCTTCCAAAATTAAATCTTCACTCCCAAAATGCCCAAAAAGCCCTTGTGCCAAATATGACCTGAAAATAAAAATAGAATTAATTAGGCTAAATAATCCCAAATTAAACAATATTCAGAATATTAGTCCAATAAACTCTAAATCACTAAATCAAGCTAAACAATGTCAAATGGGCAACAAGTATCAATAATAGGAGTAAAATAATGCAAGGAATAATGGGAAATAAAATGCTCATCAAACACCCCCACACTTATCCTTTTGCACTCCTGGGCAAAACTAAGAATTAGGACTGAGAAGATCAATATGCACCAAAGTGAATCATGCAACAAGATTACTACAACTAATGAATGCAAATCTAAGAGATTACATACTTCACAATGAATTCTAGGAAATGCAAAGAAATGGGCAAAATCGAGCACACGAAGAGAATAAGGACCAAAGAATCAAGGCATCCATGAACATCATCCAATTATTTCAAATATGCAAAGAAACCAATGACATCAAGAGGATAGTCACAAAGATGATAGAAACTCACAAGGATCACTCAAAAGTGTTTACACTCAAGTGTTTAAGGTTAATCAGTGTATACACTCAAGGCACATCATGAAAAACAAACACAACCATAAGCTTGACAAGCCTCTAACATCAACTATCAACACACATGCACAAAATGATCAAAAGGTCTTTTAAGGGTTGTAATGGGGCCAAGGACAAGGTAGGATAAAATAAGGGAAATGTAGCTAAAACCCAAGGGAATAGAGGAGCAATGGGGAATAAGTAAAAAGTAAGCAAAATCCACCCCAAAATCAACAACCACTAATTCCAATCCTCTTTGTCTCAATCAACCTTTTACTCTATTTTTTTATTTTTTTTCTTTTTTTTTATTCTTTTTTTTTTTTGCATTGGAGAACTTCATGAACGAAAGGGAAGAAGAAACAACAAAAATGGCATAATGAGATAAAACCATAATTACATCATCGACCATAGAGGCAAAACCCAGAACTCACAAGAGATGAAGAACAAAACACCCTCGCTTACTTAATACCCATTCCCAAAACAATTCCAAAGCTCCAACATTCCCTAAGGTTAGGACAATCATGGTTTTTCAGTCATAGGCTTGTAATGAGCTAAAGAACAAAGAAAAGGGATATAAAGGCTCAAAGGGGCTATCAAAGGATAAATTCATTCAAGGTAGGCTCATATGGATAGTGGCTTATTCAAGAAAAACAATGCCTAAATCATTTCAAAATGTGCATGGGAATATCAAGTATCAACAAGAGTCAAGTCAAGTTCTAGAGTGCAAGTAATCAAGAGTGCAATCACAAATGAAAGAAAATTAGGTGGCATATATAGAAATCCACCCACAATTAAGGCTCAAATCCTCACAAAAGGGACAATTCTATCACAGTGTGACCACCTCTTAATTATCAAAAGCAACTTTACGCACAGAAATGCATGAATTCAGACACAAGATACCAAGACTCTACTAAAATGAAGCAAAAACATGCAAGAAAATGCCCAAAACTTAGCAAAACCTAAAAAATCAAAGCAAAAATATGCAACCTAAACTACTCTCCCCCACACTTAAATCACACATTGTCCTCAATGGAACACAAATAGCAGAATCAGACAGATATAGACAAGTGTAATAAAAAGAGTAAGGAAGGAGAAAAGAAAACTCCCTAAGTCATGGTGGTTCAAAAGTGGGGTCGACCAATGAGGCTTCCTCCACAGGCGCATCATCCAAAGTAGGAGAGGTTAGGAAAAGCTTGAGTCGGTGGCCATTGACTTTGAAGCTCTTGTCTGTGGACTCACTCTTGATCTCCAAAGTGCCATAAGGAAACACCTGGGTGACTACAAACGGTCCAATCCACTTAGAGCGGAGCTTTCCACTCATGAGTCCAAGCCTAGAGTTGTAGAGCAACACTTTTTGACCAACCAAGAACTCCTTTCTGGAAATTGAGCTATCATGGAGCTTCTTGGTCTTCTCTTTGTAGAACTTGGAGTTCTCATAGGCCTCCAAACGGATCTCATCTAGCTCACTCAACTGCAGCTTCCTCTCCTCACCCGCTTGATCAAGAGCTAAGTTACATTGCTTCACATCCCAATATGCACGGTGCTCTATTTCCACAAGCAGGTGGCATGCCTTACCAAAGACAACCCGATAAGGTGACATCCTTATGGGTTCCTTATAAGCAGTCCGATGGGCCCATAGAGCATCCTCCAATCGTGTGCTCCAATCCTTTCTATTAGGCTTCACCATCTTCTCCAAAATCCGTTTGATCTCTCTGTTTAAAATCTCAGCTTGCCCATTGGTTTGGGGGTGATATGGTGTAGAAACTTTGTGCACAACCCCATACTTCTTGAGGAAAGCTTGCATGGATCTATTGCAGAAGTGTGTGCCTTGATCACTGACTATGGCTCTAGGTATGCCAAACCTGCAAAGGATATTAGACCTGACAAAATCTACAACAACCTGAGCATCATTAGTCCTGGTGGCCTTAGCTTCCACCCATTTGGATACATAATCCACAGCAAGTAAGATATAATAAAAACCGAAAGAAACAGGAAAGGGGCCCATGAAATCTATACCCCAGACATCAAACACCTCACAGAACAACATAGGTTGTTGCGGCATCTGTTGCCTCCAAGATAGGGCGCCTCCTGCTCTTTAACATTGCTCACATGAGCTGCAGATGTTGCTTGCATCCTTGAAGATGGTAGGCTAATAAAATCCAGAATCCAGCACCTTTCGTGCTGTCCTTTGAGTGCCAAGGTGGCCTCCAGCTGGTGAAGCATGGCAAAACTGGAGAACCGATTGGATCTCATGATCTGGAATGCACCTGCGAATGACCTGATCACTGCAAAAATGCCACAAATAGGGGTCTTCCCATACATAATACTTGGCATCGCTCTTCAATTTGTCTCTTTGAGCTTTGGATGCCAAGGGTGGAAAAACAAATGCAACTAGATAATTTGCAATATCAGCAAACCAAGGAGTAAGGGGAGGGGGATGTGAAACATGCAAAGCTAAAAGATGCTCATCCGGGAAGTCATCCCGGATAGGAAATGCATCCTCCTCTCTCTCTATTCTGCTCAAGTGGTTTGCGACAAGGTTATGCGCACCACTCCGATCCTGAATCTCAAGATCAAACTCCTGGAGGAGCAACATCCACCTAATCAACCTAGGTTTGGAATCTGTCTTTTTCAAGAGATACTTCAGAGCAGCATGATCAGTATACAATACAACCTTAGAACCTAACAGATATGATCTAAACTTATCAAGTGCAAAGACAATGGCTAACAGCTCTTTTTCAGTTGTGGTGTAATTAACTTGTGCTGAATCTAAAGTCCTAGATGCATAATAAATCACATGAGACAGCTTACCAACCCTTTGGGAGAGAACTGCTCCCAAAGCATAATCCGAGGCATCGGTCATGAGCTCAAATGGGAGGGTCCAGTCAGGTGGTTGGATGATGGGAGTGGTGGTGAGTGCTCTCTTTAGCTCATCAAATGCCTTCTTGCATTGGTCTCCAAACTCAAATGCGGTATCCTTTTGAAGCAAGTTGGATAGTGGAAGGACTATCTTGCTAAAGTTCTGAATAAACCTGCGATAGAAACCTGCATGGCCAAGAAAAGAACGCACCTCTCGCACGCAAGAGGGGTAAGGCAAATGTGATATTACATGCAGCTTAGCAGGGTCAACCTCTATGCCCTTATGCGAAATAATGTGCCCTAAAACTATGCCTTGTTCTACCATAAAATGACATTTTTCAAAATTCAAGACAAGGTTAGTCTCAATACACCTATTAAGCACCTTAGACAAACTATCAAGACATGCATCAAAAGAGGAACCATATACACTAAAATCATCCATGAAGACCTCTATGCAGTGCTCAAGTTAGTCATTAAAAATACTCATCATATATCTTTGAAAAGTGCCAGGAGCATTGCATAGGCCAAAAGGCATCTTCCTATAAGCAAATGTACCAAAAGGACAGGTAAATGTGGTCTTATGTTGGTCCTCTGGTGCAATACAGATTTGAAAATAACCAGAGAAACCATCTAAGAAGCAATAGTGAGATTTACCTGCCAGACGCTCCAACATCTGATCAATGAAGGGAAGAGGAAAGTGATCCTTGCGGGTCGCCTGGTTGAGCTTCCTATAGTCAATGCAGACTCTCCAACTGTTCTGCACTCTAGTGGGAATCAGCTCATCCTTCTCATTTTTGACAACTGTCACCCCAGACTTCTTGGGAACTACTTGAACCGGGCTTACCCAAGTGCTGTCTGAAATGGGGTAGATAATACCAGCTTGCAGCAGCTTGGTGACCTCTTTCTTCACCACATCAAGAATCTGGGGGTTCAACCGTCTCTGGGGTTGTCTCACTGGTTTAGCCCCATCCTCCAATAAAGTCCGATGCATGCACATGGAGGGGCTAATACCAGGTATGTCTGCCAAAGTCCATCCTATTGCCCTTTTGTTTGCTCTAATCACATCCAGCAGCTGCTTCTCTTGATCAACAGAAAGGGAGGTAGAAATGATCACTGGAAGTTTCTGCTCATCCTCCAAGTAAGCATATTTGAGATGAGGAGGAAGGGGCTTCAGGTCCAATAAAGGTGCCTGCATCACAGATGGAACTAAAGGAGCAGCAGAATTGGATTCTGCCGCCTGCACCTGAACAAATGGATCACACTCATGCATAACAGAAATGGGGTTAGGGTTAGCATGATCTGAATCTATATCATATGAATCAACAGATGCAGTAGCAGAATTTAAAAATTGGTCAATTTCAATGCATGCAGTGCACATTTCGGAATCAGAACATGCAGAACAAGTAAATGAGCTAGTGAAAGATGGCAAATCATAATCATGCAAAAAGTCTAGAACATGCTCATCAATCAGATCATCAAGCAAGTCAACATGAAAGACAGAGTGGTCATCATAAAAATGTTTCATAGTATCAAAAATATTGAATCGAACCACTCTGTCATCAAATTCCATTGAAAGTGTACCTGCATGCACATCAATCTTGGTTCAGGCTGTTTTTAAAAATGGTCTCCCTAATATGATAGGGACAGCACTACGAGAGGTGTCCTCTTCCATATCAAGAATATAAAAATCAGCAGGAAAGATAAGTTCACCAACCCGAACCAAGACATCCTCTATCAGACCTGCGGGGTAGGCAGTAGATCTATTTGCCAAATGGATAACCACACTCGTAGGTTGAAGAGGTCCAAGTGAAAGAGACTTGAAAACAGACATAGGCATAACATTAATAGATGCTCCTAAATCTAGCAAAGCATTCTCAAATTTAGTATTACCTATGATACAAGGTACAGAGAAAGTTACAGGATCCTTACACTTTTCAGGAATATGAGGGACGGGTTTACCTATAAGAGCAGAGACATTTCTTCCCATGTTGATTCTCTCATTGCCCTTGAGCTTCCGTTTGTGTGTGCATAGATCCTTCAAGAACTTTGCATACCTTGGAATCTGCTTGATTGCATCAAGAAGGGGTATGTTGACTTCCACCTTCCTGAATGTGTCAAGTATCTCTTTGTCAATCTCTTCCATTTTCTTGCTTTGAGTCACCCCCCTTGGTGGGAAAGGAAGAGGAATGGGGGGTGGTTGTTGGGCAGCAGCAGGTGTTGTGCTTGTGGAAGGCTGAGCTGGATAGGATTTTTTACTTGTGTGCTCACTCTCCTCGACCATTTGGCTCTTCTTGTTGGGTGAAACTAGATCATCTTTGTTGAGGTCAGATTCTGGTGTGGGTGTGACAATCTGCTTCCCTGACCTTAGACTAATGGCACTCATATTCTGGTTTGGGTTGATCACTGTTTGGGATGGCAACTTGTTAGAATTCTGAGATTGCATAGTGTTGATGGTTGTTGCCATTTGTCCCATCTGATTGGTCAAAGATTGAATGGAGGCCTCTTGTCTTTGAATGGATGCTCTAGTTTCCTGTTGGAATTGGAGATTTTGCATGGTCATCTGTTTCATCAGATCTTCCAATGAAGGCTGCTGCTCAGTACTAGGAGCTGGTGGTGCAGAATTAGCCTGTTGTTGCTGCTGTTGTTGTCTCTGTTGCTGAACTGGAGGAGGTACATAAGGTGGTCTGGAATTGTTCTGAAATTGAACCTGTGAAGGTTGCTGCTGATCAGACCATCTCAGGTTGGGATGGTTCCTCCAACCTGGGTTGTATCTATTGGTAGAGAGATCAAAGTTCTGTGGCTGCTGGTTTCTACTGTTGAAGATGTTGGCGGCATATGCCTCAGGTTGGTCAACACCAGTCGTTGGTTGCTGCTGCAAAGAAGGGCATGCATCTGTGGGGTGCTCAGCGGATGTGCATATGCCACATAATCTAGCAGGCAGAGACAACTTCTTCTGGTTGATGGCCAATTGAGTGACAAAAGTTGTAAGTGAATCTATCTTCTGTTCAAGCTTCTCAACCTTACCAGAACTTGTGCCAACATCATTCACTCCTCTCACTACGATTGCATCGTTGTTGCCCCTTGCATGGAATTGTTGACAATTGGAAGCCATCTTCTCAATCTTGGCTCTGGCTTCTAAAGGTGTCATGTCTCCTAGGGCACCACCACTTGCAACATCAAGCATGTTTCTCTCCATGAGGTTGAGACCTTCATAGAAATATTGAATAAGCAGCTGCTCTGAGATCTGATGGTGGGGGCAGCTCGCACACAGTCTCTTGAATCTCTCCTAATACTCGTAGAGACTTTCTCCACTTTGTTGCCTGATGCCTGATATATCCTTTCGGATTGTTGTTGTTCTGCATGCAGAGAAGAATTTCTCCAAAAATGCCCTCTTCAGGTCATCCCAGCCTGTGATAGAACCAGGGGCCAGATCGTACAACCAATCCTTGGCTAGCCCCTCTAGGGAGTGTGGGAATGCCTTAAGACAAACATGATCCTCTTGCACATCATGTGGTTTCATAGTAGCACACACAATGTGGAACTGCTTGAGATGTTTATGAGGATCCTCACCTGCAAGACCATTAAACTTGGGCAACAAATGAATTAGTCCAGACCTTAGCTCATACGGGTCATCGGGATACTGGATGCACAAATCTTCAATAGTGAAATCAGGTGCAGCCAGCTCCCTCAATGTCCTCTCACGTGGTGGAGGTTGAGCCATATTTTCAGAATAAACAGAATAAGAATCAGAATTTATAGGAATAGAAGAAAAAGAAGCAGACTCACTATTTAAAGACTCAATAGACTCACTACCTATGGACTGGTTCCTATTTTGTCTAACTAATCTGTGATAAGTCCTATCAATTTCAGGTTTGTAAGGATGCAAGTAGCTTGGGTTGCCCCTAGTCATGTACTGAACAGAACACCATTAAGCATAGCAAACTGTCACAAATATGCATGACCAAAATAGGCAACAAAATTTTTTTATTTTTTAAAATTTTTTTTCTTTATTTTTTCAGCACCCTAAAATCATGAAAACATATCACAGAAAGTTTGAGGACAAAATTCAAAAGGGAACCAAGTCAAACAATTAAATCAGGGACCAAAAACTAAGAAAATAAAACTTGTAAAATAAAAAAGAAATAGTAAAACGCCTTTTTCAGGGTCCAGACGAAGGAGCTTTACGACAAAGTCGTAAAAGTCAGATTATTCAGAAAATTCCCTTCGATTTGATATAAAATTCGTCAAATTCCGAGTTACGGGTCAAAAGTTGCGACGATTTGAAGAAAGTGCTGCTAAAACTTGGAAAATTTTTCTGGAACTCACAACCAGTGATGACCTGCGTGATCGTGGTGCCTCAACCTTTTTATATGATAAAAGTAGTGTGGATATAAATTTTCGTGCAAAAATTCCACCCACAACTATGTGAACTAGCAACCACAGAATCAATCAAATACACTAATTGCAACAAAATAGCAAAACAGCAAACAGTGCAACTTCAACCAGTTATCAGAATTGACTACTAGACCCTAAATCAGACACGACACACTATAATAACTATACTAACTACGACACTAACTAACTACTAATGACCTTTGGCAAGAACCGATATTCCCCGGCAACGACGCCAAATTTGATCGAGGCCGTACCCGATACAAATAAAAAAACAGTTTAAATATAGTACTAGGAAGTGACTCCTAGGTCATCTCCCAAGGAATATCTTATCAAGCAAAAGGTCAAACAGATAGTATGCACAGAAAACAGGGGGGTTTTGTATTGAATGTTGAAATCTAAAATCAAAACAGAATTAAAATAAAAACGAAGTAACAGATAAGGAAAAGCGGATAAACCCCTTTGGCTCGAGTTCACAACTCTATCATCGGTCACAAAAGATCAATTTCTTTCCTCTTCATTGTCCAACTCGTGAGAACTAAATACTAAGCGAAAATTCAATTCTCACCCCAAAACCCAAACCTCTAATTAAGCATTAAAAGCCAAAGCATGGAGTTTTTACGAGTTTGCATAAATTAAGCATTCATACACATGGATTATCTCTATAGAATGGAACTAAGCGAACCATAACATATCAATAAGCATGAAAACCGTGAATAAAAACGAAATAGAATTAAGAATAAAACCTCAAGAGTATGTGATACATTACCAAAGGGATTTAACCTAAGAGTTTAGCCTTCCATGAAGAAAAATACCAAAAACGTGTAGAAAAGGAAGAGAGAGAAACCCTAGCAGCCACCACAAACTTGAAGAGAAAAACTAAGCCTTCTCTAAGAGAGATAATGTAAAAACGTGATTATGGAAGGTGTCTGCTAGGGTTTACACGAAATTGGCTAATTAAATCACAAAACGGGCCTAAATCATGGGCCCAAATCCTAAGGAAAGCTAATCTCTAAATTAAATCTAAAAATATCCTATAGATAAAATCTAAATCTTAAAAGATATAAACTAAATCTCAAATAATCCTAAAGATAGATTACAATCTTCACTTCATCATATATCTTCTCTTCCAAAATTAAATCTTCACTCCCAAAAAGCCCTTGTGCCAAATATGACCTGAAAATAAAAATAGAATTAATTAGGCTAAATAATCCCAAATTAAACAATATTCAGAATATTAGTCCAATAAACTCTAAATCACTAAATCAAGCTAAACAATGTCAAATGGGCAACAAGTATCAATAATAGGAGTAAAATAATGCAAGGAATAATGGGAAATAAAATGCTCATCAACTGCTTCTGCAGATCCTAGACCCAGTGGTGGGGTCTCTGCACAGTCGGGCGAGGTCGAGGAGGACCCTGTGGAGGATGAGGACGAGGAGGAGGTGCCTGTCGAGCCTACTGTTTCTGCTAGAGGTGGACCTGCTGGTTCCTAGGAGCCTGCATAGTATAGATGTTTTGGATCCTAGGTCTAGGGATAGAGCTGCAGAGGATCAGAGGAGCTGCTGAGGACATGGATGACCTGCTCTGGGACTTCTATTTTGATATTGTGATATATTTTTTAGAGGTCTTAGAGGGAGGTTTATTTTGAGCAGCTGATTATGTATATGTTTTATCAACACTTGCTATCTCGACTTTGGTTACTTGCTATGATGTTACTGTGGGGGTTTTTATTATGATATATGTATATATATGATGCTTTCTTTACCTCAGCAGTGCCCCACAAGTATTATTTTTACTTCCGCATACTCTGATTTTGGTTCAAAAAGGATTCGGCAATAAGTTTATATTCTATAAGTTCGATTAAACTCAAGAGACAAATAATATGTTTTTAAATAACGTTATGAGTATGTTTCATTGTATTAAAAAGACATTGTCTAGAGAGCCTTTTTGTAATTAAGATATTATTAAGCCGAATTCAAATTATTCGTCAAGATAAAAGGTGTTTATAATTGAGCAAGTATCAATTAAAAAGGAAAAATTTTCCTAGACCCAATTTTTGATAGCAAATATTCTATATTTGGAAATATTTATTATTTTCAAGATATAAAACAAGGGTGTCACACTACACAGCTCCTCACTAAAAAAAATGAGAAGATGCTCCCCCAAACTTAATACCTGTAGGTCATTAGAAACAAGTGCAAAATAACACCTCTCATGGGGGAGACATCAACTCACACCTGTTACAAACACAAGATATATACACAGATGCAATAGAAAGTGAACAGAATAATATCCATGAAATAAAAATAAAAATAAAAATCCTACAAAGCAATACATATTTTTGATGGTAGTACAGGTCCGAATAGGGGAGGAGGAATACATATGATAAATAAAAATAAAGTACAAAATCCCCTCAACTATCATCCTCCTCGGGTGATGAATCCAGCAGACCATGATCCTCCTCAGTGTACAGATGCACATCGTATGGTAGGCCCTGTGCTTCTCTCCAATCTCTCATAACCACATCCCTGGCTTGGTTCCTACGCATCTCCCTGCGCTGGAACTCAGCCGCTCTGCTCTGCCTCCTCGGCATACGCTGCATCAACCCAATCACCTCATCCATGCCGCCCGACTGCCTCGCCGGATGGCTGGAAGGTCCTGACTCGAACTGCTGCTGCTATGGTGGTGGCGGGACAAACTGCTGTTGCTGTGGTGGTGGGGCCTCTCTGGCCATCTCGATAGCTCGAACAATATATGAATCCCAGGTGGCCTTAGTCATCCTAGGGGTCCGTTTAAGGTCCCTCTCATCTGCTCTAAAGTCAACCCCAGCTGCAGTGCACAGCCGGGTGATCACCCAAGTAAAGCCAACATACCCCGTCTCTTTCCTAGCAAAACGATGCATACGATCAGAGATGATCGATGCAGCATCTACTACGATCCCCTGACGAAGGGCATAGATAAGCCTACAAACCCTCGGCTGAACCTCGATATCATGTGAGTGTGGATCCAGGTTGTGAACAATGAACCTGACCCAAAACCTAGCAGCTCCCCTAAGGTACTTCTGGTACACATGCTTGACCGTGCCAGCCACGGACAAGTTCCAATCCCGATCCCTCAGAAAGAAGGCCTCCTTAACCCGGTCCAGCGGGTACTCATCCTTGCTATCGAAGCTATCAGAAGTAAACATGGCGCATGTCGCCTCGGGTGGGTAAAAAGGAAGCCCCATGACACGGGCAATAGTGTCCGCATCATAAGGCACCTCTACTCCTCTGACATAACTGACCCTCCTGTTACTCCCATCTAGTTCCGCTCGCTGGGCTCTCCACCAGGCGTTAGCATAGAATTCCTAGACCAGGAATTTGCTGAACGCCTCATCCGGCTCCCTAACCTAGTCCATCCACCTATTGATCAGCAGAGTCTCTCTAACCTCCTCTATCTCCCTCACTCCAACAACTCTACAGCCCGAGGGACCCTCGCTATCAAATCGCATACTCGTCTCGGGGGTTATCCCTCTCTGAACCATCTTTCCTTCATAAAAATCAAAGACCCTCGAGTGCTCAAAGGTCTTCCCTATATCACTACTACTGCCTACTGCTTGTATCTTCCCCCTTGGCATCCTAAATTACTCAAAAACAACTAGGGACAATTTATTGAACACTTGGTGGGCACCAAAAATAGCACTAAACCCAAACTCCACAACACTAACTCTCAACCCCAAAATTAAACTAAATCAGTAACAGAGAGTATAGAGGAGTGTTTTCTTACCCACAAGTGTGTGAAATTCGTGTCCCTTGCCCTTAGAGAGAGAAAACCCGAATTTGAGGAGAAGAGAGGGAATGAGATAAATCTCCAATGAAAGCACAAAATAGTGAAGAATAAGGGAGAAGGATGATGGAATGTTGATTTATGGAAGAATTTGAGAATTTGTGGAGGATTTGGATTAAATTTGTAAATTGGGGCTTTAGGGTTCTTGAGGGGAGGAGAGAATTAAGAAGAAAATGAAGAATGGAGGAGAAAGGCTCCCCTGGGCGTGGGTTATACCGCCCAGGCGCGCGGTCCCCTGTGCCCAGGTGCGCGCGTCCTGTACAGACCCTTTTTTTATATTAATGAAAATTAAACGAAAATAAATAAAATATAAAAAAAACTAATTACCTAAAATCTAAGGGAAATTACCTAATCATTGGGTTGCCTCCCAACTAGCACTTGTTTAACGTCACGAGCCTGACGGGTCACCTCCTTTCGGAGGCTAGGGGGATGCCAAATTCCCCTTCAGGGATGACAGCTGCTTTTTCAAATTATTTTCAGCATTGGAATGCTGAATGAAGTTAAGCGGAGTAAAGCGATTCGTAGTGATTGGTGGTTTTTCAAAAAAATTTATTGTGCATTGCTCACCATTCACGCGGAGAATCACTTCTCCCCTAGGAACATCTATTACTGTCCTTGTTGTGGCCAAAAATGGCCTACCAAAAATTAGAGGAATGTTTTCATCTTCTTCCACATCTAGGATCATAAAATCCAGGGGCAGTATAAAATCATTCACCTTCACCAATATGTCTTCCACCACTCCATAAGGGCGCAAGATGGATTTATCAGCTAATTGTAAAAGGGCTGAGGTAGGCTTAACCTCTCCTAAATCTAACGATTCACACACAGATAATGGCATAATATTTACACTAGCACCAAGGTCACATAGAGCCTTACCTATGTACTTCTTGCCAATGCCGATAGGGAGGATGAAGCTTCCAGGATCCTTGATCTTTGGTGGAAGGTTGCTTTTGATTATGTTGCTGCACTTTTCTGCAATAGGGAATGTTTCTTCTGAAAGCATTCCCTTCTTCTTGGTAAGCAGATCCTTCATAAATTTCGCATACAGAGGCATCTGTTCAAGAGCCTCTGCAAACAGGATATTGATTTGGATTTTCCGGATCATCTCCAAGATTTTGGAGAAGTGTCTCTTGTCCTCTTCTTTCTTCAGCCTCTGAGGATAAGGAATCCTCGGAGGCAATGGAGCTGGCTTCGGTGTGCTGTGGTTAAGATCCTGATTTGGGTCTAATATATGATGTTTTTGGGCTTAATTTCACTTCCTTTTGCTATGGTTTTGGCTTGTTTCTCTTGTAAATATAGGTAACTTGTATTAGTTTTAGGAATTTTTAGTTTATTAGAATCCTTTGAACGTTTTGATCTGTTTTGGGTATGTTTCAGGTGTTTTGGAGCTGAATTTGGAGAAAATATTATTGGAGCTGAGAAGAGCATAAGAAGACCTTGAAAATGGCACAAGAACGGAGAGAAACGGAGTCGGAAGTTCCTTGGCACGCCCAGGCGCGTGGATGGCGCGCCCAGGTGCGCATGCTTCGGTGATTTATGGGTGTACAGATGGCGCGCGCCCAGGCGTGCTGACCAACACGCCCAGGCACGCAAGGCACGTGAAAACCCAATTGGGCCTAATTCTGAGCAGTTTTGATGGATTTTGATAAGATTAGACTTTTATCTATTTATATTAGGATTAGTATTAGGTTTGGTAGTAAATAACAGTCAGTTAATAGCAATTAGCAGTCATGAGTAGTCATTAGTATTCAATAGATAGTTTTAGAAAGGAGATTTACAAAGTTTTGGGAGCATTCGAAGGAGGAATCCGGAGAAGATTGAAGATTTGAAGCACATATCTGTGGTAATTTAGGAATAAATATCATAGTTATTTGTTTTCTTCTTCTCTTTCATTATGTGCAGCTAAACCTTTTGTGTTAGGAACATGGTGGATTTGTATTTGTAATTTATTTTTATGAATTAATGTTTTTGAGTTTTAAATCAAGTGTTTAATTGGGTTTTTAATGTTATGCATAGAAGTAGCTAATCTATGTTTTCGATTTCTAAATCTGAAATTGAAAAATTAGGATTTAGAATAGGTCATGCAATTAAACAGTATAATGATTTAACTTGTAGGAATACTTTTGGATTATTATATAACTTGATAATTCACTATTCTTAATTAAGGTTATTCAATGGTTTAAATTTCTAAGGAATTAGGATTTAATAAATTGAATAATAAACAGTAATTTCATAAGAGGAATCTAGGAATTACTATTTTCTGAATTATGTTCTTGATTTGAATGAGAAATGTAACAGCCCGATTTTCACCACCCGAAAATAATCATCATTTATTTAAAAAGTTGCTAAAGATGAGGCCATATTTTTTTTTTAAGACGTTGGTGCATGCTCACGTCCTTTCTTGAAAACCGGGTTGTTACGTAAAACCTTTCCGCACCTAACTTACAAATCTTTTCAAAAACAATTTCATATTCTTTCTAAAACAGTATTCGGCCAGTTCACAAAATAAAAGTAGGGCATAATTACAGCAGTGGTACTTTGCTGAGATAATCCTTGACTCCATACTCAAAACAACTTAAGCTAATTACCCTACCTATGACTCTTCCTATGGAACACAATCGGGTGAAGCTCCCGTTCTTCCTTGCGTTCTTGCTTAACTCCAGAAGATGAAGCCATCCCTGTTGCTGCTGGTCCACCATTCTTTGGCACCCATTGCCTCCTAGCTGGAGTAGAAGAAGTCCTCTGAGCTTTGCATCGCACCTTCTCCTCGTAGTCTCTATATCCTCGAACAGAAACTTGTCCCAAGAGAGGTCCTAGGTTAGCTCCGCTAAGTCGATACTCTGGATCCGGAATCACGATCTGAGTGTCGCCAATCCATACCCAACCAGATGGGGTACGCTTCCAGCCACATCCATGCCTAGTCCAGGTTGCAATCTCCATGCGATAGTCCATCTGCACGTTGGAGTACCAGAAGTACCGATATACCAACGGGCAGGAGAGAGTCAACGATCCGAACGACGAATCGTCGACGGTGTGGATTTACCGCAGGCGGGATATCAAGACAGCACACACAACACAAACAGGGCACACACAACACAACACTCAAGCATAACATCATTATCACGTTTTATTATTATTGTTAATATTCTTATCTCATCAAACTTATTATCATTTTCAGCATGTAACTCTTGATTCCTCAATTCCTTTTTCATTCTCAAATTCCAATCCTTTTCTTCTTTCCTTTCCTTTCCCAAGGGTCTCATATTTTCCTTCCACACTTTCCATCTCATCATCAGAAATCCATAAACTTTTCTTTTCTTAATCATAACTCTTTCTTATCAAGTCTTTTTGAATTATAACCATCGATGATCGGGGGATTAAAGAGTCATCGAGGTACGCGTCCGTTCGCAGTTAGCACTCACGTCTCAAGTCTACATCTCCTCGGCCATCCATCCACCTAGTCGGAAGCAAACAGGAGTACAGAACCTTTACCGTGCGGACACGACAGCTGTCTCACAACAATTGGTCCCAGACCAGGAGGTCTCAGCCTCAAATCATATCATATCAATTCAATTCATAAACAAGGCACACTGTCTCACTCACAGTGGCAAACACAATGCCCCACTCTGAAGAAACCGCAATTGGTGGTTGAAACAACTAAGGAACACTAGGAACACACCTAGAAGGGGGGTTGAATAGGTGTACAAGATACCTTGAAAGATTTTCGAACAAAACAAATCGAAACAATCAAAACAAAATATTTTTGCAAAAACTCTCAGGTTTACTCGAGTACTCTGAAATTTACTCGAGTAGTACTCGATTAAATCTTCTCTTACTCGAGTAGATCTGACAGAAACTGAAAAATCACTTTTTCAATCGAATACGAAAATCAATCAATTAACAGGTAAGATCAGAGATTCAGCGAAAACAATTAACACCTATATTCTTATTGATTATCCTAGTTATGAAAATGATTTTCCCTTTATCAATTTGAACAATAAAGATTCAATTCAATCAATTATGAAAAATCAATCTTTCTCTAGGTTTTCAATCAAGAACACAATTAAAGACTTGAATGTAAAGAGTAAGGGTTTAGAGATACGACACAGTGATTTATCCTGGTTCACTTTCATCCACTTGAAAGCTACATCCAGTCCCCTCTTCACCCAATAGAGATTCTTCACTATGAGGAATTAGAGTTCTCAAATTACAAGTAAATGCCTCACAAGACTCCCTTCTTGCTAGCCTACAAGAGATACTCCACACCCTTGCCTTGTAATCCTATTGATCTTCTCTCTAATCTAACCTCTACCCCTTGTTGATAATCGACACAACAAGTCTTCAATTGCTTGATGATAATCCACACACCAAGGCTTCACTTTGCTTGATTCACAACCAAGACTTCTTCTTCTCCAATGAGATTTGCTTGATGATAATCGACACACCAAGGCTTCTTTGTTTGTTGTAGTTGGCTTGCCTTCTTGCAAAGATTACAACACAATTAATACACATGACACTCCTATGAATCTCAATCAATAGCTATGACAATTCACAATAAGAGATTCAAAGGTTCTTGATCAAAGAATATGAAATAGAAAGCTTTTGATCTTTGAAATTGAGAGAGAATAGAGTGGCTTGATTCTTGTAAAATTGATTATGTAAAATTGTAAATGATGTATGTTAATCACAAAGATTAGGAATAGGTTTATATAGAATGCCCAAAAGTTGTAGCACTTGAAAACTGATTTTGAGAAGTGAAAATCGTATTTTAAAAAACCAGTTCAGCAGTACTTAATCGATTAAATTTCAGTTTAATCGAGTATTAATCGATTAAAAATGTGCTTAATCGATTAAATCCACACTGCACATGTTAGAAACTTGTTTTCTCAAAAACCAACCTTTCCTTTAAAACCTTTAAGCCACCTATTGATTCTAGGTTAAGTGAAAACTCAAATTATGATTTAATCATGACTTATGATAGAGATTCACTACCCTCTATTAACTCTACCCAAATAAAAGACCTAAGAAGCTTGAGAGGCAAAAGATAAAATAATTACAATTACACTCAAACTAAGTCTTCATGAGCTTGCTTTCTCTCTTCTTCATTTGATGTTTGTTGTTGCTTGTTGAACTTGAAACTTGATCAACACATGATAGCTTGTTCAAAACACTTTGTCATTATCAAAGCATTCATCATGGACCTAACAATCTCCCCCTTTTTGAAAATGACAAACCATGTTTTGAATTTGATTGAAGTTGTTGATGCTTTAACAATTTGATCACTTGGTGAGACTCTTGCTCCCCCTTAATCAATGCATTTAACTTTTGAATACCACTAGGTAGAAGCTTGATTCTCCCCCTATCTTCAACAACTTAGCTCAACCTACATAAAAACAACAAAACAACCTTTCTCCAAACAAACATTATATTTCTCCCATTTTTCAAAACATACCATTTCTCTCATTTTTCAAAACATCATATTTCTCCCCCTTTGGCATTATCAAAAAGAAATATATACCAATTGAAATATAACATTTTAAGCCAAAATAAGAAGAGATCAACATTCATTTCTTTTCAACATTGATATCAATTAAGATATGAATCAAAAAAATCAATGATACCAATTGAAAAGCTAATTGTCACTTATTGTGATACCAATTTAGAAACTAATTGAAAAACTAAATGTCAATTAGTGACAATATATCACAAAAACCACAAAAGCATGATGATCATCTAATCATTACTCAATGATATCAATTGAACTCTAGAAAAGTAATACTATTTGAGAACAATTCAATTATACCAATTGAGAAGATACTATAATAATCAATATCTAACAATATCACTTGTACCAAATTTGTAGGACTTCTTTTGAGATACAAAAGTAATACCAATTGAAGATGCAAATGTATGAATAACATTTGTAAGCCCTTTGCTCTTCAATCATACCTACAAAACAATCATGCTTTGCTTTTTGGTATCCAAATGGTTTTGGATCCATTTTTGTTAGTGTAGGGACTCTCACCCTTTTTCATCCAAACAAAATCTCCTTTAGGTATACCATGCACTTTAATATAACACACATTTTAAGTATGTCCATGAGTACCACAATAGAAACATGTTGGTGCATTTGAAAAATCAACTTTAGAAAAGTCAACAACATTTCTATGAGAATTACTCTTAGCATTAGTATAACCCAAACCAAACTTGTTTGAATTTTCTCTTTGAAAATTTAACAATGTGCGCAATCTAATATCACCACTTGAGAAACTTGCAAGCTTATTTTTAAAAATAGCATTTTCATCTTTAAGCAACTTGCAATTCTCACAATCAACCACAATATTCACTCTACTAGCACAATCACAAGAAGAACTAGCATATATAAGATCAAGAGTTTCATTTTCAAGATTAAGCTCATCAACTTGTTTTTGAAGTTCTAAAATCTCTTTTTGATGTTTCAAAATGAGCTTCTTTCTTTCAATGTTTTTCAAAGCTAGTTTTTCAAGTTGTTCATGCATTTCTTCATAAGCATTATATAACAATTCATATTTAGAAGAAATTTCGGATTTTGTATGACTTACATTGCTTTCCTCGCTTTGATAACTTGATTCATCATTTGAACTTTGTTCTTCATCTACTAGAGTTATCAAGTTGAGACAAGCGGCTTCTTCATTATCCGATGAACTACTCGATGTGTTTTTCTTGTTATCTTCATCACTATCCCAAACTATGTATGCTCTTTTAGATTTAGAATTTTTCTTGTCTTTCTCCTTCTTCTTGAGATACCTAGAGCATGAGTACTTGAGATGTCCGGGTTTTCCGCATTCATGGCAAACTACACCTTCTTTTGATGTCTTGGTCTTGTAGTGTGGGGAATCCTTCTCTTTACCTTTGTCTTTGTTCAACCTTCCTTTTCTCCTTAGAAATTTGTCAAACTTCCTTAGTAAAAGTTTCATGTCTTTTTCATCAACATCCGAATCGGAATCTTCACTATCATCATCATCGGAACTCTCTTTCTTATTGTATGATCTATTGACTTTAAGAGAAAGTCCCTTTCTTCCTTTGTTCTTATCCGACTCTTCATTGATACTTAATCGTCCAAGCTCCATTTCATGTTCTTGAAGCTTTCCGAAAAGTGTTGCTAGATCCATAGCATCCAAGTTTTTAGATTCAACAATAGCCGTTACTTTTGGTTGCCAATTCCTGTCTAAACATCTCAACACTTTGTTAGAAAGTTCACCTTGTAAGAAAGTCTTACCAAGAGCAAGTAAATGATTAATAATATGAGTAAAACGCTTTTGCATATCATTTATAGATTCATTTGGAAGTATTTTAAACAATTCATAATCACGCATTAAAGCATTCAATCTAGCTCTCCTAACCTCACTAGTTCCTTCATGAGTCACTTGTAAAGTGTCCCACATTTCCTTAGCACTAGAACATTGAGAAACTCTAAAGAACTCATCATAGGATAAAGCGGATGTGATGATATTCTTTGCTTTATAATCATATTGAACTTTCTTTCTATCATCATCCTTCCACTTATCCTCGGGGATTAAATGTTCTACACCTTCAACTAAACTAGAGGGGATATGAGGACCTTTTTCAACTACTTTCCAAATTTCACTATCTATGGCTTGGATAAAGATTTTCATTCTAACTTTCCAATATGCATAGCCTTCTCCGGCAAACAATGGAGGACGATTTATTGAATAACCTTCACCACCAAAGGGATTCATGGAACCCATTGCGATTTTCTTAAAGGATCTTTACGAAAAAGCTCTTATGCTCGTGTCTTTCGACCGAGCTCTGATACCAATTGAAGAAACCGCAATTGGTGGTTGAAACAACTAAGGAACACTAGGAACACACCTAGAAGGGGGGGTTGAATAGGTGTACAAGATACCTTGAAAGATTTTCGAACAAAACAAATCGAAACAATCAAAACAAAAGATTTTTGCAAAAACTCTCAGGTTTACTCGAGTACTCTGAAATTTACTCGAGTAGTACTCGATTAAATCTTCTCTTACTCGAGTAGATCTGACAGAAACTGAAAAATCACTTTTTCAATCGAATACGAAAATCAATCAATTAACACGTAAGATCAGAGATTCAGCGAAAACAATTAACACCTATATTCTTATTGATTATCCTAGTTATGAAAATGATTTTCCCTTTGTCAATTTGAACAATAAAGATTCAATTCAATCAATTATGAAAAATCAATCTTTCTCTAGGTTTTCAATCAAGAACACAATTAAAGACTTGAATGTAAAGAGTAAGGGTTTAGAGATACGACACAGTGATTTATCCTGGTTCACTTTCATCCACTTGAAAGCTACATCCAGTCCCCTCTTCACCCAAGAGAGATTCTTCACTATGAGGAATTAGAGTTCTCAAATTACAAGTAAATGCCTCACAAGACTCCCTTCTTGCTAGCCTACAAGAGATACTCCACACCCTTGCCTTGTAATCCTATTGATCTTCTCTCTAATCTAGCCTCTACCCCTTGTTGATAATCGACACAACAAGTCTTCAATTGCTTGATGATAATCCACACACCAAGGCTTCACTTTGCTTGATTCACAACCAAGACTTCTTCTTCTCCAATGAGATTTGCTTGATGATAATCGACACACCAAGGCTTCTTTGTTTGTTGTAGTTGGCTTGCCTTCTTGCAAAGATTACAACACAATTAATACACATGACACTCCTATGAATCTCAATCAATAGCTATGACAATTCACAATAAGAGATTCAAAGGTTCTTGATCAAAGAATATGAAATAGAAAGCTTTTGATCTTTGAAATTGAGAGAGAATAGAGTGGCTTGATTCTTGTAAAATTGATTATGTAAAATTGTAAATGATGTATGTTAATCACAAAGATTAGGAATAGGTTTATATAGAATACCCAAAAGTTGTAGCACTTGAAAACTGATTTTGAGAAGTGAAAATCGTATTTTAAAAAACCAGTTCAGCAGTACTTAATCGATTAAATTTCAGTTTAATCGAGTATTAATCGATTAAAAATGTGCTTAATCGATTAAATCCACACTGCACATGTTAGAAACTTGTTTTCTCAAAAACCAACCTTTCCTTTAAAACCTTTAAGCCACCTATTGATTCTAGGTTAAGTGAAAACTCAAATTATGATTTAATCATGACTTATGATAGAGATTCACTACCCTCTATTAACTCTACCCAAATAAAAGACCTAAGAAGCTTGAGAGGCAAAAGATAAAATAATTACAATTACACTCAAACTAAGTCTTCATGAGCTTGCTTTCTCTCTTCTTCATTTGATGTTTGTTGTTGCTTGTTGAACTTGAAACTTGATCAACACATGATAGCTTGTTCAAAACACTTTGTCATTATCAAAACATTCATCATGGACCTAACAATCTCCCCCTTTTTGAAAATGACAAACCATGTTTTGAATTTGATTGAAGTTGTTGATGCTTTAACAATTTGATCACTTGGTGAGACTCTTGCTCCCCCTTAATCAATGCATTTAACTTTTGAATACCACTAGGTAGAAGCTTGATTCTCCCCCTATCTTCAACAACTTAGCTCAACCTACATAAAAACAACAAAACAACCTTTCTCCAAACAAACATTATATTTCTCCCATTTTTCAAAACATACCATTTCTCTCATTTTTCAAAACATCATATTTCTCCCCCTTTGGCATTATCAAAAAGAAATATATACCAATTGAAATATAACATTTTAAGCCAAAATAAGAAGAGATCAACATTCATTTCTTTTCAACATTGATATCAATTAAGATATGAATCAAAAAAATCAATGATACCAATTGAAAAGCTAATTGTCACTTATTGTGATACCAATTTAGAAACTAATTGAAAAACTAAATGTCAATTAGTGACAATATATCACAAAAACCACAAAAGCATGATGATCATCTAATCATTACTCAATGATATCAATTGAACTCTAGAAAAGTAATACTATTTGAGAACAATTCAATTATACCAATTGAGAAGATACTATAATAATCAATATCTAACAATATCACTTGTACCAAATTTGTAGGACTTCTTTTGAGATACAAAAGTAATACCAATTGAAGATGCAAATGTATGAATAACATTTGTAAGCCCTTTGCTCTTCAATCATACCTACAAAACAATCATGCTTTGCTTTTTGGTATCCAAATGGTTTTGGATCCATTTTTGTTAGTGTAGGGACTCTCACCCTTTTTCATCCAAACAAAATCTCCTTTAGGTATACCATGCACTTTAATATAACACACATTTTAAGTATGTCCATGAGTACCACAATAGAAACATGTTGGTGCATTTGAAAAATCAACTTTAGAAAAGTCAACAACATTTCTATGAGAATTACTCTTAGCATTAGTATAACCCAAACCAAACTTGTTTGAATTTTCTCTTTGAAAATTTAACAATGTGCGCAATCTAATATCACCACTTGAGAAACTTGCAAGCTTATTTTTCAAAATAGCATTTTCATCTTTAAGCAACTTGCAATTCTCACAATCAACCACAATATTCACTCTACTAGCACAATCACAAGAAGAACTAGCATATATAAGATCAAGAGTTTCATTTTCAAGATTAAGCTCATCAACTTGTTTTTGAAGTTCTAAAATCTCTTTTTGATGTTTCAAAATGAGCTTCTTTCTTTCAATGTTTTTCAAAGCTAGTTTTTCAAGTTGTTCATGCATTTCTTCATAAGCATTATATAACAATTCATATTTAGAAGAAATTTCGGATTTTGTATGACTTACATTGCTTTCCTCGCTTTGATAACTTGATTCATCATTTGAACTTTGTTCTTCATCTACTAGAGTTATCAAGTTGAGACAAGCGGCTTCTTCATTATCCGATGAACTACTCGATGTGCTTTTCTTGTTATCTTCATCACTATCCCAAACTATGTATGCTCTTTTAGATTTAGAATTTTTCTTGTCTTTCTCCTTCTTCTTGAGATACCTAGAGCATGAGTACTTGAGATGTCCGGGTTTTCCGCATTCATGGCAAACTACACCTTCTTTTG
Organism: Crotalaria pallida; assembly: GCA_037953625.1. Taxonomy (NCBI): domain Eukaryota; kingdom Viridiplantae; phylum Streptophyta; class Magnoliopsida; order Fabales; family Fabaceae; genus Crotalaria; species Crotalaria pallida. The sequence continues at coordinate 80,225,737 of CM075653.1, forward strand.
ATGTCTTGGTCTTGTAGTGTGGGGAATCCTTCTCTTTACCTTTGTCTTTGTTCAACCTTCCTTTTCTCCTTAGAAATTTGTCAAACTTCCTTAGTAAAAGTTTCATGTCTTTTTCATCAACATCCGAATCGGAATCTTCACTATCATCATCATCGGAACTCTCTTTCTTATTGTATGATCTATTGACTTTAAGAGAAAGTCCCTTTCTTCCTTTGTTCTTATCCGACTCTTCATTGATACTTAATCGTCCAAGCTCCATTTCATGTTCTTGAAGCTTTCCGAAAAGTGTTGCTAGATCCATAGCATCCAAGTTTTTAGATTCAACAATAGCCGTTACTTTTGGTTGCCAATTCCTGTCTAAACATCTCAACACTTTGTTAGAATGTTCACCTTGTAAGAAAGTCTTACCAAGAGCAAGTAAATGATTAATAATATGAGTAAAACGCTTTTGCATATCATTTATAGATTCATTTGGAAGTATTTTAAACAATTCATAATCACGCATTAAAGCATTCAATCTAGCTCTCCTAACCTCACTAGTTCCTTCATGAGTCACTTGTAAAGTGTCCCACATTTCCTTAGCACTAGAACATTGAGAAACTCTAAAGAACTCATCATAGGATAAAGCGGATGTGATGATATTCTTTGCTTTATAATCATATTGAACTTTCTTTCTATCATCATCCTTCCACTTATCCTCGGGGATTAAATGTTCTACACCTTCAACTAAACTAGAGGGGATATGAGGACCTTTTTCAACTACTTTCCAAATTTCACTATCTATGGCTTGGATAAAGATTTTCATTCTAACTTTCCAATATGCATAGCCTTCTCCGGCAAACAATGGAGGACGATTTATTGAATAACCTTCACCACCAAAGGGATTCATGGAACCCATTGCGATTTTCTTAAAGGATCTTTACGAAAAAGCTCTTATGCTCGTGTCTTTCGACCGAGCTCTGATACCAATTGAAGAAACCGCAATTGGTGGTTGAAACAACTAAGGAACACTAGGAACACACCTAGAAGGGGGGGTTGAATAGGTGTACAAGATACCTTGAAAGATTTTCGAACAAAACAAATCGAAACAATCAAAACAAAAGATTTTTGCAAAAACTCTCAGGTTTACTCGAGTACTCTGAAATTTACTCGAGTAGTACTCGATTAAATCTTCTCTTACTCGAGTAGATCTGACAGAAACTGAAAAATCACTTTTTCAATCGAATACGAAAATCAATCAATTAACACGTAAGATCAGAGATTCAGCGAAAACAATTAACACCTATATTCTTATTGATTATCCTAGTTATGAAAATGATTTTCCCTTTATCAATTTGAACAATAAAGATTCAATTCAATCAATTATGAAAAATCAATCTTTCTCTAGGTTTTCAATCAAGAACACAATTAAAGACTTGAATGTAAAGAGTAAGGGTTTAGAGATACGACACAGTGATTTATCCTGGTTCACTTTCATCCACTTGAAAGCTACATCCAGTCCCCTCTTCACCTAAGAGAGATTCTTCACTATGAGGAATTAGAGTTCTCAAATTACAAGTAAATGCCTCACAAGACTCCCTTCTTGCTAGCCTACAAGAGATACTCCACACCCTTGCCTTGTAATCATATTGATCTTCTCTCTAATCTAACCTCTACCCCTTGTTGATAATCGACACAACATGTCTTCAATTGCTTGATGATAATCCACACACCAAGGCTTCACTTTGCTTGATTCACAACCAAGACTTCTTCTTCTCCAATGAGATTTGCTTGATGATAATCGACACACCAAGGCTTCTTTGTTTGTTGTAGTTGGCTTACCTTCTTGCAAAGATTACAACACAATTAATACACATGACACTCCTATGAATCTCAATCAATAGCTATGACAATTCACAATAAGAGATTCAAAGGTTCTTGATCAAAGAATATGAAATAGAAAGCTTTTGATCTTTGAAATTGAGAGAGAATAGAGTGGCTTGATTCTTGTAAAATTGATTATGTAAAATTGTAAATGATGTATGTTAATCACAAAGATTAGGAATAGGTTTATATAGAATACCCAAAAGTTGTAGCACTTGAAAACTGATTTTGAGAAGTGAAAATCATATTTTAAAAAACCAGTTCAGCAGTACTTAATCGATTAAATTTCAGTTTAATCGAGTATTAATCGATTAAAAATGTGCTTAATCGATTAAATCCACACTGCACATGTTAGAAACTTGTTTTCTCAAAAACCAACCTTCCCTTTAAAACCTTTAAGCCACCTATTGATTCTAGGTTAAGTGAAAACTCAAATTATGATTTAATCATGGCTTATGATAGAGATTCACTACCCTCTATTAACTCTACCCAAATAAAGACCTAAGAAGCTTGAGAGGCAAAAGATAAAACAATTACAATTACACTCAAACTAAGTCTTCATGAGCTTGCTTTCTCTCTTCTTCATTTGATGTTTGTTGTTGCTTGTTGAACTTGAAACTTGATCAACACATGATAGCTTGTTCAAAACACTTTGTCATTATCAAAACATTCATCATGGAACTAACACACTCCAGTTCCTGTCACTGTTCTAGACTTGCAATCTAGGGGGCGACAGTACTATTTCTAGCTGATCATGCAGACCTCGCCACGGCATTGGACCCAGTCCCTACCACGTTAGTACGCCACTTGTGGAATTCGTTCCGTCTAGAAAAGTACTCTAGACTTCTTGACGTTTCACCGCCATCGTCCTCCCCTAATGCAATCTCCACCTGAGTATCCGCAGATACCCATAGTATCTTCCTCTCCATTACTTCGGGTTAACTCTCATACCTCACCGCGTTCGCTGTTAATGTCTTTTAAAGTCTTTTATCTTATTAATTAACCTAATGGTCAGCTCACCCTTCGTGCAACCCTTCAATGAGTCCCGACCTCTATCTTGGCATCACTTTTCCTTTCCTTTCTCAAACTTGGCACAGAGCGGGATCACATTCACAGCTTGAATCTCATCACAAAACTTCTTTCAAAACATTCTTTATAGACTTTCACAAAAAACCTCCTCCCATAGATTTTTTTAAAAGATCTCATTTCACAAACTCTTTTCAGACTTTTCATTTCGTAAAACCTTGTTCAAAAATTTCAGTTCATAAATCCTTTTCAAAAATTTCATCTCATAATTTCTTCCCAAAAATCTCCTTTCGAAAACCCATTTCAAAAATCTCTTTTCGAAAATCTTCTTTAAAAACTCATTTCACAATTTCTTTTAAAAAAATTGTTTTGGAAAATTTTTCTCATTTTGGGAACCCCTTCAAAAATTCCTTTTCGTAAACTCCTTTGAAAAATTTTCTTTTTCGTAGATTCTTTTCCAAAATTTCCTTTCAAAAGTCCTTTTCAAAAATCTCATTTTCGTAAAAACCTTTTCGAAATTTTCTTTCCAAAAGTTTTCTCCAAAAACTTTCTCTTCTTGAGAACTAGTGGAGGAGCAAGCTCAACTCAAGACCAGTCTCAGTCCAAGAAATAGTAACAAAGAATCAAGCTTCACTTGCAGTACAACATCACATCCTTTCCCAGCTCTGGCTTACTCACAACGCATCATTAAATCTTTGACAATCTTGTCTCAATATCCTTTCTCAATCGTCATCTCAATCCTCTTATCATCATTCCCATTTCTCAATGTCTTATCAAAGCTGCCTGGTTCCATCAGGACTTAAGCCAAACAGGGTTCATCTCTTCTCTTGGTGTCTTTTACTTCTACTCTCTTTCGTTATCATTATCAATTATTTCTCATTATCTCTCATTAACAAATTACAATATCAACATGCATAGATAAACAATTATAATCCACATCAACAGCATACACACATCACACATAACAACGTGGTCTTTGTCTTATTCGTATAAGTGGCCACACAAAGCAAACAATTGCCACTATACTACTGACGCAGAGCCACTGAGTTCCGATCTTTGAGCTGATACGGAACGTCTTAATACAACACCTACTACCACGGTGTCTTAGGAAAGCTACTCTCTCACCTGAGGTCCAGCGATTAGATACGTGCAGTCTTCTCTGATTTTGGTTGCTGCCACTGCCTCAATCCTTCATCTGTAACATTCCTCGTATCAATTAAAACACATTTTCATTACTAACTTTTAAGAAAATCTTTTCTCAACTTAAAACGCTCTTTCGTTCTTCGTCGGAATTCTTAAAACATGATTATTTTCTCAAAACACTCTTAACTTTTCTTAATTCTTTAAACACTTTGAAATCATTTGGAAAACATCAAATAAAACAAATTAAATCAATTGGTTAGGTTGCTGGTCCGTCTTGGACAGCACCTTAACCTCATTCAAAAACACCGAAAAATCCACCGGTTTTAATCCGGGTTTTTCTAAAATCAATTATCATTCGAAAACCAAACTTTGAGTCTCATGAACTCAATTTTAGAAATCAAAAACAACTTTAAGTAAATTTGGACAGCAAGGAAATGTTTCACAAAAAAAATCAATTTAATAGAGTCCGAAAACATCGTAAAAACTCTTTTTGTTTCCAAATACTTTTGGTTCAATATTAATTCCTTTGAAAACTCAAGTTTTTGCCATGAAACAAATCTTAAAACAAAATCTCACAACTCAAATACGTCAAATTAAATTAAATTTAAAACCGATTATACACATAATTAGCGACACACTTAGATCAATCAAGTCACATAAACAATTATTCCATTACAAATCAAACATTCATTCTCAAATAAACACTTTACAAATCAAACACTTAATTTAATTATTTCACACATAACTAATTTCAAAAACATTTCATTTTTATAAAACAAAATCATTTAGGCATATTCAAACTCACAAACCGAATGCACACACATAAATTTATTTAAACACAAAACTTATTCCTAATCAATTAGCTTAGCATCATTTTACAAAATACATTAATTATTTCTATTTTACTCCATGGAAAAGAATTCTAACCTAATTAACATATATAGACCGAAACACTCACAACCCAAAACAAGATTCATGCATCATCAAACACATAAAATCATGCAATTATTTTCTTCTTCTTTTTAATAAAAACCGTGAGCTACCACATGGAAAATAATCAAACTTTAATTTATTTTTCCTTAACTCCAACCGAATCAAAGATCATGCAAGAACATAGAGCATATACCAAGTTTTCACAAAATAAAAAGCATGAACCATGGCCGAATATAACATGCACAAGATCAATTCTTAGATTAAATCATGTTCATGTCCAAAAATCATTTTTAAAATTTGTTTCCCTAATCTTCTTCAAAAACCGAGGCATGCATTTAAGAAAACATGATTTTTCATTTAAAACTTAACATGCAAAAATGAATCTTAAACTTTTCTAGCAAATCATGTAAAAATCAAGGACTAACACAAACACTTTTAATTTATTTCCAAAGGATTCATAAAACTAATCTTTCAAAATTTTAACATCAACATGCATGCACTTAAATCATGTAGATCAAGTCACAAAATTAAACATAAGAACACAAATAAAAGACAAAATCATCTTATATGGAAAAAGGGACCAAAATCGAGACACTCTTTTGAGGAAATAAGAAAACTTTTTGTTTTAAAAATCATTTACAAAACTCAAAACAAAATCAAGATCAAAACCAAAATCAAAGATCAAGACAAGGGTCAAAGATCAAAACACAAATCAAAGCTTTTCTAAAAATCAAGACATGCAAGAGTTCAAGACCACATAAACCATCATCAAACAACATGCAAGACCAAAAATTAAAAACAAGTTTAGATCAAACATTGATTTACCAAATAAACACATAAAACATCTCATGATTCACGGTTTTAGGCATGAAAATCAAACATGCAAAGAGTTCTACTCTAAATTCACAAAGATCATAAACAACACTCTAGATCTAAGAGATTTAACATAAAAACATTAGGATCTACCATGAAAACATCAAGATCCATCATGAAGAACACTAACCGAATCATCAAACATAAGCTACACATATTACAAATTAGTTTAAGTCTTTAAAAGTCCATAGTGAAGAAAGATCAACACATAGAGTCATCTTTCCAAGCATAAAATGAACATGCAAAGAAAAGAAAGTAAGATTACAAAATTACAAAATAAAAACTAGTTCTACTTCTTCTAGGGTCTTCGGTTTATACCAAGGAAATAGGTCTTCTAATCTTCTAATCACTTTGATCTTCAAAGGATTTCTAAGTTTAAGGCTATGAACTCCTCCTTTCTCCTTCTCCTACCTCACGGTTTCTCTTCTTCTTTCTCTCTTTCTCTATTTTCTTTTCTTAGTCTAAGAGTTTGATGAGCTCTTAGACTTGTGTTTGGTTTGTGTTTGGGCGTTGGAAATAGGGAAGTGAAGAATGAATGAAATGAAGCTAAGGGCCAAGACTTATATAAGCAATTCGTGCTTCCCAATTTGCCCTTGGTAAGTTCGGTCATGAGCTTTAGAAGGAGGGGTAAATTCGGTCTTCTCTATTTTTGCATGGGTGGAGTTTATCATCTCTTAAGGAGACAATGTAGGGGACATTAGGTGCTTTAGGGGTCACTTAGGTTTTTGACTTGTTGATTCTCCATTAGGGTTTCCCTTAATCTAGTTAGGACTTGGTTAGGATTTGGTTAGGTCTTGGTTACTTGGTCTCCACTTAAAGAAATTTCTAGGCTTCTCTACACACTCACACATACACGGCACACACATATATATTCATGCATACATACACATTCACACGCCTAACACATACACACACATGCATATATCACATACACCCACATTCATGCATATACACGTTACACATATATACATGCATATACTTCTCACTAATTAAATTTTTCACATAATCCTAAGCATACATACCTATAAGGCCGTACATGCATACCCACATAGAAAATAAATTATTCATGCATCAAAATTATAATGACACCAAAAATATCAAACACATATTCTTAGAAAACACTTCACCCCTTTCATCAAATAATTTCTTGTAAAAAAAATTTATTATTTCCATAAAAGAAATTTAAACACATAACTATTTCCAAAAATCAACTTTAAAAATCATGGCATTATTTCATGAAAATCATTTTCTTAAAATCATTTATCACTTCGAAAACATGAATTAAGAAATTTACTCAAGAAAATACCCTTTCAAAAACACTTTACTCAAAATTAATTCTTTTTAGAAATTAAAACAGTACGAGGATTTTGAGGGGTGTTACAAGAAACATTGATTTATAATAAATGAATGAATATACTATGAAACTAAGTTCCTAACCAAGTTCTACCATTTAATTTCTCTTTTATTTTATTTTCAGTATATAATTCTTCTTTTTAATTTATTTATTTAATTCTGAATTTTGCATTTTAATAGATTTTATTCTAGATTTTACCTTAGGTAGAGATAGATTGAACAATTTTGAGTCCCTGTGGGTACGATATCTGGTCTTAACCGACTATATTACTATCTGATCTAGTATACTTGCTAGAGAGTGAGCAGATCCGCAGGTGGATCCTGCGCTTTCGATGCTCCAGGCTTGCCTTGCTCTTGATTCAGTGTTGCATCTGTCCTAGGCTGCTCTTCCTTCTTCTTTGCCGCTTCAGTTGTATCACCCTTCGGTTGTGGATCCTCATAAGACTTTCCACTCCGAAGAGTCACTGCCACACAACGCTCCTTGGGATTTGTAATGGTGTCACTAGGAAAAGTTCCTAGCGACTTCTCTGATATTTGCTTTGCAAGCTGGCCCACTTGTATCTCCAAGTTGCGGATGCTATCCCCTTGATTGGTGAAGCTCGCCCTTGTCTCATCCATGACCGTGCTAGTGTTGGCGGCTAGCTTTTCTAATGCTGCTTCTCGTGCTAGCTTCTGTGTCTGTTGTGGCATTTGTGGTGGACTGAGGGCTGGGCTGTGCCATGAGAAGTTCGGATGGTTGCGGTATCCCAGATTGTAGGAGTTGGAGTACATGTTGTTCTTATGTCCTCCACCACCCACATAGTTCATCTGCTCCTCAATGGTCACAGGTCCTCCTCCAATGTTTTGCACAATCACCATTGCGGTGATTCCCTCCATAGAAGTCGCATTTCAGGGTGTTGACTGCAAATATCTGAGCTTGACCCATTTGCTTGGCCAATACAACTATTTGTTGTTGCATCTCCTTGTTTTGCTGAATGATAGTCTGCACTTGGGTTGAGCTCAGTGTTGGAAAACTACACTCGGTAGGTGAAATAACTAGGACACTAGGAGAACACCTAGAAGGGGGGGTTGAATAGGTGTTATAGAAACTTTGAAAGATTTTCGCAAGAAACAAATCTAAACGATTAAAACCAATGAAAATCAATCAATTAACAAATATTATATCAGAGATTAAGTGGAAACAATCAACACCAATATTCTTATTGGTTCACCTAGGTTATGAAAATGATTTTCCCTTTATCAATTTTGCACAATAAAGATTCAATTCAATCAATTATAGAAAAATCACTTTTTCTAGGTTTTCAATCAAGAACACAATTAAAAACTTGAATGTAAAGAGTTAAAGGTTTAGAGATACGACACAGTGATTTATCCTGGTTCACTTTCATCCGCTTGAAAGCTACATCCAGTCCCTCTTCAACCAAGAGAGATTCTTCACTATGAGGAATTAGAGTTTCTCAAATTACAAGTAAATGCCTCACAAGACTTCCTTCTTGCTAGCCTACAAAGGATACCACACCCTTGCCTTGTAACCCTATTGATATCTAATCTAACCTCTTCTCTTGCTTGCCGATAACCCACAACAAGACTTCCAATGCTTGCTTCACTCACAAGACTTCCAATTGCTTGTTCTTCAACAAGGCTTCCAAGTGCTTGATGAAATGCTTCACCAAGGCTTCCAAATAACTTTGCTTGATTCACAAAATCAAGGCTTCCAATGTTGTAGAATGTTTGCCTCTTGCAATGATTACAACTCAAATGAAAACAAAATAACAATCCTATGAATCTCTTTCAAAAGCTATGAAAAGATCAACATGAGAGATTCAAGGTTCTTGATCAAAGAATATGAAAATGAGAGATTTGATCTTGAGAGAGTGAGAGAGAATAGTGTGGCTTTGATTCTTTGTAAAATTATGTATCAAAATGATTCTAGTTGATAGAAATGATTAGGAAAAGGTTTATATAGAATACCCAAAAGTTGGAGCAACTTAGAATAGCTTTTGAGAAGTGAAAAACACGTATTTAAAACAGTTACAGACCCTATTTACTCGAGTAAAATAAGTGTTAATCGAGTAATACGAAAACTCCATAAATTTCACTCGAGTGAGACCAAAAATACTCGAGTAGAAGTGCAGATAATCGATTATCAAAAGTTTGATAATCGATTATCAGTTCAAAATACACTGTTAATCAATTATCAAAATATGTTAATCGATTATTAACATTAAAAATCACTTAAAACTTGTTTTCTCAAAAACTAAACCTTTTCTTTCAAACCTGTAAGCCACCTATTGATTTTAGGCAAAGTGAATACTCAAAATATGATATAATCATGCATTCAAAAGAGATTCACTACCCTCTAATAACTCTACCCAAACTCATAAACTAAAAGACTTGTGAGGCGAAAGATAAAACAATAAAACACAAACTACCAAACTAAGTCTTCATGAGTTGGCTCTCTCTTCTTCACTTGATGTTTGTTGTTGCTTGTTGAGCTTGAACTTGATCAACACACTTGAAGCTTGTTCAAAACCTTTTGTAGCTTGTTCAAAACCTTTTGGCATTTATCAAAACATTCTTCATGGATCTTACAATCTCCCCCTTTTTGAAAATGACAAACATGTTTTGAAATCGTTTGAAGTTCATTGAAGTTGTTGATGCTTGAACCATTTGATCACTTGGTGAGACTCTTGCTCCCCCTCAATTAATGCTTTTGACATTTGAAATCCAATTGAGTAAGCTTGATTCTCTCCCTATCTTCAACAACTTTGCTCAACCTACATATAAACAACAAAAAACAACCTTTCTCCAAACATACAATCAAGTGAGCAAAGTGACGAAAGCGACGTAAGTCTTACTAAATCCGAAATTTCTTCAAATTATGAAATGTTATATAATGCTTATGAAGAAATGCATGAACATCTCAAGAAATTAGCTAAGAAAAATATTGAAAGGAAGAAGCTCATTGAGGAACATCAACAAAAGATTTTAAATCTTCAAAAACAAGTTGATGAGCTTAACTTGAAAATGAAACTCTTGATCTTATATATGCTAGTTCTTCTTGTGATTGTGCTAGTAGAGAGAATATTGGTGTTGATGAACATACCGCTTAATCTCTGATATAATATTTGTTAATTGATTGATTTTCATTGGTTTTAATCGTTTAGATTTGTTTCTTGCGAAAATCTTTCAAAGTTTCTATAACACCTATTCAACCCCCCCCCTTCTAGGTGTTCTCCTAGTGTTCCTAGTTATTTCACCTACCGAGTGTAGTTTTCCAACACTCAGATCTGAATTCCACAAGATGGTCTTCTCAGTGAAAGCCTGACTGTTGTTGTAGGCCATTGTCTATATTATCTCCTTTGCCTCTTCAACAGTCTTCTTCAGAAGGGAACCGCCAACTGTTGCATCAATCATGATCTTGTTCGCCATCTTCAACCCAAAATAGAATAACTGGATTTGCATCCAGTCCGGAATTGCATGAGTGGGGCATTTTTTCAGCAGCTGATTATACATATCCCAGGCTTCGTGCAAGAGCTATCCATCTTCTTGCATGAAGGAGTTGACATCCTAGCCCAGTCTTGCTTGCTTTCCCGATGGAAGAAACTTGTCTATGAATTTCTTGACAAGAATTTCCCAGCTAGAAAGGCTTCCTGGTGGCTGGTTCTTCATCCAAGTGTAGGCCTGTTCCCTCAAAGAGAGAGGAAACATCCTCATCCTAATTGCCTCCTCTGATGCACCCTCGATCTTGAAGAAGTCGAGCATGTTCAGGAAGTTGGCCACATGCTCCGTGGGATCTTGATGTGGGGCGCCTGAGAATTGATCCTGCTTGATGAGATGGATATACTGGGGATCAATCTCAAACGATGCTGCGGTGATCGTCGGCCGGACTATGCTGGAGATGCATATGTCCGGATCCATGGTTGTGTAGTCTAGTCTGCCAAGGTCTTCCTGACTAGAGGTGTTGTTGTGGATCCAGTGTTTTCAGCCATCTTCCTCTCTTGCTCTTTCCTTTCCTTCCTTGCTTCCTTCTTCCTCCTTTTTGCACTCAACTCCAAGTCAGGATCGAATCGCAAAGCTTCTCGGTTACCTGCAGAACGCAAATGCATAAGAGGTTACGCAATACCTATTAAGAAAGAACAGAACAATAAAAACGAAAAAAATAAATTAAACTAAAAACTACTTCTAAGTGTCGAAAATAAATTGAAACGAATTTCAATCCCCGACAACGGCACCAAAAACTTGTTGGACTCTCTAGCAAGTATACTAGATCATACACAAGTAATATAGTATAAGTAAAATTATCGTTCACACGAGGATTGCAAATTGTTCAGCTATTTTCACCTAAGAGTAGTTTAAAGTCAAATCTATTAACTAAAATTGCTTTTTAAAAACTGATTTGGAATTAAAATTAAAAATAAAATAAATACTGAAAATTAAGAAGAATTAAGTTGCAGTGGAAGAAAAGTGGTTAGGAACTCAGTTTCATTGCTAGCATCGTTTATTAATTCTGAATTATTGTTTTTCCTTTAAATCAGAACAAATTCCTAAATTAGCAATTACTAGATTCCTCTTGTGTAATTACTGTTTATTATCTATTTTGATAACCCTTAATCCCTTAAGAAATTAAACCATTGAATAACCTTAATTAAAACATTGAATTTATGAAAAGTAGTATAAGAATCCAAAAGTATCCCTACAAGTTGGATAGTTATACCGTTTGATTGCAAGGCCTATTCTAAATCCTAATTTTCCAATTTAAGATTTAGAAATCCAAAACATAAATTGATCAGGTTCATGCATAATAATTAAAACACAATCAAACGCTTGATTTAAAACTGGAAAAACACTAATTCATAAATTAAAATAAACTATCCATGCAAATCCACCATGTTCCTAACACAAGGGTTTAGTTACACATAATGAAAGGAAGAAATAAAACAATAAAAGTGGTATTCATTCCTAAATTACCACAGAACTGCTCCAATCTTCAATCTTCAATGGATTCCTCCTTCAAATGCTTCCAAAGTGTGTAATCTCCTTTCTACCAAAGCTGCTAACCTAGTCTCTAATCCTAGTATAAATAATAAAACACAAAATCCTAAGAGAATCCTTCGAAAACACTCAGAAATTGGCTTAATTGGGCCTGATCGGGTAACGCGCGCCAGGCTCCACGCCTGGGCGTGCCAGGTCTGATCATAAGCAATTAACGTGGTGAGCGCGCCTGGGCGCGCGGGTCTATGCGCCTGGGCGTGTGACACCAATTCCGACTCCATTTTGCTCCGTTCTTGCGCCATTTTCAAGGTCTTTTCGCCCTCTTTCTAGCTCCATGATTATTTTCTTCAATTAAGCTCAAAAAGTACCTGAAACATACCCAAAACGGATCAAAACGTTCAAAGGACTCTACTTCTAATAAAAATTCTAAAACTAATAAAAACAACCTATATTTACAAGAGAAACAAGTCAAATCCATAGTAAAAGGAGATGAATTTAATGCTCAAAATATCATATATTAGACCCAAATCATGATGCCAAGGATTTCAATTAGTAGGACAAGGTACAACCAAGTAAACCAAGAATAATGCCAAGAAAACATTAATGTGGTGCAGACAAGGACAAAAAATGAAAATACTGCTTGCAAAAACACATAGCAAAGACAGAGCTGCTGTTTTTCCTTCTTTTTTTTTTTAAATAAATATATTCATTACTTAAGTTTTTGAATTTTGAATTGTATAAGGTCTCAAATGTTGGAATAAGGAAAAAAAGAGAAAAGAAATAAAAATGAAATGTTTTTTAATTTTTAATTTATATATATTTTTTTGTAATTTTGATTAGGATAATAATAATGATGATAATAATGATAATAAGAAGATTGAAAGACAATTACAAGATCCGGACAAAATTGAGTGTCAACAAAATGCTAAGGATAATTAGGTTGATCCTTTCAAATATCAAGTAAATTAATTGATAATGAGATCCTATTGATTGACATTAAGAATATTATCCTTAAGAACCCTAGTTAAGTATTATAGTCAACAAGAACAACTATAATACATTAAGACTAATATGTGGTACACTGATGATTGTATCTCATTAGTCATTGGTCTGTCATGAGAATGTTATGTGGATTGTTAAGTAAGAGTCATAAGTGATTTTCATAGTGTAAATGATGTATGCGGTCTTGTAACCTTAAATCACAATGGTTCCCAACATGAACATTTATACGTTTTGATACAATCAAACGTCATCCACAACTACGTGATCATAAAGGATTTACTTTGATGTATGATGAATATCATTTACTTTTAGGGGCCTTGATTGGGTGAGACTACAAAATGCATTATCATGCTCAAGTATTTCAATATGGAATATTGATGAGACTTGGTTAGCTTGTAGGTTGTCAAGGGTGACACATTTTATGCCTCTTGTACAACTAAGATATTTAGATAAAGAGACAATCACTACAGATGAACATTGGCCGCAGAAAGGTTATGTCAAACCACAAATATTCATATCACTTTTGTATCATTAATGGGTTTTTAGATATCGCTCATTCATTGCTATATTAAAATAAAAATTTAATATTTCAACCTTTAGAAATCTATAAGGTCACACGCTTAGAACGAAATGTTCATGCAATATTGTATTTACACATGCAACCCATGTGCTATCAATGCGCGTAAGCCATCAAAATGCAATGATATCATTTAATTTATTATAATTGAGTAAAACCTCATGTTCCCATTTATCAAGATAAAGTGTATGGTCATTAATAAATTAAGTTAATCCAACCACACCTTTACAAAAGCAATACAATTTTTTTATTAATTGTTAATGTTGAGAAGTGCAATTAGGCCATTTGACAAGTTTTGGAGCTTTTGTTTTAAAGACAGGGTTGCTTTCAAAGAAATTCATTGGCCTTAGCTCAAACCCACCACTCAACATTGGCATAATTGGAAAATCTTCTTGTGAAGGAATGTGATGTAATCCCAATGTGTACCACAATACTATGTCTTTGTTCTCAATCTCCCTATCCCTGCATAATCAATAATGAATATTCATATTTCATAGTGCTATAACAATGACTAATAATCCTCAAATCAAGTAATATATTATGTGAATTATGTTCAAAATTTGAGTCTGTTTATTTTAAGAACAAAATTGAGAAAATTATTCAAAATTTATAAAGTAAGATCTAGGAAGTGTAAGGATTCAACTACTAGTAATTAAGCAACATTACTTATTCAACTAAATTTTTTCGGTATGTTTATGGATCACCCCGAGGAAAGATATTTGTATGAAATTTATTAAGTGACGCACCTGAGACTCCAAACAGCTAAAGTATCATCACCTCTGCTATGATCAACATATAATCCTCCAGCCCATTTCTCAGATTTATTGTATGGTGTGACCCATAAATTATTATTTGTATACGCAGCTCTAATTTGTGGATAATCATCGGTCGACATAAGTGGTTGTATTGCTAACCCTGGAAGTAAACGATATCCAATTTTATTTCCTAGTTTTGTCTTTTTATTGGGATTTATAACTATCAACTCAGAAGACTTCAACCCCAAATTGATCCGAGCATCAGCTTCAGTTTTAGCAATTGCACTAACAGTCGTCCAGTAACTTTTTCTTGGTATGGTGTGATCTGATACTCTTATTGTCTCCAAATTGGTCTTCACAAAGGAGTTGGCTTCACCATCAATGTCAAGGTCAAGATAATAGGTAAAGAAGTGGTCATGATAGACATCAATGCTATTATCAGCTAGCAACCTGCCGTGAATATCCTCTCTAATTTGATCTGTGTTGGTGTATGTCGCTGCCTTGATTTCTAATAGCCCAGTAAGACCAACCTGTTAAAAAAGGAAACATGAATGCAATTAGCAGGTTCAAATATAAACGGTTATCTCTTTTTTTTAAAAAAATGGACATATTTTTCATTTGGTTCAATTGCCTATTTTAAAAGAAAATTTTTATAAAAAAAATGAGGGAACGATAATTTAAGATTTAAAATTTTTATATAAGTTAAAATTTACACGTAGCTTGGATGTAGTTAGCCGTGAAAGCAAGATTATATAGTTTGGTTAAAATTAGTTGAATTAGTTATATATTGCTTTGTTCAATAAATTTAATACTCTTTCAAATCAATGAAAAATAGAAGTCTTAACAATTGCACGCAGCTTAACTCCTAATTTGGTTTAGTCTGATGTCCTTTATATTTTAACTTTTAACATCAACCAACTTTCATTTTTTAGCGTTGTTGCATCATTTTTCTTACTAGGTTGTTTTCCACTATGACTTTTTGCACATCAACATACTATAATATGGAGGACGATTCACAAAAGTGACCTATGTGCAAGCCGAAATGTTCTACAAGCCAAAAAGAAAAAAGTCATGTATAGCATACACTAATTGCGTTGTTTCATTTTCTCTATATATATGCATTGTTAATATTGTAACTAACTTAATTTGCACCTTCTAACTTTGTTACTTAGTTAGCTAAAATAGGATGGACTTATTTGCGCTCCAATGTTCTTGTCTTCACTTCAACTTTTAATTAGACTTCTCATATTAACATTATTTAAACTTCCCAAATAAATTAACTTTTTTTTTGGTGGACAAATAAATTAACTTTTTCTTTTATTGCTTTATTAATTATCTATTTACACAATATTACATTCACATTCACTCTCCCACTTAAAAAATTATATTATAACACTAGCCCATTATAGTCCAACTTCAATTTCCAAGTTCCTTTGGGGAACAAATGTACCTATGACTGGTCATGTGGAAGTCTCTACTAAACGTGTAAAAGTCATGAAAAAGCAATTCTAACAGGCCAAACACCCTACACATAATCTATTGAGAACAAGAATATGATTTAGAAAAAAAAAAAACATAAATGTAAAAAACTGTAAAATTTCGTGTATCAATATGTTAGGAATAAAAATAACCCAAGAGCTTATCTCTCCAAGCACACATTGGTAGAGGAGGAGCGTATCGTAACGCAACTTCAAAAGAGAGTAGTCATGGTGGTCAGATTGAAGGAACTGACATTTGGTATGTCTGAAAGTTTTAGATATCTACATACTCCCTCCGGTTTTATAGGTAACTCTTATGTGATTTTTGACTTCCCTCAAGGAAGGTAGTTAAATTTGTTAGTGATATTAGAAATCTAAAAACATGATATATTTTTTCAAAACTACCCCTATAATTATTATTGGGATTCTAAAAAGTGTTGAGTAAATACGAGTGTTTGTAGAAAGAAGTAATTAAATGCTATTAAAAATTGAAATGTGATCTTATAAATAGGACCAAAATTAAAGTCCCTAAAGATTCTTAAATATAGGACCAGAGAGAGTAATTATTTATGGGTAAAAGCAACCATAAAATATTTTATAAAAGTTAATTTATTTGGTAAATTTAAATAAGGGTAATATGGAAAGTTTAATTAATAATTGCTAAAGTTGAAGTGAGAATAGGCATATTTGAGTGTGTAATAGCATGTATGTGAACAAATCAATTCTTTTAAAATATCATTCGGAAAGAATAACATATAGCAAGGGAGTCTTACACGAAATATCGAGTCGTCGTGTTGATTTTAATTCGATATAGTCATGTGCAAAAAAGAAGCATACACAAAAGTTGTAAAATAAATTTCAAAAATATTTATTGGATTATGAATAAAATCTTCCATCTTCCTCTTCTCTAAATGAATGCATGACAATAAAAAAAAATACAGAAGAAAATCCATTTTCAATAAACTAATATAAATTTCAAGTATGGAATATAACATTTAGAGATTATTGCATGAGTCCATACCCCAAATTTGATGCTACCACTAGGTTTAAATTCCCAATCTATAACATAGTCATAGTTGCCAGCTGTTGTTATCATTCTCACCACAAGGGTTACATCTGATCTAACCTCAGTTATCTGTCAAAAGCACAATAAATATTTTATCAACTTAAGAAGAAGGGAAAATTAGAAAAAGAACAACAAAAAAAACTAAGTTACCACTTCATTCGGGATAGCGATTTCTGTGTGACGCCACATGATATCACCAGCATACCTTTCAAATATGCATATGGCATTAGGTATGTTTACAGGGGTACCATCTGAAGCAGCATAGTATGCATCTAGGAAGACAGCATTGGCAGGGCAATCATTCAAAGGCTGAAGTGAAGACGCAGACTGTCCAAACCCGTATTCACCACAATCAAAGTAGGTAACGTAATACATTTCTTTAGTTGGGTCTTGGTATGGCACAAATTGCTCAGATATGAACCCTCTATATAACACCTCGCGATATTTCTGTTTTTCCATATCGTAAACCGAAGCTAAAGAAATTATTGTACCAGCCCGAATGTCGAATCCGATATGGAAGACCCAGTTGGCCCAACTGCTTATATACACAGAAATAAAAAGATAATTTGCCAAGTAATCAATAATAAGAGGAATGACAAAAATAAGTAACCATGTTGGTCATCTGAATATTCTCAATGAAAAAGTGAGTTACATTGTCTAACTTAAACTTTTAATCAAATTTATTTTCCAAAGTATTTTTTTCTCACCATAAGCTAAGGGAGGACTGTAATCGGTTAGGTTTGGTCAAGTTTGGATGAAGTTAGGCACCCTCATCAATCAAAATAAGTTGGGTTGGTTTAGTAAAGGTTGCTCTACATTTGAGTGTCAAAACCAAACCAAACCAACCCATAGAAGTTCGGGTTGGGTTGGTTCGAGTGATCAAAGTCTACGTATCCTAATGTTTGTAAAAAAAAATAAAATAAAATAAATGTGAATAAATACAAAAACATTTATAAAATATGGAAAAGTATATAGAAAAATCAGCTTGGCTCTAATGTATTGTTTCATAATTAAAAATAGAACAAAAATTACATTAAATAAATAATTATATATCATCCAAATCACCAATTTCTCTAAAAATTACATCAAATTTTTGTAACCAAATTATTCACAAACATCACAATTTAGTAACAATCATTGTAAAGTCAGTAATTGATCGCAATATTGTCACGGATGAGCATCCGCAGATTGGAAGTTTCTTGTTAGTTAAAAAGAGATGATAAAATATAATTATGGCAAGAATGGTTAGATTATTATTGTGACAAATAACATGAGTTATTGTTCTATCAATATAATAGTTTTGTTTTAGAAAACACTTTCTGCATGATGCACTTGATATAGCCTATTGTAACATGCATTGTATATGGAGTAAATCTTATATTTCTTTTAGGTTTATTTAACATTTTAGTGCCTGAACTTATGTGCTCTTTTGGAATTGGTCCTTAAACTTTTTTTCGATGCTTTGGATCCCTGAACTTTGTTTAATTTTTGGAAATTATCCTTTCATCACTTAAGTGATGATATAACCGACGACATATTACGCCACTTTCACAATATCAACGAGTGACGTGTTATGTAGAGCCATGGGACGCTACATGATTTTTTTTATTGAAAAACTATTTTCTTTTAAATTTTATTAAAAGATTCGATTTTTTTAAAAAAAAAATACATTTTTTAATTATTTTATTAAATTTGAATTTTTTATAGTTTAAAAAATTCACGTAACATCATCTGGCACGTTACCTATTGATGTGGCGAAGGTGACATGATATATCCTCGGCTATATCATCACTTAAGTGATGAAAGGACCATTTCCAAAAATTAAACAAAGTTCAGGGACCCAAAGCATCGAAAAAAAAAGTTTAAGGACCAATTCCAAAAGAGCACTTAAGTTCAGGGACTAAAATGTTAAATAAACCTTTCTTTTATATAAACATGTATTTAAAAAAAAAATTTCTTAACCTCAATCTTGAGGATCGGGTGTAAAGAGCTAACATTGATAACTTTGTATTGGAAAACGAAAGTTTTAACACTTTGAAAAGTAATGGTTTTCCCCATACTTTATTTTAATGTTTTTCAATTAGGATCGAGGTTAAGGGAATCCAAAATAAAAGTATCTTGACCTTACGCATAACATATTAACATGTATTATAAAAATAAAATAAGTTTTGGTTAACATATTGAGTAAGGTTGATCGGTTTTTAAAATGATAATATCGAGATCCAACACATACTTAATTACATTGATGAAATAGAAATCAATACAACTCGTTAAATTGACCTAACCCATCGAATATGAGTTAGTTTGATTTAGACTTTCACATATCAATTTAAACCTATTTACACCTGTATAATAATACTTTCAAAACTTTGCTTTCTTATTCTATCCATATAAGGATAAGAAATGAAGCAAAAGACCATAACATCAAATCAAATCCTTTGATATATGTGTGTCCTTGGGTCATCTTTTGGAGGGGGTAATTGTTTAGATATTGTCTAACAAAAAAGGTCGAATGAGGTAACTCTATTTTTTTTTGGGAGGATTGTTGGTGCTGTACTATCTCTCTTAAGGATCGGATTCCTAGATTATATGCAGTCTCTACTGATAGAAATAAATTAATTCATCAATTGGGTTTTTGGAGTGGGGATGTATGGTCTTGGATTCCTGGTTCGCAACGTAACTTCTCTGTTTATGAAGCTGATATGGTTCATGAGCTTAATAATATTCTGGATGATATGGTTATTACTTTTGATGTAAAAGATTCTTGGAAATGGACTGCGGTTGGTGCTCTGGATTTTTCTGTGAAATTTGTTTATTTGACTTTGCAGCAGCGTGTTCATGTGCCTTTGCTTGGTTTGGTTGGTGAGTTTCCTCAAGTCTTTAAAATGCTATGGAAATCAAAGGTGTCATTTAAAATTATAGTTTTCTCTTGGAAACTCCTCTTGGGTCAGGTGGCTACCAGAGATAATTTAGTACAACGTGTTGTTGTTGTAGAAGTGGTTTGCCCTTTCTGTCATGACGTAGAGGAAACATGTTGTCACCTATTTATATCTTGCCCTGTGGCTATTGTGTTTTGGCGAGCAGTATATGATTGGTTGAATTGCTCCATGATTCAGAGTGCTTCTTGTGAATTCAATGCTCCTAATTATGTGGATTATGTTTTGATGATGACAAAATAATTAACAAATCATGCCTTGAAGATAATGCAACATCAACATCAACAAGAAGTCAAGAAAAGAACACAAGTGCCCAATCATTCTCAATCAAATATTAATTGTAAATTTCTAATTTATGTTGAGAGTGGTTGAGAGTGGGTAGAAATAGTTAGTCTCTTCTAGGAATAAATTTTTATATGTTTATTAAGTTGAGATTGACCAAAAATTAATACTTGAGAGGAAAAATAAAATTGAAAAATAATTTTTCCCATATCTGATCAAAATACTCGAGTATTTTGATAAAGACTCGAGTATATACTCGAGTATTTATAGAAAAACTCGAGTATTTGTGCCAGGTAAGCAATTATGACCGTTAGTCTTGTTCGTGCACCAATTCACTCGTGACCGACCAAAAAGACTCGAGTATTTACCAAAAGACTCGAGTATTTTTGTCCAGTCAGCAAAAATGAACGTTGGAGAGACTCAAAAACTCAATTGAGGGCATTTGAGTCTCATCCAACCCAAGAGAGCAATTCAGAACCTTATTGTAAAATTTCTCTTTGAATTTGTGCAAGAACAAACAAGACAACAACACATCATTGATTACAAGCTTTCATAATTTCCTCTTCTCAAGTGTTAATTCCCAAAAAGCTCAACTTCTCACTCATATTGTCATTTTATTCCAAGTTGAGTTTTAGGCCTCAATTCTTACATTGAGCTGTGCTTATTTGTGCTAATCCATTGTGAGATTAGTAATACACATACAAAAAGCTTGATTATTCAAAGTCTTGGATTGTTCCCAAGCAAACCCTAAGTGGCTTAGGGTGTTGGAAGTCTTGAGAGGTTCTCAAGCACAAGACTAGGAGGTTCCTAGCCCGGTGGAGTTTCTTGAAGGGAGTTCAAGGAAGCTTTGTGAAGAGTTCTTCAATCACCGGAATCAAATTGGGGTAGAAATCAAGAGTTTGGTACACTCTTGAAAGGGTTAGGTTGAGTGAGGCCATTCTCAAGCAATCCTTTGTAATTTCTAACAATTTGATTATTAGTAGAAACTCCTAAGTGATTAGGAGGACTGGATGTAGCTCATTGTTGGAGTGAACCAGGATAAAATTGCTTGAGTGTTGGTTTATTGCTTTTAATCTACTTTCTAGCTCAATAGACTTAAGTCATTTCAATCAATTAGGATTTATACAATTAGGTAGCAAGTTCAAGGAATCTTTGTGTTTAAAAGTTATTTAGATTGCTTGCTATTCTGTTGGATAAGTTCCTGTTTATTATTGAATTGATTTGAGTTAAATTGCTGAATTTTCGTTTCTGGTTTTTCTGCTATCTGATAGGAAAAACTCGAGTATTTCAGAAAAGACTCGAGTTGTTCATCACTGAAAAACTCGAGTATTTCACAAAAGACTCGAGTCTTTTGTGTCTGATTCCAGAAAATTCAGTCTTAGCTCCATTCTTCAATTATCAATCGAAATATTTGGTATTAGTGCTTCAAAATACTATTCACCCCCCCTCTAGTATTTGCTTAGCCCGCTTGTTGGTTTCCAACACTTCTCTGCTGGATTTCTTTGAGGCACATTGCTGGTTTGGTATGTTTATCCAGTGTGTAAATTTTCTCACTATGATTTGGATGTGTGCTTGTTGGACGATTTGGATCAAGAGAAATGACATCATTTTTAATAATGTGAATGTTGATGTACTAGGTTGGCTAGATTCTCTTAAGGCCAAAACCTGGTCCTGGATCTCCTGCTTTTCTAGAATTGATGTTTCGTTTACTGACTGGTGTATAGCTCCCTTAGAATGTATCAATAGGGTTGGTTGATTTTGGTTGGGTTGTTTTTAATTTTTTGGTAGGTTGTCTTTGTGGTCTTGTTGCTTGCTAGGATTTACTATACTCTTTTTCCCTTGTTTAGAATTTTCCCATTGGGTTTTTTTTGGCAAGGTTTTTAAGAAGGTAGAAATCCTAGTAATGTTTCGGTAATTTCTGTTGGTGGGTTGGGTGTTTGTTGTTTTAGTTGTATTTGTATTTGTGGTTTTAC
This sequence comes from Crotalaria pallida, assembly GCA_037953625.1. Taxonomy (NCBI): domain Eukaryota; kingdom Viridiplantae; phylum Streptophyta; class Magnoliopsida; order Fabales; family Fabaceae; genus Crotalaria; species Crotalaria pallida. The sequence goes on from CM075653.1 coordinate 80,247,992, forward strand.
TCCCTCGTGAAGTAAACTCTTTTGTACTGGTTTTGGTCTCCTCCGAGCACATAATTGTGTACTCATGTTCAAACTCTTCATAGAAGGTGAGGTTCATGAGTATAATGATGCTTAGGAGACCTTTTGTATTAGTTTAATAATATTTTTTACTTATAAAAAAAAATCATTTGATATCTAATTATTAAAAAAAAAAACCCTTATAGTTCTAAAAACTGAAATTATTTTTATTGACCATCCCCAACCATATACATAATAAACTAATCATTTCGATGGTGTGTGAGTGACTCTTTTTGCAGTTATTATTTCAAAGGATGAAACGTTAACCTCTAACCTCATAATACTTTGGGTCGGGATTTAACGAGGTCTTAAATTGTGAGTCCTGGAATTTGAAACTCACTTTTATCCACAAACCCTATTTTATTGGGAAAAATTCCAAAATACCCCTGATGCTTTTTTTCGACTTGAGGTTGTCGGAAATATTTTTTAGATACCCACGAATCGGAAAAGACAATTATATTGTATTGATAATTTTTTCAAGAGGTTCCTCGAAAAAAATTTTCGACAGGACAGTCTCAGAAAAATCGTTAGTTCTGTTTGTGCATTCTTTTTTATTAAAATACGTAGCAGTGGAGAAGAAGCCCTCTAACATAATCTCTCCATCAAGATTATGTAAAATTCATAATTTGAAGCCCTAACAACACTAACATTGCAAAGGCCTAATTTTCACTTAAATATGCCATCATCAATCCTATATTTCAGTCATATTCAATAATAATAATAAATAATTAAAAAAAAACAGTATACACAAAATACTAATCATCTTCACATGTTCAGCAAATCCTACACAAAATGCCATAATCCCATGTATAATTTATTTTTAATAATTTCCATTGTTTTTTTTATTTTTCAGCAATCATACCAAAGATCAATTTTTTTTTTAATATTTGCTTCCATTGCCTTATAATAATCTTGACTGCTAAACCCCAAATTTAAATCCCCGATTAGGAATAATTAAGTTACTATGGTTAGTACTTACACAAGTGGTCCCTTATGTAACACCCAAAGATTAAATTTTATTTTATTTCTTTTCACCCCAAAGATTAATTCACTATATAATTATTTACGTTAATTACTATGTGAATTACTATGTAATTATTTGTAAATAAATAAATGAAAATGTGAAATTATTTAAGAAAATAATTTCTGTATAATTTAAGTTATTTTCCATTAATAACTATTTTTAAATTTGAAAGCAATATGAAAAAGAATTTTGGAGGGAAAAGAAATTAAATATAATATTTTGAAAATTTGAACGTGATAATCGATTAACGGGTGGTGATAATCGATTAACGGGAGACAGCGGAAATCAGAATGTTAGGTTTTGATTATTCAACGCTCGAATTTGTTAAATTAAGCCACCTCTTGCTTGCCTAAGCGGTGGTGAACAGTGATAGACACGTGGGTGAGGCTGGGGAGGTGAGGAAATGAATTTATATGGTGATACATCAACAACTGACCGTGGGGTTATTTATGGGTAGAATGGTCCTACGATGGGTAAGGCTCTACAGACTTTGCTCGGGATAATTCTGCAGTAACTATGATAATCATATCGATCTCTAGGGGTATATCTTGGTTGCGGAGGACGGTTCTTTTGTATGGCCTAAGTCCCTGAGAGGATAAGCAATAGAGTTGTGATGGAATACACGGACACGGGTGAAAGGCGTTTACTCCAAATTGTTTTTCCTAACCAAGTTGCTAAAGTGTTTTGGTATGTTTGTGATAAACGTAAAAGGGTACCCCGAGGGTACCGGTTAATTGGAAAGGTTGATGTTCGTGGAACATCATATCCCTATGTGATTCGATTGAGGAGAATGTATTGTGCATGAGCATGTAGAGAGCAAACATCATGTCAAACTAATAATAATTATATTGCGAATAATTGTTATTGCTCATAGGTTTCGTACTCCCGTGATTTGTATGATCATGGAAGGCGAGACTGTTATACATCTAGCTTTTGGAGTTGGTGAACCTGTGCTCGGAGTTGTTCATATATATATATATATATATATATATATATATATATATATATATATATATGTATGTATTTTGGAGTAATAGATAGCTCAGAGTCTGTATGTTATGTTTCAGTACTTCTCTTGTATGATATAACTTTCATGTATATTATGGCAAACTCTTTTGGAAGTTAATAATATGAGTACGTTATGTAAATAGTTTTGGTTTAAATTTTATGCATATTTTCCTAACTATTTACGTATTCCATCAATTTCCAACTAAAAGAAAGTATTATTTATTATAAAGTACGATTAAGAAATTAGGTCGTTACAACTTGTGCAAGAGAATTGAGGGAGAAAGAGAGAGATGAGTACAAGGAGAAAAAGAGAGACGAGGAAAGGGGAAGAAGAAGACACAGAGGGAGAGGGGGAGGGAGAGAAGATGCAGAGGAGAAGGGGGAGGGAGAAGAAGAAGAAGAAAAGGATCCAGGAGAGAAAGGGAGGGGGAGAGGAAGAAGAAGAAAAAACCACAAAGAAAAGAGGGGAAAGAAGAAAAAGAAGAAGAAGAAAGAGAATAAGGGGTATTCCTAAAATTAAAAAATAAAATTAGGTTTTTGGATAATATGTCAAGTTCAAAATCCTGCACTTTTAAATTATTGGATAACTCGTTGCTGGTTTTAAAGAAAATGATCTAATATTATATGTTTTATATTCCCTCCATCCAAGTTAATTTTTTTTTATCTCAAATTAAAGTTAAAGTAATTAATCCAAAGTTTAGAAATTGTATACTTTGAATTGTGATTAATTGAATAATGTAAAATACATTAAATTAGATGTTTGATAATTAGTTGATGTGTTCGACAAATCATAAAATACATGTTTTTTTTTTATTTTTTGACTTTTTTCAATTTGTTATCATCCTTGTAGAAGTGATGGAGAAATAAATAAAGTGAACTATATATGCTTATGGAATTAATTAATGATTCCTGCTTTTCGAGACTTGTTGCATCAGTCAAGTTTTGCCTTATCATATACTCCTAAATAACTGTCCATAGATCTTAGACAAGTAAGTTTGAGTTTTGGTTCCCGAACCTCAATTTTTTAATCTCAAATCTTATTTTTTTCTGATTTAATTATATTGGAATTTTTCAGACACTCCCAAACGTTTTATCAAGTTAAAAAAAATATTTTTCAATGAGAAATCAGTACAAAAATATATTTTTCAATAAATTAAAGTAAAAAAAAATTGGAGTGAAAAATGAGATTTGGAGCCAATTCTCAATAAATTTCAATCAAAGAACATAAATAATCAAACAAAAACAGGTCCCCCAATTTTTGCTAGGCAGTTGGGCAAAGGGTGGCCTCAGCTTGGCCCAAATCAATCTCCACACACACATATGTATATAGTTTTGCATGAATTATTTTTGCTTTTAAATACATAATAATTTTTTATTTCGTAGATAAATTATCAATAATATTTTCAATTCAGCTTATTCGACTTTTGTTCAGTTACAATATTATGGCAAGAGTTTTTTGATAACCGAGAAATTTAAAGTCCAATATAACTTTATTTCAATCAATTTTAATTTTATAATATATATAAAAATATACTCAATTTTTTAAATTGATTTAATTTTATTTTTGTCGACATGGCGTAAGTATATTTAAAAAAGTGAACAATCTATTATTTTAATTAATGTCATTGAATTTTTAAAATATTTTTTTTATGATATTTAAAATTATATATTAAATTTTGGTATATTTTTTATATTGTTTCAATTTTAACTTTCAAATAATATTCCCTTAAAAAAAAACCTTCCAAATAATATTAAGTAATTATGTATTTATCTACTAATTTAATAATTTTTTTAATTATAAAAATCAAGTCATCGATAAATTGCCTCAGAGTCATATATATCAGTTAACTAAATTGCAAAATATAAAGTGAAAGTACCCTGAATTCAACTCTCAAAAGTGCTCTCTCTTTTTCGCACCTCTTGAAATTAAAAATAAAAAAAAGGTTTGCCTATAAAAAAGAGTCACTGATCAACAGGGTTTGGTTCAGTTGGTGTAAGGCCCCAACTGAAATCCTGGGAGTGGGATAAGGGTGCTAGTAGCCCCGGGTTCGATTCCCACTAAAAACATCCGGCTGGGAGATTCAGCCACGCAGCTCGCTTCGAATTAGTCTCAAGGGCTCCCTGGTATTAAGAGTGCTCTTGGGGATACCGGTGGTTCCGCAAGGAATTCGGATAAAAAAATAAAAAAAAAAAGTCACTAATAAACTAATTAATGCTTAAACTCAAGTCAATTGTAATATTGCTTATAAAAGAAAGTCAATTGCAATTGTTTATTTATTTTTAAAATAAATGAAGTCTCTCTCTCTATATATATAATTAATAGTTATTTTTATCCCCAAAAATTATATTGGTCATCAATTTAGTTTCGAAAGATATTTTACGTCAATTTAATCCCTCAAATTAAAGATTAATTTGGTACCACGTTGGCCCTTTTAGAAACCTATTTGATGCTAATATAAATCTTTTGAGACCGAAATTTACACTTCATGACGTCATCTTCATTTTTAGGAGACTATATTGATGTCAAAAATATTTTGGAACTAAATTGATGACCAACGTATTTTTTGGAGGATCAATGTGACTATTAACTTTATATATACTTGCTTATGTGTGGAGAGATACATAGAAAGTTAGATGAGTTGTTTTGTAAAGTTCTTTTTTAAAAGAAAAATTATAAGTACTTTTTAAATAAAAATTTGATAGACATATTGTTTAGCTTGTTCTGATTTCTGTCTCCAAGAGTCAATTTCATTCATAGAGTTGAGAGATCGACATTAATTAAGTGTGAGAGCTGCACCTCTACCTCTAAAAAGAAAGAATTTTTTTTACCTATATAAAAAAAATTATTTTAATTTGTAAATAATTAACAATTACAATATTATGAAAACAATTTTTTTGATACAAAATTTCTGAAATGCAAAGTAATTGAATTTAAATAAACATTAATTCGTGTAAAACTAATAAAAAATTACTCAAATAAAATTTAATATTTATGCGTTTAATGTATTTTGTTTTTTTGTTGTCATGGTGTAAGGAGAGTAAAAACCCTATCGTATAGACATATGTTGTTAACTTATGAGTCTCTCTTGTAAACAAACTGAATTATATATCTGAATTCAAATAATTAAGGAATACTAGTCCAAGATATATGCTGAACCCGTATACAAAACAATTTTACATTGTTAGTCCAACATGGAAATGCAACTTAGAGGACTATTACAGCAATCTGAAAATGTAAATTTAATAGTCTGAACCTTTAATCCATAACCAAGTTGTGACATTTATGGCATCTAACAAACCTACAAACACCTAACTTATGATCGAATATCATATGAGAAAAATTGGGTGGTGTATTGATCGCATAATTTACAAGTTTTTTTTATATCATTTGTATATCATCACTTATTTATATGTTAATGATCATTATCTCTTAAATAAAAATAATAGTAAATGGCATAAGAACACATCCGTAAGTTTTTTTTTTTTAAATTTTTTTATAAGATATGTGAAATTATATATTCTTTCTGTCTTATAAGGATGTTAAAAAATTGTTAATTTTTTTGTGCCAAACTATAGTAGTTAAAATAATTAATGAAAAATTTAGAAATTGTAAACTTTGAATTGTGATTGGTTGATCAATGCAAAATGTATTAAATTAGTTGTATGATAATTGATTGATATGTTAGACAAATCATTAAATACATATTTTTTTAATTTTTTGACTTTTGAATTTTTTTTATCATCCTTGTGGGAGAGGGAATATATAATTTTGGGTCTGTTATCCGTTTCTTTTATTTTAACTTTTCAAATAATATTATATTTTTTTTATATTTGATAACCTGTGTTGCATGAGTACGGTACGGTACTGGTATCCGATACGGGTACGCGTATATGGTACGACATTTTAAAAAATTAGGGTACGGGCTTTCTTATATATATTTATTTTATTAATATAATTATGTATAAATTTAAAAAATAAAAAATTGCAAAAATAAAAATACACTCAACAAGGTGAAATTCATAGGAATTAATAATTTTCTACCACACAACCTGATGTTTGCACTTTGTAACAACTAATAAAAAATCAAAAAGATCCAAAAATAGCACAAAATAGGAAAAAAAACGGTGCATAAAAGGAAAAAAAATGTTGAATTCCTAAACTAGTTTAAACACATGGTGTGCAAAAAAAAAATCAAAACAAAATATGAGCATCAAACAATTTTCATTGCTCTAAATCAAGGTAGTATTCACTATTTCATCACAACAAAGAAAACGAAAACAGAGAAATTTTTATAGAACATGAAAAACAGAAGTAACAGTTAGTGAGAGCAAAACAGAGACAGGGGAGACAGTTTAGAGGGAGATACTAAACTGATAAAAGAAGAGAAGCATAACGAAAGGCATCGCGAGGGGAGGGAGGGGGGGTAAAGCACAACGAGCGGTGGAGGGGGTCAAGCACAATGAGGGACGGAGGGGATCAAGCCGGCGAGAGGAGAAAGAGATTTGAGACTTTAAACTGTTTTTAAGGATTAAAATGAGAGAAGGTGAGAAGATAATTGAAAAAAAAATGGTTTTCCCTTATCCCTGTGAATAAAACACATTGTTTGCAAAAAAAAAAGTACCGACATGGTGGGTAGTACTCATTCAAGTACCCAGACGTACTTATTCAAGTACCCAATTTTTTTTTTAAATTTTTTTTTTTAGGTATGTACTACATACTCAAGCCTACCAAATACGGGCACGTACCTAATTCGCATACGGAGCCAAATACATATGCTTTAGAGTTGATAACTAATATTTAATAATACACTTGATATGTAACATAAAAAAAATCCATGTGTAACATAAAAAAAATAATGCGCTTGTTACTTTTAAATAAGATAATTATTTTCATATATATTTATTTCTTTCATAACTATTACTCGAACCACAATTAATTTTTATATTCGGTTTTGTGATTTTTGCTTTTGTAGCCATTCTAATTCGCAGCGCAAACACCTCTTTTTTTAATGAAGAGGGCAAACACCCCCTGTTATAAGTAGCTATCTAACAATTTTTATATAAGTAGCTAGCCAACAATTTTTTATATAAGTAGCTATTTTCCATGGTCAATACGACAAATTGAATTTCTCCTAACATGTATGCATGTTTTATTGTGGCCCAAAGTTGAAACGATTATTGAGCTAACCTTACACTATGGCCATCAATCTTGAAGCCAGGTCCATCCTGTTGATAGACACCTGCACCCTTAAGCTTTGGACCAAAGGGTGGCTTCTGCTTTGACACACGGTACTCTGTGCCCTCAGCTTTTGGCACTGGAACCTCATGTCTATCCTTGAAATCAACAATCTTCATGTCATCAAGATCAACCACCATTGCCACTCCATCCACCGGCGTTGTATAAAAATTAGCTGTGTCTTTTGTGGAATAACACTTAACCTTCACAAAAGGGGAAAAAATGTTAGTGCGCCCGTTTCAAGGCACTACCACTCCTCTTCAATTTTTTTTTTAAAAAAAAAAAACAAAAATTGTTTGCCCAATTCTAAAAAAGCAGTAACACTTTAGTTCCTGACTTAGATTCACTTCAATTCTTGATAAGGATTAAAGTGAATAGAATAGCCAAGTTAACATGAATAAATTTTTTTTAAGAAAAATAAAAAATTTAGACAATGTGAGAAAAAAAAATGACAATCACATGCAAAAAAGTTGAAAAGGAAAATGATAGTTTTTTTTAGTGAAACCATGATATTCATCAACCAAATAAGGTAACATCCGTTCGCTATAAAAAATTTAGACAATGTAGAAAAAAAATGACAGTCACATGCAAAGTTGAAGAGGAAAATGATAGTATTTTTTTGGGTGAATCCACGATATTCATTCGTTTAATTGTGTGATTAATCCTTTCGCATATCGATTGGATCCTTTCGGGGGTCTCTCTCAGCAAGACATTTTCCATTGAGTTAGAGATCGAACCTGGATCACATGATTAAGAGATATAGACCTCATCCATCTGTATCAGTCTCCACTAATTATAGTATTTTAATCTTTTAAAAAACAATCAAATGAAAAATACTTAACCTTCACAGTCCTCGTGCTGTTGGCTTCTCCAAACCAACCCATGGTGAAGGCTTCACAGAGAATCTCAGACATGTTGAGACCCCTTTTCCTGACTGATTCCTTAAAGGGTTCGTAGCTAAAGGGGAGCTCTGAAGCAGTTGTTTGTTCACCAAAAGTGAGCATAGGGTAGCCATGCCCATGGTACACATTGGTTGAGATAATAGACCGTGTAGACAAATCCACTACGATCTCTAAGCTCTGTTTCCTGAAGCGAGCAATGACGAAGGCTCGGCGAGGTGGTAGAGAAGTTTTATTAGAGGAAAGCCATGAACGGATGACTGGTTTGTCTGGCTCATCCAAACCTACGTAGTTAAAGGTGAGGTTACGATGGGTGGTGCCATGGTTTGGGTATGATTTTAGGACAATGGTTCGGACAAGTTTGAACTCAGATGGGGTTAATGGGTCAAGTGGGTGAGGATGGCTACATTCTGCACACCTCCAAAGAACCATGAGGAAAAAGAGAAGTGATATCTTCATGGTTGCATCCATGGCTTGCTATGTCAAAAAACTCGAGCCTGCTCTTGTTCTTATATAAGTAAATGTTTTCTATGTGACATTATCAAAAATATTATATATGACTCAAGGGCACGGTTAAAATATGAATTGGCTATTAGTTTGTATGTTTACTAACCGCAAATCTAATGGTGCAAATAAATAGATAAAAATCGATGATAAATATATGGATAAAATTAAAAGTGTGTTATTATTTTTTTTTTTTTTATTAGATAAAGAGTGTATTCGAGACTTGCTCTCTTTTGCGTGATGCATGAACAGCATATACAACTTGAAGTTGTATATTCGGTCCGGTTTTATATGTCAGCTCATTTTAAAGACTTTTTTTATTTTTAATGTAAGTCTCATGTTTAATTTTTAATAATAATAAATTTTTTCTTTATAAATATCCTTATTTACTCAACATTTTTTAGAATTTCTATAATAACTATAAGAATAGTTTTGAAAAAGAATACTAAATATTTTACATTTTCAATGTCACTAATAATACTAACTAACTTTTTTAAATATTGTATTTTAGAATCAAAGAGGACTGGATTGAGTATTTCTGTTATACTCTGATGTGCATTCTTTCGGTTATTTTAGGTCATATTTAATTACATTATAAAAATAAAAAAAATGATACTTATATTTTTTGAAGTTTTCAAAATGTAATTTGATATTACTTCTTTTCTGCTTCCTACTCCCTCCGATCTTATATAAGATCCTTTTGAGGTTTTTATTATGATCTTATTTATAAGACCTCATTTCAATTTTCAATAGCATTTAATTACTTTTTTTATAAACACTCATATTAATAACTCAGCACTTTTTAGAGTCCCAATAATAATTATAGGAGTAGTTTTGAAAAAATATATCAAATTTTCACGTTATCGATCCAATGTCACTAACAAATTTAACTACATTCCTCGGTGGAAGAGAAAAACCCTAAAATGGTCTTATATATAGGACCAAAGAAAGTATTTATCTTCTTATTTAAAAAATACATCATTTAAGAAATGTAATGATTACTTTGATTTTTAATAAATTAATTATGTTTTCTCTAACATCTCCTTTTTTCTACGTAATCATTATTTTTTCCTATTTATCTAAATCAATACCCTATTAAACAGAGATAAACATGAAAAATAACATTTATGACATTATTGAACTTTTAAATATGTTAGATAAATAGTTTTACAAAAAAAAACAAATACTCTCTGTCCCACAAAGATGGTTAAAAAATTTAAAAGTCAAAAAATTAAGGAGACATGCATTTAATGGTTTGTCTAACACATCAACCAATTATCAAACAATTAATTTGATGCATTTTGCATGAATCAACCAATCACAATGCAAAATTTACAATTTATAAACTTTTCATTAATTATTTTAACTATAGTTTGAGACAAAAAATTTAGTCATTTTTTACCATCGTTGTGGGACGGATGGAGTAAATAGGAATGAAGGAAGTAATGTTAAAAGAACCTTTAAGACAGCTCAGTTGATGGCTGCAGGGACACTTAGGATTTCCCCCTCCCCCAGATCATGGGTTATAGTCCCAGACCTCCCATGTAAACCAAAAAAAAAAAAACCTTTTTTAAAATTTTAAAAAAAATATAACTATGATTCTTGATTTTTATAATATAATTAAATATGACCTATAATTAATAACCGAAAAAGTACACATCAAAGTAAAGAAGAAATACTCTATCCGATCTTATGTAAAAGCCTCTTTGACTAAAAAAATACAATCTTTAAAAAAGTTAGTTAATATTATTAGTGGTATTATTGAAAATTTAAATATTTGATATTTTTTTTCAAAACTACCCTTATAATTATTATTGAGACTTTAAAAAATGTTAAATAAATATGAATATTTGTGAAAAAAATTTAATTAATGACATTGAAAATTATTAAAAATGAGACTTACATAAAACAATTTTTAAAAAAAAAATCTTCAAAATGACCTTGCATATAGGACCCGATCCAAATAAAACTTCGTTGTATATGCTGCTCATGCATCATCACTCGCAAAAAAGCAAGTCTCAAATACCCTCTCAATCTCATATAAGAGAATTACACATTTTTTTTTTTTTTGGTAGAAGAGAATTACACATTTTTAATCTTATCCGTATATTTATTTTGATTTTTATGCACCATTAAATTTGCAGTTAGTAGCCATACGAACTAATATAGCCAGTTCGTACTTTTACGTGCCCATGACTCAAACCACTGCATTATTCTTGATCCAAGCTAATAGAAAGTAGACAAATAAGTAAACCAAAAAAAAAAAAGAAAGTAGACAAATACCACCTTTTCATGTTTATAGAAAAAAAAATACAACTTTTTCATTTTATCTATTTTACACTTTATTTTGAATATATTATGTGTCAAATTGTTATTAACTTGAATCACATATTACACATGATCTAATGGTCCTCCATTAATTTCTCTTTACTTTGGTAAGAAAATACGATTTAAAATTTGTTGGATTCTTTTTTCAAATTCTAACCGATAGCATATAATTATACATGTTATCACCAAATTGGAAATTTTTTAAAATAGAGAGGAGCACAACTTTGATGCTTGTTTTTTTTTTTTTTCATCGTCTAAGGAAATATCATTTATTTAGCTGAAATTGGCTTTTTTTTAATAAAAAAAAAACTGATTTATAGTTATAAGATTTCAACTTAAAAATGTGTTGTGTTGTGTCGCTAATTCATTGAACGTAACTATAGCAGTTTTGAAAAAGTCAGCTGTGTTATTAGAACAAAAAAAATTAAATAAGGTAAAGGAAAATGCTAAAGAGTAGTACCCTTATGACACTATTTGTTAAGAGATTAAATGTGGTTAAAATTTATGAAAAAAATGTATTTTTTTAGATTCTCGAGAGAGTGAATAACTTGAACTTATGATTTTTTTTTTCTACTTTTAGTATCCTTAACAAGTGTCCTTAGCAAGACTCTAAGGTAAAATTATGTTGAGTAAAATGTTACAAATAATCATTTGATGAAAGATTAAAGGAAAAATATGAGACCGAATATTGGTAGAGTTAAATTAATTTTTTATAAGCTTGCTTTTAGAGAACTTTATTCTCCATATGTAGTATATGTTTAGTATAGTTGGTAAAATGAAATTATGATTATTTTTTTATCTGTTAAAATTATAGTCCGCTTATGTTTGAGTAGTTTAGCTAAAAACTAAATTTAAACTGATCTATTTTGTTTGGATAGTGTAAAAAAATTATTTTTATTGAGTAAATTAAAAAAAAAGGTATGGAGTAATAATAAGGGGATAGTTAATGTATTGAAGTGAAAAGGGTAGAATAGGAAAATTACATGGGTCTAAAAAAATAATCTTCAGCTGCTATGAGGGAGTTGTTATATTTTGATTATTTTTCCAGTAATCAACTCCTATATTATATTTTAGAGCTCAATCCTTGCAATTAGAGAGCTTCTCACAAAATGGAGCTCTCACAATGAAAGTTGGAAAATTCAAGGCTTATGGGACATGCCACGTGTCACTGCAAAAAAAAATTAAAAAAATAAAAAATAAAAATAAAATCTCAAGTGATATGTCGTTTCAATAGTGAAGGTGGTATTTGTCTACTTCACTATTGAAAGGACATATCACTTGAGATTTCATTTTTATTTTTTATTTTTTTATTTTTTTAACAGTGACACGTGGCATGTCCCATAAGTCTTGAATTTTCCAACTTTCATTGTGAGAGCTCCATTTTGTGAGAAGCTCTCTAATTGCAAGGGTTGGGCTCTAAAATATAATATAGGAGTTGATAAGCCATGCCATGTGTCTTAAGGAATTTCTTAAATTAATTAATAAAAAATTAAAATAGACAGATCGCAGCATTTGGTACCAGTACACTTCCATACCATTACACTGTTCCAAATGAAGCACTACCAATATATTGTTCTGTTCCAATGCACTGTTCCAAGTGAACCAATGGTTGTCTTGATGTCTAAAATATATAATAGAGTTTGATTGATTAGATTTATTAATCAAAGTTTCACTACTTCCCATAAAATGTTGACTCGCATAATTCAACCATGGAACATCAACACAATTGGAATATTTGCTCACAAGTGCTTTTCTGAGATTATTTTTTCAACCATCAACTCCTCCCACGTATGGGATGATTGTGAGGTATGTTGTCATATATTTAGAGATAAATTATTAAATTCCATTATAATTTTGAATAATTTTAATTTAAAACTTTGTTTTCACATACTATCTTTGACAGAAAATATGCGTATACAGTCTGGTAATTTAAATCAGGACATTCGCAAGAAGAAAAGAATTTGCTAATTGGATACTGCAGGTTGGTAACGGTAACAGTACTGCAAAAGGTAATAATGATGGAGAATCAGATATAGAAATCTCACAAGAATTGCTTATGAAACAATTTCACGATCCTATATCATTAATAGTTTATTCAATATATCCTACACTGATAATAATTATCATATCGTTAAAACTGAAAGTTTGAGTGCCTATTAGTTTACTAATAAACATTTACTAATCATAATCACAATTCCAAGGATATGTGTAATGGGACTAGATTGATGGTAACTAGATTGAACACCTATGTCATTCAAGTGATGGTAACTAGATTGAACACCTATGTAATGACATGTACTAAGAAACAGTGACCAACCATAATCGCAAGGATATGTAATGGGACTAGATTGATGTTGAGTAGATTGAACACCTATGTTATTTAAGCAGAGGTAATGACACGGACAAAATATGGTGAAAGAGTCTTCATTCCTCACATGGTCATGAACCTATCACAAAGTAAATGACCATTGGCAATTTCCAATTACTTTTTGTTATGCAATGACTATTAATAAGAGCCAAGTACAATATTTGACCAATTATGCACTATATCTAGCAAATCCAGGTTACACTCATGTCAGTTTTATGTTGCTATCTCACGAGTTAAGCACAGAGATGGATTAAAAATTTTAATCCATGATAGCAACTAATATGACAACCAATATAGTTTGATATTAAGTTTTACAAAACGTGCATCATAACAGTAACTATTATTATTTACGAAACAGTGCACCACAACTTTCAGTAACTATTATTATTTATATATACTGCATTGCTTATATTATTGTATTATTATTATTATTATTATTATTATTATTATTATTTACATATACTGCATTGCTTATATTATTGTTTTATATTATTATTATTATTTACATATACTACATTGCTTATATTATTGTTTTATATTAATTTGTTGCAAGTACAATATTAATTATGTAATCTGTACATTAGTTCGCTTATAAAATATTACCGGTTAATTAATAACTATTATTTTAATTAGTGTAACATTTTAACATTGTGCAATGATATTATTCAATATTTACTTTATCAGGTTGACAGAAAAGTTTGTTATATTATTCGATATTATTCAATAATAACATATGAATTGGTGAAGATACAAATTAAAGCGTGGCTATAATTTAAAGAAAAGACTAATATGCGGTGTATGTCCTTCTTTGAATGACAAACAAATGCAATTCAAAGCATGCTATCTTATTGCCTTTAGATTTGGGGAGTCTTAGTTTTGCGGTTTAGTTGTAAAATATTTCACCACCATTGGTCACAGACTCGCAGTTTATGCGGGGGTTGGCTGATTTGTTGTTGGGGAGGTGTTATCTTATACGTAAAATTCATGTAGATGTACAATTGTTGCATGTGCATGTGCATCCCCTATCCTGTTTTTGAAGTTCTATTTTTGTTTTGGTTAAAGCTTTGCATTTTGTACTTTCTTCGTGAGAGGTATTATACTTCTTCACTTTTGGATTGAATTTTTTTTTTATCTTAAAAAAAATCCTAAATATTATTAAAATTAAGAAAAACAAAATATATATTTTCGAGTCCAATCCTAGCAAAAATTTAAATTCAAAGTTATTGATGATATCAGTTACTTCTTCTTCAATAAAGTCTACATAGACTATCATGAATTTAATTTTATATTTTTTTAATGCTAAATTCAATGTATTTGATTTTTTGAACTATTTGATTTTAAATAACAAATACAATATATATATATATATATATATATATATATCATGCATTGAACCAATCATAATATTACAAGAATATTATTACTAAATAATAATATAATTAAAAATATTCATACAACCCATACATTGGTTAAAAACTAGTATAATATAAGACTATAATAAGCATTTGAAAACAAACACATTAAATTATGATTATTTATGAAAAATAAGCTAAAACTATAATCTTAATCTAAAATAAACGTGCCTATAGTTCTTTTACCATGAAATAGTTATGCAAACTTTTTAAAGAAAATAGGTGATGTATTGACACTATAAATTATTTTTTTTTGCACTATTATCACATCATTTGCCATTTATGTGTTATGGTTATTAACTGTTAAATAAAAGCGATACAAATTAATGGTAATGATATATATTTTGATAATGCAGAAATCTTTATATTATCATTGTATGCCATTAAACTTAACTTTCTAATTGTATTTATAGACTTCATCCATTCTTTAATATAAGATTTTTTTTTGAGAGAATTTATGTTTACCAAAAAAGTTAATTAGCTAGTATTGTTAGCCACATTAAAAATGTAAAGATTTGATATATTTTTTCAAAATAACTCTTATAATTATTATTGGGCTCTAAAAACTATTGAGTGAATAAGAGTGTTGTCTATATTATATAATAGCACATGAGTATCCATTGGCAGGACACCCACTTGCTAATTGGTGGTGGGTTGCTTGCTAATTGGTGGTGGGTCCCAAGAGTAGTACTCAATAAGTACTCCTTCTTTCTTTTTTCTTTTTTGTAAGGAAAGTACTGCTTTTATCATGCACCGATTTTTGGTGCTCCGACTTTTTTTTATTTTAATAAATCTAATATATTAAAAAAAAATATATGCTTTGGTTTTTCTGTGTTCTTTTTATGTATATGTTTTTGTTATTTGGATTTGAATTTTTTTTATTATATGCTTCTTGACACAGGTAATAGTCCAAACAAGTAAAATATAAAACAAGGGTGCTTCTACCATGCATCGGTTTTTGGTGCTCCGATTCTTTTTTTTTTTTAATAAATCTAATATATTAAAAAAAAATATATGCTTTGGTTTTTCTGTGTTCTTTTTATGTACACGTTTTTGTTATTTGGATTTGAATTTTTTTATTATGTGCTTCCCGACACAGGTAATGGTCCAAACTAGAGCCAGCAAAAAAAAAACGGCCCGGCCGGGCCTGCCTGAATAAGCCCGATTTTAAAGCGGGCTTAGACCGTTAAAACATAGCCCGAATAGATCCTGGACTTTTTTAGCCTGAATTTTAAATCCCGAATCCGTCAAACATCTGGGCTGCCCGCTTAAAAAAAAACCCGATTTAGTGTAAAAATATGACCCGCTCCCGAGTTTAATAAGATGGTTTTTTTAGCTCGACCCGATCTTGGTCCGAGCCCGAAGTGGGCCCGCCTGAACCCGGTCAGGTAACCCAAATTCCCAACTCTAGTCCAAACAAGTAAAATATAAAACAATGATGTTTCTACCATGCACCGATTTTTGGTCCCAAGAGTAATACTCAAAGAGTACTACTAATTGGTGGTGGGCGGGAACACCCACTCGCTAATTGGTGGTGGGTCCCAGGAGTAGTACTCAACAAGTACTACTTCTTTCTTTTTTTTTAAGGGAAGTATTGCTTTTATCATGTACCTGTTTTTGGTGCTCCGGCTCTTTTTTTTATTCTAATAAATTTAATACATTAAAAAAAATATGTTTTGAGTTTTCTGTGTTCTTTTTATGTACATTTTTTGTTATTTGAATTTGAAATTTTAATATATGCTTCCTGATACAGGTAATGGTCCAAACAAGTAAAATATAAAACAAAGGTGTTTCTACCATGCACCGGTTTTTGGTGCTCTTACTTTTTTTATTATTTTAATAAATCTAATATATATAAAAAATATGCTTTAGGTCTTCTGTGTTCTTTTTATGTACATGTTTTTGTTATTTAGATTTGAATTTTCTTTATTATATACTTTCTAACAAAAGTAATGATCCAAACAAATAAAATATAAAACAAGGGTGCTTATACCGTGCAACGGTTTTTGGTCCTCCGGCTTTTTTTTTAATTTTTTATTTTAATAAATGTAATATATTAAAAAAAAATATGCTTCGAGTTTTCTGCGTTCTTTTTATGTACATGTTTTTGTTATTTGGATTTGAATCTTTTTATTATATGCTTCCTGCCACAAGTAATGGTCCAAATAAGTAAAACATAAAACAAGGATGTTTCTACCATGCATCGGTTTTTGGTGCTCCGGCTCTTTTTTTTTTGTTTTTCTTATTTTAATAAATCTGATATATTAAAAAAAATATGCTTTGGCTTTTCTGTGTACTTTTTATGTACATGTTTTTGTTATATGGATTTGAATTTTTTATTATATGCTTCTTGACATAATTAATGGTCCAAACAAATAAAATATAAAATAAAGATGTTTCTACCATGCACTGGTTTTTGCTGCTTCGACTCTTTTTTTAATTTATCTTTTTTAATCAATCTAATATATTAAAAAAAATATGTTTTGGGTTTTCTGTGTTCTTTTTATGTACATGTTTTTGTTATTTGGATTTGAATTTTTTTATTATATGCTTCCTGACACAGGTAATGGTCCAAACTAGTGAAATATAAAACAAGAGTGTTTCTACCATGCACCGGTTTTTGGTGCTCCGGCTCTTTTATTTATTTATTTATAATAAATCTAATATATTAAAAAGTGTGCTTTGGTTTTCTGTGTTCTTTTTATGTACATGTTTTTGTTATTTGGATTTGAATTTTTTTTTATTATATACTTTCTCACAATTAATGGTCCAAATAAGTAAAATATATAACAAGGGTGCTTATATCGTGCACCAGTTTTTGGTCCTCCAGGTCTTTTTTTATTATAATAAATCTAATATATTAAAAAATATGCTTTGGGTTTTCTGTGTTTTTTTATGTACATGTTTTTGTTATTTGGATTTTTATTATATGCTTCCTGACACAAGTAATGGTCCAAATAAGTAAAATATAAAACAAGGTTGCTTCTACCATGCACCGGTTTTTGGTGCTCCGACTCTTTTTTATATTTATTTTTTTAATCAATCTAATATATTAAAAAAATTTGTTTTGAGTTTTATGTGTTCTTTTTATGTACATGTTTTTGTTATTTGGATTTGAATTTTTTTATTATATGCTTCCTGACACAGGTAATGGTCTAAACAAGTAAAATATAAAACAAGAGTGTTTCTACCATGCACCGGTTTTTGGTGCTCCGGCTCTTTTATTTATTTATTTATTTATTTATAATAAATCTAATATATTAAAAAATATGCTTTGGTTTTCTGTGTTCTTTTTATGTACATGTTTTTGTTATTTGGATTTGAATTTTTTTTATTATATGCTTTTTGACACAGGTAATGGTCCAAACAAGTAAAATATAAATCAAGGGTGCTTCTAACCGTTATAAAACAAGGTAATTGCAGTTAATTACTTTTTTTTTCAAAAACACTTTTATTCACTTTTTTTTAAAAGCTAATTTTTTAGTTTAAAAATATTACATAAATAATGTTAATCAACTCCAATTTATCGACTCTTTCGTAAATAATAATATTAATCGACTTCTTCCTAAACAATTTTTTAATAAGAATGTTCACATTATTATACTTTATTTACACTTAAACTTTAATTTATTCATATTAAAATTCCTCATAACTATTCAATAATAAATTAAAACTAATATTAATTGTAACTTTGTGAAATGTTTTATCAATACATTAAAACTAATATTAATTGCAACTTTATAAAATGTTTTATCGATTTCGTATTTCTCTTATACATCGCACAAGATTGGGTCTAGTACCATTAAAAATTGGAACGTATTTTATAAATAGAAAAAAAAAATTAAGAAAAGGAGTATTAGTTTGATATGATATTTGGAGTTGAGTTTATCTACCAATATAATCCGTGTACAATTTATTTAAAATGTGTGGAATGGATGTGGTAAGTTGTGAGATTTAAAAACTAAGTTTCTTGTTCACGAAAAAAAACTAAGTGTCTTCAATTATTTTAGAGGGATGATGTATAAATTTATAAATCATCTTATAAATAATTTTATAAGTTTATAAAAGGTTTAATTAAATTTTTGGTCTTTTATCTTATTTTTAAAATTTAATTTGTTTGTTAATTATTTTTTTATTTATTTTGGTCTTTTATTTATTTTCAAAAAGTACAATTTGGTCATTTCGCCATAGCAGTTTAGTTTTATCGAAATATTCACATTCATTTGAAAATTGGAAAATGTTGCCAAATTTTGGAAAAATTCCAGGCCACCACCCGACAAAGGCTAAATACAGCAGTGTTGCTTCATCAATGGTGTTGCAAGCTGACTCGCAGTAATGGTTGATCGATATTGATAGAGATGACAATGTGATAAAGGTATAAATAAAGATGATAATCAAAACTATATCCATGAAGTCGAAGAAATATAAGTCAAACTTTATCGACGAAACGATAATTGGGTAAAAATTCTGTGTAAAACTAAAATTGTTATGACAAAAATACAAAAAATAATTTTTTAGAAAAAATGAAGGACCAAAATATATTTTAAAAAAAATTAAGGACCAAAGTGAATCTTAAAAATAAGATAAATGACAAAAATATAATTAAGCCGTTATAAAATAAAAAATTAGTATATATTACTTGTTAACTAATGAATAATAAGTAAATCACACATTTTTTCTTTCTTTTTTTTTTTTTTGTATGTAGATTGATTTTGTAAATTTATCTATTCCCTCTGTCTCACAAGAATGGTATAAAAACGGTACAATTTTATATTTTAAACTAACGTTAAAGTAATTAATAAGAAAATTTATAAATTGTAAACTTTAAACTGTGAATGGTTGATCAATGCAAAATATATGAAATTAGATAATTAATAATTGATTGATGTGTTAAACAAATACTTTTTTTTAAAGGAAAAATATGTAATTTATTCCATAATATAGAAAATTACAAGCAGATCCAGCATCACAATAATAAAATACATATTTTCCATATAACAAAGTTTTTCAAGAAAAACTAGATACTAAGGAAAAGCAGCACCCTTCCTTTGGTCTTGAATCATCATCAATATCCAGATTTGAGCTCTAACTAGAGATTCAAAAGCCTTTATTTTCAAGCAAGCAAGCTCGCTCATCGATGCTGGGACTAGGCACATTTCGGCGACAACGAATCTCAGATCTGCAGAGATAGAGCCACTGGTGAGAAGATAAAACAAAGATCCGGGAAGGAAGATCTATCTCGAGTATCAGTCTTCTGCTTATTTGAGAAAATAAGAAAGACATCAGATCTGGACAAACAAACACTAAAGATGCCTTTCCACACTCAAAGCAAAAAACCCAGATGAAACTGGGGAAAGAAACCACACTTCTTGCACAAAGGCAAAATTATTTAACCCAGATATAACTGGGGGAGAAAAAACCATCACACCTTCTAAGAGAAGGGGAGGGGGAGAAACAAACCCCCCTCCCCTTCTACCGCTATCACACTAAAAAAAACAAAAAGAACAGAGGAAGCGAGTAGAAGGGGAGAAGAGGAGAAGAGGAATCCTAGTTTTTTTTTTTGCCTGATGCCAAAACAAATACTTAAATGTATATCTCCTTTAATTTCTTTTACTTTTCTAATTTTTTGGGTCCGTATTCCTTGCGGAACCACCGGTATCCCCAAGAGCACCCTTAATACCAGGGAGCCTTTGAGACTAATCCGGAGCGAGCTGCGTGGCTGGCTCTTCCAGCGGGATGTTTTTAGTGGGAATCGAACACGGGACTACTAGCACCCGTGTCCCATTCCCAAGATTTCAGTTGGGGCCTTACACCAACTGAATCAAGCCTCGTTGGTTTTACTTTTCTAATTTGATATCATCCGTGTGTAAAGCTGAGGGAGTATTATTTTTTATTATTTTACCCTTGAAATGGAACCACAACGCTGTCCATTACATTCCGCTACTTCTGAGGTAGAGTTATGTTCAGTTATTGTTGCGCTACAGAGAGTTTATGTTCAACTATTTTTACTGCCAGCTATATACAATCCGTAATGTTACTCAGACACCTCATCATCTACATTAATGTCCAAAAACCATAGCCTAGTCTGATCTTTCTTATATCATAATTGATTATTTGGTTGGTTTTTGGAGTATATCCCAATAATATACACTCCAGAGCTTGAAAGGGCAACTTCCTAAATACTATATTGATTTCGTTGTAAAATATTTAGAATTAATAACGATAATGATTTTCTATAACCCTTAAAAAAATTAAAAATTATCAACTTTTGAGCGTGAGTCAATTTCACATTTCTATTCCTCCTTGAGCCAAGCATAGCCAAAAGTTGAAACATTTTTATAAATGACCCTTCGTTTTCATACAGTAAACAATGAGAATAAGTGGTACATGAAATGATACAAATTGTGGAACAAAAGATGTGCTCTCCTCATTTAACAAGATAACGAGCACTACATTCATAAATACCGGTTCATATCATGAAGAAAAGAATAGAAAAGAATGCAAATATTGATTATACTAACAAGGCTTAATTATCTCACGAGTCCCTGAAGTTTGGGTTACTTTTGTCAGATATCCTTATTCTTTTTTTTTTCCAATGTCTGACTCCCCGAAATTATTTCTGAGTTTGTCATATACTCTTACTACCAATTCTGGCCAATTTTACTAACATGTAACTTCGGAATCCTGATCAGACGCATTAGTTAAGCACCTAGTGCCCCATGACTTAAGATCTTTTTTTAAAAAATTTAAAAAACTAAAAAACTTAATATTTTTATATTTTTAGTTAAATAAAAAAAGAGAAAAAAGAATTAAAGAGAGAGGTCGTCTTCGCCCTTGTGACATCACGCGACACCAAATGACCAACCTCCTGCGTCTGATCAGGATTCCGATGTTACATGTCAGCAAAATTGATCAGAATTGGTAGTAGGGGTATGTGACAAACTCAGAAGTAACTTCGGGGAGTCAAACATTGGGAAAAAAAAAGAATAAGGGTATCTGGCAAAAATACCCCAAACTTCAGGGACTTGTGACATGATTAAGCCTTTAAATGTTTTTAAATTAATAAGCGCGGTAACAGTTTTCGTTGTTATTGTTTTATTTGGTTTCACCCTTATTAGTTTTTATTATTATTATTATTATTATTATTATTATTATTATTATCCCTTTCGCACAATCGCTTTTCAACGTTATATTGTTTTCCGCTGCAAAGTTTATTTAAATTGTTGGAAACAATTTAAAACAAATATTTATCAATGATTTTGTAAAAACCCAATTCACCCCCCTTCTTGGGTGACGGCTGCCAATTCTAACAATACTTACCACAATAGTTGCAAATAATATTGGACTTATTTGAGATACTAGCAGGGACAAAAATGGTACTTAAACTTTTTTGATGTCTGTCGGGTTGGTAACCAAGACCAGCTTTATTGAAAAACATTTTTCTCTCCCTAGCATCAAATTTAAGGTGTTTTTTCCTTTTGTAAATTTTGCAAGTGTTTCTTTAAGATCTTCATTTTCATTTACCAAATCATTGCAAAACTTACAAGAGGAATTTGACCTCTTAAATTTGTCCTCATTACAGGAAGTATTTGTAGAATTACTTGGAATCAATTTCAACCTTTTGTTTTCAATTTCTAAAAATTCTTTTTCTTTTAATAATTTATCTTTTTCACTTAAAAGTAAGGCTGAAGTTTTCTTTGCCGAAATAACCAATTGAGCAAGTCTCATTGATTCCTCATGTAATTCCTCAAATGCTTCTTGTAATTCTAAGTAAGATACATTAAGTTCAAGTTCAAAAATTACCTCATTTTGGTGTGCCACGAGACACAAGTTGGCCACTTCCTCTTTGTCGTCGGAGTCCTCATCTGAGCTACAGTCATTGTCCACCCATGTTATGTAAGCTTGTTTTCCTTTCCTTTGGGTTGACATGTTCCTTTCTGAGTTCTACTTTCTTTTTAGGTACTGTTAACACTCTATTATGATGTGACCACTTTTTCCGCATTCATGGCAGGTTATAGAAGAACCACTGTTTTTTATTAGGTCTCTTTTGGAGGGTGTAGTGAAGTTTCTCCTCTTCTTTAGAAACCTTCCGAATTTTTTGACTAATAGACCCATGTTTTCATCATCGAGCTCTTCTACGTCAATGTCTCCTTCATTTGTTGGAGCCTTGGCTTTGAGTACCAAACTCTTCACTTTTTTGTTCTCTTCTTCGTGTTGAGCAAGCCTCTTCAACTCACTCTCATGTTCTTGTAATTTGCCGAAGAAGGTGGCAAGGGTCATTGTTGCTAAGTTTCTCGACTCCATGATAGCTGTCACCTTAGGTTGCCACTCTCTACCCAAGCAACGAAGCACTTTGTTTGTCAACTCTTCATTTGTGAATTTTTTGCCCAGAGTCACTAGTTGATTGACTAGAATTGTGAATTGCTTATGAGTCTCCTGAATTGATTCTCCTTCTTTCATTCTGAATAGCTCATATTCTCCGGTTAGAGTGTTCATCCTTGACCTCTTCACTTCATTCGTACCTTCATTTGTGACTTCCAATGTGTGCCACATATCATGTGCCGTCTCACATGTAGATACCCTGAAAAATTGATCATAACTCAAAGCAGATGTTACTATATTTTTTGCTTTTAGGTCGTATTGGACTCTTCATTCCTCCTCTTCCGTCCACTCCCCTAAGGATTTGTTGACGGTGATTCCATTTACCACATGATTAGGAACGTAGGGTACATTAACAACCGCATCCCATACTTTTAATCCAACTCCTTGAATAAAAATTTTCATTCTCACTTTCCAATAAGCATACCCAACGCCATCAAACATTGGGGGTTTATTAATAAAACTCCCTTCACAACCAAACGAAGAGTTGAAGCCATTTCACTCTTGAGACGGTTAAGTCCTTTAAAACAAGATTCTAGCTCTGATGCCAATTGTTAGAATTAGCATCAAAATCTCTAAAGGGGGGGTGAATCGAGTTTTATTAACCTTATTGAAAATCGTTCGAATGAGTTTTAATAAAAATGTTTTCGTGAAGGAGAAGTTTTAAAATTGCGACGATTCAAGCAAAAGCACGAATATATTAGAGATAATGCGCGTAAACAATTAAAATCAAATAAGCGTAGCGGAAAATAAAAGATAAGGGAAAGAGAGACGCAAACCAAATTTTATACTATTTTAGTCTTTCCAGCGAAAGACCTATGTCCAGACCGGTTGAGAGTTCTATTGACCTAAAATTGAGTTCGATCCAATTACACCTAGAGCGCCCCCGCACACTACTTGGTTCGGCCGTTCGTTAGGGATCTCAAAAATATCACTCAAGGGTTCCTCACCCTATACACCACAAGGATTCGATCCTTGACACCTAGGGAGACACTCCCTACAACTATGGTTGAATACAATAGATTGGTACAAGTGATAACAATTGATGTGTTCTTAATAACACGGATACAACAATGTAGGCTTCTATGGCAATAAGATTATCTCACAAGTATATAGGCCAAAAGTAAGATTTTCCTTTGAAAAATATGAACTTCAAAAACTAGGAAAAAGAGGAAGAAGAATCAGAATAGGCGTGTGAGAGAGATGGAGAGGAAGAAGATAAAATTATGATTTTTGAAAAAATATAAACCTTGTTTTTCAAAAACCAATTAAATCCAAAAGATTGAAAAACATAAAACCAGGATTTTGATTTTAAATAAAAAAGGTATATTTTCAAAAACTGAATCAGATAATGAATTTCGAAAAACAAATCAGAATCAATTAAGTAAAAACAAATCTGGAAATGGCTCTGATTGATTCTGACAAGGATTTCAAAAAAATTAAAAAGTAATCGATTACTTTTGCCAAGGTAATCGATTACAGGCTTTCAGGCGTTTTAATAAATTCAGCTTTTTGAAAAAGTAATCGATTACAATAGCCCAAGTAATCAATTACAAACCTTCACGAAAAACACTGATGCAGAATTTGAAAGGTAATCGATTATCACAAACCAAATAATCAATTACAACGTTTCAAGAAAAATCAAAATGCACAGTTATTGAAGTAATCGATTATCCAATCACAAGTAATCGATTACAACCTTTCAGGTCAGCAACCTTTTGAAGTAATCGATTAGACGTGATCGGGTAATCCATTACACACACTCAGGTTACACAACTGAAGCTCAATAATCGATTAGCCAACTAAAGTAATCGATTACTTTTGCTTAATTTGACAAAATTGATTTTCATAAACATAGATTGTAACTAGAGGTTTTCACAAATATATATTTTCTCAAAAATACATATGAAAACGTTTTTAAGAAAAACTTTGAAAAAAACTTTTCCTTCTCTTGAAAGTAAAACTTTGTCCTTATAATTATATTGATAATCTCATTACCTTACATGATACCCTAGGGGCAAGGGAAAAAAACAACTTGAGCCTTCATTTGCTTGATGCTTGGAGCAAGACTTGTGTGAGCTTGTTTGACTTTATTGACTCTGTTTGTAATCATCAAAACCTTTCTTTGAATGAAACTTGAAGTCCTTGGGAAAACTTGACTTCTAACAGACAAGAAAGAACTGGCTTTAAGAGATAATCTAGAAAAGGCATAGGGTTTGCTGGCTCAAGATCCCCTCAACACTGATTTTCCGAGAAAGGAGAAACAGTCTCATAAAGAGTATCAAGAGATTTATGAGGCTACTTTGATGTTCTTGAGTCATAAAGCTAAGGAAAACTGGTTGAAAGATGGAGACCAAAATACTAAGTATTTCCATGCCGCTATCAATCAAAGAAGGTACAGAAATAGACTCCTCAAAATTGTGAATGACCATGGCCAAACCTTCACCAACCAAGAAGATATCTGTCAGGTGTTTGAAGATTACTACAACAAGCTTTTAAAAGGCAGAAACTCAAACTGGTGTATGACAGAAGCAGAAATCAAGCAGGGGAGAGTCCTCACAAGCTCCCAGCAAATTCAATTGAGCAAACCAGTCACAGAAGAGGAAATCAGAGAGAGTTTCATGTCAATTCACAGTGACAAAAGTCCTAGGCCTGATGGCTATGGTGCAAGCTTTTTCAAGGCAGTCTGGCAAATTATCAAAGCTGATATTTATGAAGCTGTCAAGGACTTCTTTGCAGCAGGGAAAATGCTAAGGGAGGTTAATTCTATTGCTCTTGTTCTTATTCCTAAAAATGATTGTCCAAAATATGCTAGTGATTTTAGACCTATTGCATGTTGTAATACTATTTACAAATGTATATCTAAAATAATGTGTAATAGGTTAAAAAATATCCTGCCTAAAATCATTCATGACAACCAAACAACTTTTATTCAAGATAGGAGCATTGTTCACAATATATTGATTAGCTAGGAGCTTCTAAGACTCTATGGCAGGAAAGCAACTTCACCCAAGTGCCTGATGAAGACTGACATTAAGAAAGCCTATGATGTTTTGAACTACTGGTCTTTTTTAGAGCACATGCTTTATGCTTTAAAATTCCCTCAGATGTTCATTCAATGGATCATGAGCTGCATTACCACTGTCTCATTCACCCTGGTCCTAAATGGCTCACACTCTAATCATTTCAAAAGCAGCAGAGGCATAAGGCAAGGGGATCCTATTTCCCCCTTGATTTTTGTGCTAGTGATGGACATGTTGACAAGGATGTTAATGGCAACATCCCAACATAGGAGGTTCAGGTTCCATCCTCTATGGAAAGAGTCTGGCTTGGTCAACCTTGCTTTTGTTGATGACCTCATGATCTTTTGCAAAGGTAATGAGGCCAATGTTTCAATCCTTATGCAAGCTTTCAAGGATTTTTCAGATAGCTCGGGCCTATTTGCAAACCAAGAGAAATCTGAGATCTTCATGGCAGACCTGAATGAAAAGAGACATAACCAGCTGCAACAATTAACAGGTTTCACAAAAGGAGCATTCCCTTTCAGGTACTTAGGTCTTCCCATATCAGCAACGAAATGGACTAAAGCTTCTTGCCAAATACTGGTTGACAAAGTTACAAAACGTTTGAACAACTGGACTACAAAGAACTTATCCTACCAAGGTAAATGCCAACTAATCAACTCAGTTTTATTATCTCTGCATATTCACTAGGCAAAAGTTTTCATCATCCCTAAAGGCACCAATAAAGGTAATAGAAAAGAAGTGCAGAGACTTCTTATGGGGGACTAACCAAACTGGCAGAGCTAATTCTGCTATTGCTTGCGAAAACCTGTGCAGGAAAATGAAGCATGGAGGGCTTGGCTTTCAGAATGCTCAAATTTGGAATCAGACAGCTCTAGGAAAGCAAGTCTGGCAAATTGCAATGAAAAAGACATGATTTGGGTGATGTGGATAAATACAGTATACTTGAAGAATGAGGATTTCTGGAACTATGAAGCATTTGACAGTAGCAACTGGCATTGGAAACAGATCTTGAAGGTCAGAGATAAGCTAAGGGCATGATACATCACTGGCAATTGGCAGGGCTTGGCTAGCAGCTCCTACACAATTCAAAGTGGCTATCAATACCTACTTGGTGTGCAAGAAAAGTTTGTGCATCACAGAATGGTATGGAACTCTGTCTCAGTTCCTAAGCATTGCTTTATATTCTGGCTCACTATGCAGAATCGTTTGAAGACTAAAGACAGATTTATCCTATATGTAAACATAGACAATACCTGCAATTTCAGCAAGACAAATGCTGAGAGTAGAAACCATCTCTATTTTGAGTGCTCCTGGAGTAAAGAACTAATGCAGCTGATGTTCCATTGGATCTGCCTTGATAGCTGGTACACCATATTTGAGAACTGGACAACTTGGATCAGACATGGATTCAAAAACAAGACAAGAAGAAAAGTGATTTATGTAACCATGGTAGCCTTAATATACCACACTTGGATGGAAAGAAACAGAAGACAATTCACTGGCAAAGAACTACAACCTGAACAAGTCTATGTGATTATGAAGAAGGAATTAGCACTTAGATTTAGCATTGTTTTTCAAAATCCTAATAATTGGAGCAATTGTACTTTGGTAGATAGAATAAGGGCTAAATTATATTTTTTTTGTTCTTTAGGCATGGGCCTTCAACCCTACATAGTAAGTGGGAAGCAACCCTATGCTTTTAACTGTATGTGTTCAATTTTTCTAGTTGGAATGAAGTTATTCTTCAACCAAAAAACAAAGACAAATAGCCAGATCATAAAAGCGCTTATACCTTCACATGATTGTGTTTATAATCCTAATTTTAGCAAACATCTACAATCCTAAACACATGCTAGAGCAACACCATCAATATTTTTTTCTTATTCCTTTCCTCGTTTATCCATTCGAGAACTTAGCTCCAAGACTTTGGCATGTTGTATAATGATATGAGAGGATAGGAAAAGCATGCTAAAAAATCAAATAAGACTTAATTAAGTTTTAGGTCGTTGAAAGTTGACTTATTTTTTTGTTTTACCGGTCCTGATCCTTGAAAGTTCAAATTGTTTGGTTTTTGTCTCTGCAGTTAGGATAGATTTGTTAAGTGCTTACGTGGCTGACGGAAAGCCATGTCGGAACCCTTTCAATAAAAATTGTGGCACATACTCATTTATTTCATTCTCTCTTGGTAAATTTCTATTCTTTTTCCTTAAATCCAGAACCCTTTTAATTCCCAGAGGATTTCAACCCTTGTTTCTTCTCTATTTTGAAGGACAACATAAATAGTTGAATTACCTCCAATTTGATGAAGACAATGACGAACAAGAAAAGAGGAAGTTATTGATTATGGTAGTTATTGAGTTGTCTATCTTAACGACATAGACTAAAACAAAAAAAATAAACTTTTAAGGATTGTCACTTTACAATCTAACAGATCCAATATGCTTAACTTGAGTTTTGTACAAGGTGTTATACATCTTTCCTCGAGCAACAATCATAAAGTCTTTGGAAAGCTTCCATTTACCATCACCAAAGTTGCTATGGTATCCAGCGTGATCCAAAGCATGCACAGAGATCAAATTAAGGTGGATTATTTGTTTTTGACAAGAGGGTGTAGCCCATATAGTCATGTACCAAGTCTTAAGGCTTGAGACTTGGAAGTCTCAGGTTCGATGTTGGGTGCCACCATTTGGTAGATTTAAATTCCTTTCCCCTATCCCCGTAAAAAAAAAATCAAAAATACTTTGCCTATAAAAAAAAGGTGCAGATCCGGCGCATGTCACACATCCTTCAATGTCAATGTGCAACCGACATTAGTCTGAATGCACACATCACCAACTCCTACAATGTCTACATTGCTATTGTTACCCATCTTTACTTTGCCAAAGTCTCCTGCTTTGTATGAAGTAAAGAAGTCCTTGTTATGAGTGGCATGATATGATGTAGCCGAGTCAACGACCCACTCATCACATAAGTCTGCGACATGACACTCTTCGTCACCAAAGCTGAACAACACCACTTCCCGTTTGTAACAACGGTTGTGGTATTTTCATCATCTGCCCTATTACTCCGATTCTTGTCTCGACTCTTCCGAAATTTGCAATTCTTTCTGATGTGTCCTTCTTTGCCGTATTGGTAACATCTAAACTTTGTTCTAAACGGGGATTGAGATCTCTCTTTGAATTTATTAGATCGACCTCTATTTTTACTTCTTCCCCTGTTTTCTGTGACAAAGGCTTGGGAGTTGTCTACTCCCATATCTTTCCTCCTACCTTCTTCATTGAACATACTATCTTTGACTTGTGTCAGCAATAGTTGTCTGTTTGATGTAGAGTTGCTTAACGACACCACCAGGGTCTCCCAGTTGTCCCACAAAGAACTCAGAAGCAGTAGTGCTTGTAATTCTTTGTGTGTAATTCTTCATCTAGCACTAGTTTCATTGCAATTAATTGATTTACTAAATCTTTAAAGTCACTCAAGTGTTTGGCAAGAGATTTTCCTTCTCTGTATTTCAGGTTCACCACCTTCTTGGTTGTGAAATCTTTATTTGGCGCAGTCTTCCTTTCATAGAGATTTTGTAAATTCTTCCATAGTGTCTGGGCATTCGTCTCTGTGGTCACATGGTGGAACACAGTAATTTTCCACCCACTGCCTAATGATTCCAATAGCCTTCCGCTGCATCTTATTCCAATTTTCCTGTGTAATGTTGTCCGTCCTTGCATCTCCCTTTTCCACAGGTAGGCATGGCAAAAAAAACCAGAACCGCGGGCACCCGCCCGAACCCGATCCGCCATTAGCGGGGAAAAACCGTTCTAATCGGGTATCGGGGCGGGGGCGGGGAAAACCCGCTTTTTCAATCACGGGGCGGGGGCGGGTGTGGTAATTATACTATCCGCCCCGCACCCGGCCCCGAAACCGACCCGCTCACACTATATATGTATATTATATTATATATTATATATAATTTATAATAATAGTAATAAAAATAATATTAAAAATAATGTTTTGACTCTTAATAAAAATCACTTGTGGAAAAAACTTTTAAAAAAGTTGTTTTTAAAAGAAAAAGTTGGTATATTATAAAAGAAAAGCTCTTTTAGAAAAGTTGTTTTTAAAAGAAAAGAGGGGGCGGGTGCGGTGCGGTTTTACCCGACCCCCGACGGGGACGGGGGCTGGTGGGCTTTTATGATACCCGGTGGGGGACGGGGGCAGGGGCGGGGGCAATTTTTTGAGACGGGGGCGGGTGTGGGAAGTGCATAATCCGCCCCCGCACCGCCCCGTTGCCATGCCTATCCACAGGATCATATAGATCCTTGCAGAAAAGTATATCCTCAATTCTTGGTTTCCAAATGGAATAATTAGCAACAGTTAGCATCATCATCATCGTGCTTGTAGTCGTTTCCATAATTACACAGCACAGCCCGAGAGCTCCTCTCAACTAGGAGCTCTGATACCACTTGTTGGGCTCTAGAATCGATTCACATTATAAATTAAATGATGTTGCCGCGCAGCAAAAATAAATGTGTGTAAGGCAAAAATAAAAAATGACACTAAAATTTTAATGTGGAAAACTCTAATACCGAGAGTAAAAACCACAGGACAAAATTCGACAAATATTTCATTATATGTAGGATAATTACAATACCCTTTCACACTCTTTTCACACAAGAGATACGAATATAGTGTTTCCCAGTGAGAGCCCCTCCTATTCAAATACTATAATTTATTGTACAAATTATAGTACCAAGGAGTAATAAAGATAATACTCGACTCGATGTTGTTTTTTTATCTCACACCTCAAACTTTCATGATATAATCACTATTATTCTCTCTCACTTTATTAAAAAAAAAAAATTCTTTTATTTTCTCTTTTCCTTTTCTTTTGATTTTTTCTTCTTCTGATTATATTTCTGCTGGTTGAGAGGAGCATTTTAGAATGCTTTCTCTCAACAGAAAATTTGTTTTTCATTCCTATGAGTCTATAACTAATGAATGCCATGCAAATTGCCATCTTTTAATTCCCAAAAAAAAAAAAAAAAAAACTAAATTCAAGATTGTTGGCTGGACATCTCAATTCTCAGGGATGTATGTGGTTGATGCAACTGTTGCAAGATCTACATCAACCAATTGGCTGATGCTGTTTCATGTGGGGACAAAATTTTTGGGATCACTGGTGGTTCCATAGGTTAGAGCCATTGATGTCAACAAAATACAAGATGAAGGATTCAGATCATTTATCTGATAACTTTTATACAGATAAAAATACAGTGATATATTTATGAATAAAAAAATAATTTAATACCAAATGATGAAATGGGTTGTCATATTCAATGGGTTGAGCTGTCAAATTCAAGGATTTTTTTTTATCCAGATAAAAAAAAATCGTGAACCCATATGAGTTAAATATTAATCCACTAAGTCCACTTTAAAAATGTTGCCAAGAAAACGTTAATGGCAATGTTAATATTTGTGAATCCACTTAGTCCACGTTAATATTTGTGAATTCTAATTTTTTTATGAATCCCATTCTCTCTCACCCCCTTTTTTTTTTAAACTACTACTATTTTGATTATCCTATCCAAACAGTACAAGACTGCTTCTATCATCTATTGGTTTTTGGCGCTCCGGCTCATTTTTTTTTTATTTTTAATTTTAATAAATCTAATGTATTAAAAAAATATGTGCTTTGGGTTTTCTGTGTTTTTTTTTATGCACATGTTTTTCTTATTTTTTTTACGATTTCGTATTTCTCCTGTGCATCGCACGATGTTGGGGTCTAGTTATATGTATAACTACTATGCCATAATAATAATAATAATATTATTATTATTATTATTATTATTATTATTATCATTATCATTACTATTATTAGGAAAATGTTAAAGAGTGCCCTTGGAGCACTATTTAAGAGCTTAAATATGATTAAAAATTAAGGAAAAACGGATTTTTTTATACTAATTAAGTAATTTCGGGAAATGAGATTAAAAAAATGCTACACTTAATAAATTCGTGAGCTTATTTAGAAAAATGCTACACTTAATAAATTGGTACTCCCTCCATCTCAAAAAGTTAGTAAATTTTTGAAAATTCAACAAAAATAAGGGAACATGCTTTTAATGCATTGTCTTCCAAATTAACCAATTAACAAAACAAATATTTAATGCATGTTTCCTTAATTAACCAATCATAAAATAAACAATGCAATTTCAATTTTTTTTATTCACTATTTTAACTTTAATTTGGGACAAAATTTTTCTATGTTTTTTACTAACTTTATGGGACGGAGGGAGTACTAATTAAGTAATTAAGTATTTATTTTTTTTATATTTTTTTAAAAAAATTCGTGACCTTATTATAAGCCAAATTTAATGTAAACAAATTTTGGGACAGGTGGATCGACGTGCCGGGGTTCAACATAGTCCACGCCATCAACGCATGGGATGAAGACGATGGAAAAACAATAACTTTGATAGCACCCAACATTCTCAGTGTGGAGCACACTCTTGAGAGATTGGGGGCGCTTTTAATGTGGTAACCGGTGATAGTAAGTAATAAATGTGGCAATTTTAAAAATACAACAAGTTTCTTGGCTTTAAAAATAAAAGGATATTTTGGAATAAAAGAAGAATATTTTTAATATGCAACCTAATTTTGGATTGTTGCTATGCAATCTTATGTTGCACCAATGATCCTTTGCCACCTAACATATTATTGTCATGTCATTGTTTGAAAAAATCAAAATTGTTTAAAAAAGTCAAAGTTGCATGTTAGGTGGCAATGAATCATTGGTCCAATATAAGATTGCATAACAACAATCCAAAATTAGGTTGCATGGAAGTAATTCCCATAAAAGAAATACATCAAAACTCTTTCTTGTTGCTTCATAAACGAGGTTATCGCATAAAAAAAGAGAAAGAACAAAATCTGGAGAATATCAAGCTCTCATCCCCGATTCTATCGTCTTTAAAAACAAGATGAAAGAAGTAAGGAAGATCAAGCTATTTTTGGGAGTTTCATGAAAGAAATAAGGAAGATCAAGCTCTCATCCCTGAGTTTCGGGTTCTGAATCCGTCTTGGAATTTTGATAAGAACATGTTCCGTTTTTTGCCTCGCCTTTGTATTCGTTTAGCTCGGATCTGATCTGCTCTGATCGAAAAAGATAACATTTTTAGAGCTTTTTATTATTTAACAGGTTTATTCCAATGCTGAGTTTTCCAAGAATTGTGTTGGTTTTGGTTTAGCGATTTTCTATTGTTTGCATCTGAGTACTTTGGTATGTGGGTTTCGTGGTATCTTTGTCACTCCCAATATTCTATTTTTGGGATTATTTTTTATGTTTCTGTTAATGTTGCTGTGTGTTGGTTTATGCTGAGCGATACCTTCAAGTGCTCATGCTAT
Source organism: Crotalaria pallida (assembly GCA_037953625.1). NCBI lineage: Eukaryota > Viridiplantae > Streptophyta > Magnoliopsida > Fabales > Fabaceae > Crotalaria > Crotalaria pallida. The sequence continues at coordinate 80,281,628 of CM075653.1, forward strand.
CTTTATTTCAATATTTTGAATATCTTTTTTTAAAAAAAAAAATCAAAGATAGAGAAATCTGAATCATTGGGATAGAGATGAAGTATGAATTTCTTTTTCACCTAAAAAGAACACAACCCATATTAGATTTGTAAAACTCCAACTACTACTTCTTCCCTGAACGTGTTGATCCCATATTTGAAATACATCATCAAACAGACCTTATTTATTTCGATATAATTCATAGAAGACATAAGATAATAATCAATCAACAGTTAGACTAATAAGTAATTAATGAAAACATAACTAATTAATTTTTTAATTAAAATATCTAACTAAATTTTTATAGCGAATATTGTAATATGTGTTAATTGTAATTATATCAAACAAATTATAATTTATTTTGTTAACAATAAAAAAATCATGCATTGTAGACTAACGTCAGATTGTCAAACAGTAGCACACATGATTAAGTATAATTTTTCTTAAAAAGTAAGTTTATTAACATGCTCTTTTCATACTAAATTTTTTTGTTCTAAAAGGGTTTTCTATTATTTGGATTAGTGGCATAACCTGATAGCCCCAAACGTTTTTTTATTTTTCAACCCAAACATATTCTGCACCTTTGGCCCAAAAAAAAACCGGATCCTACAGCCCATTTTAGCTTTTCCATTTAAAAATATTCATTTTTCCACAAATACATGTACATGTATTTTTACCTGTATAGCTGTTATCAGGTAAAGGATCTTAACCCTCCATTTTGTATTCTGTCAAGATCAGTGGCTCAAACCCATGGAACCACCAGTGGTGCCAGATTTTTTGGCACCATATCAAACGGAGCCAGAGATTGGAGCTTGTCCACGCCATGGTGGAGAAGGTGAGAATCAACCTCGACACCGGCATAGTTAAAAGACAACCTCTTTCAGCTAAAAACCTCGACTTCGCTGTAATAAATCCATCATACGTGGGTAAAAAGAGCAGGTTCTTTTACGCCGCGGTTGGTGATCCAATGCCTAAGATTACAGGGTCGTTTTAATGTGGTGTCGTACCATCAGTGGTTCCTGTATTTACCTACAATAATGAGTAAAAATTGGGTTTGTTAATAAATTTTGCAGGTAAAGTATTACTCCCTCCTGTCCTTATCACCAATTATACTGCTTTGCAACTTAGGATCCCAACATCCAATTGCTCATCTTCTTCATCTACCCTTGCGATGAAGCTCATCACCGCCCCACCTCCACCCACGGTGGTCGCCACCTATATACCACCTCCGGCAGTGATTTTCGTATTTTAGGAATGACAGTTGTAAAACCACCTTATTTAAGGAACCCGGTTTGAAGTTCGTTATTTTCCCATGGCCAAAAGCTCTATAACTTTACTTCTAATTCTTAATGATTAAGAGTTTTCACGTTAAATCCACAAATCAAAAAATATTAAAGCACCTCCAGCGGTGCCTTTATTTCGTTCGTTCATGTGCCCATGAATGGTTCGTTTCGTTCGTTGTGGGTGGAGGAGAATGACGTTTGTCCCTTTCTCACCACCATTCTCTAGTTCGCCACACGTTCCTGGGAGAGGGGGTCATTATTTTAATAACTAGCTCTCACCCCGTGCAATGCACGGGTTATTGATATTTTAATTTTTTATATTAAATATTATAAAGTAAATATATTTTTTATTTTAAAGTACAAATTATTATTTCACAACAATAAAAAAAATTATACAAAAAGGTATAGACTCAAATCAAACTCTGCACTTAAAAAAATAATTTAAATGAGCTTGTTGAGAAATTTTGTACTTTCTTGTATAAATAAAAAGTAACACTTTTTATATGATATCTTCCTTATTTATTTAATGGATAAATTAACATTTATATATGATTATCAACTTTATTTTGAAGAATAAAAAATAAATCATATTTAAATATTTTCATCTTTTTTGTTTGGTGGTATTATGAGTAAATTTAAGGATAAATTAGAATATTCAGTATTTCATAGGACATGAAGACGACATTGAACTTGTTATTCTTGACTATCTTGATTAACACATTGCATTTTATAAGGAATATAACGACTGCTCTTTTTTTTTTTATATTTTTAATATTATATTTGTTTATGTATAGGTGAGTAATAAATTAATGTATTTCTTATTTAGTTGATCGATGGAGTAACACGTTTTATATACCATTATTACGTTTATTATGATATTATGATTAATTAGCTCTTACCCCGTGCAATGCCACGGGTTGTTGATATTAAAATTTTTTATATTCAATATTTTAAATTAAAGATTATTAGTATTATTTTAATTATAAAGTAAAGATTATTATTAAACAATAACAAGAATAATTATAAAAAAGGATTATTCGATATGCTTTATTATGATAAATCAAAATCAAATCATAATTAAACATTTTGATTTTTGTTTGATGGTATTATGAGAATAATTAATGATAAATTATAATATCTCATATTTCATTGGACATGAATTCATTGGAAGATAATGAAGGTTCGTTTTTTAATATTATATTTATTTATGTATAGATCAATATTAAATTAATGTATTCTTTTTCATCAAAAAAAAAAATTAATGTATTCCTTATTTAGTTGATCGATAATTATCATGTTTTATTAATTAGAATGAAATCAAAATTAAACATTTTTAATTTTTATCATGTGCAATGCACGGATTATTAATATTTAAATATTTTTAAGTAAAGATTATTATTAAACAACAATAAAAAATGAGCTTGTTGAAAAATTTTGTACTTAATTATATAAATAAAAAATAAGATTTTTTATCTGAGATTTTCCATATTTATTCAATAGATAAATTAACATTTTTTACATGATTATTAACTTTATTATGATGAAATAAAAGTAAATCAAAATTAGATCTTCCTTATTTATTTAATAGATAAATTAAATTTTTAATATGATTATCAACTTTATTATGATAATTAAAAACAAATCAGAATTAAATATTTTGATCTTTTTGTTTAATGGTATTATGAGAAAATTTAAGGATAAATTTGAATATCCACTATTTCATAGAACATGAAGACGACATTGAAATTGTTATTTTTGACTATCTTGGTTAACACATTGCATTTTATTAGGAATATAATGATGACTCTTTTTTTATATATTTAATATTATGTATAGATGAGTATTAAATTAATGTATTCCTTATTAAGTTGATCGATGAATTAACACGTTTTATCATGATATTATGATTAATTATTACAGTGTAATGAAAATTAAATTTTTTTATATTTTTTATGGTATTATGAATAGATTTAAAGATAAATCAAAATATTTTCTATTGCATGAGACATGATAATTTAGCATCTTTTAAATATAATTATCACATCTTATATGAAAAATTATATATAATTGTACCAAAATTATACATTCTGATTCTTTTTATTGGATAATGTTATAATATATTTCTTATATTTATTTGACGGATAAATTAATATTTTTTTACCATTATTATTTTTTAATATAATTATCACATTTATTATTATTATTATTCATATTTAAATATATTGATTTTTTTGATCATTTCTCTTATCTCATGACAAAAACGGAAAAAAAGTCATAAATAAATTGAAAAACATTGTTTCATCAAATGGGCAAAAGACTCACCAAAATTATTTCTCACCGGTATACGATCAGGGTATTTCTTCCTAATCATAGGAGCCTTAGCCCTTCTCTTTTTTTAAAAGAGAAAAGGATCAATTATTTGCATATTCTTTCAACAAAGAATAATAAAAGTAAGTATGTATAACAACTTACCAAAATTTCAAAGAAAAAAAACAAGTTACCAAGATCATGCTCTTGTTTGAAGTAACTCATTGTTGTCATTCTTCCTGAAATTAGCATTAAACAAAAGTCAATTAAAAGTATAACAAAATATGCATCATCTAATAAGTAATTCATCAAACACTCAAAAATCAAAATTAGGAGCTCTAAGTAGAGGAATAAACAAAAGTTCATTAAAAGTATAACAAAATATGCAGCATCTAATAAGTAATTCATCAAACACTCAAAAATCAAAATTAAGAGCTTTAAGTAGAGGAATTAGGGAAAAAATAAAAATAAAAGAGAGAATTTGGAGAAGAGAATTTTTAGAATTAAATAGAACTTTAAAAATTGAATGGGAGAGCCTATTATATGTATATATAGTGATTTTTTTTAATATTTTTGTTGAGAATAATGATTTGTTCAACAAATTGAGGATAATTATTTCATATAAAGATAATGATTATATAAATTTAAATAATTAATTTAATTTCAAATTGTAATTTTGGTTAGAGATAATGTTATTTACCTACAAACGCTCTGGTGCGAGTATTCCTTAAGCAAACAAACGCGGTGTCTCGAAAAGGAATCTTTTTATATAAGTACAAGCTTTCTAATATTGCATTTAGGTCCTTCCCAAAGACTTAACTGCAAAACTTAATATTTCTATACAAAATATCTACCAAAATTATTTTTCACATATTGTAAATACATAATACACATCAATCACCAAACATTGAACTTTTTATTTATTTAATAAATAATTATAATAATTACAACAATATAATTATTCGGAAGACGAAATTAGGGGTGTTACATATCCTATTATATATTTATTAATATTTTTGTTGAGGATAATGATTATTTTTTTTAACAAATCGAGGATAATGATTTCATGTACAAATAATGATTAAATAAATTTGTGATTTTTTAAATACTTTTGTTGAGGATAATGATTACTTTTTTTCCAACAAATAATTGAGGATAATAATTTTACATACATATAATGATTAAATAAATTTAAATAATTTATTTAATTTTTAATTGTAATTTTGATTAGAGATAATGATTATCTTATCTACAAACTCTCTGGTGCCAGGAAAGCTTCACAGGACAAACATGGTGCCTCGAAAACTTTTCTGGCAAACGTGGTGCCTCGAAAATGGATCCTTTTATATATAGATAGTAGATAAAAATGAGAAGGAAAGAGAGAGAAACACAACAGATCCGAACAATACAACCCCAAATCTTCAACGTTAAAATTCCAGAAAAAAAATCCAGAAAATTAAACGAAAATAAAATAAAATAAAATTAACAAGAACATAATCCCAAAATTAAATGAGAAATAAAACAAAATCAAGAAATTGTTACATAAAACCCCAAATCAATAACAGTAAAAATCCCCCCAAAATTAGACTTCAATTACGGAGGACTTGACTGCTGAGTAGGGACTTGAATTGCAGAGGACTTGAATGCATGTGGGTGAGGCAGAGAGAAGGAGAACGGTGGGAGTGGGTGTTGCCTTGATTGCATGTGTCTGGTGATGGAGGACGGTTGAAGGGGATATCAAAGCAGAGAGAGGGAGAATGAATTAGAGGAGAAGGAGAAGAATGGAACAAAAATAGGGGGGGGGGGGGGGGGGGGGGGGGGACGGAGCAGATGATGATGATGATAGAGAGGGGGTGTGGAAAAGTAATAGATAGAGAGAGAATGGGGGTGGACGGTTATGAATACTGGAAAGAGATCAGAGAGAAAAGGCTATTGAAAAGTTAAAATTGTGAGAGAGGGTAAAATGCTAACAGATAGAGGGAATTGAATTATTATTATTATTTTTAATTAGGTATACAACAATGGGCAATCAAAATAGTGAAGTAATATGAATAGAAAATAATATTTTTATTAAAAAGAATATATTTTTTTTCAAAAAAAATATTGCAGTTGAAAAATAGTAAAGTTATTCAAAATATAATTAATTTTTTGGCAGTAAAAAAATTTGGTTAGTTGATGATGTTTATAGTTATTATAAAATATTATGAGTGTGAGGTAGGTAGTGAGACTCGTTTAAGAACGAAAAGTAGGTTCATGGATGAAGCGAAAAAATAGTAGAGGCTCATAACATATAGAAAAATGTGAAAAATAATAAAATAATGTGTAGAATCTATTGAAGAACGAAATTTTCGTTTATTGGTGGAGATGCTCTTACGTTTATATTTAATTTTCTCAAATTTATAAAAAATAGAGGTATTTTAAGAAAGTAGTATTAGGAATGAAGCAAAAATTAATTAAACTTACAATTTTCTAGAGATGTTTTAAGAAAGTTGTATCGGGAATGAAACAAAATCTAATAATGTTAGTTAATTTTACTTATATTTTAAACCAAGAGAAGTGTGTTTTTTGTTGTTTATAATTCGAGCAAGAGAGAGTAATTGAGAAAGAAACTCTTTTTAAAAAAATGACTCTGTATTATTAGCCAAAATTATTATCTGTTCCTGCAAGTTACTATAAAAAAAATTAAGCTTAAGTTACCTTAGGAAGATACTGCAGTAGGGTAGGATCACTAATTCACTATAGTGCGGTCAGGACTTGAAATATTGTCCATTGGATTTGTTAAACACATATGGTATACGTATAATACATGGTCACCTGTACATAAAGTTATAGGTTGCTTCATATAAGCCATTGATCAATTTTTTGACTCAAATCTATGGTGATAATGCTTGGAACCACCGGTGGTGCCATAATTTTTGGCACCACATCAAACGGAGCCAAGATTACAGGGGTGGTGAAGGTTGACGTGTTGAAAGGAGAAGAGGTTGGGTGTAGAATGTACGGTGAAGGTAATAATTTTGTATGACCGATAATAATTGCAAGTATAACCACATATGACCTACAAAGACCGGTCAAAATACATCCTTGCCGGTGGTGCCGTATGGATATGGAACCACAGTAAAAGCCTTCCAATTGGCTATTGAATATCCAGTGCAACTATACTGTGACAAGAAGTCAGCTATTTGTTTAGCTAAAAATCCAGTGTTTCATGCTAGGACCAAGTATGTGGAGGTACATTACCATTTTGTCAGATTAAAGGTGTTACGAGGTGACATCAAAATGAAATGTATCAACATCAAAGGTCAAGTTTCAAATATATTTACAAAAGGACTCAATGGTTCAAAGTTTGAAGATTTTCGAAGATAACTTGACATGATTACAAGATGGTCAATAAGAGAAAATAATAATCGAGGGGAAAGTGTAAAAATATCAATTATTATTTTCTATGTGAAATGAAACTATACAAAGCCAAGTTTGCAGCTACTATCCTACTACCTATAGCTAGTACTTATACTACCGGGCAAGCCACTTTCGCACTACCGTCCTAGTTGGCGTTCATAACACATCCAAGTCACGTTCACACTAATGTACAAGCCATTTTTCCATTTAGTTTTCTGCGTATAAAAGGCTTGTCATATGCCATGTATTAGAATCTCAATCCAAGCATCATAACTAAGTCAACAACATTTGAATGATTTTTGGCTTAATTATGTCATATGTCCCTGAAGTTTGGGATACTTTTGCCAGATACCTTTATACTTTTTTCTTTCAATGTCTGAGTCCCCGAAGTTACTTCTGGATTTGTCATATACCCCTACTACCAATTCTGACCAATTTCGATGACATGTAATATCATAATTCTAGTCCGACGCAGGAGATTGATAATCTAGTGCCACATGATGTTACATGGGCGAAGACAATCTCTCTATTCAATTCTTTCTTTTGTTTTTTTATTTAACTAAAAATATAAAAATATTAAGTTTTTTAGTTTTTTAAATTTTTTTTAAAAAAAGATCTTCGCCCATGGGACACTAGTTGCATAACCTCCCGCGTCTGATCAGGATTCCGATGTTACATATCAGCAAAATTGACCAGAATTGATAGTAGGGGTATATGACAAACTCAAAAGTAACTTCGGGAAGTCCGACATTGAAAAAAAAAAAGAATAAGGGTATCTGGCAAAAATATCCCAAACTTCAGGGACCTGAGACATAATTAAGCCATGATTTTTCTTCCATTTCCTCCTTAATGTGAGTTATATTTTGTCTCTACTTCTTATTTCTTTACTCACCTAAGTTATTTTTTCATTCTTTCGTTGTCCCTTTGAGAAACAATGACACGGTGATGAGCATTAAACAAAATGTGAACGAAATTTAAGATTGGTGCTCTTGCACTTCTTAATGGCTAATCTAGCAAGTTGACAAAACGAACATTTTGTTAGTGTCTTCTCAATGTGAAAATGAAGTTATATTCTCAAATATTTGTTGATGAGTTATCCAAATTAGTTTTGCAAAACCAATGGCCTAAAACGATATCGTTTTGACCACTTCGTTAATCCAAGTGGATTGACCGTTAGGAAATTGCTTTTTGGCCCCCATAACTGACTTTTTGACCCCCATTTCCAATTTCCATGGATCAAAATACCCCTAACAGTGTTAACATTTCCGATTCTATGAAGCCGGAAAAGCCTTTCCGATTTTGCTGAACCGGAATCAATTTAAACACTATTCCGGTTTTGTTGAACCGGAAATTGGATTCTGACTTAGTAGTACCAGAAAGTTGTAGTACCGAAAATATAGATTTCCGATACTACAGAACCGGAAATTTGACATGACTTTGAAGTACCGGAAATATAGATTTCCGGTACTACTGAACCGAAAAAGAAGCTTAGAATTTTATAGATTTGGGAGCCACATAGTTGAAGAGGGAAGGATGCAGATGTTTCCTTGTAGACAAAACACCTGCAAGCAAGTGGTGATAAAAAAGAGTTAGAGTTAGAGGTAGTTCAAGCTATGTATATGTGAGAGTTATGTATGTGACAGTGAGACTTACGTTATTGCCTTTCCAGGCGCGGTAAGTTCTGACGAGGGAAGGCAGAGGAGGAGGAGAAGCATCGGTGACTCCGGCGGCGGTGGATTCATTATTAGCAGGCGGTGGCGGCATTGTTGGTGTGAAATAGAGAGAGAGAAAGTGAACAAAGAACATCTGCATCCTTCCCTCTTCAACTATGTGGCTCCCAAATCTATCAATTCTAAGCTTCCTTTCCGGTTCAATAGTACCGGAAATATTTCCGGTACTACAAAGTCATATCAAATTTTCGGTTCTGTAGTACCGGAAATTTATATTTTCGGTACTACAAATTTCCGGTACTACTAAGTCAGAATCCAATTTTCGGTTCAGCAAAACCGGAATAGTGTTTAAATTAATTCCGGTTAAGAAAAATCGGAAAGGCTTTTCCGGTTTCATAGAACCGGAAATGTTAACACTGTTAGGGGTATTTTGGTCCATGAAAATTTGAAATGGGGGCCAAAAAGTCAGTTATGGGGGCCAAAAAACAATTTTCGACCGTTAAGGATCACTAATAGCCCAAAACTCCAGAAACTATTGTGACTCACGTTTTGCTATCTCGGTGACTAAATTAAAATTTCGATAATTTCAAAAATTAATTTGACGAGGGCCCACATAGTCAGTGACTAGTTTGATTATTTACTCATTTCTCTAACCATTGTACCTTACATCCATGTACCTTTGTCCTTTACTCTGTTCTGCTATCTATCGAGATGCATATTCAGAAGCACGTCAGACAGATTAAATGAGTAATGCTATCCACACGTAAACACATCTGCATAGTATCTACCATTTCAGAACTTTTACATATCTATGCTCTGACTGTGCCACCTCACAGTGATGTGAGGTAATCTGATTGCGCTAATGTGTAGTAAACATTTGGACAATGCGAATGTTTTAAGGACACTAGTTCAGGTTTCATTCCTGGAAACCAATGTATTTATCAAACTACAGGCTTGAAACTTGTGATTTCGAAGATAAAGTTTCTACGTTTTGAAACCTTGACACTCAGTTAACATCACCCTAAATATTTTCCTACCAGACAAGGGGCAGAAAGATGACAGGGATACTGAAAAAACAGTCAAGACAAATTTAGGATAAAAGGATTACATGCCTAAACTCAGCCAAGATACAAGGATTAATATATTAGACAGTAATTCGAAAGTTAGAATGGCAAGAAATCAAGACAAGTAATACTATTAAGTTAATAGTATTAACAGAAGCTCATAAGAAAAATAAAAACATAAGATTTTTACAATTCTCCTTCCATCATCACAAGTTGAGGTACAGAACAGATCAACCAGATTGTTCACAAGTTTAAGATATTACATGAACAACCAATGATATTTGTATCTACTTTACTTGTATGTGTGTCACTACATTATATGAGATGGAAAACACCCATAACTAGATTCAAACAATATCTACTTAAACGTATAATTTCACTCTTCCAGAATAGTTTTCAACAGTTTTGGTCAATAATCAGCATTAAGAGCAGGAGTACCAGAAGAAGATGACTGCTGACGACGGGCTTGAGCAGAAACACCAGCAAACCAAGCAACCCTCATAAGCTGCAGACCAAGAATTAGAACCCACCAGCAAACCAACCCCCTAATTGTATGCACCATCCACGCAGGTGCACTGAGCTCAGCCCCCAGCTTTAATCCTCTCATGAGCTGCAATACACGATAAGCCTCGTAAATGACAGGGGTAATGAGCCAGACTGGTGATTGCCAATGCCAAGTCAATATTTCAGTCAGAATCTGCACTGACAAAAGAAGAAGATATGGACCAAGTAGAACTGCAAATGAGATGAAAGGTAGTTGAGGTTGAAGAAAGCCATTCTCGGATCCAAACATCATCAACAGTGGGATAATAAATCCAGTAATAGTTGCAATTATGTTCCAGAACTGATAACTCAAGGGAGCTTTGCTATTACAGTTTTGTGTTGGATACTTTGGTCGTGAACAGGAGTCAGCCATGAGGAGAAAAAGGGATGCACCGAGGTTAAAGATGCAATCAAGTCCAATTAAGGAAAGTAGGCTGGCTATATTGGGGCCAAGAAAAATTGAAGATATTGGTAACCACAATGTTGGGACCATGCCAGTCACGAGGAGAACAGATGGGCCCAGAAGCCACAAGGGCCATTTCAAAAACTGAAGCTGCAGGCCTGGCTGATATTTTGTCTTTACAGGCTCTTCAGCATTTTCTACTGATGATTCCGCATTTCCACTAGAACCAAGGGTTTCAAATATATTGGCACTACTCTGCAAGAAATTGTCACTTTGATTATCGGTGGGAGCATATGTGACAGGTGATGGCTCCCATGGAGTCAACTTTGTGCAGCATATGCAGGATTGTTTAATGTGAATACAAGGAAAGGCGAATCTCTGGTGTTGGAAATTTTTTCCAGTTTTCAATAATCCCGGGCTTCTGGGATGTACTCTCCTGAAAGTGAAGGAATGTATTTTATAATGGGTTTGAGTTAATGACGCCATTCCACTATTCATTTTAGACTGCAGAAGCTCTTTAGAGTCTTATGATCTTTGATCTTTGGAACCTGAAGTTAAGCAAGAGTAAACTGTTGATGACAAAAACACTTCAGAGCACCAAAAATTAAGAAAATCACAGACTACTGTGATAATAAATCATACATCGTCATCTTGGATGCCACTTAAAGTAGAGTGAGTAAATCTAGCAATATAAAAATAAAAATGAAAAACAAATAAAAGATTCATTCAAGCGACATGGAGAAAGTGAATTACAGAACCTCTACTATATGGCACGTAACACTACTCATCCATACTAAAATTGATAAACAAATAGTACTGCTTTTCCAATATCAGATTGGGAAACTGTTACACCGGATATCGCCTGATAAGATAAAGCAAAATTCAACTCTCTTTCCTGCTTCACTTAAATTTCCTTTTCCCACCAGCTCCCAACAAACAAAAAGGAGACAACGGAAAATACAAATCAAGTGTAACAGATGTCATCTAGGTGAAAATCAGAAACTTGCTCAGATTTCAGAGTAACAAATCCCTATAAAGTGGTGAAAATAGAAACAGTGGCGTACCAAGTTAGCAATGCATCAGATCAATACGCACAAGCAGTCGGTTTATTTGTGCAATGTTAGTCAACTAGTTTTCCAAAGTAGCTAACCAGTTTCTTCATTTCTTAACAAATCACACATTTCAAATTCTGAACCAACAACCTCAGATATCAAACCACTAGTCAGCACAGCAAGAACTACAAACAAGTCAGCAAAACTTTTAAACACCTTTTTACAAAGTTATTTTTTATGGTCAAGATAAAACTTCAGAAAATATTATTTTAGTTTTAGGGTCTTGCTAACATGTTAAGATTAGGCTAAACTGCTCATTTGGTCCCTTACCTTATTTTTTGATTTCAATTTGGTCCCTTACCTTTATTTGGTATCAATTTGGTCCCTTACGTTTCAAATCGTTAACACCATTAGTCTCAACTTAGTCCCCGTAAGATACATTGATCATCAATTTCGTCCCCAAAAGATTTTTTACATTAATTTAGTCCCCAACGATCAATATGGCACCACATTGGTCCTTTTAGGGACTTATTTGATGACCACATGAATCTTTTGGGGACTAAAACTTACACTACTTGATGTTATGTTGATATTTGGGAGACTAAATTGATGTAAAAAATATTTCAGGGTATCAGGGACTAAATTGATGAAAGTGACTGTTAACTTTACATTTATATCTAATCCTATCTTGTCTAGTGTCCACTCCTTCAACACAGCAGAAGAATATCTCAACTTTTTCATAGTGAAAGTGCAGAAAACTTAAAATGATAAGAGTAGCATAGCAACTCATCGATGGATGCAAGTGCATCAAACTTAAATTGATATTATTTTTATTATTCCTTCTATGGATTCAGACTGGAGAATTTGTTCTTAGGATTATTTAGCTATTATGCTCTAATCTCCTTGACCTAATTACTTTACATCAATTGAGAAACATTGATAAAATTACTAAATTAGTATTAAACAACAGCAAGCCAGTATCACATGCCGAATTCCATCCAGAGATAAAAGAAAACAAATAAATAAGAGTTAAACCAGGGAACAAGAAAGGGCAATGAAAATAATATTGAATGAAATTCAGAGGAAAAAACAAATACAAAGGAGAGATGCTAATGGGAATAGAATGGAGAGTGACCTTTTGGCGAAGTGATCGTTAAACCATAAGCTTCGGATTCAGGGGGACATCGTACGGTTAAACGGCTGGACACTGACGCGTGAGGATAACTGTAATTTGAGGCGGACGAGGATTCTTTTGTTTTTTTTTAAATTTTTTTTTAAGGTTTTCTTTTTTATTTTTTGAATGAAGGCGGATGAGGATAAATAAGTCCTTTTACTGACCTACATGAGTTAGGGACGGGTGGTAAACGGTTCGGTTTTGCTTAAGTAAGGTTTCGAACTCGATTCTTGGTAGATGCAAAAGATTCACCTGCCATGAGTTGGAGCAGAAACAACTATTAGTAGCGTTGACATTCCATAGTTGATTTTATTTGCCACATGTTATATTACACTGTTATAGCATGTTTGGTTTTGATTTTCAAAATCAATTATGGCCGCAAAATGACATTGGAGCAAAAGCAACTGGAGGGCATGTTTGGTTTTAAGTCACGGAATCAATTCCGGCCCCAAAATCACGTTGGAGCATAAGCAACTGGTAATAGCGGTGACATTCCAGAATTGATTCTAGGTTAACTCACTGCAGAATCAAATATGCACTGTTAACAGCGTTGGCATTCCAGAATTGATTCTGGGTTAATTCATCGCAGAACCAAACATGCACTTACGCTTGTGTCCCATCATGTGTCGAGTTAAAAAATGAGTGCAAGAATGACAACATATACTGGTTCATATACATTGTCCTTGTCTTTTTGAACTTGGATCCGACTCAACGGCAACTAGAATCGATGGTGGTGGCAACGCGATGGAAATCTAAACTATGTCATTGATGTGAGTTTCACGAAGTGTGATTCCCAAATCTAGGTTTTACTTAGTGTAAATTATCATACGTGATTAGTTTTAGGGCAAGTGCTAATGTGCTCCCCTTTTTGGTGCACCACCCAATTTTTATTTTTATTTTTAAAATTTTTTATAGATCTAATATATTAGAAAAATATGCTATGAGTTTTTTGTGTTTTTTTTATATGCATGTTTTTGTTATTATGATTTGAATTTTTTTTATTATCTGTTTTCTGACACAGGTAAAACAGTTATATTGAGTAAATCTGCTCTCAAAACTAACATATTTTAATAAATCTGCATTAGAAATCTGTATTAAAAAAAATTCTGAGTAAATCTGCATAAAAAAAATTAAAAAAAATCTTTAAAAGAAAAAAAGTGGGGGGAGCATGATAACTAGTGGGAGCACATTAGAATTAGCCTAGTTTTACTGTTAGCCTTTAGATTTTTCATTTTGTTTTTACCGGGAATAATATTCCCCTCATTCATTTGTACTGATGAAAGAATTATAGTATTAAAGAAAATAAAAAAGAATTATAGTGATGAAGTTGGGGATGAACACTTGATGATGACCTACTTCATGAACTAGTTGGTTGGCCCGTGCGATGCACGGGACGAAATGTTGTTCGTTTGAAATTATTTATGATATGTAATATAATAAATTAAGATAAATTTCATATAGTAAGTGCTTTATAGTATGTATTGATGAAATTATTTATTATAAGTAATTATTTATTATATTGCATGCAATTAAGATATATTTCATACAGCATATATTTTATAGTAAACAGTCAGTATAAGTTATATTTTATAAGGTGAGTGTAAAAGATTTGAGATTGTTAGTTTGAGAATTTAATTTAATTATATAAATGTAGGAAACATGTACTTCGTTAAAAGTTGTTAAAAAGGGAAATTCGACAGAACATTAATATAGTTAGAACATTGATATAGTTACATCCATCTAAAGTAGAACGCGAAAAAAAAAAAAACAAACATATGGCTTAAGTTTGAAAATATAATAATAATAATGAAGTGTTGCAGCATATAATCAGTTGGTAAATGACAAATTCTTCACTTCCTCATCCTCATTGAGACCACTATTATTAGGTAGCAAACAATGGCTGCAATTGAGCAATGAAAAATGGGTTAAGTCAAATTTTGTCAATTATACATAATTCATTAAAAAAAAAAACAAATTAAGGAATACATAACCTGAAGAAAGATGATTCAGTGATGGAAACTGCACAGTCAATTATGGCAAGCCTTTGCGTTGTAAGACTTCGCATTATACATGATAGAATGTTAATGTTAGCATAACTTTTGTTTTTAATGGGTAATTTTGGGTGTATAATAGAATCGTATATTGCAACAAATCTTTAGTAAGAATGTAGAACAAATGAAGTAGTATAAAAATTGAGCGGAATAATACCATTGACATAAATTCGACCCACTTCAGAACGTCTGAACCCAAGCTTGAGTTTTGCACCACTTTCAAGTTCATGCTTCATGCAGAAATTAAGAAAGCCATTTGAAATACAAGCTTCATTTCGAGATCTTTTTGATCTAATCACCCTGCAGTTAAATGGCTCTCCTTCATCATCAATGACATCATAGTAAGGTCTCTTTTTTTGAAGAGCTTGTGCTACAAAATGACATGGCAACGGCTGCAGAAAAATGGCAAATTATTTAGATATCAAGTTATAATACAAAGACCGTAAATATATGCAATTAAATTACACAGTAACCCTTCATACCATCATTCCATTTTGACATTGATATTCAGTCAACGTCTTCTCTGCTTCCACATCAAATTGTGGCTGTTCTGGTGGAACATTTTGTCCAAAGTTTTGTTCAATTGGGGGAGGGACATTCAGTTCAACATTTGGTGGAACATGTCGTTGAAGAGCTGGTGGACTATTTGGTTGCGAGTTTGGCAGATCGATTTGTTCCGCATTCCTACCGCGAGACCCTGCATTGCAAGTATATGTTAGAGACATTAAATATTCATGAAATTTTTCATTCATGAAATTGTGCTTTTTCATACCCCAGAAACAGAAGTCACATGCACAATCATATATGATGGTATGCCTGATTTGTTGAGGGTATTGCATTTGTAGTCCATTACACCTCTTTATCTCGAAACGGTAAATGTCAGTATCAGTGGGAAAGAAATTGAACCAATTTTGACCATGTAAACGATAATAATCACACATTTCATCCAACCCATGCGTTATGGCCATGCTGCAACCTCTGTGCTGGAGACGAATTTGATGTGTTGTTCCTACTGGATCTTGCACTGTTTTCATGATGCATGGAGCATAGCCCACAAATTCAGATTCTTTGCGTGATAGGAATTTTACTCCCTGGAATGGTTAATAAAGATCTTACATTGAGAACATAAAAAATAATGACTGAAGTTTAACTTCCATGGAAAGTTGAGAACATGTACCCATCCCTTGATGTAAGAAACGCTGATTGCTGCCATACTTGATTGTTGAATGATTTAGCAAAGATGTGGCTGCAAGAAGCACAACTAATTGAATAAAAAATGTGATAAATGAAAAAATAAATCTAAATCTACCAATAGTTGGTTGTTTTATATTTTCTATGTAACATCCAGAAATGAAAAACCAAAAAATAAACCCAGAAACAAAAAGGCCACAAACGAAAGTGAAGAACACAAATGGCAGGGGCAAAAATGAAACGCATATATGTGAAAAAGAACTGTGATGGTAGATAGGATATACCTTTTCAAGCTTGGAGAGCAATGGAGATCCTTTGTTTGTATATGTGTGAGAAATAAAGAAGAAAAAAGAAAGAAAAGAAGTTATAGAAAACAACAAAAAATGTACTATTCAATATTTTAAATGATATGATTCTTACCCCTTACTCTACCTTGCAGAGTTCAGTCTTTTCACCTTGGGAAGTGCAGTGCAATTTTGGTTGTGTCATGTGCTGATGCCAGAAAAGTTGTGGCAATTTTAAAATGAATACATTTGGGCCAGCTGTTAATGCACTTTTTCGAACTGGGCCATACTAAACTTTTGTTTTATCCAGCCAAATTATTAATTCCAATGAATAGAAAGGTTGATACTACTAATGCACACGTTACAATGACAAAAAAATATGTAACTGAGATTGGTGTCAATAAAAAAAATGGACAGATGATTTGGGCTGTTTAAAGTATTTGTGAACAACACTGAATACTTAGTACATGCCACACAATATTGTATACTGTTAGCCACACATACTGTTATATTGGTATAAAAAAATATAAAAAAAAAACGTTGCAGCAAAATAATTAGCAAGAACTTAAACAGAAAAAATTCTTTTTGATATAAAATAAAACAGCACATCAAACAAAATGTTGAAGATAAATCATACTCTATGTTTGCCACCAAGCAACAGCAAAAACTCTACCTCATGTAACAGATATGATAAATGTGAGAAAGCAAAAATGTAACTTGAAGCTCTGATCGAGGCCGTACCCGATCAAAATAAAAGGTGTTTATTCTGTAGTACTAGGAAGGTGATCCTAGGTCGTTTCCCAGCGAATATCGGTCTAGGCAAAGTATCAAACACGTAGTGTGCAGTAAAATGGGGGGGTTTTTGTGTGTGACAAATGTGAAGAACAAAACACAAACAGAATATAAAAACTAAGAAAATCAGAAACAAAAGCGGGCAAACCCCTTTGGTTACGTACACTACTCAATCCTAGCTCACTAAAGATCGATTCCTCTCCTCTCCTCTGTCCAACTCGTGATAACCAAATACTAAGCGAAAATTCAGTTATCACTCCAAACCCTAACTTCTAATTAAGCATCAGAAACCAGAATTGGAGTTTTTACGAGTTAATACAAATTAAGCATTTATATTCATGTATTATCTCTACGAAATGGAATTAAGCAAACCACTACACATCGATAAACATGAAAACAGAGAAGAGAAAACGAAATTGCATTAATAACAAGAGCTCAAGAGTAGATAATACAATACCAAAGGGATTAACCCTTGAAGTCTAGCCTTCCATGGCCATAAATGAAGAAAAACGAGTAGAAATGGGGAAGAACAAAACCCTAGCAGCCACCACCACTTGGGAGAGCCAAGAGAGAAGTTCTAACCTAGAGAGAGAGTGAGAAATCTGAAATGAAAGTGTGTTCTTGGAGGTTACACGAATTTCCCCTCTTAAGACACAAAATGGGCCTAAAACATGGGCCCAAATCCTAAGAAACACTATTCTGAACATTACAATTAAAAAGGGACCTAAATGCAAATTACAATCTTCACTTCAATACTTCAATCTTCATTTCCAAACTTCCCAAAGTGTCCTTGTGCCAAATATTACCTGAAAATAGATATAGAATTAATTAGGCTAAATAATTCCAAATTAAACAATATTCGGAATATTAGTCCAATAAACTCTAAATCAATAAATCAAGCTAATCAATGTCAAATGGGCAACAAGTATCAATAATAGGAGTAAAATAATGCAAGGAATAATGGGAAATAAAATGCTCATCAAGCTCAAAACTTCAACACTTACTCTCAACCCAACCAATCCAACAAAAATAAGTTCACTTTCAATTGATGAGTAGTTGGAAGGATTGAGCAAAAGCTGATGAGCCGGGTGATCATCGTTACCACTGTAGCTTTCAAACACAGGGAGCTCATCCTTGTAGGCAAATCCCAACAGATGGAAATGGCACATACTGATGCATGCAATTGCTAGTAAAAAAGTAGCTGCTGCAACTGGAACTGGAGTATTAGATAATACTTCTCAACAACATACTTTGCTTTGAAGAAAGTCCATAACAAAGTCCAAGGGAAACAAAATACTTCTCAAGAACATCAAAGCCAACACAACAACTAATTATAGGAAGCAAAAATGTAATATAAATTGAACTATAAAATTCAAGAAAACACAAATTCTGCAGCATCAATAGCCAAACATTTTAATAAGCAAGTTAGAATGAAACCAAACTAAAAAACAAAACTTGAGAGCAACCAAGCACTCTCAAATAAAAAAAAATCAACCCCCACAAGTATTTCTAACTTAAGAGAAACTAAGCACACCCAAATCAAAAATATGAAAATGACAGCATAAACCAATAATACAATATAGATTACTACTACAAAACGAAAAAAAAGGAATAGATAAAACATACAAAAGTGCCCTGGTAAGAAACGATACTATCATTTTGAATCCCTGAAAAAAAGGAGAGAAAAGAGAAGCAGTTAGTCAAATCACTAAACAACAACAGAAGAATAATAATTATGTATTGCAGAAATTAATGGATGGGAAAGAGGATTAAGCAGAAAATTAGGGTTCATAATTGTATGGAATGCAAATTGAAACTGAAAATGAGAGTTTTTCAACTGAAAAATTAAGATAATCATATTCATATTATATACAAAAGGTTCGATGCTGGTAGAGAATAAAACAACAAAACCCTAGTATATACAAAACTTAAATCTAAACAGAGCATCAAAAAACGAAACGATGGGGGGTGGCAAACGCACCTTCGATTCGGTGACACCAACTTTGAATCCATTATATGTTCCTTTATCTTGAGCATGGTCACTGGATACTTGAATGGTGCAAGATAAAGAGCGAATAAATCAAATACATGCAAATCAAACACTAAAAATATATATATATATATATATAAAAGAGAGAGAGAGAGAGAGAGAGAGAGAGAGAGAGAGAGAGAGAGAGAGGAATACCAGATTCGAAAGAGAAAGAAAGAGATCTGAGCAAGAGAGAGACGATGAATGGAGCCGAGGAAGCATAGAGAAGAGGAGAAAGAGAGAGACGGATGAGGATGAGATAGAGAAGAAGAAAGAGAGAAAGGAAGAAAGGGGAAAAAATTAGGGCTGGAGTTGAGAGGGAAATGAATATGAGCTTCCCTCCTCAACAGTCAACACCGTTCCTTTCTTGCTTTTTTTTTTTTTTAAGTATCAGTAAGGAGTACTTCTAAGTACTCATGGTGGGTCCCACACCACTACTTAGAAGTACTCATACTACTGTGGGTCCCACAATGAAGAGTGAAAATGGAGGGAAACCACACAATGTTTAGCTTGTAAATTTATAATAATGTAGATTAGTTGATATGAACCTTAAGAAAACACCTGCAAAATCCATTGTTCATTGTTTGATAACGTCATCAATCAATTACAAATATTATTATCTTAAATATTACATTCGGTATTTTAAATATCAATTTTTTATATTTTTTAAAAAAATAATTTGTTATTGAAATTTTAAAAAACTAAGTATTAACCATCATCATCATCATCATCATCATCATCATCATCATCATTATTACTGAAATTCTAAAATATTTTAAATAAGTATGAACGTTTATTATATTTCAAGAATGCTCCTACATATATTATTACTCAATTCTAAAAACTATTGAATAAGTAATAATGTACTACATTATTATTATTATTAGCGGTCCAAAAGGTGTTAGACAAGTGAAGATGTTTAAAATATTTCAATCACTATATCCTATATTATTATTAGAATTCTATAAAGTAACGAGTAAGTAAAAATATTTAAAGTAACACTAGTGTCAATGGCGCCTAAATAAATTAATTTAATCATTATGCCTAATTAAAATTATAATTATATGTTTCCTCTCGTCTTATTTATAAGTCATATTCTAGACGAATTCTTTAGTCTTATTTATAAGTTATTTTAGATATTTTAGGATGTTGGTGTTGTTTTTTTTTTTTCCTTTTATTTACCTTTAGTTCATTAATATACAAGAACACTTTGTGAAATTTTCAATGCAAATTAAGAGGATAAATTTGTACAAATACAAAAAAAAAATAGATTTTTATAATGAGAAAATAGATGGTGCACCGACAGTATAAAAAGTTTTTTATACCATCAGTGCATCATCCACCATTCATGTATTTATTATCGTTGACTTTCAAATAAAAGTAATACAAATGAATGGTGGATGATAAACTGATGGTTTAAAAAAGTTACACCGTTAATGAACACTCATTAATCTAGTTTATAATTACTTATTTTATTTACTAAACTTTTGATTAAAAAAAAAAAAAAAACTAAACTGATCCTAGATTTCGGACCCCATAAAAAAGAAAAATTCTACAGTGCTCCTGCACCATTGACACATAGTTTCCAACCACGTATCATCATGTCGCAAATCATAACCATCTAATATCTCCCAAATTCACCACCCATTGATTAAGCAATGAGTAGGTAAACTCATTTGCTTTCAATGAGTATTATATACAAATTCTAACAACAAATCATCAAATTGCTCCTCTCGTCACTATTTGTCTTTTTTTTTTTTATGGATTTTTTTAATTATCTATTTTATTTAAAAATTTAAATGCTTAATAAATGTTATTTTTCATATGAGTAATGATTGGGGAGCCTACTTTTTTTTTGCCCACCCGATTCCCTAGATATTACCTAGGTACATCTGGATCCGACTCGAGTCGTGTGCCTGGCTATGGCAGGTGAGTAGTGTGAGAACCTACAATCGGTGGTAGAAATAACTAGGAGACACTAGGAGAACACCTAGAAGGGGGGTTGAATAGGTGTTAGATAAACCTTGAAAGATTTTCGAAAGAAACAAATCGAAACGATTAAAACAAATGATTTTCTCAAAATTCTCTCAGTCTTAATCGATTAAATCAAAATGTTAATCGATTAAAACTTCATGTTAATCGATTAATAGAATGGCTAATCAATTAATGCCGAAAGCTTGATTAAAATTAATCGATTAATGAAAACAGTTACTCGATTAATCACTGTTAAAACTGAAAAATCACTTTTCAATCAAATACGAAAATCAATCAATTAACACATATGATCAGAGATAAAGCGGAAATGATTAACACCAATATTCTTATTGATTACCTAGGTTATGAAAATGATTTTCCCCAAATCAATTTACACAATTAAGATTCAATTCAATCAATTATGAAAATCAATCTTTTCTAGGTTTTCAACCAAGAACACAATGAATGACTTGAATGTAAAGAGTTAAGAGTTTAGAGATACGACACAGTGATTTATCCTGGTTCACTTTCATCCACTTGAAAGCTACATCCAGTCCCCTCTTCAACCAAGAGAGATTCTTCACTATGAGGAATTAGAGTTCTCAAATTACAAGTAAATGCCTCTCAAGACTCCCTTCTTGATAGCCTACAAGAGATACCACACCCTTGCCTTGTAACCCTATTGAATCTAATCTAACCTCTTCTCTTGCTTGCCGATATCCCCACAACAAGTCTTCCACTTGCTTGATGATGCCTCACACCAAGACTTCCAATTTGCTTGTTAACACAACAAGACTTCCAATTGCTTGATAACAATCAAGACTTCCAAATGCTTGTTTGCTTGATGAACAACCAAGACTTCCTTTGTTGTAGATAGCTTGCCTTTTTTTTTTGCAATGATTACAACTCAAATGAAAACAATAAAAATCCTATGAATCTCTTTCAAAAGCTATGAAAATATCAACATAAGAGATTCAAAGATTCTTGATCAAAGAATGTAAAAGTGAAAGCTTTGATCTATGAAAGTGAGAGAGAATAGAGTGGCTTGATTCTTTGTAAAAATGAATATCAAAATGATTCTAGATGATCACAATAATTGGGAAAAGGTTTATATAGAATACCCAAAAGTTAGGAACACTTCAAAGTGCTTTTGAGAAGTGAAAAACGTATTTAAAAAAACCAGATCTCTACGTGTTAATCGATTAATACATGTCTTAATCGATTAACACCTTGCTTAATCGATTAAGTGCGCAAGCTTTGAAAATTCTAATCGATTAACATAAGCCTTAATCGATTAGTTTAGTGAAAAATCAATTAAAACTTGTTTTCTCAAAAACTAAACCTTTTCTTTCAAATCTTTAAGCCACCTATTAATTTTAGGTTAAGTGAAAACTCAAATTATGATATAATCATGACCTTGATAAAGATTCACTACCCTCTATTAACTCTACCCAAACTCATAAACTAAAAGACTTGAGAGGCGAAAGATATTACAATAAAACATAAACTACCAAACTAAGTCTTCATGAGCTTGCTCTCTCTTCATCACTTGATGTTTGTTGTTGCTTGATGAGCTTGAACTTGATCAACACATTTGTAGCTTGTTCAAAACCTTTTGTCATTTATCAAAGCATTCTCAATGGATCTTACAATCTCCCCCTTTTTGAAAATGACAAACACGTTTTGAAGTTGTTGATGCTTGAACTATTTGATCACATGGTGAGACTCTTGCTCCCCCTCAATTAATGCTTTGACATTTGAATTCCAATTGATAGAAGCTTGATTCTCCCCCTATCTTCAACAACTTTGCTCAACCTATACAAAAACAACAAAACACAAACCTTTCTCCACAAAACAACCATTTCAACTAACAACCATTTCTCCCCCTTTTGGCATTATCAAAAAGTAACATATACCAATTGAAATATAAAATGCTAAGCCAAAGTAGAGAAATCATATTCATTTATTTCTTCACAACATTGATACCAAATGTACAATCACAAGAACTATACCAATTGTATAAACAAATGTAAGAACTATACTTTGAAATGTGATACCAATTGGTAAGAAAATATAACAATGAAATATAATACCAATTGTAACAAACTAATTGAAAATAGAAAGTCATCACATCACTTAACAAAGTAAGATATCAATGGTAAAGAAATATCATAAAAGCAACAATAGCATGATAATCATATAATGATCAAAATTAGTATCATTGAGTGATCAATATCAATTATACCAATTGTAACTTATTAAAGAAATAATATCAATTGAGAAAACTATGATCAATATCTAACAATATCAAATGTTACCAATTTGTAGGATTTTCTCTTGATACCAATTGAAGATGCAAATGAATGAATAACACATGAAAGTCCTTTTGCTCTTCAATCATACCTACAAAAACAATCATGCTTTGCTTTTTGGTATCCAAATGGTTTTGGATCCATTTTTGTTAGTGTAGGGACTCTCACCCTTTTTCACCCAAACAAACTTTCCTTTAGGTATACCATGCACTTTAATATAACATACATTTGAAGTATGTCCATGAGTACCACAATAGAAACATGTTGGTGCATTTGAAAAATCAACTTTAGAAAAATCAACAACATTTCTATGAGACTTACTCTTATCATTAGTATAACCCAAACCAAACTTGTTTGAATTTTCTCTTTGAAAATTTAACAATGTGCGCAATTTAATATCACCATTTGTGAAACTTGCAAGCTTATTTTTCAAAATAGCATTTTCATCTTTAAGCAACTTGCAATCCTCACAATCAACCACATTATTCAATCAACTAGCACAATCACAAGAAGAACTAGCATATATGAGATGAAGAGTTTCATTTTGAAGATTAAGCTCATCAACTTGTTTTTGAAGTTCTAAAATCTCTTGTTGATGTTTCAAAATGAGCTTCTTCCTTTCAATATTTTTCGAAGCTAGTTTCTTGAGATGTTCATGCATTTCTTCATAAGCATTATATAGAATATCATATTTAGAAGAAATTTCGGATTTAGTTTCACTTACATCGCTTTCGTAGCTTTGCTCACTTGATTCATCATTTGAACTTTCCTCTTCATCTACTAGAGCTATCAAGTTGAGACAAGCGGCATCTTCATCATCCGAAGAGCTATTTGATGTGCTTTTCTTGTCATCTTCATCATCACTATTCCAAACTATGTATGCTCTTTTAGATTTTGAATTTTTCTTTTCTTTCTCCTTCTTCTTGAGATACTTAGAGCATGAGTACTTGAGATGACCGGGCTTTCCACATTCATGGCAAACTATACCTTCTTTTGATGTCTTGGTCTTGTAGTGTGGGGGATCCTTTTCTTTACTTTTGTTCTTGTTCAACCTTCCTTTTCTCCTTAGAATCTTATTGAACTTTCTTAGTAGAAGATTCATCTCCTCTTCATCAATGTCCGAATCGGAATCTTCATTATCATCATTATCGGAACTCTCTTCCTTTTGATATGATCTTTGAGCTTTAAGAGCGATTCCTTTTCTTTCTTTGTTCTTGTCCGATTCTTCATGCATATGTAAGCGTCCAAGCTCCATTTCATGTTCTTGAAGCTTTCCGAAAAGTGTTGCTAAGTCCATGGTGTCCAAGTCCTTTGATTCAACTATTGCGGTAACCTTAGGTTGCCATTCCCTACTTAGACATCTTAAAACTTTGTTAACAAGTTCACAATTCAAGAAAGTTTTACCAAGAGCAATGAGATGATTAACAATATGAGTAAAACGCTTTTGCATAAAACATATAGATTCATTAGGCAACATATGAAACAATTCATATTCATGCATCAAAGAATTTAATCTAGCACGCCTAACTTCACTAGTGCCTTCATGTGTGACTTGCAAGGTGTCCCACATTTCTTTGGCATTACGACATTGGGAGACTCTAAAGAACTCATCATAAGATAGAGCGGAGGTGATGATATTCTTTGCTTTTAAATCATATTGAATTTTCCTTTTATCATCATCGGTCCACTTATCTTTGGGAGTTAGTGTAAGTACACCTTCTACTTCTTTTGAGGGAATATAAGGACCATTTTCAATGGCTTCCCAAATGTTCACATCTATGGCTTCTATAAAGATCTTCATCCTAATTTTCCAATAAGCATAACCCTCTCCACCAAACATAGGAGGGCGATTTATTGAAGCACCTTCACCACCAAAGGGATTCGTAGAACCCATTGTAGTTTCCTCAAGGATCTTAACGAAAAAGCTCTATGCTCGTGTCTTTCGACCGAGCTCTGATACCAATTCTGAGAACCTACAATCGGTGGTAGAAATAACTAGGAGACACTAGGAGAACACCTAGAAGGGGGGTTGAATAGGTGTTAGATAAACCTTGAAAGATTTTCGAAAGAAACAAATCGAAACGATTAAAACAAATGATTTTCTCAAAATTCTCTCAATCTTAATCGATTAAATCAAAATGTTAATCGATTAAAACTTCATGTTAATCGATTAATAGAATGGCTAATCGATTAATGCCGAAAGCTTGATTAAAATTAATCGATTAATGAAAACAGTTACTCGATTAATCACTGTTAAAACTGAAAAATCACTTTTCAATCAAATACGAAAATCAATCAATTAACACATATGATCAGAGATAAAGCGGAAATGATTAACACCAATATTCTTATTGATTACCTAGGTTATGAAAATGATTTTCCCCAAATCAATTTACACAATTAAGATTCAATTCAATCAATTATGAAAATCAATCTTTTCTAGGTTTTCAACCAAGAACACAATGAATGACTTGAATGTAAAGAGTTAAGAGTTTAGAGATACGACACACTGATTTATCCTGGTTCACTTTCATCCACTTGAAAGCTACATCCAGTCCCCTCTTCAACCAAGAGAGATTCTTCACTATGAGGAATTAGAGTTCTCAAATTACAAGTAAATGCCTCTCAAGACTCCCTTCTTGATAGCCTACAAGAGATACCACACCCTTGCCTTGTAACCTTATTGAATCTAATCTAACCTCTTCTCTTGCTTGCCGATATCCCCACAACAAGTCTTCCACTTGCTTGATGATGCCTCACACCAAGACTTCCAATTTGCTTGTTAACACAACAGGACTTCCAATTGCTTGATAACAATCAAGACTTCCAAATGCTTGTTTGCTTGATGAACAACCAAGACTTCCTTTGTTGTAGATAGCTTGCCTTTTTTTTTTTGCAATGATTACAACTCAAATGAAAACAATAACAATCCTATGAATCTCTTTCAAAATCTATGAAAATATCAACATAAGAGATTCAAAGATTCTTGATCAAAGAATGTAAAAGTGAAAGCTTTGATCTATGAAAGTGAGAGAGAATAGAGTGGCTTGATTCTTTGTAAAAATGAATATCAAAATGATTCTAGATGATCACAATAATTGGGAAAAGGTTTATATAGAATACCCAAAAGTTAGGAACACTTCAAAGTGCTTTTGAGAAGTGAAAAACGTATTTAAAAAAACTAGATCTGTACGTGTTAATCGATTAATACATGTCTTAATCGATTAACACCTTGCTTAATCGATTAAGTGCGCAAGCTTTGAAAGTTCTAATCGATTAACATAAGCCTTAATCGATTAGTTTAGTGAAAAATCAATTAAAACTTGTTTTCTCAAAAACTAAACCTTTTCTTTCAAACCTTTAAGCCACCTATTAATTTTAGGTTAAGTGAAAACTCAAATTATGATATAATCATGACCTTGATAGAGATTCACTACCCTCTATTAACTCTACCCAAACTCATAAACTAAAAGACTTGAGAGGCAAAATATATTACAATAAAACAGAAACTACCAAACTAAGTCTTCATGAGCTTGCTCTCTCTTCATCACTTGATGTTTGTTGTTGCTTGATGAGCTTGAACTTGATCAACACATTTGTAGCTTGTTCAAAACCTTTTGTCATTTATCAAAACATTCTCAATGGATCTTACAAGTAGTAACGACCTAAGTCGTTAATGAAATTATATTGTGTCAAATGTATATGATTAGTGTGTTTTAATGAAAAAGTGTTGATGTTTTATGATGGTGCATAAAAATAGGATATAATTTGAACCGGAAATTAATACATAACCGCTTCTTTTATATTACACATAAAAGGGTTTGATATTGTAACACCCCGATTTAGAAACTTTTAATTCATAAAAATACGGGTCAATTTTTTTTTATTTGATGACATGGACATGAGTTCTTTCTCGCAAACACGTTTCTTTTCCAAAAACATTTTTGTTACAAAATTATACAATCATATTCCACGTCATCCATCAGGTTTCCAAATCGAGATGTTACCAACACCGCGCTTTGGAATCCCATGTTAAATTATCATCATTTTATTTCCATAAAACATCATTACAAACACGGGAGTTACATGGTATCCGACAAAGTTATTAAAGTTCAATAACATACATGACTCATAATACATAACTTGAAAATAAATTAACTACTGATCCTCATCACTGGACGTTGTAGCAAACACTTCTTCCTGGTCATACTCCTATTGTCCGCACCCGAACACTCCACCAGAAAGATCCTCCACTCGAGTCCTCCCTAATCCGCAGATCCTCCATCTAATTGGTCGACACAGGACCAATAGGGCATAAAACCAAGAGACAGAGAGAGAGTCAGAGTTTCCGGGCGGAAGGCCGACGATGTGGAATTACAGCAGGCAAACATATTAAGATAAACAATTAAACAACAACACATTAAACAATCGTTCACATTTCATGATCTCAAATATTCTTTTCCGTATCTTTATTTATCATCATCACATTTTCTCATACTTGGCACTCCAGGCCTTAATCTCAATCTTTCCTTCACCAATGTTTCCTTTTGTCGTCACATCCAGGTCTCTCTTGTTACCACATACTTTCATAATTCTTGTTTCGCTTATCAAGGGTTATACTTATATCTTTATACACTTTTCTTATTAAGTTTTATTGAAGCGCATCCATCGATGACGGGGGTTTAAAGATAAGTCATCGTGGAGTTGGGTTAGCACACATACATCTTCTTCAATCCATCCAGACCTAGTCGGAAGCAAACGGGACGTACAAGAACCTTAACCCACGCAGGTCGAACAACCGATAAAATCCAACAGCATATAATATCTTTGTTAAGACCACAACCGTATAGGCCGGTCATAATGACAATTAATATTTTACGCGATACCGCAAGGGCCCAAAACCATTCGACTGCCCGCCTCGTTCAAGTTCCCTCTCACCGCTTCGAATTTGATCAAGGGGGCGACAATACTATTCTAGTCTGCAGTGTGGAACACGCTACGATCCCTTGGGTATTAATCCCCGATCACATATAGACTCGTTCCACCTAAAATAGCACTCTAGGTTACTTGACGTTTCACCGTCATCACCCTCCCCCATCACAATCACTCACCTTAGTATCCGCAGATAAACAGGGTATCTTCCTCTCCACTACTTCACACTCAACTCGCCGCATTATAATTGATGTCTTTTAATTATTTTAATATTTTAGTAATCCTAGATTCGGCGAGTCACCCTTGTTCATCCCTTCGGTGAACCTCGACCTCTAATCGCATCTTCCACATCAACGCTTTCTCATCATTGCACGTTTGTCATAACAGCTTAGCTCATCAGGACGTTCCTCATTCCAGCATCACATCACGTCAATCTTTCACATCTAGGAGTTTCTCAACCCGGCATAGGTTACGATACTTCTTTCGCAGATCAGCACGTATGCATTATTGATTTCCGCTCGCATTTCTTTTTATCATTTCTTTTCTTATACGCACATCATGACGTCATTAAAATCTTTTCATTTTTATCATCAATCCCACCATATCACATTATTCTCATCAGCATCTTAATATTTTCATCATTCCCTCATTAACCAAACAAGGCAACATAATAATATAACATGATTACTTTTCAATTTCAGATAAAAGCTCAGCAGGCATAAAGCAACATATCATAATATTTCATCATCACAAATAAATAGCATCATGTCATAATACTTTAACAGAAAAGGGATGTCTTAGTCCCGCGTATAAGTGGCCAAACACACACAATCAATTGCCACTATACGACCGACTCTTAGTCCCCACGTTCCGGATTTTGAGATAGCCAGGAACAGCTTAACATGTTACCTACACACCATTGTGTCTTAGGAAAGCTGCTCTCTCACCTTGACCGTCGATAAATTCCCAAAAGCTTCTACTAATGCGATCCTCCGACACGAGGTCCACAGCTGACACCCTCTAATACTCAAAACATACATCACATATCAATAATATAATTTAATTCAAATATTTATTCCAAAATTAAAATAACTCTTTGAAACTTAAATTGAAATCCTTTTGATCAAAATCAAAACATAAATCTTTTTCTCCGAAATCATTCCAAAACTCTTTAACACTTTAAATTCTCCCAATCATCTTAAAACAATTAGCAAAATTATTTTAAATAGATTAGTGGCTGGTCCGTCTTGGACAACAGCTCACTCGAACCCGAAAACATCGAAAACTTCAATTATGCCATATCGCTTTAGCTACAATTTAAAACACTTAAAACTCATGCTTTTGAATACTTGTAAATATTTTATCAATTGAAAATGCTTCAATTAAAATTCTGGACAGCCACACTTCTTTCTATAGAAATCACTTTTCAAAAATCCGAAATCATCGTAAAACCACACGTTAACTCACAAGACTTTTTAAATAAACATAAATGCTTAAAACAATTTATTTTGCAAACCATAATAATTTAAATAAAACTTGGACAGCCATGAAAAGTTCCAATATCTAGAAATGAACTTAAAATTAAACCATCCAAAATCAACTTATTTTTGAAGGCAATTATCAAATCAAACACTTAGCACTTAGTCATTCCAAGCAAGGATAACTCATCACTTAATTCTCATACATTTCATCTACCACTCATTTTACTTTACTTATGCAATTAATTTTATCCAATAGCACATACTTATTGCACAAAACCGAGACACATATCAACTCATTAGGACATGCATTTTCTCTTATT
Organism: Crotalaria pallida; assembly: GCA_037953625.1. Classification (NCBI taxonomy): domain Eukaryota; kingdom Viridiplantae; phylum Streptophyta; class Magnoliopsida; order Fabales; family Fabaceae; genus Crotalaria; species Crotalaria pallida. The sequence continues at coordinate 80,311,910 of CM075653.1, forward strand.
CTAAACTTAGTTGCACCACTTAATGTGCAACTCACTTTATTAGGTCATAGACAAACTTCCTACATTTATTTAGTCACATTCACTTAGCATAATTAAGATAAAATCCATCCAAGTCCAGCAACACACAAAGCGTTTTATTCGTTAAAAACATCGAACACGCACTAAACCGAACACGGAGAATTCAAGGAAATAGAATTCCAAACATGAATCAAATCAACTCATTTCAACTCCAAATTTTTCAATATGCTTAAAAACATATTAAAATAACTCATATAAAATTTTCAAATCATTTCAGTATCCAGAACCTAAGTTTCCATCCAATTTTGCTCAAAAATCCCAATATGTACTGTTGCAAACAGAGGCAAATTCGTTTTTATTAAAATAGAAAATCAAGTCCAATTGTCACGAAATTTGGTACAGGACATCCTCATATAGTTAGGAACATCTCATAAAAATTTCAGTTTATTTGGAGTTGTGTAAGCAGCACTTTTTCAATTAAATTTCTCTTTGGTTCTGAAAATCCTGAACCAAGCTAGCTCACTGTTTTAAGTTAAATAAAATATCAAATCAACTCCAAACAACCTTAAATTTTGCAGAGGGCATCCTCATATATGTAAGACTTTGCTATAAAAATTAATTTCCATCGGAGTAGTATAAGTTTAGAAATTTAGTTTGTATTTAACCCGAAAAACACATTTTTCCGAAATCGTTTTCACAAAAATAATTCTTGAAAAATTAGTAAACTAAATCGCAAAATAATAATAAAAATTCAGAGGCATCTAAAATCTCCTTATTGAAACAGTGACAAATTCTCCAGTTCATTAATCATGTATAAGCACTTTTCGTCCCAATAGTTTTCAAGCAAAAGTCCTAATTCTTAAACCAAACCAAAAATGCGTCAAAGTACCAAAACAAGTCCAAGTTGGCTCAAAACACTTGGACATATTATCATGGCAATTATTATGTTACAAAATAAGGTTTTCTCCTATCAATTAAGCAAAACCGAATTGAGTAAGGAAAGCAAACCCAAATTTACAAGTCTCACGTTCTTAAATTAATTTAACTTTTTCAAAGCATTCAAGCATTATTTCATTCTCATTGCTTCAAAAATCATTTGATCACTTTTAAAACAATTAACTTTTCATGCTCACCCACTTAAACTTAGAGGAACCGAATTTATCAAAGCAAAATAAGCCAATATTACAAGTTTAAACACTTTTAAATCACTCAATCAACTTAGATAGGGCATTATTATACAAATTCATTTTCATAAAAAAAAAACTTCCTAAGTACATTCACTACACTTGGCCGTATATACACATACATGGACTTAATCATATAAACTTCTTCAAACCAAATCATTCAAGCATTCATGCATGCATAATCAGATTAATGAGGAAAGTGAGCCAAAACCTATAAACCTAAAATGCTTAAATTAACATAACTCATTTCAAGCTCTCAAATACAACTTCATTGCTATTAGGCTCGGTCCTGATATGTTATAGGACCGGGGCGAATTTTTTTTTGGGGCCCTTAAACTATTAAAAACTTGTAAATAAATAAAATTTTAACAATAAAATCTCTCTTAATATAGGGACTTTTCCAAAATATTGTTAATGCTTATAACTCTATAAATTTTCAAAAATACAATCAACCATAAATAAATCACATAGGCTTCAACCGCTTCAACAATTCTATAAGTAGAGAAGTTTGAGAATAAAGAGGTGTTTCAAAACCATAATTAGTAAAAAAACATGGACAAAAAGTTAAAGGGAGGTGAAATAAAATATTATGCAATAATATAATTATATATCTTAATAATATCATTACTTAATGTTCGAAATCTACTTTATAACCCTAGGTTCTAACTTTGACAAACATTGTTCCACAATGCAATCTTATATTGTCATTAAACTGATTCCAAAATTATCTATTTTAATGATGATTAATTAGCAAAAAATAAGCAATATTTCTCTAATAGTTGTATACTTTCATTCTATTATGGATAAAAATAACAATCAATTCAACAAAGCTTGAAATTTAGAAATAAATACTTCCTTCGCTTTTTATTTTATAAATTGTGTTTAGATGTTTTTTTTGTTCTATTTATAAGTTACTCTGTATTTTTTACAAGACACTTATTGGTTTTGTTTAATCATATATGTTTTTTATTCATTAATTTGAAATAATATATTTGTGAAATTTTTAATATAAATTAAGATATAAAATTGTAATGTTAAAGTATTTTTTAAAATTTAAGAAATATAACTATTTTCATTAATCTTTATAATATAGCTAAGTATGACTCATAATAAAAATGAAAGAAAAAAATTTAAAAAGTGCATTTAATTTGAACAAAATAAAAAGGAGAACATATATAAATAAGTAAAAAAAGGAAAGATGCCAATGGTGGGGCTCGAACTCTAGTTACTATGGAAAGCAAAAGTCTCAATGATCAAGTGTGCTGACTAGTACTATATCAATATTTTTAGCGTTTTATGTATATATATATATATATATATATATATATATATATATTTTGGGCCCCTAAAAATCATGGGTCCAGGGCGGGCGCCCTTGTTGCCCTCCCCCTGGGCCGGGCCTGATTGCTATGAACAAAAATCATTTAATCACTCTTTCATACTTGGCCGAATCACACTCATACACACATCAAAGACACAAAACTTTATCAAACAAAATCATTTCTTCTCCCTTTTTCATGATTAGGCCAAATGTACTTGCATACAAGGTTAAAAACTTAAATTTGTACTTATTAAAATCTTTCATTCATTTTCTCATGCTCTAGGCCGAATATATGCATACATACAAGATCAAAGACTTAAATTTTTATCAAACAAAAATCATTTGTTCATTTCCTTAGCTTGGCCGAATTGCTCATACCTAAAACATACACATCTTTTGTCAAAGAACACATGCATACACTTAGACATTTCATACCTTTTACACAAAAATTTATACAACAAAAGTATTCAAACTCATTTACATGCAATGTCAATAAAACCGTATAGTCTTGAACGTCTCAAATTAACATAGAAATTTCATTTTTCATGCATTCTCTCAATAGCACATAAAAATTCACTTAGCACCCATCAAATATCAAAGATTGATATCATGCATGAAGAAACAAAATCATTCTATTCACTTCCTTGCTTAGGTCGTGACATGCATAAGGAAAATAAGGAAATTTTTGCAAATCAAACATACAAGGTTTATAAACAACATTAACACTCTTATATTTAAGCATTCAAATTAAAAATCAATGACCAAAAATTATTTTAACATAAAGGGGCCAAAACCGAATACCCTATCACACATACACTAAAACAAAATTTAATTTTTCTTGAAATCAAACTTAGGACTCAAAAATATACCAAATAATCATCACAAATCATGAATCACTTACATGCAAGCAAAATCAAAACCCATTTCCCCCAAATTTAACCCTAACCGTAACATGCATTAAAGAACCATGAGAAATTTTTGCAAATCAACTTCAAATAGTTCATTAACATCATATTTCAACTCATATTTCAACATAAAAACACAAATCAAAAATCAAAAATTATTTTAAACAAATAGGGACCAAAACCGTGAGCTACTCCCTCATGGTGCATGTCCATTTTTCAACTTTCAACATCATATACTTGCCTTTTAGCTCTTAGAAATCAAGAAGGAACCAAGAAAATAAACATGCAAGAGCCATTAATCATCAAACAACAAAAATCCCTTTTTGAAGCTTTAAGAAACCGAAATAAAAATGAAAGTGAAGAAGAAAATACAAGATAGAGGATGATTACCTAATGGAAGAGCAAAACTGTAACACCCCGCAAATTCCTCGTATTATTTTAAATAATCAAAAGATTTATTTTTGAGAAAGTGTTTTTGAAAGAGTATTTTCTTGAAGTGAATTCCTTATTTCATGATTTCAAGTGATGAATGACTTTAAAGAAATGATTTTTCATAAGAAAATATTATGAGTCTTAAAGTTGGATTTTTAAGAAATGATTATGTGTTTGATATTTTGTGTTTTAAGGAAATTGTGATTTTTGTGCATGATTAATTTTATAAGAAAATTTATTTTCTATGTGTGAGTACATGTATATGTATATACGATATTACTAGGTGTGTATGCTTAGGACTATATGGAAATTAAATTAGTGGAAGAATGTGATGATGCATGTATGTGTGTATGTGTATGTGTGCATATATATGTGCTACGTGTATGTATATATATATATGGTATATATGTGTATGTATTTACCTAGGAGGAATTACATAAGAGCCATTGCTTAATGACCAAGTAAAAGGGAAATAAAATAAAAAGAAATAAAAACGGGAAACTTGGTCCCCAAGTAGGTATTGTAGAGTGCCAAAATTGCCCTTCTTGAACCCATTAGAATCGATTTACCAAGGGCAAGGGAGTAATCTCACGAGTTGCTTATATATAGTTGGCCCTTTAGTTCATTTCCACTCTTTCCTTCATTTCCCATTTTATTTCTAAACATACACTTTGTTGAGAGCCACCCCAAGCTCTCAACATTAGAGAGAAAAGAGAGAGAGAGAGGGCCGTGAGCTAGAGAAGAAAGAGAAGAGGGGATCAAGCCAAAGACCTTAGGTTTTCTTTGAAGATTCAAGAACTTAGAAGCTAGAAGACTAACCTTTCTTTAGGTGGGTGGTTCGAAGGGCATGAAGAAAGTTGTAATAGTTTAACTTTTCTTTGATCTTGTGATTTCTCTCTTTTCCTCTTTGCATGTTAATTTTTAAGGCCTAGATGATGAGTACAAGTTTTATTTATGTTTGATCTTGGATTTTTTAAGACTAAAAGTAACTTGTAACAACTAAACAATGGACTTTATAACTTGGTTAAAGTTTTTCATGATGGATCTTGATGTTTTTCAAAATAAACTTTAAAGATCTAAAGACTTGATTATGATTTTTGTGGATTTAAGTAAAGCCTCCTTGCATGTTAAATTTCCTTGTTTAAACCATGATTTATGAAACTTCTATGTGATTATTTGATGAATAAATGCATGATCTAAACTTACTTGATAATAAAGTTGGGGTCTTTAATTTTGCATGTTGTAGTGTCCCGGTATTGATGGAACACCACGATGTGTGTTTGTGATTGTTGCAGCTGACGAGGGTGACCCCGGTCCTACGTACCCCCAGTGATAAGGGGATCAAGCCACATGTAGTTCTTGAGAGTAGGGATGAGAGAACATACCTTAGCCCCCATAGCCTGGTGGTTCTTATAGGGGTTTACCTGTTAGGTGTGTCGTGGGTAACCCTAGCTTAGCTGGGCTGGGCCTGTTGGTAGGCTCTTAAGTCTAGTCCATCACAAGCCCCCCAAGCTCGGTGAGGTGATTTGAGCCTTGCCGAGTTGAAGGATTGGCCGAGCAGATAACCGATCGATTATAGGAGGAAAACTAGGACGATGAGACTGTCGCTAGTAAGATAAGGCTGTTGGTAGCCTGTTCATAGCTGTAATCCAGTGGCCTGTAAAATGTCGAAGAGTTCGGCGTACGGTCGGATCGAGGTTCGGTCCACGACATAAGATGTGATGATCCGATGTCCTTTTCCAAGGGTTAGTGATGGTGTAGAAGATTGTTTGCAAGTTGAGGCCTTTTATTCGGAAGAGTATCGCTGATGGTTGATAGGGTTCTTTGTGCTCGTATAATGACAGGGAAACCCGATAGGAGATTCTTCATAATTAGCAAACGATTCGGAGCAGGGGAAATCAACAAATTATTCTTCATACCCGGAACGAGAGACTCTAGTGGGGAACACAGTGCGAGGTTTCCACAATCGTCTTATGAATCCGAGGAGAGAAGGGTAGTGCGTGATTCCCGACTTTCTGAATGTATGAGATACCAAAAGGGGGGACGTTGTCGAAGGTCCGCGCGCAGTTGGCACATGTATTCGAAGAAAGGAACCGTACACAGGCTTCTCTATGCTCGGAACACAAGCGCAAAGAGGGAAACTCGGCACGGGGGTCCTCGCCATCATCAATAGTTCCGAATAGAGTAACATGTTATTGTGTTCGCTATGCTCGGAAAACAATTTGCCCATTGATGAGAATCTCGATATGGGTTATTCAGGTGCTCGGGCCATCATACGTGTACCTTGCATATGTGCACAGAAAAAATAATTTAGCGGTTGTCGTCCAAGTTTATAACAACAATAATAAATGATGAATGACATGTAATGACATGTAATGACATTAATTAGCGAAAGTATAATTTATTTTTGCTGTTAACTAATAGTAATGTGAGTCAATAAAATATTTGTGCAATTATTAAAAATTAGAAAGAGTATCTTCCCTGATTAGAAGTAAGTATTTAGTTGTTGGGCCAATAGAGGTGTTGATAGTCCATTCCTCTTTTTTTTTTTAATGGGGCTGCTGGACTTTTTTTTTTCGAATTGGGATTGGGGCCATTGGCCCAATAGGGTTTGGGAACCCCAAAGCTCCTTTCTACTCGAGCAGCAACAGCAGCTGCTAGGTGCATCCAAAATTGTTGCAACCGGTTTCCCGCCGTCACGGTCGTGCAGCTACGGTTCAAGCCAGAGATGGAGATGGTGTGCTCGCCGGAAACGTTGGCGGCAACTGCTTGCCTCGGTGGTATGAAGATCAGAGGAAAGCGGAGGAAGGGGTGGATTTATGTGCGATGGTGGAGAACGTTCGTGGTTCTTTCTTCGGGAAGAGAAGGGATGCAGCGGTGGTAGAACCATGTGACGATCCTTCGTGTTCTGCATCGGATCCACCATGTGCAGCGGTGGGGATGCTCCAAGAGCCACGAACTCACCACCGTTTCGGCCTCCTTGGCGGTTCGATAGCTGCTCCCCCGTGCGACGGTTGCAGCAGTCGTTCGTGACAGCGGAGATCTGACTCGGGGCTGCTTCGGTGATGTGTAGTGGCTACGGTTTGAACCAAAACCGTGATGCTGGAATCGGGTCGGGCACCGCCGCCAACACCTTTCTCTTCTCTTTTTTCTTTTTTCCGTGGTTTTTTTTTTGGAATGTGGATGGGAATCGAAATTTTCCGATTCCCACAAACGGTACCAATGTAGTGTCCCGGTATTGATGGAACACCACGATGTGTGTTTGTGATTGTTGCAGCTGACAAGGGTGACCCCGGTCCTACGTACCCCCAGTGATAAGGGGATCAAGCCACACGTAGTTCTTGAGAGTAGGGATGAGAGAACATACCTTAGCCCCCATAGCCTGGTGGTTCTTATAGGGGTTTACCTGTTAGGTGTGTCGTGGGTAACCCTAGCTTAGCTGGGCTGGGCCTGTTGGTAGGCTCTTAAGTCTAGTCCATCACAATATCAAAACCTGGTTAAAGAAACAAAATCAATCAGAACTCAGAACTAGTGAACACTCTCAACCTCTCAGTGTATATCTCTCATGTGTATCAAGGGTATAAATCAATTCACTCAAGTTCATACAATAGTTAAATGTTACCATAAGCTTGACCATAGACCCAAATCTCCACTGAAATTATTAAAAACATGCACAAATCAAAAGGTCTTGAATTTGGTTGTAATGAGGCCATAGCTAAAAGTGTCAGGTGGGATAAAAGAAGGAAGAGATGAAACTAAGGGTTAAAATGCAAAACAAATTTCCCTCAAAAAATTATGAATGAGCAATGAATACTATGAGGACTCACACTCAAATCACAACTATTTCAAACTTCTTTTTCAATTTTTACTCTACTACCTCTTCCAAACAAAATTCTTTTCTCTTATCATTCATCAATTTTCACTTTTTCTCAATTTTTTCTTTTTGGAAGAAGAGTAACTCAATCAACACTTTCACAATTTTCATACTTTTGAAATGTCCCTCTCTCAATTGCTTATTCAAAATTCCTAAGGTACTCATAAAAATAACAATCAATATAGGGTACCAAATAAAAATCATATTTATATCAGACTCAAAATGGGAAACTAAGGGAAAACTAATCCAACAAAAATCTCTGAAGGCTACAAAAACACCATCCTAAATGTCTTAATCATTTTCATGAATGTAATCAATTATCAATCTCAAAATGGTCACCGGTCAAGTTCTAGAACACAAAACTAAAGAGAACACACTCATGAAAGAAATAGGGGTCTCAAATATTTCAACTTATTCACATACCCCATCAAATAGGCTCAAAATCTCACTAAGCTAAAGTCAGTTCACTAATCTCAAGTTCTGAAAAACTTTGTCAAAATAACCAGATTTCAAAAATATTTACAGCTCAACAAATAAATAACATGAATCAATGAGTCTAATCCTAAACTAAGTATATACACCTATCATCAGAAAAATAATCCTAAGTTTAGAATAATTACAAAACCTCTACCTAAGACACAAACCAACACCAAAAATGGGAGAAAAAAAATTCAGATCAGAAATTTTTTTTATTTTGTCCACTCCCCCAAACTTAAAGGTTGGCTTGTCCTCAAGCAAACTAAACTAAACATACCTAACTACAAAATAAAAAATTACATGGAATAAATCTGGAACACTTCCTACTGCATTTGAATAAAATACTCATCACTAACAAAAGTGAGAAGACATTCCCCCAAACTTAATATAAGTCATTGAAAACAAGTGCCAAAAATAACACCTCTAATGGGGAAATATCAACTCATATCTGTTACACAAAATATAACTTGATGCAAATAATTAATGATCCAAATAAATATCCATGCAATAAAACTAAAAAAAAAATCCTAGAAAGCAATTTAAAACTAAGGTCTTATGTATGATGATGATGACGATGATTCGGTGATGGCTTATAAAAAAAATCCTAGAAAGCAATTTAAAACTAAGTTGTATTTCTCATGATCTTGAAGTTTTGTTGCCTTGCATGTTGTTTTATGACTTGATCCTGAATATTTGCACTTAGATGCTTTGATTCTTAACTTGCTCTTCACGGTTTTGTTTTGGTGATTGGGTTGATGTTTTTGATTTTCTTTTGCATGTTTGGATTTATAGTTGATCCTTGAGGAATTGTGAAGCTTGAGTTTTGTATGATTGTTTTGGATGCAAAGTCTTGATTTCCTTCATGTGCATGTCACGGTTTTCAAAGGGAAATAAACCTAATAAGTTTTAGAAATAATTTTCGTATAAAAAGAATTTAAAACTAAGGTCTTATGTATGATGATGATGACGATGATTCGGTGATGGCTTATAAAAAAAATCTGGCCTCAATTTTTGCAACTTTAATAAGTAAAAGTAAACATTTTTGGTTACGAAAATCGGGCTGTTACAGAATGGTATCAGAGCTTATGGTAATCCTTAGTGGCCTTAAGCATGGGCTTACATGCTTTGTTTGTGTGACTCTGTGTATAAGACTAGGAGCATAAGTTTAGGTTCTCAAATTTATAGGGTATGAGGATTTGTTTGTGGTTTAGTGCCGGCTGTGTTAGGAACCTGTTGGTTTAATGATATGAAAGGAAGTAGACCAAGTAGGAAATGAACAGCTCCTAAGGTTAAGACCCCATATTCTTGATTGATAGACCTAAGTTGTTGATTTTAGCGCACCTTTGGTGCAAGGATAGTTATTCCCTTTAAGGATGTAGGATATTGTTCCTGGATTCCCGTCTTTGTTGAATTGTTTCAACAAAAGTAGTAGGCATTGTTGAAATATGAACCCTTTTCTTCATAAATCATACCATTAAACCATAACCTTACCGGCCCTTTCCAAGATTCATTAGCTTGATTTGTGGAGTTGGAAGTGTCATAGTACCCAGATAGTTTAGGCTTGAATGATCAAGGTTGTATTAATGGTTGGAGTTGAGTAAGAGTGTAAGACCATGGTGAGTAAAGTAATAAGTTTGATCAAAGTTGGGGAGCTACAGGGAAGAACAGAGGTGTATATTACCGGTCATTAGAGGAAGTAAGTAAGCCCCAGATGTAGTAGAATCTCCTTAAGTTAGAGGATTGATAGACCAAAAACCTTAGAGTTAGAAGGAGAATTGGATGAAGAAGTGATTATTGTGAGTTAGTAGGAACCCGAGTTGTATAGAATAGTGAATGTTTGAGGATTTCTAGGTGAAATCCCATGCTTTTGGAGATGTTTGAAATTTGTTTGTTTGATTTTCCCCTAAGTCCGTACCTATGGTTGGACTTTCTGTGACGACAACCAGCTAAGGGAGTAACGTCTTCTTTGGTTAGTCCGCTGGACTTAACCCGACTTGACACGCACGTGACAATACGAGTAGAACCTCCCCACCTGAAAGCGACAAGCAAGGGGCATAGTAAGTGAAACGGACCAGCGAAAGGGGAATACGCCTACAAAGCGAAAGCAGAATACTGTTATGGGAATCAAAGCGACATGAGAATGTTGGTGTCCTGCTGCCCAATCCACCGTGTATTTCTCGGGGACGAGAAATCTTTAAGTTGGGGAGAATGTAACATCCCGCATTTTTCTGGACTCAAATAAATCAATAAGGTTTATTTAAAATTGAATTTTTCAGAATTTAAGAGAGATTTTTCAGTTAAAGTGTTTTAGTAAAAGAATTTTTATGAAGCCTGATTTCATGAAAGCTAAGCTACGATTTTGAGATTTCTTAAAGAAACAAATTTTTCTTTTTACCAAAATGATTTGAGGTTCTTAATAAACGATTTCCTTGAGAGTCTTTGATTTATGTGAAAATAAGGTTTTATTTCAAAGTTAGGCTTATTTTGTAACTAAAATTGATAAGGTGGACCGATTTTCTTTAAAAGTTGTATTTTTGGAATTCTTGAAATTGTGAATGTGTGTTTTGTGCAAAGAATTATGCGTATAATTCAATTAGTTGATTTAAATGAATGGATGCTTAAATTGTATGAAGGTGAATGAGAATGTGTACATGATGTATGTGTGTGCCATAATATGCTAAGGTGCCATATGCATGTTCAAACATGTGATGAGTGTATGCATTATTCTATGGTCACATGCTATGTGCTTATGATGGTAATGTGGGATGAAATTATATATGTGTGTGTACATGTATGTGTTTTCGGTCATGAGGGAATAGAAGAACCAAGTAGAAGTTTATTTCCTTGGCCATTAAGAAATTAGAAAACACATGGCAATTAGGAAGAACCCTAGGGTATATTACTCATGAGGCCTAGGAGAAGACTTCCTTCCACCTTGTCTCCTTGTGACATGACCCTTCTCATGCAAATTTTTGAATGGGCCGAATTGCCCTTGGATCAACCAAGTGAACCGAGGGTAGACTAGGAATTTCCATGCCTTGTTTTACTCTCAAAACCGTAGGGGTGAGTGAGTGTTGGCTAACTCATTTCATTTCCTTCCCCAAACACAAACACTTGGTCCAAGAGTACATCAAGCTCTTGAGACTTTGAAAGGGATGAAGGTGAGGCCGTGAGGGAAAAGAGGGAAAACAAGAGTGAAAACTCTAAGTCCTCAACCCAAACATCCTTAAATTCTTCCCAACCTTGTTCTTCTTCAAGGATAAAGAAGGAAAGCTAACCCCCTAACCTAAGAGGAGGAGGCCGAAGCAAAACTCTAGAGGGAGAAGAGGAGGATTTGAAGATTTAAGTTAGAATCTTGATTTAAGGTAGTTGTTTAGAGAATTTTTAATGTAATAATTTTTGGTGTGTAAAGGACTTTGTTATGGACATTGTTTAAGTTTAATTTTGTGGTGCACGTATTTATTTCTCATGATCTTGAAGTTTTGTTGCCTTGCATGTTGTTTTATGACTTGATCCTGAATATTTGCACTTAGATGCTTTGATTCTTAACTTGCTCTTCACGGTTTTGTTTTGGTGATTGGGTTGATGTTTTTGATTTTCTTTTGCATGTTTGGATTTATAGTTGATCCTTGAGGAATTGTGAAGCTTGAGTTTTGTATGATTGTTTTGGATGCAAAGTCTTGATTTCCTTCATGTGCATGTCACGGTTTTCAAAGGGAAATAAACCTAATAAGTTTTAGAAATAATTTTCGTATAAAAAGAATTTAAAACTAAGGTCTTATGTATGATGATGATGACGATGATTCGGTGATGGCTTATAAAAAAAATCTGGCCTCAATTTTTGCAACTTTAATAAGTAAAAGTAAACATTTTTGGTTACGAAAATCGGGCTGTTACAGAATGGTATCAGAGCTTATGGTAATCCTTAGTGGCCTTAAGCATGGGCTTACATGCTTTGTTTGTGTGACTCTGTGTATAAGACTAGGAGCATAAGTTTAGGTTCTCAAATTTATAGGGTATGAGGATTTGTTTGTGGTTTAGTGCCGGCTGTGTTAGGAACCTGTTGGTTTAATGATATGAAAGGAAGTAGACCAAGTAGGAAATGAACAGCTCCTAAGGTTAAGACCCCATATTCTTGATTGATAGACCTAAGTTGTTGATTTTAGCGCACCTTTGGTGCAAGGATAGTTATTCCCTTTAAGGATGTAGGATATTGTTCCTGGATTCCCGTCTTTGTTGAATTGTTTCAACAAAAGTAGTAGGCATTGTTGAAATATGAACCCTTTTCTTCATAAATCATACCATTAAACCATAACCTTACCGGCCCTTTCCAAGATTCATTAGCTTGATTTGTGGAGTTGGAAGTGTCATAGTACCCAGATAGTTTAGGCTTGAATGATCAAGGTTGTATTAATGGTTGGAGTTGAGTAAGAGTGTAAGACCATGGTGAGTAAAGTAATAAGTTTGATCAAAGTTGGGGAGCTACAAGGAAGAACAGAGGTGTATATTACCGGTCATTAGAGGAAGTAAGTAAGCCCCAGATGTAGTAGAATCTCCTTAAGTTAGAGGATTGATAGACCAAAAACCTTAGAGTTAGAAGGAGAATTGGATGAAGAAGTGATTATTGTGAGTTAGTAGGAACCCGAGTTGTATAGAATAGTGAATATTTGAGGATTTCTAGGTGAAATCCCATGCTTTTGGAGATGTTTGAAATTTGTTTGTTTGATTTTCCCCTAAGTCCGTACCTATGGTTGGACTTTCTGTGACGACAACCAGCTAAGGGAGTAACGTCTTCTTTGGTTAGTCCGCTGGACTTAACCCGACTTGACACGCACGTGACAATACGAGTAGAACCTCCCCACCTGAAAGCGACAAGCAAGGGGCATAGTAAGTGAAACGGACCAGCGAAAGGGGAATACGCCTACAAAGCGAAAGCAGAATACTGTTATGGGAATCAAAGCGACATGAGAATGTTGGTGTCCTGCTGCCCAATCCACCGTGTATTTCTCGGGGACGAGAAATCTTTAAGTTGGGGAGAATGTAACATCCCGCATTTTTCTGGACTCAAATAAATCAATAAGGTTTATTTAAAATTGAATTTTTCAGAATTTAAGAGAGATTTTTCAGTTAAAGTGTTTTAGTAAAAGAATTTTTATGAAGCCTGATTTCATGAAAGCTAAGCTACGATTTTGAGATTTCTTAAAGAAACAAATTTTTCTTTTTACCAAAATGATTTGAGGTTCTTAATAAACGATTTCCTTGAGAGTCTTTGATTTATGTGAAAATAAGGTTTTATTTCAAAGTTAGGCTTATTTTGTAACTAAAATTGATAAGGTGGACCGATTTTCTTTAAAAGTTGTATTTTTGGAATTCTTGAAATTGTGAATGTGTGTTTTGTGCAAAGAATTATGCGTATAATTCAATTAGTTGATTTAAATGAATGGATGCTTAAATTGTATGAAGGTGAATGAGAATGTGTACATGATGTATGTGTGTGCCATAATATGCTATGGTGCCATATGCATGTTCAAACATGTGATGAGTGTATGCATTATTCTATGGTCACATGCTATGTGCTTATGATGGTAATGTGGGATGAAATTATATATGTGTGTGTACATGTATGTGTTTTCGGTCATGAGGGAATAGAAGAACCAAGTAGAAGTTTATTTCCTTGGCCATTAAGAAATTAGAAAACACATGGCAATTAGGAAGAACCCTAGGGTATATTACTCATGAGGCCTAGGAGAAGACTTCCTTCCACCTTGTCTCCTTGTGACATGACCCTTCTCATGCAAATTTTTGAATGGGCCGAATTGCCCTTGGATCAACCAAGTGAACCGAGGGTAGACTAGGAATTTCCATGCCTTGTTTTACTCTCAAAACCGTAGGGGTGAGTGAGTGTTGGCTAACTCATTTCATTTCCTTCCCCAAACACAAACACTTGGTCCAAGAGTACATCAAGCTCTTGAGACTTTGAAAGGGATGAAGGTGAGGCCGTGAGGGAAAAGAGGGAAAACAAGAGTGAAAACTCTAAGTCCTCAACCCAAACATCCTTAAATTCTTCCCAACCTTGTTCTTCTTCAAGGATAAAGAAGGAAAGCTAACCCCCTAACCTAAGAGGAGGAGGCCGAAGCAAAACTCTAGAGGGAGAAGAGGAGGATTTGAAGATTTAAGTTAGAATCTTGATTTAAGGTAGTTGTTTAGAGAATTTTTAATGTAATAATTTTTGGTGTGTAAAGGACTTTGTTATGGACATTGTTTAAGTTTAATTTTGTGGTGCACGTATTTATTTCTCATGATCTTGAAGTTTTGTTGCCTTGCATGTTGTTTTATGACTTGATCCTGAATATTTGCACTTAGATGCTTTGATTCTTAACTTGCTCTTCACGGTTTTGTTTTGGTGATTGGGTTGATGTTTTTGATTTTCTTTTGCATGTTTGGATTTATAGTTGATCCTTGAGGAATTGTGAAGCTTGAGTTTTGTATGATTGTTTTGGATGCAAAGTCTTGATTTCCTTCATGTGCATGTCACGGTTTTCAAAGGGAAATAAACCTAATAAGTTTTAGAAATAATTTTCGTATAAAAAGAATTTAAAACTAAGGTCTTATGTATGATGATGATGACGATGATTCGGTGATGGCTTATAAAAAAAATAATAACAATAATAAGATGATGTTTTTAAGGTCTTGTATGATTTGATCTTAAACCTTGTTCCTTGCATGGGAAAATAATTTGTAATATCTTGTACTTATTCGGTCAAGTCTAGGAAACCATGCTAGATCCTCATTTCCTTTACATGCATGTTGAAATTACCTCATCTAGAGATTTTCAAGTGCATGCATGATGAGATTTACATAATCAAAGAATTGTGAGCACATGCATGAAAATTTTAAAAGGTCAAAAATTGTTATATGTCTCTTGGTTTTGTTGTGTTGTGAAATTCAATCTTGTTTGACAAAATTTTTATGTGAAGCTCACGGTCTTGTGCTTGTAAATGACTAAGATAGTTTAAGTTATTTTGCATGTGTGTTTTATTGTTAGAATTAGGGATTTCAAAACCTTTGGGACTTAAATCTCTTGAATTCAAACTTAAAAGTAAAATTTTTCATCCCATTCGGGTTAGAAACAAACTCCATTTAGGCTATTTTATTTGTGTCATTATTTGAATTAACTTTGTATAAATGAAGTTGATTGGATAATGGTATTGAGTGATTTCCCTTTTTTGATTCCATTCGGTCCTGATGTGAAAAGTAAAGGAATTAAATTGATTTTCCTTGTGTGTTGGGATATATGATGATTAGCATGATTCTAAGTAAGTGTGTTCTTTTCTTTAATCGTTGTTAAATTGTGATGTTTAAAGTAGGATAATGTATGTGTCATAGGTGCATGTGTTAGTAATCAATAGATTTGAATAATAAACCTTGACTCATGTAGGAGGAGATTCGGCTATGTATAGAAATTAGGTGGATGTCTTTGATTCTTGTCTTATGTGCATGAATTATGAATGGCTTATGATGTTATATTTGTTTGTGTGTGAGAGTTTAATGTTCCAAAAAGGTTTTGATTTAATCCCTTGTGTTATTTTCTTTTAATTTAATTCGGTTTTTGAAGGAAGTAAAATGAATGAAATGATTTGATTAATTGAAAAGAATTGTTTTGAAAAGATTTTCGAATGGTTTCTGAAACCCATGGTTTTTCTATCTAACAAATGATTTTTATAAGAAAACCTTAAGATAAATGTGGCCTTTTAAAGGACAAGAGACTATTCATGCTTTATTAAACAAGTATGTGGCTAAAGAAATGTTTTTACCTAGTTATGAATTAAAATCACAGTGATTTTCAAATAAGGAGATTTGATAAGGGTGTTTTGTTTTCTAAATAATTCGGTAAGACCAAATTTTAATAAGAGAAATTATTTGAGTTCCAGTAACAATCGGGGAGCAGTTGCAAACGTCGCAGTGGAAGCCGAGGAGCGTATCGTGAGGATTATCGTCCGTCCAGGTGAGAGAGAAGCTTTCCTAAGACACCGTGGTAGTTAGGTGATTTAGTAGGACGTTCCGTATCATCTCAAGGATCGGAACTAAGTGGTTAGAGTTAGTAGTATAAGTGGCAATTGTTTGATTGTGTGGCCACTTATACGAAGGTGACGAAGACCACATGGTTGTGTGATGTTTGTGTGAATGGCATGCTTTTATATATTTATTTTAATTCTGCCTTATGTTATTTATTGCTGTTGAATAATATGTTGATGGACGTCTGTTACGTCCTGAATAGGGAAATGAAATTAGTAAAGGAGAAAGTAAAGTTAGAAGTATGAGAAAATAATAATGATAAGATACAAAGAGAAAGGAATAATGATTGGAAACAAAGTATGTGTTGGAAAGGAAAGAAAGAGTTGAGATTGGGAAAGGAATGAATGAATGATAATGTTGAGAACGAGCCAGAGCTAGGAAGAGTGATGTTGATTGTGGGAACAAAGTGTGAATTGAGTGGAGCAGGGCTCCTTTGTTTTTGGTTTTAGTCTGGGACTAGTGTCGAGTTGAGCTTGCTCCTCCATTAGCGCCCAACAAAGTTGTAACTTTAAAAAGGTTTTTGAAAAGCGGTTTTTGAAAAAGTTTTTGAAAAGAAATCTTCGAAAAGATTTTGAAAAGAGATTTATGAAAAGGTTTTCAAATAGCAGTTTTTGAAAAGACTTTTGAAAAGGAACTTTTTGAAAAGATTTGTGAAAATCAATCTTTGTGAAAGAACTAAGTAAAGAAAATTTTGAGAAAGGTTTATGAAAGGAAATTTTTGGAAAGAGGTTTGAAAAGAGGGATTTTTGGAAAAGGGTTATCAAGAGAGATTTTCTTTTAAAAGTTCCGTGAAATGTTATGTCTTTGAGAAAAGCTTTGCGAAACAATCTTTCTGATAGAGTTTTGTGAAAAGACGTACTTCGAAGGGAGTGTTTGGAAAACTATGTTTCTGTGAAAGCTATGAAATGATGTTTTGAGATAGTTTTTGAAAAGTTGGTTTGAGAAAAGATGTTGAAATGAGATGATTGCGAGAAATGAGGAATGTTGGGAAAGTTTGAGAAATGAGATATGCGATTTTGACGTGATCCCAGCTCTGTGCTATGTGAGAAATGATGAGAGAAAGTTTGTGCAAAGTTAGTGGTCGGGACTCGTTGAAGGGTTGCACGAAGGACGGGCCGACCTTAGGATAATTAAAAGATAAAAGACATACACAGTGAGTTATGAGAGTGCGAAGTAGTGGAGAGGAAGAAACGATAAGTATCTGCGGATACTTAGGATGAGATTGCATTAGGGGAGGACGATGACGGTGAAACATCAAGAAGTCTAGAGTATGTTTCTAGGCAGAACGAACTCCACATGTGGCGCACTAACGTGGTGGGGACTGGGTCTAATGCCATGGCAAGTTATGCGGGCCCACTAGAAACATACTGTCGCCCCCTAGATTGCAAATCAAGAACAGTGAGAGGGACTGGAGTGGGGCATCTTGTTTGCCACTGCGAGGCAGTGTGCCATGATTATGATAAATTGATATTATTGAGGCTGAGTCCTCCTGGTCTGGGACCATTTGTGTTGACAGCTGTCGTGCCCGCACGGTAAAGGTCATGTACTCCTGTTTGCTTCCGACTAGGTTGGGTGGATGACCGAGGAGATGTAGACATGAGTGAAAGCCGAGAACGAAACGAATATTATGATGATGTATGGTATTTTTCCCCAAAAGCATTAAAGAGAGTAAATTGATAAGATTGGATGAAAAGAGAATGGGAGTTAAGGAAAGTAAAGGAATGAATGAAAGAAAGAGAGAATACTCGTGTGAAATATATAAAAGAGGATAATAATGATGATAATATTGATAATTCGTGTTTGGTTATTGTGTGCCTGTGTGTATATTGTATGCTGGTCCTATTATTCTGCCTAGCGTAATTCCACACCGTCGATGATTCGTCGTTCGGATTGCTTACTCTCTCCTGTTCGTTGGCATATCGGTGTTGCTGGTATTTCAACGGGCAGATGGAGTACTGCATGAACATCACCACTTGGAGTAAGTATGGAAAAGGTTGGAAGCGTACCCCATGCGGCTGGGTATGGACTGGCCATACCCAGATCGTGATCTCAGACCTGGAACATAAACTGAGTGGAGCTAATCTGGAGCCTCACATGGGGCAAGTCACCGTACGAGGATATAAGAATTACGCCGAGAAGTTCCGGTACGAGGTTCGGAGGAATTCTTCTCTTCTAAAGGGAGCGGAGTCAGAATTCACTAGTAATGAGGAGACAACATCAGGAAGGACATCATCTTCGAGAGCAGGGGGAGGACGCAAGGAGAAGGAGGATCTTCATCCAATAGTCTTCAATAGAATAGTTTAAGATTAGTATGGTTAGTTTAGATTATGGAGATTGTTTTGATTTAAGGATTGCCAAGCCATGAGCCATTTATGTAATCGACCTAAATTTTAATTTGACTTGTGGATCTTACTTTTATGACAAGATTAACTCATGTAAAGTTTTTGGAAACTGTCAAGACGATTTGAAAACAAGTTCGTTTATGGGAACAAATGTTTCATGAAAAGAAAGGTTTTAGTAACACTAGGTTTTCGGAAAATGTGAATTGAAGAACTTAAAGAGATTTTTCAAAAATGCTTTCGAAATACTTCAACAATGTTTTAAAAAAAAAAATCTGGCCTCAATTTTTGCAACTTTAATAAGTAAAAGTAAACATTTTTGGTTACGAAAATCGGGCTGTTACATTTTCGATGCTCCTCTCTTGCCTTGCTCTTTCTCCACTTCTTGTTTCTTTTGTTCCTCTTCTTTCTTCTTTTCCGATGCAGTTGCATCACTCTTAGGAAGTGGCTCCTCATACGACTTGCCACTCCTAAGAGTCACCGCCATTAGAGTCTCCTTTGGATTTGTGACAGTGTCACTAGGAAATGTTCCTAGTGACCTCTTTGATAGCTGCTTTGCAAGCTGGCCCACTTGCACCTCCAGGTTCCGAATACTCGCCCCTTGATTAGCAAAGTTAGCCCTTGTCTCCTCCATGAATGTGGTCGTGTTAGTGGCTAACTTCTTCATTGCTGCTTCCCAAGTTTGTTCTGAGGCTGCTGAGTCTTCATTGGTGGGTTGAGAGCTAGGCTATTCCATAAGAAGTTTGGATGATTTCTGTAGGCTGGGATGTAGGTGTTGGAGTACATATTGTTTCTTTGGCCTCCACCACCCACAAACTTGGCTTGCTCCTCAATGGTAGTCGGTGCCTTCCCCACATCTAGTGAGCAATCTCCATTTTGGTGATTTCCTCCACAGAAATCACACACCAGAGTGTTGACTGCAGCCAACTGGGTCTGAGCCATCTTCTTCACCAATTCAGAAATTTGTTGCTGCAGCTCCTTGTTTTGTTGAATGATTATCTGCACTTGACTTGAGCCCAGATCAGTGTTCTTCAGAATCACCTTGTCAGAAACGGCTTGACTGCTGTTGTAGGCCATTGTCTTAATTATATCATTTGCCTCTTCAATAGTCTTCTTGAGGAGGGAACCACCAGCTGCTGCATCTATCATTATCTTGTACGACATTCTCAGCCCAATGTAGAATAGCCGGATTTGCATCCAGTCTGGAATTGCATGCGTGGGGCACCTCTTCAGCAACTGATTGTACCGATCCCAAGCCTCATGCACGTGTTCACCTTCCTCTTGCATGAAGGAGTTGACATCTTGGCGCAGCTTAGCTTGCTTTCCCGCTGGAAAGAACTTGTCTATGAATTTCTTGACAAGCACATCCCAGCTGGAAAGACTTCCGGGCGGCTGATTCTTCATCCACTGGTAGGCATGTTCCCTCAAAGAGAGAGGAAACATCCTCATCCTTATCGTCTCCTCTGACGCACCCTCGATCTTGAAGAAATCGAGCATGTTCAGGAAATTGGCTACATGCTCCGTGGGGTCTTGATTAGGTGCACCTGAGAATTGATCCTGTTTGATAAGATGGATGTAATGGGGATCAATCTCGAATGATGCTGCAGTGATTTCTGGCCGGACAATGCTGGACATGCAAACATCCGGGTCCACGACGGCATAGTCAGCCAGTGTCTTCCTAGCAGGGGGTGTGGTGCCTTGCTCAGTTCGTTCAGCCATCTTCCTTTCATGCTCTTTTCTTTCTTTCCTTGCTTGCTTTTTCCTCCTCTTTGCACTCAACTCCAGGTCGGGGTCAAAATGCAACACCTCACAGTTTCCTGCAGAACGCAAAAGCATAAAAGAGGGTTAAGCAGCACCCGTCAAGAAAAGAAAAATAAGAAAAGGAAAAAATAAAAACTAATAAATAAATTCTACTAAAAGCTACTACAAAGTACCAAAAATAAATTAAATAAATTCTAGTCCCCGGCAACGGCGCCAAAAACTTGTTTACTCTCTAGCAAGTATACTAGATCGCAAAGTAATATAATCTAGGAAGACCAGATATCGTTCCCACAGGGACTACGAATTATTTAACTTATTCCTACCTTAGAGTAATTAAAAGTAAAATATATTAAAATTCAGAATTAAATAAATTAATTAAAAAGAATGTTTTACTGCTGGAAAAATAAATAAAAATAATTAATAATGGGTGAATGGTGGTTAGGAACTTGTTTCATTGAATATTTCATTTATTTTATTATAAATCAATGTTTTCCATTTAAAGCAAGAACTAATTCAGAAAATTAGTAATTCCCAGATTCCTCTAATGAAATTACTGTTTATTATCCAATTTGTTAAATCCTAACTCCATAGAAATTTAATCTACTGAATAACCATGATTAAGAACAGTGAATTATGAAGAGTTATTATATAAAAATCCAAAGTATTCCTACAAGTTGAATCCTTATATAGTTTAATTGCATGACCTATTTTAAATCCTAGTTTTCCAATTCAGATCTAAAAATCCATAACATGAATTGATCAAGTTCATGCATAACAAATAAAACACAATTAAACACTTGATTTAAAAACTGAGAAACATTAATTCATATAAATAAACTACATAATCAAATCCAGCATGTTCCTAACACAAGAGGGTTTAGTTACACATCATAGAGAAGAAGAACAAATAAGAAAAGAAGTAATTCATTCCTAAATTACCACTAGTCCTCGATCTGAATCTTCAGCCTTTAATGGATTCCTCCTCTGAATGCACTCCAGAGAATGTAATCTCCCTCAAACTTGATACTAATCTCTAATGATAATTGATTATGAATGCCTAACCTAGTCTTAAACACATAAATATATCTCTAAAATACAAATCCTAATAGAAACCCTCGAAATTGCTCAGAAATTGGCCCAATTGGGCCTCCACGAGTCACGCGCGCCTGGGCGCATGGGTCAGCACGCCTGGGCGCGCCATATCTGATGCCCAATAATCACCACTGCACGCGCGCCTGGGCGCGCCATCCACGCGCCTGGGCGTGCAAAGTATTTTCCGACTCCGTTTCTCTCCGTTCTTGTGTCATTTTCAAGGTCTTCTTATGCTCTTCTCAGCTCCAATAATATTTTCTCCAAATAAAGCTCCAAAACACCTGAAACATACCCAAAACGGATCAAAACGTTCAAAGGATTCTATAAAACTAAAAATTCCTAAAACTAATACAAAATACCTATATTTACAAGAGAAACAAGCCAAAACCATAGCAAAAGGAAGTGAAATTAAGCCCTAAAACATCATATATTAGACCCAAATCAATTACCTTTCTCACAGAGAGTTGATAATCGATTACCTTGTTTTATACAATCGATTACTTTCTTAAAAATTAATTTCACTGTTTTCACAGAGAAGAGTGTAAGTTCCATGATGGGGAGATTGTAAGTTCCATGATGAATGTTTTGATAATGACAAAAGGTTACAAAGTGTTTTGAACAAGCTATCATGTGATGATCAAGTTCAAGTTCAACAAGCAACAACAAACATCAAGTGAAGAAGAGAGAACAAGCTCATGAAGACTTAAGTTTGAGTGTAATTGTTTTCGTTTTATCTTTTGCCTCTCAAGCTTCATAGGTTTTCATTTGGGTAGATTGTTTAGAGGGTAGTGAATCTCATTCATAAGTCATGATTTAATCATAATTTGAGTTTTCACTTAACCTAGAATCAATAGGTGGCTTAAAGGTTTTAAAGGAAAGGTTGGTTTTTGAGAAAACAAGTTTTAAACAAGTGCAATATCAATCTACTCGAGTAAATCAAGATTTAATCGAGTAGTACTCGAGTATGCTGCAATTTACTCGAGTAAACACTGCTGAACTGATTTTTAAAATACGATTTTCACTTCTCAAAATCAGTTTTCAAGTGTCATAACTTTTGGGTATTCTATAAAAACCTTTTCCTAATCTTTGTGATCATAACCTATCATTTTGATATTCATTTTACAAAGAATCAAGCCACTCTATTCTCTTTCAATTTCAAAGATCAAAGCTTTTCTATTTTCATATTCTTTGATCAAGAACCTTTGAATCTCTTATGGTGATTTGTCATAGCTATTGATTGAGATTCATTAGGATTGTTATGTGTATTCATTGAGTTGTAATCTTTGCAATAAGGCAAGCCACTACAACAAACAAGAAGCCTTGGTGTGTCGATTATCATCAAGCAACGTTCATTGAAGAAGAAGAAGTCTTGGTTGTGAATCAAGCAAGGAGAAGCCTTGGTGTGTAGATTATCATCAAGCAATTGAAGACTTGTTGTGTCGATTATCAACAAGGGGTAGAGGTTAGATTAGAGAGAAGATCAATAGGATTACAAGGCAAGGGTGTCGGTTATCTCTTGTAGGCTAGCAAGAAGGAAGTCTTGTGAGGCATTCACTTGTAATTTGAGAACTCTAATTCCTCATAGTGAAGAATCTCTCTTGGTTGAAGAGGGGACTGGATGTAGCTTTCAAGCGGATGAAAGTGAACCAGGATAAATCACTGTGTCGTATCTCTAAACCCTTACTCTTTATATTCAAGTCATTTGATTGCGTTCTTGGTTGAAAACCTAGAAAAGAGTGATTTTCATAATTGATTGAATTGAATCTTTATTGTTCAAATTAACTTGGAGAAAATCATTTTCATAACTAGGTTAATCAATAAGAATATAGGTGTTAATCATCTCCGCTGAATTTCTGATCTTTCATGTAAATTGATTGATTTTCGTATGCGAATGAAAACTTGATTTTTCTGGTTTCTGTCAGATATACTCGAGTAAACGAGTCTTTAATCGAGTACTACTCGAGTACTCTGAAATCTACTCGAGTAAACCTGAACAAAATTGCAAATTTTTTTTGTTTTGATTGTTTCGATTTGTTTCGTTCGAAAATCTTTCAAGGTAGCTTAGACACCTATTCAACCCCCCCTTCTAGGTGTATTCCTAGGGTTCCTTTGTCTCTCCAACCACCAATTGCGGTTTCTTCAAAGAGATAATCGATTACCTTTGTAAAGTAATCGATTACCTTTAAGTTTTATTGAAATCCGTGTCAGAATCAATCTTAAATGTTTTCAGATTTGTTTTTACATAATTGATTCGGATTTATTTTCAAAATTTGAATTTAAATATTTTTTTGAAATAATTCCTTTTTTGTTTTAAGAATCAAATCTTTGATTTATTTTTTAAATCTCTTTGATATGCTTTTGATTTTAAAACATGTTTTATTTTATTTCTTAAATCTTTTTGATTTGATTTTGATTTCTAAATTAACTTTATTTTTTTTTTCAAAATCAATTCACGAATCCTCTTTTTCTTTTCTGATCATTCATTCACGTTCTTCTCTTCTTCTCTTCTCCTTGAACACATTCTTCATCGTTCATATTATTTCTTGAAGAGAAAACCTTTTTGGCCTTAACACTTGTAAATTAAACTTCATTGCTATAGTGCTTACTTGTTGTGTCCGTGTTATTCAGAACACAACAAATTGTATCACTCTCATATTCATCATATTTCAAACCATAGTTGTAGGGAGTGGATCTCTTAGTGGAACGTGTGGCACGTTCTTAGGGTGAGGAACCCTTGTGTGAATTTTTGAGGTCCCTAGCGAACGGAGGTTCCTAGTAGCGTGCGAGGTGCTCTTGGTTGTAATTGAGTGCGGCTCAATTTCCCGATTATAAAAAGCTCAAGTGGGTCGCTTGGGGATTGGACGTAGGTCTTTCGCTGGAAAGACTGAACTAGTATAAAAATTGGTTTGCGTGTTCCTCTTCACTTATCTCTTTATTTTTAAGCATTATTTTTCATTTATTTCGTTTCCGCGCTACTCTATTTCATTTAATATATTTTGCTTCGCATTTGCTCAAATATTTAATCTCTCCACAAAAACGATTTTTGTAACATTCGAGTAATTTTGAATAAAATTAATAAAACTCGATTCATTCCCCCTCTCGAGGTTTGAGGTTTGATCCTAACAACAACTCATTCCACAAGCAATTAACAACAACCCATTAATAAAACTGCACCTAATAAAGAGGAAGTATGCAGCAGCTAAAGTGAAAAAAAGTATTATTATCCAGTGGGTAAAGAGGAGAAAAGCAATAACCATTGGTCCAAGACGCCACTATAAATGGAGAATGCTTCTCCCTCCATTAGCATCAACTCCAGCAGCCAAGAAACATATTCAAACACTGGATCTCTTCTCTGAAATCTAGAGAAAGAACACAAGAGGGATAACAATAAGAAGCATTGAGAGAAAAAAGGCTGAAGAGACTACAACCAGAGCAAGCAGCAGAGTGCACACCCCTTGCTCATCACTGCAGTCACTGCTTCATCACTGCAGCCCTCGTTTATAATTACAACCACTGCTTCATCACTGCAGCCCTCATCAAAGGCGCACCCCCAAACCAGAAGCAATGTTAATGACCACTATATTACTCATGTATTTGAGGCCATAATTTCATTAAGTTTACAAGCCGATTATTATTGTATAATTATCACCTTTAATTTTAAAAATGTGCCAAAACACAAATAAATAAGACAGAAGGAATATTTCAAAATAGCTTTGTCACTAAAAAGAATTTGCATATGTTTTTTGTACTTCATGATTAGAACGTTATTCATTGCTGTGAGTTGAATTATGACTAGGAATTCAGGTTCAACAAATTGAAGCGTTTTGGTTTAATTTGCACTTGTTTAGGAAAAAGTGCCCAGCTGCACTTATTTGTTAATCTGTTATCAGAAGTCCATTTTGGTTTTGATAGCAAAAAAATACAAGTTATTAGGGATCTTATTGCAAATTTGATAATGTGATTTAATAGCAAATCTTGTCGTATGGTCTATATTATCCTCATTTTATTTAAAATTTCCATTTTATTACATCTCTTATTACCTTCAATCCTCATATTTATTACGTCCCCCTGCATCACCTATATAACCTACAAAGTTGTACATGCCTTGGCACAATTTGATTCTTCTTGTTGTCCCTCACTATGTGCCCCTAACCACCCGTCCATCGCCACTAGTGTTTAGATTTGTATAATGTCGACTTCATGAGGTGGAGCATGGCATTAATGGTGGTGAAGAATCCTTGACTACCGTAAATATATTCGAGATCCACCTAGTGAAAGCCTAAAATTTGTCGATGTTGTTCACACCTGTGGCAAGAGAGTCCAGTTTTGCCATGGATGATGCCTTAACATAACCCTTGCACCAACCCACCAAGTGGCACCGTGATATGGAATTTCTAGGAATTAAGATATCGAAGAACTTCAAGAACAACCCAAAACTCAATGAAGAATGAGTTTTGAGAGAGAAATATTATTGGGAGACAGAGAGAAGTAAATAGTAACAATGAGAAAATGAATATAGCCAATGAGTTACTTGAGGTTTGTAACACTCTCACTTTTATTAGCAAATTTTAGGTTCTATTGAAATTGGAGTTAGAAAATTCCTTTTTAAAACTCAATTCCTTTAAAAGGTTTTACGAAAATCCGGCAGAGTTTCCTCTGTTTTCCGGACTTCCCAAAAATTTTCTTCTTAAAACCTGTCAGCCAGAATTATTTAAAACATAAACCATAGCAATTTAATAGCTATAATAAATCCTAACGCCCGATTAGCACAAATTTCAGGGCAACTACGAATTCCATATTATAATTTACAAAAGTAATGGTCCACTCGAAATAACATATATATATATATATATATATTCACTCCACGTAGTGGAATGAACGTCCTGCTCGGCCATGTCCCATGTATGCTCCACTTCAGTACCTGTAAAAATATAGCAAGAAGGGTAGCATTACACAGAACTTAAAAAGATAAATCCTAAAAGAGGCATAGTAATAAACTAAGCCTACCCGATTCTTAGCATACATTATTCATATAATTAATCTCTTTTAGTCCTTTACGTATTCTCATATTCGTTTGATACCTGTTTTCTTATCATTCTCTCATTTCCATTCTTTATCCATTTCCCATTAGCCACTTGTACTTAACATCTCCATAATTACTCTCCTTAGTTATTTCCTCTAATTCCAATATCATTTCCATTGTCCATTTTATTATTTCATTTCTCGATTTCCATTCCATTATCCATTTTTACTTCCTTTATTCATTTTCCATTAGGTGTAGCCTCAATCAGGGTTCTACACAATTTCCCTTAGCATTATGACAGGGTCTAACGACCTCCCGCCGTTTATCTCATGGTGACAGGGTCTAACGACCTCCTGCCGTTTATCTCATGGTGACAGGGTCTAACGACCTCCTGCCGTTTATCTCATGGTGAAAGGGTCTAACGACCTCCTGCCGTTTATCTCATGATGACAGGGTCTAACGACCTCCCGCCGTTTTACATTATGGTGACAGGGTCTCACGACCTCTTGTCGTTTTATATTATTTCCCCTTTATTTTTATTCTCGTCTATTTAAATATTTTCTGTTCACTAATGATTCTCATTCTCCTCTAGCTTTGCTTAATTAGGCCATATACATTATATTTCAATTCTCATTACTAGCTCTTCATTATTTCTATTTTCCCTTTCTTTTCTTTTCTTTTTCTTCTTCTCTTCCTTTTTCTTTTTCATTATACTTCTTATTAATTACTATAGTTTACCTCTAACGCCATTCTACCACACTACCATACTCACATTCTCTCTATTTGTCTTATCATCTTTTCACTCAATTCTTTTACCAATTACCCTCTTGGATTTGGAACTTAGTTTATCATTCTCGTTTCTATTTCCTTACTACCCGACCATTCTTAACTAAGTTTACTCCGTGCTTTTTCTTATTTCTTTCGTATTCTAACTCCTCTTTTTCCTCACCTTTAGTTTTAACTCATTCTACGCCCTTCGCCTATTACAAACACTCTATACTCTTTTACTCTCATGCTTCACTAATTTCCCTTAACTAATTTCCCTTGATTTTATTTCGTGTTTTCCTACACTTTCATTCTCTTTTAGCTCTTTTAATATCCTATCATATTCATTCCCTCCGGAACTCCTTCTATGCATATTCAATTTATTCCATCGTCAATCATTTATATTTGCGAGGATTACCCTAAGGTTCATTAACTTATTCTTTATTTACCCTATTCTTAGTCACCACTATAGAATCCTAGAATTTACTTTTTAAATAGAGGTAATACGAACCCTTCTTACCTCGGGTTTTCTTTTAAACAAAGAACCTGGGTTGTGGCTCGATGTCAATGACGGCGTCGGTGTTGCTCCTAGTTATTGAGAACAATTGCGGCCGGATCGAGGCCCAAGCTTCAAACCTCGGAGTACCCAACACAAGCCCGGTGCGAATCACGATCGGTAACGACGCCGGTGAGATCCGGTGAGGAGAGAGAAAGCCCTAGAGGAGAGAGAAACATCAAGGGAGGAGGAAGGGAGGAAGGGAGAAGGGGAACTCAAATCAATAGGGAGAGAGAGGGGAAGGGGTGTTCATAGTGGTGGTGGTGGGTGGTGGTTCGTGGTGGTGGCTGGAGTGGTGGCCACGGTGGTGGGTATGGTGGTGGAGAGAGAGAGAGAGATAGAGATGGGGTTCCAAGAAGAGAGGGAAAGAAATCAAGAGGGAGGAGGAAGAGAGTAGATCTATGGGGAGGAGGAAGGTCCAAGGAGAGGAGTGGTGGCCTTGGGGCGGCTCCGGTGGTGGTGGCTGGTGTTTGGGGCGGTTTTGGGTGAGAGAGGAGGCAAGTGGTGCGGAAGAAATGAGGAGAGGGAGGAGCTGGTGCGCAATTTATCGAGCTGGTGGGGATCTGATTCGCGCCACGCGCCTGTGCGCAGGCTAGGCTCGCCTGAGCGCGAGATCAGCATCAGCACTAAGCTGGTGCATGGCTGATGCGCCAGATGCATGGTTGGGGAGGAATTTGGCGCGCCAGAAAGAAAATGATGCGTGGCTGGTGCATCACGGGCGCGCCTGGGCGAATTGGTGCCTCGCCTGGGCGAGTTTTTCACTGTCTGGTGCACCAATGAACAGTGCACCCGCCTGGGCGCATGGCTGGTGCGCCTGGGCGAGAAACAGGGTCTTCAACCTTCGATTCGCCGTATCGTTTTCGTTAACCGTCGGATCAGGTCTAAATTTTTAGATAAGCTTCTTCACCCCATAAACTTCATATCCAACGGTGGAATTGATTTTCTTAGCATCCTATAATAATTTATAATTTTCTCTTTTCGGTCGATTTCTAACATCTAAAACGCCGATTTAACTCCCGATTTCGCTTCGATAATTTTGCCCCTTGCTACCAATGTCTCCTACACAACCCCTTATACTTATAATTACTACTCACCTTGCTCCCAAAATTCTTTAAGCCATTAATCTACCCATTCTTTCCACTTTAATTCTATTAATTCATTAATTATTGCTTGGAATTAAATTAGGGATGTTACAAGGTTCAAGCTACTTATAACTGTCACAACTGCCATAACAGCTTCCAACTAATTGTCTAACCGGTTATGTGCAGCTGGCTTAACCAGTTATCGCTTTGTTCATTACATAACAGCTAGTAACTAACTTCCTTAACCGGTTACTTGGCTATTGAGTAACATCGTATCAATGCCTCTCCCTTGAAAACATCCTTGACCTCAAGGATGGAATTCAACAAAGTTAGGAAACTAACTTTTCAGGTCCTGGAAGTACTCCAGGTAGCATCCTCGGGTAATTGATTCTTCCAACTTAACCAATACCTTGGTGATAGCTTGGCCTCGTTTCTTCACAAAAGTTTTATCAAGAATAGCTTCTGGCTCCTTAGGATCAGTAACATCATCTAAGTGAATAGGCAAAACTGAAGTAGTTATGACTGACCCTACATGCTTTTCCAATTATGAAACATGGAAAACAACATGTATTTTGGAACTTGCAAGGAGTTGTAGCTTATATGCAACTGCACCAATCCTCTCAACAATAGGAATGGGTCCATAGAAATTAGGGGTTAGTTTATCATTCCTTTTATTTGCTATTGTGGTTTGTTCATACGAGTGAAACTTCAAGTATACTAAATCACGCACAACAAACTCTCTGTCAATTCTATGTTTGTCTGTGAACTGCTTCATTTTATTGTGTGCTCTTCTTAAATGAAATTTCAGAACCTTGAGCATTTCTTCCCTCTTAGTGAGATTCTATATTTGACTCTCCAAACAAATAGGTTAGAAAAGATGGTGGAGGTTGTCCATAGACAATTTCATAGGGTGTAGCATGTGCAGATATATAATAGGTAGTGTTATACCACCATTCAGCAAGAGGCAACCACTTAGACCATAAATGAGGGTTATCAACACACATACATCTCAAGTATGTTTCCAAACATCTACTCACCACTTCACTTTGGCTGGTTTGGGAGTGATAAGCAATAGGAAAGAGTAGTTTCTTCAGAATTCTAGTATATTTATAGTATCATTGTATTTTTATTTTTTTCTTAATAGTTTGTAATATTTGTACAATAAATACTTATATAACAATAAATACATTAGATGTTCATTTGATATTTTACGATTCCTTTATTCAGAATTAGAATGTCTCACACCTATAGTTTTTTAAAGTTGTGTTACAAAAACAATGCCAAACTCATAATTGATTATGTAGATGGTATAATCGATAACATTCATAATTTTATTATGATATAATAGATTATGAGAATGAATAATCGATTATCATGAAATTTTTTGAAAAATTTTCAAAAACTTAAATTGTGATAATCGAATATAACCTCTACATAATCGATTATTCTGCTGAATTTTGTTAGAAAACTGATGCAATTTCGGGCCAATTCACATTAATCCTCACAAATCCTCAAATCACTTGTTTTATCAGTTCTAAAATACTCCCTCCAATCCTATATATAAGCTCCTAAATTTGATTTTCACGTAGATTAATGAAGTTAGTTAAAACTATTAGTGATATTAAAATTGATAATATCTGCTATACTTTTTAAAAGTATTTATAATACCTGAATTTTAATTCCCAGGATAATTAGAATAATGATGGTATTATAAAAATGATAATTATGTTCAAGAACAATTAAGGTGATGGATTAGGATTATTTTTGTGCTATGAAGTGGTTATAAAGCCTTAGCAAAGAATAAGAGGTTGAAAGAGGGGAAAACGAGCGTTAGAAACCGCTTTTGCGGTGTTTTAGATACGTTATGTAAGGAAATTCAAAATAAAAGATTTAAAACTCTAAACAAGAATTCCACCGTTGGATATGAAGATAAGGATTTTAGGAAGCTTGCTGTAAAATTTGAGCAAGATCCAACGGGTTAACGAAGATGTTATGGAATTTTAAGTGCAAAGAAAATAAATAAAACGGGAACTGGTCAGAATACTCGAGTATTCTGAGGAATACTCGAGTATTCTGAGGAATACTCTAGTATTTTGAGCAGACAAGGAAAAAAATAAATACGGGGATCAACCCCATTTCATCATAAATTTGTCCCTTTCTTCTTCCCCCACCATATGAACACTCATTCCATGCCTTGAGACCTTAAAATCTCAAGCTTTTGTGGTTATCCATCATCATCTCCAAGGTTCCAAGTGTTGATCATCCTCTCTTCTCTCTCTCCATGGCTATCTCTCTCTCTAGCACCATCACCTCAAGCATGTCCTAGGTATGTTGGAGCAAGTTTTTTCCTTCCTTTCCTCCATATTATGTGTGGCCATCATCATCATCACTAACCCTTGTCTTCTCATTTGTTTATTATGGAGGTTATGGTACTTTCTCTCTCTTGAGCTTCTCTCTCTATCGCAAGGAAGTGGGTGATCTCATCAACCTCATCGTATAATTGCTTCTCTTCACTCTCCGGCTTGTCTCCTAACCGCTCTCCTTCATCCTCACACTTGGCTCATACGGTTCCGATTTTACAAGCTTTAAGAGCAAGGGTTTGGTAATTTTTCTCTCTCTACGCGGTTGAGGTAAGAGGGGGTGTTACCTTAGCTTAGAGAATGTATTTCTAGGTAGTTTATACTGATGATTAAGACCGGTGATTTTGTATGTTAATGAACCCTAGGGTATCCGGTAATAATAAAGAAGAGTTAATAGTCACATAGGTCCCCGAAAGATACCCGTAGAATCAGTTAGGTCCCTGAAAGATTTGTGGAATCTCTTAACCCCCCAAAGATCAATTTGGCGTCACGTTAGTCCCTCTATCCAATTTCGACATGAGGGACCTAACGGAATCCTATGTGGCATGTTAAATGCTTTGTTGACCACAATGCCATGATGCACTGTTAAGAAGGTTCCACGTTTGAGCCAAAAAAAACATTTAATGTGCCACGTAGGATTCCGTTAGGTCCCTCATGGGGGGACTAACGTGATGTCAAATTGATCTTTCGGGGGTTTAAGAGATTCCACAAATCTTTCAGGGACCTAACTGATTCCAAAATGATCTTTGGGGGGTTTAAGAGATTCCACAAATCTTTCAAGGACCTAACCGATTCCACAGGTATCTTTCGGGGACCTATGTGACTATTAACTCTAATAAAGAATAATGACTTAAGGAAAAGAATAGAAAACCCTCCCTTGATATTTATGTTTTACATGCATGATGTGATGAATTGAGCTTAATATTTGATAACTTTCTTGGTCGAATGCATTAATTGTTGTTATTCGAGTATGCCTATATGTGAAAGAGTAGAATGAAAATGGAAACGATATTAATGTGTTAAATGGAAACGAAGAAAATATGGTTGAATAATTGGAATAAAGTAAAGAAAGAGAATGTGATAAAGGATTAAAGAATTTGGTATGCAAATGCCAGGCCAAGTAAGTACGCCCCGCTGGGTGCATTGGTTGCGTAAGTCGCACGATTTAATGGCTTGCGTAGCGGTAAGACGCCCTCGTTTGGTGCGCAGTGATGGGTTCGCAAAACCTTAAAAAGAGAACTAACTATGTTGCGTGAATGCCAAGCCAAGTAAGTACGCCCCGCTGGGTGCATTGGTTGCGTAAGCCGCACGATTTAATGGCGTGCGCAGCAGTAAGACGCCCTCGTTTGCTGCGCAGTCATGGGTTCACAAAACATTAAAAATATGATTACGTACGTTGCGCAAATGTCAAGCCAAGTAAGTACGCCCCGCTGGGTGCATTGGTTGCATAAGCCGCACGATTTAATGGCGTGTGCAGCGTTAAGACGCCCTCGTTTGGTGCGTAGTGGTGGGTTCGCAAAACCGTAAAAAAGAAAGGTAATAAGATGTCGAAAGAAAACGAGAACGAATTGAACGAGAAAAAGAGTTGAGTAAGAATTTAACGATAAAAAGAGTTGAATAATAGTTGATGAGAATAGTTGAATAAAAAAAGTTGAATAATAACATGAGATAGAGGATAAGCGGGATCAAGTGTCGAATGTTGGTGTATGAAACAAATGTGAATGAATTGATGTGTTAAAGTCTTCGAATTGTGCTTATGTGATAAACTGTTGATCGTGTATGACTTAGTTGTTATTATATCTATTTAGATTTCATTCACTAAGTTCTGTGTAATACTCACCTCTTAACTGTTTTTTATACAGGTTCAGAGCTTGAGGTTGCACAACCCCCCGCCGAGTAGGAGTACTCTCCCTCACAGGGAGAGTAGATAGTTGTTGTTTAGGACTTGCTGATGTCCTGGTTATTTTGGGTCTAATTCGCGTTTTTGATCCTTATGTGAAAATTTGTATGTATATTTTGATGTAGATATTCAGTAGGGTCGGCTCAGGACATGATTTTTTGGGTTTGGGTTTATTTTTGGGAGATAGTTTTATTTCCACAGACTTGTATGTTTATCTGCTGATGCATTGTCATGATGAATGGTATGACATCATATCATGTGGCATGATAGAACTGGATATGATGCGATATGATATGATATGATTGATGATTGTCGGATATTATCTGGATTGTTACTGACGGGTTAAACAGGAAAAGATAAATTTTGGAAAGTCCATAAAACAGAGTAAACTCCGCCGAATTTTCCGAAGATTTTTATAATAAGTTTATGTTTTAAAAAGAAATCTTCTAGTTGCTATTTTGTTTAAGAGTCTAATTAGGGTTTTAAAGTCTAGTTGTCACAGTATCCCTATAATTATTATTGGAATTATAAAATGTGTTAAGTAAAGAAGGATGTTTGTGGAAAAGAAGTAATTAATGTCATTGGAAATTGGTTAAAGTGCTTATAAAAAGGATCAAAATACTTCCAATATCTAGTGATTATATAAAGGAATAGTGGGTGTATTAAAGAGCAACCTAGTACTATCTTTTTTAAACAACAAGTAATTTTACCCGTGCATTGCACGGGTTTAAATTTTTTTTTTTAAAAAAAAAAATTGATTATAAATTTTTGAAATATGTCTTTTTAAATAATAAGTTAATATGAACTTTTTATAAAAATGATTTACATGTATTTAGAAATGAATAGTCATAAACATTAACCTTTGAATCTAGTTTAAGCTACTAACTTTTTCATTAATAAAAATTAACTAATAATGTATCAACTATGTGATTTCTAATTTTAATTAACAACATAATTTCTTATATTAAAAAAAATCCAACTCATTTTGATTTTTGTTTTATTTAATTCATCATTCCAAATGCATTTTATTAGTAATTCGTTTTGCAAGTCCAAATGCAGCTATTTTTTTTTACCATATATATCATCATCATCATCATTATTATTACATCCGTCCCAAAATATAAGACATGTTTTCACACTTTTAATTAATTCGTGTTTATAAGACTCGAACTTTCAAATTACTTGCTTGTATTAGAACTTCATAATTGTAAATAAGTATATTGTCTAAAGTATAAAATAACGCATCATTATTTTTCACAATTTAAATTAAAACATATTGTATAAATTTTTGGATTTTTTTAAATTTGAATTCATGACTGAGTAAATATTTGATTGTATTAAGCTAAATCATTATACCAAATTATAGCTCATCTTTAATACTTATATATTTTTTCCGTTGTACCCAAAATTTATTATTCATAATGATGCTCTGTTTAAATGCTTAATACCAATTTGTCTATATTATGACTTGTTTAATTTGTATTAGAATTTCTGAAATTACAACATTATATTCGTTTTTTTTTCTGGTTAATTATCATATGATGGGTCGTTTAGGCATTATATATTTTTTATGTCAATATTTGATTCAAATTATTTTCTTTTGAAAAGATCATTAATAACCCGTGCAAATTGTAATAATATCGAAATGCAAATTGTATGTTTGCGGGCAATTTTTATATTTATGTGTAATCCAAATTGTACTAATAAAAATTTACTAAAAATAACTTAAGATAAATATTTATTCCCGTGCGATGCACGGACAAACAAATTTGGAGGGAAAAGCAAGGATGAAGGAGGGAAAATGAAAATGACAAAAATGCCCTCAACTTCTCCTATTTTATAATATGTTGATATGTTGATAAATCCAACAACAAATAATGTAAGGGTTGAAATCATAAATAAATCTCGTCCAAAAGAAAATTCATGACCTGAAGCTTTTCATTATACTATGGTTGAACAATACATAATCAAGACACGAAAAAAAAAAAGACCCTGCTTCAACATAAAGGGTGATTTAGAAATATCCCTAAAAGCTATATAAGAAAAAGTAATGGGTGATTTACTGTGACTCAACATAGACTGATATAAGTCATCATAGGCCTGAGGTAGGTTCAAAAGAATCCTAAACCTGTTGCATAAGGAGCAG
This sequence comes from Crotalaria pallida, assembly GCA_037953625.1. Taxonomy (NCBI): domain Eukaryota; kingdom Viridiplantae; phylum Streptophyta; class Magnoliopsida; order Fabales; family Fabaceae; genus Crotalaria; species Crotalaria pallida. The sequence continues at coordinate 80,347,221 of CM075653.1, forward strand.
ACCCTCCAACCTACAATGATACAATCTTTATCACCCAATAGCAATTCTACAGGATTACCAACTGTTACATAATCACACACCCTACACATAAAAATACCCGTTTGCCTGTTTGAAAAAAAACCGTTAAAAAAAAACAAACAAACCTCAAATTCAAAAAACCGAAGGATTTGTGTCAAAAATATTAAAAAAAAATAGAGAGAGTCTTCACTCATCAACAAAACTTCTTAAAGAAGTTTCATCGTGGAAAATACGAAATTACCCTTCTGTTTTAGCTAATAATTAATGATGTACTTAGGAGAAAAATACATGTTTAAGAGGGAAAATGAATGAGTTTTAGGAGGGAAATCAAATTTGCCCTCAATTTCTCCTATTTTATATTATGTTGATAATTGATTCAAGTTCAACGATTGCACATTAAAAGGGGTCAAAACCAATGTTGAGGGTCCAAAATTGAAATAACGGGTTATTGTTTGAGTTTTCAATAGTTTGAATCAATTTCAATACTCAAAATCATTGAAAGTTTTTAATGTGGTTTCGTATACATATGGCACCATTTGTGACCCCTGTATTTGACCGGGTACAGTAAGTTAAAAATGGTTTGAGGGGTAAATTGAAATCGATCATTTTATAAAAATTATTCACTTTGCTTCTTTCTTATCCTATTGTGCCATCTCCCACCGACAAATTATCTAGCTCATAAGTGCATGACCAATGCAACATCTAATCCCAACGCCATATCAATGATGCAATTCGTGAATCAATCGCATGTTATTTGTAACATTCCAACTTTCTAAGCTTTAATTACTTTCAATAAAAATGGAGAATAATTTTCCGCAAACAAGTTTCAAAACTTTATTATCTCAAGTGCGGAAGCAAACTTTCATTGTAACATAAAGTACGGAAACAACACATAAAAGTTACAACTTAAGTATTCTAAGCAACATAACTTAATAGTTCAAACTGACTTATTCTAATGGAAATAGACTCTGAGTTAATTAAGACACTGACTATAATCCAGAGCATGGCTCTCAAACTCCAACCGTCGGGAAGGGAATCTCATATCCCTTGCCGTTCCCACTCCCCCTCTGTGAAACAGGACCTTCATTACCTACACACAAGGGCAGGAAGGGAGTAAGTCATAGCTAATCACGTTAAAATGAATGATATATAAAAGTGGCTAAAGACGACAAACACAGGTAATAACAATTCACACAAAATGCATATACATATGTCAAACCATATTAGCTCAAGCATTAATCTTATCATTAGTGTCATGATGTATGTGATTTGGGTCCAATATATAGTGATTTGAATATGATTTAGACTCCCTTTTACTATGTGTTTAGCTTGTTTCTCAAGTATTTTGTAGGACTTTTTGTTAGTTTTTAGAAATAGTTCTTAGTTTTGAATCTTTGAACGTTTTGATCCTTTTTGGGTATGTTTCAGGTACTTATGGAGCTTAAATGCAAAATATGTTGATGAACTTGGATAGAGGATGAAAAGAGCTTCGAAATGGTCCAAGAACGGAGCAAAACGGAGTCGGGAACTACCCCGCGCGCCTGGGGCGCGAGGACGGGTGCGCCTGGGGCGCGCTGATTAATGTAAGAACTACAATCGGTGGGTGAAAATAACTAGGAGACACTAGCAGAACACCTAGAAGGGGGGGTTGAATAGTTGTTAGAGAAACCTTGAAAGATTTTCGAAAGAAATGAATCGAAACGATTAAAACAAATGATTTTTACAAAAACCTCAGCACTTAATCGATTAATAAAGCTTATTAATCGATTAACACTTTTAAAAACACTTAGTTAATCGATTAATCAAACAGGTTAATCGATTATTTACGAAAGCTTGATTTTGGTTAATCGATTAACACTTTTAGTTAATCGATTAATCACTGTTAAAACTGAAAAATCACTTTTCACTCAAATACGAAAATCAATCAATTAACACATATGATCAGAGATAAAGCGGAATTGATTAACACCAATATTCTTATTGATTACCTAGGTTATGAAAATGATTTTTCCCAAATCAATTTGCACAATTAAGATTCAATTCAATCAATTATGAAAATCAATCTTTTCTAGGTTTTCAACCAAGAACAAATGAAATGACTTGAATGTAAAGAGTTAAGAGTTTAGAGATACGACACAGAGATTTATCCTGGTTCACTTTCATCCACTTGAAAGCTACATCCAGTCCCCTCTTCAACCAAGAGAGATTCTTCACTACGAAGATTAGAGTTCTCAAATTACAAGCAAATGCCTCTCAAGATACCCCACTTGATAGCCTCCAAGAGATACCACACTCTTGTCTTGCAACCCTATTGAACCTAATCTAACCTCTTCCCTTGCTCGTTGATATCCCACAACAAGTCTTCCAATTGCTTTGAGATGCTTCAAAGACTTCCACTTGCTTGATGATGCCTCACACCAAGACTTCCAATTGGTTGTTAACCCAACAAGACTTCCAAGATAACTTTGCTTGATGAACAACCACCAAGTCTTCCTTTGTTGTAGATAGCTTGCCTCCTTTGCAATGATTACAACCAAAATGAAAACAATGACAATCCTATGAATTTCTTTCAAGAACTATGAAAATATCAACATAAGAGATTCAAAGATACTTGATCAAAGAATGTAAAAGTGAAAGCTTTGATCTATGAAAGTGAGAGAGAATAGTGTGGCTTTGATCTTTGTAAAATTGATATGAAAATTGTTCTAATGTGTTCTAATGATTCACAAAGGTTAGGAAAAGGTTTTTATAGAATACCCAAAAGTTAGGATCATTAAAAACTGATTTTGAGAAGTGAAAAACGTATTTTAAAAACCAGTACTGCAGGTGTTAATCGATTAACACATGGCCTTAATCGATTAACCACTGTAACATGTGTGTTAATCGATTAACCTAATCCATTAATCGATTAACCACTGTTCAAATCAATTAAAAACTTGTTTTCTCAAAACTAAACCTTTTCTTTCAAACCTTTAAGCCACCTATTGTTTTTAGGTTAAGTGAAAACTCAAATTATGATATAATCATGACCTTGATAAAGATTCACTACCCTCTAAAGACTCTACCGAAACTCATTAAAATAAAAGACTAAAATTAAAGATATTTCAATTAAACACAAATTGAATCTTCATGAGCTTGCTCTCTCTTCATCATTTGTTGTTTGTTGTTGATTGATGAACTTCTTCATACTTGAGCTTGATCACAAACACTTGTAGCTTGTTCAAAACCTTTGTCATTATCAAAACATTCTCACTGGATCTAACAATCTCCCCCTTTTTGAAAATGACAAACACGTTTTGAATTTATTTGAAGTTGTTGATGCTTGAACCATTTGATACTTGGTGAGACTCTTGCTCCCCCTCAATAAATGCTTTTGACATTTGAAATCCAATTGAGATAAGCTTGATTCTCCCCCTATCTTCAACAACTTTGCTCAACCTATATAAAAACAACAAAACAACCTCTTCTCCCCCTTTTGGCATTACCAAAAAGTAATATATACCAATTGAAATATAAAATACTAAGCCAAAATAGAGAAATTATAACATTCATTTCTTCACAACATTGATACCAACTAATCAATGATACCAAATGTAAAACTAATGAAACATACTAATGAAATGTGATACCAATTGGCAAGAAATGTGACAATGAAATATAATACCAATTGTAACTAAAAAGTCATAATATCACTTAACAAAGAAAGATATCAATTGTAAAGAAATATCACAATAACTACAATAGCATGATAAACATATAATAATCACACAATGATACCAATTAAGAATTTTGTAGAAGTAATATCAATTGTCAAAGACTAATAGCAAGATTAGAATATACCAAATGTAAGTCCAATTGTGAATGCTTGCTATCTCTTGTAAGAAATTCACTTGATACCAATTGTGAATATTCAACAATATCAATTGTACCAAAATGTAGGAGTTTCACTTGAGATTTGAAGAAGCAAATAATGAATAACACTTGTAAGCCTTTTGCTCTTCAATCACACCTACAAAACAATCATGCTTTGCCTTTTGGTATCCAAATAGTCTTGGATCCATTTTTGTTAGTTAAGGGACTCTCACCCTTCTTAACCCAAACAAAATTTCCTTTAGGTATACCATGCACTTTAATATAACATACATTTGAAGTATGTCCATGAGTGCCACAATAGAAACATGTTGGAGCATTTGAAAAATCAACTTTAGAAAAATCAACAACATTTCTATGAGACTTACTCTTGGCATTAGTATAACCCAAACCAAACTTGTTTGAATTTTCTCTTTGAAAATTTAACAATGTGCGCAATTTAATATCACCACTTGTGAAACTTGCAAGCTTATTTTTCAAAATAGCATTTTCATCTTTAAGCAACTTGCAATTCTCACAATCAACCACAATATTCAATCTACTAGCACAATCACAAGAAGAACTAGCATAAATGAGATCAAGAGTTTCATTTTGAAGATTAAGCTCATCAACTTGTTTTTGAAGTTCTAAAATCTCTTGTTGATGTTTCAAAATGAGCTTCTTCCTTTCAATGTTTTTCAAAGCTAGTTTCTTAAGATGTTCATGCATTTCTTGTAACACCCTGCATTTTTCCCGTACGTGCGAGAACGAAATTTGTTAAAAATAAACCTTGAAGTTTTGATTTATAAAAGATTTTTGGAAAAGTATTCTATGTGAATAAGAAATAAAGAATTGATTTCAAGGATTTTTATAAATAAAAAAGTCCTTATAAAAGAAAAGTGAATGATTTTGTTGATTTGGTTTTTAAGAAATGAGTTATGATTTTTCTAAAAAGTGATTTTGTTTGAAATTAAGTTTTTGATCTGTTAACTTTAAAAATTTGTAACTTTTTAACCGTAACTCGGATTTTCATGAATTTTATATCAAAACGACCGTCTTGGAACGTAGATTTTAAAAATGTAAATTTCATATTTTTGTGGATGGTTTTATAAAAATTTATTTTCAGAACTGTAAAACACGAATTTTGGAAATAGCATTGAATTTATTGGTTTGGCTTGAAAATTTTATGTGATATATGCTTGAATTAATGTGTGTGTACTGTGTGTTTGTTGTATGATACATGAGAACTGTTGTGTGAATGTGAAGTGTGAATTAATTGTTTTGTTGTGTGACTTGATGAAATTAAAGTAAATAAGACTAAGAAAATAAAATGTAAATTGTATGAGTATGTGTGTGCATGGTATGGCTTGTATGAGTGTGTATGAATGTATAGGTGTGCATGTATGTACGTGAGTATGGGTATGTATGAGCTAGGAATATAAATTTTTAGAAGAAGCTTAGAGGTTAAGAAATTGGTAACCAAATGAACCAAACCAAGTTAGTATTGTAACCAAACCAAGTGTTAAACCCTAACTATCTTCCAACAAGTCCTTAAGCCTAGCTTGACTTTTAAGAACCTAGCCATGCCACCTTGTCCCCTTGGTTTTGATAACCTCCACCCATGCAAACATTTGGAAGCCCAAATTTACCCTTTTCATGGCTCATGGCCGAAACTTGCACCAAGGACATAAGGGGGAGATTGAACTTGCTTATAAATAGAAGTGCCTTGGCTCATTTTTCATTTCACCCATTTTCACTTCTTCCACCAACACAAACACCACTCCTAAGAATCCATTCTATTCTTAGAGAGAAAAAGAGAAAAGAAATAGAGGGAGAGAGAGGAAGAGAAGCCGTGGGGTATGGAGGAGGAGGAAGAAGATGATCCAAGCCAAAACCTAGAAGTTTCCATGTAGATCAAGAGCCTTAGGAGCTAGAAGACCAATTCCTCTCATGGTAGGATTTGAAGGAGAAGAAGATTTGTAATAGTTTAAGTTTTTCTTTTCTAGTTTATAGATCTACTTCTTATTTCTTCTTGCATGTTCTTCTTATGAGTTGATCTTGCTAGATCAAGGACTTAAAGGACTTAAAAATAACTTGTGATATGTGATCTTTATACTTTTGTTTCGGTTTGGATTTTTCTTGTTAGATCTAATATTTTTCTAACTAAAAACTTAAAGATCTAAAGTATGGTTAAAATTTTGTGAAAACTAAAATGAATCTTTCTTGCATGTTCAATTTTCTTGTTTCAAACCGTGATTTATGTGTTTATTTATGATTATTTGACATGAAAATCCATGATCCAAGTTTGTTTATTTATAAAGTGAAATTTCTTGGCTTGCATGTTAAATCTTTTGTTTAGATCCTTGATCTATGTGTGTTTCCAAAATTATTTGTTGAATAAATTCATGATCTAAACTTTAAATTGTAGAAAGATTTAAGTTTCTAGTCTTGCATGTTGGTTTGATGATGATTTTTGATTGTTTTAAGTATGTATATGTGATTATTTTGTTTGATGAATGAAAAGTGTTTAGATTCTTGATTTGCATGTTATTTTTTTTCAAAGATAAAGATTATGTTCTTTTTATGTGATTCGGTTTTTAGAAAAGAATTAAGATAACAAGTTTTAAATTGGTGTAAACATGTTTTAATTAAGTGTTTGATATTTTTGTATGCTTTATTTTCTTTAAGGCCATTCGGCCATGTTTAATTAATTTAAGGGTCCATGCTTTTGAATTATAAAAAGTTGATGCATGTTTGTTTTGGGACTAAATCTAATAATTTAAGGTGCATGCATGTCATTCTTAGAAGCTTGAAGCATAACTTTAATTTTTATAAAATAATGAATTTGAGGTCTCTTTTGTGAAGGTTGATGTGAATGTAATGTGTTATTTTATAGGTTTTATTTTATGAGTGCATGACTTGTATGTTTGAAAAGTAAATTCAAAATCCTTGTTTTAAGGTATGTTGACTTTCGGCCATACTAGAGAAAAATAGATCTCTAGGTTTGTTCCCTACATAGGTTGCATGCATGAAAAGTTAATTGACTTTAAGGTTTGAAAAACACCGGTATGAAATAACTAAGTTTCTAAAAGAAATGCATGTGGATCCTTGTGGTTCAAATTGTTGCTTGGTTCTGTTAAATGAAAATAAATTGAAGAATTGCTAATTTTCTTCTTTGTGAGCTCACGGTTTTTAGCACTAGAATAAATAAAATGATTTTATGATTATATGTTTGTATTTGTGCATTAAATCTTCAAAAAAATTTCATGTATGATATTCGGCCTATGTATGTTTAATTGGTAGGAAAATTTTTGTCATAAAATGACCATGATGATAGTTGCATTCATAAGTACATGATGTTATGTGATGTGTGTCTCCTTTAATTCTTTTGGTTGATCTGATTATGTGAAAGGAATTTTTATAATCTTAATCTAATAATTTTTAAGTCTTTGAACTTGATTGTGATTGGAAATTGTTCACCATATTGATTCGGTTTATGTTAAATTAATTAGAAGATTAAGTTATTTTCGTAAGTGTAACTAAATTAATTTATTAAGATTATAATATAACTAACGATTTTTAAGTGATTAAAAATATGATTTGTATGATGTGTGCCTCGTATGCTTTAAAAACTTGTGTCTGCTGTTTTGTGCCAATTTGATGTACTGGATTGAAATTGTTTTGACTACTGCTTGTGAAATTTGTTTGTAAAAAAAAAAATCCATGTTGGTATTTTAAAGGAAATGAAAATGTTTTATTTGAAAAGTATAGTTTAAATAATTTAATTTGATTTGAGAGTTTTGAATGGCCTTCTTTAATCCGTGTTTGTTGATGTGTGAAGTTTAGAATTAAATAAATTAATTGATTGATTTTAAAGCTTTATCCTTTAGAATTGTGAATTCTGTTTAATGGTTATGGAAAGTGATTTTTATAACTAAAGTGTTTTAACTAAGAAGAGTGAATGTGTTTTAATAAAAGGTTATTTTAATTATCGTTTCAAAGTTTCTTAAAAGTCTTTTATTTGAAATCAGATTTGATTTTGGAGTCTTTGAATATTAATAATGAGCTCTTAAGAAATGAATTATTTCAAAGAGTTTTCAAAACGAGATTAAGAATTTATCGAAAACGTTCTAACGCACGGGGAAAAATGTTTTAGTTCGGGTGTTACATCGGACGCGAAGGAAACGTGACGAGGTTAGCGACTGGGAACCTTGGAAAGTTGTCGGATGATTCGTCATCCAGGTGAGTGAGAGTGCGCTGATCCCGCAACGTGGTTGCCCGCAATCCGAACAGATGGATTGCGATTATACTGCGAATTAGGCAATAGAAATCTGTGTGCTAAATGTTTACTTGGTTTAGTTACATGCTAAATGTTTACTGGTTGTGCATTTTTAATTCTGTTTGAAATTGTTTGAGTATGTCTGAGTAGTGAAATCATAATAATGAAACCGTGAAAGTGAGGAGATGAGATTAAGAAGAGAAAAAGAGATGCGAATGCGAAACACGAGTATATTAAGTGAAAAGATAAGCGATAAGTAAGAAAAGACTGTTGGAACGATTGAGAAAAGATAAAGCATGATGTGATTGGAATGCCAAAGAAATAAAGTGAGAAAGAAAGTGAAATTTGAGTTGAAAGGAAATGAGATATCCGATGTGGCGAGCGGAAGCGTAGTGATGAAAGTGTGATGTGATTGAATGGAGATGTGATTCCTCGTACCCATTTTTGGGAAGAAGCTTAGTGTTGAGTTGAGCTTGCTCCTCCATTAACACTCACCCAAAAATGTGAGTTTTTGAAAAGAGATTTTTGAAAAGTTTTTGTGAAAACAATATTTTGTGAAAGTTTTTGGAAATGTTATCTTTTGAAAAGGTTTTTGCGAAAAGGTTTCCGAAATGAGGCTTTTGAAAATGTATTGTGAAGTGAAGTTTTGTGAAATCATGTTTTTGAACAAGTCTTGTGAAAAGATATTTCGAGAAAGACGAGGATGAGATACTGATGATGTTGATGAGGATCATGTTGAGAATGAATTGTTGAGAATAATGATGAGATGAGAATGTGATTTGAGGCCGAGGGCCATTGAGATTTTAGGGGGAACAGATTGCGTTTAGTGATCGGGCTTCGTTGAAGGGATGCACCAAGGAAGGGCCGATCGTTAGGATTAAGCCGCTAATTAAAACGCTAAATCTTTAAAGGATCTAAAAGACATTTACAAACACGGTGAGGTATGAGTGTCGTATCGAAGTAGTGGAGAGGAAGGAACGATAGGTATCTGCGGATACTTAGGACGAGATTGCATGAGGGGAGGACGATGACAGTGAAACGTCAAGAAGTCTAGAGTATATTTCTAGGCAGAACGAACTCCACAAGTGGTGCACTAACGTGGTGGGGACTGGGTCTAATACTGTGGTAAGTTCTGCACTGCAGACTAGAAGTATACTGTCACCCCCTTGATTGCAAATCGAGAACAGTGAGAGGGACTGGAACGGGGCATTTGTGTTTGCCGCTGAGAGCGTGCCTGTTTATATATGATTGAATTGATTTGAGGCTGGGCCTCCTGGTCTGGGACCATTTGTTTGTGTGACAGCTGTCGTGCCCGCGTGGTAAAGGTCCTGTACTCCTGTTTGCTTCCGACTAGGTTGGGTGGTTGACCGAGGAGATGTAGACGTGTGTGAGCTCAATGATGTGTCCCCCTCATCATTGATGCTAATCGAAATAATAAAAATTAATAGACAAATATGTTTCAAGAAAAAGTATATTTGAGATATCAAGTACCGAATAAAAGTTTATAAGATGAGTTTATAAAGAAGGAATTCTGGGAATAAGTGATTGGTGTGGAAGAAATGATAAGAGAAGGTTTGAGAAAAGTTGTGAAAGTTGCGAGGAAAGAATCTGAGAATGTGATGGTACTGGTGTGATTAGAATATTACGATATGTTCTGCTATATGTGATTCTTCTATGCTATGTGCATAACATGTTCTACTGGCTTGTTGATAATATTTTAGTTACATTGTTTTGTTATTCACCCTGAGACCGTAAGGTCAACCCGTTAGTGTTCGGAACACTGACTCTCTCCTACCGTGTTGTCGTATCGACAATTGTTGATATTGCAACCGGTAGGCGGCGTAGCATATAGTGAGGCATCTGTACCCTACAAGAGGAGCATAGGCGTTGCCCCTGACGAAGGTATCTGGAGGAGATCACTGGAGGCAGAGAACGTGGTCGACTCTATCTGCAACTGGAGAAGTTGGGCTGCCAAGATCCGGAGTTAGACGACAAGTTGTAGAGAGTATGACTAGAAGCTAGGCAATTCCCCTGGCGGAATGTATCCCACTGTAAGTACTTAGTTACCCTAGCTCGACCATACTGTAACCCGACAACAGTTTTATGCAACACCGATGTTTTGATATAATTAAATGGGCCGTGTTTCAAACTGTGTTTTGTGAACGGGTTCCAAAGTGCGGTGTCCTGTAACACCTCGGTTTAGAACTTGAAAGGTTTATGCAAAGTGAGAACATGAGTTTTGATTATAACCATGTTTTGGAAATCCGAATGTTCTCATCTTGTGTAACACATGTTTAAAAAAAAAATTTGCCCTAATTTTCAGTATATTTGATTTAAGTTTTCCAGTTGCCGAATCGGGGTGTTACATTTCTTCATAAGCATTATATAAAATTTCATATTTGGACGAAATTTCGGATTTAGTTTCACTTACATCACTTTGGTCGCTTTGTTCACTTGATTCATCATTTGAACTTTCCTCTTCATCCACTAGAACTATCAAGTTGAGACAAGCGGCTTCTTCATCATCCGAAGAACTACTAGTTGTGCTTTTCTTGTCTTCTTCATCATCACTATTCCAAACTATGTATGCCCTTTTGTGTTTTGCATTTTTCTTCTCTTTCTCCTTCTTCTTGAGATACTTAGAGCACGAATACTTGAGATGACCGGGCTTTCCACATTCATGGAAAACTACTCCTTCTTTTGTTGTCTTGGTCTTGTAGTGTGGGGAATTCTTCTCTTTACTTTTGTCTTTGTTCAACCTTCCTTTTCTCCTTAGAAGCTTGCTAAAATTTCTTAGTAGAAGTTTCATCTCTTCTTCATCAATGTCCGAATCGGAATCTTCATTATCATTACTATCGGAACTCTCTTCCTTTTTATATGAACTTTTGGATTTAAGAGCAATTCCTTTTCTTTCCTTGTACTTATCCGACTCTTCATGCATATGCAAACGTCCAAGCTCCATTTCATGTTCTTGAAGCTTTCCGAAAAGTGTAGCTAAGTCCATGGTGTCCAAGTCCTTTGATTCAACAATTGCGGTAACCTTAGGTTGCCATTCCCTACTTAGACATCTTAAAACTTTGTTAACAAGTTCACAATTCATGAAAGTTTTTCCAAGAGCAATGAGATGATTAATAATATGAGTAAAACGTTTTTGCATAATACATATAGATTCATTAGGCAACATACGAAACAATTCATATTCATGCATCAAAGAATTTAATCTAGCACGCCTAACTTCACTAGTGCCTTCATGTGTGACTTGCAAGGTGTCCCACATTTGTTTGGCATTATGACATTGGGAGACTCTAAAGAACTCATCATAAGACAGAGTGGAGGTGATGATATTCTTTGCTTTTAAATCATATTGAATTTTCCTTTTATCATCACCGGTCCACTTATCATTGGGGGTAAGTTGAGATACACCTTCTACTTCTTTTGAGGGAATATGAGGACCATTCTCAATGGCTTCCCAAATGTTCATGTCTATGGCTTCTATAAAAATTCTCATTCTAACTTTCCAATAAGCATAACCCTCTCCACCAAACATAGGAGGGCGGCCATGCCTAGAAAGCTTCTGATCTCTGTGACTGTAGTGGGTCTCTCCCACTTGAGTACTGCTTCTACCTTCGATGGATCAACTGCCACTCCTTTTTCTGAAATGACATGACCCAGAAAGTACACTTCATTTAACCAGAAACTACATTTGGCAAACTTAGCATACAATTGTTTCTCCCTGAGGATCTGCAACACCATCCGCAAATGCTCAGCATGCTCACTTGGAGTTTTAGAATATACAAGAATATCGTCGATGAAGACAACGACGAAAGAATCCAAAAAAGGTCTGAATATCCGGTTCATGTAGTTCATGAAGATTGCCGGTGCATTAGTAAGGCCGAAGGGCATGACAACGTATTCAAAATGCCCATAACGGGTGCGAAAAGCTGTTTTGGGAATGTCGACCTCTTTAATTCGGATTTGATGATAGCCTGATCGAAGATCGATCTTAGAGAATATGGACGCTCCCCCCAGTTGATCTAACAAATCGTCAATTCGGGGAAGTGGATACTTGTTCTTGATTGTTACCGCATTCAACTGGCGGTAGTCAATACACATTCTTGAACTGCCGTCCTTCTTTTTAACAAATAATACCGGGGCTCCCCATGGTGACACACTAGGCCGAATGAATTGTTTAGCAAAAAACTCTTCGATGTGCTTCTTTAGCTCGGCCAATTCAGGAGGGGCCATCCGATACGGGGCAATTGATATTGGTCCAGCACCGGGAACCAAATCAATGCTAAATTCTACTTCTCTATGTGGCGGTAAACCAGGAATATCATCCGGGAATACCTCCGGGAATCCTTGCACTACAGGAATCTTGCTTACATCTGATTCTGTTTCAATCTCTAGATTTGACACGGTTGCATTAGGAAAGATGACGGCCTTGCTGTGGCAATCAATAAGAACTCTATTCTTCGCCATCCAATCCATGCCGAGGATGACATCGAGCCCCTTGAGAGGTAAGCAAATAAGATTCAAATCAAATTCTCTCTCAAGTACTCGAAGAGAACAATTTAGACACATAAGAGACGTAGACACTGCGGTACTAGTAGGTGTTGACACCGCGAGCACATACGACATCTCCACTGTAGGCACTCCTATTCTCTTGACGCATGATGATGAAATAAAGGAATGCGATGCACCACTATCGAACAATATTTTACAAGGGAGATTATTTAAAGTACCAGTACCTCGAATAAGTTCATCACCATCCTCTATCTCCTCTCCATCCATAGTATACACTTTACCCTTCTGAACGGGTTTCTTTCCCTTGACTGGTTGCGCCTGAGTCGTATTAACTTCTTGTTTCACATTCTTCTTCGGGCATTGATAATAGAAGTGACCAGGTTGTCCACAAGTAAAGCAAACTCTAGGTTTTGAGTCTTGATTCTTAAACCAGCATTCACCAAGATGACGCTTTCCGCAATGAGTGCACGAAGGATAACTAGGAAAAATAGCTCCTGTGGGACCAGATTTGGATTGCTGAGGGCCTCTGTTGCCACTAACATAATAGGGACCAGATTTATGCATAGGTGCTTTACCCTTGATCGGGCCTCCAGACTTCTGCACAGCTTTCCCCCGATCAGTCACTTGCGCATTCTGCAAGCTCTTTTCATACGCACCAGTCATATTAATCAGTTGAGACAAACTGGCTATATTCTGATATTCAAACAGCACCTTGATCTCAGAGCGTAAACCACTTTCAAATTTGATACATTTTGTCCTCTCCTCAACATCTCTGTAACCAAGTGAATAGCGCATCAACTCCTGGAACTTCGCGGCATACTCTCCAGCATTCATGTTGCCCTGAACAAGATTCAGAAATTGCAGCTCTTTCTCTTTGCGTTCATTCTCTGGGAAATACTTGCCCAAGAAAGTAGTGCGGAAAAGCTCCCAAGTGATTTCCCGATTTGCCGCTTCAAGATTGCGACGTTCCTGCTGCCACCAATATTGGGCCTCCCCGATCAGCATGAATTCAGCAAGACGAACCCGTTGATCCTGTGGAGGCTGAAGAGAAGAAAATATTTTCTCAATATCCTGGAGCCAATCTTGGGCTCCATCAGGATTGTGTCCCCCTTCAAACCTCAGAGGATCCTGCTTCTTAAACCTTGAAAGCCAATCAATAGCAGGAGGGGCGGGTTGGGGTGGTTGCATAGCAGCAACAGCAGCAGTGACAGCGTTTGCAATATTCTGAGCCTGATTCTGGTTGGCTTGAACCAGATTCTCTAGAATAGCTGTAAGGCGATCATTCTCGTTTTGTCGACGAGCCATGAAGGGTATCTACCTTGTTGAAGATCACAACTAAATTAGTATGCTAAGAAGAATTTAAAGAAGAAAGACTTAAAGGAAATTATTTAAGAATTACTAAAGATGAACCTAAACATTGACATTTGAACAATTTCTCGCTTGATGAGAAATCAAGGAGTAATGAAACTCCATAGCCGAGGACAAAACTGCTCTGATACCATAAATGTGACACCCTAAGTTTTATTATATAATTAAACAAAGATTTTATGAGTTTTCTTTACTTAATTAATTTCTAACTCCATTATCAGAGTGGGGAAGCCTAAATTCATTATTAAAATAGTGGTCTAGAATTTTTCTTTTCCTAACTTTGACAAACAAAGGGGTTCACATGTGGAATTACTTAATTACCCTTATTTAGAAAATATATTTAGTGGTATTTAGTTATAGAAAATTTTTAGGAAAAATCCGACAGAGTCTCCTCTGTTTATCGGATATTTTCCATATTTCTTGAAAACCTGCTACCTGCGTGAAAGTTAAAAATACATTTTCCAGTTCAGTTCCTTTTACTTATGTGCAGTGCTAGGGTGTTTCCCCAGCTCATTCTATAGCCCCGCACTCATTTAGTTTTGCAAAATTACATAGGTATTATTTACAACAAAAAATATATGCACGGAACGTCCCCGTCCTAGCGGAGGAAATCCGGCCCAAAGGTGCTCACACATTGCACCACAAAAATATACTAAGTCATAAGGAAAGTTTAAACTAAGTTTTTATATACAATCTCAAAATAACTAAGTCCAAAACTAGTAAAATAAAAGTATGAACCACTACTCTCCCTAGTTGGGAGAGTGATCCTGCTCGGCTGGGACCTCGGAATCTAACTCTGAAACTCTGAACCTGAAAAATGGGCGTAAGGGGTGAGAAATCCACGAACCCAGAAATGTCATTTTAAAGAGGCATAAGAACAACTAAGGCATGCAACAATCAATTCATACACATACATAAATCATGCTTCATTGCATACCTTATTGGTTCGAAATTAAATCATATATCAATGATAATCACTCTTGGTTTCTCTTCAACTTTAAACATGACTTTTACTTTCACAAGCTTTTAACTTTTGTATCTTAACTTTGCTTGCATTATGAATTCCATTAGGTATTCTTGCTGCACAATTGGTTAGGATGGTATCTTCACCCAATAGGACTTCTTCTCACTCAGGACTTCTTGACCCATAAGACCTTTCCCTCGTTAGGGCCTTTTCTTTATTTTATTTTCTTCACTCTCTTTCATATTTTCTCAATTATTCATAATTCATGTTTATATTTGGTAATGCAGCTATTAATCATCGCGTAGGATCCACGTAACCTAACGAGCCTTTGATCTTATGGGGATTTTTCCTGAGCGAGGTTTGTACCTATTGGGACTATTCGAGCCTACTTTGCTAGTAGGACTCTGTCCTAACCGTGTGCACCTAATGGGTGTGGATCCCAATACGCGATTAATGGCTGCAGACCTTTTACTCTTCTTTACTTTGCATTACAATTCCATTTCATTACTCACACTTATACATAATTTGCAATATAGCATTTCTTATTTGCAATTAATATTAACTATACAAAACACCTCATTTCAAACTTGAAATTGCAAGATTAAGTGTTCCCTAACATAAACAAATCCTTGCTCCCTATTATCATAAATTCCCTATTTAACTCAATACTTACCATATTCGCAAAATCATCAAATAATTGCCAAATAAGCAACCAAGACATAACAATTCACCAATTCCATTATTAATCATACTTATTTCAAGTGTCAAGTAGGATCAAGCAAATTCATGAACATTAACACATATCAAGAGGGAGAAAAATCATATTATCTAACCCTAAACTTAATCACAATTATACACACCCAAAATTCAAATCCCAAGCCCATGAATCAACCCCCTTACCTTGATTTTGAAGATTAAAAATAGAAAATACCAATTTGAGCTAAGACCCTCTTGCTGGATGAGAGAGAAAAACGTGGAGAGAGGGAGAGAGAGAGTTTCCAATCCTTGAACTTGAGAGATTGATAGAAGATTAAAGGTTTGTGGGTGATGGGGATTGATTTTTAGTGATTATTCATGGTTTGAAGTGATGGTTTGAAGGTGAAATCATGGAGAGAAGGGAGAGAAGTTCGGCCCCTAATAGAGAGAGAAAGCCATGGAAGAAATGTGGGAAGAAGAAGGCCAAAATGTTGTTTTCTGGGCTGGATAACTCGACTTAATCGATTAATACTCGATTAATGTGGCCAATATCTGACTTATCTGCTCTCTAAAACTCGGGTTAATCGATTAATAATCGATTAACCACTGCTAATTGCCTTTTCTATTTTTCTTCTATTTTCATCGTGTTTTCAAATCACCATAATTTCTTCGTTAACCGTCGGATCTTGCTCAAATTTTAAAGAAAGATTCCTAAAAATCCATACTCCATATCCAACGGTGGAAATCTTGATTGGAGTTGTAATTATTTAATTACAATTTTCCAAACTAGGGTTGTTGGAAAGGTGATTTAACTTAGCTAAAATTGCACTTTTTAACCCGATTCAATTCCGATTTCGATTCTCCCCTTTCTAACTCCTTTCTAACACCTCACCTACTCGTTGGATTAATTATCTTAATTTTTTCTTAATTAAATCTAATATATTTTTATAACAATTAATTAAATAAATTAACTGGAGATTAAATTGAGGACATTACAATCCTCCCTCACTTACCAGAATTTCGTCCCCGAAATTCGCTAGGTGTTGAATAATTGTGGATATGACTCCCTCATTTTGTCCTCTAGATCCCACGTAGCTTCGTCAACATTATTGCGATGCCAGATAACCTTTACCAAAGGAATCTGTTTGCCTCGAAGTTGCTTAATCTGACGATCTTCAATCCGAATGGGATGGATTTCAAAAGTCAGATTTTCTTTCAAAGGTACATTATCCACATCGATTATATGCGAAGGGTCATGCACGTACTTCCGAAGTTGTGATACATGGAATACGTCATGCAACTTAGCTAGATGAGGAGGCAATGCAATTCGATACGCCAAAGGTCCAACCTTCTCAATTATCTGGTAGGGACCAATAAACCTGGGAGAGAGCTTCCGGTACTTGATTGCACGACCGATACCGGTGGTAGGACTTACCCTTAAGAACACATGATCACCACTATCGAATTCTAAGGGTCGTCTACGCTTATCTGCATAGCTCTTTTGGCGATCCTGAGATGCCTTCATCTTTTGCTGAATCATTTTGATCTTTTCTGTGGTTTCTTGCACAATGTCTGGACCAAGAAGCAGATTTTCACCAATTTGAAACCAGCACAGTGGGGTCCGGCATTTTCTGCCATAGAGAGCTTCAAAAAGAGCCATCCCAATACTGGAATGGAAGCTGTTGTTATAAGTAAACTCAATTAGTGGCAGAAGACGTTCCCAACTATCTGATTGCTCAATAACACAAGTTCTTAGCAAATCCTCCAATGATTGAATGGTGCGCTCTGTTTGCCCATCCGTTTGGGGATGATATGCTGTGCCGAACTTGAGTTTTGTGCCCAAAGCCTGTTGAAGACTTTGCCAAAAACGAGAGAGGAATCTGGGATCACGGTTAGAGATAATACTTGAAGGGATTCCATGTAATCTCACAATGTTTTGAATGTATAGTTGTGTCAACTTCTTCATACTATACTTCATATTCATCAGAATAAAGTGAGCACATTTGGTAAGTCGATCGACTACTACCCAGATAGCTTCATAGCCGGAAGGGGTTCTTGGAAGACCAGATACAAAATCCATAGAGATGCTATCCCATTTCCACTCGGGAATCTCTAAAGGCCTTAACAAGCCTCTGGGCTTTTGGTGTTCAATCTTGGCTTTTTGGCATACTAGGCAGTGGGATACAAAATCTGCAATCGCCTTCTTCATTCCAGGCCACCGAAATAGCCTTTTAAGGTCTTGGTACATCTTTGTGGTACCTAGGTGGATACTTAATTTAATCTTATGTGCCTCGTGAAGAATATCCCTTTGAACTTCAAAATCTTTAGGAACACATACTCTGCCTCGAAATCGGATGATTCCGTCCGAACCCTTGATGAAATCGGACTCTTCTCCATCAGGAGCTCTTTCAAAGAGTTTCTGCAATTCTGGGTCCTCTGCCTGCCTTTCTTTTATCAGGTCGATGAATTCATTATGCACCTGCAACATTTCCAAAATAATACTCTTTTCTTGCACCTGCACACCCAACATGAGATTACTAAATTCCTGCATCAATTGCATCTCCTTTATCATCATATTGCTAACGTGAAGTGTCTTGCGGCTTAGAGCATCCGCCACTACATTTGCTTTTCCTGGATGATATTGAAGACTGAAGTCGTAATCTTTAAGAAATTCCATCCACCTCCTTTGTCTCATGTTCAGCTCCTTCTGATCAAATAGATATTTGAGGCTTTTATGATCGCTGAACACCTCGAATCGACTGCCGTACAAGTAGTGCCTCCAAATTTTCAATGCAAATACCACGGCTGCCAATTCGAGATCATGGGTAGGATAATTCTGTTCATGTGGGAGAAGTTGCCGAGAAGCATATGCAACCACTTTGCCTTGTTGCATTAGCACGCATCCTAATCCTTGTTTCGATGCATCACAATAAACGTCGAAGGGTTGAGATGGATCTGGCAAAATTAAGACGGGTGAGCTAGTGAGTCGCTTCTTTAATTCTTCAAAACTATGCTCACACTCCTCTGTCCATTGATAGGGTACCTCCTTACGAGTTAATTTGGTTAGCGGAAGTGCTAACTTAGAAAAACCCTCAATGAATCTTCTATAATAGCCGGCCATGCCTAGAAAGCTTCTGATCTCTGTGACTGTAGTGGGTCTCTCCCACTTGAGTACTGCTTCTACCTTCGATGGATCAACTGCCACTCCTTTTTCTGAAATGACATGACCCAGAAAGTACACTTCATTTAACCAGAAACTACATTTGGCAAACTTAGCATACAATTGTTTCTCCCTGAGGATCTGCAACACCATCCGCAAATGCTCAGCATGCTCACTTGGAGTTTTAGAATATACAAGAATATCGTCGATGAAGACAACGACGAAAGAATCCAAAAAAGGTCTGAATATCCGGTTCATGTAGTCCATGAAGATTGCCGGTGCATTAGTAAGGCCGAAGGGCATGACAACGTATTCAAAATGCCCATAACGGGTGCGAAAAGCTGTTTTGGGAATGTCGACCTCTTTAATTCGGATTTGATGATAGCCTGATCGAAGATCGATCTTAGAGAATATGGACGCTCCCCCCAGTTGATCTAACAAATCGTCAATTCGAGGAAGTGGATACTTGTTCTTGATTGTTACCGCATTCAACTGGCGGTAGTCAATACACACTCTTGAACTGCCGTCCTTCTTTTTAACAAATAATACTGGGGCTCCCCATGGTGACACACTAGGCCGAATGAATTGTTTAGCAAACAACTCTTCGATGTGCTTCTTTAGCTCGGCCAATTCAGGAGGGGCCATCCGATACGGGGCAATTGATATTGGTCCAGCACCGGGAACCAAATCAATGCTAAATTCTACTTCTCTATGTGGCGGTAAACCAGGAATATCATCCGGGAATCCTTGCACTACAGGAATGAAACCCTCGATATTATATATGCTAGTTCTTCTTGTGATTGTGCTAGTAGTTGAATATTGTGGTTGATTGTGAGAATTGCAAGTTGCTTAAAGATGAAAATGCTATTTTGAAAAATAAGCTTGCAAGTTTCTCAAGTGGTGATATTAGATTGCGCAAATTGTTAAATTTTCAAAGAGAAAATTCAAACAAGTTTGGTTTGGGTTATACTAATGCTAAGAGTAAATCTCATAGAAATGTTGTTGATTTTTCAAAGGTTGATTTTTCAAATGCACCAACATGTTTCTATTGTGGTACTCATGGACATACTTCAAATGTGTGTTATATTAAAGTGCATGGTATACCTAAAGGAGATTTTGTTTGGATGAAAAAGGGTGAGAGTCCCTACACTAACAAAAATGGATCCAAAACCATTTGGATACCAAAAAGCAAAGCATGATTGTTTTTGTAGGTATGATTGAAGAGCAAAAGGACTTTCATATGTTATTCATTCATTTGCTTCTTCAATTGGTATTAAGGAGAAGATCCTACAAATTGGTAACATTCGATATTATACAATTGGTATCTTCAATTTGATATTGTTGGATATTGCTCATAGTTCTCTCAATTTGTATTATTTCTTATAATGTGATATTGTTTATACTATTGAGAAAATTCTATTGGTATCAAATTCTTACAATTGTTTTACAATTGGTATCATGCTTTGGTTGTTATATTTTATTAATCTCTCTATTTTGGCTTAGATCTTATATTTCAATTGGTATATATTTCTTTTTGATAATGCCAAAGGGGGAGAAATATGATGTTTTGAAAAAGGGGAGAAATATTATGTTTTGACCATTTTGGAGAAATGTAATGGTATGTTTGGAGAAAGGTTGTTTTTGTTGTTTTTATGTAGGTTGAGCAAAGTTGTTGAAGATAGGGGGAGAATCAAGCTTATCTCAATTGGATTTCAAATGTCAAAAGCATTTATTGAGGGGGAGCAAGAGTCTCACCAAGTGATCAAATGGTTCAAGCATCAACAACTTCAATGAACTTCATACTTTCAAAACATGTTTGTCATTTTCAAAAAGGGGGAGATTGTAAGATCCATGAAGAATGTTTTGATAAATGCCAAAAGGTTTTGAACAAGCTACAAATGTGTTGATCAAGTTTCAAGTTCAACAAGCAACAACAAACATCAAGTGATGAAGAGAGAGCAAGCTCATGAAGACTTAGTTTGGTAGTTTATGCTTTATGTTTTATCTTTTGCCTCACAAGTCTTTTAGTTTATGAGTTTGGGTAGAGTCTCTTAGAGGGTAGTGAATCTCTTTTGATTGCATGATTTTATCATATTTTGAGTATTCACTTTGCCTAAAATCAATAGGTGGCTTAATGGTTTGAAAGAAAAGGTTTAGTTTTTGAGAAAACAAGTTTTAAGTGTTTTTTCAACTGACTACTCGATTAGCCACTTGTTTACTCGAGTAGAATTGTGCATTCTTGCGTAAATACTCGATTAAGGCTCTGATTACTCGAGTAGAATTTTGAAGCCTTGCGTAAATACTCGAGTAGTAACTTAGATTACTCGAGTAGTGACCAAGTTTTACACTGATTACTCGAGTAGTAACTTTGTTACTCGAGTAACACGAGCTGTTACTGTTTTTAAATGAGTTTTTCACTTCTCAAAAGCACTTCTAATCATTCCTAACTTTTGGGTATTCTATATAAACCTATTCCTAACCTTTGTGATCATAATATATCATTTTGATAATCAATTTTACAAAGAATCAAAGCCACTCTATTCTCTCTCACTTTCTCAAGATCAAAGCTTTAACTTTTACATTCTTTGATCAAGAACCTTGAATCTCTCATGTTGATATTTCATAACTTTTGAAAGAGATTCATAGGATTGTTATTTTGTTTTCATTTGAGTTGTAATCTTTGCAAGAGGCAAGCTATCTACAACAATTGGAAGTCTTGGTTGTGAATCAAGCAAAGTTATTTGGAAGCCTTGGTGTGGCATTTCATCAAGCACTTGGAAGCCTTGTTGTGTTAACAAGCAATTGGAAGTCTTGTAGTGAAGCAAGCATTGGAAGTCTTGTTGTGGGGTATCGGCAAGCAAGAGAAGAGGTTAGATTAGATATCAATAGGGTTACAAGGCAAGGGTGTGGTATCTCTTGTAGGCTAGCAAGAAGGGAGTCTTGTGAGGCATTTACTTGTAATTTGAGAAACTCTAATTCCTCATAGTGAAGAATCTCTCTTGGTTGAAGAGGGGACTGGAGTAGCTTTCAAGTGGATGAAAGTGAACCAGGATAAATCACTGTGTCGTATCTCTAAACTATCTACTCTTTACAATTCTTGTTATTCATTGTGTTCTTGGTTGGAAACCTAGAAAAAGTGATTTTTCATAATTGATTGAATTGAATCTGTATTGTTCAAATTAACTTGGGGAAAATCATTTTCATAACCTAGGTAATCAATAAGAATATAGGTGTTAATTGTTTCCGCTGAATCTCTGGTTATACTTGTGAATTGATTGATTTTCGTATTTGATTGAAAAGTGATTTTTCAATGTACAGAGGCATTAATCGATTAGTTCATGTCATTAATCGATTAAGGCTAAAGAATTTTTGTGAAAATCATTTGTTTTAATCGTTTTGATTTGTTTCTTTCGAAAATCTTTCAAGGTTTCTTAAACACCTATTCAACCCCCCCTTCTAGGTGTTCTCCTAGTGTCTCCTAGTTGTTTCACCCACCGATTGTAGGTTCCAACATTCTTCACTATGAGGAATTAGAGTTCTCAAATTACAAGCACATGCGTCTCAAGATACCCCACTTGATAGCCTCCAAGAGATACCACACTCTTGTCTTGAAACCTATTGAATCTAATCTAACCTCTTCCCTTGCTTGTTGATATCCCACAACAAGTCTTCCAATTGCTTTGAGATGCTTCAAAGACTTCCACTTGCTTGATGATGCCTCACACCAAGACTTCCAATTGCTTGTTAACCCAACAAGACTTCCAAGATAACTTTGCTTGATGAACAACCACCAAGTTTTCCTTTGTTGTAGATAGCTTGCCTCCTTTGCAATGATTACAACCAAAATGAAAACAATGACAATCCTATGAATCTCTTTCAAGAACTATGAAAAAATCAACATAAGAGATTCAAAGATACTTGATCAAAGAATGTAAAAGTGAAAGCTTTGATCTATGAAAGTGAGAGAGAATAGTGTGGCTTTGATCTTTGTAAAATTGATATGAAAATTGTTCTAATGTGTTCTAATGATTCACAAAGGTTAGGAAAAGGTTTTTATTGAATACCCAAAAGTTAGGATCATTAAAAACTGATTTTGAGAAGTGAAAAACGTATTTTAAAAACCAGTACTGCAGGTGTTAATCGATTAACACATGGCCTTAATCGATTAACCACTGTAACATGTGTGTTAATCGATTAACCTAATCCATTAATCAATTAACCACTGTTCAAATCAATTAAAAACTTGTTTTCTCAAAACTAAACCTTTTCTTTCAAACCTTTAAGCCACCTATTGTTTTTAGGTTAAGTGAAAACTCAAATTATGATATAATCATGACCTTGATAGAGATTCACTACCCTCTAAAGACTCTACCCAAACTCATTAAAATAAAAGACTCAAATTAAAGATATTACAATTAAACACAAATTGAATCTTCATGAGCTTGCTCTCTCTTCATCATTTGTTGTTTGTTGTTGATTGATGAACTTCTTCATACTTGAGCTTGATCACAAACACTTGTAGCTTGTTCAAAACCTTTTTCATTATCAAAACATTCTCACTGGATCTAACAATTAAAGCAAAGAATTTCCATCAGAGTTCGCGCGCCTGGGGCGCGAGGTCGCGTGCACCTGGGGCGCGCGTGCATCAGAGAAGGCCCAATTCAGTATTTCCTTGGAGGATTCAGTCCACAATAGATTTGTAACATTAAAATTAGGTTTTAGAGTAGTTTTTGTAAACTTTTAGAGAGGGAGATTACATAGTTTAGAGAGAGGTTTAGAAGAGGAGGAGATCCAAGGATTGAGAGATCAAGGCTTCTCCATGGTAATCATGTATTATCCTTCTATTTCTTCTCTTGTTCTTCATTGTTTATCATGTAACTAAAACCCTTTGTTAGGAATTGGTGAATTTGTATGGATTAGTTTATGTAGTTATTGAATTAGTGTTTTTTCGTTTCTAAATCATGTGTTTGATTGTGATTTAATTGTTATGCATGAATCTGGCCAATTTATGTTTTTGATTTCTAATCCCCAAATTGAGAGATTTAGGGTTTAGATAGGCCTTTCCAATCAAACAATATAATTGATCCAGGGGTAGAAATACAATTGGGTAATTATATAACTTTTATGAAATCCATTGTTCTTAACTATTATTCAATGAATTAATCACTTGAGAGATTGGGGGTTATGAATTGAATAAGAAACGGTAACTAAACATGAGAGATCTGATAGTTACTAATTTAGGGATTTGTTCATGATTTAGGAGAAGACAATAATTTATAATTAGATAAACGAAACATACAATGAAACCACGTTCCTAACAATCCTTCTCTACCTGCTCACAACTTCTTTTAATTTTCAGCATTTAATTAGTTTTAGTTTTTAATCTCAAATCTATTTTAATCAAATCTGAATTTTAATTATAGGATTTACTTTTAGTTGCATTAAGGTAAAAGTAGATTGAACATTCTCACAAACTCCCTGTGGGACGATATCTGGTCTTCCCGAGACTATATTACACGTTGACCCAGTACACTTGCTGGCAACTCAACAGTATGTCTATCTAGAATCCGTTCCCGGGGCATCACAGTTTGGAGGGAAATGGGTCATCATGAGCTTCCTCTGCTCGACCCTTCACGACAGACAGCGTGTACGACAGACAGCGTAAAAAGCCTCAACAAACTGGAGCAATCAATGCATGAATGCAAACATAATTCATTACCAATCCTTATTACAGATTCATCATCACTGCTCACATCGTTTCGGAACATAGTCCAATGCAATGCAAAACAGAAGTTACTACACATAAAACAAACATGTTACACATATCAAATATCATCAAATCAACAGATAACAGAATCAAACCACAGATTGCACAAAAACATAGAATTTGCTCACTTTTAACATATGAAATTCATTTCCACTAAATTTTAAAATTGTGCAACTATCTAATAAGCATTATTAGGTTCATTTTAACTTGTCCAAATCATTAAACCATGGAATTCTGACCTCCAAGTCAATTTCCCAATTCAAGTATCATTTGCCCATGAACCTCAAATGGTTCCTTTGAATTTAGCATTTTAATTATCATTCTAGCGATTAGATAACTTCTCCCATACCTTAGAGAAGCTAAAGAAACGGTTGATTGAGAAGGAAATGGTCTGGATCAAACTTCGAGTTTCAACACTCAAGTTCTGCACTTGAACAACGAACTTTGGCCACGAATTTGACAATGAATATGTAATGGAAAAGGGTGAAACAAATTAGCTTTACACTACAAAAAAACCCTTTATTGCAACGACATTTTGCAACGACTTAAAAAAGTCGTTGCTAAAAACATGTGTTTTGCAACGACTTAAAAAATGTCGTTACAGAAAACAAGTGTTTTGCAACGACAAAAGTCGTTGCAGAAAACATGTGTTTTGCAACGACTTTTTAAAAGTCGTTGCAAAACACATGTTTTCTGCAACGACTTAAAAAGTCGTTGCAAAACACTTGTTTTCTGCAACGACATTATCGTTACCAAAGAAGTTAAATAACCATTTTTTTTTAAAATAAAAAAAATAATTAAACCCACCCTCCTTTTATTATATTCCCAATTCCCAAATAGAAAAGTAGCCAACAGACAGAAAGAAAAACGTAGAGAAAGAATAGAAGAAGAATGAGGAAACCCGAAGGGGCGGCGGCGGCGGCAATGCCGTCCTCATCCTCTTCCTTTTCCTCTTCCACCGCCTCACCCTTCAGACCATCACCATCCAGCCCCACCATCATTTCCTCGCCCAGTCGTTTTCTCACTCAAACCCTCAACACCTCCGCCTCGCGACCACCACCTCCTCCGTCTTCAGATCAGCCATTCCAGTTAACCAACATCACAGTCATCCTCTCATCATCACCCCCACCGTACTTGTCTCCCTCTCTTTCTCCTTGACCCTCCCTCTGTCTGTAGTGCGCTCTCTCTCTCTCTCTCTTCTCTCTCCCGTTTCTCTTTCTCGCTGTCGTTGACGCCAATGAGAAGCTCACCGTGATGGGCGCCCCCGCGCTTCCTGGCGCATCATCTTCTCCATCGAGTAGAAGGAAGAGAGCCCAGGCAACGAGGACAACGTTGTCGCCATCCATGACTACCAGATCCAAGATCGGGGACAACGTTATCCCCTACTCCTTTGCACTAGTTAATGTTATTTAACCCTAAGGGGAGTTACTAGCATGCAATCCAAAATTGGATTGTTGCTATGCAACCTTCTCTTAAACCAATATGAAGTTGTCACTTAATTCACCTTCTTATTGGTGAATTAAATGACAACTTCTTATTGGTTTAAGAGAAGGTTGCATAGCAACAATCCAATTTTAGATTGCATATTAGAAATCTCCTTCTTTTTAACCCTTCAATTTTCAATTTCTGTCTACTTATTTTAATTTTAGGGTTCTTGCAGATTTTTTTTAATTTTTGTTTTTGTGTTTTTTTTTTTAAATTTTAGGTTTCTTGCTTCGTTGCATAATGCAGATCTTGTTTTTTCGTTGTTATTGTAATTGTTAGTTATTGTAATTGTTGTTGTGAGTTGCAGGGAGCTAGATGATTACGAGGTGGTGAGGAAGGTGGGAAGGGGAAAATACAGTGAGGTTTTTGTGGCCGCATATCAGGTGTCGTGCCCAAATCCTTTTCCTTTATTCTATTTCTCAATCGATTCGGTTAATGAGTTTGTGTTATTCTGGGGTTTTAATAATAACTATCAATAAAAATGTTTATGTTTGTGGTAATGGGTTTGTGGAATTGGTTGTTTTGCACTATTTTGTTTTTGTTCTGTTGGGTTGATCTTTGATGTCAATTGGTTTGAAATCTGAACTTTTATGTGTTTTACATTGAAAATTGGCTGTGAATTCTAGTTTTAGATTGATAGTGAACCCTTGATTTTAGAAGCAAGAAGCATGAACCAAGTCTAAATTCTTTTTCCAATTTATATAATCATTGTGAATTTGGTGTTGACATTTAGTAAAGAATCAATCACTCTGGTTCAAAACTTTAATATTCAAGAGAATGTGAATAACTTAATTTGAAATATTATGTTAAAACCACTGCTAAGGCTTTTGCTTTCTTACTTTTCAATAAAAAAAGTTGTTTGTTTTTTATGTTATAATTTATTCTTGTTGACTTATATGTTTCCATCTCTGCCTTCATTTTGGTTTTTTATGTACCGAGTAATGACACATTAAAAACAGCATTTTGGTTTGCGTACCCGATAATGCACAAAATATATAGACTATTGAGTGGCGATTTGGCTTTGTTCATAGCCTGACCTGCTCCATTCTCTCTCTCTCTCTCTCTCTCTCTCTCTCTCCCTGTGTGTGTTTTTTTGTACTTGTTAAAAGGACTGGAGTTAGTATGTACTCTGGTGCAAGAAGGTTGTGACTGAAACTAATGTCACTAACGACATTTGATCTATATTAAGCTATGAGATCCAAGAGTTTTGCATTTCATGTATGTTTTTTTTACAAGCTTATATGATTACAAGCCTTGCCTTTAAGATCTAATGATTTTTCTGGTGTACTTTTGGGGTGTGATAGTGGTAGACTTAGAAGATTAATTTAGAACCTAAACTGACCCATATTATCATATGCTTGCAAATTTTTTAATCTAAATTGTTGGATATCATGCTCAATTTAAACTGGTATTGGTTATTTTAGAAATAGGTTTTTCTACTTTATCTTGTTCTTTTTAGGTGGGTAAATGCCCTGTTGAGGTTCTGTTCAACATCTTTATATCTACTTAATGTTGGTAATATACTAATATCTGTTGTGTTCTTATCTAGTTATTTCACATATGTGGTTAGAGCGCTTAGTTTTTTTTTCACATCTGTACTCATAACTGAGAACAAAAAACATATGAAATTATCTTAATAAGGAGAATGTATGCTATCCTGGTTTTGGTCCTGTACTGGTGTTGGTGGCATTAGAATTTTATATTCTTAGTAGGAAGAGCTTGTACTTGAGAGATACCAACTCCTTTTTAAAGTTTGTTTCTTGTGGTTTTGTGATCCATGTCTAACTGCATCCCTTTTAAATAGGGTGATTGACTTGTACATTATCCCCATAGCAAAAGTTGTTACATTGAAATAATTGATTGGGCTTTGAAATCCATTAATGACCTATCAAATTTATCTACTTAAACACATGTATTGCCAAGCCTAGACATGATTTACTTATGCATAAGCTGGCAAGGATCATTGTCTTCTTGGCTCGACATTTTCAAAGTCAATAGTTTATGCAGTTATATTATTTTGCTGCTTTGGTTTTTTTTTTTTTAACATATAGTTAAATTCAGCAGCATTTTATGTTTTCAGAATGTGGGAATTCTTTGTTGGTTTGTACATGATCAATATTTGGCCAGACTCGTTCTATGCAGCAATATATGGTGCTGTTGAATCTGCCTCCACTGTAGTGTTTGGTCCCATAATTGGAAGATGGGTGGATAGGTTGTAATATATATGCAGGTGAGCCCAAGAAATTTCATACCTATTCATGAATATTAAGCAGCCAGAGAATCAATCTTTTACTAGATACTTATGGGAACCTTAGGTGGCATGGATTTGACAACTTCAACCTAAAGTATAATCCCTGTAGACAGCATTTTTTGTCAGATCTTGAAGCAAGCAAATACCAGGTTACTTATGCACACGGTGTTTAGTAGTATAATTATATTATTGTCTTTGATCTTCATCTCTAAAATGAATGACAGGTTCTATTTACTGCATTGGTAGCTATTTTAATGGATAAGTCCGGAAGAAGACCTCTTATAATTGTAAATCTGTCTACAAGCACCTATTTATCAATGGCAGATCTAAAAGTAATGAAAATAAGAATTGATACTTAACAGTTCTTGTGTACATGCAGATTTCCGCAAGTGAGACATTCATAGGCTGTTTTATTACTGGAATTGCTTTCTTTCTTAAGGCAAATCAAATTGTTACATACCTTATTTTATCTATCACTTGACTATGTTATTATTAGCTCTGCCCTTCATTTTTGTTATATTTTGTTAATGTGTTTTGGGAATGGCTGAAACTGTTGTGGAGATTTATATAGTAAGGTATGAATTATGATAATTATAAATGTGTCATATTTGATCTTTCATTTCCATGTTTTCCAAATACCTAACTTATGCGTGTTGTTCCAAACACTAGTAGCTATTAGAGTTTGGGGAGGATGTCGTCAAGATTAGGCACTGGAGTTCTCTACTAAATATTGTGTTGTTCCAAACACTAGTAGCTATTAGAGTTTGGGGAGGATGTCGTCAAGATTAGGCACTGGAGTTCTCTACTAAATATTCTGTCATCCTTTAATTGCATCCAGAGATTTCGTATCACCTGGTAAGTCATTCATACTCTTCTTTCTAGTCATACCGCACCACACTACAAAATTGTGTTCAGAACTCTTTTTTGTTTGTTTTCTTTATACCTCCCTTTTTTATGTTTCTTCTTCTTACCCCGTTTTTATAATGCTTTTGCACTTTTAAATTTGGCTAAAAATTCTAGGCCCCTTTTCCTAAAGTGTGTCACAGCTAAAGTTTTGACATCATAGCTACGAGCACTTCACATGCAATGACCAATTCAAAATACTTTCCCTTTCTTTTCTAATATGTTGTTTAGTGATCTTCTTATTAGGAAATATCCAAATAGTATAATAATATCTGAAAGAAGCTCTGAAGCTTCTATCAGTAAAAACTAATGTTATGCTACTAGTTCTGTAAGTTTATTTAGGCATTTTGCTTGGTCTTTATTGATGGATAAAAGTGTGTTAAAATTAAATTAACTATCTTGCAGGCTAGCAGCCTTATTGTCACCATAGGTAATGACATAATATATAATTTTTTTTTAAAAATACGTCAAAAGAGGTAATTTATAATGTCAAAAGGAAAACAAATGGAAATTGGGATGAGCCTCTTTGTCATATCATATTGTATAATCTCAGTTTAGATTACCCTGTCATATCATAGTCTAATCTTCGTGCATATGATGTATATTAGTTGGTATTCAAGTCCAAGTAACATGCAGATTTTGAATATTTTATAATATTTTTTTCAGGAACGGTCATTGGATTTTTTACATGTTCGTTCTACTTTGGCTTTTGTCATAATGTGATTGATGAGTTAGCAACTAGGGAATACTAACTTTAATTTGGAACAAGTTTGAACGAAATGGTTCAGTGTACTCACCAAACCAATTCAAGAAAGAGAGGTGGTTGATGTTGTTTCAGGCTCTGTTTTTCAGTTTGGAGTACCTAACGTTGGAAGCTTGTAACTGGCTCTACAGGAAGTCAATTTGTGTGGTTCTTGGTTCTAATTCAAGATGGAAATTAGAACTCGAATTGTGTTTTGGTTGTACTGGATTTGGTTGAGTGAGGAAGGAGAATCGAAGGCACAAAGTATGCACCAGAAAACAGAGAAATGTGGACAGAAATTCGGGTTGGAGTGAATGGGGTGAGTTTCTGGCTTCCCCACCAGTCTACTTATAGCCTAAGGTTTCCCTCCTATGAAGTAAAGTCCAGCTCTGGGCTTGGAACTAGATGAAACGAGTTGTTGGCTTCAATTTGAGTTGAAACCGACTTTTATTTTTTTCCAGGTCTACTCGAACTACTCGAGTATTCCCACAAATACTCGAGTCTCCAACCAGAAAATTCAAATTTTCTAAGTACTAGTTACGATACTCGAGTCTTTCCACCAATACTCAAGTCTTTTGACCAAATTTCAGAAAATTCATTATTTTATTCAATTATAATAATATTTTTTAAAATTGTTTTATTTATTATATTATTATTAAAAATACTGGATATTACATTCTCCCCCACTTAAAAAGGAATTTCGTCCCCGAAATTCAACTCAGAAACTATTTACCTGAACAAGTACGGATGCTCTTCCCTCATCTGACTTTCTAGCTATAGGAAACAGTCTTCAACATTGACCGTCTATTGCGGCATGATTACCATGGACGAATAATAGGTTAAGGATTGGCTTTCGATAAGTGAAATTTCCTACAATATTCTACGGACAAAACCATGTCTTCGGGTGAACAATCTATGCGGGTGGACTTGTATTTCAACACAAATAAACATAAAAATAGGACATACAGAAAATAATTGTATATGCAAATAGTAAAGGAGTTCTTTGAAATCGTCATAAGCCATTACTAAGGAAAAATTAAAGAGGTTTATGATCAAAATAAACAGTGGTGTTGTAGTTCGTGTGAGATTAAGTCTCAAGATTCCTCAAAGACAAAGGTTTTTGTTTGTTTGACTTGTTAAGATGGGGTTTCTGAAAGAGTTTCAACAAAAAGGAAGATGCCTATTCATTCAGGTTTTCACGGCATTTAGAAGCAAAGAGTAAAACATGGTTTTTCTTAACAGTTTACAATTAGAGTCACAATAGTATAGAGGGTTTTACAGCTAACGTTTATTTGAATAAAGCATGCAAAATCTTAAGGTACTAACTCAACAACACGTTTATCAATTATGTTAAACATATGAGGTTCAGGTTTCGCAAAACTGATCAATTGTACTATGGTAGGGATTAAATAGAATGTTTTTGGAAAAATTTAAGTTTCAAGGGATGAAAATCTCAAAATAATACAAATCTATCCTTTCCAAAAATCCTTTTGAAAAGAAATATCATTACATTCTTACAATTTATTGTAGAAACTTGATTCGCAAGAAAATAAGACCGATTACTTGGGCAAATATTTTGGACAGGTAAGTGTAGGTAAGAAACTAATTCACAAACAATGTTCGTATATAAACAACATCCTAACGCACCAACATGTATCATATACCTGTACCCATTGACGCTCATCCGTACACATAACCAACTCAGTCTAGGTCTCCGACTATGATTTTCTAACGACTTTCACTAAAGGAATCTCCTTTCCTCGTAGCTGCCTAATTTTTCTATCTTTGATTCGCATGGGATTGGTTTCGAATGTCAGATTTCCTCATCAGGTAGGATGAGTGTATTCTCCCCCACTTGGAATTAGCATAGCGGAACTCTATTCGCTTCTAACCTTAAGGCAAACACCATTGCAGTCAACTTTGATGGATGCCGATTGGTGAGGGGTTATCGAAACGGGATCAATCCTAGGCACAAGGTCAATGGTAAATTCAACTTTACGGTAATGGAATAGACTAGACACTCTTTGGGAAAAGACCTCGGGTATTCACTGATTACAAGGATGATTTCTAACTTGGTTTCTTCTTTTACAAATACGGAAAACAAGCTTAGGTATCCTTCGAATGTGGCCCCTATAGATTTAGGCTTGGTAAAAAGGATAAACTTACCTTTGGCAATCTATAGCTATATGACATTCCTTCTACTCCTAGGATCACATCTTAAGCATATCAGGTCGACTAAGGTGGTTTTGTCGAGTATGGCTATTTCACGATCAGGCTTGCAATGTTACTACCATGGGATTGGGTGGGGTAGACATTTCTAGGTCATATGGTAAATCTGAGATTTCTAGTTTCATAAAGAAATAAGAGATTGGGTGGTTTCAAAAATCAAAATACAACAACTAATTTAGAAGACAACTACCTCATCCTCCATTCTCCGATCGGCTGAAGTCTTTGCCTTCAACAAACCTTGGTACTTTCTTTGTGCCAACACTTTTGTAAAAGTCTTCCAATAAAATTTTACAAGAAAAGGACATCGGTTACAGAATATTGTGCTTTTCCCCGAGATGAAGAAAATATATACGAATTGTTTTTCATCCAAAACTTTAGCAAAATCATCCGACAATGTAAGACATATCGTATCTTTAAACGTCCCACCATGTGTATAAGTTTCCCAAAATAGTTCATATCAATCTTGGAACCAATTTCAAAATTTACCGATTCATTTTACAAAAAGAGCATCTCCATTTACTCCCTGAGGACTTAGATGGAGAGACTTAGGGTCATTTAAGGTTGTCAAACTTAAACGAAAGAATGTGTCTTTTGGTAAGAAAAATTTCCTGTCTCCCTAAATAATCACATTCTCCTTGATCTGGATTTTTGAATCAAATCAACTTATGGAAATTTGTTAAAAACGTAGTATTCTTGAAATGTAATGTATAATATCATTATTTTTCCAAAACAAAGATCCAAAATGGTTTGATACATAAAGTGAGTTTGCAAATCATTATCATTAATACCTTTTGTCATTGAGCGAAGTGTAGGAATTAAGAAAGTACCTAGGGCTTCACTAGGAGTGACACCTAGTGATTAAGGTCCAAGGCAAGCATATCGGGTTGATTCCTAATCACTTCTGCTGCGCACTTTGATAAAATATGCTAATAATACACAAGGTTTAACTAAGATAAAACACACATCCTAGGTTTCTAGACCCTACATATAACTTGAAAATATATTCTGAAACTCAAGAATTCGATGACACTATTTTCCAACTAACATATAGATCGAGGTGGCCAGTCCCAATCATACGTTACATTGGTGATAGAATCATTTTCATACTTTAAGTTTCAGTCATGTGGTGAACAATTAACTATCCGACTCTAGATAGCCACATGATTTTTATTATAAGTTTTGAAAAATATTATATTTGCTAACCTTGTCACGTTTAGAATCGGCGTACTTGGTACGAAACCAAGGGTCATTCCCTCCCGTTGGGGTAGCAATATCATGCTCTAACCCGTTGGGGTACCTTTCACTTTCCTTAGTCTCGACCTTCATCCGATTCTAAATATGAAATGTCTAACTTTTCAAGAAAAATAGCTTCATTCCTGTAATCACGCAAAGCAAATAAGAAGAGATAATTGTAAATCCAACTATACACTTATATTAGTATCACAAACAACACAGCTGATAATATTCCACTATACTAACGTCACAACTATCACAGTTAATGGTATTCTACTATCCATATACACTTTATATTAATATCACAAACAACACAGTTAATAATATTATATTTTACTGACTCAATCTTAATCTACCCATAACTTAATCTAGAGTTATCACAACTTAAAGCATGTGAGGCCATATTCCATAGGCCGAGAGTTTGAACCATTGCTCTGATACCACTAATGTAACATCCCAACTTTCTAACCTTTAATTACTTTTAATAAAAATGGAGAATAATTTTTCGCAAACAAGTTTCAAAACTTTATTATCTCAAGTGCGGAAGCAAAACTTTCATTATAACATAAAGTACGGAAACAACACATAAAAGTTACAACTTAAATACTCTAAGAAATATAACTTAATAGTTCAAACTGACTTATTCTAATGGAAATAGACTCTGAGTTACTTAAGACACTGACTATAACCCAGAGCATGGTTCTCAAACTCCAATCGTCAGGAAGGGAATCTCATATCCCTTGCCGTTCCCACTCCCCCTCTGTGAAACAGGACCTTCATTATCTACACACAAGGGCAGGAAGGGAGTAAGTCATAGCTAATCACGTTAAAACGAATGATATATAACAGTGGCTAAAGACGACAAACACAGGTAATAACAATTCACACAAAATGCATATACATATGTCAAACCATTTTAGCTCAAGCATTAATCTTATCATTAGTGGCATGATGTATGTTTATCTAGAATCCTTTCCCGGGGCAACACAGTTTGGAGGGAAATGGGTCATCATGAGCTTCCTCCGCTCGACCGTTCACGACAGACAGCGTGTACGACAGATAGCGTAAAAAGCCTCAACAAACTGGAGCAATCAATGCATGAATGCAAACATAAATCATTACCAATCCTTATTACCGACTCATCATCACTGCTCACATCGTTTCGGAACATAGTCCAATTCAATGCAAAACAGAAGTTACTACACATAAAACAAACATGTTACACATATCAAATATCATCAAATCAACAGATAACAGAATCAAACCACAGATTGCACAAAAACATAGAATTTGCTCACTTTAACATATGAAATTCATTTCCACTAAATTTTAAAATCGTGCAACTATCTAATAAGCATTATTAGGTTCATTTTAACTTGTCCAAATCATTAAACCATGGAATTCTGACCTCCAAGTCAGTTTCCCAATTCAAGTTTCATTTGCCCATGAGCCTCAAATGGTTCCTATGAATTTAGCTTGTTAATTATCATTCTAGCGATTAGATAACTTCTCTCATACCTTACAGAAGCTAAAGAAATGGTTGATTGAGAAGGAAATGGTATGGATCAAACTTCGAGTTTCAACACTCAAGTTCTGCACTTGAACAACGAACTTTGGCCACGAATTTGACAATGAATATGTAATGGAAAAGGGTGAAACAAATTAGCTTTAGCAAATAGGGAATACTAACTTTAATTAGAAACAAGTTTGGAACGAAATGGTTCAGTGTACTTGTAAGACCCTATATTTTTTTAAATAAATAAAAGAAATTAAATATTTAAAAGAATAATATTATTATATTGAATAAAATAATGAATTTTCTGAAATTTGGTTAAAATACTTGAGTATTTTGGAGAGGACTCGAGTATTGTAACTAGCAGTTATAAAATTTGAATGAGGCCCACAAAAGCAACCTTTGAGTATACCGGAATGGAAGTGGGATGGAATAGCAATGGACTTTGTGTGTGGTTTTCCAAAGACAAGAGAAGGTTTCGACTCGATTTGGGTTGTGATTGATCAGTTAACCAAATCAGCTCATTTTATCCCCATCAATATGTAGTATCCGTTGGAGAAGCTTGCAAGATTGTACATCAAGGAAGTCGTCAGATTGCATGGAGTTCCCTCAAGTATCGTATCGGATCGTGATCCTCGTTTTGTGTCTCGTTTCTGGCAGAGTCTGCATCAAGCTCTGGGAACGCAGCTAAGGATGAGTTCGGCTTATCACCTGCAAACGGATGGTCAGTCTGAAAGGACAATTCAATCCCTAGAATATTTGCTTCTAGCATGAGTTTTGGAGTATCAAGAGAGTTGGGATCGGTTGTTGCCGCTTGTGGAGTTCACCTACAACAATAGTTATCAAGCAAGCATAGATATGGCCCCGTACGAAACTCTTTATGGAAGAAAGTGTAGAACCCCACTTTGTTGGTTCCAAGTGGGGGAGAGTGCTCTCATCGGACCAGAGTTAGTACAAGAAACGATTGAGAAGATCAAGGTTATTCAAGAGAAGATAAGGACTGCGCAAAGTCGTCAAAAGAGCTATGCCGACCAGCGAAGATCCAAGCTGGAATTTCAAGAAGGAGATAACGTGTTCTTGCGTGTGGTTCCAACGATCGTGATGAGCATTATATTTCCCATTATTCATAGCCTTATTTTGCTCTCATTGATGATTTTTGGTGCCTACTTGACATTATTTAGAATGATTTAGTATTTTAGACTTTATTAGACTATTATTCCGGATTTTAATTAATTTGGATTATTTAGCCTAATTTAATCTATTATTATTTTCAGGTCATATTTGGCACAAGGGCTTTTTGGACATTTTGGGAGTGAAGATTTAATTTTGGAAGAGAAGATATATGATGAAGTGAAGATTGTAATCTATCTTTAGGATTATTTGAGATTTAGTTTATATCTTTTAAGATTTAGATTTTATCTATAGGATATTTTTAGATTTAATTTATAGATTAGCTTTCCTTAGGATTTGGCCCATGATTTAGGCCCGTTTGTTGATTTAAAAAGCAAAATTCGTGTAGACCTAGAAGCCATCTATCTATTCCATGTTTTTCCCAATCTCTCTCTAAGAGAAGGCTTAGTTTTGCTCTCCAAGCTTGTGGTGGCTGCTAGGGTTTCTCTCTCTTCCCTTTTATACACGTTTTGACTTATTTCATCATGGAAGGCTAAACTCTTAGGTTAAATCCCTATTGGTAATGTATCACATACTCTTGAGGTTTTGTTCTTAATGCTATTTCTTTTTTATTCACTGTTTTCATGCTTATTGATATGTTATGGTTCGCTTAGTTCCATTCTATAGAGATAATCCATGTGTATGAATGCTTAATTTATGCAAACTCGTAAAATCTCCATGCTTTGGCTTTTAATGCTTAATAAGAGGTTAGGGTTTTGGGGTGAGAATTGAATTTTCGCTTAGTATTTAGTTCTCACGAGTTGGAAAGTGAAGAGGGAAGAAATTGATCTTTTGTGACCGATGATAGAGCTGTGAACGCGAGCCAAAGGGGTTTATCCGCTTTTCCTTTATCTGTTACTTCGTTTTTATTTAATTCTGTTTTGATTCTAGATTTCAACATTCAATACAAAACCCCCTGTTTTCTATGCATACTATGTGTTCGACCTTTTGATTGATAAGATATTCCTTGGGAGACGACCTAGGAGTCACTTCCTAGTACTATATTTAAACTGTTTTTATTTGTATCGGGTACGGCCTCGATTAGACCGGTATTGGAAGAGTGATGAAGCCAAAGAAGTTAACTCCGAAGTTTATCGGACCGTATCAGATTTTGAAGCGAGTTGGTCCTGTTGCGTATTAGATCGCTTTGCCGCCTTTCTTATCCAAACTCAATAATGAATTTCACGTCTCTCAGCTTCGCAAGTTTATCCAAGACCCGTCTTCGATTGTCCAATTGCAGCAAGATGTAGTACCATTGAAAGAGAATCTCACGTTCGATGTTGGGCCAGTACGAATAGAAGATCGGCGAGTCAAGAAGCTGCGAGGAAAAGAGATTCCTTTAGTGCGAGTTCTTTGGGGTCAGAATGGAGTGTCTGGCTCAACGTGGGAATTAGAATCTAGAATGAAGGATGAGTACCCTCATCTTTTTGTGTAAATCGGAATTTCGGGGACGAAATTCTGCTTAAGTGGGGGAGGATGTAAGACCCTATATTTTTTTAAATAAATAAAAGAAATTAAATATTTAAAAGAATAATATTATTATATTGAATAAAATAATGAATTTTCTGAAATTTGGTTATAATACTCGAGTATTTTTGAGAGGACTCGAGTATTGTAACTAGCAGTTAGAAAATTTGAATTTTTTGGTTGGAATACTCGAGTATTTCATGCAGTGGCTGTGTGTGTATAAGTCGGTTTTGATTCAAACTTCGAATCAAAACGTAATTCCCTTGGTTCCAAGCACAGAGCTGGACGTTACTTCGAAGGAGGGTAACCTTAGGCTATAAATAAGTGAATTGGGGAGCCCCAAAACTCATCTAAATCAATCAAACCCGAATTTCTGTCAAGTTTTCTCTGTTTTGAGGTGCTGACTTTGATCCATTCGTTCTCCTTCAATTCTCACCCTTTCCTTATGAAACCCAAACACAAACTGAAGTTCTAATTCCAATCTTGAATTAGAACCCGAAATCACTCAAAATAACCTCCTGTAGATCGAGTTATAGGCAACCAAAGTTGAGGTTCTAAAGCTGTGAAAAATAGAGCAACTCTCAGCATCAAGTACCCTTCTTTCTTGAATCTGTTTGGTAAATCCAGGAACTCTTTTGATTCCAAAGTTGTTTCTAATTAAAGTTGGCATTTCCTAGTTGCTTAAGCTAACTTGTTTCATCCTTTTTCATGTCTTATTCATGGTACAATTGATTGCCAAAGTCAGCCAGTGCAACTGTTTTTGCACAAGTCCAGAAACGAAGTTTTGATTCAACCCCTTTCCTTTGCAATCAATCTTTTATTTAGCTTCTCTGAGGTAAGGGAGGAGTTATCTAAATACTAGAATGAGTAATTTCAAGCTAACAATGTAGGAACCATTAAAGGTTCAAAGAGGGATGCAACTTGAATTGGGATTCTGACTTGGAGGTCAGAAACCCAGGATTTTAATATTCAAACAAGTTTAAATGAACTTAATAAAGCTCACTGTAAGGTGTTTCGAAATTAAAATCAAAGGGAAATGAATTTCACAGTTTAAAATGGAAAATTTCAAGTTTTTGTGCAATCTGTGAATTGATGTTGTTTTATGTTGTTTCAATTATGTTATAATTGTTATAACATGTTTGTTTCATGTGTATAAGCTTCTGTTTTGCATAAGAATGGAGAAATCAAGCATGGAAATCGAATTGGTGCTAAAATTGCAGAAAAACTGGTGCTGTTGCAGGAAAAAGACTCGAGTATTTTAAGAAAGACTCGAGTATTCTGGAAAGCTAAGAGCGACTCGAGTATTTCTTCAAGGACTCGAGTATTTTGGCATGAACTACTCGAGTAGTTCATGAACTACTCGAGTATTCTGAACAATTTTTCAGAAAACACTTATTTTCTTAAATATTCAATTATTAACTCGTCTAATATCCTAACGGCTCAATTCTAAAGACCACTATGAGGATTTCACCCAGTGGCATAACTTAATCCCGTTGGTTGATAACTATCCTGGAGGTGTCCTACTGGAATTTTATTCAGTGGTTGATCATTTTTCCTACAGGAGTTCCAACGGAACTGCGTACACCCATTTGGTCGATGTTTATCCTATAGATGTCCCAGTGAAAGTTTTTATTCACTTGGTTGATATTTCCCTATAGGAGTCCCAATGGGGTCGTTGCAATTACCATCAATAGAAGGCTATGCCCCGATGGATTACTAAAATAATCAATTATATACTATTCCTAAAACCATCGCAAAGTGGCTAGGCCGCTGATGGATTTTTCTGAAAGCTTCAGCACCAGCTAAAAGAGAAGTTAAAGAAAATGAAATTATGGAATGATGAGATAACCGGCAATGAATCGCCAAGAATGCTGATGAGAATAATGAAAGATTGAAATGAAACTTTTATGTGACATTATCATGCATGGTGAAAGGAATTGCTCCGATTTGATTTGGGATACTAGCTCAGGATAGGGTGTAGAAAGCCACCGACACAGGATGTCATGAAGGCTATCTCTCAATCAATCGTGATGCTTGCAATGTGAATCCGCTCCGGTTCGATGGAAACATAGGTTTTGAATGAATTCACGAAAGGATGCCGAACCGTGAAGCATGAATGAGGAGTAGGCATGCATCATAATGTTGGAGAGTGCCCTAGTGACAATCGTATTTTCTCTTTTACTTGTACTTATTTCATGTTTATGGATTATTACTATTAATAATAATGAGGCATTTCATTTATTATGTTTATGCTTTAATTGTTTAATTAAAATAGATGTAATAAAGTCCTTAGGATTATAAGTTCAATGTCATAAGAATATCAAGTACATGAAATGATAGTGAGATCTTATTGATTGATAATTATCCTTAAAGATTCCCTAGTCGAGTATTATAGTTAATAAGGACAACTATAATACATCGAGACTAGTATGTGGCAGACTGATGACTGTATCTCACCGGTCATGGATATGGGATATCAAGTCTTCACGTAAGTACACATTGGGACAATTGTGTACTGGATTGACCCGCCATGAGAATGCTACATGGGTTATTAAGTGAGTGTCATAAGCAATTCTCATAGTGACAATGGTGTACGTGGTCCTTCGACCTGAAGTCGCTACGGTTCCCAACATGAGGAATTATATACTTTCACGCAATCAAACGTCATCTTTAACCAGGTGATCATAACGGTTGTAGTCGGGTATATGACAGATCATGTAGAGGGATGTGAGTGACGTAGATGGGATTTGTCCTTCCTTATTAATAGGAATTATATCTCTGGGCCCCTTGATTGAGTGAGACGGTGAAATGTATGGCCATACTCAAGACAGTCAATATGAGATATTGACGAGACTTGTTTAGACTCGTCTACTCAGGGATCAAGAAACCATAGGTTACACTATTCATGGGTGACACGTTCCATGCCATGAGTGTAACTATGATATTTGGACAAAGGGATTAAACTTACACATGTTCATTGGTCACAGTAAAAGGTTTAGTCAAATCATAGACATTCCTGTCACTTGGGTAGCAATGATGTGTTGCTAGACACCGCTCATTGCTTGTAAAGTTAAAATGTGATTTTAACATTACTGCCAACGTTACAGGAACCTATAGGGTCACACACTAAGAGCAGATAAAATTGGAGATATTACATTTGATAAAAATACAATAGTTGTATTTTTATAAAATTAAATCTTTCTGATATGATTAAGATATGATTCGTTTTATCTTTATGTATAAGATATAAATTTGATTTTATCTTCTACATATAAGATAGAATTCGAATTTATCTTCTAAAAGCCCAACCAGTTGGTCTGATAATATTATAAATATAATATTATTAGCTTTAGGGGTTTTGAGATGTGTGAGACACAGAACGGCAACCCTAGTTGTCATATCAGAGAGTGAGTGATTCACAGACTTTCTCTTCTCTACTAGCATTGAGAAGAAAGACGTGACTCCAATTGGGAATTTGTTCATGTGGATACCAATAGAGGCACAACACATTGATGTGCTCGTGATTGACGAAGCGTTCGTGATAAGATTCGTTGGTCTCTTCTTCCCTGCAAAAGGTAATTTTATTCCCTATCTCAAATCATACTTTCACATGGATCCTGGACTGAAATAGGATTTATTTATTTTTTCCGCTGCGTTTGTCGCATCCTATTTCCTAACAGTGGTATCAGAGCCACTTGCGAAACCATGATTTGATTATTTTTGATTAAACATGTTTTAATATGATTATGATGTGTTGGGATTAATAAAAAAATTAAAAAAAAAAAAGTGTGCCGCTGTGCCGCTGTGCCGTGAATCAAAGTGTGCCGCTGTGAATCAATTAATATCAATTAAAAATTAATAGCTTTCTCATGGCGGTGAATCAATTAATATCAACAATTGATGAGTATCAATTGTGCGGCTCATGATATGTTCATGCAGTGAATTCGGCTAAACTCATTTTCATGCGCCGTATGATGGGGTCGTTATATTCATAATTTTCTTTATCAAGAGTTGATACGTTATTATCTTATCAAGAGTTGATATGTTATTATTTTTATCAAGAGTTGATACGTTATTATCTTATCAAGAGTTGATATGTTATTATTTTTATCAAGAGTTGATAAAATATAAATTTTTTTTTATAATTCGTAACAAACATAATTTTTAATAAAATAATAATGTATTTTATTTAATATGTTGTTTGTTGTATGGTGAATGGTCATGATCTCTTAAATCGTTTCGCGCCTTGTGTATGTTTTATTTTCTTTTGGTTTATTTTTTAAATACGGCCTGCGTGTCGTGCCTCTCTCCATATTCAATATGTATTTCTTTTCTCATCTAAATTCTCTCATGAACGAGGTTTCTATTTGTAATATTTTTATTAAAATTGCGAAAGACTTGAAGATGAAAAGGAAAGGAGATTTAAGGAAGGCTATTGGAGAAGGACCGGTGCATACATTCAATGAATGCTCTTGGAGAAGAAGCTATGCGTTTAGGATCTTTGTATTAATTCACTCATTGGCTTGGGTGAATTAGTTCTTCTAGGTCATGACCATATCACGTAGTTTATAATTATAGTATGTATGTGATGCATGTTATCGTTATAATGTATGTTAACCTAAGATAAAATAGGTGAGATCACTTAAATCTAAAACCCCTCAAACTGAAATATTAAGTTATATGCCTTCCAATGCTTGACACTCGTCTTGATTGATGTCGTTTTGAATGTGGGTCTGCTAAAGTAGAGTACGTTTATCTACATTGGTCAGACGCGAAGGAATAAATGTAATATTCGTTATGTCAACCATTGGGTCTAACTTAAATGGATGGTTCAATAGGATTGAAGATCTATAGGCAAAAGAATTTGGTATAAATTAATAAGTTAATTTTGAATAAATGTTATTCACCCAATTGATCCAAGAGTCACATGAGATGTGATTGGGAAAGGGTTCCCTACCTAAATAATCAAATTATGGGAGATCAGCTAAAGTTTGACTCATAATAAGATGAAATATGGATCTTGGTCCCACTAGAAAATCTTACGCTGAGATTTTCCGAGTCAATATTGAGGGTTATTGATTTGAGGAAAATAGTGGGAGTAATATTTAATGAAAGTCCTTATTAAATATTTAATAAACATGATTTTAATTCTGCTTTTATTTTGTTGTTAGATCACCATGGCTTCAAACAATTCAAATAACTTATCACTGCGATCGGTCCTTGAGAAGGACAAGCTGACGGGAATTAATTTCCTGGACCGGTATCGAACCCTAAGGATTGTCCTTAGGAATGAGAAAAAGATGTATGTGCTAGAGCAACCGCTC
Source organism: Crotalaria pallida (assembly GCA_037953625.1). Lineage (NCBI taxonomy): Eukaryota > Viridiplantae > Streptophyta > Magnoliopsida > Fabales > Fabaceae > Crotalaria > Crotalaria pallida. The sequence goes on from CM075653.1 coordinate 80,390,163, forward strand.
CCTGAAGCACCCCCCGCTAATGCACCGGCTGCTGAGCGGAATGCTTTCCGTAGGCATCAAGATGATGCATTGGAAGTTGCAACTCTCATGCTTGTCACTATGACCCCTGACCTTCAGAAGGTTCATGAGAACATGAGTGTGTACGATATGATCGTACACCTTAAGGAGCTCTATCAAGGGCAAGCAAGGCATGAGCGTTTTGAGGTCACAAGGTCCCTTTTCACTTGTAAGATGACAGAGGGAAGCCCAGTTAGTCATCATGTAATCAAGATGATTGGTTATATTGAGAACATTGAGAGGATGAGTTTCTCACTAGGTCAAGAGTTGGCCGTTGACTTAGTTCTGCATTCCTTACCACAGAGCTTTAGTCAGTTTGTCATGAATTACAACATGAACAACATTGACAGCACTCTAACTGAATTGTTAGGGAAGTTGAAAACTGCTGAGCATGATATCAACAAGGGAAAAACTGTATTGTTGGTTCAAAATGGAAAGGGCAAAGGTAAGGCCAAAGGGAAAGCACAAAAACCTAAGGATAAGGGCAAAGCTAGAGTAGCTAAGGCTCTTAAGCCTAAAGGTGGGGTGGCTAAGGAGGGAAATTGCTTCCATTGTAACAAGGAGGGACAATGGAAGAGGAATTGCCCATATTACCTTAAAGAGAAAGAAATGAAGAAAAGCGGAGTCTCTTCTTTAGGTATTTTTGTTATAGAAGTTAATTTTTTTGCTTCAACATCATGGGTATTAGATACTGGATGTGGGTCTCACATTTGTGTTAATGTGCAGGATCTAAAAAGGAGTAGAAGATTAGCAAAAGGTGAAGTCGAACTGCGAGTTGGAAATGGAGCAAGAGTTGCCGCCATTGCTGTTGGAACTTGTAGTTTAACCTTACCTAGTGGATTAGTTTTAGAACTAGAGGATGTTTATTGTGTACCTGCTATTCGTAGGAATATTATTTCAGTTTCATGTTTAGACAAAGTAGGTTTTTCGTTTTCAATAAGGAACAAGTGTTGTTCCATTTATTTGAATGAGATATTTTTTGGCAGTGCACAATTAATAAATGGTCTTTATTTGTTAGATCTTGATCATCCAGTCTATAACATTAATGCTAAAAGGTTTAAATCAAATGATACAAACCAAACTTTTCTTTGGCATTGTCGTTTGGGCCATATAAATGAGAAACGCATTTCTAAGCTTCATAAAGATGGATTCTTAGACTCATTTGATTTTGAATCTTATGAGACATGTGAGTCTTGTTTGTTGGGCAAGATGACAAAGGGCCCATTTACTGGCAGCAGTGAACGGGCTAATGAACTTTTGGGACTCATACATACAGATGTATGTGGGCCTATGAGTTCAAATGCTAGAGGAGGTTACTCGTACTTCGTCACATTTACTGATGATTTTAGTAGATATGGGTATGTATATCTGATGAAATACAAACATGAAACCTTTGAAAAGTTCAAGGAATTCAAGAATGAAGTACAAAATCAACTTGGCAAAAGTATTAAAGCCCTTCGATCTGATCGAGGTGGTGAATACCTTAGCCAAGAGTTCGATGACTATCTAAAAGAGTGTGGTATAGTATCTCAACTCACTCATCCTGGAACGCCCCAGTGGAATGGTGTTTCAGAAAGGAGAAACCGAACCTTGTTGGACATGGTTAGGTGTATGATGAGTCAATCGGACCTTCCGATCTCTTTTTGGGGACATGCTCTACTTACAGCTGCTTTTACACTTAACCGATCCCCATCGAAAGCGGTTGAAAAGACACCATATGAGATATGGACTGGGAGGCGTCCTAGTATGTCTTTTCTCAGGATTTGGGGTTGTGATGTTTATGTGAAACGTCTACTTTCTGATAAACTTAGTCCCAAATCTGACAAATGCTACTTTGTAGGATATCCCAAAGAAACTAAGGGATACTATTTCTACAATCCCACATAAGGCAAAGTGTTTGTCGCTCGCACAGCCGTGTTTCTTGAAAGAGAATTTCTCTCTAAAGGAAATAGTGGGAGGAAAATAGATCTTGATGAGATTCAAGAATCCCAAAGTATCCAAGACCAAGCGATAGATGTTGAGCAAGTTCCGCAAGATGTTGTGGATGTACAACCTGCTCAAGTTACACAAGTTTTGCGTAGGTCAAGTAGGATTCCTCTTCAGCCAGAGAGATATGGATTTCTCTTGACTCAAGAGGATGACATTATGATTTTTGATCAAGATGAACCTACTACTTACCAAGAGGCTATAAACAGCCCTGACTCTGAGAAATGGCTTCAAGCCATGAGATCTGAGATGGAGTCCATGCACACCAACCAAGTTTGGATCTTGGTTGATCTACCTGATGGGGTAAAACCAATTGGGTGCAAATGGGTTTTCAAGAAGAAGACTGACATGGATGGTAATGTACATACCTTTAAAGGACGATTGGTTGCTAAAGGTTTCAAACAAGTTCATGGTATTGACTATGATGAAACTTTTTCACCAGTTGCCATGCTTAAATCCATTAGGATCTTGCTTGCTATTGCAGCATTTCATGATTATGAAATCTGGCAGATGGATGTCAAAACTGCTTTCCTTAATGGAAATCTTTTAGAGGATGTGTATATGACACAGCCTGAAGGTTTTGTTGATCCAAAGCATGTTGGAAAGGTTTGTAAGCTGCAACGATCCATTTATGGATTGAAACAAGCTTCTAGGAGTTGGAATATTCGATTCGATGATGCAATCAAACAATTTGGTTTCATCAAGAACGAAGAAGAGTCTTGTGTATATAAGAAGGTTAGTGGGAGCGCAATTGTTTTTCTTGTGTTGTATGTGGATGACATACTACTCATTGGGAATGACATTCCTACCTTACAGTCTGTTAAGACTTGGTTAGGGAATTGCTTTTCTATGAAGGATTTGGGTGAAGCAACCTATATATTAGGCATCAAGATTTATAGAGATAGATCAAGGAGATTGCTTGGCCTAAGTCAAAGTTCGTACATAGACAAAGTGTTGAAACGGTTCAACATGCAGGATTCCAAAAGGGGATCTTTGCCAATGTCACATGGTATAACCTTGTCAAAGGAACAGTGTCCTTCCACTAAGGAAGAAAGGGAACGCATGGATAGAATTCCATATGCATCTGCAATTGGATCTATCATGTATGCCATGATATGTACTCGACTTGATGTTTCGTATGCTTTGAGCATAACGAGCAGATACCAGTCAGATCCAGGTGAAGGTCACTGGACAGCAGCCAAGAATATCCTAAAGTACTTAAGAAGAACTAAGGATGCTTTCTTGGTATATGGAGGTGAAGATGAGCTGGTTGTAAAGGGTTACACCGACGCTAGTTTCCAGACAGATAAGGACAATTTCAGATCACAATCTGGATTTGTATTTTGTTTGAATGGTGGGGCTATATGCTGGAAGAGTTCAAAGCAAGAGACTGTAGCCGATTCTACAACAGAAGCTGAGTATATAGTTGCATCAGAAGCGGCAAAGGAAGCGGTTTGGATTAAGAAGTTTATAACTGAACTTGATGTTGTTCCTAGTATTGAGTTTCCAGTGGACATCTATTGTGACAACAATGGAGCCATTGCGCAAGCTAAGGAACCGAGATCTCACCAGAAATCCAAACATATACTTCGGCGTTTTCACATCATTTGAGAGATAATTGACAGAGGAGATGTGAAGATATGCAGAGTTTCAACAGATGATAATATTGCTGATCCACTGACTAAACCTCTTGCTATAAAAAAACATGAGGGACATGTTAGGGCTTATGGTATTAGATACATGAACGATTGGCTCAAGTGCAAGTGGGAGATTGTTGGAGAGTGCCCTAGTGGCAATCGTATTTTCTCTTTTACTTGTACTTATTTCATGTTTATGGATTATTACTATTAATAATAATGAGGCATTTCATTTATTATATTTATGCTTTAATTGTTTAATTAAAATAGATGTAATAAAGTCCTTAGGATTATAAGTTCAATGTCATAAGAATATCAAGTACATGACTTGATAGTGAGATCTTATTGATTGATAATTATCCTTAAAGATTCCCTAGTCGAGTATTATAGTTAATAAGGACAACTATAATACATCGAGACTAGTATGTGGCAGACTGATGACTGTATCTCACCGGTCATGGATATGGGATATCAAGTCTTCACGTAAGTACACATTGGGACAATTGTGTACTGGATTGACCCGCCATGAGAACGCTACATGGGTTATTAAGTGAGTGTCATAAGCAATTCTCATAGTGACAATGGTGTACATGGTCCTTCGACCTGAAGTCGCTACGGTTCCCAACATGAGGAATTATATACTTTCACGCAATCAAACGTCATCTTTAACCAGGTGATCATAACGGTTGTAGTCGGGTATATGACAGATCATGTAGAGGGATGTGAGTGACGTAGATGGGATTTGTCCTTCCTTATTAATAGGAATTATATCTCTGGGGCCCTTGATTGAGTGAGACGGTGAAATGTATGGCCATACTCAAGACAATCAATATGAGATATTGACGAGACTTGTTTAGACACGTCTACTCAGGGATCAAGAAACCATAGGTTACACTATTCATGGGTGACACGTTCCATGCCATGAGTGTAACTATGATATTTGGACAAAGGGATTAAACTTACACATGTTCATTGGTCACAGTAAAAGGTTTAGTCAAATCACAGACATTCCTGTCACTTGGGTAGCAATGATGTGTTGCTAGACACCGGTCATTTCTTGTAAAGTTAAAATGTGATTTTAACATTACTGCCAACGTTACAGGAACCTATAGGGTCACACACTAAGAGCAGATAAAATTGGAGATATTACATTTGATAAAAATACAATAGTTGTATTTTTATAAAATTAAATCTTTCTGATATGATTAAGATATGATTCGTTTTATCTTTATGTATAAGATATAAATTTGATTTTATCTTCTACATATAAGATAGAATTCGAATTTATCTTCTAAAAGCCCAACCAGTTGGTCTGATAATATTAAAAATATAATATTATTAGCTTTAGGGGTTTTGAGATGTGTGAGACACAGAACGGCAACCCTAGCCGTCATATCAGAGAGTGAGTGATACACACACTCTCTCTTCTCTACTAGCATTGAGAAGAAAGACGTGACTCCAATTGGGAATTTGTTCGTGTGGATACCAATAGAGGCACAACACATTGATGTGCTCGTGATTGACGAAGCGTTCGTGATAAGATTCGTTGGTCTCTTCTTCCCTGCAAAAGGTAATTTTATTCCCTATCTCAAATCATGCTTTCACATGGATCCTGGATGGAAATAGGATTTATTTATTTTTTTTCCGCTGCGTTTGTCGCATCCTATTTCCTAACACATAACACTAAAGAAAACTAAATGAACCAAATCAGTTTGAGCATATGAATTTGCATTATTGCTTATACTTGTCAATATATGTGATTGTTATTTTTAGCCCCTGTTATGCTCATTTGTTATTGTATTTATCTATGACTCACTCCTAATCCCTTGTTGTAGGACATGGCACAGAATATGATAGGCGTGGAGATGAGGCCACTCCCTAACGGGGAGTGGAATTTCAAGGAGCATCGGGCCACGTACGAAGGGGACGTGGAAATTACTTTCCGTCACCCAAACCCTTGGTCCCGGATGCGTCCGCGTCGTACGAGGATCCCAATGGTGTACATTATGCATATTCCACACAATTTTGTGTTTCGCCACCGACCACCACCAAGACGTTTTCCAAGACGCACCCTTCCACCAAGTCCATCACCCTCCGAAGAAAGAATCATTTTGGAGGTTCCTGCTCACCCTCGTCCTTCCACTAGAGCCCAATCTCGGACTCCTGTTTATGCGCCATCTGATCCGGCACTGGAGGAGGAGGAGCAGGAAGATCCCATTGAGGATGAGGACCCGGTGGAGGATGCTGACCAGGTGGCGGATGATGATCCTATGGAAAACTCAACTGGGAGTCAGTGGGGAACTGATGATTGAGTTGAGTTCTGGCTAGTGGAATGTTGATAATGCAACCCATCAGGTTTCTCTTACCTTTACTATTTTCTATCTTGGAGTTATGAACCATATGCTCTAGGTTGTTATACGTTTTGCTGTAATATATGTAATATAGTGTAACGACCTAGAGTCCTAAGTTAAGTTTTTATGTTTTAGTTATTACTATGGTGTAATGGAAAATGTACTCTTTGACTTTGAAATGAAATATGAAGTTTGATATTTTCCTTCATGATGTGTTTGAATGTTTTCCGCAAGATTTGAAAATGATGATGACTTGACTTATGATGGAAAGGAAAAAAAATGGTCCTATTTTCGAATATAAGTATTTTATTAAGAAGAGAAAGTCGGGTCGTCACATTTAGTGGTATCAGAGCAATGGTTCAACTCTCGGCCTTGGAGTGTGGCCTTACACACTAACCGTTGTAAATTGTAGCATTATGATAGTATTTTGATGAATAGAACGACAGAATCTAATTAAGTTTCCCCCTTGGATTCTATAGGATAAATGGCCGAAAGAAACAACGCTAACATTGCGAAGGCTTTGACCCGTATGGCTGCGGTTCTAGAGAATCTGCAGCAACCTCGCCCTCCGAGCAATGGAACCCCAGCGGAGTTTCACGGTCTAGACTCCTTTCGCAAGTGCAAACCCCCTAGCTTCTCGGGCGGTCGCTGCCCTGAGCGAGCTCAGTTTTGGTTAGCAGAGATGAATAAGATCTTTAGAACGATGACCCTCACCGAGATGCAGAAGGTCACGTTTGCCGCGTACGTGCTCAGTGGTGAAGCCGCTACTTGGTGGGATCAGACATGCCAATTCCTGGAGTATGATCAAATGGAGCTTACTTGGGAAGTCTTCACGGAGAAATTTCTAGATAAATATTTCCCCGATGTTGTCAGGCAGCAAAAGGAGATGGAATTTCTCGATTTGAAGCAAGGAAGCATGACCGTTGATCAGTATGCTGAGAAATTTGAAGAGCTGATGAAATACTCTCCGTATTTCCAGTATCACCCTGATGAGTATTCCAAGTGTACGAGATTCGAGAATGGACTGAGGTCGGACATCAAGCTTGCTGTGAGCGTGCAAAGGATTCGTCATTATCCTACTCTGATCAGTGCGTGCCGTATCTTCGAGAAGAATAGTTTTAGAAAAGACATTGGGCAAGGAAGTCACGGACCACATCGTCATCAGCACAAGCATGATCGTAGGAATCATGGAGGTCCTTATTCGCATAAGGGCAAGGGAAGCGCAACACCCTCTGGAGCAGCTAGCCTTTCAGCGCCCGCCGCTAGATGCAACAAGTGCCAGAACTTCCATCCTGGTAAGGATTGCAGGAGAGACAAACCACCCACTTGCTTCAATTGTGGAGGAGCTGAACATCTTGCTCATTTTTTCCGTCAGCCCCAACGCCCGAACAATCAAGGTCAAGGGAGCAAGCCCTGGGTCGATGGAAAGGTTTTTACCATGTCTGGATCATAAGCGGAGCAAGCGGATAATCTCGTGCAAGGTAACCATCTTCTTAATGGCATGCCTTTTCGCTTTTTGTTTGATTCTAGAGCGACACATTCTTTCATCTCTGAAGAATGTGCCAAGTGTTTAGGTCTGCCTGTTTCTGAGACGCCGTTTAAGCTTAGAGTGTCTACCCCTGCGAATGCTCTTGTTGTCGCATCAAGAGCATGTGTTGGTTGTTCCGTTAGCATAGGAGATCAGATTTCTCGTGTAGACTTGATCTGTTTGCCGCTGACCAAGCTCAACGTTATCTTGGGTATGGATTGGATGGTGTCCAATCAAGTGGTGATCGATTGCAAAGCGCGAACGATTGTGTTTCCCGGTGTGGAGTCTCTTACCGTGCGACCCGAAGGTTATGTTTGTATGTTTTCTTCATTGGTAGAAGAGAGGAGTGATGAGGTGAAGTTGGAGGAAATCCCGATTATCCGAGATTTTCCCGAGGTGTTTCCGGATGAAGTGCCTGGTTTGTTGCCGCATCGAGAGGTAGAATTCAGTATCGATTTAGTTCCCAGTAGTGGTCCTATCTCTATCGCCCCTTATCGTATGGCCCCAGCTGAGTTAGCAGAGTTGAAGAAGCAAGTGGAAGATTTGTTGCAGAAGCAGTTCATCAGACCAAGTGTATCGCCCTGGGGAGCGCCAGTTTTGTTTGTCAAGAAGAAAGATGGATCTATGAGGATGTGCATTGATTATAGGCAATTGAACAAAGTCATTATCAAGAATAAGTACCCATTGCTTAGGATTGATTATTTGATGGATCAAGTAAGAGGAGCATCTGTGTTTTGAAAGATTGATCTGAGATCGGGTTATCATCAGATCCGTGTCAAGGAGGAAGACATTCCGAAGACGGCTTTTCGGTCATGTTATGGACACTACGAGTATGTGGTGATGTCATTTGGTTTAAGCAACGCCCCAACAATATTTATGGATTATATGAATAAAGTGTTCCGACCCTATTTGGATTCCTTCGTCGTAGTGTTTATTGATGATATTCTCATCTATTCGAAGAATCTGGAGGAGCACGCTAATCATTTGAAGATTGTATTAGAAACTTTGGTGGAGAAGAAATTATATGCCAAGCTGACCAAGTGTAAATTTTGGCTTGAAAAAGTCAATTTCTTAGGGCATGTAATTTCAAAGGATGGTGTTGCTGTGGATCCAGCTAAAGTGGAAACAGTTTTGCAATGGGAAAAGCCGAAGACAGTTATTGAAGTTAGAAGTTTTCTTGGGTTAGCCGGATATTATCGGAAGTTCATCGAAGGTTTTTCCAAGTTGGCCCTTCCGTTAACTCGATTAACCCGGAAGGAGCAACCTTTTGTCTGGGACGAAAAGTGTGAAGTAAGTTTCCAAACGTTAAAGGACAAGTTAACATCGTCTCCAGTGTTAAATTTGCCAGATCCTCGGAAAGGCTTCGATGTTTATTGTGATGCGTCTAGACAAGGTTTGGGTTGTGTCTTGATGCAAGAAGGGAAACTGGTTGCTTATGCATCGCGTCAGGTGAAAGTGCATGAGGAAAACTACTCTACTCACGATTTGGAGTTGGCTGCTATTGTCTTTGCCCTGAAGATTTGGAGACATTACCTTTATGGTAATACGTTTCAAGTATTCAGTGATCATAAGAGTCTGAAGTACCTCTTCGACCAAAAAGAACTGAATATGAGACAACGTAGGTGGATGGAGTTCTTGAAGGATTATGACTTCGAATTACATTACCACCCCGGCAAGGCCAATGTCGTAGCAGATGCTTTGAGCCGAAAGATGTTTCACGTGAGTGCGATGATGGTGAAGGAAGCTCAGTTAATTGAAGAATTCCGAAACTTGAATCTAGCAGTTCAGTGTAAGCCTGATTGTATCAAGCTAGGAATGCTTCAAGTAACCAATGAATTCCTTACTGAAGTAAGGGATTTGCATAAAGTAGATGGAGAGTTGCTTGAAAAGGAAAGATTAGGATTGGAAGGTGTAGAACCTGATTTTCAAGTTGGAGCTGATGATATTTTAAGGTTTCGAGATCGTGTGTGTATTCCAGCTAATCAGGAACTGAGAAGAGCGGCTTTGGATGAGGCCCACAAAAGCAAGCTAAGTATGCATCCTGGAACAACAAAGATGTACCAAGACCTGAAGAAGATGTTTTGGTGGCCAGGATTAAAGAAGGATGTTGCGTCTTATGTTGCGTCTTGCCTTGTTTGCCAAAAGGCAAAGATTGAACATAAGAAACCTGGAGGAGTATTGCAACCTTTGAGTATACCGGAATGGAAGTGGGATGGAATAGCAATGGACTTTGTGTGTGGTTTTCCAAAGACAAGAGAAGGTTTCGACTCGATTTGGGTTGTGATTGATCGGTTAACCAAATCAGCTCATTTATCCCCATCAATATGCAGTATCCGTTGGAGAAGCTTGCAAGATTGTACATCAAGGAAGTCGTCAGATTGCATGGAGTTCCCTCAAGTATCGTATCAGATCGTGATCCTCGTTTTGTGTCTCGTTTCTGGCAGAGTCTGCATCAAGCTCTGGGAACATAGCTAAGGATGAGTTCGGCTTATCACCTGCAAACGGATGGTCAGTCTGAAAGGACAATTCAATCCCTAGAAGATTTGCTTCGAGCATGCGTTTTGGAGTATCAAGAGAGTTGGGATCGGTTGTTGCCGCTTGTGGAGTTCACCTACAACAATAGTTATCATGCAAGCATAGATATGGCCCCGTACGAAGCTCTTTATGGAAGAAAGTGTAGAACCCCACTTTGTTGGTTCCAAGTGAGGGAGAGTGCTCTCATCGGACCAGAGTTAGTACAAGAAACGACTAAGAAGATCAAGGTTATTGAAGAGAAGATGAGGACTGCGCAAAGTCGTCAAAAGAGCTATGCCGACCAGCGAAGATCCAAGCTGGAATTTCAAGAAGGGGATCACGTGTTCTTGCGTGTGGTTCCAACGACCGTGATGAGCATTATATTTCCCATTATTCATAGCCTTATTTTGCTCTCATTGATGATTTTTGGTGCCTACTTGACATTGTTTAGAATGATTTAGTATTTTAGACTTTATTAGACTATTATTCCGGATTTTAATTAATTTGGATTATTTAGCCTAATTTAATCTATTATTATTTTTAGGTCATATTTGGCATAAGGGCTTTTTGGACATTTTGGGAGTGAAGATTTAATTTTGGAAGAGAAGATATATGATGAAGTGAAGATTGTAATCTATCTTTAGGATTATTTGAGATTTAGTTTATATCTTTTAAGATTTAGATTTTATCTATAGGATATTTTTAGATTTAATTTATAGATTAGCTTTCCTTAGGATTTGGCCCATGACTTAGGCCCGTTTTTTGATTTAAAAAGCAAAATTCGTGTAGACCTAGCAGCCATCTATCTATTCCACGTTTTTCCCAATCTCTCTCTAAGAGAAAGCTTAGTTTTGCTCTCCAAACTTGTGGTGGCTGCTAGGTGTTGATTTACCAGCAAGTGGACTGGGTCAACGAGTAATATAGTCTGGAAGACCGAATATCGTCCCACAGGAATTGCAAATTGTTTCTAATAACTTTTCACCAATTCGTAATTATTAAGGCAACTTGTTATTGAATTTTAGAAGGAGAAGAAGAATAATAATAAAATAAAATAAGAAGATTGAGGAGATAAGATGATTAGAAAGCAATAGAAAAAGGTTAGGAACTTGGTTTCATTGTATGATTCACTTATTTTAACTATGATTTATATTTTCCTTTAATTATCCTTCAATTCATGGACTATTCCTCTCAAATAGCAATAGTTAGACGTCTCTAACATTACCCTTATTTTCTATATATTTAATCCTTGATCCCTCAACAAATTACAATATAAGAAAATATCTATTCAGCACAAGGGAATTAAAAAGCCATATAATCATCCAATTATATCCCTATATTTTGGACTGATTATACCATTAATTGCATGGCCTATTCAAAATCCCAACTCCCGTTGCGAATTAAGAAATCCAAAACATAAATTGCGCGGGTTTATGTATAAAATAAAAACTCAATTAATGCATGAATTAAAAATAGCAAAATACTAAATCATAAATTAAAATAAGTTACATCATACAATTTACACCATGTTCCTAACAAGAGGTTTTAGTTACACATATAGAAATAAAGAAAACATAAGCAAAGAGAAAACCTCATATCATAGACAATACAGGTTAACTCTCCAAGAGACCTTCAATCCTTGGGCCTTGCCTCCTTGCTCTCAATAGATGTTACTAACCTCTCCCTCTAATCCTAATTGAATTCTATGATCTCAAAACCTACCAAAAACTATTTACAAATCCTCTATTTAAAGAGTAAAACAAATCCTAAAATAAATCTTAATTAAATCTAATAGATAAGGTCCATGTTTATCTTCTAATCTCTGACCAAATCTAAGATATGAAGCCAAATTAGACTTCTCTTCTTCTACTTTGTTCAGAATCTGGTCAAATTGGGGCTCCAACAGGTACGCGCGCCCCAGGCGCACGCGACCTCGCGCCCCAGGCGCGCAGGTCTGATGACAATTCCTTTTCCACACAGGCGCTCCTCAGGCGCACCCGTCCCCGCGCCCCAGGCGCGTGGGACCTACTTCGGCTCCGTTTTGCTCCGTTTTTTTCCATTTGCAATATCTTTTCGTCCTCTTTTCAGGTCCATAAATATTTTATCCATTTGAGCTGCAAAAAGTACCTGAAACACTAACAAACGAATCAAAACGTTCAAAGGACCCTAAACTACTAAAAATAATTAAAATATAATAAAAAGTCCTAAATTTTCTAGAGAAACAAGCCAAATACATAGTATAAGGGAGTCCAAATAATGCTCAAATCACTATATATTGGACCCAAATCACTCCCCCAAACTTAGCATTTTGCATGTCCCAGGCAAAAGTAAAATAAAAATTCTAAACAAAAGACAAACTCCCTAAATCAACATGAACACATCTAATCTAAGACTACAACTCATCACTTCGACACATATTATCATAAACTATTTACATAATTACATAGTAGTTAACATAACAATCCCATTCAGATCTCAGAACTAATGAACACTCTCAACCTCTCAAATGTTTCTCTCAAAAGTGTATAAGGGTCATATTTTCAATTCACTCAAGTTCAACAAATGATAATGTGTTACCATAGGCTTGACCATAGACCAACATCTCCACTGAAATTATTGAAAGTATGCAAAAATCAAAAGGTCTTATTTTTGGTGGTATTGGGGTCATGGCTAAAAGTGTTAGGTGGGATAAAAGAAAGAAGGGATAAAACAAAGGTTAACTCGCAAAAATATTTACAAAAACAAGTTTCCCTCAAAAACCATGAATGAGCAATGAATACAATAAAGACTCACACTCACATCAGGAACATTTTATTCTTCCTTTCTTTTCCAAATTTTTTCTTCTATTCTCTTCCTTTTACATTTATTTGTTTTTATTTTTCTTTTTTTTTTCACGGAATAGAAATAGAACTCATACACTTTTCACCAATTACTTTCACTTTTCCTATTCATTCCTCTAATTTGCTCATTCAAAATTTCCAAGGTACTAACAAAGAATATTTCAATAAATGCAGGGTACCAAAGAAAAATCATATATATATATATATATATATATATATATATCATAAGGCTCAAAATGGACAACTAAGGGAATATTTTCAATGCAAATCATCTGAAGGCCACAAAAACACATCCTAGGTGCCTTAATCATCTTAATGCATGCAATCAATTATCAATTTTGAAATGGTCACAGGTCAAGTTCTAGAAGACAATATCAAAGTGAACACACTCATGAAAAAAATAGGGGTCTCAATATCAGAATATTTCAATAAAGACATACCCCCATCAATATAAGGCTCAAAATCTCACAGGGCTAAAGTCAGTTCACTAGTCACAAGTTCTGAAAGCATTTGTCGAAATAACCCAGTCACCGCAATCATATAAACAGTTCAATCAAATAAAGTCGAATACCAATGAGTCTAAGTCCTAAACTAAATATGTACATGAATCAAAAGAGAAAAAGTCCTAAGGTTAGAAAAATTAATTACTCTTGCTAAGGACACAAACCAATACCAATATGGGAGAAAAATTCAGATCTGAAAAATTTTTATTTTGTATATACTCCCCCAAACTTAGATGTTGGCTTGTCCTCAAGCACACTAATCTACCCTAAAACTACAAAATAAAAATTAAAAACTACCTAAAAAGCTGGACAATATTTTTGGTGAGGTACAGGGGCCTGGGGTGCAATATTGAAAAAAATTGGGGCTAATGGGATCCAAATCCTACAAAAACAAATCTAATCCTAAAATAAATCTATCCCTAAAAAAATAGAAAATAAAAAAAAACGAAAATAAATAAAATAAAAAAAATCTATTCAAAAAATAATCCTAAGATAAATCTAATCCTAAAAAGATAAAACAAATTCCTAAAAGATATAAAACTAATCTAATCCTAAAAGATAAAACAAACTCCTAAAAAGATTAAAATCTAATGTAATCCTAAAAGATAAGATAAACAAAATATCTATTACTAAAAATAAAAGAAATTACTAGAGATAAAAAATAAATCTAATCCTAAGAGATAAGATGGTTGAATCAGAATTTGACCCCAAAGCTGAACCTTTGCACCCCAAGTAGGAGTGAAATTCCCCAAACAGGGCTTTCACAGCCCGGGGCGCGTGAGGCGCGCGACCGCGCGCCCCAGGCGCACGAGGTCTGTTCCTCATTTTTTTTTATTTTTTTATTTTTTTTCCACAAAAACTACCTAAGAATTGAAACCTACACTACTGCTTATGTACAAAACAAATCCACCAGGATCCCAAATTCTATGGGTCAAATCCCATGTGATGCAACAATAGTGAGTTATGCCCACATCCCATGGGGATTCAGCAAAATTTTCTTTTCTTCCATCATCCATCATGAAGTTGTTAACTCCATTAGTCAAGAAGATTACTTTCTCATGCTTCCCATTGCCTAATAATGATTCAGATTGTTCTAGATATTTTTGATAAAAGTACTTAGGCTGAATATAATAGAAAAATTTTGAATCACCCAAGTATGAACTAGATTTAATTAAATTCTTTATAGCAACAAAATCCTCATGCAAGGGTGGTTCAATTTTTTCTACAATTTTAAAACCTTCAATTTTTATTTTTCGATCCTCTTCCTCAAACTTATCATGCACAATTTCTTTTTCAGATTTTTGCTCCTCTAAAGGGATTTGATCATTGGTCACATCTATCACCACAACTTCCTCCCCTTTTTTAGGAGAGTCAAAAATTGTTGATAATGCTTGTAACTCCTCAGATAAATATTTTGAAATTTGCTCAAGTGCTATTTCTATGTTCTCAAAACTTTTTCTGTTTTCTTTTTCTATAAAATTAATTTCTTGAACATTACTACTAATTTTTTGAGCTAATTTATCTTGGTTAATTTCCCATGACTCTTTCTCCACAGGGGGAGGAATTGGTTCAACACGAGGGGATCTAAAATTATTTTTGCAATCTTTAACAAAATCCTCAGTGGCTTGAGCCAATTTCTCTAGAGCTATTTCCCATTGGGCCTTCCTAGGAGTTATATTTTGTGCAACATAGTATGGAGGATAAGGATAAGGAATAAATTTATCACAATCTGAATCACTATTACAACTATAATTATACATGAGAAAGTTCAAATTACACAAATAATTACAAAAAGTACCGAAAAGAAATTAGAATCGAATTTCAATCCCCGGCAACGGCGCCAAAAACTTGTTGATTTACCAGCAAGTGGACTGGGTCAACGAGTAATATAGTCTAGAAGACCGAATATCGTCCCACAGGGATTGCAAATTGTTTCTAATAACTTTTCACCAATTCGTAATTATTAAGGCAACTTGTTATTGAATTTTAGAAGGAGAAGAAGAATAGTAATAAAATAAAATAAGAAGATTGAGGAGATAAGATGATTAGAAAGCAATAGAAAAAGGTTAGGAACTTGGTTTCATTGTATGATTCACTTATTTTAACTATGATTTATATTTTCCTTTAATTATCCTTCAATTCATGGACTATTCCTCTCAAATAGCAATAGTTAGACGTCTCTAACATTACCCTTATTTTCTATATATTTAATCCTTGATCCCTCAACAAATTACAATATAAGAAAATATCTATTCAGCACAAGGGAATTAAAAAGCCATATAATCATCCAATTATATCCCTATATTTTGGACTGATTATACCATTAATTGCATGGCCTATTCAAAATCCCAACTCCCGTTGCGAATTAAGAAATCCAAAACATAAATTGCGCGGGTTTATGTATAAAATAAAAACTCAATTAATGCATGAATTAAAAACAGCAAAATACTAAATCATAAATTAAAATAAGTTACATCATACAATTTACACCATGTTCCTAACAAGAGGTTTTAGTTACACATATAGAAATAAAGAAAACAGAAGCAAAGAGAAAACCTCATATCATAGACAATACAGGTTAACTCTCCAAGAGACCTTCAATCCTTGGGCCTTGCCTCCTTGCTCTCAATAAATGTTACTAACCTCTCTCTCTAATCCTAATTGAATTCTATGATCTCAAAACCTACCAAAAACTATTTACAAATCCTCTATTTAAAGAGTAAAACAAATCCTAAAATAAATCTTAATTAAATCTAATAGATAAGGTCCATGTTTATCTTCTAATCTCTGACCAAATCTAAGATATGAAGCCAAATTAGACTTCTTTTCTTCTACTTTGTTCAGAATCTGGTCAAATTGGGCCTCCAACAGGTACGCGCGCCCCAGGCGCACGCGACCTCGCGCCCCAGGCGCGCAGGTCTGATGACAATTCCTTTTCCACACAGGCGCGCCTCAGGCACACCCGTCCCCGCACCCCAGGCGCGTGGGACCTACTTCGGCTCTGTTTTGCTCCGTTCTTTTTCCATTTGCAAGATCTTTTCGTCCTCTTTTCAGGTCCATAAATATTTTATCCATTTGAGCTCCAAAAAGTACCTGAAACACTAACAAACGGATCAAAACGTTCAAAGGACCCTAAACTACTAAAAATAATTAAAATATAATAAAAAGTCCTAAATTTGCTAGAGAAACAAGCCAAATACATAGTATAAGGGAGTCCAAATAATGCTCAAATCACTATATGTTGGACCCAAATCACTAGGGTTTCTCTCTCTTCCCTTTTCTACACGTTTTGACTTATTTCATCATGGAAGGATAAATTCTTAGGTTACATCCCTTTGGTAATGTATCACATACTCTTGAGGTTTTGTTCTTAATGCTATTTCGATTTTATTCACCGTTTTCATGCTTATTGATATGTTATGTTTCGCTTAGTTCCATTCTATAGAGATAATCCATGTGTATGAATGCTTAATTTATGCAAACTCGTAAAATCTCCATGCTTTGGTTTTTAATGCTTAATTAGAGGTTAGGGTTTTGGGGTGAGAATTGAATTTTCGCTTAGTATTTAGTTCTCACGAGTTGGACAGTGAAGAGGGAAGAAATTGATCTTTTGTGACCGATGATAGAGTTGTGAACACGAGCCAAAGGGATTTATCCGCTTTTCCTTATCTGTTACTTCGTTTTTATTTAATTCTGTTTTGATTCTAGATTTCAACATTCAATACAAAACCCCCTGTTTTCTATGCATACTATGTGTTCGACCTTTTGATTGATAAGATATTCCTTGGGAGACGACCTAGGAGTCACTTCCTAGTACTATATTTAAACTATTTTTATTTGTATCGGGTACGGCCTCGATCAGACCGGTATTGGAAGAGTGATGAAGCCAAAGAAGTTAACTCCGAAGATTATCGGACCGTATCAGATTTTGAAGCGAGTTGGTCCTGTTGCGTATCAGATCGCTTTGCCGCCTTTCTTATCCAATCTCCATAATGTATTTCACGTCTCTCAGCTTCGCAAGTTTATCCAAGACCCGTCTTCGATCGTCCAATTGCAGCAAAATGTAGTACCATTGAAAGAGAATCTCACGTTCGATGTTGGGCCAGTACGAATAGAAGATCGGCGAGTCAAGAAGCTACGAGGAAAAGAGATTCCTTTAGTGCGAGTTCTTTGGGGTCAGAATGGAGTATCTGACTCAACATGGGAATTAGAATCTAGAATGAAGGATGAGTACCCTCATCTTTTTGTGTAAATCGGTTTTTCGGGGACGAAATTCTGCTTAAGTGGGGGAGGATGTAAGACCCTATATTTTTTTAAAATAAATAAAAGAAATTAAATATTTAAAAGAATAATATTATTATATTGAATAAAATAATGAATTTTCTGAAATTTGGTTAAAATACTCGAGTATTTTGGAGAGGACTCGAGTATTGTAACTAGCAGTTAGAAAATTTGAATTTTTTTGGTTGGAATACTCGAGTATTCTATGAAATAGTCGAGTATTTCGTGCAGTGGCTGTGTGTGTATAAGTCGGTTTTGATTCAAACTTCGAACCAAAACGCAATTCCCTTGGTTCCAAGCACAGAGCTGGACGTTACTTCGAAGGAGGGTAACCTTAGGCTATAAATAAGTGAATTGGGGAGCCCCAAAACTCATCTAAATCAATCAAACCGGAATTTCTGTCAAGTTTTCTCTGTTTTGAAGTGGTGACTTTGATCTATTCGTTCTCCATCAATTCTCACCCTTTCCTTATAACAAGGGATTAGGAGAGTCATAGCTAAATACAATAACAAATGAGCATAACAGGGGCTAAAAATAACAATCACATATATTGACAAGTATAAGCAATAATGCAAATTCATATGCTCAAACTGATTTGGTTCATTTAGTTTTCTTTAGTGTTATGATGCATGCCTACTCCTCATTCATGCTTCACGGTTCGGCATCCTTTCGGGAATTTATTCAAAACCTATGTTTCCATCGAACCGGAGCGGATTCACATTGCAAGCATCACGATTGATTGAGAGCTAGCCTTCATGACATCCTGTGTCGGTGGCTTTCTATGCCCTATCCAGAGCTAGTATCCCAAATCAAATCGGAGCAATTCCTTTCACCATGCATGATAATGTCACATAAAAACGCCCTATCCTGAGCTAGTATCCCAAATCAAATCGGAGCAATTCCTTTCACCATGCATGATAATGTCACATAAAAGTTTCATTTCAATCTTTCATTATTCTCATTAGCATTCTTGGCGATTCATTGCCGGTTATCTCATCATTCCATAATTTCATTTTCTTTAACTTCTCTTTTAGCTGGTGCTGAAGCTTTCAGAAAAATCCATCAGCGGCCTAGCCACTTTGCGATGGTTTTAGGAATAGTATATAATTGATTATTTTAGTAATCCATCGGGGCATAGCCTCCTATTGATGGTAATTGCAACGACCCCATTGGGACTCCTATAGGGAAATATCAACCAAGTGAATAAAAACTTTCACTGGGACATCTATAGGATAAACATCGACCAAATGGGTGTACGCACTTCCGTTGGGACTCCTATAGGAAAAATGATCAACCACTGAATAAAATTCCACTAGGACACCTCCAGGATAGTTATCAACCAATGGGATTAAGTTATGCCACTGGGTGAAATCCTCATAGTGGTCTTTAGAATTTAGCCATTAGGATATTAGACGAGTTAATTATTGAATATTTAAGAAAATAAGTGTTTTCTGAAAAATTGTTCAGAATACTCGAGTAGTTCATGAACTACTCGAGTAGTTCATGCCAAAATACTCGAGTCCTTGAAAAAATACTCGATTCGTTCTTACCTTTCCAGAATACTTGAGTCTTTCTTATAATACTCGAGTCTTTTTGCTGCAACAGCACCAGTTTTTCTGCAATTTTAGCACCAATTCGATTTCCATGCTTGATTTCTCCATTCTTATGCAAAACAGAAGCTTATACACATGAAACAAACATGTTATAACAATTAAACATAACTGAAACAACATAAAACAACATCAATTCACAGATTGCACAAAAACTTGAAATTTTCCATTTTAAACTGTGAAATTCATTTCCACTTGATTTTAATTTCGAAACACCTTACAGTGAGCTTTATTAAGTTCATTTAAACTTGTTTTAATATTAAAATCCTGGGTTTCTGACCTCCAAGTCAGAATCCCAATTCAAGTTGCATCCCTCTTTGAACCTTTAATGGTTCCTACATTTTTAGCTTGAAATTACTCATTCTAGTGTTTAGATAACTCCTCCCTTACCTCAGAGAAGCTAAATAAAAGATTGATTGCAAAGGAAAGGGGTTGAATCAAAACTTCGTTTCTGGACTTGTGCAAAAATAGTTGCACAGACTGACTTTGGCAATCAATTGCACCATGAATAAGACATGAAAAAGGATGAAACAAGTTAGCTTAAGCAACTAGGAAATGCCAACTTTAATTAGAAACAACTTTGGAATCAAAAGAGTTCCTGGATTTACCAAACGGATTCAAGAAAGAAGGGTACTTGATGCTGAAAGTTGCTCTGTTTTTCACAGCTTTAGAACCTCAACTTTGGTTGCCTATAACTCGATCTACAGGAGGTTATTTTGAGTGATTTCGGGTTCTAATTCAAGATTGGAATTAGAACTTTAGTTTGTCTTTGGGTTTCATAAGGAAAGGGTGAGAATTGAAGGAGAACGAATGGATCAAAGTCAGCACCTCAAAACAGAGAAAACTTGACAGAAATTCGGGTTTGATTGATTTAGATGAGTTTTGGGGCTCCCCAATTCACTTATTTATAGCCTAAGGTTACCCTCCTTCGAAGTAACGTCCAGCTCTGTGCTTGGAACCAAGGGAATTGCGTTTTGGTTCGAAGTTTGAATCAAAACCGACTTATACACACACAACCACTGCACGAAATACTCGAGTATTTCATAGAATACTCGAGTATTCCAACAAAAAAAAAATCAAATTTTCTAACTGCTAGTTACAATACTCGAGTCCTCTCCAAAATACTCGAGTATTTTAACCAAATTTCAGAAAATTCATTATTTTATTCAATATAATAATATTATTCTTTTAAATATTTAATTTCTTTTATTTATTTTAAAAAAAAATATAGGGTCTTACATCCTCCCCCACTTAAGCAGAATTTCGTCCCCGAAATTCCGATTTACACAAAAAGATGAGGGTACTCATCCTTCATTCTAGATTCTAATTCCCACGTTGAGTCAGACACTCCATTCTGACCCCAAAGAACTCGCACTAAAGGAATCTCTTTTCCTCGCAACTTCTTGACTCGCCAATCTTCTATTCGTACTGGCCCAACATCGAGCGTGAGATTCTCTTTCAATGGTACTACATCTTGCTGCAATTGGACGATCGAAGACGGGTCTTGGATAAACATGTGAAGCTGAGAGACGTGAAATACATTATGGAGATTGGATAAGAAAGGCGGCAAAGCGATCTGATACGCAACAGGACCAACTCGCTTCAAAATCTGATACGGTCCGATAAACTTCTTTGGCTTCGTCACTCTTCCAATACCGGTCTGATCGAGGCCGTACCCGATACAAATAAAAATAGTTTAAATATAGTACTAGGAAGTGACTCCTAGGTCTTTTCCCAAGGAATATCTTATCAAGCAAAAGGTCGAACACATAGTATGCATAGAAAACAGGGGGGTTTTGTATTGAATGTTGAAATCTAGAATCAAAACATAATTAAATAAAAACGAAGTAACAGATAAGGAAAAGCGGATAAGCCCCTTTGGCTCGTGTTCAGAACTCTATCATCGGTCACAAAAGATCAATTTCTTCCCTCTTCACTGTCCAACTCGTGAGAACTAAATACTAAGCGAAAATTCAATTCTCACCCCAAAACCCTAACCTCTAATTAAGCATTAAAAGCCAAAGCATGGAGATTTTACGAGTTTGCATAAATTAAGCATTCATACACATGGATTATCTCTATAGAATGGAACTAAGCGAACCATAACATATCAATAAGCATGAAAACAATGAATAAAAACGAAATAGCATTAAGAACAAAACCTCAAGAGTATGTGATACATTACCAAAGGGATGTAACCTAAGAGTTTAGCCTTCCATGATGAAATAAGTCAAAACGTGTAGAAAAGGGAAGAGAGAGAAACCCTAGCAGCCACCACAAGCTTGGAGAGCAAAACTAAGCTTTCTCTTAGAGAGAGATTGGGAAAAATGTGGTATAGATAGATGGCTGCTAGGTCCACACGAATTTTGCTTTTTAAATCAAAAAACGGGCCTAAGTCATGGGCCAAATCCTAAGGAAAGCTAATCTATAAATTAAATCTAAAAATATCCTATAGATAAAATCTAAATCTTAAAAGATATAAACTAAATCTCAAATAATCCTAAAGATAGATTACAATCTTCACTTCATCATATATCTTCTCTTCCAAAATTAAATCTTCACTCCCAAAATGTCCAAAAAGCCCTTATGCCAAATATGACCTGAAAATAATAATAGATTAAATTAGGCTAAATAATCCAAATTAATTAAAATCCGGAATAATAGTCTAATAAAGTCTAAAATACTAAATCATTCTAAACAATGTCAAGTAGGCACCAAAAATCATCAATGAGAGCAAAATAAGGCTATGAATAATGGGAAATATAATGCTCATCACGGTCGTTGGAACCACACGCAAGAACACGTGATCTCCTTGAAATTCCAGCTTGGATCTTCGCTGGTCGGCATAGCTCTTTTGACGACTTTGCGCAGTCCTCATCTTCTCTTGAATAACCTTGATCTTCTTAGTCGTTTCTTGTACTAACTCTGATCTGATGAGAGCACTCTCCCCCACTTGGAACCAACAAAGTGGGGTTCTACACTTTCTTTCATAAAGAGCTTCGTACGGGGCCATATCTATGCTTGCATGATAACTATTGTTGTAGGTGAACTCCACAAGCGGCAACAACCGATCCCAACTCTCTTGATACTCCAAAACGCATGCTCGAAGAAAATCTTCTAGGGATTGAATTGTCCTTTCAGACTGACCATCCTTTTGCAGGTGATAAGCCGAACTCATCCTTAGCTGCGTTCCCAGAGCTTGATGCAGACTCTGCCAGAAACGAGACACAAAACGAGGATCACGATCTGATACAATACTTGAGGGAACTCCATGCAATCTGACGACTTCCTTGATGTAAAATCTTGCAAGCTTCTCCAACGGATACTGCATATTGATGGGGATAAAATGAGTTGATTTGGTTAACCGATCAATCACAACCCAAAACGAGTCGAAACCTTCTCTTGTCTTTGGAAAACCACACACAAAGTCCATTGCTATTCCATCCCACTTCCATTCCAGTATACTCAAAGGTTGCAATACTTCTCCAGGTTTCTTATGTTCAATCTTTGCCTTTTGGCAAACAACGCAAGACGCAACATAAGACGCAACATCCTTCTTTAATCCTGGCCACCAAAACATCTTCTTCGGGTCTTGGTACATATTTGTTGTTCCAAGATGCATACTTAGCTTGCTTTTGTGGGCCTCATCCAAAACTGCTCTTCTCAGTTCCTGATTAGCTGGAATACACACACGATCTCGAAACCTTAGAATATCATCAGCTCCAACTTGAAAATCAGGCTCTACACCTTCCAATCCTAATCTTTCCTTTTCAATCAACTCTCCATCTACTTTCTGCAAATCCCTTACTTCAGTAAGGAATTCATTGGTTACTTGAAGCATTCCTAGCTTGATACAATCAGGCTTACACTGAACTGCTAGATTCAAGTTTCGGAATTCTTCAATTAACTGAGCTTCCTTCACCATCATCGCACTCACGTGAAACATCTTTCGGCTCAAAGCATCTGCTACGACATTGGCCTTGCCGGGGTGGTAATGTAATTCGAAGTCATAATCCTTCAAGAACTCCATCCACCTACGTTGTCTCATATTCAGTTCTTTTTGGTCGAAGAGGTACTTCAGACTCTTATGATCACTGAATACTTGAAACGTATTACCATAAAGGTAATGTCTCCAAATCTTCAGGGCAAAGACAATAGCAGCCAACTCCAAATCGTGAGTAGAGTAGTTTTCCTCATGCACTTTCACCTGACGCGATGCATAAGCAACCAGTTTCCCTTCTTGCATCAAGACACAACCCAAACCTTGTCTAGACGCATCACAATAAACATCGAAGCCTTTCCGAGGATCTGGCAAATTTAACACTGGAGACGATGTTAACTTGTCCTTTAACGTTTGGAAACTTACTTCACACTTTTCGTCCCAGACAAAAGGTTGCTCCTTCCGGGTTAATCGAGTTAACGGAAGGGCCAACTTGGAAAAACCTTCGATGAACTTCCGATAATATCCGGCTAACCCAAGAAAACTTCTAACTTCAATAACTGTCTTCGGCTTTTCCCATTGCAAAACTGTTTCCACTTTAGCTGGATCCACAGCAACACCATCCTTTGAAATTACATGCCCTAAGAAATTGACTTTTTCAAGCCAAAATTTACACTTGGTCAGCTTGGCATATAATTTCTTCTCCACCAAAGTTTCTAATACAATCTTCAAATGATTAGCGTGCTCCTCCAGATTCTTCGAATAGATGAGAATATCATCAATAAACACTACGACGAAGGAATCCAAATAGGGTCGGAACACTCTATTCATATAATCCATAAATATTGTTGGGGCGTTGCTCAAACCAAATGACATCACCACATACTCGTAGTGTCCATAACATGACCGAAAAGCCATCTTCGGAATGTCTTCCTCCTTGACACGGATCTGATGATAACCCGATCTCAGATCAATCTTTGAAAACACAGATGTTCCTCTTACTTGATCCATCAAATAATCAATCCTAGGCAATGGGTACTTATTCTTGATAATGACTTTGTTCAGTTGCCTATAATCAATGCACATCCTCATAGATCCATCTTTCTTCTTGACAAACAAAATTGGCGCTCCCAAGGGCGATACACTTGGTCTGATGAACTGCTTCTGCAACAAATCTTCCACTTGCTTCTTCAACTCTGCTAACTCAGCTGGGGCCATACGATAAGGGGCGATAGAGATAGGACCAGTACCAGGAACTAAATCGATACTGAATTCTACCTCTCGATGCGGCAGCAAACCAGGCACTTCATCCGGAAACACCTCGGGAAAATCTCGGATAATCGGGATTTCCTCCAACTTCACCTCATCACTCTTCTCTTCTACCAATGAATAAAACATACAAACATAACCTTCGGGTCGCACGGCAGGAGACTCCACACCGGGAAACACAATCGTTCGCGCTTTGCAGTCGATCACCACTTGATTGGACACCATCCAATCCATACCCAAGATAACGTCGAGCTTGGTCAGCGACAAACATATCAAGTCTACACGAGAAACCTGATCTCCTATGCTAACGGAACAACCAACACATGCTCTTGATGCGACAACAGGAGCATTCGCAGGGGTAGACACTCTAAGCTTAAACGGCGTCTCAGAAACAGGCAGGCTTAAACACTTGGCACATTCTTCAGAGATGAAAGAATGTGTCGCTCTAGAATCAAACAAAAAGTGACAAGGCATGCCATTAAGAAGATGGTTACCTTGCACGAGATTATCCGCTTGCTCCGCTTCTGATCCAGACATGGTAAAAACCTTTCCATCGACCCAGGGCTTGCTCCCTTGACCTTGATTGTTCGGGCGTTGGGGCTGATGGCAAAAACGAGCAAGATGTTCAGCTCCTCCACAATTGAAGCAAGTGGGTGGTTTGTCTCTCCAGCAATCCTTACCAGGATGGAAGTTCTGGCACTTGTTGCATCTAGCGGTGGGCGCTGAAAGGCTAGCTTCTCCAGAGGGTGTTGCACTTCCCTTGCCCTGATGCGAATAAGGACCTCCACGATTCCTACGATCATGCTTGTGCTGATGACGATGTGGTCCGTGACTTCCTTGCCCAATGTCTTTTCTAAAACTATTCTTCTCGAAGATACGGCACGCACTGATCAGAGTAGGATAATGACGAATCCTTTGCACGCTCACAACAAGCTTGATGTCCGACCTCAGTCCATTCTCGAATCTCGTACACTTGGAATACTCATCAGGGTGATACTGGAAATACGGAGAGTATTTCATCAGCTCTTCAAATTTCTCAACATACTGATCAACGGTCATGCTTCCTTGCTTCAAATCGAGAAATTCCATCTCCTTTTGCTGCCTGACGTCATCGGGGAAATATTTCTCTAGAAATTTCTCCGTGAAGACCTCCCAAGTAAGCTCCCTTTGATCATACTCCAGGAATTGGCATGTCTGATCCCACCAAGTAGCGGCTTTACCACTGAGCACGTACGCGGAAAACGTGACCTTCTGCATCTCGGTGAGGGTCATCGTTCTAAAGATCTTATTCATCTCTGCTAACCAAAACTGAGCTCGCTCAGGGCAGCGACCGCCCGAGAAGCTAGGGGGTTTGCACTTGCGAAAGAAGTCTAGACTGTGAAACTCTGCTGGGGTTCCATTGCTCGGAGGGCGAGGTTGCTGCAGATTCTCTAGAACCGCAGCCATACGGGTCAAAGCCTTCGCAATGTTAGCGTTGTTTCTTCTGGCCATTTATCCTACTGAATCCAAGGGGGAAACTTAATTAGATTCTGTCATTCTATTCATCAAAATACTATCATAATGCTACAATTTACAACGGTTAGTGTGTAAGGCCACACTCCAAGGCCGAGAGTTGAACCATTTCTCTGATACCACTAAATGTGACGACCCGACTTTCTCTTCTTAATAAAATACTTATATTCGAAAATACGACCATTTTTTTTCCTTTCCATCATAAGTCAAGTCATCATCATTTTCAAATCTTGCGGAAAACATTCAAAGACATCATGAAGGAAAACATCAAACTTCATATTTCATTTCAAAGTCAAAGAGTACATTTTCCATTACACCATAGTAATAACTAAAACATAAAAACTTAACTTAGGACTCTAGGTCGTTACACTATATTACATATATTACAGCAAAACGTATAACAACCTAGAGCATATGGTTCATAACTCCAAGATAGAAAATAGTAAAGGTAAGAGAAACCTGATGGGTTGCATTATCCACATTCCACTAGCCAGAACTCAACTCAATCGTCAGTTCCCCACTGACTCCCAGTTGAGTTTTCCATAGGATCATCATCCGCCACCTGGTCAGCATCCTCCACCGGGTCCTCATCCTCAATGGGATCTTCCTCCTCCTCCTTCTCCAGTGCCGGATCAGATGGCACATAAACAGGAGTCCGAGATCGGGCTTTAGTGGAAGGACGAGGGTGAGCAGGAACCTCCAAAATGATTCTTTCTTCGGAGGGTGATGGACTTGGTGGAAGGGTGCGTCTTGGAAAACGTCTTGGTGGTGGTCGGTGGCGAAACACAAAATTGTGTGGAATATGCATAATGTACACCATTGGGATCCTCGTACGACGCGGACGCATCCGGGACCAAGGGTTTGGGTGACGGAAAGTGATTTCCACGTCCCCTTCGTACGTGGCCCGATGCTCCTCGAAATTCCACTCCCCATTAGGGAGCGGCCTCATCTCCACGCCTATCATATTCTATGCCATGTCCTACAACAAGGGATTAGGAGTGAGTCATAGCTAAATACAATAACAAATGAGCATAACAGGGGCTAAAAATAACAATCACATATATTGACAAGTATAAGCAATAATGCAAATTCATATGCTCAAACTGATTTGGTTCGTTTAGTTTTCTTTAGTGTTATGATGCATGCCTACTCCTCATTCATGCTTCACGGTTCGGCATCCTTTCGAGAATTCATTCAAAACCTATGTTTCCATCGAACCGGAGCGGATTCACATTGCAAGCATCACGATTGATTGAGAGCTAGCCTTCATGACATCCTGTGTCGGTGGCTTTCTACGCCCTATCCTGAGCTAGTATCCCAAATCAAATCGGAGCAATTCCTTTCACCATGCATGATAATGTCACATAAAAGTTTCATTTCAATCTTTCATTATTCTCATCAGCATTCTTGGCGATTCATTGCCGGTTATCTCATCATTCCATAATTTCATTTTCTTTAACTTCTCTTTTAGTTGGTGCTGAAGCTTTCAGAAAAATCCATCAGCGGCCTAGCCACTTTGCGATGGTTTTAGGAATAGTATATAATTGATTATTTTAGTAATCCATCGGGGCATAGCCTCCTATTGATGGTAATTGCAACGACCCCATTGGGACTCCTATAGGGAAATATCAACCAAGTGAATAAAAACTTTCACTAGGACATCTATAGGATAAACATCGACCAAATGGGTGTACGCAGTTTCGTTGGAACTCCTGTAGGAAAAATGATCAACCACTGAATAAAATTCAAGTAGGACACCTCCAGGATAGTTATCAACCAACGGGATTAAGTTATGCCACTGGGTGAAATCCTCATAGTGGTCTTTAGAATTTAGCCATTAGGATATTAGACGAGTTAATTATTGAATATTTAAGAAAATAAGCGTTTTCTGAAAAATTGTTCAGAATACTCGAGTAGTTCATGAACTACTCGAGTAGTTCATGCCAAAATACTCGAGTCCTTGAAGAAATACTCGAGTCGTTCTTAGCTTTCCAGAATACTCGAGTCTTTCTTAAAATACTCGAGTCTTTTTCCTGCAACAGCACCAGTTTTTCTGCAATTTTAGCACCAATTCGATTTCCATGTTTGATTTCTCCATTCTTATGCAAAACAGAAGCTTATACACATGAAACAAACATGTTATAACAATTATAACATAACTGAAACAACATAAAACAACATCAATTCACAAATTGCACAAAAACTTTTAATTTTCCATTTTAAACTGTGAAATTCATTTCCACTCTATTTTAATTTTGAAACACCTTACAGTGAGCTTTATTAAGTTCATTTAAACTTGTTTGAATATTAAAATCCTGGGTTTCTGACCTCCAAGTCAGAATCCCAATTCAAGTTGCATCCCTCTTTGAACCTTTAATGGTTCCTACATTTTTAGCTTGAAATTACTCATTCTAGTATTTAGATAACTCCTCCCTTACCTCAGAGAAGCTAAATAAAAGATTGATTGCAAAGGAAAGGGGTTGAATCAAAACTTCGTTTCTGGACTTGTGCAAAAACAGTTGCACTGGCTGACTTTGGCAATCAATTGCACCATGAATAAGACATGAAAAAGGATGAAACAAGTTAGCTTAAGCAACTAGGAAATGCCAACTTTAATTAGAAACAACTTTGGAATCAAAAGAGTTCCTGGATTTACCAAACGGATTCAAGAAAGAAGGGTACTTGATGCTGAAAGTTGCTCTGTTTTTCACAGCTTTAGAACCTCAACTTTGGTTGCCTATAACTCGATCTACAGGAGGTTATTTTGAGTGATTTCGGGTTCTAATTCAAGATTGGAATTAGAACTTCAGTTTGTCTTTGGGTTTCATAAGGAAAGGGTGAGAATTATTTTTAGCCCCTGTTATGCTCATTTGTTATTGTATTTAGCTATGACTCACTCCTAATCCCTTGTTGTAGGACATGGCACGGAACATGATAGGCGTGGAGATGAGGCCGCTCCCTAATAGGGAGTGGAATTTTGAGGAGCATCGGGCCACGTACGAAGGGGACGTGGAAATCACTTTCCGTCACCCAAACCCTTGGTCCCGGATGCGTCCGCGTCGTACGAGGATCCCAATGGTGTACATTATGCATATTCCACACAATTTTGTGTTTCGCCACCGACCACCACCAAGACGTTTTCCAAGACGCACCCTTCCACCAAGTCCATCACCCTCCGAAGAAAGAATCATTTTGGAGGTTCCTGCTCACCCTCGTCCTTCCACTAGAGCCCGATCTCGGACTCCTGTTTATGTGCCATCTGATCCGGCACTGGAGGAGGAGGAGGAGGAAGATCCCATTGAGGATGAGGACCCGGTGGAGGATGCTGACCAGGTGGCGGATGATGATCCTATGGAAAACTCAACTGGGAGTCAGTGGGGAACTGACGATTGAGTTGAGTTCTGGCTAGTGGAATGTGGATAATGCAACCCATCAGGTTTCTCTTACCTTTACTATTTTCTATCTTGGAGTTATGAACCATATGCTCTAGGTTGTTATACGTTTTGTTGTAATATATGTAATATAGTGTAACGACCTAGAGTCCTAAGTTAAGTTTTTATGTTCTAATTATTACTATGGTGTAATGGAAAATGTACTCTTTGACTTTGAAATGAAATATGAAGTTTGATGTTTTCCTTCATGATGTCTTTGAATGTTTTCCGCAAGATTTGAAAATGATGATGACTTGACTTATGATGGAAAGGAAAAAAAATGGTCGTATTTTCGAATATAAGTATTTTATTAAGAATAGAAAGTCGGGTCGTCACAGTACTAACCAAACCAATTCAAGAAAGAGAGGTGGTTGATGCTGTTTCAGGCTCTGTTTTTCAGTTTGGAGTACCTAACTTTGGAAGCTTGTAACTGGCTCTACAGGAAGTCAATTTGTGTGGTTCTTGGTTCTAATTCAAGATGGAAATTAGAACTCGAATTGTGTTTTGGTTGTACTGGATTTGGTTGAGTGAGGAAGGAGAATCGAAGGCACAAAGTATGCACCAGAAAACAGAGAAATGTGGACAGAAATTCGGGTTGGAGTGAATTGGGTGAGTTTCTGGCTTCCCCACCAGTCTACTTATAGCCTAAGGTTTCCCTCCTATGAAGTAAAGTCCAGCTCTGGGCTTGGAACTAGATGAAACGAGCTGTTGGCTTCAATTTGAGTTGAAACCTTTATTTTTTTGCAGGTCTGCTCGAACTACTCGAGTATTCCCACAAATACTCGAGTCTCCAACCAGAAAATTCAAATTTTTTAAGTACTAGTTACGATACTCGAGTCTTCCCACCAATGGTCGAGTCTTTTGACCAAATTTCAGAAAATTCATTATTTTATTCAAATAAATAAATTTTTTTAAATTATTTTATTTACTATATTTATTATTAAAAATACTGGATTCTACATTATTACTTAAGCCATTTTCCTTGGTTCAAATCCACCACTAAGTAAATACAACTACTTGCCATACTAGAGGAAGCTCTGACCGAACCACTTCTGCATACTTCGACCAAGCTCCGACGAATATCATCATGTAACTTCAATAATTAAATTAACCAAGCTCCAAGCTCACAGACCCTCAGTAATCACAATAATTTTAACACACTTTCCCAACCCGATCCCAACGAAAAATTATTGTGTGGTCCGTGACCAATGATCCTGATCACATCCACACCGTGATAATTCCTCGACCCCAACACCTTTATCTCTCTAATATCAAGTTTCTATCTTTTGAAACGACCGACAATTGTTTCCGACCAAGGGCCAACAACTTCCTTCATTTTCTTCACATATCACGAAAGACATAGCTTCCTCAACTGGGCTGTTGTGTCGTAGCTCCATCAACCCTCTGTCCATAGTGCTTCCAACCTCCATCAATCTTCCGTCCAAGCTTCATAAGCATCCTCTGATTACTAAACTTCACCAAAGCTTCCAACCTTCGTCAATACTCCGTCCAAGCTTCATAACCATCTCTGATTACTGAACTCCACCAAATAACATTTAAAATATCATGAACTTCACATCAATTCTTTTATTTTTACATTAAATAAATTTGTCCATAAATACGGTGACCTATACACAAGGTAAACAGTTGCTTAACACTTACCGTTGATCACTTCAACCCCTCAAATCAATGGTAAAAACCTTTGGCACCACATTAAACGTTGACTAAATCATTAGCAATCATCATCACAAAACCATAAGGGATCATGAGAACACAATTTTATGCCATGGTTCCTACCCTAAAGTTCAAAAGGACGACGATACTACATTAAGAATAAAAGAAAGGTCATGATTAATTACTTGGGATTGCTTTGGTCTCGTTGATGCTAGTCTCAGGTCAATCACAGCAAGAAATCGCGTTTAACTTATGATAATGTGGCTCTATTTTTAATCTTTCATCAGGGGCTAGGCAGAAGACCTTGCCTTCATGATAAAGGAAATATATAGTAGGGGTTTGATGGGACTTTGGATAGTCCCGATGTGCATAGGACAATGTGTTTGGGGTCAAATGAGGTTCTAGATGATTCCAAAAATTATTTTAAATGAAAGTAGATTTCGAAATGAAGAATTTGACTGTTAAATAGCTCAAATTGGATAAAGAATTATATTGTCGTAAATTACTATCGTTCGAGCTAAATTGAGATTATTACTGAAATTTTAGACTTTCGTATACATTTTGGGTTTAAAAGACTTAAAATCAAAATGTTAACAATTTTTCTTAAACTGATTGAATTCGAAAATGACGAAATGTATATTTCGAAATTTTTTAAATGACAAAATGTTAAAAATGAATTATACTGGAGATGATTAAAATCAATATGAAGGTAGAAAATAAAACATTCTTGAAACACTATGAAACTTTATACGAATCTTTGAAAAATTAAATTAAAAATATTTTTCTAAAGAAACATTTTTCGAAATTGCTTTTAAGGCTTGGGTTTATTGTCAAAATAGAAATTAAAACCGAATAAAAATGGATTTTCACTTTCGCAAAGTCGTAAATTAACAAAATTGATACTTATTCTAATCATAAAACATATTTTTAAAATAATGATGTAACCAGATTTTTAATATGATGATCCGATCACGAAATCACTATATTAATTCTTTAATCTGGCGTATTATAAATTAGAAGAAAATCTTGCGGAAGGCGTATCTAAAAACAGTGGATGAAAGAAAATGGGCATAAAGACAAAAAAACAAAAATTAAACATTTTCAAACACATGTATACCTTTTTATTTCCTTTGCAACGCAGATGATACTTAATAAGTTGATTAATTATCACTCAAACATAAAGTGAACACCCTAACAATTTGTAACTAATTAATTTAGCCATGGAAAGGCTCTTGTTAATCATCAAAATCAACTAATGCGTTTCTCCATAAAAAGGGCAATGGACATATATTAAGATTGACTAACTAGCAAAATGTATCATATCCCATTGTATCTACCTATTTTCTGATAAAACTGCCATGGCTCTAATCATCTACATGTAGTTTCACTAGACAATGGGCACTGCAGCATTGAGCTGAATTGATCGGATAAGATCGGAGTCTGGCAAGTTGAGAGGAGGCAGAGAAAAGGGGCTCTCTGTGGAGCTACCTTTTCTGATTTCTTGCATTGTAAGTAAAGCTGCAACCGTGTTTCTGAAAATCCCTTCTCCAGCTACTATAATCGCCTCTTTGGCTCTTTCAGCTTCTTCCTCTGCTGGGAACACAGCATCAATTATGCTTTCACATTCCTTCACTAGTTTTGAAATTAGATCAGTTGTGAAAAAGGGTTGCTCCAGAACTTTCTGAATGAATGGCAAACGTAGTAGACCTCCTGTCCTCTTGTCATATTTCTTGAGAATTTTAGCCAAACCTACAAAAATATAAAATATCACTTAAATTTATCAAATTAGTACATTCACATGATGCTTTCTAAAGAGAAATGGTAGACTTTGAAGCCGCATTAAACCACAGATAATACTAGTACATGATTATTTGTAAGCTATAACTCATCCTAGCTATAGCCAATCTTAGGTAAACATCCAAATTTAACGTCAATATCCAACACCAACCTTTTTTAAAAGATAAAGTAAAGACATTTCAAATCTCCATGCATTTTATCTCTCTTTTATTTTCTTAAAAGAAATAAATGTTAAATCTTGATGTTAGTTTTAGATATTCATATAATATTATCGATAGTGCATGGTCATGTGTACTCATTGATTACTTCATCCAACAACTCATGAAAAATGCTAAGGTGTGTTATAAAAGCATGCATGGACGATTAAGAAAGCAAAACAGGTATGCTTGTTTAGGGAAAAATATTTGTTTAGGAAAATGTTATATTTAATATTTTAAGAAGTGTTGAATTTGAATTTTTAATGCTAGGTTATTTTTTGTTAGATTTTTTGAATCTTGTCTTTTAGGTTTGAGGATAAGAAGTTAAATTAAGTATTTTTATATTAAAAAACTAAATTTTTAATCCTCTAAGTGATGATAGATTTAGTTTTCCAATGTCACTTTACAATTTTTTTTTTTTAACTTTTTTATGCTGGGATTAAAAAAATCTATCTTATTTTGTATTTCATCTGTGTCAAAAAGTTGGTAAAACTTTGAAAAATCAACAAAATTAAGAGAATAAACATTAAATATTTTATCTTCTAAATCAACCAACTACAAAATCAACTATTTAATGCATCTTTAATTGACTAACCAATCATAGATTAAAGATTATGATTTTAATTTTTTTAATCATTATTTTAACTTTAATTTTAGACAATAATTTTTACAATTTTTCATTAACTTTTTGAGATGAGAAAAAATAATATTCATTAACAAATGCACTTAAAATACTCATTAGCAAGCCCATAAGTTTAAAGCACTTACATTATTATATGGGAACTTTAAAAGAGCTTTAAAAAATACATGCCAACAAGTATGTTTAAGGTATTTATTAAAGAGTACGAATATAGTAAAAAAAATATTAAAATACATTTTTATAAATTTCCGAGATAGATAATACTGCATCCAATTTTATTTTTTTTTTACTCCATCCAATTTTATATATAAGATTTTTTTTACTTTTATTTTAGTCATATTTATAAAACTATATTTTTTAATAACATTTAATTACTTCTTTTCATAAACAAGCATATTTACTTTATACTTTTTAGAGTCCTAATAATAATTATAAGGATAGTTTAAAAATATATATATTTAATTTTCACATTTTTAACACCACTAACAAATTTAACTAATTTCTTTAATGAAAATAAAAAAACTCAAAAAATCTTATATAAAAAACCGGAGAATGCAATAGGAAAAGTTGTCTACCTGTGTAATTAATGTTACTATAGTTTACTAAGAGAACCATTTCACCATGGAAATCAACAATGATTCTTCTGATCTTTGCCATCTCCTCCTTATAATCCGATTGTGAAGGCTGACTGCCATTTGGTCCCCATAAATTAACTACTCTGTTTATCCTCTGTTGCAACTCCTGCACACAAAGTCTAATTAAGACAAACTTTTTGGTAACAAGTCTTTTTAGTCATTTGTTAAAAATTCATAAATCAAAAAAAAAAAAAAAAAAACGAGAACTTAGAAAAATGCAATTTTTTTTTTTTTTTTATAAATTTTCATTTCATTTGATTTCTTAAGTGCTTTAAGAACCGACATTCATTTGTCAATTTACTTTCTTGTCAAAATTTGCAAATGCTAATTAGTTCTATTGACGTGCTTCCGCTGTTACCATACATGATCAGTTCTATGGATGCGGATCTTACCATACATGATTAAATGTTCCTCCAGCTCTATATTTTTTTAAAAAATAGTGTTGCTAACGAGTGTCCCAAAGACACTTTTTAAGCAATTCATAAAAAGTAAGTATTACTTCCTCCGGTCCTTATTATAGGGCATACTTAACCGAATTACACATATCAAGAAAAGTGGTTGGTTTTATGAATTCTATGAGAATATATTGTAACATTACAATTTTACACCTTTAACTTTTCTTGGAAAATTCACACTCGTTAATGAACCACAAAAAACACATATATAGTCAAAGCATTTAATAAGGGCAAAAAAGAGAAAAATCAATAAATGATGCATAGAAAATATAAAGTGACTTATAATTAGGACCAAGAAAACTTTCTAGAATGTGACCTATATATAAGACCGGAGGGAGTACATTGAATACACATAAAACTTATTCATTTATTAATCATTGAATACACTATTTTCCAATAACATTTTACTTCTTTTAGTATCTTAAAAAATGTCCAAGGACACTCATTAATATATTCCTTTTTTAAATCACACCCTTAAAATATAGTAAAGGAATAAATAAAAGTCACTTGAGATAATTTGTTCTCTACTTTTTTTATTATTTAAAAGTATGATTTTTTAAAATTTCAAGATATTAAATACTTTTTAATAAAAAAATTATAATTCCAATTGCCTAATCAATGTTTGGGCTTGATTAACAAGACCTTCGTAATCTGTGAGAGTTTAGGATAGAATAAAATGAAATTGGAAATGGAAGGTAATAAATTGAAGGAAAATCACACTATCGTAGTACCGTTGCACCTAGGGATGGCAATGGGTTTGGGTGGGTCCGGATAATGGGGTACCCGGACCCGGACCCGTACACATGTTTTTGGACCCGGACCCACCCGGACCTGCCCGGGTGCCCGCTAAACAGCGGGTAAGCGGGTAGACGGGTACCCAAAACGGATTTCGCGGGTACCCGTTGTCCTGCTGAGATTCTGAGAAGGCTGAAGAGCAGAAGACCAACGGCGGAGGAAGTCGACCACGAGAGACGGCGGAGGGACGGCGAAATAACGACGGAGGGACTGTGGAAGGCGAGAGGGAGAGGGACGGCGAGAGGAAGCACGACGGAGGAACGAGAGAGACCGAGTGACTGAGTGATGAGATGGAGTGACGGCGAGAGAGACGGAGTGACGACAGAGGAAGCACGGGGAGGAA
The DNA here is from genome assembly GCA_037953625.1 of Crotalaria pallida. Classification (NCBI taxonomy): domain Eukaryota; kingdom Viridiplantae; phylum Streptophyta; class Magnoliopsida; order Fabales; family Fabaceae; genus Crotalaria; species Crotalaria pallida. Next base: position 80,426,155 of record CM075653.1, read on the forward strand.
CGAAACCAAGAGGGAGAAGGAAGGCCGGCGAGACAGAGGAAGAGACGGGACGACGCAGCAGCAGCTAGCAGCGAGCCAGCCAGCCAAGGAAAAGAAAGGTAGCGCAACAGCAACAGCGAGCCAGGGAAGAAAAGCAGGCAGCAGCGCAGCACGGGAGCAGGGAGCAGGAGCAGCAGCAGCAGCAGCCGTAGGAAGTAAACTTAGGTCTTAGGGTTTGTAATGTGCATTGAGTGTATATATATATATATAGCAAGGGCATATTTGAAATTGTATACATATAAAAACGGGTCCGGGTAGCCGCGGGTCCGAGTACCGCATTACCCGGACCCGGACTCGTTATTACTTAAAACCCGTTTAGACCCATTTTTGGTGCCCGTTTACCCATTTATGGACCCGGACCCGTTGCGGATATTACCCGCGGGTACCCGCGGGTCCGGGTCTAATTGCCATCCCTAGTTGCACCATGAAGGAGATGGAATGAAATGGAATATAAAATGGGTTATTATGATAGGCTTCATCTTAATTTGGAAAAGAACTTGGGAGTTTTAGGGGACACGATTAGGCATGATAATAGATTGGGTTTTGGGTCGGTTTCATCAATTTTAATTTCGAATTCATTAATGAAATTCAAATTTATCTCTGACTTGTCGGGTTCGCAGAAACTCGCGAGCAAACTATCTAATTATTTTTAATAATTTTTTTAAATTATCTTTTACTGTATTAAACCAAAAAATATATATGAAATATATTATAATTCAAATATATAATAATAAATATCAAATTTTAAAAAAATCTAAAAACTTAAGAATTAAATCATGGTTTTAATCAAACATATTAATTTGATTTCACCATTTCACTATTATTATGATGAAAATTATTTAATTTTTATAATATAACTGATTTGGGAACAAGTGCGGGATAGGTGCTTATAATCACAAACCCCCCACCCTCATCATTTTCAAGCGGGTTTCAAATTCGAATTTTCATAAATCCAATCGAAATGGGTTTTTACCATCAAAATTGGATCGGATTCGAGCAAATACGCACACATGTGAGTTTAATTGTCATGCCTAAACACGATTCACTCTGTGTTGCTAGAGAAAGCGCTCATTAAACGTTGATTTATCTCATTTCATATTTTCCACAAGTATGGTAAATAAAGCACCATCTACATCTAACAAGAAACAATAAAGAGTCTTCATTAAAGACGAAGAAAAGGGATATACCTAGTTCTCCATACAAGGGAATATTCCAGAGGCATAAATGATGCAATTATGTCGAAGAATTAATTCCTCTCTAAATAAAATACACCCGCCCGATGACGGAGACGCACACACCCCTCGACTGAAATTTAGACATGTAATCAACATTGATCCCAAGGGTTTTTGTTACACTATTCATTACTGTAACTTAAAAGTTATTCCCTCATGTTCGAATTATAAGCAATTCTAACCACTTTTACGCTTATTAATAACGTTAGTTGATTGTATTTAATTTTCTCAAATTTATAAAAAATATACTCCCTCCGGCTTGAAATATAAGCAACAAAAAACATACATCTCTTGGTTTAAAATATAAGCAAAAATAACCAACTTTTTTAAATTTTATTTCATTCCCAATACCACTTTCCAAAAACATCCCTAGAAAATTGTTATCTTATTTAATTTTTGTTTCATTCCCAATGCAACTTTCCTAAAATACCTCTATTCTTTTATAAATTTGAGGAAATTAAATAAAATCAATTAACCTCCTTAATAAGCGTAAAATTAGTTGGTTTTGCTTATAATTCGATCCGGAGGGAGTAGGTATTTTTGGAAAGTAGTATTGGGAATGGAACAAAAATTAATTAAGATTACAATTTTCTAGAGATGTTTTAGGAAAGTGGTATTGGGAATGAAACAAAATTTAATAAAGTTGGTTAGTTTTACTTATATTTTAAACCAAGATTAGTATGTTTTTTGTTGCTTATAATTCGAGTCGGAGGGAGTAAGTATAAACAACTTAAAAATATGAAGTTAATTTCGAAAATTTGAAAATTTGATTCTTAATACTTTAAATACACTTTTTTTTAGATTTATTTTACATTTTTATTTGTTTAAATACTCCGTCCGGTTCGAATTATAAGCAACAAAAAACATATTAATCTTGGTTTAAAATATAAGCAAAACTAACTAATTTTATTAAATTTTATTTCATTCCCAATGCCACTTTCCTAAAACATCTCTAGAAAATCGTAATTTTAATTAATTTTTGTTTCATTCCCAATACTATTTTCCAAAAATATCTCTATTTTTTATAAATTTGAGAAAATTAAATACAATCAACTAACCTCCTTAATAAGCGTAAAAGTGGTTAGAATTGCTTATAATTCGAGTCGGATGGAGTATTACTTTAAGGACAACATATAACAAAATCCATGTTGAAAATACCTCCGGTCATAATAAGTTATCAATTGTTAATATAATAATTAAGGTTCTCTTTTAAAACTATACTTCACATGCAGAGATTTAAACAAATATTAAAAAGTAAGCTTTCATTAAAAAATGATCATTTAATTTTTTTTAATACAATTTTACTTTTAATGTTTGTTTATCGTATGCATGAGTGCATAGGTTTAAATATGTTATTGGTATCCGAAAATGTAGTGAATTTTAAATTCAATGCCTATACTTTTTTCTTTGATTTTAATTCTTTTATTTTTTAAAATTTTGATTTTAATCCTTATCGATGATTTGTCGATACAATAATTAGACACGTTAACCGCTATTAGTCACATGATTATTCGGGACTAAAACCAAAATTTTGAAAAAAAAGAATGACCATAATTAAAAAAAAGTTAAAGTAAAGGAACTGAAATAATCAAAACTCATTAAAAAAATTTTAAACCTAAATTTAATTTTACCAGAACAATTATTATTATTAATTACTTCCTCCGTTCCTATTTATCTCTCCTATTTCAAACAAAACACACCCTTTAAAAAATGCAATTATTAGTTAGATTTTCAATACATTAATTATGTTTTTTTTCATTATACCCTTTCTCTTTCTATAGTCATTAATTTTTCTCTACTATTTATATAAACCAAAATATATTAAATAAGAGCAAATATAAAAAATAACATTTATTATAATCTTGAAATCTTCAAAAAGACAAATAAAAAGAAAAAAGTTTCTCCAAAAATGAACAGTTAAATAAAAACAAATGGAGTATTAATTTAATAAGAACGGTAATCTAAGACTTGAGCTTGAGTGCTTGACACAACACCAGTGGACCATATTACTGTAATAATAAATTTCCATATCAGACAGTATCCCACCCCTTTGACTTATCTGTTTGAGCTTTCAATAATGTTCTAGTTATACTACCACTTTCTTTTATCCAAACTCTAAAACCAATTTATCAGGTTTTTTCCCTAAACAAAAGAGTTGTATCCAAGGAGGACAAGGGATCTAAATAGTAAATTCTAAACCCAAATATAAAAAATGGAATCAAGTCAAAAGTAGCATGAGGCACAACTAAAAGATCAGGCATACAAGACTAAGGATTGCAACATGAATTGCGCAAATTAAAGTGGTAATAAGTTAATGCCCAACCGATTACTAGTTACCATTGAGTATTGATTTATGCCCAACCAATTACTAGTAATTTTAACAAGTGTCTTTAGGGCACTTTTTAGGAAGACTCTTAATACTATTATTAAGGAATAAAATAAGAAAAAATAAATATTAAAAATATAAGTTGACTAATTATCAATTTATAAAATATATCATTTTTCAAAATAACATTTCAATTTTTTACTTTAAACCAAATTACAGAATATTACCTTATGGCGGATAATGAAATCCTCCTCTTTTTCCATAAAGAATCCATTGAACTTGTCAATCTCATTGTTCAACAAGTACACAAACTCAGACTCAGCCTTGCCATACTCCAATGACCCATTCATAAACGTGGGTGAAGCTGATATGAGTTTCACTAGCTTCTTCATTTCCTTGTACGACAAGTAATTGTCCCTCCATTCAGGCAAGGACTCTTGAATCTGTTTCTTCAGTCTCTTCCCAAACTTCATCCTCTTCCTTAAAATAGTCCTTATCCTATGATTCTCCCACGTTAAAAGAAATGGCAAAATATAAAAAAGAAAAATATGTTTAAGGAGAAGATCAAAGCCAAAATGGGTTCTTAATTTGATATGATTGTGATGAAATTGGGAAAATGGGTTTAAGGGGTGTTTTATATGTCTAAGTTTGCTCGAATATTAAGGAGCATATGCTTAGCGTGATAGATGTGCAGTGGCAGTTAGAAAAGGATATAAAAGGGTCGTTGAAGGAGCATGAGAATTCTTGGAAGCATATTCGGTTACTATAGCATTATTATTATTATTACATGGTCATACTTTAGACTAGGACTTTGAAAAATAAACAGGCCCCTAATTCCCTGGAACCTGGCTGCACGATGTGGTTGATTTTAGTAATAAGGAGAACATTAGGAATTGAAGTTAGGCTTGTGAAGCGGGCCCCTTTTTTCCTTTCAAAATTGTAGTATTTTTTTTTCTCTTACACTATTATTGATAAATAATTTTGTATTCTGATTGATATAAGTTGAGGAAGAATAATTTTATTAACCTAAATAGAATTGGAATAATACACTTCTAAGGATAAAGTTTCCATATAGTAATTATTTTTTCATTTACAAAAATCAAATAAGAGACATGATTTAATGTGTATGTGCTTGGTAAAGTTATAAGGTGACTGATAAGTTATTCAATTACTGATTTATTTGATCGAAAACAAATTAATAGCTTTGCTTGATTAATTAAAGACATATTATAAATAAGTCAATGACTTACAAATCATTATTTTATCAGTCATTTTAAGTGATTTATGTTTTATAAGTTATTAATTTATAAGTGTTTTATATTATTTTATATTTATCAGCTAGTTAATCAACTAATTTTATTAAACACTTCTAGTTCAATTAAGTAGGTTTTGATCACTTGCTTTTCCATCATCAACTAACTTTCTACTATTATTAGGTAACTTTTTGATCAATTTTACCAAACATACTCATAAATAATTGAGTTTCTCGCTGCTCGATCCAATGAGCATTGGTATTACTCCCTCCGGTCCAAAATGTAAGCACCATTTCTCTCTCACAAAAAGGGTGCTTACATTTTGGAGCGGAAGGAGTACCTTTTAAATCTTTATTCTAGGTACTATGCAAAATCGAATTTCAATTGACTTTACATACAGTAATTTTATGTTAAAAAGAGAAGATCTAAATGAGCAATGATTGACGGGCCTACATAAAGAAACCTACTCATAAGCCTATACATAAGGATCTTAACATTTGTCATTTAAGTTTTTTTATTTAATTTATTTTTAACTTGAAAATAATAAGTGTCATAATCATGTGTAGGTTTATAGGCTTGTAGGTCTCTAAATCATTTTTCGATCTAAAATTGTCAATATTAAGATTAAGATAAAAAGTACCGCCAACTGAAAAAAGAATTGTTTTCTTTATTTTTTAGTTATAAAATCACACTACAATCCCATAAAATAAAATATATACTACCTCTATGTACAAGACATTTTTATACTTTTATGTTATCCTTATTTATAAGACTTTATAACATAATTTTTAAGGATAATTAATTACTTCTTTCCATAAACGCCCTTTATTAATTATTTAACACTTTTTAGATTCTCAACACTATTAATAGACGTAATTTTGAAAATACATATAAAATATTCCCATTTCAAATATCATTAACTAAATTAAGCAAATTTTTTAATGAACTTAAAATTTACCCAAATGATCTTATATACAAATACAGAGAGAGTAATTATTATTAGGCATATGCTAACAAGTGCCTTTGGTGCACTTGTTAAGAAGCTAAATGTAATAAATAATTATTGAAAAGTGCATTTTTTTAGATTCTCGAGACACGAAGTAATATGCATTAATGATTGTTTTTCTAAGTATTTGAACTTTTCAAGTGCGCGAGACCCTTATTATTATTGTTTATAAAAGATAAAATTTTGGATCCGTGACGGAGAAGGAAGATGTAGACTAGTCATGAATGAAAATGTTGAAGCAGAGGTAGAAGGGGTGACGTGGGATGTTGCGGGAGAGGATAATTCCAAGGAATCTACTTAGGATCACCTATGGGAATTTAAAAAGTGCGCATTTCTTGTTTATAAAGCAGGGGCAAAGCTATTAGATTGATGTTAACTTATTTTTAGGCAATAAATTCTTCTTTTAAGTTTTTTTTTTTTTAAATAAGTTTTGTATATTGTAGTTGTCAAACAAATTAATTCTTTCCGGTATTTTTCATTAAGAAACATGTGATATCATAAGAAATTTTTTTAAAAAAATTATTAAACTATTTTTTTAACACGTGACAACATTAGTTGAGTAACAAATATAACTTAACGAAAAAATTTAATAAAAATGCCGAATTTATTAAATGATAACAACTTACAAAATTTATTTAAAAAAATATTTAAAAACTTATTTATAATCTAAAAATAATTTAAAGACAAATCTAATAGTTTTGAAAGTATATTTATTGTGTAAAGGAATATGTGGTTTTTGAACTACAAGGCATATGGGAAAAAAATAACAAAATGATTTATATATTCTTGAGGTGGGCCAGGCAGTGAGTACATCCAACAGTTTTGGGTGATGGTGGGTTGGGTTTATTTGGACAAATAGCAAAACTATCAAATGGCATGTAGTTTATGTGCTCACGATTTTGGTATTGTGTTATATAATTAGTAAAAATAAAGTGAAATAGTGAATAAATATGGTTTAGCTTATAATTTATGTTTACATATAGAGATAATTATACATAATGATATTGATACTTGATAATAATCTAGATTTTGAATACACTTAAAATATTACGTAGTATTTTCTCACCGATGTATATAGTAAATTCTCTCTGAATAATAATACAAAGAAGGCATATAGAGAGCTATGCTACAATTCTTCTTCTTGTTGTTGTTTTTTTTAAAAGACTTGTTCCTTATTTATGAGCAAAGTTATAACTAATTATGGCATGGGAAGAGAATGAATTTCTCTTTATCATAGAAAATGAGAGGTAGAGAAAATAGGAAGAAGAATTATCTTCATTCCTTTCATTTTAATGCCAAAATAATAACAAATCTTAAACTTGACATAAAATGTCTTCATCCTAACACCAATTAAGTTCAAACCATGCTTTTAAACTTAGATACCGTAATTGGCTTAGTGATCATGTCGGCTGGATTATTAGTAGTACTAATTTATCACACCTGAATGATACCTTGCGAAATAATCTCACGCATGAAATGATATGTGACATCGATATATTTGATTCTTGCGCGATACATTTGATTTTTTGTCAAATGTATGGCACTTTGGCTATCACAGCAAACTATTGTGATATCTTGTTCCAAACCCAAACTGCCGACCATACCTCGAAGCCAAATGGATTCTTTCACGACTTCTACTGCAGCCATGTATTTGACTTTTGTAGTAGATAATGCAATAGTGGATTGCAAAGTTTCTTTCCAACTAATTGCACTACCCGAAAACGTGAAGACATAATCAGTCAGAGATCTCCTTTTGTCCACATCTCCAGCATAATCAGAGTCAAAATAACTAATAATATTACTGCTAGTATTATGACTCTTACCATAAATCAATCCAATATCTGCAATACCTTGAAGGTATTGAAGTATCCATTTCACAACTTGTCAATGCTTTTTGCCATGATTTCCCACGTACCTACTAATAACACTAATGGCATGTGATATATCTGGATGATTGCAAACCGTAGTATACATGATGCTGCCAACTGCACTAGCATAAGGAACGCATGACATTATTTGTTCCTCCTCTTCAATAGACTATGGTGACATCACAGCTGACAACTCGAAATTGGCTGCCAATGGAGTGCTTGCTAGCTTAACATTCTACATTCCAAAGCGCTCCAAAACTCTCTCGATATACTTCTTCTGAGACAAGTATAATTTTCCAGCACGTCTATCTCTGGAGATTTCTATTCCCAAAATCTTTTTAGTCTCACCCAAATCTTTCATTTCAAATTCACCACTATGTTAAGTCTTCAACTTCTTGAACTCTGACATACCCTTAGCAACAATGAGCATGTCATCAACATAGAGCAACAAATAAATGAACAAACCATTTTGGAGCTTTTTATGGTATACATAATTGTCATAGTCACTTCTGGAATAACCATGACTCAACATAAAATTATCAAACCTTTTGTACCATTGGCAAGGAGATTGCTTTAAGCCATATAATGACCTTTTCAAGAGACAAACATGACCTTCCTTGCCTTCAACTACGAAACCTTGTGGCTGTTATATGTAAATTTCTTCTTCAAGCTCTCCATGAAGAGAAGTCGTTTTTACATCAAGTTGCTCAAGCTCCAGATCAAATAGAGCAACCATGGCTAGTAACACCTGGATAGAACTATGTTTCACAACAGAGGAGAAAATTTCATTGTAGTTATTCCTTCCCTTTGGTTGAAACCTTTTGCAACTAAACGTGCCTTGTATTTAGCTGGTGAACCTTCCTTTTTCTTAAGTGCCCATTTGCAACCAACAATCTTCTGTCTTTTCGGCAGTTTCACCAGCTCCCAAGTTTGATTCATGTGAAGAGACTAAATTTCCTCACCCAAAGCAGCAATCCACTGTGCAGACTCATCACTAGAGATAGCCTCATGTATGTTACAAGTTTTCGAGCTTCAATGTCTTCTGCAACTGATAATGCAAATGAGACTATGTCTACATGACCATATCTCTTAAGTGGTTTCATTTGCCTTCTTTCTTTGTCTCTTGCAAGATTATATTTCTTTAGTATAATATCCTCTTGCTCTTCGATAACTTCTGGATCTTCTTCTTGAATAGGTTGATTAGAAGAACCATCTTAAACATCCATTGGTTGTTCAATATTAAGTTCCACCTACTTGCTGACACGATCTTCTTTCTCGACATTGTCAACCTCCTTCGTCGGGTGAAGCATGAATGATTTATTAAACTCAACATCTCCGCTGATTATCAATTTTGGTGGTTTAGATTCAGTACACCATAATCTGAAACCTTTCACTCCGGATGCATAATCGAGAAATATGCAGTTTTGTGCCCTTCGCTCAAGTTTTCCATCATCAATATGAGCATAGTGTTGAGATGCCAGCAAGTGTACTGGGTCAACGTGTAATATAATCTCAGGAAGACCAGATATCGTCCCACAGGGAGTTTGTGAGAATGTCAATATATTTTTACCTTAATGCAACTAGAAGCGAATCCTATAACTAAAATTCAGATTAAATTAAAAATTGATTTGAATTGAAATTAACAACTAAAACTAAAACTAATGCTGAAAATTAAAGAGAGTTGTGAGCAGGTAGAGAAGGATTGTAAGGAACGTGGTTTCATTGTATGTTTCGTTTATCTAATTATAAATTATTGTCTTCCCCTAAATGATGAACAAATCCCTAAATTAGTAACTATCAGATCTCTCATGTTTAGTTACCGTTTCTTATTCAATTCATAACCCTCAATCTCTCAAGTGATTAATTCATTGAATAATAGTTAAGAACAATGGATTTCATAAAAGTTATATAATTACCCAATTGTATCTCTACCCCTGGATTAATTATATTGTTTGATTGGAAAGACCTATCTAAACCCTAAACCTCTCAATTTGGGGATTAGAAATCCAAAACATAAATTGGCCAGATTCATGCATAACAATTAAATCACAATCAAACACATGATTTAGAAACGGAAAAACATTAATTCAATAACTACATAAATTAATCCATACAAATCCACCAATTCCTAACAAAGGGTTTTAGTTACATGATAAACAATGAAGAACAAGAGAAGAAACAGAAGAATAATACATGATTACCATGGAGAAGCCTTGATCTCTCAATCCTTGGATCTCCTCCTCTTCTAAACCTCTCTCTAAACTATGTAATCTCCCTCTCTAAAAGCTTACAAAAACTGCTGAAAAACCTAGTATTTAATGCCTAAAACAAACCCTCATTGAGTCCCAATTGAATCCCCATCAAACTGCATCAAAACGGGCCTGTTTCGGGCCTGTGCAGTGTTCGTGCGCCCCAGGCGCATGGGTTCGGGCGCCCCGGGCTCGCACGCTCTGTACAGCAAAATTCCAGCACGCGCGCCTCGGACTGTTTTGGGCGCTACGGACTGCTCCGGACTCCGTTTTACTTCGTTCTTAGACCGTTTCGAAGCTCTTTTCATCATCTATCCAAGTCCATCAATATATTTTGCATTTAAGCTCCATAAGTACCTGAAACATACCCAAAAAGGATCAAAACGTTCAAAGGGTTCAAAACTAAGAACTATTTCTAAAAACTAACAAAAAGTCCTACAAAATACTTGAGAAACAAGCTAAACACATAGTAAAAGGGAGTATAAATCATATTCAAATCACTATATATTGGACCCAAATCACTCCCCCAAACTTAGCATTTTGCATGTCCCGGGCAAAAGTAAAATAACCTTCTAAACAAAAGACTAACTCCCTAAGTCAACATATACACACCTCATCTAAGACTTCGACTCAAGACTCCAAAACATATTATCACAAGCTATTTACACAATTACAAACTAGTTAGAGTAACAAACCCAATCAGAACTCAAGACTAGTGAACACTCTCAACCTCTCAGTGTATCTCTCTCAAGTGTATCAGGGTCATATTTCAATAATGCACACAAGTTCAACAATGACAAAGTGTTACCATATGCTTGACCATAGACCAAAATCGCCACTGAAATCATTGAAAGTAGTATGCACAAATCAAAAAGTCTTATTTTTGGTTGTAATGGGGCCAGGCTAAAGTGTTAGGTGGGATATAAGAAAGAAGGGATAAAACTAAGGCTAAATGCAAAGCAAAATTCCCCCAGAATCATGAATGAGCACTAAGTATATCATAATAAGAACAACTCAATCACAACTTTATTCTTCTCACTTTTCAATTTTTCCTCTACTCTCTTCCTTTTCATAATTTTCATTCTTTTTCAATTTTCTTTTTTTTTTCATTGGAAGAGAAGTAGGCACATAACACTTTACTTTTTTTTTCTTTTCTTTTCTTTTGCATCACATTCCACTTAATTGCTCATCCAAAATTCCTAAGGTACTCACAATAGAATTAATGCAACAATTGCAGGGTACCAAAGAAAAATCATATATCATTATAAGGCTCAAAGTGGGCAACTAAGGGAAAAGGTATCAATGCAAAACATCTGAAGGCCTCAAAAACACATCCTAAGTGCCTTAATCATATTCATGCATGCAAACAAAAATCAATCTTGAAATGGTCACAGGTCAAGTTCTAGAACAACAATACCAAAGTGAACACACTCATGAAAGAATAGGGGTCTCAAAATTAGAATAAATCAATAATCACATACCCCATCAATAGGCTCAAATCTCACAGGCTAAAGCCAGTTCACTAATCACAAGTTCTGAAAGCATTTGTCAAAATAACCAGTTCACAACAGTATTTACAGTTCAATCAAACAGAGTCAAAAGCCAATGAGTCTAAGTCCTAAACTAAGTATATACATGCATCATCAGAGAAAAAGTCCTAAGGTTAGAAAAATTACCTACTCTTGCTAGGGACACAAACCAATACCAATATGGGAGAGAAAATTCAGATCTGAAAAATTTTTATTTTGTATATCCTTCCCCAAACTTAGATGTTGGCTTGTCCTCAAGCAAACTAATCTAGCCTAAAACTACAAAATAAAAATGCAAAACTACCTACGAAAGCAGGACAATATTTTTGGTGAGGTACAGGTCCTGGGGTGCAACATAGGGAAAATTAGGGACTAGGGGATTGACTCCCCCAAACTTGAAAGTTGCAGCACCCCCACACTTGGGGCGTGGCATACCTGTACACTCGGGGTTTTTTTTAAACTACCTACAACTAAACTATCCTAAGAGGGAATTACCTAACATTGGGTTGCCTCCCAACAAGCGCTTGTTTAACGTCACGAGCCTGACGGGTCACCTCTTTTTAGAGGTCAAGGTGGTTGCCATGACCCTTTCAATGGAAACACTTTTGCGTGGTCATTCCACCTTTTTCCAACACTCCCTCCATTAGAGTGCTGAATAAATTTAAGAGGAGCAAAGGTCTCCGCGGTGACTGGTGGTTTTGGAAATTTTTTTATAGTGGATTGCTCACCATTCACTCGGAGAATCACTTCTCCCCTAGTCACATCAATCACTGCCCCTGCTGTGGCCAAGAATGGCCTTCCAAAAATTAGAGGAATGTTCTTATCCTCTTCTTTATCAAGTACCATAAAGTCAAGGGGCAGGATAAAATCATTCACCTTTACCAGAAGGTCTTCCACCACTCCATAAGGGCGGAGGATGGATTTATCAACTAATTCAAGTGTCGCCCAGGTAGGCTCAATCTTTTCTATTTTCAATTTTTCAAACACCGACAAGGGCATAACATTAACACTATCTCCTAAGTCAAAGAGAGCCTTACCTGAATACTCCTTGCCTATGCTAACTGAAATGTTAAAGCTACCTGGGTCCTTTAGCTTTGGTGGAAGGTTTTGCTTGATGATGTTTCTGCACTTCTCTGCTATTGGGAATGTCTCCTCAGTCAAGAGCATCCGCTTCTTCTTTGTTAGCAACTCCTTCATGAATCTCGCGTACTGAGGCATTTGTGCAAGTGCCTCAGCAAACGGGATGTTGATGTGAAGCTTCCGTAGCATCTCCAGGAACTTGGAAAACTGCTTCTGGTCTTCATCCTTCTTCAACCTCTGAGGAAAAGGTACCCTCAAAGGTAGTGGTGCTAGTTTGGGTGTGCCTTGATTGAGATTCGCAGGTGGACCCTGCGCTTTCGGTGCTTCAGGCTCCTCTTGCTCAGTTGATGGCTTGGGCTCTTCCCTCTTTTCAGGCTCCCTCTCTGTTGCATCACCCTTTTTATGTGGCTCCTCATATGACTTGCCACTTCGAAGGGTGACTGCCATGCATCTTTCCTTGGTGTGGGTTGCTATCTCTGATATTTGATTTGCTATTTGGTCCATTCGCACCTCCAAGTTCTGAATGCTGGCTTGCTGATTACTGAGAGTTATGTTAGTTTTGGCCATGTAGCTTGAAGTTCTTTCCATGAAGCTCTGAGTTGATGCAGCCAATGCTTCAATTACCTTCTCCCAGTTTTGCTTTTGTGATTGAGGTTGATTGAGTGCCAGGTTGGACCATGAGGAATTGACTTGGTTCGCTTGTTCCTCAATGGTGGCTGGACCCTTTCTAATTTCATAAGCACACTCACCATTCCGGTGACTTCCTCCATAAAAATTGCACTTGAGAGCCTGGGATGCAACTTGCTTCACCAATGCTTTTAGCTGTTGTTGCATCTCCTTATTTTGCTGGATGAGGGCCTGGATTAAAGAAGAGTCTGAACCTTTATTATTCTAAATGCTTTTCCCTCTGACAGCCTGACTACTGCTGAATACCAAATTGGTGATGATTTCTCTGGCCTCTTCAACAGTTTTGCTCCTCAATGCTCCACCTGCTGCTGCATCAATCATAGTCTGGTCATGCCCATTGAGCCCATTGTAAAATAGAGTAATCTCCTGGTATTCTGGCATACGGTATGGGTTCTTCCTCAACATCTGGTTGTAGCGTTCCCAGGCCTCATGTAGCGGCTCATCTTCTTCTTGCTTGAAGGAATTGATGTCTTGACTCAGCTTTGCTTGCTCTCCAGCTGGAAGGAACTTGTCAATGAATTTGGAGACAAGCACTTTCCAACTGGAAAGACTCTCAGGTGCCTGATTGTGCAACCATGTCCTTGCCTCGCCTCTCAGTGAGAAGTGAAACAATCTCATCCGAATGGCCTCATCCGAAGCACCCTCGATTTTGAATAAGTCGAGGAGGCTCAGGAAATTGGCGATATGCTCCCGCGGGTCTTGATATGCCGCACCCTCAAATTGATCCTGTTTGATGAGGTTTATGTAATTAGGATCAATTTTGAAGGCGGGTGCTGAGATTGGTGGATGGACCATGCTTGAGGCAAACATGTCCATGCTCACGGTTGTATAGTCGCTCAGAGTCATACGGGAAGGAGGAGGCAGAATGGATCCGTCGGATCCTCCCCCTCAGTCATCTTGTAAGTGTCCTATTCCCTTGTGCTACTTATCTTTTGTTGCACTCAAATAGATAAAATTACATGCGAGCACAAAAACAACAAAAAGGTTACGCAACACCTGTTGAGACAAGAAACTAACTAAAATAAAAAGAAAAATAAAACTAAAAACTAACTAAAAAAAATAGAACTCACTAAAAATTACACTAAGTACCAAAAATAAATTGAACAATTCTAAACTCCCCGGACGGCGCCAAAAACTTGTTGAGATGCCAACAAGTGTACTGGGTCAACGTGTAATATAATCTCAGGAAGACCAGATATCGTCCCACAGGGAGTTTGTGAGAATGTCAATATATTTTTACCTTAATGCAACTAGAAGCGAATCCTATAACTAAAATTCAGATTAAATTAAAAATTGATTTGAATTGAAATTAACAACTAAAACTAAAACTAATGTTGAAAATTAAAGAGAGTTGTGAGCAGGTAGAGAAGGATTGTTAGGAACGTGGTTTCATTGTATGTTTCGTTTATCTAATTATAAATTATTGTCTTCCCCTAAATGATGAACAAATCCCTAAATTAGTAACTATCAGATCTCTCATGTTTAGTTACCGTTTCTTATTCAATTCATAACCCCCAATCTCTCAAGTGATTAATTCATTGAATAATAGTTAAGAACAATGGATTTCATAAAAGTTATATAATTACCCAATTGTATCTCTACCCCTGGATTAATTATATTGTTTGATTGGAAAGGCCTATCTAAACCCTAAACCTCTCAATTTGGGGATTAGAAATCCAAAACATAAATTGGCCAGATTCATGCATAACAATTAAATCACAATCAAACACATGATTTAGAAACGGAAAAACATTAATTCAATAACTACATAAATTAATCCATACAAATCCACCAATTCCTAACAAAGGGTTTTAGTTACATGATAAACAATGAAGAACAAGAGAAAAAATAGAAGAATAATACATGATTACCATGGAGAAGCCTTGATCTCTCAATCCTTGGATCTTCTCCTCTTCTAAACCTCTCTCTAAACTATGTAATCTCCCTCTCTAAAAGCTTACAAAAACTGCTGAAAAACCTAGTATTTAATGCCTAAAACAAACCCTCATTGAGTCCCAATTGAATCCCCATCAAACTGCATCAAAACGGGACTGTTTTGGGCCTGTGCAGAGTTCATGCGCCCCAGGCGCATGGGTTCGGGCGCCCCGGGCGCATACGCTCTGTACAGCAAAATTTCAGCACGCGCGCCCCGGACTGTTTTGGGCGCTACGGACTGCTCCGGACTCCGTTTTACTCCGTTCTTGGACCGTTTCGAAGCTCTTTTCATCCTCTATCCAAGTACATCAATATATTTTGAATTTAAGCTCCATAAGTACCTGAAACATACCCAAAAAGGATCAAAACGTTCAAAGGGTTCAAAACTAAGAACTATTTCTAAAAACTAACAAAAAGTCCTACAAAATACTTGAGAAACAAGATAAACATATAGTAAAAGGGAGTCTAAATCATATTCAAATCACTATATATTGGATCCGAATCACATATGTAGGACAAACAAAAATTCTTAGATCAGAATAATCAGCTGGAGCGCCAAACCTTACTTTGTAACACCCTGATTTGGAGACTTGAAAAGTATTTAATTTCCATCTTATTTCGTAAAAATGAGAGTAAATTTTTTTATTTTTCAAAAGCATTCAACATTTGGTGTTCCAAGACTTAGCTTCACAAAAAATGTACATTCTCAAACATTTCTTTCATTGGGATTCACTTGGTTATACCATATGACATTCAATCAAGTTCCCCAAACCAAGATGTTACTTAACACAAAATCAACTTTCACAAAACTTATACAATAACTTATTTTTCAAAGTAAAACAATGGTTGATTTACGGAAAGCCTTTCATTTATTCATCAAACATTATTTCAAAATCTCATGATACCATTACATTATTCGATTTCCAAAAGATGATACTTGCAAAATGGGGTTACATAAGTGGAGAGCAATATATATCCTAGCTACCTTAAACGAGGGTACAAAACTAGAATTTAAAAACTCCTAGATGTATATTCTTCATCGCTATCATCAACTGCAGGTGTCTCTACGAACTCGAGTTGCCATCCAGTGGTTCCTCGAACATAACTTTGCCTTCTTCTAGATAGGGTTCCTCCTCGTTAGCCACTTCTTACTCCACTTCTTTTCCCTTGTCCATCTCTTGTGCTTCGTTGTTCCGAGCCTCCTTTTGAAAAGTTGAGATAGGGGATTTTACTTACTCTGTCATATGTGAACATTACCACGAAGGTCCAAAGGAAAAGGGGAAACAGAGAAAGTAAGCGATCCGGAATGGGTTAACGTCGACGGTGTGAGTTTACGATAGACAGTATATCAAGACACAAACAAACATTGATAACGCAAACATTTAACATATAACTGTAATCAACATCATTATTGTCATCATCATTATCTCAACAGATAACTTATAAATGCCTTCAATATTCTTAATTCTTTGTTATTAAGTTTTATGGAATCGCATTCGTCAGTGACATGGGGAAAGAACACCATCAAGATACAAAGTTTAGTTAGCACACACAGCTACATCTCCTCCAATATCCTCCCGAAACTTAGAATGGAAAGAGAACGAGATGTACAGGATCTTTACCACACATGATTAGGTATCAGAACGCGCAATGCCGGATCCAACCTCGAAATGAAATGTCACAAAATCACGAGTGACGGGCCACAATATCACAAGATCACGAGTGACGGGCCAAAAATACCATCAATTGACACCTTTCCTAGATTCAGGTTCCCTCTCACCATTCGTAAGTTGTTCAAGGGGGCGACAGTACTCCTCTAGTTAGCTACGTAGTACTTACTACGGTTCAACGATCCTAGCAGTCCCAACCACATGTACCACGTACCGCCTAGAGGAACACTTAAGGCTTATTGACGTATCACCGTCCTTGGCCTCCTCTATCACAATCATCACTTAAGCATCCACAAATTGTAACACCCCGTAAATTCCTCATATTAAATTAAAACACTAGAAGAATGTATTTTTGAGAAAAGTGTTTTGGAAGAAATATTTTCCTAAATGATTTTCTAAAATCCACGTTTTCAAGATAAGAAATAATATTTTTAAGGAAATGGTTTTTGGGGCAATGTTCAACATTTAGAAATTTGACTTTGGGAAAGATTATATACTTCGTGATTTTATAAAATAAAAAATTTGTGATTTATTTTAATTGTGTGTGTGCGACTTGGTGTGCATGTTTAGGATTAACACCATGATTAATTAAAGAAACATGAATGTGCATATAAGTAGAATATGATGCATGAATGTATGTATGTGAATATATGTGTGATGTATGAATGTGTGAATTTATATGTATGATATATGTGAGAACCGTATGAACATCAAGGTGTTAATTGTATGCATGACTATGTATGTGAATGTGTGTATGCTTATGTATATGCTAAGTATATGCATGCTATGTGTTGATAAAAATAAAAATCATGTGTGCTTGTGTGTATGTGAGATTCGGCTATGAGAGGAGAAGAAAAACCAAGTAGAAACCACTCTCTTAAGCCTTAAGAAATGAAATTCAAAATAGAAAGTAGGAAGAGTGACTCATGGAGCCTAGGGAGAAACTAGGAGGGATAAGTCATCAACCTAAGGAGGACTTTCTTTCCTCCATGTTCCCCATGGCTTGAACCAAGCCATGCAACAAATGGATTGGACCAAATCACCCTTAAGCTTCCACATTGAACCAAGGCCAAAATAGGAAAATCCAATCCCTTACTTTTGCTCTTAAACCGTGTTTGTGGGTGTGTTGCCTTTGGGTTCATTTCCTTCATTCATTTTCTTTTCCACACAAGCTCAAACACTTAGTTTCAAGAGTATCATCAAACTCTTGAAACCCATAGAAAGAAAGAGTGAACCGCGAGGAGGAGAGGAGAAGAAGAGTAAAAAAAAAATTTCAAAGCCTTAACCCAAATCCTTCTAATTCCTTTCTCAATCATTTCCTTCTCCAAGGACCAAAGAGGAAACTACCCCTAACCCTAGAAGAAAGAGAGACCGAGGCAAAACCCAAGAGGGAGAGGAGAGGAGATTTGAAGATTGAGTTAGAAATCAAGGTAGATAGAGTTTTAATTAAGTGATTTTGTGTTGTAAAAGACTTTATAATGGACTTTGTTTAATTTTGTGATGCATGCATTTTTGAATGATCTTGAGGTTTGAAGGTCATGCATGTTGTTTTTATGCTTTGATTTTTTTTCTAATGTTGATGTGAAAAAGCCTTGATCTCTAACTTGTAAAATTGTTTTCATCACAGTTTGTTAAGGATTTGTGTTTAAGCTATGTTTGCTCTTGTTTTGCATGTCTCGATCTAGGATTGATCCTTGAGAAAATGCGAACTTTGAATTTGTATGATTATTTGGTGCAAAATCTCAATTTTCTTTGATGCGAGCGTGTAATTTCTCACGATCTTGAAGCTTAAGTACTTTGCATGTTATTTTGTGGTTAGATCTTGAGTATTGGTGCTTGGATGCTTTAATTTTAACTTGCTCTTTACGGGTTTGTCTAGGTTTTTGTGTCTTAGTTCATGTTCTTGCTTTGATCTTGTCTTGCATGTCATGATCTATGATCAACCTTTGAAAAACATGATGTTTGAGTTTGCATGTTCATTTTAGTCTTGATTTTCCTTGATGCATGTCACGGATTTCAAAAGAAACTAAGCCTAACAAGCTTTAAAAATAATTCTTAGTATAAAAAGAGTTTGAATCAAGATTTTGTGTGTGTGTTGATGGTGATTCGGTTGATAGCTTGAAAATAAACTAATGCTTTAAGTCTTGCATGATGTAATTTATGAACTTAGGTGGTTGCATGTAGAAAATAAAATTGTAGGACCTGGCCCTCCTGCTACCATCATTCGGCCAAGCCTAGGTAAAATAGGGAATCATGTTAAATCATCATTTTCTTATATGCATGTTGAAAAGTGTCTCACCTAGAGGTTTATAGGTGCATACATGTGTTTTCTAAAGAGTAAAAACTTTGACATGATCCTTGATTTCATTGTATTAAGAAATTAACTTTTGGATTACAAAACTTGCTTGTGCAACTCACAGTTTTTATAAAGGAAATAAGACAACAAGTTTTTGGAAATGATCTTTGCTTTGCCTCATGATCTATGTGCACATTTGACCTTGCCTTGCCATGATGTTATTCGGCCTAATCATGTTAGCTAGCCTAGGATCCTTTTTCCATGAAATGATTTAAAAGGAATAATTGTGTTTTGAGGGATTGTTTTAAAATAAATTATTTGAATTTAGGCTGTGAACATTATTTTTTAATCGGTTCTTTACTCAGAATTAAAGGAGATATATATAAATAAATTTAATTAATCTTGGAAGAGTATGTGTTTGAGTGCATGATGTGTGTTCGAATGAATATGTGTTTGTGTATGTTGTGTGTATTCGGTCAAGCTTAGAATGAAAGGGAATTTAAATGTCCCAAAATAAACCAAGTGATTCTTGTAATGTAAAATTGTGATGTTTGATCTATTCTCTTTAATCTTATTCGGTTATGTAGTTAAGTAGGTTTAGGGAGTTTAGTTACTTAAACAAAAGGTGCATGAAAATAAATATTGATGTGTTGATTTGAGATTTGATTAAGATTGGTTTATGTATGTTTGCATGCCCAAGTGTTGTTTGTAGCCGTGTGTGGTATGATTTGTTTGAATGTCTTGTTGCGTTCATGGCTGCCCTAAGTTGTTTTATGATAAAACATGGATTTTAAAGTGTTGATTTTTAAGCTAAAAAGCTATTTAAGGTAAGGGACGTTTTTATAATGTTTTCAGAGTTTCTATTTTACAAAACTGTTTTGCTGTCCCAAACCATTTGAACGTGCTTTTTATGTTTAAAAATGTTTACGTGTAATCTAAAGCCAAGTTTTCAAGTGGTAGTTGATTTTGATTATATTCTTAAAAGTTTTCTCAACAAAGAAGGGACAAGTATTGATATAAGAAAAGATTTTCTCAAATAAGTTAATGACGTAAAATGTTTTATTTAATATGAGGAATGGTATAGAAAAGAGATTGGGGCAGTTGGCAGCCGGCAACACAAGGATTCGAGGAGAGCACACATTCAATCGCTGGACCCCAGGTGAGAGAGAAGCTTTCCTAAGACATCGTGGTAGCTAGGTGATTTATTAGGATGTTTCGTATCATCTCAAAGATCGGAACGAAGTGGTTGGCGTCAGTAGTATAAGTGGCAATTGTGTGGCCACTTATACGAAGGTGACAAAGACCACAATTCTATTGTGTGATGTTATGTGTTGATAGCATGCTTTCATTTATGTTTGATACTGCTTATTGCTATTAATTATAATGAGTAAATGACTGAGAGACGTTGGAATAAGAGAAGTGCTTTATGAAAAGAAATTATTGAGAAAGTGAGGAAACTGAAAGTGATGACATTGTAAGAGAGGAATGATGATGAAAGAATAGGAGATTGAGTGGGAAAGAGAGATCAGAGTTAACTGGAAAAGAAATTGAAAGTAAGAACGAGAACGAGCCAGAGCTGGGGAGAGTAATGTGAATTATTGGAATGAGAAATGGACTGAGTTGAGCCGAGCTCCTCTGTTCTTGGTTTTAGTCTGGGAACTAGTGTTGAGCTGGGCTTGCTCCTCCACTAGCGCTCAGCAAAGTAAATGTGTTTTGACAAATGGTTTTTGAAAGATGAATTATGAAAGGAAATTTTGGGTTGCGAAAATAACTTTTGAAAAGAATTGTGAAAAGAAATATTTCTGAAAAAGGTTTTATGAAACGAAATTTTGGGAAAGGTTTTGAAATGGAATTTTTGAAGAAGCTTGTGAAACCGGATCTTTCAAAGGAGTTTTTATGAAACGATCTTTTTGAAAGAAGTTTTATGAAAGGATGTTTCGGAACAACGTTTTTGAGAAAGTTTTACGAAATGACCTCTTGGAGGAAAAGTCTGTGGAAATGATAATTTTGGTGAATGTTGGTGAAAATAAAGTTTTGTGAAAGTTTTGGGAGTAGAGTTGTTGAAGGTTGAGAAATAAAGTTTTTGGAAAGATTGAGAATTCAAGGATTTTTGAGAAGGGTGGTAAAAAGAAAGATTGAAGAGTGAAATGTGAATCTGTTGATGTGACCCCAGCTCTGTGCTATGCGAGAATTGATGTGAGAAAGAATTGTGAAAAGTTAGCGGTCGGGACTCACTGAAGGGATGTACGAAGGGTGAGCCGACCAATAGGTTAATTAAAAAGATAAAAGACTTTAAAAGACATTAACGGCGGATGCGGTGAGATATGAGAGTTAACCCGAAGTAGTGGAGAGGAAGGAACGATAAGTATCTGCGGATACTTAGGACGAGATTGCATTAGGGGAGGACGATGACGGTGAAACGTCAAGAAGTCTAGAGTATTGTTGTAGACAGAACGAACTCCATAAGTGGTGCACTAACATGGTGGGGACTGGGTCTAATACCGTGGTAAGTTCTGTGCGCGCACTACAACAATACTGTCGCCCCCTAGATTGCAAATCGAGAACAGTGAGAGGGACTGGAGTGGGGCATCTTGTTTGCCACTGCGAGGCAGTGTGCCATGTTATTATGTGAATTGATATTGAGGCTGAGCCTCCTGGTCTGGGACCATTTATGTTATGACAGCTGTCGTGCCCGCATGGTAAAGGTCCTGTACTCCTGTTTGCTTCCGACTAGGTGGTGGGTTGGCCGAGGAGATGTAGACCTGTGATGTGAGTGCTAACTACGAAAGAAACGCGTACCTCGATGATCCCTGAAATCCCCTGATCATCGATGGTTGTAATTCGATAACACACTGTAAGAAAAGATTTATATTTGTAAAAGTAAGAATTCAAGGAATGTGAGGAATGAGAAGAAATTGAGAATGGATGATGTGGAAAAGATATTGATACTTGTGAAAGGGATGAGGAACTAAAGAGGAGAAGTATGAAGGAAATGATGATAAAACGAAATAAATATGAATCGTGGATAATAATAATAATAGTATGTTTGCTTGTGTGTGTGCTTTGTATTGTTGTGTGTGTCCTATTAAATTTGCCTACCGTAATTCCACACCGTCGACGCTACGCGTCCGGATCGCTTACTCTCTCCTGTTCGTTGGTACATCGGTGTCGCTGGTATCCCAACGGGCAGATGGATCGTCGTTTGGAGATCGTTAACTGGCCTCATAAGGGACGCGGATGGAAGCTATACGTCAAGGATGGGCATCGTCGGGATGTGCACAGTTGGTGATCGAAGACCCGGAACATAAGTTGGGTGGATCTACACCTTGTTTGTGTTTGGGGAGTATATCCTACACATGTCATGGCTCCGAACCGCCGCCTCGGAATCAAGGGAAGGAGAACTCAGTGAGACTCTTCGGAGTGGAACTTAAGCCAAGTTCTGAAGAAGAACCCAAGGATGCGGTCGCATCATCTTCCGGTACAAAGACCCTTGCAAGAAAAAGGAAGATAGGACCGATCGTCTTTGATAGGAGGAAAGAGCCCGTGATAGAATTAGAATAAGATTAGTGTTTGTTTGTATTCCCGGATTACCTAAGTTATGAACTATTGCTGTACTTCAATTATTCTGAAGCATGCCCGACTTTTATGAAACGTGAGAATACTTTTTATGAATATGTTTAAGATCCTTTGAAGAAATGAATGAAGTTATTCAATTTGAAACAAACCGTTTTCTTGATAATATGTTTTCTGAAAATAAAGTAAGTGAGTTGTGGTTTCACGTAACAACTCGGTTTTCGAGAGAGAAGGTTGAAGGACATGGATAACTTTTCAAGAATGCTTTCAAATCCTTCAACAATGTTTTACAAAAAAAAATAATTTTGACCTCATTTTTACAACATTAACAAATGAAAGTCAATTATTTCGGTTGTCGAAAATCGGGCTGTTACACAAATAACTTAAGGTATCTTTCCTCTCCGCTACTCCACACTCATCTCGCAGGGTTAACAATGTCGTTTAAGGGAATCCTAATAATTTGGTCGACCCATTCTAAGCCCCGCTTCTAACAGGACTCTACCTCTAAGTTTTATTACCAAGTTTCACACAAGCCAATCTCTCAAAACAATGGAATTCCATATGCTCGAAACCACGGCCCAAGACTCACGTGGCCAGCTCAAGACAAGTATCCGCAATGCTGCAACCGCTCCTTGGGTCAGCCGCCATGATACAAAACACATGATATCCAAAATCTCTTATGCCTTTGGCATCTTCGCTGTACGGGTTACCATTCCAAATATCATATGCATATTTTATGAATCGTGTCTTACTTCGTAAGGACATAGCCCATTAAGGGTCACTATATTTTTCTTGTGTCTTTTATTTTTCAACACTCATATTAATCTTTCCATCTCAATCCCGAGGCACTAAGCCATACATATAAATTTTGAGTTTCATTTTATTTCCATCATTTCCCTTTGACATAACAAATTCCAAAATAACAACATATGACAATAGAGCATAACAATAAATAATTTTCACATGTCATATAATCAATAAAAATAGAGCGTCATAATTTCTTTCACATGCATACACACATCACATAACAACATGGGGTCTTAGTCCTTTCATATGAAAGACCAATCACACACAATCAAGTGTCGTCATATTACTAACTCTTAGACCCCTTGTTTCGACCTTTGAGATGGTACGAAATGTCTTAATATACTGCTATTCTAACACAGTGTCTTAGGAAAGTTTCTCTCTCATCTTGAGAGTTTGCAAAGATTAATGAATCCTTCGACGTAAACCGCTCTTCCGATCCTCGTACGTTGCTCGTCTCTTTTAATCCTCGAATATGATATGACTTAAATTTAATATCTAACTTTTAAAAACTAATTCTATTCTATATAAACGCAGCAAATAAAAATTTTAGATATATTTTAAAGTAATTCGAGTGAAGGGCCAATTTGGTTCCTCAAGTTTTCCGACTGGGACACTTTAGTCTCTCAAGAATTATAATTCACTTTTTGTCCCTAAAAAATTTTAAAAATTTCACTTTAGTCCCTGTTTTCATTCCGTTAATTACAATCACTGTTTCCGTTGCCGGAGTAGCTTACGTGGCCGTTACTTGGCATCTGACTGGTGTAACACCCCGTAAATTCCTCGTATTAACTTAAAACACTAAAGAAATTATTTTTGAGAAAGGTGTTTTGAAAAAGAGTATTCTCTTAAATAATTTTCTTAATTCATGTTTTCAAAGTAATAAGTAACTTTAGAAGAAATAATTTTCATGAAATAATATTATAAGTTTTTAAGTTGAGTTATTGAGAAATGATTATTTCAAAGCAATGGCGAATTTTTAATAAGGAATTATTTGATAAAAAGATAACTTATTTTCTATAAATGCGTGTTTGATATTTTTGGGTATTAAAATTTTTATGCTGGAATGTATGCTTAAGATTATGTGGAAATTTAATTAGTAAATGGGGATGATGAAGCATGCATGAATGTAGGTGTTTATGTGACATGTGCATGCATATACGTGTAAGTGTATGGGTGTGTGTGCATGAATATATATGTGTGTGTGTCGTGTGTGTAATATGATATGCATGGTTAAATATATATATATGCCTCATTCCATGATCCTATGCTATGTGCTTGCTATGATGAAATGAAAGTATGTGTATGATGTATGGGTGCCGTATGCTTGGAAGGGAGACATGATGTTCTAAAATGTTATATGCATGATTGGGTATGAGTGTGTGATTCCATGATATGTGTCCATGATGATAGTATGAAATGAAATTATATGAGTATATGTGCATGTGTGTATGTGTGGCCGTGTAAGAGAAGAGGAACCAAACTAGATAGATTTTCTTAAGCATTAAGAAATAGAAAATTAAAATGGGAAACAAGTGGAAACCTAGGGTGATGACTCATGAAGCCTAAGAGAGACTTTCTCTTCACTTTGTCCCCCTTGTCAAATCCCTCCCATGCAACTAATTAAGTGGACCGAATTATCCTTAAACCATAGCCTAAACCGAGGACAAAAGAGGAAACTTCCACCTCTTGACTTTGCCTACATAAAACCGTGTGTGTGTATGAGTATTGGCTTTAGTCCATTTCTCATTTCCTTCATTCATTTCACACACCAACACAAACACTTTGGTCCAAGAGCAACACAAAACTCTTGAGACCCTTAGAGAAAGAGAGAGTGACCGAGAAGGGGGGAGAGGAAAAGAAGAGTGGAAACCCAAACCTCCCAACCCAAACACCTTGATTTCTTCATTCAATCACTTTCTTCTTCAAAGAGTGAGGAGGAAACCAACCATTGACCCTAAGAGAGAGGAGGCCGAAGCAACTCTAGGAGAAGGAAAGGAGATCAACCCTAAACCTAGGAATTCTTTGAAGATCCAAGTGCTTAGAAGACCTTTTCTTCTTGGTATAAACCGAAGACCTAGAAGTATTAGGATTAGTTTTGTTTGTACTCTTGTAATTTTCCTTTTCTTCTTTTACATGTCTATTTTATGGTGTGATCTAAGATGCATGTGATGTTTTACCTTGATCTTGATTTTTGAGAACTAAATAAATTTGTAATAACTAATTGATGGACTCTCTATAATTCGGTTAGTGCTTTTCTTGATAGATCTTGATGTTGCATGGTGGATCCTTATGCTTCTTTTTTCAAATTAGATCTCTTAGATCCAAACTTTTGTTCATGACCTTTGTGAGTTTAAAGTAGATCTCTTTGCATGTTTGATCTTTATGTTTGAAACCGTGAAGTGTGAAATGTTCAAGTGTTTATTTGGTGAATAAATGTTTGATATAAACTTGTTTTTGAGGTTTTGGTCTTGCATGTTAGTTGATGATGATTTTTATGATCTTGAACCTTTGCATGTCTTAATTTGTGTCTTGATCTTTGGTTTTTAACATGATCTTTGGTTTTGGGCTTTGATCTTGATTTTGTCTTTGATTCGTGTTTTGATCTCTCATTTTTGTTTTGATTATGAGCTTTGCATGTAAATTTTAAAACAAGAGCTTTGATGTTTTCTTTAAGTATGTCTCGGTTTTGGTTCTTTTTCTCACTCAAGACGATTTTGTATTTTACTTGTGTTCTTATGTTCAATTCCAAGATTTGATCTATATGATGTAAATACATGCATGTTGGTATTGAGCTTTAAAAAGTTATTTTATGTTTCTTTGAAAAATGAATTGAAAGTGTTTGTGTAATCTATGATTCTTGCATGTTAAAAATTTAAATGAAAAGAGTATATGTCCTTTGTTGCATGCCTCGGTTTTTTTTAGAAGAAATTAGGGAAAACAAGATTCAAAATAATTTTCCTTGTATGATCATGATTCAATCCAAGTGTTGAGTTTGTGCATGTTGTGTTCGGGCTTGATCCATGTTTTTATTTTGTGAAAACTTGATGAATGCTTCATGTTCTTGCACGTCCTTGATTTGATAAGAAAATAAATTAAAATTTGATTATTTTCCGAAGTTGTAGCTCACGGGTTTTTGTTAAAAAGGAAGAAAATAATTTCATGAATTTGTGTGTGTTTGATGATGCATGAATTTGCTTGAATTGATGTATGGTTTCGGTTTGTGTAGGATGATTAGGTTTAAGAAAGAGTAAATGATTTTGAAAATAGAATTTAAGTGTCTGAATTTAACTAAGTTGATTTATGAACTTTGAATTGTTTCCTTGATATTATTCGGTCAAATCGAATAAATAAATTTAGGGACTTTAATGACATGAAATAAAATGCACATGATGATTTTTTTGAAAGGAATGAAGTTGTTTAAAATAAATAAAATAATTGAGCTCGATTTAAATCTTTGGTTCGATGTGGTTTGTGAATTTGTGTATACCTAAGTGTTTGTACTATGAACTATTTGTGAAGTTGTATACCTGCTTTGATGTTGATTTAATGGGTTGTATGCTTGGTAAAGTGTTGTTTGTCTATGTGTTGGTTGAGGTTTGAGAAATAAGTGAGTGTATAATTGATTATGAAATCAAGTGACTTTAGGGAATAATCCCTTGCTGTCCAAAATTATTTAAAATTGTTTTCTAACTATGAAAATGTGTTCGAATGATTTACAATAGAATTTTCAAGTGACATTTGATTTAAGAAAAACCCGGATTGAAAACGGGGCATTTTTCGGTGTTTTTGAACATGTTTTTGGTGCTGTCCAAGACGGACCAGCAATCAAAACAAATGATGTAAACCCTTTTATGTAATGTTTTCAAATGGTTTTAAAACAATTAAAGTGCTAGTAAATATGAGAATTGTTTTGATAAAACAATAGTATTTTAAGACTTTTGATTAAAGACGGAAAGAGTCACGAATTAAGAAAAGATTTTCTTAATACACGTTAATAACGTAAGGGTGTTTTACTTAGTAAGAGGAATGATAAGTGTTTAGATTATGGAAAATATTTTCCCTAATACAAGTCAATAACATAAGCATATTTTATTTAGTACGAGGAATAATCTTAAAGACGAGGAATTGGGGCAGCCGGCAGCACAAAGGATCCAAGGCGACGGTACACATTTAATAGCTGGACCTCAGGTGAGAGAGAAACTTTCCTAAGACACCGTGGTAGTTAGGTGATGTATTAGGACGTTCCGCATCATCTCAAAGATCGGAACTTAGTGGTTCTGAGTCAGTAGTATAGTGGCAATTGTTTGCTTTGTGTGGTCACTTATACGAAGGTGACAAAGACCACAATGTTATTGTGTGATGTTGTGTGTTGATAACCTGCTTTATTTATTTATTTACTTATCTATTGAATTATGTCTGATGATGCTATCCCTGATGATTATGATGAGTAACTGGCTGATGGACGTCTGTTACGTCCTGAATAAGAAAATGAAAATGAAACGAAAGAGTTGAGAGAGTAATGAAATAGAAATTGGCTGATGATTATGATGAGTAACTGGCTGATGGACGTCTGTTACGTCCTCGAAATTCAGTTATCTTGAAACAACTGTGGATAAGACTCCTTCATTTTGTCCTCTAGCTCCCAAGTGGCCTCTTCCACATTGTTTCGATTCCAAATCACCTTTACCAACAAGATCTCTTTGCCTCTGAGTTTCTTCACCCGCCTATCCTCAATTCTGATTGGCAATACTTCAAAGGTCAAATTTTCTTTCAAGGGCAAATCATCCACAACAACTACATGGGAAGAATCATGAATGTATTTCCTTACCTGCGAGACATGGAAAACATCATGAAGCCTGGAGAGATGTGGAGGCAAGGCGATCCTATATGCCAATGGACCAACCTTCTCCAAAATCTGATAAGGACCAACAAACCGTGGAGTCAACTTCTTGGACTTGATCGCCCGACCGATTCTTGTAGTAGGGGACACTCTTAGAAAAACATGATCACCTTCATCAAACTCTAGAGGTCTCCTACGCTTATTAGCATAGCTCTTCTGACGATCTTGAGAAGTTTTCATTTTGTTCTTAATCATCGTGATCTTCTCAGTAGTCTCTTGCACAAGTTCTGGCCCAGTTAACAAATTCTCACCAATCTGGAACCAACAAAGAGGCGTCCTGCACTTCCTGCCATAAAGTGCCTCAAAGGGTGCCATTCCGATACTAGAATGAAAACTATTATTATAAGTGAATTCCATAAGCAGCAGAAGCTGCTCCTAATTGCCAACCTGCTCCAGCACACAAGCTCTAAGCAGATTCTCCAATGTCTGAATAGTACGCTCAGATTGCCCATTAGTTTGTGGATGGTAAGCTGTACTGAATTTCAGCTTAGTACCCAAAGCCTGCTGGAGACTGTGCCAAAACCTGGATAAGAACCTTGGGTCACGACATGATACTATGCTGGAAGGCACACCATGCAGCTTCACTATGTCCCGAATGTACAACTGAGTCAACTTCTCCAGAGTGTACTTTTTATGAATCGGCATAAAGTGAGCACATTTTGTCAGACGATCAACCACAACCCAAACAACATCACACCCTGCAGCGGTCCTGGGCAAACCAGAC
The DNA here is from genome assembly GCA_037953625.1 of Crotalaria pallida. Taxonomy (NCBI): domain Eukaryota; kingdom Viridiplantae; phylum Streptophyta; class Magnoliopsida; order Fabales; family Fabaceae; genus Crotalaria; species Crotalaria pallida. The sequence goes on from CM075653.1 coordinate 80,455,329, forward strand.
ACAAAGTCCATAGCAATACTATCCCATTTCCACTCGGGAATATCAAGTGATCGTAATGGACCACCTGGCTTTTGATGCTCAATTTTCACCTTCTGACAAGTTAAGCAATGTGACACATGATTTGCCACATCTGTTTTCAACTTTGGCCACCAATAGATCTTCTTCAAATCTTGATACATCTTTGTTGCACCGGGATGAAAATTCATTTTGGTTTGATGAGCTTCCCAAAGGATATCCCTTCTAACTTCAAAATCCATGGGAAAACATATCCGGCCCCTAAACCGAATAATACCATCAGAACCCTTTACAAAATCGGGCTCTTCTTTGCCCGATGCTCCCTCCAACAACTTCTAAAGCTCTTCGTCCTCAACCTGTCTTTCTTTGATAAGATCTATCAACTCATTAGTAACTTGTAACATTTCCAGAACGATGCTCTTCTCTTTCACCTGCATGTTCAAGTTGAGCTCACTGAATTCTTGAATTAGCTGCATCTCCTTCACCATCAAATTGCTGACATGCAAAGTCTTGCGACTTAGTGCATCAGCCACTACATTGGCCTTACCAGGATGGTACTGAAGATGGAAATCATAATCTTTCAGGAATTCCATCCATCTCCTCTGCCTCATATTTAAATCTTTCTGATCAAAGAGATAGCGGAGACTTTTGTGATCACTGAAGACTTCAAACTTCGTGCCATACAAATAATGTCTCCATATCTTCAATGCAAAGACCACAACTGCTAACTCTAGATCATGAATTGGATAATTCTGCTCGTGTTGTCGCAACTGTCTGGATGCATATGCTATCACTTTGCCTTGCTGCATGAGCACACAACCCAAACCTTGCTTTGAAGCATCACAATAAACATCAAAGGATTGGGTTGGGTTCGGTAAAATTAGAACCGGTGAACTAGTCAATCTCCTCTTCAATTCCTGGAAACTATTTTCACATTACTGAGACCACTGATAAGGAACTTCTTTTCTAGTTAGCACGGTCAGTGGAAGAGCCAACTTGGAGAATCCTTCAATGAATCTCCGATAATACCCTACCAGACCAAGAAAACTTATGATTTTTGTCACTGTCGTGGGTCTCTCCCACTTTAATACTGCTTCCACCTTGGAGGGATCTACAGCAACTCCCTGTGCTGATATAACATGGCCCAAGAAATGAACTTCATTCAAACAAAAGCTACACTTGGAAAGCTTCGCATACAACTGCTTTTCTTTGAGGACCTGCAACACAATCCTCAAATGCTCCTCATGCTCACTTGGACTCTTAGAATAGATGAGAATATCGTCAATGAATACTATTACAAAAGAATCCAAATAAGGCATGAAAATTTTGTTCATATAATCCATGAATACTGCAGGAGCGTTAGTCAAACCAAATGACATTACAACTGTTGGAAACCAACAAGCGGCTCAAAATAGTCTAGAGGGGGGGTGAATAGAATATTGAAGCCTTATTACAGATTTTTCGTTCACCTAAGAGAATGGTTTTATGAAAATAAATTTTCTTAAAAATTCAAGTCAGATTACTCGAGTAACTCAAGTCTTCACTCGAGTAATACGCAAGTAAAAATAATTTCACTCGAGTATTCAGCAAATCACTCGAGTAATACGAAAACTATTTTTAAATCACTCGAGTAACAGAAAACCTACTCGAGTATTGTTCATAAACTGAAAGCAGATTACTCGAGTGACAAGAACTTTACTCGAGTAAACTGGGTAAAATTCAATTAAAACTCAGTTTTCAATGGAGTTCTTCAAGAATAACAATGCTATGATGATTCAACAAATTATGAATGATTAATATGAACAACTTTAAGTAATATTAACATGCAATTTTAGATCAATTGAGTAGAATTAAGAAAACCCCAATTCTAACCTAAAAATGCAATTGTTAATGAATTAATGCAATACAAGGAATGAAAATAAAAGAGACACAAAGATTTATCCTGGTTCACTTTCACCCACTTGAAAGCTACTCCAGTCCCCTCTTGAATCAAGGGAGATTCTTCACTAGAAATCTTCAAATGTAGATTTTACAATGTTTTAAGATGCAACTAGATTCTTAGTTCTCCTATCTTAAAACCCAACTCAAAGTGTGTACCAAACACTTTGATCTAATCTACCCCTTTTGAGAATTCTAGATTTCCTTGCTAATTTATTGAAGATGCTTCCAACCAATCCTCTTTTCTTGCTTTGATTTGATCCTCAAAGTCTTCCTTGTGAGATTCTTCACTTGTGTTGAAACTTCAATGATGCAATCACAAATTGCAAATCTTCAACAACCACTAAACTAAGAACAAAAATATGATCTCAAGAATGTTTTAACAATGAGAGAAATAGAGTGAAGAATGAAAAGTTCTTTGTTGAATCTTGATAGCTCTTGAAAGATGTAAAATAGCTTTTGAAAGTGTATAGAAAATTGTAAGAATGAATGTGTATCTTATGTGAAAGAGAAAATTAAGTCCTTTTATAATTTTCCAAACACTGATTGAATTACTCGAGTAAACCATATAACATCACTCGATTAAAACATGTCAGATTAAGTTACTCGAGTGATGTGTAAACCATTACTCGATTAACCTGTCATGACATAAATTACTCGAGTGACTCAATACTCATTACTCGAGTAAACTGATCAGAATCTGAATAAAAACAAGGTTTTTCTAAAAGGATTTTCACAAAACTTTTAATAGAGCTATTTAATCAAGATTTAAAGTATCTTCACTCTTAATCAAACATTATTTAAATATTCTTAAAATCACCTAAGCTACCCACACCAATGAGATGCATTGCATAAAAATAAAGATTACATTGAAATAGAATTAATAAAAATCCTAATTCTAATCTTCATGTGGTGTAGCTTGCTTGTTGCCAATGTTGTTGCTTGGAGAGAGATTGTTAGCATCAAAACATGAGAATCCTACAAACTCCCCCTTTTTGATGATGACAAACCTCCTTTTCAATTAAGCACTAAGTTTTAACATACTCCCCCTAAATGTAAAACACCTAGGAAAAATATAATAAAACTTAACCTACAAGAACAACATCAACAAAATATTCTCCCCCTTTTGGCATCATTAAAAAGATAAGAATTATGAGAAAAGTCCTTTGCCAAAAGTTGAAGGTAAGTAGTTCACAATGGTATAAAAAAAAATATAACAATAAAGACAATACCAAAAGAAACCACAATAGTGCCACAACGAATATAAACGCACAACGAATATAGCACCATAATCCATAATATCAGAGTATCATACTATGCAGCAAATCATAGTGTAAAGCAAAATGACATCAACCATAGCAAATAATCAAACGAAACTAACCAAACTAGACCATACACAAGGTCCGAAAACATAGTAGCAACAGAGTCATAAACATGAAACAGAAACATAAACATAACATAGTCAGAAATATGCATATGAAACATGAAACTGAAATCAACATCAAAACATCATCAGCATCCACAGGTCTAGGAATCAGGTGGAGGAGGAGGGAAAATAGAATATTGAAGCCTTATTACAGATTTTTCGTTCACCTAAGAGAATGGTTTTATGAAAATAAATTTTCTTAAAAATTCAAGTCAGATTACTCGAGTAACTCAAGTCTTCACTCGAGTAATACGCAAGTAAAAATAATTTCACTCGAGTATTCAGCAAATCACTCGAGTAATACGAAAACTATTTTTAAATCACTCGAGTAACAGAAAACCTACTCGAGTATTGTTCATAAACTGAAAGCAGATTACTCGAGTGACAAGAACTTTACTCGAGTAAACTGGGTAAAATTCAATTAAAACTCAGTTTTCAATGGAGTTCTTCAAGAATAACAATGCTATGATGATTCAACAAATTATGAATGATTAATATGAACAACTTTAAGTAATATTAACATGCAATTTTAGATCAATTGAGTAGAATTAAGAAAACCCCAATTCTAACCTAAAAATGCAATTGTTAATGAATTAATGCAATACAAGGAATGAAAATAAAAGAGACACAAAGATTTATCCTGGTTCACTTTCACCCACTTGAAAGCTACTCCAGTCCCCTCTTGAATCAAGAGAGATTCTTCACTAGAAATCTTCAAATGTAGATTTTACAATGTTTTAAGATGCAACTAGATTCTTAGTTCTCCTATCTTAAAACCCAACTCAAAGTGTGTACCAAACACTTTGATCTAATCTACCCCTTTTGAGAATTCTAGATTTCCTTGCTAATTGATTGAAGATGCTTCCAACCAATCCTCTTTTCTTGCTTTGATTTGATCCTCAAAGTCTTCCTTGTGAGATTCTTCACTTGTGTTGAAACTTCAATGATGCAATCACAAATTGCAAATCTTCAACAATCACTAAACTAAGAACAAAAATATGATCTCAAGAATGTTTTAACAATGAGAGAAATAGAGTGAAGAATGAAAAGTTCTTTGTTGAATCTTGATAGCTCTTGAAAGATGTAAAATAGCTTTTGAAAGTGTATAAAAAATTGTAAGAATGAATGTGTATCTTATGTGAAAGAGAAAATTAAGTCCTTTTATAATTTTCCAAACACTGATTGAATTACTCGAGTAAACCATATAATATCACTCGATTAAAACATGTCAGATTAAGTTACTCGAGTGATGTGTAAACCATTACTCGATTAACCTGTCATGACATAAATTACTCGAGTGACTCAATACTCATTACTCGAGTAAACTGATCAGAATCTGAATAAAAACAAGGTTTTTCTAAAAGGATTTTCACAAAACTTTTAATAGAGCTATTTAATCAAGATTTAAAGTATCTTCACTCTTAATCAAACATTATTTAAATATTCTTAAAATCACCTAAGCTACCCACACCAATGAGATGCATTGCATAAAAATAAAGATTACATTGAAATAGAATTAATAAAAATCCTAATTCTAATCTTCATGTGGTGTAGCTTGCTTGTTGCCAATGTTGTTGCTTGGAGAGAGATTGTTAGCATCAAAACATGAGAATCCTACAACAACATATTCAAAATGCCCATACCGCGTCCTGAATGCAGTCTTAGGAACATCCTCCTCATGGATCCGAATCTGATGGTATCCTGATCGGAGATCAATTTTAGAGAACACGGCTGCACCTCGTAGCTGATCAAGCAAATCATCAATGCGAGGAAGCGGATATTTATTTTTCACCGTGATCGCATTCAGCTGCCTGTAATCAGTGCACATCCGGAGGCTACCGTCCTTCTTCTTTACAAAAAGAATCGGAGCACCCCAAGGTGATACACTTGGCCTAACCAACTTCTCGGCCAACAACTCCTCTAGTTGCTTCTTCAACTCTTCTAATTCAGGAGGTGTCATTCTGTATGGCGCTATAGAAATCGGGCCGGCACCAGGCTTAATGTCAATACCGAACTCCATTTCTCTTTTCGGAGGCAACTCGGGAATCTCTGCAGGAAAGACTTCCGGAAATTCACATACCATTGGAATCTGGCTTACATCCGACACCTCATCTACTTTCATGGCGGCTAAAGAAGAATCACTGAAAATAACAGCTTTTTGATGACAGTCAATCAAGACACGGTTGTGGAACATCCAATCCATGCCAAGTATAATGTCTAACCGAGTCAACGGCAAACTGTAACACCTAAAATCCTAATCCTTTATACCATTATTTCAAATAAAATTTTTGAGAAAATTTTGACAGGGTTTGTTTTAAAATTGTGACTTTCCCTTTTTATAAAACCTGTAACATGTCAGCCAGATAATTCAGAATATATATATCTTCGTTCATTTACCACAATATATATATATATATGTACAAGTCGTTTTTCCAAAGCCACATTCAAACCAGAGTTAAGTATTACAAACCAAAATATGGAATATCACCATTTCAAAAGCATACACATATAAGTTTTCCAACAAAAGTCCATAAGTGGTGATATCCTGAAATTTACATTAAGAGTCCGTATACATAATATTTTCAAAACACATGATATAAGAGCATAGGTCGACTGAAGGGTGAATCCATAAGGAAACGGGGTTACACTTCCTTAGGAGGAGTGTACCCATCCTCGGCCTCGGGGAAAGCAGAAACATCTTCCTCTTTATTACCTAAAATGGTCAACACAGAGAGTGAGATATAGCTCAAAATCAAAGGAAATACATAGATACAATAATAAGACATAATGATAAACAACTCATACAAACATGTAAGAAATAATGCAATAATCCATAATAATGTCATGTTCCATAATTATCCATCTCCATATCCGTTTCCATATTTTCCATAATATAACCACATTCCATTGGTTTCCATATAACCTCGCATCGCCCTCCACACTATTGGAAAAGATCAACTAGGAGTCAGTGTTCCCCAACCAATGCTTGCACAGTACTTCGCGTGAATTCGTCCTTCGTACAAATTGGGCCGTTTTACCCAATTTGGCTTTAGCGGGAACCACCCTCAACTAGTCCAGAAATGTTTAAGTGGCCAATAGGATTATCATAGGGCACGAAGGACCAATTCCCAACGTGATGCATTTTCCGCGTTCTCTAGTGAATCAAAGTCCAACTATGATAATTCTAGTAATTGTGTAATTAACACAACCTTGCCACTATACCATTCTCATCCGTCGATTCTATGAACCTTCGCGTATCCGTCATTCGGTTCAAAAAATGTTCACGAATCTTTTCCAACTTCCTAACGTCCTGCCTCACTTCATTTATCACGTGTTTCTAATTATTTTAGTGTGTTTAATTTAGTCCAGTTATTAGTACATAGGTATTTTTATATGTTGTGAGTTATATGCTTAGGGTTTCCAATATAAAAATTTCCATATCAATACAAATTTCCAAACAAATTAACAACCATGAATTTAGTAACATAATACCATCATCCAAGTTATAAATAAATAAAGCATAAACCAAGCCATAGTTCACTATTCCACTCATAACCTAAACTTAAGGTTTTTCCTACCAACTAACCAAACATCAAACCACAACCAAAAACATGCCTAAGATTATGAACTTATACTATAAATATGACTTCCCTCTAATTAGGAGTATATCTCCTCTCTTACCTTGGTTTAGAGAAAGTAGAGGTGAGAGATGGTGGAGAGAACCTTGAATTGATGGAGGAAAAGAAGAGATTGATGATGAAGAAGATTTGAAACCTTGATTTGATGAAGGGAAAAGATGATTTGATGAAGTTTCCATGTGATTTGAGGATGAGGATTAAGAACCCTAACTTTGCCAAAGAGGGTCGAGAATGAGGAGTGAGATTTACCTAAATAAGCTCTGCCAACCGACTTAAGAATTGGAGCTGCAGGGTTGTGGATATCGATGTCCACCTATGGATATCGATATCCAACATCAATGTGCAAAGCCACATATCGATATCCACTGCTAAAACTGACAGAATCTTTCGCATTCGAACAGCCATAACTTTTTCGTTAACCGTTGGATCTTGCTCAAATTTGGAGATAAGCTCCCTAATGATTCCAACTTCGTATCCAATGGTGGGTTTTGGGTTTAAGCTATAGATCCTACAGTTCCAATCTCCTAGGCTTGTGGTCTTATTAACTTGATTCCCATGATTCTAAGGTTATACATAATTCATGAGTGTTACTTAACTACTATCCCTAATCAAGGCTAACACTTCACATAACTTATATCAGCTTGAATTGAAAGAGGATGTTACAATCCTCCCCCACTTACTTGAATTTCGTCCCCGAAATTCAGGTGGATTCGAAGAGATGCGGATACGATGCCTTCATCTTGGTTTCTAACTCCTATGTTGCTTCTTCGACATTGTTGCGATTCCACACCACTTTCACTAAAGGGATCTCTTTGCCTCACAGCTGCTTGACTTTTCGGTCTTCAATTCTGATCGGTTGCATATCGAAAGTCAAGTTCTTCCTCAAAGGAACTTCTTCTGCTGGAATTACATGGGATGGATCATAGATGTATTTGCGGAGTTGAGACACATGAAATACATCATGAAGGTTGAATAGTTGGGGTGGCAATGCAATTCTATAGGCCATTGTTCCAACTTTCTGCAAAATCTGATATGGCCCAATGAATCGCGAAGTGAGCTTCTTGGGCTTCAATACCCTTCCAACACCTGTAGTCGGCACTACTTTCAAGAACACATGCTCACCTTCGGCAAACTCCAATGGATTTCTTTTCTTATCTGTATAATTCTTTTGCCGATCCTGAGCTGCTTTCATTCTCACCTGGATCATCTTTATCTTATATGTTGTTTCTTGTACAATTTCTGGTCCAATGAGTTGGTTCTCCCCCACTTGAAACCAGCATAGGGGAGTCCTACACCTTCTTCCATACAATGTCTCGTAGGGAGCCATTCCAATGCTAGAATGGTAGGAATTATTGTAAGTAAATTCCACTAGAGGCAGTAGTTGTTCCCAACTCTGATGCTATTCCAAAGTACAAGTCCTCAACAAGTCCTCCAAGGATTGGATAGTGCGTTCAGTCTGTCCATCAGTTTGAGGATGATAGGCAGAACTGAGTCGCAATTCTGTCCCTAGAACCTGTTGAAGACTTTGCCAGAATCTTGATAGAAATCTGGGATCACGATCCGAAATGATATTAGAAGGGACTCCGTGCAGCTTGACAATCTCCTTAACATATAGCTGGGCTAACCTTTCCATTGAGTACTTCATATTAATGGGAATGAAGTGAGCAGAATTTGTCAATCTGTCCACCATTACCCAAATTGCATCATGACCAGCAGTTGTCCTTGGCAAGCCCGACACAAAGTCCATGGCTATGCTATCCCATTTCCACACTGGAACTTCAAGTGGGTGTAGCATTCCACCTGGCTTCTTGTGTTCTATCTTAGACTTCTGACAAATCAAACATTTCGCCACATACTCTGCTACATCTCTTTTAATTCCGGGCCACCAAAACATTCTCTTAAGATCTTGATACATCTTTGTGGTTCCAGGGTGTAAGCTCAACTTACTCTTGTGAGCTTCATCCAGAAGTGCTCTCTTCAAATCTGGATTGGAAGGAATGCATATCCTGTTTCTGAATCTCAGGACTCCATCCTCCCCTTCCTGGAAATCAGGCTCATTCCTGGTTACTGCCATTTTCTTCTGCTCTTGCAATTCGACATCTTCCAACTGCTTCTGCCGAATTGATTCCAGGAAATCATTGGTAATATGGAGCATACCAATACTAATACTGTTCTTTTTGAATTGGTCTCCAAGATTAAGGTTGTTGAATTCCTCAATCAATTCCAATTCTTTCACCATCATGCTACTGATGTGGAGGGTTTTGCGGCTAAGTGCATCAGCAACTACATTAGCCTTTCCTGGATGGTATTGTAGACTGAAATCATAATCCTTCAAAAATTCCATCCACCTCCTTTGCCTCATGTTTAGCTCTTTCTGATCAAACAGATATTTGAGGCTCTTGTTTTTATATAAAAATATGAGATATATTTTTATATGGTTATTTTGTACAAAAATGTGAATATTGTAAATTAGCCCTTGGGTTGGGACCTAATTGCAATATTAAAAAGGTTTTTGAAGAAAGAGTAATTAAATTATTAATTTTTGAATTTTATCAGTATGTAACCGGTTAGAAGGGCTGTGTAACCGGTTACACGATGAACTCAACATTTGGGATTAGTGCGTTTGATGAGTAATCAAGCCAAAACCCAGAAATTTGCCACGAATCAGCCTTCATACTTGGTGGGATACGTGTGTCGCATTGCATGCAAGCCTGAAATCTCTATATAAACCCGAATTGTTGATGAATTTGGGTTGATTTTCTAATTGAAGTGCTGAAACTCTGTTTTTAGGGTTCTGAGATTCGTCTCTGAAATTCTCCTTCGTTTATGAGATTTAGAACATGAGTGATACACCATTACAAAGCTTGAATCAAGGGCTTTGTATTGATATACAGTTTGTGAGTTGAGAGTCCCTGAATCAAGAGAACGGAGCTTGCCAAGTTGAGGTGTTGATGTTGTCAAACCTCAGCTTCTGATTTCTGGAGCTGACTTTGAAGCTCGATTTTGGTAAGCACACAAACCCTTTTGGTTTCAAATCTATTCCTACCTCTAGTGCATGTTGCAGAGAACTCAATTTGACTATTTTCCCCAATTCTTAATTGGGTTTTGCATGTCAATTTCCCTGGTTTTGGTACCCTGTCCAACTCTATCTGCATATAGTGGATTTAATGGAGATCTATGTTGGAGCCTTTCTCTCTGCAATGTTTTGGATCAAGCACGAACCTAAGGTAATGGGGAAGCTTACTATTTGCTAGAATGAGAATAAATTGTGGTAGAATATAGGATGAGTCACTAAGAGACTCAAAGGGCATAAATTAAAATGGTTAAATGGCTTGGAGGCCAATTTGAGCTCAATTGTTGTTTTGAGCAATGTTATCTGGATGCATGCAAGCTATGTTGATGTTGATTTCATGACTTAATTGGATATTATGTGAATTGATGCATTAAGTTGTGAAATATTTGCAATTATGTGCAATTTGAGTATCTAAATTGAATGCATGCAATATAGATAGGTTTCTGTGGTTGAACACACTAGTATTAAGGTATGTGAACTCTATTTATGAATGAAATTGGTTAAATTTGAGTATGGTAGAAAATGGTATACAAAACCTCATTTTCAATGTATTTTCTACCTAATCTAACCGGTTAGTCGAAATCTGTAACCGGCTAGAGACTGTCAATTTTCAAAGAAAATGAATTTCTGAAATTGGCTAAATGTCCATACCATTTGTACTCAAGTTTAAGCTAAAATTTCATACAAAGACCAATCTAAAACTATGTGTTGAACATTGATTGGTTTAGATTGGAGGTGATGAGTTAATACCTTAATATCAAATGATAATTTCAAGAGGAAATTATGCATAAATGAAATTGGATTATGACTTAGATCTTTTGAATGATATTATGTGTTGAACTTGAGGTATTCTGATATGCTAAGGCCTTGTAATTGGATTGAGTAGAGTATTCAAGAAAAGATTCTTTGAAAATCAGTGGTTTTATAATCAGGTCTGTAATTCTAACCAGTTAGGTGATGATGTAACCGGTTAGTACCTGAAATTTAAAAATAAAAGTTAAGTTTTTGAGTAAGGATTTGTTATTACCAATGAGTAATTCTCTCAATCCAGGTCTATGAGCATATGTTAAATTTAAATTCAAGGGTGAATTTTATGAGTAAAGCTATACCTCAAGATATCATTCCGAAGTTGTGTCTTCTAAGTCATAATAATGGAATTAATGGGAACAGGACCCTGTACTCTGGGAATACCAAACTGATGCAACCTACTTGATGACACATTATGGGAATGTGGCCATTGTCTGGGACATGGTTTCTTTGATACGTTCTGGGAACGTGATGCACACTCTGGGAGTGGTGCTTGATTTTATTCCAAGTATGGTTTGCGATACGTTCTGGGAACGTATGTGAGTGTTCTGGGAACACATTGGTATAATAATAGAATTAAATATAAAAACCAACCTTAATGATTGTGCATCCATATAGAATGGAAGTTTGGTTGGTAGGAACGTTTATCATATTCTGGGAATATGAGGAGGGTACTCCGGGAGTACCAAATTATAACCCACTTGATGACGCATTATAGATATGTGGCCAGTGTCTGGGACCTGGTTTTTATACGTTCTGGGAACGTATGTTAGTGTTCTGGGAACACATTGATTTGCAACCTACTTGATGACACATTATAGATATGTGGCCAGTGTCCGGGACCTGGTTTTTATGCGTTCTGGGAACGTATGCGTTCTGGGAACGTATGCGTTCTGGGAACGTGATGCACACTCTGGGAGTGATGCTTATTATTCCAAGTATGGTTTGCTACACGTTCTGGGAACGTGGTGCACACTCTGGGAGTGATGCTTATTATTCCAAGTATGGTTCGACATTACGTTCTGGGAACGAATGTCGGTGTTCCGGGAACACAAGGATGTATTGGATGGACGTCCAAGATGGACTTTAGAGGCCTCAGTTGTGGAAGGAAATCATGCATCATGCCACCTGCATTGAAAGAATTATTAAGATTAACCGGGTGTGCTCATATGATTATGCATCATGATTTGCTACATGTTGACTTGTGGATGTTAGTTTTATTCTCATTTGATTATGCGAATATGTATAGCTAACCCCCATGCCCTTATTAGGTGTTGATCGTGCATCTAGCTTGCACAAGAATCAGTAAGGGGGAGATGTCCCTTAGGTGCATGCAGAGTGTAGAAAGTGTGGGTTGGGAACCCGTTGTGCAGATATCGAGAATCTGACCAGAAGGATGTTTGGACAAAGGACCAGTGACCAGCTCTATAACATTTCTATTTTTAATAGAATTTATATGATACATATTTTGGAAAGAGGTATCATAAGAGGAATTCAGTTTCATAATAATACTTATTTGGTATTAATGGACTTGTTACACTTGATATATTTTGGGAGTATAATATGCTGATTTTACTATGTTTCCGCAAACTCTGATTTTACTAAGTCACCTTCATTATCAATCAAGTGTTTGTGAAAATAAATTTTCAAGGGAAGGGATAAATTCTTATTTTCAGATCTTTTTCCAACAACAACAAGTCCAAGTAATCACAAACTTATTACTTTTCTTATAAAGTAAGATGATATACAAGGAGTGTTACACTTTTATGGTATCAGAGCAATGGTCCTGACTCTTGGTCCTTGGGTGTGTGGTCCAATACGCTGGTCATCGATATCTGCAATGTTTCTTGGGAAGTATGCTCTCATATACTTCCAAACTAGAGCTAAGGTTATGGGTAATGGCTCTAGATAAGAAGCTCATTCTGCTATTAAGAAGTGATCTAGGTAGTCTAAGTAGAAGTATGATAGATGTATGCTTCTCTTTAGACATGTGTTAACCCTAAAACCATAGTGTTGGTTTATTCCGTTCTCATAGAACCAGTGCTAAGGAAATCTTAAAGTAGTTGTAGTAAGGTCCCTGACTCTGGAGAAGAGAATTTAACCTCACCAGTGTTAAGGTTAATCAATTTCTCCGACCGAGTGTAGGGCAGTTATCTTTTGAAAGATCAACCTTGTTGAGTTTGTTAAACTCTAAAGCTATTCCTTCATTTGTTCCTTATGGATAAGGGTATTGATCAAAGTTGCTCTATGCCTTATCCAATCTGCTATCTCAAAGTAGAGGATTCTACAAATCTCCTTGTAGTTGTTTCCAAGGTACGTCTGGATCGTTCTACTAAGGTATTAGACTCTGTCTAACTACCTGTGTCATGATTATATTTGATCTTAAGCACGGTTTGGGAGCCGAGGGATCAAGTGATCATGATTAATGACGATAGAACAACCCTGTATTGGGATTTCCAAGTTTCGAATCTGAAATCCAATGGACCCATTTGTCTGCTTCTGGGCAGCAGTGAAGGAAATAGGGGGTCAAATAAATCTGGGTTTCAAGAAATGATGTTAGGTTCACCCTTGAGCAAAGAGATAGAGTTTGGAATCAAGTTAATTCTTGAAGTTGATTCCCTCTCTACTACCCTTACGATATGGTATCATCGGGAATGGTCAAAAGGGAGAAACACGTAGAGAAGTTGCAAAAAGAATTGGTTGGACCAGGTTAAAGGAGTCTAAGTGTTTTCTAAGATTGATTGGCGGTTGGATTAACCCCAAATCAGGATTCGGGGCAGGGATACACTTAAGACTGCATTTTGATCTCGATACGGACATTATGAGTAGAAAATAATGCCGTTAGGATTGACTAATGCACCTGTTCTTTTATGGATTATAAGAACGGGACCTTTAGATCCTATTTGGATTCGTTTGTGGTTTATCCTGAGAATCCAGAGGAGCATGAGAAACATCTCAAGATTGTGTTGAGAATCCTGCAAGAGGAGTAGTTGTGTGCTAAGCTCACCAAAGATGAGTTTTGGTAGAGCGAAGTTACGTTCGCAGGGCATGTGATCTTTAAAGTAAAGAAGTTCTTAGGGCTGGCTGGATTCTATCGCCGGATTGTTGAAGGATTTTCTAAGACCGCATGGCCTTTGACCAAGTTGACTTGGAAAGATCAACTGATGGTATTGAATGATAGGATGTTGTTTAATTATGGTAGGGTAGTGATGGATTATACCCCAATATAATATGATTAGTCCAAAAGGAATTATGGAAAATGTGAGTAGACTAAGATTTAAATCATTTCAGTGATGAATTCAGTTGGAATCAAGGTATTAGAGTATTATTAAATCCTATTTTGAGTTGGATTGGATGATGTAAAGAAAATGGTTTTGAAATTCTTTGGTTTTATTTCAAAAACTGTACTTCATAAACCGGTTAGAGTTTCTTGTAACCGGTTAGAAGCTGAAAGCTTAAACTAAAAATTTAAGTCATTTGTGAAGGAACTTTTGATATCAATAAACATCTTCCTCCAATCCAAACTCAATGTCAATTACCTAAGTAAAATTTAAGGAAAGGATTTAATGTGGTAAAATAACTTAATGCCTTGATTCATCATTGAAATTGATTTAAGAGGATTGAATCATAATATTTATGGACTAATCGAGAGTTGAAATTAAGGAGCTACTCCAATTGGAGAAGGTAGAGGATTTAGCTGGACGATGCAAAAGAGACGATAAGCATTAAGATAAGAAGGTTGTGGTTCATGAACAAGTTTGAAGTTCGAAAGTATGAATGACAATAAGAAGAGGAAGAATTGAATGTGAGACAAAGGCGATGGATGGAGTTTTTAAAAGATTATGACTTTGAGCTCCATTATCATCCTGGCATAGCAAACGTAGTTGCAGACGATTGAGTTGATAGGCTATTCTTGTGAGCTCAATGATGGTTAAGGAGGTTATCCTGATCGAGGAATTCAGAGACCTAAGTCTAGTAACCCAAGAGGAACCCTCTAGTATTAGATTGGGAATGTTGCCAATCACCAACAAATTCCTGAATCGGATTCGTGAATTACCATAAGAAGATGAAGAGAAGAAAGAGAAGTTGACTTTTGAGGAAAAGGAGTTAGATCTTTATGAAGAAACGAATGAGATTTAATCTTTAGAATTAAAGTCTGTGATTATGGATATTAGAAAATATATTATGGAAGTAAGGGATTTAGGAAGTGTTGTCTAGGACAATCTAGAGGAGAGATCCAAAGGCATGAACTTCCAGAATATATTATGTTTGAACCCAAGTTAGCTATCAACTATCAAGGAATAAGGAATTTCTTGATGTTGGTAAGCATGTATGAGGACTATGAGGAAGTACACGAATGTCATGCGAGAAATGTCTGAGTTCAGAATAAGAGAAAGAATGATAAAATACAGGCCCAACTGGAGAAAGAGGAAAAGTAAATGGGAGAATATCTACCACGGAAATATCAAGGTTAAGGAATCCTCAATTGGAAAGAAGTGACTAAGGAGGAAATAGGGAAGGGAACATTTGTCCATCTCAAGGTGAAAACTGGGAGGCACATCACTTTGAGTTTAATTGTGATGTACCTAAGGGAATAGTCAATTCCGATTGTAGGAAGCTGGAGTATTATTCACCGAATTGTCTTGAAGGAAAAGGTGAGAAAAAAATGGACGAATCTAGCACGAGAAGAATTCACCGGCCGAGATGAGAGTTGAGTGTCATCCTGACGTAGACAACCCAAGCCTATCTCTTCCTTTGATCTGAGTTAACGTAATCAAATGTTTTTGACTACGTTAATCTAATCGTTTGAAAGTATCAATATTCTGTTGGAAGTTCAACTCCAATCTTTCTGTGATCAAAACCTTTATCACAGTTGGATGTGATAATATCTGTGGACACTACAGAAAAAGAAAGATCAGTTATGGCTAGATGGATTAATAACCACCGGGATAGGACAAACCTTTGTCTCCCCAACGGAAATGTCTCTAGAACTTGACTATCTAACTAAGTCTGATAGTGATAATTACCCTATCTTTAAGTTCATCTAACTTAAAGACCTGTCATATAGTCTTTCTTACGAAAGATTATATCTGAAAGGGATGATTTTGTTATTAATGGATTGAATATTAGGACTGATCACCCTAATGTCTCAAACTATTAAGAAATGAAGTCATACAAATGTTTCTTTGATCATGGTTGAGAGATCAGAGTGCGCAGCCCAAAAAGTTTTTCCAAAAAGTTTATTGGAAAGTGTTTTAATTGAAGAATATTTATTTGAGGTGTAAAGAGTATTTCTTTTAAAATAAATTCTTCCACCTAAGAGTTTTATGCAAAGAATTTTGGTTTAAGGTGAAAGGTTTTATTAGAAATGTTTCGAAAAAAAAGAACTATATCGAAACTTTTTTTTAAGTGGGGGAGGACCCTAAAGAACAAATTTTTTGGAGCAAGATGAAGTTTTCTAGTATAAAAATATTTTGGAAAAGTGGAAAATTTCAAAAGATGAATTTCGGGGACAAAATTCCTTTTAAGTGGGGGAGTAGTGTAACACCCCTAATTTTCGTCTCCCAAATAACCAAGAAATTAATTATAACAATTATTTTATAATTGATTTATATTAGTTTTGAAGGTTTTAGTTTTTGTACATTATGTGTTTTTATATAAAAATATGAGATATATTTTTATATGGTTATTTTGTACAAAAATGTGAATATTGTAAATTAGCCCTTGGGTTGGGACCTAATTGCAATATTAAAAAGGTTTTTGAAGAAAGAGTAATTAAATTATTAATTTTTGAATTTTATTAGTATGTAACCGGTTAGAAAGGCTGTGTAACCGGTTACACGATGAACTCAGAATTTGGGATTAGTGCGTTTGATGAGTAATCAAGCCAAAACCCAGAAATTTGCCACGAATCAGCCTTCATACTTGGTGGGATACGCGTGTCGCATTGCATGCAAGCCTGAAATCTTTATATAAACCCGAATTGTTGATGAATTTGGGTTGATTTTCTAATTGAAGTGTTGAAACTCTGTTTTTAGGGTTCTGAGATTCGTCTCTGAAATTCTCCTTCATTTATGAGATTTAGAACATGAGTGATACACCATTACAAAGCTTGAATCAAGGGCTTTGTATTGATATACAGTTTGTGAGTTGAGAGTCCCTGAATCAAGAGAGCGAAGCTTGCCAAGTTGAGGTGTTGATGCTGTCAAACCTCAGCTTCTGATTTCTGGAGCTGACTTTGAAGCTCGATTTTGGTAAGCACACAAACCCTTTTGGTTTCAAATCTATTCCTACCTCTAGTGCATGTTGCAGAGAACTCAATTTGACTATTTTCCCCAATTCTTAATTGGGTTTTGCATGTCAATTTCCCTGGTTTTGGTACCCTGTCCAACTCTATATGCATATAGTGGATTTAATGGAGATCTATGTTGGAGCCTTTCTCTCTGCAATGTATTGGATCAAGCACGAACCTAAGGTAAGGGGGAAGCTTACTATTTGCTAGAATGAGAATAAATTGTGGTAGAATATAGGACGAGTCACCAAGAGACTCAAAGGGCATAAGTTAAAATGGTTAAATGGCTTGGAGGCCAATTTGAGCCCAATTGTTGTTTTGAGCAATGTTATCTGGATGCATGCAAGCTATGTTGATGTTGATTTCATGACTTAATTGGATATTATGTGAATTGATGCATTAAGTTGTGAAATATGTGCAATTATGTGCAATTTGAGTATCTAAATTGAATGCATGCAATATAGATAGGTTTCTGTGGTTGAACACACTAGTATTAGGGTATGTGAACTCTATTTATGAATGAAATTGGTTAAATTTGAGTATGGTAGAAAATGGTATACAAAACCTCACTTTTCAGTGTATTTTCTGCCTAATCTAATCGGTTAGTCGAAATCTGTAACCGGTTAGAGACTGTCAATTTTCAAAGAAAATGAATTTCTGAAATTGGCTAAATGTCCATACCATTTGTACTCAAGTTTAAGCTAAAATTTCATACAAAGACCAATCTAAAACTATGTGTTGAGCATTGATTGGTTTAGATTGGAGGTGATGAGTTAATACCTTAATATCAAATGATAATTTCAAGAGGAAATTATGCATAAATGAAATTGGATTATGACTTAGATCTTTTGAATGATATTATGTGTTGAACTTGAGGTATTCTGATATGCTAAGGCCTTGTAATTGGATTGAGTAGAGTATTCAAGAAAAGATTCTTTGAAAATCAGTAGTTTTATAATCAGGTCTGTAATTCTAACCGGTTAGGTGATGATGTAACCGGTTAGTACCTGAAATTTAAAAATAAAAGTTAAGTTTTTGAGTAAGGATTTTTTATTACCAATGAGTAATTCTCTCAATCCAGGTCTATGAGCATATGTTAAATTTAAATTCAAGGGTGAATTTAATGAGTAAAGCCATACCTCAAGATATCATTCCGAAGTTGTGTCTTCTAAGTCATAATAATGGAATTAATGGGAACAGGACCCTGTACTCTGGGAATACCAAACTGATGCAACCTACTTGATGACACATTCTAGGAATGTGGCCATTGTCTGGGACATGGTTTCTTTGATATGTTCTGGGAACGTGATGCACACTCTGGGAGTGGTGCTTGATTTTATTCCAAGTATGGTTTGCGATACGTTCTGGGAACGTATGTGAGTGTTCTGGGAACACATTGGTATAATAATAGAATTAAATATAAAAACCAACCTTAATGATTGTGCATCCATATAGAATGGAAGTTTGGTTGGTAGGAACGTTTTTCTCATATTCTGGGAATATGAGGAGGGTACTCCGTGAGTACCAAATTATAACCTACTTGATGACACATTATAGATATGTGGCCAGTGTCTGGGACCTGGTTTTTATACTTTCTGGGAACGTATGTTAGTGTTCTGGGAACACATTGATTTGCAACCTACTTGATGACACATTATAGATATGTGGCCAGTGTCCGGGACCTGGTTTTTATGCGTTCTGGGAACGTATGCGTTCTGGGAACGTGATGCACACTCTGGGAGTGATGCTTATTATTCCAAGAATGGTTTGCTACACGTTCTGGGAACGTGGTGCACACTCTGGGAGTGATGCTTATTATTCCAAGTATGGTTCGGCATTACGTTCTGGGAACGAATGTCGGTGTTCCGAGAACACAAGGATGTATTGGATGGACGTCCAAGATGGACTTTAGAGGCCTCAGTTGTGGAAGGAAATCATGCATCATGCCACCTGCATTGAAAGAATTATTAAGATTAACCGGGTGTGCTCATATGATTATGCATCATGATTTGCTACATGTTGACTTGTGGATGTTAGTTTTATTCTCATTTGATTATGCGAATATGTATAGCTAACCCCCATGCCCTTATTAGGTGTTGATCGTGCATCTAGCTTGCACAAGAATCAGTAAGGGGGAGATGTCCCTTAGGTGCATGCAGAGTGTAGAAAGTGTGGGTTGGGAACCCGTTGTGCAGATATCGAGGATCCGACCAGAAGGATGTTTGGACAAAGGACCAGTGACCAACTCTATAACATTTCTATTTTTAATAGAATTTATATGATACATATTTTGGAAAGAGGTATCATAAGAGGAATTCAGTTTCATAATAATACTTATTTGGTATTAATGGACTTGTTACACTTGATATATTTAGGGAGTATAATATGCTGATTTTACTATGTTTCCGCAAACTCTGATTTTACTAAGTCACCTTCATTATCAATCAAGTGTTTGTGAAAATAAATTTTCAAGGGAAGGGATAAATTCTTATTTTCAGATCTTTTTCCAACAACAACAAGTCCAAGTAATCACAAACTTATTACTTTTCTTATAAAGTAAGATGATATACAAGGAGTGTTACATTGATGATGAAGAAGAGTTGAAACCTTGATTTGATGAAGGGAAAAGATGATTTGATGAAGTTTCCAAGTGATTTGAGGATGAGGATTAAGAACCCTAACTTTGCCAAAGAGGGTCGAGAATGAGGAGTGAGATTTACCTAAATAAGCTCTGCCAACCGACTTAAGAATTGGTGCTGCAGGGTCGTGGATATCGATATCCAACATCGATGTGCAAAGCCACATATCGATATCCACTGCTAAAACTAACAGAATCTTTCGCATTCGAACAGCCATAACTTTTTCGTTAACCGTTGGATCTTGCTCAAATTTGGAGATAAGCTCCCTAATGATTCAAACTTCACATCCAATGGTGGGTTTTGGGTTTTAAGCTATAGATCCTACAGTTCCAATCTCCTAGGCTTGTGGTCTTATTAACTTGATTCCCATGATTCTAAGGTTATACATAATTCATGAGTGTTACTTAACTACTATCCCTAATCAAGGCTAACACTTCACATAACTTATATCAGCTTGAATTGAAAGAGGATGTTACACAAACAGATCAGATTCACTTTGAACTCCCGATCTAACACTCGAAGAGAAAAATTCAGACATATTTGAGATGTGATTATAGAAGAATTCGTAGGAGTTGAAACGGAAAGCTTATAAGGCATTTCTACACGAGAAAGTCCTAGCTTCTTCATGCAATCAATAGAAATAAACGAATGTATTGCTCCACAATCAAGTAGAACTCCACAAGAAACATCATTGACATAACATGTACCTCGGATGAGCTCATCATAATCAGTCACTTCTTCACCATCCATGGTGTACACTTTGCCCTTCTGAAGTGGCTGGCTTGCTCCTGATTTCTGCACCTTGGCCATATTGACCTCTTTCTTTAAGGGACTCTTGGGACAATTAACAGCAAAGTGTCCCGGTTGACCACAATGAAAGCAGAGTCCTTCCCTTTTGCGAGGATCAAGACTCCAACACAATCCCCTGTGTCGCCTCCCACAATGTTGACAAGGAGGAATAGGATCATAAGCAACTGCTGGTTGACTTGCTCCACCAGTAACTATAGCTTTTGCCTTAGCATATGGTCCTGACCTCTGCACCGGTCCCTTGCCTCTAAGGGGTCCCACTGATCTCTGGGCTGCTCTGCTCCGATCTGCCTCCGCCTTCCTTTTGAGCCCCTTCTCATAAGTACTGGTCATATTGATGAGATGAGAGAGATCTACAATGTTTTGATACTCGAAAGCAAGTCGAATATCCTCCCGGAGACCGGACTCAAACTTGATACACTTTGCTCGCTCTTCCGCATCCTTGTAGCCACTGGAGCATCAGATTAAATCTTCAAATTGCGCCGCATACTCTCTGACGCTCATACTCCCTTGCTCAAGCTTTAGAAACAATAAATCATTTTCCCTTCTAACATCTTCCGAAAAATACTTTCCCAGGAAGCGGATCTTGAACAGATCCCATGTAACTGCTTGGCCAGCTGCTTCCAAACCCCTCCTACGGTGCTCCCACCAATGCTCAGCTTCTCCAGTTAACATGAACTCAGCCAACCGAACTCTCTGTTCGGTAGGTGGTTGCAAAGAACGTAGAATCTTCTCTTCCTCCTGGAGCCAGAGTTGAGTTCCATCAGGATTACATCTGCCTTCAAACCTTGGTGGATCACTTTTCCGAAATCGGGCCATCCAGTCAATCTCGACCAGAGGTGGGGGAGGAGGTTGCAGTGCTGTTGCCGCAGCTGCTGCTATGTTTTGGGCCTGATTCTGTTGCATATTTGCAAGATTCTCAGCTTGGTTTTACTGAGCTTGGGCTTGGTTCTGCTGCAATTGAACCAGAGTTTCGAGGATTGCAGCAATTCTATCATTGTCAGCCCGTCTCCCTGCCATACTGTTGAGTAATGGAGGGACAACCAGTTAATGATAAAACAATCAATTTAAAACTACAAACATCCTACAACTTTAACTTAGACACTAAACTAAGTACATCGGTTACTCGCTCGTTGAGTAACCATGGGAGTAGTGAGTTCATACTCCAAAGGCCGAGGGAAACTGCTCTGATACCATAAATGTAACACCCTATAATTAATTACCCTTAAATACCCCATAGTACAAAATAGTAACTTAAAAATTCCTTTTTAAAACTATTTAATTTCCAAAATCACTGTCAAATCGGACAGAGTCTCCTTTGTATATTGAGTAAACCAAAATTTAGATTTCCTGTAACCTGTGCAAATCATATTTATATCCATTTCATTTCAGAGCCAACAGGGCCAAAATATCAACAGTATAATAACCATCTACATCATCACATAATTACATCAGAGATAGCAGCAAATGAACAAGTTGTGGAACTATGAAAGTTTTCCCAAAATAATGTACTTCCTTCCCAAAGGAAGAGGTCCTGGATAATCCAAAAATGATACTTTGCATTTCATATACAAAACATAAGCAACATGTAAAAATCCCTAATATAACCCAGGACTACAACAAAAACCCCTAATCTCCCATAAACTACTCTCCCTATAAGGGAGAGTGAACCTGCTCGGCCGGGGGTTGTGCAAGCTCAATCTCAGTACCTGTAAAAATATTAAGAGGGTGAGCATTACACATGAAGTAGGAAGCAGTTTCTAATTAGACATAACAACCCACCAAGTCATACACAATTAGACATTTAGCACATTCACAGTCATTCATTCATTCCATAACATACTCTTATGAACTCAACATTTTAATCTCTTTCACTTTGTACCATCATGATTTATTCATCAATTAGTCTTGGAATCATTCTTTTATGCATTTCCATATATTTGTACCACTAGGAATTGGTTGCTCCTGGTAGGGCATTTGTACACCCATTAGGGCATTCGGACCTAATGGGGCATTTAGCCCTAATGGGGCATTTGGTACACCTAGCAGGGGCGACCTAGTGTGCCAATGTCCCAATGATCAAGTCAAACATCCAGTCACTTTTAATTCGTTAAAATTATTCTTTACCAAACTAGCCTTATATTCCTTTTCAATCAAATATACCAACCAAGTATAGCTAACATAGGTGTACAATCATATAGTCATTCATGTTTCACAATTAATCGTTCACAAAATCCATATCTATCAATAATTATTCACACTCTTTACAATTATATTAACATTAACATTTAGGGATTCAATCATGACATAGTCATAATAATTTCAATATTCATTTTCCCTAGGGTTCCTATCATAACTCTAAAGCACCTAAATCTTAGCAAATCATTATGCTCTAGCTAGGAACTAATCCCTAAGACAAGGTAACACACACCCCCTTACCTTAACCAAGGAGAGAGAGTGGGAAAACCTCAAGCCCTAGCTTCTAGATCTCCAAAACCAAGAGCTCCAAAGGCAAGAAAAGGAGGAGAGTGATGATAATCTTCCCTAATCCATAAAAATAGAATGATGATGAGATTGTGGCATAATAAGAAGGGAAATTCGAATTTCACTAGGAGATGGGAAGAAGAGAGAGAAACTCAAATGACCCATGAGGATGAGAGAGAGATGGAGCTTACCAAATAAGTTTGATGGTGATTAGGTTTGGGTGATGAGCTTGATGAAGAAGGAGAGAACAACTTGCTCTTGGTGGCTTGGATGAGAAAGTCATGGGAGAGAGGAGGAAGAAGAAGGGAAATGAGTTGATGATGAGAGGAATGAGTGAGAATGAGAAAGAGTGTGGTGTTTTTATTTATTTGAAAGGGAAATAAACATGTGGTGGAGAATTAAAGCCCCAAAAAGAAGATTCCTTTTGTGTGGTTGATAGGTGCCTCACGTACACCCCTTTTCTTCTTTTTTTTTGTACAGCACCTGATGGTAATCGATTATCCTAGCCAGGTAATCGATTACCACTTCAATGCAACATTTTATGAATTCCAACCTGAGGCCTTGTAATCGATTACTTGACCAAAAAGTAATAGATTACCACTTGATGCAGCATTTTTGGTGTTTTCAGCAGAGGCTCAGTAATCGATTACTTGCCCAAAAGTAATCGATTACCCTTCAATGCAACATTTTAGTGCCTTTTTGGCTGAGAGCTCGTAATCGATTAACTCAACACTAGTAATCGATTACTTTGCTATTTTTCCATCTTTTCATAGTTCCTAACTCTAAAACATTTTCCTTAATTCCTATACCCATTTGGCTATGATTTCTATACTAAATCCTAGCTCTTATTCTTATAATTCTCATAAACTCATCTTAATTTAATACAATAACTTGCAATTTAAAGATTGGGATGTTACAATTCTCTCCCACTTACCAGAATTTCGTCCTCGAAATTCAGTTATCTTGAAACAACTGTGGATAAGACTCCTTCATTTTGTCCTCTAGCTCCCAAGTGGCCTCTTCCACATTGTTTCGATTCCAAATCACCTTTACCAACAAGATCTCTTTGCCTCTGAGTTTCTTCACCCGCCTATCCTCAATTCTGATTGGCAATACTTCAAAGGTCAAATTTTCTTTCAAGGGCAAATCATCCACAACAACTACATAGGAAGAATCATGAATGTATTTCCTTAGCTGCGAGACATGGAAAACATCATGAAGCCTGGAGAGATGTGGAGGCAAGGTGATCCTATATGTCAATGGACCAACCTTCTCCAAAATCTGATAAGGACCAACAAACCGTGGAGTCAACTTCTTGGACTTGATCGCCCGACCGATTCTTGTAGTAGGGGACACTCTTAGAAAAACATGATCACCTTCATCAAACTCTAGAGGTCTCCTACGCTTATTAGCATAGCTCTTCTGACGATATTGAGAAGTTTTCATTTTGTTCTTAATCATCGTGATCTTCTCAGTAGTCTCTTGCACAAGTTCTGGCCCAGTTAACAAATTCTCACCAATCTGGAACCAACAAAGAGGCGTCCTGCACTTCCTGCCATAAAGTGCCTCAAAGGGTGCCATTCCGATACTAGAATGGAAACTATTATTATAAGTGAATTCCATAAGCGGCAGAAGCTGCTCCCAATTGCCAACCTGCTCCAGCACACAAGCTCTGAGCAGATTCTCCAATGTCTGAATAGTACGCTCAGATTGCCCATCAGTTTGTGGATGGTAAGCCGTACTGAATTTCAGCTTAGTACCCAAAGCCTGCTGGAGAGTCTGCCAAAACCTGGATAAGAACCTTGGGTCACGACCTGATACTATGATGGAAGGCACACCATGCAGCTTCACTATGTCCCGAATGTACAACTGAGTCAACTTCTCCAGAGTGTACTTTTATGAATCGGAATAAAGTGAGCACAATTTTTCAGACGATCAACCACAACCCAAACAGCATCACACCCTGCAGCGGTCCTGGGCAAACCAGACACAAAGTCCATAGCAATACTATCCCATTTCCACTCGGGAATATCAAGTGATCGTAATGGACCACCTGGCTTTTGATGCTCAATTTACACCTTCTGACAAGTTAAGCAATGTGACACATGATCTGCCACATCTGTTTTCAACTTTGGCCACCAATAGATCTTCTTCAAATCTTGATACATCTTTGTTGCACCGGGATGAAAATTCATTTTGGTTCGATGAGCTTCCCAAAGGATATCCCTTCTAACTTCAAAATCCATGGGAAAACATATCCGGCCCCTAAACCGAATAGTACCATCAGAACCCTTTACAAAATCGGGCTCTTCTTGGAGCAAAAGATCGTAATCGATTAACTCACCACCAGTAATTGATTACTCTGCTGTTTTTCCATCTTTTCATAGTTCCTAACTCTAAAACATTTTCCTTAATTCCTATACCCATTTGGCTATGATTTCTATACTAAATCCTAGCTCTTATTCTTATAATTCTCATAAACTCATCTCAATTTAATACAATAACTTGCAATTTAAAGATTGGAATGTTATATATCCCTACTTGTTGAATAAATATATTGTTTGAAGGCATGGCCTATTCTAATTCCTAATCTCTCAATTGAAGAATTAGAGATCCAAAACAAGACATAAATTGGCCAAATTTATGAATTGGAAATAAAATGCAATCAAACACATGATTTAGAAACGGAAAAACATCAATTCATAAAATCAATAAACTAATCCATACAAATTCACCAATTCCTAACACAAGGGTTTTAGTTACACATCATCAAAATAAGAACAAAAGCAATAGAAGAATGCATGATTACCATGGAAAAGCCTTGGATCTTCCAATCCTTGATCTTCTCCTCTTCTAAAACTCTCTACAATTGTGTAATCTCCCTCTCTCTCTCTAATCACTGCTGACCTAATTCTAAAAACGTATATTTAAAAGATAAAACTAATCCTAATTGAATTGGAGCAAAACTGATCAGGAAGTGGCCCAATTGGGCTTTCTCGTATCTGACAGCAACTTCGGCACTGATTTTTACCCCAAAGATGGATGCATTTGAGTAAGGCTATTTTTGGCAAAGTTGTAGATCTTTTCCTTAGCTTTAAAATGATACCAAGATCGCCTCATTTGGATAAGCGTAGCTCAAGTTATGGTCAAAATACCGAACAACGTCACTTTCACGCACAACGCGCGCCTGGGCGCCCAGGGCCTCACGCTTGGGCGTGCCAGGCACCTGATTGGTGTATTTTCTCACTGAAGACACGCCTAGGCGTGGCGGGCTCCACGCCTGGGCGTGTGGGACTGATTCCGACTCCGTTTCGGTCCGTTCTTGTGCCATTTTCAAGGTCTTTTCATCCTCTTTCATGCTCCATATTTATTTTCTTCATTTAAGCTCCGAAAGTACCTGAAACAAACCCAAAACGGATCATAACGTTCAAAGGATTCTAAATTACCTAACTTCCTAAAAACTATACAAAAACAACCTATATTTACAAGAGAAACAAGTCAAAACCATAGTAAAAAGGAGTCTAAATCATACCCAAAACATCATATATTAGACCCAAATCATCAACTTGGTCAATGGTAACAACAATCTAGAAAATCCGTCTATAAATCTCCGATAATAACCAGCAAGACCTAAGAAACTTCGGACTTCCGTCACTGTTGTCGGGGCTTTCCATTCCAACACCGCTGTCACCTTTGCAGGATCCACTACAATTCCTTCCTTTGTAATCACATGTCCCAAAAAGTGCACTGATTCCAACCAAAAATTACACTTCGACAACTTAGCATAAAGCTGTTTTTCCTTTAGTATCTCCAAAATGTCATCGATAAACACGACAACATATGAGTCTAAGTAAGGATGAAAAATTCGATTCATGTAATCCATGAATAGAGCGGGAGCATTTGTTACACCAAATGGCATAACCAGATACTCATAATGTCCATACCGAGTCGTAAAAGCAGTTTTTGGAATATCTTCCTCCTTTACTCTAATCTGATGATATCCCGATCTAAGGTCAATCTTCGAGAATACAGCTGCACCCTTCAATTGGTCCAACAAATCGTCTATTCTTGGCAAAGGATACTTGTTCTTTATCGTCACTTTGTTCAATTGGCGATAGTCCGTGCACAAACGCATGCTTCCATCCTTCTTTTTCACGAACAATACCGGTGCTTCCCATGGTGATACACTTGGTCTAATCAAGTGCTTGGCCGTATAACATACACAAAGAGGGAAATAAAATTTTCTTCTTAACTTTAAAGAAAGTACAAAATAAAAATCTAATTTAAATAAAATAATATATTCCCACGGTTTTAAAATAATTAAAAACACAAAATTTATAATTGAATAAATTCATCAAATCAAAATACTAATGAAATTAAATTATAGAATTAAAATTTTATTCAATAAATCCAATAAATAATTTCTAATTCATTTTTTAATTACTGAAAATAATTGAGGAAAATACGGGTGTTACAACAAGCATAGGACTTAAGGAAATATTTTTCAATCAATATATTAGTAATGAATTAAAATCCTTTACTTGGTATTGAATTGATGCTTAAAAAAGTGACTCCAAAAATAACATTTTTAATAATCAAAAATAAATTTTAAACATAAAAATATTAGTAAAATATTATATTTGAAAAATAACACTTTTCATATTTTTTACAGTATCTAACCGGTTAGAAAATCCAGTAACCGGTTAGTCATTTTATTATTTAATTCAAATTTCCCTCTTTTTCAATTTTACAGCATCTAACCGGTTAGAAAACTCAGTAGCCGGTTAGGTTATGCAGTTCTCAGTTCTGAAATGTCACTTTTAAGCATCAATTCAACACCCTTTAATTTCCAACCTTAATCAATCATCAACAGAACATATTTGAGCATATTCAAACATGTTTAAACAAGTAGTAAACATCAAGTTCATGATATTCAAGCATAATTTATCAAGTGTACACATAATCACATATTTGGCATTCAATATATCAAAATCATTTCCAGAGCTTCTCAAGTCAAGTTTTCAGTTTCTTTAGCTCATATTAAGTTAATATTGTAACATCGCGATTTAGTTACTTGATTTATTCTTTTTATTTAGTAAAAATCAGAGAAAATTATTTTTTTCATTGGTGACGTGGACATGAGTTCGTCTTTACCAAAACATTTCCCTTTTTCAAAAACATTTTTGGTTATAAAAATAAACCATTCATGTCCACATCACACCTCAAATTCCAAATCGAGATGTTACCAACATCGCGCTTTGAAACTCTCCCTTTCACTTTCACAAAACTTATTCCATTTCCTTTCACAAGTAACGTCTAGTACCAGTTTCCAAAACCGTTACAGAAATAGGGTGAGTTACATCAGGATAGAGCATAATTATCTTAGTAGCTTAAGAAATTGCATTACATAAGTGAGACATAATTAATAACCTACACTACTGGTCACTGTCCTCAACATGAACCTCCTTCAGTTCCCGATTCTCTTCCGCGTCGTCGAATCTCCCGTCATTTTCCGGCAACACTAAAACCTTCACGCACTCTGGTTCGTCTAACTTTATCTTTACCATCATCTCCCACAAGTCAATACCTATTGGGGTGATCTGAGGGTCGTCCATCACCATGCTAACATCTCCTCGCCACTTCCAACCCTTCTCGAGTAAGTCCCAATCTCCGTCCTCCAAAGGTTACATAATAACTTCGACATCATGAACCATCTACATTTCACGACATCAAATGTCGGGAGAGAGAGAAAAGAGAATAATAGAGAGAGTGAGCATCCTAAACGATTCCTCGTCGACGGGGTGGAATTACAATAGGCAAAACATTAAGATGTAAAAACAACATAAATCAACAACAAGTAAAATACAACACATTTCACATAGTCAATTATGCTCACTCATTCAGAAATCTCAAACTTTTCATCCTCTTTCATCATTACCGATCCTTTCGCAATTCATTTTTCCATCGCCATTACACAAACCCCAACATCATCGTAATTATCTCGTTCATTACTATTGCACAACACCACATCACCGTTTTCGTACCATCAGACCATCATATCTTTGAACATTATTCGTAATTCTCTTTCCTTTTAATCTCCTCATAGCATCCTCATCACTTATCCACTCTCGTTTCATTATCAGTGCCATTAATATTCTCAACCCACAACTCGTAAGTCTTTTCAACATTCTTAAACTTTTCTTATTAAGTTTTATTGAATCGCTTCCATTGATGACAGGGGAATTAGAAAGTCATCAAGGAGTTAGTTAGCACACATACATCTCCTCCAATCCTTCCAAGCCTAGTCGGAAGCAAACGGGACATACAGGAACCTTAACCCACACAGGTCGAACAGCCGAGATCATTCAACAACATACAATATCTTTGTCAAGACTACAACCGTACAAGCTGGTCATTACGACAATTAATATTTTACGCGATACCGCAAGGGCCCAAAACCATTCGACTGCCCGCCTAGTTCAGGTTCCCTCTCACCGTTTCGAATTTGATCAAGGGGGCGACAGTACATTTCTAGTCAGCTCTGCAGAACACGCTACGATCCCTTGGGTATTAATCCCCGATCACTTATAGACTCGTTCCGCCTAGAAAAGCGCTCTAGGTTACTTGACGTTCCACCGTCATCATCCTCCCCTATCACAATCGCACACCTGAATATCCGCAGATAAATAGGGTATCTTCCTCTTCACTACTTCACACTCAACTCGCCACGTTATTCAATGTCTTTTATTGTTTAATTAGTATTTTATTAATCCTAGATTCGGCGAGTCACCCTTGTTCATCCCTTCGGTGAACCTCAACCTCTAATCGAATCTTTCGCATTAACGTTTCCTCATCGTTACACAATCGTCGTAACAGCTTAGCACAATGGGAAGCTCTTTACCCTGGCAACACATCACGTCAATCTTTCACATCAGGGAGTTCCTCAACCCGGAACAAGTTACGATACTTATTTCACAGCTTAGCGCGTATGCATCATTGATTTCCACTTGCATTCCTCTTTATCATTTCTTTCCTTGCACTATCATTCCTTTCATTATACGTACATCATAACGTCAATAAGAATCTTTTCCTTTTATCACTAGTCCCTTCCTATCACGTCATTCTCATCAGCGTCGTTAATATTTTCATAATTTTCATTACCTCACTTAATTTTCGTCATAGATTCAAAACAGACAACATTTATATCATCATGCATAATATTCAGCAGAGCATAATTCGTAAAGCATCTCATAACATCATGGTATAATCACATCAGTAGCATCATGTCATGATATAATAACAGAAAAGGGATGTCTTAGTACTGTGTATAGGTGGCCACATCGACATTCAAACTGTAACAGCCCAATTTTCGTAACACAAAATAACCAACTTTTATTTATTAAGTTGCTAAAAATGAGGTCATTTTTTTTAAAACATTATTGAGATGTCATTGATGCACTTGACATTCTTTACTGAAAACCGAGTTGTTACTAAAACATTTCTTTACATAAACATTCATCTTCACAAGATGACTTGGTTCAAAGAACATCATAATCCATTGTATTATATCAAAAGTATTCATGACCGTTTCCAAAAGATTACATTGTCCAATCTTTCCAAAATAGAAGCACTCAACAAGACAGAATTAAAGACTTAGCATAATTACATAACTGGTTCATTGCTCGGGTAATCCTTGACTCAAAGCACTAACAACAGACTTAGACTAAAGATAATAAGAGGCCCCTACATTCATAACACTACTCTCATATCTTCCTGTCAAAAGCAACCAGACAGAGTTTCCCTTTCTTCTTGTGTCCTTTCTTCACTCCCGAAGATGACGTCATCCATGTCGCTGCTTTCCCATTGTCATTTGACTCCAATTCCACTCTATCTAGAGTGGTGGATTTTTCCTGAGTCTTACTCCACGCCTTTGGTTCAAAGCTTCAGTATCCTCGTACAGTGACCTGTCCTAGATGCGGTTCCAAATTAACCCCGCTCAAGGTGTGCTCCGGGTCCGGAATCACTATCTGAGTGTAGCCAGTCCATACCCAGCCATAGGGGGTAGACTTCCAACCGTTTCTGTGCCTTTTCCAGGTGGTGATCTCCATACGATGCTCCATCTGTCCGTTGCAATACCAGCAGCACTAATATGCCAACGAGACAGGAGACAGTAAGCATTCCGAACGACGCATCGTCGACGGTGTGGGTTTACAGTAGGCAAGATATTAAGAGAATACAAACACAACAATGCAACATAAATACAATACAACATTCAAATTTATCATCATCATCATCATTCATTATCTTGCCAAACTTATTTTCACTTCTCAACATAAACATTCTTTCTTTCTCAATTCATTTCTCGATCTCAACTTGTAAATCTTTGAGTTGCATTCATTTCCATTCTCATATGGTTTCATTCACTTTTTCACACTTTCATTCTCGATTCGTTTCTCATTATCAATATTCCATAAGATTTTGCTTCTTATAATTATAAGTCTTTTCATGACTCTTAAACTTTTCTTATCAAGTCTTATTAGATCACATTCATCGATGATTGGGGGAAATTAAAATATCATCGAGGTACTTGTTTCGCAATTAGCACACACGTCTACATCTCCTCGGTCATCCACCCAACCTAGTCGGAAGCAAACAGGAGTACAGGACCTTTACCACGCGGGCTTGATAGCTGTCTCACAAAATGCCAGGAGAACTGTAGAAAATCGGGTACAGTCTCAAATCAAATTTTATAATCAAGGCACACTGTAGAAAATAGGGTACACTGGCAAAATCACAGAGCCCCATTCCAGTCCCTCTCACTGTTCAAGATTTGCAATCTAGGGGGTGACAGTACTATTCTAGTTCCGGGTGTAGAACTTACCACGGCATCGGATCGGCCCATCCTTACCCCTTATGGAATTTGTTCCACCTAGAAAGTACTCAAGGCTTCTTGACGTTTCACTGTCATTGCCTTCCCCTAATGCTATCTCCTCCTGAGTATCCCTGATACCCATGGTATCTTCCTCTCCACTACTTCGCACTCATTACTCACCGCATTCGTATTCGTCAATGTCTTTTAAAATCTTAGTGTTTTAATTAACATCTTAATCCTAAGGTCGGCTCATCCTTGGTGCATCCCTTCAACGAGTCCCGACCACTAATTTAAAACCTTACTTTTCTTTTCTTTTCTTAACATAGCATAGAGCTGGGATCGTATCGGCATACTTGCATCTCATCTCAGAAACTTTATCAAAACAATAACATATCTCTTTTTGGGACATCAGCCCTCTGGCTTCACCTTCTCCACGGAGTAGCATAGCTCAATTCACATCTTGTCTCATTCCAATAAACAACAGTAGCATTTCTTTCACCAGCTCTGGCTCATCAGCATCATTATCATCAGCTCTTGCTCAACGTTATTACGATACTTTCGTTCACATCATATCTTATCTCATATCACAATCTTAAGAATCTTCATTACATCTCGACTCTTTCTCAAGCTCAACTCATATCTCTTTTTTTAATGTTTTATCAAAGCTGCCTTATTCAATAAGGACTTAAACCCAACCGGGTAATACATTTTTCTCTTCGTGTCTTTTACTTTCACAATTTTACCCACATTATCTCATTTTTCAATCACATTTCTTCACTTTCACAAACTTATTCACATTATCTCATTTTCAAGACGTAACAGACGTCCATCAGCATGTTACTCTTTTTAATCAACAATTCAAATATCATCACGCATAATTAAACAGATAAACATAAGCATGCTATTTCAATCATCATCATATAATCTAATCACATAACATTATGTGGTCTTTGTCTCCTTCGTATACGTGGCCACACAACACAAACAATTGCCACTATACTACTGACTCAGAACCACCAAGTTTCGATCTTTGAGATGACCAGGAACGTCCTAATAAGTCACCTAAATACCACGGTGTCTTAGGAAAGCTTCTCTCTCACCTCTAGTCCCAGCAAATAAATGCACACGATCTCCGTGGATCCTTGTCGCTGCCAACTGCTCCAATCCCTCGTCTTTAAAATTCCTCGTATTAACAGAACACGTTTATATTATTAACTTATATAAGAAAATCTTCCCTTAACTCAAACACATTTCATTCTTTGTCGGATAGCTTAAAACATAATTGTTTTCTCAAAACAACACTAACTTTTTTCCCAAATCAAATACCATTTGAAAACCATACTTTAAATCACATAAACACATTTTTAAAGCTAAGAAACAAATCCAAACAATTCTGGACAGCAAAGAATTGTTTTGCAAATTCACTTTAATAAAATCTGAAAACATCGTAAAAGTACTTTTTGCTTTAAGTAATTCTTTAGCTCAAAACAATCACTTTCACACTTTAAAATTCAAGCTTTTCGTCATGAAACAAATCTTGGACAGCCACCAAGCACAATCCAACAATCCCAAATAAATCAAATCGAATTATCTTAAAATCAATTAATTTCAAAACTAATTACGTACTCAAATATTTTCCAAACATACACAAACAACAAATATTACTTCGATAAATCCATTCACATAGTCACATAGAATATATTCTTTCATGACTTTAATAATTTCAAGCATACATACATATACTTAATCAAGCCACATACTCACTAACTTAACTTAATTATAATTTAAACATTCATTTTTAAATAAACACTTTCACAATCAAACACTTAGCTCTTACTTTCCATATAGGTCATACACTTTTCAAATATCAATTATTATTTAACAAAATAATTTCCTATCCTACTAAACCCTTCAAGGCCGCATCATGCATCAAGGCCAAACAACAATTATAAATATTTCTAACATTCCATAAATCATCAAAACAATACTTTTTCATTTTCATATTTACCTACATTATTAAAAAGGGACCGAATTGAATAAGCCAAAATAAACCAAGGTTACAAGTTTATATACTTTAAATCAACTCAAACCATTTCAAGTATTCAAGCACAACTTTCATCTTCAATTGATTAAACTAACTCAAATACTCTATTATCCTAAACCGAAGGGGATTTAAGAAAACAATTCAACATTTCAAATCAAACACAACATCATTCACATAAAACATGTTCATCATTAAAGGTCATTTCATAGGAAATTTTTCCAACTTTCTTGAACATGCATTGGCCGAAAATATTGAGAAGTCAAAACAAGGATTTGTTCAACATCAAAGACATAAAATCATGAAATTATTTCTTCCTTTTTAATTCAAAAACCGTGAGCTTCACTTGGAAAATTAACAAACTTTAATTTAATTTTCTTAACTTAAATCAACACATTAATTCAAATACCACATCAAGGTCTTATTTTTCAATCTTAACAACTTCATGCATGCATTTAAAGTTGTAACACCCTCACATTAATTAGTTAATTTATAGGTTTTAAACAAAATCAGAGTTTAAAAATTATTTTTAAAACTTAATTTCATTAAAGGGTTTTACGAAAATCTGGCAAAGTTTCCTCTGTTTTCCCGACTTCCCAAAATTTTTGTTCTTAAAACCTCTCAGTTCAGAAATATTTAAAAACATATACCACAACAGTTTAATAGCCAAAACCGATCCTAACGCCCGATTAGTATAAGCTTCAGGGCACGACTAATACATATTCTAAAATTACAAAAATAGTTGTCCACTCATATATTAATAAATATACATTCCACGTAGTGGAATGAAAATCCTGCTCGGCCATGTCCTATGTCAGCTCCACTTCAATACCTGCAAAAATATAGCAAGAAGGGTAGCATTACACAGAACTTAAAAAGATAAATTCTACAAGAGACATAGCAATAAACTAAGCCTACCCTATTACTGATATCAGTTACTCGTAAATATCCATATAATTATTTTTCTTTTAGTTTCTCCAATTATTCTCATACTTCCACTCTTAGCCTTCAATTCATTTTATCTCATTCCTTAGTCGCTTTCCTTTCCTATTCTTTTTCTTTTACTTTGTCTTTTCATTTTCTTTCTTTTTCATTTCACTTTTATTCTTTGGCCACAGGATCATCACGACCATCCTGTGCCGATTATCTTTTATATTTATTAGGCCACAGGGTCACCACGACCATCCTGCGACGATTATCATTTACATTTATTAGGCCACAGGGTCACCACGACCATCCTGCGACAATTATCATTTATATTTATTAGGCCACAGGGTCACCACGACCATCCTGCGACAATTATGATTTATATTTATTATGCCACAGGGTCACCACGACCATCTTGCTACGATTAACATTTATATTTATTAGGCCACAGGGTCACCACGACCATCCTGCGCCAATTAACATTTATATTCTTTCTCATCATTAATTCGTCTTAGTCTTTTCTCTTAACTTTTAGTTCCTTAGTTTTCTTTAATTCTTTTAATTTCTTAACCCCTTCTTTTATCTTCTTATATTTAAATGTTTCTCATTTTTAACTAGTTCTGCTTGATTAAGCCATATACGTTATATTTTAATTCTCGTTCCTAGCTCTTAGTTATTTCCCTGCTCTCTTTCTTTATTTTTCTTCTTCTCTTCCTTTTCCTTTTTCCTTTATTCTTTTTATTAATTACTCTAGTTTACATCTAACTCCACTTAGCTTTGATATAGTCGTTATATCTTAAACTCTCATTTCAAATTCTTAGTTATTTCATTAATTCCTTTGTCTCACACTTTTATTTACTTATTATTCCTATTTCATTACTCTACTTTAATTAGATACCCTTCTTAACTTAGCTTAGTTTCCATATCTTATTACAACATTTTATTTAACTTCCCTAACAACTCACTCTCTCTTGGCTTTAGTATCTTTTTATTAATTTCCTCTTACCGGTTATCTATTTTCTTGTACATCTAATCCATTACTTTGTTTCTATTCACATATTCGACTCCGCACGTATTCCTTATACCACATTCTAATCCCTCTTTTATCCCATTTAAATCTTCACTTACTAATTTACTTATTATCTTTCAGCTTATTAGTTCTACTCTTTTTACCTATTACGTTTACTCTTTTATTCTTTTACTCTCATGTTTAGTTTGTTTATCCTTAAATTCTCCCTTGTGTTACAGTGTATACTTTTCTACATTTTCGTTCAATATTAACCATTTAATATCCTAAATATACTCATTCGTTCCGGACCTTGTCCTACACGTACATATTCTATTCCCTAAGGTGGGGTTTCCATTAATAATTCTAATTACTTCCTTTATGTCAGGGGGAAACTATCCTAAGGTCCATTAACATATTACCCTATTCCTAGTCACCACTATAGCATCCTAGAATTTACTTCTCAAGTAGAGTTAATACGATCCTTCTTACCTCGAGCTTTCTTTTAAAAGAACCTGGGTTGTGGCTCGGCGACGATGACGGCGTCGGTGAGATCCGTGGAGAGAAAGAGAACTCGTGGATGAGAGAGAAAGGGCCAATAAAACCCTAACACACAAAGAGAGAGACAAGAGTTAGAGGTGGATGATTAGCTCTTGAAATGGAAGAAATAGGAGGAAGAGAACTTGTTCTCACATACCTAGGACTTGATGGGAGTGTTGGATCTAGAGAGGGAGGAAGCCATGGAGAGAGAGAGAGAGAAGCACCAAAAGAGAGGGAGAAGAGAGGATGACACTTGGGACCTTGAGGATGATGATGGATGGCCACAATAACTTGAGGTTATTGGGTCTCAAGGCATGGAATGAGTGTTCTTGGGGTGGGGGAAGAAGAAGGGACGAATTGGGAATGAAATGGGGCTTGATTCCCTTTTATTTTTTTTCAGCAGCAGCACGATTTAATCGATTAAGAGCCGATTAAGAGCCGATTAAGACTTTTCACCCAATATGACCTTAATCGATTAAGCTACAGCTTAATCGATTAAGCTGCATAGTTTTGCAGTAGCCTGACTTTGAAAGGCCATAACTTCTTCGTTACCCGTTAGATCTTGCTCAAATTTTGAGGCAAACTTCCTAAGACACTTAACTTCACATCTAACGGTGGAATTTGAGTTTAGAGATGTAAATCTTTTATTTTGAATTTCCTAATATAGGTGTTTATAACACCAAAAACATCGCTTCTAACGCTCTTTTGTTCATCTTCCAACCTCCTTTCTGATGCCAATGCTTCGTGATTCCTTTATGGCATTCAAAGAACTCCTAATCCATCATTTTAAATCCTTTTTAGAATAATCCTTACTTCCAAATCTTATCATTATTCTAATTACTCTTATAATTAAAATTCGGGATGTTACAATTCTCCCCCACTTATTAGAATTTCGTCCCCGAAATTCTGTTGAGTTCCGTAATTGGAGAACCATCCCATTGGTAAAGCTTCTGACTACGGTTTTCACTTCCCTTCGGTCTTTATTCCCCACTCCGGGTGTGATTAGGGTCATGCCTATTTCAATGCTTGTCCTCGAATACAATGTATCATCTCTACCTAGACAGGATCGTTAGATTTTCTTATTATTAAAGTTCCATCTCCCATTCCTTGGATTGAAATCCTCCCCCACTTAGCATTGACATACTTGATTATATCTATGCTAGGGGTATGCTCATTCGTTGCTCATAATAGAGTACACAGGTTCCCAACCAGTATCCAAGGCTAGAAAGAGGGCACGTGGGTGACTATCTATCGGTAGGCATAGAACTATGCCGGGTTTTCTACGACTTGGCGGATTCTCACAGATACATCTGAGATGCTTGGAACTTGAAGAGAGTGAAGATGAAAAAAAAAGAAACATGAAGCACTCAAGAATGAGTTTCATGGTCTTTGAAAGACGACCCAGGATGTACTAGATACATGTCAAGCAAGAAGACAATGGAGGTTATTCCCAAAGTGTACATTTTCAGCAGAGAGCCATCGAAGGATGCGTTTTCTATGGATCTGCGGCTGATTGATTGGTCTCGATAAGTGTACCTGACACAGTGGTTAATACTTGCTTCCTTCTAGAGAATCGTTCGGGAAGTTTGATTAGATTCTTAGGCGAGTTTTAAGCTGTCTACTATCTAATTCGATTGGTTGTAAGAGGATGATTACAGGATTCACTCGCGTCTTTCAAGGATTCTATACTCTATTACTCTCCTTTCTAATTGCTACACAAGAATTTAGAAGGAATTCTTTTCGAGCTGGTTCTGCTTCGTCTAGGGGTCTACTTTAAAAAAATTGTTTAATTTGATTATTTCGGTTTTGGATGAAATGTGACAATGACATCGATCACTAATAGGTGCGAAGATCGAGGTGATCAATCCCAATCTCACATCCATCAAAAGCGATATCATCGTCATGTTTGTTGATGTTATCGTCCCCTAGTTGATGTAAGAATCAGAGTGATAAGTTCTAACCTTACCTTCTACCAGTGGCAATACCATCATTCTGTTTGGCGGAACTTTAACTAATGTACTATCAACTATCGATCTCTTCTAAGTTAAATCAACATGCATACTTTATGCAAAAACATCCTAAGTAACCATTGGGTACATTATCAATCGCTAAAAGTACCTCGGATAAGTTTATTCCTCGTTCTACGTGCTCATAGGACATTCTGCAGTACGGTGTCCGGGTTGCCCGCATCGGAAACAGAGACCTTCCTTTCTGCGCTGCTTAAACATCCAACATATACGATTATGGAATCCTCCACAATACGGACATGGTGGCCTAGTTCTCGGAGCATTCACATTCAGGTTTGCAGCTTCTGTAGCCACGGCTTCAGCGCCAATGTTGGTGTATGGGTCTGATTCCTGGGCCAGTTCCTTGCCTCTACTGGAACCTCCTGACCCATGAGCTGCTTCGTTCCGATTTGCATCTGCCTTCCTCTTGAGCCCTTTTTCATAAGTGCTCGCCATATTGACCAATCGTGACAAATTATCAATATTGTGATACTCGCAAGAGAGGCGAATATCACTCCTAAGTCCAGCTTCAAACTTAACACATTTGACGCGGTCACTTGCATCCCGATAATCAAAAAAACGGATGAGATCTTCAAACCGAGCTGCATAGTCCCCAACTGACATAGACCCTTGAGTCAATTGGAGAAAATCAATCTCCTTCTCCCTTCTAACATCTTCAGGGAAATACTTCCCCAAGAATAGATCCTTGAACATCTCCCAAGGAATCACAGAATTAGCTGCCACCAATCCTCTCCTCTGCTGATCCCACCAATGTTCTGCCTCATTGGTCAGCATGAATTCAGCTAGTCGAACATACTGCTCCATTGGTGGTTGAAGAGAACGGAGAATCTTTTCAATCTCCTGTATCCATCTCAGCGCCCCATCAGGATCATTTCCACCTTCAAAGCGAGGCGGATTATTCTTTCGGAATTGAGACATCCAGTCAATCTCAACTGGAGCTGGTTGCAGAGCTGCTGCTGCTGCTGCAGCTGCAGCTGCCATCTGTTCCCCTTGCTGCTGCTGCATCTGAGATAGATGCTCCAGAATAGCAGCAATTCTATCATTACCTGCTCGTCTTCCAGCCATTCTGTTTAACCACAGAGAGCAGATCATTAAGGCTTAATACTCATATATATATATACACCTTAGTATGAATATCCTATTAATACCTCTAGACTCTTACTATGTACACCAATTACTCGTTGGGTGAGTAATCATTGGAGTAATATAACTCCAAGGCCGAGGAAAAACTGCTCTAATACCAAAATGTAACACCCTCACATTAATTAGTTAATTTATAGGTTTTAAACAAAATCAGAGTTTAAAAATTCTTTTTAAAATTTAATTTCTATAAAGGGTTTTACGAAAATCCGGCAGAGTTTCCTCTGTTTTCCGGACTTCCCAAAATTTTTGTTCTTAAAACCTCTCAGTTCAGAAATATTTAAAAACATATACCACAGCAGTTCAATAGCCAAAACCGATCCTAACGCCCGATTAGTATAAGCTTCAGGGCACGACTAATACATATTCTAAAATTACAAAAATAGTTGTCCACTCATATATTAATAAATATACATTCCACGTAGTGGAATGAAAATCCTGCTCGGCCATGTCCTATGTAAGCTCCACTTCAATACCTGCAAAAATATAGCAAGAAGGGTAGCATTACACAGAACTTAAAAAGATAAATTCTACAAGAGACATAGCAATAAACTAAGCCTACCCTATTACTGATATCAGTTACTCGTAAATATCCATATAATTATTTTTCTTTTAGTTTATCCAATTATTCTCATACTTCCACTCTTAGCCTTCAATTCATTTTATCTCATTCCTTAGTCGCTTTCCTTTCCTATTCTTTTTCTTTTACTTTGTCTTTTCATTTTCTTTCTTTTTCATTTCACATTTATTCTTTGGCCACAGGGTCATCACGACCATCCTGTGCTAATTATCTTTTATATTTATTAGGCCACAGGGTCACCACGACCATCCTGTGACGATTATCATTTACATTTATTAGGCCACAGGGTCACCAAGACCATCCTGCGACAATTATCATTTACATTTATTAGGCCACAGGGTCACCACGACCATCCTGCGACAATTATCATTTACATTTATTAGGCCACAGGGTCACCACGACCATCCTGCGACAATTATCATTTATATTTATTAGGCCACAGGGTCACCACGACCATCCTGCGCCGATTAACATTTATATTTTTTAGGCCACAGGGTCACCACGACCATCCTGCGCCGATTAACATTTATTTTTATTAGGCCACAGGGTCACCACGACCATCCTACGACAATTATGATTTATATTTATTAGGCCAGAGGGTCACCACGACCATCCTGCGACGATTAACATTTATATTTATTAGGCCACAGGGTCACCACGACCATCCTGCGCCAATTAACTTATATTTTTTCTCATCATTAATTTGTCTTAGTCTTTTCTCTTAACTTTTATTTCCTTAGTTTTCTTTAATTCTTTTAATTTCTTAACCCCTTCTTTTATCTTCTTATATTTAAATGTTTCTCATTTTTAACTAGTTCTGCTTGATTAAGCCATATACGTTATATTTTAATTCTCGTTCCTAGCTCTTAGTTATTTCCCTGCTCTCTTTCTTTCTTTTTCTTCTTCTCTTCCTTTTCCTTTTTCCTTTTTCCTTTATTCTTTTTATTAATTACTCTAGTTTACATCTAACTCCACTTAGCTTTGATATAGTCGTTATATCTTAAACTCTTATTTCAAATTCTTAGTTATTCCATTAATTCCTTTGTCTCACACTTTTATTTACTTATTATTCCTATTTCATTACTCTACTTTAATTAGATACCCTTCTTAACTTAGCTTAGTTTCCATATCTTATTACAACATTTTATTTAACTTCCCTAACAACTCACTCTCTCTTGGCTTTAGTATCTTTTTATTAATTTCCTCTTACCGGTTATCTATTTTCTTGTACATCTAATCCATTACTTTGTTTCTATTCCCATATTCGAATCTGCACGTATTCCTTATACCACATTCTAATCCCTCTTTTATCCCATTTAAATCTTCACTTACTAATTTACTTATTATCTTTCAGCTTATTAGTTCTACTCTTTTTACCTATTACGTTTACTCTTTTATTCTTTTATTCCCAAATTTAGTTTGTTTATCCTTAAATTCTCCCTTGTGTTACAGTGTATACTTTTCTACATTTTCGTTCAATATTAACCATTTAATATCCTAAATATACTCATTCGTTCCGGACCTTGTCCTACACATACATATTCTATTCCCTAAGGTGGGGTTTCCATTAATAATTCTAATTACTTCCTTTATGTCAGGGGGAAACTATCCTAAGGTCCATTAACATATTACCCTATTCCTAGTCACCACTATAGCATCCTAGAATTTACTTCTCAAGTAGAGGTAATACGACCCTTCTTACCTCGGGCTTTCTTTTAAAAGAACCTGGGTTGTGGCTCGGCGACGATGACGACGTCGGTGAGATCCGTGGAGAGAAAGAGAACTCGTGGATGAGAGAGAAAGGGCCAATAAAACCCTAACACACAAAGAGAGAGAGACAAGAGTTAGAGGTGATGATGATTAGATCTTGAAATGGAAGAAATAGGAGGAAGAGAACTTGTTCTCACATACCTAGGACTTGATGGGAGTGTTGGAGCTAGAGAGGGAGGAAGCCATGGAGAGAGAGAAGCACCAAAAGAGAGGGAGAAGAGAGGATGACACTTGGGACCTTGAGGATGATGATGGATGGCCACAATAACTTGAGGTTTTAGGGTCTCAAGGCATGGAATGAGTGTTCTTGGGGTAGGGGAAGAAGAAGGGACGAATTGGGAATGAAATGGGGCTTGATTCCCTTTTATTTTTTTTCAGCAGCAGCACGATTTAATCGATTAAGAGCCGATTAAGACTTTTCACCCAATATGACCTTAATCGATTAAGCTACAGCTTAATCGATTAAGCTGCATAGTTTTGCAGTAGCCTGACTTTGAAAGGCCATAACTTCTTCGTTACCCGTTGGATCTTGCTCAAATTTTGAGGCAAACTTCCTAAGACACTTAACTTCACATCCAACAGTGGAATTTGAGTTTAGAGATGTAAATATTTTATTTTGAATTTCCTAATATAGGGTGTTTATAACACCAAAAACATCGCTTCTAACGCTCTTTTGTTCATATTCCAACCTCCTTTCTGATGCCAATGCTTCGTGATTCCTTTATGGCATTCAAAGAACTCCTAATCCATCATTTTAAATCCTTTTTAGAATAATCCTTACTTCCAAATCTTATCATTATTCTAATTACTCTTAGAATTAAAATTTGGGATGTTACAAAAGTCCTTAGATTAAACAAATATTAACATGCATGTGCTTTAGATGATGATCAAAGCATGATTTCTCATTCCTTTTAGGTTTGGCCGAATCATCATCACATCAAAGACAATATTTTTGTTTCATTTTACAACATGCAAAGATTAAAGTTCATAGATCAAGTCATATACTAGCTCACACAAAATTTTAAAACATCATTTGCCTTCTTTCAACATCAAACCGAAACATCCTCATCATCAAACAAGATTTCATTTCAAATTCTTTTACATGCAAAGAGTTAAACACATAGATCAAGCCCTTTTTCATGCCAAAGATCATTTTTAAAACTTGCTTCCTTCATTATTTCTATTAAAACCGTGACATGCATCAAAGAAAGGTCAAATCTTTTCACTCAAATCTAACATGCAAGGATCAAGTTTCATGTTTTGTCATCGATCAAGTCCTTTTGCTCAAAAATAACATGCAAGACTCAAGATTAAAGCTTTATTATGGATCGAGTCAAGATCATGACATGCAATCACTTAGATCAACTTTTCCAAGCACAAATACTCATGATCAACACTTAAAAATAACATGCACATAACTTACACTCCAAGATCACCTCAAAACAAACACATGCAACCATCAAGATCTTAGCTTTTTCACATAAACATACAAGAACCAAAATAATCATAGATCAAAATAAACATTTCCAAATTATTTTTCAAAGAAACATAAAAATAACTTTTTAAGATCAAACATCAACATGCATGTAGATCAAGTCCTAAAATCAACCTAAAAATACAAATCAAGGATCAAAAATCGTTTCAAGTAAAAAGGGACCCAAAACCGTGAGCATCATCTAAGTGGATGCATGTTCATCTCTTTGTTTTCAATCTTAGATCCAAGTAGAAATAGGTGTAGAAAATCATGAGAAGAAAGAAAATTAGACATGCAAAAGAAAAGAGAATTACAAAGCCTAAAAGAAAATCCTAACCAACACAACTCTTCAAGATTTCAAGCCACACACCTAAGATTAAGGTCTTCTAGCCTTCAAATCACTTGGATCTTCAAGGAAAATCTTGAAGCAAGCTTGATCTCCTTCTCCCTCTCTTCTTCTTCCTCGCGTCTGTCTCTCTCTCTCTCTCTAGTTCTAAGAGTTGGATGAAACTCTTAGAAATGTGTTTGGTTTGGAAATGAAATGAGGAAATGAATGAATGAAAGGAAAATGAACTAATGGCCAAGCTATATATAGGCAACTTCCTCTCTTCCAATTCTACCCCTAAAATTCGGTGCTATGTGTGTTGGGTTGAGGGGCAATTTTGGTTCTTTGAAAAGTTGCATGGGTGAATCTTATCAATGAGACATCAAGGAGTAATTTAAGGCATTAGGTCTTATCACACATCATTCTTATTTTCTACATCACTCTCCTAATTTATTTTCCATGGATTAATTTTACTTTTAATTTTCTTAACCTAGAAGAAAATAAACTTCTTACTCTCCCATCATGCATGCTTGCCACCTATACCCACTTATATACAATTTTAAATTTTCATTTTTCTAATTACACACATCATACAAATATTAAAATGCCATGCCATCTTAATGAAAAATAATAAGATGTAAAGTGTAATAGCCCGATTTTCGTAACACAGAATAATCATCGTTTATTTAATAAGTTGCTAAAAATGAGGCCAAATTTTTTTTTTTCTGTAAACACTTTATTGAAAGGTTGTTGACATACTTTAACATTCGTCACTAAAAACCGAGTTGTTACTAAAACGAATACTTACTTTCATGAGTCTCCAAAAACATTTATCATGTAATATGGTTTGGTTTTAAACTCAAAATAGTTCTTTGCAATACATCAAAAGAACTTACACAATTCTCACAAAGTTTCATTCTTACCCATCTTTAAAAGTAGGGCATGTTCCAAAATAAGCTGAGTTACATA
Organism: Crotalaria pallida; assembly: GCA_037953625.1. Lineage (NCBI taxonomy): Eukaryota > Viridiplantae > Streptophyta > Magnoliopsida > Fabales > Fabaceae > Crotalaria > Crotalaria pallida. The sequence goes on from CM075653.1 coordinate 80,500,119, forward strand.
ATTAGTTCATCACTTAGGTAATCCTTGACTCAAAACACTCACAACGAACTTAAACTAATAACACTATCCTTAAACCTTCCTATCGAACACAACCGAATGGAGTTTCCCTTTCTTGTGGCGCCCTTTCTTCACTCCCGAAGATGATGCCATCTTTGTCGCTGCTTTCCCGCTGTCGTTTGACTCCAATTCTACTCCACCTAGAGTAGTGGAGTTCTCCTGAGTCTCATTCCGCACCTTCTCTTCATAGCTTCTGTATCCTCGTACGGTGACTTGTCCCAAATGCGGTTCCAAGTTGACACCGCTTAGTCTGTGTTCCGGATCCTGAATCACTATCTGAGTGTAGCCAGTCCATACCCAACCATAGGGGGTAGGCTTCCAACCACTTCCCTGACGACGCCAGGTAGTAATCTCCAAACGATGCTCCATCTGCCAATTGAGATACCAGTAGCACCGATATGCCAACGAACAGGAGAGAGTAAGCGATCCGAACGACGCATCGTCGACGGTGTGGATTTACGATAGGCAAGATATCAAGACCATACAAGCATAACAAGCATACAAACACAATACAGCATTCAAACATATCATCATCATCATCATCCTTATTATTATTCATTATTAACATTATTATCATTCCTTATCTTGCCAAGCTTATTATCATTTCTCAACATAATCATTCTTTATTTCTCAATTCCTTTCTCATGCTCAACTTTCAAATCCATCACTTACATTTACTTCCCTCTTCATAGGGTTTCCTTCATCTCTTCTTACTTCCCATTCTCAATTCAATTCTCAATTTCATCATTCCATAAAATTTCGCTTCTCATCATTATAAGTCTTTTCTTATCAAGTCTTATCGGATTATTACCATCGATGATCGGGGAATTGAATATCATCGAGGTACTCGCTTCTTTCGCAGTTAGCACACACGTCTAGAGTCTACATCTCCTCGGTCATCCACCCAACCTAGTCGGAAGCAAACAGGAGTACAAGACCTTTACCGTGCGGGCACGACAACTGTCTCAACAATCAATTGGCTCCAAGCCAGGAGAACTGTAGAAAACTCGCGTACAGTCTCAAATCAATTCATATCATTTCAAATCATACAATATAAGGGCACACTGTAGAAAACTCGGGTACAGTGGCAAATCAAGATGCCCCACTCCAGTCCCTCCCACTGTTCAAGATTTGCAATCTAGGGGGAGTCAGTACTATTCTAGTTGCGCTGCAGAACTTGCCACGGCTTTGGACCCAGTCCCTACCACGTTCGTATGCCACATGTGGAGTTCGTTCTGCCTAGAAAGTACTCAAGACTTCTTGACGTTTCACCGTCATCGTCCTCCTCTAATGCAATCTCCACCTGAGTATCCCTGATACTCATGGTCTCTTCCTCTCCACTACTTCGATATCACACTCATATCTCACTGCGTTCGCATTGTTAGTGTCTTTTAAAAGTCTTTTAGTGTTTAATTATTAACCTATGGTCGGCTCATCCTTAGTGCATCCCTTCAACGAGTCCCGACCGCTACTTTCTCAATCTTTCTCTCATCCTTTCTCAACGTAGCACAGAGCTGGGATCGCATCGATAAACTCACATCTCAATTTCACAATCTTTCTCAAATAACATTCCATATTCTTTCTCAAAATCTCATTCCATCAACTTTCTCGAAATCTTATATCACAACTTTCTCAAAATCTTATTTCACAACGTTCTTAAAATCTTACTTCACAACTTTCTTGAAATCTTATTTCACAAACTTGCTCAAAATCTCATTTCATAAATCAGTCTCAAAATCTCGTTTCCTCATCTTTCTCAAAATATCATTCGTAAACTTTCTCAAATTATCATTTCATAATTTTCTCAAAATATCTTTTCATAAATTTCCTCAAAAACCTCATTTTGTAAACTCTCTCAAAAATCTCGTTTCGCAAACTTTTCAAAAGAATACCTTTTTATAAGCTTTCGGAATATCTCGTTTCAAAAACTTTTCTCAAAATCTTGTTTCACAAGCTTTCTAAAAAAAAATCTCATTTCACCAAAAATCTCATTTCACAAAATTTCTAAAAATCTCGTTTCACTAACTTTTCGCAAAACCTCCTTTCACAATTTTTTTCAAAATATCATTTCACAAACTTTCTTAAAAATCTTAGTTCATAAACTTTTTCAAAAATCTCATTTCAGTGAGCACTAGTGGAGGAGCAAGCTCAACTCAACACAAGCCTCATTCCAATAATATCAACAAAGGAGTCAAGCTTCACTCAGATCTCATCTCGCATCAACAACAACATTACTTTCCTCAGCTCTGGCTCATCCTCATCATTATCATCAATTCTTTCCCCAATCTCACTCCTTTATCTCTTTCTAATCCATCTTATATCTTTTATCATTATTCCTTTCCCTTTGTGTCTTTTACTTTCATAAACTTACTCATTTCATTTTCATTTTAAGAACGTAACAGATGTCCATCAGCATGCTACTCATATTAATCAACAATGTTAAATTTCATCATGCATAATTAAGTAAATAAATATAAACATGCTATTTCACATCATCAACATACAATCATCACACAACAAAAATGTGGTCTTTGTCTCCTTCGTATAAGTGGCCACACAACACAAACAATTGCCACTATACTACTGACTCCGAACCACTAAGTTCCGATCTTTGAGATGATCCGGAACGTCCTAATATATCACCTAAATACCACGGTGTCTTAGGAAAGCTTCTCTCTCACCTCAGGTCCAGTGATTAAATGCGCACGGTCTCCTCGGATCCTTTTCGCTGTCGGCTGCCCCAATCCCTTGTCTTTAACATTCCTCGTATTAAATAAAATACGTTTACGTTATTAACTTGTATAAGAAAATCTTTTCTTAACTCAATACACATTCCGTTTCTCGTCGGAAGACTTAAAACAAAATTGTTTTCTCAAAACAACTCTAATATTTTCTAGTACTTCAAATACTTCAAAACCATTTGAAAACATCATATAAAATAATTTAAACCATTAGATTTGGTGGTTGGTCCGTCCTGGACAGCACCTTAATCACATTCGAAAATACCGAAAAATTCACCGTTTTTTAATCCGGCTTTTCCTAAATCAAATACCACTTGAAAACCATACTTCAAATCACATGAATACATTTTTAAAGTTAAGGAACAATTCTAAACAACTCTGGACAGCAAGGAATCGTTTTACAAAATCACTTTGATGAAAATCCGAAAACATCGCAAAAGCACTTTGGTTTCAAATCATTCTTTAGTTCGAAATTAACACTTTAAAACTCAAGCTTTTGTCATAAAACAAAATCTTGGGCAGCCACCAAACATAACCAACACTTCCGAATAAATCAAAATCGAATTCTTTTAAAATCAATTAATTTCAACTAATTACGTACTCAAATATTTTCCAAATTATTAACCTAGCACATAAACAACAAACAACACTTTCACAATCAAACACTTAATCACTTATTGTATTCCTAATTACTTTCAAAACCATTTCATTTTCATAAAACAAAAACACCTAGACATGCATATACTCACAAACCGAATTGAACCAAAGATATAAACCAAGCACATTTATTTTTTCTTACTTTGAACAACTTAATTTCTTTCAAAAATCACTATATAAATTTATTTTCATGCAACTAAATTTCCTAGACTTATTTACACTACATGACCGAATATAAACATAAGTCCAAGCAAGGATTTATTCAATATTAAGGACATAAAATCATGAAGTCATTCATTCCATTTTGATTTCCAAAAACCGTGAGCTTCACTTGGAAAGTTTACAAACTTTAATTTATTATTTTCTTTAAATTAAATCAACTTATTAAATCAAGCATCCCACCAAAGTCTTATTTTTCAAATCAACATGCAAGATAAAATCAATTCACTCCCTTTATCTTTTTAGCCAAAACCGAATAGAAAATAAATAATCACAACACAATTTCGAATAAATTAATTTAACATTAATCCACAAGACATACACATTACCCCAAGTCACTTCATGAAGAAGAATCCTAGTCTACTTATCATGCATAGGCCGAATACCCATCGTGACCAAAAACGAAGTTTTTGGGTTCATTTTTCAACATGCAACTTCAAGATTCTCAAACCAAATCATGCACTTTAGAAATCCTTAAAAGGTGAAGAAATCAACATGCATGTGCCTAAATCTTGGAGATCAAGTCATAAAATCAATCATAATAGTACAAATCATTTTTGGTAAAAAGAGGCCAAAACCGTGACATGCATTTGAAGAAAGACTAAATCTTTTTGCTCAAAACAACATGCATGTACTAAAGATCAAAACTTTTTCATAGATCACCACAAGATCAAAGATTTTTATTTACAAATCACATGCAAAGCTCAAGAACCAAACTTTTTCAAGGATCAAGACAAAATCAAAGCTTTATCAAGATCAAATCAAAAATCAAACACTTTAACAACTCAAATCAATGTTTCTAAGCATAAATTAACATGTAATTACTTGAATCAAATTGGAAAGCATTAAGACCTATTATACTAGTCATGGCCGAACCACATAGCTCATGATCTAGTGTTTTATAAGTTCATTTACTCTTAAAAATTCAAGATCAAGGTATAATTAACACATGCATGTACTTAAATCAACCAAGTTCATCATCAAACTAACATGCAACACCAAAGATCTTAACTTTATTATCAACCAAGTTTAGATTATAAATTTATTCATCAAATCATCTCTTAAAAGCATCATGGTTCACAGTTTTGAGTAAGAAAATTTGACATGCAAAGAGATTTATCTTAAACTTCACAAAAATATTAAACAACTCTGTAGATCTTTAGGATTTAGTTTGAAAAACATCAAGATCCATCACATAAGTCTTAACCGAATCATAAAGTCCATGGTTTCACATATTACAAGTTTCTTTTAGTATTAAAAGTCCATGATCAAGCATAAATAACACATGCAAAGAAAGAAGAGAAGGAAGATTATAAGATCAAAAGAAAATCTAAACTATTACAACTCCTTCATGTTCATTCGAACCACCCACCTAAGAAAAAGGTTAATCTTCTAGCTTCTAAGTTCTTGGATCTTCAAGGAAAGCTCTAGGGTTTCTTCTTCTTCTTCCTCCTTCCCCTCTTGATCTCACGGCCAACTCTCTCTCTCTCTCTAAGTTTCTCACTAAGAGTTTGTTTTGCTCTTAGAGTTGGTGTGTTTGGAAAGGAAATGGAAAGAATGAAGAAATGAGAGTGAAAGTGAACTAAGGGTCATAGCTTATATAAGCAAACCGTGAAGTCCCTCTTTTGCCCTTGGTTAAATTCGGCATGGTACGGTGCAAATGTGAGGGGTAGTTTTGGCTCTTCAATTTGTTGCATGGGTGGATTTTATCAAAGGGACAATGAGGAGTAATTTATGGCTTTGGGGTCACTTCATGCATATTTATTTTTACTACTTTAAATTTCCTAACAATCCTATTTTATGTAACTTCCAAGTGGTTCCAATTTATCCTAAAGACTTGAAATCCTAAGCTATGTTCATACATACACACGTAGAACACACATACACATACATACATGCATTATCATATTCTTCCACTAATTTAATTCCCATATAATTCTAAGCATACACATATAGCAATACCGTACATACATACACATACATACATGGGAAATAAATCTTTTTCTCATAAAACCACTCATGTTTAAAAAAATCACAATTTCTTTAAAGCATAAAAATATTAAATACACAACCATTCCAAAACTCAATTTCTAAACTCATAATATCATTCCATGAAAACCACTCCTTTTTAAAATCATTCACCACTTTGAAATCATGAAATAAGAAATTCATTCAAAGAAATACTTTTTCAAAGACACTTTCTCAAAATAAATCTCTTTAGTACTTTAAAACAATACGAGGAATTCGCGGGTCGTCACATAAAGAATTCACACATCAGACAAGTTGTAGGGTTAACCAATAATAAATCCTACCGCTACAGGATGAGCATGAGCTCTCTAGTAAAGGATAAGGGTGAATAACTCATCCTTCTTATCCTCTAAGAGCCACGTCAGCCCTACTGGGCCGAACAGGCCCATAAGGCACCACAACACAACTCCCCCTATAAGTATCGCCATGCTATAGGGGCTAAGGTATGTTCTCTCATCCCTACTCTCAAGAACTACGTGTGGCTTGATCCCCTTATCACTGGGGGTATGTAGGACCGGGGTCACCCTCGTCAGCTGCAACAACCCCAAACACACATCGTGGTGTTCCTTCAATACCGGGACACTACATTGGCGCCGTCTGGGGGGATCGTTAAACTTCGATTCCCATCCAAAAAAAACAAAAACAAGATTGATTTCACGTTCACGGTGTGCTTCACAGTGCCATCAACAGTGACGTGCACCTCTCCACCGCCGTCGAGATCAGTAGATCAAGCGAGGAAGAAGGAGAAGCCACGACCAGGAGCAGATCTGTTTTTAAATCCAGGTTCACGATGCTTTGTCGGTACCGTTCGCGGTATCGTTCACGTTGCTGGGGTTTGCGATGGTCCTGTTCTCACCTTGTGATGCTGCAGCATCTCACCGGTGCTTTTCACACGCGACCCCATAGTGGCGCTACAAGCTCACGGTGGCGAACAAGGCGCACAAAGTTCGATCGCGACTCGAACGTCTTCCGCCGCGGATTCCCGTTGCAGGTCGCATCTGCTCTTCGTTGACGTTAACGACACCGTTGCAGTGTGGGTGGCGATGCTTGAGAGAATCGTTCGTGTGGATTGCGATCCCAGTAGCGGTGGCAGTACGCAAGCCGCCATCGCTAGCCCCGAACTCGAGCATCCAAATCGGAAAGCTCACAACCAAGACAACTCCCTCACGCCCTCACTGCCACCGAGCCCGCCACCATCCCTTCCCCCGCACCGGCGATTCCAAAGTCACAACCACAACGCTCCCGTCACAGTAATTCCTCCGTGCTTGTCGCCGCCACAAACGGCGACACCTGATGTCGACGCCGTTTCCGCCACCACCGGGGCTTTTCCTGATGTCGACGCCGTTTCCGCCACCACTGGGGTAAAGCCGCCGCATCCTGTTGGTGTGCGGGATGCAGCTCCTGCTGCACTAGGTCAACCCTAGCGGGCCTCAAGGCCCAAACACAAAAAATAAAAAATAATGAAAAAGAAAAAGAGAACGGGCCTGAACAGGCCCAAATTCAAAAAAAAGGCCAGATGCCCAATAAAAATAAAAAAAAGGAGAGAGAGGAAAAAGAGTATGGGATTTTGCTCCCACTTGGATTCGAGCACCGTACCTTCTGGATTATAAGGAACGAAACAACCACTACGCCACAACAGTTCCCTAATTAAGCATGCTGAAATTTTCTCTACATAATCCAACAAAACCAGAGGAAAAGTGGTCACATCAGGTGAAGAGCCACCCCATCAGCAAAATAAGACTCATGCCTTTCTCAAACTCAGGGAAGTAGTCTTTTTGTTTTCTTCATTTATGTTGCTATATCATCATGCGTATTATGACACTGCTATTTGACTACATGTATTTGCTCAACTTAATTACGTTCATTCACTTGATACATGATATGATATTCTTCATAATAAATGTCATCAAATTTTATTTACGATTATTTACATAATCCTAATTATTTCTATAACGCGTGATATATCATGCTTCTTTTCGTAGACAATCTTGCAGGATTTACGAGCATTCACTCTCCAATAATTTTCATTATTGCAATTCCCTTATGATAATTTTCATCAAATGTTCCGACAAGGGAAATGGTCGTCCTTGGCTTCTCTACCTGTTCTTGCCTCCTCGGTTTCATTCTTTCCCTTCTCGGCATCCTCAGCCGCTTTGATCCCGAGCGTTTCACAGACCTTATGAACTCGACACAAGCCTTTTCAGGCTTTACCGAGTAGGGGACTAGTATGTGATGAGGCATATACATAGCTGACATTGACCGACCTTGATACTGGTATTATATGATGCATAAGTTACTCGAGATCAAATGTCGTGCCAAAGAGGACCACCAGGTCCCATGAGGCAACAAATTGATAATTTACCTTCCTTATTAAGGACATATGTTAAAATCACTCACTTCGGATCATGTTCTTACGCACTTGCCCACGATCTCGGTTAGCCGGCCAGATCGGTGAGGCTACAAGTGAAAACGAGGATTGCGACCCGATAACTTGGCTTAGCCTCTCGGCTCAAAGCCGCTCGGCTCATATCTGGCCAAATACATCGCGGATCGAGGAATACACCTCGGCTAAGGTTGTCATTCCGACAGCAATCCCTCGTAAACGTTACGATCCAATTGGTGATAATCTTGGCACACCTCGAACTCAAATAACAGTTTGAGTCGTGCCAGCATACCTTGGCACAAGCCTTTCGGCTTTCACCATGGCAAGCGCATAAAAGGATGTCTCCTTAAAAGCATCGTGACTCTAAAAACAATGGTCCAATTCGACTTTGAACTCAGTACATGACGATACACGGCTAAGGGCCTTCACTGCGAACAGTCTTATACGTCCTAATCAACCATCCATGACACTCCTCCGAATAAAAAGTTCTCAGCTGCAAACAATGTTTTATGTCACCACCAACTCTCAGAAGCTCAGCACAGGCTCTTCGAGCCTATACGAGCTTGGGGGGCTTGTAGGGTTAACCAATAATAAATCCTACCGCTACAGGATGAGCATGAGCTCTCTAGTACAGGATAAGGGTGAATAACTCATCCTTCTTATCCTCTAAGAGCCAGTCAGCACTACTGGGCCGAACAGGCCCATAAGGCACCACAACACAACTCCCCCTATAAGTATCGCCATGCTATAGGGGCTAAGGTATGTTCTCTCATCCCTACTCTCAAGAACTACGTGTGGCTTGATCCCCTTATCACTGTGGGTACGTAGGACCGGGGTCACCCTCGTCAGCTGCAACAACCCCAAACACACATCGTGGTGTTCCTTCAATACCGGGACACTACACAAGTATTCACATACACATCACATCAAGTACTCATTTTATTTTAAATTCAGTTTATAAGACTTACATAAAATAGTTTTCCTTTTATAACATAACAATCATCAATAGTAGCAAATAAAACCCCAAAATGCACACTTTAAATAAAAAAATTAACTGCACCACTTGGCTAGAGATATAGCCCTCATTTCATTTTCTAAAATCATATTTGCATATATAAAAGAGATTCTCAAAAGGAAAAGTTCATTTGAGGTCTTTAACTATTTTTACTGATTTATATACTTCAAAATTCGTTTAAAATGCACCCAGGAATAAATTTTCGTAAATAAATCCAGAAAATTACAAAAGTTACATTTTTAAAATCTACATTTCAATACGATCGTTTTCATATAAAGATCATAAAATTCGGAGTTACGGTTAAAAAGATGTGAATTTTCAAAGTTTTCAAATCCATTAGAGTTCACAAAGAATTTCACTTCTTAAAGAAATCTCAAATAATGAAATCTTCGGCTGTAAGTCCATGAAAACACTCATATTCACATCAATACATCTATTGTTAATAAAATATGTCTCAAAAATTTATTTAAAACTGACGAGGAATTTGCGGGTCGTCACACAAACAATTGTCACTGTAGGACTGACTCACAGACCCCACGTTCCGGCCTTTGAGATGGCCAGGAACATCTCAACATTTTACCTAAATACCACAGTGTCTTAGGGAGCTCCTTTCTCACCTCTTGTCCAGCTTGCATGATCAAAAAATCGCTGTAGGTCCGTTCGACTGACAGCAGCTCCGACTCCCGATCTTCGGATTCCTTGCTAAAAATAAGACACAAAATTGATACAAGGCTACTCACTAACATTCATGCTCGACATCAAGTCATTTTTCGAAAACTTGCTTTTTAACTTCTTATCGGTTAATCATAAAAGAAAAACTTTTCTTTCTCAAATCAAATCCAACTTTGATCATACTTTAAACACCTCAAAATCAATCTAAAACAATTCACAAAACACTCCAAAATAATTTCTTTAGTTGCTGGTCCGTTCCGGACAGCCACTCATTAAAACTCGAAAACATCGAAAAACGCCATTTTTTTTTCAATTCAACGTTTCTCTAAATCAAATACCACTGAAAACTGAACTTTTAAATCAATTGAAAACATTTTAAGAAGTGAAATACTCTTTTAAAGTTAACGCTGGACAGCAAGGAATAAATTTCAAGAATACTTTTTCACAAAATCTAAAAACACCGTAAAATCGTACTTTAGCTTTTCTAATACTTTGCAACAAAACAAACACTTAAATAATTTATTTTTCAAACATCACAGTATGAAATAAAATAGGACAGCAGTTAGGAGTTCAGCATTTTCCAATATAAGTTATTTTGAAAATCAATTATCTTTCAAAAACTTTTCATGAAACCAAACACAACATCAAATAGCCAACACACTAACTCATTCTCCTATAACCTAGGCATGACTTCAAGAAATACTCCCTTAATATTTTCAAAACACCACAGCCATCATGTAAGGTCCATTCCAGTCACAAGAAAGGTACAAAAGTTCATGAATATCAAAAGTGCTCAAAAATAGGATTTAATCGGTTACGGGAAAAACACAAGAAATAAAATTCAATACTATATCAAATCAATTAGTTTCAATCCCAAAATTTCCATAATACTAAAACACATATTCAAGTTCATCATGTAAAATTTTCAAGTCAATCAGACATCCAGAACCTAAGTTTCAAATCAAATTTTACACAAAAACCGAAACAGGACTGTACTGACTTGAGGCAAAATTGTATTAATTAAAAACATAAAATCAATTCCGAATTACATAAAACTTGATACAAACATCCCTAACATAGTCAAGGTCATCTAATAAAAATTTCAGAGCATTTGGAGTTATTTAGGTTATACTTTTCTAATTATTTTTGTCACTAACTATGAAAAATCTGAACCTCTGTTCTTACTGTTTTTCAATTGGTAAAAATATCAAACCAACTACGAATTTCCTCAAATTTTACAGAGACTTACTAGACATGTCCAGGAAGCTACCATAAAAATTTCAAGGCATTTAGTGTAGTTTAGGTACGAAAACTCCGTTTTGGTTTTACCCGAAAAACTTATTTTTTTTCGAAATCGTTTTCATCAAAATGACTCCAATACAATTAACCAACCATTTTCAAAAATAGCATAAAAATTCAGGGACACTAATTTTACTATTGGCAAAACAGTGACAAGGTTTCACAAGCATAGGACTTAAGGGAATATTATTCATTCAAGCTTTTAGCCACGGAAACACAAATTTTTCATAAACAACTTCAACTAAACAAAATTTCTTTTAACACACCAAAATAATTCCAAACATTCTCAAAACCTATAGTAAATATTTGAATAACATCAAAAACACCATTTTCCAGCCATCTCAATTAGTTCATAAAAACTTGCACTTTTCAAACCAAATTGATTCATTTTCTCACTTTAACCTAATCCATCGCCCTACCAACAATCAATCTTATTTCAATTCAATTAACTATTTCCATTCAAACCTAAATCAATTGCACTTAATCAAATAGTCAAATATCTTAAATCAATTTCTTCACTCAATTGTTTTCATATATCAAAACCGAATTGTACCCCTACCTATAATCAACCACAAAATCAATTCACCCATCATTTCTCCCTTAAAACCGAATTATCATGCATGAAAATAATCTATCTTAGCTCAAATAGAACATGCGTAATCAAATCAATTTATTTTTCGTCATTACCCTACTTAGGCCGAAACATACAAGAAGAAAAATGGGGAATTTTTATAACATAAATTAACACATACACATGGTTCATAATCCACAAAATCAAAGCTTATTCCTTTACTTTTTATCAAAACAAAATCAAAGCACTTGAGCTGCAAAACACATAAAAACCGTATGTGCCTAAAACCATCAAACAATTTCATTTTATCCTTAAAGCTCAAATCCTTATACATTAGCACTCAAAAACCAACAAGGAACATGAAAAAAATCATAGAGAGACACAAAAACTCAACATGCATCAAAAACAAAGTTGTTTCCCTTATTCCCTTGCTTTGGCCAAATCACATATATAAAGAAAATGTGTAACACCCCTAATTTTCGTCTCCCGAATAATAAGGAAATTAATAATAAAAGTTTTATTATTAATTTATATAAATTTACAAGTTTATGCTTTGTATTTAATTAGCCTAAAATATAAAAATTAGTTGAAATATTTTTATATATGGCAAATAAATGCAAAATATAAGAATATTGCATTTTAGTCCTTGGATTAGGACCTAAATGTAATATTGAAAAGGTTCTTGGAGGGAAAGATTTAAAAATATTAATTTTTAAATTTTGTACTAATCTAACCAGTTAGTAATGCCCTGTAACCGGTTAGTAATGCCCTGTAACCGGTTAGACGATGAACCTAGAAACTGTGTTAGTGGGTTTTGATGAGTAATCACTTGATTAATCACGGAATCGCCACGATTACAGCCTTAGATTAGTGGAAACACACGCGTCAACATGCATGTTACCTTAATTTGCCTATAAATTGTGGAAATTCTGAGGAATTTGAGGTTGATTTCTGCATGTTTGGGTTGAAGAAGGGCAATTAGGGTTTCTAATTCGTTCTGAGAAATTCGTCTTCGTCCTTGTGAGTTAGAGAGCGAAACACACATTTCTTAAAAGCTTGAATCAAGGGCTTTTCATTGATATACACCTTGTGAGCTGAGTGTTTGTGTGGGAGGAGGAATCGATCTTGGAAGCTAAGAGTTGGAGACTGAACTCTGTTTTCTGTTGATTCTAGAAGCTGAGTTCAAGCTTTGATTTTGGTAAGTATAGTCCACCATTAAGCCCCAAATCTGTTCCTATTCTTAGTGCATGTTACTTAGAGCAATTTCTAAATCCCCAATTTCTTTGGCCAATTCCTATGTCAAATTTGGTTGTTTTTGGACCCTGTTGCTGAAATCGTGTGTGAAGGGCAGAACCTAGGATTGGTGGGAATCTGTGGATTTTGCTTCAAGTTCAGTGTTAATCTTCATCAAGATCGACTTAGAGGTATGGGAGAAGTCTACCTTATACTAGATTTAGACTAAGAATCAAGTGAATTAGGATTTGAGTTAACAAAACTCAAAAAGGGCATTATGTGTGTAAAGCACAAGGGCTTGGAGGCCAAATTTCAGCTCAATGCTGTTTTGAGCAAGTTTATATTGATGCATGCAAGTGATTTTAGTGTTAATATCAGAAGCTAAATGTATAAAATGTGATTTGGTGTGTTGAATTGTGTTTGTATTGATTTTTATGCAATTTGAGGCACTAAACCAATGCATGCAAAATTATATATGTTTCTGTGCTTAAACATATTTCTTGAAGGTATATGGACTCTATTAAAGGTTGAAATTTGGTTAGATTTGAGTAGTGAAGAAAATGGTTTGTTAAAACTTATGTTTTAGGGTCTGACTGCATAATCTAACCGGTTACTCGAGATTCGTAACCGGTTAGACACTGTAAAAATGCAAAAGAAAATAAGTTTACAAAATTAGTATTGTGGTGTTATACATCCTACTCAAATCTAGGCCTCAATTTCATGGAAAAACAATCTGAAAAACCAGTTGATCTCACTGTTATAGTTCAGATTGCAATCAAAGAGTTAATACCTTAGTGTAATGAGATAATTTTCAAGAGGAAATTAGGCTCATTGGAGAATGAAGTGTGATTTAGACTTTTGAATGATCAAAATAGTGGTTTTTGAGGCATAAAACAATGTTAAACTTGTTTAGGGATTGGGTAGAGAATTCAAGAAAAAGGGTTTTTCTGAATTACAATGGTAAACAGTTCAGGTCTGTAATTCTAACCGGTTAGCCTGAAACTGTAACCGGTTAGTACCTGAATCTGAAAAATAAAAAGTTAAGTTTTTGAATAGCATTGGTTATGTTTTTTCCCAATCTAAGTTTAAGGGCATGTTTTTGAGATAATTCAAAGGAGAATTTGTGCCAAAGAGTATGCCTCAAATAAGTCATTCAAAAGATAAATTGGAATATTCCTAAATCACATTAATTAATATAAAGATAAAAACCAACCCTGATATTTGTGCATCCATATAGAATGGAAGTTTGGTTGGTAGGAACGTTTATCATATTCTGGGAATATGAGGAGGGTACTCCGGGAGTACCAAATTGTAACCTACTTGATGACACATTATAGATATGTGGCCAGTGTCCGGGACCTGGTTGTTATGCGTTTTGGGAACGTATGCGTTCTGGGAACGTGGTGCACACTCTGGGAGTGATGCTTATTATCCAAGTATGGTTCGGCATTGCGTTCTGGGAAGGAATGTCGGTGTTCCGGGAACACAAGGGTGTATTGGATGGACGTCCAAGATGGACTTTTAGAGGCCTCAGTTGTGGATAGAAAATCATGCATCATGCCACTTGAATTATAAGAGATATAATGTTGAAAATTGGTGTGATCATATGTACTTGCATTGTTATCTGTCCATGATATGCTTGTGTTTGTAATTTTAGTCTTTATCAATTATGTATATGTGTATACTTACTCCCTGTGCCCTGTTTAGGTGATGGCTAGATACCTAGCTTGCATCGAGATACGCCCTATCCCTAGTGGCATATGGACGTATGAGGAGCACCGTGCCACTTTTGAGGGGGAGGTTGAGATCACTCTCTACCACCCTAACCCTCTGGTGCGAGTGCGACCTCGTCGATTTAGGATCCCATTAGTCTATACTATGCATGTTCCACCCTTTTACACATATAGAGGACCACCCCCGGCTCGACCTATGCGTCGTTTTCATAGTTTTCGTTTTAGAGCTGCCACTCTTTCTCATCCTTCTTCCCATAGAGTTGTCACTGAGGAGACTCCTTCTCCTGGTCCGACTGATTTTGAGAGGACTGCTTCTGCAGATCCTAGACCCAGTGGTGGGGTCTCTACACAGTCAGGCGAGGTCGAGGAGGACCCTGTGGAGGATGAGAGCGAGGAGGAGGTGCATGTCGAGCCGACTGTTTCTGCTAGAGGTGGACCCGCTGGTTCACAGGAGCTTGCATAGCGTAGATGTTTTGGACCCTAGATCCTAGGGATAGAGCGGTGGAGGATCTGAGGAGCTGCTGAGGACACTGATGACTTGCTTTGGGACTTCTACTTTTGGGATTTTGTTATATACTGTATATATCTGAGAGGTCTTAGAGTGAGGTTTTATTCATGCAACTGGATTGTATATGTTTTTATAAACTCTTTCTATCTCGACTTATGTTACTTGCTACTGACTATACTGATGGGGTTTTTTTTTATGTTATGACATATATATATATATATATATATATATATGATGCTTTATTTACCTCAGCAGTGCCCCATAAGTATTACTTTTACTTCCGCGAACTCTGATTTCGATTCAAAAAGAATTCGGCAAAAAAAGTTTATGTTTTATATATTCAAGTGAAACTCGGGAGACAAATAATATGTTTTAAAAAGTAGTACAAAGATGTTATTGGGATTAAGAAAATATTCTCTCGAGAGTCTTTTCGTAATTAAGATATTACTGAGACGAATTCAACTAGTGGTTCAGAATAAAAAGGTTTATAATCGAGCAAGTATTAATTTAAAAAGGGAAAATTTTCTAGTCCTAATTTTGATAGCAAGTATTTCAATCATTTGGAAATATTAATTATTTTCAAGATACAAAAGAGAGCGTCACACCTTTGGTGGTATCAGAGCATTGGTCCTGTTCCTCATAGCCCCAATGATGCAGCTAAGTATGGTATTCAATGTTAATTGAATATGTTTTGAGTAAGTTAGTAGCATTTATATTTTAAAAATACCTTTTTAGTAACCCAAAGCTCATAGTGCAGGTCTTTCTATGGCAACCAGAAATAGAAATATTACGAACGAAATGATAGAACGAATCACGACAGTGCTGGAAGGTATGCAGCAGCAGCAGCAACAGCAGCCACCTCAAGGGCGAGCTGGTAATCCACCTGTTGGCAATATGGCGAATCATGATGCTAGGACTCTGTCGGAGTTCAGGAAGTGCAATCCACCAAGATTCGAAGGTGGGTACAAACCTGATGAGGCGAACAAGTGGTTGTATGAGATCAATAAGATTTTCCGAACTTTGGATTGTTCTGATGAACAGAAAGTAACCTATGCAGTTTACATGCTTCCTGGGGAAGCTGAAAACTGGTGGGATCACACTGTCCAATTGCTGAATTTTGAAAGGAGAACAATCAACTGGGGAGTATTTATGGAGAAATTTCTTAATAAATATTTTCCAGAAGATTTAAGGAGAAAGAAGGAAGTGGAATTCATGCAATTGAAGCAGGGGGATATGAGTATAGGAGAGTATGCTGCCAGATTTGAGGAGCTGATGAAATACTCTCCCTACTACTTGAATAACCCTGATGAGAGGAGTAAGTGTGTAAAGTTTGAAGGTGGGCTGAGACCGGAGTTGAAGTCTATCTTCAGTTACCAGAGGATTCAGAGTTTCTCTGCACTTGTAGATATGTGCAGAATGTATGAAGATGACAAGAAATCTGAGTTGGTTGGAAGTCAAGGGAAAGGGGTTGGACAGAGCTATGGACCACAAAGGAATAAGAAGTTTGATCATCGGAATAATGGTCCATATTCTCAGAAGAACAAGGGTAAGGGTAAGGCGGTGACGGATAACAAGAACAAATCTCACGATAATGCTCCATATTGCGAGAAGTGTAGGCGTTATCATCATGGTCAGTTCTGCTGGTCCACAGGAGGATGTTTCAAGTGTGGCAAGCAAGGTCACTTTGCTCGTGAGTGCAAAGAATTTGCAAAGGGTGATGCAAAGGGATCTGCTGGCAAGCCTGTGGTACAAGGAAGAGTGTTTACCCTGAGTGGTAATGAAGCAACCCAAACCCCGAATCTCGTGCAAGGTAACTTTCTGCTTAATAACCAACCTTGCAAAATCATGTTTAATTCTGGAGCTACACATTCTTTTGTTTCTCCGGAATGTGTGAATAGGCTGAATCTTGTTGTTTCCGATTCACCTTTCTATCTTAGTATAGATACCCCTACTGGAATACCGATTTTTACCGCTAAAGTCTGTTTAGGGTGTAATGTGGAAATTTTGGGTCGTCTTTCCAAAGTAGATTTAGTTTGTCTCCCTAAGTTACAATTGGATGTGATCTTGGGTATGGATTGGTTGATGAAAAACCAAGTGATCATCAATTATGAGGAAAAGACCATTCAATATAGGACCCTTGAACCCGAAGGTTATATGTGTTTGTTCTCGTCTTCTGGGGAAGAAGAGTCGATGTCGATAGAAGAGATTCCGGTGGTGAGAGAATTTCCGGAAGTATTTCCTGAGGAAATACCAGGATTTCCTCCGAAGCGAGAGATAGAGTTTGGGATTGATTTAGTCCCTGGAGCTGGACCCATCTCTATTGCTCCTTATAGGATGGCACCACCAGAAATGGCCGAAATGAAGAAGCAGATAGAGGAATTGCTGCAGAAGCAGATGATCAGGCCAAGCGTTTCGCCTTGGGGAGCTCCATTACTGTTTGTAAAGAAGAAAGATGGGAGCATGAGAATGTGCGTGGATTACAGACAGTTGAATAAGGTCACCATTAAGAATAAGTACCCTTTACCAAGGATTGATGACCTTATGGATCAAGTTAGGGGAGCTGGAGTATTTTCCAAGATTGATCTGAGATCGGGTTATCATCAGATCAGGATAAAGGAGGAGGATATACCCAAGACTGCATTTCGATCTCGATACGGTCATTATGAGTATGTTGTGATGCCGTTCGGATTGACTAATGCACCTGCTATTTTCATGGATTATATGAACCGGATCTTTAGACCATACCTGGATTTATTTGTGGTGGTGTTTATTGACGATATTCTAGTCTATTCTAAGAATCCGGAAGTGCATAAAGAGCATCTCAGGATTGTGTTAAAAGTCCTGAAGGAGAAGCAATTATATGCCAAGCTTACGAAATGTGAGTTTTGGTTGAATGAAGTGAAGTTTTTGGGGCATGTAATCTCTAAAGAAGGAATTGCGGTGAATCCAGCAAAAGTAAGTTCAGTGCTAAGCTGGGAACAACCCAAGACTGTGACAGAAGTGAGAAGTTTCTTGGGGCTGGCTGGATACTATCGTCGGTTCATAGAAGGATTTTCCAAGATTGCATTGCCTTTGACTAAGTTGACTCGGAAAGATCAACCGTTCGTGTGGGATGATCGGTGTGAAGTTAGTTTCCGTGAGTTAAAGGAAAGGTTAACATCGTCTCCTGTGTTAATCTTACCTGATCCTCACAAGAGCTTTGAAGTGTACTGTGATGCATCTAAGCAAGGACTGGGGTGTGTATTAATGCAAGAAGGAAGAGTAGTGGCTTATGCATCGCGACAATTGAAGAATCATAAGGTGAATTACCCGACACACGATTTGGAATTGGCGACGATCGTGTTTGCCTTAAAGATATGGAGACATCATCTCTATGGCAATACGTTCCAAGTATTTAGTGACCATAAGAGTTTGAAATATCTGTTCGACCAGAAAGAGTTGAACATGAGGCAAAGAAGGTGGATGGAGTTTTTGAAAGATTATGACTTTAAGCTCCACTATCATCCGGGTAAAGCAAATGTGGTTGCAGACGCTTTGAGTCGGAAAGCAATCCAC
Source organism: Crotalaria pallida (assembly GCA_037953625.1). Taxonomy (NCBI): domain Eukaryota; kingdom Viridiplantae; phylum Streptophyta; class Magnoliopsida; order Fabales; family Fabaceae; genus Crotalaria; species Crotalaria pallida. Next base: position 80,518,790 of record CM075653.1, read on the forward strand.
ATAAGTGTGATGATGGTTAAGGAAGCAGCTTTGATTGAGGAATTTAGAGACTTGAGCCTGTTGACACAAGTGGAGCCAACAAGTATCAAGTTAGGGATGCTACAGATCACAAATGAATTCTTGGAAAGAATTTGGGAGTTGCAACGAGCGGATGGAGAATTGATGGAAAAGATGAGACTAGGTTCAGAAGGAAAGGAACCTGATTTCAAGATTGGGAAGGATGGAATCCTTCGTTTCAGGACAAGGATTTGTATACCAAGAGATCAGGAAGTTAGAAGATTGATTCTTGACGAAGCCCATAAGAGTCGGATGAGTATGCATCCTGGATCAACCAAAATGTATCAGGACTTAAAGAAGATGTTTTGGTGGTCTGGATTGAAAAAAGATGTTGCAGAATATGTGGCGGCATGTTTAACTTGTCAAAAAGCTAAGGTAGAACATCAGAAACCAGGAGGACAATTGCAACCTTTGAGTATTCCCCAATGGAAGTGGGATAGCATTTCAATGGATTTTGTGTCTGGTTTGCCAAGGACAGCAGCAAATCATGATGCAATCTGGGTGATTGTGGATAGGTTAACCAAGTCGGCGCATTTTATTCCGATAAATATGCGCTATCCTTTGAACAAGCTTACCCAGATCTATATCAAGGAGGTACTTCGTCTTCACGGAGTACCTTCGAGTATCGTGTCGGATCGAGATCCCAGATTTTCTTCGCAATTCTGGCAAAGTTTACATGATGCTATGGGAACGAGATTGAAATTGAGTTCTGCGTATCATCCACAGACTGATGGCTAGACGGAGAGAACGATTCAGTCTTTGGAAGATGTGTTGCAGGCTTGTGCACTTGAAGAACAAGGAAGTTGGTATCAAGTGTTGTCTCTTGCAGAATTCACATACAACAACAGCTATCATGCGAGAATTGGAATGGCACCGTTTGAAGCGTTGTATGGTAGAAAGTGTCAAACCCCGCTATGTTGGTTCCAAGTGGGGGAGAATTTAATGGTTGGACCAGAAATGATTCAGCAGACATCTGAGAAGATTAAGATGGTTCAAGCAAAGATGAAAGCGGCTCAGAGTCGGCAGAAGAGTTATGCGGATAAGAGGAGAAAACCATTAGAATTTTCGGAAGGTGACCACGTATTCCTTCGGATAGTTCCGATGAAAGGAATTAGTAGAGCCTTGAGAACTCGAAAGCTTTCGCCTAAGTGTATAGGACCATACCAAATCCTTAAGAGAGTTGGTCCTGTTGCTTATCAACTAGCTTTACCACCCTCTCTATCCAATTTGCACAACGTCTTTCACGTTTCGCATTTGAAGAAGTATGTGCATGACCCATCAGCCATTTTGAAAATTCAACTTGACGACCTAACTTTGAAGGAAAACCTTACCTTTGAGACCAGACCAGTTCAGATAGAAGATCGAGAAGTTAAGCGGGTCAGGGGAAAGAAGATACCTTTGGTTAAGGTGGTATGGGAAAATGCTGACGTATGTGAAGCTACATGGGAATTAGAGGAGAAGATGCGTCAAGAGTATCCGGAGTTGTTTTTGTAAGCTAGAATTTCGGGGACGAAATTCCTTTTAAATGGGGGAGTAGTGTAACACCCCTAATTTTCGTCTCCAGAATAATAAGAAAATTAATAATAAAAGTTTTATTATTAATTTATATAAATTTCCAAGTTTATGCTTTGTATTTAATTAGCCTGAAATATAAAAATTAGTTGAAATATTTTTATATATGGCAAATAAATGCAAAATATAAGAATATTGCATTTTAGTCCTTGGATTAGGACCTAAATGTAATATTGAAAAGGTTCTTGGAGGGAAAGATTTAAAAATATTAATTTTTAAATTTTGTACTAATCTAACCGGTTAGTAATGCCCTGTAACCGGTTAGACGATGAACCTAGAAACTGTGTTAGTGGGTTTTGATGAGTAATCACTTGATTAATCACGGAATCGCCACGATTACAGCCTTAGATTAGTGGAAACACACGCGTCAACATGCATGTTGCCTTAATTTGCCTATAAATTATGGAAATTTTGAGGAATTTGAGGTTGATTTCTGCATGTTTGGGTTGAAGAAGGGCAATTAGGGTTTCCAATTCGTTCTGAGAAATTCGTCTTCGTCCTTGTGAGTTAGAGAGCGAAACACACATTTCTTAAAAGCTTGAATCAAGGGCTTTTCATTGATATACACCTTGTGAGCTGAGTGTTTGTGTGGGAGGAGGAATCGATCTTGGAAGCTAAGAGTTGGAGACTGAACTCTGTTTTCTGTTGATTCTGGAAGCTGAGTTCAAGCTTTGATTTTGGTAAGTATAGTCCACCATTAAGCCCCAAATCTGTTCCTATTCTTAGTGCATGTTACTTAGAGCAATTTCTAATTGTTTTCCCCAATTTCTTTGGCCAATTCCTATGTCAAATTTGGTTGTTTTTGGACCCTGTTGCTGAAATCGTGTGTGAAGGGCAGAACCTAGGATTGGTGGGAATCTGTGGATTTTGCTTCAAGTTCAGTGTTAATCTTCATCAAGATCGACTTAGAGGTATGGGAGAAGTCTACCTTATACTAGATTTAGACTAAGAATCAAGTGAATTAGGATTTGAGTTAACAAAACTCAAAAAGGGCATTATGTGTGTAAAGCACAAGGGCTTGGAGGCCAAATTTCAGCTCAATGTTGTTTTGAGCAAGTTTATATTGATGCATGCAAGTGATTTTAGTGTTAATATCAGAAGCTAAATGTATAAAATGTGATTTGGTGTGTTGAATTGTGTTTGTATTGATTTTTATGCAATTTGAGGCACTAAACCAATGCATGCAAAATTATATATGTTTCTGTGCTTAAACATATTTCTTGAAGGTATATGGACTCTATTAAAGGTTGAAATTTGGTTAGATTTGAGTAGTGAAGAAAATGGTTTGTTAAAACTTATGTTTTAGGGTCTGACTGCATAATCTAACCAGTTACTCGAGATTCGTAACCGGTTAGACACTGTAAAAATGCAAAAGAAAATAAGTTTACAAAATCAGTACTGTGGTGTTATACATCCTACTCAAATCTAGGCCTCAATTTCATGGAAAAACAATCTGAAAAACCAGTTGATCTCACTGTTATAGTTCAGATTGCAATCAAAGAGTTAATACCTTAGTGTAATGAGATAATTTTCAAGAGGAAATTAGGCTCATTGGAGAATGAAGTATGATTTAGACTTTTGAATGATCAAAATAGTGGTTTTTGAGGCATAAAACAATGTTAAACTTGTTTAGGGATTGGGTAGAGAATTCAAGAAAAAGGGTTTTTCTGAATTACAATGGTAAACAGTTCAGGTCTGTAATTCTAACCGGTTAGCCTGAAACTGTAACCGGTTAGTACCTGAATCTGAAAAATAAAAAGTGTTGGTTATGTTTTTTCCCAATCTAAGTTTAAGGGCATGTTTTTGAGATAATTCAAAGGAGAATTTGTGTCAAAGAGTATGCCTCAAATAAGTCATTCAAAAGATAAATTGGAATATTCCTAAATCACATTAAATAATATAAAGATAAAAACCAACCCCGATATTTGTGCATCCATATAGAATGGAAGTTTGGTTGGTAGGAACGTTTATCATATTCTGGGAATATGAGGAGGGTACTCCAGGAGTACCAAATTGTAATCTACTTGATGACACATTATAGATATGTGGCCAGTGTCCGGGACCTGGTTGTTATGCGTTCTGGGAACGTGGTGCACACTCCGGGAGTGATGCTTATTATCCAAGTATGGTTCAGCATTACGTTCTGGGAAGGAATGTCGGTGTTCCGGGAACACAAGGGTGTATTGGATGGACGTCCAAGATGGACTTTTAGAGGCCTCAGTTGTGGATAGAAAATCATGCATCATGCCACTTGCATTATAAGAGATATAATGTTGAAAATTGGTGTGATCATATGTACTTGCATTGTTATCTGTCCATGATATGCTTGTGTTTGTAATTTTATTCTTTATCAATTATGTATATGTGTATACTTACTCCCTGTGCCCTGTTTAGGTGATGGCCAGATACCCAACTTGCATCGAGATACGCCCTATCCCTAGTAGCATATGGATGTATGAGGAGCACCGTGCCACTTTTGAGGGGGAGGTTGAGATCACTCTCTACCACCCTAACCCTCTGGTGCGAGTGCGACCTCGTCGATTTAGGATCCCATTAGTCTATACTATGCATGTTCCACCCTTTTACACATATAGAGGACCACCGCCGGCTCGACCTATGCGTCGTTTTCATAGTTTTCGTTTTAGAGCTGCCACTCGTTCTCATCCTTCTTCCCATAGAGTTGTCACTGAGGAGACTCCTTCTCCTGGTCCGACTGATTTTGAGAGGACTGCTTCTGCAGATCCTAGACCCAGTGGTGGGGTCTCTACCCAGTCAGGCGAGGTCGAGGAGGACCCTGTGGAGGATGAGAGCGAGGAGGAGGTGCATGTCGAGCCGACTGTTTCTGCTAGAGGTGGACCCGCTGGTTCACAGGAGCTTGCATAGCGTAGATGTTTTGGACCCTAGATCCTAGGGATAGAGCGGTGGAGGATCTGAGGAGCTGCTGAGGACACTGATGACTTGCTCTGGGACTTCTACTTTTGGGATTTTGTTATATACTGTATATATCTTAGAGGTCTTAGAGTGAGGTTTTATTCATGCAGCTGGATTGTATATGTTTTTATAAACTCTTGCTATCTCGACTTATGTTACTTGCTACTGACTATACTGATGGGGTTTTTTTTTATGTTATGACATATATATATATATATATATATATATATATATGATGCTTTATTTACCTCAGCAGTGCCCCATAAGTATTACTTTTACTTCCGCGAACTCTGATTTCGATTCAAAAAGAATTCGGCAAAAAAAGTTTATGTTTTATATATTCAAGTCAAACTCGGGAGACAAATAATATGTTTTAAAAAGTAGTACAAAGATGTTATTGGGATTAAGAAAACATTTTCTCGAGAGTCTTTTCGTAATTAAGATATTACTAAGCCGAGCAAGTATTAATTTAAAAAGGGAAAATTTTCTAGTCCTAATTTTGATAGCATGTATTTCAATCATTTGGAAATATTAATTATTTTCAAGATACAAAAGAGAGCGTCACAAAATGGAAAATTAAAACAAATCATTATATCAACAACATCAAAGATTACTCTTGTTTCCTTATCCTAAATCAAAAGTAAAAACAAAATCCCATGAACACTAAAAGTGACAAAAACCGTGGCACCCTAAATAATGGATACATGTCCATTTTTTCATTTTCAAACTCAAATCTTTGGTTATTAGCATTTGAAAAACAAAAATATTTAATAAAAACTAACATGCATGAGGATCAAAAATTATTTCCTTTACTTTCTCTCCCTTGGCCGAATTGTACAACACAAAATTAGGGGAAAATTTGACATAATAACTGTAACATCCCTAATTTTCGTCTCCCGAATAATAGGAAATTAATAATAAAAAGTTTTATTATTAATTTATAGAAATTTTTCAAGTTTATATTTTGTATTTAATTAGCCTTAAATATAAAAATAAGTTGAAATATTTTTATAAAGCAAATAAATGCAAAATATAAGGATATTGCATTTTGGTCCCTGAATGAGGACTTAAAGGTAATATTGAAAAGGTTCTTGGAGGGAAAGATTTAAAAATATTAATTTTTAAATTTTGTACTAATCTAACCGGTTAGTAATACCCTGTAACCGGTTAGACGATGAACCTAGAAACTGGGTTAGTGGATTTTGATGAGTAATCACTTGATTAATCCCGAATTCGCCACTATTACAGCTTGAATCAAGTGGAAAACCACGCGTCAATGTGCATGTAACCTGGGTTGGTCTATATATAGATGAATTGTTGTTGAAATTAGGGTTGAATTTCTGAAATTGAGAAGGGAGGCGTTGTTCTAGGGTTTCATTTTCGTCCTGAGGAATTCGTCCTTGTTTATGAGAGTGAGATTGAGAGCCATACACCATTACAAAGCTTACATCTTGAGATTTGTAAAGATACCAAATTTGTGAGTTGAGGGTTTGTGTGGAAGGAGAAATCTACTTGGGAAGTTGGAACTGGAATAGCTGGAGTCTGAGTTTTCTGGTTCAGGAAGCTTAGTTTGGGACTGGATTTTGGTAAGTATAGTCAACCTCTAAGTCTCAAATCTCTTTGATTCTCTAGTGCATGTTACCTATTTTGAGTCCTAACTGTTTTCCCCAATTTCTTTGGCTATTTACTATGTCAAAACTTCTGGTCTTTGGACCCTGTTGGTGAAATTCGTGGCTGAGAGCAGAGCTGTGAGTTTGTGAGAAATCTAGGGAGTTTTCTTAAAGTTCTGTGTCAATCTTCATCAAATTCAGTCTTAAGGTATGGGAGAAGTCTACCTTATACTAGATTTAGACTAAAATTCAAATGATTTAGGATTTGAGTTAACAAAACTCAAAAAGGGCATTATGTGCAATATGGCACAAAGGCTTGGAGGCCAAATTCTTGCTCAATGTTGTTTTGAGCAACTTTATGTTGATGCATGCAAAGTATATTGAATACTGAATTCTGGATTTAAATGCTTATGATAAGTTTTGTTGTATTAAATTGTGTTTATGTGAATTTTTATCCAATTTGATGCAAAAAGCTTGATGCATGCACTTTGAATTTGGTTTCTGTGATGAAACCTGTTTGTTTAAGGTATATGAACCCTGTTGAATGATGAATAATAGTTAGATTTGAGAATTAAAGAAAATGATGTGTTAAAACCCGTATTTTGAAGGACTGACTGCATAATCTAACCGGTTACGAATATCGAGTAACCAGTTAGACACTGCAGAATTTCAAAAGAAAATTAGTTTATGAAACAGTCCTGAAGTTTCACTAATTTTACTCAAATCTATACCTTAATTTCACTGGAAAGAATCTGAAAATGAGGGAACAATACTTTCTTGGTTCAGATTTTAAGGTAAAGGGTTAATACCTTAAATTAATGGAATAATTTCAAGAGGAAATTATACTTTATTGGACACAGAATGTGATTGGAACTTTTGAATGATGAAAACTGTGATTTTTGAGGCACAAAACAATATTTAACTTGTTTATGGATTGGGCAGTGAATTCAAGAAAAAGGGTTTTTCTGAATTGCAATGGTAAACAGTTCAGGTCTGTAATTCTAACCGGTTAGCCTGAAACTATAACCGGTTAGTACCTGAATCTGAAAAATAAAAAGTTAAGTTTTTGAATACCATTGATTTTGTTTTACCTAATATAAGTTTAAGGGCATGTTTTGAGAAAATTCAAAGGAGAATTTTATGCCAAAGTGTATGCCTCAAATAAATCATTCAAAAGGGAAATTGGAATATTTCTAAATCACATTAATGTAAAGATAAAACCAACCCTGATATTTGTGCATCCATATAGACTGGAAGTCTGGTTGGGAGGAACGTTTATCATATTCTGGGAATATGAGGAGGGTACTCCGGGAGTACCAAATTATAACCTACTTGATGACACATTATAGATATGTGGCCAGTGTCCGGGACCTGGTTTTTATGCGTTCTGGGAACGTATGCGTTCTGGGAACGTTGTGCACACTCCGGGAGTGATGCTTATTATCCAAGTATGGTTTGGCATTATATTCTGGGAACAAATGTCGGTGTTCCAGGAACACAAGGGTGTATTGGATGGACGTCCAAGATGGACTTTTAGAGGCCTCAGTTGTGGATAGAAAATCATACATCATGCCACTTGCATTATAAAAGTTATAATGTTGAAAACTGGTGTGCTCATATGTAATTGCATTATGATCTGTCCATGATATATTTGTGATTGTAATTTTAGTCTTTATCAATTATGTATATGTGTATACTTACTCCCTGTGCCCTGTTTAGGTGATGGCCAGATACCTAGCTTGCGTCGAGATACGCCCTATCCCTAGTGGCATATGGACGTATGAGGAGCACCGTGCCACTTTTGAGGGGGAGGCTGAGATCACTCTCTACCACCCTAACCCTCTGGTGCGAGTGCGACCTCGTCGATTTAGGATTCCCTTAGTCTACACTATGCACGTTCCACCTTTTTATACATATAGAGGACCATCCCCGGCTCGACCTATGCGTCGTTTTCATAGTTTTCATTTTAGAGCTGCCACTCGTTCCCATCCTTCCTCCCATAGAGTTGTCACTGAGGAGACTCCTTCTCCTAGTCCGACTGACTTGGATAGGACTGCTTCTGCAGACCTTAGACCCAGTGGTGGGGTCTCTACACAGTCGGGCGAGGTCGAGGAGGACCCTGTGGAGGATGAGAGCGAGGAGGAGGTGTATGTTGAGCCGACTGTTTCTGCTAGAGGTGGACCCGCTGGTTCATAGGAGCCTGCATAGCGTAGATGTTTTGGATCCTAGATCCTAGGGATAGAGCTGTGGAGGATCTGAGGAGCTGCTGAGGACACGGATGACTTGCTCTAGGACTTCTATTTTGGATTTTGTTATATATATTGTATATATCTGAGAGGTCTTAGAGTGAGCTTTTATTTTATGCAGCTGGTCTGTATATGTTTCATCAAAACTTGCTATCTCGACCTTTTATCACTTGCTACTGACTGTATTGATGGGGTTTATATTATGACTTATATATATATATATATATATATATATATGATGTTTCTTTACCTCAGCAGTGCCCCCATAAGTATTATTTTTACTTCCGCGAACTCTGATTTCTATTAAGAAAGGATTCGGCGATAAGTTTATGCTTTATATATTCAACTCGAGAGGCAAATGGGATGTTTTAATATTAACTATGAAGAGTATTTTCTATAGTTAAGGAAATGTTATCTCGAGAGCCTTTTCGAAAACTAAGATATTGTTAAGCCGAACTTTCAAAAATGGTTTATGTTTAAAAGGGTTTATGAACGAGCAAGTACTAGTTCTAAAAAGGAAAAAAATTTTCTAGCCCAAATTTTGATAGCAAGTATTCAATTATTTGGAAATATTAATTATTTTCAAGTTAAAAAGAGAGCGTTACAATAACACATTACAATATCATCCCAAATATTACTCTAGCTTCATTATCTTAAAGCAAAAACAAAAACAAAAACCATATGAACATAAAAGGGACCAAAACCGAGAACCCCATGAAACTTGGATGCATGTTCATTTTTCATTCAAAAGCTCAAATCTTCATACTTGAAGGCTTAAAAATCATAGAGGAACACAAAAAAAAATAACATACATCAAAAACAAAAACTTGTTTCCCTTGTTTCTTTGCCTTGGCCGAATGGCCTTTTAGGAAAAATTAAAAATCTATTTTAACACACATCAATATATTCATAATCATTTCAATATCAAGGATTAAATACTTGAAGGAGAAACAAAAATCATTTTGGGTAAAAAGGGCTAAAAACCGAGGGAACCTCCTTGGTTCAAGAATGTTCATTTTTCATTTTTAAGCTTGAATCAATACATACCAAGGCTTAGAAACCATAAATCAATAACAAAAACTCACATGCAACAATAAATTAGCAACTCATAATCAAAGGCTCATGAAAACCGAAACGAGCAAAGCACAAGGAATAAAAGGAAATATAATTAAGAATGAATACCTAGATGATTGAATGGGAATGAGGTTGGAAGAAATCGAATAAAATCCTCTCCTCTCCTCTTCCTATGTGCCTCGGCCTCCCCTCTCTCTATGTCTCCTCTTCTATTTTTTTTTTTTTGTCTAAGGCAATAACAAGAACAACAAATGGAATGGGTGGGGGTGATAGGGTATTAATAGAAGAAAGGGTGTGGGTGGGATGCATTGCTTTAAAATTGGGGTGCATTGAAAATTAAAAGGCTTCTCCTACAAGCCATATAGTCCCCACGGTTTTCATCATATCTTAGGGTGGGGACTTGCATTTTAATTCTAGGTTCATGAGTATTAATTTGTAGGACATAGGTGGATTTTAGGTAAAATAATTAGTGAGACAAAGAAATAAAGCATCCTTACATGCATTGGCCGAAAATTCCATGCTTGGGCTAATCATTAATGGCTTGTCCCCACAGGGAACATATAGGGTGGTTACATTTAATTAGGGTATGTTGTATTTAATTGGGTTACTCTAAGGTCTTGCGCACTCTTAATTGTATGTCTAAAAATTTAAAATTTAAAATTCAAAATGCACCAAACAACTCAAAAATTGTACAGTACCAAATCTAACAGTAGAAATAATCTTTTTCCAATACAGTAGAATACCACTATAAAAAATCATAATTCAATTTACTAAAATAAAACACCATAATCCTTCCAAAAATACCAAAATTTTGTGAACAGTAAAACAAATCCCAAACTATACCAAAATAAATTCTACTTTTCAATACGATCGTTTTGACTATAAATTCGTCCAATTCGGATTTACAGATTAAAAGTTATGAATTCCAAAGTTACGTAAATCAATTAGATCAAATAAATCAATAACTGACATAAAACCAAATAATTCAGCTTTATAAAATAAATCTAAATAATTATTTTCATCCAATCAAATGAATAAACAATAATTCCTTCAAGTCACAAAACAAATGAAATAATCCACCATTATAAAAATAATTTTCAAATAATTTTAACGAATTTATATAATTTCGAAGATAACTGTCCAATCAAAATCCAGAAAAATTGATTTATCAAAATATGAAAAATTGCGGGTGTTACAAATATAACATGTCCAAATCAGTTTTATAACCTATTATGGCCTCCAAGGCAAAGTCCCTATTCAAAATCAATTGCCCTTGAGTTTGTAAAGCTCTATTATATTCCAAGCCAAATAATTAGCATTCTAGCAAATAAATATCTTCTCCCTTACCTATTGAAGCTTTAAAGACTGATTTGAAAGCGAAGGAAAAGCTCAACACGTTTTTCGTGTAAGTTTGGTTCAGCTGCAATACCCTGTTTTTCAGTTTCAACAGGGGGTATTGGTCAGAGATTTTCAACATCAATAAGCTATATAAACTCGTGAATAATGATTGGGATTCAAACTAGGATACGTGAACTTGAGATTAAAACAAATTGGAGACTCAAAAGTAGCCTGAGCTTACCAAACGAAAACAAGGAAGAGAGCTCCCAGAACTGATTCTTGCTCTGTTTTTCAGCATCAACAGAGTCAAGTTGTGAGGCTTATATCTTTCTCTATAGTTCACCAAATCAAGTGGGGTTTGTTTCCACTTCGAGAGGGAAAAGAGAGCTTCGTTTTGGTATGGAATTTGTGAGGATTTTTGAACAAGAACAGAGAGAACGAACTAAAATACAGCCACACCAGAAAAATGAAGCCTGAAGCTTGGTTTGATGAGATTTTTATGAAGAAGATTAAATTAATTTACTTTAATCTCGTCCACAATTCACGAAATGAACATTTCCAAAGTTACTTTAATCTCGTCCACAATTCACGAAATGACCATTTTCTTAGGGTAAAAACGTGGCCCCATTCAGTGATTTTTGCAATTACAGCCTCAATTTTTGACTTTAGACTCGTGCTAACCGGTTAGTCATCTCACTTACCGGTTAGTGCGTGCAGTTTTATAAAAATCTTTTTAAATATTTTATTTTATTTCCTTTCTTTTCTCCAATTTTTTTTTAAACACATCTTTTATCTTTATAAAATGGAATATTTCAATTAATAAAATAATTCCTCCTAATTATTTCTTAATTAATTTCACCTTTTACTTATTTATAATTACACTATAATTAGCACAATTATATTATAATTACGTTATAATTTTAATAATAATTAACGTAATTACATATAATGATAATTCCTAATCGGGTATTTCAATTTTGGGGTGTTACAACTTGGGTTGCTTCCCCAAGTTGGCTATACCCGAGACCACCCTCAACTGACCCTGAAGTGTCTAAGTGACTGATGAATTGTCGTGGTTAATGCATGACCGATCCCCGACACGGGTAGCTAATCCGGCCCTCCTGGCGGATCAAGGTCCTACCCATCAACAATTCTCGCGATTGTTTCAATGGCAAAACCTAGTCCTACAACACTATCATTCCTCGGTTTTGAGAACCTTCACGTCAGTCAGTTCCCATACCCTAACGTCCAACCTTATTTTACCATGTATGATGCATGTTTCTATTTCCCCTCAATTGAATTTGAACCACCCTTATTATCTCAATTCTTTGTCATTTTCATCAAAAAATTGTAGAATACATAATTGCTTAGATTCGAGTTGAGAGGGTCAATCTCAATAACCACTTCGCCTTAATACCAAAGTCACTAGAATGGAATTAGTTCATGGAGTTCATTTCACTTCATATTCATTGGGAAATTATATTCTTGATTATCCCTTTTTAATGTCATCTTAATTGATTATTAAAGTGGTTTAATCGGTTAAGTTAGAATTAAAGTGGTATTTTGGGTTGGCTATAGATTCCATTACTAATTCCTTTCCAATGAATTTGATATAAGTTCTCATAGTTATAGCTTGTGCATTTCTACATGACATGCTTTCATCATCAGCCATATACTATCATCAATCATAGAATATGTACATCATTTTCTAAAACTCAACAACAACATCATCATTATCATTATCACATAGGCATCATATTCCAAGATTCAACAATAGCATAAAACTATGTCCATCATCATTCAACACATATTATCATTTTCACAATATCATCTATTCATGGTTTTGCACAAATCATAACGATTTCCATGTTCATTTTGTAAGATTGTAATATCTTAGTATGTCTCATGTGATGTGCATGTGACATGTATTAATGTGTGTTTAGTAAATAAATGATTAAATATTAATGGGCTAAATCATATTTAGATAAGAAGGGATTGTTTCTTAAGGCCCGTTAGCTTGATGGAAGCCAATGGATAAAAGTTAGGGTTTTTACCTATTTATAGGAAACAGGTCCTGTTCCTGACCATAAGATATTCTTTCTCTCCCCATCACAAAACGGCTAAACAAACGGCATAGAAAAGAATAGCATAGGAGGCAAAGGAATAGAAACTAGGTTTCGTGACTTTTGGTCAAAGGACATTTGGAGAACTTTCTTCCTTCTAACTCTAACAACTCTAGCAATGGATAGAGGTTAGTAATCGTATTCCTTCTGTCTCTATAACGTGTGAAAGTCATGTAATTTCAAGATCCTTATTATTGTAGTTGTAACGAGTAAATTAAACTACAACTTATATGTGGTATCAGAGCCACGTTAAGAAATTCATGACTTTCCAATTAAGATTTAGGATTTGGATTGAATCCTAATTATGGTGTTTAGGGAATGAATTTTTGTATAAATCCAAATTATGAAATTTGGGAACTTTGAGCCCTAATTATGAAATATAGGGCTTTTTTTCAGTATGAATCCTTATTATGAAATTTAGACTTTTACGCTTCCGCATTATTGTTAAATGAAATATTAGGATTATTTGAAACTTGATTGTTTATCGATCTGTTTTACCCATCAAAGTTGTTTTCCAATTGGGTATAATGTATACCCAGTGTTTCAATTATATATTTTTAAAGTTCATCAAGTTTTTTTTAATTCGGGTAAAACTATTAATTGATATATGTGAAATGCATTAGGTATATTGCTTTCATCACTATTTATGATTTGTTTTACTATATAAAAGTACATTACAGTGAATGACGAATAATTATATATTCCTTTTGCATAATAATGAATATATATAACAAGTCCAGTATGTTATGGACAATTTACGTTTATATATATATATATATATATATATATATATTTGGGATTAATTTGAGTTTTTTATTACCAAAAGAAATTTTTTGAATTGGCATTGCTTGATTTGATATTAATGTATGATGATTTGATCATCATTAAAACTGTCAAATCATAAAGATATTAATTCCGATTGTATAATTTTATTATAATAATGAATTTGATTTGAAGTTAATTGTATGTTGATTTTGTTAATCACCAAAGTGGTCAAATCAGTAAGTAAATTAATTTCAAATCATATGATGATTTTTCAATTACTCATAGATTTGATGCTATATGAATGACATAATGGTTTGATGTTCTATGGGTATATTGTAGTTCATTGTTATAAGACATTTATGGATCGCCCAAAGGTTTGATAATTTGTTCTTATAATTAATGGACATGACTGTAGGCAATATGTTTGTGCTATTGGTTTATTTATATATCCAAAGACAATAGATAATACTAATTGGTACATATATCATTGACAATTATTGATTATTAATTTTATTAGCATCATTATGTTTGAATGTCGTGTGCTAATGTGCAACCCAAAGGAGAGCGTTAGTGAACATTAATTGTTTAAGTAATATGTACCTTATGTCTCAAAACATTTATGTAGTACATGTTCTTAGTTTTCTGCATTCTCATGACTTGTATGTGTCAGTGTTATTTATTCAACTTTCTGACTAGAGTTTGCAAGTCTTTCTTATCAGTTAAAGAAAAGTTTGTTGCTATTAATGGTGTTAGCAACAATAAAGATAAAGTTTATTATAAAATCTGAGTAATTTTTTAGAAAGATTTGACAAACACTGATGTTATGTTCATGAGGATAAGTGTTGCAGATAACATTAAGATAATTCTCTCCAAAATTGAAAGTAATTAAAAAAAATGAAAAGAATTTTGTGAGAGAGTGTTGTGACACCCTTTCTTAAAATTCAAGTAATTAGAAATACTAATTACACTATTACTCGGATAAAATATGGACTTGTAAGTATTTAGAAAATGTAGAAATAAATTTTCTCTTTTAAAGGCGAGTGCACAACCAAAACATGGAATTCTTGGAGAGAATAATTCATATCATTTTAAACATTGTGTTGAATTCGGCATTCTCTAAAACCTTTTCACAAACTAGATAACATCAGTACTTTGAAATCATATTTATATAATAGAAATTAAGTGATGTCATCCCTTCTTTCGTTTTGCGGAACTGATACCATTCATTTCTATTGTAGCCGAATTCTTTAAATAAGTTAAATCAGAGTAAGCGGAAATAGTGGAACTATGCATAATTATAATATAAACATAATATGCATATATATATATATATATATATATATATAAGTAAGTCATAAAGTACATAGTCCCACGGTCATATCTCCAAGATCCAAATACAAGTCCATCATAAAAGATCTATACCAAAAGTAAAACCATAACCCTAGAGCTCTCAAAAGTATAACTACAAAATATACATCTCAAAAATATGAAATTCTAGAGGTGGTCACATAGATCTGATAGCAGCAATAGTAGTAGTAGTAGTAGCTAGCCTCCAGATAGCAGAAGTAATAAACATCATCAGACATCATCATCAACAGCAGCAGCAGTGTCTCCTCCACAGCATCCTCACACCGGATCCCCTGATCCTCATCATGTACCATATGCACATACCTAGGGATCATCGTCCCTCCACTGGCTCCCGGTAGAATGAACGACTGGCTCGCCTCCGCTCTCGTCCTCCACAGGGTCCTCCTCGATCTCATCCGATGGAGTGGGTACCCTACCACTAGGTACCGAGTCAGGAGATGGTGAGACCCTAACTGGGCTCCTCGGATCATATGGAGGGGTCTCCTCGCGGACGACTCTCGAAGAAAAAGGGTGTGAGCGGGTAGGTCAAAAACGGAAACTGTGATACGAGTGAGCTGGTCGTGTGGGAGGTGGTCCATGATATGTGTAAAAAGGTGGTACGTGCATAGTGTATATGATGGGAATCCTAAACCTACGAGGACGGAACCGGATCAACGAATTCGGGTGGTAGAAGGTAACCTCTACCTCTCTCTCGAACACCGCACGGTGGTCCTCGTAGATCCATGTGCCACTAGGAAGTGGTCGGATCTCGATGCAAGCGATGTAACGTGACATCACCTACAAGGGCATAGGGGTAAGCAATTCTATTCACATAATCAATAGAGCATAAATATATATACAATGTACAGGTATATACATATGCAACAATCGACAACAATCACATTTAGCATTTAGCAGATATTGAATGCAAGTAAGATGCTCATACTAGTTTCATTTATCAACTTTAGATTTAAATGAGTGGCATGATGTATGAACTTAGCTCTCAAGCCTATCTCCATCATTCTATGACACTCTCTGACGTCCATCCTTTACTTCGTCCAGCACTCAACAGTGCGTTGTACTCCTAGGTGTACAATATTCGTACATTCACCAAGAATGTACACGACAAGCTTGGAATTCATGCCACCCGAGCACGTCCCGTCATCCAAACGGTATAACCATACTATCAGCATCTCCCTATGCCGACCACGTCGTCAACCATAACGTGTCATCAAGCGAGCCGTCAATTGGCACTCCCAGAGGCCCTCCTCATGTTACCAAAACATGATAAACGATCTATCATCCAAACTCCCGAATGAATGCATTATCCTTCACTTAAAGGAATTGATTGATGTTTTTCTTTTAAATAATGTCCGACGTGCCACCCGAGCAGCGTCTCGTCTTCCAAAAGAAATTACCATATCATCAATCAATGTCTTTTAAGTCTTAGATCACTTGGATTATAGTCCTTTAAGTATTACACAAATGATTCAGAATTAAAAATGGTATTTTTTAATATTCTGGGCAAAACTACTCGAGTGTTCTTCAGAATACTCAAGTGATTCTTCATTTTTTTCCAGATTACTCGAGTGGTTCATGGCTACTTGAGTTGTTCATGCTTTTCAGAAAGTCCAGATCTCAGATTCTTAAAAATTACTCGAGTAGTTCACGAGAACTCGAGTGTTCTTCATCAAATCCAGAATACTCGAGTGACTCATGCATTACTCGAGTGGTTTATCAGAACATGTTTCAGAGCATCAGTTGATACTCGAGTTCTGGGCCTGATACTCGAGTGTTCCAACACAAAATACACTGTTTTATCAAAATTGTACTCGAGTATCCAGTCAAGTACTCGAGTCTTTTCTCACAGAACAGACTGGAAACTTGGTTTTGACATACCATTTTCAATTCTAACCATTTCTAATCCAAACCAATGATCAACAGAGTTCATATATCACATATTAAACATGCTCAAACACTTAGAACACATCAATTAACAGATTTGACAGAGAATCAAGAGATTATGCATAAAACATGCAAATTCATAACTCAACACATCAAATCGCAATATACTCAATAAACTTGTGAATTTGAGCTTAAAATAGCTTGCATGCATCTTATGGAACTTGCTCAAAACAACAATAGAGAATTAATTGGTCTCCAAACCAAATTCCTATTCAATCTAAGCCCTTAGAGCCTCTTGGTGGCTCTCTACTTAAAATCATGAAATTTAAACTCTATCTAGTGAATAGAAAGACTTCCCCTTACCTCAAAGTCGTGTGAGAACTGAAATTGGATAGAAAAACAAACTCCAAGCTAGTTTCCCCAAGAATCATATGACAGCAACACAGTTTTGAGTGAGGTCATAAAACCAAAGATTTTGATTGTGAAATCATGCAAAATAATTGGGGAAAGTAATTAGAAATCGTTCTCTGCAACATTCATTGGAGAATGGAATGAAATTGAAGTCTCAAAGGTTCAAGGGCTTACCAAAATCGATTGCCCAAGTAAGCTCCAGAACTGAAACCAACTTCAACTCCTTCCCTTCTCAAATTCGATTCTCACTCTATACTTGCTCTCAGCTAACAAACTTAGTATCTTTATGAAGCCCTGGATGTGAGCTTCGTAGTCGTGTATCACTCGAGATCAAACACTCAAAAATGAAGAGGAATTGAAGGAAACAAATTCAGAACCCTAACTTCCCAATTTCATCAACAAAAACTTCAGATTTGTTGATGAATGGCTTATATATAGACTGATTGGAGGCCCATGCACAGCGACACGACAGCCATGAACGTGGGAGGGTGGTGTTTTCGTGTCATTGAAAGGGAATCGTTGGCGGTGACTCACCAAACGCACTAACTCGTACAACTCTGACCAGAACACTCGAGTCTTTTCAGAAACACTCGAGTGTTTTGACCAGTTTTTGAAAAATAATAATTTTATTTACTTTCCCCCCAAAACATTTCCTATAATTACCTCTAGGTCCCAACTCAGGGACTAATATGCAAAATACTTATATTTATGCATAAATATACTTACAAAAATAAATTCATACATCCACTAATAACATAATCACAGATTTTAATCAAAGATTAAAAATAGAACTAATTAATTATAATAAAATTTATAATTAACTTTCCATTAATCAGAGATTAAAATTTTGGGGTGTTACAAGTGCCAAATATTTTGTGAGCCTTTTTTTTGGGACATTAATGAGTACCCCAACCCCATAAAGTTCGGTGATTTGTGTACTATTTATGAATCATATAATTGAAATTAAAATTATTGCAGCAAGATTTAAGTTTGAGTCCTTAGAAATAGTTGCTGATGAGAACTTCTTATTATAGTTTATCCTCGCTCATTACTAATTGAGTGTTACTTGTTTTTGAATGAGCTATAACGCCATGAAAGATAATGGGTTGTGCGGTAAATTGCACAATATCTTAGTTTAAGGGGAAACAAGACTTAAGAATATAAGAAATTTCTTTATCCAACCTTTAAAGACATTAAGGAGCTGAAAATAAATGTGTGAAGAAACATGATAAAGGCAAAGGGTCACTTAGAATTAATGTGGCATATGTGAAAATTCATATGAAAGAACCTCATTATCATAAATGTCATTTTGTGCAAAAAATGTTGAATTAAGAAGAAGTGCATAAAATGAAAATCTTGATTCTATAAAAGATAAGTTTAAAGCTTATGTATGTTTGAGTCAAACTTAATCAAAGATCCACATAAAATTTGGTGGATTGATCCTGGATTAATCGAAACATGTTTCTAGCATAATGAATTTTGTTTAATCCATACCATAAACCCACATGTAAAGTACGTGTTTGTGGGAATAAAGTGAAGGTTCTAGTAGAACTTGTTAGGATTTAATGTTTAATCCTTGACATTGGGCATCACCTAAACTCATTGGAGACTTTTTAGGTACCTAGTTTTTCTAGGAGTTTGGTTCATTATCTAGGATTGATGTTACTAGACACTCTTCTATGTTTGATTATGGTTGTTTCAATTTATTTAAGTATAATCATCTCATTGGTATTTGTATCTTTGTGATAATTATATAAATTGATTTTCGATGAATTTTAAATGATATTTTGCTAATTTGTGGCATAAGTGTTTGGGTCATAAATCCAAGGAAAGAATGAAAAGCTTTATAAGGAACAAAAAATCTTTCCATACTTGGATTTTATTGGCCTAATTATTTGTGCAGATTGTATTAAATGAAAGAAAAACCAAAGACACAAAGAAAGGAGCCACAAGAAGGATCCAGCTTCTTGAAAATGTGTTCTTCAAAACTTGTGGACCTCTGATGTTAACTTTCTTTTTAGAAAGGAAAAGGTATGTGATCATCTTTATTGATAACTATTCATGTTATAATTATGTCTTGAAAATTTACTTGAATAAAGTAGAAAGTTAAGTACATATAGATGAATGTTATCAATTACGATAGAGATGATGACTAACATGAAAGAATTAATTAAAATGGGCAACATCTGTGACTGTTCGTTAAACTCCTCAAGAATTGAGTAATTTGTGTGTATGCCAGTTACACTGCAGCGAAATGGTGTATATAGGGCATAACAGAACAGTAATGAATATGGTTATGAGTATGATATTTAGTCTTTACCTGCATTTGTGAATGTATGTCTTGAAACTGCCATTTGTCTATTGAACATGGTTCCTAGTAAGACAGTGTCAAAGACAATTTTGAACTATGTTTATAGGATACCCAATTTAAGGCACCTGCATGTTTAAGGTTGTCGGCATAAACAAGGATGGCAATCCGCCAGAAAAGAAAATGGATATAAAACATCAGTGAGTATTTCACTGATTATCCATATAAATCAAAAGGTATAGACCTTATTGTTCTAACCATAGTATAAGAACCATTGAAATTGTGAATGACAAGTTTACTGAGAATTGTGAAATTAGTGGGAGTATAGTTCCACATAACGTGGAAATTAACGGAGTTAGGGTGCAAGTTCCTGTAATTTGTAATTTGTTCTTCTACCTCAACAATAGTTTCTTTTATTGTTGAATCGTATAACAATAAAGTACGAAATGAATTCACTATTCACAATTATTTTATTGTAGAAGAACCATGAGAAATAGTATTTAAAAAAAAGGAAAAGAAATTGCTATTTCGAATGTTTTAAGTGGTTTATCTACAAGAATATAAATTTGACTTAGTCATTAATGATAACGATGTGTTGTTTTACAAGCCGTAAGTTGTGATAATATTGATAAATATTTTTATATGTGAGACCTTGTAGAATTGCCTAAAGGTTACACGAGAGTTGGGGGGTAAGTGAGTCTTTTGGACCAAATATAACTCTCGTGACAACCTTGAACGTTACAAGGCCAAATTTGTTGTCAATGATTTCCCTCGCAAAGTTGGCATTGACCATTAATGAGGTATTTTGACCAATTACCTGAAAGAATTTATTCAATATTATCATCATGGCATATGTAGTCCGTAATGATTTGGAACTGCAGTAGAAGAATGTGAAAACAACCTTTATGAATTTTAGAGGAGGATGTTTATGTGGATGACCCACTAATGTGGTTCTCAATTGAAAAGAATGAACACATAATGTGCAAATTTGAGGAAATTAATATACAAATTTAAACATACATCCCACCAATAGTATTTGAAAGATAGTCAATGATACTATTGTTCTTTTTAGATTTAAGGAGACACAATTAACTTGTGTAAGTATCTGAAGGTCAGTGGGAGTGAGTTTATTATGTTGATTCTGTATGTTATTATATCTTGCTTGCAACTTATTATCTTGGTCTTTTACACTAGACTAAGAAGTTTTTTCTAGTAACTTTGAATGAAAGATATAGGTGAGTTGAGCCATGTGATTAGAAAATGAATATTCTAGAATATGTCACATGAATTGTTAGGCTTATCTTAGAAAGCATATATCATTAAAGTACTAGAATGATTTAGAATGAATAAAATTTACGTTAAGGAAGTATTAACTATACTCATAAAGTCTTGAGGTATTAGCATGGAATGAATAAATGCATGCTTACTTCTGTAATGAATGATCACATTGAGGTGATCAGAATGTTGAATTTGTAACAAGTTTTGAGGTTACAATTCAAACTAATTGACTGCAAAATTTTATTTCGGGGCTTAGAACTGTCGACAATATTGCTTAGCCGCTGAAAACGTACTGTGGTGTTTTGCAGCAATGACAAGTACTATAAAGGTGTTAAAAGTATGTGAATGAAGTACTTTGTCTCTAAAGAACGAGATCAGAAACAAAAATTGTCAATAGAGCATATTAGCACCAATCTTATGATTGTTAATCCCTTGAAAGAAGGGTTATTGCCTAAACATTTATTGAACATGTTGAAAGTATAGGCATTACTGTTGTTAAGTAAAATTGAATTTGATGTTGACATCCTTATATATGATGTAATTGACACGCTGAGCTCGTTTATGATATGTTTGATATGTTCCTGATTACCTGTTCTCTAGAACGGCATGCATTATTGTATTAGAGTAATGTAAACAGGTATTGTCTTGAATAAAGACATTATGGACCAATTATATATTTCCCAATTATAGATCGTGTTAAGGAAAAGACTATTTTGTGGTACATGGAAGGAATTATGTCGAACAAATGATGTACAACCGCCATGACCCGAAGTAGTTCCTATCTTTAATCATAATTAATAGAGTATCTAAGTATAAAATGATTTAGCTATATAAATGCGCATTAATTGTTTGTTTAATTTTTTTTTATTAGACCATAATGTTGAATTATGTCACATGAGCCAAGTGGGAGAATGTAGGATTTTAATATCTTAGTATGTCTCATGTGATGTGCATGTGACATGTATTAATGTGTGTTTAGTAAATAAATGATTAAATATTAATGGGCTAAATCATATTTAGATAAGAAGGGATTGTTTCTGAAGGCCCGTTAACTTGATGGAAGCCAGCAATGGATAAAAGTTAGGGTTTTTACCTATTTATAGGAAACAGGTCCTGTTCCTGGCCATAAGGTATTCTTTCTCTCCTCATCACAAAACGGCTAAACAAACGACATATAAAAGAATAGCATAGGAGACAAAGGAATAGAAACCAGGTTTCGTGGATTTTGGTCAAAGGACATTTGGAGAACTTTATTCCTTCTAACTCTAACAACTCTAGCAATGGATAGAGGTTAGTAATCGTATTCCTTCTGTCTCTATAACGTGTGAAAGTCATGTAATTTCAAGATCCTTATTATTGTAGTTGTAACGAGTAAATTAAACTACAACTTATACATTTGTCCAATGTTAGCTTGGGTATCACATATTCGACTTTATTCACATGATATCCAATAATTAATTCAAAGTTTTACATATTCCAAGTTACAATTGTTTCAATCATCATATATCATCCAACATATATATACATGCATTATTCATAAATTTCAAACATTTAGTTACTCATCTTGTAGTAATCAAGACAATTTCTAGTCAACATACTTTGGTATGTCTCCGTCCTAACACATTTAACAATGCCAAGTTTCACCACGTGTATATATATATATATATATATATATATATATTCGAGGACACACTAACCTCAAGCTCTATTTCAATGTCTAATAACCCAATAATTTTCAATCTCAAGTTCTAACTCATAATCAAATATTATTATCAAGTTTCAAGTCCTAATATTAGTATTATCAAACCCTAAACCTAAGTTATAGAATATAATTCCTCCCTTACCTCCCAAGAAGAAAACCCTAGCTTTCACCTTTAGATCTCCGGTTATTGAAGCTCCCCCACTTGATTTCCTTAGATCCTAACTCCTTTGATGGTGTTCCCACTTGGTTCCCTAAATGTTGTAAGACCAGTTTACGACTCGACGTAAAACCCCATAATTCAAAATATCATGTACATGTTTGCATACAACATTAATACTTGTTCTCATGTGTTAAGTAAAATCAAACACTTTCAATGCAACTATAAATACTTCAAATACATAACATGTATGGGTTTTGGGGATTACTTTGTCCTTCACGTTCATCATCCATTGTGAGTAATGAGTGTTGGTGTGATGAAGATTAAGGATTGATAGGGATGAAGGGTTTTAGAGAGTTTTTGGGGTGGAATGGTTTTAAAGGAATTTTCGGGTTGACAGGAAAATGAGAAGAAAGAAAATAAAGGGAAGGAAAATTTTAGTATAAGGGTAAAATAAGAATGTTTTATTGTAATGGGGTGGCATGGTTTATACTTGGGGTGGCAAAATAATTTCACGAAAAAAAAATAGTTAGAAATTGCGTGTTCCGTTAGGCCGCACCAGCTCATACAATTTAACATTCGTGTCAAATTTCAAGAGTTGTTCTTAAGTAATATATTCAAGCGGACCAAAATTGGGAATTCATCTATCTACTCAAAAATGAAAGTATATACCATTGTCAATTCTTAGTAGTTGATTCTCCTTTCGGAGATTCCAACCAAAGCAAATTCCTTTGTAGACGATTGACTTAGAGGATCTTCTTTGTACAATAGGAACAATATCTTATCCACATTCATACTTCTCTCTCTTGATCTTCACCCACAAAGCCTTATTATTGGTTATTAACCACACCACAATTTCATCATTAAGAAGATGTTCATGTTATGAGAGTGTATCAACCCCAAACCCCATTAATGTTGGGTGTACAAATATTCTCCCAACTAACCATATGCATCTTCCTTTTCTCTAAAGAATCACCCAGAGAAAGGATTTGGTAACCTAATCTAAGCTATCACAAAGTTTTCTTGGTAATAAATAAGCTTGCATGGTGCAAGAAGGCATCGCAGCAATAGCAGATTTGCTTGAAGTTAGTCTTTCAGCAAAATAGAGCATTATGAACTTCCAAGAGCTAAGACGCCAGTTAACTTTATCCATAACAAACTGGAAAATATGCTTGGATACATTTTTAATGGATTATAGGCATCTCTAAATGCTTTATGAAGATCCATATGCTGGAAACCAAAAGCAAAACTCACCTCTTTCCTAATATTGTAATTGACATTTTTATAAAAGAATATTCTAGTTTCCTCTATGATAAGTTTCTACCTCAAACTTTTGCAAAAAAAATCCAAACACGTAGAGATGCAATGCACCTATATTAATTAAACCTTGACAAATAGGATCAAATCATTGGCAAAGACAAGATGAGACAATGTTGAACCCCATTTTAAAAGTATTATTGGTTTGCGAAATCCATTGTTAACCTCTTATCAATTGGGAAAACCTGAAGACTGATAAGTAAAGAGAGATCAAATCAATGTTATTTTTTTTGTAATAATTTATGTCATTCGACATTCTAATTGATTAAATGTATAAGAAAAATTTCTTTCTTACTTTAAGAAGTCTTGCTCTGACAAGAACCTTCTTCTTTTACACCTTAACGTTAGCTTTAACACAAACTGAATGTTAAATAAGGAAAATGTTGGTCTTAGCTCTTAAAGTCAATGATAAAAAGATTTAAAAAGTAATTTTGCATTGAAAAATGATGAATTTATTATTTGGAAAATAATGAACTTTGTTTTCCGATGTATATATATACACTCTTATCTTGACCTTCTTATGTGTTAGGTTAACAAAACCCATAAAATAATTAAGTTGTGTTTTTCTCTCTCCGGTTTAAGAAAAAAAAACATATTTATCTTAGTTTAAAATATAAGTAAAAGTTGTTGGAAACCAACAAGCGGGCTTAGCAATTACTAGAGGGGGGGTGAATAGTAATATAGAAGCAACAGTGACTAATTTTCGGTGCAATTAAAAGATAATTGATCAAAAGCTTGTTTTTCTGAAACTGGGCAATTTACTCGAGTGAAATGAAGAACACTCGAGTGAAAGTCCACGAAATACTCGAGTGAATTGAAAAACACTCGAGTGTTTTATGCAGAACAGAAAGGAGCAGTTTCAGAGAAATTTAGCAAAATGATTCAATTTCTTAAAGACTAATCCAGGGCAGATATAAATCAAAGTAGAGGGCAATTAAACTAAGTTAAAACAAGTTGAAAACAAGTTAATTGCAACCAATTGCTACTAGAATTATAAAAGCCCCTTTCTAGAGAACTTAGGGTTTGGTTTTACTTGAAAACTAAGAAAGCTATAAAAGAGAGAGACAACACCAATTTTATCCTGGTTCACACTCAATATAGAGTGCTAATCCAGTCCCCCTAATCAACTTAGGAGTTTCTACTAGTAATCAAATTGTTAGAAATTACAAGGATAAATTGAGATTCCTCACTCAATCCTAACCCTTTTCAAGAGTGTACCAAACTCTTGAAATTTCTACCCCAACTTGATTTGGCGATGAAGAGTCCCTTCTTCTTAAGCTCCTTGGAACCTCCAAGAGTCCACCAAGCTAAGAATCCTCTTAGTCTTTGTGCTTGAGAACCTCCCAAGGCTTGAGAACTTGGATACCTCACCAAGTACTTGGATATCTCACCAAGATTTTCTAAACAAGCTAAAGTGTTTGAGTGTTTGAGAATTTTACAACAAATAATTCTCTTACAAATGAAGCACACTCTCTTAATTCACTAAGACAAATAATAAAGATGAATGCTTGGTTGAGTTTAGAGAGAGAAAATGATTTTAACACTTGAGAGAGAGAGAATCAATGATAGAATGTAAGCTTGTTCCACTTTGATAATGGCCACTCTTCAGAATATAAGTAAGGGGACAAAAGGGAAGGAAAAACCAAGTTATTCTTCCTTTTTGTCCTTTTCTAACGTTTAAAAAATTTGCTGTCAGACCTAAATCACTCGAGTCTTTTTGGAAACACTCGAGTGTTTTGTGGTCAACTCTGATAGTGTTGCCTTTTTACTTTATCCAACGGCTATATTACTGAAAATTCATAAATCACTCAAGTGAATTGAGAATCACTCGAGTGAATTGGTCAATGTTGGAAAAATTAAGTTTTCTAACATTGTTTTCAATTCTCTTCTCAAGTCTGATTGGTTTTAATCTCAACCTTTCATGCATGAATATTATTTGACCTTATGTGAGAATAAAAACCTAAACTACCCACTCTCATAAATAAAATAAAATACATTAAGAATAAATGAGAATGAATAATTAAACTAAGCACTTGATCTTCTTTAATGTTGGGTTTGCATTCTTCAAATTAAGTCCATAATTTAATTACATTGTCATCATCAAAATTAATCCACCTTAATCAGAGATTTGATTTTACAATCTCCCCCTTTTTGATGATGACAAAATAATTAAACCTCTAGCACTTGAGAGCTCCCCCTCAATCTAGGAACCTTTTTAACCTGTACAATCCAAAAAATGCCAAGCACAACGTAATACAATAATAATCATAATCAAGTGCTCATTGGTATCAGAGTAAGAGCATATATTATCAGAGTGTAAACAAGAAAGCGGAGAAAAAATATGCTCTTTTCTCTTTAATCTCCTTTCTCCCCCTTTTTGTCATGATAAAAAAAACATTTTGGAAACAAAGGTGGAGAATGAAGGATACCAATAAGAAAACTTTCCCTTAAGAGTAAATAAGAATCAAAATATGACTATGAAGCAATATTGAAAAACCATGATAGAACGTGAAATCCATAAAACATGAAAAACCATGATTAATGCACAAACATCAATAATCCACCATACACAAACCATAAAACATGAGTTTGAAAATAGGTACATCCAACTTTCAACAAAATTAACAAAAGTCTCAAAATAACTAAATAAAGTCATAAAGCATAAAATCTAGTGAAAATGAACATCAAGGACTCAAGAGGGTGGTGGTTGCTGATCATCATCACGATGATAGGGCTGGAATCTCCCAAGAGCTGTCAGAATCTGACTGAGATCGGAGCACACATGTCCAAAGTTCGCATCCACACTAGCAGAATGAGCATCAAGCCTACCATGAAGAGCTGAGTGTTGGATGTCCATATGAGTCCTCATATCAAACATAGTTGCACGCTGCTCTTGAAGTTGATTGTCAATAGCATCCAAGCGCCCATCAATGCGATCAACTCTCCCAATCATATAGGTCCTAAAGTCCTGAGCCTCATGAGCCAATGAGACAAACCTCCCATCAAAACCATTCATTCGCTCATCCATATATACCCTGTGCTCTGCAAATGTGGTGTTCCAGGACCCCGGCATATCAAAGTTGATCCCATCAGTAGGATCATCCTGGGGTACTCCACTACTCCCTCCTGCCTGCTGATCAAAAGTGGCCTGCTCCTCCTCCAACTGCTGAGGGTCAACGCCCAACTGATCTGCAGCCTGCTGAACATTTCCCTGACCTCTCAGAGCAGCTGCCTCATCAAAATACATACATCGATCACCGAAGTATTCGATGTCCATCTTACCCAAAGAGTTGTCAGAAAAGGCATGGATTTTTGCAGGAAGACGAACGACAGGCTCCTTTTCCGAAATAGGAATCTCAAAGTGCTGAAGGAGCCTGCAGACATGCATCGGGTAAGGCAGATTTTGCTTAGGTTTGGAGTCGGAGGCTTGTTTCATTCTAGCAAGGATAACGGAGGCCCAATTCAAGACATTTCCATTAAGAATGGCATCCATAACACGAAGCTCAATTTGAATTGGGCGGGAGTAGTTTGGAGATGTTTGGGGCAACAGGATATGACAAATAAGATAGTGGAGGACTCTATTGTTGGCAGTCATTTGGTTTGCTTTCTTCTCGCCCTTGAGATATACACAATCGGGGCGGAGCAAGTTTCGAAAAATTGGGTCAACATCTCCTTTAGATGTGCCCTCGCCCGATCGTGACAACCCAAAGACTTGGAATAAAGCCCTAGGGGTAACCTCAAATCGTTGTCCTAACACAGAGGTCTCATATGAGTTTCCATTTTGCCTAAAGTTTGCATAAAATTGCCTAACTAACCTAATGTAGATAGGGCCATTATATGATAGGAAACCCATGAGTTTTTGAGTTTTAAGGGCATTGACAAAGGGGAATCCTCTACTAAGGAGATAAGCTTCACTTACCCAAGATTGTGTTGCATAATCATTGGAAGCAAATTTTCTTTCCCTTTCAATGCAATTTGCCCTTTGATAGAAATCATCTTCCTCCTCTTCAATTGGTTGAGGTTCCTCCATTCTTGGCTTTTTCCCTTTTCTTCTATTGTCCGAAGATGAAGCCATTTGCACTTACAAGTGAAAACTAGAAGAAATTTTGAGAAATTGGGGTTTTGGAGAGTTAGGGTTTTGGAAAGAGAATGATGAATTTGATGTTCAAAAACTTGAATTTGAAGTGAAATAGGAATGGAAATGAGTTTAGAAGATGAAATATGCTTGAAATATGAAAGAAATTTTAGTTTTGGGTGAGATTTGTGAAGATGGAAGTGAGAGAACAGAGAAAACTCGAGTGAAGAAAGAGAGAAATTCGTGTAAAATGAAAAGAAAATCGCAGTAGTAGGCTATATCTGATGAATTCACTCGAGTGAATTTTAAAACACTCGCGTGTTTTTCAGAAAACCTGAAAAACACTCTCGTGAAATTGAATTCACTCGCGTGATGGCCGAAAGAGGGATTTTCAGAAACTTTTACTTCACTCGAGTGAAATGGGATTCACTCGAGTGTCGGCCCAAAAGACTCGAGTCTTTTATAAAAGACTCGCGTGTTTTGCATCAGACCTGCTCAAAAACTTTTCCAATTAAAACTGATTTAATTTTGAATTAAAATCACTCGAGTGATTTAAGAAACACTCGAGTGTTTTTATCAGTTATGCAGAAAAACACGGTTTTGAAACACAAAAACACAAAATTAAACACATGAAATGAAAACAACATATAGGAAACATAATCACACACAATTAAAGACATAAATTCATAACATCTCAAGGTAATTTCAAACATGTATCATCACACACTAAATTTAGACATACTTGGTGATTTTCAAATGGCACAAATCAATTAGTTTATACTTGACTCCTCTAAAATACCAAGTTCCCTTCTTATATGATAGAAGGTATCCCTTGGCAATGGTTTTGTAAAAATGTCCGCTAATTGATTTGTGGTACTTACAAATTCAATTGTGCAATCACCCTTTTGAACATGATCCCTTAGGAAATGATGTCTAATTTCAATGTGTTTAGTCCTTGAGTGATATACCGGATTCTTAGTTAGATTGATGGCACTCGTGTTATCACATTTTAATGGAACACTTTCTAATTTTAAACCAAAATCCGATAATTGTTGTTTCATCCACAAGAGTTGAGCACAACAACTACCGGCGGCGATATATTCCGCTTCGGCGGTGGAAAGAGCAACACAAGCTTGCTTTTTAGAAAACCATGACACTAATGAACTTCCCAATAAATGGCAAGTACCACTAGTGCTTTTGCGATCAAGCTTGCATCCCGCAAAGTCGGAATCCGAATAGCCAACTAAACTAAGACTAGCATCCCTAGGATACCATAATCCGGTGTTAATTGTTCCTTTAAGATATTTAAAAATATGTTTAACTACGGATAGGTGTGATTCTTTAGGATTGCTTGAAAACGGGCACACATGCATACACTAAACATAATATCCGGTCTAGATGCGGTAAGATATAGAAGACTACTTATCATGCCCCTATATTTACTAACATCAACCGGTTTACCTATGTCATCCTTGTCTAGGTAGCATGTTGTGCTCATGGGAGTGTATGCTTCTTTGCATTTGTCCATTCCGAATTTTTCAAGGAGCTCCTTGCAATATTTTCCTTGATGCACAAAAATCCCCTCCTTGACTTGCTTGATTTGAAGTCCTAGGAAGAACTTGAGCTCCCCCATCATGGACATTTCAAATTCCTTTTTCATCAAATTAGAGAACTTTCTACACAAGGACACGTTAGTGGCACCAAAGATAATATCATCTACATATATTTGCACTAACAAAATGTCCTCTTTGGTTTTATAGATGAATAGTGTATTATCAACCTTTCCCCTTTGAAAGCCATTTTCTAATAGAAAGGTACTTAATCGATCATACCAAGCTCTAGGAGCTTGTTTTAATCCATAAAGTGCCTTTTTCAACTTGTAAACGTGGTTTGGAAACTCATGACTTTCAAAACCGGGTGGTTGCTTAACATACACTTCTTCATTTATGAAACCATTCAAGAAAGCACTCTTGACATCCATTTGATAAAGAGTAAAATTCATAATTGATGCAAAGGCAAGCAAGATTCGGATTGCCTCAAGACGTGCAACCGGAGCAAAGGTCTCATCATAATCAACACCTTCCTCTTGGTTGTACCCTTGGGCAAAAAGTCTAGCTTTGTTTCTTATAATCAAACCGGATTCATCAAGTTTATTTCTATAAATCCATTTTAAACCAATTATGGTATGATCATCGGGTATAGGCACTAATTCCCAAACATCATTTCTAACAAATTGATTTAGCTCTTCTTGCATGGCCATAACCCAATGTTCATCCATAATTGCTTCCTTAATTGAATTTGGTTCAATTTGAGAAACAAAGGAAACAAAATGACAAATGTTTTGAATTGACCTACGAGTTAATACTCCCTTTGAAATATCTCCTATGACATTGTCAATAGGGTGAGCTTTCACCGTTTTCCAAGCCGGATCAAGTTCATCTTTGACTTCTCCTTCATCCTTTGATTTTTCCATCTCTTTGTCAACATTTGAAATCTCAAGTCCATCATCACTATCCTCACATAAAACACTATCTTCTTTTGAAGACTCATTAAAAACAACATGAATTGATTCTTCAATAGTCATAGTTCGTTTATTATAAACTCTAAAAGCTTTACTATGAGAAGAATAACCCAAAAATATTCCCTCATCCGATTTAGAATCAAATTTTCCAAGTTGATCTTTTCCATTGTTTAAAATGTAAACTTTGCATCCAAAAACATGGCAATGGGATATATTGGGTTTTCTACCTTTGTAAAGCTCATAGGGGATTTTCTTTATCATGGGCCTAATTAAAATTCTATTCATTGCATAACAAGCCGTATTAACGGCATCGGCCCAAAAGTATTGAGGTACTTGAGAATCATTTAACATGGTTCTAGCAAGTTCCTCTAGCACCCTATTTTTCCTCTCAACGACTCCATTTTGTTGTGGAGTTCTAGGTGCCGAATATTGGTGCTCAATTCCATGCTTATCACAAAATCTATCAAATTTATAGTTTTCAAATTCACCTCCATGGTCGGTTCGAATAATAATCACTTTTTGATTTACTTGGTTTTGTGCAAGTTTAATGTGGCGTTTAAAAGACTTGTAGGTCTCACTCTTAGCACTTAAAAACAATGTCCATGTAAATCTTGTAAAGTCATCAACAATCACCAAGGCATAGTAGTTGCCACCAAAGCTTTTTACTTGAGAGGGTCCAAACAAGTCCATGTGAAGCATTTCCAATGGTCTTGTTGTGGACACATCATTTTTGGAACCAAAATGATTTTTAGTTTGTTTGCACTTCTTGCAAGGAGTGCAATCACCTTTAATTTGAAAATTGAGCTTTGGTAAACCAACTACTAAGTCTTTGGATTGAAGTTTCTTAAGTTGATTTACATTATTGTGAGCGGTCCTACGATGCCATAACCAAGTATCACTTTCTTTGCTAATTAAACATTTTGAAACTAAAGAAGTGATATTATTCAATTCAACCATGTAAGTGTTATTAGACCTTTTTCCAACAAATTTGATAGATTCATCCTTGTCACTTTTTATGAGACAATGAGTAGAGGTAAATAATACATGGTTACCAATATCACATAATTGACTAATGCTCAAAAGATTATGTTCTAATCCTTGAACATAAAGTACATTATCAATAACCAAGTTGGAAGAATTACCAATTTTACCTATACCAAGTATTTTGCCTTTGTTGTTGTCTCCATATGTGACATATCCTTTTTCTTTAGGAGTAAGCTCAATGAAATATCGCTTATCTCCCGTCATGTGCCTAGAACATCCACTATCAAGTATCCAAAGTTGCTTTCCGGTTCTTAGGCACACCTACAAAACACAATCACTTGCTCATTTTGGGTACCCAAATTATGTTGGGTCCCTTTTTGTTAGTCATGGATGATTCTCCCTTCTTAATCCAAATATAAGTACCATTTTGAATTCCAAAATTTTTGATATGGCACTTATTGTTTGTATGTCCAAATTTTCCACAATAAAAGCAAGTTGGTTTCTTTGTAAAATCAATTTTTGAGAATGAACCAACCTCTTTATTTTTCTTTTTCTTGTGGACATATCCTAGACCGGTTTTGTTTGAATTGTGTCTAAGAGAACCAATTAACCGATCTAGGTTTCTATCACTTTTGTTGAAAGTGTTGAGTTTGATTTTCAAATCATTAACTTCATTTTCAAGCACACAACACTTTTCACAATGAGTGATGGTATATGATTGATTTGCATTCTCACAAACATGACTAGAGTTAGCAAGTTCCAAGGATGCATTTTGGAGTTTCAAATCATTAATAATTTTTTCTAATTCATTGATTTCCTTTTGATACTCCAAAAGTTTCTTTCCTTTTTCTTTGTTAACTTTAGCAAGTCTTTCAAATTGAGTTAACATTTCATTATACTCATTTAGCAAATCATCATAAGAAATAGTATGAGAAGAGGTGTAAGAATAATTAGATGATACCTCATCCTCACTCTCATTGTCTTTTCTTTCACTACTTGAGGAGGCTTCATTGTCATTCTTGGCCATGAGGCATAGCTTGGCTTCCTCATCATCCGAACTACTTGAGGATGACTTGGAATCCTTTTCCGGTTCATCCCAAATAATGTAAGCTCTTTTCCCCTTGCCATCTTGAGTCTTCCTCTCATTCTTTCTCAAGTACGTGGGACATTCCATTTTTGTGTGTCCTATCCCACCACACTCATGACATTTCACACTCTCACTTGAGCTCTTGTTTCTTTGCTTGCTATCCCTTGATCTTTTGTCTTGAGGTCTCTTGTCCTTAGAGAATGATGAACTACCCTTTTTGCCTTTGAGGAATTTGTTGAACCTCTTGGCAAATAAACCAATCTCTTCCTCATTTAGAGCATGATAGGAGTTTTCACTTGAAGATTCATCTTCATCTTCTTTTGACATTTTGGTTGAGGCTTTTAGAGAGATGCTCTTCTTTTTCTTGTCCGAATCTTCATTTAGGTGAAGTCTTGATAGTTCCATCTCATGTTCTTGGAGCTTCCCAAACAAGGTGGTCAAGTCCATAGATTTTATATCCTTAGCTTCCTTGATGGTTGTCACCTTTGGTTTCCATCTCCTATCAAGACATCTCAAGACCTTGTTAGTAGTTTCACCATTTCTAAATTCTTTTCCTAGGCCAATCAATTGGTTCACGATATGTGTGAACCTTGTTTGCATATCATTGATAGACTCATTAGGGAACATATGAAAGAGCTCATATTCATGAGTTAAAGCATTTAATCTTGAGTCTCTAACTTCACTAGTTCCCTCATGAGTAATTTGCAAGGTATCCCACATTTCTTTAGCCGATTGGCATTGTGATATCCTATGAAATTCATTTTTGGACAAGACGGAGAAGATGATATTTTTAGATTTTAAATCATATGAAACTTTCTTTTTATCATCTTGGAATAACAATGGCTTCACCATTAACCACTCTTCTAGGAATATAAGGACCTTTTTCAATTGCATCCCAAATATCGGTGTCTATTGCTTCTACAAAGACTCTCATCCTAACCTTCCAATAAGTATAATCTTCACCATTGAAGAATGGAGGTCGGTTAAGAGACATAGACCCTTCTTGTTGATTGCTAGAGCCCATTGTTTCCAAAAGGATCTTTTTCGAAAAAGCTTTTACGCTCGATCTTTCGACCGAGCTCTGATACCACTTGTTGGAAACCAACAAGCGGGCTTAGCAATTACTAGAGGGGGGTGAATAGTAATATGGAAGCAACAGTGACTAATTTTCGGTGCAATTAAAAGATAATTGATCAAAAGCTTGTTTTTCTGAAACTGGGCAATTTACTCGAGTGAAATGAAGAACACTCGAGTGAAAGTCCACGAAATACTCGAGTGAATTGAAAAACACTCGAGTGTTTTATGCAGAACAGAAAGGAGCAGTTTCAGAGAAATTTAGAAAAATGATTCAATTTCTTAAAGACTAATCCAGGGCAGATATAAATCAAAGTAGAGGGCAATTAAACTAAGTTAAAACAAGTTGAAAACAAGTTAATTGCAACCAATTGCTACTAGAATTATAAAAGCCCCTTTCTAGAGAACTTAGGGTTTGGTTTTACTTGAAAACTAAGAAAGCTATAAAAGAGAGAGACAACACCAATTTTATCCTGGTTCACACTCAATATAGAGTGCTAATCCAGTCCCCCTAATCAACTTAGGAGTTTCTACTAGTAATCAAATTGTTAGAAATTACAAGGATAAATTGAGATTCCTCACTCAATCCTAACCCTTTTCAAGAGTGTACCAAACTCTTGAAATTTCTACCCCAACTTGATTTGGTGATGAAGAGTCCCTTCTTCTTAAGCTCCTTGGAACCTCCAAGAGCCCACCAAGCTAAGAATCCTCTTAGTCTTTGTGCTTGAGAACCTCCCAAGGCTTGAGAACTTGGATACCTCACCAAGTACTTGGATACCTCACCAAGATTTTCTAAACAAGCTAAAGTGTTTGAGTGTTTGAGAATTTTACAACAAATAATTCTCTTACAAATGAAGCACACTCTCTTAACTCACTAAGACAAATAATAAAGATGAATGCTTGGTTGAGTTTAGAGAGAGAAAATGATTTTAACACTTGAGAGAGAGAGAATCAATGATAGAATGTAAGCTTGTTCCACTTTGATAATGGCCACTCTTCAGAATATAAGTAAGGGGACAAAAGGGAAGGAAAAACCAAATTATTCTTCATTTTTGTCCTTTTCTAACGTTTAAAAAATTTGCTGTCAGACCTAAATCACTCGAGTCTTTTTGGAAACACTCGAGTGTTTTGTGGTCAACTCTGATAGTGTTGCCTTTTTACTTTATCCAACGGCTATATTACTGAAAATTCATAAATCACTCGAGTGAATTGAGAATCACTCGAGTGAATTGGTCAATGTTGGAAAAATTAAGTTTTCTAACATTGTTTTCAATTCTCTTCTCAAGTCTGATTGGTTTTAATCTCAACCTTTCATGCATGAATATTATTTGACCTTATGTGAGAATAAAAACCTAAACTACCCACTCTTATAAATAAAATAAAATACATTAAAAATAAATGAGAATGAATAATTAAACTAAGCACTTGATCTTCTTTAATGTTGGGCTTGCATTCTTCAAATTAAGTCCATAATTTAATTACATTGTCATCATCAAAATTAATCCACCTTAATCAGAGATTTGATTTTACAAAAGTTACCAACAAGACCCATCACAGTTGGTCGATTGCTGAGTTCCTTAACATGATGTCAGGGGTTCGAACCTTGCCGTAAGCATGAAAACCTCTTTGCTGGTAGAGGCAAAACCCACTTCAGTGATCTTTACGCCTCGGAGGGGATTAGTCTTCGGCTGGAGGATACCCTTGATGCGCAAAAAAAAAAAAAGTAAAAGTTAACTAATTTTTTTCAAATTTTATTTCATATTCAATACTGTTTTCATAAAACATTCGCTAAATAATTATTTCATTTATTTTTGTTTCACTTTTAATGTCATTTTCTTAAAATACTTTTATTTTTTTTATAAATTAAAAAAAAAAATTAAATACAACCAATTAATTTTATTACTAAATATAATTTTAATTTTTTCTGATATTATAAACAATTTCTTAAAAAAAAAACTATCTCCATCTTTCGTTTAAAAACCAAAAACCAATGGAAAATTATCACATGTTGGTTGTGAAGATTAACAAATTTTTCAAAATAAATAACATGTGAGCCAGCAAAAATAAAATATGTAAAAATAATAATGGCCTAAAACTTTGATGCCATTAACCACCCGGGTTTAGTTTAGTTGGTGTAAGGTTCCAACTGAAATATTGGAAACGAGATATAGGTGTTAATAGTTCCATGTTCGATTTCCACTAAAAACATTTCACTAGAAGAGTCAATCACGCAACTTCCTCCGGATAAGTCTTAAGGTTTCCCTGATATTAAGGGGATACCAATTATTCCACAAGCAATATGAAAAAAATAAAACTTTGATGACAGTGACACTGACAGTCCGAACCACCGTGTCAGGTAAGAAGAAAAACTGAAAAAGCCTAAGAACCTTGCGTCCATTCCATTCCTCACAGCTCTTTTTCCCATTTTCTTCGCTCGCTTTATCTCTCACACCAAACTCTCTACATCTCAATTTCTCAACACCATAACTCGCTTTCATGGCTCACCACCAACTCATCGACTCGCTCACCTCTCACATTTCCCTCTACCATTCCAATTCCCAGCCCTCAAACCCTAACCCAAACCCTAACCCTCGATCCTCAATCCTCAAATGGTTCTCTTCTCTCACCATCCACCAGCGCCGGGCCCACCTCACCATAATCGATTCCTCCTTCGTTCAAATCCTCCTCCTCATGCTCGCGAAGCTTCGCGCCAACGGTAACGGCCGATTCATTCTGCTTCCTGACCTCCCCTCGCGGGACCCACCTTTCCTGCCAACGCTTTGCTTCAAGAGGTCCCACGGCCTCCTGTCGCGTGTCGCCGACTCGGACCAGTCCGGGCGGATGCTCTTTGACTCCGCTCGGCTTTTCGCGTCGGCCGAAGGGGACAGCGTCGAGGCCTGCTCGTGCTCGGCGAGAGGCCTGGATGCTGTGACGCTTGCGGAGGGTTTCATGGAGAGCGTGGATCGGTTCGTGGAGGTGATGGATGGGATTTCGAACGGGGCGTTCCTGAGAGGAGGGGAGGATGGTGAGCTCGGGGCGGATTGGGTAGAGCTGCATTGGCTGAAATCGAAGGGATATTATGGGATCGAAGCGTTTATCGCGAATAGGGTCGAGGTTGCGATGAGGTTGGCTTGGTTGAATAGTAGTGGTGGGAAGAAGAGGGGTGTGAAGTTGAAGGAGAAGTTGAATGGGGTGGGTATCGCGGCAAATGTATTTTGGAGGAAGAAGGGTTGTGTGGACTGGTGGTTGAATGTGGATGCCGTGACGAGGAAGAAGGTCTTGACCACTATTATGAGTAAAGCAGCGAAAAATTTGGTACATTATATGAAAACTTATAAATATCTTGATATGATTATGATTTTAGTGTTAATTGCATTTAATTACCTGTTGCTATTTTTCACTTTTGGAAAAAGAAAAAATTAATGGAAAATTTTAAGTTGAAAGTGGAATAGCAGTGATAGTTAGGAAACACTGATACCTGATATTAAAGGGATATATTATGGTAGGTTTAATGTTCAACAAGGTGTCATTATGTTCTGGCATGTATTTTAAGCACTAGTAATTCGTTGCTTAAGTAATATCTGTTTTAATGGATCTGACTACATCGTCAAAATTTAGTTGCCTAGAATAGTTTAGAAATATGGTAAGAGGGAGTTTAAATTTGTAATCCACTGTACTGTATCAGTAAACACTGAACAAGAAAGGCATGCACTTAATACCGGATAGCGGTTAATCGATGAAAGGCCATAACGAGTTAACAAGGTATGCACTTAATAAAGTGGATAGCGAGATGGATACCATACCGAAGATAGAAGGTATTTTGAACATAAATTTTCATACACATATAATTGTTAATACGAAAACATTATTGCTATAATTTAAGGACCCAATTACCATTATTGTGAAGCATAAGTGCATAACTAATAACAATAAGTCAGTAACAAGAAAAACCACAGCAACACAGAAGTGAATGCTGAAACAAGGAGGCTGTGAAAACTACTCTATGTGCTATGGGTTTATGGGAGGAAGGGTTGGTCTCAGCAATGGATTGTGTGACGGAGAAAGAACAGTAAGGTGCGAGGAACAATAAAGTCTGGGTGAAAGAGACATTAAAAGTAAGGGTAAAATTGAGATTCACTGGGTTTAAGTGAGGGAAACCAAGGCATTTGATAAGATAAAGAGAGGGCAAAATGGAGAGTTGTTAAGTTAAAGAGGGTGCAAATGCAATAGAACTCTGATGATTTAAAGTGAGGATAAAATTAAGACAGAACTGAGGGAAACAAAAATGTGAAAAAAAAAACACCCTAATTCTACTAGTAGATAATGTCCGCTTGTGAAGCACAATGTGAAGATTTTCAGCAGCATCATGAAGATAGTGGCCATGATTTTAGCGATGCAGCATCGCAGCTGATATCTTGCGCTATTGACTACATAGATTAAGAGTAATATGTAACTATGCATTATTTGCTAAAAATATCAGATAGTAATTTTAGTTCTCCAAGATTTGTTTTCATTCCGGGAAAGGGAATTTATGCAATGTGGAGGAGCAACATCAAATCTAAGATTTTTACATACTCTACTCTAGTGAACTTTGATATGGCACGCGCAGTTCTGGGATAGTAAAGCACCTTCCTTTTCCCTATGGTTTAAGCTTAAGTTATCTGTGAAGGTTAGTGAAAGATACTGATGGTGTTTACTCAATTACTGTTGATGATTGATGACAATGTTAATTATAGAGTAGATTCTAAGTTCTAACCTTTATAGTTTTTAGTAATTATTAGTAGTTATGGGGGGTGGTGGCTACTGACTTGTTTGGGAGACGGGTAAATGAGAGAAAAAGGGGGAATGGAGCTAAAAATAGACATACTTAATAGTCATCGCCTTCATTTTATTCCAAAAAATAAATAAATAAATTGTATTTTGTTTGGCCAGTAACCAGAAAATATAGATATGAAAATATGATGTTAACTATCGGTCACAAAGAGGAGATTATAATGTAATTGAAGGCTGAGAAACTTATTCATTTTTGTTGTTTATTGAAAAATATGGTTACTGATATTCTTAAGATTTATTAACTAATTTCTAAGTGATGCATTTGGTGTTTCAAATCAGTTGCTCATTGGATAAAAATTGGTCCATCCTGCTAGATTCCTAATTTATATTTCTGTTAAAGCTCCTTTCATTATCTAGTTTTGTGATGAATAGTTTTTGTACTTTCCCTTCTTATGACTTGCAAGGGGTTGCCATCAGTTGTATTCATACATGTTGTAATTTAGGTTGATAAAATTTTTAGGCCTTCTCTAAGTACTAGTCTGACTTTTGATTCTTAAGCTTTCAGACTTGCGAGGTTTTGAAAGTGGCAAGTAGTGCCTCTGGGGATGAGGTTTGGCTATACAGTGCAGGAGTTGATAAATTGCAGCAACACAGCCGGTCTGCGTCAGCTCAAAGGACCTTGCAAACATTTCCTGATTATTTAGAATTTGGATCAGTTATGTCACCAGTCACTTTTTGTAAAAACACTTCTGCCATAGCCAGAGCCTTTAATTCCTTAGTTGTGCTTCAGGATGTTAACAAGATGATAACATTGTGCCTTGATCGTGAATATGATATAGGAAAGCTATTCTTTAGTTCGTTGGGTTCTGTCTGTACGATATCCGATTGTATATTAAGAAAAATGCGAGGATTTCTCATGGTTGTTTCACTTGACTACACAAAACTTGAACTTTTAGGAGAGGAAGTTGACAAGTCTTCATCAGGTAAACCTAAAGAAAAGCCTAGTATTTGTAACCGCAAAAAGAAGGGACGGACTCGTAATACTAAACGGCAAAATTCTGTCCCAAAGGCAATTGTGGATGGTGTTTCACATGAAAATCCACCTCAGGTACAAATTCAAGTGTTGGCTGTAATAACTTTATTGAACAAATGCTGCCAGTTTAAAATCCTTATTTGTTCCTTATGATATCCCAGGACATTGATTGTGTATTGGGGAATAAAACGAAAGATGATTTAGCAGGATCCAGGGAACTTCCTGCTGTTAATCTAGGGAAGGAGATTTCTATGAGGAGCACATCATCAACTACAAAAATGGTTGCTATTTTATTTTTCTTTAATCTGGATCATATTCTTGCTAAAAATTTAAATGTTTATAATATGCCACTTGTCATCAGGATCAAACTCAGAGATTGGATGCTGGCAAACTTCGAAATACTGCAAGAAGAAGTAGAAAGGAGAAAAATAAAAGGAAAGACACCCTTGTTGATAGTGAGGTTGAAGATTTTCAAAAGTCAACTCCGGATGTTGCCACTACCACTGGTATTTCTGAAGGTGAGGTGACAATAAATGATTTGCTTTTTGATAGTTCTACCATTCGGAACATCAAAAATGACAACTCAATTGGTAAGGACATCCTTGCTTCAAATTTAAGCCTTTGTTCTTCTCTTAGTGGGCCTTCTAAGGAGAACAGTTCTACCAGGAATTTTGAAGGAGAGAATATTGAAGATGTTGATGAAAGTTTAAGTCTTCAGTGTTGTTTATTGTCAAATGAAAGGAAAACCTTGTCGTGGGGCTTAGATACTTTAACTTGTGACACAAATAGTAATGCTGTAACCCCTCCTGTATCTGCATTGAAGCATGATAGTTTCATCAGTAATGAAGATATCAGTCCTCTTAACTCGACATGTGCTGCCGAAGCTGATGTAAAGCCAACTGTTCCTGACAAATCAATCAGAGAGGTTCATGTGAAAGAGTTTGGCCTATTGAAGGGTCAAGATAGATGTCTATTTGAAAGTAGAAATTCACCTTTCTCAAAATGCATTCCATATGAGTGGCCTGGTGTACCTTCTATCTATTTTCCATCCATTAACTCTCATCTTCCTCCTGCCACTGATAGATTGCATCTGGATGTTGGGCGCCATTGGCATAATCACTTCTGTCACTCATTTGTTCCCACATTACAGCAGGCAAGAACTACACCAATTGAAGGTGGATGCAACCGAATTCTTTCTCATCCTATTCCTATGAGTTTAGACTGGCCCCCTGTTTTTCGTGGTGGCATGGGTCCATCGCCAAACTGTAATTATGACTCTGGTTTTATTTCTAGGCGGCACTGTACCTTTTCAAAAGGATTGGCTGTTCATAGTGTGCAGGTTGATGCAACAATTCCTGATGATGAAAGAAAGTACTCTGGGGATATATTTGATTTACCTGATCCAACAAATACACAGGAGCTAGCAGATGAATTTGAAAATCACTGGGTTTCAGAGGAAGAGTACGAGGTTCATGCTGTTTCTGGTTTGGATTATAATCAATATTTTGGTGGTGGCATAATGTACTGGAACCCTTCAGATTATCCAGGAACAGGTTTCTCACGACCTCCCTCTCTTAGCTCTGATGACAGTTTGTGGGCTTTGCGTGAAGCTGACATGAATAGGACAGTGGATGACATGGTTGCCTTTTCATCTTCATATAGTACAAATGG
The DNA here is from genome assembly GCA_037953625.1 of Crotalaria pallida. Classification (NCBI taxonomy): domain Eukaryota; kingdom Viridiplantae; phylum Streptophyta; class Magnoliopsida; order Fabales; family Fabaceae; genus Crotalaria; species Crotalaria pallida. Next base: position 80,560,149 of record CM075653.1, read on the forward strand.
TTTGACTTCACCCACTGCTGCTACGTTTTGCTCTCCATTTGATCCTGTAGGGACTGGGCCCCAGTCTGTTGGTTACGTGATGTCAGGTAATGAAGTACCTGGAAAGGTATTGCATTCTTCATCAGTTACAGATGCAACTGTTGATGAGGATACTTCTGTTTCTTTGGGTAATAATTTACCTGGAGATGTTGAAGGGAAGGCAAGTGATTCACATCCATACCCCATTCTACGGCCAATAATTATTCCTAGCTTGTCAAGGGACAGGTCAAGATCTGAATTTAAGCGTAGTGTTGACCACAAAAGCCCTTGCGTTCCTCCTACCAGGCGGGAACAGCCTCGTATAAAGCGGCCACCATCACCTGTAGTGCTTTGTGTACCAAGGGCTCCTCGTCCACCTCCACCCTCCCCTGTGAGTGACGGCAGGAAACAAAGGGGTTTTCCGACAGTTAGATCTGGTAGTTCCAGCCCAAGGCACTGGGGAATGAGAGGTTGGTATCATGATGGAAGTAATTTGGAGGAAGCTTGTTTAAGAATGGAGGGGGCCGAAGTTGTATGGCCTTCTTGGAGAAGTAATAACCTTAAAGTGCGGCCTATGATTCAGCCTTTACCTGCTGCCTTACTGAAGGACCGCTTGATTGCAATGTCGCAGATAGCACGTGACCAGGAACATGTAAGAAAGCTAATTGCCTAAGTCCTACTTTATAGATATATATTGGTGTTTATTATGGGTTTTTAATTATACAGCCTGATGTCACCATTCCGTTGCAACCTCCTGAGTTACAAAGCTGTTCTGCTCGGAGTGTGTCGTTATCTTTGATGCACGGCCTTCTCCATGATGAGATTGACTCTTTCTGTAAACAGGTATAGGTTTTTTTTTTTTTTTTTTTTTTTTTTTTTATAAATAATGTTACTTATACGTACACTCACATGCATCTCACATACCTCTGCAAACTAGTGGATAACACCCTAATCCATTTTAACTTTTTTTTATTGGACCAGATTTTAGACATACCTCGCTGTTTAAGTTAACATCTGCTTCTTTGTTTTGTCTTAATTTTTTCCATTGTGGATTCTGATCCTTTAATATTTCTAATTGAAATGTGTTGAATCTGTAAAATTTTCTTATATTTCTTTGCCACCAGAAGGCAAAATATTCTAAATGCGTTATTTATGATTATGATGGAATCCAAGGTTGCTGCAGAAAATATGGCCAGGAGGCCGTACATTAACTGGGCTGTCAAGAGAGTTACCCGATCGCTGCAAGTTCTTTGGCCCAGATCCAGGACAAACATATTTGGTTCTAATGCAACTGGTATGTCGCTTCCAACAAGTGATGTTGACCTTGTCGTTTGTCTCCCTCCAGTGAGGAACCTGGTATATATGTTTTGTTTGTTCTCTTGTTTGATATACTTTCTACACTATTACTCTGGTGGACTAACCTTCTGTATGTTTCTCTTTAAATTTTGAATGAAATTTTCAGGAACCTATTAAAGAAGCTGGAATACTGGAAGGTCGGAATGGTATTAAAGAAACATGTCTTCAGGTATATTGACAATAAATCAGGCCCCGTGCTACCTACACTATGTTCTCTTCGTCTGCATGTGCTAGGTGTGCACTTCTATGTTAAGTGGGATTTGTATAGATTTTTTGACAGACAGTGAAATATATGAAGCACACTATGCTGATTTAATGTCGGCTCATTGATTGGTTTCTTTGTCTTCATTTAGTGAAATTGTGTTAATTTTGCTTGTAGATATGGTATACTTTTGATAGTGATGGCTTTTTCGTGAAAAACGAGACATTAGAATGTGTTTTCCTTTATCCCTCAATCCCACTAATCAATTTACACGCTTGGACTTTATTCTTGTTTCTTTTTTTATTTTTGTTATTTTTAATGATGTAATTGAGGATATAATGATATCTGCTTTTGGGTTTGTTAATATCTTTATGGTGATAATAATAACAAAACTACAGTTTTTTCCAGCATAACATAAAATTTATACTCTATTGTGTGTGTTCTAGCATGCAGCTAGGTATCTTGCCAATCAGGATTGGGTAAAAAGTGATTCGTTGAAGACGGTGGAAAATACAGCTGTAACATTTCTTCTGTTAAGCTGTTATTGTCTAATTATTAAGTATAATTCTATTGTTATTTTGAATAACATTTCATTGTGTCTTTTGCTATTAGATACCTATTATTATGCTCGTGGTGGAAGTACCACAGGATGCTATCACTTCTTCGGCTCCTTTGGTACAATCTTTAAAAGAAGAGCCACATGGTACTCCTGGTGAACATGGGAATGAAAGTCATTCTGATATTATCCAATCGGAGGATCCAACTTTGCCAAAAGGCTCCCAAATAAATTTTGATGCCTCAAGTGACTCTAAATCAGTTCGTCTTGACATCAGCTTCAAGTCCCCATCACACACAGGACTCCAAACTACAGAAATGGTAATTTCTCACGATTCTAGAGCTTTTACTTATATACTCCTATAATTTTCTGGTTAGCTATTTTTGAAGGTATAGATTTAATATTTATGCTTCAAGAGGACAATAACCTACCTATTTTCTTTGTTGTGAATTTAGAGGAATTTATTTTATTTTTCTTTAATATATATACCTTCTTTTTTATTACTTTACTTTCATAAAAAATAATTTTCTTCCTTGGAGTTAAATTGAGGGTGGTTGGTTGGGGGGTGCTGATTGCTGAATGAATCGTTTTCCATTTTACATATGTAGAATTGGTGCCTACTAGCGAAGTGGTCCCCTTATTTTTTCTTCTTTAATGAGAGGAAATCTAAAACAAAAACTGTGCTGTGAAAATGCCTAATGCTATAGTAATATTGTTAGGAACAGAGGCAGTCAGTTAGGAATACTAGAGACAGTTGGTTGGAAGTAGTTAGTTATAAGGGTTGATGGATGTGGGAGGGAGAAGCATTCAGAATTAAAGCTTTGTAATAACCGCGCTAAGGCTCATTTGGAAAAAGGGGCAGCCCTTTGTGAAGGGGAAACCCTTGGAGGAGAATATTTCCTTGTTATGTTCATTTCCATTCAAGTAATAAAGCACCTGTTTTTCTTTCTCCAGTTTCTTTCAGATTCAGTCAGATTACCTTGGGTTCCTAATTCCTATCATATGTAGTGTCTTAACTCTTAACTGAAGTTGGATCTTTTGAATTCTTGCTATGTTTACAAATAAATCAGCCTGGAGTTCCCCGGGTTTGATAAGCATATCATCAAAAACTTGCTCTTTTACGTTAGTAGTCTTGGGTGAAATGTATCTTTGCTTTTCAGTTTTTTTGCTTGGATATTCAAGATTATGATACTACTGCTGCCTGTAGGTTAAGGAGTTGACAGAACAATTTCCTGCTGCTACTCCTCTTGCTTTGGTACTAAAACAGTTTTTGGCAGATCGTAGCCTTGATCAGTCCTATTCTGGTGGCTTAAGTTCCTACTGTTTGGTATGAATCATTGCTTACTTTTAGAGACACGTACAGTTTCCATTTCTCAAGTTCACTTCTTGCTGAACACAAATTGATGGTCTAAAAAGTATTAAGATCAGAAGATGTAATATCATTTATTGCTTTACTTGATGAGCTCAAAATTTCGTTCGCTAGTTTTTATTTTATTTTTTCAGCTGGATGTGGATGGACTGCTTGTGTGATTATATTTGATTTAAATGATCTAACTTTAAGTTGCTTGATAATTGTTTCTTTTCTTACAATCTTTACCTTGGTAGACAAACATGAACATGCGGAACAAGGAAAAAAATAAATTTTGTTATTAAATTTCTTAATGCATCAATGGTAGGTAGAAGCCGTGTAGGGAAGGTAGTTTAACATGCCTCATTGGCTTTCTTGTTGACATTTGTTTTTGTCACCACTACAAGTATGTAATAAATTTTCTTTTCTCTCTCTGCCCTATGCTGTTCCTGAAATTTTTTAGGATTTAATGAAGCGTCATTGTCCCTTTTTTGTGTGGTTTCCTTGAACTTTAATTTTTCTTTCTTGAGAAGAATGCAGTCTGTATTGCTAGCCTGGCATTTGCTTTTTTCTTAAAAAAATAAAACTGTATTGTAGGTGTTACTGATCATACGTTTTCTTCAGCATGAGCATCATCTTGGCCGGCCAATCAACCAAGTAAGCTGTGATCTCTTTAGTTATTCAAGTTTGCTCCTAATCATATATCTTGCTATTAATAGCTGTTGAGGAGGAGTAATACTTCCTATTGCTTTCCGACTTTTATGCACCTTGAATCCAAGGGCCGAATGACACAATTGAAAGGAAACAAAGATTCAGGCTTAGCTATTGTTTTATTCATTCATGATTTTGTATAAACAGACCAAGCTTTCTCATGGTGGATTCTAGTTCTTACTTTTTATTCCAAATGTTACTACTACTAAGTAAGCTTCTGTTTCATTTTCGTGCAGAACTATGGAAGCCTTCTTATAGATTTTCTTTACTTTTTTGGGTGAGAGAACTGCTGACAAGTCTTTATTTTCTTGTTGCTATTAGCTAGGACATTCTATAATCATGTTTTTTTTTTTTTTTTTTTTTTAATTTTTTTATTTAAGCTTAGAAATTAATTCTATTACTTTTTCTTCCAGGAATGTGTTTGATCCTCGCCAAATGCGGATATCAGTGCAAGGGAGTGGACTTTATATCAAAAGAGAGAGAGGTTGTAGGTAAAGAAACCAAACTTTCTGCTTAGGGTGATATACTGATATCCTTTTGATATGATCTTCTCCGGCTAATTGACAAGTACTTGCAGCATTGATCCAATACACATAGACGACCCTCTTTTCCCAACCAATAATGTGGGAAGGAATTGCTTCCGAATACATCAATGCATTAAGGTAATGATGCTGTCGTAATCAATAACTTTGCCATATTTCTATTGTCAAAGTTGGCTTTTGATATCCCATGATGACAGAAAAAAGAAAATTAAGCTATTAGTTTTGTCTTTCTTGTCCTTATTGGTGAGAATGATTAGGCTTAGATAGTTATGGTAGTTACTACCTATATTGTGCTTATTTACTAATTATGGTGTATTTATATTTTTCTGTAAGACTTTTTTCTGATATTTTGAGGGTAAGACTTGGCCCAGTGGTAAGGTTGCTAGCCTAATGACCTGGAGGTTATGGGTTCAAATCTGGGAAATAGCCTCTCTCCGCTTGTGGAGGTAAGGCTGCATATGTCTGCCCTCTCCCAACCCCATCAGCTAGGAGCCTCATGCACCACGCTGCTTTTTAGTGCAATCTTGAGTATTGAAAAACTGTAAACTAATCAAGTAAACTAAATATATAAATAATAACCTTCTGACTATCCATATGGTATTTTCCATGAGAAACTGTTTGTTTTGAAAGTTTCGCAGAATGGACAACACAAGTTGAAGTATGGTAATCTTTGTAAAATCGCAACATAAGTGACAGTAATTGATTAAGTGTTTTTTCTTGTGAAGTTGTCAAACATAATTTGCATGTTCAATTGTTGCCTTCTATTCATGACTTCATGTTTATCATAAGTTATAATATTGGTGCAGGCTTTTTCAGAAGCTTATTCTGTTCTTGAAAATGAACTCACTTTCCTAAATAGTGATGCTGAGTCAAGTTCAAGACCACCTTACAGACTGCTTCCAAAAATCATCCCAAATCTCGATTTATCATAAGATTATTCATCACATAAAGATTTATTGTGTGGAAGGTACAGATTTAGTCACTGGTGAGTGATGACATTGATATTATAATATTTTATCAAGTAGTTTCTACTATAATTCTGCTTCACCTTCTGACATATAAAAAAAAGTTGAAATTAGAATTTGACTATCTGTCATGTTAGAATAGAAATAACTGAACTGCTGAACTACAAAAACAGAAAAAGATAAATGAAAAGGCTTAATTAGAGGGATATGGAAATTTGACACATTGTTAATTGTAATTGATTGATTGATGACCCTGGATTTTTGTGCTTGCTAGATCCTTTTTATGAGTCCTTGACAGTGCCTCGGCATATTGAACAGTTGCAGGAGTGGTCATTAATGTGCTATGGAATGGGGCCTCTACTCTCAAATGCTTCCAGTGGCAGCCCGAATAGTGACCTCATTTGGCTATAACCCATTGTCCCCTGCAAGATCCCGAAGTTCTGTTTCTCTGCCTTCTCATGCTCTAGCCCTTAGATACTCAGAACCGTGATGTATTGTTTGGATTGGCCAGACCGCCACCTGAACTGGCCCATTCCAAAGTAAAGCCTAAAAAGACCCAAAAAATCAAAAAACCCCTAAATTCAGAGGCATTCAACCCTGATAAAAAACAAAGCAATCCCCATCACCACTGCTCCTTCCGGGTTGAGTCATTTGCAGAGCGTGAGACATACATGAATATTTATTTTGGCAGAGTGTATATTTGAAGGGTAGGAATGTGCAGTGAGTCATACAAACATAATTAGATAAGGAGATAAAGCAAAATGTTTGTCCACTAGGAATGTGAGGTTGGTCTAACTTGCTCTTTAAAGTTTATCCATATAATTCTTGATCTTATCATTATGTTTACTTTTATTTTTATTTCAGGTCAAGTATCATGAGTATATAAGACATACATCTAAAATAATTTGTTGCTTTAGAGTAATTGTGATTTGTGACTTTCATGACACTGACAAATCATGCTAATTCTTTGTTGCTAATTGAACTGAACTCCCTTTTCTGTAACTATCAAAGAATTGTTGGGCACATGTATGTGCTTGATATACTATCCTTTTCTTTATGCAGATTTTTCATTTTAATTAATAAAACGAAAAGTGACATGTCTTTTCTGAATTCATTGATCTTATGACAGGATTGTTGTCATGGAGAAGAGCCGGGGTTGGACTGTTAGAAGAGTGTTCAAGAGTTGGTTGTTGAAGGATACAAACAACCATATGGAAAATTCAAATCTGGTATTTATGAGAGCTGATGAAAAAAATGATGGCAATGATGGAACAAGTAATATTCGGTGTTTGACATGATGAATACAAGTGGATTTGGCTGGGATGACACTAGGATGTGTCAGAGCAGATACCCTACAAGTTTTGCAATAATATTTGGTGGTATGTGTTAAAACTTTCTTATCCCCTTCATCTATTAGGTAAATTATTCTTTATTTATCTAATTGTTATTCTGGTATAAACTTCAGCACCATCCATGGGCTCAAAACTTTGCCAATAAGCCTTAACCAGAATTTGAGGAAATGCTATCATATTTTGTAAGGATCATGCCGGTGGTCCTGGTGCAGAAACAACGACTGTTGTTTTAGAAAATATGCAACTTGATCAGGAATTAGGTGATGAGATTACTCAAGATGAGAGATTTCATGAAATTTACCCAATTTAGTATTACTCTAGAGGCATCTTCAGCTACAAAAGCTTCAAGGAAGCGTGCTAGAGAAAATGATAGATTGGTTGAAGTGCACGAGAAATAATAAGATCACAATATTTATTTCTTTAGGTTAGCGCGTAATCGGTTTTTAACATGTGTTAAGTATTCTGTCATTACGCCCAATCTTCTCCATCATAACTTTATTATTTTTGGCATTGTTTGCTTCGGCACCAAATTATGTTAAGTGTTATTTTGAGCTTAAATTGTGTTAAGTGTTGTTTTGAGCTTTATGCTGCGATTATTGGTCAAAATATTTCAAAATAATTTGAAATTTATAATTTGGCTATGCATTTGTACACCCAATTCACCCACCTCTTGGATGATCGCTACCAATTCTAACAGAGGTAAGGATCTGCACTCAAAAGAGGCAATTGAACTATAGACCGTGTTACATTGTCAATAAGAGCTTTGAATTCAGCATTCATTGCTTTGTGCCACTCATCATTAGCAAGTGCTTCTTTTAACACTAGTAGGTTCAAAGTGCACAAGGTTGACAGAAGGGAACAAGGTTTTGTCGACCCCCTGATTTGGATATGGTTTGCATGGGATGAACGTTTACACGAGAAAACAGAATAAACTGAATGTGAAATGATATTATTAGCTTAACTAAAACAGATTACAATAGTTGTATTTATAGCCTTCGCTGGCTCTCACAGCTGTAAGCATCAAGCCGACAGATCAGCAACTAAAACTAATGCTTAGTTTGAGTAACTCGTGTACTCTATTACCTACAGACATCAAATTAGAGTGACCAAAAACACTCTTGCTTCGTAAAGATAACCACCAACACCTACTCCCTTGAGGAAAGGCCAGAGGAATATTGTCCTCTCATTAGAAAAAGGCCAGCCCCACAAGAACCCTTATCTTCACAAGAACCTGTATCACCTCATAATCAGTCTTCTTCCACCTCATCATTTTCAAATAATGATAATGGTTCAATTGCTGCGAAGATGATGCAAGCAATGCCACCATATATTCTCCAACCTTTAACCACACTGCCACCACTTCAACCATTTGCTACAGCACCTAAAAGAAAGGAAAAACCCTCTCAAGAAGAGCAATCTCATGCTGTGGAGGAGAAAGAAAAACAGACCAGTACAAGTGAAGGTGGCTAGACAAATCAGATTCCTAATAATAATTATAGGGGTACTACTTTTGAAAAAGTATAGTACCAAATATTTACATTTCCAATACCACTAACAAAATTAATTAACTTTATTAAAAGGAGTAAAATTGGTCAAATAGTGCTTTTAATAGGGACCGGAATGAGTATATTTTTCACAAATCCCCGGTCTTAATTATAACATTTTTTTTGCGGTTTTAGTCTTCCACCGAGAAATGTTGAAAATTTTGAATGGTAGTGGAAATGTAAAAGTTTGATATACATTTTCAAAAGGACCGCAATAATTTTTGTTGGGAGTATAAAGAGTGCGGAGTTAGTAATGGTGCATATAAAAAAAATTAATTAAATGTTAATGCAATAATTAAATTTTTTTTACCGAAACTATTTTTTAATTCACTTTTTTTTAACTGAAACTTTTTTTTTCTAATACATCGAAAAAAAAAACTTGTTTTCATCGAAAAAAACTATTTTTTTTTGTACATTAATTATTATTGAGAATCTAAAAAGTGTTGAGTAGAAAATGATGTTTATGAAAAAGAAGTAATTAATTATTATTGGGAATCTAAAAAAAACTATTCTAATACATCGAAAAAAAACTATTCTAATACATCGAAAAAAAACTATTTTTTTTGTACATTAATTATTATTGGCAATCTAAAAAGTGTTGAGTATAAAATGGTGTTTATGAAAAAGAAGTAATTAATGTCACTGAAAATAAGACCAGAGAAAGAAATTCGTTTATTTAAATACCCAAGAAAAAATTTCGTGGACTAACCCAGAAAAATAAAATTTTTACATTTTCAAATACTACGTTTCAATAGGATCGTTTTGATATAAAATTTATAATTTTCGAACTTATGATTTGAAAGTTATGAATTTTTGAAATTAAAATACTATAACCTATACTTCAGGTTGTTTGTATTTAATTTTGACCGTTGATACTTTTTGGCATTGATCCAACGGCTTTCACAAGGGAAGCATTTTAACAAAATTTGTTTTTTAAGGGGAGCATAAAATGCTCCACTTTTTGGGAAGAGCAAATTAGACACAGCCCTCAAAGAAATAAATACTTCACTCACTATCAATAATCAGTTGTATACTCCCTCCATCACAAAAAATTTGTAAATTTTTTAAAATTCAACAAATATAAGGGAACATAATTTTAATGCATTGTCCTCCAAATCAACCAATTAACAAAGCAAGTATGTAATGCATATTTTCTTAATTAACCAATCACAGAATATACAAAGCAATTTTAATTTTTTTTATTTACTATTTTAACTTCAATTTGGGACAAATTTTTTTTGTTTTATACCAACTTTATAGGACGTAGGGAGTATTAATAAAAAAGAGAGTTAATAAGAGAAATGCCAAGGTGCCATTTTGTTATTTTTTATTACTTCCGAAATTATTAAAAAGAAAATATTACTCTAGTAAAGTAAGAGAATAACACTATTTTATCCAATTTTAAATATAACACTCGGTTTTATTATTTAAACTCGTATGGCTAATAACACATTTACAAAACCTAGGGTATACTAAAAACATCCTCATTTGCACACCAATATCGGTTTTTTTCTTTTCATTGAGCCAATCTCAAGAAACAAGACATCAGTAAATTATAATTACTTTTCTCATTTGATACACGACAAAAAAAATTCATGAAACCGAATAATTAAGATAATGATGAGGATGTTATAATTTTGGGTTTAAGCTAGTAAGGCTTGGATTCAGTCAGCGTCACTCCTTCCTTTTGATTACGTCGTGATGCTTTGGTTACCGGCAAACGCTTCCAAAGGTGACCCAAATCGAGTTTCCGGCTCCATGGGGCTCAAGCCGACCTACAATATCTAGCGACCGACATTTGACACATTAATTTTGTTAGACAAGCATTACCCATAAGCAGCTTCATCTTCTTTAGATAACAAGTTCAGATGTTGTTGATTTTGCAACCAACTACCTGAGCGAAAAAAATAAAAATACTATATCACTTTGCAATAATTTCAACGCCTTGAACAATTTTTCTCTCCATCTATACTTGTTTCTCTTTTCCCATAACTTTCTTTTGCATACTTGTAACTTGTAAACAAGAATGATGGAACACTACAAGTAAGTTGGATCTCAGGTAATCAACTCCTACCACGCACAACTAAAAGAATTCACCTTGGAAGCTAACCTCAGAAGGGATTTTCTCTGATTAATCTTCATCCGAGTAAAAATCTAAATCCTTGGGAGGACCCCTTTGAAGTTTTCCTTGTAGTTCTGAACTCCTGGGCAAAACAAGTTCAGTATCCTGACCTGATGTTGAGAAATATCTCTCCAGAACCATCTGATTAAAAAACAATAAAAAGACAGACTCTAATTATTCACTATCGCTTTCTCTTCTGGTTTCACTTAAGGGCAGAAAGCATAAAAAATAGAATCTAAATACAGATAGGACTTCGTATGAATGCAATCCCATATGGCACCAAAATGATATTAACTTACCACGGCAGCATACGCATCAAGTTTACCCTGCCGGGAGGACTTGCTTAGGCCCCTGAAACAGTTATAAGTGTCAATCCCCCAAATAATAAATCTCATAAACATATTTTGCTTAACAACTTTTAAGAGGAATATTTTTAGCATTAAAAAAGAAAAGAAAAATCTTTATTTAACTTTCCGATCCTACTGTAACGAGTAAGCCTTAGCTCTCAAGGTACCTTCCCCTAGTCTTTAGGATCACGGGGCACTTGTCGGGTGGGGGTTCAATCCCCCTGCTGCCATTCCTCATTCCCCAATAGATCCTAATAGGGGTCTCCTAGTTACACCAAAAGAAAATAAGATCTTCACAAATTAAGCAGATATAATACCTTGGGGAATAAGAACCATCACTAGTGTTAAAAAAAATTCTTTCTTCAAAGGCAAACATTTTGGTACCTAAAATAGAGGACTTAAACTACATAAAAAAAATTGTCTGAGTTTTCACATAAAACAAGGGTATTTATTCACAAGGAGGCCTTCTGTATGGACTAAGGAGGTTTTGATTTCCACCTACTTGTTTTACACAGAAGAATATCAAAATGATGCTTTCAGAACAAGATCCAATTTTGTCACAGGTTCTTTTGCCATCAAAGGGTGAGCCTTGGCGCAACAGTAGGTTTGTTACTTAGTGGACAAGAGGTCATGGGTTCGAATCCTGGAAACAGCCTCTCCACTTGCAGAGGTAAGGCTGAGTACGTCTACCCTCCCCAGACCCCACTAGGTGGAAGCCTCGTGCGGCAACTGTATCCCACAACAAAATACACTAACTGAGTGGTGAATAGAAAATCTCGCAAGCCGTATAAAGTATAAACTGTGTAAGCTTTTCACTTTAGTGATGATGCATCTAACCATAAATTGGTCCATGAAACAATCCATATTATTTGTGTGTGTGTGTGAGAGAGAGAGAGAGAGTGGAACTGCAAAGGACACAATCCAATCAATAAAGAAGTTTACAATCTGATCATTCGATCTAGTGCTTCTGTTGTTGTCCCATGTTCATCCTGTAGGTATACTCTCCAGCCCCTGGAGACATAAAATAGACAAAATGATTATATCAATTCAGAAACCTTGATCAGGAGCAATCCAGAAAGATTATTCATACTTATTGCCCAAATTATATTTACATAAGAGCCAAAAGCAATAGAATATTCCACCACCATTTTAGTAACAAAGCCAACATCAGATGAGATGTGAATATATGTAGGCATTGAAGAATGGCAAGGTGAATTGCTAGCTCGAGAAACATAAGAGCGAATGAAGAATAAAGCCACTTAATATGATTGCTAAGGTTTGGCATTGGGTGTTGGATGCATTACCATAAGATATAACTCAGGGGTCTAGTCATTTAGTAGCTTGTGAAATTAATAGAATATAAATTTATAATATCTAAAAAATGTCACTGAAGAAGAAAGAAGAACGTGCTTGCGACTTGTGATCAGCATATAATGAACAATTCAGCCTGTTATTATTTCTTGCTTTAGAATTTAATTTATCGTTTAAATTGTACAAGCTAGTGATACATTGAAATGTATTACCTCTCCGCAGCTCGAACAGCAAGCCTTCCTGCAACACTACGGACTTTGTTTGACTGTGGCGTTTCTTTCCCATCAGATGATTTCGGAAGCCCAATTATGAACTCATCAGCCTCCTACAGTTTGAAAGTGTCTTATCTCTATTGTTGCATACCAACTCAAACAGATTCCCATTAACCAACTTTTAAGATAAAAAGGATGAATACAGACCTCTTGTTCAGCAATGTTCATAATCCTGACCTCAAGCTTCTGTCCTCGCATTTCCAAAACCTAAAGCAACTACAAGACTATAAGGATGAATGACTGAAGCTGATGAAACACAAATAATTCAATTTGATTAGTCCTTAAAATAACTAAACATTGCACTTGCAGTAATAAACATAAATTATTCTTGTCATAGCCAAGCGCAACATTTGCTTACCAATTACAAGTTTGCAATAATACGTAATTCACAAGACACACAGTACAAGCAATCCCGATGATTTAAATACAAACAGAAAAGGGTGGAAACACTAATTAAGGGCTCTGCTATGCATTAGCAACAGACATTTTCTACCAATGCCATAGATATAAACAACAAACATTACATGCCAGTGGCCAGTGCCATACAGTATAAGGCACATAAGTTCCATTTTCTTTAGATCCTCCCCCTCTTCGGTCTTCCCACCCGCCTCAAATGAACAAACCTTTAGGTATTGTTGTGCTTATAGTGCTCTTCTCCTATCAAAAGAACATAACACATGTTGTGTTTTTATTGAATAACATGCATATAATTTTCTTGCACCTCATCAACAAAAACTGAAAAAAGATTACCAAACGGCTAAAAAGTAAACACATGTTATATTTTCATTTTTATTTTTTTGGTTTCCCTAAGTATCCTTTCGCCAATCTCTTGGCTACAGTCAGGTGCCAAAGTGAGTACCCTCCTGATATTACATTCACATGAATCTAGGAATTGAACTCATGACCGAATGTGTGACACAAGCTCCATCCACTTGGACCAACACACATTAGTATATTTTCATTTTTATTGAATAACAATATCAAAAGCACTTAACTGACTTCAAAAAACTTTTATCAAAAACAAAATCTAGGAAATTGTAATAAGTAATAACACAACAAAAGGGCAAGTGAGTTATAGATAGATAAAACCTCCGTCCTTATATATAAGAACTCTTTTCAGTCTTTTATTTTGTCACTTTGTCCCTATTTATAAGACTCTATACCAATTTTTAATGACAATTAATTACTTTTTTCCACAAACATTCATATTTATTTATTTAGTGCTTTTTAGAGTATTAATAAGGATAATTTTGAAAATGCATATCAAATATTCACATTTTCAATATCATTAACTATATTAACCAACTTTACGTGAAATCTATCAAAAGTTCTTATATACAGGGACGGAGGGAGTAGTTAGATACCGTCAAAGGGCGTATAGTGAAGCCCTTGCTAAGGGCAAGACCAGTGCGAGCCAAACCCAAATCAAGTCCAAGGCTGAAGCCTCCTCTCCATTGAGGGTCTGTCTTCCTGCGAAGGGCATTTGGGGGAAGTTCCTCCAAAGTTATTGCCTTTATTCTGTTGTAACCGTTTTCACCATTTTGGGTGGAACCCAGTTTCTGAAAAGATGAGGTTTTCGGAATTGGAGAGAGGAAATGTTTCTGAGTTGGTAAAGGCAGCAGCAACTGCAGCTGATGTGTGCACATCGGGGAGAAAAGATCCAAATAGTGAGTCGGAGAGGATAATGAAGCAGAAGTTTTTTATTTATTTTTTTTTTTTTAATTTTTACAGAAGATGAAGAAGAAAGGAAAGATATTTGAGCGCCTAATGAATAAGGAAAGATTCCCTAAAAAAAAAAAGATTGAAATTATACTGGAGATGTATTAACACTCGTTTCATTATTATTCATACCCGGTTTTTATAATTTTTTGCATTTACTTATCAATATTATCCTTATATTAATACTTATACCCACATATCTAATACACACCCTAATCCTATTATTTGCACCCATAATTTTAAAAACCTAATACTTAGCCAATTATCACTATTCACACTCATCATCTTCAACCTCTCATCCTCAACCCACATAATCATCCTCAACCTCTCATCCTTCTCACCCAATTCCATGAAAATTTAATAATATCCCACAAAAAGTACTTGCACCCATCATTTTTAATCTCTCATTCTTAACCCACATAATCATCCTTAACCTTATATACAAAATTCACACTTTTAAATGAGAAAAAAATTCTACAGATCTTATGTAACTTTTAAATGAGAAAAAAATTCTAGAGATCTTATGTAACATCAAATGACTTGCATGTAGATATAAACCCACATAATGTTTGTATGTAACGTCAAATTTTTTTCTACAGTCATAAACCCACATAATCATCAAATAACTTGCATGTTGATATATAAGCGTGCTGCCTTGAATTGTGTGGATAGAAATTCTACAGACCACTGCAAACGGCTCAGTATCCAAACTCGCCCATAAACATAAGATCTCGTGTTTTAGAGGCAGAGGATGTATTCACTCCGGTCCTATTTATAAGACCCTTTTGGAGTTTTTATTTTGGTCTTATTTATAAGACCCCTTTTCAATTTTCAATACCATTTAATTACTTCTTTCCACTAACCCCCTATAAAGTCAACACTTTTTAGAGTTCCAATAATAATTATAGGGGTAGTTTTGAAAAAGTATATCAAATTTTCACATTTCCAATACCACTAACCAATTTATCCACTCTCCTTGGTGGGAGTGAAAAACCCCAAAAGGGTCTTATAAATAGGACCGGAGGGAGTATTACTTTGTTAGTTTATTATTGAATTTATGACTTTTTTGGGACATTAATTTAATTTTATGGAATTGGGTGAGAAAGATGAGAGGTTGAATATGATTATATGAGTTGAGGATGAGAGGTTGAAGATGATGATGAGTGTGAGTAGTGATAATTGGAGGTTTTTAGGGTTGTGAGTGTAAATAATAGGATTAGGGTGTGAGTATTAGATTTATGGATGTGAGGTTTAATATAAGGGTAATATTGGTAAGTAAATGCAAAAAATTATAAAAATCGGGTGCGAGTAGCAATGAAATGGGTGTTAATAACATCTTCCTAATTATTTTTTCAGTGTTAATTGCGTTTTTTTCCTTTATCTTATTTTCAAGATTCATTTTGGTCTTTTATTAATTTTTTAAATAATTTTTTTTTTGTGTACACCAAGGGTGTCCCCCAGCCGACAGCCGAAGACTAATCCCGTCCGAGGCGTAGAGATCACCGCAGTGAGTTTTGCCTCTACCAACAAAGTCTTCTCCATGCCCACGGCAGGGATCGAACCCCTGACATCGAATAATTTTGGTCCTTTACTTTTTTAAAAAAAATCCAGTTTGGTCCTTCCGTTAAAAAAAAAAAGTTAGTTGATAGGAAGAAAATTCCTACCAAGGATAGGGATCGAGATTCGAGATGGTCAATCTCCAGAGAAGAGGAAAAATAACAAATAAAAACTAAAAGACTTATTCATTTTTCATTGATTCTTAATAGAGATGATACAATTCTTATATAAAAGATAAATCATAAATCACTATTAAAATGAGCCATACAAGTGGCATCATCATACACCCAAAGAACATTCTAGAATTATAATAAACCTTGTCATTGCCAACCCCTTGAAAATCAACCTTGTCCTCAAGGTTGGTAAATTGATCAAAGGATATCATTGAAAAAATAAGGCAACTCTTAATTTTGCAAGCCCATTAACACTGTACAATTCAAAAATATTATGATCCTCAGAGATATCCAAGTGTGGCTCAATGCACTCAAACTCATTCAATACATGGCCTACCATTGTAACCTTCAGATATTTGGCTTTCTTGCTTGGATTATCATATTGCACTTTGAGCATATAGTTGTTTTCATGCATTAATTCACCAGAAGCAATAGGTTCAGTGAGCACACTAAAATTAAGAAGAACCCCAGGTAGAAATGTGTCAGGTAGAAGTGGATGGAACATACCCAACGATTTCTTAGAAGGGGTCACGTGGCAATTAACCATTTGCCAAAATTTCTTCACATGGATCAAGGAAATGGACGGTGCAAATTGTTGTACCATGGATGGCCCAGATTTGTGTGCTTGGGAAGTTGGTTCCAGGCTGGCCTCCACTACAATGGAATCTTTGGTGTAAGCCCTTGGATCAAGAGGAACAACAACCACACTGGGGCATTTTTTTTCAGATGTTGTATCAACAATTTTCATATCTGGTTGCTCCACACTCTCTATCACGTTCTCCACACTGGGGCACAATTTTTCAGATGTTGAATATGGTTAATGATGCATAAATGATGAAGTTGTCATGGATTCTTTTTGACCCTCTTTTACTTTCTATTAATGAGTTTACTCTCGCTACTAGTATGTGAAGAGGGATAGTTCTAGTTAGCCATTTTTTTTCAAGAAAGAGCTTGCTAGATTAGAGGTAATGGTAATAGAGATAAAATGTGGAAGGTGTTCCCAATATTAATACCTCAAGGTAAAAGCACTATGTATAACATCCTACTTTTTAAATAAAATCTGAAACGTAGAAATAATAAATTTTTGGAAAAATTTCGACAGTGTTTCTTCTAAAAATTGACATTTTCCTTTATTAATATTTCACCTGTCATATTCATATCAGAATCATATAGATATATTTAAGTATCTATACTCATTTTCATATACGAAATAAACATACACTCATTATACAAAAATATCAGATGTAAAATTTTGGTTCAATCAAAGGAGGATATTTGGATATCCTTCATAAATCATGACTGCACTAGTATTTATAATTACAGAACTAAAGATGGTTGCCTACATATGAATCTCAATTCATATATGTAAATTATACTCCATCATTTGGATATAATCCTCCTCGGCAGGCAGAATATTAATTTTATCTCCAGTAGGAGTACCTAAAATGACAACACAGAGGGTGAGATATTTATTCATAAATTAAAGAAAACATATAATGACAATAATAAGATATAATAATATACTTATTATTCAACCCCAAAATTTCAAACACATACATTTCTGATTGTAATTATACCAATATTACTAGGCAATAATGTATCAACTTCTTTCATTCAATGCAATACCAAATTATACTTCTCTAATTCCTTTATTTATATATAATCAATTGAATCCAATTATTGGATTTATGCATATAACTTTTAAACCTTCTTTTTTCTTTGCAGTTGTTACTGCATTCCATTTTCCCTTTTTATTGCAGCTATTACTGCATTCCATTTTCTTTTCACAGTAGATATTACTACTTTCCATTTTCCTTTTTCCTCACATCACCCTCCACTCTTGGAAAATACCAACTAGGAGTAAATATCCCTCAACCAATGCTTGCATAGTACTTCACGAATCGTCCTTCGTACAATTTGGGCCGTTTTACCCAAATTGACTATAGCAAGGATCACCCTCAACTAGTCAAGAAGTGTCTAAGTGACTGATAAAACTATTATAGTGTGCACGGGACCAATCCCCGACTTATACAGTACTTCACAAATCGTCCTTCATATTGTTTTAGGTCCTCTAGTGGATCAAAGTCCCTCCATAATAGTTTTCCGCGATTGTTTCAATAACACAATTTAGTCACTATACCACTCTCGTCCGTCAATTCTATGAACCTTCAAGAAACGTCCTTCAATTCATAGAACCTTCACGTCATGTCTTTTCCAATTCCTATCATCCTTCCTCACTTCATGATTAACGTGTTTCTAATCCATTTTTAATTGATTTTCTATCCTAAAGTATATCAAGTTATATAAAGATAATTTAACCATATACTTAACCAAAATAATTACAATTCATCCATAATCCATTTCCATCAACATACTTATTCCAAATAACAATAATATTAAGATCGAAACCATTCAATTAATTATAATAATCACAAATCATTCACATATTACTAATAACATATTTATTCAAAGTTCAAATAAATGAAATCCAAGTACGTAACTAACAAGTAAATTCATCATTCAAATATGCATATAAATATATTCTTACTATTATTATCCTATCCTTTCTCTAATTCATGAAAATATCTCCCCTCTTACCTTTGATTGGAGGAGAGGGAAGGAGGTAGAGATAGAAAGAGAAGAGTAGCTTCTCCTCTAGCTTTCACTTCTTTCTCTTCCTACTTGTTTCTCCTTAAGTCTATGGTTTAGATCCCTTATTCCTTGTTCATTGTATGAAAACTCCTATGGATTGAAAATCTAGGGTTTTAAAAGAGTATGAGAGGGATTGGGGTTTGAGTTTGTGAGAGGAAATTTGAGAGATTAAGAGAAGATTAAGTGTATAGGTATGTAAAGGGTCAAGATTTTGTTGATTATTAATGGATTTATATGAGAATTTATGAAAATTTGAGAGATAAGGGTTTTAGGGCGGAAATGGAAAGAGAAAATGAATGAATGAAATGATGCAGAAAACGTGTTTTTAAGTCTGATACAGCAGTGGCTAATCGATTAGCCAGTCTGCTAATCGATTAACACATGAAGCTTGGATTAAAACTAATCGATTAACAGATGGGTTAATCGATTAGGACCTGAAAGGTGAACAACTCGTAATCGATTAGCTCATAATCTAATCGATTAACACCTGAAAATTTCCTTTTCTAATGCATCTTAATGGTTTCTAAGACCCCCTTATGCATAATAAAGACTATAAACACTAAAATTCAAATTTCTAACACTTTCTATTTAATAATAAAACTTAGGATGTTACACTATGGATACTTTAGGATACTTAGTATCGGGTTATTATTAACTCTATAGTCACTTGAGATTCAGAGTTAGGATGAGGTTTGTTCCCAAGGTTGATAACTCCAAGCCATTAAGTATGATCATCAACCCAAATGAGGGATTATTCATAAGAGTACGCTCAATGTTCTTACCACATATGGCATAAAACTTCTATATAGCAATCAAGTAGGTGCCAAAAAAGATTTCCCATTCAACTCGAAGGCCCATAGGTATAGCAAGCTCACCTCTCACGTGATAGAGGTCCCTCCTATATAAGGCAAGAGAAGTCTCACACATGAACAAGTTCTATCTCTTATTCTCTACTCCTACTCAATCACACACAACACACACGATACTTTTGTTTTGGTAACCAGAGCTTCGGGACACCCTTATTGGACCTTTCCCGGAGATCATGCCCTACAACATTTAGAAGAAGACCTCTATCTTTCATGAACGACATTGCTCTCAAGGGACCTAGGGGTTTTGCTGGAACAATTGACCATCATGGGCCAGAGGTAAAACGTTTGTCAGACACCATTGTCAACCGGACATGATTGACATAAGTTTACTAGATTTGGCAAGAGCATAATCGAAGAAAATAAGGGTGAAGCAAAGAAGATCGAGGGCGAAGCAACAATAAAAATTACAAATGCATATATGACATGGTAACGTAGAAAGGAGATCCAAATCTCACCTCCATTCTCGATCATCATTTAGAGGTCTACATTTTCAAATATATTGGATTTGAGGAATCTCACATTTTCATATTTGCGAAGCATTCTTGAGATAAGTTTGAAAATTATACTTCCAGATTCAAATCGTAGCTCAACTTTCACCTTGAATCCTGATTCTTCTCCAAATTAAAGAAGACGACGATTACAAGCTCAGAACCCAACCGAGTCAACGACAAGTTTGCCACTACGAAGGCGATTTTTGACTACTAGATTCTAGACAGGTGATTAACTATGTTGTAGGATTAGCGATTGAAGCTCGATTCACCTTAACAACTCGCATTTGAAGGTCGAGAAGCTCTAGCTCCATCGAGATTCTATTTAGTTTATGTTTTAGATGATTTAGTTTATGTTCTTCAATCTATATTTCAGGTGTGGACAATTTAACCTT
The DNA here is from genome assembly GCA_037953625.1 of Crotalaria pallida. Taxonomy (NCBI): domain Eukaryota; kingdom Viridiplantae; phylum Streptophyta; class Magnoliopsida; order Fabales; family Fabaceae; genus Crotalaria; species Crotalaria pallida. The sequence goes on from CM075653.1 coordinate 80,580,648, forward strand.
CTGTGTTATGACATGATTTCAATATGCTAATTATGGGACGATTTAATGAATTGTATTCTACAGCACCATTACAACTGATGTGCTACGATTATTCCTCTTCACCATGACGACATATATGATGATTAGCATTGATGGAAGTTTGACGTCTCAAGGACTTTTTCTTTGAAGTCAACCTATAACATCTCGAAAGTAATAGTCCTTCGTTATTTCATAGTAGTTCTATGTCAATTTTCAATCATGTTAGGAGTTGGAATTTTATGGAGAGTGTTAAAACATTCCTTTGACAACTTTGTCATGAGCGTTTGCTTATGAACACGTAAGGTTCATTGAGGCTTGGCTTCTTCATGTCTGTGTTCGTGATGGCAACAAGGCGATGAAACCATCATGCATGTTATTTGGGATTGCTAAGATGTTTTGATGCTTGATGCCGCTTCTTCAGTTTATTTTTAATCCTTGGCTCTCCCGTAATAAGGATCAACAATTGGTTTTATGTAAAATGGTTGGATTTTTCTTTGGTGTTATGGTTTTGCTATTTTGGATGGATAGGAAAAATCTAGTTTTTAACTAGAAGTTAGTTTTATATTCCTCTTTATCTTTACAAGCTCTCTATTTGTCAATCTTATATCAAGTAAATTTGTTTCCCAAATACATTAGTGCTTAACTGCTTCCTTGAGAGATAAGGTTTTTATTTTATGAAACTCTAGTGAAGCTTTTAAGGTTAATGTGGATGGCTCAACGCACCAACCGAAAAACTTAACTGCTTGTAGAGGGCCATGAAGGGATTCCTCTGGTATGTTTCTCAATTGGCTTTTATCGCAAGTTTGGAGTATGCTCATTTATTAAAGTAGAACGTTTGCTTTTAGGACTACGTACAACTATTGAGCTTGGACAATGTCCATGTGGAATTGGACTCAAATGTAGCTTTTCACTTGGCTACTAATGAATGTTCCACGTCTCACCATTACAACCGTATTAGATACATCAGATAGCTCCTCCATAAGGTTGGTTAGTATTGATTAAGCATGTCTTTTGGGGAAGCCAACGGTCATGTGCATTTTTAGCTAATTTAGGTCACTCATGATAATTTTTCATCTTGTATATAGATCACATATCCCCTCCTACTTATCTTCCATTATTTGAAAAAAAATGTGTATCAAGTTGTCTTTCATAGAATGGTTATCTAATTCCTATAGGTTTTTGAGTTTTAAGCCCCAATGATTATAATTTTTAGGCAAAACTACTTTGATCCCCAAAGTTATTTATGTCTTCCAATGTAGTCCCTCAAGTTTTATTTTTTCACCATCATCAATCCTTCAATCCATTTTTCCATTAAAGTGATTAAGATAATATTTTTTTTCTCAAGTCATCTTTACCTGCAAGCTCCTTATTTTTTTTCGTGAATGCTCCATTTTTGTTGGCATTTCACGTAAACAACCCTTCACTCTCGCATTCCAAGCTTCGTTGAGAACTCACTGTTCAACGCGCTCTCTGCCCTTGCAAACCAGGGGGGCCTTTATGTTAGATCCAGTGAGAATGTTTTGATAATGACAAAGGTTTTGAACAAGCTACAAGTGTTTGTGATCAAGCTCAAGTATGAAGAAGTTCATCAATCAACAACAAACAACAAATGATGAAGAGAGAGCAAGCTCATGAAGATTCAATTTGTATTTAATTGTAATATCTTTAATTTGAGTCTTTTATTTTAATGAGTTTGGGTAGAGTCTTTAGAGGGTAGTGAATCTCTATCAAGGTCATGATTATATCATAATTTGAGTTTTCACTTAAACTAAAATCAATAGGTGGCTTAAAGATTTGAAAGGAAAGGTTTAGTTTTGAGAAAACAAGTTTTTAATTGACTTTAGCAGTGATTAATCGATTAAGAGGAGTGGTTAATCGATTAACATGTTTTTTTAACAGTGTTTAATCGATTAACGATTAACAAGATGAGTTAATCGATTAACACCTGCAGTACTAGTTTTTAAAATACGTTTTTCACTTCTCAAAATCAGTTTTTAATGTTACTAACTTTTGGGTATTCTATATAAATCTTTTCCTAACCTTTGTGAATAGATTAGAACACATTAGAACAACTTTCATATCAATTTTACAAAGATCAAAGCCACACTATTCTCTCTCACTTTCATAGATCAAAGCTTTCACTTTTACATTCTTTGATCAAGAATCTTTGAATCTCTTATGTTGATATTTTCATAGCTATTGAAAGAGATTCATAGGATTGTTATTGTGTTTTCATTGAGTTGTAATCATTACAAAGGAGGCAAACATTCTACAACATTGGAAGCCTTGGTGGTTGTTCATCAAGCAACGTTATCTTGGAAGTCTTGTTGTGTTAACAAGCAATTGGAAGTCTTGGTGTGAGGCATCATCAAGCAAGTGGAAGTCTTTGAAGCATCTCAAAGCAATTGGAAGACTTGTTGTGGGGATATCGGCAAGCAAGGGAAGAGGTTAGATTAGATTCAATAGGGTTGCAAGACAAGAGTGTGGTATCTCTTGGAGGCTATCAAGAAGTGAGTCTTGAGAGACATTTGCTTCTAATTTGAGAACTCTAATTCCTCATAGTGAAGAATCTTTCTTGGTTGAAGAGGGGACTGGATGTTGCTTTCAAGTGGATGAAAGTGAACCAGGATAAATCTCTGTGTCGTATCTCTATTCCTTTAACTCTTTACATTCAAGTCATTTCAATATTGTTCTTGATAGAAAACCTAGAAAAGATTGATTTTCATAATTGATTGAATTGAATCTTAATTGTGCAGATTGATTTGGGGAAAATCATTTTCATAACCTAGGTAATCAATAAGAATATTGGTGTTAATCAATTCCGCTTTATCTCTGATCATATGTGTTAATTGATTGATTTTCGTATTTGAGTGAAAAGTGATTTTTCAGTTTTAACAGTGATTAATCGATTAACTAAAAGTGTTAATCGATTAACCAAAATCAAGCTTTCGTAAATAATCGATTAACCTGTTTGATTAATCGATTAACTAAGTGTTTTTAAAGGGTTAATCGATTAATAAGATTTGTTAATCGATTAAATGCTGAGATTTTTGTAAAAATCATTTGTTTTAATCGTTTTGATTCGTTTCTTTCGAAAATCTTTCAAGGTTTCTCTAACACCTATTCAACCCCCCTTCTAGGTGTTCTCCTAGTGTCTCCTAGTTATTTCACCCACCGATTGTAGTTCTTACAATTGGTATTAAAGCTCGGTCGAAAGACACGAGCATAGAGCTTTTTCGTTAAGATCCTTGAGGAAACTACAATGGGTTCCACGAATCCCTTTGGTGGTGAAGGTGCTTCAATTAGTCGCCCTCCTATGTTTGGTGGAGAGGGTTATGCTTATTGGAAAGTTAGAATGAGAATTTTTATAGAAGCCATAGACATGAACATTTGGGAAGCCATTGAAAATGGTCCTCATATTCCCTCAAAAGAAGTAGAAGGTGTATCTCAACTTACCCCCAAAGATAAGTGGACCGATGATGATAAAAAGAAAATTCAATATGATTTAAAAACAAAGAATATCATCACCTCCGCTCTATCTTATGATGAGTTCTTTAGAGTCTCCCAATGTCATAATGCCAAACAAATGTGGGACACCTTGCAAGTCACACATGAAGGCACTAGTGAAGTTAGGCGTGCTAGATTTAATTCTTTGATACATGAATATGAATTGTTTCGTATGTTGCCTAATGAATCTATATGTATTATGCAAAAATGTTTTACTCATATTATTAATCATCTCATTGCTCTTGGAAAAACTTTCATGAATTGTGAACTTGTTAACAAAGTTTTAAGATGTCTAAGTAGGGAATGGCAACCTAAGGTTACCACAATTTTTGAATCAAAGGACTTGGACACCATGGACTTAGCTACGCTTTTCGAAAAGCTTCAAAAACATGAAATGGAGCTTGGACGTTTGCATATGCATGAAGAGTCGGATAAGTACAAGGAAAGAAAAGGAATTGCTCTTAAAGCCAAAAGTTCATATAAAAAGGAAGAGAGTTCCGATAGTAATGATAATGAAGATTCCGATTCGTACATTGATGAAGAAGAGATGAAACTTCTACTAAGAAATTTTAGCAAGCTTCTAAGGAGAAAAGGAAGGTTGAACAAAGACAAAAGTAAAGAGAAGAATTCCCCATATTACAAGACCAAGACAACAAAAGAAGGAGTGGTTTGCCATGAATGCGAAAAATCCGGTCATCTCAAGTACTCATGTTCTAAGTATCTCAAGAAGAAGCAGAAAGAGAAGAAAAATGCAAAACACAAAAGGGCATACATAGTTTGGAATAGTGATGATGAAGAAGACAAGAAAAGCACAACTAGTAGTTCTTCGGATGATGAAGAAGCCGCTTGTCTCAACTTGATAGCTCTAGTAGATGAAGAGGAAAGTTCAAATGATGAATCAAGTGAACAAAGCGACCAAAGCGATGTAAGTGAAACTAAATCCGAAATTTCTTCCAAATATGAAATTTTATATAATGCTTATGAAGAAATGCATGAACATCTTAAGAAACTAGCTTTGAAAAACATTGAAAGGAAGAAGCTCATTTTGAAACATCAACAAGAGATTTTAGAACTTCAAAAACAAGTTGATGAGCTTAATCTTCAAAATGAAACTCTTGATCTTATATATGCTAGTTCTTCTTGTGATTGTGCTAGTAGATTGAATATTGTGGTTGATTGTGAAAATTGCAAGTTGCTTAAAGATGAAAATGCTATTTTGAAAAATAAGCTTGCAAGTTTCACAAGTGGTGATATTAAATTGCGCACATTGTTAAATTTTCAAAGAGAAAATTCAAACAAGTTTGGTTTGGGTTATACTAATGCTAAGAGTAAATCTCATAGAAATGATGTTGATTTTTCTAAAGTTGATTTTTCAAATGCACCAACATGTTTCTATTGTGGTACTCGTTGACATACTTCAAATGTGTGTTATATTAAAGTGCATGGAATACCTAAAGGAAATTTTGTTTGGGTTAAGAAGGGTGAGAGTCCCTTAACTAACAAAAATGGATCCAAGACTATTTGGATACCAAAAGGAAAAGCATGATTGTTTTGTAGGTGTGATTGAAGAGCAAAAGGCTTACAAGTGTTATTCATTATTTGCTTCTTCAAATCTCAAGTGAAACTCCTACATTTTGGTACAATTGATATGGTTGGATATTCACAATTGGTATCAAGTGAATTTCTTACAAGAGATAGCAAGCATTCACAATTGGACTTACATTTGGTATATTCTAATCTTGCTATTAGTCTTTGACAATTGATATTACTTCTACAAAATTCATAATTGGTATCATTGTGTGATTGTTATATGTTTATCATGCTATTGTGATTATTGTGATATTTCTTTACAATTGATATCTTATTTTGTTAAGTGATATGATAACTTTTTAGTTACAATTGGTACTATATTTCATTGTTATATTTCTCTCCAATTGGTATCACATTTCAAAGTAAATTAAAGAACTATACTTTGAAGAAATGTTTCATTAGTTTTACATTTGGTATCAATGTTGTGAAGAAATGAATGTTATAATTTCTCTTATTTTGGCTTAGCATTTTATATTACAATTGGTATATATTACTTTTTGATAATGCCAAAAGGGGGAGAAGAGGTTGTTTTGTTGTTTTTATATAGGTTGAGCAAAGTTGTTGAAGATAGGGGGAGAATCAAGCTTATCTCAATTGGATTTCAAATGTCAAAAGCATTTATTGAGGGGGAGCAAGAGTCTCACCAAGTATCAAATGGTTCAAGCATCAACAACTTCAAACAAATTCAAAACGTGTTTGTCATTTTCAAAAAGGGGGAGATTGTTAGATCCAATGAGAATGTTTTGATAATGACAAAGGTTTTGAACAAGCTACAAGTGTTTGTGATCAAGCTCAAGTATGAAGAAGTTCATCAATCAACAACAAACAACAAATGATGAAGAGAGAGCAAGCTCATGAAGATTCAATTTGTATTTAATTGTAATATCTTTAATTTGAGTCTTTTATTTTAATGAGTTTGGGTAGAGTCTTTAGAGGGTAGTGAATCTCTATCAAGGTCATGATTATATCATAATTTGAGTTTTCACTTAACCTAAAATCAATAGATGGCTTGAAGATTTGAAAGGAAAGGTTTAGTTTTGAGAAAACAAGTTTTTAATTGACTTTAGCAGTGATTAATCGATTAAGAGGAGTGGTTAATCGATTAACATGTTTTTTTAACAGTGTTTAATCGATTAACGATTAACAAGATGAGTTAATCGATTAACACCTGCAGTACTGATTTTTAAAATACGTTTTTCACTTCTCAAAATCAGTTTTTAATGTTACTAACTTTTGGGTATTCTATATAAATCTTTTCCTAACCTTTGTGAATAGATTAGAACACATTAGAACAACTTTCATATCAATTTTACAAAGATCAAAGCCACACTATTCTCTCTCACTTTCATAGATCAAAGCTTTCACTTTTACATTCTTTGATCAAGAATCTTTGAATCTCTTATGTTGATATTTTCATAGCTATTGAAAGAGATTCATAGGATTGTTATTGTGTTTTCATTGAGTTGTAATCATTGCAAAGGAGGCAAACATTCTACAACATTGGAAGCCTTGGTGGTTGTTCATCAAGCAAAGTTATCTTGGAAGTCTTGTTGTGTTAACAAGCAATTGGAAGTCTTGGTGTGAGGCATCATCAAGCAAGTGAAAGTCTTTGAAGCATCTCAAAGCAATTGGAAGACTTGTTGTGGGGATATCGGCAAGCAAGGGAAGAGGTTAGATTAGATTCAATAGGGTTGCAAGACAAGAGTGTGGTATCTCTTGGAGGCTATCAAGAAGTGAGTCTTGAGAGGCATTTGCTTGTAATTTGAGAACTCTAATTCCTCATAGTGAAGAATCTCTCTTGGTTGAAGAGGGGACTGGATGTAGCTTTCATGTGGATGAAAGTGAACCAGGATAAATCTCTGTGTCGTATCTCTATTCCTTTAACTCTTTACATTCAAGTCATTTCAATATTGTTCTTGATAGAAAACCTAGAAAAGATTGATTTTCATAATTGATTGAATTGAATCTTAATTGTGCAAATTGATTTGGGGAAAATCATTTTCATAACCAAGGTAATCAATAAGAATATTGGTGTTAATCAATTTCGCTTTATCTCTGATCATATGTGTTAATTGATTGATTTTCGTATTTGAGTGAAAAGTGATTTTTTTATTTTTAACAGTGATTAATCGATTAACTAAAAGTGTTAATCGAGTAACCAAAATCAAGCTTTCGTAAATAATCGATTAACCTGTTTGATTAATCAATTAACTAAGTGTTTTTAAAGGGTTAATCGATTAATAAGATTTGTTAATCGATTAAATGCTGAGATTTTTGTAAAAATCATTTGTTTTAATCGTTTCGATTCGTTTCTTTCGAAAATCTTTCAAGGTTTCTCTAATACCTATTCAACGCCCCCTCCTTCTAGGTGTTCTCCTAGTGTCTCCTATTTATTTCACCCACCGATTGTAGTTCTTACACTTTAGATCTGAACATTACCTAGAGATTTTAAGGATGCTATTAGTTTTTCAATGCGAGTTTGGATGCTGTGGTTTAGATTTTAAGGATTAGTTGCTTGATTAGTGGCATTGAAAATTAACTTCGGTGCTTAATTTCTGATTTTCAACTTTGACAATGCAATTTATAATTTTCAACTTTGAAAATGCGAAAACAAAACCTTTTGATTTTTGGATGATTTTGATTTGTTTGAGTATCAGTGTTGATTTAAAGGTGCAACTATGATCTAGTTTATAAGTTATGAAAGATAATTGAAGAAGGTAAATCATAGCTCTGGTGAATGTTTAGATCTTAAGGGATCTAGTTTGTAGGGACATAGAGAGCGTTGAACTATGAGTTCTCAGTGACGTTAGGGAGGGGTGCATGATGTTCCAGTTGGAAAAAATGAAGTTTTTCTGAAAAAGATTGGGTGCTTCTCAGAGAAGATGATAAGAGAGACGAAAATATAATATTTTAATAAAAAATTGATAGAAGGACTCATGGTGATGATGGAATAAAATTTGAAGGATCAATTAGGAACAAATAAATAACTTAGGTGACTAAAAAACAATTTATTAGCCTAATTTTTAATATTTAATACCTTTTTCAATTTCATTAACAATGCCAATTTAAAAAATTTTGTTTATAATTTCCTGTATGCATCATCATACCACACTTCTTTGGTTCTTAAAGAGTATCACGAATAACGTAAGACTTGCATCATATTAATAATTAGGTCGCTATATTGTGTCAATGTCTTGGGACTAGGGATTCTCATTATGCCAATCTCTCCCTACATGGAAATTATCTCAAGTTCAAATCATAGTTATTAAAATCGTACCGGATCGGTTGGTTAAACTGGAAAATTGGTGAACCAGACCCATAACCAGTACAATTGACTAATAAACCGGGCATATACTTGAATTGTTGAAAACAATCAAGAACCAGACTACACCAATGCTAACCGAACTATACCGGTGCAAACCGGACCGATGGTCAATACGATTGATTTGAAAATCATCATTTAATGCAAAAATTATGGTTGTAACTCGTAGGAATCAAACTTGGCATGGTTGAATACATAAGGAGCATGTTACCACAAGACCACTTTTGTTTTTGTGACTTTAGCATCAATAATAATATTTATTGTCTACCTTTGTTGCTTTTTATTAAATAACCACCTTTTATATTATATAAAAATATACAATATGATTAATATGCGGTTTAATTAATGACTCAGTGATTAAACCAATAAATCAGTACCTTGATCATTTCAATGATCGATATTGTTTTAATAACATTCATATCTGAATCTTTTCATATGAGAACTCAAAAATACTTGTTTCCTTGATGTTCCCTCCTATTATGTTTGATGTCCCAAGCTTTGACATTAAACTTGTTTGGCGGTTAAGATTAAAAAAAAGATAAGATATGATAATCTATCATATCTTGTTACTATTCAAAATTTGGTGATTGAGCCAATAAAATAAGATAATGTTATCTTGTTGACATATAATATCCTCAAGATAGAATAATGAAATACTCTAAAGTCGAGGTAAGGAACTTATCTTTTGGTACGATAATGAGTACATAAGGATCAAATATACTCCTTCATCAATATTTCAAAACATACCTATCTTTTTATAGAGATTATAAAAATATTGTTGCTGATGCGATAGATGATTGCTTTTATAATGTCACCCTTGGAACTATATATAAATGTTTTTATATTTTTACAAATTTTTTTATACTCTTAGTTATATCTTATCTTTCTTTTTTTCTCTTTCTTCTTATCACATCACATCATCAATCACTTCTTTCTCTTTTCTCTTCTTATATTTCTTTACTCTACGCTTCTTATACCTCAAAAAAGGGTTTGAGTATCATTTTTCTATATTTAAATGGCTTCTCATTATAGATTACAAGGACCTTTCCACTCACGGTCTTGCTTATCGGGATCTAGTTTTTGACCCTACAAAAATTGACTTTTTGTCAAAATACTATCATCCATGTATTTTTTTATGCTTCGAACGCTAAGGGTGTAGCTTACGAGTTTTAAAATTATATATACGCTAAGCTTTTGGAGTATTATTATTTTTGTTCAATACGTTGGAGGGTTCACGTATGTGTAATTTTTTCATGTAAGCAAACCCAATAGGGTATATTAAAAAATATTATTTTTTCAACTATACTGACCCCAATTTATGTGTAATTTTTACGCATACCTTTATAGGGGGCATAGGTGTCTTTCCATGTTTACCGACCTGATCAGTAGTAAGCTTGAGTTAGAGAAAAACATATTCATGGAAAGGTTTTAGAACTTTCTAAACACCATGATGATTAGGCTGGTGTTCCTTATCTTTGCTAGCCTGGATCTTAACCCACCAGTAACCTTTGCAAAGATCCTCAGAGCCGCTCTCGCCATCGTGGGCACCTTCACTTACATCTACATCACTGCCACTCCAACATAATGACAATGTTGGTTGAATCTATTTAAATGTGCCAACAAGTTTATATAATGTTGGCAATGCTATTTCCCATTTAATCCAATAATACATGTATGTTTGGTTAATTTTAACATTTTTTACTGTGTTTTCCTATCAAAATTGATAATGAAAGAAGTCATTACTTTTGCATATAATCGTGGGTAAGGTTATATACGCGCCGCCCCTAAGCATATGAGCAAAAATTAGTTTTTTTGTTTTATTGTATGCTACTTGAGTAATATATGTAAAAAAATTTATACATACGTTGATTCCCTCGTACGGAGCAAAAATAATAATATTTTGAGAAATCAGCTTATTTATAATTTTAAAATTTGTACATTACCTCATTAGCGTACAAAGCGTAAAAAAAATATATCATGAGAGTATTTGGAATTTTTTTTAAGGATCATGTATCAAAAGGGGAGTCAAAAATCTAGATCTCTTGCTTATTTACCATTTATTTTAAGCACAACATGTAGGTTCAATCAATCGGAATTTCCTCCTTTCACTTTTGCTCTAGAGGATGTAATGTCTGTGACAATTTAGATCAATTCAAAGTTATAACCAAACATGAATAGAAATTTAAATGCTATCTGTAACATCCTACTTTTTTTTTATAAAGTTTAATATATATAAAATAGTGAGTTTTATAAAAATTTTGATAGGGTTTACTTTAAAAATTGATATTTCCCTTATAAAATAATTCACGTGTCAGACTTCATATCAGAATCGTTTCGATGTACTTAAGTATCAAAACTTCTTTTCATATATAGAATTAACATTAACCTAAACTTATAATACAAAATATCAAATGTGAATCTAAAGAGGATATTTGAATATCCTGTATAACTTATTACATTACTATTATTTATAATTACAGAACTGAATTTGGTTGCATACATATGACTCTTGAGTCATAATTGTAGATTATACTCCATCATTTGGAGTGTAATCCTTCTCGGTAGGCGGAATACTACTTTTATCTCCAATACGAGTACCTAAAAATGACAACACAGAGGGTGAGATATTTATTCATAGATTAAATTAACACATTTGATAATGATAATAAGATATAAGAATATACACATTACTTCATTCCATAATCTCACACATATACATTTAACAATCATTATTGATAAAGCATAATTGTATATATAATGCAAAATAATTCTCCATATACTATTTCCTTTCTTTTCCATTTTCTTCCTTTTCTTTCCGATGCATACGTCAATGCATTCCATTTATTTCCATTTCATTGCAGCTATTACTGCATTCAATTTTCCTTTCAAAGTAGTTATTACTACTTACCATTTTCCTTTTTCCTCACATCACCCTCCACTCTTGGAAAAAGACCAACTAGGAGTAAGTGTCAATGCTTGCACAGTACTTCACGAATCGTCCTTCGTACAATTTGGGTCGTTTTACCCAAATTGGCTATAGCAGGGACCACCCTCAACTAGTCAAGATGTGTCTAAGTGACTGATAAAACTATTATAGTGTGCACATGACCAATCCCGATTTATACAGTACTTCATGAATCGTCCTTCATACCGTTTTAGGTCCTCTAGAGGATCAAAGTCCTTTATAATAGTTTTCCACGATTGTTTCAATGACACAATCTAGTCACTATAACACTCTCGTCCGTCAATCCTATGAACCTTCATGAAACGTCCTTCAGTTCATAGAATCTTCACGACATCTTTTCCAATTCCTAACGTCCTTCCTCACTTCATAATTATCGCTTTTCTAATCCATTTTAATTTATTCTTAATGATCCATCCTTTAAATAATTATATTAGTTTAGATAATTTCTCTAACTTAGGGTATTTGTACATAATAATGAAATAATTAACCACTTAAGTATAAGAATAACAATAATAATGATAATAAGATTCATTTATCCATATTATTGAAAATATCAAACATATAATCAATTATCCCAAGAATCATCATCATCAACCAACTAACATAAATCCTAACTTAGAAGCCAATTAATTTCATAACCAATACATAGATCAAACATGCATATGATTATATTCCTACTATTATTATCATATCCTTTCCCTAATTTATGCAAATATCTCCCCTCTTACCTCTTGAATAGAGAGAAGGAAGGTGAGAGAGAGAGAACTCCTCTTTAGCTCCTAAATCCGTCCCCTTTGGTCTCTTTCTCCTTGTTCTCTATCACTTTCTAGCCTTTGTACCTCTCATCTATGGAAAGAGTCACTTGATTCCAAAGTTAGGGTTTTGTGAGGTGAGAGGAGAGGGAGTGATTCATAGCTTTTTAGAGAGGGAATTTGAAGGATTATTGATGGGAAGTGAATATGGGGTGATGATTTGATTGATTTCTATGTTGATTTGAACTTAGAACCTCTGCGTATGAAGAAGGGGAAAGAGGTTGTGAGCTTTGAAGGAGAAAGAATGAGATTCATAGGCTCAAAAACATGTTTATAACTCTGGTGTAGCAGAGCTTAATCGATTAACCAGCTTGTTAATCGATTAAGACCTGATGCTAAATTAAAAATTAATTGAGTAATCCATGTATTAATCGATTAAGGGCTGATGGAGTTCAATGTTTAATCGATTAGCCTGTGCCTTAATCGATTAATGCCTTAAAATTTTCATTCTCTAATGCATTCTAATGGATTCCAAGTTACCCTTACCCATATTCAAGGCTACAAACATCAAGATTCTAATTTCTAACAACTACTATATGAAAATAAAACTGAGGATGTTAGGCTATCTACATTTTGCATGCTTGAAGGTTTTAGACAACCCTTCAGGGGACATTAGTTTCAAGTTATGGATAAATATTCAAGGGAATAAGAGGTTGGGAATAATATATTCCTATGTTTATTAGGAGTTATGAAAATCTATGCCTGGATACAAAATATTCCTAGATAAATATCACCTTCATATCCATATGGATTTTCGTTCCCATGAAGAAGGGCGGGAATAAAATACGGGTCGTTTTTCAATACGCATCATGGTCAAATGAGTTTTTATACTCTTAGTAATGACCCCTTCTACCCTATTAATAAACAAAAGGAGTTTCAAAGATAATAAATTATTCTCAGTTAATATGTTATTACCCTTTTACCCAATGTGTCTCTCTAAAATACGTACAATCTCTAAAATACGTACAATCTCACTGCTAAAAATAAGACACGTGCATCCCATCACTCAAATAACTTCCCAGCGTATCCCTGATAATAGAAATTTGAATGTATTTTAGAAACTAAATAAAAATATTAATAGCAATAATAATAAATTATAAATATTTGTTTAATGTGTACACTATGACACATGTTAAAAATATTTAAAAAATAAACTTAAATTGAAAAATAAGTTTTCTATATTGAGATGTGATAATGTTAGGTTTCCCATAAAAAATTTATTAAATATTCTTAACACATGTCATAGATACTCATTAGAAAAACCCAATAATATATATATGACTAAACTGTCATGGTCCCTGACTTTGCACCAATATTCACTTTGGTCCCCAAAATTAAAAAAACAATGCTTTTTAGTCCCTCAATTTGTAAATTGTTACTCACTTTAGTCCTTTGGATATGTAGCCATTTATGTTCGTTAAGGGCAAGTTGATGTGGCCTGTTAAATGGCTATAATGACGTCATTTAGGCCAAAACGACATGGTTTAGGCTTAAAAAAATATATTAAAAATTAATGCATCCTTCTACTTCTTCATTAACATTAAGTCACAATCAACATCAATGACTATCCCTTAATCACCTCCATAAGCTAACAACCTTTAATCTAATTATTTAACAAACTCCCTCATTCCCTCCCCTCACGCCTTCTCCCTCTTACCCTCAACCTGGATCATCTTCAATCATTAGAGTCACTATGGATTTCCTTTATTCACTGCAACCACCATCAATCATCCCTCTTCATTCTCAACTTCATCGATTATACTTTCTCGAGCTCGTCACTCAACACTATTGCCCAAAACAACCAAATGCAGTATAATATATGTGAATTAGTTCTCCTCTGTGTTTTGGTATGTTCTGAGTTTGTTTTAGTTTGCTTAATCAGATTCGATTTGTTTTAAAATCACCCCGTCTTCCTTCTTTGCCTTTCGTTTATTCTAGGTTTGTTTTTGTTCTCCCCAGTGTGTAGGTTTGTTTTGAATTTGTTTATGTTAGCTTTATTCGATGTGGATTAGTCAAAATTAGTCCTCTCCATTTTAGTCACCCAAAAAACATCATCGTTTTGACCTAAATGACGTCGTTTTAACCATTTAACGGGCCACATAAGTTTGCCGTTAATGGACATAAACGCTGACATAACCGAGGGATTAAAGTGAGTAACAATTTAAAAATTGAGGGACTAAAAAACAATTTCTTTAATTTTTGGAACCAAACTGAATGTTGGGTGCAAATTCAGAGACCAAAGTGATAGTTTAGTCATATATATACTTTGTAAAGTAAATTAGTATTACATATTTAATTACTACTCTCTTTGTTCAAATTTACATGTTATTTTAAGAGTTTCACAATATTTCAAATTTCAAGAGAAATATAAGACAATTGTACCACATTATCCTCACATTATATCAATTATCACACATTTCAATATTTCAAAATTTTTAAAATCAATGTTAAAACTGAAAAAATTAATTAATGCACCATCGAATTCCTAAAGCGACAAATAATTTGGAATAAGTTAAAAATGCTTGTAGATGAGTATTTAGTAATGTCTAATATATTAATAGTATTACAAATTTAATTACTATAAATATATTTTTAATTCATAACTATACTTATATATTCATATAATTATGATTTTAAATTACTAAGTTTTTTATATAAAAAAAATCGAACCAAATTTTGAATCCAAGAAAAAAAAAGAACAGATCAATTCAATAAATGATTCAAGAAAAAAATTTGGCCCTGCCCTTTACTTGAAATAAAAAAAATATCCGGGTATAATGATCCAAAACGTATTTTTTATGCAAATGATGCTCCTATTGCATTGGAACACATAGTTCACCTAAGTAGCATGTTATAAATCATGTTTATCCATTAACTACAAAATTCATCAACCATTAACCAAACAATGAATATGTAAACTCATTTGTTTTCAAAAAGTATTGTATACTGTAATACCCTTCTCTTTTATAAAGGGAATAAAATAACTTATTTAAGATTATTGCAGCGGCAAAGTAAAAATTACCCTTTATTAAAGATTGGTGAATAAAATTTTCTTTAAAGTACATCATTTCGGTGTTACAATGGATCAAGTCCAGTCAATAAATAATTGAGCATCTTCCTTTTCCTCCTGGGTCTCTGGCTTGGCAGGTGAATTGACTCTGGCTGCTACTTTTACCTACCACCATGCATAGTAGATGGGAGTAAATCACTTGTCATATCACGTCAGCAGATTAATGATTGAATAACATACACAGACATCACGAATCATAATGCAAATGATGCATGCTCAGCAAGTGTCTTATCACTCAGAATTATTACTTATTAATCTGTATGCAATGTCAGACTCTTTCATTCGTATCCCCGAAAGGATCCATAGGTACATTCACCACTTTCATAGACATTTCAACTGTATAAGGATCACACGTACACTGGTCCTGACGCCTACAGATATATTCCTTCGTATCTGCACCAGGTCCTTTCCCAAGGGACACGTCATACCGGGACATCAACTCTGATATACTGTCTACACATAGCGTCCTATCTGCACCAGGCCTCTTCCCACAAGACACAGTATATCGGGATCTCTTGATCTACCGCCTACAAATAGCGTCCTATTCGCGCCAGGTCTCTTCCCACAAGACATGGTAAGATCAGGATTCTAATGGTATATCGCCTACGAATATTCTCCTATTCGCACCAGGCATGTTCCCACCGGACACGATATACCGGGATTCTCATCATTCTTGTGTACGTTCCTTATACTCATTTCACAATACAATACTCGTACCTTCTGAATTCTTTCGGGCTTGACCTTCATACTAAACCATGCATGAAGGACTCTTCATCATCTCATTCCACTTTTATTTACAATTACTCTTGAATGATTGTTATCAAACCCAACAATCATTAAACTTGCATTATATACAATCCTTAGTTGTATACAATCCATAATCATCATTTTAATTCTATAATCATTTGACATCATATTCATCACTTTAAATCGTCAAATATTTGTAATTATGATTCCAAAAGTCAATAAAGAAGTTTGGTTAAGGCTAAGTGTAATAAAAATTGACATTTTTCACTTTTCAGAAATCATGCTAATCGATAAGCAAAGAAGCTAATCGATTAGTAATTAAAAATTCAAATTTTGGCATTAAAAATTATACTGACTAATCGATTAGTGTCGTGTCTAGGACACGGTGTTTCAGATGTATCCCTATCTCAAAGGTATAGAGAGACCCAAGAAATAGTGGATGGACTGAGGTTAGTGTATGATTGTTTAGGTATGCTAGAGGTCCAGTTGGGACAACTAGGGTTTCCCTAATCACAGTGTGTGCGGGTGTGTAATTAGGGAGATAGAGAACGTACCAGAGCCCCTTGCTGGAGACAGCTATTTATAGGGGTGGCATTGTACCTTGTGGGCCTGTACGGAGGGCCAGCAAGGCAGCTGACGTGTCCCCTTTAGGATGTGGGATGAGTCATTCATCCTTATCCTGTAGTGGAGGATCTTATCCCTGTTGGCAAGTTAGGCTCACGCGCCCCTAGCTCGGACTTCTTGGGGGGTAAGCCCCCAAGCGGTCGGTCCTGAGGAGCCAGGATGGGTCCTAGGACAAGCGCTCGGCCTGGGCAGACATGACCTAATAGATAGGATAATCTGGTCGGCTGGGTATGCTAAGGGTAGACCGAGGGTCGGTCTATCACATAAGCCCCCTAGCTCGGTAAGACTTTTGAGTCTTGAGCCGAGCTGATAATTCTTCAACGGTGCCTTTTAAGGGAACCGAGCGTTAGGGTCGGGGCGAGGTGATGAGTTCAGGACAGCTCAAAGTGCCTCGTTGTCCCTTGTACTGACTGAGAGGACGTTTGAAGGTCCTTTTACTGACACGTGTTGCTTGTGTCAGGTGTCATTATTATGCATGCTGCCATTTGGGTTTTCGAAATGTTTCCCTCGACTGATTGCGCGACACGTGTCTCTTTGAGTGACTCAATGTTGGATTTGGGCCTCCTGCTGCCAGGCCCAGTAACTCGAAACGTGGGGAGGGAAGTTTCTTTTTGAGTTTAACTGCCCTTTAGTCTTCTCTTTTTCTCATTTCTTTCAAAACTCTTCCTTCTGTCTTCCTTTTCTACTCCTCCGTTTTCTGCGTTTTCTCTTCAGGTTTCCTCCAACCATTTTCAAGTTTTTGCAGTCCTGCCTTCTTTGACGGCCATTTCTTCCCCTTCATTGCATCTACCATTTCGTGCCAGTATTCTTTCTACAGTTTCAGGTATTTTGACTTGAAACTTTTAGTTTTGCTTCTATCTTTTTCTTTTTCTGTTTGAACTGTTCATCCCTTAGGTTCTGGGTTCTTGGCTTTCGTTAGGTTTAGAATTTCTTTCTGGGTTTTCTGAATTTTCTGAGTTTTCGTCATGGATATTAATTGGTCATGGTATGAGGAAATGTCAAAAATTTTGGGTTTAGGCGATATTGAGGATTCTTCCTCTTCTTCATCTTCATCTTCTTCTGATTCGGAAGTACTAGACTTCCTGCCACCACCTTTCCGCCATCGCATGGCGGATCCCATGGCAAAGGTGCCGTTATCGGTGGAATATCCCCAGGATTTTGAGGAAAAAGAGAGTAGGAAGTTACAGTATCAAGCCGCGGAGGAGTGGGCCCAAGTGGCCCGCCGCCCCTCGAACCGTACTTGGGAAGATGCAGTAGGCTCGGCTATAGGACCAATAAACCTAGGGTTAGGTTGTTTAAAGATTTTGATTTTGTAGATTCTGACGCCGAGACTTCCCTTTCCCCAGGTATGGTTCGACGGTGCGTCACACATCCTCATGAATTTCCCGTGCCTCTGAACTCAGGAGCCTATGACTGGGTTGATTTGGAGGTGCTCGGTACGTCGTCAACCTTAATCAACAACAATTTGAGTCATATCCGAGCTAACATACTCCCTTGCCCTGTGGATGAAACGGGGACCTCTTATACAATCATTCCTCCTTCAGCCAATGACCGAGTATGTACAGCGATCGAAGAGAATCACAAGGAGTTTTTCATGTACGAGGAGGTCGTGATAAGGCTGGGTGTTAAAATGCTGTTTTCCGATCTAGAGATAGCTCTGCTCCAGCGGCTGCGCCTAGCTCCCACCCAACTACATCCTAGTGGTTGGGCGTTTGTCCGAGCGTTTAAAAAATTTTGTGAGGCTCGCCGATTGACATGCTCGCTCCGAGCGTTCCTATGGTTATACATACCACAGGTAAACATTTTTGAGAGAGGGTCAACCAAAAGATTGTGGGTATCATTGAAGGCACGCAACGACCATGCTCTCTTTTCCAAATACACTGATTCATGGAAAACCTTTAAACCTTTGTTTTTCAAGTACCGATTTGTCGGAAGGGGGAACTGCTGGTTTATGGAGGGTGATCACCCTCGGTTCCCACTATCCTGGTCGCCTGACTTTTTCAACAGACACCCGAAGCTTTATCAGTTTCAATATGAAACTGAACTGTCGGCCGACGAGAGGCATACATGTGACACCTTCTTCAGCTATCTTAAAGAAAATGGCCAAGTTGACATTAGGAACATTATTATTTTTCCACAAGAGCTTGTGAAAGCCGAGTTTGGTATATACACTTTTTTTTAACCTTTGCATATTTGACTTGCAGTTAAGATGGCTAGGGAGAACAAGGCTGCCAAACGTATGAGGGAGCTTGCTAAATCAAGAACAGCTGAAGCGGTCGGCTCTTCTGGCGGAGCCGTTTCCTCGGAAGCGACTCGATCAGTTACGGTGGCCGTGGCATCACCTGATGTTGAAGTGGTGCAAGATGTCCGACCACCATCTGTTCGTGTGGTGGAGGTGGCTACTGGGAGTCCTGTTGCTCGGGTGGAAGAGGAGGAAGAGCAGGACCGAGTGCCCCTGTCCAAAAGAGCTAGGATAGATAAGGGTAAAGGCAAGGTTGTTGAGTTGCTGAAACCATTACAGAGAGGTAATTTATGGTTTGACGTTTCGGATCCCGAGGAGGAGACCGTTTGGGCTCAAAAGCTGAAGGAGAAATTTGTTGACTTGATTTACACTCCTAATGATGATAAGAGATTGTCGGACCAGACTGCTGCCACTTTGAAATGCCACTATGATTTATTGGGCAGAAATATGCTAAGGGCTGCTAGCTACATGTTCCACCTTAGTAAGCATGCCGAAGATATCAGTGCAACTCTTTCGGCCACTGAGAAGGAGAATAGGAAAGCTGCTGCTCATCAAGTAAAAAATCTGTTAACTCAGATTAAGGAGAATGAGGCAAATCTTCAAGCTCTGACCGAGTCCAAGGCCGACCTGCAGAGAAAACTTGAAGCATCTGAAAGAGCTCGGGAGACCTCTCAAAAAGCTTTGGAGGATGTTGGTGGAAGGGAGGCCGAGAAGGGAAGGCTGCTGCAAATTGCTCAAGAGAAACTGGTTGAAGCTCAACAGAAAGTTACCGAGCTGGAAGGTGTGCAGGATCGGTTGACAAATTCTGGGAATGAGGTGGCTCGGTTGCAGGGGGAGTTGACAAAGGCTCGTCGGAAAGCTTTGAAGCATAAGGTTACTGCCAAGCGGAACCACTTCAATTGGGATCATGCAATGAATGACTCTTTTGTGAATGTTGTTAAACAATTGTCCCTTATGAATCCGGGGGTCCGAGTGTTAGGTGCAAGTCCAAATTTTGGTGTTGACGGTGATCGTATCATTGACTATGCCAACGAGGATAGGGAGGTGGACTTATCAGTGTCGAATCTTCCGAACCCCTTGGATTTGGAGAATGAAGACGAAGCTGATTTCGATGGGTCAGCCATTGCACTTTCCGAGGATGAAGACTAGATCCTTTTTATGCACTTCTTTTTGCTAGTTTTTAATTTTTGTTGTTTGATGAAGTACTGAATGTTGTAATATGACCGGTTTGAACAGAATATTGCTTTTGCATTTCTTATGAAATGTTGATGTTTTACTTTCATCAAGATTTTGCACTGTCCTTTATTTCGTTGTAAACTGTTATTTAGATTTCGGATCTCCTACCTTTGGCCAAGGTGGGATCCTCGGTCCTCGGCTTGTAGAAACTGTTTTAAGTTTTTAGCCGGACATCTACTAAAGTACTTGTTATTGTTAGTTTATAAGTCCCCGTTGGAAGGACGTGTATAAACACCCAAGTTCGCCTCGGTGGCGAGCCGAGAGGAAATGGTTAGTACGTTAACAGTAAGAAGGCAAGATAAATGACTGAAAAAAGATAGATCTTCATTAAGCTCTTTTTGATCTGCTTGCAAACAATAGACATCAAATGTTACATGAACATAGAAATGCTGAAATAAATGACATGGAATTTAAACAACAGAATTTTAAAATCAGGGTTGGAACTTTGCAAGAGTTGTGGTGGGTTTCAATTAACTGTAGTAAGGTTTAAGCTTGGTAGAATTCCAGGAGTTGTTCAGTTGCTGCTTTGTTAGCGTCTCCAATCTGTATGCCCCTGAGCCAGTTCTTGAGACGACCCTGTAGGGGCCTTCCCAATTCCTTGCCAACTTTCCTTCTTTTGAGTTTTTCAAGCCGATGTCGGCTCTTCTGAGGACCAGATCCCCTACAGTAAAGCTTCTTGGAACCACCCACTTGTTGTATTCTCGGGACTGCTTTTCCTTTGCTTTTTTCTCTCGATCAGATGCGAGAGATCGGACCTCCTCGCTGAAAGTTAACTCTTCTTTTAGCAAACCATCGTTCACTTCTACTGGACGCTCGGACACTCGAAAGGTGGGAATCCGAGTTTCAATAGGTAACACAGCCTCACAACCATATGTTAGTCGAAATGGGGTTTCTCCTGTCGAGGTGTGAATGGTCGTTCGAATTGACCATAATACCTCGGGGAGGAGGTCAGCCCATGATCCCTCGGCTTCAAACAATCTCTTCTTCATCCCATCGATGATGATTTTATTCGCTGCTTCTGCCTGTCCGTTCGTCTGCGGGTGCTCGACCGATGAAAAATGGTGGGTGATGTGGAAGTGGTCGACCAGCTCTTGAAAAATCTTGGCTGTGAATTGTGTGCCATTGTCGGTCACCAGAATGTGTGGGACACCGAAGCGAGCGATGACTTGTCTGGGAAAGAATTTTTGGATTTTAGCTGAAGAGATTGTGGCCAAAGCCTTGGCTTCGATCCACTTTGTGAAATAATCAATTGCGACCACCACAAACTTTAGCTGCCCCGAAGCTGTTTTGAATTTCCCTATGATGTCCATGCCCCACTGATAGAAGGGCCATGGAGCGATCATTGAGTGGAGCTCCATCGGGGGGCGCTGGAAAATCTTTCCGTGAAGCTGACAGGACTTACATCTTTTGACATGTTCTGAAGCATCGCTTAGAAGTGTAGGCCAATAATAGCCTGCTCGGAGTACTTTGCGGGCTAGAGCTTTTGCGCCTACATGGTGGCTCGAGATTCCTTCGTGAACCTCGGCTAGAACGAGATCGACTTCAGCAGGGTTCAGACACTTCAGCATAGGGGAGTCCATTCCCCGTTTATACAAAGTGTCACCAATCATGGCGTACTGAGCAGCTTGCTTGACTACCTTTTTTGCTTGAGTGGGGTCGGTTGGTAGAACTTGGAATTTAAGATATTGCTTGATGGGGTCCATCCAATCGGTGGTCAGAGATAATGCCAAAACAACACTTGGCTGGTGGACAGTTTCTTGGACTAGGCTTTTGTTGTTTTCAGGACCTTTAGTGCTAGCGAGCTTGGAGAGAATGTCAGCTCGCCCATTAGAGGACCTAGGGATGTGAGTGATGGAAAATTGAGGGAAGAGATCTGAGAGGGTTTTGACTTGCTCTAGGTATTTTTGGAGAATTGGTTCTTTTGCTTGAAACTCACCTTTGACCTGAGATACAACTAACTGAGAATCGCTGAAAACTTCGATTTCTGAAGCCCCCATTTGGTGGGCCATCCGCAGGCCGGCTATCACCGCCTCATACTTTTCAAGGATTATTCCGGCCCCAGCCCCCTTACTGTGGCTGGAACCATCAACATAAATCTTCCAAGGTTGGGGCTGGCTGGGTTGGTTGAGGTCTGACAATTCTGAAACAAAGTCCGCTAGGACTTGGGACTTGAGGGTTCTCCGCGGCTCGTAGGTGACGTCGAACTCTGATAGCTCAACGGACCAAGAGACCATCCTTCCCGCCAAGTCAGGCCGATGAAGTACCTGCCTTATTGGCTGAGTTGTTTTGACTATGATGGGGTGGTTCTGAAAGTACTGCCGGAGTCTCCTAGCAGCAATTACCAAAGAAAAAGCAAGCTTCTCTATCTTGGAGTATCTTATTTCGGGTCCTTGGAGGGCCTTGCTGACAAAGTAGATGGGTCGCTCGGTACCTGAGTTGTCCTTGACCAGGGTCGAGCGAATAGATGTTTCACTAACAGACAAGTATAAAAACAGTATTTCTCCCTCCCGAGGACTTGTGAGGACGGGAGGGGCCGAGAGGTATTCCTTGAGTTCAGCAAACGCTTGTTCGCAAGAGTCATTCCAAAGAAAAGTTTTGTTCTTCCTGAGAAGTTGGTACCACGGGAAGGCTTTTTTACCTGCTTGAGGGACGAATCTTGAGAGGGACGAATTTATGAATTTGGTGGAACGATGTCTTAACTCCGCCATATCCCTCGGCAGTTTTCCCACTAGCGAGTTTTTGAAGTCTCCGTTCCGAAGTCCCTGAGTGAAAAGGAAGACCGAGAAGCTTGGTTCAAGGTTTGGAACGGATCCTGCCTCTGAATGGAAACGGGACAGATACTCTCTCAAGGGTTCTTCGGGTTGTTGCATGACACCTGCTAGTGCGTGGTCGGACTTTGGCTGGACGCAGCTAGCAGTATATCTGTTCAGGAAAACTCTCTTCATTTCTGCCCAGGAGTTAACTGAGTTCCTAGGCAGGGCCGAGTACCACCTCAAAACGAGTGGTTGCAGAGTCATAGAAAAGGCTCGGCACTTCATTAGGTCTCCTCCATCATAAAAGTTCATAGCACCTTCAAAAGATAAAATGTGTTCCAAGGGGTCAGTTAACCCGTTATACTTCGCTACACTGGTGGGGCCGAGGAATGCGGAGGGTGTCTCATAAGCCATAATTCGCGGAGTAAAGGGGTGGCCAGGGTGAGCGTTATCGTCGGTCTCGTAAGTGGCTGCAAGAGCTTGATTTATTGGAGGTGGTGGGGGAAGGGCGATGGGGCCTTGAGGATCCTAGGCTGGTATGGTTACCGGGGTTGTTTCTACTGCTCGTGCAGCAATCGCCTGCATGTGGATCTGCTGGAGCTCTGCTATGGCCCTTCCCTGCTGCTCCAACATTTGGGCTTGTTGTTTGATTATTTCTTCAAGCTGGGTTTCCCTTCGGCCTTGGGAGTGTCCCCTTTCTTCTCCAGAGACACGGGCGTCGAAGGAGCGGTCGGAGCCGTGGTTTGGTATATGATTGGGGGGGTTGGGGTTTGTCTGCCTAGAATGAACGGTGTATGGACCACTGTGAGTTCGGGCTGGTACTGAGTGGTGGCTGCGGGATGAGATTTCAAGTCTTACCGAAGGCATGCTTTGGTGGGGAGGATTTCTTCCTTCCAGATCTCTCCCATTGTCAGCGCTGCCTTCTTCCAGTCGCTAGCGGTTCCTTCCGGTCTGGTGGTTTGCGCCGCGTGAGCTGTTTGCGGCATTTCCACGTGGATTTACCATTTTTTGGGTGGGGATAACAGTTTATCAGATCCCCACAAACGACGCCAATGTCGTGTCTAGGACACGGTGTTTCAGATGTATCCCTACCTCAAAGGTATAGAGAGACCCAAGAACTAGTGGATGGACTGAGGTTAGTGTATGATTGTTTAGGTATGCTAGAGGTCCAGTTGGGACAACTAGGGTTTCCCTAATCACAGTGTGTGCGGGTGTGTAATTAGGGAGAGAGAGAACGTACCAAAGCCCCTTGCTGGAGATAGCTATTTATAGGGGTGGCATTGTACCTTGTGGGCCTGTACGGAGGGCCAGCAAGGCAGCTGACGTGTCCCCTTTAGGATGTGGGATGAGTCATTCATCCTTATCCTGTAGTGGAGGATCTTATCCCTGTTGGCAAGTTAGGCTCACGCGCCCCTAGCTCGGACTTCTTGGGGGGTAAGCCCCCAAGCGGTCGGTCCTGAGGAGCCAGGATGGGTCCTAGGACAAGCGCTCGGCCTGGGTAGACATGACCTAATAGATAGGATAATCTGGTCGGCTGGGTATGCTAAGGGTAGACCGAGGGTCGGTCTATCACAATTAGTCTGCATGATTTTGCACACTGAACTGAGGTTTTGATATGCCAACTTTTGTTACACTTCACTTTCACCTATTACAATTCTAAATAGGTCAAATCCACATACAGTCACATATGTTCATGCATATTTCAAGCAATCAATCCATCATATTCACATTCAATTCACTCAATAGGCATAAAAGGCGTAAAATCACAACTTAACATGTGAAATCTAGTTCTCTTGCACAATCATCAAATCTCAGTATTTTATTAACTCATATTCATCAATTTAAACTTGCTTAAGTCAAGATTTTCATAAAGAACCATGGGTTGTCTTGGTCTCCAAACCAAGCAACCTTGTCATGGTTTATACTTAGCATATTAAGCACATACGTCATCACAAACCTTCAAACATTAATCTTAGCGATATGAATGAAATCTCCCATACCTATCTCAAGTGTTTGGATTGATTCGGAGTGGGAAGAAACTAGTTTTTTGAGAAAGAGCTCAAGAACCAACACTTTGAAAATACCTTGTTTCAGATTCGAGTGGGTGTTTTGATCAAACTTTTTGGACATTAAAAACTCAATTAAAATCAAGAACAAGAGTTGGAATACAAACTAGGATGTGTTAACTTGAAAATAGAACAAGTTTGAAGCTCAAAGGATGCTCGAGCCTACCACACGGATCCAAGGAATAAGGCTTCCCGAATCTGAAACTGCAGATTTCATACTCAAACACCCAACCTTGCAAGGCTGTAACTTTCTCTACACTCCACCAAATTACACAAACTTGGTAACAAATTGAAGAGGATCAAACAAGCTTTAATTTGGTGTTTGATTTGTAAGGGTTTGACACTTGTAACTGGGAGAACGAATCAGCGAAAGTTCATGACAGAAAAACTCGTTTTCAGAGAACTTGGGTGTTTTTTTTCCTGAGTTTGTAGGGAGATCAATCCTTAAATTCATAAAATAAACCGCCCTTAAGTGTCATTATCAATCTAGCACAGTGCTAGGTTGATATTTACACGAATTTGTGGTTGAAAAATGGGTTAATCTCAACCAATCATGCTTAAACCGCCATACGGTTGGCTGTGCAGCATCGGGCTAATCGATTAGTCTATACACTAATCGATTAGTTCCCTTAATTTTGCTGAAATGACTAAAATTTAACGAGTCTAATCTATTAGAAAATCATCTAATCGATTAGGACCGGTAAGTTTTCCTTTTCTTTATATTTCAAAACATCATATTTCATTTGTTAACCGTTGGATCCTGCTTAAATTTGGAGATAAGCTTGCTAATATACTTATCTTCATATCCAATGGTCGGATTTGTGTCTAATGTTGTAAATATTTTATTTTAATTTTTTCTATTATTATACTTTTTCTAACACTCAATCAAGCATATCAAACATTTAAGAGACCTTTTTATCGCACCAATTGAAAAATGCAACTTTCAATATTACCAAAATACAAGTTTAAAACTAAAATTGTCATATTATTCCCTTAAATGCTTATTTACAAATATATGTTGTTGGAAAGTTAATCACCAAAGTAAATATAGGTAGATTTTACATTTTAATAAAATTGGGGATGTTACATGTACGATTAACAAAAAAAAAAAAAGTATTGTATACAAACCCATAAAGTATTGTATATAAACACACAAAAATATCAAAGTGTCCCAATCTCTACTTCCCATCCCTGGTACTACCTAAGTACATCCGGATCCGACCCGGATCGCGTGCCTAGCTATGGCAGGTGAGTGTCCCAACATGAATTTTCTGCATTTATAGTCAGATATTTTCTCTTTTAATAATTATGAACATATACATCATAAACCAAATAAGCTTTAAAGTTATTCCTAGAAATTTTGAATGCTAACCAAACACATTTTGTTAAATAGCCAGCAACAACGTTCCTGGTAATCATATCCCAGGAATGTCATTCGGGGGAATATAATTCATACCATTGTATGGTCGGTCCTTTCATATTCCCTGCTCCCCTCTCCCCCTCCCTTAAACAAAAACTTAATAAGCGAACACATGCAATAACCCCGCAATTATGTGTCCTTGTCTTAAATGTTAGAAAGCAACATCACTACATATACCTGTTCACTAATGCGGTCCCTGTACCAACATTAAGGAGTAGCAGCACCATACAGTATAGTCCCAAAAACATAATTAAACTTCAAGGCCATAAGCATAAATTAAAAAAAATAATAATAATAAAATCATGAAAAAAAATCAAGACGGTGGGGGGTGATCTTCATTGGTCCTTCTATGAGGTAGGACCTTCTACATTCTGAACATTTGCTGCACCTTAATTGTCTTCTGGTATCATACCTGAACTATCCTGGGGATGTTTAAGCACCCGTCACTTTACTTTCAGAACTTCCACCTCCAATTTCAGTGCTAATGTTTGAACCTGCCAGTGCATCCAACTCCAGTGGAACTGATGATAGCTGATTTGTTATTTTCCCTGTCAGATTTTCCTTTTCAACATGTTCTGTGATTTCTGACACCTCTGCCTGATGCAACTGGGGTTCATTACTTGATTCAGCCACAGATGTAGGTGCAGGTATCTGAGCAGCCACAGGGCCTGAAGGTGGTGCTACTGCTGGTATTTGTGCTTGAGTTATGATTGTTGTCAGAAGATTGGCCAAAAGGACCTGCGGATCACTAACACCTTGTTGGATTTGAGCAGTAATTGAGTTCGACAGAGCATTAATTGAACCTGCTAGATCATCCGACTGCAGTGGGACAGATAAGAGCAGATTTTTTGTTTCCCCAGCAGGATTTCCATTCTCAACATGCGCTGTGATTTCTGAAGTTTGTGTCTGAGACAACTGCAGTTCATAACTAGATCCAGCCACAGATGTGGGTACTGCTGGTGTCTGAGCAGCAGCCACAGAAGTTGAAGTTGGTGCTATTGCTTGCTGTCGTGCTTTAGATACTAGACTCATCAGGAGCTGAGCTAGAAGGACTTGTGGATCACTATCACCTTGTTGAACTTGAACATTAATTGCATTTGCCAGAGCAGTGATGTCAGATGGGTAAACTGTTTGAAGTCCTGCTGCTCTAGAGTTTCTGCCATGGACACGCTTAAGACGTTGTAAGTGCTTTTTTCCAATCAGATGACTGTCATAAACAACCTGGCTATCACATTTTACATTGCACAACTCACATATAAAAGATTTGGCCTGCTCAGGTCTTGGAGGTTCCACTGGCCTTCTTGACCCATCATCAGTCCTCACATATTTACTTCCTCTGCCTCCTTTTGTCTTACGCTTCAATCCACGGCCCCTTACAGCAGAATTATCTGTGGTTTTCCCTGCAGGTTCTTCAGCTGGAACTTCAGATGCCTGTCCCCCATTATTCTGAAGCTCTTTCTCAGCTTCCTGAACAGGCGTAGCTTGAGCTGTGAAATTCAATTCAGTGCACGGAATCAGAAGACTCTGTTGTCCATTTATGGCAGTAACTTCAGAGCCCATATTTTCTGTGGCACATCCTTTTTTCTCAGATTCCTGAACTTGCTTAGGTTGACATGTTGAATTCAATTGAGAGCTAGTAATCAGTACACTCTGTTGTCCATTCATAGCTTTGCGTCTCTGCAAGTCTTCATGTACTTTCATATTCTTCTTATGTCGCTTTCCATTCTTATGCTGCTCCAAGATTTCTGGAGTATTGCACTCAACCTTACAAATTTCACACTGCACATGACGTGATGCTGGTTGCAATGTTGCAGTTGGAGCTTGAGCTGGTTTAGGTGTTCCTTTCCCAGAGACAGATGATGAAGGTTGTACCACCGAAGTGGCTACCGCAGCAGCAGATCCATCTCCTACATTAGAAATGGCAGGTCCATAAGAATGGGATGGAAAGTGTCGACCACCTCCACGTCCCCTGCCACGACCACCCCCTCTAAATGATCTACCACCCCTGCCTCTGTAATGAGATGGCCCAGTCTGTAAATAAGAATTCAAATGTGAACTCAAGCATATATTGATATGGTTGAAATATTCAGGTACAAATTAATGGGGAAACCTGAGAGGAAACGATTAGAATGAAAAAGTTTTCACACAAATGAAACAATATCACAGAAGGGTATATTGAGAGAGAGGTAAAAGAAAACAGTTATAATAATGAGAACTTTCAGCATTTCATCCGATCCACCTGTCAACATAATGAAATGTAAGTCGTTTACTGAAAACTTGTGAATCATGGTTCTCCAAAAGCTTGCATATACAAACAAAAAAAGGGCACTATTATTAAAAAAGATTAAACATATAATGAAAAGGAAATATCTGGTTCAGCAAGGTGATAATCAAGGGAAATATTGAAATAGAAAGCCATTTTGAATTATCACAAACAAGAGAGACACGATGAAACAAAAATTGCGTTCAAGGCATCCTCAACCTCAACGATCATTCAATTTCATATACAGAGTTTAATATTTGTATCTCAAAATCAACATTTCAAATAAGAAACACGAACGCTTTCATTCACTTTAAAAACCATTAATCATCAATTCAGTAAAATAAAGCAAACATCTACACAATGGTTTAATTGGATCTTAAAATAAACATTGCAATGGAAAAGCAACTTGACAATTTCATTACACGCTTTGCTTAATAGCTGAACAAGTTTAGTCTTTTAGATGCTTTCCTTCACTTTTAATTCAAATCAGTGGTCAGTACCTCATGCACTGGGCCACCCTTTTTATTCTGAATTCCAATTGAAGACTAATAAAGCAATTGGATTTAGCATTCCAAATGTTCTCACATTCAAATGATCATCCTTGTCCATTAGATCTCCCAACAAATCAGATTATGTGGAGAATATAGAAACACCACACATGTGTTGAAGCATGTAGGGATGTGCTGTAAAAAGTTATAAAATTATTGATCTTCATGATTTCCAAACCAATCATTAGACCCACCCATCAACCAGGGATACTGACCAATTCATGCCCGTTGACAATTTTATCATCCTCAAGATAATGTTTATCAAGCAATCCGTTAACAAGTTATGAAGTTAAGGTCCTGAAAACATGTTCAATGCTTCCCTAGTCTGAAACTAAAAACAAAACACCCACTGACAAAGAAACAAAGGATATTAAACAAAAACTATGGGCGCGTTTGGGTAAATAGCTCAATTAAGTGCATATTCGGTAAGTTTTTTTTTTAAATAAGCTAAAAAGAGCTTATTTTCATAAGCTTCTCTGAAAAACTTGGTGAAATAAGTTAAAAAGAGCTTATAAAAAGGTCATAAGCCATTTTAATGAGCTGCTCTCATAATCCCAAATAAGCTCTTTATAAGCTCATCCAAAAGCCCCCATATCCAATGGAATATACCAAGAACAAAGTTCTTTTCCTTAACTGTAACACGCCGGTAGGTCAGACAGTTAAAGAACAGAATCAAGATGATCTTGAGCCCACATCAGCTCTAAAGCAACCAGCAAAGACCCACCACCATGCGGCATCAAAGGTAAGAGGGACAATTGGTTACTGGATTATACATTGCAACTTTGCAACTATTGTCTTTATCTGGTTCCTCTAGGGTGCTGCGGCCAAGTTCAGAGTTCTCAACATCTTCTAACGTTTTAGACAAAAAGATGAGGATTAATATAATACCTATTCCGATCTGTCTTTTATCCAGAGGAAGTCCCATAAGAGCCTGAAGAAGCACAGCAAGATGTTCTCTCTAAAAGCATGACAAAATGTTTAGATAAGCTAAAGTGTTGCAAAATCTTTAGTCACCCTTTTATATTCAATTCTCCAAATCCAGTGTCCTCTTGGTAGTAGATAAAGAAACTAGTATGTTAGTGTAGCAGCAACTATGCTGAATCGAGTCAAGGCTCCATATAAAAATGAAGGTTTAAGTTAGACTCAATCTATCTTTAGTCATCTTGTTTCGGCTGCCTTGAAGAAACTTGCCAGTATTAATTAAAAGCCAAGGCTAATTGGCATAGAATAAAATACATCTCTTTTAACAATCCCACAAAAACAATATTAAATATAGAACCTATGTTAGATGTAGACTATTCCTATGCCACACAGCCTTTATTTGGAACAAAGATGACGAAAATTCATAACACAGTTGCTTCCACTAATCTTGTTTAAGACCCAAAGACACCAGTGAAAGAAGCTGCCAGGGTTTCTTTCTCCCACATCTATGATCTTTGAGCAAAATTAGTAGAGTTGTTATATATATATATATATATATATATATATATATACACACACACCTACACACATACATAAACATACAATAACGGCAATCAAGCCTTAAGACAATGGATTTATGCATGATATAAGATATCTTAATTTAAAAAAGGACGAATGACAAAGAAAACTTTAGGAAAAACATTAAAAAAGACTTGGTTATTGATAGAGACCAACGACATTGATATATTCATTTAGACATTCCACCCAGTACACTAACGATTGGAAACAACAATATCATTGAAGACAGAATTGCAACAGAAAGAGAGTATTGAACTAGAAAAATCACAAAGAGTTTTCCAGTAAGGATTCTTGTTTGCGACTTGCCCATCCCACTTCAAATTAAAGTGACGATTGTCGGAAGACATAACCATGGCTTTAAATTTTGATAAAAGTCA
This sequence comes from Crotalaria pallida, assembly GCA_037953625.1. Taxonomy (NCBI): domain Eukaryota; kingdom Viridiplantae; phylum Streptophyta; class Magnoliopsida; order Fabales; family Fabaceae; genus Crotalaria; species Crotalaria pallida. Next base: position 80,611,708 of record CM075653.1, read on the forward strand.
AGGTTGCACAGAGGTTACAAAATCTCCAGACAATCCCACGAAAACAAGGCTGCAATTACAGCCGCATCACAGTTGTGGATATCTCCAAAACTATATTATCGTGCCCATTATTCCGGCTACGAACAGCAGTTTAAAACCATAGACATAACATGTTACACAGCCACAAGTGTCACATTCATCAACACACTTCACTGCTCGTCGAATCATGGTTTTAAATTACAGTCGCAGTTTCACTTTCACGCTTACAACAAACAACTACATTGCATTTACCACAACAATTTCAGGAAAATGTGGCTGCAATCATAATTGCAATGCGGCCGGAGGAACTAGCAAAACCACAGCAATGTGCCGCAATTGCAGTTAATTTAAAACACACTTACGCCTAACCGGCGGTGAATGATGAAACAGATTCAACAATCGAATTTCATGCCACGTCACCGGGTAAATAAATAAATACACAACGAATCTACAATTTTTTTAGGTCACCGAAGAACATGTTGGAATAAATAAATAAATAAATAAATAAATAGATTAAAGGAGATTAATTATGAACTGAATTGCAGATGAAAGATTTACCGAGACGTGTGCGAGAGCTCGCGGAGCGGGTTCGGGATTGGTAGGGTTGACCCCAGGAGGGTGAACAGGGGCGAGTTCGGGTTGGTATTGAAGGTGAGGTTGGTAGGTGGGGTCGGTGGGATAATAAGCGTATTGGGGAGTGTAGGGATAATATTGTTGATAGGAATATGATTGATTGTAGGTGGGTTGAATTTGATAGGATGATGGGTCATAGTTATAGGCTTCTTGGTGGTGTTGATGTTGAATGTTGTAGCCAGAATAATCCATGGATGATGCAAGGAGGGGATTTGATGATTTGTTGTGAAGGGTGAAGAAGAAGATGGAGAAGGGGAATCAATGGATAGAGAAGAAGATGTGTGGTGCTGTTGCTGATTGAACGCGAGATTGTGGGGTCGTTTCACTCGCTGCGCTCAGGTTACACTTTTCATTTCATCACCATTTGGAAAAGTTTGGTTTTGTTTTGTTTTATTTTTCTTTTTCTTTTTTACCCTCAATTTGGGATAAAGTATTTTGTCACCCTTTGGGTTCAGGGATAAAGTATTTTGCATATTAATTCAATAACTTATACTCATTTATTTATAATAAGAAATATTGAATCAATTAACTATAAAAAATGCTTTAATATAACGCATGTGCGTGAAGATTGGTGTTGGGTTCAATCATTTTGGTTGAAAAATGTTGGGTCATGGGTCGTGAGTTAACTCACATTCACGACCTTATTAAAAAATTTCAAATTTATGTATGTCTCATGCATATTGACATATTATTTCATCCCCATTATAAATAAATATAAGTCTTGAACCAATTAACTGTAATATATACGTATACACAAGGCACCTACGTGGGGTTGTTATTGGGTTCAATCATTTTAGTTGAAAAAGCTTGGATCGTTGCATTGGGTCATAATTTGTGTTCATGGCCCCAAGAGTTATGTTAACAAAAGAAGAGGTATTTATGACTTTTCACCTTTTTTGTTAGGGTGGTATTGCATAAGAGGTGCCATAATATTTTCTTTGAATTGGTTACTAAGAAATTGAGTTGTCAAAACATGCAACCCAAACGGATTGAAGCAAGCCCACATTAGGCTCCATGCTTAATCGAGCGAAGGCAAAAGGTTCAACATCTATTTAGGAGAAAGTATTTTGACACCCCAAATTTTTTAAATATTCCAACACTACCTTTTTTTTTAATGGAAAAGTGCGGGTCACAGTCGTGATTTTTGCCACCCTATTTTGGAAAGTTTGTGTCGTGAGCTACGACCTTGAGCTAGCTCACGATCATAGGTCTTGAGCTGAACTCATGGGCATAAGAAAAGTTTGAAATTTTATACATCTCATGCATATTGATTCATTAACTTATCCCCATTTGTTTAGATTGGCAAGTCTCAAACCAATTAACTATAAAACGTACATCAACATAAAGCATGTGTGAGGGGTTGTTGTTGGGTTGAATCACAAACACTACATGTCAGTCACTAGCATAGCAAACGGGTTCCTAATTCAGATCACGAGTTACAGCCTTCGCTTAATCAAGTAGGAGTTCTGTTCAAATATTGAAGGCCTTAGCAAAATGAGGGAAGAGTATGGAAGGTTTATTCCAAAAGGAGACCAATAGTTAAATTAGTTGTGGACTTGTGACAGTTTCAATTAGGCTAGCCGCTAGCATTAGTTGGGTTCGGTAGTTGAATAGAAGGAAGAAGGAAGGAGCACTTATTAGATTTGTCAAAACACAAGGCTCTTTCTCTGTTGGGAGGGAAACCCTTGGAAGGAGATTCTCTCCTTGAATTCAGAATTCCTCAATAATATTTCCCCCATTTTTTAATGCTTACTAGTCTCTGTCATTAAAAACCTAATGGATTCCATAGTAGGATACTCTTATCTCTTATCAATGAAAGATATATTTAATAATAATAATAATAATAATAATAATAATAATAATATAATAATGTGTGCAGTGGGTTTGAAAATATGCGTGCCATTATGTAACTATTTGGGTGGTACTACTATTGCCAGGATTTTAATTACTTTGCACCTGCTGTAGGTTGGTGTAAGAAGTAAATGGTAGTTGTAGTTTTGTTTTCTGATCTGTTTTGAGATCTACAGCATAGGTTGTAAAATTTACTTATATTTGGCCAAATAATTTAAAGTAGAGCTACATGCTTCATCCTATCATATTGTACAGAACTGTGAATTAGGGAGATGTTGCAGGTCCTGTTCCTGTTTTGGTATTTGTTGAAGGAGGTGCGTGCAGTTTTATCTTTGGGTGTTGCTTGTTTTTAGTTTCCCTCACGTTTCTCTGCTTCTGTGTTTGCATAATGGGGACTTTTGGCTACATGACTATAACTTTTATGCTAGAGGAAGGAGTTTAGGACTGCTGTTTCATAGGAGCTTCATTCAAGTGCAATAAATTAAACAAAAAGATCATGAAAAATTGAGTTAGATCAAAAGAAATGGTAGAGTTAAGGTTTAGGTATTAATTGTCATGTTTCATCTAAGCACTAATTTCTATAAATCATTCTAACCAAAGGTGGAGATTAATTGATCTAAGATTATGATAAGTTGAATTTGATTTTCATAGCCGTATATATATTTTTCCTATTTCATGGTCTATGTTTCCATATGATAGGGGCAAAGTCGGTCCAAATTTAAGAATACTAACAATAATCATGAAATTCTAGAAAGTTAAAACATGGCTATAACAATAAGCTAGCTTAAGCAAAAATTGTTTTCTATTTCATGCTTATTATCCTATAGTGAAATTATTGTGTTGAAGCACCATCCTCCCAAAAAATATTTTCTGTGTCAATGCGCTAATTTCCAATTTGCTATGTTGAATTCTATCAGGTTGCAAATTTATCTAGATCCCAATCACTACTTTAATTAATATTGTGACATGCACATGAAACAAGAGTTGAATCAATTATGGTGCAACTCATTTCGTCTTCAATGACGATATACAGGTAATATGTCGCACAAAATGATTGTTACATACTAACTATATATTAATGTCTTCTTAGCTCAGGGAACTGTTTCTGTTGTTTTAGCTGGAGTTGTCGCAACCTTGAAGCTCATTGGTGGTACCCTGGCTGATCACAAATTCCTCTTCCTTAGTGTTGGAGAAGTAAGACACATCTGTCCCCCTCCTAGAATGAGATTTTCTTCATGCTCTTATATAATTATTCTTCATTTTTAGTATTTCATCTTTGTCAGTAATGCTAACACACATCACCTTCTTTTTTGAACTTAATTAGTTAGTTTGTTAAAATTATTTTCTATCATGCTTTCAGGCAGGAATTGGTACAGCAGAGATATAACAGGAATTGGATTCTCTTACTTCATCTTTTGATGTAATCAGCATGCAGTCAATCATCTAAGGATTGAAGATACATGCATCATTTTTCTTTAAAATTTAATTGTAAAAGAAATTATTTTTAAAGGCTAGAATTTCAGTCACAAGTGCGACCGCAGAGAATCCTTATGACGTCCTATTCAGTCTTATTTGAAAATATGATGGAATTAATTTGTAGCTATGTTTGGACTTTGGATAGAAAAATTTGGAGAACTTTCCTTGTGCTATCTAGTTTATTCTTTTTTTTGTAACGTGTCCCTTTTCCTAGCAAAGTAGCTACCACTATGTAGACGGTGGGTGAATTGAAAAATCGATTGTAATTAAACTCTACGGTACTTTCTCTTTGTGAGTATTCCTTATACTCACACCTTTTAAATGAATTCTTTGCTTAAAAAAAAAAATTATGTCCGTTATGCAAGCACCTAAGATGGAATAATTTGGTAATAAGCTGACCCTTATATATGTTATATCTGTAAAACAAGATGGGGTTTAAAGTCACAGCGATAGTAAGAAGATTGTTAGACTTTAACCATCGATACTTTAAAAATTGTGGTCAGGACAGAAAAAATATCATATTGGGCTTTGGTCCATTAATGAATAAAAGCCAAAATCAGAAACAAGCCCAAAGGAACAAGGGAGACAACGGTTTCAAGAAACCAAACCAGAAAGGAGTCCCTTTGCAACCAAACCAGAAAGAAAGGGTGTCCCTTGTCTTCCAGCACCCCCTTTAACGAGAGGTTCAGAACAGAAGAGCAGAAGTCTCAATCTTGAGCCTAGCACCCACCAGTAACAGTCATTCAAAACCACCATATATGAAAGCTTCATCATTTCACTCCATGCTAAATAAAGAAAGATGCTTAATCTCTTTGTTTAAGGAAGGATAACAGCATAAACTAGTGGATAATGGAAAATCAATGCAATAACCAGAGGATTGAAGGATGGCAAAACGTGGAGATTAAGTTAAGGTTGAAGTATAAGAAGAGGATTAAGAGAAGGGAGGAGGCCAAGAGCATTAGAGAGGAAAAGAACCACTGAAACACCAAAAACACAACGACTCAGGCAGAGAAAAAACGAGAACTTGAGAGAGACGAGTGAAAGGCGTCCTCAGTTCCTTTTCTTTCCTTTATCAAAAATACACCCCCTCTGTAGAGAATCTCTCCCCTACCTCTATATTTCAAGCAAAATAATAAGAGAGGCCATTGACTTCACAAAGTTTACGAACCCACTTTTGTATTTTGCGTTTAAATTATTTCCATTGCAAAATATATTTTCTTGGCAGAAACAGTTGGCGCGGTTGCCGGGGAAGTAATGGCTTCTACGCTTGATGATTTGGAGGACGCTCAAAGGGTAGTTCAGGAGGGTAATAGCGCAAGAATCACTGTAGGTGGAGGCAATGAAGCGCTGCGCAGCACAGCGGCGAGGAGGCTGATTTTCAGCCCTGAGAATGACCAAGAGGAACCAGTCTCAAACGTCCTGGGGGAGGAACCAGTGCAAACAGACAAAGATTCTCAAGGGAAAAGCGTATAGGTAGCTCTAGATGCCGCCATCCTCAACAACATCATAGCCAATCAAAATGCCTTGGCATAACTGATAGCAAGCTACAAAAGTCAAAATGCCAAGGCAAAGGAGGAAGCTGAAGCATTGAAAATCAAGGCTAGACTGGAAGAGGAAGCCAGGAAAGAAGAAGAAAACGCCAGAGAAAAGGCGCGAGCGGAGCTGGAAATCCATGATGCGGAAGGCATGAAGGACACCCTAGTGACACAAGAAGAGTTGAAACGGATGCTGCAAGCACACAAAGAAGGAAGCACCCCAGTAGTCGATCTAGACCCACCTTTCACGGCGGAGATAGCCGCGTATCATTACCCCCATGGATACACGACGCCTACGTTCCGAAAGTTTGACGGAACTGGAAGTGCAAGGGAGCACTTGATGACGTATGTGGATGACTTGGGAATCCATAGTTCAGATTTGCGTTTGAGGCTGAGGGAATTCTATAAGTCCCTCACAGGGCGTGCTTTTACCTGGTATTCTAAGCTGCGCCCTGCATCTATCAGGAGTTGGGAACAAATGGCAACAGAATTTTGTAACAAATTCCTTGAGGAGGAGGCTGCCATTCATGTGATGGACTTAGAAAGGTCAGACAAAGGATGGGAGAAGGACTGGTGCAGTTCATAAAGAGGTACCGAGACAAAGCGCTCAGTTGTAGGGAGACGCTCCCCGAAGCAGACTTGGTATATGGATGCATCAAGAGTGTAGAAGATGGGTCGCAAATGTTCTTGGCTTTGAGCAAGATTACTACCTTTTCTGAACTATTGGCTAGAGCATTGGACGTGATAGAGGCAATGCGAAAACAAGGGAAGAGGACCAGAGAACAAGCTGCCTTTGATGTCAATGCAATAGATGATAAGAAAGGGAGGAATTACAGAACCGTCCAATGGAACTATGAGAAACGAGATCCCCCACCAGCATTGCCCATCCCAAGAGAGCTCATGTACTAGTTGGTGGAGGAATGGCTAAAGGAGGGCGTGCTAAAAGCAAGAACCAAAAGGCGTCCCCTGACACAGCAAGAGTATGACAATCCAGCTTTTTGTATACTCCATCGACACAAGGGACACAGTACCATGGAGTGTTATGTGATTAGAGGAATATTTCAGAAACAACTTGCGGCAGGGAAAGTACTATTGCCAGAGCAAGGAACGGACGTGGGGACGCAGCCCTTGCCAAGGCACCAGGTGAACGTCATTTTATCAGGAGAAGGGAATCTGCTAGAAGAGCTAGAAGAGGAGGAGGTGCTTGAAGATGAGCTAAGAAGGGGTCTAACCAAGACCAGAGGCTTTAGAGAGTTGTTTGATCAACTAGGACTTGATGTGAATGTAAGAGCCGAGGCGGCACAAGCTTTGGCGGTGTCATCGTAAGAAGGGGTGGAAACACCAGTGCCACACACGCCCCGCTTTCAAGGGTAGCAAAGGCACATGCTTCGGCTATCATGTTCAGGGAACCTCAACCACAACACCCTGGGTATTGTCATAACAGATCGTTATTTGTGGAAGCGGTAATTGAAGGTGTCAAAGTAAGGCGTGCTCTAGTAGACAACGGTTCGGGTGTCAACATTATCCCAACCCATATTTTCGCAAAGTTAGGAATCCCTGGCTCAAGGTTGAAGAAAGCTGAGACAACATTGAGCACATTCAATGGAGACACAGTGGAAACAAGAGCGTGCGTTGTAATCAACTTGGAAGTAGGGCCCATAAAAACGCTCAACACGTTCCACATTGTTGATGGGAACCCAAGCTATCATATCCTCTTGGGGCGCCCTTGGATCCATCTACACCAATGCGTTTCCTCAACATTACATCAGTGTGTCAAGTCTGCTTACAGGGGGCGTGGTATTGAGATTCCAGCTGCCAAGGCGCCCTTTGAAGCATCTGAAATGCACCTGATAGACGCTTCCGTTTTTGATGAATTGGCTCCTCCAGGGACAGGCAGAATCGAAAGGGAAGCTCCAATTAGTCTTAAAAGGAAAGAAAAGGCAACACCTGCAAGGGAATCTGTTTTCAAAAGGCTTCGTCTCCCTGAAAAAGAAGACGCCTCAGGTCCAAGCGCAGCGGCAAAGACAAAATTCAGGCTACAGAAACAGCGCCTCCCCCAAGGAAGGACACTGATTTGAGCTCAATATATGATGTTTTTGGATGATTTTTAACCCTCTTTCTTAGTAATTTTAGCTTGTTTCTCAAGTATTTTAGGAAAAAGATGGAAATTTTGATGACTAATGTGAAGAACGAGGTTCTTGAGGATTTTGTATCGATTTGTTGTGAATTTCAGGTTTTGGAGGCTTAATTTGATGATTTATGGAAAAGAAGGAAAAAGCAAGCCTTGGAATCAAGAGTTCGGAGCAAAGCGGTGAAAAACAGTGCAGAAAGTGACAGACTCGCCAAGGTGAGGTTATCACTCGCCCAGGCGAGTGGGGTTATGCGTTTTAAAATTGGGGTTCAAAGGGTCAAATCTCTCAGGCAAAAACTCGTCCAGGCGAGCCTTATTCTCGCTTGGGCGAGTGTCGCAGACCAGGAATACGATTTTCATATCTTTTAGGATTTTGGAAGGGATTTGTTTCATCTTTTGACTTTAAAATACTAGGATTGGTAATTAGGAAGGGAGAGAACACTTGGAATAGAGTTTTTGCATTGGTTTTGTGAAGAACGGAGATTAAGAGGCAAGGATTAGTGGTAATTATGTCATACTTTATCACTTTTATTGCTTTTCTTCTCTCAATTATGAACTAAATCCTTCTTTGGGATGTAGGAGTAGATGAATATGGAACCTTGTTAATATTTATGCAATGAATTGATTTTGTTTTTCCATTATAAATTCTGCGTTTGATTATTTTTTTTATTGTTGTTCATGAATGTGCACAGTTCATGACTTAGGAATCCTAATTTAATAGACATATTAATTTAGGATTATGCCTAATAATCAAACAGTTCAATTGCATATGGATAGACATATTTCTTATGAATTGAATAATTTCTATGAGTTTTGATTGAACTTAATTAAGGGTTAGGTTTTAAGGCTCTCTTGAGACATCATTGGGAGATTAATCTCTAAAATACGGAAACGTTCTAAGACATTAGGCGTTTCCTACTTTTGCAAAACAAATTCAGAATTTAGGAAAACAAATTAATTCGTTGTTAAACGTTTTAGGAACCTTCATCGAAACTACGTCCCGCTTTTTCTCATTGTTCAAGAATCGTTTTATTTATTTATTTTAATTTATTTAAATCAACAATTACTCAATCAATTGAATTCCAATTTAATTTTCATTTAGTAACTACGAATAGGTGAGAATTGTTAGAATCAATTTCAGTGCTCGTTGGGAACGAATTACTATTTATCACTTTATTACTTGTACGATCTGGTACACTTGCCAGAATCCCAACAGACACGGTAGGCCATCTTATAGGAATTCGCGGGGCCGGCCAAGCCGAGCCTCCGAGACTTGGCCAGCCCCACCCTCTTGCGAGCGCTGAAGGGGAATGCCGCATCCAAGGAAGGCGTCATGACAGTACAGGAAGAAAAATCGACCAAGGAGGAATTGGAAGAAATCAATATAGGAGACAAGGAGCACAAACCATTGTACATATCCGCATCACTAACTAGCAAAGAGAAAGAAGACTTGATAGCATTGCTCACAAAATACAAAGAGGTGTTTGCATGGACTTATGAAGAAATGCCTGGCCTTAGCCCCAAGCTGGTAACACACAATCTGGCGGTAAAGGCGTCTGCAACCCCAGTCAAGCAGCCAGCCAGGAAATTTGATCCAGAAATAGAAAAGGCTATTAAGAAAGAGGTGGAGAAGCTGCTCAAAGCCCAATTCATATAGCCTATACAGCACCCTACCTGGCTGGCCAATGTTGTCCCAGTAAAAAAGAAGAGCGGGCAAATACGGTGTTGCGTGGACTTCAGAGATCTGAATAAGGCATACCCTAAAGATGACTTTCCTTTGCCCAACATAGACAGCATGGTGGACGCCACTGCAATGCACGAGCGGTTCTACTTTATGGATGGATTTAGTGGATACAACCAAATCAAAATGGCCGCAGGGGACGAAGAAAAAACTGCCTTTAGGACGCTGGTGGGAAACTTTTTCTACACTGTAATGCCGTTCGGACTCAAGAACGCCGGTGCCACGTATCAAAGAGCAATGACAACAATTTTTCATGATATGATGCACGAGATCGTGGAGGATTATGTTGATGACCTGGTGGTGAAGTCCAAGAAGAAGGAGCAACATCTGGAGCATTTGGAGGCAGTCTTCATAAGGTGCAGAAAATATAAGCTCAGGATGAATCCCTTAAAATGTAAATTTAGGGTGTCATCTGGAGAATTCCTTGAGTTCAGAGTACACAAAGAGGGGATCTCAGCAGGGGAAGGAAAAATACAAGCAGTACAAGACATGAAGGCGCCTAAAAGTCAGAAAGAGCTCCAACAGATGCTGGGCAAATTGGGATACATTCGGAGGTTCATACCTGCTCTAGGAGAACTGTTGAGTCCAATGAGGAAGCTTCTGAAAAACAGGGGAACGTTCAAATGGGAGGAAAAACACCAAGAAGCATTCAGCCAGATCAAGGCGACACTCACGTCCCCACCAGTTATGATCCCTCCTCACAAAGGCGTACCCCTCAGGGTTTATCTAGCTGCAACAGCGTCAGCCATCAGTGGACTCCTTGCACAAGAGATAGAGGGTGTTGAGCGTCCTACCGCTTATTGGAGTCGAATTGTGAGACCCACAATTTTGCCCCCAATTTAATTTAAATCATAGTTAATTTTATGATAATTTATATGATAATATTTTATAGATATTTATTAAAGTAAAAATTTATAGTGAACCATTAATTATATTCTTGAATTGTATATTTGGTTGTTTGAGTTATGTATGTATATATATATATATATATACGTGTAAAATATATATATATATATATATAGGTATAATTGTATGTGATGCATTTGAAATATATCCTTGGTATGAAAATATTTTTATAAGGTTGTTGAATGACATGAAAGGATTTTTGAAGAAGTATATATAGTTAATATAACTTCGAAAATTCATATCTTTTAAACCGTAAGTCGAAAAATTACAAATGATATATCAAAACGATCGTATCGAAGTGTAGATTAGGAAAATGTAAAGTTTTGATTTTTATTTCGAAGTTTTCTAAATTTTATCACTACTACAGTACTGAACGATTTTTTTGAGTTTTAAGTGTAAAAGTGTGATTTTAATGCATTAAATGACCTTTTGACTCAAGTGTATGTTATTTTGAAAACAAAAATACATTCGGAGGTTTTCCATTGGACTACCATCCAAATAAAATATATTTTCGTATTTTTCTTATTATAAAATTATTTGAAAGCTTATGAAGTGCATTTTTGAAGAAAATGATCTTAGAGCTTCAAAAATTCATAACTTTCAAACCGTAAGTCCAAAAATTATGAATTTTATATGAAAATGATTGTGTTGAAATGTAGATTTAAAAAATGTAAAATTTGTAATTTTATTTTGGGTGCTTCGAAAATTCTATATCTGTACCAATTAAAAAATGAATTTAGAGTTTTAATATTGGGAAAATTATTTTTGGACCTCCAATAAATTTTTCCTTTTTACACTGCACTTTATAAATAAAAATATGGTGTTACAAAATATTTTCATGGCTGTACCTATGTTTATTTAATACAGTTTATTATTTTTGCAATTATTTGATTAGAGGATATTTTTGAATTATGGAAAAATAGGCAAATTAATTTGGAAAATATTTTTATTTTATTTCTGGACTGAACCGTCCATAATTATATGTGGGAGGAAGAATCTAGTTTGAAATTCAAAATGTACATGGAACTTGTGAAAGAAATAAATGCATTTTCATTTTCTAAAAGGGTTCATTAAGTGAAAAAGACTAGGAAAAACCCCCCCTTGGACTATGGTGACTCACCCCTTAGTAGATTAGTTGAATCTGAATTTTCCCTCTTGCCTATAAATAGTGGCCCAAACCCCTCTCTTTTTACACACAAGAAACTCTACCATTTTTGAGAGAAAAATTAAGAAAAAGCATAGAAGAAGAAAGTGGGTGGCGAGTTGATAGAGGAAGAGGAAGAGGAGGAAAAATTTTCATCATCATTTTGAAGTTCATTTAGCTTAAGGAAAAGAGGTAACAGTAAACTTATGTTTTGATCTATTTTTCATCTCTTATTCTATTGTTATTTAGTAAATGAAAATCTCTAATTTCTTCTATGATAAAGAATAAGAACTAAAATTTATAACTCCTATTTTGATATTGCAATAAGATTATTGATAGTGTTTTGATATTATTTTTGGGTCATATGAATTGAGGTTTAAGAAAAAGGGACAAAATGAATTGTTTAAAGAGATAATCTCCCCTTTTTCCTTAACCCATGATGGCCAAATTTTATGATAAATAGGAAAACAAAATTCTGGAAATTTTTGGTGTTCTTAAAATGTAGGAATTTATATTTTGTATCTGTTTGGATTATTTTGTTTCTTTTTGCTAGGATTCAAAATGAATATATGTATAAGGAATGGAAACTAAATTAAAATTGAATAAGTTTAATGTATTTTTGATTTTTTTTCTTTTCTGGACCGTGATATATATATATATATATATATATATATATATATATTAGGTGATAGTTGTTGTTAATATGTTTATAATTGTTATGTGACTTATTTCTTAAAAAGTATAAACTAATGGGTGATATTGATCTTTGATGTTTTGATATAAAAATGAAATGATAATAGTCTTATGAAAATAAAATTTAATCCTGAATTTTTATGGTTGACCGAAATATATAATTGATTTTTTTAAGTAAAATTTACAAATAAATTATAGTATTTTGTTTGATAATTATAGGAGTAATTGGGTAATTTTAATAAGGAAAAATAGGTTAATAAGAGAATGGTATTTTTGTGTGATGAGATGACTATAGGATTGAGTTTAGTTGCTGTAAAAAAAATGATTTTTATGAATGGTGTCTATTTGATATTTTATTGATGATTAAAACAATTCTTTTGAAGGTATAATATTATGTAACTATGATGTATAGGTGTTTTAAAAATTAAAAGTATTTTTCCTAATTGTTGAGCAGTGGCCGAATTATTTAGCAGAAAAAAAATATAGAGTTTGATAATTTTCCTTATTGATTTAATAATGATTTGATGTGAATAGATGATTATTAGTATATATAAGTGTTTAGTTATTTTAATTCTGAAAAATAATTAATTCTGTAAAATTATTTTAATTCTGGAAAATTATCATTTTATTAAGATATAAGACTCCAAATGATTATTTTTATGTGTGTTAGTAGTGCTTAATTTGTATATAATTATTTAAGTTTGTTTGCCTTATTTTCTTAAAATAATGCAACAAATTGTAGTGGCTGTACAGCAGGTGAAATTATTTTATGTGACTTAGATTTAATTATTTTAATATAATAATTCGTAAAAAGAATTTAGGAAAAAGCGGCATGTGTTTCTGATAAACCGTTTAGGAGAAAACTGAGTTTTAAGAAATAGTGTATATGTTGTTCAAGATTCTAAAATAGTTGCATCAAGGATAGAAATTATTTTGAAATGAATTGGTAATGTGTACTTTATGCTAAGATCTTTATTATAAGTAGTTAAAAATTAGCAAGGAAGTGTAAAAGTGATTTTGTAAATGTACTAATGCTTAAAAGTGATTTGCTGTGTATTGTTTATAGTTTGTAATTTAATTTCATTATCGATAGAGAAAAAGTATTTTCAACTTGGAATACTTGAGTTTATTTTTTCAATATGTTATATGTGTTTATACGTTATTATGCAAAGATTTGTTTACTGCTTGATTGATTGAAATGTGCATCAAAGAAAAATACTCCAAATTCATGTTGTATGAATAGCCTGTAAATGGTAGTTGTTATAAGGTACTTAAGAGTGAGATCTGTAGTAAAGAAAAAATTAAGGTTTATTTTTAAGATGTTATGATTGTGTTTTAAAAGTTATATTATGATTGGAGATGATTTTCATAATTTAAAAGCTAAAAAGAAAAAGTGATTTTGCAAGACTTGTAGGGTATGCTGTCCGAAATTCTAAATTGGTTGCATCAACTATAAAAACTGTTTTGGAATGAATTAGTATGATGATTTTTATGATAGGACCTTTAATATAAGTGTATAGAGTAAAAAGAAATTATAAAAGTGAATTTGTAAAAGTATGATTTGATGTTATTTGTTTAAATAAATTTTTGTTTTACTGGTATAAATGTATACATGTGGTAGTTGTTATATAAGTGATATAGTATGACATTGTAGAAATAAAAATATATTCTAAATAGTTTTCAAAGTATTGGAGTGAGTTTTAAATTATGTTTTTCAAAAAAAGGATTTCTTGAATTTTAAAAGGAATTGTTTTAAGTTATTTAATGCCCTTAAAAAGAACCTCTATTTTAAAAAGGATTTCTGTTTTAAGGTGCTTTGGTACCTTGGGTTTAGTCTTTACCTAAGTAAATAGATAGTATAAGGTACTTGCTAGATATTGATTTGTATGTCGTTCATCGTTTAAGAATAAAAGGAATCAAAGGTGAACGAGCTGCTGGAGCTGTAGACACAAAGGTTGAAACAGAGTAAGCGTGGATCTCAGGTGAGAGAGAAGCCTTCTAAAGACATAGTGGCATGTAGGGTAATTGTGAGAACCTACAATCGGTGGTTGAAACAACTAGGAAACACTAGGAGAACACCTAGAAGGGGGGTTGAATAGGTGTTAGATAAACCTTGAAAGATTTTCGCAAGAAACAAATCAAAATGATTAAAACAAATGATTTTTACAAATTTATTCAACTTTAATCGATTAAATCAATGACTAATCGATTAATGCCGAATGATTGATTAAAACTAATCGATTAATGCAAACAGTTAATCGATTAATACATGTTAAAACTGAAAAATCACTTTTCAATCGAATACGAAAATCAATCAATTAACACATATGATCAGAGATAAAGCGGAATTGATTAACACCAATATTCTTATTGATTACCTAGGTTATGAAAATGATTTTCCCAAATCAATTTGCACAATTAATATTCAATTCAATCAATTATGAAAATCAATCTTTTCTAGGTTTTCAACCAAGAACACAATTAAAAACAAGAATTGTAAAGAGTAGAGAGTTTAGAGATACGACACAGTGATTTTGTAGGATTCTCATGTTTTGATGCTAACAATCTCTCTCCAAGCAACAACATTGGCAACAAGCAAGCTACACCACATGAAGATTAGAATTAGGATTTTTATTAATTCTATTTCAATGTAGTCTTTATTTTTATGCAATGCATCTCATTGGTGTGGGTAGCTTAGGTGATTTTAAGAGTATTTAAATAATGTTTGATTAAGAGTGAAGATATTTTAAATCTTGATTAAATAGCTCTATTAAAAGTTTTGTGAAAATCCTTTTAGAAAAACTTTGTTTTTATTCAGATTCTGATCAGTTTACTCGAGTAATGAGTATTGGGTCACTCGAGTAATTTATGTCATGACAGGTTAATCGAGTAATGGTTTACACATCACTCGAGTAACTTAATCTGACATGTTTTAATCGAGTGAAGTTATTTGGTTTACTCGAGTAATTCAATCAGTTTTTGGAAAATTTTAAAAGGACTTAATTTTCTCTTTCACATAAGATAGACATTCATTCTTACAATTTTCTATACACTTTCAAAAGCAATTCAAGAGCTATTTTACATCTTTCAAGAGCTATCAAGATTCAACAAAGAACTTTTCATTCTTCACTCTATTTCTCTCATTGTTCAAATATTCTTGAGATCATAATTTTTGTTCTTAGTGGTTGTTGAAGATTTGCAATTTATGATTGCATCATTGAAGTTTCAACACAAGTGAAGAATCTCACAAGGAAGACTTTGAGGATCAAATCAAAGCAAGAAAAGAGGATTGGTTGGAAGCATCTTCAATCAATTAGCAAGGAAATCTAGAATTCTCAAAAGGGGTAGATTAGATCAAAGTGTTTGGTACACACTTTGAGTTGGGTTTTAAGATAGGAGAACTAAGAATCTAGTTGCATCTTAAAACATTGTAAAATCTACATTTGAAGATTTCTAGTGAAGAATCTCTCTTGATTCAAGAGGGGACTGGAGTAGCTTTCAAGTGGGTGAAAGTGAACCAGGATAAATCCTTGTGTCTTTTTTATTTTCATTCCTTGTATTGCATTAATTCATTAACAATTGCATTTTTAGGTTAGAATTGGGGTTTTCTTAATTCTACTCAATTGATCTAAAATTGCATGTTAATATTACTTGAAGTTGTTCATATTAATCATTCATAATTTGTTGAATCATCATAGCATTGTTATTCTTGAAGAACTCCATTGAAAACTGAGTTTTAATTGAATTTTACCCAGTTTACTCGAGTAAAGTTCTTGTCACTCGAGTAATCTGCTTTCAGTTTATGAACAATACTCGAGTAGGTTTTCTGTTACTCGAGTGATTTAAAAATAGCTTTCGTAATACTCGAGTGATTTGCTGAATACTCGAGTGAAATTATTTTTGCTTGCGTATTACTCGAGTGAAGTCTTGAGTTACTCGAGTAATCTGACTTGAATTTTTTAAGAAAATTTATTTTCATAAAACCATTCTCTTAGGTGGACGAAAAATCTGTAATAAGGCTTCAATATTCTATTCACCCCCCCCTCTAGACTATATTGAGCCGCTTGTTGGTTTCCAACAAGTGGTATCAGAGCTCGGACGAAAAATCCAAGCCTTAAAAAGCTTTTTCGAAAAGATCCTTTTACTTGGAAACAATGGGCTCAATTTCAAATCCTTTTGGTGGTGAAGGAACTTCCATTAATCGTCCTCCACTATTCAATGGTGAGGGTTACGCTTATTGGAAGGTCCGCATGAAAATTTTTATTCAAGCCATAGATATGGAAATTTGGAACGCCATAGAGAATAGACCTTTTGTTCCTCAAACGAAAGTAAATGATGTTGTTTCAGTCAAACCACAATCGAGTTGGGACAATGATGATAAGAAAAAAGTTGCATTTGATTTAAAAGCTAAAAATATCATCACGTCCGCTCTTTCTTATGATGAGTTCTTTCGAGTATCTCAATGTGTTGATGCTAAACAAATGTGGGACACATTACAAGTCACACATGAGGGCACTTCGGAGGTTAGAAGGGCTAGGCTAAATACACTCATGCATGAATATGAACTCTTTCGTATGCTACCTAATGAAAACATAGGTGACATGCAAAAGCGGTTCACTCATATCATAAATCATCTTTCTGCACTTGGAAAAGTTATTACTAATGGTGAAGTTGTTAATAAGATTTTGAGATGTCTTAGCAGGGAATGGCAACCTAAGGTGACAGCCATTATGGAAGCTAGAGACGTGGATCAAATTGACTTAGCAACTCTATTCGGAAAACTTCAAGAGCATGAAATGGAGCTTGGGCGGTTATCCATGAATGAAGATGCCGATAGAAAGAAAAAGGGGATTGCTCTTAAATCAACTTCAAAATCTCTTAAGGCACAAGAGGAAAACTCTCAAGTGGATGACTCGGACTCCGATATAGATGATGAGACCCTTGGCTTGCTAGTTAAAAAGCTTGGTAGGTTTTTTAAGAGAAAGGGAAACTTTAATAAGAATAGACAAAGAGATTCTAAGGACTCTCAACCAAGAAATAAGACTAACAAGGATCACATCAAGTGTCATGGGTGTGGAAAGCTTGGTCACTATCGATCAAAATGCCCAACTCATTCTATGAAGTCGGAAGGTGACAACTCTAAGTTCAACTCATCTAAAGGAAAAAGGGCTTACATAGTGTGGGATGAAGAGGAGAGTCAATCAACATCTAGCTCATCGGATGATGAAGAACTTGCAAATCTATGTTTGATGACGAAGCTTGATGAAGAGGAATCTTCGAGCATTAAATCAAGTGAGAACGTCAATGAGGTAGATTATCTTTCCGATGCTAGCTCTAGTTCTAATTCTCCTTCATTCAATGAATTGTACAATGTGTATGTAGAGATGCATAAAGAGTTGAAGAAACTTGCTAAAATAAATGTTGAAAGAAAGAATTTCATAACGAAGCAACATGAAAAGATAATTGAACTTCAAAAAGATTTAGAAGAACTTAAGCTTCAAAATGAAACTCTTGAACTCATTTATGCAAACTCTACATGCAATTGTGAATTGAAATCAAATGAGACTCCATCTTGTGAAAATTGCAAGTCTTTGGAAAAAGAAGTTTTTAATTTGAATGATCGACTTGCAAGGCTCATGAAAGGAGATACTTCATTAGATCTTTTGCTTTCAACTCAAAGGAACAATAGCAATAGATCCGGTCTTGGCTATACCAAACCTAAGAAACGCAATTATCACAAAGTTGGTGGATTTTCAAAGAATAAGATTTCTAAAAACCCAACTTGCCATTATTGTGGGATCTTTGGGAATACCACGAATAAATGTAATATAAATAAATTTGGTATACCAAGCGGAGAATATATTTGGATTGTTAAGGGGACTTCTCCCCATGCTAACAACAAAGGACCCAAGACCACTTGGGTACCTAAGTCAACCAAATGATATCTTTCTTGTAGGTGTGTCTTCGAACCAAAGAGCGCAAATGGTACTTGGATAGTGGTTGTTCGAGACACATGACGGGAGACAAAACGCACTTCATGGAACTTACTCCGAAAAGTGGTGGATTTGTGACATACGGCGACAACAACAAGGGCAAAATTCTAGGAGTCAGGAAGATCGGTAACGTATCTAACCTTGTCATAGAAAATGTCCTATACGTAGAAGGCTTAGAACACAACTTGCTTAGTATAAGCCAACTATGCGATATGGGCAATTATGTAACTTTTACTCCGGAATTATGCTTCATTAAGTCTTCTATAGATGATAGTGTTAAGTTTGTTGGTCGTCGCTCTAATAACACTTACTTAATTGATTTGGATGAGATAACTTCACTATTTTCAAAATGTTTCAAATCTTTTGATGATGAAATTCGTCTTTGGCATAGACGAATTGCTCATGTGAATGTGAATCAATTAAACAAACTTTTACGAAAAGATTTAGTGATTGGTTTGCCTAAACTAAATTTTAAGCTTGATGGCATTTGTGACTCTTGTCAAAAGTGCAAGCAAGTTAAAAGTTCTTTTAAACCTAAAAATGTGATAAGCACAACAAAGCCTTTGGAGCTCATCCATATGGATTTGTTTGGCCCTTCACAAATTAAAAGTTTAGGTGGCAATTACTATGGATTTGTTTTAGTAGACGATTTTACTAGATTCACATGGACTTTATTTTTATCCGCAAAAAGTGAAGTTTATAAATGTTTTAAAAAGTTTGCCAAACTCATCCAAAATCAACTAAGTTTGAAAATTGTGTCTATTAGAAGTGACCACGGAGGTGAGTTTGAAAACACTAGGATTGATGCGTTTTGTGATAAGTTTGGTATTGATCATCAATTTTCGGCCCCTAGGACTCCGGAGCAAAACGGAGTTGTAGAAAGGAAAAATAGAATATTAGTGGAACTTGCTCGTACTATGTTGAAAGAATCAAATGTTCCTAAATATTTTTGGGCCGATGCGGTAAACACTGCTTGTTATGTGCTTAATAGGGTTCTTATTCGTCCGCATTTAAATAAAACACCTTATGATCTTTTAAAAGGGAGAAAGCCAAATATTTCACATTTTCATGTTTTTGGGTGTAAGGTGTTTGTTTTAAATAACGGAAAGGAACCAGTCGGCAAGTTTGACTCCAAAGCCGATGAAGGCATATTCATAGGTTATTCAACCCATAGCAAAGCATATAGAGTCTACAATAAAAGAACATTAACCGTTGAGGAATCCGTGCATGTTGTATTTGATGAATCTTCGAAAGGAGATTGTGTTGTTTCTTGTGATGATGATAATATAGGTACATTTTTGGATCATGAGAAGTCAACACCACAACAAATGGAAGAGAATCAAATTGAAGATGGAGAGGTGCAAGCACAAGATAAAGACTTAGCACGAGAGATACAACCTCAATTACCAATAGCTTGGAAGTCCAACAAAAATCATCCGATTTCTAACATCTTAGGTGACATTGCGAAGGGAGTGGTAACCCGACGCACTTTAAATAATTTTTGTTATTATGTTGCCTTTGTATCTCAAATAGAACCTAAGAATATCAAAGAGGCTCTTCAAGATGATCATTGGATTATGGCCATGCAAGAAGAATTAAATCAATTTGAAAGAAACCAAGTTTGGGAGCTTGTGCCAAAACCCGATGATCGTCCTGTAATTGGTACTCGGTGGATCTATAGGAATAAGTTAGATGAATCGGGTATTATTGTTAGGAATAAAGCTAGGTTGGTAGCACAAGGTTATAGTCAAGAAGAAGGAATCGATTACGATGAGACATATGCTCCTGTTGCTAGACTAGAAGCTATTCGTATTCTTCTCGCTTTTGCTTCGATAATGAATTTTAAATTGTATCAAATGGATGTTAAGAGCGCCTTTCTTAACGGATACATTCAAGAGGAAGTTTACGTGTCACAACCTCCCGGATTCGAGAGTTTTGAGCATCCGGACTACGTTTTCAAACTGAAAAAGGCTTTGTACGGTTTGAAACAAGCTCCTAGAGCTTGGTACGACCGACTAAGCAATTTTTTATTTCAAAAAGGTTTTAAACGAGGCACTGTTGACACTACACTTTTTATTGAACGTTCCGGTAAGGATATTTTATTGGTTCAAATATATGTTGACAATATTATATTTGGTGCTACTAACGATAACTTGTGTAAGAAGTTTTCAGACTTGATGCAAAGCGAATTCGAGATGTCGATGATGGGAGAGCTTACATTCTTTCTTGGCCTTCAAATAAAGCAGCTTAATGATGGCATTTATATTCATCAGAGTAAATATTGTAGAGAGCTTCTCAAACGTTTTGGGATGGATTCGTGCAAATCCGCTTCTACACCAATGAGCGTTGCATGCTACCTAGATCAAGATGAGGCTGGAAAAGCGGTAGAGGTAACGAAGTATCGTGGTATTATTGGTAGTTTGTTATACTTAACTGCATCTAGGCCTGACATCATGTTTAGTGTATGTATGTGTGCACGTTTTCAAGCAAAACCGAAAGAGTCGCATCTAACTGCTGTCAAAAGAATTATGAAATACTTAAAGGGTACAACGAATACTGGACTTTATTATCCTAGGGATGCTTTTCTAAAACTTATAGGTTATTCGGACTCTGATTTTTCCGGTTGTAAAGTTGAGAGAAAAAGTACAAGCGGAACATGCCATTTAATTGGTAATTCACTTGTATCGTGGTTTTCCAAAAAGCAAAACTGTGTTGCTTTATCAACCGCGGAGGCCGAATACATAGCTGCAGGTAGTTGTTGTGCACAAATTTTATGGATGAAACAACAATTATCTGACTTTGGTTTAAATTTGACAAAAATCCCTATAAAGTGTGATAACACTTCGGCAATTAATTTGACTAAAAATCCAGTATTACACTCAAGGACAAAGCATATTGAAATTAGGCATCACTTTTTGAGAGATCATGTTCAAAAAGGTGATTGTGTTATTGAGTTTGTTCAAACTTCGGATCAATTAGCTGATATCTTTACAAAACCATTACCAAGGGACACATTTTATAAAATTCGAAGAGAACTTGGTATTTTTGATGAATCAACTATTAGCTAATTGTATTTGATGCTTTTCGAAATCACCTTCAAGCCTATTTCAATGTGATTTGTATTTTGAGTTGTTGTATCTTATTAAAGTGTTTCTTATTTTTTTTATATGTAGTTATGTGTGTATGTTTTCTATAATATGTTAATTGCTTTATTTGTATGTGTGTTACTTGCTAAATGCTAAGTGTTTCTATGTGTTTGTGCATGAAAAATGTTTTTGCATGAAAAATTTGAAATTTTTTAAAATTCTGGACAGTTCACTCGAGTAACAGATATTTCACTCGAGTAATTTTAAAACCTCTTTCGTATTACTCGAGTAATTCTGTCTGTCACTCGATTAATTTTAAAATGACTTTCGTATCACTCGATTAGTTCATCCATTACTCGAGTAAAAACTTTTTTACTTTCAGCATACTCGAGTAACATTTTTTTTCACTTGATTACTGCTCGAATCACTCGAGTAACGCATGAACATCACTCGAGTAACTTACGTGATTTTAAAAACTGAACTGTTGCAAACTGCATCATTTTCTCGTCACTTTCTCTCTCTGGTTCGTATTTCTCTCTTCTCTCTCATACGGTTCTTCATCAAATCATCATTTTCAGCCACAAAACTTAACAAATCATACAAATTGCTTCCATATTTCATCATTATATCATCATTTCTACTCATTTCACTCATCATTTTCACCAATTATTCCCAAAATCCGAAAATTCCCAAACCAAAACCCTAACCCCAAAACCGAATCTGAACTTTCTGAATCAATGGCTTCTTCCTCACAATCTCAACCTCCTCGAAAGAAAGCAAAGCAAGGAGCAGGCCGTAACGACCCCTGGTTTTCTGGAATCAACCGAGACTTGCGGGAACCGACTTTTATCAATCGCTCTTTTGGTCTTACACGATATGTTAAGTTTGCTTGGTTGCATAAGGAGCAATTTCCATTTGTAGAGGATTTAGAATTTCAGAATTTGAAGAGGTTTTTAGAATTTGAGACTCATTATTACCCTAGGCTTGTCAGACAATTTTATCAGAATTTTACTAAGCTAGATGGTGAGTATCAAACAATGGTTAGAGGACATCATTTTGTTATAAAGCCTGAAGATTTGACAAGGATGTTTGGTTTAGAAAACAAGGGAACTTTTATTGGTGATGCTGAATGTCTGGATTTGAATGTGGATACTAATAAGATTTATACTGATTTGATGCGTACTGGTGAATCTTGGAGTGATCGGACTACTAGAACTGTATCACCTTTGCATGCTGTGGACAGAGTGCTCATGTACATTGTTTCTTATTGTTTGATTCCGAAATGTAATCAAAATTATGCGCAATTGGGAGATGATGATCTTATTTTATTTCATGGGATCAAAAAGAGATATGAGATGAATTGGAATAAAATGTTTTTAGCTCGTATGGAAGCTGCTGCTCAATCTCCTCCTACCCAATTCTTGCCATATCCTATGCATGTCACCAAAATCATGAGGTATTATCGTGTTCCAATCCCTGATGATGAGCCAGCTGTGACGGAAAAGAAAAATAACTGGTGTCTTAATGATTCGCACATTAGTTATATGAAAATTGCTTGGCATAGGGAAAGTCGCACTTGGTTATGGAAATCACAGATTAAGGAAATGGCTGAAGCTACAAAGGCTGCAAGAGCTTCAGGCTCTAGGAAAAGGTCTTTACTTGGTGATAGGGCTGGTGCATCTTCTTCTGCTCCTCCTTCTACTGATCCGATGGATACTGATCGCGTTGAGGATTATATAAATTTGGACAATCTTGGTACTCCATTTGATGCACAGGCTGCTCATGAGTCATTGGTTGAGCACATCAATGCTCAATTTACTCAGTTGGAGATGAGACAGGATGTGAAGAATATTGCCATGGAGCATCGTTTAATGGATTATATGTCTGGCCTCTTTTCTCACCATTTCCCTCCTCCTCCACCTGATTCCTAGACCTGTGGATGTTGATGATGTTTTGCTGTTGATTTCTGTTTCATGTTTCATATGCATATTTCTGACTATGTTCTGTTTATGTTTCTGTTTCATGTTTATGACTCTGTTGCTACTACGTTTTAGGGCCTTGTGTATGGTCTAGTTTGGTTAGTTTCGTTTGATTATTTGCTATGGTTGATGTCTTTTTGCTTTACACTATGATTTGCTGCTTAGTGTGATACTCTGATATTATGGATTATGGTGCTATATTTGTTGTACGTTTTTATTCGTTGAGGCACTATTGTGGTTTATTTTGGTATTGTCTTTATTGTTATATTTTCATATCATTGTGAACTACTTACCTTCCACTTTTGGCAAAGGACTTTTCTCAAAATTCTTATCTTTTTAATGATGTCAAAAGGGGGAGAATATTTTGTTGATGTTGTTCTTGTAGGTTAAGTTTTACTATATTTTTCCTAGGTGTTTTACATTTAGGGGGAGTATGTTAAAACTTAGTGCTTAATTAAAAAGGAGGTTTGTCATCATCAAAAAGGGGGAGTTTGTAGGATTCTCATGTTTTGATGCTAACAATCTCTCTCCAAGCAACAACATTGGCAACAAGCAAGCTACACCACATGAAGATTAGAATTAGGATTTTTATTAATTCTATTTCAATGTAATCTTTATTTTTATGCAATGCATCTCATTGGTGTGGGTAGCTTAGGTGATTTTAAGAGTATTTAAATAATGTTTGATTAAGAGTGAAGATATTTTAAATCTTGATTAAATAGCTCTATTAAAAGTTTTGTGAAAATCCTTTTAGAAAAACTTTGTTTTTATTCAGATTCTGATCAGTTTACTCGAGTAATGAGTATTGGGTCACTCGAGTAATTTATGTCATGACAGGTTAATCGAGTAATGGTTTACACATCACTCGAGTAACTTAATCTGACATGTTTTAATCGAGTGAAGTTATTTGGTTTACTCGAGTAATTCAATCAGTTTTTGGAAAATTTTAAAAGGACTTAATTTTCTCTTTCACATAAGATAGACATTCATTCTTACAATTTTCTATACACTTTCAAAAGCAATTCAAGAGCTATTTTACATCTTTCAAGAGCTATCAAGATTCAACAAAGAACTTTTCATTCTTCACTCTATTTCTCTCATTGTTCAAATATTCTTGAGATCATAATTTTTGTTCTTAGTGGTTGTTGAAGATTTGCAATTTATGATTGCATCATTGAAGTTTCAACACAAGTGAAGAATCTCACAAGGAAGACTTTGAGGATCAAATCAAAGCAAGAAAAGAGGATTGGTTGGAAGCATCTTCAATCAATTAGCAAGGAAATCTAGAATTCTCAAAAGGGGTAGATTAGATCAAAGTGTTTGGTACACACTTTGAGTTGGGTTTTAAGATAGGAGAACTAAGAATCTAGTTGCATCTTAAAACATTGTAAAATCTACATTTGAAGATTTCTAGTGAAGAATCTCTCTTGATTCAAGAGGGGACTGGAGTAGCTTTCAAGTGGGTGAAAGTGAACCAGGATAAATCCTTGTGTCTTTTTTATTTTCATTCCTTGTATTGCATTAATTCATTAACAATTGCATTTTTAGGTTAGAATTGGGGTTTTCTTAATTCTACTCAATTGATCTAAAATTGCATGTTAATATTACTTGAAGTTGTTCATATTAATCATTCATAATTTGTTGAATCATCATAGCATTGTTATTCTTGAAGAACTCCATTGAAAACTGAGTTTTAATTGAATTTTACCCAGTTTACTCGAGTAAAGTTCTTGTCACTCGAGTAATCTGCTTTCAGTTTATGAACAATACTCGAGTAGGTTTTCTGTTACTCGAGTGATTTAAAAATAGCTTTCGTAATACTCGAGTGATTTGCTGAATACTCGAGTGAAATTATTTTTGCTTGCGTATTACTCGAGTGAAGTCTTGAGTTACTCGAGTAATCTGACTTAAATTTTTTAAGAAAATTTATTTTCATAAAACCATTCTCTTAGGTGGACGAAAAATCTGTAATAAGGCTTCAATATTCTATTCACCCCCCCTCTAGACTATATTGAGCCGCTTGTTAGTTTCCAACAGATTTATCCTGGTTCACTTTCATCCACTTGAAAGCTACTCCAGTCCCCTCTTCAACCAAGAGAGATTCTTCACTATGAGGAATTAGAGTTTCTCAAATTACAAGTAAATGCCTCACAAGACTCCCTTCTTGCTAGCCTACAAGAGATACCACACCCTTGCCTTGTAACCCTATTGATATCTAATCTAACCTCTTCTCTTTTGCTTGCCGATTACCCCACAACAAGACTTCCAATGCTTTGAGATTCTTCAAAGACTTCCACTTGCTTGCTTCACTACAAGACTTCCAAGTGTTTGATGATATGCCACAACAAGGCTTCCAAATAACTTTGCTTGATGAATAACGTCTTCAAGACTTCCTTTGTTGTAGAGTGTTTGCCTTCTTTGCAATGATTACAACTCAAATGAAAACAAAATAACAATCCTATGAATCTCTTTCAAAAGCTATGAAAATATCAACATGAGAGATTCAAGGTTCTTGATCAAAGAATGTAAAAATGAGAACTTTGATCTTGAGAAAGTGAGAGAGAATAGAGTGGCTTGATTCTTTGTAAAATGAATATCAAAATGATGGAATATGATCACAAAGGTTAGAAATAGGTTTATATAGAATACCCAAAAGTTGGGATTGATTAAAAGTGCTTTTGAGAAGTGAAAAACGCATTTTAAAAACCAGATCTGCACGTGTTAATCGATTAAATTAAGTGCTAATTGATTAACTATGCCTTAATCGAGTAATGCCGCAAGACTGTAAAAATTTACTCGAGTAAAAGTCAAGATAATCGATTATCAAAAGTTGTCAATCGATTATCAGTTCCAAATATATTGTTAATCGATTATCAAAACCTGTTAATCGATTATTTTGATTAAAAATCACTTAAAACTTGTTTTCTCAAAAACTAAACCTTTTCTTTCAAACCTTTAAGTCACCTATTGATTTTAGGCAAAGTGAATACTCAAAATATGATATAATCATGACTATGATAGAGATTCACTACCCTCTAATGACTCTACCCAAACTCATAAACTAAGAGACTTGAGAGGCTAAAGATAAAACAATAAAACATAAACTACCAAACTAAGTCTTCATGAGTTGGCTCTCTCTTCATCACTTGATGTTTGTTGTTGCTTGTTGAGCTTGAACTTGATCAACACATTTGTAGCTTGTTCGAAACCTTTTGGCATTTATCAAAACATTCTTCATGGATCTTACAATCTCCCCCTTTTTGAAAATGACAAACATGTTTTGAAGTTGTGAAGTTGTTGATGCTTGACCCATTTGATCACTTGGTGAGACTCTTGCTCCCTCTCAATTTATGCTTTTGACATTTGAAATCTAATTGAGATAAAAGCTTGATTCTCCCCTATCTTCAACAACTTTGCTCAACCTACATAAAAACAACAAAAACAACCTTTCTCCAAACATACCATTTCATTTCACCCCAAAATGGTCAAAACATACTATTTCTCCCCCTTTGGCATTATCAAAAAGAAATATATACCAATTGAAATATAAGATCTAAGCCAAAATAGAGAAATTAATAACCATTTCTTCACAACATTGATACCAAATGTAGATATGGTAATTAATACCAATTGTATAATATCAAATGTTACCAATTTGTAGGATTCT
Source organism: Crotalaria pallida (assembly GCA_037953625.1). Classification (NCBI taxonomy): domain Eukaryota; kingdom Viridiplantae; phylum Streptophyta; class Magnoliopsida; order Fabales; family Fabaceae; genus Crotalaria; species Crotalaria pallida. Next base: position 80,638,561 of record CM075653.1, read on the forward strand.
CTTCTTGATACCAATTGAAGATGCAAATGAATGAATAACACATGAAAGTCCTTTTCCTCTTCAATCATACCTACAAAAACAATCATGTTTTGCTTTTTGGTATCCAAATGGTTTTGGATCCATTTTTGTTAGTGTAGGGACTCTCACCCTTTTTCACCCAAACAAAATCTCCTTTAGGTATACCATGCAATTTAATATAACACACATTTGAAGTATGTCCATGAGTACCACAATAGAAACATGTTGGTGCATTTGAAAAATCAACTTTAGAAAAATCAACAACATTTCTATGAGATTTACTCTTAGCATTAGTATAACTCAAACCAAACTTGTTTGAATTTTCTCTTTGAAAATTTAATAATGTGCGCAATCTAATGTCACCATTTGTGAAACTTGCAAGCTTATTTTTCAAAATAGCATTTTCATCTTTAAGCAACTTGCAATTCTCACAATCAACCACAATATTCAATCTACTAGCATAATCACAAGAAGAACTAGCATATATAAGATCAAGGGTTTCATTTTCAAGATTAAGCTCATCAACTTGTTTTTGAAGTTCTAAAATCTCTTGTTGATGTTTCAAAATGAGCTTCTTCCTTTCAATGTTTTTCAAAGCTAGTTTCTTAAATTGTTCATGCATTTCTTCATAAGCATTATACGATATTTCATATTTAGAAGAAATTTCGGATTTAGTAAGACTTACATCGCTTTCATCGCTTTGTTCACTTGATTCATCATTTGAACTTTCTTCTTCATTTACTAGAGCTATCAAGTTGAGACAAGCGGCTTCTTCATCATCCGAAGAACTATTTAACGTGCTTTTCTTGTCTTTTTCATCATCACTATTACAAACTATGTATGCCCTTTTAGTTTTCTTTTCTTTCTCCTTCTTCTTAAGATACTTAGAGCATGAGTACTTGAGATGACCGGGCTTTCCACATTCATGGCAAACTATACCTTCTTTTGAAGTCTTTGTCTTGTAGTGTGGGGAATTCTTCTCTTTACTTTTGTCTTTGTTCATCCTTCATTTTCTCCTTAGAATCTTATTGAACTTTCTTAGTAGAAGTTTCATCTCCTCTTCATTAATGTCCGAATCGGTATCTTCATTATCATATCATCATCATCATCATCATCGGAACTCTCTTCCTTTTTATATGACCTTTTAGCTTTAAGAGCGATTCCTTTTCTTTCTTTGTTCTTGTCCGATTCTTCATGCATATGCAAACGTTCAAGCTCCATTTCATGTTCTTGTAGCTTTCCAAAAAGTGTTGCTAAGTCCATGGTGTCCAAGTCCTTTGATTCTACAATTGCGGTGACCTTAGGTTGCCATTCCTTACTTAGACATCTTAAAACTTTGTTAACAAGTTCACAATTCAAGAAAGTTTTTCCAAGAGCAATGAGATGATTAACAATATGAGTAAAACGCTTTTGCATAAAACATATAGATTCATTAGGCAACATACGAAACAATTCATATTCATGCATCAAAGAATTTAATCTAGCACGCCTAACTTCACTAGTGCCTTCATGTGTGACTTGCAAGGTGTCCCACATTTCTTTGGCATTACGACATTGGGAGACTCTAAAGAACTCATCATAAGATAGAGCGGAGGTGATGATATTCTTTGCTTTTAAATCATATTGAATTTTTCTTTTATCATCATCGGTCCACTTATCTTTGGGAGTAAGTGTAAGCACACCTTCTACATCTTTTGAGGGAATATAAGGACCATTTTCAATGGCTTCCCAAATGTTCACATCTATAGCTTCTATAAAGATTCTCATCCTAATTTTCCAATAACCATAACCCTCTCCACCAAACATAGGAGGGCGATTTATTGAAGCACCTTCACCACCAAAGGGTACGAATCTCATTGTAGTTTCCTCAAGGATCTTAACGAAAAAGCTCTATGCTCGTGTCTTTCGACCGAGCTCTTATACCAATTGTGAGAACCTACAATCGGTGGTTGAAACAACTAGGAAACACTAGGAGAACACCTAGAAGGGGGGGTTGAATAGGTGTTAGATAAACCTTGAAAGATTTTCGCAAGAAACAAATCAAAACGATTAAAACAAATGATTTTTACAAATTTCTTCAACTTTAATCGATTAAATCAATGACTAATCGATTAATGCCGAATGATTGATTAAAACTAATCGATTAATGCAAACAGTTAATCGATTAATACATGTTAAAACTGAAAAATCACTTTTCAATCGAATACGAAAATCAATCAATTAACACATATGATCAAAGATAAAGCGGAATTGATTAACACCAATATTCTTATTGATTACCTAGGTTATGAAAATGATTTTCCCAAATCAATTTGCACAATTAATATTCAATTCCATCAATTATGAAAATCAATCTTTTCTAGGTTTTCAACCAAGAACACAATTAAAAACAAGAATTGTAAAGAGTAGAGAGTTTAGAGATACGACACAGTGATTTATACTGGTTCACTTTCATCCACTTGAAAGCTACTCCAGTCCCCTCTTCAACCAAGAGAGATTCTTCACTATGAGGAATTAGAGTTTCTCAAATTACAAGTAAATGCCTCACAAGACTCCCTTCTTGCTAGCCTACAAGAGATACCACACCCTTGCCTTGTAACCCTATTGATATCTAATCTAACCTCTTCTCTTTTGCTTGCCGATTACCCCACAACAAGGCTTCCAATGCTTTGAGATTCTTCAAAGACTTCCACTTGCTTGCTTCACTACAAGACTTCCAAGTGCTTGATGATATGCCACACCAAGGCTTCCAAATAACTTTGCTTGATGAATAACTTCTTCAAGACTTCCTTTGTTGTAGAGTGTTTGCCTTCTTTGCAATGATTACAACTCAAATGAAAACAAAATAACAATCCTATGAATCTCTTTCAAAAGCTATGAAAATATCAACATGAGAGATTCAAGGTTCTTGATCAAAGAATGTAAAAATGAGAACTTTGATCTTGAGAAAGTGAGAGAGAATAGAGTGGCTTGATTCTTTGTAAAATGAATATCAAAATGATGGAATATGATCACAAAGGTTAGAAATAGGTTTATATAGAATACCCAAAAGTTGGGATTGATTAAAAGTGCTTTTGAGAAGTGAAAAACGCATTTTAAAAACCAGATCTGCACGTGTTAATCGATTAAATTAAGTGCTAATTGATTAACTATGCCTTAATCGAGTAATGCCGCAAGACTGTAAAAATTTACTCGAGTAAAAGTCAAGATAATCGATTATCAAAAGTTGTCAATCGATTATTAGTTCAAAATATACTGTTAATCGATTATCCGAACCTGTTAATCGATTATTTTGATTAAAAATCACTTAAAACTTGTTTTCTCAAAAACTAAACCTTTTCTTTCAAACCTTTAAGCCACCTATTGATTTTAGGCAAAGTGAATACTCAAAATATGATATAATCATGACTATGATAGAGATTCACTACCCTCTAATGACTCTACCCAAACTCATAAACTAAGAGACTTGAGAGGCTAAAGATAAAACAATAAAACATAAACTACCAAACTAAGTCTTCATGAGTTGGCTCTCTCTTCATCACTTGATATTTGTTGTTGCTTGTTGAGCTTGAACTTGATCAACACATTTGTAGCTTGTTCGAAACCTTTTGGCATTTATCAAAATATTCTTCATGGATCTTACAGTAATATTAGGACGTTCTGTATCATCTCAAAGGTCGGAACTAGGAATCTATCGGTCGAGTGGTAAAACAGCAATTGAGTGTGTGTTCCGCTGTTTATACGAAAAACACGATTCCTCGATATTAATTGTATGTCGGTTGATAATTGATTATACCATGTTATATATCTTTATTGTATATTATATGGAAATGAGTTATATGAAGAGATAACAAGAAGATTGGGAATATATTTTGGAAATAATGGTTTATCCTATAGTAAGATAATTAAAGTTTTTGAACGGTTGTGTAACACTCCTTGTATATCATCTTACTTTATAAGAAAAGTAATAAGTTTGTGATTACTTGGACTTGTTGTTGTTGGAAAAAGATCTGAAAATAAGAATTTATCCCTTCCCTTGAAAATTTATTTTCACAAACATTTGATTGATAATGAAGGTGACTTAGTAAAATCAGAGTTTGCGGAAACATGGTAAAATCAACATATTATACTCCCAAAATATATCAAGTGTAACAAGTCCATTAATACTAATTAAGTATTATTGTGAAACTGAATTCCTCTTATGATACCTCTTTCCAAAATATGTATCATATAAATTCTATTAAAAATAAAAATGTTATAGAGCTGGTCACTGGTCCTTTGTCCAAACATCCTTCTGGTCGGATCCTCGATATCTGCACAACGGGTTCCCAACCCACACTCTCTACACTCTGCATGCACCTAAGGGACATCTCCCCTTATTGATTCTTGTACAAGCTAGATGCACGATCAACACCTAATAAGGGCATGGGGGTTAGCTATACATATTCGCATAATCAAATGGGAATAAATCTAACATCCACAAGTCAACATGTAGCAAACCATGATGCATAATCATATGATCACACCCGGTTAATCATAATTCTTTCAATGCAGGTGGCATGATGCATGATTTCTTTCCACAACTGAGGCCTCTAACAAAGTCCATCTTGGACGTCCATCCAATACATCCTTGTGTTTCCGGAACACCGACATTCGTTCCCAGAACGTAATGCCGAACCATACTTGGATAAAAAGCATCACTCCCAGAGTGTGCACCACGTTCCCAGAACGTGTAGCAAACCATACTTGGAATAATAAGCATCACTCCCAGAGTGTGCATCACGTTCCCAGAACGCATACGTTCCCAGAACGCATAAAAACCAGGTCCCGGACACTGGCCACATATCTATAATGTGTCATCAAGTAAGTTGCATCTCAATGTGTTCCCAGAACACTAACATACGTTCCAAAAACGTATAAAACCAGGTCCTAGACACTGGCCACATATCTATAATGTGTCATCAAGTAGGTTATAATTTGGTACTCCCGGAGTACCCTCCTCATATTCCCAGAATATGATAAACGTTCCTACCAACCCATCTTCCATTCTATATGCATGAATGCACAATCATCAAGGTTGGTTTTATCTTTAATTCTATTATTATACCAATGTGTTCCCAGAACACTAACATACGTTCCCAGAACGTATCGCAAACCATACTTGGAATATAATCAAGCACCACTCCCGGAGTGTGCATCACGTTCCCAGAACGTATCCAAGAAACCATGTCCCAGACAATGGCCACATTCCCAGAATGTGTCATCAAATACGTTGCATCAGTTTGGTACTCCTAGAGTACAGGGTCATGTTCCCATTAATTCCATTATTATGACTTAGAAAACACAACTTCTGAATGATATTTTGAGGTATGGCTTTAATAATAAAATTCACCTTTGAATTTAAATTTAACATATGCTCATAGACCTGGATTGAGAGAATATAATCATTGGTATTAGCAACCCTTATTCAAAAACTTAACTTTTACTTTTAAGTTTCAGGTACTAACCGGTTACATCATCACTTAACCGGTTAGAGTTACAGACCTGAATATAAAACCACTGATTTTCCAAGAATCTTTTCTTAAATTCTCTTCTCAATCCAAGGTCTTAGCATAACAGAATACCTCAAGTTTAACACATAATATCATTCAAAAGATCTAAGTCATAATCCAATTTTCATTTATGCATAATTTCCTCTTGAAATTATCCTTTGATATTAAGGTATTAACTCATCACCTCCAATCTAAACCAAACAGTGCTCAAACACATAGTTTTAGATTGGTTTTTGTATGAAATTATAGCTTAAACTTGAGTACAAATGGTATGGATACTTAGCCAATTTCAGAAATTCATTTTCTTTGAAAATTGACAGTATCTAACCGGTTACAAATTTCGACTAACCGGTTAGATTAGGCAGAACATACACTGAAAAATGAGGTTTTGCATACCATTTTATACCATACTCAAATCTAACCAATTTCATTCATAAATAGAGTTTACATACCTTAATACTAGTGTGTTCAACCACAGAAACCTATCTATATTGCATGCATTCAATTTAGATACTCAAATTGCACATAATTGCACATATTTCACAACTTAATGCATCAATTCACGTAATATCCAATTAAGTCATGAAATCAACATCAACATAGCTTGCATGCATCCAGATAACATTGCTCAAAACAACAATTGAGCTCAAATTGGCCTCCAAGCCATTTAACCATTTTAACTTATGCCCTTTGAGTCTCTTGGTGACTCATCCTATATTCTACCACAATTTATCCTCATTCTAGCAAATAGTATGCTTCCCCCTTACCTTAGGTTCGTGCTTGATGAATCTAATCACTGGAATTTGCCAGATCTCCCCAGAATCCACAATCTCCATTTTCAGTCCACAACAGGTTTGACAGGGTCCACAAACTACAAGATTTGACACATGAATTGGACAAACAAATTGGGGAAAACCATCAACACTCAATCTATGGAACATGCACTACGGATTTGAACATATTTGAGACTCAAAAAGTGCATGTGCTTACCCAAATCGAAGTCCAAAGCAAGCTCCAGAAACTCAGAATCAGTGTTGACAGCTTCAACACCCTTTGAAAGCTTCGTTCTCTTAATTCAGGGACTCTCAACTCAAAATCTTTATATCAATACAAAGCCCTTGATGTGAGCTTTGTAACAGTGTATCATTCATGATCTAACTCTCAGAAACGAAGGAGAATTTCAGAGACAAACTTACAAACCCTAAACAGAGCTTCAACCCTAAATTCAGAGAATCAACCCCAAATCCTTCAGCAATCCAGCCTTTTATAGACGAATTGGAGTAACATGCAAGGCGACACGTCTATCTCCACTCAAGGAAGGAAGAAATCGTGGCAATTTCTGGGTTAATTGGGTGATTACTCATCAAACGCACTAATCCCAATTTCTGAGTTCATCGTGTAACCGGTTACACAGCCCTTCTAACCGGTTACATACTGATAAAATTCAAAAATTAATAATTTAATTACTCTTTCTTCAAAAACCTTTTTAATATTGCAATTAGGTCCCAACCCAAGGACTAAATTACAATATTCACATTTTTGTACAAAATAACCATATAAAAATATATCTCATATTTTTATATATAAAAACACATAATGTACAAAAACTAAAACCTTCAAAACTGATATAAATCAATTATAAAATAATTGTTATAATTAATTTCTTGGTTATTTGGGAGACGAAAATTAGGGGTGTTACAGGTTGTTCCTATGAAAAGATTTCTTAGTGTTTTTCGAACGGTCGTTCCATGAAAAGGATTTGGCATATTTTTGAATTTATGAGAATGATCAATGAACCTTGTGGAAATTCGAAAACGATACTAGTGTACAGTGACAGTGCAAACAACACGATAACTTTGTAAATATCCCCTTTAAGTGACTTGGAACGTGGATGACTGTGCCGTGGTCTAAGTCTTGTAGAATCCACTGTACTGTAAAAAGGTGTTTAATGTTTCCCTTAGAGGTCGAGGCCCGTTAGAAGCGAGGCTTAGAATGGGTCGACCAAAACTAGGATTAATGATAGACTTAAAAGACTTAGGAACCCCTTTTCTAAACCTTGCGTTGAGAGTGAAGTAGTGGAGAGGAAAGATACCGCATGCTTGGAGGTTGGTGTCTCTTCAAGTGGTGATTGTGATAGGGGAGGGCAAGGACGGTGAACGTCAAGAAGCCTCGAGTGCTTCTCTAGGCGGGACAAGACTACAAGGACTTGTCTTTCGGTTGAAGGCAATGTCGTAGCAAGGAACTGCACGATCAACTAGAGAAAGTGCTGTCGACCCCTTGAGCAAATCTTAGATGGTGAGAGGGAATCCGAATGGGGCTATATGTCGCTGTATTTTTGAAATTGTATTGATGAAATGATTTTACTTCGGTTGTTGGATACTTGTTGGTGCGTACCCTTCGACATTGATGCCAGCATGGTTAGGGTTCCTGTGTGTCCCATCTGCTTTCCGAACTAGGATGTGGTTGGAATAATGGAGGAGATGTAACGTGCGTACTACCAAACCCTTGAGCCTCGGTGGTGGTACCCCCTCTTGAATTTCCGGTGGTTATGATAATGAAACTTAGAGCCTAAAGATAATTTAATATAATGGATATGATTTCATGAAGATTATCCTTTTGGTGGAAAGGACCCTATGGTATTTAGCTGAAGTTGTTTATAAGGGATTGGTAATAATGATGTATATATTGTTTTATGATATGCTTGTATGGTCTTAATATTCCCCTATGGTAAGCCCGCGCCGTCGACGATCATATCGTTCGGAAGTGCTTACTCTCTCTATTTCCCTTCCCTGTGAACATTGGGAAACAATGTTCACATATGACAGATCATGTACTATCTCGAGTAGCGGTTGCTCAAGTCGGAAGAGGATCGCGAGACGACATACATACGAGGAGGAAGCAGAAGCAGCAATCAAGGAATATTCCAGACAGTTGCTGTAGAGGAAATGATAAAGACTAATAGTTTAGGATAGTTTTTGTTTTGTATTCCATCTTTGGATGGGTAGGACACGATTACTCTATCCCGAATGTAACCCCAGTTGTAATATGGATTATTTTAAATGAAATAAAAGAAGTTCTTTTTGGTTATTGTATCATGTTCATATGTACCTAAATTATTTTCCGCAAGTTAACCATCAATTAAATATGACATGGAGAAAATGAGTTTTTTTGAAATGTGTTGGATGGTAACATCTCTTTTGGAAATAGAATTTTTATGACGCAAGTTAAGTATCAAATTATTTTGTAAACAAATGAATCAAATTGTTTTATGAAAATCTTTTTGTAAAAGAATTAAAATAAACTGATTTTGGAAATGCTTATAAAAAAAAATGGCGCAAATTTTTAGTGAAAATTCTAAGTCCAAATTGGGGTGTTACATTTAGTGGTATCAGAGCGATGGTTGTCCTTAGTGGCCTTAAGCATAGCCTTATATGCTTTCCTTGTGTGACTCTGGTTGTGTTTGTTGGGTCTGAGTGGTGATGGTCTTAGTTGTAGAGTAAACTAAGAGTTAGAGTTGGTACAGAATTAGAGTGGCATGGATGTCCTTCAAGTTTAACTAGTCAAAGCAATGGTAGCAACGACGCGAACCCTGAATTCCAAAGAGGTCAAAGGCTAGGATTGAAGTTGGCTTTTCCACATTTGGAGTTTCCGAAGTGTGGATTAGGACAAAGTGACTCGTTGGTAGGAGACTTTCCGACGGGAGAAGCAAAGGAAAAACCCGTTATTGGAAAAGGTGCAATATAATGAAGATTGTCAGAGAAGAATTGAGCTCGAGTCAAGGCATTACCCTACATCATTCTCAGTTCTTGTGAAAACCCAATTGCCCTTTCATCTACTTGTTGAGCTTGATTTTCGCATTTTGGCGATGATTGACCCTCCAAACTAAAAAGACTTCCTGTTTATCAGAAAATACCCAGCCTAATGACCACATTTCTGTCAAATTATTCAACCAAATGCCAAATTTCAGTAAAATTCAAAGTTCTTTTCTCGAATTTTCGTGATTAAAACATAACCCTACCATATAAAGTTATGAAGGAAGTAACACTTGTATGCATAACACATGAATTTTAAGTGGCTGAAGGGACAAGGTGATGGTACGTTTGTGTGAAATTAGGAATTTTGGGAATAATGGTTTAGAGTCGGTCCCTAAGTGGTGCTAAGAAGGAGAATTAGTAAGTGAAAAGTCGGGTAGTTAGAAGGTAATCATAGTCTTAGGGTGGGCTTTGATGTAAGGTTGTGTAATAGATGATATAAGCTTGATCAAAGTTGGGGAGCAAAAGGTTAAGTAGAGTCTATGTTAGCAAAGTGTAGTGACAAGTACCAGTACGACATAAGTGGTTTGAGAATAAGCAGTAACTCAGCTGATGATTTTGGTTTTGATATGCATACAAGAAATTACTTCTGGATTGGCACCAAATTCGAAAATAACAAACTGTCCTTATCAAGTCCCTTATATAAATACCAAAATCCCTTATGAATAATTCACTTGCCTTTAATGCTTTTGGTCTGACTAAAGGAACATAACTATTATCTGTTGCCTACCCTTGAACTTGACTCAATTCGACTCCCGCGCGGCGTTACGGCAAAGGCTGACCAGTAAAAGAGTGTTGATCAACGAAGACATCGAAGGAATGATATATTCTCAAAAGAAGTAAATAACAAAGTGAAGGGTCGTGAGAATGTCTGAATAACCTTGTGTGTTTCCTTGCTTGTTTCTGTTTGTATTTCTCGGGGACGAAAAATCTTTAAGTTGGGGAGGATTGTGAGACCCACAATTTTGCCCCAATTTAATTTAAATCATAGTTAATTTTATGATAATTTATATGATAATATTTTATAGATATTTATTAAAGTAAAAATTTATAGTGAACCATTAATTATATTCTTGAATTGTATATTTGGTTGTTTGAGTTATGTATGTATATATATATATATATATATACACGTGTAAAACATATATATATATATATATATATAGGTATAATTGTATGTGATGCATTTGAAATATATCCTTGGTATGAAAATATTTTTATAAGGTTGTTGAATGACATGAAAGGATTTTTGAAGAAGTATATATAGTTAATATAACTTCGAAAATTCATATCTTTTAAACCGTAAGTCGAAAAATTACAAATGATATATCAAAACGATCGTATCGAAGTGTAGATTAGGAAAATGTAAAGTTTTGATTTTTATTTTGAAGTTTTCGAAATTTTATCACTGCTACAGTACTGAACGAATTTTTTGAGTTTTAAGTGTAAAGGTGTGATTTTAATGCATTAAATGACCTTTTGACTCAATTGTATGTTATTTTGAAAACAAAAATACATTCTGAGGTTTTCTATTGGACTACCATCCAAATAAAATATATTTTCGTATTTTTCTTATTATAAAATTATTTGAAAGCTTATGAAGTGCATTTTTGAAGAAAATGATCTTAGAACTTCAAAAATCCATAACTTTCAAACCGTAAGTCCAAAAATTATGAATTTTATATGAAAATGATCGTGTTTAAATTTAGATTTAAAAAATGTAAAATTTGTAATTTTATTTTGGGTGCTTCGAAAATTCTATATCTGTTCCAATTAAAAAACGAATTTAGAGTTTTAATATTGGGAAAATTATTTTTGGACCTCCAATAATTTTTTTCTTTTTACACTGTAATTTATAAATAAAAATATGGTGTTACAAAATATTTTCATGGCTGTACCTATGTTTATTTAATACAGTTTATTATTTTTGCAATTATTTGATTAGAGGATATTTTTGAATTATGGAAAAATAGGCAAAATTAATTTGGAAAATATTTTTATTTTATTTCTGGACTTCACCGTCCATAATTATATGTGGGAGGAAGAATCTAGTTTGAAATTCAAAATGTACATGGAACTTGTGAAAGAAATAAATGCATTTTCATTTTCTAAAAGGGTTCATTAAGTGAAAAAGACTAGGAAAAACCCCCCCTTGGACTATGGTGACTCACCCCTTAGTAGATTAGTTGAATCTGAATTTTCCCTCTTGCCTATAAATAGTGGCCCAAACCCCTCTCTTTTTACACACAAGAAACTCTACCATTTTTGAGAGAAAAATTAAGAAAAAGCTTAGAAGAAGAAAGTGGGTGGCGAGTTGATAGAGGAAGAGAAGGAAAAATTTTCATCATCATTTTGAAGTTCATTTAGCTTAAGGAAAAGAGGTAACACTAAACTTATGTTTTGATCTATTTTTCATCTCTTATTCTATTGTTATTTAGTAAATGAAAATCTCTAATTTCTTCTATGATAAAGAATAAGAACTAAAATTTCTAACTCCTATTTTGATATTGAAATAAGATTATTGATAGTGTTTTGATATTATTTTTGGGTCATATGAATTGAGGTTTAAGAAAAAGGGACAAAATGAATTGTTTAAAGAGATAATCTCCCCTTTTTCCTTAACCCATGATAGCCAAATTTTATGATAAATAGGAAAATAAAATTCTGGAAATTTTTGGTGTTCTTAAAATGTAGGAATTTATATTTTGTATCTGTTTGGATTATTTTGTTTCTTTTTTGCTTGGATTCAAAATGAATATATGTATAAGGAATGTAAACTAAATTAAAATTGAATAAGTTTAATGTATTTTTGATTTTTTTATTTTCTAGACCGTGATATATATATATATATATATATATATATATATATATATTAGGTGATAGTTGTTGTTAATATGTGTATAATTGTTATGTGACTTATCTCTTAAAAAGTATAAACTAATGAGTGATATTGATCTTTGATGTTTTGATATAAAAATGAAATGATAATAGTCTTATGAAAATAAAATTTAATCCTGAATTTTTATGGTTGACCGAAATATAGAATTGATTTTTTTAAGTAAAAGTTACAAATAAATTATAGTATTTTGTTTGATAATTATAGGAGTAATTGGGTAATTTTAATAAGGAAAAATAGGTTAATAAGAATGGTATTTTTGTGTGATGACATGATTATAGGATTGAGTTTAGTTGCTGTAAAAAAATGATTTTTATGAATGGTGTCTATTCGATATTTTATTGATGATTAAAATAATTCTTTTGAAGGTATAATATTATGTAACTATAATGTATAGGTGTTTTAAAAATTAAAAGTATTTTTCCTAATTGTTGAGCAGTGGCCGAATTATTTAGGAGAAAAAAAATATAGAGTTTGATAATTTTCCTAATTGATTTAATAATGATTTGATGTGAATAGATGATTATTAGTATATATAAGTGTTTAGTTATTTTAATTCTGAAAAATAATTAATTCTGGAAAATTATTTTAATTCTGGAAAATTATCATTTTATTAAGATATAAGACTCCAAATGATTATTTTTATGTGTGTTAGTAGTGCTTAATTTGTATATAATTATTTAAGTTTGTTTGCCTTATTTTCTTAAAATAATGCAACAAATTGTAGTGGCTGTACAGCAGGTGAAATTATTTTATGTGACTTAGATTTAATTATTTTAATATAATAATTCGTAAAAAGAATTTAGGAAAAAGCGGCATGTGTTTATGATAAACCGTTTAGGAGAAAACTGAGTTTTAAGAAATAGTGTATATGTTGTTCAAGATTCTAAAATAGTTGCATCAAGGATAGAAATTATTTTGAAATGAATTGGTAATGTGACTTTATGCTAAGATCTTTATTATAAGTAGTTAAAAATTAGCAAGGAAGTGTAAAAGTGATTTTGTGAATGTACTAATGCTTAAAAGTGATTTGCTGTGTATTGTTTATAGTTTGTAATTTAATTTCATTATCGATAGAGAAAAAGTATTTTCAACTTGGAATACTTGAGTTTATTTTCTCAATATGTTATATGTGTTTATAACGTTATTATGCAAAGATTTGTTTACTGCTTGATTGATTGAAATGTGCATCAAAGAAAAATACTCCAAATTCATGCTGTATGAATAGCCTGTAAATGGTAGTTGTTATAAGGTACTTAAGAATGAGATCTGTAGTAAATAAAAAATTGAGGTTTATTTTTAAGATGTTATGATTGTGTTTTAAAAGTTATATTATGATTGGAAATGATTTTCATAATTTAAAAGCTAAAAAGAAAAAGTGATTTTGCAAGACTTGTAGGGTATGCTGTCCGAAATTCTAAATTGGTTGCATCAACTATAAAAACTGTTTTGGAATGAATTAGTATGATGATTTTTATGATAGGACCTTTAATATAAGTGTATAGAGTAAAAAGAAATTATAAAAGTGAATTTGTAAAAGTATGATTTGATGTTATTTGTTTAAATAAATTTTTGTTTTACTGGTATAAGTGTGTACATGGGGTAGTTGTTATATAAGTGATATAGTATGACATTGTAGAAATAAAAATATATTCTAAATAGTTTTCAAAGTATTGGAGTGAGTTTTAAATTATGTTTTGCAAAAAAAGGATTTCTTGAATTTTAAAAGGAATTGTTTTAAGTTATTTAACGCCCTTAAAAAGGACCTCTGTTTTAAAAAGGATTTCTGTTTTAAGGTGCTTTGGTACCTTGGGTTTAGTCTTTACCTAAGTAAATAGATAGTATAAGAAACTTTCTAGATATTGATTTGTATGTCGTTCGTCGTTTAAGAATAAAAGGAATCAAAGGTGAACGAGCTGCTGGAGCTGTAGACACAAAGGTTGAAACAAAGTAAGCGTGGATCTCAGGTGAGAGAAGCCTTCTTAAGACATAGTGGCATGTAGCGTAATATTAGGACGTTCCGTATCATCTCAAAGGTCGGAACTAGGAATCTATCGGTCGAGTAGTAAAACGACAATTGAGTGTGTGTTCCGTCGTTTATACGAAAAACACGATTCCTCGATATTAATTGTATGTCGGTTGATAATTGATTATACCATGTTATATATCTTTATTGTATATTATATGGAAATGAATTATATGATGAGATAACAAGAAGATTGGGAATATATTTTGGAAATAATGGTTTATCCTATAGTAAGATAATTAATGTTTTTGAACGGTTGTTCCTATGAAAAGATTTCTTAGTATTTTTCGAACGGTCGTTCCATGAAAAGGTTTTGGCATATTTTTGAATTTATGAGAATGATCAATGAACCTTGTGGAAATTCGAAAACGATACTAGTGTACAGTGATAGTGCAAACGGCACGATAACTTTGTAAATATCCCCTTTAAGTGACTGGTCACGTGGATGACTGTGCCGTGGTCTAAGTCTTGTGGAATCCACTATACTGTAAAAAGGTGTTTGATGTTTCCCTTAGAGGTCGAGGCCTGTTAGAAGCGAGGCTTAGAATGGGTCGACCAAAACTAGGATTAATGACAAACTTAAAAGACTTAAAAGACTTAGGAACTCCTTTTCTAAACCTTGCGTTGAGAGTGAAGTAGTGGAGAGGAAAGATACCGCATGCTTGGAGGTTGGTGTCTCTTCAAGTGGTGATTGTGATAGGGGAGGGCAAGGACGGTGAACGTCAAGAAGCCTCGAGTGCTTCTTTAGGCGAGACAAGACTACAAGGACTTGTCTTTCGGTTGAAGGCAATGTCGTAGCAAGGAACTGCACAATCAACTAGAGAAAGTGCTGTCGCCCCCTTGAACAAATCTTAGATGGTGAGAGGGAATCCGAATGGGGCTAGATGTCGCTGTATTTTTGAAACTGTATTGATGAAATGATTTTACTTCGGTTGTTGGATACTTGTTGGTGCGTACCCTTCGACATCGATGCCAGCATGGTTAGGGTTCCTGTGCGTCCCATCTGCTTTCCGAACTAGGATGTGGTTGGAATAATGGAGGAGATGTAACGTGTGTGCTACCAAACCCTTGAGCCTCGGTGGTGGTACCCCCTCTTGAATCTCTGGTGGTTATGATAATGAAACTTAGAGCCTAAAGATAATTAAATATAATGGATATGATTTCATGAAGATTATCCTTTTGGTGGAAAGGACCCTATGGTATTTAGCTGAAGTTGTTTATAAGGGATTGGTAATAATGATGTATATATTGTTTTATGATATGCTTGTATGGTCTTAATATTCCCCTATGGTAAGCCCGCGCCGTCGACGATCATATCGTTCGGAAGTGCTTACTCTCTCTATTTCCCTTCCCTGTGAACATTGGGGAACAATGTTCACATATGACAGATCATGTACTATCTCGAGTAGCGGTTGCTCAAGTCGGAAGAGTATCGCGAGACGACATACATACGAGGAGGAAGCAGAAGCAGCAATCAAGGAATATTCCAGACAGTTGCTGTGGAGGAAATGATAAAGACTAATAGTTTAGGATAGTTTTTGTTTTGTATTCCATCTTTGGATGGGTAGGACACGATTACTCTATCCCGAATGTAACCCCAGTTGTAATATGGATTATTTTAAATGAAATAAAAGAAGTTCTTTTTGGTTATTGTATCATGTTCATATGTACCTAAATTATTTTCCGCAAGTTAACCATCAATTAAATATGACATGGAGAAAATGAGTTTTTTTGAAATGTGTTGGATGGTAACATCTCTTTTTGGAAATAGAATTTTTATGACGCAAGTTAAGTATCAAATTATTTTGTAAACAAATGAATAAAATTGTTTTATGAAAATCTTTTTGTAAAAGAATTAAAATAAACTGATTTTGGAAATGTTTATAAAAAAAATGGCGCAAATTTTTAGTGAAAATTCTAAGTCCAAATTGGGGTGTTACACGAATGCTTAAAGATACAGAAAACAGGTATTCTCCTCAGGAAAGACAATGTCTGACCCTAGTATATGCGTCCCAAAAGTACCGACATTCCTTTCAGGCCCACACAGTTCATATGATGACCAGATCACAAGGGATCAAACATTTGTTACAAGGAGCTAATCTTACAGGGAGGACCAGTAAATGGGCTTTCGCCCTAACAGATTATGACATCACCTTGGTGACCCCCACGGCTTTGAAGAGCCAAGAGCTGGCTGATCTAAGTGCAATGTGCAAGGTTGACGAAGGAAAGGAGTCCATGGAGGAGGTCTGCATGACAAATGAGGATGAAGTGTGGACGCTCACGTTTGACGGATCTCCCTCTTGTCCAAAAGGAGGGGCGGGAGTGACGCTATCTAATGAGAAGGGCGAAGAGTTATCTTTTGCATTCCAATTGGAATTCCCCTGCACAAATAATGAAGCTGAATATGAAGCTCTCCTGTTGGGATTAGGAATGGAAGAGGAACTGGGGATCCGAAGGATAGTCATCAAAGGGGATTCCAACTTGGTAATCAAACAGCTGAAGGGAGAATACGGGGTAAAGGAGCTTCCACTAGCTCTTTGCAGAGAAAGAGTGTTGCGGTTACTGGAGAAGTTCAGAATGGACTCTTTAGAGTATGTGCCCAGATCTGAAAATAGAAAGGCGGACGCTCTCGTCACGTTGGGTAGCAAAACCACAATGAATAAGGAGGAGCATCTGATACACTTGAGGAAGGTGCACCGCCATCAAATACAGACAGAGACGTTCAAGGAAGAAGCCAAGGATGATTGGAGAATCCCAGTCAAAAGGGAACTTGAAAGCAGAGCGCTAACAAAAGCTTCTAGGGACTATTGCCTCATTAAAGGAAATTTGTACAAGAAGAGTGGGGATGACTTGCTTATGAGAAGCATTACAAAAGAAGAGGGGTCAAGGAAGATGGTATAGATACATGATAGTACCTGCGGACAGATGAGACCCAGACTGTACAGGCGTGTGCAGAGGATGGGCGTGTTCTGGCCCACTATGAAGGTGCAGTGCGAGTCCCTCCAAAAGAATTGCCAAAGATGCCAGGATAGTGAAGAAGGAAACGAGGTCAACAAGGTCAATGAAAATTGGAACAGGCCCATCAAGGAATACTTGGAGTATGGAATTTTGCCAGAAGATCACGACGAAGCAGAAAGGGTGAAAAGGAAAGCTGATCGTTACTTCTGTGAAGAAGGGGAACTTTTTAAGAGAAATTTTGCTGAAGACATCATGAGATGCTTAGAAAGGGGAGATCAAGAGAGGGTGATGGAGGAAGTGCACAGGGGGACCTGTGGTAGACATCAAGGAGGAAGGGCCCTCCATTTGGAACTCTTAAAGATTGGGTATTTTTGGCCAACAATCAGGGAGGACGCCGTAGATTTTGTGAGAAGATGCGAGCAATGTCAAAAGCACGACAACAAGGTGCACGCACCCTCCAGCAACATGAAAAGCTTAAGCTCACCATATCCCTTTCACACCTGGTGCATGGATTTCATTGGTCCCATTGATCCAGCGTCCAAAGGAAAAAGATGGATACTAGCAGCAACGGAACATTCAACAAAATGGGTGAAAGCCATGACATGTAAAAAGGCGAACGCAGGCACCACCGTTCAATTCATCAGAGATCATATCATTTGTCGTTTTGGTTTGCCTAAGAAGATAGTGTCGGATAATGGCACCCATTTCATTAACAAAAAGGTGGAGGGAGTCTTGGAAGAGTATGGTATTGTGCATCACAAATCAACACCATACTATCCACAATCAAATGGCCAGGCTGAATCTACAAACAGGACGCTGATCAGGATTCTATCCAGGACGGTGGAAGATGTGCCTCAAGAATGGAGTGAGTACTTGTCTTTGGCGCTGTGGGCCTATCGTGTCACAAAGCATGGAACCACCAAGGCGTCTCCATTTTCCTTGGCATACGGCGCAAAAGCTACATTGCCAGCGGAGGTAATGGTACCTTCAGTACATATGATAGCGCAAAACGAGGAAGACGCTTTGGAGAGGGCAGAAGCAGTAGAGGGTTTGAGGACTAAGGCACAAGAAGAGCTTATTCGACATCAAAGAAAAGTCATGCTGGCATATGAAAAAATGGTGCAGCCTAGGATGTTTGCGGAAGGAGAATTGGTTTTAAAGGCAACAGACGCTGTTATGAGGAACATGCACACCAGCAAATGGACGCCCAACTGGGAGGGCCCGTATATAGTGCAAGAACCACACCCCAGTGGCTACTGTTTTCTCCTGGATCCAGATTCGCAAAAAAAGATAGGTCCTCTCAACTTCAAGTATGTTAAAAAATATTATGCTTAAGAAGTCTTGCTCTGTATCAGTAATGGCATAAATAAAATCTTCCTTTTCGACTCTTGTATTGACTCCAAAAAAAAAAGAAGAAGAAGAAAAGGAAGAGGAACATGTGTGCAGTTACAAGGCTAGAAAAGTTCCCAGAAAGGGCGCTAGTCGCAAAAAAGAAAGACTAGAAAAGTTCCCACAAAGGGCGCTAGTCGCAAAAAAAGAAAGACTAGAAAAGTTCCCACAAAGGGCGCTAGTCACAAAAAGAAAAGTTCCTGCCAAAAGCGCTAGTTGCAAAGGCTGAAAGAATTCCCACAAAAGGACGCTGGCCACCAAGAGCAACAAGACTCTCAAGAACATCAAAGAAAAGTGTGGCAGAAAATGCAACAGGAACAGCTTCATTCACAAATGTATATAAAAAAAAGGGGAGAAAGAAAAGGAAGAGAAGAAGAAAAAGAAAGAAGGAAAAGCCAAGGTGTCCAAACAAGGAAGAGAAAATTCTGCTCAAGTTCCTTAAAGGCAGCAGAAACAATGGCGAAGGTAATCACGTCCAAGATCCTTGGAAGAGATTCTATTCAAAGGAAAAATACAAAGAAAAAGAGATACCAAAAAAATATGCAAACACAGAATATGCAAAATAAAGCTTCCATACAAGATTGCCCAACCAAACCATCAGACATAAAGTCACTAGTTACCAAAACACAAAGCCAAAACACAATACCATCCTAGTTACCAAAACACAAAGCAAAAACACAATGCCATCCTAAGTACCAGGTATAAAGCCAAAACACAGCAATGCCTTACAAAGTTCTAAAAACCCAAACACCATCAACAGAATCACAATCCATAATGAGAATTAAATACGAAAAAAGGTGTTCAAGCATGAAGACTTGCAAGCCTCATCATAAGCTTGGCGTTGGGCCAAGATAAGAGCGGCTTCCATCTCCAAACTGGTCAAATCAGCAGTTGCTTTCGCCACACTTGTAGACAAATCCTCAAGAGTACTCAGCAAGGAAGCACGGCAGACAGAAATTTCTTTCTCCTGATCAGCTAAGTTATCAAAATCAAAAGTAGGACGCTGCCTTTCCATCTGCCCAATCACACCCTCAAGCCAAGGACCAGAACATTGATGAAGGCGGAGCGCATGAAGATAATCCAACAAGGGAGCCTTTTGTTCCCAAGAGAGTGCATCAACGTCATGTTCAGAAGAAAACTTAAGTACACGCAGCATGGTATGCAAGCCAATCTCTTTAAAGACTTGAGGAAGATTCTTATTTGGGAGAATCAAATCAAGATGAGCACGGAAGAAAGAATGCAGCAAAGTCATGTCTTCATCCCTAATAGGGTCAAGGAGGCGTAAGACAGGAAACACTGTGAGGAAAGAAGAGTGTTAATAATGGCAATACGCAAAACAACAAAATATATATAGCAACGATAAGGAGAAAAAGGGAAATGAAGATTGGCAAAGCTCACCTGGGGAAGCGTGATCTGTGGAAGAAACATGAACAGGGGTAACACGAACAGTGGAAGGACTCACAATAACATCAGTTAAGGAGGCATCCTGCACCTCAGTAACAGCAACATAAACTTGTTCATCAGAAACATTGTAACGACCTAAGTCGTCACGGGAATTATGTTATGATAAATGCTTATTATTAATGTGTTTTAAGGAAATAATATTGATGTTTTTATGATGGTATATAAAAATAAGAAATAATTTAAACCGAATACTACCATATAACTGCGTCATTATATTTCACAAAAAAAGTTTGATTTAGTTTACATCATTTCACATTGTTTCGGTCAAAAGGTACGACATCATAACTCTGAGTTACTAAGCTCAGTCAGTGCACATATACATATATATAATAAGGTGTAACCCAGAGCAGTCCACTAAACTCAAAATATATTCAAAAGTCAGTTTACATACTAATGATAAATACCTAGCATATCACCTCACATCTCATCCACCATCCATTGGCTCCCAGTCGATGGAACAACCTGGTCACTCTCCCCTCTAGTCTGTACAGCGTCGCCCCCAGCTGGCTCACTCTCGCCCTCCTCGGGATCCTCCTCCTCAGAGTCCACCGGAGGCACACGTTCCAGTGATGGTGAAAATCTCACAGTCCGAGATGGACCCGGACGGGAAGGATCCTTAGGTGCAGCTCTCTCCGGAGGAGTGCGAGTGGGAGCAGCTGGTCTGAAACGAAAATGAGAACGACGACGTGCAGGCTGGGGCGGTGGAGTACCATGTCTATAAGTAAAAGCAGGAGGTATATGCTGAGCATATATCATAGGTATGCGGAAACGACGAGGACGCATATAGGCCAAGGGGTTCGGGTGGTGAAAGATCAGCTCCACCTCCCCCTCGAACGTGGCTCTACGCTCCTCATACTCCCATGTCCCTCTCACGGGTCGCATCTCCAGGCACGCCAGAAATCGAGCCATCACCTAATAAACAATTAGGGCAAAGGGAGTAAGACAGTGTCATTCACGTACAAATGAATAATTAAATGAACTAGGAATAAACAAACACAATTAGTCAAGTAGCAATTAGGATCACATAAGCAAGTAAGCAAACTCAGATAATCAATCGATAAATATTAAACAATAAATATCAAGCAATAATGTATGACTCTAATGCATGTGCAATGCAATGCGATGTAATGTTCAATGCAATCTCCTCTGTGATATTCTACGAATATCATGCACTTGGCAAATTTCACGTTTATCGATAACGTCCTCAATGATTCAATTTACGTTTTATCGAAAACGTTCAAACGATCCAAATTATGTTTTAACGAAAACATTCAAACGCTCCACGTACGTTTGACGACAACGTACCAACGATTCATACTAAATAGGAAAAGCAACTGGGAGTAAACGTCTTTCCACCAAGTATACAATTACAACTCCTGTGTAAATTATACTAAAGACCGTCCTCCGCAGTCACGAAATACCCCAAGAGATCGATAGAATAAAATTATAGTCATTGTAAAATTATCCCGAGTTGAGTCTGCAGAACCCACTCATCATAGGACCATTTTACCTATAATTAATTCCCACGGTTATTTGACGTATCACCGTCATAAACCTAATCTCCGCGTATTCTCATACCGATTTAATCAAATTGAATGTTTCTTTTCCCATTATCTTATCTTAGCTCCATAACACCATGATGCATGATTTCAATCACAATCATCAGTGTATTAGATTAACTTTAAATTCTTTACTTGGTATTGAATTGATGCTAAAAGAAAGAAATTCCAAAAATAACCTTTTTAATTATAAAAATAAATTTTAACTTAAAAATATTAAGTAAAACAATAGGGAAATATTAGATTTGAAAAAAAATTACATTTTTCAGATTTTTCTGCAGTCAGTAACCGTTTAGTAGAATCACTAACCGGTTACTGAACTGTATCCGTTAATTCAAATTTCCCTCTTTTTCAATTCTGCAGTAGACTAACCGGTTAGCAGCACCAGTAACCGGTTAGCAGCACCAGTAACCAGTATAAAAATGCCACTTTTAAGCATCAATTCAAAAACCTTTCATTTTCAATCCTTATCAATCATTCACAGAACATATTTGGGCATATTTAAACATGTTCAAACTAATTATAATCACCAATTTCATGAGCTACATATACAAATCATCAAGTATGCATATAATCACATATTTGTCATTCAATATATCAAAATCATTTCCAGAGCTTCTCATGCCAAGTTTTTAGTTTCTTTAGTTCATATTAAGTAAATATGACATGTTCAAGTTGGTTTTAAAGCCTATTATGACCTCCAAGCCAAAATCCCAATTCAAATCACTTGCCCTTGAGCTTGTAAAGCCCCTCTACATTCCAAGCTATTTAATTACCATTCTAGCAACTGAATATCTTCTCCCTTACCTATTGAAGCTGTAGGAACCGAATTGGAAGCAAAGAAAAAGGATTGACACGTTTTGGTGCAAACTTGGTTCAGCTGCAACACCCTATTTTTCAATTTCAACAGGGTATGTTCATCAGAGTTTTTCAACAAGAAAAAGCTAAATAAATTCGTGAGTAAGGATTGGAATTCAAACTAGGATATATGAACTTGAGATTGAAACAAATTTGAGACTCAAAGGTAGCTGGAGCTTACCAAACGAAATCAAGAAAGAGAGCTCCAAGAACAGATTCGTGCTCTGTTTTTCCAGCAACACAGGGTCAAATTGCAGAGCTTATAACTTTCTCTACGGTTTATCAAATCAAGTGGGGTTTGTTTCTAATTCAAGAGGGTTCAGAGAGCTTCGTATTGATATGAAGTTTGTGTGTGTTGGTACTTCAGAGAAGGAGAACGAACTCAAAGACAGTCACACCAGAAAAATGGAGTCTGAACTTGGGTTTATGAGATATTAAGAGTGATTTGTGTGGCTTTAGAATGGGTTAAGTCACCAAATCTCATCACCACTCATTCCTATCAGAGACAAGACGTGTTTTTAGGCCAATGTGGCTGATTTTTAAGCCAAAAACGTGTTCCTCTTCCCAATTCGAGTTCAAAACCGACTTACTCTGGTTCCGGTTACTCATCTCACTAACCGGTTAGTGAGACACAAAAATCACAAAATATTATATTTTATTCTATTTTCTTTTCTCTAATCAAATACGTATTAAAAACTTCTTTTATTTTCATAAAATGAAATATTTTAATTAATGAAATAATTTCCTTTAATTATTTCTTAATTAATTTCACATCTTATTTATTTAATTATAAATACTTACACTATAATTAGCATAATTATATTATAATTACGTTATGCTTTATATAATAATTAACGTAATTACATATAATTATAATTTCTAATCGGGGATTAATTTTTGGGGTGTTACACTTCTCCCCCACTTACAGGAATTTCGTGCCCGAAATTCGACTTACTGAAATAATTCAGGATGCTCCCTACGCATATGCTCTTCTAGTTCCCAGGTTGATTCAGACACATCGCCTCGATTCCGCAAAACCCTAACTAATGGAATCTCTTTCCCTCTAAGCTACTTCATTCTTCGATCTTCGATTCGTACTGGACCAGCTTCGAGCGTGAGATTCTCCTTGATCGGCAATATGTCAGGTTGAATTTGAATTACAGCTTCAGGATCATGCACATACTTCCAAAGTTGCGAAACATGAAAAACATCATGGAGATTTGCAAGAGAAGGGGGTAAAGCAATCTGGTAGGCAACTGGACCTACTCTTTTCAGGATTTGATATGGCCCAACAAATTTTGGCGATAACTTTTTCGGCTTAAGGGCACGACCAATTCCTTTTGTTGGTACCACTCTCAAAAATACATGATCACCTTCTTTAAATTCCAAATAATTTCTTCTCCGATCAGCATAGCTTTTCTGGCGACTCTGAGCTGTCTTCATCTTATCCTGAATCATCTTGATCTTTTCGGTGGTCTCTTGCACAATATCGGGACCAATGATTGAATTCTCCCCCACTTGGAACCAGCATAGCGGGGTTTAACATTTTATACCATATAACACTTCAAATGGTGCCATCCCAATACTTGCAAGGTAACTGTTGTTGTAAGTGAATTCCACTAGCGGCAACAACTGTTCCCAATTTTCTTGATATTCCAGGACACAAGCCCTTAGGAGATCTTCTAATGTCTGAATAGTTCTTTCTGTCTACCCATCTGTTTGCGGATGATATGCAGAACTCATACTCAGCTTCGTTCCCAAGTCCTGATGCAAACTTTGCCAGAATCTTGAGGTAAACCTTGGATCTCGATCAGGGACAATGTTGGAAGGTATGCCATGCAAACGGACAATCTCCTTTATATAAAGTTGAGTTAGCTTCTTTAAGGAATAATGCATATTCATTGGTATAAAATGAGCCGATTTGGATAATCTATCTATGACTACCCAAATAGCCTCATGACCCAACAAAGTTCTAGGTAATCCAGATACAAAATCCATAGAGATGCTATCCCATTTCCACTGGGGAATCTCCAAAGGTTTTAGTTCTCCACCAGGTTTCTTATGCTTGATCTTTACCTTTTGACAAATCAGACAAGATGCGACATAAGAAGCTACATCTTACTTTAATCCCGACCACCAGAATATCTTCATTTGTTTTAAACAGATACGTGATTTCTCGAGGACGAGAAATTTCTAAGTTGGGGAGGATGTAACATCTGCCCATTTGACTCACTTCTACAAGTCCCAAATCATGAAAATTATTTTAACCTAATTGATTTAAGAATTGATTTGAAAGAGTTTGATTTCATAATGGATTTATATGCTTAATTTATTTGTTGTGATTTTGTGTTTGATTGCTTAAAAGTTTTAATTGAGACTTTGTTGCATATGATTCTAAGATGGAAAGTTATTTCAAGTTTCAAAGAATCAAAGTCCAATCACCTCTGGAAACCCTAATTGATGCCCTAATCGAGCTCTTAATCCTTGATTAAGAACTTAATTACTCTCTTAAACCCTAAACCCTTTTTGGTTAGTGAGATAATCTGGAATTAGTTTTCCTTAAATCTATGATTAAGTTTTTGATTAGTACCGTAATCCTTGATTAAGCCCTAATCACTAAGGATTAGTGGACTAAACCTAGATTAATTAACCTAATCCTACCCTAATTATGATTAGAACCCTAATTAGTGCCTTAAACCTAATTAAGCTAATCTAACCTACCCTAACCTCCATGTGGCCGAATGCATGTACTTGGCTTGGCCACCAAGCTCATTTACTTGGTTAACAAGTGGCATGCCCAAAAGTCAAGCTAATGACATCATCCCCATGACCAAGCATGACATAAGAGAAGAAAAAGTGAAGAAAAGGAAGGAACAAGGAAGGAGGCCGTGAGGGACTTTAGAGCAAAACTTGGCCTCCAAGTTTTGTGACTTATTCCCCAAGTATTTGCAAGCTAGCCCTCTATGCAAGCCCTTCATGGCAATTAGGAAAAAGTGAGAAAGAATAAAAGAAAGGGGCCAAACCGTGTGGAGAGAGAGAGAGAGTTCATTTTCATTCTACATTCTTCCATCTTCATCCTTTCTCTCAAACAACACCAACACCCACACACACACCAACCCTAAAACCGTGAGGGAGTGAGTGAATTCTCCTCCATTCTTTCATCAACACACACACTTTCTTCCACTTCCTTTCCCAAAAGCCAAACACATAGCACTAAGAGAAAAATCAAACTCTTAGTAAAAGGGAGAGAGAGTGGCCGAACATTGAGAGAAATGGAACCAAACTTTGAACACCTCATAACCTAAGCAAGATCAAGCTAAGATAGTGAAAAGAGAAGGAGAAAGACCATGGACTAGGAAGAGGAGTGGTGAACCGTGAGGAGAGAGGAGAGAAACCAAGGAATTGGACTTGATTTTTGAAAGTTTTTGATTAAGTAAGAAATTTGTTTCATGATCTAAAAGTTTTAAACCCTTTCCTTTGATTCTTTTTCATTTTCATGCTTTCCTTCTAAAGACTTTGATTTTGTTGATGCATATTTGCTTTTGTGTTAGATCTAAATGTTCTACTACCATGCATGTTGATTTTTAAACTTGATCTTGAAGTTTTGTTAAGAAAATGTTTTCCTCCATGACCTTAAAGTTTTCCTCTTTGATTTCTTAAAAGTGTTTTGGAAGAGAACTTGATTTTAAGTTTTCATGAAAAGTTTTTCAAGGATCTAGTGTTTGTGACTTCATGCATGTTACGATCTATATTTGATCTATGACGTGCTTGATGATTTCTTTTATGTTAGCCACGGTTCTTTGTTGTTGTGCACATAAGCTTGATTTTCTTTTGTTTTGTCTCTTGCATGTTGTGATCTTGCAATCTAGTGGTGTTTGAGTGAGTATAAATTGTGTGATTTACTATGATTAGCCACGGTTCGTACTTGATCTTTGGGTTAGAGGTTTTGATGTTGGATTTTGGTTATGTGTATATGATCTCCATGAACTTTGTGTTGATTTTAAGTGTTAAATGTGAAATAAAATTGTTTAGGAGTTGCATGATGCTCACGGTTTTGTATAAAAAAATATGCTAGGATTGTGTTTTTACTTGCTTGATGAATTATGTGAAAATTGTTGATTGAATTTGGAGTTGTTTTTGAGTCCTGAAACTTTGAAAACATTTTTAAGAAAATCTAGTTAAGGTCACGGTTTGGACCTTAACTTTTGAGTTAAATTCTCTTGAATGTATTGTGTTCATGACATGAAAATATGTGTTGATTATGAAGTTGATCCTTGAAGAAAATAAATTTTTAAACAACCCTTGATGCATACGGTTTTGACATGTATATATGATGCATGATTCGGTTCATGTGTACTTAAGAGTTTGATTTTCCTTATTTGATTGAGTCACATATGTGGATGAGTATGTGAGTATGCTATGTTTGACTTAACTTGATGAATTGTGATTATGTGATGTTTGAAATAAATGAATAATTGTTTGATTTATTCTATTTGAATACTATGCTGTCCACAATTGGTTTTAAGTGTTTGAACTTGATGAATTATCGATCAAAGTGTCTATTTGATTGTTTTCATGATTCTTGGTTGTTTGTGCTTTTGAATTTGGTTTTAAACAATGGAAAATGAATTTAAAACTTAGGACATGATGCTGTCCAGAATTTTCTAAGTCACATTTCCTATTTAAAAGTATTTTCAAAGTGTTTTAAAGTTGAGTTTTGAGGATATTTGATCTAGGTCAAAGTTGATTTGAAAAGTGTGATTTTTCGGTGTTTTTGGATTTGAACTCATTGCTGTCCAAAGGGGACCAGCAAAGAAACTTTTGTTTTTAAATGAATTTAATTGATTGTTTTCTCATGATTTTAAAGAGTAAAAGTTAGTGTTGACTTGGGGCAAGTTTGAGTCAAAGAGAATTGATGTTTTGGTTTTAGATGAAGACAATGTTTGAATTTTTCTTAAGTGGTCTTGAGAATAATTTAAAGGATGATAATTAAATAAAGTTTAATACTCATATATTTACCTTCTGGGACTTGAAAGAAGTTGGAGTCGGGCAGACTACGAAGGGAGCAGATCGCTCGGAACTTGTAGATTCGGTAACTGCGAATCCAGGTGAGAGAGAAGTTATCCTAAGACGCTTTGGTGTCTAGTGAGTATGCTAGGACACTCCGTACTCTCTCAAAGTCGGAGTAAAGGTCTAACGTAGCTAGTTGTATACCCGATAAATTGTGTGATTGTCTGTATCGAGGTATACGAAGACTCAGACCTATACCATTACATGGTATTGATTGATTGATATATTTATTTATGTTGAGATATATTGTGTCATATTAACATTGCATGAGCATTATGCATCATCCCGCGATATAAGATATGAGTAGAAAAGACATAGAAATTATAAGGAATTCCCCCAACGACTCGAGCGAAACTCCAAGGGGTGGAACGCGTGATGGCACTGGATGATGCAGATGCGCCGAATGTGTGAATCGAGCTGATGCTGTGACGACGACGAGGTCTTCGAGTGCGGATACAACGGATGCTGAATTCTATGAAGAGTGTATCTATATGGTTGTAGCCATACATTGAGAGTGTATATATGTGGTCGTAGCCACTTGCTGAAAGTGTATCTATGTGGTCATAGCCACCTGATGAGAGTGTATCTAAGTGGTTGTAACCACTTGTTGAAAGTGTATCTGTATGGCTGTTGCCATATGTTGAAAGTGTATCTATATGGCTGTTGCCATATGTTGAAAGTGTATCTGTATGGCTGGTGCCATATGTTGAAAGTGTATCTATATGGCTGTTGCCATATGATGAAAGTGTATCAATATGATTGTGGCTACGCGTTGAGAATGACTCGGGATGGGTCGAAGCCGTCAAATATAGTAGTCGAGTTCCACAAGAAGTAACCGCATATGGTTGGTGCTATATGGCGGAGGTGACTTAGGATGGGTCGACATTAGGATAATCGAGTATAACCTTTACGACTCAAACCTTTACCCGAAGTAGTGGAGAGGAAGACACGGTGCTTACCTGCGTGGTAATCACTTGATGATTAGGATAGGGGAAGGCAATGACGGTGACTCGTCAAGAAGCCTAAGAGGAGTCTGTTTAGGCGGGGAAAAGCTACAGTGACCTGGGTTGACCATCCGAGGTTGGGTAGGTAGTCTGGTGTCGTAGCTGAAGTACTGCATGATCACTAGACAGATGACTGACGCCCCCTTGACTAAATCAGGATCAGTAGAGGGATGCTTGTACACGGTGGAGGTTGACACCCTTTGTCATGACATTTTTTTCCCGGGCATTTATAGTGTATCTTGGTGTAGTCTCCAGGAGCAGGTGTGGTAGAGATCCTGTACTTCTGATTGCTTCCGACTAGGTGGATGGAATACGAGGAGATGTAGACCTGAACCCGAACCCTAAAGCTTGAATTCCGATACGATGGACTCAAGATATGTGAACTAAGAGACTTCGACTTTGACAAATGAATTACTGAGAGATTCAACCCTGCGAGATAACTAATTAAAAGGATTCCATTAAGTGAAAGATAAAGAGTTAGTTAATGCGACGATTGCATTGCATCCTCATGCATTTTGCATAATTATTTGTTTGTGCTGTTTGTATTGTTTGTTATGTTCTGGTATGCATCGCTAGTGTAATTCCAAGAAGTCGATGGGAGTAATTCCATTGGGATAAATTACTCTCTCAACTTCTTGTGCACATGTGACTATGAATCTTCGATTCTAAAAGACGGTGGAGCTGGTGATGCTACTCCCGGAGGGAGGACCTACTGATCGTGATGCGCCGACGAGAGGGCTACTGATGGATGATAAAGATTGCTTTTGAAGACTTACGTTGTGGATCGAGAAAGAGCTTCTGCTAGTAGTTATAACTAGGTTCCCGATGGACCCTTGCTGTTATGCTTATCAAGTGTACCCCTTTTCTTTAGAAATTGCTTTAGTTAGGACATACGTTTATGTAAGAATGGCACCGATGTTCTGTGGTGGCCACTTTTGTAAGAACCTTTATGATCTGTTTTCAAACTGTTTACTTGTAGGACTGTCACAGTCGGACAGGTAAACTCTTCTTAAGCAAGTCGAACATATTTTCTAAATGATCCAAACGTTTTCCTCACTTGTTGAAAGCGAGTTTCCAAATGTCAAACTGCTTTCAGAAATTTCCGCAAACGTTTTTGAGAAAAAGGATTTTTATAAAGTAATACCTTGTTTTGGAAAGCTTGACAGTCGAGTTTTATTCTTGTTTGCTTTCAAAAAAAAAATTCACCCTATTTTTCCAAAAAGAATTAATTAATATCTGATGAGTGTTTATTTCGAGTTTTCCAAATCGGGGTGTTACACTTGGTGGTATCAGAGCAATGGTTGTCCTTGCGGCCTGAACATGGCCTTACATGTTCTCTGTTGTGTGCTCTCTAGATATATTTAGGTTGTGTGATTAGATGCGTTAGTAGGTATATTGAATCGTTAGTGCGTTAATGAATCTAGTTCGCGATGTCTGGAAGAGGAAGAGGTAGACATGCTCCTGAAGCAGCTCGGAACACAGAGGACATGCTAAACGAGCTGACTGCTGCTGTTCTGGGCATGAATGAGAATCTCAACGCGATACATCAGCAAGCCCAGCAGAATAACCAGAACCAAAACTTAGGACCTCAGGAATATAGGGGATTAGATGAGTTTTGTAAGAGGAACCCTAAGGAATTCGCCGGTGGATACGCTTCGGAGAACGCTAATGAGTGGATTAGGGAGTTAGAGAAGATCTTCACCGCTATGCAGTGCACCGATGCTCAGAAGGTAACGTACGCGGTCTACATGTTAACCAAAGAGGCATCTGATTGGTGGGAAAATACTCGGCAAGTTATGGAGGTGCAACGGCAAGTTGTCACTTGGGACACCTTCAAGCAAAGGTTCTTGGAAAAGTATTTTCCTATCGATATGAAGTTGAAGAAGGAGATAGAATTCATGCACCTGACTCAAGGAGATATGTCGGTCGACGAGTATGCTGCGAAGTTTGAAGAGCTAGTGAAGTACGTGCCGCACTACAATCAACCCGGAAACGATCAGTCGAAGTGCGCAAAGTTTCTCGATGGACTTAAGACTGAGATTAAGATGGCTTTTATACATATGGGAATCGAGAGCTTTCCACTGTTAGTGAGCAGATGCAGAATCTACGAGGATGGACTCAAGGCGAAGAACGTGGGCAATAAGACTGCCGTACCCTCGAGTTCCCATGGACCAATAAGGAATACCCCCAATTATCAGAATATGAGGCAAGGGACCCAGCATGGGCGAGGACCCTATGATCGATTCGGAGGAAGAAGGGACAATCGCTATGGAGGATCGAGATTCCAAAGGAACAACAATCGTAACAACGACAATTGGGGTAATAGGAACGCCAACACTTGGAGCAACAATGGAAGTAGGAATCGTCCCAATAATGTTGATAGGAACTCTGGAACTTCAGCTCCGTACTGTGCTCAGTGTCGTCGACACCACTTCGGTCAATGTCGCTCCAAGATAGTTTGTTTCAACTGCCAAGGGACCGGTCACTATGCAAACCAGTGCACCAAGCCAAGACAAGAGAGGAATGTTTCGACTGCTGCTAAGCCTCAGGAGAAGGGAAGAGTTTTCACGATGAGCGGTGTAGTGGCTTCAAACCATGACGGTCTTGTCCAAGGTACATGCCTTATACGCGAGAATTCCTTGAATGTGTTATATGATTTGGGTGCCACACACTCTTTTATATCGAATGATGTTGTGAATAGGTTGCACTTAATGGTAGCTTCTGTACCATATGATTTGCTTGTGTTTACCCCTACTAGTGACCTAGTCACAATTTCGACTTTTTGCCCTAAGTGTCCTATAGTGATAAATGATAGGAGTTTTCCCACTGACCTGATAACGTTACCCTTATCCCAAATTGATGTTATCTTAGGAATGGACTGGTTATCCGCTAACCATGTTCAGTTGAATTGTTTCACTAAGACCCTATTTTTTGAAAACCCTGACGAATTCTTACCCAAGCACGTATCTGCCAATCAAGTCATGGCTTCTCTGAAAGAGGGAGCCCATGTATACATGATCTCAACTTCTTTGGGCGTCGATGTGGACAATCACATTCACGAACTGCCTGTAGTTCGAGACTTCCCTGAAGTTTTCCTTGACAACATTCCTGGATTACCACCTGTTCGAGAGGTCGAGTTTTCAATCGATGTGATACCGGGAACTGGACCAATCTCTAGAGCACCCTATCGAATGGCACCAGTGGAGTTAGCTGAGTTGAAGAAGCAAATCGAGGAGTTGACGGAGAAGCAACTCATCAGACCCAGTGTGTCGCCATGGGGAGCTCCAGTTTTGCTAGTGAAGCAGAAGGACGGTAGTATGAGGTTATGTGTCGACTACCGCCAGTTGAATAAGGTAACAATCAAGAATAAGTATCCTCTGCCTAGGATAGATGACCTGATGGATTAGTTGAGGGGAGCTGCGGTGTTTTCAAAGATCGATCTTCGATCGGGTTATCACCAGATTCGAGTGAAGGAAGATGATATTCCGAAGACTGCTTTTAGGACCCGATATGGACATTTCGAGTACTTAGTCATGCCTTTCGGAGTGACTAATGCTCCTGCAGTGTTTATGGATTACATGAACAGAATCTTTCAACCCTATTTAGATTCGTTCGTGGTAGTATTCATAGACGATATCCTCATTTATTCCAAGAGCAAGGAGGAACATGGGGAACATTTGAGGATAGTTCTGCAGATTTTGAAGGAGAGACAGCTGTATGCGAAGCTCTCGAAGTGCGAATTATGGTTGGAAGAGGTGAATTTCTTGGGTCACGTGATCTCGAAGGAAGGAATAGCAGTAGATCCGGCCAAGGAAAAGGCGGTTTTGGACTGGAAAGTTCCAACGACGGTGACGGAAATTCGAAGTTTTTTCGGTTTGGCAGGATATTATAGACGTTTTATAGAAGGATTTTCAAGATTATCCTTGCCAATGACGAAGTTAACCAGGAAGGGACAGCCGTTTGTGTGGACAACGAAGTGCGAGGAGAGTTTTCAGGAGTTAAAGAGGAGGCTAACTACAGCCCCAGTGCTTGTTTTACCTGACCCGGAGAAAAGTTTCGGTGTTTATTGTGACGCGTCGAAGCAAGGTTTAGGTTGCGTCCTGATGCAAGAGCGAAAGGTCGTAGCTTATGCCTCTAGACAACTGAAGATTCACGAGCAAAATTACCAAACTCACGACTTGGAGTTAGCTGCGGTAGTTTTTGCTCTGAAGATATGGCGACATTACCTCTATGGAGCAAGGATCGAGGTATTCAGCGATCATAAGAGTCTTAAATATCTCTTTGATAAGAAGGAGTTGAACATGAGACAAAGGCGATGGATGGAGTTTCTGAAGGATTATGACTTCGAGCTACAGTACCACCCAGGGAAAGCAAATGTAGTAGCAGACGCTCTGAGTAGAAAATCACTTCATGTGTCCGCAATGATGGTGAAAGAGATGGAGTTAATCGAGCAATTCAGAGATATGAACCTGGAAGTTAGGATGAATCCGAGAAGTATGATTTTGGGAATGTTGGTCGTATCGAATGAGTTTATGGAACGAGTCAAGAAAGGACAGTTGGACGATCCGGAGTTGCTAATAAAGAAGCAGATGGTTTCAGAAGGAAAAGAGACTGAATTCCAAGTAGGAGCTGACGGAGTGCTGAAGTGTAAAGGACGGATTTGTGTGCCACGAGACAAGGAAATAAGGGGAATGATTTTGGAGGAGGCTCCCAAGAGTAAGCTGAGTATCCATCCCGGGGCAACCAAGATGTACCAAGACTTGAAGAAGGTGTTTTGGTGGTCTGGTATGAAAAGAGAAGTAGCGGAGTATGTTTCGAAGTGTCTGGTGTGTCAGAAGGCTAAGATTGAGCACAAGAAACCCGGTGGAGTGTTACAACCATTGGAAATTCCAAGTTGGAAATGGGACAGTATTTCCATGGATTTTGTAACTGCTTTGCCAAAGACCCGAAGAGGATTTGACGCTATTTGGGTAATTGTCGATCAATTAACCAAAAGCGCTCATTTCCTACCTGTCAATGTGAAGTATCCGTTGGAGAAGTTGGCAACCACATATGTTAATGAGATAGTGAGACTTCATGGAGTACCAACAAGCGTCATATCTGACAGAGATCCGAGATTCGTTTCGAAGTTTTGGAATAGTTTACATGCTGCACTCGGAACAAGACTTCAGTTGAGTTCGGCTTATCATCCTCAGATGGACAGACAGTCGGAAAGGACCATTCAATCGCTAGAGGATCTTCTTAGAGCTTGTGTTTTGGAACAAGCAGGAGAATGGGATGCCCTATTGTCACTGATTGAATTCACGTACAACAACAGCTACCACTCGAGCATAGGGATGGCTCCTTATGAAGCTTTGTATGGAAGGAAATGCAGAACGCCATTATGTTGGTTTGAAACTGGAGAGAATCTTATTTTGGGACCAGCAATGGTTCAACAAACGACAGAAAAGATTAAGATGATTCAGGAGAAGATGAGAAGTGCTCAAAGCCGGAAGAAAAGTTACTATGATCAGAGAAGGACTCCTATCGAGTTTAATGAAGGCGATCATGTATTCATGCGAGTAGTGCCCACTACTGGGATTGGCAGAGTGCTTAAAACCCGAAAACTTACCCCAAAATTCACAGGACCTTACAAAATCCTGAAACGTGTAGGACCAGTAGCTTATGAAATTGCCTAACCCCCAATGTTTTCTAACCTACACAATGTCTTTCACGTGTCACAACTTAGAAAGTATGTTAGTGATTCTTCCCACATCATCGAACCCGACTCTATTCAACTCAAGGAAAATCTTCCGTACGAGACCTTACCTTTAAGGATAGAAGGTCGGAGTATAAAGACTCTTCGAGGAAAGCAAATTCCTCTGGTTAAGGTTATTTGGGATTCTGTGATTGGCGAGAATGCTACGTGGGAACGTGAGAGTAGCATGAGGGATTCATACCCTCATTTGTTTGAAACAGGTACGTGATTTCTTGAGGACGAGAAATTTCTAAGTTGGGGAGGATGAAACATCTGCCCATTTCACTCACTTCTACAAGTCCCAAATCATGAAAATTATTTTAACCTAATTGATTTAAGAATTGATTTGAAAGAGTTTGATTTCATAATGGATTTATATGCTTGATTTAATTGTTGTGATTTTGTGTTTGATTGCTTAAAAGTTTTAATTGAGACTTTGTTGCATATGATTCTAAGATGGAAAGTTATTTCAAGTTTCAAAGAATCAAAGTCCAATCACCTCTGGAAACCCTAATTGATGCCCTAATCGAGCTCTTAATCCTTGATTAAGAACTTAATTACTCTCTTAAACCCTAAACCCTTTTTGGTTAGTGAGCTAATCTGGAATTAGTTTTCCTTAAACCTATGATTAAGTTTTTGATTAGTACCCTAATCCTTGATTAAGCCCTAATCACTAAGGATTAGTGGACTAAACCTAGATTAATTAACCTAATCCTACCCTAATTATGATTAGAACCCTAATTAGTGCCTTAAACCTAATTAAGCTAATCTAACCTACCCTAACCTCCATGTGGCCGAATGCATGTACTTGGCTTGGCCACCAAGCTCATTTACTTGGTTAACAAGTGGCATGCCCAAAAGTCAAGCTAATGACATCATCCCCATGACCAAGCATGACATAAGAGAAGAAAAAGTGAAGAAAAGGAAGGAACAAGGAAGGAGGCCGTGGGGGACTTTAGAGCAAAACTTGGCCTCCAAGTTTTGTGACTTAGTCCCCAAGTATTTGCAAGCTAGCCCTCCATGCAAGCCCTTGATGGCAATTAGGAAAAAGTGAGAAAGAATAAAAGAAAGGGGCCAAACCGTGTGGAGAGAGAGAGAGAGAGTTCATTTTAATTCTACATTCTTCCATCTTCATCCTTTCTCACAAACAACACCAACACCCACACACACACCAACCCTAAAACCGTGACGGAGTGAGTGAATTCTCCTCCATTCTTTCATCAACACACACACTTTCTTCCACTTCCTTTCCCAAAAGCCAAACACATAGCACTAAGAGAAAAATCAAACTCTTAGTAAAAGGGAGAGAGAGTGGCCGAACATTGAGAGAAAGGGAACCAAACTTTGAACACCTCATAACCTAAGCAAGATCAAGCTAAGATAGTGAAAAGAGAAGGATAAAGACCATGGACTAGGAAGAGGAGTGGTGAACCGTGAGGAGAGAGGAGAGAAACCAAGGAATTGGACTTGATTTTTGAAAGTTTTTGATTAAGTAAGAAATTTGTTTCATGATCTAAAAGTTTTAAACCCTTTCCTTTGATTCTTTTTCATTTTCATGCTTTCCTTCTAAAGACTTTGATTTTGTTGATGCATATTTGCTTTTGTGTTAGATCTAAATGTTATACTACCATGCATGTTGATTTTTAAACTTGATCTTGAAGTTTTGTTAAGAAAATGTTTTCCTCCATGACCTTAAAGTTTTCCTCTTTGATTTCTTAAAAGTGTTTTGGAAGAGAACTTGATTTTAAGTTTTCATGAAAAGTTTTTCAAGGATCTAGTGTTTGTGACTTCATGCATGTTACGATCTATATTTGATCTATGACGTGCTTGGTGATTTCTTTTATGTTAGCCACGGTTCTTTGTTGTTGTGCACATAAGCTTGATTTTCTTTTGTTTTGTCTCTTGCATGTTGTGATCTTGCAATCTAGTGGTGTTTGAGTGAGTATAAATTGTGTGATTTACTATGATTAGCCATGGTTCGTACTTGATCTTTGGGTTAGAGGTTTTGATGTTGGATTTTGGTTATGTGTATATGATCTCCATGAACTTTGTGTTGATTTTAAGTGTTAAATGTGAAATAAAATTGTTTAGGAGTTGCATGATGCTCACAGTTTTGTATAAAAAAATATGCTAGGATTGTGTTTTTACTTGCTTGATGAATTATGTGAAAATTGTTGATTGAATTTGGAGTTGTTTTTGAGTCCTGAAACTTTGAAAACATTTTTAAGAAAATCTAGTTAAGGTCACGGTTTGGACCTTAACTTTTGAGTTAAATTCTCTTGAATGTATTGTGTTCATGACATGAAAATATGTGTTGATTATGAAGTTGATCCTTGAAGAAAATAAATTTTTAAACAACCCTTGATGCATACGGTTTTGACATGTATATATGATGCATGATTCGGTTCATGTGTACTTAAGAGTTTGATTTTCCTTATTTGATTGAGTCACATATGTGGATGAGTATGTGAGTATGCTATGTTTGACTTAACTTGATGAATTGTGATTATGTGATGTTTTAAATAAATGAATGATTGTTTGATTTATTCTATTTGAATACTATGCTGTCCACAATTGGTTTTAAGTGTTTGAACTTGATGAATTATCGATCAAAGTGTCTATTTGATTGTTTTCATGATTCTTGGTTGTTTGTGCTTTTGAATTTGGTTTTAAACAATGGAAAATGAATTTAAAACTTAGGACATGATGCTGTCCAGAATTTTCTAAGTCACATTTCCTATTTAAAAGTATTTTCAAAGTGTTTTAAAGTTGAGTTTTGAGGATATTTGATCTAGGTCAAAGTTGATTTGAAAAGTGTGATTTTTCGGTGTTTTTGGATTTGAACTCATTGCTGTCCAAAGGGGACCAGCAAAGAAACTTTTGTTTTAAATGAATTTAATTGATTGTTTTCTCATGATTTTAAAGAGTAAAAGTTAGTGTTGACTTGAGACAAGTTTGAGTCAAAGAGAATTGATGTTTTGGTTTTAGATGAAGACAATGTTTGAATTTTTCTTAAGTGGTCTTGAGAATAATTTTAAGGATGATAATTAAATAAAGTTTAATACTCATATATTTACCTTCTGGGACTTGAAAGAAGTTGGAGTCGGGCAGACTACGAAGGGAGCAGATCGCTCGGAACTTGTAGATTCGGTAACTGCGAATCCAGGTGAGAGAGAAGTTATCCTAAGACGCTTTGGTGTCTAGTGAGTATGCTAGGACACTCCGTACTCTCTCAAAGTCGGAGTAAAGGTCTAACGTAGCTAGTAGTATACCCGAAAAATTGTGTGATTGTCTGTATCGAGGTATACCAAGACTCAGACCTATACCATTACATGGTATTGATTGATTGATATATTTATTTATGTTGAGATATATTGTGTCATATTGTCGCTGCATGAGCATAATGAATCATCCCGCGATATAAGATATGAGTAGAAAAGACATAGAAATTATAAGGAATTCCCCCAACGACTCGAGCGAAACTCCAAGGGGTGGAACGCGTGATGGCACCGGATGATGCAGATGCGCCGAATGTGTGAATCGAGCTGATGCTGTGATGACGATGAGGTCTTCGAGTGCGGATACAACGGATGCTGAATTCTATGAAGAGTGTATCTATATGGTTGTAGCCATACATTGAGAGTGTATCTATGTGGTCGTAGCCACTTGCTGAAAGTGTATCTATGTGGTCATAGCCACCTGATGAGAGTGTATCTAAGTGGTTGTAACCACTTGTTGAAAGTGTATTTGTATGGCTGTTGCCATATGTTGAAAGTGTATCTGTATGGCTGTTGCCATATATTGAAAGTGTATCTCTATGGCTGTTGTCATATGATGAAAGAGTATCAATATGATTGTGGCTACGCGTTGAGAACAAGGTTGTCAAACTCGCGAGTTTACGTAAACTCGTGAGGCCGAGGTAAACTCGACTCGTGAACTCGACTCGTAACCTCGTACGAGTTTACCTCGAGTTCACTAATTTTAAAATTAACGTGTAGATAACTTTCATAGCTTCCATTTCATAATTTTTACTCTAAAAATAAAACATAAATATTTAAATGTTGCTATAGCATATAAGAACCCAATAAATATTAGCAATCCAACTTAAACACAACTAACCAAATATGATGGTTTTATGATTTAAGTGGTTAGTTAAGTAAAAATAGTGGTTATAGTGTTATTTTAGTTAAAATATCGTTCAAAGATCGGTCAGTATCCCCTTTGTTAACCGTTGGATCGTGCTCAAATTTTTATATAATTTTCCTAACTCGTTTATCTTGACATCCAACGGTGGAAATTTTTTCTTGAGAAGAAAAACCTCAAGAAAATGCAAATATCCGTAAGGCCACTGCTGTTTGAGAAAAATATTAACATCATTCAATGATCAGGCAATATCTCCTTTGTTAACCGTTGGATCTTGCTAAATTTTGATATAAGATTCCTAATCCTTCAATCTTAACATCTAACGTTGGAAATTTTGTTTTGAGTACTTTAGGTAATTCCGAGTTTGCATGAGTTAACTCGCGATTTTGAGCGAGTTTGCACGAGTTTACTCGAGTTTACCCGAGTTTACTGGGAAGCGAGTTTGCATGCGAGTTGAATCGATTCTATGGGGTAGGCTTGTAAACTCGTACGAGTTTACGAGTTAACTCGCGAGTTTGACAACCTTGGTTGAGCATGACTCAGGATGGGTCGAAGCCGTCAAATATAGTAGTCGAGTCCCACAAGAAGTAACCCGCATATGGTTGGTGCTATATGGCGGAGGTGACTTAGGATGGGTCGACATTAGGATAATCGAGTATAACCTTTACGACTCAAACCTTTACCTGAAGTAGTGGAGAGGAAGACACGGTGCTTACCTTCGTGGTAATCACTTGATGATTAGGATAGGGGAAGGCAATGAGGGTGACTCGTCAAGAAGCCTAAGAGGAGTCTGTCTAGGCGGGGAAAAACTACAGTGACCTGGGTTGACCATCCGAGGTTGGGTAGGTAGTCTGGTGTCGTAGCTGAAGTACTGCATGATCACTAGACAGATGACTGACGCCCCCTTGACTAAATCAGGATCAGTAGAGGGATGCTTGTACACGGTGGAGGTTGACACCCTTTGTCATGACATTTTTTTTCCCGGGCATTTATAGTGTATCTTGGTGTAGTCTCCAGGAGCCGGTGTGGTAGAGATCCTGTACTTCTGATTGCTTCCGACTAGATGGATGGAATACGAGGAGATGTAGACCTGAACCCGAACCCTAAAGCTTGAATTCCGATACGATGGACTCGAGATATGTGAACTAAGAGACTTCGACTTTGAGAAATGAATTTCTGAGAGATTCAACCCTGCGAGATAACTAATTAAAAGGATTCCCTTAAGTGAAAGATAAAGAGTTAGTTAATGCGACGATTGCATTGCATCCTCATGCATTTTGCATAATTATTTGTTTGTGCTGTTTGTATTGTTTGTTATGTTCTGGTATGCATCGCTAGTGTAATTCCAAGAAGTCGATGGGAGTAATTCCATTGGGATAACTTACTCTCTCAACTTCTTGTGCACATGTGACTATGAATCTTCGATTCTAAAAGACGGTGGAGCTGGTGATGCTACTCCCGGAGGGAGGACCTACTGATCGTGATGCGCCGACGAGAGGGCTACTGATGGATGATAAAGATTGCTTTTGAAGACTTACGTTGTGGATCGAGAAAGAGCTTCTGCTAGTAGTTATAACTAGGTTCCCGATGGACCCTTGCTGTTATGCTTATCAAGTGTACCCCTTTTCTTTAGAAATTGCTTTTGTTAGGACATACGTTTATGTAAGAATGGCACCGATGTTCTGTGGTGGCCACTTTTGTAAGAACCTTTATGATCTGTTTTCAAACTGTTTACTTGTAGGACTATCACAGTCGGACAGGTAAACTCTTCTTAAGCAAGTCGAACATATTTTCTAAATGATCCAAACGTTTTCCTCACTTGTTGAAAGCGAGTTTCCAAATGTCAAACTGCTTTCAGAAATTTCCGCAAACGTTTTTGAGAAAAAGGATTTTTAAAAAGTAATACCTTGTTTTGAAAAGCTTGACAATCGAGTTTTATTCTTGTTTGCTTTCAAAAAAAAATTTCACCCTATTTTTCCAAAAAGAATTAATTAATATCTGATGAGTGTTTATTTCGAGTTTTCCAAATCGGGGTGTTACACTTGGTGGTATCAGAGCAATGGTTGTCCATGCGGCCTGAACATGGCCTTACATGTTCTCTATTGTGTGCTCTCTAGATATATTTAGGTTGTGTGATTAGATGCGTTAGTAGGTATATTGAATCGTTAGTACGTTAATGAATCTAGTTCGCGATGTCTGGAAGAGGAAGAGGTAGACATGCTCCTGAAGCAGCTCGGAACACCGAGGACATGCTAAACGAGCTGACTGCTGCTGTTCTGGGCATGAATGAGAATCTCAACGCGATACATCAGCAAGCCCAGCAGAACAACCAGAACCAAAACTTAGGACCTCAGGAATATAGGGGATTAGATGAGTTTTGTAAGAGGAACCATAAGGAATTCGCCGGTGGATACGCTTCGGAGAACGCTAATGAGTGGATTAGGGAGTTAGAGAAGATCTTCACCGCTATGCAGTGCACCGATGCTCAGAAGGTAACCTACGCGGTCTACATGTTAACCAAAGAGGCATTTGATTGGTGGGAGAATACTCGGCAAGTTATGGAGGTGCAACAGCAAGTTGTCACTTGGGACACCTTCAAGCAAAGGTTCTTGGAAAAGTATTTTCCTATCGATATGAAGTTGAAGAAGGAGATAGAATTCATGCACCTGACTCAAGGAGATATGTCGGTCGGCGAGTATGCTGCGAAGTTTGAAGAGCTAGTGAAGTACGTGCCGCACTACAATCAACCCGGAAACGATCAGTCGAAGTGCGCAAAGTTTCTCGATGGACTTAAGACTGAGATTAAGATGGCTTTTATACATATGGGAATCGAGAGCTTTCCACTGTTAGTGAGCAGATGCAGAATCTACGAGGATGGACTCAAGGCGAAGAACGTGGGCAATAAGACTGCCGTACCCTCGAGTTCCCATGGACCAATAAGGAATACCCCCAATTATCAGAATATGAGGCAAGGGACCCAGCATGGGCGAGGACCCTATGATCGATTCGGAGGAAGAAGGGACAATCGCTATGGAGGATCGAGATTCCAAAGGAACAACAATCGTAACAACGGCAACCGGGGTAATAGGAACGCCAACACTTGGAGCAACAATGGAAGTAGGAATCGTCCCAATAATGTTGATAGGAACTCTGGAACTTCAGCTCCGTACTGTGCTCAGTGTTGTCGACACCACTTCGGTCAATGTCGCTCCAAGATAGTTTGTTTCAACTGCCAAGGGACCGGTCACTATGCAAACCAGTGCACCAAGCCAAGACAAGAGAGGAATGTTTCGACTGCTGCTAAGCCTCAGGAGAAGGGAAGAGTTTTCACGATGAGCGGTGTAGAGGCTTCAAACCATGACAGTCTTATCCAAGGTACATGCCTTATACGCGAGAATTCCTTGAATGTGTTGTATGATTCGGGTGCCACACACTCTTTTATATCGAATGATGTCATGAGTAGGTTGCACTTAATGGTAGCTTCTCTACCATATGATTTGCTTGTGTTTACCCCTACTAGTGACCCAGTCACAGTTTCGACTTTTTGCCCTAAGTGTCCTATAGTGATAAATGATAGGACTTTTCCCACTGACCTGATAACGTTACCCTTATCCCAAATTGATGTTATCTTAGGAATGGACTGGTTATCCGCTAACCATGTTCAGTTGAATTGTTTCGCTAAGACCCTATTTTTTGAAAACCCTGACGAATCCTTACCCAAGCACGTATCTGCCAATCAAGTCATGGCTTCTCTGAAAGAGAGAGCCCATGTATACATGATCTCAACTTCTTTGGACGTCGATGTGGACAATCACATTCATGAACTGCCTGTAGTTCGATACTTCCCTGAAGTTTTCCTTGACGGCATTCCTGGATTACCACCTGTTCGAGAGGTCGAGTTTTCAATCGATGTGATACCGGGAACTGGACCAATCTCTAGAGAGCCCTATTGAATGGCACCAGTGGAGTTAGCTGAGCTGAAGAAGCAAATCGAGGAGTTGACGGAGAAGCAACTCATCATACCCAGTGTGTCGCCGTGGGGAGCTCCAGTTTTGCTAGTGAAGAAGAAGGACGGTAGTATGAGGTTATGTGTCGACTACCGCCAGTTGAATAAGGTAACAATCAAGAATAAGTATCCTCTGCCTAGGATAGATGACCTGATAGATCAGTTGAGGGGAGCTGTGGTGTTTTCAAAGATCGATCTTCGATCGGGTTATCACCAGATTCGAGTGAAGGAAGATGATATTCCGAAGACTGCTTTTAGGACCCGATATGGACATTTCGAGTACTTAGTCATGCCTTTCGGAGTGACTAATGCTCCTGCAGTGTTTATGGATTACATGAACAGAATCTTTCAACCCTATTTAGATTCGTTCATGGTAGTATTCATAGACGATATCCTCATTTATTCCAAGAGCAAGGAGGAACATGGGGAACATTTGAGGATAGTTCTGCAGATTTTGAAGGAGAGACAGCTGTATGCGAAGCTCTCGAAGTGCGAATTTTGGTTGGAAGAGGTGAATTTCTTGGGTCACGTGATCTCGAAGGAAGGAATAGCAGTAGATCCGGCCAAGGAAAAGGCTGTTTTGGACTGGAAAGTTCCAACGACGGTGACGGAAATTCGAAGTTTTCTCGGTTTGGCAGGATATTATAGACGTTTTATTGAAGGATTTTCAAGATTATCCTTGCCAATGACGAAGTTAACCAGGAAGGGACAGCCGTTTGTGTGGACAACGAAGTGCGAGGAGAGTTTTCAGGAGTTAAAGAGGAGGCTAACTACAGCCCCAGTGCTTGTTTTACCTGACCCGGAGAAAAGTTTCAGTGTTTATTGTGACGCGTCGAAGCAAGGTTTAGGTTGCGTCCTGATGCAAGAGCGAAAGGTCGTAGCTTATGCCTCTAGACAACTGAAGATTCACGAGCAAAATTACCCAACTCACGACATGGAGTTAGCTGAGGTAGTTTTTGCTCTGAAGATATGGCGTCATTACCTCTATGGAGCAAGGATCGAGGTATTCAGCGATCATAAGAGTCTTAAGTATCTCTTTGATAAGAAGGAGTTGAACATGAGACAAAGGCGATGGATGGAGTTTCTGAAGGATTACGACTTCGAGCTACAGTACCACCCAGGGAAAGCAAATGTAGAAGCAGACGCTCTGAGTAGAAAATCTCTTCATGTGTCCGCAATGATGGTGAAAGAGATGGAGTTAATCGAGCAATTCAGAGATATGAACCTGGAAGTTAGGATGAATCCGAGAAGTATGATTTTGGGAATGTTGGTCGTATCGAATGAGTTTATGGAACGAGTCAAGAAAGGACAGTTGGACGATCCGGAGTTGCTAATAAAGAAGCAGATGGTTTCAGAAGGAAAAGAGACTGAATTCCAAGTAGGAGCTGACGGAGTGCTAAAGCGTAAAGGACAGATTTGTGTGCCACGAGACAAGGAAATAAGGGGAATGATTTTGGAGGAGGCTCTCAAGAGTAAGCTGAGTATCCATCCCGGGGCAACCAAGATGTACCAAGACTTGAAGAAGGTGTTTTGGTGGTCTGGTATGAAAAGAGAAGTAGCGGAGTATGTTTCGAAGTGTCTGGTGTGTCAGAAGGCTAAGATTGAGCACAAGAAACCCGGTGGAGTGTTACAACCATTGGAAATTCCAAGTTGGAAATGGGACAGTATTTCCATGGATTTTGTAACTGCTTTGCCAAAGACCCGAAGAGGATTTGACACTATTTGGGTAATTGTCGATCGATTAACCAAAAGCGCTCATTTCCTACCTGTCAATGTGAAGTATCCGTTGGAGAAGTTGGCAACCACATATGTTAATGAGATAATGAGACTTCATGGAGTACCAACAAGCATCATATCAGACAGAGATCCGAGATTCGTTTCGAAGTTTTGGAATAGTTTACATGCTGCACTCGGAACAAGACTTCAGTTGAGTTCGGCTTATCATCCTCAGATGGACGGACAGTCGGAAAGGACCATTCAATCGCTAGGGGATCTTCTTAGAGCTTGTGTTTTGGAACAAGCAGGAGAATGGGATGCCCTATTGTCACTGATTGAATTCACGTACAACAACAGCTACCACTCGAGCATAGGGATGGCTCCTTATGAAGCTTTGTATGGAAGGAAATGCAGAACGCCATTATGTTGGTTTGAAACTGGAGAGAATCTTATTTTGGGACCAGAAATGGTTCAACAAACGACAGAAAAGATTAAGATGATTCAGGA
Source organism: Crotalaria pallida (assembly GCA_037953625.1). Classification (NCBI taxonomy): domain Eukaryota; kingdom Viridiplantae; phylum Streptophyta; class Magnoliopsida; order Fabales; family Fabaceae; genus Crotalaria; species Crotalaria pallida. The sequence continues at coordinate 80,683,276 of CM075653.1, forward strand.
GAAGATGAGAAGTGCTCAAAGCCGGCAGAAAAGTTACTATGATCAGAGAAGGACTCCTATCGAGTTTAATGAAGGCGATCATGTATTCATGCGAGTAGTGCCCACTACTGGGATTGGCAGAGTGCTTAAAACCCGAAAACTTACCCCAAAATTCATAGGACCTTACCAAATCCTGAAACGTGTAGGACCAGTAGCTTATGAAATTGCCTTACCCCCAATGTTTTCTAACCTACACAATGTCTTTCACGTGTCACAACTTAGAAAGTATGTTAGTGATTCTTCTCACATCATCGAACCCGACTCTATTCAACTCAAGGAAAATCTTACGTACGAGACCTTACCTTTAAGGATAGACGGTCAGAGTATAAAGACTCTTCGAGGAAAGGAAATTCCTTTGGTTAAGGTTATCTGGGATTCTGTGAATGGCGAGAATGCTACGTGGGAACGTGAGAGTAGCATGAGGGATTCGTACCCTCATTTGTTTGAAACAGGTACGTGATTTCTCGAGGACGAGAAATTTCTAAGTTGGGGAGGATGTAACATCTTCCCATTTGACTCACTTCTACAGGTCCCAAATCATGAAAATTATTTTAACCTAATTGATTTAAGAATTGATTTGAAAGAGTTTGATTTCATAATGGATTTATATGCTTGATTTTTTGTTGTGATTTTGTGTTTGATTGCTTAAAAGTTTTAATTGAGACTTTGTTGCATATGATTCTAAGATGGAAAGTTATTTCAAGTTTCAAAGAATCAAAGTCCAATCACCTCTGGAAACCCTAATTGATGCCCTAATCGAGCTCTTAATCCTTGATTAAGAACTTAATTACTCTCTTAAACCCTAAACCCTTTTTGGTTAGTGAGCTAATCTGGAATTAGTTTTCCTTTAAACCTATGATTAAGTTTTTGATTAGTACCTTAATCCTTGATTAAGCCCTAATCACTAAGGATTAGTGGACTAAACCTAGATTAATTAACCTAATCCTACCCTAATTATGATTAGAACCCTAATTAGTGCCTTAAACCTAATTAAGCTAATCTAACCTACCCTAACCTCCATGTGGCCGAATGCATGTACTTGGCTTGGCCACCAAGCTCATTTACTTGGTTAACAAGTGGCATGCCCAAAAGTCAAGCTAATGACATCATCCCCATGACCAAGCATGACATAAGAGAAGAAAAAGTGAAGAAAAGGAAGGAACAAGGAAGGAGGCCGTGGGGGACTTTAGAGCAAAACTTGGCCTCCAAGTTTTGTGACTTAGTCCCCAAGTATTTGCAAGCTAGCCCTCCATGCAAGCCCTTGATGGCAATTAGGAAAAAGTGAGAAAGAATAAAAGAAAGGGGCCAAACCGTGTGGAGAGAGAGAGAGTTCATTTTCATTCTACATTCTTCCATCTTCATCCTTTCTCTAAAACAACACCAACACCCACACACACACCAACCTTAAAACCGTGAGGGAGTGAGTGAATTCTCCTCCATTCTTTCATCCACTTCCTTTCCCAAAAGCCAAACACATAGCACTAAGAGAAAAATCAAACTCTTAGTAAAAGGGAGAGAGAGTGGCCGAACATTGAGAGAAATGGAACCAAACTTTGAACACCTCATAACCTAAGCAAGATCAAGCTAAGATAGTGAAAAGAGAAAGAGAAAGACCATGGACTACGAAGAGGAGTGGTGAACCGTGAGGAGATAGGAGAGAAACCAAGTAATTGGACTTGATTTTTGAAAGTTTTTGATTAAGTAAGAAATTTGTTTCATGATCTAAAAGTTTTAAACCCTTTCCTTTGATTCTTTTTCATTTTCATGCTTTCCTTCTAAAGACTTTGATTTTGTTGATGCATATTTGCTTTTGTGTTAGATCTAAATGTTCTACTACCATGCATGTTGATTTTTAAACTTGATCTTGAAGTTTTGTTAAGAAAATGTTTTCCTCCATGACCTTAAAGTTTTCCTCTTTGATTTCTTAAAAGTGTTTTGGAAGAGAACTTGATTTTAAGTTTTCATGAAAAGTTTTTCAAGGATCTAGTGTTTGTGACTTCATGCATGTTACGATCTATATTTGATCTATGACGTGCTTGATGATTTCTTTTATGTTAGCCACGGTTCTTTGTTGTTGTGCACATAAGCTTGATTTTCTTTTGTTTTGTCTCTTGCATGTTGTGATCTTGCAATCTAGTGGTGTTTGAGTGAGTATAAATTCTGTGATTTACTATGATTAGCCACGGTTAGTACTTGATCTTTGGGTTAGAGGTTTTGATGTTGGATTTTGGTTATGTGTATATGATATCCATGAACTTTGTGTTGATTTTAAGTGTTAAATGTGAAATAAAATTGTTTAGGAGTTGCATGATGCTCACAGTTTTGTATAAAAAAATATGCTAGGATTGTGTTTTTACTTGCTTGATGAATTATGTGAAAATTGTTGATTGAATTTGGAGTTGTTTTTGAGTCCTGAAACTTTGAAAACATTTTTAAGAAAATCTAGTTAAGGTCACGGTTTGGACCTTAACTTTTGAGTTAAATTCTCTTGAATGTATATGTGTTCATGACATGAAAATATGTGTTGATTATGAAGTTGATCCTTGAAGAAAATAAATTTTTAAACAACCCTTGATGCATACGGTTTTGACATGTATATATGATGCATGATTCGGTTCTTGTGTACTTAAGAGTTTGATTTTCCTTATTTGATTGAGTCACATATGTGGATGAGTATGTGAGTATGCTATGTTTGACTTAACTTGATGAATTGTGATTATGTGATGTTTGAAATAAATGAATGATTGTTTGATTTATTCTATTTGAATACTATGCTGTCCACAATTGGTTTTAAGTGTTTGAACTTGATGAATTATCGATCAAAGTGTCTATTTGATTGTTTTCATGATTCTTGGTTGTTTGTGCTTTTGAATTTGGTTTTAAACAATGGAAAATGAATTTAAAACTTAGGACATGATGCTGTCCAGAATTTTCTAAGTCACATTTCCTATTTAAAAGTATTTTCAAAGTGTTTTAAAGTTGAGTTTTGAGGATATTTGATCTAGGTCAAAGTTGATTTGAAAAGTGTGATTTTTCGGTGTTTTTGGATTTGAACTCATTGCTGTCCAAAGGGGACCAGCAAAGAAACATTTGTTTTTAAATGAATTTAATTGATTGTTTTCTCATGATTTTAAAGAGTAAAAGTTAGTGTTGACTTGGGACAAGTTTGAGTCAAAGAGAATTGATGTTTTGGTTTTAGATGAAGACAATGTTTGAATTTTTCTTAAGTGGTCTTGAGAATAATTTTAAGGATGATAATTAAATAAAGTTTAATACTCATATATTTACCTTCTGGGACTTGAAAGAAGTTGGAGTCGGGCAGACTACGAAGGGAGCAGATCGCTCGGAACTTGTAGATTCGGTAACTGCGAATCCAGGTGAGAGAGAAGTTATCCTAAGACGCTTTGGTGTCTAGTGAGTATGCTAGGACACTCCGTACTATCTCAAAGTCGGAGTAAAGGTCTAACGTAGCTAGTAGTATACCCGATAAATTGTGTGATTGTCTGTATCGAGGTATATGAAGACTCAGACCTATACCATTACATGGTATTGATTTATTGATATATTTATTTATGTTGACATATATTGTGTCATATTGTCATTGCATGAGCATAATGCATCATCCCGCGATATAAGCTATGAGTAGAAAAGACATAGAAATTATAAGGAATTCCCCCAACGACTCGAGCGAAACTCCAAGGGGTGGAACGCGTGATGGCACCGGATGATGCAGATGCGCCGAATGTGTGAATCGAGCTGATGCTGTGACGATGACGAGGTCTTCGAGTGCGGATACAACGGATGCTGAATTCTATGAAGAGTGTATCTATATGGTTGTAGCCATACATTGAGAGTGTATCTATGTGGTCATAGCCACTTGCTGAAAGTGTATCTATGTGGTCATAGCCACCTGATGAGAGTGTATCTAAGTGGTTGTAACCACTTGTTGAAAGTGTATCTGTATGGCATATGTTGAAAGTGTATCTGTATGGTTGTTGCCATATGTTGAAAGTGTATCTATGTGGCTGTTGTCATATGATGAAAGCGTATCAATGTGATTGTGGCTACGCGTTGAGAACAAGGTTGTCAAACTCGTGAGTTTACGTAAAATCGTGAGGCCGAGGTAAACTCGACTCGTGAACTCGTACGAGTTTACCTCGAGTTCACTTATTTTAAAATTAACGTCTAATAACTTTCATAGCTTCCATTTCATAATTTTTACTCTAAAAATAAAACATAAATATTTAAATGTTGCTATAGCATATAAGAACCCAATAAATATTAGCAATCCAACTTAAACACAACTAACCAAATATGATGGTTTTATGATTTAAGTGGTTAGTTAAGTAAAAATAGTGGTTATAGTGTTATTTTAGTTAAAATATCGTTCAAAGATCGGTCAGTATCCCCTTTGTTAACCGTTGGATCGTGCTCAAATTTTTATATAATTTTCCTAACTCGTTTATCTTGACATCCAACGATGGAAATTTTGTCTTGAGAAGCAAAACCTCAAGAAAATACAAATATCCGTAAGGCCACTGCTGTTTGAGAAAAATATTAACATCATTCAATGATCAGGCAATATCTTCTTTGTTAACCGTTGGATCTTGCTACAATTTTGATATAAGATTCCTAATCCTTCAATCTTAACATCTAACGGTGGAAATTTTGTTTTGAGTACTTTAGGTAATTCCGAGTTTGCATGAGTTAACTTGCGATTTTGAGCGAGTTTGCACGAGTTTACTCGAGTTTACCCGAGTTTACTGGGAAGCGAGTTTGCATGCGAGTTGAATCGATTCTATGGGGTAGGCTTGTAAACTCGTACGAGTTTATGAGTTAACTCGCGATTTTGACAACCTTGGTTGAGAATGACTCAGGATGGGTCGAAGCCCTCAAATATAGTAGTCGAGTCCCACAAGAAGTAACCCGCATATGGTTGGCGCTATATGGCGGAGGTGACTTAGGATGGGTCGACATTAGGATAATCGAGTATAACCTTTACAACTCAAACCTTTACCCGAAGTAGTGGAGAGGAAGACACGATGCTTACCTGCGTGGTAATCACTTGATGATTAGGATAGGGGAAGGCAATGACGGTGACTCGTCAAGAAGCCTAAGAGGAGTCTGTCTAGGCGGGAAAAGCTACAGTGACCTGGGTTGACCATCCGAGGTTGGGTAGGTAGTCTGGTGTCGTAGCTGAAGTACTGCATGATCACTAGACAGATGACTGACTCCCCCTTGATTAAATCAGGATCAGAAGAGGGATGCTTGAACACGGTGGAGGTTGACACCCTTTGTCATGACATTTTTTTTCCCGGGCATTTATAGTGTATCTTGGTGTAGTCTCCAGGAGCCGGTGTGGTAGAGATCTTGTACTTCTGATTGCTTCCGACTAGGTGGATGGAATACGAGGAGATGTAGACCTGAACCCGAACCCTAAAGCTTGAATTCCGATACGATGGACTCGAGATATGTGAACTAAGAGACTTCGACTTTGAGAAATGAATTGCTGAGAGATTCAACCCTGCGAGATAACTAATTAAAAGGATTCCCTTAAGTGAAAGATAAAGAGTTAGTTAATGCGACGATTGCATTGCATCCTCATGCATTTTGCATAATTATTTGTTTGTGCTGTTTGTATTGTTTGTTATGTTCTGGTATGCATCGCTAGTGTAATTCCAAGAAGTCGGTGGGAGTAATTCCATTCGTATAACTTACTCTCTCAACTTCTTGTGCACATGTGACTATGAATCTTTGATTCTAAAAGACGGTGGAGCTGGTGATGCTACTCCCGGAGGGAGGACCTACTGATCATGATGCGCCGACGAGAGGGCTACTGATGGATGATAAAGATTGCTTTTGAAGACTTACGCTGTGGATCGAGAAAGAGTTTCTGCTAGTAGTTATAACTAGGTTCCCGATGGACCCTTGCTGTTATGCTTATCAAGTGTACCCCTTTTCTTTAGAAATTTCTTTTGTTAGGACATACGTTTATGAAAGAATGGCACCGATGTTCTGCGGTGGCCACTTTTGTAAGAACCTTTATGATCTGTTTTCAAACTATTTACTTGTAGGACTGTCACAGTCGGACAGGTAAACTCTTCTTAAGCAAGTCGAACATATTTTCTAAATGATCCAAACATTTTCCTCACTTGTTGAAAGCGAGTTTCCAAATGTCAAACTGCTTTCAGAAATTTCCACAAACGTTTTTGAGAAAAAGGATTTTTAAAAAGTAATACCTTGTTTTGGAAAGCTTGACAGTCGAGTTTTATTCTTGTTTGCTTTCAAAAAAAAAAAAAATTCACCCTATTTTTCCAAAAAGAATTAATTAATATCTGATGAGTGTTTATTTCGAGTTTTCGAAATCAGGGTGTTACACTTGTCACACAGAGGGGCTGGGTTTTTGACTCCTAAATCAACTTTACCCTTATTCTTCTGATGGTAAGGTCCTCCTTTACCATGCTGATTCCTACCCTTATGGCGCTGCGGTCCATATCCTTGCTGATTCCTTTTAGCTCGCATAAACTCTTCTTCAACTTTCTTATCTTCTTCATATATTCTGCATTGATTCACTAAGGCTGGAAAACTTCGAATATTTTGATATCCGAAGGTAGACTTCAAATCCGGTCGTAGTCCGTCTTCAAACTTGATGCACTTCGAACGCTCATCAGAGTTATGATGGTAGTATGGAGAATACTTGCTCAGTTCCTCAAACTTCGCAGCATACTCTCCCACTGTCATATCCCCTTGAGTCAGCTTAAGAAATTCAATTTCCTTCTTTCTCCTTACATCCTCAGGGAAATACCTTTCCAAGAATTTCTCCACGAAAGTATTCCAAGTCACAACTCTACCTTCAGCAGCTAAAAGTTGAGCAATATGATTCAACCAATCCTCCGCTTCATTTGTCAGCACATAGGTGGCAAAAGTCACCCTCTGATTATCAGTGCAATTCATGGTTCGGAAAATCTTTTCCAAATCACGAATCCACTTTTGAGCCTCATCTGGGTGATGTCCTCCTCCAAACTTTGGCGGATCACATTGACGAAATTCTGAAATGCCTTGAAATTCAGCTGGAACAGGGTTCCTAGGTGGTTGTTGTCCTGCAGGGTGCTGTTGCATATTCTCGAATACTCTCGAGATTCGATCTAATGCCTCAGCAAGTTGATTATTGTTTCTAGCAGCCATAGTAACCTGCACTATGAACTGAGTCAACAATCAAACTTAAGACTAAACACACACTCTAATACCAACATACTCTAGTGGTTAGTATGTAAGGCCATACTCCAAAGCCAAGAGTCGGGACCATTGCTCTGATACCATACGTGTAACGACCTAAGTCGTCACGGGAATTATGTTATGATAAATGCATATTATTAATGTGTTTTAAGGAAATAATATTGATGTTTTTATGATGGTATATAAAAATAAGAAATAATTTAAACCGAATACTACCATATAACTGCGTCATTATATTTCACATAAAAAGTTTGATTTAATTTACATCATTTTACATTGTTTCGGTCAAAAGGTACGGCATCATAACTCTGAGTTACGAAGCTCAGTCAGTCCACATATACATATATATATATATATATATATATATAATAAGGTGAAACCCGAGCAGTCCACTAAACTCAAAATATACTCAAAAGTCAGTCTACATACTAATGATAAATACCTAGCATATCACCTCACATCTCATCCACCATCCATTGGCTCCCAGTCGATGGAACAACCTGGTCACTCTCCCCTCCAATCTGTACAGCGTCGCCCCCAGTTGGCTCACTCTCGCCCTCCTCGGGATCCTCCTCCTCAGACTCCACTTGAACCACCGGAGGCACACGTTCCGGTGATGGTGCAAATCTCACAGTCCGAGATGGTCCCGGACGGGAAGGATCCTCAGGTGCAGCTCTCTCCGGAGGAGTGCGAGTGGGAGCAGCTGGTCTGAAGCGAAAATGAGAATGACGACGTGCAGGCTGGGGCGGTGGAGTACCATATCTATAAGTAAAAGCAGGAGGTATATGCTGAGCATATATCATAGGTATGCGAAACTGACGAGGACGCATATAGGCCAAGGGGTTCGGGTGACGAAAGATCAGCTCCACCTCCCCCTCGAACGTGGCTCTACGCTCCTTATACTCCCATGTCCCTCTCACGGGACGCATCTCCAGGCACGCCAAAAATCGAGTCATCACCTAACAAACAATTAGGGCAAATGGAGTAAGACAATGTCATTCACGTACAAATGAATAATTAAATGAACTAGGAATAAACAAACACAATTAGTCAAGTAGCAATTAGGATCACATAAGCAAGTAAGCAAACTCAGATAATCAATCGATAAATAATATTAAACAATAAATATCAAGCAATAATGTAGGACTCTAATGCATGTGCAATGCAATGCGATGCAATGTTCAGTGCAATCTCCTCTGTGATATTCTACGAATATCATGCACTTGGCAAATTTCACGTTTATCGATAACGTCCTCAACGATTCAATTTACGTTTTATCGAAAACGTTCAAACGATCCAAATTACGTTTTAACGAAAACGTTCAAACGCTCCACGTACGTTTGACGACAACGTACCAACGATTCATACTAAATAGGAGTAAACGTCTTTCCACCAAGTATACAATTACAAATCCTATGTAAATTATACTATAGATCGTCCTCCGCAGTCACAAAATACCCCAAGAGATCGATAGAATAAAATTATAGTCATTGTAAAATTATCCCGAGTCGAGTCTGCAGAACCCACTCATCATAGGACCATTTTACCTATAATTAATTCCCACGGTTATTTGACGTATCACCGTCATAAACCTAATCTTCGCATATTCTCATACCGATTTAATCAAATCGAATGTTTCTTTCCCATTATCTTATCTTAGCTCCATAACACCATGCATGATTTCAATCACAATCATCAGTGTATTAGGATTAACTTTAAATTCTTTACTTGGTATTGAATTAATGTTAAAAGAAAGAAATTCCAAAAATAACCTTTTTAATTATAAAAATAAATTTTAACTTAAAAATATTAAGTAAAACAATAGGGAAATATTAGATTTGAAAAAAAATTACATTTTTCAGATTTTTCTACAGTGAGTAACCGATTAGTAGAATCAGTAACCGGTTACTGCACTGTATATGTTAATTCAAATTTCCCTCTTTTTCAATTCTGCAGTAGACTAATCGGTTAGCAGCACCAGTAACCAGTATAAAAATGCCACTTTTAAGCATCAATTCAAAAACCTTTCATTTTCAATCCTTATCAATCATTCACAGAACATATTTGGGCATATTTAAACATGTTCAAACTAATTATAATCACCAATTTCATGAGCTATATATACAAATCATCAAGTATGCATATAATCACATATTTGTCATTCAATATATCAAAATCATTTCCAGAGCTTCTCATGCCAAGTTTTTAGTTTCTTTAGTTCATATTAAGTAAATATGACATGTTCAAGTTGGTTTTAAAGCCTATTATGGCCTCCAAGCCAAAATCCCAATTCAAATCACTTGCCCTTGAGCTTGTAAAGCTCCTCTACATTCCAAGCTATTTAATTACCATTCTAGCAACTGAATATCTTCTCCCTTACCTATTGAAGCTGTAGGAACCGAATTGGAAGCAAAGAAAAAGGATTGACACGTTTTGGTGCAAACTTGGTTCAGCTGCAACACCCTATTTTTCAGTTTCAACAGGGTATGTTCATCAGAGTTTTTCAACAAGAAAAAGCTAAATAAATTCGTGAGTAAGGATTGGAATTCAAACTAGGATATATGAACTTGAGATTGAAACAAATTTGAGACTCAAAGGTAGCAGGAGCTTACCAAACGAAATCAAGAAAGAGAGCTCCAAGAACAGATTCGTGCTCTGTTTTTCCAGCAACACAGGGTCAAATTTCAGAGCTTATAACTTTCTCTACGGTTTATCAAATCAAGTGGGGTTTGTTTCTAATTCAAGAGGGTTCAGAGAGCTTCGTATTGATATGAAGTTTGTGTGTGTTGGTGCTTCAGAGAAGGAGAACGAACTCAAAGACAGTCACACCAGAAAAATGGAGTCTGAACTTGGGTTTATGAGATATTAAGAGTGATTTGTGTGGCTTTAGAATGGGTTAAGTTACCAAATCTCATCACCACTCATTCCTTTCAGAGACAAGACGTGTTTTCAGGCCAAGGTGGTTGATTTTTAAGCCAAAAACGTGTTCCTCTTCCCAATTCGAGTTCAAAACCGACTTACTCTGGTTCTGCTGAGAGCACTAACCGGTTACTCATCTCACTAACCGGTTAGTGAGACACAAAAATCACAAAATATTATATTTTATTCTATTTTCTTTTTTCTTATCAAATACGTATTAAATACTTCTTTTATTTTCATAAAATGAAATATTTTAATTAATGAAATAATTTCTGTAGTGTCCTGGAACACTAGATGTCCTTAACCCTCTAAGTGCTCAAGACTATGGAATCAGGAGCCCTAGAGAGGATCAAGAGTTAATGTGTGACTTATGGTATTTCTGCAGTTCTAGTTGGGAAAAGCAGGTTCTCCCTAGTCAACGTGTGTGTGCAGAGTGTCAACTTAGGGATGAGAGTACGTACCTGAAACCCTAGCTGTAATGAGCTATTTATAGGGTTTGGAGGAGGCTGATATGGGTCGTCTGGGCCCTGTATCAGGGTTGAGCTGAACCAGGATTCTGTGAGATAATATCGGAGGATTATGCTTAGAATCTGGATAGGATCAGCTGGAGATCTCATGTCTAGGTTGTTGCGAGAATGCAGGGGAGATTTGCGGAAGGGATAAGAAGCCTCTGTGGGTTTGAACTTATCCGCTTGCCGACGGTATGTCTCGGCCTAGAATCTCAAGCCTGATGGATTGAGGACCGATGATGAGGCTCGGTTCCATCAAGTCCGAGCCTGGTCCTTTGGGGATGCTCGGAGTCCATGAGTCCGAGCGAGGGACGTTTATGCTAAGTGAACCGAGGGAAGTGCCCTTAGAAGACTCTTTTGACAAGGCTTAGATCCGTATCAGGTCGGCAGACCCTACAAGCCCCCCAGCTCGTAAGAATTTGAGAAGTCTGTGACGAGGTAGCAAGTGTTTAGGGTTGACCTTTTCGGATGCCTCGTTCCGGGAGTGTGCGACAGCCATAACCAGGTAGCCCGTTCGAGGTGACGTTTTGGGTTCTCTAGGTACGGCGTGTTCCCTTGTAAATTGTGCCAAATCATTTCGAATTTTGAAATTTGAAAAAGTGCCTTTTTGGTAACTGCCACGTCTCATCATGCGTGTGGTTGAGTGGTGTAACGGGCTTTTGATCCACCCAGGCCCATACGTGCATCGTGGGGGAAACCGAAAGGTTTTGGGGGTTTCTTTCGAATCCCTTACACCCCACACTCACTTTTCATTCGTCCTATCAGATTCACACCAAAAGCTCCCAAACTCTCAAACTTGCTCCCTCACTACTTCTTTGTTACTCCCAGGAAACCAGAAACTCACTCCCTTCTCAAGCTTATTTCCGCCACTACCTTCATATCGCTTCCAGTTTTCCAGAGACTCAGAATCAAAAACAGGTAGTCTTTCTTCTTCTAACTCAAATACTCTATTTCTGGTTCTGCTCTTTTCTATTTGTTGAAAGGGTTTCGCGTTTCTGGGTTTTGCAGGGATTTTGGGGTTTTTTGTTCTGGGTAGTGTAGTGTTTAAGGGTTTGGATTTCTGAATCATGAGAGGTTGGAGGGAGTTGAGGAGAATTTATCATGAACTTTGTAGGAAATTAGGAGAAGAGCCTTCTAGTGATAGTGATTAGGACTTTTCTGGGGATTTTGGGGATTCTGGGAGTAGTGATGACGCAGTAGATCCTTCCTCTCCCCCCATCAGCCAGGGATCCACCGTGACAAAACCGTTAGCTGTAGAATACCCCTCGGACCCCGCTGAAGAAAGCAAGTGGCTGTTGGCTTATAGGTTTGCTGAACGGAGAGCTCAGGTTAGGGGTAGTCCCGAGCGCTGTATAGTGGAAGAAGAGCCTTTGGGAGATCCGAGGAAAGAGGGGGGGGGGGAAAGTCCAAGGCTCGGCCTTAACTTTAAAATTAAAACATCCGCTATAAAAAATCATAACGCCGAGCCTTTTACTTTTTCCCCAGATATGGTGGAGCGCAGGTGTGAGACCAATCCTGAAGAATATCCCCTGCCGCCAAATCATGCGCAGTATGATGAAGTCTTTGATCGGGAGGTGCTTGGAACGAGGCCTTCATTGCTGACGAGGAACAGTTTGAACCATCTTCGTCCACTTCTCACACCTCCGAGAGAAGATGGGAATGCTGTTGGAAACCAACAAGCGGCTCAATATAGTCTAGAGGGGGGGTGAATAGAATATTGAAGCCTTATTACAGATTTTTCGTCCACCTAAGAGAATGGTTTTATGAAAATAAATTTTCTTAAGAATTCAGTTCAGATTACTCGAGTAACTCAAGCCTTCACTCGAGTAATACGCAACCAAAAATAATTTCACTCGAGTATTCAGCAAATCACTCGAGTATTACGAAAGCAAATTTTAAATCACTCGAGTAACAGAAAACCTACTCGAGTAATGTTTATAAACTGAAAGCAGATTACTCGAGTGACAAGAACTTTACTCGAGTAAACTGGGTAAAATTCAATTTAAAACTTAGTTTTCAATGGAGTTCTTCAAGAATAACAATGCTATGATGATTCAACAAATTATGAATGATTAATATGAACAATTTCAAGTAATATTAACATGCAATTTTAGATCAATTGAGTAGAATTAAGAAAACCCCAATTCTAACCTAAAAATGCAAATGTTAATGAATTAATGAAATACAAGGAATGAAAATAAAAGAGAGACAAGGATTTATCCTGGTTCACTTTCACCCACTTGAAAGCTACTCCAGTCCCCTCTTCAATCAAGAGAGATTCTTCACTAGAAATCTTCAAATGTAGATTTTACAATGTTTTAAGATGCAACTAGATTCTTAGTTCTCCTATCTTAAAACCCAACTCAAAGTGTGTACCAAACACTTTGATCTAATCTACCCCTTTTGAGTATTCTAGATTTCCTTGCTAATTGATTGAAGATGCTTCCAACCAATCCTCTTTTCTTGCTTTGATTTGATCTTCAAAGTCTTCCTTGTGAGATTCTTCACTTGTGTTGAAACTTCAATGATGCAATCACAAATTGCAAATCTTCAACAACCACTAAGAACAAAAATATGATCTCAAGAATATTTGAACAATGATAGAAAATAGAGTGAAGAATGAAAAGTTCTTTGTTGAATCTTGATAGCTCTTGAAAGATGTAAAATAGCTCTTGAATTACTTTTCAAAGTGTATTAGAAAATTGTAAGAATGAAAGTATCTTTGAAAGAGAAAATTAAGTCCTTTTAAAATTTTCCCAACACTGATTGAATTACTCGAGTAAACCAAACAACGTCACTCGAGTGAAACATGTCAGATTAAGTTACTCGAGTGATGTGTAAACCATTACTCGATTAACCTGTCAGAACATAAATTACTCGAGTGAACCAATACTCATTACTCGAGTAAACTGATCAGAATCTGAATAAAAACAAAGTTTTTCTAAAATGATTTTCACAAGCTATTTAATCAAGATTTAAAGTATCTTCACTCTTAATCAGACATTATTTAAATATTCTTAAAATCACCTAAGCTACCCACACCAATGAGATGCATTGCATAAAATAAAGATTACATTGAATTAGAATTAATAAAAATCCTAATTCTAATCTTCATGTGGTGTAGCTTGCTTGTTGCCAATGTTGTTTCTTGGAGAGAGATTGTTAGCATCAAAACATGAGAATCCTACAAACTCCCCCTTTTTGATGATGACAAACCTCCTTTCAAATTAAGCACTAAGTAGCACTAAGTTTTAACATACTCCCCCTAAATGTAAAACATCTAGGAAAAATATAATAAAACTTAACCTACAAGAACAACATCAACAAAATATTCTCCCCCTTTTGGCATCATTAAAAAGATAATATTTGTGAGAAAAGTCCTTTGCCAAAAGTTGAAGGTAAGTAGTTCACAATGGTATAGAAAATATATAACAATAAAGACAATACCAAAATAAACCACAATAGTGCCTCAACGTATATAAACAACGAATATAAACGAACAACGAATATAGCACCATAAATCAGAATATCAGAGCATCACACTATGCAGCAAATCATAGCAGATAATCAAAACGAAAACTAAACAAACTAGACCATACACAAGGTCCTAAAGTCATAGTAGCAACAGAGTCAGAAACATGAAACAGAAACATAAACAGAGAATATGCAAATGAAACATGCAACAGAAATCAACAGCAAACATCATCAGCAACCACAGGTCTAGGAATCAGGTGGAGGAGGAGGAAAATGGTGAGAAAATAATCCAGACATGTAATCCATCAAACGATGCTCCATGGCAATATTCTTCACATCCTGTCTCATCTCCAACTGAGTGAATTGAGCATTGATGTGCTCAACCAATGACTCATGAGCAGCTTGTGCATCAAATGGAGTACCAAGATTATCCAAATCAATATAGTCCTCAACACGATCGGTATCCATCGGATCAGTAGAAGTAGGAGGAACAGAAGAGGATGCACCAGCCCTATCACCAAGTAAATTCCTTTTCCTAGTACCTGAAACTCTTGCAGCCTTTGCAGCGTCAGCCATTTCCTTAATCTGTGATTTCCATAACCAAGTGCGACTGTCCCTATGCCAAGCAATTTTCATATAACTAATGTGCGAATCATTAAGACACCAGTTATTTTTCTTTTCCTTTTCAGCTGGCTCATCATCAGGAATTGGAACACGATAATACCTCATGATCTTGGTGACATGCATAGGATATGGCAAGAATTGGGTTGGAGGAGATTGAGCAGCAGCTTCCATACGAGCTAAAAACATTTTATTCCAATTCATCTCATACCTCTTTTTAATCCCATGAAACAAAGTAAGATCATCATCTCCCAATTGAGCATAATTTTGATTGCATTTTGGAATCAAACAATAAGAGATAATATACATGAGCACCCTATCCACAGCATGCAAAGGTGATACAGTTCTAGTAGTTCTATCACCCCAAGATTCACCAGTACGCAACAAATCAGTATAAATCTTATTAGTATCGACATCCAAATCCAGACATTCAGTATCACCAATAAAAGTTCCCTTGTTTTCTAAACCAAACATCATAGTCAAATCCGCAGGCTTTATAACAAAATGATGTCCTCTAACCATTGTTTGATACTCACCATCTAGCTTAGTAAAATTTTGATAAAATTGTCTGACAAGCCTAGGGTAATAATGAGTCTCAAATTCCAAAAACCACTTCAAATTCTGAAATTCTAAATCCTCTACAAACGGAAATTGCTCCTTATGCAACCAAGCAAATTTAACATACCTTGTAAGACCAAAAGAGCGATTGATAAATGCCGGTTCCCGCAAATCTCGGTTGATTCCAGAAAACCAAGTATCATTACGACCTGCTCCTTGCTTTGCTTTCTTTTGAGGAGGTTGATAGTGAGAGGAAGAAGCCATTGATTCAGAAAAAGCAAATTCGGTTTAGGGGGTTAGGGTTTTGATTTGGGGTTTTCGGATTTTTGGATAAAATTGGTGAAATTGATGAATGAAAGGAGTAGAAATGATGATATAATGATGAAATATGGAAGAAATTTGTATGATTTGTGAGTTTTGTGGCTGAAAGATGATGATTTGATGAAGACCCGTATGAGAGAGAAGAGAGAAAGACGAACAAGAGAGAGAAAAAATCGTGAAAATGATGCAGATTTCAACAGTTCAGCTTTTAAAATCACGTAAGTTACTCGAGTAATGTTCATACGTTACTCGAGTGATTCGAGCAGTACTCGAGTGAAAGAGTATGTTACTCGAGTATGCCGAAAGATAAAAAAAAATTTACTCGAGTGATGGATGAACTTAATCGAGTGATACGCAAGTCATTTTAAAATTAATCGAGTGACAGACAGAATTACTCGAGTAATACGAAAGAGTTTTTAAAATTACTCGAGTGAAATTTCTGTTACTCGAGTGAACTGTCCAGAATTTCAAAAATTTCAATTTTTCATGCAAAATCATTTTTCATGCACAAACACAGAGAAACACTTAGCATGTAGCAAGTAACACACATACAAATAAAGCAATTAGCATATTATAGAAAACATACACACATAACTGCATAAAAAAAATAATAAACACTTTAATAAGATACAACAACTCAAAATACAAGTCACATTGAAATAGGCTTGAAGGTGAGTATAAAAAAGCATCAAATACAATTAGCTAATAGTTAATTCATCAAAAATACCAAGTTCTCTTCGAATCTTATAAAATGTGTCCCTTGGTAATGGTTTTGTAAAGATATCAGCTAATTGATCCGAAGTTTGAACAAACTCAATAACACAATCACCTTTTTGAACATGATCTCTCAAAAAGTGATGCCTAATTTCAATATGCTTTGTCCTTGAGTGTAATACTGGATTTTTAGTCAAATTAATTGCCGAAGTGTTATCACACTTTATAGGGATATTTGTCAAATTTAAACCAAAGTCAGATAATTGTTGCTTCATCCATAAAATTTGAGCACAACAACTACCTGCAGCTATGTATTCGGCCTCCGCGGTTGATAAAGCTACACAATTTTGCTTTTTAGAAAACCACGATACAAGTGAATTACCAATTAAATGGCATGTTCCGCTTGTACTTTTTCGCTCAACTTTACAACCGGCAAAGTCAGAGTCCGAATATCCTATAAGTTTTAGAAAAGCATCCCTAGGATAATAAAGTCCAGTATTCGTTGTACCCTTTAAGTATTTCATTATTCTTTTGACAGCAGTTAGATGCGACTCTTTCGGTTTTGCTTGAAAACGTGCACACATACATACACTAAACATGATATCAGGCCTAGATGCAGTTAAGTATAACAAACTACCAATAATACCACGATACTTCGTTACCTCTACCGCTTTTCCAGCCTCATCTTGATCTAGGTAGCATGCAACGCTCATTGGTGTAGAAGCGGATTTGCACGAATCCATTCCAAAACGTTTGAGAAGCTCTCTACAATATTTACTCTGATGAATATAAATGCCATCATTAAGCTGCTTTATTTGAAGGCCAAGAAAGAATGTAAGCTCTCCCATCATCGACATCTCGAATTCACTTTGCATCAATTCTGAAAACTTCTTACACAAGTTATCGTTAGTAGCACCAAATATAATATCGTCAACATATATTTGAACCAATAAAATATCCTTACCGGAACGTTCAATAAAAAGTGTAGTGTCAACAGTGCCTCGTTTAAAACCTTTTTGTAATAAAAAATTGCTTAGTCGATCGTACCAAGCTCTAGGAGCTTGTTTCAAACCGTACAAAGCCTTTTTCAGTTTGAAAACGTAGTCCGGATGCTCAAAACTCTCGAATCCGGGAGGTTGTGACACATAAACTTCCTCTTGAATGTATCCGTTAAGAAAGGCGCTCTTAACATCCATTTGAAACAATTTAAAATTCATAATTGAAGCAAAAGCGAGAAGAATACGAATAGCTTCTAATCTAGCAACGGGAGCATATGTCTCATCGTAATCGATTCCTTCTTCTTGACTATAACCTTGTGCTACCAACCTAGCTTTATTTCTAACAATAATACCCGATTCATCTAACTTATTCCTATAGACCCACCGAGTACCAATTTCAGGACGATCATCGGGTTTTGGCACAAGCTCCCAAACTTGGTTTCTTTCAAATTGATTTAATTCTTCTTGCATGGCCATAATCCAATGATCATCTTGAAGAGCCTCTTTGATATTCTTAGGTTCTATTTGAGATACAAAGGCAACATAATAACAAAAATTATTTAAAGTGCGTCGGGTTACCACTCCCTTCGCAATGTCACCTAAGATATTAGAAATCGGATGATTTTTGTTGGACTTCCAAGCTATTGGTAATTGAGGTTGAATCTCTTGTGCTAAGTCTTTATCTTGTGCTTGCACCTCTCTATCTTCATTTTGATTCTCTTCCATTTGTTGTGGTGTTGAATTCTCATGATCCAAAAATGTACCTATATAATCATCACAAGAAACAACACAATCTCCTTTCGAAGATTCATCAAATACAACATGCACGGATTCCTCAACGGTTAATGTTCTTTTATTGTAGACTCTATATGCTTTGCTATGAGTTGAATAACCTATGAATATGCCTTCGTCGGCTTTAGAGTCAAACTTGCCGACCGGTTCCTTTCCGTTATTTAAAACAAACACCTTACACCCAAAAACATGAAAATGTGAGATATTTGGCTTTCGCCCTTTTAAAAGTTCATAAGGTGTTTTATTTAAATGCGGATGAATAAGAACCCTATTAAGCACATAGCAAGCGGTGTTTACCGCATCAGCCCAAAAATATTTAGGAACATTTGATTCTATCAACATAGTACGAGCAAGTTCCACTAAAATTCTATTTTTCCTTTCTACAACTCCGTTTTGCTCCGGAGTCCTAGGGGCCGAAAATTGATGATCAATACCAAACTTATCACAAAACGCATCAATCCTAGTGTTTTCAAACTCACCTCCGTGATCACTTCTAATAGACACAATTTTCAAACTTAGTTGATTTTGGATGAGTTTGGCAAATTTTTTAAAACATTCATAAACTTCACTTTTTGCGGATAAAAATAAAGTCCATGTGAATCTAGTAAAATCGTCTACTAAAACAAATCCATAGTAATTGCCACCTAAACTTTTAATTTGTGAAGGGCCAAACAAATCCATATGGATTAGCTCCAAAGGCTTTGTTGTGCTTATCACATTTTTAGGTTTAAAAGAACTTTTAACTTGCTTGCACTTTTGACAAGAGTCACAAATGCTATCAAGCTTAAAGTTTAGTTTAGGCAAACCAATCACTAAATCTTTTCGCAAAAGTTTGTTCAATTGATTCACATTCACATGAGCAATTCGTCTATGCCAAAGACGAATTTCATCATCAAAAGATTTGAAACATTTTGAAAATAGTGAAGTTATCTCATCCAAATCAATTAAGTAAGTGTTATTAGAGCGACGACCAACAAACTTAACACTATCATCTATAGAAGACTTAATGAAACATAATTCCGGAGTAAATGTCACATAATTGCCCATATCGCATAGTTGGCTTATACTAAGCAAGTTGTGTTCTAAGCCTTCTACGTATAGGACATTTTCTATGACAAGGTTAGATACGTTACCGATCTTCCCGACTCCTAGAATTTTGCCCTTGTTGTTGTCGCCGTATGTCACAAATCCATCACTTTTTGAAGTAAGTTCCATGAAGTGCGTTTTGTCTCCCGTCATGTGTCTCGAACAACCACTATCCAAATACCATTTGCGCTCTTTGGTTCGAAGACACACCTACAAACAATATCATTTGGTTGACTTAGGTACCCAAGTGATCTTGGGTCCTTTGTTGTTAGCATGGGGAGAAGTCCCCTTAACAATCCAAATATATTCACCGCTTGATATACCAAATTTCTTTATATTACATTTATTTGTGGTATGCCCAAAGATTCCACAATAATGACAAGTTGGGTTTTTAGAAATCTTATTCTTTGAAAATCCACCAACTTTGCGATAATTGCGTTTCTTAGGTTTGGTATAGCCAAGACCGGATCTATTGCTATTGTTCCTTTGAGTTGAAAGCAAATGATCTAAAGAAGTATCTCCTTTCATGAGCCTTGCAAGTCGATCATTCAAATTAAAAACTTCTTTTTCCAAAGACTTGCAATTTTCACAAGATGGAGTCTCATTTGATTTCAATTCACAATTGCATGTAGAGTTTGCATAAATGAGTTCCAGAGTTTCATTTTGAAGCTTAAGTTCTTCTAAATCTTTTTGAAGTTCAATTATCTTTTCATGTTGCTTCATTATGAAATTCTTTCTTTCAACATTTATTTTAGCAAGTTTCTTCAACTCTTTATGCATCTCTACATACACATTGTACAATTCATTGAATGAAGGAGAATTAGAACTTGAGCTAGCATCGGAAAGATAATCTACCTCATTGACGTTCTCACTTGATTTAATGCTCGAAGATTCCTCTTCATCAAGCTTTGTCATTAAACATAGATTTGCAAGTTCTTCATCATCCGATGAGCTAGATGTTGATTGACTCTCCACTTCATCCCATACTATGTAAGCCCTTTTTCCTTTAGATGAATTGAATTTTGAGTTGTCACCTTCCGACTTCTTAGAATGAGTTGGACAATTCGATCGATAGTGACCAAGCTTTCCACATCCATGACACTTGATGTGATCCTTGTTAGTCTTATTTCTTGGTTGTGAGTCCTTAGAATCTCTTTGTCTATTTCTATTAAAGTTCCCCTTTTTCTTAAGGAACCTACCAAGCTTTTTAACTAGCAAGCCAAGGGTCTCATCATCTATATCGGAGTCCGAGTCATCCACTTGAAAGTTTTCCTCTTGTGCCTTAAGGGATTTTGAAGTTGATTTAAGAGCTATCCCCTTTTTCTTCCTATCGGCATCTTCATTCATGGATAACCGTCCAAGCTCCATTTCATGCTCTTGAAGCTTTCCGAATAGAGTTGCTAAATCAATTTGATCCACGTCTCTAGCTTCCATAATGGCCGTCACCTTAGGTTGCCATTCCCTGCTAAGACATCTCAAAATCTTATTAACAACTTCACCATTAGATATAACTTTTCCAAGTGCAGAAAGATGATTAATGATATGAGTGAACCGCTTTTGCATGTCACCTATGTTTTCATTAGGTAACATACGAAAGAGTTCATATTCATGCATGAGTGTATTTAGCCTAGCCCTTCTAACCTCCGAAGTGCCCTCATGTGTGACTTGTAATGTGTCCCACATTTGTTTAGCATCAACACATTGAGATACTCGAAACAACTCATCATAAGAAAGAGCGGACGTGATGATATTTTTTGCTTTTAAATCAAATGCAACTTTCTTCTTATCATCATTGTCCCAACTCGATTGAGGTTTAATTGAAACAACATCATTTACTTTCGTTTGAGGAACAAAAGGTCCATTCTCTATGGCGTTCCAAATCTCCATATCTATGGCTTGAATAAAAATTTTCATGCGGACCTTCCAATAAGCGTAACCCTCACCACTAAATAGTGGAGGACGATTAATGGAAGTTCCTTCACCACCGAAAGGATTTGAAATTGAGCCCATTGTTTCCAAGTAAAAAGGATCTTTTCGAAAAAGCTTTTTAAGGCTCGGATTTTTCGTCCGAGCTCTGATACCACTTGTTGGAAACCAACAAGCGGCTCAATATAGTCTAGAGGGGGGGTGAATAGAATATTGAAGCCTTATTACAGATTTTTCGTCCACCTAAGAGAATGGTTTTATGAAAATAAATTTTCTTAAGAATTCAGTTCAGATTACTCGAGTAACTCAAGCCTTCACTCGAGTAATACGCAACCAAAAAAAATTTCACTCGAGTATTCAGCAAATCACTCGAGTATTACGAAAGCAAATTTTAAATCACTCGAGTAACAGAAAACCTACTTGAGTAATGTTTATAAACTGAAAGCAGATTACTCGAGTGACAAGAACTTTACTCGAGTAAACTGGGTAAAATTCAATTTAAAACTTAGTTTTCAATGGAGTTCTTCAAGAATAACAATGCTATGATGATTCAACAAATTATGAATGATTAATATGAACAATTTCAAGTAATATTAACATGCAATTTTAGATCAATTGAGTAGAATTAAGAAAACCCCAATTCTAACCTAAAAATGCAAATGTTAATGAATTAATGAAATACAAGGAATGAAAATAAAAGAGACACAAGGATTTATCCTGGTTCACTTTCACCCACTTGAAAGCTACTCCAGTCCCCTCTTCAATCAAGAGAGATTCTTCACTAGAAATCTTCAAATGTAGATTTTACAATGTTTTAAGATGCAACTAGATTCTTAGTTCTCCTATCTTAAAACCCAACTCAAAGTGTGTACCAAACACTTTGATCTAATCTACCCCTTTTGAGTATTCTAGATTTCCTTGCTAATTGATTGAAGATGCTTCCAACCAATCCTCTTTTCTTGCTTTGATTTGATCTTCAAAGTCTTCCTTGTGAGATTCTTCACTTGTGTTGAAACTTCAATGATGCAATCACAAATTGCAAATCTTCAACAACCACTAAGAACAAAAATATGATCTCAAGAATATTTGAACAATGATAGAAAATAGAGTGAAGAATGAAAAGTTCTTTGTTGAATCTTGATAGCTCTTGAAAGATGTAAAATAGCTCTTGAATTACTTTTCAAAGTGTATTAGAAAATTGTAAGAATGAAAGTATCTTTGAAAGAGAAAATTAAGTCCTTTTAAAATTTTCCCAACACTGATTGAATTACTCGAGTAAACCAAACAACGTCACTCGAGTGAAACATGTCAGATTAAGTTACTCGAGTGATGTGTAAACCATTACTCGATTAACCTGTCAGAACATAAATTACTCGAGTGAACCAATACTCATTACTCGAGTAAACTGATCAGAATCTGAATAAAAACAAAGTTTTTCTAAAATGATTTTCACAAGCTATTTAATCAAGATTTAAAGTATCTTCACTCTTAATCAGACATTATTTAAATATTCTTAAAATCACCTAAGCTACCCACACCAATGAGATGCATTGCATAAAATAAAGATTACATTGAATTAGAATTAATAAAAATCCTAATTCTAATCTTCATGTGGTGTAGCTTGCTTGTTGCCAATGTTGTTTCTTGGAGAGAGATTGTTAGCATCAAAACATGAGAATCCTACAAATGCCTCAGACTTCGTACTAAGGCACATGGGCATAGACGACCGGATATGCCTCCAAATACCGGAAAATCGACAGCTTTTTTATTTCTACGAGGAGATAGCCACTAACGTCGGAGTCCGCATGCCCTTTTCCACCCTCGAGATAGAGGTCCTGAAGCACTTAAACATAGCCCCGAGCCAACTACATTCGAGTGGTTGGGCCTTTGTAAGGGCGTTTCAACAGTTCTGCGATGCTGAAAATCTGGTCGCTACATTACGATCTTTCTTTTGGTTGTACGCCCCCCAAGTGAACAAGTTTGGCGATTCAAAGGGGCTTTGGGTGTCCTTAAAAGCTCGGAGGGATCACGCCCTCTTTGCAAAAGTAACCGATTCTTGGAAATCCTTTAAACCGCTCTTCTTTCAATATGAATACACTGGAGCAGAAGTTTGCTGGTTTATGGAACAAGTTGAGGCCGAAGGGGAAATTAAAGTTGTACCCCGGTTCCCTTTGAGCTGGTCGAATAGTATCTACAATCGAGGGGCCTCGTTATATCAATTTGATTACAAAACTGATTTAACGAAGGCCGAGAGACGATTATTCGACCGAGTTTGGGAATACCTTGAGGCGAATGGTCAAATTGATACCAAAAAAATATTGCTGAAGAGGACACGAGCCGAAGTGAAGGACGAGCTGGGTATATTTTTTTTATTTTTTTATTTTTTTTATTTTTTATTTTTTTTTGGTTTAACACATATTCTCTTGCAGAAAAAATGGGGAAGAAAGCCACCAAAGCTAAGAAGAGCGAGGCTGCCGCAGATCGAGTGAGTAAACTGGCAGCACGAAAAGCTGGTTCGAGTTCCTCGATTAAGAGCCAGTCTTCCGAGCCAACACCGGTGGTTGCCGCAGATCGAGTGAGTAAGCTGGCAGCACAAAAAGCTGGTTCGAGTTCCTCGATTAAGAGCCAGTCTTCCGAGCCAACACCGGTGGACAGACCAACCTTGGCTCCTCGTGCCATCACCCCCGAGGTAATTCAGGCCATCGAAGGAGTCCAAAAAATTGTCCAGTCGGATGCACAACAAGACGCTCAAGGTACCACCGAGCGACCAGCCAAAATAATTCGGGTAGAGAAAGGTAAGGGCTTGGCTGGGGATTGGTTCAATTTGAGTAAATCCCATAAAGATACTCAGTTTGAGGAGGGTACCGAGGAAGCCGCTGTCAAGAATGTATGGGCCAAGAAGACTCCTGAGGGCTACTACGCAACAGTCTTCCCTCCCGAGGATGCACAGGTGATGGATGCCTGGCATCCTTCGACTTGGGGGAACAACTGCAGCGCCCTGGTGAAGGGTCTTCTTCGAAGTGCAAGTGTTCTTCACTACCTCGGCCGCCGCGGCGAGGATGTTCATGCTGGGGTCGCCCCTGATGAGAAGAAGAAGAGGAGGGAAGCGAATGACCGGTGAAGGGTCTTCTTCGAAGTGCAAGTGTTCTTCACTACTACGCAAGGACTTAGTGATTGGCTTACCTAAACTTAAAAATTGATAGTGTTTGTGACTCATGTAAAAAATGCAAGCAAGTTAAAAACTCTTTTAAACCCAAAAATGTGGTAAGCACAACAAAGCCATTGGAATTAATCCACATGGATTTGTTTGGCCGATCACAAGTTCGGAGTTTGTAAGGTCCTGTATTTTTATAAACAAAATAAATAAATGTGTTGAATAAAATAATGATTTTTCTGAAATTAAGATATTTTACTCGAGTATTGTAGAGGGTACTCGAGTATAATCACTATCTGTTTGAAAATTTGAATTTTGAGTCAAAAGACTCGAGTATGTCAGAAAAGACTCGAGTGTTCTTGAGTTTTTGAAATATACTCGAGTAGAAAGAAAAAGACTCGAGTAAATCGAGCAGTCTGGCTAAATGTATAAGTTGGTTTTATAATTAATTTCGCACCAAAACGCGGTTTCTTGACGTGACAAGCATAGAGCTGAACCTTACTTCGAGTTGAAGTACTCTTAGACTATAAATTGATGCTTGGGTGAAGCATCAACACCTCTGAAGTTCCAAAACCCGAATTTGACCAGAAATTTCCCTGTTTTACAGAGTTCACTTTGATCCCTTTGTTCTCTCTCAATCCTCACTCATTTTCCTTGAAACCTAAACACAAACTGAAGTTCTGATTCCATTCTTGAATTAGAACTCGAAATCACTTCAAATAGCCTTCTGAAGATCAGGTTCTAGGCCTACAAAGTTGGAGGTTCAAAACTGAGAAAAACAGAGTAACATTCAGTCTCAAGTATTCATCTTCATTGAAATCGTTTGGTAAATTCATGGATTCTTTTCGTGTCAAACTTGTTTCTGATTAAAGTTAGTATATCCTAGTTTCTTAAACTAACTTGTTTCATTCTTTTCATGCCAAATCCGTGGTGAAATCTGTGGCCAAAGTCAGCCTGTTCAACTCTTTTTCACCAAGTCCAGAATTTGGATTTTTGATCCAACCGATTTCTCTGTCGTTTTACTTGTTGATTAGCTTCTCTAAGGTAAGGGAGGAGTTATCTAAATACTAGAATGAGTTATTTCAAGCTGGAAATGTAGGAACCTCATATGGTTCATCAAGGGGTGAAGTTTGAATTGGGAATATGACATAGAGGTCATAAACCCAAGTTTTTATAAACCAAACATGTCTAAATGGACCTAATGATGCTCACTGGATCAATTTTCGAAGTTAAAAACAAAAGGAAATGAAAATCATATGTGAAATGGTTATTTGCTAAGTTTATGTTGATTTTGTGATTTATTGCATTTGATGTTGTTTCAATATTGATTACATGTTCTAACATGTTTATTTTATGTATCTAAGTTACTGTTTTGCATAAAAGTGGAAAGGAAAGGCTCTGAACTCGAATTGGCATTATAAAGTGCAGAAACTGGTGCTGCTGCTGCTAAAACACTCGAGTAATTGAAGAAAGACTCGAGTATTCTGGAAAATGGGAAGAACACTCGAGTATGTCTTGAAGGACTCGAGTAATTTTACATGAACACTCGAGTATGTGAAGAACTACTCGAGTAATTTAAAATAATTTTCAGAAAATCTTTACTTCTTTATGAAGTAATTAAAGATTAACTCGTCTAAACTCCTATATGCTTAAATTTTAATTTCTGCTCTTAATATCTATAGATTTAATCCCATTGGTTGATTTTATCCTGGATGAGTCCTACTGGAATTTTATTCAGTGGTTGACATATTCGGACAGGATGTCCCAATGGAGGTGCGTACACCCATTTGGTTGATTTTATTCCCACGTCCCAGTGGAAGTTTTTACCCACTTGGTTGATATTTTGGGAGTCCTAGATGGGGTCGTTGCACAAATTAATGACAACGTAATTAAATTCCTATTGTATAAAACCATCACAAAGTGGCTGGGCCGCTGATGGAATTTTTGGAAAGCACAAGCACCAGTTAATGCAAAAATGAAAAGATGGTTATAAGCAAGAAGGATTATGAATTTTGGGTCTCTATATTGGAGGCATGATATTCAAAGATATGAATTAAAAGAGAAAAAGACAATGAACAATTATGTGACATTGACATGCATGGAAATGCTCCGATTTTGATTGTGGAATCTGGTATAGGTAGAAGTATTCCGCAGCCCTGAGATAGCTGTGATGCCATAGCACGAAGATGCTGTGATGATTTGGATTCCGTAACATGAAAATGTTATGATGGCCAAATTCCCAATCAAATCGTGACGCCTGGGTTGTGAATACGCTCCGGTTTGATGAACCATAGGATTATGAATATCCCGAGCCTGAGATACTCGGATGCCGAACCGCGTAGCATGAATGGAGAGTAGGCATGCATCACGAAACTAAATGAAATATTATAAAAGACAGTTTGAGCATATACATATGCATTTATTATTGCTATCTGGAAACTTGTGCTTGTTATTTCTAGCCTCTGTTATGCTCATTTGTTATTGTGTTTAGCTATGACTCACTCCTAATCCCTTGTTGTAGGTCATGGCCAGGAATATGTTTTGCGTGGAGATGAGGCCGCTCCCTAATGGGGAGTGGAACTTCGAGGATCATCGGGCTATCTATGAGGGAGACGTGGAAGTTATTTTCCGTCACCCGAACCCATGGTCCCGAATGCGTCCGCGTAGGACGAGAATCCCAATGATGTACATTATGCACATTCCGCCCAATTTTGTGTTTCGGCATGGAACACCACCACCACCGCCAAGACGTTTTCCGAGACGCACCCTCCCACCAAGTCCATCACCCTCTGAAGAAAGAATTATTTTGGAGGTTCCTGCTCCCTCTCGTCCTTCCACTAGAGCCCGATCTCGGACTCCGGTATATGTGCCATCTGAACCGGCACATGAAGAGGAGGAGGAGGAGGAGGATCCGATAGAGGATGAGGATCCGGTGGAGGATGCTGACCCGGTGGCTGATGATGATTTCGTGGACAACTCAACCGGTAGTCAGTGGGGAACTGATGATTGAGTTGAGTTGGGATGTTGGAGTGTGGATGGTGCTACTCATCAGGTTTCTCTTATCTATTTGATATTTTGAGTTCCGAACCAGTTGCTCAAGGTTATTATAAATTTTGTTGTAAGATATGTAATATAATGTAATGACCTAGAGTACTTAAGTTAAACCTAGTGGTGATAGTTTTAATGTAATGGAAATGTACTTTCCTTTTTATGAAATATAATATGAATAGTTTCTTTCATGATAATTATAATTTCCGCAAAGACTCGATAATGGATGATGACTGACTTTTAGTTTTAAAAAAAAAAATGGTCGAATTTTCTAAGAATGAATATTAAGTTTTGGAATAAAAGTTGGGTCGTCACAGAGTTTAGGTGGCAATTACTACGGCTTTGTTATGGTAGATAACTTTACTCGATTCACATGGACTTTGTTTTTATCCGCCAAAAGTGACACTTATAAAAGTTTTAAAAATTTTGCCAAACTCATCCAAAATCAATTAAATTTGAAAATAGTGTCTATTAGAAGTGATCACGGTGGTGAGTTTGAAAACTCAAAGTTTGATGCGTTTTGTGAAAAGTATGGAATAAGTCATCAATTTTCAGCCCCTAGGACTCCGGAACAAAACAGAGTTGTAGAAAGGAAAAATAGAGTTTTAGAGGAACTTGCACGGACTATGCTTAAGGAATCTAGAGTTCCCTCTTACTTTTGGGCTGATGCGGTTAATACCGCGTGTTATGTCATTAATAGGTTTCTTATTCGTCCGCATTTGAATAAAACACCTTATGAGTTGTTAAAAGAGAGAAAGCCAAATATCTCTTATTTTCATGTTTTTGGTTGTAAGGTGTTTATTTTAAATAACGGTAAGAACCCGGTCGGCAAATTTGATTCAAAAGCCGATGAAGGTATTTTCATTGGATATTCAACTCATAGCAAGGCTTATCGTATTTTTAATAAAAGAACCTTAACCGTAGAAGAATCAGTTCATGTCGTGTTTGATGAATCTCCGAAAGGAGAGTGTGTTGTTTCTTGTGATGATGAGAATGTAGGTACATTTTTGGATCATGACAAGCAAATGCAACAACGAGAAGGAGAAAATCAAGTTGAGAATTGACAAATGCAAGCACATGAGAAGGACTTAACACAAGTGCCGCATACCGATCTACCAATTGCTTGGAAAACGAACAAAAATCACCCGATCTCTAATATTCTAGGTGACATTGCTAAGGGAGTGGTAACCCAAAGCACTTTAAATAACTTATGTTATTATGTTGCTTTTGTTTCACAAGTAGAACCTAAGAATATTAGTGATGCACTTCAAGACGAACATTGGGTTATGGCCATGCAAGAAGAATTAAATCAATTTGAAAGAAACCAAGTTTGGGAGCTTGTGCCAAAACCCGATGACCGTCCTGAAATTGGTACTCGTTGGGTTTATAGGAATAAACTAGATGAGTCGGGTATTATTGTTAGGAATAAGGCTAGGTTGGTAGCTAAGGGTTATAGTCAAGAGGAAGGGATAGACTATGATGAAACGTATGCTCCCGTAGCTAGATTAGAAGCCATAAGAATCTTACTTGCTTTTGCATCTATTATGAATTTTAGATTGTATCAAATGGATGTTAAGAGTGCGTTTCTTAATGGATACATTCAAGAAGAAGTGTATGTTTCACAACCTCCCAGATTTGAAGATTTTGAACATCCGGACTATGTTTTTAAATTGAAAAAGGCTTTGTATGGTCTTAAACAAGCTCCTAGAGCTTGGTATGATCGTCTAAGTAATTTTCTAATTGAAAAAGGTTTTAAACGAGGTGTCGTGGACAATACGCTTTTTATTGAAAGATCCGGTAAGGACATACTTTTAGTCCAAATATATGTTGATGATATTATTTTTGGTGCAACTAATGAAAAATTATGTAAGAAATTTTCAGAAATTATGCAAAGTGAGTTTGAGATGTCTTTGATGGGAGAGCTTACTTTCTTCCTTGGACTACAAATCAAGCAACTTGATGATGGGATTTACATTCATCAAGGGAAGTATTGTAGATAACTACTTAAAAGGTTTGGCATGGAGTCATGCAAGGTAGCTTCAACTCCTATGAGCGTCACATGTTACTTGGACAAGGATGACATCGGAAAACCCGTTGAGGTAACAAAGTATCGTGGTATGATAGGTAGTTTATTATACTTAACTGCTTCTCGTCCTGATATTATGTTTAGTGTGTGCATGTGTGCTCGTTTTTCAAGCCAATCGAAAAGAATCACATTTAACTGTTGTTAAGAGGATTATGAAATATTTGAAAGGAACCACCAATACCGGATTATGGTATCCTAGAGATGCCCTTTTAAATTTATTAGGCTATTCGGATTCTGATTTTGCGGGTTGTAAAGTTGAACGAAAAAGTACAAGTGGAACATGCCATTTAATTGGAAGTTCTCTTGTATCATGGTTTTCAAAAAAGCAAAATTGTGTAGCTTTATCAACCGCGGAAGCCGAATATATTGCGGCCAGGAGTTGTTGTGCTCAAATCCTTTGGATGAAGCAACAACTTTCGGATTTTGGTTTAAACTTGTCAAAAATTCCTATTAAATGTGACAATACATCCACAATAAATTTAACCTAAAACCCGGTATTGCACTCTAGAACAAAACATATTGAGATTAGGCATCATTTTCTAAGGGACCATGTCCAAAAAGGTGATTGTGTTATAGAATTTGTTCAAACTTCAAACCAATTAGCTGACATTTTTACAAAACCTTTACCAAGGGATAATTTCTATCGTATTAGAAGGGAACTTGGTATTTTTGATGAATCCACTATTAGCTAATTTTTTCTGAAATCATTTTATTTCATCACCTTAAGCCTATTTCATTATGTATTGTTGTTTGAGTATTTTTTGAAAACCCTTTCATAATTCTCTAAATTAGTAGTTATGTGTGTGTTTTTCTATAATATGTTTGCTTGTATAAATGTGTGTGCTAAATGCTAAATGTCTATATGTGTTTGTGTGTATGAAAATATTTTTCAAAATTTCAAAAATTTGAGTTTTTGTGCACATTAATCGATTAACAGTCATTCATTAATCGATTAAATTTTAAACCACTTTCGGACTTACTCGATTAATGAAGCTTTAACTTGATTAATTTTTAAACCACTTTCGGTCTTAATCGATTAATACCTTCACTAATCGATTAAGGGTACTGGACACGGAAATATAAAAACGCGTTTTCTGCATAGTTGCTCATTTTTCCTCTTTTTCTTCTCTCTCTTCTCCGATTCTCTCTGCTCTCTCTCTCTACTCGAAAATCATTCCTGGATCATAAGGGCTATTGATTTGTTTTTTAAACCCAATTTCTTCCCTCAAATCACCTTCCTAACACAATATCTACCAAAAATTCCATCAATTTCAACCCAAATCCCCCAAAATCCGAAAAACCCCCAAATTCCTCAAAACCCTAACCCTAACTTTCTCTCTCCTTGGAAAATGGCCTCCTCCTCCTCCAATCCGAATCCTCCTCCACGAAAGAAGCGTCCAGCACATAAGGATCTCAACAATGTGTGGTTCTCTCAAGCAGAACGCGAAGAACGTGCACCGAAGTTTGATAACACAACCTTTGGAGTCATTCGGTATCTTTACTTTCCATGGTTGAAGAAGGAAAGGTTTGGTTTTCATGACTTGCTTGTTTCACAGCACTTGCAAAGGTTTTTGGAATTCAATACTCACTATTACCCTAAGCTTGTTAGGCAATTTTATGCTAATTTCACTAAAATTGATGGGGTTTATCAAAGCCAAGTGAGGGGTCATCACTTTGTCATTAATCCTAATGATCT
This sequence comes from Crotalaria pallida, assembly GCA_037953625.1. Classification (NCBI taxonomy): domain Eukaryota; kingdom Viridiplantae; phylum Streptophyta; class Magnoliopsida; order Fabales; family Fabaceae; genus Crotalaria; species Crotalaria pallida. The sequence continues at coordinate 80,714,453 of CM075653.1, forward strand.
GAAAATTCTGTTTGGATTGAAAGATGAGGGTACTTTCTTTGGTGATGATGAATCAGTTGAACTAAATGTTGATCCTGTTACTGTTTATTCTGAGGCTGTTAGACCAGAATTTAATTGGGATAAAGGTACTAAGAAGGTTTCCTTGTTACATGATGAAGATAGGGTCTTGTTATACATTATTGCTTATTGTCTAATTCCGAAAGGTTCTCAAAATTATGCTCAAGTCCAGGAGGATGACTTGACACTGTTTTATGGAATTAAGCACAATGTTAGGATAAATTGGAACAGGATATTTTTGGCTAGAATGTATACTGCTGCACAGTCTGCTTCCACTCAGTATTTACCATATCCTATGCATGTGACCAAACTTCTTCGTCATTATGGTGTGCCAATTCCGGATAGTGAACCGTGTGAGAAAGATCCGGAGGGTAAGTTGTGTTTGAACATTCATCACAACCATCTAATGCGGATTGGTTTTCATAAGCCAACAATGTCTTGGATGTGGAATTCGCAAATTAAGGCTTTAGAGCAAGCTGCACAACCGGCTCCTCAAGTTCCTCAAGCTCCACAAGCTGCTCCACCGGCTGGTGATGCAATGGAAACTGATCAAGAGGTCAATGTTGAAGATTTCATCGACTTTGACAATTTAGAGGCACCATTTGATGCTCAAGCTGCACATGCTTCATTTATTCAGCACATAGATAATCAGTTTTATGCAATGGAGCTAAGAATTGATATTCAGAATCGGGCAATGGAGCAGAGGATCATGGACCACATCTCTAGTTTCTTTACCCACCCTCCACCCAACCCTTAGTCCAATATGATCTTATGATGTTTTTCACTGTTTTTTGCTGCACTTTTCTTATACTCTGATGCTGCATATTTCTGGTTTTATGGTTTTGGAACTTATTTTGACTGCTGTCCTGCTAGTACTTTGCTGACTATTTAGTACTTTTCTGGACTGTTTTGGTTTTTGCTATGGTTGGTATGTTTTAGGGTCTGTGTATGACCTTAGAATCTTTATCTTATGCTGCTGAGCAATGGTATGCTACTATGACTTTTGGTGTATTTCTGGACTTATTATGTGGTGTGTGATATGGTCTTGGTTATGGCCAACTTATATTTGTTTTTACTGCATACTATGTCTTTACCTTTGCTTATTCATATATATCAAATTGTCTAGTACTTACCTCCTAACTTTTGGCAAAAGTTCTTTTCTAAATTCACTACTTTTTAATGATGCCAAAAGGGGGAGAAATGTTTGTTGATGTTGTGGCTTTGTAGGTTAAGTTTTTATGTATTTTTCCTAAGTGTGTTACATTTAGGGGGAGTATTTAAAAACTTGGTACTTCATTGTGAAGAGGGTTTGTCATCATCAAAAAGGGGGAGTTTGTAGGTTTGATGATGTTTTGATGCTAACAAACCAAAGTCAAGCAACAACATTCAACAACAAGTCAAGCACCACTCATGGAGAATTAGATTAAGTTTTTGTTTTATTCTTAATCAAATGTAATATTTTAATTTTCCATTTCATGAGAGTGGGTGGTAGCTTAGGAATCTCAATCTAGGTTTTTAATATTGTTTGATTAATAGTGAAGAAAGGTTATCGTGATAAAAATAGCTCTAATTAAAGTTTAGATCAAAGTACATTTGAAAAGCTTAATTTTTAATCACTTTTTACTTTGGTTAATCGATTAGCACGATAGGCTTAATCGATTAACACGTTAAAACTGTACAACACTGATTGTTTAACAAAGGTTAATCGAGAAGTGACTTGTTCATTAATCGATTAATTACTGTTGTATCAGAAAAATAATATTTTGTTTAAAAGCTTTTCATTTCTACTTTGACAAGGTTACACACACTTTCATATTTTTCTATAGAGAATCATACTTTCACAATCTTCCAAGAGGTATTACTATTTTCAAATTGTTCTATCAAGATTTTACAATCTTTCAATCTTCTTCACTTTCAATCATTCAATATTCTTAGATTCATTGAGATTCAAATTTCTAGAGTTTAGTACTTTGTGTTGAAGCATTCTACAACAAGAGGTTGTAACTTCAAGCATTCAACAACAACAAGTGAAGAATTCACAACTTGAAAGTCTTTGAAGCATCTCAAAGCAAGAGGAAAGGAATTGTGTGGAGAGCATCCTTCAACAATTCAAGAGGACAAGATACAAGAAACAATTGGGTAGATTTTAAAGAGATTGGTACTCTCTTGAAGGGGTTAAGATAGGAGAGCTAGAGTGAGCTGCATCTTTAACCATTGTAATCTAACAATTGTGTATCTAGTAGAAACTCTCTATCTTTGATAGAGGGGACTGGATGTAGTTCTCAAGTGGTAGAGAGTGAACCAGGATAAAATCTTGTCTTCTTTGTTTTCTTTCTTCAAGCTTTCATTAATCAAGAACAAACCAATTGATTAGGTTAATTTTGGGGCTTTTTCAATTCCTAGATAATCAACCTAAATTGACTTGGTAAATTTACGTAGTTTTTGTTCATTCATTCATAAATCATTTGTTAGTGCATCATTGAATTGCAATCTCCATTGAATTTTAAATAAAGTTGATTTTCTGTCAAATTAATCACGAGTTAATCGATTAAGTGATTGATTAATCGATTAGTTTTAGAGCACCATTCGGGTCTTAATCGAGTAACGCCTAGTTAATCGATTAGTACTTGAGTGATCCTCTGGCATTAATCGATTAAGCTTGATATTAATCGATTAATAAGTACATTTTTTGTTAGAAAACTTGTTTTCTGAAATCCATTCTCTTTAGCAATCGAAAAGTTTTTATTGAGGCTTCAAAATACTATTCACCCCCCTCTAGTCTATTTTGAGCCGCTTGTTGGTTTCCAACAAGTGGTATCAGATCTCGATCGAAAGATCCGAGCATTAAAACGCTTTTTCGTAAAGATCCGATTTTGGAAATCATGGGCTCAAATTTTAATGCTTTTGGTGGTGAAGGAGCTTCCATTAATCGTCCTCCACTTTTCAATGGTGAGGGTTACGCTTATTGGAAGGTCCGAATGAAAATTTTTATAGAAGCTATTGATATAGAAATTTGGAATGCCATACAGAATGGGCCTTTTATTCATCAAACAAAAGTAAATGATACTATTGCTTTGAAACCAAAATCAAGCTGGAATGATGATTATAAGAAGAAAGTTCAATATGATTTAAAAGCCAAAAACATCATCACTTCCGCACTTTCTTATGATGAATTCTTTAGAGTATCACAATGCACTGATGCTAAACAAATGTGGGACACACTACAAGTCACACATGAGGGCACTAATGAGGTTAGAAGGGCTAGGCTTAACACTCTCATGCATGAATACGAGCTCTTTCGTATGTTGCCAAATGAAAACATAGGCGACATGCAAAAGCGCTTTACGCATATCATTAATCATCTTTCTGCTCTTGGCAAAATTCTAACTAATGGTGAAGTTGTTAATAAAGTGTTGAGATGTCTTAGCAGAGAATGACAACCTAAATTCACTGCCATCATGGAGTCTAAGGATCTAGACGAGATGGATTTAGCAACTCTATTTGGGAAGCTTCAAGAGCATGAAATGGAGCTAGGAAGATTATCCATGAACGAGGATGCCGATAGAAAGAAGAAGGGGTTAGCTCTTAAAACTAATTCAAAGTACCTAAAGGCACATGAAGAACCCTCTCTAGTGGATGATTCCGACTCCGACATCGATGATGAGACACTCGGGTTGTTGGTCAAAAAACTTGGACGTTTCCTTAAGAAGAAGAGTAATTTCAATAGAAATAGATCAAGAGACTCTAAGGACGCTCAAACAAGGAACAAAACCAATAAAGACAACATCATATGTCATGGGTGTGGGAATCCGGGCCATTATAGATCAAATTGTCCAACCAACTCAAAGAAGCCCGAAAGTGACAAGTGGAAGCCCAATCAATCTAAAGGAAAAAGGGCGTATATAGTGTGGGATGAACCAGAAAATCAATCTTCAACTAGTTCATCGGAAGATGAAGAACTTGCTAACCTTTGCTTGATGACCAAGTTTGATGAAGAAGCATCTTCAAGCATGAAATCAAGTGATAACGCAAATGAGGTAGATTATCTTTCCGATGCTAGTTCTAATTCCGACTCTCCTTCCTTTAATGAACTATATAGTGTGTATGTGGATATGCATAAAGAGTTGAAGAAATTAGCAAAAATAAATGTTGAAAGAAAGAATTTCATTTTGAAACAACAAGAAAAAAAATTTGGAATTACAAAATTCTCTTGAGGAGCCAAAGCTTCAAAATGAAACCCTTGAACTCATTTATGCAAATTCCACATGCAATTGTGATTTGAAAACAAATGATATCTCAACTTGTGATAATTGCAAATCTCTTGAAAAAGAAGTTTTTTAATTTGAATGATAGAATTGCAAGGCTCACAAGAGGAGACACTTGCTTGGATCATTTGCTTTCTAATCAAAGGAATAATAGTAATAGAACCGGACTTGGGTATACCAAACCCAAAAATCGCAATTTTCGCAAAGTTGGTACATTCTCTAAAATTGATTTTTCAAAAACTCCAACTTGTCATTATTGTGGTATTTTTGGGCATACTTCAAATAAATGCAATATTAAGAAATTTGGTATACCAAGTGGAAAGTATGTATGGATTGTGAAGGGGACTGCACCCCAAACTAACATCAAAGGACCCAAGATAACTTGGGTACCTAAGTCAAGTAAATGACATTGTTTTGTAGATGTGCCTTCGAACAAAGGAGCGAAGATGGTACTTGGATAGTGGATGTTCGAGGCATATGACGGGAGACAAATCGCATTTCATCGAACTTACTACAAAAGGTGGTGGTCATGTCACCTATGGCGACAACAACAAAGGCAAAATTCTAGGAGTGGGTAAGATTGGTAACGTATCTAACCTTATCATTGAAAATGTCCTATTCGTAGAAGGCTTAGAACACAACTTGCTTAGTATAAGTCAACTATGTGATATGGGCAACAATGTGACCTTTACTTCAGAATTTTGTTTTATTAAGAGTTGTACTGATGATAGTGTTAAGTTCGTAGGTCGACGCTCTAATAACACCTATTTAATTGATTTGGATGAGATAACTTCATTGTTTTCAACATGTTTTAAATCTTTTGATGATGAGGTTCGTCTTTGGCATCGTCGCATTGCTCATGTAAATGTGAATCAATTAAATAAACTACTACGCAAGGACTTAGTGATTGGCTTACCTAAACTTAATTTTAAACTTGATAGTGTTTGTGACTCATGTCAAAAATGCAAGCAAGTTAAAAACTCTTTTAAACCCAAAAATGTGGTAAGCACAACAAAGCCATTGGAATTAATCCACATGGATTTGTTTGGCCCATCACAAGTTCGGAGTTTAGGTGGCAATTACTACGGCTTTGTTATGGTAGATGACTTTACTCGATTCACATGGACTTTGTTTTTATCCGCCAAAAGCGACACTTATAAAATTTTTAAAAATTTTCCAAACTCATCCAAAATCAATTAAATTTGAAAATAGTGTCTATTAGAAGTGATCACGGTGGTGAGTTTGAAAACTCAAAGTTTGATGCGTTTTGTGAAAAGTATGGAATAAGTCATCAATTTTCAGCCCCTAGGACTCAGGAACAAAACGGAGTTGTAGAAAGGAAAAATAGAGTTTTAGAGGAACTTGCACGGACTATGCTTAAGGAATCTAGAGTTCCCTCTTACTTTTGGGCTGATGCTGTTAATACCGCGTGTTATGTCATTAATAGGGTTCTTATTCGTCCGCATTTGAATAAAACACCTTATGAGTTGTTAAAAGGGCGAAAGCCAAATATCTCTTATTTTCATGTTTTTGGTTGTAAGGTGTTTATTTTAAATAACGGTAAGAACCCGGGCGGCAAATTTGATTCAAAAGCTGATGAAGGTATTTTCATTTGATATTCAACTCATAGCAAGGCTTATCGTATTTTTAATAAAAGAACCTTAACCGTAGAAGAATCAGTTCATGTCGTGTTTGATGAATCTCCGAAAGGAGAGTGTGTTGTTTCTTGTGATGATGAGAATGTAGGTACATTTTTGGATCATGACAAGCAAATGCAACAACGAGAAGGAGAAAATCAAGTTGAGAATTGACAAATGCAAGCACATGAGAAGGACTTAACACAAGTGCCGCATACCGATCTACCAATTGCTTGGAAAACGAACAAAAATCACCCGATCTCTAATATTCTAGGTGACATTGCTAAGGGAGTGGTAACCCGAAGCACTTTAAATAACTTATGTTATTATGTTGCTTTTGTTTCACAAGTAGAACCTAAGAATATTAGTGAGGCACTTCAAGACGAACATTGGGTTATGGCCATGCAAGAAGAATTAAATCAATTTGAAAGAAACCAAGTTTGGGAGATTGTGCCAAAACCCGATGACCGTCCTGAAATTGGTACTCGTTGGATTTATAGGAATAAACTAGATAAGTCGGGTATTATTGTTAGGAATAAGGCTAGGTTGGTAGCTAAGGGTTATAGTCAATAGGAAGGGATAGACTATGATGAAACGTATGCTCCCGTAGCTAGATTAGAAGCCATAAGAATCTTACTTGCTTTTGCATCTATTATGAATTTTAGATTGTATCAAATGGATGTTAAGAGTGCGTTTCTTAATGGATACATTCAAGAAGAAGTGTATGTTTCACAACCTCCCAGATTTGAAGATTTTGAACATCCGGACTATGTTTTTGAATTGAAAAAGGCTTTGTATGGTCTTAAACAAGCTCCTAGATCTTGGTATGATCGTCTAAGTAATTTTCTAATTGAAAAAGGTTTTAAACGAGGTGCCGTGGACAATACACTTTTTATTGAAAGATCCGGTTAGGACATACTTTTAGTCCAAATATATGTTGATGATATTATTTTTGGTGCAACTAATGAAAAATTATGTAAGAAATTTTCAGAAATTATGCAAAGTGAGTTTGATATGTCTATGATGGGAGAGCTTACTTTCTTCCTTGGACTACAAATCAAGCAACTTGATGATGGGATTTACACTCATCAAGGGAAGTATTGTAGATAACTACTTAAAAGGTTTGGCATGGAGTCATGCAAGGTAGCTTCAACTCCTATGAGCGTCACATGTTACTTGGACAAGGATGACATCGAAAAACCCGTTGAGGTAACAAAGTATCGTGGTATGATAGGTAGTTTATTATACTTAACTGCTTCTCGTCCTGATATTATGTTTAGTGTGTGCATGTGTGCTCGTTTTTCAAGCCAATCCAAAAGAATCACATTTAACTGCTGTTAAGAGGATTATGAAATATTTGAAAGGAACCACCAATACCGGATTATGGTATCCTAGAGATGCCCTTTTAAATTTATTAGGCTATTCGGATTCTGATTTTGCGGGTTGTAAAGTTGAACGAAAAAGTACAAGTGGAACATGCCATTTAATTGGAAGTTCTCTTGTATCATGGTTTTCAAAAAAGCAAAATTGTGTAGCTTTATCAACCGCGGAAGCCGAATATATTGCGGCCGGGAGTTGTTGTGCTCAAATCCTTTGGATGAAGCAACAACTTTCGGATTTTGGTTTAAACTTGTCAAAAATTCCTATTAAATGTGACAATACATCCACAATAAATTTAACTAAAAGCCCGGTATTGCACTCTAGAGCAAAACATATTGAGATTAGGCATCATTTTCTAAGGGACCATGTCCAAAAAGGTGATTGTGTTATAGAATTTGTTCAAACTTCAAACCAATTAGCTGACATTTTTACAAAACCTTTACCAAGGGATAATTTCTATCGTATTAGAAGGGAACTTGGTATTTTTGATGAATCCACTATTAGCTAATTTTTTATGAAATCATTTTATTTCATCACCTTAAGCCTATTTCATTATGTATTGTTGTTTGAGTATTTTTTGAAAACCCTTTCATAATTCTCTAAATTAGTAGTTATGTGTGTGTTTTTCTATAATATGTTTGCTTGTATAAATGTGTGTGCTAAATGCTAAATGTCTATATGTGTTTGTGTGTATGAAAATATTTTTCAAAATTTCAAAAATTTGAGTTTTTGTGCACATTAATCGATTAACAGTCATTCATTAATCGATTAAATTTTAAACCACTTTCGAACTTACTCGATTAATGAAGCTTTAACTCTATTAATTTTTAAACCACTTTCGGTCTTAATCGATTAATGCCTTCACTAATCGATTAAGGGTACTGGACACGGAAATATAAAAACGCGTTTTCTGCACAGTTGCTCATTTTTCCTCTTTTTCTTCTCTCTCTTCTCCGGTTCTCTCTGCTCTCTCTCTACTCGAAAATCATTCATGGATCATAAGGGCTATTGATTTGTTTTTTAAACCCAATTTTTTCCCTCAAATCACCTTCCTAACATAATATCTACCAAAAATTCCATCAATTTCAACCCAAATCCCCCAAAATCCGAAAAACCCCCAAATTCCTCAAAACCCTAAGCCTAACTTTCTCTCTCCTTGGAAAATGGCCTCCTCCTCCTCCAATCCGAATCCTCCTCCACGAAAGAAGCGTCCAGCACATAAGGATCACAACAATGTGTGGTTCTCTCAAGCAGAACGCGAAGAACGTGCACCGAAGTTTGATAACACAACCTTTGGAGTCATTCGGTATCTTTGCTTTCCATGGTTGAAGAAGGAAAGGTTTGGTTTTCATGACTTGCTTGTTTCACAGCACTTGCAAAGGTTTTTGGAATTCAATAGTCACTATTACCCTAAGCTTGTTAGGCAATTTTATGCTAATTTCACTAAAATTGATGGGGTTTATCAAAGCCAAGTGAGGGGACATCACTTTGTCATTAATCCTAATAATCTGAAAATTCTGTTTGGATTGAAAGATGAGGGTACTTTCTTTGGTGATGATGAATCGGTTGAACTAAATGTTGATCCTGTTACTGTTTATTCTGAGGCTGTTAGACCAGAATTTAATTGGGATAAAGGTACTAAGAAGGTTTCCTTGTTACATGCTGAAGATAGGGTCTTGTTATACATTATTGCTTATTGTCTAATTCCGAAAGGTTCTCAAAATTATGCTCAAGTCCAGGAGGATGACTTGACACTGTTTTATGGAATTAAGCACAATGTTAGGATAAATTGGAACAGGATAGTTTTGGCTAGAATGTATACTGCTGCACAGTCTTCTTCCACTCAGTATTTACCATATCCTATGCATGTGACCAAACTCCTTCGTCATTATGGTGTGCCAATTCCGGATGGTGAACCGTGTGAGAATGATCCGGAGGGTAAGTTGTGTTTGAACATTCATCACATCCATCTAATGCGGATTGGTTTTCATAAGCCAACAATGTCTTGGATGTGGAATTCGCAAATTAAGGCTTTAGAGCAAGCTGCACAACCAGCTCCTCAAGTTCCTCAAGCTCCACAAGCTGCTCCACCGGCTGGTGATGCAATGGAAACTGATCAAGAGGTCAATGTTGAAGATTTCATCGACTTTGACAATTTAGAGGCACCATTTGATGCTCAAGCTGCACAAGCTTCACTTATTCAGCACATAGATTATCAGTTTGATGCAATGTAGCAAAGAATTTATATTCAGAATCGGGCAATGGAGCAGAGGATCATGGACCACATCTCTAGTTTCTTTACCCACCCTCCACCCAACCCTTAGTCCAATATGATCTTATGATGTTTTTCACTGTTTTTTGCTGCACTTTTCTTATACTCTGATGCTGCATATTTCTGGTTTTATGGTTTTGGAACTTATTTTGACTGCTGTCCTGCTAGTACTTTGCTGACTATTTAGTATTTTTCTGGACTGTTTTGGATTTTGCTATGGTTGGTATGTTTTAGGGTCTGTGTATGACCTTAGAATCTTTATCTTATGCTGCTGAGCAATGGTATGCTACTATGACTTTTGGTGTATTTCTGGACTTATTATGTGGTGTGTGATATGGTCTTGGTTATGGCCAATTTATATTTGTTTTTACTGCATACTATGTCTTTACCTTTGCTTATTCATATATATCAAATTGTCTAGTACTTACCTCCTAACTTTTGGCAAAAGTTCTTTTCTAAATTCACTACTTTTTAATGATGCCAAAAGGGGGAGAAATGTTTGTTGATGTTGTGGCTTTGTAGGTTAAGTTTTTATGTATTTTTCCTAAGTGTGTTACATTTAGGGGGAGTATTTAAAAACTTGGTACTTCATTGTGAAGAGGGTTTGTCATCATCAAAAAGGGGGAGTTTGTAGGTTTGATGATGTTTTGATGCTAACAAACCAAAGTCAAGCAACAACATTCAACAACAAGTCAAGCACCACTCATGGAGAATTAGATTAAGTTTTTGTTTTATTCTTAATCAAATGTAATATTTTAATTTTCCATTTCATGAGAGTGGGTGGTAGCTTAGGAATCTCAATCTAGGTTTTTAATATTGTTTGATTAATAGTGAAGAAAGGTTATCTTCATAAAAATAGCTCTAATTAAAGTTTAGATCAAAGTACATTTGAAAAGCTTAATTTTTAATCACTTTTTACTTTGGTTAATCGATTAGCACGATAGGCTTAATCGATTAACACGTTAAAACTGTACAACACTGATTGTTTAACAAAGGTTAATCGATAAGTGACTTGTTCATTAATCGATTAATTACTGTTGTATCAGAAAAATAATATTTTGTTTAAAAGCTTTTCATTTCTACTTTGACAAGGTTACACACACTTTCATATTTTTCTATAGAGAATCATACTTTCACAATCTTCCAAGAGCTATTACTATTTTCAAATTGTTCTATCAAGATTTTACAATCTTTCAATCTTCTTCACTTTCAATCATTCAATATTCTTAGATTCATTGAGATTCAAATTTCTAGAGTTTAGTACTTTGTGTTGAAGCATTCTACAACAAGAGGTTGTAACTTCAAGCATTCAACAACAACAAGTGAAGAATTCACAACTTGAAAGTCTTTGAAGCATCTCAACGCAAGAGGAAAGGAATTGTGTGGAGAGAATCATTCAACAATTCAAGAGGACAAGATACAAGAAACAATTGGGTAGAGTTTCAAGAGATTGGTACTCTCTTGAAGGGGTTAAGATAGGAGAGCGAGAGTGAGCTGCATCTTTAACCATTGTAATCTAACAATTGTGTATCTAGTAGAAACTCTCTATCTTTGATAGAGGGGACTGGATGTAGCTCTCAAGTGGTAGAGAGTGAACTAGGATAAAATCTTGTCTTCTTTGTTTTCTTTCTTCAAGCTTTCATTAATCAAGAACAAACCAATTGATTAGGTTAATTTTGGGGCTTTTTCAATTCCTAGATAATCAACCTAAATTGACTTGGTAAATTTACGTAGTTTTTGTTCATTCATTCATAAATTATTTGTTAGTGCATCATTGAATTGTAATCTCCATTGAATTCTGAATAAAGCTGATTTTCTGTCAAATTAATCACGAGTTAATCGATTAAGTGATTGATTAATCGATTAGTTTTAGAGCACCATTCGGGTCTTAATCGAGTAACGCCTAGTTAATCGATTAGTACTTGAGTGATCCTCTAGCATTAATCGATTAAGCCTGATATTAATCGATTAATCAGTACATTTTTTGTTAGAAAACTTGTTTTCTGAAATCCATTCTCTTTAGCAATCGAAAAGTTTGTATTGAGGCTTCAAAATACTATTCACCCCCCTCTAGTCTATTTTGAGCCGCTTGTTGGTTTCCAACAGTAAGGAGGCCAAGGGAGACTTGGAAGAAATAAATATGGGGGAGGCAGAAGGAGACAAGAAGCCACTATTTATATGCAAAGCCCTGGACGACCAATAAAAGGAAGAGTTGATAGCACTGCTTAAAGAATTCAAAGAAGTATTTGCACGGAGTTACACTAAGATGCCTGGGTTAAGTAAGAACTTGGTAACTCACAATTTAGAAGTAAAGTTAGGCGCAATACCTATAAAGCAACCCCCCCAGGAGGTTCAGCCCTGAAGTAGAAGCTCAGATAAAAAGGGAGGTTCAAAGGCTATTGGAAGCGGGATTCATAAAGCTCATTCAGCATCCAGAATGGTTGGCTAATATCGTCCCTGTGAGAAAGAAAAATGGCCAGATTCGCTGTTGTGTAGATTTTAGAGACCTCAAATAAAGCCTTCCCCAAGGATGACTTCCCTCTACCTCACATTGATAGTATGATAGATGCCACAACTTCTCACAAGAGGTTCTCATTCATGGATGGATTTAGCGGATACAATCAAATTCGGATGTCGCCTGGAGATGAGGAGAAAACGGCTTTTAGAACCCGGTGGGAAACTTTCACTATGTGGTGATGCCCTTCGGGTTGAAGAATGCAGGGGCAACATATCAAAGGGAAATGACGGCCATATTCCATGATGTAATGCATGATTTTGTGGAGGATTATGTGGACGATTTGGTTGTAAAGTCCAAAAGGAAGGAGGACCATGTTGGGCACTTGAGGAGTGTGCTGGAGAGGTGTCAAAAATACAAGCTGCGAATGAACCCCTTGAAGTGCAAATTTGGAGTAGCTTCAGGGGACTTTCTGGGCTTTATAGTCCACAAAGATGGAATCTCAGCTGATGAGGAAAAGATTAAGGCGGTACAAAAGATGGAAGCACCAAAAACAAGGAAAGAGTTGCAGAGGGTCATTGGGAAGTTGGGTTATATACGACGCTTCATACCAGCTATGAGCGAGTTGTTGAAGCCCTTTAGAGAATTGATAAAAGATGGCAAGACATTCATGTGGACTGAGGAGCACCAAGTGGCATTCCAAAAGATTAAAGAAGTATTGATCTCTCCCCAGTTCATGAGCGCGCCTGAAAAGGGGGCACCATTAAAAGTGTACTTGGCCCCTTCTGAAGACATACATAATAAATGGTCTGGTGGTACAAGATAGGGAAGGGGTGGAACGTCCAGTAGCTTACTTCAGCAGAGTGATGAAGGATGCAGAGCTGAGATACTCACCCCAAGAGAAGCAGTGTTTGGCGTTAGTATACGCGGCTCAGAAGTACAGGCATTACTTCCAAGCTCATGAAGTATGGGTGATGACTAATGTCGAGGGGATAAAGCACCTCTTACAAGGGGCGGTGTTGACAGGAAGGTTGAGCAAGTGGGCTCCGGCGCTCACAGAGCATGAGATAACCTTGGTGACGCCCACGGCTTTGAAAAGCCAAGCCTTGGCGGACCTCATGGCGATCTGCCCAGCTTCGATAGAGGGTGAAGAAATGGAAGAACTATGAGGGGAGATGCCTGGGGTTAGTGTGTGTGAAGAGGGCAAGCTGTGGACACTCACATTTGATGGGACGCCTTCGCTGCCCCAGGGGGGAGGAGGCGTGACACTGACTAATGAGCGGAGAGAGTCATTATCATTCGCTCTCAGGTTGGAGTTCCCTTGCACCAATAATGAGGCGGAATATGAAGCGTTGATCGTTGGGCTGAAGATAGCAAAGGAACAAGGAATTGAAGCACTGATCATCAAAGGAGACTCTAATTTAGTCATCAAGCAGCTCAAGGGTGAGTATGGAGCAAAGGAGATATCCCTGACGTTGTGTAGAGAGTGGGCATTCAAGTTGATGGAAGGATTCCAAATAGAAGGATTGGAACACATCCCTAGGACTGAAAATAGACAGGCAGATGCCTTAGCAACAATTGGAAGCCAAGCGGAAGCGTAGGAGGGAGAGAGCATCGTAAAATTTATGAAAATACAGAAAGAAGGGGCAGTAGCTAAAGAAGAAGAAGAAATAAAAGGGGATTGAAGGAACACTGTGATGAAACAACTCAGGAGTAAGATGCTGGTGAGGGCGGCAAGGGATTATCACATGGTGGGAAGAAGCCTGTACCGGAAGAACAACGAAGGGTTGTTAATGAAGTGCGTAGCAGAAGGGGAAGACAGAGAAAAAATGAACAAGCTCCACGAGAGCATGTGTGGGCAACTTGGCCCAGGATTGTACAGAAGGCTCCAACGTGTTGGCATTTACTGGTCTGGGATGAAAGCTGAAAGTGAGGCAATCCAAGCACAATGTACTCAATGTCCGGAAGCAAGGGAAGAAGAGGAGGTGAACAGGGTGGAAGGCGAAGATTGGAGAGGTCCTTTAAAAAAGTTCTTACAGGAGGGTCGCCTCCCTGATGACAAAGTGCAGGGTGAAGCATTGAAGAAGAAGGCGGAACGATATTTTTGCGAAAAGGGAGAGTTGTTCAAGAAAACATTCTCTGGAGAAACGCTTCGATGCGTAGGAGGAGATGATATTGATAGGATAATGCAGGAAGTCCATAAAGTGGTGTGTGGGCGGCACCAAGGGGGGCGAAACTTGTGGTTTGAGCTCATGAGGTTGGGATACTATTGGCCCCCAATGAAAGTTGACTCAAAGGAATACGTTAGGAGGTGCCAAGATTGCCAAAGACACGGAGGCAGGATCCACGCACCATCTGCACAAATGCAAGGACTTGATATGCCTTACCCTTTCCACACATGGGTGATGGACTTTGTCGGTCCTATAGAACCAAAATCAAGAGGCAAGAAGTGGATGTTAGTGGCTACAGAGCATTTCACAAGGTGGGTGGAGGCGGAAGCAACCACTAGCACTGACGGGGAAACGGTGGTGAAATTTATCAAGGAGCATATCATATGTATGTTTGGATTGCCAAAACGAATCGTGTCGGATAACGGGACTCATTTCATAAATGAAAGAGTAAGGGACACCCTGGCAAATTTCAATATAACTCATGGTAGATCAACCCCCTATTACCCCCAGTCTAACGGTTAAGCGGAGGCGACGAATAAACTGTTGGTCGGAATTTTGACGAGGATGGTGGGAGATACGCCCGTCGATTGGAGCGAATACTCTCCACTTGCTTTATGGGCGTATAGAACGACTAAGCATGACGCCACGAAGGCCACCCCCTTCTCCTTGGTGTATGGGGCTGAAGCTACATTACCAGCTGAGGTCGCTGTGCCTTCGCCAAGAGTGATTGGAGTAGGGTAAGGGCGAAGGGAAGTGGAGGCGGAATTGATGGAGGAAAGGAGGGACCAAGCAAGGGAAGAAATGTTGAAGCACCAGAGGCGTGTGATGTTTATGTATGACAAAATTGTGAAGCCAAGGATGTTCAGTGAAGGGGAGTTGGTGCTCAAAGCCACAGATGCAGTTATGAGGAATCTCCACACCGGAAAATGGGCCCCCAAGTGGGAAGGACCTTACGTAGTACAGGATGCTCATCCCAACGGGTACTGTTTTCTCCTCAATCTAGAAAATCAAAAGAGAATAGGCCCTTTAAGTTTTAAGTATATTAAGAAGTACTACCCTTAGAAGTAATGAAGAAGTAAATGTAATAATTGGCTCTTTTAGCTTTGAGTCATACAAGGAATGTTGCTAACAGCCTTGATGAAGAGAATCATTTTTGTAATGCAAGGAACCTCTTTTGAATTATGTTATTATGATCTCATTATTTTCCTTGCTATGCTGAGCCATTTTATGAATTGTTGTCTTGTAGAATGACTAAGATGCATGAACTAATAAAAGAAGGTAATAATGAATAAAATAGAGGGAGGAAATAAATCTAAAACACAAAAGAAAGGAAGATCAGTAAGTAGGGAAAAAGAAATCACCAAAGGATGATAGGTTCAAGGCGGAACAAGCTAGATACGCTAACCATTAGAATCCATCATTTATTCCTAAAAAAATCTCTAGAAATGATAAGATTGGACAAAGTCACGACAAAGCGTACGAATCGTACAAGAGCACACAGATAAGAAATTGTGCAAGAGCACACAGATAATAAATTGTGTAAGAGCACACGGATGAAAAACTGTGTGAGAGCACACAAATGAGAAATTGTGCAAGAGCACATGGGCGAGGAATTGTGCAAGAGCACACTAGAAAACGTGCAAGAGCACACTGGAATGATATGTGCAAGAGCACGAGGAAAATGGAATATCCAAGGGTGTGATGGGATGCCGCTCCCCGCCTTTGTGATGGATAAGGCGTAAGTGGGTAGAGGCCACCCCACTTATTGCTCAGAATTTCAAATACTTGGTGTTTGTAAAAGATTGCACTCATCTCGAGCAAGAGATCACAAGGAATTTAAAAGGAAAAATACACATTACACTAAGGATGTTAATCACTAACTATGCAGGTACATAATGCCAAATCCAACTTGGTACATAAGTTAAGCAAAAGAAAGCATACATAATATCCAGCAACTGGAAAAGAGAAAAGCAGGAAACTAAGGTTCAAGTCATTACAAATCCAATACAAGAGGATCAAAACATCATAACTGAATAAGGGGAGCAATGGAGGCATAGGCATCTATTCGAGCCTTTTCCTCCGCTTCGAAAGCAGCCAACTCATCATCCAACGTAGCAAGGCGAGCACGGGCACTTGCAAGTTTATCTTCAAGCGAAGTAACTTCTTGTAGAACAGTCTCACGCTTAGACACAATGGCATGTTTCGATTTCGCTTTCACTTGGATAATAGCAGGAGCAGAAGAGGACACAATGGATTTCATGTTATCATGGAGTCTCTGGAACCAAGCACCATCGAAGCCCAATAAAGGAAGGGAAGAGAGATGCTAGAGGACATTAATCAAATGCCCGGAAAGCAGATCTTCAATACTGTGTGCCTTGAAAAGTTGCAGTAAATTAGCTAAGACACGAAAAGCGGAGTAGCGCAAAGGAACCGGAAGAGAAGACGGCGGGATAATTACGTAATCATGGCTTGCAAGGAATGAAGTAACCCATTGAGTCTCATCTTGGGATAGAATGGACAAAAGATCAAGGAGAAAACTACCTGCACATGTACAATGGAAAGCACATAAGGAAAAAGAGAAGAAGCAAGATTAGAGAAAGTAAGAAAAAAAAACAAACAAACACTTTACCCGAAACTGTGGAAACTTGTTTCTTCGCATTCAGCCTGTCGACTAAGGCAGCAGCGACAACCAAGGGATCTGTTTTGGATTGGGAGGGCAAGGGAGCGGGAGGCTTTATGGAATCAGTGAGAGCAACAATGGCATCAGAAGGCATCACTGAAGGCGCACCAACAATGGTTACTTCAAGGGGCTCAGGATCCTCTTGCACGTTTTCCTCTTGCACATTTTCTTCATTTCCCTTGGCAGGAGATGGCGGCGGCATAACGGGAGAAGAGAAGGCGGCTAAAAAAAAGAGAAGAAAATGACAATAAGGGAAGAGAGAAGGGAAATAAGGAAGAGATTAAGTAGTAAATTTTGGAATGAATTTAAAATAAAAGAAAAGTAACCTGGAGAAGGAGGCGGAAGGATGGCAATAATGTCGGAATCATGAGGCGGAGAAACAGGGGTAGTAGGAATTTGATTTATCTCCGTAGAAGTCTCTAATTGAGGCTTTTGACTAGACGAACTCCCCAAAGGAGCCGAAGGAGTGGACGAACTTTTCTGGCAAGAAGAATGAGTTTCCATGAGTACTGAGGTGGGCAGAGCAGGAATTCCCACCAGAGGATCCTCGTCTTGCACAACAGGAGGCGGAGAAGGGGATACGGTACCCTCACCATCAGCAGAAGAACAATCACCTAAGTCAACAGGATCGGATGAGGGAACTGGAGAAGTAAAACGAGAACGCAAGCGGAGCGAAGCCCTGCGTTTAGATGGAAGCGGGCTCGAAGTGGTCGCCCTCTTTTGCTTTTTTGGGGGTGGGGCGAAAGCCTTTGGGGAAGAAGTCTTAGTTGAAACTTTTGAAATTTTGGAACTCTTGGATTTGGTTGAAGGAGAAGAAGCATGTTTCTTCTTAGAAGCAGATGAGAGAGCGGAAGAAGCCAATTCAACTACAATTAAATCAAAATAATAAGGTTAATAGGAGCCCAAATCAAAATTAGAAAGAAGGCAAAAGGGGAAATAAACATACCTGCAAGAGGAAGATCCTTTTTGGAGATAGGTGCATAATAGGGGTCCCTTCAAGCAATCACTTCGGAAGGAGGAGGAGCATCGCTTTGGATGGCTTCGAAAGCATGAAGGTGAACAAGAACAGCAGCATGGTGCTCAACCCAATCCCGCAAAACAAGACCTATCTGTGAGCGAGGAGCAAACAGAGATGAATCATAAGGAGGCAAAGATGCAAGGGGCTTGAGCAGAACAACATCCACAATAGAAGAAATATCAACAGGATCAAGGGCTAGAATACAAGGGGCTTGGTCAAAGCCTAGTTGTCTAGCCACACGATCTGGTCTATATGCGTATGGCCACAAAGCACCACCAAATGACCCAAGGGCGTCCGTAATTACAAAGCCAGAGAGGAAGCGAGGAGAAATAATCATAAGCCATAAATCAAAGGTACCTTCAGTACGCCTAGAGGAATTGTTCCGAGCACCAAAAGAAGACTCTGAATATATGGCATGAAGTCCCTCGCAACCAGGGAGAAGATTTGCAAGATAAGGCCTGAACACAAAACAATCTTCATTGTCAATAACTTCAAGGAGTGATCGCCTAGGCTTCCCATTGAACCAACCAAAAGCACGAGGTTGTATGAGGAATACTGTGGGATCATCAGAGGTAAGAGGAGCAGTGGCAGTTTGGCGAATGGGACCATAATCGGGGAAACGTTCAAAGAGGAAGTACTGGATGAAAACCAAGTCCAGGAAAGAACTAATAGAGAAGCGGCCAAAAGAAAGTCTCATATGTTCCGCCGCTTGATCCAAACGAGCATATAATCCGCCTAGGTACATAGGTGCTAAGCCAAAAAGAAACAAACGCCGCCCTCTTCAAGTCCAGATCTACAGGAGGTCCTGGTTCAAAATGGCCATTATGGGTATCTCCATGGAAGTATCAGACCCATGTAGCGAAAGTGTATTTCAAAGAATCATTCTTTTTAACTCTCTTGGCTTTGGGAATCAAGCACCCAGTTCCTGCTACCTTAGAGCCTTCACCCACGTTCGCCCTGCGGCGTTCGAAAACATCACGTGAATGACGGGTGCTCTGCCAAGTGGCCGCTTTGAGTTGCTGTGCTGTTTCAATAACGTCAGGACCCACAGATTCAAAAGAAAGAGAATGTTCCCCAAAGGCAGGAAGTTTAAGCAGAATGACAACGTCCTCTAAGGTTGGGGCAAACTCCCCCCAAGAAGAGAAGAAGGTATGAGTGGCGGTACACCATCGCTGTAACAAGAGTTCAAAATCTTCCGCCCTTCTGTTTGAACCCAGATAAGAAGAGACCTTGATAGCAGAAGCTATCCCCACCTGTTCGAGCACTTTAACAAAGGGAGGGTCATGCACAAAGACGTGGTCCACCCACGAAGACCAACCACTAGTGCCAGTTACACGACCACGAAAGCAAAGGGAAGACCAGGGAAATTCCTCAGTAGCAAAACGAGAGCGGAGCAAATAGGGACCCACTTCGCAGGAGCAATTTGGGGAAGGAGGGGCGATCAGCTTCGCCTCAGTTAAGGGGACGCTGGAAGCTTGTGGGCCAAGGGAGTTAAGCAGGTCACCAGAAGGAGGGGGTTTCACGAAGGGGCGAACGGGAACAGGAATCTCCGCCGTGTCTCTGCGAGTCCCTCTGCTGGTAAGCTATGCCCTTGGTGGAGGAAGTGAAGGAAGAGTGTGGAAGAGAAGAATGCTGAGAATGGAAGTAGTGGAAGAATCGCCCGTGGGTCCGCTTGATTGAGTGGGGGACGCCGAGCTACTATCAAGAGAAGAGGAAGAAGATGACGACATGATGAAGGGAAACAGAGAAGAATTATGGAAAGATGCAGAAGTTTGGAAGTAGGAAAAGAAGAGAGAAGAGCAGTTGTAAAGAAAAAAGGGAATAAGGGGACAAAAACGTATAGGTGGCACAAAACCCAAGGCTACACAAATTAATGAAAGAAGCAGTTATGAGAGTGGGGAGACGTGCGTGAATGGTTTTGCAGCAAAAGGGAAAAAGTGCATTGGGCAGTTTCCTTCTCCAACTGCATGAAGAGATAGACAGAAGTGTTGGTTTTGGCCTCAAAATCTCGAGAGGGGGGGGGTGAATCGAGTTTTATTAATGTATTGTAAAAACCTTTACAAATTAAAAAAAATTGTTTTGAGACGGAGAGATTAAGCGTTTGAAACGGATCGTGAAAACGATAGATAAAATAATTCGAGTAGCGCGAAAACGTAAAAATTGAAATAAGCGGAAATAAAAAGAGATAGGGATAGAAAAGCTTGCACCGGTGAATTTTATACTGGTTCAGCCTTCCCGTCGAAAGGCCTAGTCCAGTCCCCAAGCGACCTTCCTGAGAGTTCTTATAACCTGCAATAGAGCCGCACCCTATTACAACCAAGAGCACCCCGCACACTACTAGGAACCTCCGTTCGCTAGGGGCCTCAATCACACAGCAGGGTTCCTCACCCTACGAACGCCTCAACGTTCAACTACGGGATTCTCTCCCTACCACTAAGGTTTAGAACAAATGATGTGAGTGATTACAACAAGTATATCGTGTTCTCAAAACACAAATTCTACAATAAGCTCTTATGATAATGAAGTACTTTCTCTAGGAGTTACTCAGCCAACAAGGTTTTGTTCTTCAAAAGAATGAACGTGAAAACTAGAAGATTAGAGAAGGAAGAAGAGAGAAAACGCGATGATCAGAAAAAGTATGAATGAATGAATGAAAAAATCAATCTCTGAATGTTGGAGTGAAATCCTTTTTTTTTAAATAGAAAAACCTTTTTAGAATAAAAAAGATTTAGAATAAGAAAAACAAAATCAAAACAAAATAAAATAAGATTTGAAATATGTTTTAAAATCAAAATGAAATCAAAATGATTTACGAAATAAAATAAAGATTTGATTCTTAAAACGAAAAAGGAAATAATTCAAATTTAAAATCATTTTCGAATTTTATAAAATAAATCAGAATCTTTTATATAAAAACAAATCAGGAAATAATCAAAATGATTCTGACACGTTTTTCAATAAAACTTGAAGTAATCGATTACTTTCTGAAGGTAATCGATTATTCCTTCAAAAATAGAAATTCTTAAATTCATTTGAAAACCATGTAATCGATTACACCAATAATAGTTAATCGATTACACCACTCCTGTTCAATGTATGATGCAACTCATTTAATCGATTACACTTAAACAATTAATCGATTACTGAGCCTCTGATATGCATATGATGCAACATCATGTAATCGATTACTATAGAGCTTGTAATCGATTACTGAGCCTCTGAAAAATATATGATGCAACAATTATAATCGATTATTTGAGCCAGGTAATCGATTGCTCCCTTAAGAAAGTAATTGATTAACAAGATTCATTTAATCGATTACAACCTCTCTGATTTTTCTATGATGCAACAAAGTTAATCGATTATCTTGAGCAGGCAATCGATTACTCTCACTTGCATTCATAAAAATATAGAGTTTTGTAACATCAAGTATTTTCACAAAGATTAATGCAGAAAACACTTTGTCATGAAAAACACATTTTTCTTCTTCTCTCTTTAAAATGAAAAACACTTATTGGCTTTTGTAAACTCGTAAAGAAATAGAACTCCATTACCTTACAATTGATGTAAGGAGAAGGTTTCTAATCTATGCCTTGCTTGAGTCTTCAGTCTTGAACATGAATGACACTTGTGAGCTTGAACTTGAGTTGACTTGTTATCATCAAAACAACATCTTGAATTATACTTGAAGTCCATAAGAGAGTTTGAAGCATGCCTTCCAACACTAGCTTGACTTCCAACAAGAAGAGGCAAAAAGTTTTTTTTTTCTTTTTCCTTTTTCCCGCAAAAAGGGGCTATTGTTGAGGACCTGTTTATTTAAACAAGATTTGGGCCAAGAGAGGGATTAGAGAAATAAGCTACCGAAATGAAAGCAGCAAGCCCAACATGGAAGATTCAAGTGAAAGAAGAGGGAGCGGCCCAATATGTGGTCAGAAAGGAAAGCATATTTGGGACTCTACCCGCAAAGCTGGACACAGGGGATGATGTGGCCAGCTGGGCGAACGTACCCTGGGAGCTTCTGGAGGACTGTGGCTGACAGGCTCTGAGCGAGCTCCGCCTCAGAAAGACAAAGTAGTCTCTTGAGGACTTGCACAGTGACTGGAGAGCGGCCTTTAAGCAACAAAAGGGAAAGAGAGAGTAGCATAGGTAGAGTGGGACCATGGCTCAGAATCACCAAAAGAGGCCTTTTGGTACTGTCTTAGAAAAGTAAGACCCTTGTTAGTTAGCCAAAATGATGTATTCTCGTAGGAAGAGTAAGAGGAGGGAAATACAACTTAACGACTAAGAAAATGAGATTTACGAGGGAGATGTTGACAAGAGAGGAGCGTAGGAAGCTTAAGAGAAGTAGAGAAGAAGAGGAGAGACACACCAAAAAACACAGAGAGAAACCACAGTAAGGAAAGGGAGAAAGAAATAGTAGGTAGAATTGTTCATGAGCGGAAGTAGATTAGAGAGTGGGGAAAACGAGAGGAAGAGAGATAAGGTCCCTTTGATGCTCAAGAAAGCTTGTCATCCCTCCCACTAAAAGCCAATGTGCAAGACTTGCTCACTTTCCTCCGCCACTAGATTCCAGAAACTCTATTATTATCATCATTGTTGTCTTAATCTCTTAAACTTTACGAACCCAAATCTCCCATTTTATTGTTAAACCACTCTCCCTAATTTTGGTCCTAAACAATTACTGATCCTATTTGTTAGTTTATCTTTTAGAAAAATGACTTGAGTATATTATTTGTTTTTGGATTATTTTATAGGTAGTAGTATTGTTGTTGTGTTTTGGATATCTTTTGTATCATGACTTCTTACTTTACACTTGGTAATAATATATATGTTTTGTTTTGGATTGTCCTAAAATGTTGATTGTGTATTTGAATAGTTTTGTCAAAGGGTAAAATACTTGAATTATTAAAAAATAAAAGGGATTTAAATTCAAAGACGGATTTTCATGGTTTAGAGACGAAATTTATGCCCATAGATGTGTTCGTTGCTTATTTGAGACATAGTTTTATGCCTTTTGAGAGTTGTTTACATTGAGTAATAGAGACGTATTTTTATGGTTTAGAGATGAAATTTTATGCCTCCAGATATGATCGTTGCTTATTTGAGACGGATTTTTTATACATTTTTCCACCTATTTAGAGACGAAATTCTCTTGTTTAGAGATGGATTTTTTATGCCATTGGGGAGTTGTACGTTGATTAATAGAGATAGATTTTTCGAAATTAACCGAGATGGAATTTTTTTTCTTGTACTCTTTAACCAGTACCACAGGTGTGCCCAAGAGTACTTTTGTAACACTCGCAATTTTTAACATTTTAATAAATTAATTTTCAAAAATTTCTGATTGGGCAGTTATTTTTAAATTTGCATAAATTCATTATTTGATTTAAATTACGAATAGAAATAATTATTTGGAAATTGTTTTATAATGATTGATTATTTTATTTTGATTTATGTTTTGAAGGCATTATTATTTATTGATTTATTTTGATTACGTAACTTTGAAAATTCATAACTTTTTATCTGTATATCCGAATTTGATAAATTTACAGTCAAAACGATCGTATTAAAATATAGAATTTATTTTGGTAATGTTTGGGATTAATTGTACTGTTCACGAAATTTTTAATTATTTTGAGAAAGTTATAATGTTTTATTTTAGTATATTTAATCATGATTTTCAAGTGTTATTTACTGTATTGGAAAAATATTATTTTCTACTGTGTCTTAAGGTCATACGGTTTGAAGAAATTACTTTTTGTATTTTGAATTTTAAATTGTTAGACATAAAATTATGAGTGCACAAGACACTAGGATAACCCAATTAAATACACCCTACCATGATTAATGCATAGCCACCCTAGTGTTCCCTATAGGAGACATGCATCCATTACCCTACTCAAGAGTGAAAAATTGGGCCAATGCATGTAGTTGCCTTTTTATCCTATTGTCTCCCTAATTATTGTTCCACCTAAACCTAAACCATTCTAAATGATAACTAACTATTATAAACCTAAGATAAAATAAAAATACAAACCCTACCCTATGTAGGCATTACGAGCCGTGGGGAGTATGTTGGAGGAAGGAAACTCCTCAATTTTTATTGACCCCAATTTTTAAGCCATGGACCCCCAACCCAATTTCCTATAAATACCCCCCTTATGTTAAGACCCACCCCTTGCTTCATAAACTCTAAGACAAAAAAGGAAAAAAAAAAAGAAAATAAGAGAGGAGAAGAGAGAAGTAGGGGCCGAGAGTTGGAGGGAGGAAGAAGGAGAAGGAGACTTAGTTTATCTTGCTCATTTTTGCTCTTCTACTTAGGTATTGTGCTTAAAACTTCTACTTCCTTCTTTCCTTCTTGTTTATTTTTCGGTTCTTTCAAGCTTTAAAGGAGGGATTTTTGAGTTTGATGTTTTAAGCTTATGCATGTTGGTTCTTCCTATTCCTTATGATTTTCTATACTTAATGATATGTGTATTTGAGCTTGGAATCAAAAAAACTAAACATGCACCATGTCATATGATGCTCACGGTTTTTAGCCCCTTTTGTTTTAAATAATTTTTTATTTTTGATTTGTATTTTATGCTTAAAAGTGAGTTGATATATTATGTTCATGAACTATGAGTTGTTGATTTTCACAAATTTTTCTTATTTCTTTGTTGCATGCCATGGTTAGGGTTTATATTCGGGAAAAATAATTTTGTTTTTACTTGCATGAAATTGATTCTTGATTCTTGCTATTTATGTGTTGTATTTTTGGTTTTCAAGTTAAAAATACATGAAAAATGAATTTTTGTGTTGATGTGTTGTTTCTAAGGACATACGGTTTTGTCATTTTAGAAACCAATATGATTTTTGTTTTGGAATGTGGAAATAAAGAAGGACTTTTGTTGATCTTAAAGAATATGAACTTGTCTTGTAATAAAATTTGGATTTTTCCTCCTAGGCCATTCGGCTAAGTCAAAAAAAAAATAAAGGAAACAAATTTTGTTCTTTTTGCATGATTGTTTTCCATGTTTCTCCTTGATTTTTAGACCCTAAAGTATGAAGATTTAAGTTTGAAAAATTGAAATAAACATGTATATGTAAATGAAGGCCATTCGGCCAAAACCAAATAATAAAGGGAATGAGTTTTGTTTTTGATGCATGTTATGTTTTTGCGTTTCTATATGATTTTTAAGTCTTAAAGTACAAAGATTTGAGCTTAAAAGATTTAAAATGAACATGCCTAATACAATAAAGGTTATACGGTTTTATGAGCTTTGTGCTCAAAGAGATTTTGATTTTTGTTTGAATGTTTGTTGTATGTTTAGAATAAATGATTAAACTTTGATTTTTATTGATTTAAAAGTATATGTTTATGAGTTGTTTCATTGTGCGAAAATTTCTCATTTTTCCTTAGCCATGATTCGGCCAAGCAAAGAAAAGAGGGAAACAAAATTGATCTTTGATGTTCAATTAATTTTGATCTTTGATCCTTAGTTTTTAAGTGCATGCATGCTAGAATTTAAGTTTAAAATAAACAAAATAAACATGCATGATATTGTGAGGTCTATACGGTTTCTCTATTGGTTTTTGGTCTGGATGATTTTGTTTTGAAGCTTTGAGTTGTGTTTAAATGAAGGAATGAAAAATGGATTTTTAGTTATGTTTGAACATTGTTTGATTTGTGTGAAAACCCTTAATTTTTCTTAAGTACAATTCGGCCAAAATAGGTTAATAAGGAAAATGATTTGATTCGGTTATGCATGTTGTAATTGAGTTAAAAATAAATTGTTCTCATACTTATAACACTACTAAAAAAAACCTTTTTAGTGACCGCAAATTTCAGTCACTAAATAGCATTTTTCGGTCACTAAACATGTTAGTGACCGAATTAGTGACGGAAGAGGTGCGGTCACTAAAGTGGCGTCACAAACAAATTAGTGACGGAAAATTTTTCCGTCGCTAATTTGTGACCGATTTTCGCTGTCACAAAAAATTAGATTCCATCGCTAAAATAGTTACCAATAAAAGGGAGACCAATTAGACTAATTATTAACCGCCGCTAAAACGGTGGCAAAATTAACACGGGACCAATTTAGTAACGGAAATTTTCAGTTTAGTGGCGGAAACATCCGTCACGAATTACAAGCAGTCTCTATTAGTGACGGATTTGTAAGTTTTGTGACTGCGGTTTGCAGTCACTAATAGTGACGGATTTCTTCATTTTGCGGTTACGTTTTGCCAGTCACTATTAGTGACAGAATATTCCGTCACTATTTAAAAAATTTGTGACCATAATTTTTTAATTATTAATCACTTTTTATCCCTGTTTTTATCGCAAAATATATATTAGCTACACTTATTTCACAAAATTTAGAAAAGTAAACACCATTAACAAATAAAAATATAAAATAAGATTTAATATTGTTGTATAGCGCTAGCATCGATCTATCAACAAATAACATAAACCATGTCCTAGTAATAATCCAGAAATTCTAAACCAAACACAAATTGTCATAAACATAAACACAAACACCCAACACGTTATCAAAAATACCAAAAAAACGGTTCAATATTCCGACCTCCAACAACCTCTATGTAAATGGCATTCTCAGATATTTCATAATCAGGCAACACCCTTATTTCTTTATTCCCCTCAAGATTTGGGTTCTCCATATCAGGCAATAAAACATTGTCTTACAATCACTAGACATACGACGTGCTCATGCCACATGAAAAGTAAAGCGCATGTCTCAAATGTAAATGCCTAGCTCCCATCAGTTGGAATTCAGCCTTTGAAAATCCACCAATTGGTAGATATCGCCTCTTCGTTGCTTGGTAAAAGGGAGAGTGGCAATAAAAAGTTAAAAGTGAAAGAGATATTTGCAGCGTGAAGAAAACCTTCTCTGCTCTAATATTGAATAATCAATTTCAGCTACGATGATTGCTTCCTCATGTTCTGTAGTAGCCAAAACTTCTCCATACTGTTACATTGATGTAATCCCAAAGTAAGTACTTCTATACAAGTCATCTTCAGAGGCTTTACTAACAACTAAAATGTACAGTATTTATTTTCCTTTATATTAGTAATTAAAACTGAGATGTCAGATCATATAATACCAACTCCCATAATCAGCAATTCAGCATGTTTAAATAGTAATAAAAGGAAAACTGCACATAAAGGATCTACTTACTGGTCCAACCAGAGTGGAGTGGCCCCAAGCCACATAACCAGGTCCAGTATCCCGAGCAGGTGAACAGGTTGCGACAAACAACTGTCAGTAATGAATTTCAGCAAAGTTAGCATTCACTAAAATGTCTCATCGGAGCTTAAAAATTTGCAATTTGAAGGAGTAATGAAGTCTTCCCGAGACTTTTTGCTCAGCTGTGGATACTTAATGAGTGGCGAAATCAGATAGGGCATGTAAAGTAGCATCTTCATTCCATAACTTATCGCACATTCATAAATTCCCATCTTATAGGTTTGCGGTTTTGCACTTTTAGTTTATTGCTTTCTTATTGACTATGCCAGCATAACCCAATATTATAAGATCATCTATTTATTCCTCCATCAAGAACTCAACACCAAATAAATGAATAAAAATTACTGCATGATTTTCAGCTTTGATATAGTTTAGTCTTTAATTTTAGAATACATGCAGTAAAAATTATCTGGTGTTTAAAAGTAAGGGGTCATTAGCTGATTATCGGTGGCCCTGCATGTGAAGAAGCAAAACACAGATTAGCAATGGAATATAGATCAGTCATTATTGCTTAATTAATAAATACCTTCAAATGTTTGTGATGCCATAGATAAATAAGAATCATAAAGAAGAAATTGCTAAGAAGTATGATAACAAATTATAAATATTGTTCAGAGAACTATCAGTCCACTAACAGGATTAACAAGGGAAACACCCATTAAACAATCAAGTTTATTGCACTTGTTTTCGGAAAGCAAAGTGAATAACAAAATCTATCCAATTAAGTGAATAGCAAAGTTAATAACAAAGTTTAATAAATGAGAAAAATACTGCTTCAACTTTGCTGTTGAAAAGGACCTTATCGATTCCTGAATCTTCACGACATTCGCACATACCGCAATCTTCTTCCAATGACAAGCAGTGAAAATTCATCCCCTCCAACTTTCCATCAATTTTAGACTGGTTCTGGTTCAGTCGATGGACATAACTATCGCCTACGTAATCCCAAATTTGCTGTGTTCTAAAATCAAGAGAATAGCAATGCTGAGTTTCATTCCAATGCTGAATCGCATGTCCTTCCTTATATCTGGATAAAAAAGAAAATTCATGATATTAAAATCTTTCCTGAAAAAATAAATTTAAAAGCATGTAACCTAACGCGTCCCCAAGATTGTTTATTATATTGATATTTATTAGGGGATTTGGTACACAGGTTATCAATCAAAACTGCAGAACTGATACTAATAAGTTACCTTCCACATCCAACAAATCCACAAATCATGCAAACCCAGACATAATCTAATGTTCCACAAACAAAATAGGTTGGCTTCTCATCCTGCTGCTGACAGAATTGACAGACCTGAAATATGATCATCATAAGCACTTTACAAAAGAACTCTCCCTTAATGCAATAATCCTCCCATGTGCTAGTCCCAAAAGAACCACGGCCTAGAATAAAAAAGCTTCTCAATACAGGAATTTGAGCTGACACAAGATCGAAGCATTTTTGCTATAAGGAATTTTCTAATGCCTTCACACAGTTCATTTCGATGAAATCCAGGTAGAAAAGGCTTCTGCACATGCTGTTGTTATTACTATTGTTTTACGGCATTCAATTTGTGATTCAAGGTGTAAAATGTTGTATTAACATGATGATAAAGTGTCTAACAAAAATAACAAGATATTTTCAACTTCTAAAGACAATTTTAGAAGAGTGAATAACAAAATCTATCCAATTAAATGCTCTTTGATATATGACAGGAACTCGTGGGAAGGTCTTGAACTCACACAAATCTGTCCAAAAAGGTGGCAAATTAACCTCAAGATTGTATCATAAATTTACCATAGACTCCCAAAACAAATGAAGCTAACTTAATTGATTAAGCTTCTCATCAGTCAAAATCACCTTCCCTCCCGGTACCCATAATGCTCTAAGCACTAAAGTTAAAGTAGCATCATTTAAGGACAATAGAATTACCTAAACCAACCAAAACCAGAAGCATAACATAATTTGGAAAGAAAATTAGAAGGAATGGAAAAGCCATTAACCTGGCAAGATAAGTAAGTCCACTTAGAGACACAAGGGCACTGAAATGAGTGGTCACAGAGTGTCGTGAGTTGTAGCGGATCTCTAAAAGTGATCCACCACGATGTGTTTTGGTGGTTGTTGTAGCTGGCGAGGGTGACCCCGGTCCTACGTATCCCCAGTGAAAAGGGAATCAAGCCACACGTAGTTCTTAAGAATAGGGTTGAGAGAACATACCTTAGCCCCTATAGCATGGCGATACTTATAGGGGAAGTTGTGTTGTGGTGCCTTATGGGCCTGTTCGGCCCAGTAGGGCTGACGTGGCTCTTAGAGGATAAGAAGGATGAGTTATTCACCCTTATCCTGTACTAGAGAGCTCATGCTTATCCTGTAGCGGTAGGATTTATTATTGGTTAACCCTACAAGCCCCCCAAGCTCGTATAGGCTCGAAGAGCCTGTGCTGAGCTTCTGAGAGTTGGTGGTGACATAAAACATTGTTTGCGGCTGAGAACTTTTTAAAGTCACGATGCTTTTAAGGAGACATCCTTTTATGTGCTTGCCATGGTGAAAGCCGAAGGGCTTGTGCCAAGGTATGCTGGCACGACTCAATCTGTTATTTGAGTTCGAGGTGTGCCAAGATTATCACCAATTGGATCTTAACGTTTTACGAGGGATTGTTGTCGGAATGACAACCTTAGCCGAGGTGTATTCCTCGATCCGCGATGTATTGGGCCAGATATGAGCCGAGAGGCTTTGAGCCGAGAGGCTAAGCCAAGTTATCAGGTCGCAATCCTCGTTTTCACTTGTAGCCTCGCCGATCTGGCCGGCTAATCGAGATCGTGGGCAAGTGCGTAAGAACATGATCCGAAGTGAGTGAGTTTAACATATGTCCTTAATAAGGAAGGTAAATTATCAATTTGTTGCTTCATGGGACGTGGTGATCCTCTTTGGCACGACATTTGATCTCGAGTAACTTATGCATCATATAACATCAGTATCAAGGTCGGGCAATGTCAGCTATGTATATACCTCATCACATACTAGTCCCCTACTCGGTAAAGCCTGAAGAGGCTTGTGTCGAGTTCATAAGGTCTGTGAAACGCTCGGACTCGGTATAGGTCCGAAAGCTCGGTGAGAGGTTTTAAAGATGTGGTGCGAAGGCACCCAAATATTGCCGGAGCATCTGCTGCTCAGGGCTTTACAGTTCTTCTCGGATTATTTAGTAGAGTCTGTAACATCCCTCAATTTCCTCGTATGGTTTTAAATTCTAAAAGAGAATTATTTTTAAGAAAAGTGTTTTTCTAAGAGTATTTTCTTAAATAAAATCTTTTATTCGTGTTTTAAAAGTGGTTAATGATTTTTAAAGAATGATTTTCATAAAGTAAGGTTATGAGTTTGAAATTTTATTTTGAAATGGTGAGTGATTTCCCTTGAATATATGCTTGGTATCATCTCTATGCATGAGTAATTTTATCATTTTCTATGTGGGCATGAACGATTTTTACATGCATGAATGAATTATTTTTCTATGAATGTATGAATAGGCCTATACGGTCATATATGTATGCTCAAAGTATGTGGGGAATTTAATTAGGTGAATGAATGTGATTATGTATGTGCATGTATATGTGTGTGACGTGAGTGAGTGTGTATATGCATGAAGGTGTATGTGAATGTGAATGTGCTAGGTGTGAACATGAGTGAATACATGCATGAATGTAGGTGTAGGTGTGTGCATGTGTCGTGCAAGTGAGTGTGTGAGTGTGTGAAATTGAATATGTGTAAGTGTTTGTGAGTGCCGTGTGTGCCGTGAGGGAGTGGGTGGAAGACTAAGCCATCCCTAAGTGTAACTAAGCCTAACTAAGTCCCTAACTAAGCTTCAACCAAGACCTAACTAGATGGAAACCCTAAAGAGAGCGATGAGTCAACCCCTAGTATGAACTCTAAACCCATTTGTTCCCCACTATGTTTCCTTGGAATTTTGCTAAAGACCACCCATGCAATCCTTGAGAAGGCCGAATTTACCCCTCTCCTTTGATGCTTGGCCGAATCACTTGAAGGCCAAAATAGGAATCCATACATTTTTATATAAGACTTGCCTTAGCCTTTTTGCACCCATTTCACTCTTCATTTTCTTCACTTCCTTCGTCCAACACCAACACAAAACACAAGTCTAAGAGCCCATCAAACTCTTAGACTAAAACTTAGAAAATAGAAAGAAAGAAGAAGGAGAAACCGTAAGGGTTAGAAAGAAGAAGGAGGAAGGAGACCAAGCCAAGACTTAGGAGACTTTGAAGATCAAGAGCTAGGAGTGTTTAGAAGACCTTTTCTTCTTGGTATAGTCGAAGGCCCTAGAATCCTAGAATTAGTCCTTGAGTTGTGATCTTGTAGTTTTATTTTCTTCTCTCACTTGCATGTCTCTTTTGTGCTCTTATGTGTAATTTTCTTTCTAATCATGGACTTTTTAAAGACTTTGATTAATTTGTAATAAGTGTAAATTATGTTTGAGGATTCGGTTGAAAATGTTTAGGATAGATCTTGATGTTTTGTGGTTGATCTTGATGTTTTCCTTCTTGATCTAAAGTTCTGTTTGTGATTTTATGAATCTAAAGTGGGTCTTCATGCATGTCTAATTTTGATGCTTAAAACCTTGGATCAATGAGTGTTTATGTGTTTAAGTGCTAAATCCATGCTTGATCTATGATGGATTGATGATTTTTAGTCTTGCATGTTACATGAAAATGATTTTTATCCTTGCATGTTTCGGTTTTGAGTTGATTTTGATGAAAAGCTTTGAACCATGTCTTGGTCTTTGATTTTGAGTGATTTTGATTTTTGTCTTGAGTCATGTAATTAATTTTTGAAACAAAAACCTTTCTATTCTCTTTATGTGTGTGCCTCGGTTTTGATCTCTCTCCCATTTAAAAAGATTTTTTTTATTTGTATTCTTGTGTTTGCTTTTATGACTAGGTATATTTGATTTAAGTATGCATGTTGGTTTTGAATGAAATGGTTATGTTTTATTTTGATATGTGTTTCGGTTTTACCCCTTTTTCTTATTTAAAATGATTTTTGTTTTGGTTTGTGTTATTATGTTTAACTTTATGATTTGATCTATATGATTTGAGTGCATGTTAATTTGAGTGAAAAGACCATGATTTCTCTTGTGCATGTTTCGGTTTCTAGAAGAATTAGGAGAAATAAAATGATTTTACCCAAATTGAATTATGTTCTATGTTTCTATGAGATTCTTGATCTAAATTATATGTTTATTTTGTGCATGTTATATTCGGTCATGTTTAGATGAAACCCATGCTTTTATTTTTGAAAGAACTTGATGTGTGTTCTATGATTCTTGCATAATCTTTGATTCGGTTTGAGCTTAGGAAAGGAATTAAAATTTGGTTATTTTCTTATGATTAAGCTTACGGTTTGTGCTAAGAACAAGGATGAATAATCGCATAATTTTGTATGTTTGATGATGCATGAATTTTGTTTTAAATTGTGTGAGGTGTTTCGGTCTAAACATGATAATTGATTAGGAATAAGTGTGGTGCTTGAATGACTTATATGTGTACTCGGTTTGTATGCTTAAGTGTGCTTAGATGTTTTTATTTTTACGAATGAAATGTTTTTGAATGTGATTAAATTAAGTGTTTGATGTTTGAGTTATGATTGATTAAGTGCTTATGTGATCGAAGTGTGTTGCTATCCGTGTGTGTGTATGCTTGGTTTTGAAATTTGTTTGATTTGATTTGTTTGAGTTGTGAGAATGTGTCTATGATTTTACAAAACTTGAGTTCTCAAGAGTATTTGAAACTAAAGAGTTTTTACGATGTTTTGGATTTTTGTTAAGTTGATTTTGTGAAATCCTTCTTTTCTGCCCAAGTTGTTTTAAAGTCGTTTTTAAATGTTTTAAATTGAGTTCATGAGACTCAAAGTTGGTTTTCAATAGGGAATTGATTCAAAAAAAAAACCCGGATGTAAACCGGTGAATTTTTCGGTGTTTTTGAAAGCGGTTAAGGTGCTGTCCAAGACGGACCAGCCACCTAGCCAATTAATTTAAAATTGTTTTATTTGATGTTTTCAAATGGTTTTGAAGTATTCAAAGAACTAAGAAGTGTTTGAGTGATTTTGAGAAAATACTCATGTTTTCTAATAAGAAATGGAAAAGAATTTTCTTAAAGAAAAGTTTTAATGCAAATGTGTTTTAATTAATTCGGGAAACGTTACAGACGAGGGATTAAGGCAATGGCAGCAAACAAGATCAGAGGCGACTGTGTTCATCAGACTGCTGGACCCCAGGTGAGAGAGTAGCTTTCCTAAGACACCGTGGTAGTAGGTGTCATATTAAGACGTTCCGTACCAGCTCAAAGGTCGAAACTCAGTGGTTCTGCGTCAGTAGTATAGTGGTAATTGTGTGCTTTGTGTGGCCACTTATACGAATAGGACAAAGACCACATTGTTGTGTGTAATGTGTGATGATGTGTTGTTTATGTTTGTTTGTTTATGAATGCTGATATGGAATTATTGATGTGAAATAATTGGAAATAATGATAAAAGAGATTAAAACGTAAAAGACACCAAGAAAAGATATAAACCCTAGTTCGGCCTAAGACCTTGTGGTACAAGGCAGCCTTACTTTGATAAGACATTAAGACTGGAAATAATGATGAGAGGATCAAGTTGATGGTTGAGATGAGACAAGAGATGAGTGTGAGAAAGGATTTCGCGTTAACGATGTGAATGAGCCAGAGCGAGGAAGGAATAAGGAGGTGATATTGAAAGTAAACATGATGAGGAATGAGGTGGGACTCTTTCGGTTTTGTCTCCTGGATTGAGACTGATCTGAGTTGAGCTTGCTCCTCCACTGGTTCTCAAGAAGGGAGGTGTGAATTGTGGGGTTTTATTTCTTGGATTGGGACTAGTCTGAGTTGAGCTTGCTCCTCCACTAGTTCTCAAGAAGAGAAAGTTTTTGAGAAAAGATTTCGAAAAGGATTGTTTTGGAAAACGTTGTATGAAAATGAGATTTTGAAAATGAGTTTTCAAAATGAAACCTTGACAGGGATTCCCAGAAGTAAAAATTTTTGAAAAGAGTTTCGGATTTCAAAAAAAAAAAAGGTTCCCAAAATGAGAAAAATATTTTTAAAGTAGATTTTCTGAAAGAGATGGTGGAAAGAGTTTTTGAAAAGGATTTCAAGAAGAGATTTTTGAAAATGAGTTTTGAAAAGAAGTTGTTGTGAAGAGGTTATTTGGAGAAGTGTTTTGTGATGAGTTTTGAGTTATGAATGTGATTCCGCTCTGTGCCAAGTTTGAGAATGTAAAGTGACGCAAAGTTAGCGGTCAGGACTCATTGAAGGGCTGTACGAAGGGTGAGCTGACCATTAGGTTAAGTAAAGATAAAAGCCTTTAAAAGACATTAACAGCGAACACGGTGAGGTATGAGAGTTAACCCTAACCCGTAGTAGTGGAGAGGAAGATACTATGGGTATCTGCGGATACTCAGGTGGGGATTGCAGTAGAGGAGGACAATGACGGTGAAACGTCAAGAAGTCTAGAGTACTTTTCTAGGCGGGACAACTCCACAAGTGGCGCACTAACGTGGTGGGGATTGGGTCCAATGCCGTGGCACGTCCTGCATGATCAACTAGAAATTGTACTGTCGCCCCCTAGATGCAAATCTAGAACAGTGAGAGGAACTGGAGTGGGGCATTTGTTTGCCACTGCGAGGCAGTGTGCCATGTTATGTTATATTTTGAGGCTGGGCCTCCTGGTCAGGGACCACTTTTGTGTGACAGCTGTCGTGCCCGCACGGTAAAGGTTCTGTACTCCTGTTTGCTTCCGACTAGAGGATGGATACCGAGGAGATGTAGACCTGAGACTTGTGTGCTAACTACGAACGGACGCGTACCTCGATGATTCTTTAATTCCCCTTAATCATCGATGGTTATAATTAATAAGACTTAATGAGAAAAGAGTTTATAAGTGGGAAAAGTAAGTGGGAGAATGGAAAGTGTGAAAGGAAAGAAGAGTTATTTTCCCCTGAGGAGGGAACGGAAAGGATTGAAAGTGGACGTGAGAATGAGAAAAGAATTGAAAATAAAAGATATTGATAAAGATAATAATGAATTGTGATGCTGTGCTTGAGTACTGCGTGTGCTTGTTTGTATTGTGTGTGTGCTGTCTTAAAATCACGCCTGCGGTAAATCCACAACGTCGACGACTTGTCGTTCGGTTCGCTAACTCTCTCCTGCCCATTGGCATACCGGTGTTCTTGGTATTCCAATGTGCAGATGGAGTATCGCATGGAGATTTCAACTTGGATGCGGCACGGATGTGGCTGGAAGCGTACCCCGGCTGGTTGGGTATGGGTCGGTGACTCGCAGATCGTGATTCCGGATCCTGAGCATCGTCTTTGTGGAGCGAATCTAGGACCTCTGCTGGGACAAGTTTCTGTCCGTGGGTACATGGACTATGAAGAGAAGTTGCGCTGCGAAATTCCGAAGACTCATCCTGCTCCGGCTAGGATGCAGTGGGTGCCAAAGTACGGTGGATCAGTGCCAAGGGAGATTGCTTCATCTTCTAGAGTTAAGAAGGAGCCAAAGGAAGATCAGGAGCTTCATCCCATAGTGTTCATTAGGCAGTGTCGTAAGTAGGGCAATTAGTTCAAGTGGTTGTAAGTATGTTGGTGTCAAGGATTATCTAAGTAATGTATCGCTCCTGTAATTCCGCCCTACTTTATTTTGTGAACTAGCCTAATCTTTTGTCTTGGGAAAAAACTATGAATTCGTTTTGGAAAGATGTGGAGGTAGGTTTTACGTAACAACCCGGTTTTCAAGTAGGAGCGTAAACGTGCACCCACATCGTAAAAAAAAATGGCCTCATTTTTTTTGGCAGCTTTTTAGTTAATACTGATTATTTTTGGATGACGAAAATCGGGGCGTTACAGAGTCGGAGTCCGTTCCTTCCCCGAAGCAGCGAACATCATATTCGAGAATAGCCAATCGACCCGAGGGTTGGAGGCTCGAATTACTTTAAGGACTTGGAGTCCATTCTACCCGCCGAGCAGTAAGCTTCATGGCCGAATAAGGTCACTCGAGTAGAAGTCATCGAAATTTTATCGAGCTGATGAAGCGGCCGAGGATGCCGATAAGGGAAAGAATGAAGCCGAGGAAGCAAGAACAGGTAGAGAAGCCAAGGACGACCATTTCCCTTGTCGGAACTATTTTGTCAACTTCAATTGTTGAACCCCTCTTGAATCCGATTAATTAGGGCGAAGGCAAGCTGATAGATCATCATAATAACAAAGCTGAAGCAAACTTTTAGTCCATTGCATAACCAACCCCCTTACTCGATAAAGCCTGAAGAGGCTTGTGCCGAACTAAGAAGTCTTTTAAGGTGTGAGTTGTTTTCAACCAATTAGATCGTGTTCATCCAAGCCTCTTTGAGAGACGGTCGGATTCAGATCTGTGTAGGCGAACGCCGAGCGAAGGTTGAATATTTGCGAGTTGTGGGTGTGGAATCAGCATTGTGTGGTTCCTCGGAGATGCTGGGATCCGAATTAGATCACTGGGTGTTGGCACTGCGGACCGTTCTACCAAATAGGTAAGGTCGCGATGGTGCGCAAACCAAGGAAAACTTGATCGGCAACCGGTGTGAAGGACTTGAATTAAGTTGGGTCGTCATACTCGGACTCGAATTAATCATAGGTCATCATGCTCGGCAGATCCGATCGTTATGTTTGTACCTTTTTATGATGTATAAAAACAACGATTAGAATATCAAGTAATAGATGATATGTAATGACATTAATTAGCAAAGTATGAATTCATTCACTGTTAATTACAATTATTATCTAGATGATACATGTTATATGGCAAGTGATTCAATAGTAATGAATATGACAGTTAAACCATGGAATTTAAATGATGTAAATGGGATAATGAGAAAGATCCTTCCCTGTTAGTCTTCGTGGTTAGACTATTTCTGAATAATGTTGATATGCCCGACATCCTTTTGGCATTGAGGCCTTTCTTCTTCTATCACTAGAATGTGTGGTTAGCCGGTATTCCTCACCCTTTTTCTTCCAAAACCCCTGTATGCCATTATGGACGAATCACTGTGTAGCACTCGTGTGAGCAACGCTGGGTCCCGAGGAGGGATGTTAACAAGGATGTCTTTTGGCTGTAAGTAACCGTGAGAGGCGAGGGTGTCATGGCAGAGGGGGTGAGGATGTGGCAGGCTTTGGCATGTTGAAGACACTGTAATATTAGACGCCAATAGTGACTGAGCAGTTTAGCACCAATTAATTTGAGGATATCTTTTGGCGGTCGGAAGCTCGAAATGGGCCTTGTTTAAAAAGGTCACTACTCGAAATGGGCCTTTTAGAGAAGTGGGCCATCATACTCGTATCTCGCATATGTAAACAAAATTAATAATTGGTAATCGTCATTAAATTGACAATTTATAGCAATCAAACAACAATAATGACAATTGTTGGGGATTAAACACTCGTAAATCATTCAAGATTGTGTACGAAGAGTAGTATGATTTTAAATATATCGCTCATTATAAAAATAAAAAGGATTATGTTAATATTCGTAAATAATAGCTAATGACATTTATTGTCAAGAATATTTTGCATCATGTCATGGAGAAATAAAATGATCATATGCTATCAAATATAAGTGGCATATGATATATATTTTGTAGATAATTATAAATCATGATCAAATCAAGATACTCATGTAAATGAGTCGTAATTATGTTGAACCAAAACATGTAATCAAATAGTAGCATCATGATATAAATGATGAAAATAAAAAGGTTACTTCCCTGTATTCGAGGAAAGCGTTCGTCTTGCTTTGCTGATGGGTGGCTCATTATTTGATTGAATATTATTTAGGCCTGTATCAATGTTAAGCCTGTCTTTATTTTGGTTTATTTTGTTTGGGCCTGTTTCAGTTAAGCCCGTATAGTCTTCTTTTTTATTTTTAATTTGGGCCTGAATAAGCCCGTTCTTCTTTTTTGGTTTGTTTGGGCTTGTGTGAAATAAGCCCTTAAAACATTTTCTTTTCTTCTTTTTTATTGGGCCTGTTTAGGCCCGTACAGCTTCCTCTTTTTTATTGGGCCTGTTTTAGGCCCGTACTCAGCAGCTCTCTTTTTTTTTCAGATTGGGCCCTTGGCCCATTTTGCACTTGAAACCCTTAGGGTTCCCTCCTCATTAAGCAGCAGCTGCTGCCTACTGCTAACGTAGCGGCGGCGGCAGTACGGTGTACGGCGGAAACGGGGAGGTGGCGACGGAGACGTGGCGGTGAAGAGAGCGGTGAGGAGGGCTGGGAATGGTGAGTGAGCCATGGCCACTGGTTTTGCAGCACGTGGCGGCGGTGACAAGATCCCTGTTCAATCTTGGACCTCGGCACCGGCGGTGAGCATCGCGAGCACCCATGTTCTTCTCTGCAACTCACGAAACCGTGAAAGAGGTTGCGGATCTCTTCTTCGCATCTTCTTCTTCACGACGGTGAGCTTGAGGTTGGTGGTTGGTGGCCCTCGCTGCTTCTGTCCATGACGGCGGCGGTGATGTTGGAGTAGGAGTATGGTGGTGGTGATTGGAGACGCAACGGTCCTTGGTGACGAAGAACACTGCGATCTACCATGGTTGTCCCGAAGCGCGAGGCGGTGGTCCACACATATCTGGATGGCGCGGTAAGAGTGAAACCGGGAGGGACGGTGGCGCGGCGGAGTCGGTGACGGTTGATGCGGTGGTGGCTTTGCCTTTTGATGGTTCAGTGACCTTGAGCGAGTGAGAAGCCTTGACCCGTTGAGCATGCAACCGAGGTAAGTGGGTTGTTGCGTTGCTCGCAGATCAGAGCGGTGGATGCTGCTGTACACGGGCCGCCTTGGGTGCTGCTGCCACCGTGGCTCTTGTGTCACCGCCACACCCTATGCTTGTTTGCTGTTGATGCTTCAAGTTTCACTCGCATGAAACAAAATTGAAGATAAAGTCAATATTATGATAATAAGTTACCAGTATGTTAAATCGATGCACAATGTCCAGTTATCAATATGTTAAATCGATGCACAATGTCCACGAAATTCTTGATGCCATGAACTCCAAAAATTATTTCTTAATTTTCTATGGACCAAATTAGAAACACGGATCTGATGAATTACGACCTTTTAAGACTGGATTTTTTTTAGCATACTTAAATCTCATGATTGCTATCTATGCCACCGAATAAAACATGTAAATAATGAGAATAAAGATTTCTTCCCTGTTCTTGTGAGACCATTGAATACTTGAAATTGAATATGCTGATGTATGATCCAAAGTCTGTCACGGTGCTTCGGGTTGGAGTTCCTTGTCCTTTCGTCAAGGTAGTTGGTTGGTAGGATTTTGATCAATACGTTGGTGCAAGCATGAAAATATATTATTTTTTTTTTTGAATTGTGGATGGGAATCGAAGTTTAACGATCCCCACAGACGGCGCCAATGTAGCGGATCTCTAAAAGTGATCCACCACGATGTGTTTTGGTGGTTGTTGTAGCTGGCGAGGGTGACCCCGGTCCTACGTATCCCCAGTGAAAAGGGAATCAAGCCACATGTAGTTCTTAAGAATAGGGTTGAGAGAACATACTTAGCCCCTATAGCATGGCGATACTTATAGGGGAAGTTGTGTTGTGGTGCCTTATGGGCCTGTTCGGCCCAGTAGAGCTGACGTGGCTCTTAGAGGATAAGAAGGATGAGTTATTCACCCTTATCCTGTACTAGAGAGCTCATGCTTATCCTGTAGCAGTAGGATTTATTATTGGTTAACCCTACATGAGTATTCCACTAGTATCTGGGTCCAATCTTTCTATCATTCAAAGAGTAAAACATAAGACATATATCAAAATCACACAATTAAACACCCATTAAATAAAGTCATTACTCCATCATGATACTATAACTTAGGATCCATGAAATCTTGCAGTGGAAAACTAAAATTTCTCCAATCCAACCAATAACAAGTAGAACAAGATTAATTGCATCCAAGTAAATTGATTGCGAAGACAAACCTCTTGCTGCATAAATCACTGCTAGTTCTGGGAACCGAATGTCATAACAAATGCCAATGCCAATGCGCCCAACCTCTGCGTGAATCAACTCGTTATTACAGATTTTTACCTAATATACAAAAATGAGTCCGAAAGAATGAAGAAAGCTAGACCACTCTTATATGAACATAGTAGTCAGAAAAGATGTTCAATTATATAAAGAAAGAAAGATTACATGGGAAGCCTTTATAAGGTTGCTTTCTTGTTTCTCAATTTTAATTTTTAAAATGCAAGATATTGATAAAACTAGGCTACAAACATAACTACCACTTGGGTCATCATCTCCTTCGTACTTATCTCCTGGTTTATTTATAAAAAAGCTGCATCCTTTGTATTAAAACACAAAAACCAAAAAATTTAAGTAGTCTCAATTCATTACATAGTTATGCAAAACAAAAACCATAATAACCACTATCATTTCCTCTCCTCGTCTGCCTATCAAAAATAGTACTATCTGAATAGTGAATACACATTTCTCATTTACATGATGGCAAATACATTTTCAAAATCATTGATTGAGATATAACTGAGGAAAATGTGCTAAAATGGGTGAAGCAGGAATATAGTAAACCTGTGTCCATAATGTGCTGAGATATTTCATAATTGTGCAGCAACAAGAAATCCTGTGTGGCTTTTTATATATAATAACGAGATTTGGTTTTAAGGTTCAGAGGAAGATGTTAAGTGAACTTGAAATAACTGAAATCCCTAAAAAAAAGACAATTATAGAATAATCATCGTCATAGTAATTTCATTTTACCATACATCACTTAACAAAATTATAAACCAATTCAACTAAAATTACCACTGTACCACTAACAAAAGGAAGGACGTGTGGAGGTTTAGCAGAGAGAGCAAGATAAAGATAACACGGAAAGCAAAGAAGAATGAGAAATGGTATGCATCAAAGTGTTGAGAGAGAAAGAGAGATTTACAGATGGAATAGAAGGGAAAGGATTGTTCCGTTGAGTTGCAAAGAGAGAGAGAGAAGAGGGACCTATAACCAGCAATTGAATCAATTTTGAAACCCTAGAACTCAAAAATGCAAACAAAAAAATTGGAGGAACTTGAAGCCGAAGCAGAGAAATCAAATTTTGAAACCCTAAAAATATAAAATGGAAACAGAAGAAGCAGCAGAACTCACTGATTGAGATTAGAGTGAGAGATTGGAGAAATGAATGAGAGTGAGAAAGGAACTCACCAATGCTTTATGGAGTGTGCTGAGCGAGAAGATGAAGGGAAATGGGTTCGGTTGAGGGAGAGAGACAATCGAACCGCTGCTGAAGGTTGTGGGCGTGTGGCTGCCGCCGGCTCTCCCGTCGCTGCTGAGGCAGAGGGACAATCGGACCACTGCTGAGGGAGATGGAGGACGAAGGCTGTGGTGTGGCTGAAGGAGGGAGCAGGTACGAATTGAACGAATTGAAAAGGGGTATGTGCCTTTCCCTTATTCCCTTGAAGGTAAACAAAAAGGTGTGGCTGAAGGTGTGCTAAGGAACGAATTTAATGAATTGAAGGCTGTGGCGTGGTTGAATCTTGTTATTTAGATTTTAAGGGAGTGGACGGAGTGAAGCTAAGGAAGAAGGAGAAGAGCGCCAAATGAAAATGAGTGCGGCGGAAATGAAAATGAAATGAACATTGAGGGATTATTTTAGTATCATTAGTGACTGATTTTAGTGACTGAATTTATTCAGTCACTAAATTGTACTTTAAAAAAAAACATGTTTGGTGACTGATTTAGTGACTACTATTTAGTGATTGAAATTTTCAGTCACTATTTCGGTCACAAAATATTTTTTTTCAATATTAGTCACTAAATCGGTCACTATTTGTGACCGTTTTCATTGCGGTCACTATATTGGTCACTATCTGTGACCATTTTCATTGCGGTCACTATATCGGTCACTATTTGTGACCGTTTCCATTTCGGTCACAAATTTTGGTCACTAAAACTTGATTTTTTAGTAGTGTAATTCGGTTCTTAAAGAAAAATAAGTGATTAATTGATTTTGTGTTGATTATGTATATGTGTGTGCTACATGGTTTGGTGCATGAAAATGCCTAAGTGTATAAATTGATTTGTGCTCTTTGATTATTTGAATAAGTGCATTTGGTTTTGACTTGAATGAAAAAGGTAAATTGAATTGAAATAAGTTTAAGTATCGATAAGAAATTGAATTAGGTTAAAGCATGAAAATGAATTAATTTGACTTGAAAAGTGCATGTTTGTGCAAGCTAAATGTGTGGCTGGAAAATTGTGTTTGAATGCATGTTTGGAGCAAGATTAGAATTGTTTTGGGGCTGCATGTTTGCAACTAATCTAGAAAATCAAATTATGCACCGATGCTGAAATTTTAAGTTTATTGTTTTAACTTGTAGGCATATGTGCTAAATGATAGTTATGTTAGTCTGATCTCTTTGAAATTTTAATATGTAGTCCTTTATGCTATTTTAATGAATTCTGGACAATTTGGTTTTATTTGGAATTGTTTTGGTATTTTAAATGAATTTTTATTTGATAAAGAAAGTTTAAGAAAATTGTGTTTTCCATAGCAAAAGGTTTGAATGAAAAAATGTTTCCTCAAGTTCAATGACCACGAAATTTGGTCACTGTTTTGTTAATACTAAATGTAGTGTCTCTGAATTTTTATGTGACTTTTGGAATTGGTTTTCCAATTGTATTTGAGCCACTTTGGTGAAAACGGTTTCGGAAAAATAAGCTTTTCGGATAAAACGTAAACTGAATTTTCGCACTTAACTTACTTGAAATGATTTGAAATTTTTATGGTAGCTTCCTGAACATGTCTTGAAGCCCTCTGAAACTTTTGAAGATATGTGGAGTTGATTTGATAATTTTTCGAAGGGCAAAACAGTGAACCATTCGGTTCAGATTTTTCAGACTTAGTGGCAGAATTAATTGAAAAAGTATTACTTAAACAATCCCAAATAATCTGAAAATTTTAGGAGGTGTTCTTGACTGCATGTGGAAGGTTTTTACCAATTTTCATGCAATTCGGAGTTGAATTACTATTTTTAATTGTTGCATTTTTCCCTCAGATCAACAACAGTACCGCTTGGATTTTTATGCAAAATTCGATTTGAAACTTAAGTTAAGATTGTTTAATTAACTTGAAAATTTTATATGATGAACTTTGATATATTTGTGTGTGTTCTGTAAATTTTGGGATTTAAATGAGTTGATTTGATAAGATCTTTAGTTGTGTCTTTCTTACTTTTTTCGGTATTTGAACAAATGCCTTATTTGATACCTTTTGATTTTGCATGAACTTTTATACCTTCTTTTGTGTATCTTGTGACTTGGTTGTACTGAATGATTATCATGATGTCTTGAATTAATTAAACTATTTTGTTTAAGTGTCTTGGAACTATTTTGGGAGTCAAAAGAGCGAAGGAAAATGAGCTAATAAGTTACGATGTTTTTGGAAATTAATTGATTTTTGAAAAGAGTTTGTTTAATTGAAAATTGGTAATTGAGTGTGGTTGCTTCCCTATTTGATTTCATAATATTGTGTGTGAAAAAAAAAACAAATGGTTTTAAGTTTTATTTTTAAGCAAAGTGTTAAAGGGATTTAAAGTGCAATTTTACGGTGTTCTTGGATTTTGCGAAAAAGCGATTTTTGGGTTTATTCCTCCGCTGTCCAGAATTGATTTGATTTGTGTACTGTTTCTAAAAATGTTTTCAAGTGATTTAAAGTTTGAATTTTCAAAGGCATTTGATTTAGAGAAAGGTTGGATTGAAAAAGCGACGTTTTTCGGTGTTTTTGAGTTTAAACCGTGGCTGTCCGGAACGGACCAGAAGCCAAGGAAATTGTTTTAAAATATCTTACAGGTTGTATTTAAATGATTTTGAGGTATTTAAAATATGTCCAAAGTCGGACTCGATTTGAGAAAGTAAAGGTCTTCGTTTACAATTTACCTGACAAGGAATAAAACGAGTTTTCCAAGTGAATTGATGTTAAGCGTGATTGTTGATTAGATATCCCCAATTAATTGTGTGTTTTGTTTTAATAAAGGATGTGTAAGTTGGTAAATTGGAGCAGCTGATAGTCGGGAGAACTCGCAGCAGTTTTTGGATAAGCATTGCTGGAATTAAGGTGAGAGAGGGGTGTAGCATCCTCAATTTTCGATTCCATTTAGAAGTGTTAATTCGCATTAGTATTATAAGTATTTAGAATTGTTTGGAATTAGAATTTAGCTAAGTATAAGATGGATTGGGTTAAGAATAGGCTAGTTTGTGTTTAGAGTGTAGGCCTTAGTGTTTGGCTAAGTTAAAATGGGTTGTGATAGCTCAAGAGTCTTAGAAGTGTGAAAGAAAGCCAAAATACACTGAGTTAATCGATTAATGAAAGCCCTAATCGATTAAATTTTAAGCAACATTCAGCCACTACTCGATTAAGGAGTGGCTTAATCGATTAATTTTTGTTGCACATTCTTGCACTAATCGATTAATGGCTGTGTTAATCGATTAAGGGCCAAACTAATCGATTAACCCCTGTGTTTAAGTTAAGAAACACGTGTTGTGAAAATCATTTCTTCAAGGTTCATTTCTCTGTCTACTCGAAATCCTCTCCTCAATTTCTCTAGGGCTTTCAATTTCTACTCTTAATCCTCAAAGTTTTACCAAATTAAAACCCCAAATCAATTCCCCATCATCCCCACACTAATTCCCTACCCTTTAATCTTTAAATTTCTACCTCTCCTCACTTTCCCCAA
The DNA here is from genome assembly GCA_037953625.1 of Crotalaria pallida. Lineage (NCBI taxonomy): Eukaryota > Viridiplantae > Streptophyta > Magnoliopsida > Fabales > Fabaceae > Crotalaria > Crotalaria pallida. The sequence continues at coordinate 80,759,430 of CM075653.1, forward strand.
ATCACCCATAAACCCCAACTATGTGCAAACCTTGGTTTGAAGTCTTCTAGTCATCAAGGAGCTTGAGGAAGGGCTAAGGGGCAAGAGCTAAGGAGCTAGGAGTCTAGTTTGGAGCTTTCTCTAGATATTGGGAGGTTCTTCTCCACCCTTCAAGAGGTAAGGGGGTTTAGCTTGGGTTTAGCTTAGGGGAAATGTTAGAAACTAGTAATTGGTACTTATTTAGGTGTGTTTAAGTGATTGGTTGCAATTAGGATCAAGAGAAATTAGTTAGGCTAGAAAACCCTAAGTGCTGGTAGATTTTGTATGTAATTGTTTATGTCTAATGCTTTAATTTATTTGTAAGTGATAATTGTGTATTTTGTAAATGTTGTGAGATGTTTGCTAATTATGAACTTAATATGTTATTAGTTAGACATAACCTAGGGACAAGTGATTTCCAATTGAGAGGAACCACTCTAAATGGATTTTTGATAAAATAAAAAGGGTTCCAACCTCAATTGGAAAGTACTTGGTTGTCAAGTCATGCATGGTGCAAAGGGGACGTTAGGAGTCGGGGAAAAACACACGTCTTTTGATTGATGAGGACAAAAGTAATTTGTTAGAATTATTATAGAGAACCTCGATCTTGCAAAGGACATGGGTTTGATTCCCGTGTCGCGGATTGGTTCTATGCAAACTATAATAATTCTAATTACTTTGGTTCCTTTTGGCCAGTCGAGGGCGATTTCTGCTAAAGCCAATTTGGGCGAATCAATCCAAATTGTATGACGAACCCTAAAGGGGTGAAGTACTGTGCAAGCTAGCATGACGAACCCTAGAGGGGTGAAGTGCGTTAGGTTGAGAAATGCTTAGTCCTGGTCGGTTTTTCCCCAGAGTGGAGGGTGTATGTGAGAATATGAAATTGTTGAAGTAAAGAGTTAAAGTGTAAAATGAAAGTGAAAGTGTTAAAGTGTAAATTGAAAGTGAAAGTGTGGAAGAAGATTGCATAAATGGGTTAGTTCACTAAACCCGATCAAATTGTTTAAGTGAAATAAAATGGAACATATTGTTTAATGACGGATTTGTGAACTAAGTCATTAACAGTGCGACGTGCATAGCATACACATATGGTTGCATACTACATTATTATACTATACATGTGTATTGTTTTATGTTCATTATAGCCCATGTTAAATTTGTTCCTTAAAGAGCTTGAATATATGTTTATGCTTAGTTAAGTCTTATTATTATTTCCTAATGTTTTCTCTAATCTAAATTTGAGTTATTCACCCCTTACATGTTGATATTTTAGGTACGCATAGCGAGGATCCACCAACTGTTCCCTCTGCCGAGGACCACTACACTCCTCCTGATGGAGTGTAGTTGCATTAGCATGTATTGGACTTTCCTTTCTATGTAGTTTCTTATTATGATGCTCACTCTCTTGCTATCATTTTGATGTACATATTTTTATGATATGTAAAGGTTGAGAGGGTGGCTAATCATCCACCCTTTTGATGTAAATTCTAGTTCTTAAATCACAACCTCTTTTGGATTGTATGTAGACTTTGTGGAGTTGTAAAAACCAACTATTTTTATGATGATGATTATATCTTATGCTAGTGAGCATTAGTAATGAAGTAATATTTAATTATGAATTTTTGGATCCTGACAGGTTATATATATAGATTATAGTATTGGGGAAAGTTCGAATTATAGACAAAACCTTGCAAAAAATTTTCTTAACTTTTATAATTGCATTAAAATTTATTAAAATAAAAAAATAGGGATGTTACATTTGGTATCAGAGCAGTGGTTGCATTCCTCGGCTGTGGAGTATGGTTTTTCCTATTCCCAAAGTATTACTCCACATGAGAGTAGCACTAAAGTAGCTAGTAATTAGTTTGTTTTCATTCCTAAGTAATTAGTTAGTTAGTTCTAGTTTTAAATTTTCTTAGTAGATGTGATTCTTATTAATCGCTCTTTGATTCCAGGATTAGTATGGCGGCTCGACAAAATCGAGTATTCGAAAGAATATCCGAGGTCTTAGAGGACTTGTTCGGACCAATGCCAATCAGACCAATATTCTAGAGAATTTGGTGCAGGCCAATGCTCAACAGGCCCAAAATGCGAACCACCAGCCCCATGCAGCAGCTCATGGTATCACAGAGTTTAAGAAGTTGGACCCCCCCAAGGTTTGTGGGTGGGTTTGATCCGGCGGGAGCTCAGCAATGGTTGAAGGAGATAGAAAAGATTTTCAAGTCTTTTCCTTGTTCTGATGCGGAGAAGGTGATGTATTCCACCTTCATGCTTTCCGGTGAGGCGGAATCTTGGTGGGCGGACACCAGTCATTTCTTAGAGGCAGAAGGGAGACAGATTTCATGGGAATTGTTCAAGGAGAGGTTCTTGGACAAGTTCTTCCCAGAGGATGTTCGGAGGAGGAAAGAGATCGAGTTTTTGGAGTTGAAGCAAGGGACTATGTCTGTTGGGGATTATGTCTCCAAGTTTGAAGAGTTGATCAAGTTCTCTCCCTATTATCAGCAGCATCCAGATGAGGGTTCCAAATGCATCAAGTTTGAGAATGGTCTTCGTCCTGAGATTAAGTTGGCTGTTGGATACCAGGGTATTCGGAATTTCCCCCAGTTGGTAAACATGTGCAGGATGTATGAAGGTGATCTAAAGGTGAAGGAGGCAAATGATAGGAGCATAAGAGCGGCCAAGTGGGTTGTTGGTGTAACATCCCGCGTTTTCCGACTAGGACGAATAAAATTTTATTAAAGAAAAGTTTTAAGAAATCGTTTTTCAAAGAGTTTTTGGTGAATATTTTAATTCGATTTCAAAGTAAAGTGTTTATTTTACGGAGTTTTAATAAATAAATATTTTTATGAAGTCAGTGAAAATAATTTTTATAAGAAATGATTTTATCCATTGGTGATTTGTTGAAGAAATGAATTTTTATGGACTTTAAAAGATTTATTAACTTCAGAAATTCATAACTTTTTAACCGTAACTCCAATTTTTATGATCTTTATATCAAAACGATCGTATCGAAACGTAGTTTTCAAAAATGTATCTTTCATAATTTTCTGGGTTGGTTTGCGAAAATTGTTTTTCAGTGTGAAAAGGACGAATTTTCAAGGAATAAATCATGAAAAATAGTTTTTGATTTTTAATAAATTTTTCCTTTTGGGATTCTCTTTAATATATTAAAATATGATTTTATAAAATGAAATAAGGGCTATAAGTGCAACCAATGAGTGCAGTTTATTATTTGAAGGAAAATGTGTTTAAATGGTTAATATGTATGTTTGGTTATTTGTTTTGTGATCAAGTGTGTGATTAATTCATAAATGTGTGTATGATATGTGAATATGTTCTTATATGTGTATGTTTGATTAAGTGATGTTTACATTATACTATGAATTAATAATTATAAGTATGATTTCTTAAGTAATTAAAATGTAATTAGAAAAGAAAAAAAAAGAATAGGACATGTGTGAATGGTGCATGGGTGCCACGGCTAGGAGGATGCATGCATGAGGAGGTATGTGTGTTGTGTGTGTAGTTGACACATATGTGTGTGTGTAAGTGCATTTGCATGTTGACTAAGTAAAAATAAAATAAAATGAAAAGAAAAAGAAAATGGGAACTTGGGGACCAAGTAGCTAGCAATCTTAGAATGCCTAGAATACCCCTCCTAGGTGCATGTGTGGCTGAACTTCTTAAGGGAAATAATGTTTCACCTTAGCCTACTTCCTCCCATCCATTCCTTCGTTCCTTCCATTCTTTCCATCCCTTTCATTTCACTTCCTTCATTTCACACCAACATAAACACAAACATTTAGTCTCAAGAGCAACATTAGCTCTTGAGACATGGAAAAAAAAAGAGAGAGAACCGTGAGAGAGAGGAAGGATGTTTCAAGCCTTATTCTTTGTGGATCATGGGTGCTAGGAGACTAGAAGACCAACCCTCTTTTCATGGTAGGAATTTGAAGAACAAGAAGAATATTTTTTTTTGTAATAGTCTAGTTTTCTCTAGATCTATTTCATTTTCTTCCATGCATGTTAATTTTTCTAAGTTTAAAGAGGATTTTATGTGTTGTTATTCTTTTATCTTGGACTATAAGGACTCACTTAATTTGTAATATGTTAAAACTTTATGATTGATGTTCTTTCTTCTTCTATGTGTTGATTTGTTCTTGCATGTTAATTTTTATTGTTGATCTATGTTTTTCAAAGACTAATAAATGAAGATTTAAAGTTTTAAAACAAAAATAAACATGCAAAAATGATTAAGGGTGATTTGGTTTTTATAATTATTTTGTGTGAATAATTCTTGTTTATTTGATGAACCTTGGTTTTTATGCTTGTGCTTGGAAAAAGAAATTGATTTTTAAAATTACTCTTTGATGCATGTTGGTTTTGAGCTAGATCTAGTATTTCTAACTACATGCATGTGATTTTCTCAAGTTGATTCAATTTTTCTTATATGTATGTGAAAGATCTTGACTTAAAAATAATAGATCTAAAATGTTTAAGAGCTTGATGTTCATTCGGTTTTAAAAAGAATTTTTGTGCTTATGATCTTGTTTCCTTGCTTGATTTGGTTTTTATGTGCATGTCATGAAAATTATTTTTGATAAAATGAACTTATTTTCTTAGGCATGTTTCGGTTTTGTGCTTAGATCTTTAGAAATAAAATTTTAATGGAAGTCTTTGCTACATGCATGTGAAGACCTAGTGAAAGGAATAAGTTTTGATGTTTGTTTGATTTTCTCTTAAATTCTTGATTTTGGTTGTTAAATGTTAATACATGTGTAATTTTCCTTGAGATCTATTAATTTTAAGTATGTGCATGTTAAGATCTAGGTTAGTTTATTTTGATTCTTGAATTTTAGTTCTAAATGCTTGATTTTGGATGTTGATGCACGTTGTATTCAAATTAAAGAAAATTGTTTTTATAAAAAAAATTAAATTAATTCGGTTTTAGAAGGCAAAATAATTAATGGATTGATTTTGTAATTGAATTGTGTGTGAGTGTATTCTTGATTTTTATAAAAGATGAATGAATGAACAAATGAGTTAAATAAAGAGTATGCTGAAATGGTGAATATGTGTGCTTTTTATTTTGATAAATGATCTTTGTGTATGTTTAATAATTCTGGAATTTTGTCACGGTCTTAAGTAAATCAAAATGGACTTCTCTGAATTTTTGTATGATTTTTGGAAGTGATTTTCTATTTTTATGAGAACCAACCTTGTGAAAACAATTTTCAGAAAATAAGTTTTTCAGCTCAAAGATGAAAATAATTTTTGAACTTGTACTGCTTCAAATGGGTTGAAAATTTTATGGTAGCTTCCTGGACATCTCTATATGTTCTCTGTAAAATTTGAAGAGATTTGGAGTTGATTTAGTATTTTTACTAAAGGCAAAACAGTGAACCGCTTGGTTCATATTTTCTGGACTTAGCAACGAATTTAATTGGAAAAATAATACTTTCACAACTCCAAATATTCTGAAACTTTTATGAGATAGTCTTGACTGTATAAGGAAGACTTATACCAATTTTTATGCAATTCGGAGTTGAACAACTATTTTAAATAATAACGTTTTTGCCTCTGACCAGCAACAGTACCATGTTGTTTTCCATGCAAAATATGATTTGAAACCTAGCTTAGGATTGTTCAAATGACTTGAAAATTTTATATGATAAACTTTATCATATGTGTGTATTTTCTGGAAATTTTTAGGATTAAAAAAATTTATTTGATATAGTTTTGGATTTTATCTTTTGTGTTTTGCTTGTGATCCCACTGAGATTCTATTTGAGTGTTTTTAATGAATATGAATTTGTATACTTTATATTATGACCTTGGCTGATTTGTATGGTAATTATGATGTTTTGAAATGATTGGATGAGTGATTATTTGATGTTATGTTTAGGGTATGCATAAATGAATTATTTAATTAACCAAGTGTTGTGTTTGATTTTGTAATGGGTTTTGAAAATTAATTGATTTTGAAATAGTTTAACTTGATCTAATTGAATAACTTTGGACTTGATGGTTGCTGCCCTTAATTCATTTCACAATGTTAAGATTGAAAAATAAATTATTTAAGTGTTTATTTTATAACAAGGTATTATATGAACTCAAGAATAATTTTTCGGTGTTTTCGGATTTTCTAAAGGATAATTTATGGACTTGCACACTTGCTGTCCAGATTTTATTTGAATTGTTTTTCAATCTTAAAAACATGTTTGGTTGGTTTAAGGATTAAGTTTTAAATGGTATTTAAATTGATAAAGATTTGATTTGAAAAAAGTTTTAACAACAAGAAATAAAAGAGAGTTTTCAAAAACGCTTAATCCTAAGTAGGGTAATTATTTAAGATAGACTAGTGACGTTAGTATCGTTTGTTTAGCACAAGGTGCGTATGAGTCGAGTAGTGGAACAGCTGACGTATCGGAAAGGACCCACAATGATTTCAGATGCTGGAGATGAGGTGAGAGATGCAGTAGGCCTAGGTCTTCGTGACGCGTAAACTCGGTTCTAAACTGAGTGCATCAAGTCTGATTGAGTATCCGTCATAGGTTATGCATTGCATAATTATATGTGATCTATATGTGCTAGATGTTCATTTGTTTTGTTAAATATGTTGCATGAATAATTTTGGTTATGTATTGAATTTCTCTATGAGCATTTTGTTGAGTATATCCTGTTATGTCTGAATGTGGGTGTGAGTGATAATGCGAATTATGAGAAAGAATAAGACTTGAGACTGAGTAAGAAATTAAAGAAAAACAATAAGAGAAGTAAGAGATCAAAGATGAAATGAGAAAAAGGAGAAGGTTATAAGAAATGAGTGAGAAAGAGAATGAAAAGAGATGTGATTGTGATTGGAGTTGAGATTTGAAAGAGAATGTGGTGATGAAAGTAATATGTGATTTGAGTGGAAATATGATTCCTCGCACACGTTTTTGGGAAGAAGCTTAGTGTTGAGTTGAGCTTGCTCCTCCATTAACACTCACCCAAAAAAGTGATTTTTGAAAAGATATTTGAGAAAGACGAGGAAATGAGCTTTGTGAAAGTGGATGAGATGAGATGAGAAAGAATGTGTCATGATGATGAGATAAAAGTGATTGAGGCATGATGCCATTGAGATTTAGGGGGGAAAAGATTACGATTAGTGGTCGGGCTTCGTTGAAGGGATGCACCAAGGACGAGCCGACTGTTAGGATTAAGCCGTTGAATAAAACTCTAAAACTTTAAAAGAATTAAAAGACATTTATATACGCGGTGAGGTATGAGTGTCGTATCGAAGTAGTGGAGAGGAAGATACCCCGAAGTATCTGCGGATATTCGAGTTGTGATTGCAATAGGGGAGGGTAAAGACGGTGATACGTCAAGAAGCCTTGAGTGCTATTCTAGGCGGAATGAACTCCATATGTGGTACGGGCAGATCGGTCCTATGCCGTGGTAAGTTCTGCACGATCAACTAGAATTAGTACTGTCGCCCCCTATGGCAATTCGAGAACAGTGAGAGGGACTGGAACGGGGCATTTATGATTGCCGCTGAGAGCGTGCCTTTGATTATGTGAATTGAATTGAATTGAATTGAGGCTGAGTCCTCCTGGTCTGGGATCATTTATGTGTTGTGACAGCTGTCGTGCCCGCGTGGTAAAGGTCCTGTACTCCTGTTAGCTTCCGACTAGGTTGGGTGGATGACCGAGGAGATGGAGATGTGTGTGCGAGTTCAATGATGTTTCCCCCTCATCATTGAGCGAACCGTTTGATAAGACTTAAGAACGAGAAAAATTATAAAGTATAAAGAATGTATGAAGAATTGTGAAAGATTCGATTCGAAGAGAGAAAGTATAATTGATTATGAAAAGGTTGAGAAAGATTGTGAAAGGACTTGGGTGTTGAGAAAGCTGATGATTAGACTGAAAAGTTCGAAGGCTGGTGATGCCAAGTGTGATAATGTTTATTGTGATGAGTTAAGAAATTTTTATGTTATGATGTGTTTTGTTATAAGTGTTTCCTATGTGTTTATGTGAATATATTTGTCATGTGCATAGCATGAGTAGTGGTTATTGCATTTTTAGTTTGAGCATTCTTTTATACGAAGTCGGTAGTATTTTGTCTGGTCATGTTGTACTTCTGGATTACTGACCATCTCTCCTACCATGTTGTCGTGTCGGGTTACTCCGATATTGCAACGGGTAGATGGTCGTCCCTGTAGTAGAGTCTGTACCTTCATCTCGATGCGGATTCGGCAGTGGACTTCAGCGAGGAAGATTAGGAATCAAGATTAGCAATAGGTAATCCCCTTCGAGTACTGTACTCCCTTGCAACTATTTGGTTACATTGTCATATCATTCTGAACCCCACTTGGTATTTTATCGAATATGGTTTTTAAGGAAAAAGTTTTTATGAAACAAGCTGTGAAAATGTTTTCCCAAAAGAGATTAGTGAAGCCAAGTTACAAAGCGTGATGTTAAGTAACATCTCGGTTTGGAACTTGACTTGTGATATGTGACATGAGAAAGTATTTTATTACATTTAAGTTGCAGAAATGTTTTGAACCCAAAGGTTCTCATGCACATGTCACCTTTAAAAAAAAAATTTCCCAAATTTTTACTAAAGAGATAATGTTTTCAAGTTGCCGAAATCGGGGTGTTACAGTTGGACCGGTGAGGGACAAGGGTAAGGGACCTTTCATCCAAAGGAACCCCCCTTATCCAACTCCCAGGTTTTTTGACAACAAGGCTAAGGGAGTAGTGGGAAAAGCAGCAACTCTAGTTCCTGTTCCAGGATTTGTTCCACCTTACCCTCAATGTCAGCATTGTGGGAAGTTTCATAAGGGTACTTGTTGGAGGTTGTTGTATGGTGGGAAAACAGGTCAGATTGGTCCTTGTTTCATTTGCAAGCAAGTGGGACATCGTGCTGCTAATTGTCCAAATCAAGCCCAAGGAAGGAGTGCACCAGTGGGTCAACCTGGAGGTGCTCAGCCAACAGTGTATGGGAGAGTGTATGCTATGAGTGGTGTGGAAGCGAAGCAGTTAGAGGATCTCATCAGAGGTATTGGTCTTGTCAATGGAATGCCTTGCAATGTTTTATTTGATAGTGGAGCAACTCATTCATTTATATCTCTAGATTGTGTTACTAGATTAGAATTGCCTATTGTAGAAGTTCCCTTTAAACTCATAGTGTCTACCCCAACTAACCCCTCAGTGTCTACCTCTCAAATGTGTCCAAATTGTGCCCTCACAATACATGACCACACATTCCACATTGACCTTATATGCTTAACCTTAACCCAACTAGATATTATTTTAGGGATGGACTGGATGTCAGAAAACCACATCATAATAGACTTCCAAAAAAAGACCATAATCTTTCCCCAATCCAAAGAACCAAAGTTGAACTTAGCTGCTTTAGAAACCAATGAAGAACCAACCCTTCACAAAATCCCTATAGTGAATGAGTTCCCAGAGGTGTTTCCTGATGAGGTGCCTGGTTTACCTCCGGTGCGTGAGGTAGAGTTTAGTATTGATTTGGTGCCCGGTACTGGACCTATTTCTTTGGCTCCGCATAGAATGGCTCCTGTTGAGTTGGTAGAGTTGAAGAAGCAGCTGGAGGATATGTTGGCTAAGAAGTTTATCAGGCCTAGTGCCTCACCCTGGGGTGCACCGGTTCTTTTTGTTAAGAAGAAGGACGGAAGCCTCAGACTGTGTGTGGATTACAGGCAGTTGAATAAGGTGACAGTCAAGAATAAGTATCCTCTTCCACGCATCGATGATTTGATGGACCAATTGCGTGGTGCGGCAGTGTTTTCCAAGATCGATCTTCGATCTGGTTATCACCAAATCAGAGTTAAAGAAGAAGATATACCCAAGACTGCTTTTAGATCACGGTATGGCCACTATGAGTATGTGGTAATGTCGTTCGGTCTAACCAATGCCCCTGCAGTTTTTATGGACTATATGAATCGGATATTCCGACCTTACTTGGACTCCTTTGTAGTTGTCTTTATTGACGATATTCTTATATACTCAAAGGACTCTAATGAGCATCGGGAGCATCTTAGAATAGTCCTAAGGATCTTGAAGGAGAAGCGGTTGTATGCTAAGCTCGCCAAGTGTGATTTCTGGCTTGAGAAAGTAAAATTCTTGGGGCATGTGATGGCTAAGGAAGGCATCGCAGTAGATCCTGAAAAGGTGGAGGCCGTGTTGGATTGGGAAAGGCCTAAGTCGGTGACGGAGGTTCGGAGTTTCCTTGGATTGGCAGGCTATTATCGGAGGTTTATCAAGGATTTTTCCAAGATAGCTTTGCCTCTGACCAAGTTAACAAGAAAGGAGACTGTGTTTGAATGGAATGAAAACTGTGAGCAGAGTTTCTTAGAACTCAAAGACAAGTTGACTTCCTCTCCTGTTCTTGTTCTTCCGGATCCGAAGAAGAATTTGGATGTTTATTGTGATGCCTCAAGGCAAGGTCTAGGATGTGTGCTTATGCAAGAAGGAAGGGTTATTGCTTACTCTTCCAGGCAGTTGAGGCCGCATGAGGAGAACTATCCTACTCATGATTTGGAGCTTGCAGCTGTTGTTTTTGATCTCAAGATATGGAGGCACTATCTTTATGGATCAAGGTTCGAAGTGTTTAGTGATCACAAGAGCCTTAAGTATTTTTTCGACCAGAAGGAGTTGAACATGGGACAGCGGCGGTGGATGGAGTTCCTCAAGGATTATGATTTTCGTTTGCAGTACCATCCAGGGAAGGCGAATGTGGTTGCTGATGCCCTTAGTCACAAAGCCCTCCATATCAGTTGCATGATGATTAAGGAATTGGAATTGATTGAGGATTTTTGCAATCTCAATCTTGTAGTCCAATTCAAGAAGGAGAGCATGAGTGTTGGGATGCTTCATGTAACAGCCCGATTTTCGTACTCAAAACAATTAACTGAAAGTTGCCAAAAATGAGGCCATTTTTTTTTTTGTAACATATTATTGACAAGTCCTTGATGTATTTAAAAGTTGTTTTATTGAAAATCGAGTTGTTACTAAAACAGTCCCTTTCATAAAACTTTTCTCTTCGTAAAATAATTTAGTTTCAAGGACGTTAATACTCATAACGGATTTCAAAATTTTACATTGGCCTCCCTTCCCAAATAAAGCACTTTACAAAGCAGGATTTAAATTTAGCTGTATTACATAAGTGACACATTGCTTAGTAATCCTTGACTCAAAACATAATCCATAAACTTAACCTAAACACTTTACGTTCGCTTCCTTCTAGTGAAAACATCCGGATGGAATTCTCCTTTCTCCTTGCGCCCTTTCTTCACTCCCCGTAAAATGCAATCGTCTCTTTCGCTGCTCTGCGGTAGTCATTCAGCTCCATCTAGAGGGATGTTCTCCAAGCGGTATTCCGTCTGCCCGTTGAGACATCAGCAGCTCCGATATGCCAACGAACAGGAGAGAGTAAGCGATCCGAACGACGCATCGTCGACGGTGTGGGATTACGATAGGCAAGATAGAAGGACCACACAACAAATAAAACATACAAGCACACCACAATCAAGCTTGATATCACATTATTATCAGTCTTATCATTATTATTCTTATCTCTTATTATCTTTTCAAACTTAATTTCTTTCCTCGTATACATTCTTTCTTTCTCAATCCTTTTCCTTCTCATACTCATAATTTCCTCTCACACAATATCATCAGATACTCATTCCGTTCTCGGTTATCACTCACGCCTACATCTCCTCGGTCATCCACCCAACCTAGTCGGAAGCAAACAGGAGTACATGACCTTTACCACGCGGGCACGACAGCTGTCACAACACATAAATGGTCCCAGACCAGGAGGATCTCGTCCTCAAATCATTTCAATAATAACAAGGCTCACTGTCCACGCAGTGGCAAACACAATGCCCCGTTCCAGTCCCTCTCACTGTTCTCGATTTGCAATCTAGGGGGCAACAGTATGGTTCTAGTGGGCCCGCAGAACTTACCACGGCATTAGACCCAGTCCCCACCACGTTAGTGCGCCACCTGTGGAGTTCGTTCTGCCCAGAAACATACTCTAGACTTCTTGACGTTTCACCGTCATCGTCCTCCCCTAATGCAATCTCGTCCTAAGTATCCGCAGATACTTATCGTTTCTTCCTCTCCACTACTTCGCACTCTCATACCTCACCGCGCATGTCGTTTAAGTCTTTTATCTTTTAATTAACCTAAGGTCGGCCCGTCCTTCGTGCAACCCTTCAACAAGTCCCGACCACTAACTTTCCACAAACGTTCTCTCATCAATTATCACATAGCACAGAGCTGGGATCACATCACAATCTCAAATCTCAAATCTCCTTTCCCAAACTTTCTCAACATCCTCGATTTCTCACATCATCTCACTTCAACATCTTTTCTCAACTTTCTCAAAATACCCTTTTCCAAAAACTTTCACCAAGTCTCTTTCATAAGCTCTCACAAAACCTTGTTTTCATAAACCTTTCTCAAAAGTGTTGTTTCATAAAACTTTCTTCAAAACCATATTTCCCCAGACTTTCCTTAAAAATCTCTTCTTTTTCAAAAGTTCTCTCAAAAATCTCCTTCCGAGGTCTTTCACAAAAATTTCCTTTCAAGACTTTTCTGAAAACACTCTTTATAACATTTCTCAAAACCTCTTTTCAAAAACATTTTCGAAAGAATTTATTTTCTAAAAATTTCCTTTCACCATTCTCCACAAGATCTCTTTTCACAAATCTTTTCAAAAATCTCTTTTCGAAAACCTTTTCAAAAGCTGCTTTTCAAAAACCCCTTTTTTTTTAAAAAAAAAACTTCATCTTTGCTGAGCGCTAATGGAAGAGCAAGCTCAACTCGAAACTAGTCCCAGACTAAAACCAAAACCAAGGAGCCCAGCTCCATTCAAATCCCATCTCCTTCACATAATCAACATCACTTTCCCAGCTCTGGCTCGTTCTCCACATTATCATCAATTCATTCCTCAACCTCAACTCTTTCTTTCTTTTCCAACACATATTTTGTTTTCAATAATTATTCCTTTTTCTTGGTACCTTATTACTATTACTTTCTCATACGTATAACTTTTCTTTTAGTTTCATTAATTTCATTTCCTTATTCAGGACGTAACAGACGTCCATCAGCCATTCACTCATTGCAATCAGTAGTAATAATTATCATCAGATATAATTAAATAAATAAATAAAAGCATACATACAACATCGCACAATAGCATTGTGGTCTTCGTCACCTTCGTATAAGTGGCCACACAAAGCAAACAATTGCCACTATACTACTGACTCCGAACCACTTGGTTCCGATCTTTGAGATGATACGGAACGTCCTAATATATCACCTAACTACCACAGTGTCTTAGGAAAGCTTCTCTCTCACCTGTGGTCCAGCTATTAAATGTGTACCGTCTCCGCGTATCCTTCGTGCTGCCTGCTGCCCCAATCCCTTGTCTTTAAGATTCCTCGTACTAAATAAAATATACTTATGTTATTTTCTTGCATAAAAAATCTTTTCTTAGCTCGTAACTTTCTATTCCTTATTACAAAACTTGAAACATTATTGTTTTATTGGAACAACTCTCATTTTCTCTAGTACTGTAAATCTTTTAAAACCATTTGAAAACCTTCCATAAAATGATTTAGATTGATTTATTTGGTTGCTGGTCCATTTTGGACAGCACCTCATTTACGTTCGAAAACACCGAAAAGTTCACCGGTTTCAATCCGGGTTTTGCTCAAATCCATTATCTTTTGAAAACTGATCTTTGAGTCTCATGAACTCGATTTAGAAATCAAGAAAACAATTTTAAATAACTTGGACAGCAAGGAATAGTTTCACAAAAATCAATTTTATAAAACCCGAAAACATAGAAAAACTCGTTTTTGTTCCAAATACTTTGAAAACTCAGGTTTTGTTGTAAAACACATCTTAAATAACCACAAACATAACCTCACGCACTCCAATAAATTAACTCACATACAAACATTCATTCCCAAGCAAATATTTCACAAATAAATCACTTAAGTAAATCATTCAACACATAATTAATTTAAAATCGTTTCATTTTCATAAAACAAAAACACTCACATATGTCTAGCCCATAAACCGAATACATACACATAAATCAACTTAAACACAAAGCTTATTCCTAATCAATTAGCTTAACACAACATACATGCATTATTCCTATGTTATTTCATGGAGAAGAATTCTAACCTAATTAGCATGTATAGACCGAAACACTTCACAAATCAAAGCAAGATTCATGCATATACAAAATCATGCAATTATTTATTCCTTTTTCCTTGACAAACTGTGAGCTACATCTTTGGAAATTAGTCAAAATTTAATTTATTTTTCTTAGCTTAAATCAAATCAAAAATCATCCAAGAATATAAAACATATATCAAGTCCTCACAACATAAGAGCATGGATTTAATTTTCATTAGACATGGCCGAATGCATGAAATCAACACTTAAACTAATTCATGTTCATGCAAGGAGAATCATTTTAAAGCTCATTTTCCTAATTTCTTTCTAAAATCGGGGCATGCATCCAAGAAAACATGGTTTTTCATTTGAATTTATCATGCAAGAATCATATATTAACACAAACACTTTCAACTTATTTCTCAAAAGAATATGAAAATAACTTTCCAATATTCCACACTCACATGCATGTACTTGAATCATGTAGATCAAGTCATCACATGAAACATAAGAACACAAATTAAGGACAAAAGTCATTTTAAATGAAAAGGGAACAAAACCGAGACATGGTCTAAGAAAATAAGAAAACTTTTATTTCAAAATTTACATGCAAAGCATAAAATCAAAACAAAATTAAGGATCAAAACACAAATCAAAGATCAAGAATCATTTTGAGTCAGAAAATATCAAACCGTGGCATATATTAAGAAAACACTAAAGCTTTGGTTTCAAGATCACACATAAAACTCAAGATCATAACAAGAATCAAAGATCGAAGCAAGAGTTACAAATCAAGGCCAAAAATCAAGACATGCAAGGTTAAGATCAAGGCAAAACCAAGAATCAAAGCACAAATTAAGGCCTTTATGAAGATTAAATCAAAACCGAATCATGCGAGGGTTCAAAACCATATAAATCATTGTCAATCAACATGCAAGACCAAAATTTTAAAACAAGTTTAGACCAACATTGATGCACCAAATAAACACATAAACATTTCAAAATTCACGGTTTTTAAACATCAAAACCACACATGCAAGAAGATCTATTCTAGATCATAAACGAAACTTTAGATCTAAAAGAAAAATATCAAGATCAAGATAAACAACACCAACCGAATCATCAAACATAATCTACACATATTACAAATTAAATTGAATCTTTAAAAGTCCATAGTTAAGAAAGATCAACACATAGAGTCATTCTCAAATCATAAAATGAACGTGCAAAGAAAATAAACAAGGATTACAAGATTACAAAATTACAAAACAAGAACTAGTCTAATCACTTCTAGGATCTTCGATTTTTATACCAAGGAAAAGGTCTTCTAATCTTATAAGCTCTTAATCTTCCAGGGACTCCTAGGTTTAGGGCTTGATCTCCTCTTCTTCTCCTCTTGAGTTTGCCTCGGTCTCTCTCCTTCTAGGGTTGGTGGGTGTTTCTCTTCTTGATCTTTGATGAAGAAGATGGTTGGGAAAGGAATTAAAGAAGTTTTGGTTAGGGACTTTGAGGTTTTCACTCTTCTTTCTCTCTTCTCCTCTCACGGTCTCACTCTCTTTCTCTCTATGTCTCAAGAGCTTGATGGTGCTCTTGGGACTAAATGTGTTTGTGTTTGTGTGAGAAGGGAAATGAATGAAGAAAATGAAATGGAACTAGCCAATACACACTCATTCACACGGTCATAAGGGCAAGGGAAAGGGGTGGAATTTTCCTTTTTAGCCTTGGTTCAAAGTGTAATCTTAAGGGCAACTGGGTCCATCTCAATTGTTGCATGGGAGGTCATTTCGTGGGGGAGGCAAGGGTGTAAGGAAGTCTTCCTAGGCATCATGAGTCATACCCCTAGTTTCCTTATACTTTCCATTGAAACTCCACTTGGTCTTCTAGTCCTATACTTGGCCGAACCACACACATACACATACACATGCAATTTATTTTCATTTTGCCACATAGCATGAACTCATGTAGTAAGGCACACATTTGACACATATACTCATATCATGCACATACACATTACACACATACATACATGCACATATAATCACATTCATTCACTAATTAAATTTCCACCTAAGTCCAAGTACACATACATATAAAAACCGTACATATATACACATACACACACGTAGAAAATAAATTTCCTTTAAAATACCAAAAATCAAAAACACATTCATAGAAAATAAATCGCCTTTCCAAAATAAATTTCAAGACTTATAACATTATTTCATGAAGAAAATCATTCTTTAAAATCATTTACCACTTGAAATCGTGAATAGAGAAATTTATTTAAGAAGATACCCTTTTCAAAATTCTTTCTCAAAAATAATTCTTCTTAGGGATTAAAACAGTACGAGGATTTTGAGGGGTGTTACACTTCAGATCACCAATACTTTCTTGGATGCAATTCGACAGAAGCAATTGGAAGATGTTGAATTGCAGGAAGTAAAAAGGGAAGCTGTAAGCAGGAATGAGCCGGATTTTAAGGAAGGTGTAGATGGAGTTCTAAGGTTCCGGAATAGGATTTGTGTTCCATCTAATCCAGAGTTGAGAGAGGCTCTTTTAGAAGAGGCACACAAGAGCAAGTTAAGCTTGCATCCAGGCACAACGAAGATGTATCAAGATTTGAAGAAGTTGTTCTGGTGGCCCGGTATCAAGAAGGATGTGGCAGGTTATGTTGCTAGATGTTTGACATGTCAAAAGTCCAAAGTGGAACACCAGAAACCTGGAGGTGTGTTGCATCCGTTGGAGATTTTAGTGTGGAAGTGGGACAGTATAGCTATGGACTTTGTTTCCGGCTTACCGAGAACCACATCTGGACATGATGCAGTGTGGGTGGTTGTGGATAGATTGACAAAATCTGCTCACTTTCTTCCCATGAACTTGAAGTATTCCATGGAGAAGTTGGCACAGTTGTACATCAGGGAGATTATCAGGTTGCACGGAGTGCCCTCAGATATCATCTCAGATAGTGATCCAAGGTTCCTCTCACGATTCTGGCAGAGTCTTCAACAAGCTCTAGGGACAGAGTTGAAGCTCAGTTCCGCCGATCACCCTCAAACTGATGGACAGACTGAGCGGACTATTCAATCCTTGGAGGATTTGCTAAGGACTTGCACTTTGGAGTATCAGAAGAGTTGGGAGCAGCTGTTGCCTTTGGTAGAGTTTACTTATAATAACTCTTACCATTCAAGCATCGGAATGGCTCCTTATGAAGCTTTGTATGGAAGAAGATGTCGTATTCCCCTATGTTGGTTCCAAGTGGGGGAGAGTCAGTTAATCGGTCCTGATGTTGTCCAGGAGACAACAGAAAAAGTGAAGGTGATTCAGGAGAGAATGAAAGCAGCCCAAGACCGGCAAAAGAGCTATGCGGACAAACGGAGGAAACCCTTGGAATTTGAAGTGGGTGAGCATGTGTTTCTGAAGGTGGTTCCAACCACGGGGGTCGGAAGGGTTTTGAAACCCAAGAAGCTCACTTCTAAGTTCATTGGTCCTTATCAGATTTTGCAAAGGGTTGGATCCATGGCTTATAGAATTGCTCTTCGTACGCAATTGTCCAATTTGCATGATGTGTTCCACGTGTCCCAGCTCCGCAAGTATGTGTTTGATCCTTCCCATGTCATCACAGAAGAAGAGATTCCAGTAAGGGAGAACCTGACTTTTGAATTGCAGCCGGTCAGGATTGAGGATAGAAGGATTAAAAAACTTTGTGGCAAAGAGATTTCATTGGTGAAAGTGATTTGGAATTGCAACAATGTTGAGGAGGCCACATGGGAGCTTGAGGACAAGTTCGGGATTTCTCATCCCCACCTTTTTGAGGCGGCTTGAATTTCGAGGACGAAATTCCGGTAAGTGGGGGAGAATCGTAACATCCTCAATTTTCAATTCCATTTAGAAGTGTTAATTCACATTAGTATTATAAGTGTTTAGAATTGTTTAGAATTAGAATTTAGCTAAGTATAAGATGGATTGGGTTAAGAATAGGTTAGTTTGTGTTTAAAGTGTAGGCCTTAGTGTTTGGCTAAGTTAGAATGGGTTGTGATAGCTCAAGAGTCTTAAAAGTGTGAAAGAAAGCCAAAATACACTGAGTTAATCGATTAATGAAAGCCCTAATCGATTAAATTTTAAGCAACATTCAGCCACTACTCGATTAAGGAGTGGCTTAATCAATTAATTTTTGTTGCACATTCTGGCACTAATCGATTAATGGCTGTGTTAATCGATTAAGGGCCAAACTAATCGATTAACCCTTGTGTTTAAGTTAAGAAACACGTGTTGTGAAAATCATTTCTTCAAGGTTCATTTCTCTCTCTACTCGAAATCCTCTTCTCAATTTCTCTAGGGCTTTCAATTTCTACCCTTAATCCTCAAAGTTTTACCAAATTAAAACCCCAAATCAATTCCCCATCATCCCCACACTAATTCCCTACCCTTTAATCTTTCAATTTCTACCTCTCCTCACTTTCCCAAAATCACCCATAAACCCCAACTATGTGCAAACCTTGGTTTGAAGTCTTCTAGTCATCAAGGAGCTTGAGGAAGGGCTAAGGGGCAAGAGCTAAGGAGCTAGGAGTCTAGTTTGGAGCTTTCTCTAGATATTGGGAGGTTCTCCTCTACCCTTCAAGAGGTAAGGGGGTTTAGCTTGGGTTTAGCTTAGGGGAAATGTTAGAAACTAGTAATTGGTACTTAGTTAGGTGTGTTTAAGTGATTGGTTGCAATTAGGATCAAGAGAAATTAGTTAGGCTAGAAAACCCTCAGTGTTGGTAGATTTTGTATGTAATTGTTTATGTCTAATGCTTTAATTTATTTGTAAGTGATAATTGTGGCTTGTGTAAATGTTGTGAGATGTTTGCTAATTATGAACTTAATATGTTATTAGTTAGACATAACCTAGGGACAAGTGATTTCCAATTGAGAGGAACCACTCTAAATGGATTTTTGATAAAATAAAAAGGGTTCCAACCTCAATTGGAAAGTACTTGGTTGTCAAGTCATGCATGGTGCAAAGGGGACGTTAGGAGTCGGGGAAAAACACACGTCTTTTGATTGATGAGGACAAAAGTAATTTGTCGGAATTATTATAGAGAACCTCGATCTTGCAAAGGACGTTTGATTCCCGTGTCGCGGATTGGTTCTATGCAAACTATAATAATTCTAATTACTTTGGTTCCTTCTGGCCAGTCGAGGGTTATTTCTGCTAAAGCCAATTTGGGCGAATCAATCCAAATTGTATGACGAACCCTAAAGGGGTGAAGTACTGTGCAAGCTAGCATGACGAACCCTAGAGGGGTGAAGTGCATTAGGTTGAGAAATGCTTAGTCCTGGTCGGTTTTTCCCCAGAGTGGAGGGTGTATGTGAGAATATGAAATTGTTGAAGTAAAGTGTTAAAGTGTAAAATGAAAGTGAAAGTGTTAAAGTGTAAATTGAAAGTGAAAGTGTGGAAGAAGATTGCATAAATGGGTTAGTTCACTAAATCCGATCAAATTGTTTAAGTGAAATAAAATGGAACATATTGTGTAATGACGGATTTGTGAACTAAGTCATTAACAGTGCGACGTGCATAGCATACACATATGGTTGCATACTACATTATTATACTATACATGTGTATGGTTTTACGTTCATTATAGCCCATGTTAAATTTGTTCCTTAAAGTGCTTGAATATATGTTTATGCTTAGTTAATTCTTATTATTATTTCCTAATGTTTTATCTAATATAAATTTGAGTTACTCACCCCTTACATGTTGATATTTTAGGTACGCATAGCGAGGATCCACCAAGTGTTCCCTCTGCCGAGGACCACTACGCTCCTCCTGATGGAGTGTAGTTGCATTAGCATGCATTGGACTTTCCTTTCTATGTAGTTTCTTATTTTGATGCTCACTCTCTTGTTATCATTTTGATGTACATATTTTTATGATATGTAAAGGTTGTGAGGATGGCTAATCATCCACCCTTTTGATGTAAATTCTAGTTCTTAAATCACAACCTCTTTTGGATTGTATGCAGACTTTGTGGACTTGTAAAAACCAACTGTTTTTATGATGATGATTATATCTTATGCTAGTGAGCATAAGTAATGAAGTAATATTTAATTATGAATTTCTGGATCCTGACAGGTTATATATATAGATTATAGTATTGGGGAAAGTCCGAATTATAGACAAAACCTTGCAAAAAAATTTCTTAACTTTTATAATTGCATTAAAATTTATTAAAATAAAAAAAATAGGGATGTTACAAGGGGCTTTCCTCAGACACTGTGGTATTTAGGTAAATATTAAGACGTTCTGTATCACCTCAAAGATCGGAACTTAGTGGTCTCTGGGTCAGTAGTATCGTGGCAAATTGTCTCTGTGTGTGTGGCCACGTATATGAAGGGGACTAGGACCACGCACCTTATGATGCATGATATTAATAATGTGAATATGCCATGATGATATGAATTGTTTTATTCTTATGTATGATGAATATTTTATACATGATGATGTGGTGTTTGGAATCATGTAAGATGTATGAATGATTAATCCCTGATGGAAATTAAGTGAGCCAATGGAAATTATGAAAGGAAATAAAAAAAATTCTGATGAGAATAATGCGATGATATTTAATTAAATGATGAAAGAAAAAGACTGTGGATAATGATGCGATGTGTTGACAAGCTTTGGGAATTGTGGAAAGAAATGATAAATTTAATATGATTGGAATTCGAGATGCGAACGTGGCGAGCAGTGAAGGAACTAGCGTAATGTGTACCTACTAGAGGAATTCTTCAAGATGTACGATTGACGTGACGTGTGTTCCGGGTTGAGGAGATCCCCGATGTGATCAATGATCGTGACAACTTCGGAATATTGAGAAAACGTTGATGTGAAGGATTCGATTAGAGGTTGAGGTTCACCGAAGGGATGAACAAGGGTGACTCATCGAACCTAGGATTAATAAATACTAATAAAACAATAAAAGACATTGATTAACGCGGCGAGTTGAGAGTGAAGTAGTGGAGAGGAAGATACCCTGTTTATCTGCAGATACTCAGGTGTGTGATTGTGATAGGGGAGGGTGATGACAGTGAACGTCAAGTAACCTGGAGTGCTTTTCTAGGCAGAACGAGTATATAATTGACCGGGGATTAATACCCAAGGGATCGTAGCGTGTTCTGCACCCGGAACTAGAAAAGTACTGTCACCCCCTTGATCAAATGTTGAACAGTGAGAGGGAACCTAAACGAGGCGAGCAGTCGATTGGTGTGGGGCCCTTGCGATGTCGCGTAAAAGGTTAATTGTCATGATGGTCGGCTTGTGCGGTTGTGACTTTGACAAATATAGATGTTGTTGGATTCTCGGCTGTTCGACCGGCGTGGGTTAAGGTTCCTGTACTCCTGTTTGCTTCCGACTAGGCTTGGGAGGATTGGAGGAGATGTATGTGTGCTAACTAACTCCTCGATGACAATTCTTTAATTTCCCCTGTCATCGTTGGATGTGCTTGATAAGACTTAATAAAGTAAAGATGAAATTATTAAAAGGATCCTTGGAAAGAGAAATTAAAATACAATGCGGATTGTCGAGAAAGGAAAATGGAAAAGTGCAAGTAGTGAGAAAGTACGGATAAGGCTAAGGATGTGACGTGGTTATGGTTATGAGATGTGATGTGGCATAGTAATGAAAGAAATGAACGTGAAAAGAGAGAGTGATACAAGGGAAAGTATCCCTGTATAATGTCGTTGATGTTGATGAGGATGATAAGGTGAATTATGTTGTGTATTTTGTTATTTGATATTTATATATTGTTGTGTGCTTGTCTTAATATTGCGCCTTCTGTAATTCCACCCGTCGACGAGAAATCGTTCGGGATCGCTCACTCTCTCCTCTACCCTATTTCTTCTGCTAGTATTCTATACCACGCAGCGCAGATGGCGTATAGCATCAAAATCCTCGTGATCCCATTGGACGATGGAAGCTGGGAGTTGACTCCGGTTGGCTGGAAATAGAGAGGACCCATCAGCTTGGAGGTCACTGATCCATTGTTCACGCTTGAGGGATTGGAAATGCAAGACATGATGAATAGGGTCCTGTTGATTGATCAAGAGTTCGCGATGAATCCAACATTTCTCGATGATGACGAAGAGATATTTTAAGATTCTGAGAAGTTGTATGAGTCGGCAGGAGTGCCCGGTGACGATGGTGTCCCATAGTACAGTTTTTTTTAAATTATGTTTTAAATATGTAATGCACTATCTTGAGATGTACTTAAAAGGAATGGCTCTACCCTGATGTAACCGTTTTATGGGACTGTATGTTTTAGAAATTTTATAACCCTGATAAAAGTAATGGTTTTTGAAAATACTATCTGGAAAACGAAATGTTTTATGGAAATGGAAGAAAGAGTTTCAAAGCGTGATGTTGGTAACATCTCGATTTGAAACTTGATGTGTGTTAAGGGACATGAAGGGTTTGATTGATAAGGAAATGTTTTTATGAAAACGATTTCATGTCCACGACACCAATGTAAAAAAAAATTTCCTGGATTTTTACTAAATAAAAAGATATTCAAGTTACTAAATCGGGGTGTTACAACTTTTAATACCAAGGAACCCTTGAGACTAATTCTGCACAAGGTCGCGTTCCGTCTATGCCTCTCCCGCCTCGTTCAGGTTCCCTCTCACCGTTCCAAAATTGATCAAGGGTGTGACAGTACTATTCTAGTCAGCAGTGTGGAACGCGCTACGATCCCTTGGGTATCAATCCCCAATCACATATAGACTAGTTCCACCTAGAATAACACTCTAGGTTACTTGACGTTTCACTGTCATCATCCTCCCCTATCACAATCACTCACCTGATGTAGATAAACAGGGTATCTTCCTCTCCACTACTTCACACTCAACTCGTCGTGATATTTAAAGTCTTTTAATGTTTTAACAAGGTTTTATTAATATATGTTTAACCCTAAGGTTCGGACGAGTCACCCTTATACATTCCTTCGGTGATCCTCGACCTCTAATTATTCATTTTTCACATTAATCTTTTTCAACAACACTTTACTTATCACATAGGGCTCGGACTCACGGGCATACTGCACACGTGGCCAGCACAAACTCAACCCGAAAAGCACGAATCCAACTTGGTGCACATAAGGGAAATTTATTATCATATTTGTATATATCATATCCGTAGCATCTCATTCTTTCCAATTACATTTTCCGTACAAGTCCATTTTACTTTCATTACTTCTATCAGCATCATTACTTTTCTTTAACAATTAAAGCATGGCAAATATCTCACATAACATGATTACTTTCAATTTCAGATAAAAGTTCAGCAAACATAGAGCAGCATATCATAACATCTCATTATCATAAATAAATAGCAACATGTCATAGTATTATAACAGAAAAGGGATGTCTTAGTCCTGCGTATAAGTGGTCAAACATACTCAATCAACTGCTACTATACGACTGACTCTTAGACCCCACGTTCCGGCTTTTGAGATGGCCAGGAACATCTTAACATGTTACCTACACACCACTGTGTCTTAGGAAAGCTGCTCTCTCACCATGAGTGCAGACAAAATCCAAAGAGCTCTCCACTGGTGCGGTCCTCTGACACGTGTCCACAACTGACACCCTCTACGTTATCAAGACAGACAATAGATATGTTAACAATATATTCTGATCCAAACATTTATCCCAAAGTTACAAACATTGAATCCTTTGGGTAAAAGTCAAGACATAAATCCTTTTTCCAAAATCGTTTCAAAACTCTTTAACGTTTTAAATTCCTCAGTATCATTATAGTACGATTAGCAAAATCATTTTAAAATAAATGGGTTAGTGGCTGGTCCGTCTTGGACAGTAGCTCACTCGAACCCGAAAACATCGAAAAACTCAATTACACCTTCTAGCTTTTACTTATAACTTAAAACACTTAAAACTCATGCTTTTAAACACTTGTAAACATTTTACAAATTGAAAATGCCTCAACCAAAATTCTGGACAGCCACAACATAATCCATAAAGATCATTTTTCAAATATACAAAACACCGTAAAACCGTACGTCAATTCATAATACTTTTTAGTTAAACATAAATACTTAAAACAATTCATTTTTTTTTTAAAATTACATACTTTAAATAAAATTTCGGCAGTCATGAAATATTTCCAATATCTAGAAATAAATTAAAAATCAAACAACTCAAAACCAACTTATTTTCAAAAGCCAATCATTAAGTCAAACAATTAGTACATAACCATTTAAAACAAGAACAACAAATATCATTTAAATCTTATGAATTTATACACACGACTCATTTTACTTCACTTCCTTAGTGATGCAATTAATTTTATTCAAGTAGCACATAGCATGGTAATTAGTCATACTAATTCCATAAACTTATTTATACGAAACAAGCTTACTTTTAATTCAAGCAACTCAATTAACATACCTCAGATTACTTCAAACAAATCATACTAGCAATCATACTACTTAAAGTACATAGATTTTCATAGCCACATATTCATTTGCACAAAACCGAATCCTAGAAACAAAACAACTAGGGCACACGTATTCTATACTTTAAACTTATTTACGCTACCTAACATGCACTTACTTTAACAAAATGGGAATAATTCTCCTTCACTCACTTAACTATATCCAAATGTCACAATCCAAATAAAAATCCAGCCAAGCCCAAAGAATTTACACAAGGCATTTCATATAGTCCAAGGTACCAAACACCATGCTAAATCGGATACGGGGAATTCAAAGAAAATAAATTTTAAAATCATGTCAAATCAATTCATTTCAGTCCCAAACTTTGAAATACACTTAAACACATATTAGATATCATCACATAAAATTTTAAAATCATTCCAATACCCAGAACACAAGTTTTTATTCAATTTTGCCCTAAAAATCCAATCAGGACTGTTGCAACCTGAAGCAAACATGCATTTATTTAAAATAGCAAACTAACTCCGATTGACACGAAATCTGGTACAGGACATCTAAATATGCCTAAAATCATCTCATAAAAATTTCAGATTATTTGGAGTTGTCTAGGTCACACTTTTTCAATTAACTCTCTCTCTAATTTTGAAAATCCTGAACTAGAATGTTCACTGTTTTGCAGTCATTTAAAATAATAAATCAACTCCAAGCAACCTCAAATTTTACAAAGAGTCTCCTTACATATGTAAGGTATTACCATAAAAATTTCAAGTCCATTGGATAAGCATAAGTTCAAAATTTCAGTTTGCATTTAACCCGAAAACCCCGTTTTTCCGAAATCGTTTTCTCAAAAACAATTTGTGTAAAAATAGTAAATCAATCCCAAAAATTATACAAAAATTCAGAGGCATTCAAATTAGTCTCATCAAATCAGTGACAAAACGTTAAGTTTATTACACACCTGCAAGTACTTTTTATCCCAATCTTTTTCGAGTAAAAACCTTAATTTTCATATTCAACATCAAACAAACAAAATGCACCAAAACACTAAGACAAGCTCAAAGTAGTTCAAAATCACCGGAACGTATTCATATGGCAATTAGAATGACACAAAGTAAGTTTCTCCTCAAAACCGAATAGTGCACCAAAATGAACCAAAAATCAACTTATTCTCTAAGACTCTTTTAAGGCACAAAATCAAGCAAGTTTTACAATAAAGCTTTAACTTTTACCAACCAACTCAACACATATACATTATCTAGGACTAGAGCAAAATCATTTGATTCATTTTTACATGCATGGCCGAATTATCCATTTCCAACAAACCAAAATTTACAACTCTTAAACACTTAAATCCAACTAATCATTCTCAAACATTATCATACAAACTCACCTTTAGGGAAACAAAGTCATTCGATTAGTTTCTCATGCAAGGCCAAATCATTAAGCAAGGAAAATAGAACAACTTCACAAAAATCCATCATGTTTTACCAAAACAATTTCATTTCCCTAAGCTATATACTAAAACTGAAACATACAGGTAAAATAGATTTGATTCTTGCAAAAATAACTTAACACATTACATGCATCAAAGATTAAGATTAATCCATCTAATTTTCATGCCTTGGCCGAATCATGCACCAAAAAAATCCAAAGTCCATAGATTTCTAATATTTCCTAAAACATTTAAGCAAATACTTTTCCAACTAACCCAACCAAATAATCGATTAGCTATCTTCAAATCTCATGCTCAACACATCAACATTTTAAGATAATTAAGTTTTCATGCTCACATAATCAAACGTAAGGAACCGGATTAAACAAAGCAAAATAAGTCAAATTACAAGCATCAATCACTTTGAATCAACTTGTCCATGTCCAAGTTTCAACATGCAAGCTTATTTTCAAGAAACAAAAATTACCTAAGCATACTTACATGTATGGCCGAATCTAGCAAAGAAAACAACTAGTCATCACAATGCTAAAATGCTCCAACCAACTTAAGACCTTTAAAGCACTTTTACACAATTTTATTTTTATGAAATGAAATCATTCAATCACTTTCTCATGCTTGGCCGAATATACACATGGACAAAGAGCACAATTTTAATTCAACTAACATATGCATTTTTCCTAATCAAAACCGTATAACATTCTAATTCAAGAAATCAAGATAAAAATTTCATTCAATCATTTATTTTCATAAAGGAACCGAAAAATACATTAACAAAATAGCAAGGTTTGCAAATCAATCAAATACATCAAGAACAAAAATTACTTTCCTTAATGTTAAAACCTTAGACCGAAAGATACATAATAAAATTTGGGAAATTTGCAACTTATAATCAAAACAATATCATGCACTTTAAAATCACTTGAAATCTACTCATATTTACTCATTTTAAGCATAACTCATTCAAAGAAATAAAACAAAACCATTGGGATCAAAATAATGCAAAAACCGTGGGGACCTCAAATTCCCAAACCAAGACAAAATCAATCTAACAACTCACTTGTACATGCAAATCCGAAAATGAGCTAGAAAAATAGCAAAGATTAACAAATATATGACATGCATTAAGAACAAAATTCATTTCCACTATTTCCCATGCTAGGCTGTGACATGCATAGGGAAAGATTGGAGCTTTTTGCAAAATAACCACCAAAACAACAATATGCACATCAAACCAATATTAATCAACTCTTAATCTTTCATTTCCCAAACATTTAAATAAAACAAAAACCTATTGAGCAAGAACAAGAATAAAAACCGTGGGGGCATCAAAGTTGGATGCATTGTTCCTTTTTCGATTTTTAACATCAAATACACACTTAATAATGCTTAGAAAACAATAAGAAACCAAGAAAAACAACATGCAAGAGCTATTGAACATCAAACACAAAAATCCTTTATAAACCAAAAACAAAAACCGAAAATACCAAAAGAAAGGAGAAGGAAATTAAGCTCAAGGATTAATACCTAGGTTAGGGATGAAAAATGGGTTGAGAAATTGGAAGCTCCTCTTCCTCCTTCTTCCTCCTCCCTCTCGGCCTCTCCCTCTCTCACTCTATCTCTTTTCTTTTTCTTTTTTTTAAGCAAATGGATTGTAAGAAGGGGGTGGGATGGGTATTTATAGAGTCTTTAGGTGGGTGGGTTTACTTTATAAAAATGGGGTTCATAAACTAATTTAAATGAGAGAGTGTGTAGGAGATAAATGAGTAAACACCCTATTGGCTGAAAATCTCCCTAAGATAGGGTCATTAATTGTTAGTCTTAATTAGGGTTGTTTAAGAGATAAGTTGCATTAATTGGGTTGCCCTAGGGTCCTGTGCACTAATAAATGGATTTCTCCCAAATTCAAAATTCAAATACATAAAAATATACCAAAACTGTGCATCACACTTGAACAAGAGAAAATAATATTTTTTCCAAAACAGTAAATAATACTTTAAAACAATAATTCAATTTTCTTAAATAATAAAACATTATAATTTTCCCAAAAAAGTGAAAATTTCGTGAATTCAAAACTGTACAAAAATAAATTCTACATTCCATTATGATCGTTTTGACTGTAAATTTGTCATATTCCGATTTACCAGTAAAAAGTTATGAATTTTCAAAGTTAAGGAAATCAAAGGAATAAATAAATAATCATTTCCCCAAAACACAAAATAATTTCTCACCACAAAATAAATCCTTTAAATTACTTTAATACAAGAATCAGACACTTAATCAATTTTAAAATAATTTCCTTCATTTTCACGTATTATCATAATTCAAATAATATTTTTATTTAAATCTAAAAGAAATGACCAATAAGAAAATTTCCAAAAATCAATTTGTTAAAATGAAGAAAATTGCGGGTATTATAATTCTAATCCTACTACTACTGATATCTACTATGTTATATGACTAATGTTCTGTTACAGGGTTTATATCTTCTTCCTTTTATAGATTTTCCTTCTTCCAAGTGTTGGGCCCAAATAGCAAAATAAGCCCAATAGCAATCTCCTTCCTCTCACATGCGTCTATCTCTATCTTTTTCTAAATTTTTGCTCACAATATCTCTTAGAATATCTTCTTTGATTTATCCTTTATTTTCCATTGCTCCAAGCCTCAAAATAATTATCTACACATCAAAAGCACAAGAAATTTTTCCAAGTGAAATATGACCTAAATGCATGCTAAATTATAATAAAATGCATGAATATTTATTAAAATAAATACAAACTAATAAGGAAATATTATGTATGCTACGCACACATCACTTTTCACCCATTAGGCCATGAGACACCCGTTAGATCCTTTTTCCTTAACTTCACTCACTTCCCTTTAGTTCATTTCATTTGTCTTTACTTTCTTTCCTTTTTAGATTTACTTAATTACCCTT
The DNA here is from genome assembly GCA_037953625.1 of Crotalaria pallida. Taxonomy (NCBI): domain Eukaryota; kingdom Viridiplantae; phylum Streptophyta; class Magnoliopsida; order Fabales; family Fabaceae; genus Crotalaria; species Crotalaria pallida. Next base: position 80,788,497 of record CM075653.1, read on the forward strand.
GCAGCTTATTGATCCCTTGGGTTCACAGGCACCTAACGAGGCGTTTGGACCTAATGGGTCGTTTTCACCTGATGGGTCGTTTTCCTAATGGGTCAATTGGCACCTAACATAGCACCTAGTAGGTCAGTTCCCCTAAGGATCAATAGATGCACTTTTCATTATCTTTCTTTTATTATTCGTTCTTTCATTTGTATCATTACTTGTCAAGCACACATTTCATTCAAACACATATATCTCATGGTCATCATCCAAACATATATCATATCATAACATATACACATAAAAGTCACAAATATAAAAGTGGGTTCTTTTTCTTTATTTCCATACTCTAGCTATTATCAATATAAACTACCCTAAGGTTCATTATTCTAAACTACTCACATATTCTTAGCCATCAATATATAAACCCTAGAATCTAATTCCCGAGCCAAGGTAATACCCCTCCTCCTTACCTCAACTGAAGATGGAGATAAGGAACCTCTAAATCTTAACCTTTCCTCTTGTGTCCTAGTATCCTTAGAACTTGAACTTCTTGAATCTAGTTTGCCACCTCAACTAAGCAACTATGAGATGAGTTGGGACCTTGTCTAGTGGTGAATGAGATGGAGGAAGTGGTTTCTCCTTTACTTGATCTTGAGAGAGAGGAGGCATGAGAGAATAATGGGTTCCATAGCCATGAAGCTTTAAAGAGAGAAAGATCCAAGCTATATGATGATGGTGGGGGTGACGTGTGGTGTTGGTGGTGGTGGGGTGATGAAGCTTGATCTTGCGGCGATGATGGAAGTGAGGTTGATGATGGGTGCTCTTGGTTCTTGAGAGGAGAAGAAATGAAGAAGAATGATGGAGAATGAATTGAATGAACGAATGAATGTTATGTTTTATGAAGAGAGGGTTATTTTGTGTGGAATGGAATATGTGGTTGTTATTCATTGGCTTCCTTGAGAAGCTTCATTTTTGTGGCCTCCGAGTCATTATTTTTTTCTAAGTCTGGCATGTGGTAATCGATTACCTCACCAAGTAATTGATTATCTCCTTAATTTCTCAATTATTTGGTTCCTCACAGAATGCAGCTAATCGATTACTTCTCCAAAGGTAATCGATTACTTCCTTTAACTCAAATTTTAGGGTTTCTCACAGAATGTTGATAATCGATTACTTCCCCAAAGTAATCGATATAGATTACTTTGCTTGATTTTCATATATTAAGTGTTTCTAGCTCTAAGACATCCCTCTTAACTCCTAGACACAATTTGCTATTGTTAATTCCATTAATTCTGACTTAGATTTATTCTAATTATGCTCGGAATTAGAAATTAGGATGTTACAGTTTTAGATTTCCCTCGCAAACCGTTTTCGATGCTAATTTTATTGACGATTTTGATCCGTCGAAAATTCTGTCAAAAAAGTGACATATCCAATGAATTTTGGCTGACGGTAATATAACTATTTCTTGTAGTGCCATTAAACCCTAGAACATTTTTTTTAACTTTTAACATTCTCAAAATTCAAATCGATCTGAAGTTGTTACATTTTTTTACATGTTTTTCTTCTCTGATACCTCTGAAGTTGTTTGTAGATGAAGTTATTGTCCCTTCTTCTCTTCTTATTTCATACTAAACATCCGGTAGATGCATTCATGCATCATCATCATCTCACACTTTCTCACCTCTTTTTCCGCTTCTCTTAAGGTCCCTCAGTCCACCAAATTCTTCTCTTTCTATATTTCCTTTTCCACATCAATCATCCAATTCCTTTGATTATGTCTCTTGCAAAGGTTAACGATAGACATTTGATGATTTGAGCTGGTTTGATTAACTTGTCAATTCTGATTGTGGGTGATGAAGCTAAGATATGAATTAATATGGAAGATCATATGTTCGAGAGAGATGAGGTATCTAGGAAAAAGTGCATCATTGGATTGATTTTGAGAATGTTGTATTTATAAAAAAAATAGTTGGTCAGATTGGTCCCTGACTTTGTAGTTATGGTCAATTTAGTCTCCGAAATTTGCGAAATAGCAATTTAGTCCCTGAAATAGGAGGATGTCAAGGACGTTAGTCGCTGGCGTTACTCCATTGTTAACTTGCGCATACATAGACAGTAACTGGCCATCATGTCACCTTCCAACATCTTTCCAACGATTATATTTCAAATCCAATGGCTACAAATTAATCATTCAAATCCAACGACTCAAATATCATCTTCAATCTTTTCAAATATATAAACCCTAAATTCCAAACTCAAAACCTCAAAACATGAAATCTCTTCCAAAAATCGCAACCCCAAGCCTCCAATCACATAATATGAAATCATCCTTCACTTATTTCAATCGTTTATTCTCAAATCTAAAAATCCTTAATTCCCCTACTCACTAATTCCCCTAATTTTTTAGCTTGTCTCTTCATTTTGCTGATGCTCTTTTTTGCAGTTAAGTCCTAGGTTAATTACCGACGGGGCTTGGTTTAAGTGGTGTGATCCTATCAACTTGAGAACTTGGGAATTTGGCTTGAGACTAAGAAGTCTCAGGTTCGATTCCCGGTTAATACACCCCGCTAGGAGAGACATAGGAACGTGACATCGTGCAGGATTAGTCTCAAGAGTTCATCGGTATTAAAGGTGCTCTTGGGGACACCAATGATATTGGCAAAAGAGTACAGACAAACAAAAATCCCAGGTTAACTATTGGCACAGAACTAATGCCTTGTTTGGTAAAAAACACAGTAAAAGAAGGCAATTACGTACACAGGGTCCCTTTAATAAATTCTCGCCAACTGATTTAGCATCTTGCTCTTGCTTTATTATTGAATATCACTATTTTCACACATGCGTTGCTGCATAATTATCTTCAATTGGGTTTTGTGTGGTTGAGTTACTCTTTGTTAGGTAATACTAATATACCATCAAATTCATTGAGTTTTCTTCCTTATTCATTTTTTTAAAGTAGTTTGTTAGGTTGTAAGTTCTAACCAACATCATGAAAACAATATACATGGGAGTGACACGGCCTTAATTTATGTTTGACTTTTTATTTTTTAATTTATTATACAAACTGTCAACGGCCAAAAGAGCAGGCAATCTTACTACTTTTAGAACAAGCCGGAGAACTTATGTAAACTTATCAAATAGTTTAAATTTGTTTCTTCCACCAACAAGCCCATCAGAGTTGGTAGATAGCTGAGTTCTTTAAGCATGATGTCAGGGGTTCGATCCCAGCCGTTGCCATGGAAAAGGCTTTGTTGGTAGAGGCAAAACCCGCTTCGGTGATCTCTACGCCTCGGAGGGGATTAGTCTTCGGCTATCGGCTGAGGATACCTTTGGTGTACACAAAAAAATAATTTGTTTCTTCCTTTTGTTTTATATTTGCTAAATTATCTTTTTTTAATCAATGTAGGATTGACAAGTTGGCATAGCCCACATGACCCAAGTTTTTAAGATTTGAGAATTAAAGATCCGGGTTCATCAATCCCTAATAACGATATTTGATAAATTATTTGTGGTTTTAAAAAACAAACGCTGGATTTAGTATTTGGATTGGTCGATTGGATGTGATAAACATGATTCGATTAATCCAACTTTGATTCATGTAATTCTAAGAATAGCTATTTGATGTTGATACATACTAATTTTAATTTTGATTATTGACACTACCCCATTCGCATGGCTTATTTAGTTGAATCCCATAGTGTGTGTACTTTGCTTGACTTGTAAGACAAATTTGGCCCTCCTTTATTCGACCCCTCTAAAAGGAAAATGGCCCAACTTGCATTGTGGGGAGGTGTTGAAATAAAGGGGAACGTTAGTTCACAGATGAAGAAATAGTCATATATATACTAATTAAAATCCATAATTTATAAGAAAAATGACGTCGAAGCTTAATCTAGATGGCTAGATTAGGTATCATATTTGGCTGGTTGCACTAATATCTACATGCTCATCATATATAGGCTTCTTCTTTCCCAAGGAGGTCGAGAATGCATTTTATAAAACCAGAAAAAAACATGAATATAGATGAATTTGGTGTAAGATTTTAATATCTTAGTATGTCTCATGTGATCTGCATGTGACATGTATTGATGTGTGTTTAGTAAATAAATGATTTAAATATTAATGGGCTAAATCATATTTAGATAAGAAGGGGATTGTTTCTAAAGGCCCGTTAGCTTGATGGAAGCCAATGGATAATAGTTAGGGTTTTTACCTATTTATAGGAAACAAGTCCTGTTCCTGGTCATAAGGTATTCTTTTCTCTCTCTATCACAGAACGGCTAAACTCAACAAATAGCATAGAAAAGAATAGTAGAGGAGGCAAAGGAATAGAAACCGGGTTTCATGGCTTTTGGTCAAAGGACATTTGGAGAACTTTCTTCCTTCTAACTCTAACAACTCTAGCAATGGATAGAGGTTAGTAATCGTATTTCTTCTCTCTCTATAACGTGTGAAAGTCATGTAATTTCAAGATCTTATTATTGTAGTTTTAACGAATAAATTAAACTACAACTTATATGTTTTCATAATTCTTAGATACTCTATTAATCATGATTAAAGATAGGAACTAATTCGGGTCATGGCAGTTGTACATCATTTGTTCGACATAATTCCTTCCATGTACCACAAAATAGTCTTTTCCTTAATCACGATCTATAATTGGGAAATACATAATTGGTCCATAATGTCTTTATTCAAGACAATACCTGTTTACATTACTCTAATACAATAATGCATGTCATTCTAGAGAACAGGTAATCTGAAACATATCAAACATATCATAAATAAGCTCAACGTGTCAATTACATCATGCATAAGGATGTTAACATCAAATTCAATTTTACTTAACAACAGTAATGCTTATACTTTCAACATGTTCAATAAATGTTTAGGCAATAACCCTTCTTTCAAGGGATTAACAATCATAAGATTGGTGCTAATATGCTCTATTGACAATTTTTTGTTTCTGATTTCATTCTTTAGAGACAAAGTACTTCATTCACATACTTTTAGCACATTTATAGTACTTGTCATTGCTGCAAAACACCACAGTACGTTTTCAGCGGCTAAGCAATATTGTCGACAGTTCTAAGCCCCGAAATAAAATTTTGCAATCAATTAGTTTGAATTGTTACCTCAAAACTTGTTACAAATTCAACATTCTGATCACCTCAATGTGATCATTCATTACAGAAGTAAACATGCATTTATTCGTTCCATGCTAATACCTCAAGACTTTATGAGTATAGTTAATATTTCCTTAACGTAAATTTTATTCATTCTAAATCATTCTAGTACTTTAATGATATATGCTTTCTGAGATAAGCCTAACAGTTCATGTGACATATTCTAGAATATTCATTTTCTAATCACATGGCTCGACTCACCTATATCTTTCATTCAAAGTTACTAGAAAAAACTTCTTAGTCTAGTGTAAAAGACCAAGATAATAAGTTGCAAGCAAGATATAATAACATACAAAATCAATATAATAAACTCACTCCCACTGACCTTCAGATACTTACACAAGTTAATTGTGTTTCCTTAAATCTAAAAAGAACAATAGTATCATTGACTATCTTTCAGATACTATTGGTGGGATGTATGTTTAAATTTGTATATTACTTTCCTCAAATTTGCACATTATGTGTTCATTCTTTTCAATTGAGAACCACATTAGTGGGTCATCCACATAAACATCCTCCTCTAAAATTCGTAAAGGTTGTTTTCACATTCTTCTACTGCAGTTCCAAATCATTACGAACTACATATGCCATGATGATAATATTGAATAAATTCTTTCTGGTAATTGGTCAAAATACCTCATTAATGGTCAATGCCAACTTTGCGAGGGAAATCATTGACAACAAATTTGGCCTTGTAATGTTCAAGGTTGTCGCGAGAGTTATATTTGGTCCAAAAGACTCACTTACCCCCGACTCTCGTGTAACCTTTAGGCAATTCTACAAGGTCTCACATATAAAATATTTATTAATATTATCACAACTTACGGCTTGTAAAACAACACATCGTTATCATTAATGACTAAATCAAATTTATATTATTGTAGATAAACCACTTAAAACATTCGAAATAGCAATTTCTTTTTTTTTAATACTATTTCTCATGGTTCTTCTACAATAAAATCATTGTGAATAGTGAATTCATTTCGTACTTTATTGTTATACGATTCAACAATAAAAGAAACTATTGTTGAGGTAGAAGAACAAATTACAAATTATAGGAACTTGCACCCTAACTCCGTTAATTTCCACGTTATGTGGAACTATACTCCCACTAATTTCACAATTCTCAGTAAACCTGTCATTCACAATTTCAATGGTTCTTATACTATGGTTAGAACAATAAGGTCTATACCTTTTGATTTATATGGATAATCGGTGAAATATTCACTGATGTTTTATATCCATTTTCTTTTCTGGCGGATTGCAATCCTTGTTTCTGCCGACAACCTTAAACATGCAGGTGCCTTAAATTGGGTATCCTATAAACACAGTTCAAAATTGTTTTTGACACTGTCTTACTAGGAACCCTGTTCAATAGACAAATGGCAGTTTCAAGACATACATTCACAAATGCGGGTAAAGACTAAATATCATACTCCTAACCATATTCATTACTGTTCTGTTATGCTCTATATACACCATTTCGCTATAGTGTAACTGGCATACACACAAATTACTCAATTCTTGAGGAGTTTAACGAACAGTCACAGATGTTGCCCATTTTAATTAATTCTTTTATGTTAGTCATCATCTCTATCGTAATTGATAACATTCATCTATATGTACTTAACTTTCTACTTTATTCAAGTAAATTTTCAAGACATAACTATAACATGAATAGTTATCAATAAAGATGATCACATACATTTTCCTTTCTAAAAAGAAAGTTAAAATCAGAGGTCCACAAGTTCTGAAGAACACATTTTTAAGAAGCTGAATCCTTCTTGTGACTCCTTTCTTTGTGTCTTTGGTTTTTTTCTTTCCTTTAATACAATCTGCACAAATAATTAGGCCAATAAAATCCAAATCTGGAAAGATTTTGTTCGCTTTCCATTCTTTCCTTGGATTTATGACCCAAACACTTATGCCACAAATTAGCAAAAAATCATTTAAAATTCAATTTATATAACTATCACTAATATACAAATACCAATGTGATAATTATACTTAAATAAATTGAAACATCCATAACCAAACATAAAAGAGTATCTAGTAACATTAATCCTAAATAATAAATCAAACTCCTAGAAAAACTAGGTACCTAAAAGGTTTCCAATGAGTCTAGGTGATGCCCAATATCAAGGATTAAACATTAAATCCTGACAAGTTCTACTAGAACCTTCACTTTATTCCCACAAACACGTACTTTACATGTGGGTTTATGGTATGGATTAAACAAAATTCATTATGCTAGAAACATGTTCCGATTCATCCAGGATCAATCCACCAAATTTATTTGGATCTTTGATTAAGTTTGACTCAAATATACATAAGCTTTAAACTTATCTTTTATAGAATCAAAATTTTCATTTTGTGCACTTCTTCTGAATTCAACATTTTTGCACAAAATGACATTTATGATAATGAGGTTCTTTCATATGAGTTTTCACATATGCCTCATTAATTATAAGTGATCCTATGCCCTTATCATGTTTCTTCACACATTTATTTCCAGCTCCTTAATGTCCTTAAAAGTTGGATAAAGAGATTTCTTATATTCTTAAGTATTGTTTCCTCTTAAACTAAGATATTGTGCAATTTACTGCACAACCCATTATCTTTCATGGCGTTATAGCTCATTCAAAAACAAGTAACACTCAATCGGTAATGAGCAAGCATAAACTATACTAAGAAGTTCTCATCCACAACTATTTCTAAGGACATAAACTTAAATCTTGCTGCAATAATTTTCCTTTTAATTATACATTCATAAATAGTACACAAATCATCAAGCTTTATGGGGTTAGGGTACTCATTAATGTCCCAAAAAGAGACTCACATAAATATTGGGTACCCTCACAAAATTCACTTAATTTTTTTTTTAAATTACTTTCAATTTTGGAGAGAATTATCTTAATGTTATCTGCAATATTTATCCTCATGAACATTGTGAAATCTTTCGAAAATCTTATAATAAATTTTATCTTTATGGTTGCTAACACCATTAATAGCAACAATATATATATATATATATATATATATATATATATATATATATATATATATATATATATATTTAAGCTGATGAGAAAGACTCGCAAACTCTAGTCAGAAAGTTTAGCAAATAACACTGACACATACAAGTCATGAGAATGCAGAAAATTAAGAACATGTACTACATAAAATAAATGTTTTGAGACATAAGGTACATGCTACTTAAACAATTAATATACACTAACGCTCTCCTTTGGGTTACACATTAGTACACGACATTCAAACATAATGATGCTAATAAAATTAATAATCAATAATTGGCAATGACATATGCACCAATTAGTATTATCTATTGTCTTTGGATATATAAATAAACCAATAGCACAAACATATTGCCTACAGTCATGTCTATTAATTATAAGAACAACTAATCAAACCTTTGGGCGATCCATAAATGCCTTATAATAATGAACTACAATATACCCATAAAACATCAAACCATTATGTCATTCATATAACATCAAATCTATGAGTAATTGAAAAATCATCATATGATTTGAAATTAATTTACTTACTGATTTGACCACTTTGGTGATTAACAAAATCAACATACAATCAACTTCAAATCAAATTCATTATTATAGGAAAAATTATACAATCGTAATTAATATCTTTATGATTTGACAACTTTAATGATGATCAAATCATCATACATTAATATCAAATCAAGCAATGCCAATTCAAAAAATTTCTTTTGCTAATAAAAAAACCTTCATATTAATCCCAAATATATATATATATATATATATAAACGTAAATTGTCCAAGACATACTGGACTTATTATATATATTCATTATTATGCAAAAGGAATATATAATTATTCGTTATTCACTGTAATGTGCTTTTATACAGTAAAACAAATCATAAATAGTGATAGAAGCAATACCTAATGCTTTTCACATATATCAATATTAATAGTTTTACCCCAATTAGAAAAAACTTGATGAACTTTAAAAAATATATAATTGAAACATTGGGTATACATTATACCCAATCGAAAAACAACTTTGATGGGTAAAACAAATCGATAAACAATCAATTTTCAAATAATCCTAATATTTCATTTAACAATAATGCGGAAGCGTAAAGATCCTAAATTCATAATTAGGATTCAGTAAAATTAATCCCTAAACACCATAATTGGGATTCAATTCATACCAAACAAAACAAACTCCTAAAATTCATAATTAGGATTCAAAGAAATTAAATTTCATAATTTGGATTTATGCAAAAATTCATTCCCTAAACATCATAATTAGGATTCAATCCAAATCCTAAATCTTAATTGGAAAGTCATTAATTTCTTAACGTGGCTCTGATACCACATATAAGTTGTAGTTTAATTTATTTGTTACAACTACAATAATAAAGATCTTGAAATTACATGACTTTCACACGTTATAGAGAGAGAAGGAATACGATTACTAACCTCTATCCATTGCTAGAGTTGTTAGAGTTAGAAGGAAGAAAGTTCTCCAAATGTCCTTTGACCAAAAGCCATGAAACCCGGTTTCTATTCCTTTGCCTCCTCTACTATTCTTTTCTATGCTATTTGTTTAGTTTAGCCGTTCTGTGATAGAGAGAGAAAAGAATACCTTATGGCCAGGAACAGGACTTGTTTCCTATAAATAGGTAAAAACCCTAACTATTATCCATTGGCTTTCATCAAGCTAACGGGCCTTTAGAAACAATCCCCTTCTTATCTAAATATGATTTAGCCCATTAATATTTAAATCATTTATTTACTAAACACACATCAATACATGTCACATGCACATCACATGAGACATACTAAGATATTAAAATCTTACATTTGGAATTGGTTCACACTTCACACAGAAGTACAGTAGTGACCAATTAACCATATGAACATATAGAACTTCGAAACATTCATTTCATACAACCAGTCCTTGTTCACCTTGCATGCACTAACGAACGAAACTATCCGTGGTAGTGATAAAGAGCAGCCCTTCATGAAATAAGATGGTTATGTGGTGGGAGTTCCATTTTAATTTTTGATGTGATAGGTGCATGACTTATCATCCCAAAACATAAGTTTTTTTTTAACAGATCCCAAAACCTAAGTTAAATAGTACCAATTTTGTATTAATCTTCACATGGAATTTCCCTTCTGATTTGTCCAAGAACAAGCACATGTTAGATTATTTGAATAAATATATAATGTTTCATGTAACTTAAAGAATTGATTATTATTAAAGAGGGTTCAATGTGATGATAGTTATTAACCTTGTTAAATTCCTTTAGAATCAATTGAGTTTTTATAAATTTTAAAAGTCCCTCTCCTCTAATCTACCTGTTATGGACCCCATGAACAGGACCGATACGCCGAATCCAGTATCCGGATTGAGGCCTAAGAAGCCCACTAAATCCAACTCCGGTTTCTGGATTGAGGGCTAAGAGGTCCATTAAGACCGGATACCAGGTCGGATTCCGGATTGAGACCCGAAGAGGTCCACTGGCTCCGAAAGCCATTGTCGGATTGAGGCCGGAATGGCCCAACAAACCGGATTCCGGATTGGGACCAAGAATGGCCCAACAAGGCGAATCCGGATACCGGATTGGCTTGGAAGGATCCACCTGAACCGGAATTAGACATGAAACAGTATCCTGATCGAATCTTGGAGGCTGGATTCGGATATGATCTCAAGCAGTCTCCATACCGTTATACCGGTACGAATTCGGACACGTGCACTTGGATACCTGAGGAATCCCATTGTCCACACCAACATAGGATTCCTTTCACTTTAATACCAGCCATCATATCAGATCCGTTAGGAAGAATCTTACCCGCCACATGAAAGCGGCCATCAATTCAGTTATTGCTGGTATGAGCCTATATCACCTGGTAAGCTGACAGGTATGGACTAACTCATCTCACACAAACACACACACCACCCCCCAAAACTGAGAACGACAAGAGAGTGTGTATCTTGGTATTCAAGGTGCTCATTTCAGGTCAGACATCAAAAGTGGGATTGCTGGATTCTTAGACCGAATTGTCTAAGTACTGTAATCCTACGACAGAACATTGGCGACCACAGTGGGAGCGAGAAACTTATTCCCACCACCTTTTGAAGAAGTCCATGGCAAGTCAATCACAGGAGGAACATGCAGAACCCAGCCACCATAGTGTGCTGGAAGCAAGGAAAAATGGAGAGCGAACACCTTCTCGTCAGAGGGACCTCAGGGAACGGCTAAGTGAAGGAAGGAGAAGGGCAGAACAGGAACGTTCAAGACAAGAGGAACCTTCTCGGCAGGAGCAGGAAAGATCGCGACAGAGGCCCCCCACTAGAGGAGGAAGCCCTTCGCATTCTCGACATGAGAGTAAGGGGTCATCCGGCGGATGCTCGTAGAGGAAAGCCAGCATGGAAACAGAATTGGCTCGCTTGCGCAAGCGGTTGGATGAACAGGATAAGTTGCTGAAGGAATTAAGGAAAGGGACAGCCCAGTCAGGCGTGGGTAAAGGAAATGAAGTGGAGCTGGTGGGAGAACCTGAGGAAAAAGACCACCCATTCTCAGAAAGCATAATGGCTTTCCCCATGCCTGAGAATCTCAAAGCTCCAGCCAACGTAGATCCATACTTTGGGAATTCGGATCCACAGGAGCATATCGACAGCTTTCTGGTGGCAATGTCATGTCAAGGAGCTAAAGATGCCTACAAATGTCGCACCTTCCCCCTGACCCTGAAAAAAGCTGCTTTGCGCTGGTATTCCAAATTGGAACCTGACTCGATAACAGGATGGAAAGACTTGGCTAGAAAATTCTTGGGACACTTCACAACAAGTAAGGCTCAGCCAAAGTCAGAACACCATTTGTCTCAAATTAAGCAAGAGAAGGGAGAGTCGCTGAGAGATTTTCTCACCCGTTTCAACACCGAATACCTTTCAATTAGTGACATAGAAGCTTCAGTGGCTTTGCATCTCTTGATGCGTGCATTAAGACCGGGAGATTTCACAGACCATTTGGTAATGCACAAGATCAGAACCATGGACGAAGTCATGGAAAGAGCTGAGAAGTATATCAACTTAGAGGAATATCAGAAAGCACAAGACAAGTTTGCAGGTGATACATCCGGGAAAAAGAAGGAGGCTTTCTTCAACAAGGGGTCAGGAAAGGGTCATAGAGAAGGAGACAAGAGCAGTAGACATGATCTGGGGCCAAAAAGCCCGAAGGTAAATATGACCATTATACGCCTTTAAACACTTCTAGATCACAAATTCTGCGTGAGATTATGAATGCAGAACTGATGGAAGTAGACCGCCCACTGTAACACCCCAAAATTTTAATCCCCGATTAATGAAATGTTAATTATAATTTAATTATAATTAATGATTTTTATATTAATCCTTGATTAAAATGTGTATTCATGTAACTAGTTTATGTGTGTGAAATTATTTAATAAATATTATAATGCATAAAATAAATGTTTTGCATATTAGTCCCTGGGTTGGGACCTAGAAGCAATTATAGGAAAGGTTTTGGAGGGAAAGTAAATAAAATAATTATTTTTCAAAAATGGGGCAAAATACTCGAGTATTCTGGTCTGAGTTGCACGAGTTAGTGCGTTTGGTGAGTCACCATTAACGATTTCCTCTTCTTGCCACGAATACTCCCTCCCCAACACCTCAAAGCTTTCGTGTCGTTGTGCATGGAAGTCTTCTTTGCCTATTTAAACTCATCAACACCATTAAGCTGAAGATTTTGATCAAACTTGCATTTGTTGATGAAGTTAGGGTTTCAGATTTGTTGCCTTCGATTCTTCTTCAATTCCGAGTGTTAAGATTTGAGTGATACACGAATACAAAACTCACATCACGAGCTTTGTATAAACACCAAAATCGTGAGGGTTGAGTGAGTGTATTGGGAGAATTGGAGCTTGGAAGTGAAGCTGTTGCTGGTCAAGTCTTGGTCTGGAGCATACTTTGATCATTGATTCTGGTAAGCTCATGAGTCCCTAAGTCTCAAATTCGGTTTCTTTAGTTAGATTATGTTGCATAGAGTCTATAAAATCTAATTTCCCCAATTTTATTCTCTGTTTCATGTGTGAACCAATTCCATTTTGGTGATGCACTCAAAATGCTCTGCATGTGATGCTTGAAGTTGATCTGAGAATTGTGGAGCCTTTTTCTTGTCAGTCCTTTGTTGATTCACGTCTGAGAGGTAAGGGGAAGTAATTATATTCACTAGATAGAGAGTAAATTCCATTAATTGTGTTAGAGAGCCACCAAGAGGCTCTAAGGGCTTAGATTGAATAGGATCTTTGGTTTGGAGACCAAGCTTTGCTCTAAAACTGTGTTGAGCAAGTTTTAAATCATGCATGCAAGCTTAAATGAACTTTATTTCATGAGAATTGTGCTTATTATGCAATTTGAGGTGTTGAGTTGTTAAAATGTGTATTTTAAGCATGATTGATGAATCCTCTGTCAAATCTGTAATTTGATATGTATTAAGCGTTGTAACATGTTCAATATATGGTATATGAACTGTTTTTATCATTGGTTTAGGTTAAAAATGTTTAGAAATTGAAATGGTATGTAAAAACCAAGTTTTCAGTCTATTCTGTCTACAAATACTCGAGTATATGGCTTAACACTCGAGTATTTCGTGGTGCACCAATGTGAAAATTGGCGCACCAACTTGAGAATCAGGCTTGGCACTCGAGTATTTCAGATGCAACAAGAGTAAAAATTGATGAACAACTCGAGTAATACATGAACTACTCGAGTATTCTGGGTAATGAACTACTCGAGTATCTCATGAATTACTCGAGTATATTTATGAAGATCTGAAAACTTAAATCTCTAAAAAGACATGAACGACTTGAGTATAAATATGAACTACTCGAGTATTCTGGGTAATGAACTACTCGAGTATCTCATGAATTACTCGAGTATATTTATGAAGATCTGAAAACTTAAATCTCTAAAAAAACATGAACGACTTGAGTATAAATATGAACTACTCGAGTAAAATCTGGAAACAGATAAACTACTCGAGTATTATGGAAAACACTCGAGTATTTTTAGTCAGAAACTTAAAAATACCATTTTCAATTCTAAATCATTTTGTAACACTTAAAGAACAATAAACCAAGTGATTCTGCGCTTAAAAGGAAATTGACTGACGTTGTGATGTTTTCATTTGGATAATGATACGTTGCTCGGAGGGCGCGTAAGATATTAATAAAAGAATAATACATCAATCAATCCCTTTTTAACTAAGTAATGCATTCATTCTAGAGTTTGGATGGTAGGACGTATATCATGTTTGTGTTAAACATGTGGAGGGCCTCTGGGAGTGCCAATACGCTTGCTTGATGACACGTCGTTGACGTGGTCGGCTTAGTGGATGCCGATATGGTTATACCGTTTGGATGACGGTCCGTTTGGATGACGGGATATGCTCGGGTGGCATGGATTCCAAGCTTGTCGTGTACATTCTAGGTGAATGTACGAATTGTTGTATACCTAGGAATACAACGCACTGTTGAGTGCTGGGTTGTCAGGGATGGACGTCAGAGAGTGACATAGAATGATGGAGATAGGCTTGAGAGCTAAATTCATGCATCATGCCACTCATTTGAATTAATTATGATAAACGAAACAAGTGTGAGCATCCTATGTGCATTCACTAACTGCTAAGTGTTATATATGATTGTTATAAATTGATGCATATTTACATACTCATATTGCACAATTTATTCTCTGTTGATTATGTGTATAGAATTGCTTACCCCTATGCCCTTGTAGGTGATGTCTCGTTACATTGCTTGCATCGAGATCCGGCCACTTCCTAGTGGCATATGGATCTATGAGGACCATCGCGCGGTGTTCGAGGGGGAGGTAGATATTACCTTCTACCACCCAAACCCACTGATGCGATTCCGTCCTCGTAGGTTTAGGATTCCCATCATATACACTATGCACGTACCCCCGTTTTATACTTACCATGGACCACCTCCCATGCGACCAGCTCGCTCTTATCACAGCTTTCATTTTCGACCTGCCCGCTCTCACCCTTTTACCTCGAGAGTCGTCCGCGAGGAGACTCCTCCTTCTGATCCGAGGAGCCCAGTCAGGGTTTCACCATCACCTGACCCGGTACCCAGTGGTAGGGTACACTCTCCCTCGGATGAGATCGAGGAGGATCCGGTGGAGGACGAGAGTGGGAGCGAGCCTGTCGTGCATTCTACTGGGAGTGATTGGAGGGACGATGATCCCTAGGTATATGCATAGGGTATGTGATGAGGATCAGAGGATCCGATGTGTGGATACTATGGAGGAGATCTTGCTGCTGCTGTGTTGATGATGATGCTACTACCTTACTACTTTTGCTTCTTGGAGACTACTGCTATCACTACTACTACATCTGATGCTGCCAGATCTACGTGACCACCCTTAGAGTTATATTTTGGTTATGTATATATGTTGTAGATATACTTTTGGAGTACTCTAGGGTTTTGGTTACATTGCTATTTAGATCTGTTTATGGACTTGTATATTTTGGAACTTGGAGACTCTGATGTTGGGCTATGTACTTATGACTTTCCTATATAAAAAACCTATGTTTATATTCCTATCCATGACATAGTCCGATAATTTCCGCTTACTCTGATTTAATCTATTTGAGAGTTCGGCTGTGAAAACTATTCGATGGTATCAGTTCTATCAAATAAAGAAAGGGTAGCTTCAGTTATTTTCTATGATATAAATACGATTCCAAAAGACGAATGTCACTCAACTTTTGAAAATGTTTTAGAAATCGCCGAATTCGATACAACTGTTTTGAAATGCTTTAGAGCTTATTCTCCAAGAATTCCAAGTGTTGATTTGTGCACCCGCTTTAAAAAGAAAAATTTCACTTACATATTTTCTTAATACTCACAAGTCCATATATTATCCAATATAACAGCTTAAGTACTATATTATACTTGGTTCAATAGGAAGGGTGTCACACTTAGTGGTATCAGAGCAAAAGTCAGATCCTGTAGTAGTGGAAGTAGTTTCAGAAAGGTAGCCATCAACATCAAGCAGGTATCTTCAGGGCATTTACATTATTTTGAATGATATTATTTTGCTTGTTGAGCTTTAGATACCTTTGAATTGTTTGTATCTTGTCTCTTTTGGATACAAGACACAATTGATTGTAGATTTAGACGTTTAGGTTATAGTCTTAGTATAGGTGGTGTAATGGAAGTTTCTTTAGTTCAACATATATGACCATAAGCCCACAGCGCAGGTCTAATATGGCAACTAGAAACCAAAATCACACCAACGCAATGTTAGAACGAATCACCACGGTGTTGGAGGCTATGCAATGACAAACTCAGCAACCATCTCAACCGGTTAACCCGCCTCATCAGTGTAATGTGGGTAACACTGAGGCGAAGACTCTGGCTGATTTTAGGAGTTGCAATCCGCCAAAGTTTGAAGGAGGATTTAAACCGGAAAAGGCCAATAAGTGGATTCACACCATGGATAAGATTTTGAGAACGTTGGAGTGTTCTGATGCTCAAAAGATGGTGTATGCAACCTACATGTTAGAGGATGAAGCTGAGAATTGGTGGAATCACACGATGCAGCTTTTGCAATATGAAGGAAGGGATGTGAGTTGGGGTGTATTCATGGAGAAGTTTCTCCATAAGTATTTCCCTGAAGATCTAAGGAGAAAGAAGGAGGTTGAATTCTTGCAGCTGAAGCAAGGGAACATGAGTGTGGGTGAGTACGCAGCCAAATTTGAGGAGCTGATGAAGTACTCTCCATATTATCAGAACAATCCGGATGAAAGGAGCAAGTGCATAAAGTTTGAAGGAGGCTTGAGGCCCAAGTTGAAGTCGATTTTCAGCTACCAGCGGATCCAAAGCTTTCCTGCACTCGTGGACATGTGTAGGATGTATGAAGACGACACAAAGGCTGAGGAGGTGCAAGCCTCAGAGAGGAAGGAAAATCAGAGCTATGGACCCCAGAGGCGTAAAGGTTTCAATAACAGAGGCAAAAGTCCGTATGATCGCCGAGGGAAAGGCAAGGGAAAAGCTGGTGGTTCGGATGGAAGGAATTTTCGGAGCGAGGCTCCATTCTGCGACAAGTGCAAGCGCAACCACTATGGCCATGTCTGCTGGGGAACAAGTGGCTGCTCTAATTGTGGTAAGCCAGGACATTTTGCAAGAGACTGCAAGGAACCGGCCAAAGCCAACTCAAGAGGGGCTGCAGAGAGGCCTATGGCTCAAGGAAGGGTTTTCACCCTTAATGGTGTGGAAGCAAGTCGGTCTTCTGATCTGGTGCAAGGTAAATACTTGCTTAATGGTCAGACTTGTTATGCTCTGTTTGATTCCGGTGCTACGCATTCATTTGTTTCATATGAATGTGTAGATCGGCTAAGTTTATCTGTGTCTGAATTACCTTATGTTTTGCAAGTAGAAACCCCTACTAATGCTCCTGTAGTTGTTTCTAGAGCATGTCTTAACTGTTGTATAGAAGTGTTAGGACAAACCTCTAAAGTAGATTTGATCTGCTTACCCTTGGCACAATTAGATGTGATCTTGGGAATGGACTGGTTAAGTCAAAACCAAGTGATCATCGATTGTGATAGAAAAATAGTGACCTATAGAAACCCAAAACCCTCCGGCTACGTGTGTCTATTCAACACTGAGGTGGAGGAGAATGGTCCAAGGATGGAAGAGATCCCTATTGTCAGAGATTTTCCGGAAGTTTTTGCTGATGAGATCCCTGGTCTGCCACCACGAAGAGAAATTGAATTCGGTATCGACTTAGTTCCGGGAGCTGGTCCCATTTCTATTGCTCCTTATAGAATGGCACCACCGGAAATGGCTGAAATGAAGAAGCAGATTGAGGAACTATTGAAGAAACAGATGATCCGACCAAGTGTGTCACCTTGGGGTGCTTCGGTTCTGTTTGTCAAGAAGAAAGATGGTAGCATGAGGATGTGCGTCGATTATCGGCAGCTGAATAAGGTGACCATCAAGAACAAGTATCCGTTGCCGAGGATAGATGACCTTATGGATCAAGTTCGTGGGGCTTCAATATTTTCCAAGATTGATCTGAGGTCAGGATACCATCAGATCAGGATTAGAGAAGAGGATATCTCTAAGACTGCATTTCGATCTCGATACGGACATTATGAGTATGTCGTGATGCCATTTGGATTGACTAATGCACCAGCTATCTTCATGGACTACATGAATCGGATCTTTAGACCTTATTTAGATTCATTCGTGGTTGTCTTCATAGATGATATCCTTATTTACTCTAAGAGCCCGAAGGAGCATGCTGAACACTTGAGGATAGTGTTGAGTATCCTGAAGGAGAAGCAGTTGTACGCCAAACTTACAAAATGTGAGTTCTGGCTGAAGGAGGTTAAGTTCTTGGGGCATGTGATTTCGGACAAGGGAATAGCCGTTGATCCGACGAAAGTGAGCTCGGTTTTGCAATGGGAGCAACCGAAGTCAGTCACGGAGGTGAGAAGCTTTCTGGGTTTGGCTGGTTACTACAGAAGATTCATAGAAGGTTTCTCGAAGATCGCACTGCCTTTGATGAAGTTGACTCGGAAAGATCAACCATTTCTATGGGACGAGAAGTGTGAAAGGAGTTTTCGAGAGCTGAAGGAAAGGTTGACATCATCTCCTGTATTGGTTCTGCCCGATACACAGAAGAGTTTTGATGTGTGTTGTGATGCATCAAAACAAGGTCTTGGGAGTGTTTTGATGCAAGAAGGGCAAGTCGTCGCCTATGCCTCGAGACAGCTAAAAGTTCATGAAATGAACTATCCAACTCATGACCTAGAACTGGCAGTTGTTGTCTTTGCATTGAAGATTGGGAGACACTATCTCTATGGCACTACGTTCCGGGTGTTTAGTGACCATAAGAGTTTAAAGTATCTCTTTGATCAAAAGGAGTTGAATATGAGGCAGCGTCGATGGATGGAGTTCTTGAAAGATTATGAGTTTGAACTCCATTACCACCCTGGGAAGGCAAATGTAGTGGCAGATGCATTGAGTCGAAAGGCAATGCATATCAGTACGATGATGGTTAGAGAAGCTGCACTGATAGAGGAATTTAGAGACATGAGTCTGACGATGCAAGTGGAGCCAACCAATATCAAGATGGGGATGTTGCAGATTACTAATGAATTTCTGCAAAGAATTCGGGAATTGCAACATATAGATGAAGGACTTAAAGAAAAGAAGAAGCTTATGGAAGAAGGCAAGGAGTTGGAGTTTCAAGAGGGGAAGGATGAAATCCTTCGTTTTCGAACAAGGATTTGTGTTCCTAACGATCTGGAAGTAAAGAGGATGATTTTGGACGAAGCACATAAGAGCAAAATGAGTATGCATCCGGGAGCTACCAAAATGTATCAGGATTTGAAGAAGGTATTTTGGTGGCCTGGTTTAAAGAAGGACGTGGCTAGGTACATGGCATGTTGTTTGGTGTGTCAGAAGGTGAAAGTGGAACATCAAAGGCTAGGAGGAGAGTTACTTTCCTTGGAAATTCCGCAGTGGAAATGGGATAGTATCTCGATGGATTTTGTGTCGGGATTGCCAAGGACTGCTACTGGTCATGATGCAATCTGGGTGATTGTGGATCATTTAACCAAGTCGGCGCATTTCATTCCTGTTAATATGCGCTATTCTTTGGAAAAGCTCACTCAGTTGTATGTCAAGGAAGTTGTTCGTCTGCATGGGGTACCATCAAGCATCGTGTCAGATCGCGATCCGAGGTTTACATCAAAGCTTTGGCAAGATCTACATAGAGCCTTGGGTTCAAGATTGAAGTTGAGTTCTGCATACCACCCTCAGACTGATGGTCAAACGGAGAGGACTATTCAGTCATTGGAGGATATCTTGAGGGCTTGTGCTTTGGAAGACCAAGGAAGTTGGGAGCGAATGTTGTCGCTCGTGGAATTCACGTACAACAACAGTTATCATACGAGCATTGGCATGGCACCATTTGAAGCTCTGTATGGAAGGAAGTGTCAGACACCGTTGTGCTGGTTTCAAGTGGGGGAGAATTCGTTGGTTGGACCAGATTTTGTGCAAGAAACCACGGAGAAGATCAAGATGATACAAGAGAAGATGAGGACAGCTCAGAGTAGGCAGAAAAGCTACGCTGATAGGAGGAGGAAACCTTTAGAGTTTGCCGAAGGTGACTATGTGTTCATTAGAATAGTTCCAACCAAAGGTGTTAGTAGAGCCTTGAAAACTCAGAAACTATCACCTAAGTTTATTGGTCCCTATCAAATTCTCAAAAGAATCAGCCCCGTAGCCTATCAATTAGCCTTACCCCCGTCACTAGATAACCTACACAATGTATTTCATGTGTCTCAGTTGAAAAGATATGTCCATGACCCCACCATTGTTCTTAGAATCCAACCTGATGACCTAGAAATTCATGAGAACTTAACCTTCGAAGCTAAGCCTGTGCGCATTGAAGACCGAAGGATCAAGCAGCTTAGAGGGAAGGATATTCGTCTGGTCAAAGTCGTCTGGGTTTGTGGTGATGTGATAGAAGCATCTTGGGAATTAGAGGATAAGATGCGTCAGGATTATCCTGAGTTGTTTGTATGAGTTGAATTTCGGGGACGAAATTCCTTGTAAGTGGGGGAGTAGTGTAACACCCCAAAATTTTAATCCCCGATTAATGAAATGTTAATTATAATTTAATTATAATTAATGATTTTTATATTAATCCTTGATTAAAATGTGTATTCATGTAACTAGTTTATGTGTGTGAAATTATTTATTAAATATTATAATGCATAAAATAAATGTTTTGCATATTAGTCCCTGGGTTGGGACCTAGAAGCAATTATAGGAAAGGTTTTGGAGGGAAAGTAAATAAAATAATTATTTTTCAAAAATGGGGCAAAATACTCGAGTATTTCTCGGAAAACTCGATTATTCTGGTCTGAGTTGCACGAGTTAGTGCGTTTGGTGAGTCACCATTAACGATTTCCTCTTCTTGCCACGAATACTCCCTCCCCAACACCTCAAAGCTTTCGTGTCGTTGTGCATGGAAGTCTTCTTTGCCTATTTAAACTCATCAACACCATTAAGCTGAAGATTTTGATCAAACTTGCATTTGTTGATGAAGTTAGGGTTTCAGATTTGTTGCCTTCGATTCTTCTTCAATTCCGAGTGTTAAAATTTGAGTGATACACGAATACAAAGCTCACATCACGAGCTTTGTATAAACACCAAAATCGTGAGGGTTGAGTGAGTGTATTGGGAGAATTGGAGCTTGGAAGTGAAGCTGTTGCTGGTCAAGTCTTGGTCTGGAGCTTACTTTGATCATTGATTCTGGTAAGCTCATGAGTCCCTAAGTCTCAAATTCGGTTTCTTTAGTTAGATTATGTTGTATAGAGTCTAGAAAATCTAATTTCCCCAATTTTATTCTCTGTTTCATGTGTGAACCAATTCCATTTTGGTGATGCACTCAAAATGCTCTGCATGTGATGCTTGAAGTTGATCTGAGAATTGTGGAGCCTTTTTCTTGTCAGTCCTTTGTTGATTCACGTCTGAGAGGTAAGGGGAAGTAATTATATTCACTAGATAGAGAGTAAATTCCATTAATTGCGTTAGAGAGCCACCAAGAGGCTCTAAGGGCTTAGATTGAATAGGATCTTTGGTTTGGAGACCAAGCTTTGCTCTAAAACTGTGTTGAGCAAGTTTTAAATCATGCATGCAAGCTTAAATGAACTTTATTTCATGAGAATTGTGCTTATTATGCAATTTGAGGTGTTGAGTTGTTAAAATGTGTATTTTAAGCATGATTGATGAATCCTCTGTCAAATCTGTAATTTGATATGTATTAAGCGTTGTAACATGTTCAATATATGGTATATGAACTGTTTTGATCATTGGTTTAGGTTAAAAATGTTTAGAAATTGAAATGGTATGTAAAAACCAAGTTTTCAGTCTATTCTGTCTGCAAATACTCGAGTATATGGCTTAACACTCGAGTATTTTGTGGTGCACCAGTGTGAAAATTGGCGCACCAACTTGAGAATCAGGCTTGGCACTCGAGTATTTCAGATGCAACAAGAGTAAAAATTGATGAACAACTCGAGTAATACATGAACTACTCGAGTATTCTGGGTAATGAACTACTCGAGTATCTCATGAATTACTCGAGTATATTTATGAAGATCTGAAAACTTAAATCTCTAAAAAGACATGAACGACTTGAGTATAAATATGAACTACTCGATTATTCTGGGTAATGAACTACTCGAGTATCTCATGAATTACTCGAGTATATTTATGAAGATCTGAAAACTTTTTCTCTAAAAAAAACATGAACGACTTGAGTATAAATATGAACTACTCGAGTAAAATCTGGAAACTGATAAACTACTCGAGTATTATGGAAAACACTCGAGTATTTTTAGTCAGAAACTTAAAAATACCATTTTCAATTCTAAATCATTTTGTAACACTTAAAGAACAATAAACCAAGTGATTTTGCACTTAAAAGGAAATTGACTGACGTTGTGATGTTTTCATTTGGATAATGATACGTTGCTCGGAGGGCGCGTAAGATATTAATAAAAGAATAATACGTCAATCAATCCCTTTTTAACTAAGTAATGCATTCATTCTGGAGTTTGGATGGTAGGACGTATATCATGTTTTTGTTAAACATGTGGAGGGCCTCTAGGAGTGCCAATACGCTTGCTTGATGACACGTCGTTGATGTGGTCGGCTTAGTGGATGCCGATATGGTTATACCGTTTGGATGACGGTCCGTTTGTATGACGGGATATGCTCGGGTGGCATGGATTCCAAGCTTGTCGTGTACATTCTAGGTGAATGTACGAATTGTTGTATACCTAGGAATACAACGCACTGTTGAGTGCTGGGTTGTCAGGGATGGACGTCAGAGAGTGACATAGAATGATGGAGATAGGCTTGAGAGCTAAATTCATGCATCATGCCACTCATTTGAATTAATTATGATAAACGAAACAAGTGTGAGCATCCTATGTGCATTCACTAACTGCTAAGTGTTATATATGATTGTTATAAATTGATGCATATTTACATACTCATATTGCACAGTTTATTCTCTGTTGATTATGTGTATAGAATTGCTTACCCCTATGCCCTTGTAGGTGATGTCTCGTTACATTGCTTGCATCGAGATCCGGCCACTTCCTAGTGGCATATGGATCTATGAGGACCATCGCGCGGTGTTCGAGGGGGAGGTAGAGATTACCTTCTACCACCCGAACCCGCTGATGCGATTCCATCCTCGTAGGTTTAGGATTCCCATCATATACACTATTGTTAGTTTTGGCCTCAAAATCTCGAGAGGGGGGGTGAATCGAGTTTTATTATGTATTGAAAAATTCGTACCAAATTAAAAAATGTTTTGAGACGGAGAGATTAAACGATCGTAATGGATCGCGAAAACGATAGAAAATATAATCGAGTAGCGCGGAAACGTAAATAAAGTAAATATGCGGAAAGTAAAAGATAACGGTTAGAAAAGCTTGCACCGGTGAATTTTATACTGGTTCAGCCTTCCCGTCGAAAGGCCTAGTCCAGTCCCCAAGCGACCCGCCTGAGAGTTCTTATAACCAAGCAATAGAGCCGCACCCTATTACAACCAAGAGCACCCCGCACACTACTAGGAACCTCCGTTCGCTAGGGGCCTCAATCACACAGCAGGGTTCCTCGCCCTACGAACGCCTCAACGTTCAACTATGGGATTCTCTCCCTACCACTAAGGTTTAGAACGAATATGATTGTGATTACAATAGCTTTGTGTGTTCTTAAAACACAGATACAACAATATGCTCTATGATAGTGAACTAGTGTTTCTCTAGATGTTACTCAGCCAATAAGGATTTGTTCTTCAAAAAGTATGAACGATGAAAAGCAGAAGACTTGAGAAGAAGAAGAGAGAAAACGTGCAGAGCAAAAAGAATGAATGAAAAACTAACTGAACGTGAAAAATGTTGGAGTGATGGATTTAAAAAGAAAAACAATTTGAATCAACAATGATTTTGAATTAAGTAAAACAAATCAAAATAGAATAATAAAAGATTTGAAATAAGTTTTAAAATCAAAATAAAATCAAAACGATTTTCGAAATAAAATAAAGATTTGATTCTTAAAACCAAAAAGGAAAAAATTCAAATTTAAAATCATTTTTGAATTTTATAAAATACATCAGAATCTTTTATATAAAAACAAATCAGGAAATAATAAAAATGATTCTGACACGTTTTTCAATAAATCAAGAAATAATCGATTACATAGAAGCAATAATCGATTACTTCTACAAAAATAGAAATTCTTAAAACATTTGAAAAACATGTAATCGATTAGGCTAAGAATAGTTAATGGATTACATCACTCCTGTTCATTATGTGATGCAACTATAATAATCGATTACACTCATAAGTTAATCGATTACTAAGCCTCTGTTTTGCATATGATGCAACATCATGTAATCGATTACTACAAAACTTGTAACCGATTACAAAGCCTCTGAAAAATATATGATGCAACAATTATAATCGATTACTTGACCATTGTAATCGATTACTTCCATAAGAAAGTAACTGATTAACAAAAATCACTTAATCGATTACAACCTCTCTGATTTTTCTATGATGCAACAAAATTAATCGATTACTTTAGAAAATAATCGATTACTCCCTCTTGCACACATACAAATATACAGAGTTATGTAACATCAATTATTTTACTAAGGTTAAACACATTTTTCATGCAAAAACACGTTTTTCCTTCTTCTCTAAAAATGAAAAACTTATTGGCTTTGTAACTACTTAAAGAAACAAAAACTCCATTACCTTACATTTTGATCTAAAGAGAAGGTTTCTACTATGCTTGCTTGAGTCTTCAATCTTGAGACTTGGCTTGCACTTGTGAGCTTGAACTTGAGTTGGCTTGTTATCATCAAAACATATAAATGAATTCCTTTGAAGTCCATAGAGAGTTTGAAGCATGCCTTCCAACCAGCTTGACTTCCAACACTATGCACGTACCCCCGTTTTATACTTACCATGGACCACCTCCCATGCGACCAGCTCGCTCTTATCACAGCTTTCATTTTCGACCTACCCGCTCTCACCCTTTTACCGCGAGGAGACTCCCCCTTCTAATCCGAGGAGCCCAGTCAGGGTTTCACCATCACCTGACCCGGTACCTAGTGGTAGGGTACACTCTCCCTCGGATGAGATCAAGGAGGATCCGGTGGAGGACGAGAGTGGGAGCGAGCCTGTCGTGCATTCTACTGGGAGTGATTGGAGGGACGATGATCCCTAGGTATGTGCATAGGGTATGTGATGAGGATCAGAGGATCCGATGTGTGGATACTATGGAGGAGATCTTGCTGCTGCTGTGTTGATGATGATGCTACTACCTTACTACTTTTGCTTCTTGGAGACTACTGCTATCACTACTACTACATCTGATGCTGCCAGATCTACGTGACCACCCTTAGAGTTATATTTTGGTTATTTATATATGTTGTAGATATACTTTTGGAGTACTCTAGGGTTTTGGTTACATTGCTATGTAGATTTGTTTATGGACTTGTATATTTTGGAACTTGGAGACTCTGATGTTGGGCTATGTACTTATGACTTTCCTATATATAAAACCTATGTTTATATTCCTATCCATGGCATAGTCCGATAATTTCCGCTTACTCTGATTTAATCTATTTGAGAGTTCGGCTGTGAAAACTATTCGATGGTATCAGTTCTATCAAATAAAGCAAGGGTAGCTTTAGTTATTTTCTATGATATAAATAAGATTCCAAAAGACGAATGTTACTCAACTTTTGAAAAGGTTTTAGAAATCGCCGAATTCGATACAATTGTTTTGAAATGCTTTAGAGCTTATTCTCCAAGAATTCCAAGTGTTGATTTGTGCACCCGCTTTAAAAAGAAAAATTTCACTTACATATTTTCTTAATACTCACAAGTCCATATATTATCCAATATAATAGCTTAAGTACTATATTATACTTGGTTCAATAGGAAGGGTGTCACACCCACCCCCGTTGAGGAGGCCTCCAACGAAGGAGAATCAGCACAAGAGGTGCAGCTGGCATGGCAGTTATGGACACACCGAGGATGAATGTGTCCAGCTCAAAGACGCTGTAGAAACTCTGATAAGAAGAGGAAAGTTGAATCGTTACACCCGATCCTTTAGAGGAGGTCCCAATGAGCGCACCCCCACAAGAAGGGTCAGGAGTCCTGTTAGAAGAAGGACAAGAAGCCCCTCTAGAAGGAGATCCCGAACGCCCCCAAGGAGAAGCAAAACTCCTAGGCGAGCAACAACCAGAAAATCTCCGGAAAAGAAAGAGGATGCAGGTAAAAGTGGCAATGAAGACCTGGAGTTAATTGGCACTATCGCTGGTGGTCTGACGGTGGAAGGGGAATCCATAACTTCCCAGAGAAAGCAGTTGAAGCTGGCTACAATGGCGGTTGCCGTATCAAACAGGCATAAGGAAGTACACCCTCTGATCACATTTACCGAAGCCGATTTGGAAGGAGTGATTCCCAACCACAACGACCCATTAGTGGTGACCGGAATCATCGACAGATTTCGAGTCTGCCGCATGATGGTGGACCAGGGAAGCTCGTTAGACATCATGTTCACAGAATTATTTGACCGTCTGAAGTTGAAATTAGCTGACCTGCACCCCTGTCAAAAGGAACTGATTGGATTCATAGGAGACACTATCAGGCCCAGAGGATACATTGATATCAGGTTGACTTTAGGCACGCCCCCTCAGTTTCGGACGGAAAAGTTGTGCTTTCTGGTGGTGGATTGCCCCTCCGCTTACAATGCGATTTTGGGGCGGCCCACTTTGAAGGCTTTTCAGGCGATCGCCTCCCCTTGCACATGGCGATGAAGTTCCCAGACGAGAAAGGATCAGTTGTCACAATCCGGGCAGACCAGACGCAAGCTAAATCTTGTTACATTGCCAGTCTGAAAGCAACCAAAGAGAACGGCAAGAAGCAAATGCAGGTGAAACAGGCCAAGGGATCAGCGTCGTCCTCTAGGGTCATGATGGTAGATTTGGACATGCGGGACGACCTCAAAGAAGAGCGACCCAAGCCAGAAGGGGAGTTAGAAAAAGTTCAAATTGGGAATGAACCAGAGCAGTGGACTCAAGTGGGGAAAGACTTGGAACCTGAAGAAAGGTCAGGTTAGTTGAACTCCTGAAAAAGAACAAGGATCTGTTTGCATGGACAGCAGCCGATATGCCAGGAATAGACCCGGATTTTATTTGTCACCGCCTATCAGTGGATCCTTAAGTTCAGGCCAGTATCACAAAGAAGGAGGAAAATGGGCAATGAAAGGCAGAAGGTGATCGCGGCAAATGTGGAGGAACTCTTACAGGCTGGGTTCATCAGGGAAGTCCCTTACACTACCTGGCTATCTAATGTTGTCTTAGTCAAAAAGTCCAATGGCAAATGGCGTATGTGTGTGGACTACACAGATTTAAACAAAGCGTGTCCAAAGGACACCTATCCTCTCCCTAATATTGACAAACTAGTTGACAATTCTGCTGGATACCAATTATTTTCTTTTATGGACGCATATTCTGGTTATAACCAGATCCCCATGTTTGGTGATGATCAAGAAAAAACCGCTTTTATGACTGACAAAGCAGCAAACTGTTATACAGTAATGTCATTTGGTCTTAAAAATGCAGGTGCAACGTACCAGAGGATGATGGAAAAAATCTTTGGAGAGTTGATCGGGCCGACATTAGAAGTCTATGTCGATGACATGATAGTGAAATCAACAGAGACAAGGAACCATGAGCAGGATCTGGAAGCAGTTCTTGATAAGGTACGTCTGCATAATATGCGTTTAAATCCGCTGAAGTGCGCTTTTGGTGTCACAGCAGGAAAGTTTTTAGGTTTTATGCTTACTAGCAGAGGAATAGAGGCTAACCCTGAAAAGTGTGATGCAATCACGCAGATGAGGAGCCCAAGTTCCGTCAAAGAAGTTCAACAGCTGACAGGTCGCATAGCAGCATTAACCAGATTCCTGTCAAAGTCAGCATACAAATCTCTTCCGCTATTCCAATTGCTCAAAAAAGACCAAGAATTCAGATGGACGGAAGAATGTGAAGCGGCCTTTCAGGATTTCAAACGCTACCTTTCCAATCCCCCGATCTTGAGCAAACCCGAACCAGGTGAAACCCTCTACTTGTATCTGGCTATAAACAATGAAGCAATGAGTGCAGTTCTGGTCAGAGACTTGGTTGACGAACAGAAGCCGGTGTATTTCGTGAGTAAAGTTTTGCAAGAAACTGAGAAAAGATATCAAAAGATTGAGAAGATGGTGTTTGCATTGGTGGTTACAGCAAGGCGCCTCAGACAATATTTCCAAAGCCACCCCATCGTCGTCAGAACAGATCAGCCCATTCGGCAAGTTTTACAAAAACCACACTTAGCAGGTCGCATGATCGCTTGGTCGGTGGAATTATCCGAGTACGGAATCAGCTATGAGCCAAGAACAGCAATCAAATCTCAGGTGTTGGCAGACTTCATCATAGAATTAGCACCGAAGAAGGATTCTAAAGTCTGGACCCTGTTTGTGGATGGCTCGTCCAATCAGACAGGTGGAGGCGCTGGAGTGATATTGGAAAATGCCCAAGGTGTATCAATTGAGTATACGCTAAGATTTGATTTCCCTACTTCCAACAACCAAGCTGAATATGTAGCCTGCCTAGCTGGAATGACGATGGCCAAGGATATGGGAGCACGCTCAATTGTGCTTTACAGCGATTCACAGTTGGTGATTTCTCATATTAAAGGAGACTTTCAGGCTAAGGAACCTTTGCTTCAAAAGTACCTCACCAAGTGTAAAGAATTAGCTGGAGGGTTTGACAGCGTGGATTTTCAGCACATTCCAAGGGACCAGAACTCCAGAGCAGACATCCAATCCAAACTGGCTAGTGCCAAAAAACCAGGAAGTCACAGGTCCGTAATTCAACAAGCAATCTCTCACCCCAGTGCAATATTAGCAGTGGAGGATGAAGAGTCATGGGCTTCTCCTATCCTAGCATTTTTGCTGCATGGGATCCTTCCGAGCGAAGACGATGCTGCAAGGAAAATAAGAAAGATGGCTCCTCATTTCATCATACAAGATGGTCTACTCTATCGAAGGGGATTCTCTTCACCTCTACTAAGATGTCTGAGTGAAAGAGAATCTGAATTGGCCCTGAAGGAAGTGAACGAAGGGAGATGCAGTCACCACTTAGGAGGAAGGAGTTTGGCAAGAAAGATACTGAGAGCAGGGTTCTATTGGCCCAACATACAGCTAGATGCCATGAATCATGTAAAGAGGTGTGATCGCTGTCAGAGGCATGCTGATGTCCACTTGGCACCACCAAAAGAGCTCCATTCCATATCAGCTCCTTGGCCATTCTTTCAGTGGGGTATGGATTTATTAGGACCATTTCCCCAAGCGGCAGGACAGGTGACTCATTTAGTGGTTGCAGTGGACTATTTCACCAAGTGGATTGAAGCTAAAGCGGTCGCTGTTACCACTTCTACTCAAATAATAAAATTTCTCAGTAACCAAGTCATATCCAAATTTGGAGTTCCAACCGTATTGGTCACAGATAATGGCACTCAATTCACCAGCAAAGCATTCAGAGAGTTCCTTCAGAACCTGGGAACTAAGCAACGTCTGTCCTCGGTGGAGCATCCGCAAACCAACGGACAAGCCGAGGCAGCTAACAGATGCATACTAAGAGGATTGAAGAGAAAGCTGGAGGATAGCAAAGGTAAGTGGGTTGATTGCGTAGATACTATCCTTTGGTCCTACAGGACCACTCCCCATTCTACCACTGGAGAGACTCCATTCAAACTTACATATGGAACTGAGGCAATGATTCCGCTGGAAGTAGGCTCCACCAATATGAGGTCAAGGTACTTTGATCCGGAAACCAATGTGAATATGATCAGAGAAAACTTAGATTTCCTGCAAGAATCCAGAGAAATGGCAACTGTTTGCATGGCAACAATCCAGCAGCAGTCAGCCAAGCAGTATAACTTAAAGGTAGTGGCCAGAGCTTTTAACGAAGGTGACTTGGTACTGAGGAGAGCTGATGTACACGGCACCGAGCCTGCACATGGGAAATTGGCAGCCAATTGGGAAGGACCATATCGAGTCCGATCAAAAACTGGAAAGGGAGCATATTTTCTGGAAACACTGACTGGTAGAGGCATCAAGAACCCATGGAATGCAGCTAAGCTTCGCCTTTATTATAGTTGAATTCTGTTTACTGTTATTTGATTTCCAAGAAGGTCCTATAGACCACTGTTATTTGATTTCCAAGAAGGTCTTATAGATCATTGT
Source organism: Crotalaria pallida (assembly GCA_037953625.1). Classification (NCBI taxonomy): domain Eukaryota; kingdom Viridiplantae; phylum Streptophyta; class Magnoliopsida; order Fabales; family Fabaceae; genus Crotalaria; species Crotalaria pallida. The sequence continues at coordinate 80,819,125 of CM075653.1, forward strand.
TAAAATCCATTGTTGTTTGATTTTCTGTATTTGATTTCCAAGAAGGGTCACCTATAGACCTCTGTTTGGTTTAAGATTATTGTACTTGGTTTGTGATTATGTCCAGCTTTCTATTTTATTAATTAAGCATGATACCCCAAGGAGATGGTTTGCTCAAAGTAATTGCTATCATACGAATTCGGTATCAAGAATCTAGTGTCAGGTATCAGGATACCGAAAAAAAAACAAACCGGTATCAGGATCCAGTATTTGGATCTGGTATCAGGATCCAGTGCAAGAATCCGATCTCAAGATCCGGTGTTAGGATCCGGTATCAGGATTCAACTGAAGCATTAGAGAACCTCAAACATTTAGACAAGCAATCTGGTATTCGGCTATCTAAATTCGGCATCAGGATCTGATATGTGTAAACTTACACTTAGAAGAATTTAAGAAAAAATCCTAAGTATCCAACTATAGTTACACCACTTGTCTGACTAGCCATCAGATAAGAAGTGAAATGGGTAAGTAGATGTTCTGTGCAAAAACGAACACCACCCATGTACGTATAATGATCACTGTTAGTTTTCAAACTAATAAGGTAAATGGAAAACCATTCGCTGGCTAGAATAGGCTTCCATGGTTCAATGAAAAAAATGGATACGCAAAGGAAATATAACACGAAGATAAATCCAAATACATTAAAAGTGCATTACGAGTTACAACCTAAAGGAAATCAGAAACAAAGTACAACTGAAGGAAAATGTAAAACAGAATTCGGAAAAGGAAAAACAAAGTGCAGAAACAACAATGCAACAAAATCTTGAAAGACTGGGAAGCTAAACAGCAGCATCTCTAAGCAGTAGCATCTCCATCATCCTCATGTCCCCCAGCATCCTCATCTTCAGATTCTTCATCATCCACGGGGACTAAAGGATCAGGACAATCTTCATCAGCCAAGCAAACGGGCACCCTACTTCCATCTTGAAGGTACTTGTAAAGTACTCCATCCTCAACTTTGTGCAGAAAATGCATGCCCCGGGAGGAGAAGTCACTGTTGAGGAAGTTGGCTTGTTCTACGGCGTTCATAAAGGAAGATTGGACTGATCCAATCCATTTTTCCTTGTACATATCCCTTTGTTGCTCAGCCTCATTCCTTTGTTGTTCAGCTTGATTGAGTGCGTCCCTAAGCGTCTTCAAAGCAGCGTCATTAGCATCATTCACCTCCTTTAGCTTGTCATTCATCCTCTTTGCAAATTCCTCTTCAGCTTGGGAAAGGGCTTGCTTAGTCCTCCTCAGTTCGGTAGCTTGGGAAGCAATTTGTTCGGCCATTTTTGCCTCCTTTTGGACATGAGCAGCCAAGTCCACAGCCTCTTGCCCAACAAACAGAACCTTTTCAGCATTATCCTCTAAGAATTGGAGTGTGGAGGCAGCACGAAGTTGGTGTTTCTTTAGGGACTTCATCAGATTGACGAATTCGCGACGGGTCATCCCTTGGAAGCAGTGGGAATCAGCGTCCGTGACCAGCATGCGTCCAAAATGTTCACTCAGGTTTTCCTCCCACACTGAGGAAGTGAAACCAGAAGACCCCTGTCCAGCATCAAAATGGGCTCCTGTGGGGGAACCGGATTGGAAAGGTTCCTGATCTTTTCTCTTTCGGGCAACACCTTCAGGGCTGTCAAGGATGATGGTAGCTGAGGGAGGACGGCTGACACCGGTTTTACTGCGCTTGGGGGGCCTCCTCGGAGCATTTCCAATAGCAGCAGCAAGAGCAGCCAAGTCTTGTGGGCTTGCCATTTTTTCTGCATATAAACAGTACGAAAGCATTAATAATTCTAACAATTACAAAAGTAAGTAAAAAGTATGCATCAAGTATCCTACCGAATTCCGAACGCAAGGAATCCGGCTCTGCATCAATTATCTTCCTAGTATTGATGTACCCGAGTCGTTCATACCAGACAAAGAAAAATGCTATAGTGGACCGCTCTACATCGGTAAGGACATTGTTGGGGGTAAGGAAAGAACGCGCTGGAATTTTTGAGTTTTTATCAGACCAAAAGAGAGGGAAATATGGATTTCCCCCATGGTCAAAGAAGAAAGGCCAGGAATGTGGGGCTCCTACTATTTTGAAGTACTCACTTTTGAATCCTTTCCATGTCTCGGAGTAGGTTTCAAAGACTTTCCAGTTGAGACGGGATTTCAATGTAACCCAAGACCATTTGTCTTTAACCTTACTTGAAGCAAACGGTCCAAAGAAAGTGAAGAATACGGGAAGAGTACAAGCCAGGTTGAAGTGGTTTCAAAAGAGTTGGAAGGCCCTCAGATAGCACCAACCGTTGGGATGGAGTTGTGTTGGGGCAAGTTCTAAGTGGCTAAGTACCCTACTTTCAAAGTCGGTAAAGGGAATTCAGACTCCACAGGTGTCAAAAAGAACCACATACATAAAAAAGAAATTTTCAAGAGGGCTGCCTACAGAGCAAATTCGGTTTTGGGAAGAGGGGGCCTCTAAGGCATAAAAGTTTTGAACAACCCCTGGTCTAGCAAGTTCAGCATTGTTGTGGTACGCTTGAAGACGTTGGACATCTACAAAGACAGAGGGTCTACCTAAGGCATCAAGGTCTACATCCTCATATCCGGTAATGACAGCAGGGAGAATGAATTCCTCAGGGTTTGTTTCAGACCTCTTCTTCCCCATTTTGGATTCCTGAGAAGATGTGTAGAAAGAAGACTTAGAAGGAGCACTGGAGACTTCACTAAACATATCCCTAATGATCCATTTCTTCGCTAGTTCGTCTAAAGCTTCCTTTTCTTGTTCAGAAAAAGGAGAGTTTTGAAGGCCACTAGGATGACTAGTAGAATTGCAGGGTTTAGCAAGAAAGGGCTTTGACGAATTAGAAGAAGAAGAACATGGGGGTTTGTTGGGAGGAAGTGGCTCCATGTTGAAAGAAAAAAGTAAGGGATAAGAAGTTATGTACCTAAAGATGAAAGGAAGAGGAGAAGTGAAAATTTGAAAGCAATGAGGAAGAAATTCGTATGCTGCAGAAGAAGGATGGAGAAGTGAAGTTTTATCACTAAAAACTCCTCTCTATTTATAATGTGAATTCGGTTTCCTGAGGAGGCAAGTGAAGGGATGCATTAAGTGATCATTCAGTGCATTAAGCAAAGTGACCACTCAGAAGTCATGTCAGTTGGAAGTGAGAAGTCATAATGGTGCAGTGATAAGTCATGATGATTGGAATAAAAAGCCATAGCTGCAATGAAGCATCACCTCTTTTCATCTTCCCAAGAAAGCTGAGGATCAGTTATTATGCCTCTTCAGAAGAGGACTCGGTTTCCAACGGATTCTTGGGAGCAAAGGAACTGTTGTATGACAAAAACAAGACATAAAGGGAGCCATAAGGATCCTGGCTTGTGTCAGACTGAAAACTTAAAAGCTGAGCTTGGGACAAGAGTTCATGCCTTGGGAAGTTGATTCGTTGGGATCAAGGAGTCTTGGGAAAAAGCAAAATTCAAAATTCAAATTCTGAGTTCTGGTTTAAAATGGCAAACTCTGGTTTCCAAGGTTAGAGTATGAAAGTCACCCTCTTGGGAAGTGGAAGTAGGAATTCGGAATCCTTGAGCATTGGACTTTGGAGAATTCCAGATTAATGAAGTAATTGGTAATCTCTGGCATCTCGAGTTCGACAATTCGGTTTGTACAGTGCACTGTGAAGACGGAATACGGATTGAAGAAGCTACACAGAAAATCATGGCACATTGCATGAACCATGACTTGGGGGGCTACTGTTATGGACCCCATGAACAGGACAAATATGCCGAATCCAGTATCCGGATTGAGGCCTAAGAAGCCCACTAAATCCAACTCCGGTTTCTGGATTGAGGGCTAAGAGGTCCATTAAGACCGTATACCAGGCCGGATTCCGAATTGAGACCCGAAGAGGTCCACTGGCTCCGAAAGCCATTGCCGGATTGAGGCCGGAATGGCCCAACAAACCGGATTCCGGATTGGGACCAAGAATGGCCCAACAAGGCGAATCCGGATACCGGATTGGCTTGGAAGGATCCACCTGAACCGGAATTAGACATGAAACAGTATCCTGATCGAATCTTGGAGGCTGGATTCGGATATGATCTCAAGCAGTCTCTATACCGTTATACCGGTACGAATTCGGACACGTGCACTTGGATACCTGAGGAATCCCATTGTCCACACCAACATAGGATTCCTTTCACTTTAATACCAGCCATCATATCAGAGCCGTTAGGAAGAATCTTACCCGCCACATGAAAGCGGCCATCAATTCAGTTATTGCTGGTATGAGCCTATATCACCTGGTAAGCTGACAGGTATGGACTAACTCATCTCACACAAACACACACACCACCTCCCAAAACTGAGAACAACAAGAGAGTGTGTATCTTGGTATTCAAGGTGCTCATTTCACGTCAGACATCAAAAGTGGGATTGCTGGATTCTTAGACCGAATTGTCTAAGTACTGTAATCCTACGACAGAACACTACCTTTAAAAAGAGAAGTAATTGTCAAACAACATAATTGTTAGACGAAAGGGCGTAACTATTCAGAAATACTTATATATATATATATATAAGTATCAGTTCAAAAGAAATAGGTAGTTATGTCACATAAGAGAAAATTCTCCAATCATCAAAGAATACAAAACAGTAAAAGGAACAGAGGAGAGAAATCGCATTCACTCAAGAGATTCAAGAGGAACTTCAAGCAATGGATCCGGGTAAGTTTCCTATTGGTAATCTTCAATTCATAGTAAATAAATTATGTGAGAATCATAAATTCAAGATCCTTAATTTGCTTACAGAACAACCAATTTTTTCATGAGTAATATATCATATTTACCCCTGACTTTGTAGGCATCAATCAATTTAGTTCATAAGATTTTCGAAATTTCAAATTGATCCTTGAGATACGAACATGCCAATCATATTAGTCTCCGACATTAATGACCGTCAGCGATTCTTAACGTGGACTAATAGAATGGCCAAAACGACATCGTGTTGGCAAAAAAATAAACAAAGATTTTTTAGTATCGGTTAAATTAGTCCATGAGATTGTCGAAACCGGTCAAATTAGTCATTGATTTTATGGGTCATTAACGTCAGGCACTAGTGACTGACGTGTTCCTATCTCAGGGACTAATTTGAAATTTTGATAATCTCAAGGATTAGTTTGATCAATGCCCACAAAGTTAAGGATCAATCTGACTTTTTACTCTATTTTTCATTGACCTAGAAATAGAAAGACAACAAGAATACCATACTATTTTACCCTTTAGAAAAAACCAAAAATATCCGACAATTTATGACCAAATATTATATTGAACCTTATTAAAATAACAGTTGTTAACAATATAAAAATAGGCTTAATTACATTTTCGGTTCTTTCTTAGCATGTTTGGTTCAACTTTAGAAAATCAATTATGTCTCCAAAATCGCGTTGGAGCAAAAGTAACTGTTAGTAACGTTGGCATTCCAGAAATGATTATGGGCTAACTCACTGCAAAACCAAACATGCACTCTCTAATTTTCAAGATTTACTTTGGTCATTTATTATTTTTTTGATAATTGTGGTCCTTTATTTTTTAAAAAATATTTAGTATGATCTTTGCATCAAAGTAAAGTTATATTTCATCAGAATATTCCAAAATATTTTCTCTGTTCCTCGGATTCTGGAAATGGCTGTCGAATTCTGAAAAATATTACCGGAAATGGATGTGGTGGATTCTGGATTTTCTTCTTCTTCTCCAAATTTATTTCCTCTTCTTCTCACAAATTCATTTCCTCTTCTTTTTCCACAAATTCATTTCCTCTTCCTCTCTCTTCTTCTTCTTCCTAGCTCCTCCTTAAATCCATTCTTCCTCCTTTCATAAGTCCATTTCCACTTCCTCTCTCCTTCTCCTCCTCCTCCTCCCCTTTTTCATCTTCTTCTTCCTCCTCCTTAAGTCCATTCTTAGAGAGACATTTTTCCGGCAGCCGCCGGCATTTTTCAGAGTCCGGGGATGGGAGGGAACATTCTGGAATATTCTGGTGAAATCTAACTTTATTTTGACGGATGGACCAAACGCAATTTCTTTAAAAAAGTAAAGGACCAAAATAATTCAAAAAAATAATAAGGACCAAAATGAATTTTGAAAAAAAAGATAAAGGACCAAAAATGTAATTAAGCCTTATAAATAAGGGTCTCGTTAACCAATTTTCTAAGAGTAGTGTTTAAGAAATAGTATTATAAGGGAAAACTTGCATTGGAAATCTAAGTCTATCATTTTTTTTATGTTTTAAATTGGCTTAATTATGTCACAAGTCCTTGAAGTTTGGGGTACTTTTGCTAGATACCCTTATTCTTTTTTTTTGTTTCAATGTCTGACTCTCCGAAGTTACTTATGAGTTTGTTATATATCCCTACTACCAATTTTGGTCAATTTTGCTGATATGTAGACACAGAAGGTTAAGCATGTGGTGCCACATGGGCAAATATTTTTTTTTTTAAAAAAATTAAAAAATTAAAAAACTTAATATTTTTATATTTGTAGTGAAAGAGAAAAAAAGGATTGAAGAAAGAGGTCGTCTTCGCCCGTGTGACATCATGCGGTACCAAATGACCAACATCCTGCGTCTGAGTAGGATTTCGATGTTACATGTCAGCAAAATCGGTCAGAATTGGTAGTAGAGATATATGACAAACCCAGAAGTAACTTTGGGGAGTCAGACATTGAAAAAAAAAATATAGGTATCTGACAAAAGTGCTCCAAATTTCAGGGACTTGTGATATAATTAAGCCTTTTATATTCAACATTTTTCAAAATAAAACTATCTCGTTTAGTTTCTTAATTAATATCTTAAAAACACTCTTTAACCTTTTAAAAAAACATAATGAATAATTAAATTTTTCAACCAATTACAAAAGGTGATACTACATGGGTGTAGCACCCAAATTGGGAGATTAATTTGTTCTTTCTCATTACTAAATGGAAAATGCTTCTTATCGCGAAGGAGTTTTTCGTGAAACACACGAATAGTATTTATGTCTTGTATTTGACTTTTTTCAATCCCTTAAACTTCAATGATGTTTGGCTTCTGATTGGTGGGTTGGATTGCTCAATTCCTTACCATTCGTTGCAGTTTTCTTCGTGCAATATAACATTCCTCTTACTTAAATTCTGGTGCATAGTGCTATATATATTCCGTTTAACACACGAATTATATTATCTCCTTCTGTCTCTAAATATAAGATTTTTTTGTCAATTTTATTAATTACTTTTTTTCACAAATACCCTTATTTTTTTAACACTTTTTAGATTCTCAATAATAATAATAGGACTAATTTTGAAAATACATATCAAAAGTTTACATTTCCAATATAATTAACTAAATTATTCCACTTTTTTAATGGAAGTGAAATCTTTCAAATAGGTCTTATATAGAAGGACCCGAAGGAATAGTAGTTCACATGGATGCAAATCATTTTTGCACGGTTTAGAAAATTAAATAAAGGAATATCAACAGCTGTGATTTAAGACTCAGTCAATATAACATGCTGTATGTAAGGAAGTCCTTTTGTATGCAAGTATTTTTTATTTTTTTTTGGTTTGCATGGGAGGTCTGGGACCAGAACCCATGACCTGGGGAGGGGAAAATCCTAAGTGTCCCTGCAGCCACCAACTGAGCTGTTTTACGCGGACTGTATGCAAGTATTTGTTGTGCTCTCAAATATTTTTTAAAAAAAAACTACCTTTCTGATTTTATTTATAAATCCAATTTGAAAACTTTTTTTGTCTTTAATATAAGCTTTATGTTTAATTTTTAATGATATTAGCTACTTCTTTTTCACAAATATCTTTATTTACTTAATATTTTTTAGAGTGTCAAAGTCTTAAAATGATATACAAAATATTTACATTTTTAATACAACTAACAATATTAACTAACTTTCTAAAATGGTGTAATTTTTAATCAAAAGACTAATATATAAAACCGGAGATAGTATCTTGTCAATGATGGTCTCAAATATTTTTTTTTAAAAAAGAAAAAGTTAATTGATCCCTTCATTTATAAATAAGTATCCTTTTGAAAAAAAAGTTTTGATCCTACTTAACTGTTTCTTTAGAAAGGGTCTATTCGGCAAAATTAACTTGTATTTCTGAGCTTCTAGCTTGTAGCCGTTAAGTTAGCTAGGAGCTGTGAGCTTGTAGTTGTGAGCTTATAGCTGTTTAGCTGACTATTTAAAATAGTGTTGTTCGGCAAAACTAGCTTTTGAAGTAGCTAAAAGTTATTAAATGACCAAAAAGGACATGCAACATTTTATTATTTTAAATTTTTCAAATTTTTTTCTTTATTTATTAAATAGATAGTTAATTAATTAATTAATTAATAAAATTTAAAATTATTAAATTATAATTAATTAAATTCATTTTTTATTAATTTATTAATTACGTAGTTAATTAATTAATTATAACAAAATTATTAAATTATAATTAATAATTAATTAAAGGGTACTAAAATAATTTTAAATTTTGTTTGAGGATATAATTGGTATATGAATTATTGAAAGATAGTTTAGTTTTTAGAAAACTACTTCAAGTAACTTTCTAAAAGCTAGCTTTCAAAAGCTACAAGCTCCTTTTTTAAAAGGTATAAACTCCTTTTAATTTGTGTTCACCGAACAAGGCTAGTAGCTTATTGACTGAATCTAAAAGCTCATAACTAACTAAAAAGCTTCTATCTCGTGTTGCCAAACAGAGCCAAAATCAATGCAAAATTAATTATTGTTTTTATATCGCTACCTAAGAAGTAAAAGAGTCAACAATCGGCAAAAATAAATACTCCCCGTATCCCTAGATATAAGCACTAAATTGTGAATTTACCTTGGTTGTTTTTTTTTTTTTTTAAACTCATACTCCTTCTGTTTCAGAAAGTTGGGCCTTTTAGGCTTTTTTTTCTTGTTTCATAAAGTTTGGTCTTTTACATTTTCAATATATAAACATATTTTTTTTTCAATTTTAACCTTTCATTCAATCATTTCTCTTACTCCTCATTAATTATACTTTTATCATATCTCTCATCTCTAAACCACTATACATTAATTAATGGACACACTTACTAATAAAAATTAAATACTACTACAATTTTCAATAAAGATTAAATAGAGGTATTTTGGACATATTATACATAATACCTACAACAATTAACACTTTTTTAATCTGTATGCTCAGTCCTAAAAGGCCAAACTTTCTGAAACGGAGGGAGTATTTTAATTTTCAATGATATTATTTACATCTTTTTTCACAAACACCCTTATTCACTCAACATTTTTTTAGAGTTTCAATGATAATTATAAGGGTAATTTTTAAAAATATGCATGTATCAAATGTTATAAATTCCAATATCACTGACAATATTAACTAATATCCTTAATTCGTGCGATCATCGCGAGAGCTTTTAATTAAGGACAAAGGGAATATTATTATCAAAGAGAGATAAATAACAAATTAATACCACAAATTCAACGATATTAAGTATATTAATTACGATTTTGATATACTTAGCTCTAAGGATTGAGTTTAAGCATTAAATAAGACGTCAAAATATCTTAACATCCTAAATAATCAATAGTTAATTAGTACTTATTTATTACTTTTAATAATAAATATCTTATTTTTATTTTTTCACATTAACTCCTATCAATGGTGCGTTTTAATATTCTCATATTACCCCTACGGCTTTTCTTCTCTCTATTCCCACATAACTCTTTTCCTTTACTTCTATTTTTTATTCTTTTTTAGCTTCTCTTCTATTTTGGCTTTTCTTTTTCTTTCTTTTTTTTTCAATAATGTGTAGTTGTTTCTTCTTTCTATAATATTCAAAAACATCCTAATATATAATTATCATTGTCTATCTAACATAATACGTTGTAAATCATAATGTACATCAAATATAATATTTGACTTGATAATAATAAATCAAAATTTCAATTCAAATTTTCAAAAACATTAAACCTTTGTCTAACCGCGAGTCTACATTCACCTGGTGTTAATTTATGATATTTTTGGGCGGAGAAAAGTTTACATTTACTTGGTGTTGGTGTTAGTTTACAGTGATTTTATTCAAGACTTACGGTTAGACAAAGGGTGTGATGTTTTTGAAGTTTTGAATTGAAATTTTAATTTATTATTATCAAGTCAAATTTTATATTTGATGTACATTATTTACAACATATTTTATTAAATGGATAATGGTAATTACATATTAGGATGTTTTTGAATATTATAGAAAGAAGAGATCGAAACAATTACGTATTATATAAAAGAAGAAGAAAAGCTAAGGTAGAAGAGAAGTTGAAGAGGAATAAAGAATAGAAGCATATATAATAAAATAAAGAGTTACGCGGAAACAGAGAAGAAAAGGCGTAGGGGATAATCTGGGAATATTAAAACTTAACCTGGATAAAAATTAATGTGAAAAAGTAAAATTAGATATTTATCATTAAAAGTAATAATGCTTAAACTCAGTCTTAGGGCTGAATATATAAAAATTGAATTAACTATACTTTTTAATACAAGAACTACATATAACTTTAAAAGATACTTATTTTGTAATGGAAGAAGTAATTATCTCTCATTAAATACTATCATTCATAGAATACTTTTATTTAAACTAGTTATCTTAACTAATTTTTATTTCATTTATGATGATATATTTCTAAAATACTTTTTTTTTATAAATTTGAAAGAATTAAATTCATTCAACTAATTTTTTTTTCCGGGTGAACTCATTTTTTTTCATCTTGTAATCCAAATGAGTATTACTTGGTGATGTTACATTGTCTTCCTTGATCAAGCTCCTCTCTCTCTGTTGTTTTACTCCCTCTGATTTATAATATATTTATGGTGCATAGTATTGTATTAATGAATAATTAAATATTTCAACGAATTACAAAAGGTGATAATATATGTTGGGAGATGTTATCTACACCCTTAACATTGCTACTTGCACCCATTTTTTTATAATTTTTTACACCAACTTTCTCATTTTACCCTTATCCTACTAGTCACACCCATATATTTATTATTTACACCACTTCTATTATTTACACCCATGATCTTAAAATCTATATCAATATTCACACCATATATATTACTACTCTCACCCACTTTCTTCTTCATAAAAAAAACCATGCTCACTGTGACATCCTAACTTTTAAACCCTAATTAGACCCTTAAACAAAATTAACAACTTGAAAATTTCTTTTTGGAACAAAAACTTATTATAAAAATCTCCAGAAAATTCGGCGGAGTTTACTCTATTTTACGGACTTTCCAAAAATTATATTTTTCCTGTGAATCTGTTCCAAAAACAATAATAACATCCAGAAAACCAGATAAATAATTCATAAAATGTTTACAAGTTTGGGAAAAGAAACTATCCCTCAAATATGACCCAACACCCAGAAAGACATGTCTTGGACCGACCCTGCTCAATAACTACGTCAAAATATACACACACATCTCACATAAAGCACAAAAGTACAAATATGACTCGTAAACTGGCTCAAGACCCATCAAAACAACTGGATCAGCACTATCTACTCTCCCTGTGAGGGAGAGTGCACCTGCTCGGCCAGGGGTTGTGCAATCTCAAGCTCTGAACCTGTAAAAATAGTGAAGAAGTGAGCATTACACAAAACTTAGCGAATGAAATGTAAATAGATATACTAATAACTAAGTCATACACAATACAACAGATAATTATACAAGTACCAGACAATTACAAACCAACTCATTTCATTCACAAACACTTGTCGTTACATTCTCATCTTATTCTCAATCTCTCATTCCTAACCGACTCTTTTCATTCAACTATTCCCGGTCAACTCTTATTCATCCAACTATCCTCATTCACGTTTTTCTACCGACATCCTAATACCTTTCTATCTAACAGCTTTGCGAACCCACCACTGCGCACCATCTCGTGCGACATACCGCTGCACACGCCGTGCGGCTTACGCAACCAATGCACCCAAACGGGGTGTACTTACTTGGCATGGCATTCTCTAAGCATACCTAATCCTCTCCTTAATGTTATGTGAACCCACCACTGCGCACCAACCCGGGCGACTTACCGCTGCACACGCCATTAAATCGTGTGGCTTACGCAACCAAGGCACCCAGACGGGGCGTACTTACTTGGCCTGGCATTCACATAACATAGCTAATCCCCTCAAGGTTTGCGAACCCACCACTGCGCACCATTCCGGGCGACTTACCGCTGCACAGGCCATTAAATCATGTGGCTTACGCAACCAATGCACCCAAACGGGGCGTACTTACTTGGTCTGGTATCCGCTCACCAAATCCCTAGATCTCTAATCCCCTGAAGGTTTGCGAACCCACCACTGCGCACCGTTCCGGACGACTTACCGCTGCACATGCCATTAAATCGTGCGGCTTACACAACCAATGCACCCAAACGAGGCGTACTTACTTGGCCTGACATCCGCTCATCCAATCCCTAAATCTTATGTCACACCAAAATCCCTGAATCTCTTATCACTTTCTCTTTTGTTTCTCTAAATCACTCAACCACAATCTTCCTATCTTAGTTACCACCCTGTTATCGTATCCTAAATCATTCTACTCCCTCTCCTAAGCCCACCTAAATAACCACAACTAATGCACTCGACCACCCACACCTATTTCGAAGAAAAGTTTCAAACATAAAATTCAAATCAACACATAATGCACGTAGAACATAAATGTCAAGTGAAGGTTTTCTATTCTTTTCCCTAAGTCATTATTCTTGATTATTACCGGTTACCCTAAGGTTCATTAGCATACAAAATCACACATTCTTAATCATCAATATACACTACCTTGATATACATCCCCTAAGCTAAGGTAACACCCCCTCTTACCTCAACCAACAAAGAGAGAGAAGGGAGTACCAAACCCTTGCTTTAACAAGCTTTAAAATGAGAACCGTATGAGTCCAATGCGATGACGAAGGAGGGCGAATGAGAGACAAACCGGAGAGTGATGAGTAGAAAACACACAATGGGGGTTGATGAGCTCACCCTCTTCTTTGAGGTAGAGAGAGAAAATCAAGAGAGAGAACCAAGAGAGCCTTGATCCACTTCATACAACAAAAGAGATGAAGATGATTGGAGAAGATGATGATAATTTTCGTGCTTGGAAGGAAAGGAAAGGGAGGAAATTGATCAACTCACCTTGCTCTTGTTGAAGATGAGGAGAGAGAGACAAGAGAGAGATGGTGATGAAGCTTGATGAGGAGGAGATCTCCACCACAATAAAGAGCGAGAAAGAGGCTTGATGATGATGATGAGTGCCCTTGATGAAAAATCAAGCCTTGGGGAACTTTCCATGGAACCCTAGCTTCATGGCTTGAGTGTTCATGAGAGGAGAAATGAGAAGGATCGACTTTTTGGGGAAGAAGAGGCTTGACTCACGTTTTATATTTTTTTCACTCTGAACATGCTTGAATCGATTAAGGGAATCGATTCAAAAAGTGAGTTTGAATCGATTCAAACAACAGTTGAATCGATTCAACTGTCTTTTCTTTTAATTCCCTTTGCATTTCAAAAAGCCATATCTTCTTCATTAACCGTCAGATCTTGCTCAAATTCGAAAGTAAGCTTCCTTACATAATAACCTTCATATCCAACGGCGGAATTCTTGTTTAGATTTTTAAATATTTTATTTTAAATTTCCTAATATAACGTATTTAAAACACCGCAAAATCCGTTTCTAACGTTCGTTCTCCCATCTCTTTACCTCTTATTCCTTGCTAAGGTTATCTAACGACTTCATAGTCCCAACTTGACTCTAATCCACTACCTTGGTTACTCTTGAGTATAATTATCATTTCTCTAATCCCATTATTATTTTAATTATTCTGGGAATTAAAATTTGAGATGTTACAATTCTCCCCCACTTATTAAAATTTCGTCCCCGAAATTCCGTTCAATTCCGGAAATGGAGAACCATCCCCTTGGACAAAGCTTCCGACTACGTTCGTTACGTCCCTTTGGTTCCGTTCTCCCACTTAGGATACTCCTAAGTCCAAACTTCTTGACGCCTTCTGACTTATGCTAGGTCGTTCTACTTCTTGTTCTCGTCTGGATTTCCTTCTTGTTTCTGCTTGTTACTTAAACAGGATCTTAGTTTGGTGACTAAGTCCGCCCCCACTTGGCATCAACATACCTGGCTATGACATACCTGGCTATGTCCATGACATGGAGTAGGGAATCGAACACGTCAGCTCTTGATCGTCTTTCCGATATCCTTCAATCAAGGGGGTAAGGATCTAACATCTGAAGGGAATGAAATCTTTGGGGTCCAATAAGGGTTTGTGCTTTTGACTTAAGGGATAATAGCCTAAGATCATGCAGTTCAAAGACTTTTTATAGACTGCAACGAATTATGGTTCTAACTTCCCTAACCAAAGAAGAACCGAATTGAATAGACAAGATTGGAACTCCAGGAGCCATTAATATTCAAGGATGAGAAGCAAGGAGAAGAGCATGAGTTCACAATCCTTAGTCGGTTAGAGCGAGAAAACCTTTGATCAGGATCAAAAGTTGCCACTTTAAGGTTGAACCAAATCAAGAAGGATAAAAAGAAAGAGGTATACTTGCACGAATTGAAACATTAAGCATTAATGAAGGCTCAACAGAAACACTAATAAAGCCTTAAATGACTTTTAGCAGTCATGATTTGATGTAGGCAGACACTCTTGAGATTTGAACGTTTCGTTAAACACTATTTTAGATCCATGGGACTTAAGTCATTCCTGGGGTGTACGTCAGTAACCCCATTTCAAATTATTTCGAACTGGATCTTAAAGGAAACTTTAATGGACTTGTTATAGACTAAGAATGAAAATGAAATCCGACCCTTATGTCACTCTTGAGATCTGCATCATTCTCAAGATCGAAGATCATGTTGGGTTGACTACCCGGCGGTGGTCAGTGGTTAGACTGAGTTTCCTAAGGTTTGTGATATCTCGCGTTCGCACACATCTAAGTTTTTGTGCTCGATGAGGAGTACAAGTCAATTGTTCAACTTGGTAGGTCTCGGTGCAGAGGCTTCAGGAAGTTGTCAAGGTTGGCGTTTCTAACGGGTTATTATTCAAGGACCTTGGTAAGGCATTCAGGAACTTGGGTAAGGTTCTCGGTAAGTTGGGGTTATCTGAAATTCAGTTTGGCTTTCTTGATGGTTAGGGGTGGTTCCTATAGGGTTTACTCAATTCTTTCTAGAATTTAGCACTCGGTTGCGCTACTCTTAAATAGATAAGATAGCTTAAGGTTCGTTTCCTATAGTTTTGTTCTAGGTCTACTTCTCAATTTTGAGTGAAGGTTCGGAAAGAATACTTTCCGGGCTAGCTTATTTACTTCTAAAGGATCTATTCCTTGGGGAGCTACTATCTCTATTGTCATGATTTCACTTAAAGGCTGCAATGATATCGTCCATTGGTAGATGTAAAGATTAAGGTGATCAATCCCAACCTCCCGTCTATTAACAGTGCACCATTGTCAGGTTTTGCTGACAATACCGCCACTTAACAGGTATAAGAGTAAGGATGGTCAATCCTAACTTTACACTCTATTAAAAGATAACACCATCACCGGATTTGGTTAGGTTACAATTAGAGCTGTGTGACTCATTAATTAAAACTTAAGGCTTTTCATTATTTCCTTAAAACTGGACTAATCCTACGTATCCTCTAAGTTTCACAGTCCTTCGCTTGACGAATTAGGGATCCTAATCCTTTTCCTACTGCTAATGGCTCCTAGGAAGATATAGCGGAAAAGCTATCTCAAAGCAAATTCGTGCAAAGTTCGCTTCCAAACAGATCTAAAGGTATTGGGTAATTGACGTCGCTTAGTTGGGCTTGTACTTTAGTTCGATTCGAAACTCTTAACTATACGTCTGGAAAAGATGAGTAGAATACACTCCATGGGATTTTCTACAAAAAGATTAGGGGGATGGAGACTTAGTTCTCATAAGACATTTACATTTGGAAGGTCCTAGCTCTTTTCGTGTAATTAAAGAGGAAATGAAAGAACGTGTGGCACTGTAACTAAAATAGTACACCACATGGGAATCTATTAACCTAACATTGCACCTTTCTGTGTAGGTTGACTCCCACCAGCCTGTTACGTCTACGGTGTATTCACTTCCTTCTTCCCAATGCTCTCGGGACAGTTTACAACAAAGTGTTCTGGTTGCCCTCACCGAAGTAATGTTTCCCCACTTTACGCTGGTGCAACCACCAACACGTACCACGATGAAACTTCCCGCAGTGTGGACATGGTGGCATAGCCCCAGTAGTATTCATATTCCAGCCCGCTTCCTTGGGACCTACTGCTCCAGCCTTGGTACTGACATAGGGTCCTGGTTTCTGAACC
Organism: Crotalaria pallida; assembly: GCA_037953625.1. Lineage (NCBI taxonomy): Eukaryota > Viridiplantae > Streptophyta > Magnoliopsida > Fabales > Fabaceae > Crotalaria > Crotalaria pallida. The sequence goes on from CM075653.1 coordinate 80,835,561, forward strand.
GGTCCCTTACCCCTGATAGGTCCTCCTGTCCCCTGTGCATTCCTACCCGCGCCTTCAGATGCTTCCTGCTTCAAACCCTCCTCATAGATGCTGCACATATTGACCAACTGGGAAAAGCTACCACCGTTATAACGCCCAAAGTCTATCCGTAGTTCCGCACGAAGTCCCGTCCCGAACTTGAAATACTTAACCCTATCATCAGCGTCTCTGTAATCTGGTGCATAGCGAATAAGATCTTCAAACTTAGCGGCGTATTCAGTTACACTCATGGTTCCCTGGGTCAACTTCAAAAATTCCAATTCCTTCTCCCTATGGAGGTCCACTGAGAAGTACTTCGCACGAAACCTCCGCTTAAATACATCCCAGGCTACACTCTGATCTTTCACTTATATGATTTGTTGCATGTGCAACCACCATTGCCCTGCTTCCCCTGCTAATGCGCCCGTTACTAACAAGGCCCTTTGGTTGTCTGGAAGTCGCATCGTATTGAATATCTCTTCTATTCCCTGAAGCCACTTATGCGCTCCCTCAGGGTTATAGTCACCATGGAACTTCGGCGGGTCGATTCTTTTGAATTCAGCAAACCAGTCACTTTTAGCTAGTACTGGGTTCTGGGGTGCTTACCGCGGCTGATTCATTGCGGCCATTGCTACTGCTATCGCGGCTGCTGCTACCCTTTCGGCTTGGTCTCGGTCCATATGAACCAAGTTCCCTAGGATTGTTGTGAGCTTGTCAACGTTACTGCGATTCCCATCCATAACGTCTAGTCCTAGAGGAGACAACAGGTTAATACCCATATAAGCAACAACACATATACATTAATACTCTAACTTAGACACCTAGCTATTTATTGGTTACTCGCTTGGTGAGTAGCCACAGGAGATGTGAGTCCACACTCCAAAGGCCGAGGGAAACTGCTCTAATACCAAAATGTGACATCCTAACTTTTAAACCCTAATTAGACCCTTAAACAAAATTAACAACTTGAAAATTTCTTTTTGGAACAAAAACTTATTATAAAAATCTCCGGAAAATTCGGCAGAGATTACTCTATTTTACGGACTTTCCAAAAATTATATTTTTCTTGTGAAACTGTTCCAGAAACAATAATAACATCCAGATAGCCAGATAAATAATTCATAAAGGTTTACAAGTTTGGGAAAAGAAACTATCCCTCAAATATGACCCAACACCCAGAAAGACATGTCTTGGGCCGACCCTACTCAATAACTACGTCAAAATATACACACAACTCACATAAAGCACAAAAGTACAAATATGACTCGTAAACTGGCCCAAGACCCATCAAAACAACTGGATCAGCACTATCTACTCTCCCTGTGAGGGAGAGTGCACCTGCTCGACCGGGGGTTGTGCAATCTCAAGCTTTGAACCCGTAAAAATAGTGAAGAGGTGAGCATTACACAGAACTTAGCGAATGAAATCTAAATAGATATACTATTAACTAAGTCATACACAATACAACAGATAATTATACAAGTACCAGACAATTACAAACCAACTCATTTCATTCACAAACACTTGTCGTTACATTCTTAACTTATTCTCAATCTCTCATTCCTAACCGACTCTTTTCATTCAACTATACCCAGTCAACTCTTATTCATCCAACTATCCTCATTCACGTTTTTCTATCGACATCCTAATACCTTTCTTTCTAACAGCTTCTCGAACCCACCACTGCGCACCATCTCGTGCGACTTACCGTTGCACACGCCATTAAATCTTGCGGCTTACGCAACCAATGCACCCAAACGGGGCGTACTTACTTGGCCTGGCATTCGCTAAGCATACCTAATCCTATCCTTAATGTTCTGTGAACCCACCACTGCGCACCAACCCGGGCGACTTACCGCTGCACACGTCATTAAATCGTGCGGCTTATGCAACCAATGCACCCAGACGGGGCGTACTTACTTGGCCTGGCATCCGCTCACCAAATCCCTAGATCGCTAATCCCCTGAAGGTTTGCGAGCCCACCAATGCACACCGTTCCGGGCGACTTACCACTGCACACGCCATTAAATCGTGCGGCTTACGCAACCAATGCACCCAAATGGGGCGTACTTACTTGGCCTGGAATCCGCTCACCCAATCCCTAAATCTTCTATCACACCAAAATCCCTGAATCTCTTATCACTTTCTCTTTCATTTCTCTAACTCAATCACTAAACCACAATCTTCCTATCTCAGTTACCACCCTGTTATCGTATCCTAAATCATTCTACTCCCTCTCCTAAGCCCACCTAAATAACCACAACTAATGCACTCGACCACCCACACCTATTTCGAAGAAAAGTATCAACCATAAAATTCAAATCAACACATAATGCATGTAGAACATAAATGTCAAGTGAAGGTTTTCTATTCTTTTCCCTAAGTCATTATTCTTGATTATTACCGGTTACCCTAAGGTTCATTAGCATACAAAATCACACATTCTAAATCATCAATATAAACTACCTAGATATACATCCCCTAAGCTAAGGTAACACCCCCTCTTACCTCAACCAACAAAGAGAGATAAGGGAGTACCAAACCCTTGCTTTAAAAGCTTTAAAATGAGATCCGTATGAGTCCAATGCGGTGACGAAGGAGGGCGACTGAGAGACAAACTGGAGAGTGATAAGTAGCAAACACACAATGGGGGTTGATGTGCTCACCTTCTTCTTTGAGGTAGAGAGAGAGAATCAAGAGAGAGAACCAAGAGAGCCTTGGTCCACTACATACAACAAAAGAGATGAAGATGATTAGAGAAGATGATGATGATTTTCGTGCTTGGAAGGAAAGGAAAGGGAGGAAATTGATCAACTCACCTTGCTCTTGTTGAAGATGAGGACAGAGAGACAAGAGAGAGATGGTGATGAAGCTTGATGAGGAGGAGATCTCCACCACAATAAAGAGAGGGAAAGAGGCTTGATGATGATGATGAGTGCCCTTGATGAAAAATCAAGCCTTGGGGAACTTGCCATGGAACCCTAGCTTCATGGGTTGAGTGTTCATGGGAGGAGAAATGAGAAGGATCGACTTTTTGGGGAAGAAGAGGCTTGACTCGCGTTTTATATTTTTTTGTACTCTGAACATGCTTGAATCAATTAAGGGAATCGATTCAAAAAGTGAGTTTGAATCGATTCAAACAACAGTTGAATTGATTCAACTATCTTTTCTTTTAATTCCCTTTGCATTTCAAAATGACATATCTTCCTCGTTAACCGTCGGTTCTTGCTCAAATTTGAAAGCAAGCTTCCTTACATAATAACCTTCATATCCAACGGTGGAATTCTTGTTTATATTAGTAAATATTTTATTTTGAATTTCCTAATATAACGTATTTAAAACACCGCAAAAGCCATTTAATTTCTAACGTTCGTTCTCCCATCTCTTAACCACTTATTCCTTGCTAAGGTTATCTAACGACTTCATAGTCCGAACTTGACTCTAATCCACCACCTTGGTTACTATTGAGCATAATTATCATTTCTCTAATCCCATTATTATTTTAATTATTCTAGGAATTAAAATTTGGGATGTTACACTCACCCAAAACCTTGCTCATCCAAAAATGCATACCTCCTAAAAACTTATCACTTAAAACATTATTGTGAATTTTGTTGATGTATTGTTTTTAATACAAAGTAACTTTCTTCTTATCTTTTTTCTCTGTCAGTTTCTTTTGGAAATTCCAAGTCATACAATATGTAGACGGCATAGATAAACCACTGCGCCTTCCGTGTCTTATTCGGATGGGCCATTCGTCCCTATGTCGGATGACAAATCCGTTAGTGATACAGATAGGGAATTCCTCTGGCCATTCAATTTTTTTGTTTATAAAAGTTAACAAAAAATACATGGATGGATTAGCCATCCGTGAGGGGAACAGATGCTCCTTCCGTTAGTTGTAAACGGATGCCCAATCCGTGGAGATGAACGGATGCTCCATCCGTGAAGGGGACATATCCTCATCGGTTGTAGATCTAGCGAATGAAGAACGCATGAATAAGAAAAATGAAATTAAGAAGAAAAACGAAGAGAAACTCATTTTACAGAAGACATGCATTGCACACTAAGATTGAGATTGGAGAGAGAGGAAGAAGTTGAATGGTGAACAATATTGATGAAGAAGAGGAGGCAGAACCGTGTAACAAATCCTAAGAGAAGAGGAGCCTTTTACGGTTTGAGGGCGTGAATGTGAGAAGACATGAATGGGCGTAAATAGTAATGGATAGTTTTTTGGAAGGAGGGTAAAATTAGAAAGTTAATGTAAAAGATTATAAAAAGTGGGTGTAAGTAGCAATGTTAAGGGTGAAAATAACATCTCCCATAAATGTTTGTAGCACACAAATTGAGAGATTAATATGTTCTTTCTCATTACTAAATTCTAGTGCATAGTGATATATTTATGAAAATCGTTTAACATATGAATTGTGCTATAGTTCGTGTAACGACCCAACTTATAAGTTTAATTGATTTAATTATAAGTTAAGCCTTTACGACTCTACTCAATGTGGAATTTAAAACATAAAACAACGTGGAGTAATATACATCATCATACATTATAAGATCAAAGGTGAGGTTACATTACATCATCATCATTAGCAGCAAGTTTCATAAGTCAAAACTAACATAACTTAGGATTAGATTAAACTAGACTCTAGGCCATTATAATATATTACATTATATTACATCAAAAAGATATAACGACCCAGAGCATACGGTTCGAAACTCCAAAAGAAAAGTACATCATGATCTACTCTCTTCCACCTAGTGGAAGGTGTAGGATGCACACAACGGGGATCCGTCCTTTGATAGAACGCAGCTGGGGCGTGGGTACAGGTGATAGATGACAACTTCCACCTCCTCCTCTAGCATGATGCGTCCTCCCACCCAGTGCCACTCCCATTTAGGGAGTAGCCTCATCTCCATGTGGATTGAGTTCTGGGACATTACCTACATACCAAAGGGCAAGGAGTAAGCCATAGTCGAAGTACGTACAAATAACAATTAAAAGAACCAAAAATAATCAAACACAGGTAATCAGATAGCAGGTAATAATGCATAATCAATTGCACACCAATATTCGCAAACATCATTATCTGATTGTTAATGGCATGATGCATGAGATATTATCATTCTCCATCTCTTGGATCCAATATCAATATCTTCACAACCCTTCGTCCAAAAATCATAATCTAATCACTAGACGGGGAAAGCAACTGGGAGTAAACGCCTTTCATCCAAGCAAAGGCTGATACACGCAACTCATCTATGCGTACCCTGAATACACAAAACCAGGGCCGGACCACACCAAAGGACCGTCCTCCGCAGTCAAGATATGTCCAAGAGGTCGATAGGATATATTACAGTTAAGCAAAACTATCCCGGGAAAAGTCTGCAGAACCCCCTCATCTTAGGACCGTTTTATCCATAATAATCCCTAGGGGTCACTTGATGATTCAGCGTCAGACCTAACCTCTGCACATTCTCAATCTGGTTCTTCGAACCATCTGTGTCTTTCCTGTCATCCTATCTTACCATCCATATCACCTCATGTGAATGCACAAAATTATCGTTTCCTTGAATATTAATTTCATCTTCACTTTTCATCATCACATTTATTTTCAGTTCATAAGGACATTATTTTTGAGTTCGTCACTCCAATTAAATAAAATCGAAATATAAAACTTTTTAAAATTTAGGAACTCCATCGGCGGCATAGCCACCTTTGATGGGGTTAAATATATAACACAAATGAGGCGCGTAATTAAATGGCATAAATAAATTCCATCGGCGGCATAGCCACCTTTGATGGTGTTAACATAATAGCATGAATGTCGTTTTAATATAAAGGAATTCCATCGGTGGCATAGCCCCCTTTGATGGTATTCACATAAATAACATAAATTGCACTTTAAATAAATAACATAAAGAAATTCCACCGGCGGCATAGCCATCTTTGGTGGTTTAGCGAAATAACATAAATTATACGGCTTTAAATAAATAATAATAAAGAAATCTCCATCGGTGGCATAGCCTCCTTTGATGGTATTTAAAAGAATAACATAAATTGCATATTTAAATAAAAGAATACCATCGGCGGCATGGCCACCTTTGACTGTTCACAAGAATTGCTTAAATTTTAAATTGTAATAAAATTCCATTGGGGCGATAGTCCGCCATATGGGGTTAAAAAATGCCACTGGGGTAATAGTCTGCCTTAGTGGTCTTAGAATACATCAAGTTTAAGTATAATGAGCATTAATCATAATACAATTAAGTTTCATTTGATCTTCTTTTATTTTTAATTTTCTTTAACAGTGACTAACCAGTCACAAGCTTCACTAATTGGTTAGTTCGCAGAATACAGTACAACAAAATGGGGTTTTGATACCTCAATTCATGTTACTCCTTCCTTAGCCAAAATCAATTCAAAACAGTATTTAAACACATCAAATTACATATGTTAACAAGTTTATAACCTCACAGAAACATCAATTACATATTCAATTCATAACAATTGCATAAACTTGAAAAACACATTCAAAATTGGGGAAATTCGCTTTAGTGATTAATAGCACGAACTTAGCATTTCTTTAGCTTTCTTATATCAAATATAAGTTGTTCAAATCAAGAATTGATTTAACATTGACCTCTAAGTCAGAAAACCAATTCAAGTTTCATTTCAATTAAAGTGCCCTCGAGTTTAATGGAACTCCTATATTTTTAGTTGATTAATTGTTGTTCTAGAACTTGGGTTAACTTCTCCCTTACCTAGAAAAAGCATAAAACACGGTTTGATTGAAAGAAAAAGACTGGAACTCAAAACAGAGCTTCAAAGCTCAACTCTGAAATTGCAGCAAAACTGAATCAGCAAGCTAATTTCGGCCACGAATTTCACCATGAATAAGCCAGGGAAAATCAAAAATCAAGTTAGATTAAGCAACGAGGAAATGCAAACTATAATCAGAAACAAGTTTGGAATCAAAAGGGTTCCTGAGTTTACCAAACTGATTCGATTTAGGTGAGCAAATGAAACTGATGTTGCTTTGGTTTCGGGTTTGTAACATCCTGACTTTTATACTTAAATTAAATTACTTTAGGTTGGTGATTTCATTAGAAAATACTTGGGGTTTTATAAAAATTTTGGCGGAGTTTACTTTAAAATATGGACTTTCCCCAAGTTAACTTTGTACCTGTCAATCCAAATCAGTTTATTTGTAACAAAACTATAATTACATTGTAAGTGGTTGTGACTTACTTAGAAATAATTTAGAAAAGGATATTTTTATATCCTTCACAACCTCTAATACATTTACTCAAAATAAATGTTCTTATAAAGTCCTTTTTACAAAAATAGAAGTATACTTAACTTATAAATAAAAGTTAACATTTGAATCAATTTTAATTAATAAAACATTTTACATTACATTATCCAAGAATGGTTGCAGCAATAATAATGAGACCAAGGAGGTCAAAATAATAGTATACTCTCTATAATTGAGAGTATACCTTCACGGCGCGGAAGCAATGAACATCTTTCTTCGAAGGTATCTAAAATGATCAACTTAAGGGGTGAGTAATTTGAATAATAATTAAGGAAAACACTTGAAATAACAGTAATAAGACATAACTAGACATACCCACACACACATATACTCATATTCATTTACCCTATTCAAACATACTATTTCTATACCTTAACATTTAACTATTCCTTTTACACTATATATATATATATATCCAATTCAGTATACAAAATCAATGCATAACAATGCTTTGATGCATGAGGATGAAATGCACTATATACCATTATGGTTTAATTCCTGAATCCAACGTACACTGTACCATTTAACTTTATCCACTATAACACTTTAACACTTTAATTGGATTCAGTGAATTAAACCCATTATATAACAATGAATGCACTTCTCCGTTTCCAATAACAATAACAATGCAATTCCTCACAACACTTCACCCTCCAACTCTGGGGAAAAACCGACCAGGAGTAAGCATTTCTCAACCTATAGATTGGTACTTCACCCCTCTAGGGTTCGTCATACCAGCTTGCACAGTACTTCACCCCTCTAGGGTTCGTCATACAATTTGGATTGATTCGCCAAAATTGGCTTTAGCAGAAATCACCCTCGACTGGCCAAAACAAGCCAAAGTGATGGAATTACCATGGTTTGCGTAGAACCAATCCCCAACACGGGAAGCAAACCCGTATCCTTTGCAGGATCAAAGTTCTCCATGGTAATCCCAATAATTCACTTTTGCCCTCATCAATCGTTAAACGACGTTTGTTTTTCCCCGTACCTAAGGTCCACCTTACTTCTTAAATGCACGTGTTTCTAGTTCATTTTATGTAGCTTTTTGTTAATCAACCTTTAATACTTTATATCCATTTGGTTTGGTTCTCTAACTTAGGATTTATGGCCATACTTTATATATAGTAACAATCACACATAACAACAATAATGATCATACCCATGCCATTCATTCATTTGGTTCACCATAAAATCCCAGGTCCATAACAGTGCACTAATAATTATTTAACCGTAAGCAAAGACATACTATTCTAAATAGACCAAAGGTTTCTATTCATTTAGTTTCATAACCATTATAACAATTTATTACTAATCTAAGCCCTAAGTCCATAGCATACATTCTCATACCCAACATATAAAGCACACAAGTCATATATCTCATATTCATCATACAAAGCATACAAGTCACACATACACATAACAAAATATATCTACTTATGCACTTATTACTATCACTAAGTCCCTTCCCTAATTAAAACCAAAGTACTCTCCCTTACCTCTTGGAGAGAAGAGGAGAATTCAGGGTTTTCTTGAAGCACCAACACCAAGCTTCCATCATAGCTCCTTAGCCTCCTATTCCTTTCCCTTAACCACTTCCTAAGCTTCCTTGGTTGATTGCACAACTCTATAAGGTGGATTGGAGAAGTTAGGGTTTATGTGGGGATTTGGGGATTTTGAGAAAAGAGATGAAATTGAGATTTGAGAGAGGGAAATTGGTAGGAACCTGATGGGTGAATAATTGGTGGTGTTAATTTCATTTGGTTTGGTGTTGATTTGGAGAAATTGTGAAACCCTAGGGTGAGAGGGAAAAGGAGTTCGTGAAGAAGAGGAAAAGAAATGAGCAACAACACATTAGAATTCGTGTTTTAAGTCTGATATAATAGGAGTTAATCGATTAACCACTTTGGTTAATTGATTAACACTTGCTATTTACACAAGACTAATCGATTAATGCTGACCTTAATCGATTAGTGGCTGAAGGTGGCTAAAAATTTAATCGATTAATCCACACATTACTCGATTAGTGGCTGAACATTGCCAAAAACTTAATCGATTAACTCAAGGGTTAATTGATTAACTTGTTCAGCCTACCATTCCCTTGCACTTCACATTGTCCTAACTTCTTCGTTAACCGTCTGATCTTGCTCAAATTTTGAGACAAGCATCCTAAGACACTCATCTTCACATCCAACGGTGGAATTTGGGTTTAGAGCTATGGATATTTTATTCCTTATTTCCTAAGATCCTATGTTCTTTAGATCATAATTAACTCTTCTAAGACTTATTTCTAAGCTAATTCTACCTCATAAAACCTACCCTTACTAAATCCTACACTCTAAACACATTCTAAACATCTCTTAGCACCTCTAAACAAAATCAAAGACTTGAAAACAACACTACCCTTATCAAAATTCTATTAACTAAGGTACCTAATGATTTGGTAAAATCGGGGATGTTACAATTCTCCCCCACTTAAAGGACTTTCGTCACCGAAATTCGACTGAGTTCAAAGAACTAAAAGAGATATAGAGCTATATGCTCTAGTAACACGATGAACCTTATCTTGGACAATAATATGGTTATGACTTTTGGGGATTCACTCCCCCACATAAAACACAACTACGGTTGAGGTTTCACTCTTAGGAACCTAATCTGTTCAGACTAATCAGAGAAACAACAACTCCTAAACTCCCCTATAACATATAATCATTCAATAAAATATAGGCTGCAACATCAGGAAAACATTTTAAACAGATAATCACAAATAACATACTCAAAAAGGAACAAACATAAGGCGTTCATCAATAAAAGGAATTAACATAACAAAACCTAATTCAAACACAATCAAAAGGGATAACAGCACACATCAATAGTTTTAAAATATTATTGGTTTAACTAAAACCAAATACAAAGATCATCATTTTTGGAATTTTATAAAAGAGTATACTTTTGAAAGAAAAGTAAGACATCAACTCAACACAAGTAAGTGAAAATAATTAATACACACTAGAATAGTCTTGCATTGAATTGAGTTGTGTAAAATCTGGAAAAGATTTTGATTTTTATTTGATAAAAAGTTATGCATCTTGCAGTTTAAAGGATAAACAACATTTTCACATATGGAAGGTCACCCAAAAATAGAGTTGGTTACTCATGAAGAGAATGAGTTTAAATTCCAACCGAAAGTTAATCAATATAAAAGAAATACGATTTTGAGATATGCCTACGCCGGGTGAAAGCGATAGGTTGCTTGAAAGCATTTTCGAAATTTACTAGTTCATGCTTTTCTAAAATTTCCTTTGTAAAAGGATCAAGGTCAAAGAATACATTATGCATGAATGCAGTTGAAAATAGGGATTAGCAACGAAGGGTAAATACAATGATGGTCTTTTGAAAATCTAGTTTGATATACGCTTATAATCTAGACTGAAAATGTTATATGAAAAGATATGTTTCAATTCTTTATACATATATGAAAATGAGTTGTCCTTTATACAAGGACTCAGTTCATTAAATTATAAGTTTGATCATTTGCAAAATTTTCTCTAAAGAAAAGATTACATTTAAGAATATAGATATCATAAGAAAAAAAAACTGAAATTAAGAATAGCCAAGCAAAACACAAGGCAATTTGCTTTGAAAATTTAATTTGATACTTAATAGATAAAGAATGATTTAGTACTTTTACAAAATCACCTTAGCTGGTGGAGGAAAAATTTCTTTATTTAAAATCATCACTAAATAGTACACAAGGTATATAAAAATGATTAGAGTTGGAACTAGTGTGGAAAAATACAAAACAAATAGCTCCAACAATAGTTTTGATTTAATATATAATCATAGAAAATTCAAAATTACAAATATACTTATATACAATTCAAACACACGCAAACCAACGACTCTTAGCATAAACCAACCTACATCCTATATAAATCTATATATATATATATATATATATATATATATACCTAAGGCTTAAACACGAACACTCAAACAAGACAAACTTAACTCCTACTACTTAATCTAATCCTCACCCTATTGAAGTTCTACACTCAATCTAAAGGAAGCTCTACAAGCTTAAGACTCCCACTAGATTTACGCTTGACTATCCTTCACATAGGGTTCAAGGTTTCCTATTTGGTTCCTTAGGTTAGGACTCTGCATAACTTCCTTCTAGGCCCTAGGTGAAACTCTCTTCTTTCTATCTAATCTTTGGTACTATGACTCTTATAATGGATGCTAGAATTGGGACTTTAATATTCAACAAACTACATTCCACAAACTAGTTAATATTGGTTTGAAAATTATTTATGATTCCGGATTATAGTTTGTTCAATAATTATCCCACACTTCGCTTGAGTTCTATGTGAACTCAATGGAAGAGTCATAACATCCCTTACCTTAGTTGAGATTTTAAACTAGACTCTCACTCCATGCTAAATACATTGCCTTTAACCCACCTTGTTATCGTCATTTGTATTTCGCAATTCCACATCTTATTAGAAAACAAAGGAGTTCTAACTTATAAGGAAAAGATTTGGTCTTTGGTGATAAAGAACTTCCAACAATTATCTCTTTCCGAAAATAAGGGAAAACTCTTTGTAATTTATAAATCAGTTTCATTTTGAACTTTAACAAAGTTAGTTGATGATAGGAAAACATGTCAAGCATCCAAAAATTCAAAGTATTCATAAAGATTTCCAAAATCATTTCACATTTGTTTTGGAACTAATTCAAAAGTTTTGGAGGACTCCTTTGACAAAGAAAAGTAAGGATCCCCTATGACCATCAAATTCAAATAAAAGGAGTGCTGGTATCGGGTGAAATTGAATTTCATCCATATTTTAAAATTTTAATAAGTGCTCTTCCTTTTATTTCAACTTTGAAGTTCAAATCTTGTTTCGAATTGGCGTATGTCGCATTTGGTGAATTCCTATTTAATCGACAATTGGTGAAATCCAATAATAAACTAGACCATCATTCCATTACTTAGGAATTCACGTTGTTATCAATACATGTTTAAAAATTGATGTTGCGACATTCGACCAATTATCAAAGTTGGAATCAATTCCGTACCCTGGAAAGTATTAGAATACTAGTATGCTTGATGTTCAATAGAATTCATACTATTAATACTTTTCAAAATAGTCTTAAATAGTTTGATGCAAAAACACATTTACACTTTATAAATATAGTAATGTATTTATCACCAAACATAATGTGGAATTGTAGAAAGTACTTAGGTCTTATTAGAGACGACACTCAGTCATCACAGTTAAAGGCAAGAATTTTAGGTTGACACCTATTCACTTCCGCTGCGCACTCTAATAAAGGATGCTCGGAGTGTCTATGATGCAATGATTCCTAATACTTATCCTATTCCTATGTGTACAAAAAGAAATTTGACAATTATTTCATTGGATTCAAGGACTCAATGATCTCATCTTCTAATAAAATGTAAGCCTCGAGGGGCCCATCTCGATACTACATTGCATTAGAGATAAAACCATTTTCGTACAATGTAACAGCCCGATTTTCATACTCAAAACAATTAACTGAAAATTGACAAAAATGATGCCAATTTTTTTTTGTAACACATTGTTGAAAAGTCCTTGGTGTATTTAAAAGTTCTTTTATTGAAAATTGAGTTGTTACTAAAACAGTCCCTTTCATAAAACTTTTCTCTTCATAAAATAATTTAGTTTCAAGGACATTAATACTCATAATGGATTTCAAAAGTTTACATTGACCTTCCTTCCCAAATAAAGCACTTTACAAAGCAGGATTTAAATTTAGCTGTATTACATAAGTGGCACATTGCTTGGTAATCCTTGACTCAAAAGCACCATCCACAAACTTAACCTAAACACTCTACTTTCGCTTCCTTCTGGTGAAGACATCCGGATGGAACTCCCCTTTCTCCTTGCGCCCTTTCTTCACTCCCCGTAAAATGCAATCGTCTCTATCGCTGCTCTACGGTTGTCATTCAGCTCCATCTAGAGGGATGATCTCCAAGCGGTACTCCGTCTGCCCGTTGAGACATCAGTAGCACCGATATGCCAATGAACAGGAGAGAGTAAGCAATCCGAACGACGCATCGTCGACGGTGTGGGTTTACGATAGGCAAAATAGTAGGACCATACAATCATACAATACAACACACCAACACACAACAATCAAGTATAACATCATCATTATTATCCTATCTTATTATTATCATCATTGTCATCATCTTTGTTCTCTTTTTCATTCTCTTATTTTCTTTTAACCACTATACCTCTCTTTCCTTCCAGTCTTACCAATTCACAATCTTTAATAATTGGGGAACTTTAAGATCTCATCAAAGCATTTATCTCATTCTCGGCTATCACACACGTCTACATCTCCTCGGTCATCCACCCACCCACCGTAATCGGAAGCAAACAGGAGTACAGGACCTTTACCACGCGGGCACGACAGCTGTCACAACACATAAATGGTCCCAAACCAGGAGGACATCGTCCTCAAATCATATCAATAATAACAAGGCTCACTGTCCACGCAGTGGCAAACACAATGCCCCGTTCCAGTCCCTCTCACTGTTCTCGATTTGCAATCTAGGGGGCGACAGTATGTTTCGAGTGGGCCCGCAGAACTTGCCACGGCATTAGACCCAGTCCCCACAACGTTAGTGCGCCACATGTGGAGTTCGTTCTGCCTAGAAACACACTCTAGACTTCTTGACGTTTCACCGTCATCGTCCTCCCCTAATGCAATCTCGTCCTAAGTATCCGCAGATACTTATCGTTTCTTCCTCTCCACTACTTCGCACTCTCATATCTCACCGCGCATGTCCTTTAAAGTCTTTTGATCTTTTAATTATCCTAAGGTCGGCCCATCCTTCGTGCAACCCTTCAACGAGTCCCGACCCCTAACTTGGCACAAACTTTCTCTCATCAAATCTCACATAGCACAGAGCTGGGATCACATCACCGAACTTCTCATCTCATTTTCCAAATCCTTCTAAACATTCTCAATCTTTTCCAAACACAATCTCACTTTTCCCCAAAACACAATTTCGTAACTCTTTGGAAAATCTCATATCATGAGCTTTCACAAGATATCCTTTCGAAAACTTTCACACAAAATCCTTTCACAATCATTCACAAAAATATTGGTTCCAGAAACTTTTCTCAAAAATGTCATTCCATAAAAATTTCTCGAAATCATTATTTCAAAAAGACTTTCTTAAAAACGTTATCACAAAAGACTTTATCCTGGTTTATAGAAATATTCTCTCAAAACTTCCCTGAAAATACTTTTTATAATTTTTCTCAAAAACCTCCTTTCAAAAAACATTTTCAAAAGTAATTCTTTTCACCAACTCCTTACTAAATTTTCCTTTCACCATTCTCCACAAAATCTCTTTTCAAAAACCTTTGTGAAAACCGCTTTTCAAAAACTCTTTCAAAAACTACTTTTCAAAAACCTTTTTCCAGGAGTTACAACTTTGCTGGGCGCTAATGGAGGAGCAAGCTTAACTCAACACTAGTCCCAGACAAAAACCAAAACAAAAAGGAGCCCAGCTACGCTCAAATCACATCTCATCAACAGCACCACTCTTCCCCAGCTCTGGCTCATTCTCAATATCATTCCTCCCCAACCACAACTCTTTATTTCTTTTCTAATTCATCTTATCTCTTTACTTTTCTTTAATTTCATCTTCCTTACTCAGGACGTAACAGACGTCCATTAACGGATTATTAACCACTCATACTTAATTCCAATTTGTATACTAAATAAGTAAATGAGTAAATAAATAACAGCAGCATTTCATCAATCACACAAACATCACCCAACAATACTGTGGTCTTCGTCACATTCGTATAAGTGGCCACGCAAGCAAACAATTGCCACTTATACTACTGACTCCAACCACTAAGTTCCGATCTTTGAGATGATACGGAACGTCCTAATATATCACCTAATTACCACGGTGTCTTAGGAAGGCTTCTCTCTCACCTGAGGTCCAGCGATTTAATGCGTACCGTCTCTGCGTATCCTTTGTGCTGCCGGCTGCCCCAATCCCTCGTCTTTAAGATTATTCCTCGTACTAAATAAAATATGCTCACGTTATTAACTTGTATTACGAAAATCTTTTCCATAACTTAAACACTTCTGATTCCTCGTATTAAGTAAAATACTCTTATTTTAATAACGTGTATTAAGAAAATCTTTTCTTAGTTCATGACACCTTTCGTTCTCAATTGAAAGACTTAAAACACTATTGTTTTATCAAAACACTTCCCTTATTTTCTAGCACTTTAATTACTTTAAAACCATTTAATAAAATGATCTAAGCCAATTCGTTTGGTTGTTGGTCCATTTTGGAAAGCACCTTAAACATTGTTTGAAAACACCGAAGAATGCCCCGTTTTCAATCCGGGTTTTTCTTAAATTAATTATTACTTGAAAACTTTGCTTTAAATCACATGAAAACATTTTTAAAGTTAAGAGACAATTTAAAATAGTCCGGGACAGCGAAGGGTTACTTCACAAAAGAATCATTTTAACCAAAATCCGAATTCAATTAATCACAAAACCAATCGTTCAACTTAATTATAAATTAAACATTCAGTTTCAAGCAAACACTTTTACAAACAAACGTTTAGAATCAATCAAGACAACGTAATATATCATGATGTTATTTTACTTCTAAATAATTTCTTTAGTTTAGAATTAATACTTTATTAATTAATTAGAAACATATAACCAATTTAGTCAATCATCACAAGAAGTCATACTACTCATAAATAGTTTAGTTTCACAAAACTAAGCACTCGGTCATGCATACATTCCCACACCAGATTGCATCAGGATTTAGACAAACATATTTATATTTATTTTTCTTACTTTCAACAATTTAAATCCTTTTCAAAAATCATTTGAAAACTCATAATTAAATAAATGAAATAATTAGTTCATGTGGTGGTATGGAATGAGTCCAGTCACCTTTCTCAAGTTGTAAAACATCGAAAAATCCATAATTTTCACTCTAACTTTTTATTCATCAAAGAACACTTAAAATCCATATGCTTCACAACTCAAAAACATTTTTAAAATTGAAATACTTGGAAATAAAATCTTGGACAGCAAGGAATAAAAATCGATTCATGAAAATATTTTTGGAAAATAATCAAATACAATTACCCATTTTCTCTCATGAAAACCAAATTGACCAAAACCAAAGTACACAATTCAAATAAATTCTTCTTAAATCAAAGTCATAGAACACAATCATTTCAAGGAGACAATCACATGCAAAAAGAATCTTAGCCTATTTAACCTACTATAGGCCGAATCATCACCATTGGAAAACAAAGTCCTTGATGCACTTTTTCTTTCATGCAAAACCTTAAAATATTAAATTAAAACATGCATATGTAAACACATAGTTTTAGAAAATACCTCTTCCTTTTTCTTCCCCAAAACCGTGACCTATTTTGTCACCTTCAACATGTTTTCATTTTTATTTTCCTTTGCATGTGTTTTAAAATCTAGTAAATCAAAAGAGGATCACGTGCATGAACCCCTTATGAAAAACAATCATGATTTCTCAAATTTCGAAGCTTGACCGAACATGCATCAACAAAATCAAGAAGGAAACTTTAAATCCTTAACTTTGAAATATACATAAGTTTAGATCGAAGCAAAATTCATTTTGAAAAAGTTGTTTTCCTTTGTTGCTCATCAAGACCGTGATATGCAAGCCAAGAAACAAAACCTTTTGAGCAAAAGAATCACATGCAAGACTTAAAAATCAAAGCCATAGAAAATCAAAGTAAGAATCAAATCTTTTTCAAGATCAAAACAAGGATCAAAGACTTTTTGAAAAGAAAAACCAAAGATCAAAGCTTAGAAATTCAAAGTTAAAATCAAAGCATTCCAACCACTTAGATCATCTTTAACAAGCATCAAACCAACATGCATGAACTCAAAACAAAATAAAAATCATCACACCCTACTTTTCTAAACATGGCTGAATGATAATGTTCATGGTTTAAGGTTCTACAAGTTTAGGTGGCTCTTGAAACTCAAGATCAAGGCTAATCAAGCACTTACAAACATGGATCCACAAAGAAATTAGACATGCAAAAACAAATGAATCTTGCAAGACTTGGAAAATTAAGAACTACTACTAACACCCTATGATCTTCGAATAGACAAAGAAATAGAGAAGATCTTCAACCTTTTTCACTTAATCTTCAAGAATCCTAAGACTTTAGGCTTGATCTTCCTCTCCTTCTCCTCTTGAGCTTACGGCCTCTTGTCTATTTCTCTAGGTGTTGAGAGCTTTGATATTTGCTCTCAACAAAGGTGTTTGGAAAGTGAATGAAAATGAGAGGAATGAATGAGGAGTGGGCGAATGGAACTAGAGCTAAAGGTTTATATAAACAATTCGTGGACTTCCTATCTTACCCTTCTAAGAATTCGGCCAAGGTGCAATTGGGAGGGCAATTTTGGCACCTTGATTTGTTGCATGGGTGGTGTTTAGCAAACCTAGGGAAGCATGGTGGAGAAAATTAAGGAACTATGTCCCTTAGGTTTAGTTGCCTTTGGCTTTAGTTAGGGTTTTCTACCCATTTAGTTCCTTTATAGTTCAAATTCTTAGCCTAATAGCTTCCTAATTTTAACATAAGTGGAGTCATGGCATGCACACCCACACACCCACACGTATCATGGCATGCACACCCACACACCCACACGTATCACACCTATACACACACATACACATATTTTACACACATATACACATACACATATTCATCCACGTTACACACACATACACATACACATATATCATCTTTTTATTTCTTAATTAGTCCTATTTTTAAAACATTCAATCACCACTTCACATAATAAATTCAAATATTTCAGGGAACCCCATTAACACAATCACATATCAAACACATATATTTGGAAAACAATCTCTCTCTCTCTCCTAGAAATACTCTTGTTTATAAATAACATTTTCTTTAAGGCATAAAAATATAATTATCTCTTAAAACCCATGTTAAAACTCAGGACATCATTTTATGAAAACCATTTCTTTAAAAGCACTCATCACTTCAGAAGAATGTGAATTAAGGAATTCATTTAAGAGAATACTCTTTTCCAAGACACTTTTCTCAAAAATAATTTCTTTAGTATTTTTAGTTAATACGAGGAATTTACGGGGTGTTACATACAATCTAAATTCCAATCAAATAATAAAGAAATGACTCATCTTCCATTCAAAAGAAGACTTTGAAATTTCATTTCACGTAAAAGTTTCAATTCTTGGTCATATCCGAAGTTGACTTACTTAATTAAAAACTAAGGTTTAGTCCATACCGTTGGGGTCGCAATTCCATGCTCTGACCCGTTGGGAGTTTTCACTTCCCTTAGTCTCTACTTTCGGTCCGCTTCTAAACACAACAAAGTTACAATTGAAAATTTTTACTCAGCCCACTTTGAACTGAAGATTACTAAACTAGCACTAGTATTATTCCATTAACACTACTAAACTATGCTAACTTTAACTAGATATGCATGCATGTACTATTATAATGAGCTACTAAGCTAACTATTGGTTAGTTACTCTCATGTGGAGTAACTCTTTGGGAGTAGGAAATCCATAGTCCACGGCCGAGAATTTAAACCATTGCTCTGATATCATAATGTAACATCCTGACTTTTATACTTAAATTAAATTACTTTAGGTTGGCGATTTCATTAGAAAATACTTAGGGTTTTATAAAAATTTTGGCGGAGTTTACTTTAAAATATGGACTTTCCCCAAGTTAACTTTGTACCTGTCAGTCCAGATTTGTTTATTTGTAACAAAACTATAATTACATTGTAAGCGGTTGTGACTTACTTATAAATAATTTAGAAAAGGATCTTTTTATATCCTTCACAACCTCTAATACATTTACTCAAAATAAATGTTCTTATAAAGTCCTTTTTACAAAAATAGAAGTATACTTAACTTATATATAAAAGTTAACATTTGAAACAATTTTAATTAATAAAACATTTTACATTACATTATCCAAGAATGGTTGCAGCAATAATAATGAGACCAAGGAGGTCACAATAATAGTATACTCTCTATAATTGAGAGTATACCTTCACGGCACGGAAGCAATGAACATCTTTCTCCGAAGGTACCTAAAATGGTCAACTTAAGGGGTGAGTAATTTGAATAATAATTAAGGAAAACACTTGAAATAACAGTAATAAGACATAACTAGACATACCCACACACACATATACTCATATTCATTTACCCTATTCAAACATACTATTTCTATACCTTAACATTTAACTATTCCTTTTACACTATATATATATATATATATATATATCCAATTCAGTATACAAAATCAATGCATAACAATGCTTTGATACTCAATCATATGAGTATGAAATGCACTATATACCATTATGGTTTAATTCCTGAATCCAACGTACACTGTACCATTTAACTTTATCCACTATAACACTTTAACACTTTAATTGGATTCATTGAATTAAACCCATTATATAACAATGAATGCAGTTCTCTGTTTCCAATAACAATAACAATGCAATTCCTCACAACACTTCACCCTCCAACTCTGGGGAAAAACCAACCAGGAGTAAGCATTTCTCAACCTATAGATTGGTACTTCACCCCTCTAGGGTTCGTCATACCAGCTTGCACAGTACTTCACCCCTCTAGGGTTCATCATACAATTTGGATTGATTCGCCCAAATTGGCTTTAGAAGAAATCACCATCGACTGGCCAAAACGAGCCAAAGTGATGGAATTACCATGGTTTGCGTAGAACCAATCCCCAACACGGGAAGCAAACCCGTATCCTTTGCAGGATCAAAGTTCTCCATGGTAATCCCAATAATTCACTTTTGCCCTCATCAATCGTTCAACGACGTGTGTTTTTCCCCGTACCTAAGGTCCACCTTACTTCTTAAATGCACGTGTTTCTAGTTCATTTTATGTAGCTTTTTGTTAATCAATCTTTAATACTTTATATCCATTTGGTGGGGTTCTCTAACTTAGGATTTATGGCCATACTTTATATATAGTAACAATCACACATAACAACAATAATGATCATACCCATGCCATTCATTCATTTGGTTCACCATAAAATCCTAGGTCCATAACAGTGCACTAATAATTATTTAACCTTAAGCAAACACATACTATTCTAAATTGACCAAAGGTTTCTATTCATTTAGTTTCATAACCATTATAACAATTTATTACTAATCTAAGCCCTAAGTCCATAGCATACATTCTCATACCCAACATATAAAGCACACAAGTCATATATCTCATATTCATCATACAAAGCATACAAGTCACACATACACATAACAAAATACATCTACTTATGCACTTATTACTATCACTAAGTCCCTTCCCTAATTAAAACCAAAGTACTCCCCCTTACCTCTTGGAGAGAAGAGGAGAATTCAGGGTTTTCTTGAAGCACCAACACCAAGCTTCCATCCTAGCTCCTTAGCCTCCTATTCCTTGCCCTTAACCACTTCCTAAGCTTCCTTGGTTGATTGCACAACTCTAGAAGGTGGATTGGAGAAGTTAGGGTTTATGTGGGGATTTGGGGATTTTGAGAAAAGGGAGGAAATTGAGATTTGAGAGAGGGAAATTGGTAGGAACTTGATGGGTGAATGATTTGTGGTGTTAATTTCATTTGGTTTGGTGTGGATTTGGAGAAATTGTAAAACCCTAGGGTGAGAGGGAAAAGGAGTTTGTGAAGAAGAGGAAAAGAAATGAGCAACAACACATTAGAATTCGTGTTTTAAGTCAGATATAACAGGGGTTAATCGATTAACCACTTTGGTTAATCGATTAACACTTGCTATTTACACAAGACTAATCGATTAATTCTGACCTTAATCGATTAGTGGCTGAAGGTGGCTAAAAATTTAATCGATTAATCCACACATTACTCGATTAGTGGCTGAACATTGCCAAAAAATTAATCGATTAACTCAAGGGTTAATCGATTAACTTGTTCAGCCCACCATTCCCTTACACTTCACATTGTCCTAACTTCTTCGTTAACCGTCGGATCTTGCTCAAATTTTTATACAAGCATCCTAAGAACTCATCTTCACATCCAACGGTGGAATTTGGGTTTAGAGCTATGGATATTTTATTCCTTATTTCCTAAGATCCTATGTTCTTTAGATCATAATTAACTCTTCTAAGACTTATTTCTAAGCTAATTCTACCTCATAAAACCTACCCTTACTAAATCCTACACTCTAAACACATTCTAAACATCTCTTAGCACCTCTTAACAAAATCAAAGACTTGAAAACAACACTACCCTTATCAAAATTATATTAACTAAGGCACCTAATGATTTGGTAAAATCGGGGATGTTACAATTCTCCCCCACTTAAAGGAATTTCGTCCCCGAAATTCGACTGAGTTCAAAGAACAAAAAGAGATATAGAGCTATATGCTCTAGTAACACGATGAACCTTATCTTGGACAATAATATGGTTATGACTTTTGGGGATTCACTCCCCCACATAAAACACAACTACGGTTGAGGTTTCACTCTTAGGAAACTAATCTGTTCAAACTAATCAGAGAAACAACAAGTCCTAAACTCCCCTATAACATATAATCATTCAATAAAATATAGGCTGCAACATCAGGAAAACATTTTAAACAGATAATCACAAATAACATACTCAAAAAGGAACAAACATAAGGCATTCATCAATAAAAGGAATTAACATAACAAAACCTAATTCAAACACAATCAAAAGGGATAACAACACACATTAATAGTTTTAAAATATTATTGGTTTAACTAAAACCAAATACAAAGATCATCATTTTTGGAATTTTATAAAAGAGTATACTTTTGAAAGAAAAGTAAGACATCAACTCAACACAAGTAAGTGAAAATAATTAATACACACTAGAATAGTCTTGCATTGAATTGAGTTGTGTAAAATCTGGAAAAGATTTTGATTTTCAAAAGACTTGAAAACAACACTACCCTTATCAAAATTCTATTAACTAAGGCACCTAATGATTTGGTAAAATCGGGGATGCTACAGGGTTCAAACACCGATCTTTGCGGGCTTATAACTCGAGTTATAAGGAATGGTTTTTAGTGGGACTTGGTTCTATTTCAAGAATGGAAATAGAACTCGTTTTGTGTTTTGGTTTCACTGGAGAAGATGGACAGAGGAAGAAGAACGAATATGGAGAAGGTAGCACCAAAAATCAGAGTCTGAACTTGAGTTTTGGGTGTTTTGGGCTATCAAATAGAGCTTAAGCTCCAACCAAGAGTTATTTATATATTCCCAACCACTTCCCTATGAAGTAAGGTTGGTTTAGAGGCTTATTGAGCAAGAAAACTCATTTTGGTTCATTCAAATCAAGCAAAACCGCCTTAAAACAAGTTTCAGTCTGCAGGTGCTAACCGGTTACCCGACTCACTAACCGGTTAGTACACTGTAAGTTTTTTGAAAAATTATATTTTATTCACTTTCCCTCCAAAATGATTTTAATTCTATTTCTATTTATCTAAAATGTACAAAATACCAAAAAATCAGAAAATTCATATTTCTAAATTCATTTTCATATTTTCTAATTTATTTTATAAAATTCCATAATAAGGGATAAAATTTCCATGTTACCCTTTTTCCTTTAATAATAAAATAATAATAATAATAAAACCAAATACTACAAAATTTATATAACACAAACAAACTTTCTTATTAAATAATATTCACATAATATATATATTCGGGAATAATTCGAGTGGGTGTTACAATTCTCCCCCACTTTTAGGAATTTCGTTCCCAAAATTAACACAAAATTACCTAAATTCAAAAAGACGAGGATACTCACTCCTCATTCGGTCCTCAAGTTCCCTAGTGATATCACTGACTCCGCCTCGTTCCTAGACAACTTTAACTAGTGAGATTTCTTTTCCTCGTAGAGTTTTGACCTTTCGATCTTCAATTCGGATAGGACCAGCTTCAAAGGTCAAATTTTCCCGCAAAGGTATTTGTTGGATTACCGGCAAGTATACCGGATCGACAAGTAATATAGTCAGTAAGACCAGTTATCGTTCCCACGAGGATTGCAAATTGTTTCTAATCTCTTTCACCTAATTGCGATTACTATGTATAACTTGTATGAGTTTTGAGTTTAAGATATAGGAGTGTAGAATTAAAAGAATGAAACAAATCAGAAAACAAAAAGTAATTAGAAGCAAATATGGGAAAGGTTAGAAACTTGATTTCATTGTAGGATCAGGTTATTAATTATGAAAATCTGTTTTCCACCAAATCAACAACTCCAGAACCAATAAAAGCTAGATCTCTCATGCCTTTTACGTTTCTTACTAAATTATCCCTTAATCTCTTAAGTGAGTTTTAGTTTATAAAAGTTATACAATTACCCAAAAGTATTCCTACAATTGAATAATTATATTGTTTGGTTGAAAGGCCTGATCTAAATCCTAATTTTATCCAATTAAGGTTCAGATTACCAAAGCAAAACATAAAGTCGCGAATTCTATGAATTGGAATTAAAACACAGCCAAACAATTGATTTAAAAGGAAAAACATTAATTCATAAATAAACAGCCAAATTAAGATCCATACAAATCCACCATATTCCTAACAAGAGGTTCAGTTATACATATTGGAAGAAGAAGAAGAAGGAATGAGAAAAACTAATAATCATAGATAATAATCAATTTACCCCCAAGAGATCTTCAATCTTCAAGTGGATCTTTGGGGGTTTAAGATATTCCACAAATCTTTCAGGGACCTATCTGATTTCACGGGTATCTTTCGGGGACTTATGTGACTATTAACTCTATGCATAATGCATATATGATTTGGGTCTAACATATGATGTTTTAGAGCTTAATTTCACTTCCTTTTGCTATGGTTTATGCTTGTTTCTCTTGTAAATATAGGTATTTTGTATTAGTTTTAGAAATTTTTAGTTTAGTAGAATTCTTTGAACGTTTTGATCCGTTTTAGGTATGTTTCAGGTACTTTCGGAACTTAAATGAAGAAAATAAATATGGAGCATAAAAGGGGACGAAAAGACCTTGAAAATGGCGCAAGAACGGAGAAAAACGGAGTCGGAGCAGGTCCCTCACGCCCAGGCGCACAAATCATCACGCCTAGGCGCTCTCACCGCGGTAAAATGACATTGTTAGGTATTTTGGCGATAACTTGAGCTACGCTTATCCAAATGAGGCGATCTTGGTATCATTTTAAAGCTAAGGAAAAGATCTACAACTTTGCCAGAAATAGCCTTGCTCAAATTGATCCATATTCTGGGTCAAAATTAGGGCCGAAGTTGCGTGTCAGACATGAGAAGGCCCAATTTGAAGGATTTTGATAAGATTAGGATTTTATCTACTTATTTATGTTATTAGGATTAGTTTAGGAAGATATTAGAGAGTCATAATCAGTTATCATTAGAAATCAGAAATCATTGAGGGAGATTACATTCTCTGGAGAGCATTCGGAGGAGGAATCCATTGAAGGCTGAAGATTCAGATCAAGGATTAGTGGTAATTTAGGAATGAATTACTTCTATTCTTATTTGTTCTTCTTCTCTATGATGTGTAACTAAACCCTCTTGTGTTAGGAACATGTGGATTTGATTATGTAGTTTAATTATATGAATTGATGTTTTTCCGTTTCTAAATCATGTGTTTGATTGTGTTTTATTTCCAATTCATAAATCTAGCTAATTTATGTCTTGTTTTGGATCTCTAATTCTTCAATTGAGAGATTAGGAATTAGAATAGGTCATGCCTTCAAACAATATAGTTATTCAAAAGTAGGGATACAATTGGGTAATTATATAACATGATTAATTCCCTGTTCATAATTAAGATTATTCAATCGTTTAATCTCTTAAGGAATTAAGGATTATCTAATTGAATAAGAAACGGTAATTATACAAGAGGGATCTAATAGTTACCAATTTAGGAATTCGTTCATGATTTAGGGAAAAACATTGATTTATGATAAATAAATGAAATAATTAATGAAACTAGTTCCTAATCATCATTCATTCATCCATCCATTAATAGTTTTTATTTATTTTCCATCAGCAAAATAATTTCTTTTATTAATTTATTTAAATCTGAATTTTAATAGATTTTACTCTTAATTACTCTTAGGTAGAAATAAGTTAAATAATTCTTTGTCCATGTGGGAATGATATCTGGTCTTAACCGACTATATTACTATCCGATCTAGTATACTTGCTAGAGAGTGATCAATATATATGGGTAGCAACTAGCTTATTAATGTATAAATAGGAGTTTCTTTCATTGCTATCAGGATCGGGAAAATACCGATACAAATCCTCATAATTTCAACGCAACAGATTCATAATTTGCAAATCAAGTATTGTCTTCAACTAGCTTTTTAATACAACATCCTTTTACCAATTTTTTTTTTCTGTTTTCCTTTTCATTTATAGCTTTCATTTATTTTTTTTTTCAAATTTACAACTTTTTTTCATTTGAACTCAAGAAGTTTGTGTTCTAATATCAACTTAGAGCATTTAAATTGATTACTTAATCAGTTCTCACATAAAGGTATAAGAATTCAAGATTATCATATAACATGTACGACAATCGCTCTTTATCATTGATCATAGGCTTAATTATGTTTCCAGTCCTTGAACTTTAGTGTCGTTTTCTTATAAGCCTTTCTTCATTTTTTTTCAATGTTGCCCTTTATTGGAGAGAGAGGTTGTCTTCGTCCACGGCGCATTTCGGGACACCATGTGGCTAACCTCCTGCGTTCGACTAGGATTCTAGTGTGACATGTCAGCAAAATTTGGTTGGAATTGATAGGAGGGGTATATGGAAAACCTAGAAGTAACCTCAAAGATCCAGACATTGAAAAAATAAGAACAAAGGCTGTGACAAAACAACCCTAAAGTTCAAGGACTTGATACATAATCAAGACTTAATCATATTACACATTCTCATTTAATGTTGGCAAATCTTTAAAGAATTTTCGTCACCAAAGAAGTATTTAAGAAAGAGTTAATAGTCAGTTTGGTCCGTGAAAGTTACATTGGTCGACAATTTAGTCCTCGAAAGATTTTTTACATCAATTTAGTCCCTCAAATATTAATATGGCACCACATCGGTCCTTTTAGGAATTTATTTGACGCCTATATGAATCTTTAGAGGACCAAAATTTACACTTCGTGATGTCATCTTGATCTTTGGGGGACGAAATTTATGCCAAAAATCTTTTGGGGACTAATTTGGTGACCAATGTATCTTTCGCAAACCAAAGTGATTATTAACTCATTTAAAAAATAACTCCCGCTGGTTCTATTTATAAGTTGTCTTCTAGAAAAATTTTCTAATATTATTTATAAGTCACTTTCTATTTTTTAGGAGGCCTTTATTGTTTTTTTATATTATTTGCCCTTTGTTCATTAATATGAAACAATACATTTGTGAAATTTCCAATGAAAATTAAGAGGGTAAAATTGTAATATTAAATTATATTTTTAAAGTTTCAAGAAATCTAACTTATCTTCGTTAATCTTTGCAATACGCCTATAATAAAGATTAGAGAGAATATAATTAGATTTAATGAAGAAGAAGTTATAAATTTGAAATATACAAATCATCTTGGGCATTTGTTATGCTTTTTATAAATAGAAAAACAACACAAGTTTCTAGTTTTTCTTATTTCGAGAATATCAAAATTACATTTTTCAATATTTTCTGATTACATATAGCTCCTTAAGAGCATCCACATTAGTGAACCCACATTTGGGTTCTTAAAGTGGGTCCCACTAATATTTTATTACTTTTTACATTTACCCAATGGTTAAATACCATACCTACTGTAACATCCCGATTTCTAACCCCAAGCTTAATCAGAATAAGCCTAAGTTAGGATTAATGAAAGGATCAATAGTAAATCATGTATAGGAGTTAAGAGGAGTGTCTTAGAGTTAGAAACAATTAATATATGAAAATTGGGCAAGGTAATCGATTACCTTGGGGACATAATCGATTACCAAGTCCCTGTGAGAAACCCTAATATTGAATTAATTGAGGTAATTGATTAGTTTGGGGAAAGTAATCGATTACCCACCCCCTGTGAGGAACAAAATAGTTAGGAATTTAAGGATGTAATCGATTACCAAGCAGGGTAATTGATTACCAGTCGTGTGACCTAGAAAAAAAATAATGACTTGGAGGCCAATTAAGGGAGGCTTCTCCAAGAAGCCATTCCCTTTCAACCACACAAAAGTGGCTTCTTCAAGAAGTCATTGTCTTAGGTCCACACAATTCATTTCCATGCAAATAAAACATAGCAACAACACAACATTCAAACATTCTCTTCATTTCTTCTTTATTTCCTTCTCGTTCTCTCTCAAGAAGCTCAAGAACATCATCACCCTACCAACCCAACCACACGCCATCATCATCATCAAAGAGCACCCATTATTATCAACTTCATTTCCTTCATCAACATCAAGCCCTAGAACTCAAGAGCATCAAGATCAAGCTCCACAACTTCATCACCATCTCAAGGCACAACTTCACTTCCTTATCATCATCATCATTACACGCCTCCCTCTCCACCACCTTCCTTGACTTTTCAAGCTCCATGGCTATGAAGAACCACTCTTTCTCATGCCTTCCTCTCAAGAACCACTAAAAGAGAAGTTTCTTCCTCCTTCTCACTCTCCACTTGATAGGATTCCAACACACTTGATAGTTGCTTTATTGAGTTTCCAAAGGAGATTTAAAGGACTGAGGTTTTAAGAGCTAGGGCACAAGGAGGGAAAAGCTAGGGTTTGATTACTCTTTCTTCACACTTAAGGTAAGGAGGGGGTATTACCCTTATTTAGAGGATAAGTTCTAAGGTGATTATAGTGGTAGCTAAGATTAGAGGAGGATATGTATATATAGATATATGTTAAGGAACCTTAGGCTAGTGGATAATGATAATAAGTTAAGTATGATAATAATGAAATGGACCCACTTATTGTAACACCCTATCTTAAATAACATTCTAACTACCCTGATTTATTTAGTGACTTGAAAATTTCTTTTTAAAACCATTTTTAGCTTGTAAAAATCTCTGTCAAATCGGACAGAGTTTCCTTTGTTTTATGGACATTCCAAAAATAAGAGTACTCCTTGAAAACTTGTTTAACATTGTTACATAACCAGCAGTATGCCAACAGAGCGGAATACAAAACAGTTCAATACATTCGAGTATATCGTTTCCAACATACTAATAATCAAGTTATAAAATAGTTTGATCTCCTCAAAAGATAATACATCATATTTATTTACATCAAAAGCCAAAGTTTAGTTTTCGGATCCATATACTATCACACCCCTAATGTTCACACTCCACGTTGTGGAGTGTGTCCCTGCTCGGCCACGGCTAGTGCATGCTCCGCTTCTGTACCTGTAAAAATATATCAAGAAGAGTAGCATTACACAGAACTTAGAAATATAGCTTCTACAAAAGCATAGTAATAAACCAAGGACCTACCCTACTCCATACTATCAAAATCACATACTACTTCACTTTCCTTTTTATCCGACTCAACATTTTCTTGTAATCTCAGTTACGTACTTTCCCTATGCTTTTCAAGTCTTTCCAATACTTTCCATTTTCTCACACACCGCAAGGGCGGGTTCTAATCACATCTACTCACGCCATATAGGTGGGTCCATCATATACATTATCACGCTCCCATAGGGAGGGTCCATATCATATACATATCCACTCCTATATGGAGGGTCCATAATATACACACTCCGCTATGGAGGGTCCATTATATACACGCTCCGCTATGGAGGGTCCATTATATACACGCTCCGCTATGGAGGGTCCATTATATACACGCTCCGCTATGGCGGGTCCATTATATACACGCTCCGCTATGGAGGGTCCATTATATTTTCACACTCCACTTGGGGAGGGTCCATATAGATTATACATATTTCCACTTCCATAGGAAGGGTCATTCATAAACATTATCACATTCTCACTCCCTTTGGGAGGGTCATTATACATTAATCATTATTCACATCATAAATTCACCCTTTCACATTCCTATATTCACACCTCAATAGGTGGGTTCTTCTCACATTAACCATATAATTCCATTGTTCAAGTATTCACTCACTTTCATCTCATTCCCTATATAATTTCTATTCAATTCATTGCTCACTTTAGCACTCATAGTCCATTTTAGCCACAAATGCCCTTATCGTTATTAATCCCCTTTTTACACACACTTATCACTCACATTATTTACTTAGCATTAAATCAACATTTTACTCTAGTATTCATTTATCGATTCCTCTTAACATACATTCTTCTATACTTTCCATGCATTTATTCTGTCATCTTTCCGAATTAGAACCAGTCCATCATTTCTTTCCCTTTTTCTTTACCTATCTCATGGTTATCCCATCAATATAATGTTTCATTCCTTTCACAACCTCCATATCTTTTCAAGCTTATCCCGAGTCTCTAATTATTTTCGCTCCATTGTCCACTCTTAATTTCCTTTATAATTTTCCTTATGATTCATCAACTAGTTACTCTCATTACCCTCAAATTATATATCTACTTAGTCCTTCATTCCCTTTCTATCCATGGTCATTTATGTATTTGTTCTCTCAAATTTCACTAATTATTCTTTTTATTCTCCATCAATTATTTCCTTGATTTTTATTGTCAAATACCCTAAGGTTTTATGCTACACTCCCTCTCTACCCCTAGCCATCACTATAACTAAAGAGAATCTACTTCCTAAGCTAAGGTAATACGAACCCTCTTACCTTCTTAATGGAGGATGATGATAAACTCCAAGCTCTAGCCCAACACCTTGAATTTAAGCTCCCCTAGCTTGATTCCCTTGCTCCTAGTTTGAGTCCACTTAGAGTGCTTGCTAACAAAGGATTAGGACGGTGGAGCATGAACATGAAGGGGTCCACATGATAGTGGAAGCTTGAACAACCCAAAGAATATGGGAGGGAGGCTCACGATTTCTAGGAGAGGAGGAGGAGGGTTTGTGTTGATGGATTTCTTGCTTGGCTCTTGGTGTTTTGGTTTCTTAAATCATAAAGGAAGGAAGGAGATGATGATAAGCTTTGTTCTTTGTTTTATGAGAGGGAAATGGAAATAGAAGAGGATGATGGAGTTGGGTTCTTGGTGGAATGGTGAGTATGATGGTTGCTTGGTTTGATTCTTGGGGTTTATATGATTGATGTTGGTTTATGCTTCTTGGACCAAGGAGCAGAGAAGGGTGGAGAGTATGGAAAAATGAGGAGGAGGATGGAAGAGGAGGAGGAGGAGGAGATGATGTTGATGATGGAGGAAATGTGGTGTTGTTGTTGTTGTAATTTGTTTTATGCCAAGACAAGGTGAATCGGACGGCTGAGATGGGCCAACTTGGTGCCCAAGCTGAATCCAACGCACCAGATCTGATCTGGTGTCGCGCGCGCCTGAGCGTGGTTCAGACGCGCCTGAGCGCGGTCACGCACCAATTGGTGCTGCTGATGCGAGCTGGCGCGCGTGCTGGTGCTGGTGGGGCGTGCTGGTGCGCCATTTTCCCCTTGGCTGGTGCGACTGGTGCGCACGGGGCGCGCCTGGGCGCATGATTGGCACGCCTGAGCGTCTAGCTCCCTGAGTTGGTGCACCAATTGCACCCTGGTGCGCCTGGGCGTGCACCAGGAACTTGAAACTTCGATTTGCCGTAACTTTTTCGTCAACCGTCGGATCGGGCCCAAATTTTTAGAAAAGCTTCTTCAACCCATAAACTTCATATCCAACGGTGGAATTTATTTTCTTGGCATCCTATAATAAATTTCTAATTTTCTCTTTTCGGTCGATTTCTAACATCGAAAACGCCGATTTAACTCCCGATTTCGCTTATATGACTTTGCCCGAAGCCACAATTGCCTTCTATACAGCCCCTAGGACTTATAATTACCACTCACCTATCCACTAAAATTCGTTAAGTCATTATTCCAATTTTTCTTAGGTTTTTTATTAATAATTTCATTTAAAAATAAAGTTTGGGATGTTACACTTATGATTTTATGAATTTATGTGAATATAATATGTTGTTAGGTAATGGTTAAATGATGATGTTCATGTTGATGTGTATGAGGAGTTGAGGGCTTGAAATGAACATAAGATATATAAAGTTAATGGGTATCATAAATTAAGGGATGAATTGAAGATGTTTGATGTATGTGATAAATGATTGCTTAGGATAATCTAGAGTTAATTTGATAACCTTGGACAAAGAAAGAATATAAGTTAAAGATGTTAAATTTGTGATATTTGAATGATGTGGTTGTGTTGATATGTGTAAGTTTAATTTGTTGCTACAAAGAAAATGATGATTTGGAGATACTTGTGTGTGTGTTGAATATATGTGAGTAATTGGTGATGAGAATAAAACAAAGGTATTTTTAATGATAAAAAGAGAATAATGATAAGCTATAATTGAAAGAAATAAAGAAGAGAATCTTAAGATGAGAAAATAAAATGAATGTGGCCATTGAGGGCCTGAATAACCAAGGCGCTGACTAATGTGTGGATAACACTGTCCCATAGGCGAAATGCACTGTTAGGTTGAAATGCCCCTCGGTGGAAAGTCCCATTAGGAGGAAAGGCCCTTCTGGTGGAAAGGCCCTTCAGGTGGAAACGCCCATTAGGTGGAAAAGCCCGTTAGGTGTAAAGTGTACCCACGGATTATTATGCGCAATTAAAATGATTAAAAGTTTGTTAAAAGACAGAAGAGGAAATAGAAGTAAACAAAGGAATATGAGGGGATTAATAAATGTATGAAAATCCTATCGGGTGTGGCCTAATGGGTGGGAAATTCCTGATGAGTGGATAAATTCCTGTTGGGTGACAATATCCAAATGGGTGGAAACTTCCTAGTGGGTGTAAAATGCCTGACAAGTGCGACAGTCCTAATGGGAAAATGAATAAAAGATGAAAAGATAGGAAAACGCTAAGTGAAATAAAGGAAATGAGAAAAGTAGTAAATTGAGAAAGGAATGAATGTAAGAGGAAAGAAAAAGAAAATCAATGGGAATATAAATAGGAAGGCTTATTTATACTTTTGGTCCCTAAAAGTTCAGCGTGTTTTGGTTTTAGTCCTTATAAGTTATTTTGACCCGGACTGGTCCTTAATTTTTCAAATATTTTGGTTTCGATCCACTCCATTATGAAAAAACTATTATTTGCTGACGTGGCTAGCGGAAGACCATATCAGCAGTCACGTAGTGTGAGAAGACGCCAAATAAGTGATATGACATGGATGATACAGATCCTTACACAAAATGGTCTCATACGCAAAGTCTCATATGCAGAATTTTGCGTTTATGAACCTGAATCATCCATTTCACAATACTTATTTGGCGCTATCTCACACCACGCAGCTGTTGATGTGGGTTTCCGTTAACCACGTCAACAAATAATTGATTTTTTCTAACAGATGGGACCAAAACCAAAATGTTTGAAAAATTAAGGACCAGTCACGGTCAAAATAACTTTTAGGAATTAAAACCAAAACACGCTAAACTTTTAGGGACCAAAACCATAAATAAGCCTAAATAGGAATATGAATGTGATTGTTGTGTTGTAATATTATGTTATAAGTGTATTAGACTTAGTTTATTACTATAGCTCTTTAGAAACTCTTTTCTAAGTATTGTGTAATGCTCACCTCCTTGATATTTTTACACAAGTAATGAGACTGAGTATACACCTTTGCAGGCCGAGCAAGAGTACTCTCCCTGAAGGGAGAGTAAGTTGTAGTTAGTAGGACATGATGTATGTCCTGGGCCAGATATTTTGGATATGATGTAGTACGTTTTTTTTTTTTTTTTATAAAGTGTAAATATTATTTTGGGTGCTAGAATGTAGCACTAGGTTGGCCTAGGACTACTTAATCTTTTGGGAAAGGGTTTCTATTTGGAAATCAAACTAATCCAAGATATGTATATATTTTCTAAAATGATTTGAATGTACATATGCACTTATGCACTATGTCTTGTTGGCTATCTGTTAACAATTAGGTTAATATGGAAACAAGGTTTTACAGGAAAACTAATGTTTTGGGAATGCCCTAAAACAAAGTAAACTTCGTCCAATTTTACGGAGATTTTTATAAGTAATTAAAAGTAACGAAGGACTTCTAATGAGTAACTAAGAGTTTTCAATGTAATTTTTAAATAACTAAATCATAATTGGGTAATTAGTGTAGTAATTAAGATAGGGTGTTACACCTACTTTTTCACTCCATCCCTAAACTCAACTTTCATTCTTAAATGGGTTCCACACCTACCCCACACTCTTAATATAAATATAATTATATACATAAATATAAATATAACTTTTAGTAATTTAAAATTTAAAAAAAAAATTGAATTATTACTACTCTATAAATGATGTATAGCACGTTTAATTTTATTTTTCAAAAAAAAAAAATTTATATATATCACGTTTAATTTTTTTAATTTTATTAATAAATTTAAATATTTTTTTAAATATATATATATATATAAGTTCGTATAACATTTTCTTATTATAATAATGTTAAAGTTCTGGGTAGAAGTTCAAATTTAATATATTACAATTTTGTTAATAAAATTTTACATAGCACAAATATTAAAGCATAAAGAAGATAAGCATACATTCATAGTTAAATTAAAGAGATTAATGGGTATGCACTGACGGTGTAAAGTTTTTTACACCATTATTCCATCATCCACGCACTATTCATTTGTATTACTTTAATTTAAAAGTCAACAACCATAAACGAATGAATGGTGGATGATGCATTGATGGTGTAAAAAACTTTACACTGTCAGTGCATTACCCATTTTCTCTAAATGAAAATACATTAAACATAATTTCAAAAGACGTTAACATACATTAAAATAAATTACAACATATCATTCAAATACTTTCTGGTGGTAGATTATTCATATTTTCACATATATGTTGTACCAAGTCTGCTTGAAGTTGGTGATGAGTTTGCCGATGATGAAGTTCTGCTCTATTGTTCAGTTACACTTGAAATTCAGGACAAGGATACTCTTGTGGTGGTAAGATGTTATGGTTCGTGGGATGATATTCAAAATTATTAGCGTACCCATCTCTTTCATTGTAACAGCCCGATTTTCGTAACTCAAACATAACCAACTTTTCATTTATTAAAGTTGTAAAAATGAGGCCCAATTTTTTATTTTTTATTTTTTTGAAAAAAAAGAATCTCATTTCAAAAACTTTTTTCCAAAGATTCTTATTTTCGTAAACCTTTTCAAAAATTTCATTTCACAAGTTTTTCTTAAAACAACATTTCACAAACTTTTTCAAAAATCTTAGTCCATAAACTTTTTCAAAAATCTCATTTCAGTGAGCACTAGTGGAGGAGCAAGCTCAACTCAACACAAGCCTCATTCCAACAACATCAACAAAGGAGTCAAGCTCCACTCAGATCACATCTCTTTTCAACATTACTTTTCCCAGCTCTGGCTTAATCTCATCATCATCATTAAATCTTTCCACAATCTCACTCCTTTACCTCTTTCATAATCAATCTCATATCTTTTATCATTACCACTTTCTCTTTGTATCTTTACTTTCACAACTTAATTATTTCATTTTTATTTTCAGGACGTAACAGAAGTCCATCAGCATATTATTCATATTAATCAACAATATAATTATCTTCATGCATAATTAAATAAATAAACATACAAGCATGCTATTTCACATCATCAACATACAATCATCACACAACAACAATGTGGTCTTTGTCTCCTTCGTATAAGTGGCCACACAACACAAACAATTGCCACTATACTACTGACTCCGAACCACTAAGTTCCGAACTTTGAGATGATACGGAACGTCCTAATAAATCACCTAAATACCACAGTGTCTTAGGAAAGCTTCTCTCTCACCTCAGGTCCAACGATTAAATGCGCACGATCTCCGCGAATCCTTGTCTCTGCCAGCTGCCCCAATCCCTTGTCTTAATATTCCTCGTATTAAATAAATCACGTTTTCGTTATTAATTTGTATCTAGAAAATATTTCCTTAACTCAAACACAGTTCGTTCTTCTTCGGGGGACTTAAAACATAATTGTTTTATCAAAACAATCCTAATATTTTCTAGTACTTCAAGTACTTCAAATCCATTTGAAAACATTTTATAAAATAATTTAAACCATTTAATTTGGTTGCTGGCCCATCTTGGACAGCACCTTAATCGCATTTGAAAACACCGAAAAATTCACCGTTTTTAATCCAACTTTTTCTCAAATCAATCACCACTTGAAAACCATACTTTAAATCACTTGAACACATTTTTGAAACTAAGAAACAATTCTAAACAACTCTGGACAGCAAAGAATCACTTCATAAAATCACTTTAATAAAAACCCGAAAACATCGTAAAAACACTTTTTGTTTTAAGGCATGCTTTGGTGCAAAACAAACACTTTATAATTCAAACTTTTGTCATAAAACAAAATCTTGGGCAGCCATAAACACAATCAAAAAATCTCAAATAAATCAAATGGATTTATCTCAAAACCAATTAATTTCAAAACCAATTACACACTCAAATACTTTTCAAACATCAACTAACACACCACCATAACAACACTTAGATGAATTAAGTCATACAAGCAATTAGCCAATCATTTCATTTAATTACAAATCAAATACTTATTTACTTAATTATTTTCTAAACATTTTCATTTTAATATTTACCTACTTTATTAAAAAAGAGACCAAATTGAATAAGCCCAACGTATAGACTTTATTCATTCCCAACAACTAAATCATGTTCATCATCAAGACACAAGATTAAGAAATCATTTCTTCCTTTTTGATCATAAAACCGTGAGCTTAACTTGGGAAATTATCAAACTTAGATTTATTTTTCCTTAACTTAAATCAACTTACTAAATCAAGCATCACACCAAAGTCTTATTTATTTAAATCAACATGCAAGATAAAACCAATTTACTCCCTTTATCTTTTTAGTCAAAACCGAATAGAAAATAGATAATCACAACACAATTTTCACATGATTTAGCTTAGCCTTAACCCATGAAACATACTCATGACTTTTATGTCACTTCATTGAAAAAGAACCCTAACCTAGGTAGCATGCATTGGCCGAAAATTCAACATGGTCAAGACAAGATTTTTGGTTCATTTTTCAACATGCCAAAAGTTAAGATTCATGGTTTTGATCATGCACTTTTAGAAATCTTTGAATCAAAAAGAAATAATGCATGTGCCTTTTTCATGAAAACAATTCATACTTTCTTGGTTCTAGACTTGAATCGAATACTCATCACCAAAAATCAAGAGTAAAATTTAAATCTTTAACATGAAAGAACATTAAACTTAGATCAACACAAAACCACTTTTCAAGAGTTGGTTTCCTTGGTTTCCTCATCAAAACCGTGACATGCACAAAGAAAGATCAAAGCTTTTTGTTCAAAAACCACATGCATGACTTTAAGATCAAAACTTTTCTTAGATTAAGACAAAGTCAAAGCTTTTCCAAGGATCAAGTCAAAATCAAGACATGCATTAAGAAAGGTTGGATATTTTTATTCAAAAATCACATGCAAAGTCCAAGAACAAAACTTTTTAAAGATCAAAACAAAAATCAAAGCTTTTTAAAGATCAAGACCAAAATCAAAGTTTTATTAAGATCAAATCAAAATCAAAACACTTTAACAATTCAAATCAATTTTTCTAACCATAAAGTTAACATGCACGGACTTAGACCAAGTTAAAAAGCATCAAGACTCAAAATACTAGTCATGGCCGAATCACATGGCTCATGATCTAGTGTTTCACAAGTTCATTTAGCTTTTAAAATTTCAAGATCAAGACATGAATGATACATGCAAAGGAAAACAAGGTCACAAGACCATAAATCAAACATGCAAGACTCAAGTTCCTTGCTTTATCAAAGATCGACCATAAATCATCACATGCATAAGAAAATCAAAGCAAATAAATGAATTTAAGCACATCTTTAAGCAAAACCGTGACGAAGAGGGATTACAAGTTAAAGATCAAAAATTTTAAACACAAATGTTCAAGATCAAGGCTTAAGAATAACATGCATGTCATTTAGACTTCAAGATCTCTTAAAATTAAACACATGCATCACAAAACTTTAAGTTCAAACAAAGTTTATTACAAAGTCCTTTACAACTCAAGGTTAAATACTCTCTAAACTCTCAAAAATTTAAACAACTACCTTAAACTAAAAATCACAACCTCAAGCTTCAAGATCTCTCTTCTCCTTTCCTAGGTTTTGCTTCGGTCTCTCTCTTTCTCTTTGGGTTGAGGGATGATTTTATTCTTAGTCTATGAAGAAGGGTGTGTGGTAGGAGAAAGAAATCAAGGGTATTTAGATTAAGAGGCTTGGATTTTCACTCTCCCTCTCCTCTCTTCTCTCTCTTGGCCCTCTCTCTTTCTCTTTAGGTCTCAAGAGCTTGTTGTGCTCTTGGACCAAGTGTTTGTGGAAGAAAGAAATGAGAAGTGAAAGAAATGAAATGAGGAAATGAATGAGAATGGTTGCAAATGAACTAAGGGCCAAGCTTAAATAGGCAAACCGTGAAGTCTCCCTTTTGCCCTTTGGAAATTCGGTCATGTGTGTTAAAGGGAGGGGCATTTTTTGATCTTCTAATTGTTGCATGGGTGGATTTTAGCAAAGAGGACAAGGAGGAGTAAATTATGGCTTTAGGTCACTTCATGTGCAAACTTATTTCTACTAATTAAATTTTCCTATCAACCTAATGGTTCTAATCTATCTCATTAGCTCTTTGTCCTAAAAATAAAATCCTAGACATGCACATATACACATACACACCTATTACACACATATGCATACACACATCATCTTTTTATTTCTTACTCATATTTACTTTAGAACAATGTAATCACCAATTCACATAATAACACAAATATATTTAAGAACTCATATAAACACAATTATTTTTATACATCATTCATCAAACACATATCAAACCAACACATATACTCATATATGCATAAGAAACAAATCTCTTTTTATAAAACAACTCTTGTATAAAAATCACATTTTCTTTAGAACATAAAAACATTAAATATATAATCATTCCAAAAACTCAATTTCAAAAACTCATAGTATCATTTCATGAAAACCATTCCTTTTAAAATCATTTACCACTTTAAAATCACAAAATAAGAAATTCATTCAAGAAAATACTCTTTCAAAAATACTTTTCTCAAAATAAATCTCTTTATTGCTTAAAACAAATACGAGGAATTTGCGGGGTGTTACATTCATCTTCCACAATCATGTTATGCAAGATGATGCACGTATAAATTATACACTTCAGTGCATCAATGTGCCATTTTTGAGCGGGGTAACAGATAATTGCAAATCATTGAATGTTGAAGTACTCCAAATGCTCGTTCGATATCTTTTCTTACGCTGGCCCGTCGCTCTAAAAATAATACTCTCTTCTCTCCTTGTGGCATGGGGATCCCCTTAACAAATGTAGCCCACTCGGGATAGATTCCATATGTTAGATAGTACCCCAGACTGTAGGTAGTTTCATTCACAGTATAATTTACTATAGGAGCTCGGCCTTCCAAGACATCGTTAAACACATCTTATTGGTTTAAGACATTGATATCATTGTTTGAACCTGCAACACCAAAAAATGCATGTCAGATCCATAGGTCTTGTGAAGCAACTGCTTCAAGCATAATTGTAGGTTTGCCATGATCACCTCTACTAAACTGACATTTCCATCGTACTGGACAGTTTTTTTCATTCTCAATGCATGCAATCAATACTGCCAAGCATACCTGGGAAGCCACGTTTTGCATTCACTTGAAATAAGCATTCAATGTCTTCATTGCTTGGTCGACGTAAGTATTCTGCCTGAAAAGCTTCCATCACACCAGGTGTAAACCTTTCAAAGCATTCTAGTGTGGTTGTTTCGACCATTCTCAAGTAATCATCAACACTATCGGCAGTAGCTCCATATGCCAACAAACACTTGGCAGCAGTGCATTTTTGCAATGGGGAAAGGCTTTTCTTACCGGTAGCATCAATTTTGTCTTGGAAATACTCATCTCTCTCACCAAGGGCTTGTACAATACGAAGGAATAAATGCTTCCGCATTCGAAATATTCGACGGAATTGGTCATCAGTGTATACTGGATGGTCAGAGAAATAATCATTGACCAATCGAATGTGGCCTTCTTCACGATTCCTCTCTATGTATTTCCTTCTACGCTTGGTAGAGCTGCTTGCTTGTTGTTGCTTTTCCCTTTGCATGTTAAGGTAAAGCCTCATGAGTTCTTCATCATCATTGTCATTCATGAAATTCATCACATGCCACTCAAGTTCATCTTCAATGTTGGAAGGGTGAGGATTGGGAATGAAATTGAGATCATGAATGTAATTGGGATTGGGATCAGGATCCATTGGAGAGATAAGTGTTATAAAGCTTATTGTCATTGTGAAGAGTATTTATAGGCTATTTTGAATAACGGCTAGTTTGACCAAAGACTAGCTAGAATAACGGCTAGTTTGACAAACGACTATTTCAAATAACAGCTAGTTTGACCAAAGACTTTTTCGAATAACGGCTAGTTTGACCAACGGCTATTTCAAATAACGGCTAGTTTGACCAAAGACTATTTTGAATAACGGCTAGTTTGACCAACGACTATTTCGAATAACGATTATTTGGATTGAATACATAGATTGAAGCAAAATACATTCTGATTTGACAATACATATTGAAGGAAAATACACATAAACATTACAACAAAAGCCTACTGAAGTCCATATTTTTTTGCAATTACATCTCACAACATTTGATGAGCATCTAGTTTCCTTCCTGTTATACCAGACGTATCATGGGTGAGGATTTGTAGCTCTTTGACCATCAATTCTTCATTTCTAATCTTCCTTTCTTCATTCCTAGACTTTGTCTCTTCATTCTTGGCCTTTATTTCTTATTACTAATCCTCATTTCTTCATCCTTAATCCTCAATTTTGCATCCCTAATCCTCAATTCTTCTTCCTTTGCCCTTTTTTCTTCCTCCTTGACACGAGAATATTCATGTGTAAATTGGGAAAATACATCACATTTTTGAACGTACACCTCTTTAAAATTTTCAAGGTCCTCAGTTGTAGAAGATGTTCAACCTTGTTTTGTTTTTGCTTTCCTTTTTGCAACTTTTTTCCCCATTGGATGTACCAAAACAGGGGAGGCCGGGTTTTATTCGCCACTACTCGGTGTTGGTGGATTTGAGGATGTCGTATATGCCCCATCAGTAGAATTCTTTGTTCTTTTCGACGAACCATCTGATTGCGGATCACCCCACCATTTTGGTACATCTTTCACCAATCTCTATGCACACTCGTTCTTGAAAGCCTCTCCAAAATCTTGCTTATAAATCTTATAGGCTTCAGAAATTATATCACTCTCTGAGCTGCCGCTTCTCTGCCTTGAAATTGCTTGTTTGTAGCACCCATCGAACTTTTGAATCTGTTTGTTCAATCTATGCTATCGAATTTTTATACTAGACAAATCTCTCAAGCAAAGCTTTTGGTCACGATACTCGTTATAATGCTCACACACCCTTGACCAAAAAGCATCATTTTTTGGTCCACCCCAACAACT
The DNA here is from genome assembly GCA_037953625.1 of Crotalaria pallida. Lineage (NCBI taxonomy): Eukaryota > Viridiplantae > Streptophyta > Magnoliopsida > Fabales > Fabaceae > Crotalaria > Crotalaria pallida. The sequence continues at coordinate 80,876,734 of CM075653.1, forward strand.
GGATCCGTCGAGATTTCCAACCATGATTGAATGAGTTGTATATCCTCCGGGGAAGTTGGCACGCTCTCTTTATAAAACTAAGTAAATAGTTATAAAGATAATATTTTATGGACTTGTTAGATTTAGAAGATTTGAAGTATAAAAATTTTCTTTTAAGGCCATGCAAGAATCATATCTGATTTTAAAAAAATAGTTTTGAATAAACTTTTCCATACATAAATTAAATTTGACAATTTAAACTTAATAGATTGAATTATGAAATTGAATTTGAGATAACATATCCTTCAACTAAATTTGATTTTACTAAGTAATTAACTAATAAAGATAGCGTTATCTCAGAACATGTTTAAAATAAAAAAAATAAACATATATCTAATTCATATGTCAAATATCAGAGTGTGCGGAAGATGTAACACCCTCACAATTTAGTAGCTTAATTACTATTAATTGGGTTGAGGTTAATTAGGACTTGAAAATTTCTTAATAAAAATTCGACAGAGTCTCCTCTGTTTATCAGACTTTTCCAAAATTTACATTTTCTTCAAACCCGTCAGATCAGAGTAAATTAAAACTTAAACTTAAATATTAAACACAGCCAGAATATCCTAATGCCCTGATACAAAAATAATACAAGTTGTGGGCTACCACTAGAGAATTGTTCTGAAATTAAAATACATTTGCATAGTCCTAATTGTAACAGCCCGATTTTCGTAACTCAAAATAACTAACTTTTATTTATTAAAGTTGCAAAAAATGAGGCCAAATTTTTTTTTTAAAAACGTTTATTGGAAAGGCATTAGTATGTTTATCATCCTTTATCGAAAACCGAATTGTTACTAAAACATTCTTTTACATAAAACTTTCATTTCCATTAAATAACTTGTTTCAAAATCATCATGACATCTTCCCAAAAGATTATATTGTTCGATCTTCCAAAATAAAATAGACCACTATACAGATTGCAAAGGCTTAGCTTAATTACATAAATGGCACATTGCTTGGTAATCCTTAATTCAAAACACGCACAACAAACTTAACCTAGTAACACTATTCCTAAACCTTCCTATCAAAGACAATCGGATGAAGTTTCTCCTTCTTCTTGTGCCCTTTCTTCGATCCCGAGGATGATGCCTCCCGTGTTGCTGTTCCCTCATTGCCATTGGGCTCCAACTTCACTCCGTCTAGATTAGTAGAATCCCTGTGAGTCTCATACCGCACCTTTTCTCTGTAGTTCCTGTATCCTCGTACGGTGACTTGTCCCAAGTGCGGCCCCAAATTATCTCCGCTCAGTTGATGCCCCAAGTGTTGTTCCCTCATTGCCATTGTGTGTATGATGCTCCGGGTCTGGGATCACGAACAGGAGAGAGTAAGCGATCCAAACGACGAATCGTCGATGGTGTGAGATTACAGTAGGCGAGATATCAAGACAATACACACAAGACAAAGCAACATACACACAATACAGCATGCAAGCATGTCATCAACATCATTATCATTATTATCATCATTATTACCATTTTTCATTTTCTTGCCAACTTACTTTCTTTCCTTATAAACCTCCTTTCTTTCTCATTCTCTTCCTTCTCATAATTATAAATCTTTTCTCATCAAGTATTCTCAATTCACGACCTTCAATGATTGGGGAAATTTAAGGTATCATCGGGATATACATTACTTTCTCAACTAACACTCACGTCTACATCTCCTCGGTCATCCACCCAACCTAGTCGGAAGCAAACAGAAGTACAGGACCTTTACCGTGCGGGCACGACAGCTGTCTCAACAATCAATTGGCTCCAAGCCAGGAGAACTGTAGAAATCTCGGGTACAGTCTCAAATCAATTCAAATCATATCATATCATTTCATATATAATCAAGGCACACTATAGAAAACTCGGGTACAGTGGCAAATCAAGATGCCCCACTCCACTCCCTCTCACTATTCAAGATTTGCAATCTAGGGGACGTCAGTACTATTCTAGTTGCGTTGCAAAACTTACCACGGCATTGGACCCAGTCCCTACCACGTTCGTATACCACATGTGGAGTTCGTTCTGCCTAGAAAGTACTCAAGACTTCTTGAAGTTTCACCGTCATCGTCCTCCCCTAATGCAATCTCCACCTGAGTATCCGCAGATACCCATGATTCCTCCCTCTCCACTCCTTCGATATCACACTCATAGCTCACAACGTTCGTGTCTTTTAAAGTCTTTTATCTTTTTAATTAACCTAAGGTCGACCCATCCTTCGTGCATCCCTTCAATGAGTCCCGACCACTACTTTCTCAATCTTTCTCTCATCTTTTCTCAATGTAGTACAGAGCTGGGATCACATCAACAACTTGCATCTCATCTCATAGATTTTCTCAATATTTCATTACACATTCTTACTCAACATTTCAATATCTCATTTCACAACATTTCATTTTATCAACTTTCTCAAAATCTTTTCGCAAACTTTCTCAAAATATCACTTCGTAAACTCTTTCACAAAATCTCTTCTCGTAAATTTTCTAAAAATCTACTTTCACAAACTTTTCTCAAAATCTCTTTTCGTTGACTTCCTCAAAATCTTATTTCGTAAGCTTTCTCAAAAAAAAATCTCGTTTCGCAAAGTTCCTAAAAATCTCATTTCACAAGGTTTCTAAAAAAAAATCTCATTTCACAAAGTCTCAAAAAGAAATCTCCTTCCACAATTTATAAAGATCTCGTTTCACAAAATTCTAAAAATTTCCTTTCACAAAATTTATTTTAAATCGACTCACTCAAAATCACCTTCCACAACCTCTTTTCAAAATCTCGTTTCAAAAACTTTTCTAAAAATACTTTTTTTTTCCTCAAAAACCTCTTTTCATCAACCTATTCAAAAATCTCCTTTCATAAACCTTTTCAAAAAATCTCTTTTCAAAAACCTTTTCAAAAATCTCTTTTCATAATCCTTTTCAAAAATCTCTTTTCATAAACCTTTTCAAAAATATCTTTCCATTGAGTACTCATGGAGGAGCAAGCTCAACTCAACACAAGCCTCATTCCAACAACATCCACAAAGGAACCAAGTTTCGCTCAGATCACATCTCATTTCAGCAACAACAAACCTTTCCCAGCTCTGGCTCATCCTTAACATTATCATCAAATATTTCCCCAATCTCATCTCTTTATATCCTCTCCACACATCTCTCTTGTCCAATCAGTTTCATCTCCTTCATCATTATTCATTTCTCTTTGTGTCTTTTACTTTCACCAACTTATTTATTTCATTTTCATTTTCAGGACGTAGCAGACGTCCATCAGCATGCTACTCGGATTAATCAACAATATTAAATTCATCATACATAATTAAATAATTAAAAGCATGCTATTTCACATCACACTATCATCACACAACAACATTGTGGTCTTTGTCACCTTCGTATAAGTGGCCACACAACACAAACAATTGCCACTTATACTACTGACTCCGAACCACTAAGTTCCGATCTTTGAGATGATATGGAACGTCCTAATAAATCACCTAAATACCACGGTGTCTTAGGAAAGCTTCTCTCTCACCTGAGGTCCAGCAATTAAACGTACGCGATCTCCGCGGATCCTTGTCGCTGCCAGCTGCCCCAATCCCTCGTCTATACCATTCCTCGTATTAAACAAAATAGGTTTTAGTTATTAACTTGTATGTGAAAACCTTTTCTTAACTCAATCCACATTCCGTTCCTCATCGGAAAGCTTAAAAACTTAATTGTTTTCTCAAAACAACTCTAACATTTTTCTAATACTTTAAGTACTCAAAACCATTTGAAAACATCATATAAAATAATTTAAATCATTTGACTTAGTTGTTGGTCCGTCTTGGACATCACCTTAACCGCGTTCGAAAACACCGAAAAATGCACCGTTTTTAATCCGGCTTTTTCTTAAATCAAATACCACTTGAAAACCATACTTTAAATCAAATGAATACATTTTTAAAATTAAGAAACAATTCCAAACAACTTTGGACAGCAAGGAATCACTTCATAAAATCACTTTAATACAAACTCGAAAACACCGTAAAAGTGCTCTTCGCTTTAAACAATTCTTTAGTTTAAAATAATTACTTTAAAATTCAAGCTTTTATCATAAAACAAGTTTTGGACAGCCACTAAATACAATCCATCAATCCAAATAAATCAAATCAAATCATCTTAAAATCAATTGATTTCAAAACCACTCACGTGCTTAAATATATATTTTTTTTCAAACATCAACTAGCACACAACCACAACAACACTCAGATAAATTAAGTCATGTAATTACTTACTTAATTGTAGACCAAATATTCATTTTCTAACAAACACTTTCACAACCAAACACTTATTCACTTAATTATTTTTCCTAAGCATTTTCATTTTCATTTTTTATAAAACAAAAACACTTAGACATACATATACTCACAAACCGAATTGAACCAAAGGTATAAATCATGCACATTTGTTTTTCTTACTTTAAACAATTCGATTCCTTTCAAAAATCACTATATAAATTTATTTTCATGCAATTAAATCTCTTAGGCTTATTTATACTACATGGCCGAATGGAATCCAAGAAAACAAGCCAAAATTACAAATCCTAAACACATAAATGAACTTAATTTATTTCAAGCACTTAAACCCCATTCTCTTTTTCATGAAACAAAATTATTTACCCTTTCTTTCTCCTAAAAACGAATATACACACATACATTCATTCAAACACAAAATTTTCCAAAACCAATTAATTTATTTGCTTCCTTTTCTAAGCATGAAACCGTGTCATCATCATCATTACACAAACCAAGTTTTTATTTTGATTTTCTTGCATATACTTTAGAAATCTTTGAATCAAATAAAAATTAACATGCATGTACTTAAATCTTGTAGATCAAGTCATAAAAACCAATCATAGTAGTACAAATCAAAGATAAAAATCATTTTGGGTAGAAAGAGGCAAAACCGTGACATGCTTTGAAGAAAGGTTAATTCTTTTTGGCTCAAAACAACATGCATGTGCTAAAGATCAAACTTTTTCATGAACAAGTTAAAGATCAAAGCCAAAATCAAGACTTTATTAAGAAAGGTTAGATCTTTTTATTCAAAAATCACATGCAAGGTCCAAGAAAAAAACTTTTTAAGGATCAAAACAAAAATCAAAGTTTTTTTTTAAAAGATCAGATCAAGATCAAAGCATTTTAACAACTCAAATCAACTTTTATAAGCCTAAAGTTAACATGCAATGACTTAGAATAAATTAAAAAGCATCAAGACCTAAACTTTAGGTCATGGCCGAATTATAAAACTCATAATCTAGTGTTTTATAAGTTCATTTACTCTTAAAAATTCAAGATCAAGGTATAAGTAACACATGCATGTACATAAATCATCAAGATCATCATCAAATCAACATGCAAGGTCCAAGATTCCAACTTTATCATCAAGCAAGTTTAGATCATAAATTTATTCATCAAATCATCTCTTAAAGCATCATGGTTCACGGTTTTGTAACATCCGAAACTTTATTTTAAATTAGATTATTAATGAAAACCTTAGAAAAATTGGAAAAGTGACTTAATGAATTTTGGTAGATAGGTGAGTGGTAATTATAAGTCCTAGGGGTTGTATAGAAGGCAATTGTGGCTTTGGGCAAAGTCAAATAAGCGAAATCGGGAGTGTAATCGGCGTTTTAGATGTTAGAAATCAACCGAAAAGAGAAAATTAAGAATAAAATATCCATAGCTCCAAACCAAATTCCCACCATTGGATGTGAAGATTAAGGTCTTAGGAAGCTTGTCTCAAAATTTGAGCAAGATCTGATGGTTAACGAAAAAGTTACGGCGAATCGAAGATTTGGAATTCTGGTGCACGCCCAGGCGCACCGGTGCACGCCCAGGCGGGTGCACTGTTCATTGGTGCACCAGACAGTGAAAAACTCGCCCAGGCGGTGCACCAATTCGCCCAGGCGAGCTGAAACACGCACCAGCCGCACCAGATTCGCGTGTGGCACGCCAAAACCCCACCTGACCGAACCAAATCTCGCACCAGGCGCACCAGCAGCACCAGTTGGTGCTGATCTCACGCCCAGGCGCGTGGTCTCTGGGCCCAGGCGCGCTGCGCGCATCAGACCCCCTTCAGGCGCACCAGACTGGCGCGCCAATCTCTCCTGACCGCACCAGCTCTGGTGCTGGTGCAAGAACTCGCCCAGGCGCGCGCTGTCCTCGCCCAGGCGCGCGCTGTCCTCGCCCAGGCGCGCGCGACCAGCTGGTGCGCTCCCAGCCACCAGATATGGACTTGGGGGCCAAGCCACTCCCTCCCCACCACACGATCAGACCAGCCAAGGCAAGGGGCCTTATAAACCAACCAAACCACCACCAACATACCTTCACCTTCTTCTCCTCCTTACTCTATCCGTGCCTCCCTCACTCACCAAGGCACCACCATTTCTTCTTCTTGCTCACTCCCACCCAAAGCAACCAAGCACCAATTTCCTTTCTTCCCCAACACCACCGTGATTCCCTCTCTCTCATGGACCCAAGCACCTTCTCCTTTCCTTCCCCAACACCACCATGTCTCTCTCTCACCCAAGCTAGCAATCATCATCACCATCAACCTCCAACATGGATCAAACACCAAATCACCACCCACCACCACAACAACTCACCCTCTTGATCCAAGAACCTAGCTCCACCATCATCAACTCAAACACTAGTAACCAAGTCCCACTATTCTCATAAATCATCATCAACTATCAAGCAACCAAAGAGCTAGCACCATCTTCCTCCATAAATCCATGATCAAGACCTTTGATCGCCATCTCCACCAAAAAAAAAATTAAGTATGAAACTAATAACCCACAACTTCCCTCCTCTTCCCCTTGAAATTCGTGTGCTTCTTCCTCTCCATGGGTTTCTCTAATTCAAGTGGCTAGGGAGAACACCTCATGAGCACACCTTTAGCTTCAAGTCAAAGAGTAGGAGATTAAGGCCAAGGTTTTAAGGGCCAAGTGGGTACAAGTCAAGGATTAGAAAGGCTAGGGACAAAAAATCAAACACAAGGATCAATGGGCTAGGAGTTGGGATTCGCCACCACTTCTTAAGAAGGTAAGAAGGGTTTGTGTTACCTTTCCTAAGGATATAGATTCTAGGTTGTTGTAATGATGACTAGGTGTAGATAAATAATTAAAAGAATAAATCATAGGATAATTAAGGTGTATGGAATGAATCTTAGGGCAAATTGCTTAGGAATGTGTAGATTATATGCTAATTAATTTGAAAGTTGAGAACCCTAGGGAGTTGACTTAATTACAGTGCTCTGAGACATACCTGAGTATGTCGACTGTTTTGATTGTTATTCGTTGATTGTTACTTGTTATTGATGTATGTTCATGTCATGTTTGGTTTTGTGACTCGTAAAGTAAATAATGGACTAAGTATCATCATAGGCAAGTAATATAGAAAGGGCTAAGTAAGGAAGGAAGGATGGAAAATTATGAGTGAATGATTAAAGAATGGACTAAGGATAAACAGCTTGGTAAAAGAGAAATGATGTTTATTAATAAATGAATTAGAAATCAGAGGATGGTGATCGTGTGAGCAGGAACCTTGATGGATGTTGTGCTTGATTTGATTTGATAAGTGTAAATGTGACTATAAGGATTGTGTGATGATATGTCATATTGAAATGTTGAATTGTGCTAATTAAGTTATAATATATAATTGTGACCATTGGATAGTGGAAATGTGTAATGTGGTAATTAATTTTGAATAATGGAAATTTGCTAAAGAATTAATTAAATTATACCCAGGCTCAGCCAGGGGATTGAGAAACATACCCGGGCGCAGTAAGTCGTTATCGCACGGTGGTGCGAACGCAATAGGTCGTGACCAGGGGATTGAGAAACATACCCGGGCGCAGTAAGTCGCTATCGCGCGGTGGTGCGAGCGCAGTAGGTCGTGACCAGGGGATCGTGACCAGGGACAGATTGAAAAGACTTATGAATCTGATTAAAGTGAATGAAACGAAAGTCTTTATGAAAACGATGGATGAGAATGAAATGTGAATTTAATTGAATTGAAAAGCAAACTTAAGACTAAAAATAGGATCGATAGGAATGTAGTATGGACATAAGGCTTAAATTATCGAAGATGAACTTGTATGTGATTACCTGAAAAAGAATTCTAGGTTAACAGACAACTTTGACTTCAATAGGGCCTAGTTTGTCAGCTATGCTTCTTAGAAGCTATTATTCTTAGTACTGTGTAATGCTACCCTTCTTGCTATATTTTTACAGGTACCGAAGGAGCATACACGTGTCTCGCCGAGCAGGATTACATTCCACCACGTGGAGTGTGGATAGTATTTAGCGACCACCTATTGGTCATGGGTTAATTTGGGGAAGTTTTATTGTATCTCATTTACTTTGTATTTTGAGGAACTATGAGTTTGAGAAACTATTTGAAATTCCTTAGAAATAATGTAATGAGTGGACTAAACCATATTTTGGGCCCTGCTGGCCTCTGATGAATTTAAAATGCTATTGTTTATCAGGTTACAGGAATTTTGGGAAAGTCCTAAAAACAAGCAAAACTCCGTCCGTTTGACGGGAGATTTCCATATGAATTAAAAATAACTAAGTGTTTTTCCTACTCAAATCATAAGTTTAAAAAGAAATTTTCAATTCACTATTTTAATTAAGGGTATAAAAGGGTAATTAATTGTAGGTTTTACAGGTTTTGAGAAAGAAAATTTGACATGCAAAGAGGTTTTACTTTAAACTCACAAAAATCTCAACAAGTGTTTAGATCTTTAAGGTTTAGTTTGAAAAACACCAAGATCCATCATATAAGTCTTAACCGAATCATAAAGTCCATGGTTTAAGTTATTACAAGTTACTTTTTGGCCTTAAAGTCCATGATCAAACATAAATAACACTTGTACTCATCATCTAAGCCTTGAAAATTAACATGCAAAGAAGAAAGAAGAAAGATCATAAGATCAAAGAAAAACTAGACTATTACAACTTCCTTCATGACCTTCGAACCACCCACCTAAGAAAAAGGTTGATCTTCTAACTCCTAAGTCCTTAGATCTTCAAGGAAGGTCTTTGGTTTAAGCTTGATCTCCTCTTCTCCTTCCTCTTCTCTCACGGCCAACACCCCTTCTCTCTATTTCTCTCTCTTTTCTTTCTAAGAGTTGGATGGACTCTTAGAGTAGTGTTTGGTTTTAGAAGTGGAAGTGAAGAAATGAATGGAAAATGAGGGTGAATGAACTAAGGCCTAAAGCTTATATAGGATATTCGTGTATTTCCCTTCTTGTCCTTAGCTTGGTTTCGGTTTGCACATAATGGGAGGGGTAATTTTGGCTACTCAAATTGTTGCATGGGTGGAGTTTATCAAGGGAGCAAAGAGGAGGAATTTAAGGCTTTAAGTCACTTCATGTCTATTTATTTCTACTCCCTCAAATTTTATATTAACTTAATTTATTTATGGTTCTAATTCACCTCATAAGCTCCTTGTCTTAAAAAAAATAAAATCCTAGGCATGCACATATACACATATACACGTAATACACCCATATACACACATACATGCATTAACTTTTTATTTCTTAATCATTTTTACTTTAGAACATATAATCACCAATTCACATAATAATTCAAATATCTTCAAGGAATCATATTAACACAATCATACATCAAACACGTATCAACCAACACATATGTATAGAAAACATACAAATCTCTTTTCATAAAATAACTCTTGTTTAGATATCACCGTTTCTTTAAGGCATAAAAATATCAAACACATAATTATTTCTCAAAACTCCACTTTAGGACTCATAACATCATTTCATGAAAACCATTTCACTACAACATTTTTAATTTTCTGCGTAAAGCCCAAAAACTGTTGCTGAAAGTATATGCAACGGTTTTAAAACTGTTCTCTAGGTGACCATTGCCTATTGTCAAAGGCAACGGTTTTTTGCTTTTGGCAACAGTTTTATAAAAACCTTTGCCCTTTGAGTAATAAACAGCAACGGTTTTTATTTACATAATAGGCAACGGTTTTCTATAAATAGCAACGGTTTTTTGTTTGGGAATATGCAACGATTTTGTTAATAAAACCGTTGCCTTTTCCTAATAAACAGCAACGGTTTTACTATAAATAGCAACGGTTTCATTGTTCAGAATATGCAACAGATTAGAAAACCGTTGCCTTTTCCTTTAAAACAGCAACAATTATTTTCATTAATAACTTATGCAACATTGATAAAACCGTTGCATTATGTTTCAGCAACAGTTATATAACTATTGTCAACTTGACATAGGCAACACTTATTTTAGATTCAATCTATATGCAACACTTTAAATAAAATTATATATATATATATATATATACACTGTAACACCCCGATTTGGCAACTTGAAACCATAAACATTTTAAGTGAAAATTAGGGGCCATTTTTTTTTTTAAAGTGAGTAGCGTACAAAATGAGAACACCTCTTATTTACAAAAACATAGTTTCATCTAAACTCATGTCCTCAGGTTGCACCAACTCTTCCAAGTTCCAAACCGGGATGTCACAAGACACCACGCTTCGAAACTCATTTTCCAAAACATTAGTTAAATAGAATAGCCCATTTGATTTCATGTCAAAATATCAATACAAAGATTAACTTGTTGGGGTTTAGCAGCAGGACGTCACCAGATTGCTAAGAACTCATGGTGGAAATACATACTCAAAGGGAAAATTACCTACTCCCTAGTCATATTCATAATTCTTCCCTAAAATTGCTTTCTAAATCTACTATACCACTCGTCATCATCCGCCAGCAGCTCCTCAGGACTAATGATCCAGCTCTCGTCACTAGAATGCTCCTCTGCATCCTCGTCAGACCAGAGGTCAGGATCCTCCTCCTCAGCCTCTTCAGGAAGCTCCACCTCAACATCATCAGTCTCACAATCCGTCTCCTCCTCCGCAGCAACATCCTCTTCTTCTAACTCCGCCCTCCGACGCGGAATCTCTATGAAGAACATCTCATAGACAGACATAATGCTGTTGGCGCCTCTTCGGGGAGTCACTCCTATCTCCCGCATAAGCTGATACCGTACCATATTGGCCATCTAAAATCCGCACCATTTTTATACAAGACAGAATAGAGATGATAGAGAGAGTGAGCAACCCAAAACGGCAATGTCGACTATGTGGGATTACATCAGGTAAATATTAAGACAAAATAACTACAACAACTTAAGTTCAACAACAAATAAAACAAATCAGACAACACATAATCATTAACAAGATATAAACATAAACACACCTTTAACCATCAATGAACAATAATGTTTTCACAACTTCCTCAATACTCCTTCTCAATCTTAGTACTTCTTTTCATTCCTCATTCACACACTCCACGTATGCCTCAAGGTTCCATATCACAAATACTTCATCCGTCTTATTCATTGCTTGGTATTGTCATCACTATTATCATTATTATTATTATTATCATTATTACACATATCTTTAGAACATCTTGGTTATTTAAGTCTTATCAATTCGATTAGCATCAATGATGAGGGGGAAACATCATTGAGCTCACACACGTCTACATCTCCTCGGTCAACCACCCAATCTAGTCGGAAGCAAACAGGAGTACAGGACCTTTACCACGCGGGCACGACAGCTGTCACAACACATAAATGGTCACAGACCAGGAGGATCTCGTCCTCAAATCATTTCAATAATAACAAGGCTCACTGTCCACGCAGTGGCAAAACACAATGCCCCGTTCCAGTCCCTCTCACTGTTCTCAATTTGCAATCTAGGGGGCGACAGTACTTATTCTAGTTTCTAAAGCAGAACTTGCCACGACATTGCATCCAGTCCCCACCACGTTAGTGCGCCACTTGTAGAATTGTTCCACCTAGAAAAGTACTCTAGACTTCTTGACGTATCACCGTCATTGTCCTCCCCTAATGCAATCTCCTCCTAAGTAACCACCGCTCTGATACCACAACTGTAACACCCCGATTTGGCAACTTGAAACCATAAACATTTTAAGTGAAAATTAGGGGCCATTTTTTTTTAAAAGTGAGTAGCGTACAAAATGAGAACACCTCTTATTTACAAAACATAGTTTCATCTAAACTCATGTCCTCAGGTTGCACCAACTCTTCCAAGTTCCAAACCGGGATGTCACAAGACACCACGCTTCGAAACTCATTTTCCAAAACATTAGTTAAATAGAATAGCCCATTTGATTTCATGTCAAAATATCAATACAAAGATTAACTTGTTGGGGTTACAGCAGGACGTCACCAGATTGCTAAGAACTCATGGTGGAAATACATACTCAAAGGGAAAATTACCTACTCCCTAGTCATATTCATAATTCTTCCCTAATCTTGCTTTCTAAATCTATTATACCACTCGTCATCATCTGCCAGCAGCTCCTCAGGACTAATGATCCAGCTCTCATCACTAGAATGCTCCTCTACATCCTCGTCAGACCAGAGGTCAGGATCCTCCTCCTCAGCCTCTTCAGGAAGCTCCACCTCAGCATCATCAGTCTCACAATATGTCTCCTCCTCCGCAGCAACATCCTCTTCTTCTAACTCCGCCCAACTCCGCCCTCCGATGCGGAATCTCTATGAAGAACATCTCATAGACAGACATAATGCTGTTGGCGCCTCTTCGGGGAGTCGCTCCTATCAACCGCATAAGCTGATACCGTACCATATTGGCCATCTAAAATTCGCACCATTTTTATACAAGACAGAATAGAGATGATAGAGAGAGTGAGCAACCCAAAACGGCAATGTCGACTATGTGGGATTACATCAGGTAAATATTAAGACAAAATAACTACAACAACTTAAGTTCAACAACAAATAAAACAAATCAGACAACACATAATCATTAACGAGATATAAACATAAACACACCTTTAACCATCAATGAACAATAATGTTTTCACAACTTCCTCAATACTCCTTCTCAATCTTAGTACTTCTTTTCATTCCTCATTCACACACTCCACGTATGCCTCAAGGTTCCATATCACAAATACTTCATCCGTCTTATTCATTGCTTGGTATTGTCATCACTATTATCATTATTATTATTATCATTATTACACATATCTTTAGAACATCTTGGTTATTTAAGTCTTATCAATTCGATTAGCATCAATGATGAGGGGGAAACATCATTGAGCTCACACACGTCTACATCTCCTCGGTCAACCACCCAATCTAGTCGGAAGCAAACAGGAGTACAGGACCTTTACCCCGCGGGCACGACAGCTGTCACAACACATAAATGGTCCCAGACCAGGAGGATCTCGTCCTCAAATCATTTCAATAATAACAAGGCTCACTGTCCACGCAGTGGCAAAACACAATGCTCCGTTCCAGTCCCTCTCACTGTTCTCAATTTGCAATCTAGGGGGCGACAGTACTTATTCTAGTTTCAAAAGCAGAACTTGCCACGGCATTGGACCCAGTCCCCACCACGTTAGTGCGCCACTTGTGGAATTGTTACGCCTAGAAAAGTACTCTAGACTTCTTGACTTATCACCGTCATTGTCCTCCCCTAATGCAATCTCCTCCTAAGTATCCGTAGATATCTATGGTTCCTTCCTCTCCACTACTTCGATACGACACTCATACCTCACCGCAATTGTTAATGTCTTTTAAAATCTTTTAAGAAGTTTTAATTACGGCTTAATCCTAATGATCAGCTCATCCTTGGTGCATCCCTTCAATGAGACCCGATCGCTAATCGTTCGCATCTAATCCCAATAAAGCTCATGCACTATCATTGAATCATCACAACATCATTGCATCATCTTTCTCTTTCTCATATCACAGCAACATTGCTCTCATCAACATGAGCATCACTCTTTCAAATCAACTGTCACTCAGCACATCATCATTGTCCTCTTTGCCAATTGTGACTCAGCAGCATCACTGGTGTCTCTTCTCGCATCCTCAGCAACTCCTCTCGTTCGTTCCAAATTTCCAATTACCATCTACTTTTCTCACAATTCAATCTCATCATAACTTGCTTTTCTCCCTTATTTATTTTCATTATTCAAATCCATTATTCTTTTCTTATCATTATTAGCTTGATACTTCCATAAATTCATTACTAACGCATGATTAAATAATTCCCCACAATACTACATACATATAACAAAGAAACGAATCATAAGAAAATTAAATAATCCAGCATGGAAAATCATAACATCATTCATGATAAGCCAATCTCAGTCGTTCGGGTGGATAGCTAAACCAATCAAACATGTGCTATCACATACACCACTACGCTAAATGAGATTGGGGTCCAATCTTTGAGATGATTGGACGCCTTAATATGTTACCTAATTACCACGACGTCTTAAGGGAAAGCGCCTCTCTCACCTCGATGACGAACGTCCTATAGCTCTCCAAGGTTTCTCGATCATCTCTCCTCGCCTCTTATCCTCTCGTCCGTCGCTCAACTAAGACATTTTCCCGTGCATTAGAAACGAGTTCGATACATTTGTTGAATTCGTTTTGAAAACAATTTCTCTTTTTGAAAACTTGTTATTATTGTCCAAGGTTTTCAATTTCAATTCAAATCCATGATTAAGACGGTTTTTGAGAAAAACTTTTGAAAACAATTTGGAAATGCTCTTTTATTCAAATAAACTTCCTTTCATATTTAAAACTTGATTTAAAACATTTATCATTTACTTATCACAAAACACTTTTGGGCTAAAGAGATTAACTAATCAAATTATAACACTAACACACAATTTCAATCATGCACAGAAAAATAATTCAAGCTTAATTTCTTAATTAAATCATGGCAAAACCGAATTGCCTATAATCAACATTTCCTAATTACTAATGATTTCTAAACCTTGAAAACCATAGAATAATCATCATGAAAATTATTTCTATTAATTTTATTTATTTCCAGCCCTTAAAACCGAAAAGAGATAAAGAAATTAGCACATCATGGTACCACACATATGATAATCACAAACATAGAATTTAATCACTCTCATTAGTCATTTCAAAAGAAAACCATTCTAAGCATCTAAACATATACTAACCGAATTATTTCAAGTAAAATCTTGCAAAATACAACACACCACCAAAGGCATAAAACAATGAAATCATTTTATTTCTTCCAAGACTAGAACCGTAAGCATCATAGGGAAATTAAACAATTTCAAATTTCATTTTTCTTAACTTAGTTCAAGAAAACAATCAAGGCCACAAATCATTTCATGTATGCACCTTTATGCTCTTAAATGAGGCTAATCTTAGTCTATATGCAATTCAAATGATGATTAAGCACACTTTTCTATTTTCTATCTCAAGACCGAATACTAGCATGCATAAGACAAGAATCTTAGTTCATTTTTCAATGCACTAAAGACAATTAAAGCAAACCATATTACACCAACATGCATAAACCATCATGAGATTCCTTAGATTTTTTTTTTATTAAAACTCAAACTTATAATTTTTCTTGAATAGAAACATGGTTTATAGCTTGATCTTCTAAAAAGAATGGCATGCATGGACTTAAGACCACTAAATCTATTCCTAATACATACATGCACCTAAAAATCTGTTGGAATTATTGATAGGATTGGCAGCCGTCATCCAAGAGGGGGGTGAATTGGGTGTTTATGAAAACATTGGAAAATATTCGCTTTAAAACGTTTTCAATAAACTTAAAGAGATTTTGCAGCGGAAAACAATATAATGATGAAAACGATTGCGCGAAAGCGAATAATATTAATAATTATATAGAAACTAATATGCGCGGATACACTTAAAATAAGAACAACGAAAACGAATGATACCGCGCTAATTAATTTAAAATCCTTTAAATTAATTATTATGAAAATAATCGCTTTGATGCATGAAGGATAATAACAACAGAAAATAAAGAGATAAGGGATAGAAGAGATTGCACCGGAGATTTTATCCTGGTTCAGCAAACCCGGCCTACTCCAGTCCCCAAGCGACCCGCTTGAGCTTTTCACTAAACCAAAGACGTCATGCGTCCCCAAGTACAACCAGAGCACCCCGCAAGCTACTAGGAACCTCCTTTCGCCAGGGACCTCAATAAACCAGATAGCCTAACTACTAGGTGCCCCACCGTTCGTCTAGCACTACCCAATACACAACAGGGTTCCTCACCCTACAACCACGAACGCAGCACGTCCGCACTAGGAGATTCACTCCCTAGTCACTAAGGGTTACACACCCCTTACAACACTGGTTATGGTATGAGTGATTGGGTACAAGACCTATAGTGCAGTCTCAATAGTGCTGATACAACAATAAAGGCCACTCTAACAAATATGTGTTCTAGATAACACAGATACAACAATTAAGCACTATGGCAATGAAGTCTAGATAAGGTTGTTACAAGGCCAAAATAAGGTTTAGTTTTTCTTAGAAAAGATGTGAACGTGAAAACCAGAGAATAGAGAAGAAGAAGAAGAAGAGCGTGATTATCAGAAGTTCAATGTCGAAGTTTGAAATGATTTTCCAAAACAAATAAATAGAGTTACTTTTGAAATCAAAACAAATCAAAAAATAAAATAAAAGATTTAAGAATTAAAACCAAAGATTTGAAATTTGAATTTTGAATTTGAAAATAGAATCAGAATCAAATCAAAAACGATTTTGGAAATAAAATAATTTACGTTTTAAAATCAAAACCAAATAAAAAGGATTTAGAAAATAAAACAAAGATTTGATTCTTAAAACGAAAAAGGAAATAATTCAAATTTAAAATCATTTTCGAATTTTGTAAAATAAATCAGAATCTTTTATATAAAAACAAATCAGGAAATAATAAAAATGATCCTGACACGTTTTTCAATAAAACATGAAGTAATCGATTACTTTCTGAAGGTAATCGATTACTCCTTCAAAAATAGAAACTTTTAAATTCATTTGAAAACAAGTAATCGATTAGACCAACAATGATTAATCGATTACATCACTTCTGTTAATATATGATGCAACTCATTTAATCGATTACCACTATTCTAATAATCGATTACAGAGCCTCTGATTTTTATATGATGCAACATCATGTAATCGATTATTTCAAAGCAATAATCGATTACTTTGTCTCAGGAAAATATATGATGCAACAATTTTAATCGATTACTTGAGCCAGGTAATCGATTACTCTCATAAGAGAGTAATGGATTAGCAAAGTTCACTTAATCGATTACAACCCCTCTGATTTTTCTATGATGCAACAAAGTTAATCGATTAACTTAGGCAAGTAATCGATTACTCTCTCTTGCATACATAAAAATATTCAGAGTTTTGTAACATCAATTACTTTCACCAAAACTAAGATATAAAAACTGATTTTCACAAAACTTCTTTTTCTTCTCCTTAATTATGAAAAATATATTTAGAAAAACTTATATTGGCCTTTTAACTTAATATAAACCTTGACTTCATTACCTTACATGATGTCCTAAGGGAAAGGGTTAGAAGGTCTTCTATTTGCTTGAGCCTTCAACTTCATTTGCTTGATTCTTCAACTTGAAGCTTGGACTTGAAGATTGAAGATCTTGTGATTGCATTTGATATGCACTTGAGAATCTTGAGTTTGTTATGATCAAAACCATATAATACTTGCACTTGAAGTCCTTGGGAAAGCTTGACTTCCAACAAAATCATGCACCAAAACATTTTTAGCACTCATGGCCGAATGGCCTTCACATCAACACATCATGGATGAAACAAATCTTTAAATCAAATCATGTTCATAAAAAGAAAAATCATTTTAAAGACCATTACCCTATTATTTCTTCTAGGCTGAGACATACACAAAGGGAAACATAGCCTTTTTCATTTGAACTTAACGTGCAAAGTCTCAAAGTCCTTAACTTGCGAGATAATGAGCATAGATTAAAACATGAACACACAAAAGTCAACCGAAACCATCACAATATCAACATGCAAAGCTAAAAATCCTTATTTTCTTCTCAAATAAACTTAGATCATGAAATTGTTAATCAAACATTCACATATATACACATAGATCACGGTTTGAGCACAAGAGATCAACATGCAAGGCATAAATTCCTCACTTTGTTACCAATCAAACCTAGATCATGAATTATATACCAAATCTTTTCAAAAAAAATCTCATAGGTCATGGTTTTGAAGAAGAAATCAACATGCAAAGGGTTTCGTTTTAGTTTTCATAAAGATCTCAAGTAGTGATTTAGATTCTTTAGGAGTTTGTTTAGAAAATCATCATGATCTACCTAATGAAAACCATAACCGAAGCACATAGAGTCCATGAGTTCACATATTTACAAACCGAATTAAAAGTCCATAGTTGCACTCAAAGTATCAATTAAGAGGGTAGTTTTGGTTCGGCCAAGGCATCAATTAGGAGGGTAGTTTTGGGTTTCTCAAAGTTTGCATTTGAGGGGTTCAATCAAAGGGAACAAAGTGAATAGGCTAGGGCTAGACTTCATCATGCATGGTCATTTCAAACTCCTATTTTCCACTCATCTAGTACACTTGTTAGCTTCTAAGCCTTCCAAGTATCTCCTCCCCAAATTGAAAATCTACCCCAACACACACACACACTCATCACCGTAGCATCACACACATGCACATACATCATGCAATTTCAATTCATTTCCTACTCTTATTTATTTAAAATCCTATGGCCATCAATTCATGTAGATTATGCAAACATTTTTGAAGATCACATGCACACATAAACACACCAAAACCGTAGCACATGCACATATATACACACATATTTATTTTTCAAGCCACATTCACATATTAAATCAAACATATATCATATTGAGCATGATTAATTTCATGTCATGGCAATTAATTTCCTACAAGAACACATTTTATTATAAATAAAACTTAGGCTATTTCAAAGTAAAACAATGGTATACACATAACACACATAATTAAAATCTCTAAATAGCCTTGAAAATCCAACTTTCCATTCAAACAAGAGATCTCCAAAAGACAAATTGAAAGTTATTGCTTTCAAAATTATATTTTCTTAAAATTCGTCCTCCCAAGATTTTCAAAAATAAATTTGTAAATGAATCCAGAAAATTCAAAAGATCACATTTTGAAAGTTCACAAATCCAAAAATGCAATTTATTCCATAAAGAAATTCATTATTTTAATAAAATCATCAATTTTCTTTTTAGAAAATCCTTTTGAGAATCAAAAACTCCAAGTTGATTTTCATCGAAATCGTTTATGCACGTTCGGGAAAATGCGGGGCGTTACATACACACACATAATGGAATTAAAATATAATCATCATTATACTATACATACCAAAATAACATAAGATTATAACATAAGATTATATTGTTCCATAATCCAAAGAGTACAAGACTAAATTAAGTACTTGCTAAATAACATAATAATTTTTTGCTAAAGTTTTAAAAAAAAAAGTCAAAGCTTAAATAATCCATAATATATATATATATATATATATAGATATATTCTTGCATTGCCAATAATATCCTTCTCATTCATCTTCGGCTTGGTCTTCCTCAACATTCAAATTTTGTTGCAATATGAAAAAAATATATATGTTAAGAATATAGAATCAAAACATCATTACAAAATATATATATATATATATACATACACACACACACCTCTTCATAGTAGTTGATTCTTATATTTTGCGTTAGCAACCGAAACCATGGAACCAAGGGTAACAAGGAAATAAAAAGATTAAAAAAAATACTCAAAGGCTAAAGGTATGGCAAATTTCAGGAAAGTTTACAGGTATTTCCTCATAGATATCCACCCATGATAAGTTCTTCTCGATCTATTTCACCAAAAGAAAAAAAATAAGTGACCAAATGGTTGAACTTCAACCTAAAGAAAGCATGACCTCAAGAAGAAGATTCATACTTATCTATAGTAAAATTTTTGTTGCGATACAGTTCCATTAAAGAATCAGAAAGCTAAGCTTCAAGGCCTTTAGAGCTAGGACACCTTGATCAGACCTTGATGGATCATATATAATGCGAACACAGTGTCTAACCCTTACAAAAAAGCACTTTGGAAAGATAAATCGAAAGAAAGAAGTTTATATATCCTGCTACATCTAGCTTGTGATGGGAAGAACTATAACCCTTACATTACCAACTGTTCCTGGAGTTGCATGAGTGAATATTTGGCAGTTTTCTTATGAAAGGGTAAAGGAAAACAAAGGGAACCCCATTTGCAAGAACTTCTTGTTTTGTTTTCCACTTTCACTCATGTTCATAAGTTTTTCAATTTTATAGATATTGATGAGAAATCTATCAGTACTTCTACCTGAGCATTTAAAAAAAAGATGGTAAAGCCTTAAAGAATGTATTCTAAAATGCTTTCGAGGACCATAACAAACAGAGAAAAAAATAACATACCGTAACTATATTCTTCTCAAGAGAAGAAAAAATAGATTTAATTGTAGTAAACTGATCCGCATCAAAAGATTTTCTATGTGCATAAATAATCTGCATTTAAGCAGCACCATAAGCATGAACCTATTAATAAATTAAGGTAAAATTATGAGATATATATAAGGAATTGAAGGAAAACAATAGTCTTACCTGCTGGAAAAGAGAGCGGGCAACATATAAAATAAAATTAGGCAGATGGGCCCCATGATGAGAGCAATGCCACAAATTAGTCAAGGTAACTCTACACTTGAGACACTGCACCCAAAACTCCTTGATAGCATGTGTGCTTTCCCTGGATAATATGATCCAAAGAAGAATAAAACATTTAGTAGCACGATGCAAAGCTGTAAGTGCAAATCACATGACTTGAGTATTTGTGAATTTCCTCAATATCCATAAGTGACAGCTAACAAATAATCATATATAAAACAACCATATAATGCTGAAAAGATATACATTTACTATTAATAATTTAGATTTGATTTGTATGTTCTCTGATTTACTTTCATGTTTTTCTAGTCTCCTGAAACCAGAGATTGTTAATCATGATATATATACACAATCATGTTAAGGATTTCCAAAAGCAGTTCAAAAATCTTTCCTCGCTTTCTTCAAGAATATATCAATGAACAACATACGACTAAGATATCTTATGGGTGAAGAAGGCCCAATGATGAATGTAGTATAGAGTAATGACACTATTTTCTTTTGGAAGCTCCAATAGCTCAAAACAACAGCAACACAATTTAGTCATGGATCATGACCTTATTTTATAAGAACTAAATCCACCAGCTCATTTCACTTTTCAAAAATTTAACAAGACTCTACTTTTATTATTGAGTGTAATGCATCTTACATAAGTCAAACAATAGCTGTATTGTCAAAAATATCCATTTCTTTTTTTGGAATTTGAGACAAAGGATAATAGAAAAAGTAAAAACTTGCTTTAATGCTTTCAAAATGAAACATTTCCAGGGGTGGATGCTAGTAGCCTCACCACATTTTCAGTCTTCCTAAATTGAAAATAAGAAGCATAAAATGAGACAGGGAATATCATAGCATCCAACAAGAAAAGGTAAGACCTTCACCAACTTTACAACAGATATAAGGGGTCTAGTATAGCAACAAAGGTAGGAAACAAATAACAAAAAGTCTCTGTAACAAGCAAAGTGAACTCACGTGAACTGCAACACAGTTGATGCACTGATATGCTGAATGAGCATGGATGGTAGTGCAGTACTGATAGTATTATCACCTTCAATCTTTGAGAAATTATGTGTTTAATAAAAGATATCGTAAACGGGTAACTATCAAACAGGAACAATATATTTCTACAAATTTTTCTAATTCAGGTAAAACAAACCATCATTGTCAAAATATTTCTATGTAAAAGAGCATCTATGTTGAAATACATTAAACAAAAACTTGATGTATAACTTATTTGTGCCTATGACATAGAAATAAGGCTGACAAAAAAGGCCTTTCACATTGATGTACGCTGCTAATTAATATGACACCTAAATAAGAACTCCTTGTGCCACACAAGTCAAAAAAGACCCTAATTTCACACACAAGTCTGAATCTTTTGAATGAATTTAGAGGAACCCACACAAGTCTGAATCATGTTAGGACTACCTTCACTTCCTACACTTCCAATTCCTATGCCTATCAACAAAAGTATTAATACTTAATTGAGGAAATCAATTCAAAAAAAAATAATTTAACAATGATAAAGTCTTAATATTTACCTTTATCCATCGGCACATGGTCACCTTTGCTTTGAACTAGATTGTTTTGAACCAGTTTTGACGAGCCTACACAATTTCACACGATATCAGAATTACCTACTACATTTATTATGTCAGACTGCGCTAATCATAAGAGAAATCAGACCCGCTGCCAAGAGGAACCAAATTACCTTTATCTTGAGATCTAAGATTCTTTTGAATAAATTTAGAGGAACCCACACAAGTCTGAATCATGTTAGGACTACCTTCATTTCCTACACTTCCAATTCATGTGCCTATCAACAAAAGTATTAATACTTAATTGAGGAAATCAGTTGAAAAAAAATTTTGAACAAAGATAAAATCTTAATACTTACCTTTGTCCTGCGTCAAATGGTTATCCGTATAGCGATTGCGCATATTTTTGGCAACTCCCCTTCCAACCATCTTGTACTTGTCACTAAGATGAGTCTCTTTTACCTGTTTTTTTTGGGTCATATCAACAATTCAGCTATATGGTAGTTGTAAATATAATATGATACATTCACTACTCAAAAACACATGACTATAACAAGGAGTAAGAAATAAGCCAAAAAGATAACAGTTCTATTACATAGAAGTATTTGTTCACATTCAAAAAGAAAACATAACAACAAAAGCATATCATCTACTAAAATTCCTTCTTTGCTCTCCTTCAGTCGAATCATCATTTATGAAGTCATCATCATATTCCCGTTGTCTTTTTCCACCAATTTTGCCTTTGACTGCCTCTTTAATCAATTTCACAGTATTAGTGATAATATAATTATTAGTAGCATTTTACATTAACACATTTGCATGTCCATTGCCCCTGCCCATCA
Organism: Crotalaria pallida; assembly: GCA_037953625.1. NCBI lineage: Eukaryota > Viridiplantae > Streptophyta > Magnoliopsida > Fabales > Fabaceae > Crotalaria > Crotalaria pallida. Next base: position 80,899,819 of record CM075653.1, read on the forward strand.
TACTTGGAACTTGAAGTAAGAAGTCATCTATTTCATACCGATTCCCTTCAAACACGTTCTATATTGGATGAGTGATGAATTAACATGTTGGGTTCTCTACAGGTTGGTGCAGATGATAGGGCTGTTCTGGATCATATAATTGATTCTTTAACTTGATCTCTTGCTAATCCAACACTTACAGAACCATTACCCACCTCAGCCTTCAATGGATTCACCCTCTTACACCCCTAGACCAGTTCCCAGTCTTCCAATTTCCCTCATCCCTTGGTTCAAACTCAAGATTACAATTCGGTACAGAGACATAAAAAGGAAAAAAAGAAAATAAAGACGACAACAACAACAACAACATCAAACTAGAATAAAATAAAATTGAAAACTAAAAAAATTCCAAAACCCAGAAAAGATGAAATGCACAAAAGACTCAAAAACCCCAATGCAAAACCCATCATCAAAAACCCCAATTCATACCAAAAATAAAGCTTTAAAAAACATATTTAAGTGAGAAGACAACATACTTAGCGCTATTAGTTGTAGTTTAATTTATTCGTTACAACTACAACAATAAGGATCTTGAAATTACATGACTTTCACACGTTATAGAGACAGAAGAAATACGATTACTAACCTCTATCCATTGCTAGAGTTGTTAGAGTTAGAAGGAAGAAAGTTCTCCAAATGTCCTTTGACCAAAAGCCACGAAACCGTTTCTATTCCTTTGCCTCCTCTACTATTCTTTTCTATGCTATTTGTTTTAGTTTAGCCGTTATGTGATGGGAAGAGAAAAGAATACCTTATAGCCAGGAACAGGACCTGTTTCCTATAAATAGGTAAAAACCCTATCTATTATCCATTGGCTTCCATCAAGCTAACGGGCCTTCAGAAACAATCCCTTCTTATCTAAATATGATTTAGCCCATTAATATTTAATCATTTATTTACTAAACACACATCAATACATGTCACATGCACATCACATGAGACATACTAAGATATTAAAATCTTACATTCTCCCACTTGGCTCATGTGACATAATTCAACATTATGGTCTAATAAAAAAAATTAAACAAACAATTAATGCGCATTTATATAGCTAAATCATTTTATACTTAGATACTCTATTAATCATGATTAAAGATAGGAACTAATTCGGGTCATGGCGGTTGTACATCATTTGTTCGACATAATTCCTTCCATGTACCACAAAATAGTCTTTTCCTTAACACGATCTATAATTGGGAAATACATAATCGATCCATAATGTCTTTATTCAAGACAATACCTGTTTACATTACTCTAATGTAATAATGCATGCCGTTCTAGAGAATAGGTAATCAGAAACATATCATAAATGAGCTCAGCGTGTCAATTACATCATACATAAGGATGTCAACATCAAATTCAATTTTACTTAACAACAGTAATGCCTATACTTTCAACATGTTCAATAAATGTTTAGGCAATAACCCTTCTTTCAAGGGATTAACAATCATAAGATTGGTGCTAATATGCTCTATTGACAATTTTTTGTTTCTGATCTCATTCTTTAGAGACAAAGTACTTCATTCACATACTTTTAGTACCTTTATAGTACTTGTCATTGCTGCAAAACATCACAGTACGTTTTCAGCGGCTAAGCAATATTGTCGACAGTTCTAAGCCCCAAAATAAAATTTTGCAGTCAATTAGTTTGAATTGTAACCTCAAAACTTGTTACAAATTCAATATTCTGATCACCTCAATGTGATCATTCATTACAAAAGTAAGCATGTATTTATTCGTTCCATGCTAATACCTCTAGACTTTATGAGTATAGTTAATATTTCCTTAACGTAAATTTTATTCATTCTAAATCATTCTAGTACTTTAATGATATATGCTTTATGAGGTAAGCCTAACAATTCATGTGACATATTCTAGAATATTCATTTTCTAATCACATGGCTCTACTCACCTATATCTATCATTCAAAGTTACTAGAAAAAAAAACTTCTTAGTCTAGTGTGAAAGACCAAGATAAAAAGTTGCAAGCAAGATATAATAACATACATAATCAACATAATAAACTCACTCCCACTGACCTTCAGATACTTACACAAGTTAATTGTGTTTCCTTAAATCTAAAAAGAACAATAGTATCATTGACTATCTTTCAAATACTATTGGTGGGATGTATGTTCAAATTTGTATATTAATTTTCTCAAATTTGCACATTATGTGTTCATTCTTTCCAATTGAGAACCACATTAGTGGGTCATCCACATAAACATCCTCCTCTAAAATTCATAAAGGTTGTTTTCACATTCTTCTACTACAGTTCCAAATCATTACGGACTACATATGCCATGATGATAATATTGAATAAATTCTTTCAGGTAATTCGTCAAAATACCTCATTAATAGTCAATGCCAACTTTGCGAGGGAAATCATTGGCAACAAATTTGGCCTTGTAACGTTCAAGGTTGTCACGAGAGTTATATTTGGTCCAAAAGACTCATTTACCCCCAACTCTCATGTAACTTTTAGACAATTCTACAAGGTCTCACATATAAAAATATTTATCAATATTATCACAACTTACGACTTGTAAAACAACATATCGTTATCATTAATGACTAAGTCAAATAATTCATATTCTTGTAGATAAACCACTCAAACGTTCGAAATAGCAATTTTTTTTATTTTATTTTTTTTATTAATACTATTTCTCATGGTTCTTCTACAATAAAATCATTGTGAATAGTGAAATCATTTCGTACTTTATTGTTATACGATTCAACAATAAAAGAAACTATTGTTGAGGTAGAAGAACAAATTACAAATTACATGAACTTGCACCCTAACTCCGTTAATTTCCACTTTATGTAAAACTATACTCCCACTAATTTCACAATTCTCAGTAAGCCTGTCATTCACAATTTCAATGGTTCTTATACTGTGGTTAGAACAATAAGGTCTATACCTTTTGATTTATATGGATAATCAATGAAATACTCACTGATGTTTTATATCCATTTTCTTTTCTGGCGGATTGCAATCCTTGTTTCTACCGACAACCTTAAACATGCAGGTGCCTTAAATTGGGTATCCTATAAACACAGTTCAAAATTGTCTTTGACACTGTCTTACTAGGAACCCTGTTCAATAGACAAATGGCAGTTTCAAGACATACATTCACAAATGCGGGTAAAGACTAAATATCATACTCCTAACCATATTCATTACTGTTCTGTTATGCCCTATATACACCATTTTGTTGCAGTGTAACTGACATACACACAAATTACTCAATTCTTGAGGAGTTTAACAAACAATCATGGATGTTGTCCATTTTAATTACTTCTTTTATGGCAGTTATCATCTCTTTCATACCTGACAACATTCACCTATATGTCTAAATAACTTTCTACTTTGTTTAAGTAAATTTCCAAGGCATCCTCTACTTTAGATTTCTCACGATACTAGTAGACATATAACCATGACATGAATAGTTATCAATAAAGATGATGACATACCTTTTCCTTTATAAAAGAAAGTTAACATTAGAGGTCCACAAGTTTTGACGAACACATTCTCAAGAAGCTAGGTACTTCTTGTGGCTCCTTTCTTTGCGTGTTTGATTTTCTTTCCTTTAATACAATCTACACAAATAATTAGGACAATAAAATCCAAATCTGGAAAGACTTTGTTCCTTATAAAACTTTCCATTCTTTCCTTGGATTTATGACCCAAACACTTATGCCACAAATTAGCAAAAAATCATTTAAAATTCAATTTATATAACTATCACTTAGATACAAATATCAATGTGATAATTATACTTAAATAAATTGAAACATCCATAACCAAACATAAAAGAGTATCTAGTAACATCAATCCTAGATAATAAACCAAACTCCTAGAAAAAACTAGGTACCTAAAAGGTTTCCAACAAGTCTAGGTGATGCCCAATATCAAGGATTAAACATTAAATCCTGACAAGTTCTACTAGAACCTTCACTTTATTCCCACAAACACATGCTTTACATGTGGGTTTATGGTATAGATTAAACAAAATTCATTATGCTAGAAACATGTTTCGATTCATCCAGGATCAATCCACCAAATTTATGTGGATCTTTGATTAAGTTTGACTCAAACATACATAAGCCTTAAACTTATCTTTCATAGAATCAAGAATTTCATTTTATGCACTTCTTCTGAATTCAACATTTTTGCACAAAATAACATTTATGATAATGAGGTTCTTTCATATGAGTTTTCACATATGCCTCATTAATTCTAAGTGATTCTTTTCCCTTATCATGTTTCTTCACACATTTATTTTCAGCTCCTTAATGTCCTTAAAAGTTGGATAAAGAGATTTCTTATATTCTTAAGTATTGTTTCCTCTTAAACTAAGATATTGTGCAATTTACTGCACAACCCATTATCTTTCATGGCGTTATAGCTCATTCAAAAACAAGTAACACTCAATCTGTAATGAGCAAGCATAAACTATACTAAGAAGTTCTCATCCACAACTATTCCTAAGGACTTAAACTTAAATCTTGCTGCAATAATTTACCTTTTAATTATACATTCATAAATAGTACACAAATCACCAAGCTTTATGGGGTTAGGGTACTCATTAATGTCCCAGAAAGAGACTCACAAAATATTGGGTACTCCCACAAAATTCACTTAATTTTTTTTAATTACTTTCAGAGAGAATTATCTTAATGTTATCTGCAAAACTTATCCTCATGAACATAACATAAGTGTTTGTCAAATCTTTCTAAAAAATTACTCAGATTTTATAATAAACTTTATCTTTATTGTTGCTAACACCATTAATAGCAACAAACTTTTCTTTAACTGATAAGAAAGACTTGCAAACCCTAATCAGAAAGTTGAACGAATAACACTGACACATACAAGTCATGAGAATGCAGAAAATTAAGAACATGTACTACATAAATGTTTTGAGACATAAGGTACATATTATTTAAACAATTAATGTGCACTAACGCTCTCCTTTGGGTTGCACATTAGCACACGACATTCAAACATAACGATGCTAATAAAATTAATAATCAATAATTGACAATGATATATGTACCAATTAGTATTATCTATTGTCTTTGGATATATAAATAAACCAATAGCACAAACATATTGCCTACAGTCATGTCCATTAATTATAAGAACAACTAATCAAACCTTTGGGCGATCCATAAATGCCTAATAACAATGAACTACAATATACCCATAGAACATCAAACCATTATGTCATTCATATAGCATCAAATCTATGAGTAATGAAAAATCATCGTATGATTTGAAATTAATTTACTGTTAGTTCCATGATGAACATGATGAATGTTTTGATAATGACAAAGTGTTTTTGAACAAGCTACATGTGTTGATCAAGTTTCAAGCTCAACAAGCAACAACAAACATCAAATGAAGAAGAGAGAAAGCAAGCTCATGAAGACCTAAGTTTGAGTGTATTTGTATTTCTTTTATCTTTTGCCTCTCAAGCTTCATAGGTTTTTTTGTTTGGGTAGATTATTATAGAGGGTAGTGAATCTCATTCATAAGTCATGATTTAATCATAATTTGAGTTTTCACTTAACCTAGAATCAATAGGTGGCTTAAAAGTTTTAAAGGAAAGGTTGGATTTTGAGAAAACAAGTTTTGAACATGTGCAGTACCAACTTAATCGATTAAGTGATTAACTTAATCGAGTACTACTCGAGTACACGACTTGCTTAATCGATTAAGTACTGCTGAACTGATTTTTTAAAATACGTTTTTCACTTCTCAAAATCAGTTTTCAAGTGCTACAACTTTTGGGTATTCTATATAAACCTTTTCCTATTATTTGTGATCAATTAGAATCATTTCATACAAGTTTTAAAAAGAATCAAGCCACTCTATTCTCTCTCATTTTCTAAAGATCAAAGTTCTCATATTTTTATATTCTTTGATCAAGAACCTTTGAATCTCTTATGGTGAATTGTCATAACTCTTGATTGAGATTCATAGGATTGTTTTGTGTTTTCTATTGTGTTGTAATCTTTGCAAGAAGGCAAGCCACTACAACAAACAAGAAGTCTTGGTGTGTCGATTTTATCATCAAGCAACGTTCATTGAAGAAGAAGAAGTCTTGGTTGTGAATCAAGCAAGTGAAGCCTTGGTGTGTGGTTTATCATCAAGCAATTGAAGACTTGTTGTGTCGATTATCAACAAGGGGTAGAGGTTAGATTAGAGAGAAGATCAATAGGATTACAAGGCAAGGGTGTCGGTTATCTCTTGTAAGCTAGCAAGAAGGGAGTCTTGTGAGGCAATCACTTGTAATTTGAGAACTCTAATTCCTCATAGTGAAGAATCTCTCTTGGTTGAAGAGGGGACTGGATGTAGCTTTCAAGTGGATGAAAGTGAACCAGGATAAATCACTGTGTCGTATCTCTAAACCCTTACTCTTTATATTCAAGTCATTTGATTGCGTTCTTGGTTGAAAACCTAGAAAGATTGTTTTTCATAATTGATTGAATTGAATCTTTGATTGTTCAAATTGATAAAGGGAAAATCATTTTCATAACTAGGTTAATCAATAAGAATATAGGTGTTAATCATTTCCGCTGAATCTCTGATCTTGCATGTAAATTGGTTGATTTTCGTATTCGAATGAAAAATTGATTTTTCTGTTTTCTGTCATATTTAATCGATTAAGTTCAAGTTTAATCGAGTACTACTCGAGTAAATTGCAGGTTAATCGATTAAGTGCTGTAGAATTTGCAAAAATCATTTGTTTTGATTGTTTAGATTTGTTTCATTCGAAAATCTTTCAAGGTATCTTGTACACCTATTCAACCCTCCCTTCTAGGTGTATTCCTAGGGTTCCTTTGTCTCTCCAACCACCAATTGCGGTTTCCTCATTTACTTACTGATTTGACCACTTTGGTGATTAACAAAATCAACATACAATTAATTTCAAATCAAATTCATTATTATAATAAAATTATACAATCGGAATTAATATCTTTATGATTTGACAGCTTTAATGATGATCAAATCATCATACATTAATATCAAATCCAACTGTGATATAATTTAATAATTAACTATTAAATTATCAATACATAATATAAAAAGAATAAACTTATATATATATTTGCCGTGACCAGTATATATATATATATATATATATATATATATATTACGTATAATGAAACAAGATAAATGCTAGACATTAGATTTTATACCCATTCCATGCGTGAACAGTATGATTATTTTCAGCAAAACAATTCATGCGTTAAAACAATTCATGCATTAACAATTTAAGATTTCCAATTGGAAATCACTCTGTTACTGTTCACAGTAATTGAAATCAAATGCAATATTGATTTTCAAAACTTAATCGGAGAAATAAAATTTAATAGGTATAAAATTATACTTTCGCGGAAACCATAATATCCCTAAATACAATAATTAGGATTCATACTAAATTAAATTCCTAAATACAATAATTAGGGTTCATACCACATCACAAAATTTTAATTGGAAAATCATGAATTTCTCAACCTAATGCTTTGATACCACACATTAGTTGTAGTTTAATTTATTCGTTACAACTACAACAATAAGGATCTTGAAATTACATGACTTTCACACGTTATAGAGACAGAAGAAATACGATTACTAACCTCTATCCATTGCTAGAGTTGTTAGAGTTAGAAGGAAGAAAGTTCTCAAAATGTCCTTTGACCAAAAGCCACGAAACCCGGTTTCTATTCCTTTGCCTCCTCTACTATTCTTTTCTATGCTATTTGTTTAGTTTAGCCGTTATGTGATGGGAAGAGAAAAGAATACCTTATAGCCAGGAACAGGACCTGTTTCCTATAAATAGGTAAAAACCCTAACTATTATCCATTGGCTTCCATCAAGCTAACGGGCCTTCAGAAACAATCCCTTCTTATCTAAATATGATTTAGCCCATTAATATTTAATCATTTATTTACTAAACACACATCAATACATGTCACATGCACATCACATGAGACATACTAAGATATTAAAATCTTACAAGCGCGAGTTTCACTGAGTGGCTTGGGGAGTTCAATCGCGAGCTATTGACCAGGAGTGGAGTCGCCATCCAAGATGCTGGAGTTCAGGAGTGACTATCGCCGTCGTCATCGCCGTCACTAACGTGAATGAGTGACACTGTCCTCGTCGCCGCTTACTGAGAAGAGGAAGGGTTTCTCGCGCTGTGTTGTCCTCGCTGCCGTTAACGAGGGAGGAGCGAGTGACGCTGTTGCCGTCACTGCCGTCAATCGCTGAGAAGAGGGAGGGTCGATGTGCGTGGTGAGAAAGGAGAAGCTAGGGTTTGCGTGGTGCAGTGAGAAGATGGAGGGTCTTCGGATGCTGATGGAGTGTTGGTTATGTTTATTCTTTTTAATTTTGAGTCTTCTTTTTAGTACTTGTCTCTATTTGTTAGTCTTAACTCTTATCTTAGTTTTATTAGTTTTTTGTATTAACAAGTCAGTTTTGTTTTTTTTTATTTATTGATAAAAACTTAGGCAACAACAGGGTCGTTGTAGTCCCTTTTTTTTTGTTTTTCCAGTCCCGCAACGGTTTTCTAAGGAAAAAAGCAACAGTTTTTCTTATCAAATTTTAGGCAATGATTTTATTTTTAAAAGAAAGCAACGGTTTTTCTTATCAAAGTTTTACGCAACGGTTTTATTTAAAAAAAAGCAACGGTTTTCTTATCAAGTTTTAGGCAACGGTTTAAAAACGTGGTTCTTTCCATCAACATTTAAAAAACCGTTGCCTATATGGAAGGATATGTTGATATGAAGTAGTTCACAACAAAAATGAATAAAAACCGTTGCTAATTGGTATCATTTGGCTACACACGAAAAACCGTTGCTTATTCCATGAATAGGCAACAGTTTTCTAACCGTTGAAATTTAAGTGTTGCCTAAAGCCAAAAATGTTGTAGTGTTTCTTTGAAATCATTCACCACTTTGGAAACCATAAATTAAGAAATTCATTCAAGGAAATACTCTTTTAAAAACACTTCCTTAAAAATGACTTTCTTTAGTACTTTAAAACAATACGAGGAATTTGCGGGGTGTTACACTAATTATTACACTTCTGCCATGCTAATTTACATTCCACGTAGTGGAGGGTATTCCTGCTCGACCATGCATAGTGTAAGCTCCATCTTCGTACCTGTATAAAAAAAAGGCAAGAAGGGTAGAATTACACAGAACTTAGGAAATAGTGTCTAACAAGGCATAATAGTAAACTAAGATCATACACATATATCAACTCTATTTCATAGCGCACAATACACAATTATTCCTAATCAACTTATTTTCATTTTCAATCTTAATCATATTCTCAGTAATTAATTCTCTTTTCATTTCCTTTTTATCTTATCTTTCTTTCTCTTTATTCTCACCTTATTAGTTATCCGCAGGGTCATATGACCAACCTGGGATGTGTTCCTATTTTACATTTTCTTTTTCCTAATTCGCTTGTCCTCAAGTTCCCATGACCAACCTATGCCAATTTCCTATCCATAGGGTCAAATGACCAGCCTGTGTCCTTTATCACATCCACAGGGTCACCTGACCAACCTGGGATGAGTGTTCTTAATGACAGGGTCACCGGACCAACCTGCAATGTGTTCCTAGTCTCAGGGTCACATGACCAACCTGCGATGTGTTCCTAATCACAGGGTCACATGACCAACCTGCGACGTGTCTCTATTATCCTATCCCCAGGGTCATATGACCAACCTGGTCCTATCTCTAATCACAGGGTCACCTGACCAACCTGCGATGTGTTTCCTATTCACAGGGTCACATGACCAACCTGTGATGTGCTATTCTTCCCTTTCTCTTTACTCTTATTTCTATTTCGTTTCTTACTTATTCTTTTTCTCTTATTTATTCATTTCTTTCCATCTAAATCCTTATTTTCCCCTCTTCTATTCTCTTGCACTATTCCTAACTCTTTTTCTATACCTTCTCATTCTTTATTCACTTTTAATTCTTACTCATCTTTCCTTTTCCTTTATTAACTACTCTTGCTCCTCTTTCATTTTCCACTGTAAATTACTTACTTGTTACTCTTTGATCACTCTCTAGCAAGTATACTAGATCGCAAAGTAATATAGTCGGTTAAGACCAGATATCGTTCCCACAGGGACTACGAGTTATTTAACTTATTCCTACCTAAGAGTAATTAAAAGTAAAATCTATTAAAATTCAGAATTAAATAAATTAATTAAAAGGAATATTTTACTGCTGGAAAATAAATAAAAACAATTAACAATGGATGAATGGTAGTTAGGAACTAGTTTCATTGAATATTTCATTTATTTATTATAAATCAATGTTTTCCATTTAAATCAAGAACTAATTCAGAAAATTAATAATTTCCAGATTCCTCTAATGAAATTATTGTTTATTATCCAATTTGTTAAATCCTAATTCCTTAGAAATTTAATCTATTGAATAACCATGATTAAGAACAGTGAATTATGAAAAGTTATATAAAAATCCAAAAGTATTCCTACAAGTTGAATCCTTATATTGTTTAATTGCATGGCCTATTTTAAATCCTAGTTTTCCAATTCAGATCTAAAAATCCATAACAATAAAAACACAATTAAACACTTGATTTAAAAAACTGAAAAACATTAATTCATATAAATAAACTACATAATCAAATCCACCATGTTCCTAACACAAGAGTGTTTAGTTACACATCATTGAGAAGAAGAACAAATAAGAATAGAAGTAATTCATTCCTAAATTACCACTAATCCTTCATCTGAATCTTCAGCCTTTAATGGATTCCTCCTCCGAATGCTCTCTAGAGAATGTAATCTCCCTCAAACTTGATACTAATCTCTAATGATGACTGATTATGGCTGTTGATCTCTGCCTAAAACTAATCCTAAAAACATAAATATATAGATAAAATACAAATCCTAATAGAAACCCTCAAAATTGCTCAGAAATTGGCCCAATTGGGCCTTCACGTGTCATGCGCGCCTGGGCGTGTTGGTCAGCACGCCTGGGCGCGCGCCATCTGATGCCCATAAATCACCGAAGCAAGCGCGCCTGGGCGTGCCATGTAACTTCCGACTCCGTTTCTCTCCGTTCTTGTGCCATTTTCAAGGTCTTCTTATGCTCTTCTCAGCTCCAATAATATTTTCTCCAAATAAAGCTCCGAAACACCTGAAACATACCCAAAATGGATCAAAACATTCAAGGGATTCTAATAAACTAAAAATTCCTAAAACTAATACAAAATACCTATATTTACAAGAGAAACAAGCCAAAACCAAAGCAAAAGGAAGTGAAATTAAGCCCAAAAACATCATATATTAGACCCAAATCACACCCCCAAACTTAGCATTTTGCATGTCCTAGGCAAAAGTAAAATAAAAATTCATAAACACAAGACTACCTTCTAAATCAAAATGTACAACACTTAATCTAAGACTTCGACTCATCAACACAGCCACATATTTACACAAGCTATTCACATATCAAAACCTGGTTAAAGAAACAAAATCAATCAGAACTCAGAACTAGTGAACACTCTCAACCTCTCAGTGTATATCTCTCATGTGTATCAGGGGTATAAATCAATTCACTCAAGTTCATTCAATAGTTAAATGTTACCATAAGTTTGACCATAGACCCAAATCTCCGCTGAAATTATTAAAAACATGCACAAATCAAAAGGTCATTATTTTGGTTGTAACGTGGCCATTGCTAAAAGTGTTAAGGTGGGATAAAAGAAAGAAAAGATGAAACTTGTAACAGCCCGATTTTCGTAACTCAAAAATAATCAACTTTTATTCATTAAGGTTGCAAAAATGAGGCCAATTTTTTTTTGTGTAAAAACATTGTTGAAGTGTTCGAAAACATTATTGAAAATCTCTTTATGTTCTTCAATTCACTTTTCCGAAAACTGAGTTGTTACTAAAACAAACGCTTACTTGAAATCTTCAAAACATTTGGCATTGGAAAGTGGTTTGGTTTCAACTCAAAATAGTTCTTTGCATTACATCAAAAGACTTACATAATTCCCACAAAGTTTTCATTCAAACACATCTTTAAAAGTAGGGCTTGTTCCAAAATATGTTGAGTTACATAATTAGTTCATCACTTAGGTAATCCTTAACTCAAAGCATTCACAACAACCTAAACTAATCCCACTATCCTTAAACTATTAATCCTGTCCTAAAACCTTCCTGACGAAGACAATCGGATGCAGCTCCTTCTTCTTCTTGCACCCTTTCGTCCTCTCCGACGAAGATGCCACCTCTATAACCGCTTTCCCTTTGTCCCTTGGCTCCAACTCTACTCCATTCAGAGCAGTGGAGTTCCTCCAGGTCTCGTACCGCTTCTTCTCTTCGTAGTTCCTATATCCTCGCACGGTGACTTGCCCCAGATGCGGCCCCAAATTAACTCCGCTCAGTTGATGCTCCGGGTCTGGGACCACGATCTGAGTGTAGCCGATCCATGCCCAACCATAGGGTGTGTGCTTCCAACCACTACCATGCCTACTCCAAGTAGCGACCTCCATACGATACTCCATCTGCCCATTGAGATACCAGCAGCACCGATATGCCAACGAACAGGAGAGAGTAAGCGATCCGAACGACGCATCGTCGACGGTGTGGGATTACGATAGGCGAGATATCAAGACAATACACGCAAGACAAGCAACATTCACACAACATAACATTCAATCATCTTATCATTATCCTTATCATTATCATTATCGTTATTCCTCATCTTCTAAACTTATTGTCGATCATTATCAACTTTCCCAACTTAAATCATTTCTCCACATAATCATTCTTTCCTTCTCATTTCCTGACTTTCCTTCACATCTCTCTTCATGGGGTTTCATTCACTTTTCCATACTTTCCCTTCTCAATTTCCTTCTCATTTTCCATATCTCATAAGCTTTCACTTTTCTTAATCTTAAGTCTTTTCTTATCAAGTCTTATTGAATTATAACCATCGATGATAGGGGGAATTAAAGATCATCGAGGTACGCGTTCCATTCGTAGTTAGCACTCACGTCTCAAGTCTACATCTCCTCGTCCATCCACCCAACCTAGTCGGAAGTAAACAGGAATACAGGACCTTTACTGTGCGGGCACGACAGCTGTCTCACAATCAATTGGCCCCAGGCCAGGAGAACTGTAGAAATCTCGGCTACAGTCTCAAATCAAATCATATCATTTCAATTCATATATATATATATATATATATATATATATATTCAAGGCACACTGTAGAAAACTCGGGTACAGTGGCAATCAAGATGCCCCACTCCAGTCCCTCTCACTGTTCAAGATTTGCAATCTAGGGGGGGTCAGTACTATTCTAGTTGCGCATGCAGAACTTACCACGGCATTGGACCCAGTCCCTACCACGTTCATATACCACATATGGAGTTCGTTCTGCCTAGAAAGTACTCAAGACTTCTTGACGTTTCACCGTCATTGTCCTCCCCTAATGCAATCTCCGCATGAGTATCCGCAGATACCCATGGTTTCTTCCTCTCTACTACTTCGGGATCACACTCATACCTCACCGCGTTCTCGTGTTAGTGTTTTTTTTTAAAGTCTTTTATCTTCTTAATTAACCTAATGGTCGGCTCATCCTTCGTGCATCCCTTCAATGAGTCCCGACCGCTATCTTTCAACATCACTTTTCCTTTCTTTTCTCATCATAGCACAGAGCTGGGATCACATCAATAAACTCGCATCTCTTTCCACAATCTTTCTCCATCAATCTCATATCTCAATCTCATTCCACACGCTTTTTCAAAAATCTTATTTCTCAAATTTCCTCAATACCTCCTTTCTCAAACTATCTCGAAAATATCATTTCATAAACTTGCTCCAAAATCTTGTTTCATACTTCTTCACAAAATATCCTTTCAGAAACTTTTTCAAAAATATCAGTTTGTAAAACTTTCTCAAAAATCTTGTTTTGTAAACTTTTCCAAAATGTCCTTTTGTAAACCTTTTCAAAAATCTCTTTTCATAAACCTTTGTAAAAAATTTCATTTTGTAAACTCTCTTAAAAATCTTATTTCATAAACTCTTTTTTTTTCAAAAATATCTTTTCATAAACTTTTCTAAAAATCTCATTTCACAAGCTTTTCCAAAAACCTCATTTTACCAAAATCTCATTTCACAAAATTTCTAAAATCTTGTTTTACAAACTTTTCGCAAAAATTTCCTTTCCCAATCTTTTTCAAAATGTCCTTTCACAAACTTTTTCAAAAATCCCGATTCGTAAACCTTTTTTCAAAAATCTCATTTTAGTGAGCACTAGTGGAGGAGCAAGCTCAACTCAACACCAGCCTCATTCAAATCACATCTCGCCTCAACAACAACATCATTACTTTCCCCAGCTCTGGCTCATCCTCATCTTTATCATCAATTCTTTCCTTAATCACACCCCTTTATCTCTTCTCAACACATTTCTCTTGTCCAATCAGTCTAATACCTTTTATCATTATTCCTTTCTCATTGGGTCTTTTACTTTCATAAACTTACTCAATTATTTTCATTATCAGGACGTAGCAGGCGTCCATCAGCATGCTACTCATATTAGTGAACAATTTAAATATCATCATGCATAATTAAACAGTAAATAAAGCATGCTATATCACATCATCAACATACAATCATCACACCCAACAATGTGGTCTTTGTCTTCTTCGTATAAGTGGCCACACAATTCAAACAATTGCCACTATACTACTGACTCCGTATCACTAAGTTCCGATCTTTGAGCTGATACGGAACGTCCTAATATATCACCTAACTACCACGATGTCTTAGGAAAGCTTCTCTCTCACCTGAGGTCCAGCGATTAATTGCGTACCGGCTCCTCGGAGCTGTCGGCTGCCCCAATCCCTCGTCTTTAAGGTTCCTCGTACTAAATAAAATACGCTTACGTTACTAACGTGTGTAAGATCCATGAAGAATGTTTTGATAAATGCCAAAAGGTTTTGAACAAGCTTCAAATGTGTTGATCAAGATCAAGCTCAACAAGCAACAACAAACATCAAGTTAAGAAGAGAGAGCCAACTCATGAAGACTTAGTTTGGTAGTTTGTGTTTTATTGTGTTATATTTTGCCTCACACGTCTTTTAGTTTATGAGTTTTGGTAGAGTTTATTAGAGGGTAGTGAATCTCTTTTGAATGCATGATTATATCATATTTTGAGTATTCACTTTGTCTAAAATCCATAGGTGGCTTAAAGGTTTTAAAGAAAAGGTTTAGTTTTTGAGAAAACAAGTTTTTAGTGATTTTTATGCTGATTACTCGAGTAACACATATTTCACTCGAGTAAAATTTATCAAGCTTGCGGCTTACTCGATTAATCATTATTTCACTCAAGTAAAATGTTTTCAGCTTTCGGCTTACTCGAGTAACACTCATTTCACTCGAGTAACTCGATCAGATATGGTTTTTTAAATACGTTTTTCACTTCTCAAAAGCTATTCTAAGTGCTCCAACTTTTGGGTATTCTATATAAACCTTTTCCTAATCATTTCTATCATTGAGAATCAACTAGAATCATTTTGATACACAATTTTTACAAAGAATCAAAGCCACACTATTCTCTCTCACTCTCTCAAGATCAAAGCTCTCATTTTCACATTCTTTGATCAAGAACCTTGAATCTCTCATGTTGATCTTTTCATAGCTTTTGAAAGAGATTCATAGGATTGTTATTGTTTTTCATTTTGAGTTGTAATCATTGCAAGAGGCAAACATTCTACAACATTGGAAGCCTTGATTTTGTGAATCAAGCAAGTTTCATTGGAAGCCTTGGTGAGGCATTTCATCAAGCACTTGGAAGCCTTGTTGAAGAACAAGCATTTGGAAGTCTTGTGAGTGAAGCAAGCAATTGGAAGTCTTGTTGTGAGGTATCGGCAAGCAAGAGAAGAGGTTAGATTAGATATCAATAGGATTACAAGGCAAGGGTGTGGTATCTCTTGTAGGCTAGAAAGAAGGAGTCTTGTGAGGCATTTACTTGTAATTTGAGAAACTCTAATTCCTCATAGTGAAGAATCTCTCTTGGTTGAAGAGGGGACTGGAGTAGCTTTCAAGTGGATGAAAGTGAACCAGGATAAATCACTGTATCGTATCTCTAAACCCTTAACTCTTTACAATTCTTGTTATTAATTGTGTTCTTGATTGAAAACCTAGAAAAAGTGATTTTTCATAATTGATTGAATTGAATCTTTATTGTTCAAATTAATTTGGGGAAAATCATTTTCATAACTAGGTTAATCAATAAGAATATTGGTGTTGATTGTTTCCGCTTAATCTCTGATATAATATTTGTTAATTGATTGATTTTCATTGGTTTTAATCGTTTAGATTTGTTTCTTGCGAAAATCTTTCAAAGTTTCTATAACACCTATTCAACCCCCCTTCTAGGTGTTCTCCTAGTGTTTCTATTTGTTTCACCCACCGAGTGTAGGTTTTCCAACAATTGGTATCAGAGCTCGGTCGAAAGACACGAGCATAGAGCTTTTTCGTTAAGATCCTTGAGGAAACTACAATGGGTTGTACGAATCCTTTTGGTGGTGAAGGTGATTCAATAAATCGCCCTCCTATGTTTGGTGGAGAGGGTTATGGTTATTGGAAAATTAGGATGAGAATCTTTATAGAAGCCATAGATGTGAACATTTGGGAAGCCATTGAAAATGGTCCTCATATTCCCTCAAAAGATGTAGAAGGTGTGCTTACCCTAACTCCCAAAGATAAGTGGACCGATGATGATAAAAGGAAAATTCAATATGATTTAAAAGCTAAGAATATCATCACCTCCGCTCTATCTTATGATGAGTTCTTTAGAGTCTCCCAATGTAAAGATGCCAAAGATATGTGGGACACCTTGCAAGTCACACATGAAGGCACTAGTGAAGTTAGGCGTGCTAGATTGAATTCTTTGATGCATGAATATGAATTGTTTCATATGTTGCCTAATGAATCTATATGTTTTATGCAAAAACGTTTTACTCATATTGTTAATCATCTCATTGCTCTTGGTAAAACTTTCTTGAATTGTGAACTTGTTAACAAAGTTTTAAGATGTCTAAGTAGGGAATGGCAACCTAAGGTTACCGCAATAGTTGAATCAAAGGACTTGGACACCATGGACTTAGCAACACTTTTCGGAAAGCTACAAGAACATGAAATGGAGCTTGGACGTTTGCAAATGCATGAAGAGTCGGATAAGAACAAAGAGAGAAAAGGAATTGCTCTTAAAGCTCAAAGGTCATATAAAAAGGAAGAGAGTTCCGATGATGATGAAAATGAAGATTCCGATTCGGATATTGATGAAGAGGATATGAAGCTTCTACTAAGAAAGTTCAATAAGATTCTAAGGAGAAAAGGAAGGTTGAACAAAGACAAAAGTAAAGAGAAGAATTCCCCACACTACAAGACAAAGACTTCAAAAGAAGGAATAGTTTGCCATGAATGTGGAAAGCCCGGTCATCTCAAGTACTCATGCTCTAAGTATCTCAAGAAGAAGGAGAAAGAGAAGAAAAATGCAAAACACAAAAGGGCATACATAGTTTGGAATAGTGATGATGAACAAGACAAGAAAAGCACAACTAGTAGTTCTTCGGATGATGAACATGCCGCTTGTCTCAACTTGATAGCTCAAGTACATGAAGAGGAAAGCTCAAATGATGAATCAAGTGAGCAAAGTGACGAAAGCGATGTAAGTCTTACTAAATCCGAAATTTCTTCAAATTATGAAATTTTATATAATGCTTATGAAGAAATGCATAAACAATTTAAGAAACTAGCTTTGAAAAACATTGAAAGGAAGAAGCTCATTTTGAAACATCAACAAGAGATTTTAGAACTTCAAAAACAAGTTGATGAGCTTAATCTTCAAAATGAAACTCTTGATCTTATCTATGCTAGTTCTTCTTGTGATTGTGCTAGTAGATTGAATAATGTGGTTGATTGTGAGGATTGCAAGTTGCTTAAGGATGAAAATGCTATTTTGAAAAATAAGCTTGCAAGTTTCACAAATGGTGATATTAGATTGAGAACATTGTTAAATTTTCAAAAAGAAAATTCAAACAAGTTTGGTTTGGGTTATACTAATGCTAAGAGTAAATCTCATAGAAATGTTGTTGATTTTTCAAAAGTTGATTTTTCAAATGCACCAACATGTTTCTATTGTGGTACTCATGGACATACTTCAAATGTGTGTTATATTAAAGTGCATGGTATACCTAAAGGAGATTTTGTTTGGATGAAAAAGGGTGAGAGTCCCTTCACTAACAAAAATGGATCCAAAACCATTTGGATACCAAAAAGCAAAGCATGATTGTTTTTGTAGGTATGATTGAAGAGCAAAAGGACTTTCATGTGATATTCATTCATTTGTTACTTCAATTGGTATCAAGAAGAAAATCCTACAAATTGGTAACATTCAATATTATACAATTTGTATTTGTTTAGTCACAATTGGTATTGCTCATAGTTCTCTCAATTGGTATTATTTCTTATAATGTGATATTGTTTATACTATTGAGAAAATACTATTGGTATCAATTTCTTACAATTGTTTTACAATTGATATCATGTTATTGGTATGCAATTTGTTATAATTGATATTATTGAGTTTGAATAAAAGCATGGTAACCATCTATTGATGATGCTTTGGTTGTTATATCATATTAATTTCTCTATTTTGGCTTAGATCATATTTTTTTAAATTGGTATATATATTTCTTTTTGATAATGCCAAAGCAGGAGAAATATGATGTTTTGAAAAAGGAAGGAGAGAAATATTATCATTTTGGGGAGAAATAAAATAGTATGTTTGGAGAAAGGTTGTTTTGTTGTTTTTTTATAGGTTGAGCAAAGTTGTTGAAGATAGGGGGAGAATCAAGCTTAACTCAATTGGATTTCAAATGTCAAAAGCATTTATTGAGGGGGAGCAAGAGTCTCACCAAGTGATCAAATGGTTCAAGCATCAACAACTTCAATGAACTTCAAACGATTTCAAAACATGTTTGTCATTTTCAAAAAGGGGGAGATTGTAAGATCCATGAAGAATGTTTTGATAAATGCCAAAAGGTTTTGAACAAGCTTCAAATGTGTTGATCAAGATCAAGCTCAACAAGCAACAACAAACATCAAGTTAAGAAGAGAGAGCCAACTCATGAAGACTTAGTTTGGTAGTTTGTGTTTTATTGTGTTATATTTTGCCTCACAAGTCTTTTAGTTTATGAGTTTTGGTAGAGTTTATTAGAGGGTAGTGAATCTCTTTTGAATGCATGATTATATCATATTTTGAGTATTCACTTTGTCTAAAATCCATAGGTGGCTTAAAGGTTTTAAAGAAAAGGTTTAGTTTTTGAGAAAACAAGTTTTTAGTGATTTTTATGCTGATTACTCGAGTAACACATATTTCACTCGAGTAAAATTTATCAAGCTTGCGGCTTACTCGATTAATCATTATTTCACTCGAGTAAAATGTTTTCAGCTTTCGGCTTACTCGAGTAACACTCATTTCACTCGAGTAACTCGATCAGATATGGTTTTTTAAATACGTTTTTCACTTCTCAAAAGCTATTCTAAGTGCTCCAACTTTTGGGTATTCTATATAAACCTTTTCCTAATCATTTCTATCATTGAGAATCAACTAGAATCATTTTGATACACAATTTTTACAAAGAATCAAAGCCACACTATTCTCTCTCACTCTCTCAAGATCAAAGCTCTCATTTTCACATTCTTTGATCAAGAACCTTGAATCTCTCATGTTGATCTTTTCATAGATTTTGAAAGAGATTCATAGGATTGTTATTGTTTTTCATTTTGAGTTGTAATCATTGCAAGAGGCAAACATTCTACAACATTGGAAGCCTTGATTTTGTGAGTCAAGCAAGTTTCATTGGAAGCCTTGGTGAGGCATTTCATCAAGCACTTGGAAGCCTTGTTGAAGAACAAGCATTTGGAAGTCTTGTGAGTGAAGCAAGCATTTGGAAGTCTTGTGAGTGAAGCAAGCAATTGGAAGTCTTGTTGTGAGGTATCGGCAAGCAAGAGAAGAGGTTAGATTAGATATCAATAGGATTACAAGGCAAGGGTGTGGTATCTCTTGTAGGCTAGCAAGAAGGAGTCTTGTGAGGCATTTACTTGTAATTTGAGAAACTCTAATTCCTCATAGTGAAGAATATCTCTTGGTTGAAGAGGGGACTGGAGTAGCTTTCAAGTGGATGAAAGTGAACCAGGATAAATCACTGTGTCATATCTCTAAACCCTTAACTCTTTACAATTCTTGTTATTAATTGTGTTCTTGATTGAAAACCTAGAAAAAGTGATTTTTCATAATTGATTGAATTGAATCTTTATTGTTCAAATTAATTTGGGGAAAATCATTTTCATAACTAGGTTAATCAATAAGAATAATGGTGTTGATTGTTTCCGCTTAATCTCTGATATAATATTTGTTAATTGATTGATTTTCATTGGTTTTAATCGTTTAGATTTGTTTCTTGCGAAAATCTTTCAAAGTTTCTATAACACCTATTCAACCCCCCTTCTAGGTGTTCTCCTAGTGTTTCTATTTGTTTCACCCACCGAGTGTAGGTTTTCCAACAACGTGTATTAAGAAAATCTTTCTTAATTTCAAAACACTTTTCGTTCCTCGTCGGAAGACTTAAAACATAACCGTTTTCTTTCAAACAACTATAATATTCTCTAATACTTCAAGTACTCTTAAAAACCATTTTGAAAACATCATATAAAATAATGTAAACCATTTAGTTTGGTTGCTGGTCCGTCTTGGGCAGCACCTTAATCACGTTTGAAAACACCGAAAAATTCACCGTTTTTAATCCGGGTTTTTCTTAAATCAACCACTTGAAAACCACACTTTAAATTACATAAACACATTTTTAAAGTTAAGGAACAATTTTAAATAATTCGGGACAGCGAAGGATTACTTCTCAAAAATCATTTTAATAAAAATCCGAAAGTGATTAATTTCAAAACCAATCGCTTAACTTAATTATAAACTAAACTTTCATTTCCAAACAAACACTTTCACAAATAAACATTGGAAATCAACCAATACATCATTATGCTATTTTATTTTCATAAAACAAAAACATTTAGACATGCATAGATTCATAAACCAAATTGAACCAAAGATATAAATCAAGCACATTTATTTTTCTTACTTTAAACAACTTTATTCCAAAAATTACCATGTACATTTTATTTCATGCAACTAAACTTCCTAGACTTATATACACTATATGGCCGAATGAATTCAAAGAAAACAAGTCAAACATTACAAATTTAAAGCATATAAATTAACTTGATTTATTTCTAATACTTAAATTCTACTTTCTTTTTCATGCAACAAAATTATTTACTCTCCCTTTTACTCTTAACCGAATGCACACATATATATATTCATTTAAACACAAAACTTTCTCTAAACCATTTAATTCATTTATTTCCTTTATTTTTAAATCAAAAATCGATTAGAAAATAAATGTTCACAACACAATTTCAAACAACTTATTTTAACATGGTTTCACAAAATATACTCATTGCTTTGAAGTCACTTCATTGAAAAAGAATCCTAGTCTAGCTAGCATGTATAGGCCGAATATCAACATGATCAAAACAAGGTTTTTAGTTCACTTTTTCAACATGCAAAAACACAAGATTCTTAAATCAGAAAGAAGTTAACATGCATGGATCTTTTCATGAAAACAAAACATGATTTCTTGGTTTAATGCTTAGGCCGAATGCTCACCATTATAAATCAAGATTAAATTTCAAATCTTTAACATGCAAGAACCCAAAACATGAATCAAGTTAAAAATTATTTTCCAAAAACTTATTTCCTTAGTTTCTTTGTGAAACCGTGATGGTTCTCGAGGAAGATTAAATCTTTTTACTTAAAAATGACATGCATGCACTTAGATCTTGTAGATCAAGTCACAAAATCAATTATAATAAGAATGAAGAAGAAAATGAATGAACGAATGCTCTTGTTTTTGTGTTTATTTGCATAGGAAATGGAATGAGTGGTTGGGATTGAAAGCTTCTTCAAGAAGCTAAAAGATGTGTGGTGTATATGGGTTGGGGAAGGGGGTGAAAAACCTGTTTTGCCTTCCAAAAATGCCTCATTTCGTGGCTAGTACGCAGTCCGCACGCCAAGGCGAGGCCCAGGGGTGCCTGCGCGCCAAGCTCCCTGAGTTTGGGCGTTTCAGGCTGTTCTGCGCGCCTGGGCGCAGACCTGGGGCGTCTGGGCGCAGGCCTCTTTTTAATTGGGACAGTTTGCATTCAAAATGTCGTATTTCCTTCGTTAACCGTTGGATCTTACTCAAATTTGGAGGTACGCTCCCTAAGACTCTTATCTTCACATCTAACGGTGGAATTTGTGTTTAAAGTTGTAAATCTTTTATTATTAATTTTCTAATACAGGGTGTTTCTAACACCGAAAACACCGATTCCTACACTCTGTTGTTCATCTTTAAATCTCTTATCCGATGCCAATGCTTCCTAACTCCTTCATGGAACTTAAAGGGATCCTAATCCATCACCCTAAATCCTCTTTAGCATAATTCTCATTTTTCCAATCTTATGATTATTCTAATTATTCTTGTTATTAAAATTCGGGATGTTACAAAAGAAAATAGGAATAATACCCTTTCTCATTTGTGAATCCAAATATGATAGCTATATATATATATATATATATATATATATATAATATCAAGAGCACATCAACAACGTAGTCCAGCACATAAATCAAGATACAAGTCCATAATAAATATTGCATAAAAGATAGACCAATACTCTGAAAACCTCTCAAAACTATATACAGTATGTACAAATCAAAATAAAGAAGTCTTAGAGATGGTCCAGTTATCCTCCATCAAGCTAGCATCCTTCGTCTAGTTTCCTGCAGCTGCAATTGTGTCCTTCATCCCAACTACCCATATCATGCATCTCCCGGTGGATCCTTTGCTCCCCACTGGCTACCAATGGAGTCCTCGACTGGCTCCTTATCACCTTCTGCCTCCTCCGGATCCTTCTCAACCTCGTCCGACTGATTCGGTACCCCACCATTGGGTATTGAGTCAGCAGATGGAGTCCCATGAATCGGACTCGTCTAACCAGGAGTAGGAGTATCCTCACGGATAACTCTAGAAGCAGATGAGTGGGATCAGGTAACTGATCTAAAACAAAAACTATGAAAGCGTCGAGTAGGTCGAGGTGGGGGTGGTCCATGGTAAGTGTAAAATGGGAGTACATGCATGGTATAGATAATAGGGATGCGGAACCTACGAGGACGAATACGAGTCAGAGGATTAGGATGATAGAGCATCAGCTCCTCGTCCCCCACATAGGTGGCCCGATGGTCCTCATAGTACCACACTCCACTAGGGAGCGGACGGATCTCTATGCAAGCTAGGTAGTAAGCCATCACCTAAAAAGGGCATAGGGATAAGCAATACATTCACATAGTACAATAAGAATAATTGAATTTAAACGATCGCATATAAATAATTCATCAAGTAGCATGCATATACATATGATCAAACCCTCTTTCATTTATAATCAAATCATTTAATTATAGTGGTATGATACATGCTTATCAGGCTCTGGTAATCGATTATCAGGCTCTGGTAATTGATTATCACGTGTATTTAGCCAAGTTAGTATTAGACATGGTATGGTAATCGATTATCATACTGTGGTAATCGATAACCCCTATCAGCAAAACACTAAAAATTGAGGTTTTTACATACCATTTTCAATTCTACTTCAAATTAACCTAAACTAAGCCAAAGCAGAACTTTATCATCATAAAATAGACATGCTCAAACACTAAAATCAACATATACCATATAGATTTCATTCATCCACTCAATTATGCATAAAAGTCACAAAATAAACAACTCATGATATCAAAATCAGATAAACTCATTCAAATCATGATTTCAGCACTCAAATAGTTCACATGCAACATTTAGAACTTGCTCAAACTGAAACTTGAGTAATATGGCCTCTAAGCCAAAGTCCCAATTCAAACTAAGCCCTTTGAGTCTCATCGTAACTCGTCATTCAATTTAACACAAATCATTCTTATTCTAGTGAAAGAATAGTTTTCCCCTTACCTTAAGAAAGAGTTTGATAGGATTTGAGATATAAATTGCGAAGAACCAAATGCTCCAACTTCAGTCTATGACAGTTCAACAGAGTCATAAGACCAGGGAATTTGTGATATGAAACAGACATGAAAATTGGGGGAAATGATTAAGAATCATTCTATGCAACATGCATGAAAGATTAGAAGAAGTTTGAGACCAAATTGGTGTAAGAGCTTACCACAATCAAGCTCTAAAGTCAGCTCCAAGGTTCAGGAACTGCACTCTTGACAGATAAAGCTCCTCACTTTGCAGGCTTAGAACTTTGCACACACTCACTCTCAACTCACAATCTTAGTATCTTTGTAAAGCTCGTGATGTGAGCTTTACAATGGTGTATAGCTTATTGATTATGGTTTGAGATTGAAGGAGAACGACAGGGACGAATTCAGGAGCAGAAAACATAGTAGTTCAGCAACTTAGAGCAAAAATGAAGCTCAAATCGTCTTCAACAAGGCTTAAATAGATGCAATTGAAGGCCATGCATGTTGACACGTAGTTCCCACTACGATTAAGGGTGGATTCGTGGCAGATTATGGGTTTATTTGGTTGATTACTCATCAAACGCACTAACCCTAACTCTACTGCACTAAGGTAATCGATTACTGCATCGTGGTAATCGATTACCACGACTGAAAATTTGAAAAAAAAAATCATATTTTAATTCTTTTCCCTCCAATAATATTTCTAATATTGCATTTAGGTCCTCCAGCAAGGACTTAACTGCAAAACTAACATTTATATAAAATACCAACCTAAAATTATTTTTCATATATTTCAAATATACAATACACACCAATAATCAAGTATTAAACTTCACTTTATTTAATAAATAATTATTATAATTACAATTTATATTATTATTCGGGAAATGAAATTATTAAATAATGCACATACTTTTTCAGTTGAGACACATGAAAGACATTGTGCAGGTTGGCAAGAGACTGGGGTAAGGTTATCTGATAAGCTACAAGACCAATTCGTTTAAGGATTTGGTAGGGACCAATAAATTTAGGTGAAAATTTTCGAGTTTTTAAGGCTTTACTCACTCCTTTCATAGGAACAATTCGAAGAAACACATGATCACCCTCTGAAAATTCCAATGGTCTTCTCCTCCGATTTGCATAGCTTTTTTGACGACTTTGTGCGATCTTCATCTTTTCTTGAATCATTTGAATCTTCTCAGTTGTTTGGTGCACAATCTCGGGACCAATAATCATATTCTCCCCCACTTGATGTAACACCCCACATTTTCTAGACTCAAATACATCAATACGATTTCATTCAAAAATAATTTTCAGGATTTAATAAAGATTCTTTTTAGTTAAAGTGTTTTGACAAGTGAATTTACTTGAAGTTGATTTTTGAGGATCCTTAAAGAAACGAATCCTCTTTTTATCAAAATGATTTGAAGTTTTAAATGGTATCCTTGAAAGATTTTTGATTTGTGTGAAAAATATGGTTTTATCTCAAGATTAAAAGTATTTTGTAAATGGATAAAGTGGGTCGATTTTCTTTAAAGATTTCATTCTTGGAGTTTTTGAATTTGTGAATTGTGTGTTTGTGCAAGGAAGTATATATGAAATTTGATTAGTAAATTTAAATTAATGGATACATGAATTGTATGAGTATGAATGAGAATGTGTGCATGATGTATGTGTGTCGTGTGTTTTAGAGCATGAGACATGATGTGCTACGGTGCCATATGCATGCTTAAATATGTGTTAAGTGTATGCACTACTTCATGATTTCATGCTATGTGTTTGTGATGATAACATGAAATGAAATTATGTGTGTATGTGTGCATGTGTTGTTCGGCCGAATGTAGAGGAAAGGGAGCCAGGTAAAAGCTTATTCCCTTGCCCATTAAGAAATTAGGAAACAAATGGCAATTAGGAAGAACCCTAGGGTATGTGACTCATGAGGCCTAGGAGAGACTTTCTTCCACCCTCTTCCCTTGTGACATGACCCTTCCCATGCAAGTTTTTGGATGGGTCGAATTGCCCTTGGACCAGCCAATTGAACCGAGGGTAGAATAGGAAATTTCCATACCTTGTTTTACCCTCAAAACCGTGGGAGTGGGTGAGTGTTGGCTAACTCATTTCATTTCCTTTCCCAAACACAAACACTTGGTCCAAGAGTGCATCAAACTCTTGGAACCCTTCGAGAGAAAAAGAGAGGCCGTGAGAGGAGAAGGAAAGAAGAAGAGTGAAAACTCCAAATCCTCAACCCAAAAATCCTTAATCCCTTTCTCAACCATATTCTTCTTCCAAGAACAAAAGAAAAGCCACCCATCAACCTAGAGAGGAGGAGGGCGAAGCAAACTCTAAGAGGAGAGGAGAAGAGGCTTGAAGTTTAAAGTTTAGTTAGAGATTTTGATCTAAGGTAGTTATTTAAGGAAGTATAGTGTAGTAATTTTGGTTGTGTAAAGGACTTTATTATGGACTTTGTTGAGTTTAAATTTTGTGATGCATGCCTTTGTTCTCTTATGATCTTGAAGTTTTGTTGCCTTGCATGTCATTTTTATGACTTGATCTTGAATAATTGTGCTTGAATGTTTTAATTTCTGTTCTTGTTCCTAACGGTTTTGGCTAGGCTTTGTGTTTAAGATTATGTTTTTACCTTGATCTTGATTTGCATGTCTTGATCTATGCTTGATTTTGGGGGAAATGTGAAGTTTGAACTTTCTTTGATGCATGTCGTGATTTTTCAAAGGGAAACGAACATAACAAGCTTTAGAAATAATCTTTGTATAAAAGAATTTAAAACTAAGATCTTATGTATGATGATGATGATTCGGTGATAGCTTGCAAAGTAAGATGTTGTTTTAAAAAGTCTTGAATGATTTGATCTTGAACCTTGTTCTTTGCATAAGAAAAATAATTTGTAAGATCTTGCCTTTGTGCTTGCCACCATTCGGCCAAGTCTAGGAAACCATGCTAGATCATCATTTCCTTTACATGCATGTTGAAATTTGCCTCATTTAGAAATTCTAAGTACATGCATGAGTTTTCTTAGAGGTTAGAAATTTGGACATGCCTCTTGGCTATTATTGTGTTAAGAAATTAAATTTTACTTACTTAATTTCTTATGGAAAGCTCACGGTTATATGCTTATTAATGTCTAAATTAATTCATTTTATTTTGCATGTGTGCCAAATTGTTAGACTCAAAATTTCTAAACCTATGGGACTTGAATCTTTGATTTCAAACTTAAAAGTAAATTTTTCATGATCCCATTCGGTTTAGGAACAAACCTTAAGTCATTTTATTCCCCTATGTGACATTATCTGAATTAGCCTTGAATAAATGAAATTGATTCGGTGTATGATTGTGTTTTCCCCGAAGTTTCATTTAGTTTGGTGTGAACTCCACTCAAACTATTTTATTTCCTTATGTTATATTATTTGAGGTAATCTAGACTAAATGGAATTGATCTAATAAATGTTTGTGTTGAGTGTTGTCCTTAGGTCCTATTCGGTCTTGGTAGGAAAGTGAAGGAAAAGGATTGATTTCTCATTATATGTAATTTAAATAATGATAGCCTTATCCTAAGTAAATGTGTCCTATTCTTTAATTCTTATCTAGAATGTGATGATGTGTGTTGTTTTCCCTAAGTGCATGTGTTAGTAATCATTAGTATTTGAAATATAAAACCTCGCTTCATAAAGGAGGAGATTCGGCCATGCATGAAAATTAGGTGCATGTATTTGATTCTTGCCTTGTGTGCATGAATTATGAATGGCTTATGATGTTATATTTGTTTGTGTGTGAGAGTTTAATGTTCCAAAAAGGTTTTGATTTAATTCTTTGTGTTATTTTCTTTTAATTTGATTCGGTTTTGAAGAAAGTAAAATGAATGAAATAATTTAACTAATTGAAAAGGATTGTTTTGAAAAGATTTTCAAATGGTTTCTGAAACCCATGGTTTTCTATCTAACCAATGATTTTTATAAGAAAACCTTAAAGTAAATGTGGCCCTTCTAAAGGACAAGAGACTATTCATGCTAAAGAAATGTTTTAACCTAGGATGAATTAAAATCTAAGTGATTTTTAAATAAAGAGTTTTGATAAAGGTGTTTTGTTTTTTAAATAATTCGGTAAGACCAAATTTTAATAAGAGAAATTATTTGAGTTCCAGTAACAATCGGGAGCAGTTACGAGCGTCGCAGTGGAAACCAAGGAGCGTGCCGTGAGAATTATCGTCAGCCCAGGTGAGAGAGAAGTTATCCAAAGACACTGTGGTGTTTAGGTGATTTAGTAGGACGTCCCGCATCATCTCAAAGATCGGGACTATGTGGTTGGAGTTAGTAGTATAAGTGGCAATTGTTTGCCCTGTGTGGCCACTTATACGAAGGTGACAAAGACCACCCTGTTATTGTGTGAAGTTGTGTGTTGATAGCATGTCTTTATTTAATTATGTTTGACAATGCTTATCGTTATTGGTTATGATGAGTAAACTATTGATGGACGCCTGTTACGTCCTGAATGAGAAATGAAAACAAAAGGAAAAAGTTGAGAAGTAATGAAATTGAAAGTAAAAGACATAATGAGAAAGGAATAATGATGAAAGGTATGAGAGAGAATACAAAGAGATAAAGATTGAGATTGGGGAAAAGAATGAATAATAAGGTTGTTGAGAACGAGCCAGAGCAGGGAAGAGTGATGATGATATGAGATGTGATTTGAGCGGAGCTGGGCTCCTTGGTTTTTGGTTTTAGTCTGGGACTAGTGTTGAGTTGAGCTTGCTCCTCCATTAGTGCCCAGCAAAGTTGTGTTTTTGAAAAAGGTTTTGGAGAAACGGTTTTTGAAAAAGATTTTTGGGAAAAGGTTTGTGAAGAGAAATATTCTTGAAAGGATTTTTGAAAAGGTTTTGGAACGAGGCTTTTGAAAAGATTTTTAGGAAGAGGTCTTTGTAAATATTTTGAAAGAGATTCTGAAAAGATTCTGAAAAGATTGTGAAAAGCGATTTTGGGAAGGATTTGTAAAAGGATATTCTTTAAGAAAGTTTGCAAGATGTTTATGAAAGTGTGTCTTGAGGAAAGTGGGATTGTGTTGAGAAGGTTTGAGAAATGAGAATTTGAGAATGTGATGTGATCCCAGCTTTGTGCTATGTGAGATTTGATGAGAGAAAGGCTGTGCCAAGGTAGTGGTCGGGACTCGTAGAAGGGTTGCACAAAGGACGGGCCGGCCTTAGGATTAATTAAAAAGATTAAAAGACTATTAAAAGACATTTATAAATGCGGTGAGGCAAGAGTGTCGAATCGAAGTAGTGGAGAGGAAGGAACGATAGGTATCTTCGGATACTTAGGACGAGATTGCATTAGGGGAGGACGATGACGGTGAAACGTCAAGAAGTCTAGAGTATGTTTCTAGGCAGAACGAACTCCACAAGTGGCACACTAACGTGGTGGGGACTGGGTCTAATGCCATGGCAAGTTCTGCGGGCCCACTAGAAACATACCGTCGCCCCCTAGGTTGCAAATCGAGAACAGTGAGAGGGACTGGAGTGGGGCATCTTGTTTTCCACTACGAGGCAGTGTGCCATGTTTATTGTGAATTGATTGAGGCAGAGTCCTCCTGGCTTGGAGCCATTTGTGTTGTGACAGCTGTCGTGCCCGCACGGTAAAGGTCTTGTACTCCTGTTTGCTTCCGACTAGGTTGGGTGGTTGACCGAGGAGATGTAGACGTGAGTGATAACCGAGAATGGCAAGGAATGTTACGATGATATTTGATAATTCCCCAAATCAAGATAAAGGTGTGAACTGATAAGATTAAATAAAAGAAAGTAAATAGAAGAGACTGATAAAGTGAAGTCGATAAGAGAAGGAAAGATGATGATGAGGATGATGATAATAGCAATAATATAAGATAATAATAATAATACTGCACTTGATTGTTGTGTGCTTGCATTGTATGTTTGTGTGGTCCTATTATTTTGCCTATCGTAATCCCACACCGTCGACGATTCGTCGTTCGGATCGCTTACTCTCTCCTGTTCGTTGGCATATCGGTGCCGCTGGTATCTCAACAGGCAGATGGAGTATGGAATGGATGTTACTACGCGGTGTAAATATGGAAGAGGATGGAAGCGTACTCCAAGCGGTTGGGTCTGGACCGGTTACACCCAGATCGTAATTCCAGATCCGGAACACCAACTTAGTGGAGCTGACTTGGAGCCACACTTGGGACAAGTCACTGTACGAGGATACAAAAACTACGCTGAGAAGTTTCGGTACGAGGCCCGGAGGAACTCTTCTTTCCCCAATGGAGCGGAGCTGGAATCCCTTAGCACGGGGGAGACATCTACAACGAAGGTATCATCTTCGAAAGCAAAGAGAGGATGCCAGAAGAAGAAGGACCTTCACCCGATTGTCTTTAATAGGGCAGTTTAGGGATAGTATGGTTGGAATAGACTGGGATGAGTATTTTGTGTTAAGGATTACCTATGTGATGAAATAATGATGTAACTGAGCTTTTCTAAAGCACGCCCTACTTTTACTTCAACTTTATGAAAAATATTCAATGGCCCTATGATGAAACATTTTAATTTGAAACAAAACCATTTTCTGAACATTGTTTAACAAACCCAATTTGATAAGTTTTGGTTTTAGTAACAACTCGGTTTTTGAAAAGAGGGTTAAAGGATACCAAGGGTTTTGTAACCATGTTTCCGAACACATCAACACTATAAAAAAAAAATTTGGCCTCAATTTTTGTACTTTAAGTAAATGTTTTCGGTTTACGAAAATCGGGCTGTTACACTTGAAACCATCATAGTGGGGTTTGACACTTTCTTCCATATAAAGCCTCAAATGGTGCCATTCCGATGCTCGCGTGATAGCTGTTATTATAAGTGAATTCAGCAAGTGGCAATATTTGATCCCAAATTCCTTGTTCCTCCAATGCACAAGCTCTCAACATGTCTTCCAATGACTGAATGGTTCTTTCGGTCTATCCATCAGTCTGAGGATGATACGCTGAGCTCATTTTCAACCTTGTCCCCAGAGCTTGGTGTAGACTATTCCAAAACCTTGACATGAATCCTGGATCACGATCAGAAATAATACTTGAAGGCACTCCATGCAATCGAACTACTTCCTTGATGTAGAGCTGAGTGAGCTTCTCCAAAGGATAACGTACACTCACAGGGATGAAATACGCTGACTTCGTCAAACGGTAAACAATCACCCAGATTGCATCATGGTTTGCAACTGTTCTTGGCAATCCAGATACAAAATCCATGGAAATGCTATCCCACTTCCATCAAGGAATATCCAAGGATTGTAACTTCCCTCCAGGTTTCTGATGCTCCACCTTAACCTTCTGGCATATCAAACATGACGCTACATATTCCGCCACTTCCTTCTTTAAACCCGGCCACCAAAACATCTTCTTCAAATCTTGATACATTTTAATTGATTCAGGATGAATACTCATCTTACTCTTCTGTGCTTCATCCAATATTAACCTCCTAACTTCTGAACGTCTCGGTATACATATTCTCGTTTGGAAACGGAGAATTCCATCCGGTCCTTCATAAAAATCAGGTTCTGATCGAGGCCGTACCCGATCAAAATAAAAGGTGTTTATTCTGTAGTACTAGGAAGGTGATCCTAGGTCGTTTCCCAGCGAATATCGGTCTAGGCAAAGTATCAAACACGTAGTGTGCAGTAAAATGGGGGGGTTTTTGTGTGTGACAAATGTGAAGAACAAAACATAAACAGAATATAAAAACTAAGAAAATCAGAAACAAAAGCGGGCAAACCCCTTTGGCTACGTACACTACTCAATCCTAGCTCACTAAAGATCGATTCCTCTCCTCTCCTCTGTCCAACTCGTGATAACCAAATACTAAGTGAAAATTCAGTTATCACTCCAAACCCTAACTTCTAATTAAGCATCAGAAACCAGAATTGGAGTTTTTACGAGTTAATACAAATTAAGCATTCATATTCATGTATTATCTCTACGAAATGGAATTAAGCAAACCACTACACATCGATAAACATTAAAACAGAGAAGAGAAAACGAAATTGCATTAATAACAAGAGCTCAAGAGTAGATAATACAATACCAAAGGGATTAACCCTTGAAGTCTAGCCTTCCATGGCCATAAATGAAGAAAAACGAGTAGAAATGGGGAAGAACAAAACCCTAGCAGCCACCACCACTTGGGAGAGCCAAGAGAGAAGTTCTAACCTAGAGAGAGTGAGAAATCTGAAAATGGGAGTGTGTTCATGGGGGTTACAGGAATTTCCCCTCTTTAGTCATGAAAATGGGCCTAAAACATGGGCCCAAGTCCTAAGAAACACTATTCTAAAAATTACAATTAAAAAGGGACCTAAATGCAAATTACAATCTTCACTTCAATGATTCAATCTTCATTTCCAAACTTCCCAAAGTGTCCTTGTGCCAAATATTACCTGAAAATAGAAATAGAATTAATTAGGCTAAATAATCCCAAATTAAACAATATTCGGAATATTAGTCCAATAAACTCAAAATCACTAAATCAAGCTAATCAATGTCAAATGGGAAACAAGTATCAATAATAAGAGTAAAATAATGCAAGGAAAAATGGGAAATAAAATGCTCATCAAATACCCCCACACTTATCCTTTTGCACTCCTGGGCAAAACCAAAAGATAGGACTATGAAGATCAATATGCACCAAAGTGAATCATGCAACAAGATGACTACAACTAAGAAATGCAAACCTAAGAGATTACATACTTCACAATGAATTCTAGGAAATGCAAAGAAATGGGCAAACTCAAGCACACAAAATGGTTAAGGATCAAAGAGTCAAAGCATCCGCGAACATCATCCAATTACTTCAAGTATGCAAAGAAACCAATGACAACAAGAGGATAGTCACAAAGATGATAGAAACTCACAAGGATCACTCAAAAGTGTTTCCACTCAAATGTTTGGGGTTAATCATTATTTACACTCAAGGCACATCATGAAAAACAAACACAACCATAAGCTTGACAAGCCTCTAACATCAACCATCAACACACATGCACAAAATGATCAAAAGGTCTTTTAAGGGTTGTAATGGGGCCAAGGACAAGGTAGGATAAAAATATGGGAATGTAGCTAAAACCAAGGGAATAGAGGAGCAATGGGGAATAAGTAAAAAGTAAGCAAAATCCACCCCAAGATCAACAACCACTAATTCCAATCCTTTTTGCCTCAACAACCTTTTATTCACTTTTTTTTCTTTTTTTTTCTTTTTTTTTATTTTTTGTATTTTTGTCTTCTATTTTTTTTTGTTTTTGAGAGATATACAAAAAGAAAAGAAGAAACAACACAAATGGCATGAAGATGAAGCCATAACTATAACAACCAATGAGGCAAAACCAAGAACTCAACCAATTAAAGCATAAAGCATACTTCTTACCTAATACCCATTCCCAAAACAATTCCAAAGCTCCAAAATTCCCTAAGGTTAGGACAATCATGGTTTTTCAGTCATAGGCTTGTAATGAGCTAAAGAACAAGAAAAGGGATAAAAAGGCTCAAAGGGGCTAGCAAAGGATACATTCATTCAAGGTAGGCTCATATGGCTAGTAGCTTATTCAAGAAAGAAAGTGCCTAAATCATTTCAAAATGTGCATGAGCAATCAAGTATCAACAAGAGTCAAGTCAAGTTCTAGAGTGCAAGTAATCCAGAGTGCAATCACACATGAAAGAAAATTAGGTGGCATATATAGCAATCCACCCACAATTAAGGCTCAAATCCTCACAAAAGGGACAATTCTATCACAGTGTTACCACCTCTTAATTATCAAAAGCAACTTTACACACAGAAATGCATGAATTCAGACACAAGATACCAAAACTCTACTAAAATGAAGCAAAAACATGCAAGAAAATGCCCAAAACTAAGCAAAACCTAAAAAAAATCAAAGCAAAATATGCAACCTAAACTACTCTCCCCCACACTTAAATCACACATTGTCCTCAATGGAACACAAATAGCAGAATCAGACAGATATAGAAAGGTGTAATAAAAAGAGTAAGGAAGGAGAAAAGGAGACTCCCTAAGTCATGGTTGTTCAAAAGTGGGGTCGACCAATGAGGCCTCCTCCACAGGTGCATCATCCAAAGAAGGGGTGGTTAGGAAAGGCTTGAGTCGGTGGCCATTGACTTTGAAGCTCTTGTTCGTGGACTCACTCTTGATCTCCACAGTGCCATAAGGAAACACCTGGGTGACTACAAACGGTCCAATCCATTTAGAGCGGAGCTTTCCACTCATGAGTCCAAGCCTAGAGTTGTAGAGCAAAACTTTTTGACCAACCAAGAACTCCTTTCTGGAAATGGAGTTATCATGAAGCTTCTTGGTCTTCTCTTTGTAAAATTTGGAGTTCTCATAGGCCTCCAAACGGATCTCATCTAGCTCACTCAACTGCAGCTTCCTCTCCTCACCCGCTTGATCAAGAGCTAAGTTACATTGCTTCACAGCCCAATATGCACGGTGCTCTATCTCCACAGGCAGGTGGCACGCCTTACCAAAGACAACCCGATAGGGTGACATCCCTATGGGTGCCTTGTAAGCGGTCCGATGGGCCCACAGAGCATCCTCCAATCGTGTGCTCCAATCCTTTCTATTAGGCTTCACCATCTTCTCCAAAATCCGCTTGATCTCTCTATTTGAAATCTCAGCTTGCCCGTTGGTTTGGGGGTGATAGGGTGTAGAAACTTTGTGCACAACCCCATACTTCTTGAGCAAAGCTTGCATGGATCTATTGCAGAAGTGTGTGCCTTGATCACTGACTGTGGCTCTAGGTATGCCAAACCTGCAAAGGATATTACACCTGACAAAATCTACAACAACCTGAGCAACATTAGTCCTGGTGGCCTTAGCTTCCACCCATTTGGATACGTAATCCACAGCAAGTAAGATATAATAAAAACCAAAAGAAACAGGAAAGGGGCCCATGAAATCTATACCCCAGACGTCAAACACCTCACAAAACAACATAGGTTGTTGCGGCATCTGTTGCCTCCAAGATAGGGCGCCTCCTGCTCTTTGACACTGCTCACACGAGCTGCAGATGTTGTTCGCATCCTTGAAAATGGTAGGCCAATAAAATCCAGAATCCAGCACCTTTCGTGCTGTCCTTTGAGTACCAAGGTGGCCTCCCACTGGTGAAGCATGGAAAAATTGGAGAACCGATTGGATCTCCTGGTCTGGAATGCACCTGCGAATGACCTGATCACTGCAAAAACGCCATAAATAGGGGTCATCCCATACATAATACTTGGCATCGCTCTTTAATTTGTCTCTTTGAGCTTTGGATGCCAATGCAGGAAAAACAGAAGCAACCAGATAATTAACAATGTCTGCAAACCAAGGGGTTTGGGGAGGGGGATGGGAAACATGTAAAGATAAAAGCTGCTCATCCGGGAAGTCATCCCGGATAGGAAATGCATCATCCTCTCTCTCTATCCTGCTCAAGTGGTTTGCGACAAGGTTATGCGCACCACTCCGATCCTGAATCTCAAGATCAAACTCCTGGAGGAGCAACATCCGCCTAATCAACCTAGGTTTGGAATCTGTCTTTTTCAAAAGATACTTCAGAGCAGCATGATCAGTGTACACTACAACCTTAGAACCAAGCAAATATGATCTAAACTTGTCAAGTGCAAAAACAATAGCCAAAAGTTCTTTTTCAGTTGTTGTGTAATTAACATGTGCTGCATCTAAAGTCCTAGAAGCATAATAAATCACATACGACAGCTTACCAACCCTTTGGGAGAGAACTGCTCCCAAAGCATAATTTGAAGCATCAGTCGTGAGCTCAAATGGGAGGGTCCAATCAGGTGGTTGGATGATGGGAGTGATGGTCAGTGCTTTCTTCAATTCATCAAAAGCCCTCTTGCATTGGTCTCCAAATTCCCATGGGGCATCCTTTTGAAGCAACTTGGAAAGAGGAAGGGCAATGTTGCTAAAGTTCTGAATAAACCTGCGATAGAAACCTGCATGACCAAGAAAAGAACGCACCTCTCGCACGCAAGAGGGGTAAGGCAAATGTGATATTACATGCAGCTTAGCAGGGTCAACTTCTATGCCCTTGTGCGAAACAATGTGCCCTAAGACTATGCCTTGTTCTACCATGAAGTGGCATTTTTCAAAATTCAAGACAAGGTTAGTCTCAATGCACCTGTTAAGCACCTTAGTCAAATTATCAAGACATGCATCAAATGAGGAGCCATAAACACTAAAATCATCCATGAAGACCTCTATGCAATGCTCGAGCAAGTCAGCAAAAATACT
This sequence comes from Crotalaria pallida, assembly GCA_037953625.1. Lineage (NCBI taxonomy): Eukaryota > Viridiplantae > Streptophyta > Magnoliopsida > Fabales > Fabaceae > Crotalaria > Crotalaria pallida. Next base: position 80,936,369 of record CM075653.1, read on the forward strand.
CATCATACATCTTTGAAATGTGGCAGGAGCATTGCATAGGCCAAAATGCATCTTTCTATATGCAAATGTGCCAAAAGGACAGGTAAATGTGGTCTTATGTTGGTCCTCTGGTGCAATGCAAATTTGAAAATAACCAGAGAATCCATCTAAGAAGCAATAATGAGATTTACCTGCCAGGCGCTCCAACATCTGATCAATGAAGGGGAGAGGGAAATGATCCTTGCGAGTCGCCTGGTTGAGCTTTCTGTAATCAATGCAGACTCTCCAACTGTTCTGCACTCTAGTGGGAATCAGCTCATCCTTCTCATTTTTGACAACTGTGACACTAGACTTCTTGGGGACAACTTGCACCGGGCTCACCCAAGTACTATCTGAAATTGGGTAGATGATACCCGCTTGGAGCAGCTTGGTGACCTCTTTATTAACCACATCAAGAATCTGGGGGTTCGATCATCTTTGGGGTTGTCTCACTGGTTTAGCCCTATCCTCCAACAAAATGCGGTGCATGCACATGGAGGGGCTAATTCCAGGAATATCCGCTAAAGTCCATCCAATTGCCCTCTTGTTCTTTCTTATCACATCCAGCAGTTTCTCCTCTTGATCAACAGAAAGTGAGGTAGAGATGATCACTGGGAGTTTTTGCTCATCCTCCAAGTAAGCATATTTGAGATGAGGAGGGAGGGGCTTCAGGTCCAATGAGGGTGCCTGCATAATAGATGGAACTAAAGGGACAGTAGAAATAGATTATGCTGCCTGCACCTGAACAAGTGAATCAGACTCATGCATAACAGATATGGGGTTAGGGTTAGCATAATTTGAATCTATAACATATGAATCATCAGATGCAGTGGCAGAGTCTAGAAACTGAGCTATTTCAGTGCATGCGGTGCACCATCCAGAGTTAGTGCATGATGGACAAGTAAATGAATCAGTGAAAGATGGCAATTCAAAATCATGATGCAAAAAGTCAAGCATATGCTCATCTATCAAATCATCAAGCAAGTCCACATGGAAAACAGAGTGATCCTCAGGAAAATGTTTCATAGCATGGAAAATGTCAAATCGGATCACACTGCCATCAAACTCCATGGAAAGTGAACCTGAATGCACATCTATCTTGGTTCGGGCTGTTTTCAAAAATGGCCTCCCCAAAATAATAGGAACAGCATTACGGGGAGAGTCATCTTCCATATCAAGTATGTAAAAATCAGCAGGGAAGATCAACTCTTCAACCCGAACCAAGACATCCTCTATCAAACCTGCGGGGTGGGCAGTACTTCTATTTGCCAATTGAATCACCACACCCGTAGGTTGAAGAGGTCCAAGAGAAAGAGACTTAAAAACAGACATAGGCATGACATTTATGGATGCTCCTAAATCTAGCATAGCATTTTCAAACTTAACATTGCCTATGATGCAAGGTATAGAGAAAGTTCCAGGATCCTTACATTTTTCAGGAATGTGAGGGATAGGTTTACCTATGAGAGCGGAGACATTCCTTCCCATGCTTATCCTCTCATTGCCCTTGAGTCTTCTCTTATGAGTGCACAACTCCTTAAGGAACTTCGCATACCTTGGAATCTGTTTTATTGCATCAAGAAGGGGTATGTTGACTTCCACCTTCCTGAATGTGTCAAGAATGTCCTTGTCCACCTCTTCCACCCTTTTGTTTTGAGGCACTCTTGGTGGGAATGGAAGAGGAACAGGAGGAGGTTGTAGGACAACAGCAGGGCTTGTGGTTGAAGTTGAGGACGGTTGAGTTGGATGATTCTCTTTGGTGCTAGCATTCTCACCTTCATCTACCACTTGGCTCTTCCCTTTAGAGGAAGCTAGAGCATCATTGTTGAGGTGAGGTTGTGGTGTGGGTGTGACAATCTGCTTTCCCGACCTCAGGTTGATGGCACTCACATTCTGATTCTGAGGGTTGATCACAGTTTGGGATGGCAACTTGTCAGAATTTTGAGATTGCAAGTTGTTGAGAGAAGTTTCCATTTGACCCATCTGATTTGTCAAAGTCTGAATGGATGTCTCTTGTCTCTGAATGGATGCTCTAGTCTCTTGTTGAAATTGGAGGTTTTGCATGGTCATTTGCCTCACCAACTCCTCCAAGGTAGGTTGGTTGGATGGAGGGGCTGATGGTGCAGGATGAACCACTTGCTGTTGTTGTTGTTGCCTTTGCTGCTGGATTGGAGGAGGTACATATGGTGGTCTGCTCGGTCCAGCGGTGTTCTGAAATGGAACATTAGGAGGAAGTTGTTGTTGTTGATCAGACCACTTCAGATTGGGATGGTTCCTCCATCCAGGGTTGTATCTATTGGAAGAGAGGTCATGATTGTGTTGTTGTGGGCCTCTATTGTTGTATATGTTTGCTGCATAGGCCTCGGGTTGGTCACCACTTGTCATCGGTTGTTGCTGCTGAAGGGAAGGGCATGCATCTGTGGGGTGCTCAATGGATGTGCATATGCCACACACTCTAGCAGGAAGTATCATCTTTTTCTGATTGACAGCCAATTGTGTGACCAATGTTGTGAGAGAATCAATTTTCTGCTCAAGCTTCTCAACCTTGCCCGAGTCTGCACCAACATCATTTACATCCCTCACAACTATTGCATCACTGTTGCTTCTTGCATGGAATTGTTGACAGTTGGAAGCCTTCTCAATTTTGCTCCTGGCTTGTAAGGGTGTCATATCTCCCAATGTACCACCACTTGCAGCATCTACCATGTTTCTCTCCATGAAGTTGAGACCTTCATAGAAATATTGAATAAGCAGCTGCTCTGAGATCTGATGGTGGGGGCAGGAAGCACACAACCTCTTGAATCTCTCCCAATATTCATAGAGACTCTCTCCATGTTGTTGCCTGATACCAGAGATTTCCTTTCTGATTGCAGTGGTCCTATTTGCAGGGAAGAATTTTTCCAGAAATGCCCTCTTCAAGTCATCCCAGCTTGTGATGGAACCAGGGGCCAAGTCAGATAACCAATCTTGTGCTAGACCCTCTAAGGAATGTAGAAATGCTCTGAGACAGACATGATCCTCTTGCACATCATGTGGTTTCATTGTGGTGCACACTATATGGAATTTCTTGAGATGCTTATGAGGATCCTCACCTGCAAGACCATGAAACTTGGGCAACAAATGGATTAGTCCTGTTCTAAGCTCAAAAGGAACATCCTCATCAGGATACCGGATACACGAGTCTTAAATAGTGAAGTCAGGTGCAGCCAGCTCCCTAAGTGTCCTTTCCCTTGGTGGGGGTTGAGCCATGTTATCACAATGTATAGAATCAGATTGAATAAAAGTAGAAGGAACAGAAGAAATAGAAACAGAATCAGAATTAGATGGACTATAAGATGACTCTGACTCACTACCTAATGACTGATTCCTATTTTGTCTAACTAATCTGTGATAAGTTCTATCAATTTCAGGGCTGTAAGGATGCAAATAACTTGGGTTGCCCCTAGTCATGTACTGAACAGAACAGCATCAACCATAGCATACTGTAACAGATATGCATGACCAAAATCGGCAACAAAATTTTTTATTTTTTAAAATTTTTTATTTATTTTTTTTAAGCACCCTAAAATCATGAAAACATATCACAGAAAGTTTGAGGACAAAATTCAAAAGGGAACCAAGTCAAAGAATTAAAACAATGACCAAAAACTAAGAAAATAAAACTTGTAAAATAAAAAAGAAATAGTAAACAGGCTTTTTCGGGATCCAAACGAAGGGGTTTTCTGACAAAGTGAGAAAAATCAGATTATTCAGAAAATTCCCTTCGATTTGATATAAAATTCGTCAAATTCCGACTTACGGATCAAAAGTTACGCCTATTTATAGTAAGTACTGCTGAAACTTGGAAAATTTTTCTGGAACTCACAACCAGTGCCTATCTGAGTGTCTGTGATGCATCAACACAATAATATATGATGAAACAAGTGTGGATACCAATTTTCGTGCAAAAATTCCACCCACAGCTAGGTTGAATGGCACTCACAGAATCACTAGAATAGCATCAGTTGTGCAGAACAGCAAATCAGCAAACAGGGCAACTTTCAATCAGTTATCAGAATGCTTATTCACACACTAACTACACTAACTAATCTAACTAACTATTTTATGATCTTTGGCAAGAACCGATAATCCCCGGCAACGGCGCCAAATTTTGATCGAGGCCGTACCCGATCAAAATAAAAGGTGTTTATTCTGTAGTACTAGGAAGGTGATCCTAGGTCGTTTCCCAGCGAATATCGGTCTAGGCAAAGTATCAAACATGTAGTGTGCATTAAAATGGGGGGGTTTTTGTGTGTGACAAATGTGAAGAACAAAACATAAACAGAATATAAAAACTAAGAAAATCAGAAACAAAAGCGGGCAAACCCCTTTGGCTACGTACACTACTCAATCCTAGCTCACTAAAGATCGATTCCTCTCCTCTCCTCTGTCCAACTCGTGATAACCAAATACTAAGCGAAAATTCAGTTATCACTCCAAACCCTAACTTCTAATTAAGCATCAGAAACCAGAATTGGAGTTTTTACGAGTTAATACAAATTAAGCATTCATATTCATGTATTATCTCTACGAAATGGAATTAAGCAAACCACTACACATCGATAAACATGAAAACAGAGAAGAGAAAATGAAATTGCATTAATAACAAGAGCTCAAGAGTAGATAATACAATACCAAAGGGATTAACCCTTGAAGTCTAGCCTTCCATGGCCATAAATGAAGAAAAACGAGTAGAAATGGGGAAGAACAAAACCCTAGCAGCCACCACCACTTGGGAGAGCCAAGAGAGAAGTTCTAACCTAGAGAGAGAGTGAGAAATCTGAAAATGGGAGTGTGTTCATGGGGGTTACACGAATTTCCCCTCTTTAGTCATGAAAATGGGCCTAAAACATGGGCCCAAGTCCTAAGAAACACTATTCTAAAAATTACAATTAAAAAGGGACCTAAATGAAAATTACAATCTTCACTTCAATGCTTCAATCTTCATTTCCAAACTTCCCAAAGTGTCCTTGTGCCAAATATTACCTGAAAATAGAAATAGAATTAATTAGGCTAAATAATCCCAAATTAAACAATATTCGGAATATTAGTCCAATAAACTCAAAATCACTAAATCAAGCTAATCAATGTCAAATGGGCAACAAGTATCAATAATAAGAGTAAAATAATGCAAGGAAAAATGGGAAATAAAATGCTCATCAGGTTCCTTCCCTTCAATCATCAATCTCTTTTTCTCCTTTAGCTCCTCATCTTTTTGATGCAATTCACGAATTCGAGTTGAGAATTCATTAGAAATTTGCAACATAACCTTCTTCCATGATTCATTGGTTCGTCTCTCACTCCAAATCGATGACCGATTTGGCACATGCAAGACCCAAATCGAAGGAATCGATTACAAGCACATCCAATTGATGGATGGTGGAGGACGGTGGACAACGGTCGATCTCCACTTTGGCTCGGTTTGCCTTGGCCGATTTTGTTTTTTTTTTTTGTGGGATTTTATCATTTCTTTTTCATTATTGATTTGTATTCTGGATTTGATTTTTTTTTTTCATGGAATTGGTTTTGTAATTATTCTTTGGTTCTGGAATTGGTTGGTTTGCCTTGTGATGATGATGAAAGCTCTTGTTTTTCTGGAATCGGTGGCTGGGTTTTTTTATTTTAATTGTTGGCTTCCTATCTCCTCTACCCTTTCCCCAAATATGTACAAGAGAGCCCACTTACCACCCTCTTGAACGCCTTCTTGCAGAAGCACGCGGTCATACCGAAGCACGTCTCCAATCCTGAACTTGGGGACAAACGTTCTTCGGTGAGGATGAACGGGCAAACGAACGCCCGATGTGGATGCTCTAAGAAGTGTTCTAAAATACTCCCTCTGATCTTATATTTAAGCTGTTTTGAAGAATTTTTATTGGTTCTTAATATAAGCTCCATTTCCAATTTTCAGTGGCATTAATTACTTTTTTTTTCCAAACACCCATATTTACTAAACATTTTTTAGATTGTCTATAATAATTATAAGGGTACTTTTGAAAAATTATATCAAATATTTATATTTCCGATACTATTAACAATATTAACTAACTTTTTTAAAGAGTGTGAAAATTGGTTAAAAAGACTTATAATTAGGATCAGAGGGAGTACTTGTTAGTATTTTCCATATACTCTTTTCGATCCTATATGTAAGACCCTTTTGAGAAAATTCATGTCCATCAAGAAAGTGAATTATGTTAGGATTGGCAGTCGTCACCCAAGAAGAGGGGTGAATTGGGTTTTTAAAAATTCATTTAATACTTTGGAAATTAATCGCTTTTCAATTAGAACAATTAATACACGCAGCGAAAAACACAATTAAATCGATTAAGAGCGATTGAGCGGAAGCTAATATTGAAAATAATAACTTAATACGCGCGAAACAAATTAAATTGAAATTATGAGATGGTTACGAGCTTATTAAATTAAAATCATTTAAAATAATACATTACTATGAAAATATTTATTTTGATCCAAAACACTAGGCGACGAAGAACAAGAACAAGAACAACAACGATAATTAAAAAGATAAGGGAAGAGAGAAATGCACCGTTGATTTTATACCGGTTCAGCCTTTCCAACAAAAGGCCTACGTTGTAACATCCTAAGTTTTAAACTAGATAATTGAAATAGTAATAATATTAGAAAATGATAATTTAATTCTAGAGCAATTGAGGTAATGAATTAGGAAGCTTTAGTATTGCATAAGAGATGGGAAAAACAAACAAAAGAATATTAAATACAACGTTAGTAATGTTAAGAACACTCCATATTGGAAAATTTAAAATAAAATATTTACAACTCTAAATACAAATTTCACCGTTGGATGTTAAGGATATTAAGTAAGGAAGCTTGCTTCAAAATTTGAGCAAGATCCAACGGTTAACGAAGAAGATATGACAATTTGAAATCAGAATCAAAAATCAAATGCACTAGATATCAATATCCATAGTCATGTATCGATATGGGATATCGATATCCCATTTGCCCATATCGATATCCACTTGTTCAGAATGCAAAAATCATGATTTTTAAAGGCAAATCATGTATTCCAACCCAAAGAACTCGACCCATTTCTCCTAGGCTCCAGAAAGTTATTCCATCTTCTCCTCTCTTCCATCAAAAATCTCACCTCTAATCCATCCTTTAATCATAAACTTTCATCATCAACCTCTCAATCATCATCTTCCACCTCTCTTTCTTCCTCCAAATCCATACTCCATCAACCCAAATCTTCATTCCTACACCACTTCCAAGCCCTAACCGAAATGATTGGAGGAAAATAGGCTAGGAACTAAGGTAAATCATAAGGAGGAGTAAGCTTAGGAGGAGAAGCATCATCCTCACCATTAAAGCTTCAAGAAGCTTTCTCTCACTAGGTTTTCTCCTCATTGAGGTAAGGAGGAGATATTTCCTATCCTTTATGTAACATCCCCAAATTTGCTAAGTGGTTAGGTGCATTAGAGAGTAGGATTTCGATGAGGATCGTAGTATTCTTAAGTGTCGATTTCGTTTAGAAACGATAATTTTTACTAGAATTAGTATGAGCTTAAGTGTTTAGAGTGTAGTATTTAGTTAAGAGTGGGTTTTTAAGAGGTAGAAATAAATTAGAATAGGTTTAGAGTGAAGAGAAAGGAATATGTTAGGTTAAGAGTGTGATTTAGAGATGTTATTTAAGGATTAAGAGTATAGGACTTTAGAAAGTTAGAAATAGAAGATGCATAGCTTTAAACCCAAATTCCACCGTTGGATGTGAAGATAAGTGTCTTAGGAAGCTTGCCTCAAAATTTGAGCAAGATCCGACGGTTAACGAAAAAGTTATGACACTTTGAAGTACAAAGGAATGGTGGATTTAGCCAGTTAATCGATTAAGCCTTGAGTTAATCGATTAAGACCTGAATGATGCACACGACTTAATCGATTAAGCATGGGGTTAATCGATTAAGGCCTGAATGTTGTTTTTGGCCAAAATTACATGGGTTAATCGATTAACCAAAGTGGTTAATCGATTAACCACTGTCATTTCAGCTTAAAAACACGTTTTTGACTCATTTTTCATGGAATTTCCTCTCTCCTCTTGCACGACTCTCTCTTCTCTTCTTCCCCTTGGGATTTTGATTTCTCCAAGTCTTCACCAAAGAACACCCAATCAACTTCACAAATCATCTCCCTACAACTCCCTCATGCTTTTCCCTCTCTCAATTTTCAATTCCCTCTCGTTCTCTCAAAACCCGCAAATTGAACCCTAAAACCCCAAAGTGTGCAATTGGCTATGTGGTGCCTCCAATTGGTTCAAGGAGCTTGAGGAGCCATAGGAATCAAGAGAGGAAGCACTTAGGAAGCTTGGATTAGAGTCGGTGTTGGTGCTCCCTCAAATTCCCATCCTTCTCTTCTTTTCTCCAAGAGGTAAGGGGTGTACTTTGGGTTTAGTATTAGAGGAAGGGTTTATTTATTGTAATAGAGTTATAAGTGGGTGTATTTATTGATTGGTTAGGTTGATGGTTAGGAGGGTAGAGTATATTTAGAAACTCTAAGTTTTAGTGATATGTTATTTATGTATGTTTATATTAACTGATTCTGTGAATTGTTAAAATAGGAAGTGAAGAACCCTAGGAAAGTGACTTAAATTACAGTCCCTGAGACATACCTGAGTATGTCGATTGATTGTTGATTGATATTGTTTGTACGATTATGATTATCAAAGTGTATATAAGTAAATCGTAAATGACATTCATATAGTTATGCATTAAATAGGGCCAAGTATTTCTCAATTGAGTTTAAACCAATTAAATGACATTTTTCTAAAGAACAAAGAGGGTCTTAAATTCAATTGAGAAACACTTAGAATATTGGATGTAAAGGTGGACGTTAGGAGTAGGGGAAAAACACACGTCGCTTTGCGATTGATGATGACAAGAGTAAATGTTAGGAATATTATGGAGAACTTTGATCCTACAAAGGATACGGGTTTGCTTCCCGTATTGGGGGTTGGTTCTACGCAAACCATAGTAATTCTATTTACTTTGGTCTCTTTTGGCCAGTCGAGGGTGATTTCTGCTACAGCCCGATTAGGACAAATCAACCCAAATCGCACGAGGGACCTTCCGGCGTGGAGGTGAAGTGTTGTGCAAGTGGATATGAGGGACCTTCCGGTGTGGAGGTGAAGTATCCAACTAGGGGTTGAGAAATGCTTACTCCTGGTCGGTTTTTCCCCAGAGTGGAGGGGGGTTGTGAGGCGGTTAGTTGTTATTGAAAAAGTGTTAAAGGTGTTAAAAGTTAAAGTGAAAAGTTATTACTTGTGCATTGTATGAGGGACCTTCCGCTGTGGAGGTGAAGTACAATGTACATTATTGTTATAGTTATTACTTGTGCATTGTATGAGGGACCTTCCGCAGTGGAGGTGAAGTACAATGTACATGATTGTTATAGTTATTACTTGTGCATTGTATGAGGGACCTTCCGCAGTGGAGGTGAAGTACAATGTACATGATTGTTATAGTTATTACTTGTGCATTGTATGAGGGACCTTCCGCAGTGGAGGTGAAGTACAATGTACATGATTGTTATTGTTAAAGTGTGAAAGTGAAAGGGAAAGTGTGAATGCATTGTTATAGGTGTTTTAATTCATTGAATCCGATCAAAGTGTTAAGGTGAATATAATGAAATGTTTAATATCGGATTCGAGAATTAAATCACCAAGTGTGACATTAGCAGGGTATAACCATGTGATTGCGCATTAAAGTATTATATTAAAGTATTATACCCTATATAGGTATATAGCTATTGAACTGAGCAGTGTTGTGATGCTTCATTGGTTAAGTGAATGGTAAATTGAATAATTGTTGTGGTTTGTGTGTGAATATGCCTATTTATGATTTATTACTGCTTTTAAACGTTTTCTTTGATCTAGATTTCAAAGTACTCACCCTTACAGTGGACATATTAGGTACACCAAGGAGACAGGCACACGGAATATCAAGGCCGAGAAAGTGATACTCTTGTTGCAGAGTATGTTGTTAGGGTGACCTCACAGTCCCATTTGTAGGGAAACCATTCATAGGTTTTATATTGTAATAAATAGATTTTTTAAATGTTGTTTAATTAATAATGATGTTTTCATTCAAGTGTATTTTATTAATGTATAATTATATCGTCTCTTTTGTAAATTGAAGTATTTTAGAAAGTTTGTATAGTTTGAACCGAAAGTTCTATTTTCATTTGATTTTGGAAACTGTTCTGGACTGACAGGTTTAATTCTATTCGGGGAAAGTCCGATTTTCAAAGGAAACTCTGTCAAAATTTTTATAAACTCCGAATAATTTCTTAAATAATTGTTAATTAAAATTATTTTCTTAAAGTATAAAAAGTAGGATGTTACACTTTAAGCTTAAGAATTTGGGAAATTGTAATAACACTAGGAGAAAGGAAATAATTATGAATTTGACTATATTTATCAATGATATCCTTAAGAGATAAAGATTCTCATTAAAATTTTATTATTAGTACTTATATAATGAATCTGAAGTAATAGACTCTTTTAAGTATAATCAGGCATAGAAATATAGAGTGAAAACCCCAGGAAGTTGACTTGGTTGTTATACTGAGACACCCCTAAGGGTGTTGATTGATTTGTCTGTTTAATTTTAGATGATTGAATAGCATGTGTATGTGATTGATAAACTGAAATTGTACCATAGCTAAATCATTAAAATGATGGGTTGAATATTATAAATGACAAGGCTGGTGATTATAAATGAAGAATAGAAAGTAGAGAATCTAATTATAGCGGAAAAGTGTAATGAAATAGACATAACTATAGAATCCTACTCGATTAGAGTCACAGACCGATATTTGGGCAAATCAAAAGCGTAACTAAGGCATAAACGAAGAATGACTAAAAAGAGTTAACGCCATTTCTAACTTAACCAGTTAGTTGTTTCCAATAACCGGTTAAGGATCAAATGTGATAGTGATATTTAAAGTTTTCTTCTAAATTAGATAATAAAAGACCAATAAGTGATTAATACAGCTATGTTCCAACTCTACTGGTTTTATTACTATTTTCTTGATTCTTTTGCTTAAAGTACAGTGAAATGTCTCACTCCTTGTGGTTTAACATTTTAGGCACTGTTTGGAAAGGAGCCAAAACCAAAGATTCACGATGGAGAAGGACGAAGGAAAGGAATTTTTAAAGAATTTGAACTGTGATTTTTTATCGATACTATGTTGTACATCCCTTTAGAATGTTTTAAGAAGTATTTGTAAATTCATCATCAAAATTACTACTTTCGAAATATACTCAATTAGTTACTTTTATAATTGGGGATGTTACAATTTGGTATCAGAGCAGTTCTTTCCTTTCGGCCTGAGCGAAATGGTCCCTAATCTGTTGTGAATCTCCTGTTCCAAGCTCTTTTACCCACACTACAAGGAGTGAAACATATATCCTTGTGTGTTAAAAGTTGTTGATGGTATATATATATATGTATATACAATATAATGTATCGGAAATCGTTAAGTACAAGGAAGTCAATAAAGGTATAGCACCAAATAAACATAGATATTTTATTGGTCAATACTAAGGGTCTAAAAGAAATAAATGAAAATGTCTCAAAAGATGAGGAAGGAAAGATTGTACCACCAAGAAAGAAATGATAAGAAAACCTCTTTGTGATTAATTGTGAATAATTGGTATGGAGATTGGGAAATAAAATATTGGAAATTTGGTTTAACAGTAAAACTTAATATTCGATATGGTGATGAAATGGGTTGGGCCTGGTTGACCGTGTCGACGTAGACGGCTGGATAGGGTCCAGTGCCTGTCGATGCAATCGAAGACTGACCAGTGCCACAATATTATTGTATGAGACAAATGAGAATAAATTGTTGTTGCATAAGACAGGGGGAATTAAATGTTGAATGGTGCATAATGAATATGTTTAGGTCACTGGAATGGAAAGAACCATTTTATGACTTAAAATTCTTCCGTTTTATACAAGTACTATTTTAAAAAACCAAATCGAAAGCGAAAGGGGTTTTGGAACCAATTCCTTTCCAAGTGGCTATGATGAAGAAAATTGTGTTAGAAATTATGTGATATTCTCAACGGGACTTAAGTGAAGGAAAGAATAATTTTGAGAAAACAAAGACTAAATTATGAAAAGAAAGGAAGATGATTTAAGTCCCTTTGAGAATTAACTACATTATGCACCACAACCTGAGCGATAAGTGAATACTTTACTAAGACCAATGAAAAGGAAAATTTTTGCAATAAAGCGGTTGAATTAAATTATATATTTTCTTCAAATATTAAATCGTTTTCAAAAGTTTAAGGATTGATATTTAATTTTCCTTTTCAATGATCTTGGTGAAATAATCTATGTAGACAGGGTACATTCTCAATCTACTTTATTATGTGAAACAAATGAATTTTTGGAAATAATATCATTTAGAAATTACTCAATTGATTTGGAAACCCATCCGATAAAATATAATTTAAGGAGAATAATAAAAGTGGTATTCTAAATCAATTGAGTCATTCAATTTGGGAAAAGGTTACAATGTGGAATCTAAATCGAATTGAGAATGTAAACTGTTGTACATAGAAGCGATTGTCATGAAGTCATAAGGTGGACGGTGAGGAAGTTGGGAAAGACAAGACGTGAAGGTTCAATTGGGCTGAAGGACGTTTCGCGAAGGTCCAATGAACTGATGGACGTGAATGATATGTGACTAGGTTGTGCTAATGAAACAACTGCGGGAATTGTCGTTGGGTGAAACTTTGATCTCCTAGTAGGGCACGAACTAGCCACTCGTGTCGAGGGATTGGTTTTGCATTAACCACGATAATTCTATCGGTCACAGAGTCATTTCGTTGACCAGTTGAGGGTGGTTCCCTGCTATAGTCAATTTGGGCTTTGGACCCAAATTCTACTGGACTGGATTGGGGCCCAGTAGTGTGCAAGCATTGGTAGAGGGACACTTACTCCTGGTTTGGTCTTTCCCTGGAGCGTTGGATGAAGTGAAGTAAAAGAATGGAATGTTACATGATGAATGTCTCATACATCAATATAGAAAGTGACAATAAGACACAGAACGAGAAGGAATGAATGAATAATGAAAATAGTAAATGTGTTGCAACTAAAAAGCATCACAAGAGTTAAGAATGTACTTGAGAAAAGAATAAATAAATTGAAGGAAAGGAGAGTATAAAGTTCAAACAAGGTAGAGGACCCTTAGTATTGAATCAACGGAATGGAAAAATGAAATGTTTATTTGAATGAGTATTGGATATTAATGAAAAGTTGATAAGAAATGAAAAGAATTGATTTGGATAACGAGAACTGTTGCCACCAATGGAAGGTAGAATTGGGACTGATCACCCCAATGTCTGCATTCATTATGTGGTAAAAGTTGTCGAAAACTTTGGAGTTTAAACTCTGAAGAAAAGTGATGTATTTATAACATATGGTGCTAAATCTTTTGACTATCTATATCCTTTAATATTTGATGTGTGTATATATATATATATATATATATATATATATATATATATTAAGGGTGCAAGAAATAAAGTGAATGAACTGTGGTATTCTCAATTTTATATCCATAAAGAACTGTTAATAATTAGGAATTCGATGTTTATAGACTCGAAAATGTATCAGAGTAACTGGAGAACTCTTAGAAAGCATAAAGAGAAAAGTTTCAAAGCTATTAATCGATTAAAGCCCAAGTTAATCGATTAAGCCTTGAACCCTTGTCAGGCATTACTCGATTAATAAACAGATTAATCGATTAACTACATTAAAGATTGTGGGATCATATAGGGATTGTGTCAGGAAAGAAAATCAAATTAATTTGAAATTAGTTGGTCATATATATATAGTGAATTTAAAAGACAAAGAAGACTTGGGTAAGGGACAACGGGGTTGAGCTATAATAGAGGGTCAACAATTAATAATTTATGAGTTGTGAAATTGGTACAGGATAAATACAATTAGTGATTTTGTGTTACTTCTGTCCGGTATGAAAGTAAAGAAATATTAAGGATAGATTGTGTAATATGAGAGTTATAAAGACTTGATTCGAAATATACTACAACAAATTTATAAAAGAATAATGATAGCATTTATAATGAATCATACAAAACTATAACCAAAATCATACTTTGAATCTATTTGTTAAAGGAGAAGTGTTTTAAGTTATATTATATGTGTGTTAGTAGTCCTACCGTATGTATTTGTGAATTATAAAAGTTGTTGGACTGAAAATGTGAAAAGACTAAAATATGCTTGTGTCTGTTAACTTATAATGGGAACCAATAAGTCCTATTGAGGTGAAACGAGTTTAGCAGGTAGTGAACCCTTTGGGCAAAATCCATATTTTAGAGGAAACGTTGCCAAATTTTATATAAAATGTTATAATAAGTACCAGAAATATTTAATAATACGTAAGGATAAGATAGGCAATGGAACGTGTCTAAAATGATTAATGAAACTAAACGAAAACAAGAAAATCATGTAAGCAAAGAAAAATATACCATATGTAAGAATTAGATTAAGTCATATAAACCCCTATACCTAAATTGTATCCGGTACGACTATTAAATTTAAATTGCGTTACATATGTTTGAGAATTGTTGGAAACTTGAGTCAAATCTTAAGTGGGGGAGTAGACACTCCCAATATTCCTTGTTGAAAAGATAATCGGAAATAGAGTGTAGTCTAAATTAAAGTAAAGTAAGGAAAATAACCTTATAATTGTAAACCTAAGTTATGATATTTTAGGATAAATCTAATTAGATGAAATTGCAGACCCAACAAGATAGCGACAAGGAACACAACCATACTTAGGGATCATGACGCAAGCCAACCGAAATCCTGAGACAACTGAATTTTATAAGCTTGCCGAATTTTGCAAAGTAGACCCTCCTAAATTTGAAGGAGGATTCAATCTGGTTAAAGCACACAGATGGATTCGAAGCATAGAGAAAATCTTCCAATTAATGAGTTGTTCTGACTCACAAAAAGTCTTATTAGCTACATATGTAATAATCGAAGAAGCCGATTATTGGTGGGAAAGCACTAAACGACTTTTGGAATCAGAATCAAGAGAAATTACTTGGGAGTTATTCAAGAAAAAGTTTTTAGAAATTTTCCAGAAGAGGTTCGACAATGGAAAGAAATGGAATTTCTTGACCTGAAACAAGAAAACAGGAGTATCGAAGAATATGTAGCCCGGTTTGAAGAGCTTTTTCAATACTCCCTCTACTATGAAACTTACCCTGATGAAAGATCCAAATGCAATAGATTTGTGGGTGGTCTTCGCCCCGAAATCAAACTGGCCATTAGATACCAAAATATTCAAAGCTTCCCATTACTGGTGAATATGTGTTTCACCTATGAAAAGGATTTAGAGGCAAAAAGGAGATCTAAAGGAAAAGAAAAAGAGTCCCCAACAGAAAGAGATAAACTCCAAATAATTGATCAAAATGAAGATGAAACCGAAACGGAAATGAACAATGAAGACCATCAATTGCCCAATTCATCTCAATGCCTAATTTGTCAAAAATACCACTTGGGGAAATGCCGAAGGCTACGAGTGAAATGCTATCGTTGCAGAGGATTAGGACATTGTGCTAAACAATGCCCTAACAAAAAGAACAAGAGAAATGTATAATTTGTTTATATTAATGTAATCTTTTTCTAATTCTGTCTTTATGGAACATTAGTTGACTTGATATTGTAAATATAAAACACTAGGTATGCTATTAAGGAATGTGACAAAGTGTATTTTAAATCTAAATATGTTGAGTCCGGGGTTCCTTAAGGAAAACCATCCAATGATTTTAGATTTTAACTGTAGCGTTTAAGTAATCATTTAGTAAGCCCCGTGGATACGGAAAACATCCCAAGAGAACCAAAAACCCTAATCAAACAAAATGGTAACAAAAATTAAGCGATATAATTCAATCTCTCCCCACCTCTCCGAGATTAATCGAATTTCGGGGACGAAATTCATGTAAGTGGTAGAGAATTGTAACATCCTAAGTTTTAAACTAGATAATTGAAATAGTAATAATATTAGAAAATGATAATTTAATTCTAGAGCAATTGAGGTAATGAATTAGGAAGCTTTAGTATTGCATAAGAGATGGGAAAAACAAACAAAAGAATATTCAATACAACGTTAGTAATAATGTTAAGAACACTCTATATTAGAAAATTTAAAATAAAATATTTACACCTCTAAATACAAATTCCACCGTTGGATGTTAAGGTTATTAAGTAAGGAAGCTTGCTTTAAAATTTGAGCAAGATCCAACGGTTAACGAAGAAGATATGACAATTTGAAATCAGAATCAAAAATCAAATGCACTAGATATCAATATCCATAGTCATGTATCGATATGGAATATCGATATCCCCTTTGCCTATATCGATATCCACTTGTTCAGAATGCCAAAATCATGATTTTTAAAGGCAGATCATGTATTCCAACCCAAAGAACTCGACCCATTTCTCCTAGGCTCCAGAAAGTTCTTCCATCTTCTCCTCTCTTCCATCAAAAATCTCACCTCTAATCCATCCTTTAATCATAAACTTTCATCATCAACCTCTCAATCATCATCTTCCACCTCTCTTTCTTCCTCCAAATCCATACTCCATCAACCCAAATCTTCATTCCTACACCACTTCCAAGCCCTAACCGAATTGATTGGAGGAAAAGAGGCTAGGAACTAAGGTAAATCATAAGGAGGAGTAAGCTTAGGAGGAGAAGCATCCTCCTCACCATTAAAGCTTCAAGAAGCTTTCTCTCACTAGGTTTTCTCCTCATTGAGGTAAGGAGGAGATATTTCCTATCCTTTAAGCTTAAGAATTTGGGAAATTGTAATAACACTAGGAGAAAGGAAATAATTATGAATTTGACTATATTTATCAATGATATCCTTAAGAGATAAATATTCTCATTAAAATTTTATTATTAGTACTTATATAATGAATCTGAAGTAATAGACTCTTTTAAGTATAATCAGGCATAGAAATATAGAGTGAAAACCCCAGGAAGTTGACTTGGTTGTTATACTGAGACACCCCTGAGAGTGTTGATTGATTTGTCTGTTTAATTTTAGATGATTGAATAGCATGTGTATGTGATTGATAAACTGAAATTGTACCATAGCTAAATCATTAAAATGATGGGTTGAATATTATAAATGACAAGGCTGGTGATTATAAATGAAGAATAGAAAGTAGAGAATCTAATTATAGCGGAAAAGTGTAATGAAATAGACATAACTATAGAATCCTACTCGATTAGAGTCACAGACCGATATTTGGGCAAATCAAAAGCGTAACTAAGGCATAAACGAAGAATGACTAAAAAGAGTTAACGCCATTTCTAACTTAATCGGTTAGTTGTTTCCAATAACCGGTTAAGGATCAAATGTGATAGTGATATTTAAAGTTTTCTTCTAAATTAGATAATAAAAGACCAATAAGTGATTAATACAGCTATGTTCCAACTCTACTGGTTTTATTACTATTTTCTTGATTCTTTTGCTTAAAGTACAGTGAAATGTCTCACTCCTTGTGGTTTAACATTTTAGGCACTGTTTGGAAAGGAGCCAAAACCAAAGATTCACGATGGAGAAGGACGAAGGAAAGGAATTTTTAAAGAATTTGAACTGTGATTTTTTATCGATACTATGTTGTACATCCCTTTAGAATGTTTTAAGAAGTATTTGTAAATTCATCATCAAAATTACTACTTTCGAAATATACTCAATTAGTTACTTTTATAATTGGGGATGTTACATACGTCCAGTTCCCAAGCGACCCGCTTGAGCGTTTTTTCACTATTCAAAACAAGGACAAACAGCCCCGATTATAAACAAGAGCGTCCCGCACACTACTAGGAACCATCGTTCGCTAGAGACCTCAAAACACAACACTATGTAGCCACTACCTAGAACCTAAGGTAGTCTTTCTACTAGGAGCCCCACCGTTCGTCTAGACTCTACCCCCAGTAAACAAGGGTTCCTCACCCTAAGAACGTGTCACACGTTCACACTAAGGGATTCACTCCCTAACACTAAGGGTCACACTTTCCCTTACAATGATATGGTTGAGAAGAAATAGAACACTAACAATTTGTGCACTCTAGATAATGTTGATACAACAATAAGAACACTATATCAACGAATATCTTAGGCTCTCAAGGATTTTTATATTTTTCATAACAGAGAAGAAATAAAACACTAACAATTTGAGCACTCTAGATAGTGTTGATACAATAATAAGAACACTATATCAACGAATATCTTAGGCTCTCAAGGATTTTTATATTTTTCAGAACAGAGAAGAAGAAGAAGACGAACTCTCACAATATGATTTTCAAAAATTAGGATTAGAGAGAGTGTAGAGCATTAGGTTTTTCAAAAATGGAGAAGATTTTTTTAAAAGCAGAAATGAGATCAACCCAGAAAGGAAATAAATCATTTTCTGAATCAGATTGATTGTTTCACGATTTTCGAAATTAATAAAGAGGTAATCGATTACTTGGCTAGTGTAATCGATTATCTGCATTCTGTGACAACAGATAATTTGAAATTTGAAAAAGTAATCGATTATCCTGCAGAAATAATCGATTATCTTCTCATTAAAAATATAAAATATATCAGCCCTGAAGGTAATCGATTATTCATAGAGAAGTAATCGATTATCATCTTTCTGAACTCTCAGGTTACATGAAATAAAGGAAGTAATCGATAATATCATAAAGTAATCGATTACTTTCACTTAAAAACAGTTTTTCTAAAAGGATTTGTAACCAGAGGTTTTCGCAAAAGATTTTTCAAAAAGATTCTCATAAAACATGGTCTTCTCCTACAGTTTTCTATATTTTCATAAAAACACTCTCTTTTCCAAGTTCTTAAAATATGAATCCTTAAGTATCTAGACATCATTGATTTACATAAAGTCCTAAGGGATAAACACACTAAACACAGGACACGCTAAATTTAAATCAAACAAGCACATCATCATCATCCAAATTCCAAAGCTTAACCTATCACTTGGTATTGTCATCATCAAAACATCATTGGAGAACATGAACTTCAACAAATTAAAGTTATTAGTTATATTGGAAATGTAAGCATTTAATATACAATTTTCAAAACTACTTCTATAATTGTTATTAAAATTATAAAAATGTTGACTTAATAAAAATATTTTTGAAAAGAAGTAATTAAATATTTTTTAAAATTTAAATATAAGCATTTAAATAAGACTAATTTATTTTTTAAAAGGATCTTAAATATAGAAAAGAGCAACTACAAATTACGCTACACTCTGCGGCTGAAAGAAGTGTCATGATAGGGAGTATAGCTAGTAGCTTGTAGCTAGTGTCCTACTTTTTTAAAGCAATTGCTTGGTAGTTCAATCTAAGCACCCCCACGCTTCACGTTATACTAGTTTATTTACTAATTTGGTTTAGTTGTTAACCAGTCAGATTGATTCAAGTGAAATCTCAGCATTCTAGCTGCTAAAGTCTAAAAATATTGTCATATTATCTACTAATTGACCAAACCCCAATAAAATACAATCAAATAAAAATCAAACAAGTGCATGAAATGAATCATGTGTCATTTATTACAAAATTAATGAGGGTGACTGAAAGTTTTCTATAAAGAACAAAAAGGCCTGCCTCAGCTAGATCCCTTGAGTCACGCCCCAACTACACCAACTTAATCTATCAACAAAGAGTAAAACTAAGGGATCTACTTGCTTTTTTTATTTGAAAAAAACTAACATGTGTCTTAAAAATATTGTTTAAGCATTGAAAAAATATTGTTTAAGTAATTAATAAAAAGTATTTTTACCTTAAAAATGATGCATTTAATATATCGACAAGTGTTGAACTTAAATTTTTAATATTTACTAAATTCTTTTAAAAAACTTAAACAATATTTTTAACGCACTTTTTAACACAATCCTTTCTATTTCCTCAACCTCTCCTTTGCAGATTTCCCAAAATTGGAAATGAAAATTTAATGTTTATCTGATTAATGACCAGGCTATTGCAGCGATTAAAATTTCTGATTCACCTGGCAATTTCTGGTAGTTAAGAAAATCTGTGTGAAAAGCTGGAAATAGCCTCAAACAGAAATTAAACACGGAAAATATGTCATGAATCTGAGAAGTTTTCTTTTTGCCAAAAGAAAAATAAACAAAGTAAGTGTATAAACAATAAATAACTTCATTATTCAAAATTTATACAACTAAAATTGTGAACAATATCCGCTTTGACATTAATGCAGGGACGGAGACCTACACTTAGAGTTTGTTTGATGGTTATGATAAGATAAAGACATAATAAGTGCATGATATAATATGAGCATGATAACTCTTATCCTATCTAATGTTTGATGCACAATAATAGATAACAATGAGATTGATGAGTTGGTGATGGTGGTAAGAGTGTGATGATGGTGGAGGCAAATGTGTTAATCTGTGAGGGTATAAGGGGAAAAATTGCACTATCATATCATGTTCATTTCTACCCTAGTTCTCCCCATGGGATAAAAAAAAAATACACTAGGGAAGCAGGATAGCATAAGCCAACATAATAGCACTATCATATCCTGCTGACTTACTAAACTCAGGATAGTAACAAGATATGACAGTTATCCTATCATATCTTTTTTATCCCGCTCCACCAAACAAACCCTTAAAGTAGTATAGATAAGCACCCCAATGGGAAAATTTTGAACTATTAAAAGGATAATATTTTAGTATTTTAATTTATGTATTTGAAACTTTTATTGTTTTTTGGTTTACTTAACATAATTCTGAACTATTGTAATTTGAGATTAATGGGTGTACATTGATGGTGTATTTTTTTTTCACCATCAGTCCATCATCCATCATCCATTTGTATTACTTTTATTTGAAAGCCAACGACCATAAACACGTGAATGGTGGATGATACACTGATGGTGTAAAATACTTTTACACTGTCGGAGCACCATCTATTTTCTCTTGTAATTTTCAATGATATTCAATCTCTTCTTTTCACAAATATTTTTATGTGATCAATAATTTTTAGAATTCTAATAAAAATTTAAGAGTAGTTTTGAAAAAGTATATAAAAAATGTTTACATTTTTAAAATCACTAATCATAA
The DNA here is from genome assembly GCA_037953625.1 of Crotalaria pallida. NCBI lineage: Eukaryota > Viridiplantae > Streptophyta > Magnoliopsida > Fabales > Fabaceae > Crotalaria > Crotalaria pallida. The sequence continues at coordinate 80,957,605 of CM075653.1, forward strand.
TAACTACTCCATCCATCCCTAAATATAAAACCTCATTCAAAATTTGTACATCCACAAAAAAAAATTAATTTTTCTATTGAAATTAGAACTTTTTATACTCCCTCTGTTCCTATATTATCTGTCATATTTCAAACAAAACATACCCTTTAAAAATCTAATCATTACTTAGATTTTCAATACGATAATTATGTTTTTTCCCACTATACCCTTTCTCTTTCTATAATCATTTATTTTTCTCCACTACTTACATAAATCAAGACATATTAAATAAGGGCAAACATGAAAAATAAAATTTATTCCACAAATAAAAAGAAACAGATAATAAGAAACGAAGGGAGTACTATATTGTTCAGAAAATACCTTTGTACCAATTATTGAGACATAATAATGTAACCAATATCAGTAATGGAACTATGCCTTTTGCACTTCCTTCTGCATATATAAGAAAATAATGCAGTGATGTTTTGGTGTCTTCGCAATAAGAGGTAGAGATGTGAGGCCATTGACATTCCCTAATGTCTATTGACACTCCTACCAACTCAATATATTTAGGATTTTTCAAAATTATCCTCGATTTCATTCAAATTAAAATCAACATGATTACTTTACTTTTAGGGTCTTGCTAAACGAGCCTTAAGGGTATTATTTAAGAAACACTCTAAAGAAAAACTTATATAAGAAATCGAAGTTCACTAATTTTCGGTGTTTTAAATTCAACATTTTTTAAGATAAAATTACCCTTTTTAATTCCATAAACAATGTCTTAAGGGAACTCTTTAGTATTTTCCTTATTTTTATAGTTTTTTATAATATAGTTTGTTATTCACACTAAAATTTTGATGTCAAATATCGAAGATGTGCAACTTCCTCATAATTAATCTACATAAACATTTACATTATTTTATGAGTTCTCTTAATTTTTATGAGTTCTCTTAGATTTTTTAAATATTAAAATGTATTAAAAAAACAAATTTACTACTCCTTCTCTTCCTATATATAAAATCCTTTTGATAGATTTCATGTTTATTAGGAAAGTTAATTAATTTAGTTAATGGTATTGGAAATGTGAATAGTTGATATGTATTTTCAAAACTACCCTTATTATTGAGAATTTAAAAAGTGTTAAATAAATAAGGGTGTTCATGGAAAGAAGTAATTAATTGTCATTATAAATTGATATAGGATCTTATAAATAGGGACAAAATGTAAGTCTCAAAATAATCTTATATATAAAGACAAAGGTAGTATTAAATAAAGTATATTAAAATCCATGTTTTTGAGAAAGCTTTTATGTGTCCTTGTAAATAACATTTTCATATACATAGATTCAATACAAGTAAGGAAATACGTGTCCAAAGAAGCAATAGCTCTAAGATCCAACCTTCAAGTATGTCTAAATGAATATTATGTGTTGAAACTGGGAGCAACAGCTTTTCTGGTCTAACTAGAGATTTGAGAAGGATGCATAATCCTAACTTTATTATTCGAGTTTTTCTTTTTGAACCCCAGCTTTTACTAGTTGGCCCCCGTTTCTTTTTTTATGGACAAAGTTGCCCTTAATTTATCGACTTAAACTAGGCGGAAGCGACTTCCCGATTTTAACAAAGCAGAAACAAATAAAAAAAATTTGCCGACTTCTTAAAGGCGGAATTTCCGCTTTCATTTAGTCGGTAGAAAAAAAAATTTCCGCCTAAATGAAAGCGGAAATTCCGCCTTTAGGAAGTCAGCAATTTTTTTTATTTGTTTCCGCTTTGTTAAAATCGGGAAGTCACTTCCGCCTAGTTTAAGTCGGTAAATTAAGGGCAACTTTGTCCATAAAAAAAGAAACGCGAGCCAACTAGTAAAAGCTGGGGTTCAAAAAGAAAAACTCATTCTGCTTGAGACTCGGATAGAGCGCAAAAGATAGTTAGAAAAGTAGGCTTTGTTGACTTTGAGGAGGTAGATTCTAGAAGCCATGCATATGGTATTTGGTGTTTTTGGAATGCTACCATGTGGAGGGTTGAAGTTCTTGCTAAGAACTTCCTATTTATTCATATGTGTGTCAAATGGAATAATTTGAATCCTTAGTATCTCACTGCTGTGTACAGTAGTCCTCAGATGCAATCTAGAAGATCTCTCTGGCATGATATTCAGGATATTAATCAAACTCTTCAGGGTCCGTGGTGTTTAATGGGTGATTTTAATACTACTCTGCATGACAATGAATGTAGAGGCGAGAATGTATCGCGATCCATGATATTCCAAGATCTTGTTAGAGAGTGTCACCTCATCGATGACGGATTTGTTGGTTCACCTTTCACCTGGTCAAGGGGAAGTATTCATAAATGGTTAGACAGAGTGCTCGTTAATATGGATTGGAGACTTTGTTTTCAATCGATTATTGTACACCACTTGCCTAAGCTAAAATCTTATCACAACCCCCTTTTGTTGGACTTCAATGAGATTTGGGGGCTGAATAGAAGAAGACCCTTCAAATTTTTGGCTTCATGGCTCACTCACCATGAGTTACCCTCGATCGTGGCAGCCCATTGGAATGTTGTGCCAACCTGGAGGGAAAAGGTAAGTCTTATTCAATCTAGATTAAATACTTGGAATACTAATGTCTTTGGAAATATTTTTTTCAGGAAAATTAACATTATGAGGAGGCTTAATGGAATCACAAGAAAACTCAATGGAGGTCCAAAAAGATACTTGGAGAAGCTTCAAAGAAATCTTTGGAAGAAGTATGAAAATATTCTCTTCCAAGAGGAAATCTTATGATATCAAAAGTCAAGATGCAAATGGACCAAATTTGGAGATCGCAATACTAAATTTTTCCATGGTACGACGATGGTCAGAAGGAAAAAGAATATAACTGAGTCTCTCCAAAATGATGCAGGTGAGTGGATTACTGATAGAGATCATCTTGAGGAAAATGACTATTTTAAAAATTATTACAGGAATAATACCAGGAGTGATAATTTCTTCTTACATGGAGTTTTTCCCTCACTCCTTGATCACCAAAAAAGGATGATAAATAGAGAAGTGTGTGATGAGGATATCAGAAGGGCAGTCTTTTCTATGCGCAGTTTTAAAGCTCCTAGGAAAGACAGTTTGCATGCAATTTTTTATCAGAGCCAATGGGATACGGTTGGCCCCTCTCTTTGTGGGTTAGTTAAAGATATTTGTATTAACCCTCGTAAAGTTAAGGAGATTAATGAGACTCTAATAACTTTAATTCCTAAAATTGACTTACCATTGAGTATTAAACACTTTAGATCTATAAGTCTCTGTAATGTTTCTTATAAAGTTGTAACTAAGGTTATAACTTCTAGACTTCGTAGTATTATGGATCACTTGGTTAGTCCCAACCAATGCAGTTTTGTGCCAGGACGCCATAGTAATGATAATATTATTATTACTCAAGAAGCCATTCGTACAATGAAAAATTTGAAAGGTAAAAAATCTTATATGGCTATTAAAATTGATATGGAAAAAACTTAGGATGTGTTGAAATGGGATTTTGTGGTTGATACTTTACGTGATATTGGTCTGGATGAGTCCATTGTTCAATTGATTTGGCATTGTTCAATTGATTTGGCATGAATCTTATCTGGAATGGTGAGGCTCTTGACTATTTTATTCCTAAGAAAGGTATCCGCCAGGGAGACCCCTTATCTCCCTACCTCTTTGTTCTATGCATGGAGTGGCTCTCTCAACTTATTCAGGTAGTTGTTCATAACAATTTTTGGAAACCCATACAGTTGTCTAGGGGTGGCCCAATAATTTCTCACTTAGCCTTTGTAGATGATCTCATTTTGTTTGCTGAAGTTGGTATGGATCAGGTTGAGGTAATTATGCTAGTCTTGATTTTTTCTGTAATAGTTCAGGTGGTAAAGTTAACAAAGATAAAACAAGAATATTTTTTTCTAAGAATGTGAATTTTAATGTGAGACAAGTGATCAGTGAGGCCTTTGGGTTTCAAAGAACGGAGGATCTTGAGAAATACTTTGGTGTTCCTCTTTTTCATAAACGTGTATCCCATAGTACCCTCCAGTATGTTGTTGATAAGGCTAGTAGACGCCTAAACCTTTGGGAAAGTAAAACCCTCTCTTTTGCAGGTTACCTTACTCTAAGACAATCTGTGTTAGGAGCCTTTTTTTTTGGTGAAATGTGTTAGGAGCCTTGCCTGTGTATGTGATGCAAACCACCCTAGTCCTAAAAATCATATGTGATAACATTGATAAGACGAGTAGATCCTTCTTATAGGGCGATACCCAAGAGAAGAGAGCTATTGATCTTGTTAAGTGGGATAACATATGTAAACCCAAAATTTAGGGAGGATTGGGCCTTAGAAAATCTAGAAACCTTAACATATCTTTCATGATGAAATTGGGCTGGAGCCTAATTATGCAAAGGAAGTCCTTGTTTGTCCATGTTTTGAGGCATAAATATAAATGTGGGAATGATTTAATTCCTGTTATTCAAAGGCGTTCCAGGGACTCTAATATTTGGAAAGGAATTTGTCAAGGTTGGACACACTTAAAAGATAACTTGATTTGGAGAGTTGGCGATGGAAAAGTTATACGATTTTGAAAGGATTGTTGATTAAACATCCCAGGAATCTTGTTAAATTATTCCCTTTGCCATATTGATAATTTTGAGCAGGAAAAGCTTCTGACCGAATTCCTCACAGCAAGTGGGCATTGGGATATACAATCCATGACAGGTAAATTACCAAAATATGTTATAGATTTAATTAAAACTAATTTACCTCCATCTTTTGCAGGTCGGGAGGATGGTGTTGGATGGAAATTGACCAATGATGGCTGGTTCTCCATTGCATTTGCATATTACAGTATTAGTGAATAGGGAGCAGCAGAAGAGAAGATAATTTTTAAGAGAATTTGGACTTGGCTTGGACCTCAACGCATAAGGGTTCTATTGTGGAAGGTAGTGAGTAACGCCATGCTGACCAACACGAAAAGATAGCGAAGACACCTCACGGCTGATGGATGGTGCCTCTTGTGTATTGATGATGATGAATCAATTCTTCAGGTGCTGAGAGACTGTATGCACACACAAGTGATATGGAAGAATTTCTTGGAAGCAAACAAATGGAGCAATTTCTTTAATGCAACGTTACTGGACTGGGTGGATGAGAATTTAAGTAACATTGCATCGAGCTCAAGCTATGCAAATTGGGACATTATATTCGGTTACACTATAGAGACAATGTGGATGCGGCAAAACAAGCTGGTTTTTGAAGGCGAGAATTTTTCAGTCCAAGGCACGTTGAATGCTATTTGGTATAAGCAATGCGTGATAATCTAGGCTAACAAGTAGGATACGAATGGCTTACAATAGGAGGGAGGGCGTTCTGGTTCTGTTATAAAGTGGTGTTGTCCGCCTTGAGATTAGATCAAAGTGAACATGGATGGCTCATTTATTGCTCGAACTAATGAAGCTACTTGTGGCGGAGTTTTGAGAGATGAGATTAGTGATTTTCTTTGTGAATTTGATTGTAAACTTGGTAGAGCTTCTATCACCCAAGCTGAACTTTGGGGTATTTTCCATGGAGTGAAGCTTGCCTTATCCCGTGTCTTTAGACGTGTCATTATTGAAGCTGATTCTCATTGCGCAGTTAAGTTTATCAACGATGGTTGCATATAAACTCACCCTTGTCATTTGATTGGTAGCGCTATTAAAGCCATAATGAAGCAGGGTGAATTTTTCTGTATTGATGCATTTTGTGAAGCAAACTCAGTTGCAGATGCATTGACCATGTATGGGCATGTGATGAGTTACGTTGTAGTTTTAGAGTCTTTTGATGTCATTCCTGACTTTTTTTACTTTACATTTCTTTGAAGACAGTATAGGTATAGCCTTTGAAAGGGGCAATTAGGCTATTGTTTGGTGTTTTTTGTTTTGGGCGTTTAGCCCCTTTGTTCATATATATATATATATATATATATAGAGAGAGAGAGAGAGAGAGAGATTCAAAAACAATATTAGTTTAACTTTTGATAAAAAATATGTGAATATGATTGTATCATGTTCGCTAATGCATATTGTCTTGTTATTTTATTCCTTGAAAGATTGTAAGGAATGCTCAATAGCAATCCAAGCTGGGATGGAGCTAGGATTTCAAACCAATGGGTGCCACGATTAAATAATATGCATTTTATAATAAAGTTAATTTTAATTACTAAATACATATTATATTAAATAAATTAGATATTACTCTGTAACTAACATAATACAGTATAAATTTTTTCAACATTTTCATAGTTGATAACTTTATTAAACACATAACAAAATACTAACATTACAAGTATCATCCTTTCATCCCTTTCACATTTATCTCTTAATAATATGATGCATATAACCCTTTCTTGATTGAAGCCTTAGCATATCTTTTTACTTTACCAATTTGTTTTGAATTTTATTTATGTTGCCCCCTTTCTTTTTTTATTTTTAATAAAGTAAATAATTAGTTGATAAAAGTTTTTCTTAGAAATGGATACAATCAATATCCATAACAAACCAGTTACAGGTTATAAGGGTTAAAAGAAGATATTTTATATAAATATGAAGATAACTTAAGGGGTGTCGCATATGAACAAAACATGTATATATAAAAGAATTTTAAAAGTTTTGGGATGACCATGGCATTCATAGGTCACCCCCTAGTGTCGTCCCTCAATCCAAGTGCAATATTCTTACATGTTTGTTGACATGTCAAACTTATTTTAAAGAAAACTTTTATATTTCAAACATTTTTTTAATAAAAGGCTTTTTATGTCTTTAGTCCCTGAAAGTTGGGAGAGTTAGTTTTGGTTTTAGTCCCTGAAATTTTTTTGAACTTGACTCATTCTTCATTGTTTTGAAAATTTGATTTTAGTCCATGCCTTTAGGAAAAATCTGTTAACTGCTTTTGTGGTTACTGCTGATGTGGTTAAAGGAACATCACATCAGCATACACGTGTGCAAGTATTGCGTGCCAACAGTAGGATGATGTGGATGATCCGGACCCTCAACAGCAAAAGGCCAAAGCCCAATCACAAACACATTTGGGTTTTAAAAAGGCAAAATTATTATATTGGTCTTTAAGTTATTTTTAGATTAAATATTAGTTCCTTAAAATCTTTTGTTTCAAATTAGTTTTGTAAATTGTTGTTGTCTAATAATAAATTTGTCTATTTGTCTATTCCGTTAATTTTCTTTGTTAAATAATACATGTAATTTAACAAATCGTGCCTCGTGTTAATAAAATTGTTTAATGATTTTTTTAAAAAAATTCTTGTAGTGACACGTGTCACTTAATAGAGAAAATTAATGGAAATGATAGATTTATTGAACAGTAACAATTTATAGGACTTATTTAAAACAAAAAAAAAATTAAGTAACTAATTTTTAACCTAAAAATAATTTAATTTTTGGGAAAAAAAGCTTATTTATGTCTCTTGCCCCTGAAAATTGTGGGTGTTTTGGTTTTGTTCCGGATAAGTGTTTTCACCTTGATTCATTCTTAATTGTTCTGAAATTTTGATTTTAATTTCTTTCGTTAGGAAAAATTCATTAACTACTCACGTGACTAACCGAACGAGCATCAAATATTACAAGAAAGGCAAAAAGGTATATATAAGATTATTGTAAAATTAAACTCAAATATGTTATTATAAGCCGGGTTTACACATTAGTGGATTGGGTTTTGACATTTTTGATCTCTCGGATCGTGATTATCCACGTTACCATACTTATTTGGTGTCACTTCATACAATTCTTGTATACTTATGTACGTGATAAGCTTGATATGACGTTTAATTAATCATGTCAATATTTAGCGAATCTTTCCTAACGACAAAAATAAGTTTTCAAAACAATCGAGGATAAGTAAAAATTAAAAATATTTTCAAGAATCAAAATAAAAAAACTTGGAACTTTCATAAACTATTGACATAAATAACGAAAAAAGGAAGAAAAAAATCAAAAGGTAAACATATTCCTCTTCATAAACAAAACAACGGGTGTAGTCAGTGGAAGTTAGTTTCCTTATAATATAAAATGCACTTTGATCAACTTCCTGTATCATGACTTTGATATAAAATATTCACATTACACAAGCAATGAATGGTTGAAGTACCATCACAACAGTTACTTGTAATTTGCTTGGAAGCTGAAACAGAACCCACTAAAACACGCATGCTTGCCCATTCTTCTGCATAACTCCATAACACAAACAAAAGGAAACGCCAAAATAATTGAAGGAAATGTACTTACAAGCAATTTTTTTTTTTTTATAAGTTGCAACATAAGTTTAAATGTGACCAATGGAATGTAACCAAAAGTTTTTTAAAAAAAATAAAAAAATAAACAATAGAATAAGCATAAAATGTTCAGTTCCTTCATTAAAGGATTCTCAATATCAAAGTCATTACAATCTAGATTCCAGAAGAACTGAATTACAGTTAGAAGCTTAGAAGAATAAGAAGATTATTATCATTATATAAATAATAATATCTATGAAGTAACCATATTAGCCAAGCCAATTGGGCTGATCTGATCAAATCTAAAATTTTACTGAAAAACTGAACCAAAATTTTGTACCTTTGGATCATAATTCATCAACCAACTAATCCACCCAAAAACAAATGGTTGAAGAAAACCTTGATCGATAAACTAATGTGATTTGACAAATTCCGCATCCGAAACTGCAGAGTCCGCAATTTGGCTAACATCATCATCATCCATTGGAGCAGGAGGAAGGTTAAGGTCTATAAAACTATCTCCAAACCTTGCCACACTCTGGGTCCGGTTCGCAATCGTGATTGCGGTTGCGGTTGTTGCTGCTGCAGCTGAACCAATTACATGTGTTCTCTTATGTCCACCAAGGGCTTGACCCGAAGCGAAAACCCGAAAGCAAACCGGGCATTCATGGATTTTCTTAGCTCCATTGTTGTTGTTGTTGTTGTTATTATTGTTATTGATACTTTGATTAGGCAATTGAGGTTGTTGTTCTTCTACAATGGCCTTGATCTTCTTGTGACTCGCTCTGTGTCCTCCCAATGCTTGATAAGACCGAAACACCTTGTTGCACGTTTCGCATTTATATTTACCTCGTACCCTAGTTGTTGTTGTTGTTATCGTTTTTGTTGATTTCATCTCTTCCTCTGATTCATAACTCTCTTCTTCATCCTCGTCCTCGTCCTCGTCCTCTTCTTCTTCCTCCTCGTCCTTGTCTTCTTCTTCTTCCTCTTCCTCGTATAACTCCTTTTGCCTCTTCCACTTGTCTCGAGACAGCATCATGAGGCAGAAAGCAACATCTTCTTCCGTGGTGGTATCTGAAACCGAACTCAAAGATTCGGTCTTATTAGTCCGTATACTAAACTTGATCTTCTTACTCGATTGCTTTTCGTGATCGAGGAGACTGAATTTCCATGCCCTTTTGGATCTTCTTCGAGTTGGATTCCTCGATGACTCGGTCTCGCTCTCTCTATCTTGAAGGATCACGGAGCCCGTGTCTGCGAACTCAGGATCCGAAAGCCGAAAGCTTCGCTTCGGATTCTCTCTTAGGCCGTAGCCAAGACCCTTGTTATCTTCGGATGAGGATGATGATGTAGGAGAGGAAGCTGAGTCCGCTTCGAAGCTGAGTTGAACCATCGGTGGTCGTGGTGGTGATAGTGACTCGTTTGGTTTGGGAGGGACGTGTAGGTTCATCATGTGAGACCTCATGTGACCCCCCAAGGCTCTTCCATTGGAGAAGTTCCTGTAACAAAGCTTGCACTTGTGCTTCTCCATTGAAAAAAAATAAAGAAAGAATGAAAAACAGAGCAAACCAAAACAGAGCCTTGGACAACACAAAGAGAGGTTGTGTTAGTTTAACCTGTTATTGTTGTTGTTGTTGTTGTATAAAAACTAGTGACCTTCTTTGCATTCTATATTATTTGTGAGTGTGTGTTTGTGATTTGCAAAACTATATAATGAGTAGGTACAAAGCAAGAGATAGATACAAATGTCACATAAAATAGAAATTTGTTTTCAAAAAGAAAAAGAAATTAAAGTTGGATTTTATTTAGTACTAAATCTCATTTGATGTAGAAGTAAATTTATTTTGTTACCTTTTCGCAAAAACGCCAAAGTGAATTAAGATTTTAATTAAACGAAAGATATGTAACATGCTAGACTTGCCCGTTTTCTATGACTTTATTCATATTTATATTTTTAGTAAAATACTAACAAATGCTTTTTTATACTTTACTTGTTAAACAACCAAGTATAGTATATAAATATTAAAAAATGTAATTTTTGGAGTTTTTGAGATAAAAAATAATATTGATTTATTGTGTTTTTTTCATCTTTAGTAATATTAACAAGTGTCAAGGGCACTTGTTAGCAAAATCCATATTTTTTTTTTATTCAATCTATCTTTTATGCACTTTCATTCATTCAACCCCTTTATCGCATTCCCTGAAATACCCTTTGCTACCATTTTAATACATAGATTGAGATGCTGCTTTTTCGAAAATGTTAAACATTAGAACCGGATTTTAGAGATATGATATCTTGAATTTGAGATTTTTTTTTTCTAATATTTGATGGAAATACTATAATTGATTGAATTAGAAAAATAAGTGTAAAAGGTAAGGGTATATTTAGAAATTTAGAGGGGTTTTGCAGCATAAACCGGTGGATTGCTTGTCTAAGTCAAGGAAAAGAAAACTGCTTTGGTTTGTTGTAACGACGAGCTGAATAAAATAGCAAAGAGTGAAAGGTATGGGTGTCCTTCGTGGCACAACTGATGGTTAACATCACCTGGCTGTGATGTAAAAATCAAAGGCAAACCATAACCATCAAACTAACGCATTACACGTAATTATCATAACCCACCTGTCTTTTCACTAGGTAACCATATATTAATGATAGTTTATTAAGAAAATTGACCTTAAACTAAAAACAGAATCAGTGTTTTTCTTTAATTAATTCATTTTCGCAGTTTTTATTCTCTAGTCTGTTACTTTTGTGGTGGTGACGGGAGAGCCAATTGTCAGTAGCTTATACCATCCCAGCCGGTTCATAACTCAGTTCGTAACAAAAATAAATATTTAATTGCAAAAGATAATGACATGATAATGATAAAATTAAAATTAGATTTGTTATTCTTAAGAAAAATAAACTTAGGTTTCATCATGCTCAGGCCTCATTGCTAACTGATCTGGTAATGTTGCTAAGTTTAATGTAACATTTATATCTCATTACATGTTACTATATTTTAAATTTGGAAAATGTTAATAAGTGTCCATAAAATATTTGTTAAAAAATTAAATGAGATAAAAATTTATTGAAAAGTACGTTTTTTTATTTTTTTCGAAAAAAGACAAATTATGATTTTTGATATTTTTTTATTCTTAAAAACCTTAACAAGTGCTATACTTGTTAACAAGATCCTTTAAATTAAGGATAGATTATGGGACCAAGGATTATTAGTCCTAATCAAGTTGTGACAAGTAGAGTGTTTTTATTTAAAATTTTAAGATTTGGGATGGGATAGAGGATGGTTTTCCCTTTAATCTTGGATCTTGGTTTGAATTGTGTGATGGGAATGAAGGGTGGGGAAATGGGTGGGAAACTAACTGCCCTGCCAATGAGAATGGAGTATTGTATGGGATTGGGGAGTAAATGCCGTTTTGCTAGGGTTTGATAGACCCAGTCCTCCTTCATGCTACTCCTATGTCTATTTCCTAGTGCTCCCCCACACACACACTCAAAAAAAAAAAAAAAAAAAAACCTTTGCTTTCTTTTTATTTCTACCAAAGGACGCGGTCCTTTTTAATTTTGGCATCAATCAATTGCTACTTGTTTTAAGAAAGAAAATGCACCTTGGTGGTGCCGTATCACATATTGACATCCCCTCACCCTTTTGACAGTACGATAGTAATATGGTTTTATTTTTGGATAAATTTTGGACTATCGAAATTGTGTTTTTGGACAAATATTGTGTTCAACCTCTCCTCTAAATTCTATGTTTGACAACGGTAGCCAGCTTTTAGATTTAGTTAATAAATTACTAGTTTCATTTGGTGAACACAAATTAAAATGAGCTTATAGCTTTTAAAAAAGGAGTTGTAGCTTTTGAAAGCTAGCTTTTAGAAAGCTACTTGAAGTAGCTTTCTATAAACTAAACTAGCTTTCAATAATTCATATACCAATTATACCCTCAAACAAAATTAAAATTATCTTACTACCCTTTAATTAATTATTAATTATAATTTATAATTTAGTTATAATTAATTAATTTATTAATTACATAATTAATAAATTAAGAAAAAATGAATTTAATTAATTATAATTTAATAATTTTTATATTTAATTAATTAATTAACTATCTATTTAATAAATAAAGAAAAAAAATTGGAAAATTTAAAATAACAAAATGTTTCATGTCCTTTTTGGTCATTTAATAACTTTTAGCTATTTCAAAAGCTAGTTTTGCCAACCAACACTATTTCAAATAGTCAGCTAAATAGCTATAAACTCATAGCTACAAGCTCACAGCTCCTAACTCGCTTAACAGCTACAAGCTAAAAGCTCACAGCTACGAGTTACAAATTCACAGCTATAAGTTAGTTTTGCCGAACAAACCCTTATACTTTTTTTTTTTTTATTTGAATGCGGAAACAATTCTTTATTCAATCATGAGGAGTGGAATATATCAAATAGGAAATCAAAGAAGTTTTGATGTCATACTCTGTCCTCACGACCAAACACAACTTATCTAAGACTTTGTTCCGCCCCTAATTAAGAATTTAGATTAAGTCAATAAGTGAATAAACTATTAGTTTCTAACTTTTAAAAAATGAGTTTGTTGCTTTTGGAAGTTAGTTTTTAAAAAACCACTTACTTGAAGTAGCTTTTAAGAAACTAAACTAACTTTCAATAATTTATATACCAATTATACCTTAAAAAAATTCAAAATTATTTACCTATCATGTTGATAATTTAATTTTTAGTTAATTGTGTATTTAATTAATTATTAATTACAATTTAATAATTAACTACATAATTAATAAATAAAGAAAAGAAACGAATTTAATTAATTATAATTTAATAATTTTTATACTTTATTAATTAATTAACTATTTGTATAATAAATAAAGAAAAAATGATAAATATAGATAATAAAATAGTATAAACAAAATAGTGTTGCATGTTTTTTTACGCTGTTTAATAATTTACGGTTACTTCAAAAGCTAGTTTTGTCGAACAAAACTATTTTAAATAGTCAACTAAACACTTATAAGCTCACATCTCTTAGCTAAATTCAGAACTACAAACTACAGGCTTGCTCACTACTACAAATTACGAGCTCACAACTATAAGTTAGTTTTACCGAAAAAACCCCAACTCAACTATGAGCCACCGGTCTATTCTCTAATAAAGGAAAAGAGGCATGAATTAAACCACTACATGGAACAACTAGTACCAAACATATTTTTCTTTAGAAATCTACTTCTTTTTAAACAAACTCATTTTGCTTTTAAAATATATCCAAGTGTTTAACTAAATTTATAACATAAAATATTAACATAGACTTAAAATATACTCCCTTTTTTTTATTATCTTTCTTTTTTGGAGATATTCTTTTTCCTTTTTATCTGTTCTTTTGAGCATTTCAAGAGTATAAGAAATGTTACTTTTCATATTTCTCCATATTCAATAAGTCTTGATTTACGTAAGTAATGTAGATAAATTAATGATTATAGAGAAAGAAAGAATATAATGAGAAAAAACATAAATAACGTATTGAATATATAAGTAATAATTATATTTCTTAAAGGGTATGTTTTGTTTGAAATATGACAGATAAATATGAACCGAGAGAGTATATACCAATATTTTTACTTATATATTAAATTCCGTGCATCAAATGAGTAGGCTACAAGAAAACAAAATTTAGATATCTCCTTAGTCCTCATCGTCAAATTCCAAAACTTCCACCAGTTTTAGTCCATTGCCAATATGGTGGAAGATACCCTTAACTAATTAAAAAAAATGTTTGTAAAAAGAATTTTTAAGCTACTCTAAATAATTTGTTGTTTTATAAATATTATATAACAAAAATTATTAAAATTAAAGTAATTTTTTATAAAAAAAAAATTACTTACTCTTTTTGTATTAACAAAGGCATCCTCCACTTTATGGGGCAGGGGACTAATTCGACTTGGGATGAATGGCTGCCCCTTACAAAGGTGTCTTATTTTATTATTATTTACTTATTATTTGGTTTTTTTTATGTTTGGATATTTTAATTATGAGTTTTGGAATTTAGATTCAATTTTTTATTCCCAAATCTCATTTTATTTTTAAAATTCAAAATTATTCTCGTAATTTTTAACAGGTACTTTAAGAAAAAAATTTCTATAAATACCTCTCAAAAAAAAAAATTTGTTGGTTGTTGCCGGAACAACATTACTTTTAAATACATTTATTTAATAACCAACACATTTTTTTTTAAAAAGGTACCTATTATAAAAATATTTTGATAGTTACCTCTCAAAAAGTTATGAAAATAATTTTAAAAATTTATAATTAAAATAGAATTTGTTATTAAAAACGAGATTTATAATTCCAAATCTCTGTAATTATTTGGTACAACTAGTCATTTGCCAGTTGGGCAATAGCCCAATTACTAACTATCCTACGCTTAAGGCGACCCACGGACTTGGATGGAGAATCTAAAAGGGAGGAGGAAGAAAATGGTTTGATTTTTATTTTGTTTTTTCTTCGAATTCCTTGTGGAACCATCGGTAATCCAAGAATACCCTTAATACTAGGAAACCCTTAAGAATAATCCAGAGTGAGCTGTGTGGCTGGATCTCCCAGCGGAATGTTTTTAGTAGGAATCGAACACGGACCTACTAACACATGTATCCCATTCACAAAATTTCAGTTGGGGTCTTACACCAACTGAACCTAACCCCGTTGATAAAATGGTTTTATTTACTCCATACATTATCTTAAAATAGATTTTATTAACACTTATTTCTCTGTCACTCATGCACCATAGTTTTTTAAATATTTATCTTGCATTTGAAAAATATTTCTGTCTTTGAATTCAAAGATATTTTCATCTTCCCTAAATATTTATATGCTCTTAGACTTTGTTAAATTTGAGATATCTTGAGGGAAAAGATTTTGAGGGGAAAAAATGAAGAGAGGAATATTTTGCGGGAAAAAATATTTTGCGGGATTCGTGAGTCTCAACAAGAAGGCTAAATTGTGGTCGATGAACTTATGGTTTATGATTCTATGGAATATATGGAAATATAGAAACGAGATTATTGTTTTTGATAAAATAGATACAGGTAATGAAGAAATTTTGGAGGAAATAAATGTTCAATTTTGGACATGGGTTAAAGCGCATAATGTGGGGGTTTCTCTTTCATTTGCTAATTGGGTATTAAATTCAATGTAATATATTAAACAATGGTATAAAAAAAACAATTTTGGTGGTGATGGGAGTACCCTCGTGCTCCTAGTTATTCTTTTGCTTTTAATTGAAGTTTTCTTTGTTGATAAAAAAATTGGTTATATTTGATATATATACATGTGAAAAAGAAAGAAAAAAAGTATATTTATTTTTAGGGTTTGCTTAACAGGTAAAAAAAATTGTAAAAACTCGTTGAAAAACTAAGTTTATTTTCTTTAAAGTATTAAATCTTTATTTTTTTCAATGCAAAATTACTTTATTATGCTTCTTATCCACAATCTTTAAGAGCTGAGATTAAAAAAATCTTTATTTTAATTTTATTATGTATACAAGGATATATTTGTCTTCTGACAAATTATTGTTTTCTCTCTTCTCATTCTTCACTCCGACCAAATAAAAGAAGAGAAAATTAAACTCAACTTTTCTCTCTTCCAAATCTCTTCATAGTTTCTCTCATACCAAACGACTAAAAAATCTACTCATTTTCTCACCATAATTTCTCTCCCCTACCTCTCTCTTCTCAACCTCCCTTTCTCCTTTTTCTTTGGTACAACCAAACAAAGTATTAATCACACATCCAACACCAACAATAATATAATCATCTTCAACATCTAGTACTTTTATTTCAATACCGTAAAACTACCAAACAGACATGTGCAGCTCTCTGCAGCAGTTGGATGCATCTAGAGGTCCATAGGTTTTAGCAAAGCGAAACAATGCCTCACCTAACCACACTTTCTTACCTCTGATAAGACCATTGTGTCAAGTCTCTGTTCTCGCCATTGTGTCACCGAACCCGCCGTTGCAGAGCCACCCTCACCAAGCTCTGCCACATCATAAGCCACCACTATCCACAACTGTCTAGAAATGCATTTTCGTATATAGTCCACACCTTCTCTTCTGTTATTGTTCATCATGTGTTTGACAAGATTCTTTAACGGAAAAACAAGTAGCATTGAT
The DNA here is from genome assembly GCA_037953625.1 of Crotalaria pallida. Lineage (NCBI taxonomy): Eukaryota > Viridiplantae > Streptophyta > Magnoliopsida > Fabales > Fabaceae > Crotalaria > Crotalaria pallida. Next base: position 80,974,034 of record CM075653.1, read on the forward strand.
CTTCAATGTCACGCACCCTTCTTCATACATTTTTATTATTGGAAAATCATAATCGTTTCCAAAAATATAATTATGGACTTATTCGTGAAAAATAGGTAAATAAAAATTTCCTTTTCTCCTGTTTATTTTCAAAGAGTTTGGACTTGCTTTTTAATCAAATGCTTTGACCATTTGTAAATACTTTGAATTCGACTTATTAATAAGTTATAAAACTTAGTTCAGAAAATGATTCGATACAACATTCTTTACTTTAACAATAATCTTATATTTAGTTTCTATCATAACTTATCGTTACCTCGAATGGTTTATCGTTAATAAAATATTAATCAACGTCGAATTCCTCTTTCATGAAAATCAGAGTATGTAGAAGTAAAAGAGTACTTGGGAGTCATTTGTGATATAAAACCAACATATATATATATATATATATATATATATATATATATATATATATATATATATAATATGATAAAGAAAGATCCCATCAGTACATCATCATAGTATAGAAGTAGTACAAGTCCAATATACCAAGTCTATAAACTCAAAATAAGAACTATATCTGATAAGACCTCAACTCTAAGACATCTCAAATATATACAATATAATATAACTCCAAAAATAGACGTCTCAAAGCAGGTCAACTGATACTCCAAAAGCTCCCAACTGGTCTACAGCAGCTACATTCCTATCCTAGGATCCAACTATCTATACTATGCTCGCCCCTAGGAACCACTAACTCCACTACGAGTCCTGGAAACCGGCTCGACTGGTACCTCCTCCTCGTCCTCATCCTCCACCGGATCCTCCTCGATCTCGTCCGACGAGGTAGGGACCCTACCACTGGGTCTAGGGTCTGCAACAGGAACAGACCTACTGGCACCTGTCGGGCTAGGAGAAGGAGTCTCCTCAGTGAAAATCCTCGAAGCAGAAGGATGGGAACGAGTGGCAGCTCTAAAACGAAAGCTGTGAAGTCTACATACAGGTCGAGTTGGGGGTGGTCCTCTATAAGTATAAAAGGGTGGACCGTGCATAGTATATATAATCGGGATCCTAAACCTACGAGGTCGCACCCTGGCCAAATACCATTAGGGATGAGTCGGATCTCGATGCAAACTAGGTATCTGGCCATCACCTAACAAGGGCACCGGAGTAAGCATCACACATATACATAATAAAATGAGACGAAAATAACAAACACAGATAATCATAAACAGATAGAATATGCAACGACATATGAGCACACCCATTTTCATCGATATATATATCTCTTTCAATGCAGGTGACATGATGCATGATTTCTATCCACAAACTGAGGCCTCCAAACATCATATAGATATCTATCCACATATATCCTTGTGTTCCCAGAACACTAAATAATACGTTCCTAGAACGTATGGCGGAATTGCTTGGAAGTGATAAACAACGTCACCTTATCTGGTGAACATCACATCGCCAAAACGTACAACTATCACTTTAGTGCGTCACATTACAAAGGCGTAATAACCACATCACCAGTGAACCCACACTGGCCACATTCATACCTATAATGTGTCATCAAGCAAAACGCAACAGTTTGGTATTCCCAGAGTACTCAGGTCATGTTCCCAGAACATTACCCAATCACATCACCAACCTAATCTCCATGAATGAATGCACATACACAATGCATTAAAGGTTGGCCTTTGTTAATTCCCATATTTATTTCATAATTATTATGACATAATCTTAACATTTCCATAATTAAGATTACACACATGTCATAATTTCTTTTTATTATTTTCAATGATGAACTTGAGGTAGTAATGATAAATTACTATTACACATAAAAATTCCTCCATGAATTTAACTTAGGTAATTTCCACTGATTTTTGGGTTAAAAATATAATTAAAAATGGTATAAGTCCCTTAACAAAATTTTAATTTTGTTTCTCAGGGTCTAACCGGTTACAAGAGCATCTAACCGGTTAGATCATGCAGTTCTAGAAATACATTTTCAAGCTTTTCAATACCATTTTCAATTAGATTCTAATCCAACTCAAAGTAGTCTTCCACAGACACTTAATACCACAAATGATACTTGTTCCATCTTTGAAAATTTTCACAATTATCAATACATTCAAGTATCACATATTTTCCAAATGAATATGTTTCCTCATTAAGGCATTAAAATAAATTACCCCATATAAAATATTCTCATATTTTTAACTTGGGTAATTTTCCATGATTTTGGGTCAAAAGAGAGTGATTAGAAATGGTATGGATTGTTTTGTAAAATTCATTTAAAATTTCTTTTTGGCTATCAGGAACTAACCGGTTACTGCAATCCTTAACCGGTTAGGTTCTGCAGTAGAACACTGAAAATGAGGTTTTACAATACCATTTTTAATTCCACTCAAATCTAAACCAAAAACTGTCAACAACAGCAACATAATACCTTAATACAAACATGTTCCATTATAGAAAACACATCAAATAGCTTTGCATGCAAGTCTTATGCATCAAATTGCACAAAAACCATATATTTCACAACTTAACATACCAATATGCACATAACTCAGTCCAGTCATGAAATCATCACCAAAATAGCTTGCATGCATCCAAGTAACTTTGCTTATAACAGATTTAGAGCTCAGTTTGACCTCCAAGCCACTTAACCAATTCAATCTATGCCCTTATGAGTCTCTTGGTGACTCATCCTATTTTCAATAAATTTTAATCTCATTCTATATAAGGTAAGTTTCTCCCTTACCTCTAGGTCGTGTTTGATGAGTGTAATCACTGGTCTTTGCAAGAAATCCACAGAATCACTAAACTCTACTCTCAGCCAACAATGTTCGACAGGTCCCAAAAATCAGAGATTTTGACACACAAATTGGGGAAAATGGATAGACTTCATTCTATGCAACATGCATGAAAGAATGGAACCAATTTGAGACTTAGAGAGGGTCTGTACTTACTTAAATCGAAGCTTAAAGTAAGCTTCAGAAACCAGAAACTTAATTTTGACAGAATTGAATCTCTAACTTTGTGGTTCGATTTCTCCCAACTCAGAAACTCTCAGATTATGATTTTTGTGTCTATGCAAAGCCCTTAATTTAAGCTTTGCAACCGTGTATCACTCACACTCCAACTCTCAAGAACAGAAGAAAATTGCAGAGTTGAATTCAAGAACCCTAGAAACAGAGCTTTAGCAATTCAAGAGCAAAAATGGAGTTTAATCTGAACAAGAAAGACTATTTATAGAGGGGTTCGTGTGTCATGCAGGTCGACACGTTGATCTCCACTGAGTTTAGGGTTGATTCGTAGCGATTAACGGGTAAATCAAGTGATTACTCATAAAAATGCACTTACCCAGTTTCTGGGTTCGTCCACTAACCGGTTATCGGGCACCAGTAACCGGTTAGTTACTGGAAAATTTCAAAAATTAATATTTTAATTGTTTTCTCACCAAAAACCTTTCTAATATTGCAAATAGGTTCCAACCCAAGGACTGAATTGCAAAACTTGTATTTTTGTACAAAATATCCATATAAAAATATATCCCATATTTTTATATTTCCCAACACATAATGCACAAAAATTAAAACTTCAAAACTAATATAAATTAATCATTAAACTAATTCTATAATTAATTTCCTATTATTCGAGAGACGAAAATTAGGGGTGTTACATTCAACATTCAATAGTACTATAAGACTATTCTATTATTATTGCCCAACCTCCACAATCAAAGTAAAATTGATAGGTTCCTTTGTGTGTTTTACACTGGTGTTTATGACCCCGTGCAATGTACTGGCTGATAATCTTTGATTTTTACCCAACCAAATTTAACATCTTGAAATATATACAAAGATACGGATAAATATTGACAGAAAAGTGTAACCTTGTAGAGGTTGTGTGTATGCAAGACATTAATCATAATACATGTTTGTGAATTGCATTGTCAAAATTGTCTAATAATATTATCAGGAATCAGGTGATATTATGGGTGGCAATATTGTGGGTGGCGATTATCAAATCATTGAAATTTGAAATCTATTAAAATAAATTATGACCATAAGAAAATATAGCATTAAAAAATATATATAAAAAATAGTGAAATAATTCAAATAATTTAAAAAAAAAAGAAATTAACATAATTAATGGGAAGAAAAGAGTTAATGGACGGATAAAATTAAACTCATACTTCCTCTTGTCCTATATTTAAGATCTTTTTAAGAAAAAAAATTGGTCCTCTTTGTAAAACTTTATTATATTTCCAATAACATTTAATTACTTCTTTCTAAAAACATCTTTATTAAGTTAACACTTTTTAAAATCCCAATAACTATAAAAGTAGTTTTGAAAAAGTATATTAAATGTTTACAATTTCAATATCTATCATAAACAATAGGCTAAATTACTCATTTGGTCCCTTACCTTATTTTTCAATTTCAAATTGGTCCCTTACGTTTTTTTGGTTTCATATTGGTCTCTTATGTATTTTTTCACTATCAATTTGGTCCCAGAATTACTATTCATCCTATGTGGACCAATATATTATGGACACGTGTCACTTTCTCTCTCCACGTGGACCAATATATTATTGACACGTAGGATGAATAGTGATTCTGGGATCGAATTGACAACGAAAAGAAACATGAGGGACCAATATGAAACCAAAAAAAGGAAAGGGACCAATTTGAAATTGAAAAATAAGATAAGGGACCAAACGAGTAATTTAGCCTAAACAATATTAATCCACTTTTTTCAAAGATGTAAATTTTTTCAAAAAAAGTCTTACATATGCATATAGTATCGGAGGAAGTAATTATCTTTAGCTAAAGTGAAGCGATTGCATCTACAAATAAAGCTCAACAACCTACCCATAACATTTTATTTCATTTTTCACAAACTAAAAACACTTAAATATAATTTTGATAACAATCTCTCCCCATAAAGCTACCCTAAGATTCTTTTTCAAAATCTCTTAAATAATCATGATTTTGGATCAAATCCTGGTTTATATGAACAGAGGTATAATAACCACAAGTATTCATCATATTCAATCATCTAAATTGGTGCACTTTAAAATCTAAGTGCAAAACATGATTTGGAGAAGCCACACCCGTTAATCAAAAAAGTCTTTCAATTAATTCATTTGATGTATAATAACAATAAATATTATTTCAATAAAATTTCATATTTTATCTATCCGGGAAAAATGGGGATATCAAAATTTGATAGGAGAGTGTGAATATTGATCTTCACTTGTCCAACGAATGATCTTTTTTTGATGAAACGGCGGGGCTAAAAGCCCAAAGGAACAAAAACACTAATCTCCTCTACTAAAAAGAATCGCTGCAGCATCAGCATACAAGGGAATAGAGATAAAAGCAGGAATATAATCATAGATCTTCATTCTGAACTCCAAATTGTGAGCATAGTTGGCAAGAGCAACCGCAACAGCGTTGGCTTCTCGAAAGGTATGAGAGAAAATTACAGACTTTCCACTTAGGCAAGACTTTATCTCATTGATGAGCAGGGCACAAGGGTGATAAGGACTGCAACCTGAAGATAGGAATTGAATGGAACTTTTAGAATCAGCTTCGACAACGATATTTCTATACCCTCTGCTAACAGCTAACCGAACACCATGAAGGATACCTCAAAGCTCCGCATGCATGACACTACAGGATCCCACCTTTGCAGCAAAAGCCACCATAAAATTTCCATTCTCGTCTCGTAATATACCTCCACACGTGGCTAGTCCCGAATTAGCATAGAAGGAACCATCTGAATTCATCTTGATCCACTTAGCCAGGGGAGGGATCCAATGAAATAATCCTCTGCTAGGAAAAGTTAGAGCTATATCCACCATATTCTTGCTGCAAAGCGAATTGATAATGGTGGATACCTTGTGGTTTATTAGTTTGACACAACCTGTAACATTAACTGGCACATTCTCAAAAACAAAGTTATTTCTTTGCATCCATAAACATTCCAGCGTAGTTCCAAAAGTCACACTCCAATGCAACATCGAATGATTTCCTTTATTCATTGTCAGATTCTGAACTAACCATTCTTCCACATCATTTGACCCAAACTGAGACCAACAAGTAGGAGCCACCATTCTGCGCCAAACCCTCATTGATCCCGCGCAGTCTCTTAGAGCGTGCAAAGTAGTTTCTTCGTGGTGGCCACACAGCTTACAACTAGCATCATTTGTCAAATGTCTTTTGTGTCTAAACTCATTTGTTGGTAGGGCGCCGAAAGCAATTTTCCACAGATGTAATCTAATTCGTTGTGGGCCTTCCCATTTCCAAATCAGCTTAGAAACTCTTTTCTCCTCTTCAGCATCCAAGCTAGCAAGCAGAGAGTAAGGTGAATTTAAGCTAAACCATCCATCATTGGTTGGCCTCCACGCTATGTGATCCTCATTACCTGCACAAGAAGGAGGTTTTAGAGCATTAATCTTAGAAATTACATGGTTAGGAAGCATACCTGACAGCATCATAAAATTCCACTCTCCGTTTGGCAGCAAAAACTCCCTTAACTTCCTATTTCTGTCCAAATCATCCAGGGTACATAGAGCAACATCTTCCAACGCACCAGCTCCGGGGACCCAGCAATCGGTCCAAAAGTTGATTTTAGTCCCATCACAAATTCTCCAAATAATATTACTCAGCACAACATCCCAGTTCTTACGGATCCCTTTCCATAGGTTGGATTCCTTGGTTCTCTTGTTAATACTCAGAATCAGGTCAATGCCACACCTGTATTTATGTCTCATAACTTTGGCCCAAAGCGCATCTTTCTCAACCATCAGACCCCACCCCATCTTCATCATGTATGAGTTATTAGTTAATCTAGATTGACGTAACCCAAGACCACCAATAGCTTTTGGCCTACACACATTCTTCCAGTTAGTCAAGTGCAACTTCCTGTTACCATCAATTTCGCCCCAAAGAAAGGACCTGCTTGATTTATCCAAACTATCGCATATCTGAACCGGGAGCAAAGACGTTTGCATCATGTATGACTGAAGAGCACTTAGAACAGAATGAGTCAGCGTGAGTCTCCCTGCTAATGATAAAGTTCTACTCTTCCAAGAGTTCAAACGCTGATTCACCTTATCCATGACAAACCTAAAAGTACTATTGGACGCCCTTTTATGAAGAAGAGGAACCCCCAGATACTTCCCAAGGTCATTTGTCCTTTGAAAGCCAAAAGCCTCACTTATTTCCTCCCTGATATTTATATTAAAATTTTTAGAGAAGAAAATACGAGTCTTATCTCTATTAATTTTACCTCCGGAACTTTCGCAAAATAAATCTAAGCAAGTTGAGATGCAATCAACCTGATCCATACCAACCTCCGCAAATAAAATGAGATCATCAGCAAAAGCCAAATGGGTCAACTTTGGTCCTCCCCTTGAGAGCTGGATAGACTTCCAAAACCCATTCATAGACGCCACATTAATCAGTTGAGACAACCTTTCCATACAGAGCACAAAGATGTAGGGCGATATAGGGTCACCCTGTCTAATACCTTTTTTAGGTTTGAAGGAATCCAACAATTCTCCATTCCATATCAAACTCATCATAGGAGTGGAGATACAGTTCCACACAACCTGGATTAACTGATTAGGGATGCCAATATCTTTCAAAGTATCAAAAATAAAATCCCAATTAAGCCGGTCATAAGCCTTCTCCATGTCAATTTTAATGGCCATAAACCCCTTTTTGCCTTTCAAGTTGCTCATCGTGTGGATTACTTCCTGAGTAATAGTGATATTGTCCGTACCATGCCTGCCTGGAACAAAACTACACTGCATAGGACTAACAATATGATCCATGATACCTTTAAATTTAGCAACCAGAATCTTCGTTATAACCTTATACGAAACATTACATAGGCTAATCGGTCGGAATTGCTTTATAGAAGTTATGTCATCAACTTTAGGGATAAGAGTAATAAAAGTCTCATTAAGGTCTTTTATTCTACCCAGTTCCCTAAAACAATCTTTAACCAACTTACAAATAGAAGAGCACACAGTGTTCCATTGACTTTGATAGAAGAGAGCCTGGAAGCCATCCTTCCTCGGAGCTTTAAAGGCCCCCCATGTCAAAAATAGCCTTTCTAACATCAGCATCACTCACCTCAGCATTCAGAACGTTTAAGTGATGATCAAGGAGAGGAGGGAAAGCTCCATGAAGGCAGAACTCCTTATAATCTGTAGTGTCCGTGTAGAAATTACGGAAATAATTTTTAGCATACTCTTCCAGCTCCGTCTTGTCTGTGATCCAGTCCCCATTCTCATCCACCAACTTTTCTATACAGTTTCTTTTTCTTCTAACAATAGTTGTCCCATGGAAGAACTTTGTGTTGCGATCTCCGAAATGCAACCACTTGCATCTAGACTTTTGGAACCACATTACCTCTTCTTGTATAAGGATGCTATCATACTCCCGCCAGAGATCAGCTAGAATCCCATCCAAAAAAGGATTAGGACCCCCAGCCAAGCTTCTATTTATACCTTCCATGCGTCTCATAATTTGCTTCTTCTTTTGAAGGATATTGCCAAACTCAAGCTTGTTCCATTCACGAAGCCCTTCCTGTAGAATACTGATCCTTTCCTTCCATCTATCAGTAGAGCTCCACAAATCTTTCACAACTGAACCGAGATCCTTGTGAGTTAGCCATGGCGCCATAAACCTGAAAGGACGACGAGCTCTATTTGGACCCAAGTTCTGATGAAAATTAAGCCATAGCGGGTTATGATCAGATTTGAATTTCGGAAGATGATGTACCATCATATGTTCAAACCGGATGCGCCACTCCAAATTACACAGAACCTTATCAAGTCTTTTGAACAGCGCCCCACGCTGCCATGTGAATTGAGAGCCTACATAACCCCCATCCACAAGGTTGCATTCTTGGATAACATTAGAGAACCTGTACGAATCCGAATTCGACCTGTTACCTCTCTCCCCTCTGCTCTCAAAATCATGGGCAATAGTATTGAAATCGCCAGCCAAGCACCAATCACCTTGCACTTGTTGCGATAAGGAGAGTAAATCTGTCCAGAGAGTGCGTCTAAATTGAACATGAGGACTACCATATATAGCAGTTAGAAGCCAAGGAATATCACTTCGCCATCTCACCTTCATGTGCATAAATTGATCAGATTTTAGCAGCACATCAACATGCCAACAATTTGTGTCCCAAAAGCACCAAATTCCACCAGCCTGGCCTCGGTTTTCAACAACAGCAATACCATTAAGACCAATCCTTCTCCTAATCTTTTCGGCTTTGTCACTATTAGCATGTGTTTCCAGCAGAATAAAAAAAATTAACACCATTCATATTTCTAAGGTCTATCAATAAGCTAGGGAGACTCTTATTACCGGTACCCCTACAATTCAAGCAAAGTATATTCATCATCAAACCTGCTTAGAGATTATTGGTCATAGACCCCGAACCCACACGACAATCCACTGCCTTTCCTGGTGCTTTCTCCGTAGCATCACTAGCATCTGTCTCCATAGAAGCCCTCTCCTCTTCATGGATCGCCTCATCTTCAATCGGACCGCGGTCAGGGGGCTCCTCGATTGAGAAATGCTTCTTAAAGATATCTACCTTTTGCTTGACAATATCGACAGCCTCCTGACTTCGAAGGAACACACGGGTCATGAGATTGTCTCCATTGAATTTATAAGTTTGCTGAAAATAATTCATTCTCCTTCGGTTTTCTTCGTCTTGCAATTTGGTATCAACTTTGTTCGCCCTCCCCAAATCGCGATTTGGATTATCAACAGTGTTCTCACTAGAACTAGCAGCTAGTTTTCCTTTCACACCCACAGATTTTCCTTCACTCAGGCTTGAGTTGGTTGTTTTTTTTTTGAAATGGGCTGTCCCATGTTGGGCTTCCCTCCTTTATTTTGTGGATTTTTTCCTCCCAAATTATTTCTGACTTTTTCTGTTTTTTGGGCCACATGTTTATTTTTTACCTTTGGGTCCACTCTACCCTCATCAACATTTTCTTCATCAGTAAACTTTGCACGTGCCTCCGTGTTGACATTTTCTTCAAGAATCCTTTCCTCAGCTTCCTTTTCCAGCGCCGCAAACCGGCTCCTTGTCACAGCAAGACTAGACTTCCTAATATTTCCATTAGTTAAAGGAGCCGTTGCAGTATTTGAGCCATTATTGTTGCGAGCAAATTCTTTCCTTCTATTTGGCCTTCTAACTAGCATCCAAGGACCAAAATGATTCTCCAAATCCTTTTTGTCATAATTAGGATTATCTTCCTGATTCGTTGCCTTCCCTCCAGCCTCTTCAGGAATTTCCATCTCCATCCCCAAGCGTGGTTGTGACGCGCCGTTGTTCTCCTCCCCACCTGGGTTTTCACTGCTAGCATCTTTTTTATTCATGTTCTCATTCATCAAAGCAGAGACCCGACATTGTTCCAACTTGTGGCCATACATACCACATCCAAAGCATATCTGGTGGAGTCCCTCATACTCAAGATGTATCTCCAGCCCCATCACATTTATTTTAGGAACAAGGCTTCGACGCAAATCAACCTCCACGCAAATCCGAGCAAATTTTCCTTTTGAATGATGGAAGTTAATTGGTCTATTTTTAGCATTGTCCCAATTTTTCTTCCAACCCTTCTTAGAAAAGTAGGGTTATACAATTCTTGAGGCAGCTTTGGAATCCTAACCCAAACGGCAATTTTTCGGATATCATTCTCACCTGGCATGAACAAGGGTCTCCATCTTTGCACTATAAGATAATGGTCCGCCAGTTTCCAAGGTCCCTCAAAAAGAGCATGTCTGTAATCCTCCTCTGACGAGAATTGGACCAGGTAATGATCATGCGGCATATCAATGATCTTAATAGGACCATTCCTGCTCCATTATCTTATCAGCTTATTCTCCATGACTCTTGGACTTACTCTCTTGCCTAACAAGTTGACGATCAGCGAGTTCCTCAATGGTCTACACCATTCTTCAAACTCTTTCTCTGAAACCTCAATGGTAGGACATGGATTGAAGCCTTTCTCCAACTCGTCACTGTCCTCATTGGTATCCTTGTACCACTTGTTTTCCGGCAACTCCTCATCACTGACACTGAACACATGGTCTCCTACGCAGTTCGCATCATTCATTAGAGAGTCCTTGTATGAAACCATGCAAGATACATTCTCTCCCTCCTTTCCTTGGACATTTTCGGTTTCCATGCATTCTGATTCCACGTCGCAACTATCATCTCTTTTGACTTTCTTCGTACTTCTACTCTTCTGATCATCTTCTTGAACAGAAGAGCCTTCATCATTTTTTTCAGTCTCATGGGCAAATCCTAGCAGAGGATTCTCCATTCTTTTCACGTCTCTTGTGCGTTCCAACGAATGATCTAATAACTAATTAAACAAAATAACCTCTTAAAATTCCAACAACTATTTATACATACTACAATGCGCACATGTTTTGTCCTCCAATTGCAAAAGTAATTGACCAATCTAGACAACAATTATGAAGCTTACATAATAATTGTTGCCATATAGTTGTTGTTCTAGTTTTGTACACTTAGAACTCATGTCCGTGAAATAACTTCTCCCAATTCTAATAGAAGTCAAAATCATCCAGCAGGGAAGTATATGTTGAGTAACCTTTAAAATTATTTAGCATTTTTCGACCCTGCATCCATCCAAACATCAAATCATCTATAATTACAAATTAATGATAAAACAGAGTCAAACAAAACATAAGAATAAACTGCAATATGATTTATATAACCAATGTAAATGACATCCTTTATATAAACATATATATATATATATATATATCCTATGGACAAGTAGCAAGAGTAACCTTCAAACAACATGTCACAATTAGGAAAGTAGAAAATGATATATATATATATATAAACACAAAAAAATTGAAAAATGGCACTTCCACCACATAAATAAAGTATATAATTTTCTTCTATATAAGTGCTGGTCATGCTATCATTATCTATTTTTCAAATTTATACTTATTAGTCTCTCTAGGTATAATAGAACGAACTTTATTATTCAAGGAGAAGATATGGATAATGTAACACACCAACCAATCAAAAGATTTGGATCAATCAAAAAGAAATTAAATTTTGTATGGTAATCCAAAAAATTGAGAAAAGACCAACTATTAGGACCCTCAAGAAGAAAAAAAAGAAAGTCTGTGTAGGAATTATAAAAAAAGAGTTGTCAAATTAACTTGTAAAAGTGGAGGAAATTAAGTAATAGAAAACATAGGACATTAATTCCTTGTGATGCATTTAGCTTCAACATGACAGGTTGTGAGAATAAATACCTTGACCATGTCCCAAATGGACCAATTACGCATTCCATAACAAATAAGGTTAACAACATTACATAACAACAATGAAATGTTTGATCTTCAAATTTAGAAAACCATGTGCAACATTAACCTCTAAGAATTTCTAATGTAGGGCTCAGGACCAAACTTTAACTATAGTTATGTTAGAGGGGATATATTGAACTTTTCTCAGCATGTTTGGTTCAAAAATAGGTCTGTGAATTCAGTACGAGATTATCTATTAGAAGTTGACGAAAAATTGGATGAAAGGACTAAAATGCAATTTTTGGGATAAAATTACATATTTTCAAAGTTTGAAGTGCAACGCTTATAGTGTATGATCCTAAGTTAAGCTAAGTTGGAGGGGACAAAATAAAAGGGACTTTTCCCTAAAATAAAATACAATGCAATAGTAACGAAGAAATGAAAAGAGGTAGACATATTAGGAGAATTTTTTTTAAATTGAAAAATTAATAAAATTTAAATGAATTCAGAAAAAAATATCTCTGAGAATATTAACCGTTAAAAAAAATCCCAGACTCAGGCATGAAAATAGATCTAATGATGCAACTAACAGATACAGATGGACATAAGATGATGAACAAATTGTAGAAATTAACTTGGAAGGTGTCTTGTACTAAGTCAGGTCGATCACCAAGGCCACAGAATGAGACCCAGTGAGGCGGTTTGACTTAGATTCACTATATGATTCTTTGAGTTTCACAGGTATCAGTTGGATATCCTGGGATGCCCTAATCACTGTGTGTACAGTGTGAACTTAGGGTTTAGAAAACGTACCTGAGCCCCATGCAGCACTGCACTACTTATAGGGGTGGCTGAATACCTAATGGGCTTGCTAAGCTTTGGCCCAGTTGATTCAGCCCAGTATTAGCCGTGAGAGGACACGAATGCCAGAGCTTGAGTTGACGTCGTCCTGTTCTCGTCGGCTTGAATGGAGTTGAGGCCGAGCTGGTAGAGCGAGTTCAACCTGCTTAAGCATTAGCTGTCTGAGTGTAAGGCATGGATCTCGGCCTGTTTACGTTGCTCAACATGCGGTGTGATCTCAGTTAGCTAAAGGTCCGATGCCCTGTGATCTCGGCTCAGGGACCAGTCCAACACATAAGCCCCCCAGCTCGGTAAGACTAAGAGAGTCTTGCAACAAGTTTGGAAGTGGGAGGAACGTTGTGGGTGTCATAATAGCCAGCAGCTGTCGCTCTTTATCCGTGTTATCTTTTCGGATTTGACGCCTGTCTTTTCGCTTGCCCAGAGGAACCTTTACTTAACTCCTTTCTAACACGTGTCATCCTCCTTCGTATACCAACGCTTCATCATTGCTAGCGTGCGGCTCGAGACACGTCCCTCGAATGATACTGGGACACGCGTCATGTTTGATCAGTAGTTCTATGGGTTGGCTTCTTTGGGCCCAAACTATCCTTTAAGCCCATTAATTCAAAACGAGAGGGAAGTTTAGGAGTTTTCTTCGTTTTACACTCTCTCTCACACTTCCTCATTCAGTTTTTCCCCACTAAAAAATCCTTTGTTCCTTCTTCTTCTTCAAAACGTTTTCCTTCCTTCAAAACGTCAATTTGTCTCTTGATCTTCTCTTCTCCATTATCCATTGCATGCAAAAGGGAGGTACTCCACCCCTCACCATTCTTCAGCACGAAGCATTCTCCTTCCTTCTTCTTATCGTTTCACACCTCTCCAGGTACTGCACTGTTCCTCTTCTCTATCTGTTTCTTCTTTTTCCATTTCTCTCTGGTTTTCATTGTCTGGAGTTGTTTGGTTTGGTGCATTCCTCTGAGTTCCTGTACTCTGATTCTACATTTCTGGGTTTCTGAGTGTTGGTTAATTGGGTAGTTGCCTTGTGGTTTCTGGGTGCGATTTCTGGGCTCTGTGTTCTTCATTTAGTTCATAACAGTTACGAGTGGAAGATGGTATAGGAAATGGTGTGGAATAGACCTTCTATATTTTAGCAGTGATGATGACAGTGAAGGTGAGTCTTCTTCTTCTGGCGATTCGGTCGAAATCATTCCCTTTCCTCGGCCTCGTAGTATCTATCTTAGGAAACATGTAGTGGTAGAGGATGTTGAGCCCCTGGATGTCTATCATCTAGCCACCCTAACCGAGAGAAGGGAGAACATAAAGCAGTATGTTGACGCCGAAATTAGGGCCGGCGAGGAGAAAACCGACTTCGAGAGGAAATTGAAAAAGGAACAAAACCAAAGGGTTTGGGGGAGAGGGCTAGAAGTGGAAGAGGGGAGGTGTTCACCCCTTGGCACCACAGCTCGGGGTTTCCTGGGAGGGTTACTTTTTGTTACCCACAAGTTTAACGCCGAGCTTCCCTCTTCTTCTTCAGGTTCAATGGCTCCTCGAAAGGTTGTGAAGGATCCTGCTGCCTTCCCAGTACCCCCTGATGCCCAGCAATATCTATGGGTGGACCGTGAAGTGCTAGGGACCCGATCCACGATGCGCTCTGAGGAAAGTGTCGGATCATTTCGGCAGTTCCTACTTCCTTGCCCCGAGGACCGACCGGGGACTTCATATCGAGTTCTACCTTGCACTGATGATGATAGGGTATGCTCGGCTACCGATAACAACACTTTTTATTTGTACGAAGACTTGGTGGTTACTCTCGGTGTCCGCTTGCCGTTTACCGCTTTAGAAACTCGGGTGCTAAGTGCTCTCGGAGTTGCCCCTACTCAACTACACCCTAACGCTTGGGCGTTCCTAAAAGCATTCGAAAGGTACTGTCGTGCAAAAGCTTTGGTTTGTACGGCAAAAGTCTTCTTTTGGCTTTTCAACCCACATGTAACGGTCAAGGAATCTGGAAACTCCGGCAAGATGTGGGTGTCGGTAAAAACTCGGCCGTACTATAGTCTATTTTCCAAATTTCACGAATCTTGGAAACACTTCAAACCAAGTTTTTTCAAATATCATTACGTTGGCGAAGGTCGACCGTGGTTTCAGACTGAGGGCGGTCCCCTCTTCCCCTTCAGTGGAATACCGATTTCTACATCCGACATGAAACTCCTCGGAACTGGACCTCGACCCCGTTGTCTCCTAACGAGTTGCTGACGACTAAACATTTCTTTGAAGAATATAAAGCAAAGGTCAAAGAGTTGGCTCAATTGGACATTCGGCGTATCATATGTTGCGCCGAAGAGCAGGTGTCCTCCGAGATTGGTAAAGGAAACTTACACACATTAATATATATACTTACTTTTTTTTTAACACTTATTTTACTTTTGTAGTTGATTACTGGAAAGAGCTCGGAGAGGCAGATCCGGCCGAGCTAGCGGAGCATAGAAGGAGGGTTAAATCGAAACTAACGACTATTTGTGAAACCACCTCGGAAGACACCGCTAGCACAGGCGAAGACATGGCGAGCAAAGCTGATAGGATGCTTTCGGCCGCAGCTATGCGGAAAAGAAAGAAGCCTGAAGGTTCTGGCACTCCACCTCAAACAATACCTCCTGTCATCCTCCCTCCGGAAACTGCAAGCGAAGTCGCCAAGCCTGAAGTCGGTGTGCAGGATCTACATCCACCCCGTATGGAGGTAATGAACTCGGGGAGTGCCGTGGCTGTCCAAGTAAGTTTTAACAAACCACTGGACCTGGGGAGGTTGACTGCTGAAGATTGGAAACGAATTGCTTAAAACTTGGCCGAGCATCTGCAGAACTCGGCCACTCTGATGGCGGCCATTGCGAGTGCGCCGGCCGATGTTGAGGCGGGATTTTCTTCGAAGGCTAAGACAGAACGTGGGAAGCTTGCTCAGGCCGAGAAGGAAGCGGCCGAGGCTAAACGACAACTGGCGGATCTGCAGAAAACGCACACGGAGCAGGTGGCCAAGTTGAAAGCTGATGGGGAGGCCGAGGTGGAAAAGGTCAGGGGACTGTTAAGGAGACGAGCCTCCCTGGCCCTTAAGCACAAGATTGCGGCTGCCAAGGCAATGTCCGACTTGGAGGCGTCTGCCGATGACTTATTTGCAAATGCTGTAGAGCAGATTCGTGTGCTCAATCCGGGCCTGCGACTTCAGTATGTCGGCGCTCATCCCGAGTATGGGGTGTGTGACGATAAGCTCGTGGATCCGAACAACGGCGATGCTGAAGTGGATTTGACCCGTGATGACCTGTCGGATCCCCTGTCCGAGAAAGAAAAGCCTGTATTTGACCCACACTCGGTCGTGTTATCTGATATTGAAGAGTAGGCGTAAGACCCTTATGCTGGGCTGCGTTTTGAAAACTTGTTGAACTATTTCCTGCTTTTTTCCTGCTCTTGTTGACTTATGTTTTTTAACATTGCTAGATCCTGAACAAGTATTGTATTTAAGGTTTTCTTTTTTGAGTTATGCAACTTGCTTAAGGGTTTATGTCCCTGTCTACTGTGTTAATGTACATCTGTGTAATGCGATGGGAGTCTCGATCCAAGCACTTGAGCCAAAGTGTGGACCTCGTCCCCTGACTGTACTAGGCACCACAATGGTAAGTCTGTTAGAGTCAGGTGCTCCCTGTACCTTAGGAAAATTTATAAGCCTTCCTCTGAACAGAGGTGCTGTGTATAAATCGCACAGTCCCATTTAGGTGGCTAGCCAAAAAATGGAAAGGCATGTACATGGCGCATGTATAAGACGTAGCAAAAAAGATAATGGAAACTACAAAGTGTACTATTTATTGGAATTGAGAAATTGTCAGTACAGAAACATGCAGTATTATTAAAAGCTAAAAATTGGTAACTGAAATTTGAAACAAGCAAAAACTAAAAGATAAAGAACAAGTTCTGAGCATAATAGCTAATGGCAAAGAAATTTGAAAAATAGAGAAAGAAACGGTGGTCCAACATCAGCTGAAATAGGTTCTAAGTTTCATTGCGTTCCAGCTGTTTTTGATCTCGGCTCCGCCGAGGGTTTCCAACCTGTAGGCTCCCGAGCCTGTTTTGGATATTACCCTGTACGGCCCTTCCCAGTTCTGGGCGAACTTCCCCTCCTTGGCGTTCTTCAATCCTATGTCGGCCCGACGCAAAACCAGGTCACCGACTTCGAAAGACCTCGGAGTTACTCCTTTATTGTACTGCTTTGCCTGTCTGGACTTAGCCTTTTTCTCCAGATCTGCAGCCTTTTCTCGGATTTCCTAATCAATTCCTCCTTTAGCAATGTGTTGTTAGTTTCCTCGGGCCTGTCAAGCATACGGAAGGTTGGAACCCGGCGTTCCATCGGAATCACTGCATCACACCCGTAAGTGAGTCTGAACGGCGTTTCGCCTGTTGAGCTTTTACCGTTGTCCTCAAAGACCAGAGGATCTCGGGTAACAAATCAGCCCAGGCTCCCTCAGCTGCTAGCAACCTTTTCTTTAGGCCAGTAAGGATAGCTTTGTTCGCGGACTCGGCTTGTCCGTTGGACTGTGGGTGTTCAACCGAAGAGAATCTGTGCAGAATATGCAAATGGTCTGCCAGATTTCGGAAAATATCCGCTGTGAACTGGGTGCCGTTGTCTGTGACAATCGAGTAGGGAACACCGAAACGAGCTATCACATTCTTAAGAAAGAACTTCTGGATTTTCAGAGACGAGATGGTGGCCAACGCCTCGGCTTCTATCCACTTGGTGAAGTAGTCGACAGCGACGACCACATAGATCAGCTGTCCTGGGGCCTTTGGGAACTTACCCATTATGTCCATGCCCCACATGTGAAAGGGCCAAGGTGAAGCCAAAGAGTGCAATTCCTCTGGCGGTCGGTGGTACAAATCGCTGTGGTGTTGGCAGGGTGGGCAACGACGAACGTGATCTAAGCAATCGGCCATCAGGTTGGCCAATAATAGCCGGCTCGGAGGATCTTCCTGGCCAGGGATTTCCCCCCAGATGATGGCTTGCGATTCCGCCGTGGACCTCATCCAGAACCAATTCAGCTTCTTCCTTGCCGCGACATCGAAGTAATGGTGACGCAACTCCCCTCCTGTACAAGATTCCGTCCATAAGGACGTAGTGAGCTGCCTTTTTCACAATCTTTTTGGCCTCCAGCTGGTCAGTGGGAAGCAAACCATGTTGAAGGAAAGATCGGATAGGGGTCATCCAGTCCGATGAGATACTTATGGCTAAGACAACGTTGGGTCCAGCTATTTCCTCCTGTATGACACTTTTATTATTACCCGCCCCTTAGTACTTGCCAACTTGGAAAGGATGTCGGCCCTCTCATTCGAGCATCTGGGGATGTGCATAATCGAAAAGTGAGAAAATTCCGAAGCCAACTCCTTTACCTTTTCCAAGTACTTCTGTAGGATTGGTTCCTTTGCCTAATATTGGCCAGAGATCTGTGAAACAACTAGTTGAGAATCACTGAGGATCTGTACTTCCACCGCACCAAGCTCCTTCGCTGTCCGTAGTCCTGCTATCACGGCCTCATACTCGGCCTGGTTGTTTGAAGTGATAAAAGCAAACTTCAATGTGTACTCGATACTTACACCTTCCGAGTTTTCAACTAACACCCCTGCTCCAGCTCCCCTCTTGTTACTGGAACCATCCACATAAATCTTCCAGATACCAGAGTTCGAGGATTCATTTGACTCAGTGAACTCGAACACGAAATCTGCCAAGGCTTGAGACTTGATAGCTCTCCTCTGTTCGTATGAAATCTCGAACTCGGATAATTCAACCGACCAAGCCATCATCCTACCTGCCAGATCCGGTTTTTGTAGGATTTGCCTGATCGGCTGAGCGGTTCTTACTTCGACTGGGTGACATTGAAAATATTGACGGAGTCATCTGGCCGACAAGACCAGACAAAAAGCAAACTTCTCAATTTTTGAGTACCTGATTTCGGCACCCTGTAGAGCTCTACTAACAAAATAATCCGGAAATTCAAGTCTGGCTTCCTCCCGTACCAGGGCCGAACTGACTGCCAAGTCCCCCACCGATAGATACAGGATGAGCTTTTCTCCATGCTGGGGACTTGAGAGGATTGGGGGGGCCGAGAGGAAGTCTTTAATCACCGAAAAAGCGGCCTCGCACTTTTCGTCCCAAACAAAATCAACACCTTTTTTCAATAACTGATACCAGGGAAGTGCTTTCTTCGCGGCCTGGGGCAGGAAGCGGGAAAGTGCAGCTAGCCGACCTGTTAACTGCTGAACTTCTTTGAGATTCTTCGGGCTTCTCATCTCAAGAACAGCTCGGCACTTGTCGGGATTCGCCTCAATCCCGTGTTATGTTAACATGAAGCCGAGAAAAGCCCCGGCGGGAACTCCGAAACTGCACTTCTCGGGATTCAGCCTCATACAATGCTTCCTGACTTGCTTGAATACCTCTTCCAAATCTCGCACGTGGCTGTCATTTGTTTTGCTCTTGACGATCATGTCGTCAATATACACTTCCATCTTTGGTCCGATCAACCCATCAAATACCCTGTTCATCATCCTCTGGTACGTAGCCCTAGCGTTCTTTAAACCGAAAGGCATAACCGTATAACAATACGTTGCCTTCTCGGTGATAAAGGCTGTTTTGTCCTGGTCGGGCGGATACATCGGTATTTGATTGTAACCCGAGTATGCATCCAGAAAGGAAAGGAGTTGGAAACCTGCTAAGTTATCTACCAACTGATCTATGATGGGCAAGGGGTATTGGTCTTTTGGACACGTCTTATTAAGGTCCGTGTAGTCCACACACATACGCCATTTGCCGTTAGACTTTTTGACCAACACCGTATTAGACAGCCACTCTGAATATGAAACTTCTCTTATAAAGCCTGCCTCTAATAATTCCGAGACCTTCTCCTGTATGGCCTTGGACTTCTCGAACCCGACTCGCCTTTTCTTTTGTGCCACGGGTTTAGCTTTCGGATTCACGCTAAGCCGGTGGCAGATGAAGTTTGGATCGATACCTGGCATATCGGCCGATGTCCAAGCAAACAAATCCTTGTTGTCTCGCAAAAGAGCAACGATGACTTCCCGTACGAGAGAAGGAAGGTTGGAACCAATCTGTACCGTTTTTCGAGCATCGGAAGGATCTATCGAGACGGTCTCCCACTCTCCTTGCGGACGAGGCCGAAGGTCGTCTTGTTCACCCGGACATCCAACTCGGCAAGGAGTACACCGCCCTTGGACAACGATAAAGATGTTGGGCACCCCTTCCTCCATCCGCACCATGATACGATGACTCACTGAGTACACAGTGTAGGGGCCACTGTGGGTATGAGTGAGATGGGGTTGGGGTGGTACCACCACGGGCTGTGGCTGCATTGGCTAGATCTGATCTGCCACCTGTGGCTCTTCGTTGGGGAGGGGAACGCCACCTGCATGTTGATCCTCAGGAAGTGGCTGTTGTTGAGCAGCCCTGTTGGCCTGGAGGCGCTGGCGGAGATCCGCCCTCCGTGGCGATGCGGCAGTTGCCTTTGGGGGACGTCCCCTTCCCTTACGAGCTTGGTGGTTATTATCAGCGTTTTCCATTGAACGTTGGGTGGTGGTGGGAATCGAAGTTTATCGTTCCCCACAGACGGCGTCAATGTCTTGTACTAAGTCAGGTCGATCACCAAGGCCACAGAATGAGGCCCAGTGAGGCGGTTTGACTTAGATTCACTATATGATTCTTTGAGTTTCACAGGTATCAGTTGGATATCCTGGGATGCCCTAATCACTGTGTGTGCAGTGTGAACTTAGGGTTTAGAAAACGTACCTGAGCCCCATGCAGCACTGCACTACTTATAGGGGTGGCTGAATACCTAATGGGCTTGCTAAGCTTTGGCCCAGTTGATTCAGCCCAGTATTAGCCGTGAGAGGACACGAATGCCAGAGCTTGAGTTGACGTCGTCCTGTTCTCGTCGGCCTGAATGGAGTTGAGGCCGAGCTGGTAGAGCGAGTTCAACCTGCTTAAGCATTAGCTGTCTGAGTGTAAGGCATGGATCTCGGCCTGTTTACGTTGCTCAACGTGCTGTGTGATCTCGGTTAGCTAAAGGTCCGATGCCCTGTGATCTCGGCTCAGGGTCCAGTCCAACACAGAAGGTAAGATATGTTTTAATAAATGAAACTTGACCATCTTATAACAACATAACATGTAAAAATTAATTATTTTAAGGCTGAAATAACATTCAATAAAAAAACAAAGGCCATATGAGCAATAGTCTGTATGTGAATAATGGATAGGGAATACATATGGACAATACCAAATGATAAAGTATCCATTAAGAAACCAGAGCAATACTGCAGACTGCTCTCTGAAAATTCATTTTTCCTTTGGCAAATCAGATATGACAAACTCCACTATTAAAGTATGTATGGAGATCAATTAGTGATAGAATTCCTAGCAACCGGAATCTTGTTCGTAGGGGTTCCAATGGAGGCTGATAATGTAAAGTGTCATTTTAGAACTGGACGAATCTATCTACTGATCATCTTCTATTCTCTTGTTCTTTCTCATATGATATTTGGCAACATGTTTATGGGTGGCTTGGTTTTCAACTGGTTTTGACCCATGGTGCTGTTGGTCATTTTATGCAACACATGCATGTGGGACTTTTTAGAGACAAAAAGAGGAAGAAATACCGGTCCCTATTATGGCTGGCAGTGATTTGCATGTGTGGCTTGCAGAAATAAGCAAATTTTAACTGAGAATTTTGAACCTGCAAGGTGCTGATATCGTGGAACATATTAAGATGAAGTCATGGCTTTGGATAAAATGAAGGTGTAATAAATTTATTAGACTAAACTGTCACTTTAGTCCCTGAATTTACACAGCACTTTCACCTTAGTCCTTGAAATTAACAAAATTGTTTTTAGGTCCCTGACTTTATAAAAAGTCATTCACTTTAGTCCCTGAAATTAACAAAATTGCTTTTAGGTCCTTGACTTTGTAAAAAGTCATTCACTTTAGTCCCTGAAATTAACAAAATTGCTTTTAGGTCCCTGATTTTGTAAAAAGTCGTTCACTTTAGTCCCTGCCCCTAACCCCCATCAACGTACGTTAACAGAATGATGATGTGGCTGTTTGGGGGCATTAAACCACATCAATTTTTGTACAAGAGGCCAAAATGTGGGCAAAATACAACCAAAAACTAATTTCTTCATCTTTTAAATCCTAAAGCTGATGGTGAAGATGGTCCAGAGGAGTTTTTAGGTTCTTTAAAACCATGCGTGGGCATAAAAACCATTTGACAATGCCTCTGTATTAGATGGGACTGGTGTAGCTGATCTTGGGATCGGTGCAGCTGATCTTGGCCTGATAGGTAGTTTAGCCCTAACACTAGATGATGCAGCCACTTCATTTGAGGGTTCTAGTTGGGAGAAATCTTGTGATGGCTGTGTTTGTGACATATCTATCACATCTGAATGAGGAGCAACAACATGCATTAGTAGCTGCAGGTGCAGGTGCAGTAGCATCATTATCAACTACATTAGGATTAGAAGCAACATCTGCCTCTTGTGCAAAAACGATGTGGTTTAATGCCCCGAAACAGCCACATCATCATTCTGTTAACGTACGTGGATGGAGGTTAGGGGCAAGGACTAAAGTGATTGACTTTTTACAAAGTTAGGGACCAAAAAGCAATTTTGTTAATTTCAGGGACTAAAGTGAATGACTTTTTACAAAGTCAGGGACCTAAAAGCAATTTTGTTAATTTCAGGGACTAGAGTGAAAGTGCTGTGTAAATTCAGGGACTAAAGTGACAGTTTAGTCAAATTTATTTTGTCCATCTACGAATGGTTTCAGCAGCCTGTATACGTGTAGTATATTGGGGTTTTTTTTAATGCTTCTACTATGGTTGATGATATTTTTCTGTGTTGGCTTTGTTTCCCTATCATGTTGAGGTGGAGTGGTTCTTGGTTGGATTACTGGCGGTTTAGTTTCAATTTTTGCTGCCTTTTTGTTATTTTGATGTGATGACTTGTCTTCTTATCTTGTTGAGGTGGAGATTCAAGTGTTGTTTTTACTGGTGATTTTCCATATGAATAGATGGTTGGTGAACAAGTTTGTTTAGTTTTTGGCTCTATTTAACAGGCTATATGATTTGCTCTGCTGTTTTGGGGGACGAGGTTGAGGGGTATGGAATTGTTTAACTTGGGATAGACTTGCCTCTTGTTTTTTTGTGCGTTGCTTGTTTTTTTTTCCTTGAAGAACTTCTTGGTTTTCTTGGAATGAATTTTTTATTATATATATATATATATATATATATAAAGGAAGTTCTTGTAATATTGGCATAAATTGTTTGTCTATAATTACTTTACCACTGTTTCTTTTATATATTTTATGTTCATTTGTAAATACTAATCCTATCATAGCTTCTATGCTTATTATATATATATATATATATGTATATATATGTATATATATATATATATATATGAGAAAATAGTAATAATCATCATTGAGGCAAAAACCAAACTGAAAAATCCAGACACTTGATTGTAGAGGAGAGGAAGAAAGGAAGCAGTGAATGAAAATGAAAATGAGAGCAGAATAAAGACACACCTGATGACCACAACATTTGATAACCAAACGTTAAGATATTATCATACCCTCATGTGAATTCAGAAAAAGCTAACAAACAAAGTATTAGAGATAAAATCTTACTCTTCAATGTCAGACTCAAGTCAATGTTCAACATTTAAGTAGGTAAGAGCAGCACCAATCTCCATCTAGTAAAAAAATATTTAACTCATTAGTAGAATCATTGAAAGCATTAGAATACTCACACAAGCATCTTCTTATTAATAATAAATAGGGTTTTCTTAACCTCAGCCCTAAAGGCTAAAGGCGAGTCAGCTGATGTTGTGGTACTTCCACATACTTTATTTCTCTTGAAGAAACCCCATAGCTCACTTACAAATAGGACCTTAAGACATCATATGTCTCTCATTCCTTGAAGCATAGAATCTCCTAGGAAACACATCAGTTCGTGTATGCATCTCACCCTGAGATGTACCACAAGTTTTCCCTTTAATTCCTAGCTAAAGCTCTGCTGAAATCCCTCCGAGAAGTAAAGCTAAAGCAACTTGTAGTTGTGAATATCTTATTTGAACTCAATATATGATGTTTTTAGATGATAATTAACCCTCTTTCTTAGTGATTTTGGCTTGTTTCTCAAGTGATTTTAGGAAAAAGATTGAGTTTTTGTCCACTAATGATGAGGAATGATATCCTTGCAGATTTTGTACCTTTTTGGCCTTGATTTCAGGTTTTTAAGCATAAATTGGTGAATTTGGACAGAGGAATAAGAAAGAAGTCTTGGAACCATGAAATTGGAGCAAAGAAGGGAAAAAAGTGATTTTCAGTCTAGTGTGCCCAAGTGCAAGCTTAGTGCGCCCAGGCGCATGTGGGTCAAATGATCAACAAATGGGGTGCAAAGAGCTAATTCTCACAGGTACTTACAAGCTCAGGCGCAAGTCAAGGTGCGCCCAAGCGCGTCCATGGGGTCAGCCGTTCAAAGCAGGGGTCAAAATTCCAATCTGGTGCAGTACAATAGGCGCGCCCAGGCGCGAGTCCCGTGCGCCCAGGCGCACGACGCTAAAATTTAGAGATTAACTCTATCTTTTTTAGATT
This sequence comes from Crotalaria pallida, assembly GCA_037953625.1. Lineage (NCBI taxonomy): Eukaryota > Viridiplantae > Streptophyta > Magnoliopsida > Fabales > Fabaceae > Crotalaria > Crotalaria pallida. Next base: position 80,998,892 of record CM075653.1, read on the forward strand.
TTGAGGGTGATTAGTTCTGAACTCTTTTTAAAATAGGATTCAATTAGGTTTAGGAGTAACCAGAGTTTAGAGAAATAATTTGTGAGAGCTTTGGAGGCAAGTGCGGAGAATTTGTACTTGGTGATTGGAGATTAGTGGTAACTCTATGTCTCTTGTCATGGATTTCATTATTCTCTTTTCTTCTTCTTCTCTTATGATGTGTAACTAAACTCTTTGTTAGGGATGCGGTGAATTTGCATGGAACCTATATAGTTTTTATTCAATGAATTGATGTTTTTTCATTAAAGTTTTGTGTTTGATTATGTTTTCATTGTTAATCATAATTTTGACGTCGATTGTGATCTAGTAGTTCTAATTAACAATAGACATATTGGATTAGAATAAGGCCAATAATCAAACAATTTAATTGCATAGTTGGTAGACATATCTCTATGAGTTGAATAACCTTTTCATAATTTTGATTGAATGAATACTAAGGCTTAGGATTCTAAGTCTTCACTTAAGACATTAAGGGAGATTAGATTTTAAGAAACTGAAGTTGACCTAAGACATTAGGCTTCTTATATTTTTTCAAAATTTGTTCAAAACATAGGAATAACATTAATTCATGAATAACTACTATTGGAACCTGCAATGAAACCACGTTCTTAGCCATTTTCCCAATCGTTTCACAACCATCTTTTATTTGAGTTTTTGTTTTTACAATTTAATTTAGTTTAAAATTTCCAAATCAATTAAATCTCATTTCAAATTTCACTTAGTAACTACAATTAGGTGAGAATTCTTAGAGTCAATTTTAATCCTTGTTTGGAACGATACTCTACTTTCACTTTATTACTTATACGATCTGGTATACTTTCCAGAATCTCCAACAATATCCTAAGCATGTCCCTGTTCTTAAATCTATAGCTTTTGCAGTCTTATTTTTGTCTTATCTTGCGGCTGAGTTTGGGGTAAGCAAGCCATATCTTAAACCTTGTGTTTCGGTTCCATCAAATAAATACAAATTGGTCCTAACCAATCCCATGGATTTTGATTACAAAACATGCTGAATTCCTATGCTAAAGAAGCTGTGAAACTATTTTTGTGTTGCTGTTATTCCAGCTCTTATTCCAGTCTTGATTCTGAGTTCAATCTTTCAGTATTCCACTCAATTTAAATCAAGTATGGAAGAAGTTAATCATATGACTAGGAATTTGGGATGGTAATTAACGATTGCAAAGTGTAGTGCAACCTACCATGAACTTGTAGGAATTGATTTTGTATGTCACGACAAAATTACTTGACTTGGAGATCAAGATAATCCATTGCTATGCCTGTTTAATTTCTAGAACTGTTATAATAATATATGTTCTGAACTATATGATTTCAGGTTTGGTATTTGATTATGGCTTAAGTGATTTTGAAATTGTAGTGGACCCGACCTGGCAGCCAACTACATGAGTAAGAAATCGACCAGTAAGCATAAGTGTCTCTAAATATAGGCACACGCCGACCAAAGCATAGTTAACACAATGACGTGATCATTAGTACTTGTGAGAATCTTGGTGGCACTATTGCAGATCAAACATTTTACGTATGTTTTAAAAGACATTTCGCATATGTTTTAGGAACAGATGTTTTTGTGGGAGATGTAGATAGTTATGATTTTTCGCATCATTTTTCAAAACAGATGTGAAAGGTCATCACTTATATAACTGATGCAGAAAGTACATATAACTGATATGAAATGTATACTTTCCGCTTCACTTATTTTATAACAGATGTGGAAAGTATAATGCATCAGTTATTTTTTTAACAGATGCGGAATAACTTATGCGGAAAGTGCACTTTCCGCATTTGTTATATGTAAATAACAGATGCGGAATGTGGATTTTTTTTTTTTTTTTGCAATTTTTATAATTTATATCTAGTGACCTGTATTCTTTGCTTTGACTACCAAAAATAAAATTTTAAAACAAATGAATCCAAAAGGCAAAATATATACTCCCTCTATCCCGTTATCTTGGTAAAAGTCAAATAAGTCAATGAAAATAAGAGAGTATCAGTTTAACATAATGCTATGATTCACTCATTAATTATAAATTGATATTACACAAATTTTCATATCATTACAATTAATACATATTGCAATATTACCTAAAAAAAATCTTTAAATGTGTTTTCCTTATTTACTTATCAATCATTGATATAATATACAATCTTTAAGATTTTCATTTATTTTTTTACTTTAATATGGGACAAATTTTTTTGCATTTTTTACCAAGATAATGGGACGGAGGGAGTATATCTAATAATTTCAATACAATTACCAATAATTTCAATACAAGTACAAATTCTACCAAAACTAATTCAATGCTACCCAAATCTCTCATATCCACTAACTACAAATTCTACCAAAACTAATTAAATTCTACCCAAATCATTCTCATCAAAAGTTGAGATTGATGTAGCTTTGTCAGCTTCTTTTTGAACTTCTTTAAAGTCCTTTACAGTAACAGGAAATGTTGCTGAAAACATCAAGATTTGACGGTTTGAAGGAAGAAATTGAATCAGCTGCTATATAGAAGGTTGGAACTCCAGGGACAAAAGTTTATCAACCTCTGAGAAACACATAATGCCATGTGAAACCGGACATTGACAAGTAACTGTAACTACTAAAGACAATAAATGTTAACAGTGCCAAAGAAAGCACCGAAGACAAAAAATAAAATATGATATGCTCTATATTTAAATCATAAATGAGAGATGCATAAAACAAATGCATTTGCTTCCATAACCAACTTGATGAGGATAAAGATATATGTTCCTAGCAGAACAGATAAAAACTTGAAAACAAAGGAAACATAGTTTCATACCAGACCACACTTCTCTAATAATATCCATCATGTTTCTTACCCTCGTCTTCCTAAGGCATTTTTTTTTGGGATAAATAAAAAAGAAATATTATTAGCAGAGAAGGGAGAATATTGCAAGAAGAGGATTAGAAATCTAGAAGGCCTCACTAAACTTAACTGTGTTTGGCATATGCTTTATATAGGAATTTCACAATAGTTCAGTTCCAAGGAATCTAGAAGTAGAAGGCACACTACGTGTTCAAAAGTTAGTAGATTTGAGTATAGTTTTTTTTTATATGTATTATGTATTATTATAATTACGGCAACAAAATAAACTGTTCACATAAGGCAGAATCAACTAATCAAGGGAACTAATATCAGACGTCATACCCTGCCACTTCTCATGAATCTCCAAAGACTTCAAGTGTAACATCCTCAGTTTTATTTTTCATATAGAAATTGTTATAAATTAGAAATTTGGGTGTTTATAGTCTTAAACATAGATAAGGATAACTTAAAAATCATTAGAATGCATTAAAGAAAGGAAACTATTAATTAATAATTGATTAATTAGGATTTTGGGTATAAGATGTTTTAGAAAAAGTTAGATAGTCCAAAAAAATTGCAATAAAATATTTAAGCATTTAATCACAAATTCCACCGTTGGATGTGAAGATAAGGATGTTAGGAAGCTTATCTCCGAATTTGAGCAATATCCGACGCTTAACAAAAAAGTTATGATATTTTAAATACAAACAATAGTTGAGACGTAATCAAGCTTCATAAATTCCATGAACTATTTGACTAATCGATTAGTTGCTGCTAAAACCAGAAATAAGAACGCGTGATGCAACTCATGTTTCCATGGTTCTTCTTCTTGAAATCACGACCCTTTCTCTTCCTCTCTCTAAATCCTTCACAAATCCTCACATAAATACATCAATAATCAACACAAACTTAATCCTTTACATACATATACACTCAATCCTCATTCAGTCTTCCATAATTTCTCTCACAAACCCAAAACCCCAATCTCTCTATGTCAAAAACCCTATGTTTTGATTTATGGAGATTATCATACATAGAGCAAGGAATAGAGAACAAAAACTACGGGTTTAAGGAAATCAAGTGCGGAAGGAAGGAAGTGGAGCTAAAGAGGAAGCTCTCTCTTCCTCTCTCTAACCTTATCTCTCAACTAAAAACCAGGGTAAGAGGGGAGATATTTGCATAAATTAGGGAAAGGGTATTGATTTGAGTCTAATATATGATGTTTTTGGGCTTGATTTCACTTCCTTTTGCTATGGTTTTGGCTTGTTTCTCTTGTAAATATAGGTATTTTGTATTAGTTTTAGGAATTTTTAGTTTTATAGAATCCTTTGAACGTTTTGATCCGTTTTGGGTATGTTTCAGGTGCTTTTGGAGTTGAATTTGGAGAAAATATTATTGGAGTTGAGAAGAGCATGAGAAGACCTTGAAAATGGCACAAGAACGGAGATAAACGGATTCGGAAAATATTTCACACGCCCAGGCGTGCGGATGGCGCCTAGGCGCGCGTGCTTCGGTAATTTCTAGGTGTCAGATGGCGCGCGCCCAGGCGTGCTGCTTCATACGCCCAGGCGCGCGTGACTCGTGGAGGCCCAATTGGGCCAATTTCTGAGCAACTTCGAAGGCTTTTATTAGGATTTGTATTTTAGGTATATATTTATGTGTTTAGGACTAGGTTAGGCAGCCAAAATCAGTTATTATTAGAGATTAGTATTGAGTTTGAGGGAGATTACATTCTCTGGAGAGCATTCGGAGGAGGAATCCATTGAAGGTTGAAGATTCAGATCAAGGGTTAGTGGTAATTTAGGAATGAATTACTTCTTTTCTTATTTGTTCTTCTTCTCTATGATGTGTAACTAAACCCTCTTGTGTTAGGAACATGGTGAATTTATTTGTGTAGTTTATTTATATGAATTAATGTTTTTCAGTTTTTATATCAAGTGTTTAATTGTGTTTTTATTGTTATGCATGAACTTGATCAATTCATGTTATGGATTTTTAGATCTGAATTGGAAAACTAGGATTTAAAATAGGTCATGCAATTAAACAATATAAGGATTCAACTTGTAGGAATACTTTTGAATTCTTTTATAACTTTTCATAATTCACTGTTCTTAATTATGGTTATTCAATAGATTAAATTTATAAGGAATTAGGATTTAGCAAATTGGATAATAAACAGTAATTTCATTAGAGGAATCTGGGAATTACTAATTTTCTGAATTAGTTCTTGATTTAAATGGAAAACGTTGATTTATAATAAATAAATGAAACATTCAATGAAACTAGTTCCTAACCACCATTCATCCATTGTTAATTGTTTTTATTTATTTTTCCAGCAGTAAAATACTCTTTTTAATTAATTTATTTAATTCTGAATTTTAATAGATTTTTCTTTTTTTTTTGGTAAATAAAGAATTTTATTACCACTTGCAAAATTTGAAACAAAACTTACACCCCCATGTTTGTGCCACCTTCTATGAAGGGTTCACAAAGTATAAGGGCTAAAAAAATCAAGAATAATGAAGTTCACTACTAATTCTTTGGACTAAGGCCTTATTCTGCCACCTCCTAAAATGCTTTACACAAAAATGAATTCTATAAGGTATATCATGTTTGATCAAAGAATAGTTGTACTCAATAGGATGTCTTTGGTTGTTGAAGATATGATTATTCCTCTCCTTCCATGTATAGTAAATAGCCGCTGTCCATGTAGCTGCAATACTCGACCGTCTGTCTTTATCAGCAAAGCCATGTGTAAGCCATCTAGTCCAGTTCCTAAGTTTGTAAGGCCAGTTATGAATACCCATCCAATTCGCACACAAAGTGATCAAACATCTGCTCCAATCACATTCAAAAAAGAGATGCTCAATAGATTCAGCAGCAGCATAACATAAGCTACAATGGTTAGGTATCATAGCCCAACTTAATCAGTCCAGTGTCATCAATTTGCCTTGTATCACTAACCAGGCAATAAATCTATGCTTAGGCACAGCTAACTTATTCCATGCCACGGTGTACATAGGGAACCGATTGATCTCACTCTTAATCAAAGCATAGTCAGACCTGATTGTATATATGCCATCCGAAGTTGCAGTCCAAATGCCATTATTCCAGCCAGATGCAAGCATGTCTCTGTTCTTCAAAATTTGTTTCCAGTGTCAACTCTGACCTTGAATCCAAGAACAATCCCAGAAAGACTGCTCTTTTAAGTAATAAGCATGAATCCATCTTACCCACAAACAATCCTTCTTCGAGGCCAGGTCCCACACTTGTTTTCCTATTGCAGCCACATTCCAGGCAGCACAGTCCCTAATTGCTAGGCCACCATATTTCTTCTCATTACACACTTTGCTCCAAGCCACATTAGCATAGTAATGACCAGAATCCTGAGAATTCCAGAGGAAGGTTTTGCACACTTTTTCAATACCCTTGATAACAGCCTTGGGAAGAATGAAGGTGGTTGCCCAGTAAGTATGCAGGCTCATCAACACAGAGTTAATTAAACACACTCTTGCCTGATATGACAGATTTCTTGTCTGCCAAGACCTGATTCTCTTAGTAAATTTCTCAATTAGAACTTGACACGTAGCATAGTTCCATTTCCTTGCTGCTAGAGGGATGCCTAAATACCTGCAAGGAAAATCCCCTTTCTGAAAATCAGTAATCTCCAAAATGCAGTTCTCAGTTTGCTGATTTATCCCTGCCATATAAATTGAAGTTTTGCTTCTTTTAGCCTGTAAACCTGACCATTTGGCAAACTCAGCAACAACATCATTAATAATTCTAACACTTGCTGGATGTGCTTTACAGAAGAGCATAAGATCATCAGCAAATGCTAGAGATATCAGTCTGGCTTCTTTACAATAAGGGTGGTATCTGTAATTCCTGTGCAGACTTGCCAACTGTAAATTCCTTGTTAAAATCTCCATTGCCAAAACAAATAACAGGGGGGAGATAGGGTCACCTTGTCTCAACCCTCTGCTACCTGTAAATCTTTCACCAGCCTGGCCATTCACAATCAGACTATATGAAGCAGTAGTAATACAAGCCATAACCCATGTTATGAATTTAGCTGGGAATCTTAAAGCAACCAGAACCTCTTTTATGAACTGCCACTCAATAGTATCATAAGCCTTCGTTAGGTCAACCTTCATCATACATCTAGGAGATATCCTTTTCCTACCATAGAACCTTAGCAGTTCTTGAGTCATTAAAATGTTATGAAGAATATTCCTATCTTTAATAAAGGCATTTTGGTTATCTTGAACTAAGTCAGAAATAACAAGGCTCAGTCTAGCACACAACATTTTGGAAATTATTTTGTATACAGTAGAGCAGCAAGATATGGGTCTAAAATCCTGAACCTTAGTAGGTAAATCTACCTTTGGAATTAAAACAATATTAGTATTATTCACCTCCTTAAGAAGAAAACCTGAGGAAAAGAATTCCTTGACTGCCAAGCAAACGTCTGGACAGACAATCTCCCAAGTTTCTCTGAAGAACCCTGCCCCATACCCATCTGGGCCTGGTGATTTATCAATATGGATTGAAAAGAGGGCCATTCTGATTTCATCATCTGTGACTGGATTAATTAAGCTGAGTTGCTGATCTCTAGAGAGCACCTTGCCCTGGTCAATAACTGCCTGCGAAAAAATCTGGCCTTGATACCTGCTGCAGAATAAATTCTGATAATAATCCTCAAACAAACCAAGGATACCCTTCTGGTCATTGACTACATTGCCATCCTTTGCTTGCAGCCTAATGATAGAATTTTGATACTGCCTCTTCTTGATAGAATTATGGAAAAGCTTTGAATTGCAATCACCTTCCCTCAGCCAATCCAATTTTGCCTTTTGCCTGTAAAAAGACCAAGCTGCCTGCTTGACCTTTATATATTCAGAATTAACCTCTTTCTCAAGTCTATGCAACTCAGGATTCATAGGATCAGACATCAAATTTTGCTGTATACCATTTAATCTGCCTCTCAGGTCCTCTTCTTTTTTATCAATATGAGCAAAGTGATCTTTGTTAAGTTGTTGCAGAGGCTTCTTCAAAGCCCTTAGCTTCCTGCTGACCTGGAACATTCTGCTGCCCCTTATTTCTTGCTCCCAAACAGCCTTCACAATATCTTTAAAATCAGTGTGTGCAGCCCACATGTTATAGAATTTAAAGCTATTTCTTCTTACCATTCCCTCCTTACCCCAATCAATGATGATAGGTGTGTGATCAGAAAGACCTGGAGCCTGAAAATCAGCCATTGACAAAGGCCAAGTAGTGCACCAGCTAAGGTTTACCAGAGCTCTATCCAATTTGCAGCTGACCCTATCTTCCCCTATCTGCTTATTATTCCAAGTGAAAAAATTTCCCTTATATTTCAAGTCAACCAAATCACAGGCTGCTATACACTCTTTGAAATCATGAGTTTCAGTTTCAGTAACTGGAAGGCCACCAATTTTCTCATTTTTCCCCAAATAAGTGTTGAAGTCCCCTAACAATAACCAAGGGATCTGTATAAAGGATTTGATACCTGTCAGCACATTCCATAGTTCCTTTCTCTCATTCTGGTCATTAGAGGCATACACATATGTAACAAAGAAACTCTGCTGTGTTTGCTTCATAGTGACATAACAATGGACATACTAGTTAGATCTAGTCATAACATTCACCTCAAAAACATCCCTTCTCCAAAGCACCCAAATTCTACCTATTGGACAGTAATCAGTATTTGAAAAAGAGCCCCAACCATAAGCTATTATGTCATAAACTTGCTGAATGCTACTATCTCTCAGCTTATTTTCAAGGATACCTAATAAACCTATGTTATTCATACTGTACAAAAGTTGAACCTCTTTTTGTTTTCGAGGGTGGTTCATACCTCTTATATTCCAAGAGCTGATCCTATCCATTAGAAAGGACCTTTGAAGGCTCTCCCCCCCTCTGGTCAATTATCCTCAACTAGGCTTTACTCCTTGTTTGTATAACTGTCCATGGGCCTTCATCTGTACTTTCTTTCTGCTTCCCCTTGTCATTCTGCTTATTACCTGATAAGTCATTGATAATTATCTCCACAACTTGCTTGGCTGATTCAAAATTTTCCTCAGGAATTGTCCCTTGCTCAATGCAATGTTGCAGTTTCAAGACATCATCTAACTTCTCTATCTCATACTGAGTTGGTTTTTTCTTCTCCACCCATTGCTGCTTCACACCCTTCCTACACATTCTTGTATCATGGCCATAATGCTGACATTTACTACACAAGACCGGCTTCCATTCATATTGGACCTTTTGGCTTAATATGGTACCCTTTTCATCCTCAAAGTAGATCTCCTCAGGTAACATTGCTGGATCAACCTCAATTAGGATCCTTGCAAAACTAATCCTATTCCTTTCCTGCGTTACCTTGTCCACCATAATGGGGTAGCCAATGAGGCTAGCAATTTTTCCCAATGAAGCAGACCCCCAAAACTTCAAACTTAAATTTGGCAATTGGATCCAAACAGGGACCTTGTCCATGAAATTTTTTGTAATAGGCTTACCAGTCCAGGGTGCTATGATTATTGGCTTCTTGTCAAAGTGGAAGATACCAATGTTTAAAACACTGTCTCTGCCCTCTGCTGAATTAAAACGCACTATGACTGTACCATCCACATTCATTAAAATTTTATCTATGCCAAATTGGCCCCAAGCTTTCTTGATAAACCCACTGAAAACAGGATAAGGAGGATTAGCCCCCAACACATAGCAAACCAGTGAATTTTTCCTGTATTTCAATTCATCCTCTATGTCTGCTGATTCAATCTTCCCTATTGCTTTCCCATCTTTGAGTTCAGGTTGATGGAAGGAGAGTTTCCTTCCAGCATTTCTCAGTTTCGAAATGTCAAAGTTTTGCCAAACATTGGGCCTCACTGTTGCATCTGTTACCTGGATATCCACAGCAGGGGTTGAAGACTCCTCACCCAGTGCGTTTCCCTCATGCTTATTGTTTTGATCACAACTATCCACAGTTTCCTCCTTCCCTCGACTCTTGTTCGCTAGACCCTCCAAAACCTTCAGAACCTTGTTCGCTTCCTCAGGGCTTAAGTCACTGATGTCAGCGTCTTTGAGAATCTTCAATTCGTCCATGTCAATAGTGCTGGTGTCAACATGATCCTTGCGATTTCCTGAAGATGATGGTGTGCTAGATGCTGATTTCCCTCGTTTTTTTGCCATCAATGGCTGCGCCGGCAAAAAGAGTCACCGGGGGTCAGAGAGAGAAACCCATCTAGGTTTTTTTTAAATCATTATCCTTATGTTATAGATTTTACTTTTAATTACTCTTAGGTAGGAATAAGTTAAATAATTCGTAGTCCCTGTGGGAACGATATCTGCTCTTCCTAGACTATATTACTTTTCGATCTAGTATACTTGCTAGAGAGTGAACAGGTATGGTAATAATAATAGGAATATAATTATATGCATATTTGATTGGTGTATTAGTTATTAATTAATTAATTCCCAAAACCTAGGGTTTATGTGAGTTTGTTAGTATGTTGATGATTGTCATGATTTAATGATTAGTATGTTGATGATGATTATTATTGTTGAATGATTAGCCTTGTATTACAATTAATTTCTTGAATTGGATATTTACTCTTATTATTAGTATGTGGCATTACCCTAAGTTAGGAAATTTATCTAAATTGATATTAATATATAAATATTTGAGTATCACAAAAGAATTAAAATGAATTAGTAACACGTAAATTATGAACTGAGGAAGGACGTTAGGAATTGGAAAAGATGTCGTGAAGATTCTATGAACTCAAGGACGTTTCGCGAAGATTTATAGAATTGACGGACGAGAGTGTTATAGTGACTAGATTATGTTATTGAAACAATCGCGGGAACTATTATAGAGGACTTTGATCTACCAAAGGAACAACAGTATGAAGTACGTTTCGCGAAGTACTGGATAGTCGGGGATTGGTCCTGTGCACACTATAATAGTTTTACCGGTCGCTTAGACACTTCTTGACTAGTTGAGGGTGGTCCCTGCTATAGCCAATTTTGGGAAAACTACCTGAAATTGTACGATGGACTATGGGTGAAGTACTGTGCAAGCATTGGTTGAGGGACACTTACTCCTAGTTGGTCTTTTCCAAAGTGTGGAGGGCGATGTGAGGAAAAATGGAAAATGGAAAGTAGCAATGGCTACTATGGAAAGAAATGGATAAATGGAAAAATGGAAAAGAAAGGAAATGGGTATGGAGAATTGCATTGCATTGTATACAATTATGTATTATCCATAATGGTATTAAATGTGTTGAGGATATGCATATGTATGAAATTATGGAATGAAATAATATGTATATTCTTATTTCTTATTATTGTCATTGTATGTTTTCTTTAATTTAATTTATGAATGAATATCCCACCCTTTGTGTTGTCATTTTAGGTACTCATAATGTAGATGAAAGTAATATCCCGCCTACTGAGTAGAATTATACTCCCAATAAGGGAGTGTGTGATTTATATATATGACTTACGAGTCCTATGTGTGCAACCATAATAGTCTATACTATAAATGATATTTTTGTAATGATTTATGAAGGATATATAAATATCCTCCTTTGATTAGATAGGAACCTTATATTTGGTATTTATTTAATGAGTATATTTTAAAGTTGTATATAAAAAGAAATTGGGACACTGGAATTTATCCATATGTTTTAATATGAAATCTGACAGGTGAAATATTTTATAATGGAAACATCAATTTTTAGAGTAAACCCTGTTGAAATTTTTCCAGAAATTTATTATTTATTTGTATTACATGTTATTTAAAAAGGTAGGATGTTACATTATGGTATCAGAGCAATGGTTGCATTCCTCGGCTGTGGAGTATGAACTTCCATATCTCCAAGGTGTTACTCCACATGAGAGTAATTATAATTAGTGAAGTATTGATGGTATAATTATATAAGTATAGTGTCTTGTTGAGTTATAATTAATCTCTAGGGATGTTAGAATAGTATCTCTTCTAGTTCTAGTTAAAAGTTATTAATATATTTTGAGTTCTACATTGCTTCTAAACAATTTCATGGAAAATTGGAAGCTGTTGCACTTAAAAATTGGAAGGAAACCGAAGCTAAGGAAAGTGTAAAAACCCCCCAATGGGTCAGAGCATGTGATTGCTATCCCAACGGGAAGGACAATCCTTAGTTTCGAATTAAGTACGCCAATTTTTAAATGTGACAATGCAACAATGTATTTAATATGTTTCCAAACTTTGTGTCTGAAACTTAGGAATGATGGAAATGATCTTACCCTCAATGTAATGTATAATTGAGACTGGCCATCTCGAGATTTACATTTTTTAGAAGGTGAAATCATCAAAGTCTCCGAGTTTCAGAATATTTTTGGAGTTGGAGCAAGGTCTGAAAATCTAGGGAGAATAGTTTGTATTAGTCAAACTCTATAGATTCCTAGGTACTCTTAATCAGAGTGCGTAACGGACATGATTAGATATAGTTTCATATTTTTTTTCCCATGTTCCAATTACTAGATTTTACCTGGTGATACCTTTATACTCCTCCCTAATTGTTTTGTACTACTATTTGTATCACTTATTGAATCAAATTATTTTGGAACTTTATTTTTGAAAAATGATAATATCATGAGTTGCTTCGATTTTTAAGTACACTAATGTATATGATAATTTCTAAATATTTCGGTTTGATTTAATATTTTGTTAAATTAACTAGTGTGTCACACAATGGATTTTCATAAGTACATTAGTAAATGTGTGGATTCCTAGGTAATTGAATTGTGGTGTAGTTTATTCTTGAATTAAACCACATGCTAATTAAATAGGAATCTGATACATGTGGCATACGTTCATTCAATTAAGTCTAAGATTTCAAATTCAAACAAAAGGGAAGTGTAACTATTCAAATTTTGTAATGTGATTCAAAATTATTCTTGATTAAGGATCACATTCCCTTTGTAGTTCGAATTTGATAGCCTTAAACGACTTAAGTTTCTCCATTTAAACCTTTATGAGAGCAAATGGAGATACTTCTCTTGTAAAATAAGTTATGGTTTTCAAACTAAATTTTTAAAATCATTATTGTAGTAGACTTGACTCTGGACCGACCGAGTCCCCTCTACGCCGACTAGTTAAACATTGGGGCAAAGAACACCGACCATCATCTGGTCGGTACCACATCGCACCGAGCTAGGGACACTTAGGTGAGCTACAGGCTTATGAGATTACAACCAAGCACATGATCTTCATCCTTATCGTTAACGCTTACAGTCTCAATCAACCTAACAGCTTCTCCTATATTCCCGCACAGCTTGATTGGATTACGAGATAAGGATAAGAGTTCATCACATACGGGATTATCAAAGGCAACCTTATCAGAACCTTTACCAGTCCCAGTTGAACACTCCTTCTTCACGGGCCTCACCAGACAAGCCCAGAGACACACGTATCAGGTAATCCCCTATAAGAACCACCAGGCTATGGGGGCTAAGGTACGTTCTCTCCATCCCTACGTTGACACTATCACACACGTACCAGGTAATCCCCTATAAGAACCACCAGGCTATGGGGGCTAAGGTACGTTCTCTCCATCCCTACGTTGACACTATCCCTACGTTGACACTATCAGAAAATCCTACGAGGTCCTACATTAAAACTCGACTAGGATCAGATCTTTGGTTCATTCCATAACCATAAGGCTGTTCCTGGCCTAGGACACTAAATTGGTGCCGTCTGTGGGGACTGAATAAAAAAACCATTCCCACTTCCACCATGGTTTATACCAGAAGCCAAGCAGGGGATCTCCGCGATCGCATCATGCGTAACCGCGACAGACCCAGAAACGTTAACAACAACGATCAACAATCCGCCGGTGATCTACGTGATCGTTTGAATCAAAATCGTGGGGCCAACTCTCAGCCACCACGATCATCTCATTCTGGAACTGGGGCTAATCCCCTGCCACCCCCTAATTCACAGAGTCAGAATCATGGCACCAATTCTCAGCCGCCACCTCCATCTCAGCCGGGAACTGGGGCTAATCCCCAGCCACCTCTTAAGCTACGCAATCTACTTCCTCCCCCACCTCCCCCACCGCCTCCATCACCACCACCACCACCTTCCACCCGCGGAGATTCTAGCAGTTCTGCTCCTCCAACCCGCAATACGGCTAGATCAGCAGGAACCAGAGCACACCACGGAAGGGATACCCGCCGAACCCCAACACCGCAAGTCCAACCCAACCCCGATCCCAGAGGAGTAACCCCCAGTGCTAGGATAAATCCAAGTAGGGCGACCCAAGGAGACTCGCGACGAGCGAATTCCACTAGTAGAACCTATGCGACTTTTGCATCTGCTCGGAGTCGCGAGAAAGAGATGATCAATATTCTGAAACAACAAACAACGCTAATTCAGCAGCAAGGGCAAGCCATTGCCGAGCTTCAGTAGCAGGCAATGACAAGACTCGTTCAAAATCAACCTCCTCCCCAACAATTCCCCAACCCCATGACCCAACCTTTAAACCCTCAACCCATGCCCGTGATGCAACTCCCTCCACCCCCTCACCTTGACGCCAACCCGAGCACAGACCCCGGTCAAGGAGATTTCCACCCCGGACATCCTTTTCCACCATATATCATGGCATATGAGACCCTCAGGGATACTTAGGCCCTTCCAATGTGCCCCATTATAATGGCCTAACTGATCCTGTCGATCACATTGTATCTTATGAAGGTGCAATGAACTATTACGGAGGTGGTGATCGGATGAAATGCCGAGCGTTTTCTATGACCCTTGAACAATCTGTGTTACGGTGGTACTCATCTCTCCCTCGGAATTCTGTAAATTCTTGGGAAGAAATGAAAAGAGTCTTCCTAAACAGGTACACAGCCAGCTGCATCCAACCTAAATCCAATCATACACTGGCTACAGTTACTCAGAAACCCGATGAGCCTTTGAAGGATTATTTGTCACGCTTCCATACGGAAGCTAGTTCAGTTCCACGGCTCGAACCGGGCGTTGCCGTATTGTTGTTTACTCAAGGATTGCAGGTAGGGGATTTCCAAAAGTCATTGATCGGAAAACCCCCCAAGGACATGGCAGAGCTCAAACAACGTTCAAATAAATTTATAAATTTGGAGGAGTTTCATAAAGGCCAAAAATTTAGAGACGATCGGCAAAAAACTGATCCTCAAGGTCAAAATAAGCAAAAACGAGACGAGAGGTTTCGTGGTAGACCTGATAGAAATGATCGTGAACGGAGACCACCCCCTAGAAACAAATATCAAGAGTACACCCCTCTGACTGTTCCTAGGAGTTAGATCCTTCGTGAAACGATGTAGACCGACTTACGCTCGACCCAAAGACCCCTTTCTTTGAGAAAGGGCTCACAGCGTGATAGGTCCAAATACTGCGACTTTCACAAAGCACTACTAGAAAAGTCCGATTTAGAGGCGGAACGAAATCCGTCTCTAAAGCATGAAAATTCCGTCTCTAACAGCTTTAGAGACGGAATTAGAGACGGAACAGTGTCTGTCCCTGAAAATGGCGTCGCAAAAATAATCAGAGATGGAAACATGATTCCGTCTCTAATTAGAGACGGATATTTCCGTCTCCAAAATATTAGATTTGGTCTCTAAAAAAAATTGAAATCCGTCTCTAACAGTGATGGAACGATTCCGTCTCTAGTCCAAAATAATCCGTCTCTGATCTGAGACGGATAACTATTCCGTCTCCGATTCCCTAGGTTGATCATCCGTCTCTAACGCTTCAATTTTCGTCTCTAGACAGGGACGGAAATAATTTCATCTCTATTTCCTAATAGTAACATCCGTCTCTAATCATTAAAATTCCGTCTCAAATTTCAAGATTCAACGTCCGTCTCTAACCACTGAAATTCCGTCTCTAATTTTCAGCTTCGACATCCGTCTCTAACAACTGAAATTCCGTCTCTAATTCTCAAGCTGGTACAGCTCATATTTTTTAAATCCTATTTTTTTAATCCCTATATTCTTTAAACTTTTTTAATTTTAAATCCTATTTTTTTCTTTTTCAATATTCTAACACTTTAACCTTTTGACAAAGCTATTCAAAAACACAAATAAAACATATCTATTATCATGAGCAAGAAATGAAGTCAAAATACAAAAAATATCCAAGTATAATCCAAAACAAAACATTGCTAGTTCAAAATACTCCAAAAATAAATTACATACTTAAGTCATTTTTTAAAAAGATAAACTAACAATCAATATCAATTATCATTGTCCATTTGATCTTCATCAATGTCATCTTCCTCTAATGCTTTCAAGTTATGAAGAATCATCATCTTCTGAAACATTTTCTCCCATTGCTCCATCTTTTGTTTCATCATTTCTTGTTCAGCATTCTTTCATTGAAGCTCAAGAGAAAGGTCCTCAATTTTAGATTTCATTTGAGTCACCTCTTCTTGTGATACTCCCTCCACGTAAGAAGTAGAGGAAGATGGGAGAATACATAGATTCATAAAACTATCAAACAGCAAAAGAAAAAGTTATATTGATTGACAATAAACTCAACTACACAATGGCAAACATATAAATAGCAGATAACAACGTTGAAGAATCCTAATTCATCAGAGTAACCGCTAGAGGATGAATTAAACTTATCTCATCTCCTCACATATGAATTATGTATAAGTCAAAATTTATGAAATTACTTTTATAGTAACATATATCTACCTCTCTTCCACATCAAAGTTGTGATATGAAAACCACCAATTCTTATGATATATAGGAAGAATTCATAATCGGATTTAATGCATCCATATTATCATTATAAAACCAGTTTTTAAATCAGATTCAAAACCAGTTTTTGGACCAGTTTTAAAACCAGTTTTAATACATCCACAAACTTGAAAACCAGTTTTAAAATCAGATTCAAAACCAGTTTTAGGACCAGTTTTGTAATCATTTTAGAATCGGTTTAGGGATGAAAGAGAAATCTTTGAGTACCCTGAAATTACATCACATACAAAACAAGACACAAAAGACAAATTAAAAGAGAAATCAGAAATTGAATCACAAGCAGATATTAACAGATCATCACGTGGCATAAATCGATTGAAAGTAATTGTGAATAGTTATAATAATTACCTTGATTGGTTATTAATGAAAGTGCCCTTCCTTCTACAACCGAAGATTTCTCTAAAATTGAAACAACCATGATGATCAGCATAAAAAAAAAAGCACATGGGGCTTATTCATATTGATAGCCATACCATATTGACAGAAATTACCAAGACACAAAGAAGATAAAATGTTGAAAGTAAGGATAAGAGGAAGAGAAACAAGACCAGCTATTTATACACTTAAAAGAATAAAGATGATTGCAGAACAGTTGAGAAAAGTAATCAATAAACAAATCACAGAAACTATCACTGACAGGTTGAAGCAGAAAAGAAAATTCTAAGAATGCAGAACAAGTTATAGAAAAGGATTGAACAAAACTGACAGGATAAACAAAACTACGATGCAGAGAATATAACTTTCATTATTCTAGAGTTGTTATATAAGGCCTAGTTATAGAGCTGTAATTCTAGAGCTGTGATATTTTGTAATTCAAATCATGACATCTTAATATAAGAAAATTTTTCACTACCAGAAAAGAGCTCACGTTAAGATATGATTTGGTATGATATGGTTCGATTCAGACTCAATTATGTTTGATATGATTTAATTATATAATTAAGCTAAAATTGATTTATAATTACATTCATTAATGCATGATTAATCAGTCCTATGGATAGGAGTATAGGACCAACTTCTTGCACATATGAATAAACACCAGAAACATGTCTATTTCTTCTGTGTTCTGTTTCTAATACATATTCTTATACTCCTCTAGTAAGAAAATAATGATTATGCACATGCTGTCTTATGCAAAAGTTCTTGAAAACCTCTTCCTTCCAAAGTGACTCGAACTATCAAATTATGTAGGACACAGTTAATGAATCAAGAGAAAACATCAATCGAAATCTGAAAGCTGAAGTTCAATAATTAAACGCCAAGATTAGAGTATAGTAGTTAGTACTTAGTTCCAAACCAGAAATAATGATATTTTCCCTTGTAGAATAAACACGTGCTGAATATAAATTCAAGTGGTCATTTCTTTGAAAAACACTAGCAACAAGTAACAAACTTTGCCTAATATTGATAAGAAATTTGACCAATTGGAGGAGGAGGCTTGCCTAGAGCAACTCTCAATTTGTTACAATCTAATGATTAAGTCAAAGGTTGGCAGGTTACCCTCCTTGTACGATATGCTACTTTCTTAAGGCTGAATTTTTGTTATCCTTAAAGGTCTGAAATAATATATGAGAATATAATCAATAATATATGCGAATCTAAATCATATGAGATCTACAAGTGACAACTGTATAATACGGATGATATACGGAGCTGATCCCTTGAAATGCCTTAATTATCAGTCTATCTTGTAGTATGAAAGTGAGCAATGTTAGTCTATCTGCATATCCTGTGTGCCAATTCAGATTTAAGATATTTCTTTTATAACTCTTGTATTTATTTTTCTACTTCACCACTTGAAGAAAAAAACAATCAAGAACATCCAAATCCAAGTAATAGTAATATCTTTCATCAAGTTTACTTTTTTAACCAAGAAAAATGACATTAAAAAAATTGGTATGAAGAATTTGAATTCATTTCTAAAATGGCATATAATCAAGCTTCAATAACTCATCTCACGTGAGAGAGCATTGATTTCAGGAGCAAAATGCACATGTAAACAGTGAATCTTAAGATATACTATATTAGTCCTTGTTGACCGTGGTATCACAAGAAAATAGTAGATAGTACTTCAACTAAAAGCCACTGCAAAATATGGAATCTTGTTAAGATCAAGAAAACTACTTCTCTCAACTGTAATTTGGCACAAGGCCAAATAACCAGTGGCATAAAATTAACATGACTTGTAAGTTCATAAATTATTCTATTTAGCAGAAAAAAAACACATTGTTTAAAGGTTTCTGGCATCTTAGTTGCTGAATAAGCTGTACTTTTTTTAGCTTCATGCATGGAAATCAAACATGTTGACATTTAAAATGTAACAGATTCCATTCAAACAAGGTGCAATTGTAACACTCTAATAAATATTACCCTTAATTCCCAAGTATTAAAAATGTGAACTTAAAAATTCCTTTTTAGTTTAGTAAAATCACCCGTCAAACGGACGGAGTTTTGTCTGTTTTTCGGATTTTCCAAAATTTAACCTGTATAAACAATTTTCAAATAAACAACTAATAGCCAGCAGGGCTTCAGATTATATTTCTAAATCATATCAAGGACCCATGGGCTCCAAATACAACAGAGACATCAAATATTCAGAGTTAAGCGAAAAGTACAGAGTTTGATCATTTAAAACTAAAACATAAAATTTTCTCAAAACAGCACATCCTAAGCCTCACTTAAAAATATTTATAACAAATTTACATCAAAAATAGTGTAGGAGGCTTAGGTTCATAATATTCACCCAATCCCATAATATCCCTACTCTCCCTGTAAGGGAAAGTACACCTACTCGGCCGGGGGCTGTGCCAACTCAATCTCCGTACCTGAAAATGTAAGGGAGTGAGCATTGCACATGAAATAGAAAGCAGTTTCTAACTAGACATAACAACCCACTAGGTCAAGCACAATTAGCAAATAAGCATATTTTCACATATAGCATACCACACTTATTTCATTATTTCCATACTCGTTACTTATTTCACATTTCCATCTTCATTATTCATTTCAACGTCCAATTTCACTATTCTTTTTAACATTCATTTCCCTTATTAATTTACTCATTTCACATACTTATTTCATTTCAATAGCCATTTTCATTCTTCATTTCAACACCCCTTTCCTTTTTCTTTCCATTTCATTCTTTAAGATACATTACACACCATTGTACTTCACCTCCACACTGGAAGGTACCTCATACATTTCCTTATTTAAATTAGGTGTCCCTCAGGTCAGAGGTCAACACATTTTATCATTTTATTCAATTCGTGCCCCTCAGGTCAGAGGTCAACACATTTTAACATCTTATTCTTAAAAATACATTTCGCGCCATTGTACTTCACCTCCACACCGGAAGGTACCTCATACAATGTGGCCTAGGGATACTTCACCTCCACACCAGAAGGTACCTCATATCGTTGTACTTCACCTCCACACCGGAAGGTACTTCATACAAGTTGGCCTGCAGGTACTTCACCTCCACACCGGAAGGTACCTCATACCATCGTACTTCACCTCCACACCGGAACGTACCTCATACATTTGGCCTATGGGTACTTCACCTCCACACCGGAAGGTACCTCATACCATCGTACTTCACCTCCACACCGGAAGGTACCTCATACAATTTGGCCGGTGGGTACTTCACCTCCACACCGGAAGGTACCTCATACAACCACCCAGATTATACTTAAACATTAATCTCATGATAAACAATTCATTCATAAACGCATTTAACCACAATCAACACATAATCTTTCATGTAATTTCCGTATTCATTTCCTTTCTTAGTTACCACATTCATACCAAATAGTGTTCTCTTTTATAGCCCAACATTTAGATTCGCCCTTCATTTTAATTTTTGCATATATCACCTTTTACCTTTTTATTTCCACATAATCGTTTTACTTCCATTTCCCATATTCATTAGTTCAATTCCTAAGCCATGACCTTTATTCACAATTGATAATAGTTAACATTTTTACTCATTTAGCAATTAGATACAAATATGCACATTCATGACATTTAATCATTTTCATTCCCTTTCTTCCTATATCAATTTATTTCACAACACATGCATATAATTGCTACAGTAATTAATTATCATTTAATTCACAACTTTACGAATAAAATCAATAATCATAGAAATCATATATTTCAACTTTATTATCACATTACCCAATTCCTCATGTACTTCAATATAATCATTTACCAAATTTCATTTATCAAATTACTCATTTTCATATTATTGAGTTTCCTTTTCCTAATCTTAACATCCAATCATCATGCATATTTAATTAATTAGAATTTTATATTCAATAACCTAAGGTTTTATAATCTAATTTTCTCCCCTAACACATAACCCTAACAAGCATTATATACTAACTAGAGCCTACTCCCTAGAACAAGGCAAAGCTCACTATATCCACTCCCTTACCTCAAACACTTAAGGATAAGGAGAGTCCAAGTGTCCTATGCTTGAGTTTGCCCACCAAGAGCTCAAAATCCACAAGAGAGTGATAGAACCTATTATAAAGCCAAAAAAAAGGAGGATTATTGCTCATTCCATGATGCTCAAACTAAACCCCATGGAAAACTTGAAGGTTCTAAGCTTAGAATTGAAAACCTCCATGAGAGGGAAGAGAGAGAGAACTCGAATTAGAGAGAGAGGGAAGGAATTAAAGGCTTGAATACTTACTTGGAGCAACAAGGAAGGACTCGAGGATGGATTTGGTGTGATTCCCTTGAGGATTGATCACTTAGAATGAATGAATATGTGCCCTAGGAGAAGAGAGATTCGAGTATGGCAAGAAAGAAGTGAGGGAACGCTTTTATTTTTTTCTGCACCTACAGGTTTTAATCGATTAATAATCGATTATGGACTTTCAAATTTTCTGGGCTTAATCGATTAAGCTGCAGCTTAATCGATTAAGTTGCAGAGTTTGCAGCACCCCGACTTCGAATGGCCATATCTTCTTCGTTACCCGTTGGATCTTCCTCAAATTTTAAAGCAAGCTTCCCTACATACCAATCTTCACATCCAACGGTGGAATTTGTGTTTAGAGTTGTAAATATTTTATTTTGAATTTCCTAATATCCTATGTTATCAATCCTAAATCAAGCCTTCAAACCACTAGTTTCAACTCCATATCATTACTTCCTTCACTTTAGGCTTGACCCATCATCAATTATACTAGGAATTAAATTTGGGATGTTACAGCAATAGTGGAGAAGCCAAATACCCATCGTTAGATTCAAATTCAGACACGAATATGATGTCCGTACTTAGGTCCATGTGAGCAAAAGTCCAAAGTGGTTCTTCTTGGAAGCGACAGTAGTTAGAATTCCAAGGAGACAACGTGCTGCCTCCATATTTGCAGATAATCATGATCATTAGAATATATCTATATCACTATATGTATAATTGCCATGGAAGGTTTTGGACATCTTCCCACAAGCTCCTAGAAGATCTATTCATGATTTAGGTGAAAGGGGAATAGAGGAGTGTGTAAGGGAAGATTAGATCCTACTAAAAAAAAATAGTTTGCACATGTAAGGCGTTTCAAAGGGACTACTATACTAGTTTGTTGCCCATGCAGAAAGCATTGTCCGCCTAATCAAATGATATGATAAAATGAATCTCATATTTATGCTTATCAAACATGAGACGTTTCAACCTATCAAAAACATTTAGAATTGTTCCATCCCATACTAACACATCAAATAGGATTTTACTTTCCAACCTAGAATGAGTTAATAGCAAGAGCATCATCATCATGGTCATGTGAAATTATGAATATCAAATACCTGTAAGATCTAAGAGGATTTAAAGTCAGTTCCACTCCCAAATATTTATGCCTTCAGATCCATTTTCGGCAGAGGATTTAAAGTTTACTTGGCTTCCAGTACGCTGATAAATAAACAAATACTGTAAAGAACATTAAACTCATAGTCATAGGCCTCCAAAAGAGAAGAATTAATCAAAACACTTATATTCGTTTTGATTACACGGGAGGTCTTATAATAATTAGAGAGTAATAAACCGTAAACTAAACACAAACAACGGAAAAAGGGAAAACAAAACTGACAGGATAAACAAAGGATAGGCCATTTCAGTGAGAAGAAAATCGATTCGTCGAGTAAGTGAGAAGGAAATCGATTTGGGGTTTTCAAAACCCTAAAATGTCGAGTGAGTGAGAAGAAAATCGATTTGGGCTTACCTTTCCACTATGAAGAAGCAAGGAGGAGGCTGTCACAGTCCACGGTGCCTCTAATGTCCACGGTGCCTTTGCTGTCGAGTGAGTGCCTTTGCTGTCTATCCACGCTGCCGTCGTCGAGTTTGGGGTGTGGTGGTTGTGATGGTTTTTGGGGTGTGGCTGCTACTAAGGTTGTGAAGGAGGGAGGCTTTTGGGGTGTGGTGGCTATGATGGTTTTTAGGGGTGTGGCTGCTACTATGGTTGTGAAGGAGGGAGGCTTTTGGGGTGAAGTGAACAGGGGAAGCTTTTAAGTGGAGGGAGATTAAAGGTAGCTCCCGGTTTTTTTTTTTTGTTATAAACAAAACGCAGTGTTTCATTTTACTAGATTGCAAACCCGTGCCACGCACGGGGCCAACACGGTAAGCAACCAAATTAAGTTTGAAATTATTATGAGTTTAAATAAAAATCGTGAGATTTATATTGGTAGTAATGATATTTTTATGGCTTTAATAATGTCATATTATTGTGGTAATAATAAAATATTATTGTGTTAATAATAGAATATGGTTGTCCCTATTAGCTGTCGTTGAAATATGTGTACCAATACATGCACTACTTGAAGTGGCTCTTCAGCATCCAATATTTCTAAAGCTATTTATAACATAAAAGCATAATGATAAAAGGCTTGTTACATAAAATAGTCGCATCAAATATGAAATCTAAACTCATAAAAGTTTTGAAGAACATAATATTTGGTTAGATAAACATGAATTTGTTCCATAATATAAAGTGTGGTAGCAAGTAGTACATAATATGTCAAATAAATTGAGCAAATAAGCACGATAAAGATGGTGGTGCTTTAGATAGACACATGGGAAATGTTGCTCCTCTGATATAAGTTCTTCCCTTTTGTGAAATACCAAATTGAAGAGTTACACATAAATGAGATAGAAGTAAGGAAATGTAATGAATTAAACATGGTAGTAATTAGAAATGAAAATAGTGAAAATAATGAAAATAATTAGAAATTGAGCATGAGATAGAAGTAATGAAAATATGCCATAAAAAAAAGGGCTATGTAAAAAAAAATTAAAAAAAAAGAGTTTAAATAAAAGAGAGTAAAAAAATGAGAAAGAAAAAAAAAAGGTGTTTGGGCCGTATGGCCCAAAACCGGGTTTGAAACCCGGTTAGTTCTCTCAGGATCCCTAAAACATACACAAACAAATACATTCCACATTCTAACCTTCTCTCAACAGTCGTTCTCTTCTTCTTCTTCTTTCATGAAGGCCATCTTACTCTTCTTCTTCTTTCTATTCTCCGACCTGCCAGCCTCACACCATCACCACTCTTGTTCTCCGATTAGCCAGCCATCACCACTCTTCTCTTTTTTTTTTCGTTTCCGATCTGTATTTTGTCAGTTTGCCCTGCTCGCTGCCTCTCACTCGCGACGGTGGCGTTTTCGTTGCTGTGCATGTGGCTCAGATCCGCTCCATCACCCAAGCAAGCTTTTGATGAAGACCGATCCATCACCCAAGCAAGCTTCTCACAGTTCTAAATCAACCATCCTATATCAATCACCCAAAAACCCGATCAATCAATAATTTTGCATGTGGCTCCCTTCTTCATAGGTATTTTGATTTTTTTTTTAATCATCATAGGTATTTCGATTTTGCATGTGCCTCTCCAGCATCAATTTTGTCTCGGAATAAAGATTTGGGATTCTAGGGTTTCAATTTCCCCCTTTTCCTTTTAATTTTCGAATTTGTAATATGGATTAATTGTATTATATAATATGATTCATTGCTTCTTTATCTTCTCTGGTCTGCCATGAATTTTTTTATGTGATTTTTTCTTCAATTTTTTTTCTTCATCTGCATGCAAGAACCCTAGGTGACTCTGCATTTTTTTCGTTTTCAATTTTTTTAGATAAATATGATAGCATAAGTAGACAAAAGATGCTTGTTAGTATAAGTTGTAATAAACATGCTTAATTTTTTTTATGAATCTTGTTTTAGGTAATGAAGTTCGAAGATCTGAAGGAACTTGGTAGTGAGTCAGCTGTGAAGGTATGTGCTTAATTCTTTAAATGTACTGTAATTAAATTGCTATTGCTTCCTAAAATGTTTTATCCGAGGGGCCAGCATCAGATTGATTATTGGGCTTTGGGCAGTAAAAAAAATTTGCTTGGGTGAGTTGAGCATAAACTCAAAATAATTTTAAACTCAAAATTATTTTTCCCACAAAAAGCTCTTTTTCTGGAAAATTTCACTGTGATGGACCCGTGATATGATTGAGCATAAACTTCTAAGTGCAAGCAAACATTATACTAATATCAAGTTAGAGGATTTCATAATCAGTTGTTTGATTTTTTTTATGGCTATATTATTTTAACATATGCCTTTTAAGCTGTTTGTATTTTCTTTTTGGTAGTTTTGATGAGTTGGGCATGTTGTTGGGTATTCCACCTCATAAGGTATGGCAATTTCTCTCTTAATTACATTGAAAATATATTCTTCCCTCCTATGTAAATCTTAAGATACAGTAAACTAAAAGTTTATAGCTTTGTGCAATGACTAACATGTTTTTAAAGTTTACTTATATATAAATCTAAGTTCCCTTAGTATGCACATGAATTTTTTTTTCGCTACCAAAGTGATTAGAGCTATTAACTTTAATGTGTTAGTTAAGTGTCAATAAAATTTGTTTGCTGATTGTCATGTATTTTTTTCTTGGAAAATCCATAAAAAAAAGTATGCATATAAAAAAAAATTAGTAATTTAAAACATACCTTTTCCATTACTCCATATGCTTTTTGTCATTTATTTGAGCATTCATCTGGTTCAGTACCCAAGTCTTCAAAAAATGAAAATAAAATCATACGTTAGTAACCTTTCTAAGTACAAAACTTTGTATATAAATAACACTATTTTAAAGTTTGGTCTATTGATTATGCATTATAGATGGAATAATGATAAGATGTGGCTGCTCTTATAGAAATTAATGATGAAATGCATACAAAAAAGAAAGAAATTACTGAAGAAATCAATCAATTTTTTCTTTTTATAAAACTGTGTTAAATCTAATAAGTCTTTACAGAAGAATGCATAGGGATTTAAGTAGTTTCTTAATGATAAGTGAAGTATTGGTATCATGATTCTAAAGCATGTACATCTAAGAATTGTTATTCCATTATAATTAGTTTGCTTACTTCATCCTCATAACTCATTTGAGCAGCTTGTGGCTTTAGACCTGAGAGACTTGAGAGATGAATTTACCTGGAATCCAAGAGAAATATAGTCAGCAAAAGGTAAGAAATATGTTTTTCCCTTTCCATTCAATTAGACACTTAAATTGATAAGAGTTGTTATTTTTTAATACATTGAAAAAAAACACCACAACTTCTTAAGACTCATTCTTCAGCCTGATTTTTATTGTTCATCCTCATTCTTATAGCTTGACAATGTTACTATGGGCTAAAGCACATAATCCTCATTCTTACAGCATGGTCATCCCATTTTGTCATTTAAATGTTTTAGCCAGCATGTTTCTTCTCCTGTTGTTGTGAGTTATTTGATGCATTAAAAAAGTATGCATATAAAAAACAATTTTAGTAATTTAAAACATACCTTTTCCATACTCAACATGTTTTCAAGCCTAAAATGTTTTCTTACCCATTGAACATTTTGTAATTTAAAAATTAAATACCAAATCAGAGGTTTTTTTTATTTAAAGAGAAATCATATTTATTTGGTAAACCAAACCCGATTTGTACAATTTTTTAAAGTGTAACCCCATTCTTAGTGCAACAAATCTGATTTTTACTAAAAAAAGAATTTTCACGTACCTTAAAAATGAACAAAAAGTGGACTATATTATGGCTAAAAAGTTGACATTATTTCAACTCTGCATAATGTCTTTTTTTTATTATTGATATATTGTTGCATCATATGTATCATGCAACATGGTTTTTCTATTGTTGTTGCTGCATCATTATGTCTTCTAATGTGTATGGGGGATTTTGTTGTAGCTTTTATACATTTACCTTCAAGTAATGCATTTACCTTCAAATATTGTTTTACAAAATGGATTAAAGTAATGTTTAATTTTGTAGCAGCTTATAAAATGATAGTGAATCCACCAAATATGATATCTACTATAATAAAATTCATGTACCTCATAAATGGCCTAAGTTCCCGTACAACTTTCTGCTTCTTCTCAGTTATTTTCTAATCTTCCAAGTCAGTAACCTAATATTGAAAGAAAGAAATGTGTTAAACTTTATTATGAAAATGCTGTAAAAAATAGAAAATGAATGTAAAATACCATAATTTAGGAACCATACCTGTTATTGTTCTTGTAGAAACACTAATCATTAGATTGTTGCAAATTTATTACAGAACAATAAAAGAGAACACCACAGTATAAATTAAGAAGATGAAGAAGGCTTGGAGGAAGTGGGAGAGGCTTCAACTTGATTTCGGTGGAGAAAATGAGGCAACCAAATTCTGCTTTTCAGTGAGGAGGAGATCCTATTTTGGTGAGAGTAAGAAAGATTGTGAGAGGAAGAAAGATGAATAATTAGATTTGTTTGAGGAGGGAAATGAAAATGGAAATTTGTGGAAGCTAAGAGATATCTTTTCTTTTTGTCTTTGGGTGTAGAGATAGGAAGCAATTTGAAATTTTGAAGCTGGGGGAAAATAATTAGTTTGGTTGGAAGGTCTCCTGAAATTTGAAAATAATGCTTCTTGTGGAAGCTTTGTTGCATTGTCCACAAGCCTCTTTGTTGTACTGACCATAATGGGGCCCTCTGGCCACTACTACTCTTGTTATTTATTATTTATTTTTTCCCTCTTCGCAATTCCACACACACCTCTGTCCCGCCCAAAATCACCCCCACACTTCAAGTACTTCTGAAGTATCCACAAGTACTCATGATGGGGTCCACGACTAATTTTTCCCACCGAGTGTACATCAATGTGGGATACCAATAAGGATATCAATGTGGGATTCCAAATTAAAATTAAAATAATATTTACTTATTTCACCAATTCCCTCCATTATTGAAGCTTCCTCAATACTCCTCCTTTTCCCACACTACTATAGTTTTTTTAAATTTTTTTTTAAAAAAAGTACTCATAGCCGGTCCCACGATGGGTTTCCCACACGTGGGATACCCACGCTGCTGCCTGCTATAGTTGTATTAAAAAAAATGGAAGTACTCATCTGAGTATTTGCCGTGGGTCCCACGGTGGATGTTTCTCGCCTGTGGTGACCCTCAGTCTTTTATATAGTATAGATTATTTTTTTTATAAAATTTTTATAACCTCAGAGACGGAATTATTCCGTCACTGGAAAATGTCTTTTATAGACGGAACATTTTCGTCTCTACCTTTGTTAAAACTGATAAAATTAGGCTTTAGGGACTGATTTAGAGACGACCCTAGAGACGGAAGATCTAGAGACGGATTAATCCATCTCTATTGTTGCATTTATCCGTCTCTAATTTTTAGAATTTAAGGGTTGGAAGTTCTTTACGTTTTCCGTCTCTGATTTTAAAATTTCGGCTCAAATTCCGTCTCTACTAGAGATAGAGACGGAAACAATTTCGTCTCTAACTACCGTCTCTAAATCAGACTTTTCTATTAGTGAAGGTTACGGTCACACGACTGACGAATGCATCTGGCTGAGAGATTTGATTGAGGAAATGATCAGGGATGGAAAGTTGCAACAATACATCAGGGATGCGGCAGGTCGAAGAGGCAGGAATAGATCACACTCCCCTGATAGGTCTAAACGCCGTAGAAACAGATCACCTGATGATAAGAACTCAGGTCGGCAAAAAACGACCCAATCCCAATTGCTGAAAACAATCCATCTCCGAATGAGTTCCTAGTCAATACCATTGCTGGTGGATTTGCTAGAGGAGGAGAGAAAAGAGCAGACAGGAAAAAATACATCAACCAGATCCTAGCCGTTAGTCAAAAACCCATCTCCAAAAGGTCAGCCAAGAACGTCCCGATTATTTTCAACGATGAAGATCTGGACGGGATCCTTCCTGGTCACAACGATCCCATGGTCATCACAGCTCTTATTGGAAACTATGAGGTGAAGCGAGTTTTCATTGATCAGGGAAGTTCTGCTGATATTATGTTTCTGCCTCTGTTCAAAGCATTGAAACTGAGGGAATGCAATCTTACTCCATTCGAAGGAGAATTGATCGGATTTATTGGGGACACTATCGAGCCCCTAGGTTACATTCAGCTTCCAGTTACCCTCGGCCAGCAACCGTCAGCTCGAATAGAGATAATCAAATTTCTGGTGGTCGATTGCCCCGCCGCCTACAACGCTATTCTTGGAAGAACTTTCTTACAAGCATTTGGTGGGGTAGTGTCGACCGTCCATTTAGCAATGAAGTTCGTGGGGACAGATGACAATGTGGTTACAGTTAAGGCCGAGCAAGAAGCAGCCCGGAAGTGTTACAACGCAAGCTTAGGCAAGGTCAAAAGCAAAGACTAGGCCCATTTGGAGAAGCCCCCTCTCTGGAAAGGAAATGTAAACTTTGCAGATCTAGACGTTCGTGCAGAATCCGATAAAACTCGGCCAACTCCAAAGGGTCAGTGGGAGTTCTTAACCTTAAAGGACGATCCTCTCAGACAGATTAGGATTGGCTCGGACCTCCCTCTGAGTATCAAAAGTGAACTTTCAGAACTTTTGATCGCCAATAAGGATTTATTTGCATGGACCTCAGCTGATATGCCGGGCATTGATCCAAACTTTATCTGCCACAAACTGAGCATCCTTCCGGGTGCCAAACCAGTAGCGCAAAGAAAAAGGAAGGTCAGCGCTGAAAAGGCTGTCGCTATTGAGGAGAAAGTTTCCGAGTTACTCCGAGCGAGTTTCATTCTGGAAATTGACTACACAGACTGGTTAGCTAACACCGTCTTAGTCAAAAAGTCCAACGGGAAGTGGAGAATGTGCGTCAATTATACGGACTTGAACAAAGTCTGCCCAAAAGACCAATACCCGCTTCCCGTCATTGACAAGCTCGTCGACAGCTCGACAAGATACAAATTGTTATCATTCATGGATGCCTATTCAGGCTATAACCAAATACCCATGTATCCTCCTGATCAGGACAAGACTGCCTTCATCACTGACAAGGCAACCTACTGCTACAATGTCATGCCCTTCGGTCTCAAGAACGTCGGAGCCACCTACCAGCGTATGATGAATAAGTTTTTCCTGGGAATGATCGGCTCAACCATGGAGGTCTACATCGACGACATAATTGCTAAAAGTAAACAACAAGCCATGGAGGTCTACATCGAGGACATAATTGCTAAAAGTAAACAACAAGAAAATCACGCTCAGGATCTCATGGCAATATTGGCTCGTGTTAGGAACCACAACATGAGGTTGAACCCCGAGAAATGTGTGTTCGGGGTCCCAGCAGGCTCCTTTCTTGGTTTCATGCTAACTGAAAGAGGCATTGAGGTGAATCCTGACAAGTGTAAAGCTATTTTGGACATGAAGAGTCTAACCAACCTCCGTGAGGTCCGCAGCTCACTGGACGAGTGGCAGCACTTTCCAGGTTCCTATCTCAGTCGGCACGCAAAGCCCTGCCATGGTATCAGCTTTTGAGGAAAAATAAAGACTTCCTTTGGGACGACCAGTGTGAGTAGGCCTTTGTTAAGTTAAAGGAATATCTCTCCAGCCCACCTGTCCTTAACAGCCCTCTCGTCGGGGAAGATCTGTTTCTCTATTTATCGGTGGCTGACGCGGCCATCAGTTTAGTGCTGGTAAGAGAAGATTCTGGTGTTGAGGCCCCTATTTATTTTGTCAGTCGAGCACTTCAAGGACCTGAGCTCCGGTATCAGAAGCTAGAAAAACTCACCTACTGTCTAGTAATATCTGCTCGAAGACTGAGGCAATACTTTCAAGCCCACAAAATCGTTGTCCGAACTGCTCAGCCTCTCAGGCAGGTTCTCCATAAACCCGATCTTGTTGGCCGCATGTGTAACAGCCCGATTTTCGTAAGCCAAAAATATTTACTTTTATTTATTAAAGTTACAAAAATTGAGGCCTGATTTTTTTTTAAAACATTGTGAATGTGTTTGAAAAACATTATTGAAAAGTCCTTGGTGTTCTCAACACCATTTTTGAAAACCGAGTTGTTACTAAAACTATTCATTTCATACAACATGTGTTTCCATAAAAAGCTTGGTTCAAAATCAGCTTAACAGTTTTCAGAAACTTCTCATGAATTAAAAGCACACGAAAATATACTCCACAAGTCAAGTTGAAACTTGGCTCAATTACATAATGGCTCATGGCATCGGTAATCCTTAATTCAACAATCACTATCGCCTAAGCTAATTACATTATCCCTAAACTTTCCTATTGAAAGCAAGCGGGTGTAGCTCCTTGTCCTTCTTACGTCCTCTTCTCGCCCTCGAAGACGATGCCGCTTGTGTGGTGGTTTCCTCATTGTTGTGAGACTTTTGTGCCACCCCGTCGGCTACATTAGAACTTCTCTGCTGCTCGCACCGGACCTTCTCCTCATAGCTCTGAAAACCTCGTACGTTGGCTTGCCTCAAGTGTGGCTCCAGATTAGCTCCGCTCAGTTGATGCTCCGGATCCGGAATCACGATCTCCGTGTAACCGGTCCATGCCCATCCGCTTGGAGTATGTTTCCAACCTCTCCCATACTTATTCCACATGGCGATACCCATGCAATACTCCATCTGCCCGTTGAGATACCAGCCACACCGATATGCCAACGAACAGGAGAGAGTAAGCAATCCGAACGACGAATCGTCGACGGTGTGGAATTACGATAGGCACAATAATAGGACCACACAACACACAATACAACACACAACAATCAAGCATATTGTTATCATTATCATTCATTATTATTATCATCATTCTCTTTATCACTTTTCATCCTCTTGCCAACATACTCTCATTAACACACTCTTTCTTTTTCTTTCGCTCATAATCTTAATTTCTTCTTATTCAGTCTTATCAGCTCACATCCTTCTCTTTATTTGGGAAACTACAAAATATCATCACCACATTCTTTCCGTTCTCGGCTATCACTCACGTCTACATCTCCTCGGTCATCCACCCAACCTAGTCGGAAGCAAACAGGAGTACAGGACCTTTACCGTGCGGGCACGACAGCTGTCTCAACACAAAAATGGTCCCAGACCAAGAGGACTCTGCCTCAATCAATAATATCAATTCATAATAATCATGACACACTGCCTCGCAGTGGCAAACAAGATGCCCCACTCCAGTCCCTCTCACTGTTCTCGATTTGCAATCTAGGGGGCGACAGTATATTTCTAGTGGGCCCGCAGAACTTACCACGACATTAGACCCAGTCCCCACCACGTTAGTGCGCCACATGTGGAGTTCGTTCTGCGTAGAAATATACTCTAGACTTCTTGACGTTTCACCGTCATCGTCCTCCCCTAATGCAATCTCCTCCTAAGTATCCGCAGATACTTATGGTTCCTTCTTCTCCACTACTTCGCACTCTCATACCTCACCGCGTAAGTCTTTTAAAGTCTTTTATCTTGTTTTTATTTAACCTAAGGTCGGCCCATCCTTCGTACAACCCTTCAACGAGTCCCGACCACTAACTTTGCACAGTCTATTTCTCACATGGCACAGAGCTGGGATCACATCACAATTTCCAATCTCATTTCTCAAACTTTCTCATCATACTCCATTTCTCACCATCATTTCATGCCAACATCTCTTCTCAAAACAATCTTTTCACAACATTCTCAAAACACCATTTCATAAACTTTCACAAATCTCTTTTCATAAGTTTTCACAGAACATAGTTTCCACCAACTTTTCTCAAAAATGTTATTTCAAAAGACTCTCTTTAATTATCCTTTCAATTACTGCATCAAAAAGATTGTTTCGCAAAGCGTTTCTCAAGGACATAACTTTTCACGAAACTTTTAAAAGAAAATCCCTTTTGATAAGCCTTTTCCAAAAATCCCTCTTTTCAACCTCTTTCCAAAAATTTCTTTTCACAAACCTTTCTCAAAATTTTCTTTACTTAGTTCTTTCACAAAAATTTGTTTTCACAATTCTTTTCAAATAGTTCCTTTTCAGGAATCTTTTCAAAAACTGCTTTTCGAAAACCTTTTCAAAAATCTCTTTTCAAAAACCTTTTCAAAAATCGCTTTTCAAAAACCTTTTCAAAAGTTACAACTTTGCTGAGCGCTAATGGAGGAGCAAGCTCAACTCAACACTAGTCCCAGACTAAAACCGAAAACAAAGGAGCCCAGCTCCACTTAAATCTCATCTCAACAAACAACATCATTCCTCCCAGCTCTGGCTCGTTCTCAACGCTTTCATTTCATTCTTTCTCTAATCTCAACTCTTTCTCCCCTTTCCAACATGTATCTTATTCTCACTCATTATTCTTTTCGCTTTACATCTTTATTTCCTTCAACTTACTTATCTCATTTTCATTTTCATTTTCTTATTCAGGACGTAGCAGACGTCCATCAGCATGTTACTCTTTTAATTTAACAGCTACAAATAACATCAGGCATGACTAAGTAAATATGTAAAGGCATGCTATTATTCACACAAACATCACAAATCAAGCATGACTAAGTAAATATGTAAAGGCATGCTATTAGTCCCGATCTTTGAGATGATGCGGAACGTCCTAATATACACCTAACTACCACGGTGTCTTAGGAAAGCTTCTCTCTCACCTGCACTGACGATAATCCACACGATACGCTCTTTGGTTTCCACTGCGACGCTCGTAACTGCTTCCTGATTGTTACTGGAACTCAAATAATTTCTCTTATTAAAATTTGGTCTTACAGAATTATTTGGAAAACAAAACACCCTTATTTGAAAATCACTTTGATTTTAGTTCACAACTAAGTAGAAACATTTCTTTAACCATATAGTTAGGAATTTAAAACTCATAACGTTCATTTCAAATACCTGCTTGATAAAACATGAATAGTTTCTTGACTTCTTAAAAGGCCGCATTTATCTTAAGGTTTTTCTTATAAAAAAATCAGTTGTTAAATTAAAACCATGAATTTCAGAAATCATGGGAAAACCTCCTCAAAACAATATTTTTCAATTAATTAAATCGTTTGACTTACTTTACTTCTTTAAAACCGAATTGAATTAAAAGAAAACAACGTAAGAATTAAATCAAAACCTTGTAGAAATATTAAGCATTCAAATCATTCCAACATACACAAACAAATATGATATCACAAATCATTCATCATTCATGCACTTAAAACAAAATTAGACACATGCACCTAATGTCTATGCATGGCCGAATCTCATCCTACATGAGACAAGGTTTTATGTTCAAATCTAATGATGACCAACATATGCACATATGACAAATACTTTATCCTATTTCTAGACATCACCTTTAACTAATAATTAAGGAAGAAGAGCACACTGACTTAGGTTAATACTAACATTATTTAAATCAACATGTAAAAGAGAAATCAATTTATTTCTTTCATTTTCATACTAAGACCGAAGAGAGCAGAAAGGAAAATTACTCTATACAATTATTTATCAAATCAATTTCATTTATTCAAGACTAACTCAAACAAGGACATATAAGAAAATAAAATAAAAATGGCTTTCGTAAAATTTGTTCCAAAACCGAATGGAACATAAAATTACTTTTAAGTTTTTAATCAAAATTTAAGCTCCATAGATCTAGAAATCCTTAATCCTAACAGCAAACATACATGCAAAATAAAGTGAACTATCTTAGACATTCACAAGCACCAAAACCTTGAGCTTCACAAGAGATTTAGCATACCAAAATTTTAATTCCTTAATACACCAAAAATCAAGAATCATATCAAAATCTTTAACTTCTAGGAAAATCCATGTATGTACTTAAAATCTCTTGATGAAACAAATTTCAACATGCATGTAAAGGGGATGATGATCTAGCATGGTTTTCTATCCTTCCTAGACTTGACCGATTAATCACATGCATAAAGGCAAAATCTTATAAATTTATTTTCATATGCCAAGATCACATTTCAAGACCTAATCATGTAAAACTTTTATAACATCATTTTATTTTTCAAAGCATCAACCGAATCATCATCATCATCATACACAAAACCTTGATTTCAAATTGTCTTTTCCCAAAATTATTTCTAAAACTTGATATGTTCATTTCCCTTTGAAAACCGTGTCATGCATACAAGAAAATCAAGACTTGCACTCAAAACAATCATGCAAAACTCAAGCTTCACAATTTCTTAAGGATCAACCTAGATCAAGGCATGCAAAAGAAAGTCAAGACAAGAACACAAGCTTAACCACAAAACCTCAACAAAACCGTGAAGAACATGTTAAAGACCAAAGCATCCAAGCACAATTATTCAAGATCGAACCTCAAAAACAACATGCAAGGCAATAAAACTTCAAGATCATAAGAAAATAGAAACATGCATCACCAAATTAGACCCAAGAAAGGTCCATATTAAAGTCCTTTACACAACCAAAATTATTACATTAAAATCCCTTGAACAACTACCTTAAATCAAGATCTTAACTTAAATCTTCAAATCATCTTCTTCTCCTCCTAGAGCTTTGCTTCGGCCTCTTCCTCTTAGGGTTAGGGGTTATCTTTTCTTCTTGATCCTTGAAGAAGAGAAAGGTTGAAAAAAGAAATTAAGGATGTTTGGGTTAAGGACCTTAGGTTTTGCACTCTTGATTTCTTCCTTCCCCCTTATGGCCTCTCTCTTTTCTCTCTAAACTCTCAAGAGCTTGATGCACTCTTGGACTAAGTGTTTGGTGTTGGTGAAGGGAAATGAAATGAGTTATCCAACACTTACTCCTTCATACGATTTTAAGAGCAACACAAGGGTGGGTAAAATTCCTCTTCTAGCCACGGTTCAAGGCTTGGTTCATGGGCAATTTGGTCCACTCCAAAGTTTGCATGGGAGAGGTCATGTCATCAAGGAGACAAGGTGGAAGAAAGGTCTTCCTAGGTATCATGAGTCATGCAACCTAGTCTCTCCTAATTCCTATTTGATTTTCTATTTTCTTATCACTTAAGAAAATGCATTTTTCTTGGTCTTCCTAGTCCTAAATGGCCGATCAACACATGCACACACACATATATAATTTCATTTCACCTAAACACATAGCATGGATCCATGAAAGAATGCACACATACACATAACACTTTAACACATCATGCTTCCCCCTCACACACACGACACACACACATATACATATATATATATATACATACATCATACATGCATTCACATTCACACAATCCATGCATTCATTCATTTAAGTTAACGAATTAGATTTCATATATAATTCATCACACACATTCACAATAAAAAATATAATCCTTAAGAAAACTAAGAAACCGTATCAATTCACTACAAAATAAGCCTCACTTGATTTTATAAAATTACATTTTCTTATACCTTAAAAATCTTCAAAAAGAATAATTTTATTTAAAACCTCAAATCATTTTCACACAAATATTATAATTTTTTGAAAAATGGGTGAAAAGATATGTATTTCCAGAAAAATCAAAATTCATTTTGAAAAGAAATCTCAAATAACAAAATCATAGCTGGGTTTCATGAAATCATACTCGAACGAAAATCATTTGATAAAGCACATTAACTGAAAAATCTTTCTTAAATTCTGAAAATTATTGTTAAATGAAATCTTATTGATTTATTTGAGTCCAGAAAATGCGGGATGTTACATCCTCCCCAACTTAAAGATTTCTCGTCCCCGAGAAATACGTTGTGGATTGAGCAACAGGGCACAAATTCTCGCATCCCCTCGTCCCCCATAAGAATGCTTTCCTTTAGCTTTGGAGTTGTATCCCTTTTCGCTGATCTAATTCACCTTGCCTTACTCCTTGTTGGTTGCTTTCAGACGAAGAAGTCGCACTCGTACAACCGCTCGAGGGTCGAATCTGGTTAAGTCCATCGGACTAACCGAAGGAGGTGTCGCTCCCTTAGCTGACCGTCGTCACAGATAGTCCAACCATAGGTACGAACTTAGGGAAAATCAAGCAAACAAAATTCACACATCCCTAAAAGTATGGGGTTTCACCTAAAAATCCTCAGATTTTCACTATTTTCTACAACTTTGATTCTTACTATCTCACATCAATCATCCTTCCTTCCGTTCTCCTCCTAACTCCAAGGTTTGCGTCAATCATTTCTCTAACTTAAGGGAATTCTACTACGACTTGGGTTTCACTTATCCTCACTCCTCTCCCTAGATTCATCCCAACATCAATCCAGCCTATCAATTTCACCATCTAGTCTTCTGATCATGGAGCATGGCATTTCTAATTCTCAAACTTCCCTCAGACTTTCCTATAATGACCGGTAATATATACCCCTTTCCTTCCTTGTGACTCCCCAACTTTGACCAAACTTATAACTAAATCCACTGTGATCTTATATCCTCACTTAACTTAAACTATTTATCCTTCCTTAATCGTTCAAGCCTAAACTATCTGGGGAACTACGACACTTCTAACTCCACAATTCGGACTGAAGGGTCTTAAATAGGGTAGGTAAGGCTATGGTTTGACAGAGGTTTATGAAGCAAAAGATTCGAGTCTTATCAATACTAACTGTTTTGTTGAAGCAATTCAACAAACAGGGAACTCAAGAATAACATCCTATTTCTTCAAAGATACCGACTACTCTTGAAAAGGGTACGTCTAGGTCAATAGACTAGGATTTGTCAAATACGAAGGAAACATCAAAAGTTAAAAGGTCTCAACCTACTCACTTCTTACTTAGTCTATGTTTCTCAAACTGCCGGGTCAATAGGTTCCTCATACTAACTCGGCCAACTCTAAGCCACAAATAAAATCTTTCATCCTAAAAGATGAGGACCTAAACTTATATTCCTATCCTGATACTAGCAAACACACAGAGTCACACAAACAAAGCATGTAAGCCCATGCTTAAGGCCACTAAGGATTACCATAAGCTCTGATACCATTCTGTAACAGCCCGATTTTCGTAAGCCAAAAATATTTACTTTTACTTATTAAAGTTACAAAAATTGAGGCCAGATTTTTTTTTAAACATTGTGAATGTGTTTGAAAAACATTATTGAAAAGTCCTTGGTGTTCTCAATACCCTTTTTGAAAACAGAGTTGTTACTAAAACTGTTCATTTCATACAACATGTGTTTCCATAAAAAGCTTGGTTCAAAATCAGCTTAACAGTTTTCAGAAACTTCTCATGAATTAAAAGCACACGAAAATATACTCCACAAGTCAAGTTGAAACTTGGCTCAATTACATAATGGCTCATGGCATCGGTAATCCTTAACTCAACAATCACTACCGCCTAAGCTAATTACATTATCCCTAAACTTTCCTATTGAAAGCAAGCGGGTGTAGCTCCTTGTCCTTCTTACGTCCTCTTCTCGCCCTCGAAGACGATGCCGCTTGTGTGGTGGTTTCCTCATTGTTGTGAGACTTTTGTGCCACCCCGTCGGCTACATTAAAACTTCTCTGCTGCTCGCACCGGACCTTCTCCTCATAGCTCTGAAAACCTCGTACGTTAGCTTGCCCCAAGTGTGGCTCCAGATTAGCTCCGCTCAGTTGATGCTCCGGATCCGGAATCACGATCTCCGTGTAACCGGTCCATGCCCATCCGCTTGGAGTATGTTTCCAACCTCTCCCATACTTATTCCACATGGCGATACCCATGAAATACTCCATCTGCCCATTGAGATACCAGCCACACCGATATGCCAACGAACAGGAGAGAGTAAGCAATCCGAACGACGAATCGTTGACGGTGTGGAATTACGATAGGCACAATAATAGGACCACACAACACACAATAAAACACACAACAATCAAGCATATTGTTATCATTATCATTCATTATTATTATTATCATTCTCTTTATCACTTTTCATCCTCTTGCCAACATACTCTCATTAACACACTCTTTCTTTTTCTTTCGCTCATAATCTTAATTTCTTCTTATTCAGTCTTATCAGCTCACATCCTTCTCTTTATTTGGGAAACTACAAAATATCATCACCACATTCTTTCCATTCTCGGCTATCACTCACGTCTACATCTCCTCGGTCATCCACCCAACCTAGTCGGAAGCAAACAGGAGTACAGGACCTTTACCGTGCGGGCACGACAGCTGTCTCAACACAAAAATGGTCCCAGACCAAGAGGACTCTGCCTCAATCAATAATATCAATTCATAATAATCATGGCACACTGCCTCGCAGTGGCAAACAAGATGCCCCACTCCAGTCCCTCTCACTATTCTCGATTTTCAATCTAGGGGGCGACAGTATATTTCTAGTGGGCCCGCAGAACTTACCACGACATTAGACCCAGTCCCCACCACGTTAGTGCGCCACATGTGGAGTTCGTTCTGCCTAGAAATATACTCTAGACTTCTTGACGTTTCACCGTCATCGTCCTCCCCTAATGCAATCTCCTCCTAAGTATCCGCAGATACTTATGGTTCCTTCTTCTCCACTACTTCGCACTCTCATACCTCACCGCGTAAGTCTTTTAAAGTCTTTTATCTTGTTTTTATTTAACCTAAGGTCGGCCCGTCCTTCGTACAACCCTTCAACGAGTCCCGACCACTAACTTTGCACAGTCTATTTCTCACATGGCACAGAGCTGGGATCACATCACAATTTCCAATCTCATTTCTCAAACTTTCTCATCATACTCCATTTCTCACCATCATCTCATGCCAACATCTCTTCTCAAAACAATCTTTTCACAACTTTATCAAAACACCATTTCATAAATTTTCGCAAACCTCTTTTCATAAGTTTTCACAGAACATAGTTTCCACCAACTTTTCTCAAAAATGTTATTTCAAAAGACTCTCTTTAATTATCCTTTCAATTACTTCATCAAAAAGATTGTTTCGCAAAGCGTTTCTCAAGGACATAACTTTTCACGAAACTTTTAAAAGAAAATCTCTTTTGATAAGCCTTTTCCAAAAATCCCTTTTTTCAACCTCTTTCCAAAAATTTCTTTTCACAAACCTTTCTCAAAATTTTCTTTACTTAGTTCTTTCACAAAAATTTGTTTTCACAATTCTTTTCAAATAGTTCCTTTTCAGGAATCTTTTCAAAAACTGCTTTTCGAAAACCTTTTCAAAAATCTCTTTTCAAAAACCTTTTCAAAAACCGCTTTTCAAAAACCTTTTCAAAAGTTACTACTTTGTTGAGCGCTAATGGAGGAGCAAGCTCAACTCAACACTAGTCCCAGACTAAAACCGAAAACAAAGGAGCCCAGCTCCACTTAAATCTCATCTCAACAAACAACATCATTCCTCCCAGCTCTGGCTCGTTCTCAACACTTTCATTTCATTCTTTCTCTAATCTCAACTCTTTCTCCCCTTTCCAACATGTATCTTATTCTCACTCATTATTCTTTTCTCTTTA
Source organism: Crotalaria pallida (assembly GCA_037953625.1). Lineage (NCBI taxonomy): Eukaryota > Viridiplantae > Streptophyta > Magnoliopsida > Fabales > Fabaceae > Crotalaria > Crotalaria pallida. The sequence goes on from CM075653.1 coordinate 81,039,273, forward strand.
CATCTTTATTTCCTTCAACTTACTTATCTCATTTTCATTTTCTTATTCAGGACGTAGCAGACGTCCATCAGCATGTTACTCTTTTAATTTAACAGCTACAAATAACATCAGGCATGACTAAGTAAATATGTAAAGGCATGCTATTATTCACACAAACATCACACAGCACAATGTGGTCATTGTCATCTTCGTATAAGTGGCCACACAACACAAACAATTGCCACTATACTACTGACTCCGAACCACTTAGTCCCGATCTTTGAGATGATGCGGAACGTCCTAATATACACCTAACTACCACGGTGTCTTAGGAAAGCTTCTCTCTCACCTGGACTGACGATAATCCACACGATACGCTCTTTGGTTTCCACTACGACGCACGTAACTGCTTCCCGATTGTTACTGGAACTCAAATAATTTCTCTTATTAAAATTTGGTCTTACAGAATTATTTGGAAAACAAAACACCCTTATTTGAAAATCACTTTGATTTTAGTTCACAAATAAGTAGAAACATTTCTTTTACCATATAGTTAGGAATTTAAAACTCATAACGTTCATTTCAAATACCTGCTTGATAAAACATGAATAGTTTCTTGACTTCTTAAAAGGCCGGATTTATCTTAAGGTTTTTCTTATAAAAAAAATCAGTTGTTAAATTAAAACCATGAATTTCAGAAATCATGGGAAACCCTCCTCAAAACAATATTTTTCAATTAATTAAATCGTTTGACTTACTTTACTTCTTTAAAACCGAATTGAATTAAAAAAAAACAACGTAAGAATTAAATCAAAACCTTGTAGAAATATTAAGCATTCAAATCATTCCAGCATATGTAACACCCCAAATTTCGTCTTCCGAATAAATATGTTAGTAAAATGGTTTTATAAATAAATAATAATTTCATGTTTGATTTGGATATATATTCATTATAAGCATTATGTGAAAAAATTTTATGATGAGGTTTTTCCATAAAATATTAAATTTTGTAATTAAGTCCTTGGAAAGGACCTAAAAACAATAATGTAAGGTCTTTTGGAGTTAAAATTAATTAAACAAAGTTTTTAGTGAAAACTGGTCAAAATACTCGAGTATTTTCAAAAATACTCGAGTATTCTGGACAGCATTGCACGAGTTGGTGCGTTTGGTGAGTCGTCACCCACTCGATTACCTCACGAGTTGACACGTTAGCAACTCAGCAACACGTCCATGGACTCGTGTCGTTGTGCATGGGCACTCAATCAATCCATATAACGCCATGGTTGAGAGAATTGAGGGATTTTTGTTGAAGCTGATCTGAAAATCGAGTTTTTAGGGTTCTAAACTTCGAGCTCTCAATTCGTCTTCGTCCCTGAGTCTCCTAGAACAAATCATACAACGTTTCGAATCTCACATCCAGAGCTTTGAAAAGAGTCATAAATCGTGAGCTAAGGCTGAGTGTGTGAGGAGTAGTGAGCTCTGCAAGTTAGAGCTTCAAATCTGCCAAAAACCAGAACTCTGTTTAGACCCGTCACCTTCTTGCCTTCGATTCTCTCTCCTCCTTGAGAGTTACCTCACGTGTGATATACCATTGGAAAGCTCTTTCAACGAGCTTTGATTTGATACCAAGTTTGTTAAATTTGAGTCCCTGGTCAAAAAGTTGTGGGCCTGCAAAGTTAAGGGTTGAAATCTGCCAAACTAGATTTTCAGATTCAAAGAGCCGACTTTGAGCTTCGATTGTGGTAAGCTCAAGCCTTCTCTTGGTCTGAAATTTATTGGTTTTCAAAGTTCATGTTATAGAGAACATAGTCTAACCAATTTCCTCAATTTTTATGCATGATTCGAATGTCGATTGATGTGGTTTTGAACCTCTGCTGAATCTGTTATGCAAGTTCGGGTGGGAAGTGGTTAGAGCATTTGGTTGCTGTTCTCTGCGGAGTTTTTGTTCAAGAACGACCCTAAGGTATGGGGGAGGCTTACCATTTTCTAGAATAAGAGTAAATTGCATTAGAAAGTAGGAGGAGTCACCATGAGACTCTAAGGGCATAGATTGAAATAGGACTATGGCTTGGAGGCCAATCTGAGGCATGCTACATGCTAAGGCAAGTTTATTTGGTTGCATGTGAGCTTAATCAATGCTGAAATTATGCCAAAAATGAATAGAATTGAAATTGGTACTTGAAGTTGCATAATATGTGATTTTCATGCATAATTGATGAATGATTATGATTTTCTGTGAATTGATGCGATCTCTGTGTTGAGACATGTTTAATTTGTGTATGTAAAGCTTTGTTGATCATTGGTTTAAGTTGGAATTGATTAGAATTGAAAATGGTATGTTAAAACCAAGTTGTAGTGCATCTGCTGTCAAAAATACTCGAGTATTTGGTAAAACACTCGAGTATTTGGTAAAACACTCGAGTATTTTCTGATGCAAGCTTCCCAGAAGATCACGAAAGACTCTAGTATTTTGTAAAATACTCTAGTATTCTGGGCTGCAAAATACTCTAGTATTTTGTGAAATACTCAAGTATTCTGAACTGTAAACTACTCGAGTATTTTACAAATACTCGAGTATTCTGGGCAGTCTGATACACAATTTCATGAAATTGAAGAACTACTCGAGTATTGAAGCTACTACTCGAGTCTTTTACTAAAATCTTGAGAAAACACCATTTTTAATCTAACCACTTCCATTTAAACCTAATGACACTTAAAGGAAATAATGTGATACTTCCTTAAATAAATCTCATCATTCTAAGCATGAAAATTGATATATCTCATTGATGAATTCATTACATATTGTATATAATGAGATTAATGAATAATCTTAAGGGAATACTTGCATGCATTCATGCACAATGAACGGTGATGAGTTATCGTTGTGTCATGTTCATGGAACATGAGGAGGGCCTCTGGGAGTGCCAAATGTTGCTGCTTGCTCGATGACACATTGAGGTGGACAATGTGGGCAGTATGTGGTATACTGTTGGTTTGATGGTTCAACGGTGTGTTTCACACAAGTGGTAAGGTTTACGTTTTGGCGACGTGACGTTCATCAGACATGGTGACGTTGTTTACCACCTCTGTTGTGTTACACAAGTGATAAGGTTTACGTCCTTAGGCGACGTGACGCTCATCAGATGTGGTGACGTTTTTTATCACACCCGTTGTATGTTGATAAGTGATAGGTTTACGTCCTTGGGCGACGTGACGTTCACCAGATAGTGTGACGTTTTTATCACTTCCGAGCAAGTACGCCATACGTTTGAAAACGTATTATTTGTATTCTGGGAATACAATGGTGTTATGGAAGGACATTCATCTGAGTGATTAGTTGAAGAATCTCAGGAATCGAGAGATGGGAAGCATGCATCATTCCACCTATTTGGAAAGAGAAATAAATGAAATGGCGAGTGCACATGGTTATGCATTTCTATCATGATGGGTTCTTACTTTTGGGTGTTAGGACTTTATTCTTATTTGATAATGCAAATGTATAAGCTTACCCCTGCCCTTAGTAGGTTTTGACAAGGTACCTAGACCACCTAGAGACTAAAGGAATAGGACGACCCTTAAGTTCATGAAGTACTAAGTCATCATGGGATAGAGACTCTTTTGTACAACTCTGAGGACTCAACCAGATGAACGAATGGATGAAGAACCAGTGACCAGCTCTGGAATGTCTCTATGTTTGATAATGGAAGCAATGTATATATTTTGAGAGATGTATCCAAGAGAAAACTTAGATTTTCATACTTTAATATAATTGTGGTACACATCGAATTTATATATATATGATTTTATGAGTCAATGAACTATTTTAATATATTCCGCTCACTCTGATTTTATCCATTTGGCACGAAGGAAGTATTGTTAAAGTTGATTTCCTGGGATGACCTAATAACTAAATTATTTTTGAAAGCTATTTTGTACTACAAAGGTTATCTCAAAAGGATTCTAAAATGTTCAGCAAATAATTACTCCTTCTACCGAATTTAGTTCCATTACATGGTTTAAATTTGAGTACCACATTCATTTGAAAAATTTTCCTACTCAGACTTTTCCAACACGTCTCAATAATAAGTGAAATTCTTTTTAAAGAAACGAGGGATGTTTCATTTTATGGTATTAGAGCAATGGTCCTGACTCTTGGTCCTTGGGTGTGTGGTTCAATATGCTGGTCCTCAAGAATTGTAGAGTTTCTTGTGAAGTATGCTCTTACATACTTCTAATTGGAGTAAAAGGTTCTATCCCTTGACCCTGGGTATGTGACCAAGTACCTGTCTATAGTGTTTGAAGTATCCTAAGTTGAGGTATGATAGTGATGTACTTCTTTTAGGTTAATTCCAACCTTAAGCTCATAGTGCTGACCCATTATGGCATCAAGGAATCAACAAGGGGTGATTCCAAAGGATCTAAAGGCGAGCTAATATCCTCTAGGGAGGGTATTTTCTTCTAGTATGAAAACTAACAAAACCCCGGAGTTAGTACTAGGAGGTTATTTTCCCTAGTGGTTTGCTTTGCAGAGTTGTAACTCTGAAGATAATTAACCCTTGGTGAGGACGAGAATCATTGCGTTTTCTTGTGTTTGATCCACCCTGCTACCTCAAGATCGAACTCCTACACGTTTTCTTGTAGTTGTTTCTCACGTATGTTTGAGCTATTCTATTGAGCTATCTCTTCAGAGTAAACTTGGTCTACTCATTTTTCACAATTAGGTGTGGTCTTGAACTTGGATTAGATACCCAAGAATCAAGTGATAACTAATTGTGATAGAGAGGCGAGAATCTGAAACCCAAGACGTTTGAGTGTTGTTCTCAAAGTGGGGTAAAGGAAGAGGGGAATTAAAGAGATCATGGTTACGAAGAATCTCCCGGATATTCTCTCGTGAAGTGTCGGGTTCGTTAGAGCAAAAGTCAGATCCTGTAATAGCTAAAGTAGTTCTAGAAAGGTAGTTATCAGCATCAAGCCAAGTATCCACAGGATGAGATTTATATTAGTATTCTACTTTGATCAAGTAATGGATACGAGTTGGATGTACCGTTTGAAGCTACAGCTTTAGTATAAGTTGTGTGATGAGTGTTTCTTAAGTCCAACATATATGACCACACGTCCATAGTGCAGGTCTGATATGACGACAAGAAACCGAAATCATACTAATGCGATGCTGAAGAGGATCACGGCTGTGTTGGAATCAATGCAGCAATGGCAACAGCAACAACATCAACAATCACCACAACCAGTTAATCCGCCACATCAATGTAATGTCGGTAATGTTGAGGCTAAGAGTTTAGCGGATTTTCGAAGTTGTAATCCACCTAAGTTTGAAGGAGGATTTAAGCCAGAGGAGGCTAACAAGTGGGTTCATACTATGGATAAGATTTTTAGAACATTAGACTGCACGGAAGCTCAAAAGGTGGCATATGCAGTTTATATGTTAGAAGGAGAGGTTGATAATTGGTGGAATCACACGGTTCAACTTTTACGCTATGAAGGAAGGGATATTAACTGGGGTGTGTTTATGGAGAAGTTTCTCAATAAATACTTCCCAGAAGATTTAAGAAGGAAGAAGGAAGTTGAATTCCTGCAATTAAAACAAAGAGATATGAGTGTGGGCGAGTACGCAGCTAAGTTTGAGGAATTGATGAAGTACTCTCCATACTATCAAAACAATCCGGATGAGAGAAGCAAATGCATCAAATTTGAAGGTGGCCTGAAACCTGAACTGAAATCTGTTTTCAGTTATCAGAAGATCCAAAGTTTTCCTACGTTGGTTGACATGTGTCGGATGTATGAGGATGACAAGAAGGCTGAAGTAGCAGCTGATCAGGCAAAGAGTAACCAGCCGGGTCATGGACCACAAAGAAAGAAAGGATTTAATCATCGGAAAACGGATCCATATTTCAACCAGAAACGAGGCAAAGGTAGAGTTGAAGACAGGAATCAGGTTAAGTCTCGCAGAAATGCCCCTTACTGTGAGAAGTGCAAACATCATCATTTTGGAAGAATCTGCTGGGCAACAAGTATTTGCTTCAACTATGGGAAACAGGGTCATATTGCACGTTACTGCAGAGAATATGTGAAGGGTAATCACATCGGAATTGCTAGCAAACCAAAGACTCAAAGGAAAAGTGTTTACCCTGAATAGAGTAGAAGTTAATCAATCACCTGATCTTGTGCAAGGTAACCATTTACTTCAAAACCAACTTTGCATGATTGTGTTCGATTCAGGAGTTACCCATTCTTTTGTTTATTGTAAATGTGTGAATAGGTTGAAGTCGAATTCACCTATTTGTTTTAAAATTAGAAACCCTATGAAATTACCCAAATTTGTTTCTAAAATCTGCTTAGATTATAGTGTCAAGATAATTGATCGCGACACTATGTTAGATTTGATTTATTATCCCTTATCACGCTTGGATGTGATTTTGGGAAGGGATTGATTGAATTCTATTGGGGGTGTTTAATTGGACTTTCTAAAGTCAAATATTTTTTTAACCAAGGTAACCCGGAAGGAATGGCCTTTTTATATGGAATAAGAAGAATAACGAGAATTTTCAGTCACTAGAGAGAAGGTTAACATTCCCTCATGTGTTACTTCCACTCGATTCATGCCAAAGTATTGGAGCATACTTTCATGTGTCGAGACCCGGACTTGGAAGGAGGAAGTTTTATGAAAAGAAGGCGGATGTGTATACATCAAGGTGATTGAATACACACAAGGTGATACAATTGACTCATGACTCGAGTTTTACAACGACCATGGTTGTTTGAGGATTTGAGGTCTTTCCTCGTGTCACTATGCTTTAAGTGTTAATGACCCGGGAAAGTCGAAGTAATTGTTCAATCATAAGGAGTTGAACAAGGGACAACGCCGACGGACAGAATTTTAAAGGCTCGTGATTGGAAACTTGGTCATCATCGTAACGAAGCAGAAGACGAAAGCAATTACAATGGGCCGAATGACAATTTATGTGAGCTCTATGGGGATTAAGAAAGTGTTTTTAAGAAGTCTAATAGATACGAGTTTGATGACACGAGTAGATCGACGAGAAGTAAGAAGGGAAGGTTGCAAATCACAATAGAATTCCTAATTCGAATTCGTGAATTGCAACAAAGAACTGAAGAGCTATGGACAAATAAGAGATTGATTTCGAAAGGGAAGAAACCTAGGTTCCATAGGGGACATTCTAGGGACAAGAATTTGGAGTACAGATGATTTGGAAATTGAAGGTTAATTATGGAATTAAGCTAAATGGATGAGTGAAGGTTATACATTGATATGCCCAATGGTGAATCTAAAACATAGTGGAACTATGTAAATCTGATATTGGAAGCAAGGGAATGGCATGTCACTTGAGAATTATTCAAGGATGAAATCTTTGAAGATTAGAGAAAGGAGATTAAATTTTTGTAAATAAGGTAGGGTAATATGAATCTCGGGGGAAAACATTACCAAGTTTCAAAAGATTGAGGAATAAGTGAACTAACTATGGGGACCAGAATTTCATGCATAAGGGGTTAGAGAAACCTCAATTGCATGAAGGTAACTGAAAAGCCAATGGAAGGAAATCATTTGTCAACTTTAAGGTGGGAAGGTGAGGCGCATCATCATGGACTGAGTGGTGATATACTAAAAGGGATATTTGATTTCAGTCGCATGAAAAATTAAGTCTTATTCGCCGGATTAATTGAAGAAGAAATGCAAGACGGGAATGGTCAATCAGCAAATCATGAGGGAAGAGTTTTCCATCCTGCTAGGATGCGAGTTAGATTCGGATATAGGTAATATGAATTTATCCTTCCTCTGATCTGAATTAACGTGATCAATGATTTCGATTGCGTTAATTAAATCGTTCTGTGATCTAAAAATCTGAGCAAGTCTTTAACTTGGATTTCTGTGATCAAAACCTTTATCACAGTTGGATGTGATAAATGTCTTTGGACACTACAGAGAGAGAAAGATCAGTTAAGACTAGAGAGATTAACACCCACCGGGATAGGACAAGTATTTGTCTCCCCAACGGAAGTTTCTCTAGGACTTGGCTATCTGACTGAGTCTGATAGTGACAATAATGCTCTTTATCTTTAAGTTCATCTAACTTAAAGGTAAATCCTATAGTCTTTCTTGAGAAAGATTATATCTGAGAGGGATGATTCCATTACTTATAGTTTAAATATTAGGACTGATCACCCTAATGTTTACAACTATTAAGAAATGAAGTCATACGAATATTTCCCTACTCGTGCCCGAGTGATCAGAGTGGGCAACGAGACGGGGTTTCTCCTCAAAAAGATTTTTGGAAATGTTTTAATTGAGAAGAATATATATATATACACACACATATATATATATATATATATTTTAAGGATATTATTCGAAAAAGGTTTAGTCAAAAGATTTCATTTGAAGGAATTACAAGATAATTTTGAGGAAGTTTAAGAAAAACCCTTTTATGAGAAACAAGGATCTGTATATGTTTTGGAATGCAAAAGTTTTAATTGAGAAAAGTTCAATTGAAATATTTTGTGGAACGTTTTGAGTCGGAGAATTTGAAAAAGTATAAGAAAATTCCTTTTAAGTGGGGGAGAGTTCTCCCTAATTTTGTTTTGAAAAATAATAACATCAAAACAATTTGTTATGAAAATGTGGAATTTTAAAAGAATGAATTTCGGGGACGAAATTCCTTTTAAGTGGGGGAGTAGTGTAACACCCCAAATTTCGTCTTCTGAATAAATATGTTAGTAAAATGGTTTTATAAATATATAATAATTTCATGTTTGATTTGGATATATATTCATTATAAGCATTATGTGAAAATATTTTATGATGAGGTTTTTCCATAAAATATTAAATTTTGCAATTAAGTCCTTGGGAAGGACCTAAAAACAATAATGGAAGGTCTTTTGGAGTTAAAATTAATTAAACAAAGTTTTTAGTGAAAACTGGTCAACATACTCGAGTATTTTCAAAAATACTCGAGTATTATGGACAGCATTGCACGAGTTGGTGCGTTTGGTGAGTCACCCACTCGAATACCTCACAAGTTGACACGTTAGCAACTCAGCAACACGTCCATGGACTCGTGTCGCTGTGCATGGGCACTCAATCAATCCATATAACGCCATGGTTGAGAGAATTGAGGGATTTTTGCTGAAGCTGATCTGAAAATCGAGTTTTTAGGGTTCTAAACTTCGAGCTCTCAATTCGTCTTCGTCCCTGAGTCTCCTAGAACAAATCATACACCGTTTCGAATCTCACATCCAGAGCTTTGAAAAGAGTCATAAATCGTGAGCTAAGGCTGAGTGTGTGAGGAGTAGTGAGCTCTGCAAGTTAGAGCTTCAAATCTGCCAAAAACCAGAACTCTGTTTAGACCCGTCACCTTCTTGCCTTCGATTCTCTCTCCTCCTTGAGAGTTACCTCACGTGTGATATACCATTGGAAAGCTCTTTCAACGAGCTTCGATTTGATACCAAGTTTGTTAAATTTGAGTCCCTGGTCAAAAAGTTGTGGGCCTGCAAAGTTAGGGGTTGAAATTTGCCAAACTAGATTTTCAGATTCAGAGAGCCGACTTTGAGCTTCGATTGTGGTAAGCTCAAGCCTTCTCTTGGTCTGAAATTTATTGGTTTTCAAAGTTCATGTTATAGAGAACATAGTCTAACCAATTTCCTCAATTTTTATGCATGATTCGAATGTCGATTGATGTGGTTTTGAACCTCTGCTGAATCTGTTATGCAAGTTCGGGTGGGAAGTGGTTAGAGCACTTGGTTGCTGTTCTCTGCGGAGTTTTTGTTCAAGAACGACCCTAAGGTATGGGGGAGGCTTACCATTTGCTAGAATAAGAGTAAATTGTATTAGAAAGTAGGAGGAGTCACCATGAGACTCTAAGGGCATAGATTCAAATAGGACTTTGGCTTGGAGGCCAATCTGAGGCATGCTACATGCTAAGGCAAGTTTATTTGGTTGCATGTGAGCTTAATCAATGCTGAAATTATGCCAAAAATGAATAGAATTGAAATTGGTACTTGAAGTTGCATAATATGTGATTTTCATGCATAATTGATGAATGATTATGATTTTCTGTGAATTGATGCGATCTCTGTGTTGAGACATGTTTAATTTGTGTATGTAAAGCTTTGTTGATCATTGGTTTAAGTTGGAATTGATTAGAATTGAAAATGGTATGTTAAAACCAAGTTGTAGTGCATCTGCTGTCAAAAATACTCGAGTATTTGGTAAAACACTCGAGTATTTGGTAAAATAATCGAGTATTTTCTGATGCAAGCTTCCCAGAAGATCACGAAAGACTCTAGTATTTTGTAAAATACTCTAGTATTCTGGGCTGCAAAATACTCTAGTATTTTGTGAAATACTCAAGTATTCTGAACTGTAAACTACTCGAGTATTTTACAAATACTCGAGTATTCTGGGCAGTCTGATACACAATTTCATGAAATTGAAGAACTACTCGAGTATTGAAGCTACTACTCGAGTCTTTTACTAAAATCTTGAGAAAACACCATTTTTAATCTAACCACTTCCATTTAAACCTAATGACACTTAAAGGAAATAATGTGATACTTCCTTAAATAAATCTCATCATTCTAAGCATGAAAATTGATATATCTCATTGATGAATTCATTACATATTGTATATAATGAGATTAATGAATAATCTTAAGGGAATACTTGCATGCATTCATGCACAATGAACGGTGATGAGTTATCGTTGTGTCATGTTCATGGAACATGAGGAGGGCCTCTGGGAGTGCCAAATGTTGCTGCTTGGTCGATGACACATTGAGGTGGACAATGTGGGCAGTATGTGGTATACTGTTGGTTTGATGGTTCAACGGTATGTTGCACACAAGTGGTAAGGTTTACGTTTTGGCGACGTGACGTTCATCAGACATGGTGACGTTGTTTACCACCTCTGTTGTGTTACACAAGTGATAAGGTTTACGTCCTTAGGCGACGTGACGCTCATCAGATGTGGTGACGTTTTTTATCACACCCGTTGTATGTTGATAAGTGATAGGTTTACGTCCTTGGGCGACGTGACGTTCACTAGATAGTGTGACGTTTTTATCACTTCTGAGCAAGTACGCCATACGTTTGAAAACGTATTATTTGTATTCTGGGAATACAATGGTGTTATGGAAGGACGTTCATCTGAGTGATTAGTTGAAGAATCTCAGGAATCGAGAGATGGGAAGCATGCATCATTCCACCTATTTGGAAAGAGAAATAAATGAAATGGCGAGTGCTCATGGTTATGCATTTCTATCATGATGGGTGCTTACTTTTGGGTGTTAGGACTTTATTCTTATTTGATAATGCGAATGTATAAGCTTACCCCTGCCCTTAATAGGTTTTGACAAGGTACCTAGACCACCTAGAGACTAAAGGAATTGGACGACCCTTAAGTTCATGAAGTACTAAGTCATCATGGGATAGAGACTCTTTTGTACAACTCTGAGGACTCAACCAGATGAACGAATGGATGAAGAACCAGTGACCAGCTCTGGAACGTCTCTATGTTTGATAATGGAAGCAATGTATATATTTTCAGAGATGTATCCAAGAGAAAACTTAGATTTTCATACTTTAATATAATTGTGGTACACATCGAATTTATATATATATGATTTTATGAGTCAATGAACTATTTTAATATATTCCGCTCACTCTGATTTTATCCGTTTGGCACGAAGGAAGTATTGTTAAAGTTGATTTCCTGGGATGACCTAATAACTAAATTATTTTTGAAAGCTATTTTGTACTACAAAGGTTATCTCAAAAGGATTCTAAAATGTTCAGCAAATAATTACTCCTTCTACCGAATTTAGTTCCAATACATGGTTTAAATTTGAGTACCACATTCATTTGAAAAATTTTCCTACTCAGACTTTTCCAACACGTCTCAATAATAAGTGAAATTCTTTTTAAAGAAACGAGGGATGTTACAACATACACAAACAAATATGATATCACAAATCATTCATCATTCATGCACTTAAAACAAAATTAGACACATGCACCTAATGTCTATGCATGGCCGAATCTCATCCTACATGAGACAAGGTTTTATGTTCAAATCTAATGATGACCAACATATGCACATATGACAAATACTTTATCCTATTTCTAGACATCACCTTTAACTAATAATTAAGGAAAAAGAGCACACTGACTTAGGTTAATACTAACATTATTTAAATCAACATGTAAAAGAGAAATCAATTTATTTCTTTCATTTTCATACTAAGACCGAAGAGAGAAGAAAGGAAAATTACTCGATACAATTATTTATCAAATCAATTTCATTTATTCAAGACTAACTCAAACAAGGACATATAAGAAAATAAAATAAAAATGGCTTTCGTAAAATTTGTTCCAAAACCGAATGGAACATAAAATTACTTTTAAGTTTTTAATCAAAATTTAAGCTCCATAGATCTAGAAATCCTTAATCCTAACAGCAAACATACATGCAAAATAATGTGAACTATCTTAGACATTCACAAGCACCAAAACCGTGAGCTCCACAAGAGATTTAGCATACCAAAATTTTAATTCCTTAATACACCAAAAATCAAGAATCATATCAAAATCTTTAACTTCTAGGAAAATCCATGTATGTACTTAAAATCTCTTGATGAAACAAATTTCAACATGCATGTAAAGGGGATGATGATCTAGCATGGTTTTCTATCCTTCCTAGACTTGACCGATTAATCACATGCATAAAGGCAAAATCTTATAAATTTATTTTCATATGCCAAGATCACATTTCAAGACCTAATCATGTAAAACTTTTATAACATCATTTTATTTTTCAAAGCATCAACCGAATCATCATCATCATCATACACAAAACCTTGATTTCAAATTTTCTTTTCCCAAAATTATTTCTAAAACTTGATATGTTCATTTCCCTTTGAAAACCGTGTCATGCATACAAGAAAATCAAGACTTGCACTCAAAACAATCATGCAAAACTCAAGCTTCACAATTTCTTAAGGATCAACCATAGATCAAGGCATGCAAAAGAAAGTCAAGACAAGAACACAAGCTTAACCACAAAACCTCAACAAAACCGTGAAGAACATGTTAAAGACCAAAGAATCCAAGCACAATTATTCAAGATCGAATCTCAAAAACAACATGCAAGGCAATAAAACTTCAAGATAATAAGAAAATAGAAACATGCATCACCAAATTAGACCCAAGAAAGGTCCATATTAAAGTCCTTTACACAACCAAAATTATCACATTAAAATCCCTTGAACAACTACCTTAAATCAAGATCTTAACTTAAATCTTCAAATCCTCTTCTTCTCCTCCTAGAGCTTTGCTTCGGCCTCTTCCTCTTAGGGTTAGGGGTTAGCTTTTCTTCCTGATCCTTGAAGAAGAGCAAGGTTGAAAAAAGAAATTAAGGATGTTTGGGTTAAGGACCTTAGGTTTTGCACTCTTGATTTCTTCCTTCCCCCTTACGGCCTCTCTCTTTTCTCTCTAAAGTCTCAAGAGCTTGATGCACTCTTGGACTAAGTGTTTGGTGTTGGTGAAGGGAAATGAAATGAGTTATCCAACACTTACTCCTTCATACGGTTTTAAGAGCAACACAAAGGTGGGTAAAATTCCTCTTCTAGCCACGGTTCAAGGCTTGGTTCATGGGCAATTTGGTCCACTCCAAAGTTTGCATGGGAGAGGTCATGTCATCAAGGAGGCAAGGTGGAAGAAAGGTCTTCCTAGGTATCATGAGTCATGCAACCTAGTCTCTCCTAATTCCTATTTGATTTTCTATTTTCTTATCACTTAAGAAAATGCATTTTTCTTGGTCTTCCTAGTCCTAAATGGCCGATCAACACATGCACACACGCACATATAATTTCATTTCACCTAAACACATAGCATGGATCCATGAAAGAATGCACACATACACATAACACTTTAACACATCATGCTTCCCACTCACACACACGACACACACACATATACATATATATATATATACATACATCATACATGCATTCACATTCACACAATCCATGCATTCATTCATTTAAGTTAACGAAATAGATTTCATATATAATTCATCACACACATTCACAATAAAAAATATAATCCTTAAGAAAACTAAGAAACCGTATCAATTCACTACAAAATAAGCCTCACTTGATTTTATAAAATTACATTTCCTTATACCTTAAAAATCTTCAAAAAGAATAATTTTATTTAAAACCTCAAATCATTTTCACACAAAGATTATAATTTTTGAAAAATGGGTGAAAAGATATGTATTTCCAGAAAAATCAAAATTCATTTTGAAAAGAAATCTCAAATAACAAAATCATAGCTGGGTTTCATGAAATCAGACTCGAATGAAAATCATTTGATAAAGCACATTAACTGAAAAATCTTTCTTAAATTCTGAAAATTATTGTTAAATGAAATCTTATTGATTTATTTGAGTCCAGAAAATGCGGGATGTTACAGCATGGTTACGTGGTCAGTGGAATTATCTGAGTTCGATATAGTCTACGAGCCGAGGAAGGCCATGAAGTCCCAAGTTCTGGAAGATTTCGTCATTGAATTCACCGAGTCCTCGTCAGTTGCGATTCCAGGTTCATGGTCAGTGTATGTGGATGGGTCAAGCAATAGAAAAGGGGCAGGTACCGGTATCATTATTGAAAATTCTGAGGGACTTAGCATGGAGTACTCATTGATGTTCGAATTCCAAACTTCAAATAATCAGGCGGAATACGAGGCAGTTTTAGCAGGCGTCATGATGGTTCAGGAGCTCGGAGCAACTCGGGTTTGCGTCTTCAGTGATTCTCAATTGGTTGTCTCTCAAATTAAAGGACAGTACCAGGACAAAGAACCCATTTTACAAAAATACCTCGATGAAGTGAAACGAGTGATCTCCAGTTTCTCTGAGTTCGACATTTCCCACGTCCCCAGGGATTCAAACTCCCGAGCATATATCCTATCTAAACTCGTAAGTACGAAGGGGTCGGAGAACAATAAAACTTTAATCCAAGAGACTATCCCTGAACCGAGTGTGATCCTTGTCGTATCTTTGTCCCAGTCATGGATGAATCCAATATTAACTTACCTTGAGCACGGTTTTGTCCCTCAAGACCAAGCAGAAGCTGGTAAGTTTATCTGCTAGTCAGCTCAATATGCAGTTGTTGATGGGATTCTTTATAAGAGGGGTTTTGGTTCACCCATGCTCAGATGTGTTGATCCCTCTCAGGCCGAGGAAATCCTGGAAGAAATTCACGGTGGAATCTGCAGCCATCATATGGGTGGAAAGTCCTTGGCCCGTAAGGTAATCCGGGCAGGCTACTTCTGGCCTACTTTGCAGAATGACGCCATGGAGCATGTGAAAAAATGTGTTCAGTGACAGTTCCATAGCGACATCTACCAGCGGCCAGCCAAGGAGTTGCATTCCCTCGGAGCTCCTTGGCCCTTTTACCAGTGGGGGATGGATATCATTGGTAAATTCCCCACTGCACCTGGACAGTTGAAATACGCAGTTGTAGCCATAGATTATTTCATCAAATGGATCGAAGCAGCGCCTTTAGCAACAATCACAACGGCTCAAATTCAATAATTCTTTATTAAGGAAGTGGTCTCTCGGTTCGGGGTTCCTCATTCCATAGTAACGGATAATGGGTAGCAATTCTCAGCTTCACACTTTCAGGAATTTGCGGCTGACCTTGGAATTACTCACTACTTCAATTCGGTAGAGCACCCGCAGACCAACGGGTTGGTCGAAGCGGCGAACAAATCAATTCTAGAAGGCATAAAGAAGAAACTTGGCAACGCGGCTGGTACATGGGTAGACAAACTTCCGAGCGTTCTCTGGTCACATAGAACAACCATACACTCCTCTACTGGGGAGAATCCTTTTCGATTAACATACGGCTGCGACGCAGTCATACCAATTGAAAAGAGGATCCCCACATTTAGGGTACAAGAACGCCCCTCTGAAATCAACGATGTTCTGCTCAAAGATGAACTCATACTAGCTGAAGAAATACGGGAAGCCGCAGCAGCCCATGAAAGAAAGGTAAAGGAATGGCAGGCTCGTGAATACAACAAGAAAGTCCGACCGCGTAGCTTTGAAGTTGGTGATTTGGTCCTGCGCCGAGCCGACATTGGTAAAGGGCAATTCTGGAGTGGGCAAGCTGATCCCAAAATGGGAAGGACCGTACAGGGTGAGGACCAAGACTGGGACTGGTGGTTACAGATTGGAAACTCTCTCTAGCAAAGAGGTCAATAACAGTTGGAATGCACCATGCTCCGATCTTACTACAGCTAAGCTCTCATCTTTCTAGTTTTCCTTTTTAGAATAGTTTAGCTTTAACTGCTACTACTCCATTGCCGAGCCTTCAGATAATTACGAATAACGTAGGATAGCATCCTTCACAGTTTATAGCTCAAGGATTTTAAGACAACTTTTCTTATTCTTTTCTTAGTTGATTAGCGGTTCGAGTTGAGTTTTTGTACACTTTTATTAATAAAAGTTCGCAGATTTTATTTGAAGTCTTTTTGGTTACATTGTGAATGCACATACGACTCATTTTGCTTGGCTAGCCACCGAGCGAAATCGAGACACAGCTCCTTTCGTGAGTTTAGCATCGTACTAAAAGAACGCCCGATCCCAGGAATTACTTTCCTTACATCGCGGTCCGAGGGTCCCGCTTCGGCTAAAGTCGGCGACCCAAGTTCTTCCTCACAATATCCAATAAACAACCATAACGCTCGTGGAACAATAAATACGCTCGAATGACATCGAGTTAAAAAGCAGATAACACTTGTTGAACAGCAAATACACTCGAACGACACCGAGTTAAAAAAGCTAAATCACAAGTAGAAACGCTCGAATTATTAAACACAGTTACCAGAAAAAACGCTCGGTAACAATGAGCATAAAGAAATGCAGCTACAGTTTACTTCAAGACAATAAAAAACGATCATGTTACTCGTACTCACAGCAAAGACTGATCAAAAGATTCATAAACAAATTAAACAACGACAGTAATCGGGCTACCCAGCATAAGGGGTTTACGCCTCATCGTCTGTCAATGTGATACCTGTGTCATCAAAATCAGGGGCTTCAACCAGCTCCACCAATGGATTTGTCAAGTCATTTGCTTGCAATTTCACCTCTTCTTTGGTCTCATGATCTATAAGTTTTCCATCTTGAACGTTATGGAAGGGGTGTGCACCAACAACCCTGAACTCAGTTTCAGGATTCAGCAACTGAATCTGCCTGATTGCCGAGACAAAAGAGTCGTCAACACCCTTTCCCCAATTGTAGAAGTTGGCGGCAACCTTTTTCTTGAAAGCGAGGGTTTTCTCCATGAATTTCTCAGCAGAGGCAGTTGACCTCTGCACCTCACCGTTCAGGTCCTCGATCTTCTGTCGACACTCCTGCACTTCTTTGCCAAGGGTCTCCTCAACCTCCTTCTTCTTTTCTTCGGCAGCTTTCTGAGAGGCTTTGAGAGCATTCCGCTCCTTTATCAACTCACCCTGATCTGCTTTCATGTTCTCTAGCTCGGATCGTACCCGGGTCAGCTCGTCGGTCAAGCTGGCCTCTTTGGCAGCAAAAAGCGCACGAGTTTCTTTTTGTTCGACATTGGGTCCTAGGAACAGGTCTTCTGGATGCTTTGACATAAAGTATGTCAGACTCGCCCCTCATAGCAGAAACTTGGTCAAAGATTGTGTGTACTGCACCCACTCGGAAACACTAAGATTAGAATATCGATCATGCTCAGCTTCCGGGCAGATGGACTTTGGAAATTTTCATCCAATTGACGATTCCACACTGAGCAAACTACCTTAGGATCGGTGCGGGGAGAGTCAACAGGAGCCGTTCTGGTACTAGCACCTTCGGTGACTTTTGCTTTGCCTTTTTCTAACCGTCGGTGCCGAAGTGGTTGGACAGGAGGAGAGGGGACCTGACCACTCGAGGCTGGCGAACCAGCAGCGACAGTTGCAACAGTTAAGGAAGGTGCCAGCCGAGGTGATCCCCCAAGTGGTGAAGCAGTGGGAGTAGGCGTGCTCAGACTTGATGACCCCGAGGCTGCGTTTGTGGAGGGAGCTTTCCTTTTCTTACCTCCTTTCAGTAGCTCGGACATGCATGCAGCCATCTTATCTGCAAAAAGGAATAAAAAACCATTAGATACAAACAAATTTACAGATGAAGAATGATAAATGATACTCTACCAAGCTGAACTAAGACATTTGCGGAAGGGATGTTCACTATGTCTTTGGTCTCGATCATCCCATTCTTGACCAAGTAATTCTCAAATTCTCGGCACATTTCTTTCTCAAAATCAAATAGCTGTTTCTATTCCGAGCTATAGGACGCGATCCTACGATTGAAGAAGCTCGCTGACCACTGAAGAGGGAAGGATGGAATTGGTCGGTTTTCGCCGGCCTTCGTAAACCAGCAAACACCGTTCCCGACGAAGTTATACTTAAAGAAATATGGTTTAAAGGTTTTCCAAGACTCAGAATACTTGGTTAGTAATGAGTACCCAGATCGGGCTTTCAGAGACACCCAGGGCCGTTTTGCAGACCCCTTCTCGAAGGCATTAGCTTGAGGTGTGAACAAATAAAATAAAATTGGTATAGTGCAGGGCCACTCCATGGCCGAGCACACCTGTTGGAAAGCTCAGACGAAGGCCCACGCATTAGGATGTAATTGCGAGGGGGCAATTCTCAACACATTCAGAACTTCCATTTCAAATTCAGTGAACGTCATCCTAATACCAAGACGAGTCACCACCTCTTCATAGAAATAGAAACCTGTACTCCCTTCGGGAATTCGGGTACAAACCCTTTCATCAAGTCCCACTGGGCTAACCGTATATATGTTTTGATTTTGGTCTCCAGGGCAAGGCAGTATGATGGCCTTTGTCTGTTCCAATGATTCATCGGTCGTAAGCTCGGATAGGGTACCAACGACCTCTCGGTCGACCCAATCGTATTCATCGGCATCAGGAGGCAAGGGAAAGAGTTTGGGATTTGAAACACACTTTCGCGTCATACCTGAGGAAAAGGAGGCACACGCGGAGTCAGTATCAGTAAAAACTTGATTATCTCTAATCAACAAATTATGCATACTATCAATTGGGGAACACCTCCCTGAATTATACTCGGCAGAGCCTCCCCAATTGAAACAGTTAGTACCTCTCCGCTGCGTCCTTAACCTCGTTTGTTCTATCCTCTCGGCAATCCTATAGAAGAGTATCCCCTGCCTTACTTCCTTCAAATTCCTTGGATGGTAGGTCGCTAGCGGTTTAATTCTGCTACTTTGACCTTCTTCCATGTATGACAGGGGTAAGTCAGAGTTCACAGAGTCCTCACTCATCTTATTCCCCACTTTAAGAAACCTTACGGCAATCATCCAAGTAATGGAAGAAATTTTAGAAAAAGAATGTTATCCAGATGATCAACGCAAGGTTTCATGAAATGCATAAAATCGATTCAAAGAAAGGAAAAAGGGGAGCACGACTGGTCCTAAACGCAACACGAAGGGTCCTAAACGCAATCGGCACACAGATGATAACCACAAACAGATGCATGCAAAATTTAGAAATCAGAAAAGAAAAGCGGAACAGACCTGGAAGGTTCAGAAAGAAAATGAAGAACAGTGTTGAATAATATTGAAAGGAGTAGTACGATACCTGGTTGTGAAGTTATGAGTCTTGAAAAAGAAGATGGCGGTAGCACAAACGAACTGTGTGAAAGGAGTCCCGAGACAATCGATGAAATCCTGAAACAATTGATGAAATCGCAAGAATAGTGTTGGTCTTTAGAAATTGCAAGAGTAGTCGCAAAAGAAAGAAGAGGTTTCCCAAAAACTACAAGAGTGAGAAGGTACTCGTGGAAAGGAATTTCGAAAACCGTTCCCCTTCCTTTTCAAGTTTTCCCTCCACCATCAAAGAGTTGGGCCTGAAATAAAAGGCCCAATCCATTTACAGCTATTTAGGAGACATTATTTGAGATTTTGAATCATTGCGTTTTTGTTTCCCGGTACTGAAAACGACACGTGGAGGAACGTGAAGAAATGAAACGTCGTTTCCACACAGTTGAAAAGACAA
Organism: Crotalaria pallida; assembly: GCA_037953625.1. Classification (NCBI taxonomy): domain Eukaryota; kingdom Viridiplantae; phylum Streptophyta; class Magnoliopsida; order Fabales; family Fabaceae; genus Crotalaria; species Crotalaria pallida. Next base: position 81,059,379 of record CM075653.1, read on the forward strand.
GAGCATAGATACATACAACAGTTGGATCCCTCTTCTAGTTAGTAGGATTCGTCCTTCAGTCAGAAAAAATTTGGATGGTTAGTCAACTTCTCGGCTCACTTTTAAACTCGGCACAAGCTCAAATCGCCTTACTGAGCTTGGGGGCTTATGTAGTATTCTTGACTCTGGACCGACCAAGTCCCCTCTACGCCGACCAGTTAAACATTGGGGCAAAGAACACCGACCATCATCCGATCGGTACCACATCACACTGAGCTAGGGATACTTAGGTGAGCTACAGGCTTATGAGATTACAGCCGAGCACAGGATCTTCATCCTTATCGTTAACGCTTACAGTCTCAACCAGCCTAACAGCTTCTCCTATATTCCCGCACAGCTTGGTTGGATTACGAGATAAGGATAAGAGTTCAACACATACGGGATTATCAAAGGCAACTTATCAGAACCTTTACCAGTCCCAATTGAACACTCCTTCTTCACGGGCCTCACCAGACAAGCCCAGAGACACACGTATCAGGTAATCCCCTATAAGAACCACCAGGCTATGGGGGCTAAGGTATGTTCTCTCCATCCCTACGTTGACACTATCACACACTTTGTTGACTAGGGAGATCCTGATTATCCCAACTGGATATTCAGAAAATCCTATGAGGTCCTACATTAAAACTCAACTGGGATCAGATCTTTGGTTCATTCCATAACCATAAGGCTGTTCCTGGTCTAGGACACTACAATTATAAACGATTTTGCGAACTTATATAAGTATTGTGGATGATTAAAAGTGTAATATGTTTTGGGTAGTTGAAAATTTTGATAAAGTTTTGTACAAGACTAATTTATAGATAATAAAGTGCTTCTCCACATTAACTGGAATATAATTTTCAAATGATTCTATACTTATAGCAAACAATTATTTCTTTGTGGAGTATAGTTTTGAATAAGAATGAGTGGTTGTTTTGGATCAAGACCTAGGGAAGCAGTCTCAAACCTTTATAGGAAGTTGTTATGAATAGTATAGGAGAGAACTTCGCTTAAGTTCTCATATCTTTAGGAGAAAGTTAAGGTCTAGTTAGGCTTGATTAGCTAATGACAGATTAAAATCTAAGTTGGTTTAGTTATGTGTTGAATTGAATGTTTGTATGTGCTAGTATGTGGTATATGTTTGTGTATGAAAATATTGAATGAGATATGTGTTCTTGTGACTCAAATTTTAGCTATGCCTATTTATCAAACTGATTTTTGAGAATTGTTAGTCTCATGTTTCCTTTTGTTAATCTTTTTCTCCGGATTCTAATTATTTTCGTGTTATCCATGTATACTCTAATTTTAATTTCCTTTGAGAAATTTACGGAAAAAGTAAAGTAAGAAATTTTTAATCCTTCTTTTCCTAATTCTAGAATATTATAAAATAGATAGCTATCCAATCTTTTCCATAATAACCAAATGATTTTCATTGAAATTGATTATCATGTCTTTTCATTTCAATTGATTATCAATGTTTTCGTAATTATACAAGATAAAACATGCCAATGTTATTTTAAGATTTTATATATTGTTTTTTACTTTTCAACCATTCATCATTTTGAAAACCCATTGCTATTATAACTTTAAATTTCATTTATTAAATGTTTGTTGAAAACATTATACTTTATTTCTTAATCATGTAACCTAATGGAAATATCTTGGGTGAGAAAACAAGTAAATGCATATGTTTATGTTGTCAAAATCTTTCTTTTCAAATTTGATTCTAAGGATTCAAACAAAGAATTACTTTCATGAAAATGGAATTAGAAACCCATAAAACTTAGTTTTTGATCAATGCTGGTTAATGTTAACTTTTGATAATTCCCATTATGTTTAAAAGTAACTTGAATGGATAAATGTCTCTTCTCTGTTACTCTATATGGATTTCTTGGTAAGTGTGATATTTTATTATGTAGCATATATGTCTGCTCTGTACGAAACAATCGTTTTCTTAATTACATGTAGGGTAAGTAGATGTTTGCGAGTTCATATTGTGTTTTAGTTAGGAAATTATATGTTTTATATGGTGATGTGATTTCTTGTAGCCTAGGTTGTGCTTTACATATCAATTACAACATGTTGTGATTTTAAATTGCACTAGTGCTAAATTTGATAATTATACCATGTTTTATTGCTTAGTTGCAAAGCGCAATAGAAACTTGTTGGAACAATGGTGTGGATAAATACACTTTACCCTTTCTGTTGAACATCTTTTTCCAATCCCACCCTAATAGTTCAAGCAAAGGAATTTGTTTTATGAACTTTCAATCTGAGTCTTATGAGAATAACTACGACTATTATCTAATTGATCAAATCTTTTCATCTATTTAATACCTGTTTATAATTAGTTTCAATGAATTCAATTATGACATTAAGTAACTTGAATATATAAAAATGAATTCCGAGTTCTTCATGCATGTTTTTGTGTAGGGGAATGCTTGATTAAGTATAATGATTTTAATACATTAGATCTATGAATTCAATCTAAATACTATTGTGACACTAATAAAAGCTATTGTAAAGTAAAATATATTTGTGTAATGGTGTAATTGAATTTGTTCTATGATGAATTGACTACTATCACTATAATATGTTGTGTTTTGAATTGTGGATTTTGGAAACAACTAACTTTGTTACTGGTATAATAAATAAAGTATGTGTGAATTTTATTGATGCTCCAACTACATGACTATGAAATGATACACCCTAACTACATGACTATGAAATGCTCATTGTATGATTTGATTTCTTTTACTCTGATGTTGTGATGTTTGTTAAAAAACTAGAATGTGTTTTTATCCATGAAATTGAATTTAGTTGATTAGTGAAATCCAATTGAAGAAAGAAACCTTTATCACACTACAACATTTTTAATTTTCTGCAACGACACAAAACCGTTGCTTAAAGCACAAAAACCGTTGCTGAAAGTTTAGGCAACGGTTTTTGAACTGTTCTCTAGATGAGTGTTGTCTATTGTCTATGGCAACGGTTTTTTGCATTTGGTGACAGTTCTCCCAAAACCGTTGCTCTTTAACTTATAAACAGCAACGGGTTTTTTAGTTCATAATATACAACATTTAATTAAGAAAATCGTTGTCCTTTGGCTTATAAACAGCAACGTTTTTTTCGTTCATAATATACTACATATAATCAAGAAAACCGTTGCCCTTTGGCTTATAAACAACAACGGTTTTATCATTTATAATATATGCAACACCGATGAAACCGTTGCCTTATGTTTCAGCAACAGTTGTATAATATTGTGAACTTCACATAGGCAACACTTATTTTACCTTCAGTCTTTATGCAACACTTTTAAAAATTATATGTATTAGTGTGTGTATATATATATATATATATTTGTGATATCTATTTAATTTTTTTATATTATATTTCCAATTGGGTCTTTGTATGTTTATGAACAAGTAATTAAAGATACAGTTTTGAATTTTTATTTAGAAAACTTCAATTAAATAGTTACAATCAAACATATCAAAATAACATAAGATTATATTGTTCTATAATCCAAAGAGTACAAGACCAAATTAAGTACTTGCTAATTAACATAATCATTTTTTTGCTAAAGTTCAAAAAATAAAAAACTCAAAGCTAAAATAATTTATATATATATTCTTGCATTGCCAATGACATCATTATAATTCATCTTCAGCTTGGTCGTCCTCAACATTCAAATTTTGCTGCAATATGGAAAAAAAAATATATGTTAAGAATAGAGAATCTAAACATCATAATCGGTGTGATACTTCTTCCAAAACAACGCACCCTGCATGGCTTTTTTTTGCCAAATATTGATTGAAAAGTTTGCCCAGCAGATTTGGTTGAGTTTTGAAGTGAACATGATTGTAAGAAAGAAATTTTAATCAGTACAAATAAAGGTAGGGCAAAACCAAACCTTGTTATAAAATCAGCACTAATCACATAACAATAATTTACTGATATGCTAACACAAAAAAGAACATTTATGCTCTTATTATTTACTGAATACAGAACCAAAGCAAAAATCTATTTGGCAACATATATAATACTTGATAAACATACATACAAGCAGCACATTGCATTTGCATACGAGCAAAATCAGCCTCTAATTAACATTAACTTGCATCTACACTAATTCTTTAAAATGCAACAGATATGATTCATCGAACACAAGAATACCAACAATATAAATTTATTAAAAGAGCAAGAGTATAATACTCTGCTAAAAAAGGTTATTTTCAGAGCAAGAGTATAAACAATGAGAATTACAGTCCATCTATAGACCAACACAACATATGTAATTATAATGCCCAAAACACCTAACCAATTCACATTCTGCAACAAAGCTAGCAGAATAAAATTGAACCCCTCTCAACAAATATAGATGGGAGACACTCTTAACCTTTTTTATTTTGAAACTTTTAACCTTTTACTATACAATCAAGATAGCTTTACTTTTCATTTCTGTTTTGCTACAATTGTCATGAGAGGCTATATAGCTTCAAACAACTTCACAACTACCTTTTATTGTTCTTAAATATCAAACAAAATTACTTTGTAATATTCCAGGTGAAAAAGACTTCGATCACTTATAAACAAAATTTCAACTGAAAGACAAAAAAATATATCAGTTGCAAAATATCAAACCAAATGTGTCAATTATGCTTTGTTCACTATATTTGTAGAATGTAGATGCATCAAGATCCTATTCAGAAATGTTGCTCATAGAGGTAAAGATAGAATATCCAATAGCAAATTTCCACATTTGTAAATTAAAAGTATCATTTTATTGGCAACAAGTTTAGTGTATATAAACATTGATACACTTAAAATTTAGAAAACTTACCAAAAATGTTATACCCATTTGAAGTGGATTACACCACCAAGACTTTACCTTAATTCTCTCAACCACATCAGCCAAATAAGGGGTTTCTTGATCAATGATTGCCCGATTTCTACATATAACATAAATCAGTTGAGTTAATGGATTTTTTAGATAAGCAGAAAAACATCACTCATCATTAATAATTGCAAGTTGTAAGCACAACAAGCTGATTGATAATCAATTTGACTAAAATATACAATGTACATTGCTTATTGCATAAGATGCTTTGAAACTTAACACTTAAATCTTATTGTCCAAAATATGTGATCCTAAGGGTACAAGGTCCCACATGATCAAGAAGTAAATACCTTTACACAAAAAGAGGGAATTAAAATTCAACCATCAACAAGAATAACATTATAAAGCTAAGTAATGTTCTGGAAAAATGGATATTGATGAGTAATTACCTGACATGAAATGGATATGGAGAAGTAAACTAGATTTGGATTATATTGTACTAGTAATTGTGAATGATAGAATACCACAAAGAAAAAGATGCAGAAAAATTACGTTGAACAAAACCAGTTTCAAATCTATCTCCTTCAAATTCACATCCTCCTCCCACCACCAAACCGCAACCTCTTCAAACCCCAATTTAATAGAGTAGTTTACTGAGTATGCAGAGAAAAAAAAAAGAATAAAACGTTCAAATGGAAATGTAGCCAACACTAAAACCCGTAGGATAGATACTAGATATGGTAACTATATTAATTACCTTCATTCCGAGCCAACACCGAACCACGGTTTTGCTTGTCAGAACCACTATGGAGTCACCACTTCAGTCCATAACAATCTCAATCCCAATTTCTCTGCCAAATCAAACCACCAGACACTAAAATCGCCATTTGAGGATTTTGAAGAGCTTCAGACTGAAAGAGAGAATGACGCCAGTGAGAGAGCGTGAGAGAGAACGATGGGAGTGAGAAGTGATTGAAGAGAACTTGATGGAGTGAGTGAATCCTAAGGGAGATGAGAAACGGAGAATATCAACAAGAAATTAGGGTTTCATAGGAGGCTACAATTCACCGGCATGACAAGGAAGTGGTTCGGTGTTGGGGTGGTGGCTCGGTGTCGTGGGAGGAGGTGAGAACAATGGTGAGTGGGGTTCGGTGGTCGAGAGCAACAATGGAGCCTCACCGTGACGATTCGGTGGTCGACAATGGTAATGGCTGAGGACGAAGTGAGTGGAGTGAGGGTTTGGAACGGTGCAACGAGCTATGATTCGATCCAAACCCGCAGCGCATGCCAGCGACGCTAGGAGGTGGAGACGAGCTTTGTCCATGGAGGCGGCGACGCGAACAGCGATGAGAACTAGAGGGGTAAGGGCAACGCTGGCTTCGTGTCACAGCGGCTTTGGGCTCCATCTTGGATTGCAGTTTGAGAGAATGAGTGAGAATGGAGGTGGAAGGATTGAAGTTCGAAGGGAAGAAGAATGAGTTGTGTTTTGAACTTTTAGTAGCTATGGCTTATTATATTAGGTTCCCTAGGTTTAGTTCAAGGAATGACTTTTATTTTCAACTAAGTAAAAGAACCTTCGGGAACGGTTTTATGAATGAAATTTTTGGCAACACTTATGAAAATGTGGCATTTTCTATCAACATTTGCTACACTGTTGCTTATTCTTGTCAATTGACTATACCAAAAAAAACGTTGCTTATTCTATGTAAAAACCGTTGCTTTTTTCATATTAAATGGCAACAAAAAAAAACCATTGCCTACTCCATATATAAGCAACGATTTTTCATCCGTTGAAACTTTCAGTGTTGCCTAAACTAAAAACCGTTGCTTATTTCTTATTAAATGGCAACGAAAAAAAACCGTTGTATATTCCATATATAAGCAACGGTTGAAACTTTCAGTGTTGCCTAAACTAAAAAAATGTTGTAGTGTCAGGAAAAGAGTAGTATTATCACCAAAAGTCTTAAACCTATGGCATACTCTAAGTGGGGGAGGAAACCATTAAGAATCTTATGTTCTTTATTTAAGTTATGTATTTCCATTCTCAACCCTTTTAGGCAAATAGAATTTCGGGGACGAAATTCATATAAGTAGGGAAGAATTGTAACATCCTCAGTTTTATTTTTCATATAGAAATTGTTAGAAATTAGAAATTTGGGTGTTTCTAGTCTTAAACATAGATAAGGATAACTTAAAAATCATTAGAATGCATTAAAGAAAGGAAACTATTAGTTAATAATCGATTAATTAGGATTTTGGGTATAATATGTTTTAGAAAAAGTTAGATAGTCCAAAAACATTGCAATAAAATATTTAGACATTTAATCACAAATTACACCGTTGGATGTGAAGATAAGGATGTTAGGAAGCTTATCTCCGAATTTGAGCAAGTTCTGACGCTTAACGAAAAAGTTATGACATTTTAAATACAAACAATAGTTGAGACGTAATCAAGCTTCATAAATTCCATAAACTATTTGACTAATCGATTAGTTGCTGCTAAAACCAGAAATAAGAACGCGGGATGCAACTCATGTTTCCATGGTTCTTCTTCTTAAAATCATGACCCTTTCTCTTCCTCTCTCTAAATCCTTCACAAATCCTCACATAAATCCATCAATAATCAACACAAACTTAATCCTTTACATACATATACACTCAATCCTCTCTCAATCTTCCATAATTTCTCTCACAAACCCAAAACCCCAATCTCTCTATGTCAAAAACCCTATGTTTTGATTTTATGGAGATTATCATACATAGAGCAAGGAATAGAGAACAAAAATTGTGGGTTTAAGGAAATCAAGTGTGGAAGGAAGGAAGTGGAGCTGAAGAGGAAGCTCTCTCTTTCTCTCTCTAACCTTATCTCTCCTAAAAACCAAGGTAAGAGGAGAGATATTTTCATAAATTAGGGAAAGGGTATAGTAATAATAATATGAATATAATTATATGCATATTTGATTGGTGTATTAGTTATTAATTAATTAATTCCCATAACCTAGGGTTTATGTGAGTTTGTTAGTATGTTGATGATTGTCATGATTTAATGATTAGTATGTTGATGATGATTATTATTGTTGAATGATTAGCCTTGTATTACAATTAATTTCTTGAATTGAATATTTACTCTTATTATTAGTATGTTGTATTACCCTAAGTTAGGAAATTTATCTAAATTGATATTAATATATAAATATTTGAGTATCACAAAAGAATTAAAATGAATTGGTAACACGTATATTATGAACTGAGGAAGGAAGTTAGGAATTGGAAAAGATGTCGTGAAGATTCTATGAAATGAAGGATGTTTCGCGAAGGTTTATAGAATTGAAGGACGAGAGTGTTATGGTGACTAGATTGTGTTATTGAAACAATCGCGGGAACTATTATAGAGGACTTTGATCTACCAAAGGAACAACAGTATGAAGTACGTTTCGCGAAGTACTGGATAGTCGGGATTGGTCCTGTGCACACTATAATAGTTTTACCGGTCGCTTAGACACTTCTTGACTAGTTGAGGGTGGTCCCTGCTATAGCCAATTATGGGAAAACTACCTGAAATTGTACGATGGACTGTGGGTGAAGTACTGTGCAAGCATTGGTTGAGGGACACTTACTCTTAGTTGGTCTTTTCCAAAGTGTGGAGGGCGATGTGAGGAAAAATGGAAAGTAGCAATGGCTACTATGGAAAGAAATGGAAAAATGGAAAAGAAAGGAAATGGGTACGGAGAATTGCATTGCATTGTATACAATTATGTATTATCCATAATGGTATTAAATGTGTTGAGGATATGCATATGTATGAAATTATGGAATGAAATAATATGTATATTCTTATATCTTATTATTGTCATTGTATGTTTTCTTTAATTTAATTTATGAATGAATATATCACCTTCTGTGTTGTCATTTTAGGTACTCATAATGTAGATGAAAGTAATATCCCGCCTACAGAGTAGAATTATACTCCCAATAAGGGAGTGTGTGATTTATATATATGACTTACGAGTCCTATGTGTGCAATCATAATAGTCTGTACTATAAATGATATTTTTGAAATGATTTATGAAGGATATATAAATATTCTCCTTTGATTACAGAGGAACCTTATATTTGGTATTTATTTAATGAGTACATTTTAAAGTTGTATATGAAAAGAAATTGGGACACAGGAATTTATCCATATGTTTTAATCTGAAATCTGACAGGTGAAATATTTTATAATGGAAACATCAATTTTTAGAGTAAACCATGTTACATCAAATGTTATTTAAAAAGGTAGGATGTTACATCAAGCAACAAATAAATCCTCACCATCCAAGTGAAAGAAAAATGATATGAATGGATCCAAATGGAATTAAATGGAATTAAATCACTTTCATTGTATGAGTAAAGTTGGCCAGTATGCTTTGAGCAAAAGCTTTACAAGGGGCTTCTCAGCTCTTTGAAGTTGCACCACAATTCATTAAATGTAAACTTTACTCATTAAAAAATAGCTTTATCGTTTTGAAAGGAAGTTTATCTAATTTGGAAAATGGTGAGTCACAAAAAGGGCAATGATATATGTGTATCTTAATTCAACACCAACACCTTATACTATCACAGCGGATTGTAACACCCCTAATTTTGTATCCCTGAAATATATGCTTGTTATTTATTATAAATAAATAAATAAACTATTATTCTCAGTTAAATTTTAATTGCTTGAATAACTGTGTGTAATCATTATTATTTTAGAAGTTTTAGAAAATAATTTTACATGATTACATTATGTAAAATATTAGTTTTGTAGTTAAGTCCCTGGGAAGGACCTAAATGCAAATATTAGGAAATATTTGTGGAGGGAAATTAATAAAATAATGAATTGTTCAAAACTGCACCGTGGTAATCGATTACCACGACTCCGATAATCGATTACTATCATGCAGAACAGCCATGGTTGAGTGCGTTTGATGAGCAATCCTCCACTATACTCCGATTGCCGCCACGATAACCACCCTTGACATGTCCCTGGACGCGTGTCGATCTGCATGCATGATCAATTCGTTTATATAAGCAGTGGAGCTGATGAACTTGGTGGATTTCTTTCTTCTTGTACTGAAACTCTGCTGAAATTTTGAATTAGGGTTCTTAACTTTGAAGCTTTCGTTCTTCTTCGTTTCTGAGAGTGAGTGTGAGTATTATACACCACTGTAAAGCTCACATCCAGAGCTTTGCAAAGACACCAAAATCGTGAGTTAGAGTTGAGTATAGAGGAAGTTCTATAGCTGCAAAGGGGAGTCTCAAAACCTGCACATAATTAGTTTCTGGTTTCTGGAGCACACTTTGGAGCTCGATTTTGGTAAGCTCCAGTACTCATTTCATTTCAAATCAATTTCTTTAGTTAGTACATGTTTTAGAGAGTCTAGAGAAATTAATTTCCCCAATTTTTGTGTCCATTTCATATGTCAACCAATTCGGTTTTGGTGCCCTGCTAAAACTGCTCTGTTTCAATGTGGTGTTGGTGGATTTGGAGTCTCAGTGCTTTTCTTTGTCAAGATTTTGTTTGTACACGACCTACAGGTAAGGCGAAAGCTAAACCTTCACTAGAATAAGAATAATTTTGAGTTTTGTATGTGAGAGTTACCAAGAGACTGAATTGGCATAGATTGAATAGGGACTTTGGCTTGGAGGCCAATCTGAGATGAAAATTCAATATGAACAAGTTCCATTTGATGAACATGAGATGTGGGAATGACTGAATCTGAGTTATTAATGCATAAATGTGAATTTGCTATGTTGAGTTGTTGATTTGCTTGATTTATGCATAATCAATGACTTAAATGTGATACTTACAATTTGTAATGATTTCAGAATTAAAACATGTCCAATTTAGGTTAATTGAGCTCTGTGAAGTGTTGGTTTAAATTAAAATGGGTGAGAATTGGAAATGGTATGTTAAAACTCAATTTTTAGTGCATCTGCTGTCATAGTAATCGATTATCACGATATGATAATCGATTACTATAGTGTATCTGATGCAGGTTTGTAAAATAAACGTGGTAATCGATTACCAGAGTGAAAAATAAGTTGAAAATGCCATTTTTAATTCTATTCCTTTTTTATTTTAATTTAATTACATTCTTGGACATAATTAACTCTGAAATTGGAAATTAAATTTGAATTATGCAAATTGTCTATTGGGAAAGTATGTTATGCACATTATTATGATTATGTTGGATATCATATTGATAATTAAAGATCAATTAATGGAATTGACTTTAGTGCATTCACACATGGAGTATGATTGATAAGTACACGACTTTCATGTTCGAGAAACATGTGGAGGGTATTCTGGAAATACCAAATGTGATATCCTGCTTGATGACACATTATGAGTGATAATGTAGCCAATGTGTGTGCACTGTTGATATAGTTATTACGTCTTCGCGATGTGACAAAAGCTCCGGGAGTAGTGTTATGTACCATAAGTGATTATTACGTCTTCGCTACGTGACGTTCATCGAGGGATGATGTGAAACCCCCAATTTAGGCCCAATTTAATTATGTTATTTAGAAAAATAAATTAATTTTGTTTATATATTTAATTTAATTTTGTGCTAAGTATGTGATTTAAGTAATATATATATATATATATGTGTGTGTGTGTGTTCATGGATTATAAACTATATATATATATATATATATATATATGTACAGGTTCTATTATATTATGAAATGCCCAAATATTTTATTTTAATTATTTTAAGAAGTCAATTGGAATATATTTTGGATAGAATTGATTTAACATGATTTTGATAGGTGCCTATTTATATTTCTGAATATATATATATATATATATATATATATATATATATATTTATATACACACGTGGGATATATATATATATATACATATATTTTTCTTAATGAATTTAAATTGTATTATTAGCATGAAAATATTTTTATAAGGTACAGTATTTTATTTTAATGATATTTGAATATGAAATGATTTTTGAAGGATTATGGTGTTCTATCTTCAAAAATTCATATCTTTTTAACTGTAAGTCGAAAAATTACAAACTTTATGTCAAAACGATCGTATTGAAATGTAGATTATGAAAATTTAAGGTTTTGGATTTTATTTTGGAGTTTTCGAAATTTTATTCCTACTACTGTAAAATTCGATTTTGTTATTAATAAGCTTTGAAATGCATTTTGGAGTCATTTAATGACTCTTTGACCAAGAAAATTTTTTATTTACATGAAAAATATATTTTAAAAATTCCTCATTGGTTGCACCGTCCATATGAAAATTAATTTCGGTAATTTTAATTTTAAATTAGTTCGAAAGCTTATGAAATGCATTTTTGGAGGAAATAACTTTAGAACTTTAAAAATTCATAACTTTCAAACGGTAAGTCCGAAAATTATAAATTTTATATGAAAATGATCGTATTAAAATTTAGATTTCAAAAATGTAAAAATTATAACTTTATTTGGTATTCTTAGAAAATTTCATATCAGTAGCATTTTGTATACGAATTTAGAGTTTTAATCTTGGAAAAATTATTTATGGACCTCCAATAAATTTTTCCTTTTGGTACAGTGTTTGAAAAATAAAATTATGATGTTACAAAGTATTTCCATGACTGTACCTATCCCTATTTAGTACAGTTCATATTTCTAAGATATTAAATGATTTAAAAAGCATTTTTGATTGGTTAAAAATTATGGAATGTATGCAAAAATAATTTTAAATATTTTTCTCTAATTTCAGAGAGTGCACCATCCAAATTTATGTATGTAGGGAGGAAGAATCTAGATTTCCTTTATGCCCAAGTTAGTTTGAAATTCAAATTGCCATAGGAACTATACAATAGTTATGAGGGAATCTTAGGAAATAGGAAGAGTTAATGCAATGTGTAAATTCAAGACTCACTTACTTCATGACTAAGTTTGAAAAGGATTTCCAGCCCATATACCCCCTCCCAAAATCGTGATTTCCTATGTGAAATGGGGTGGAAATACAAAAAAATCCTTAACCTTATAAATAGTCTCATCTTCTAGAGTTAAGTATTCTTTTTCAGCACCATAGAGACTTAGAAAAAAATTGTGAAAGATCTTTGGGGGAGAAGGGAAAATTCATGGGAGACAAAGAGGAAGAGAAGAGGATAGCCTTTTTTATTTTTTTGCTTGAAGTGTTTTAGAGATTGTTGAAAAGGTATCCCTAAAACTATTCTTTTTATGTTGTTCTTATGCATTCCTTTTTGATTAATTTTTATTGTTTCATAAAAACAGTAGTAATATATTCTATTCTTCTATATTCTTAAAAAAAAAATAGCTTGGGTTGAGTCATGAACATCCTTACTTGGTTTAAGTTGGATTTTTATGAATACTGAAAATGAAATGGTCATTTCTTTTCTTCTTCTCTTTTGATTTGGTAATTTCTTTAGAGAAAATATATTTTAGTTCATTACACTGATTTGAGAAAAAAAGTATTTTATATGGGTATTTGATTTTAAAAGAATAAAAGGTTATTAGTCTAATAGTTTACATTATTTTAATTATGTTGGCCGAATGGCCTATAACAATTTTGAAATGATTTTGGTTTTTGATAATGGATAGTATATTGTATGTTAATAAATTATTAGTTGCTATTTAAATTTTTACTAGGCCAAAAAATTATTATGGAATAAGTAAATGATTTGTTTGATTAAATTATGATGTGTATTATGATTATTTGATGTTAGTATGCATGAGATATGAAAAATAAACATTTTTTTATAATGCTGGAAAATAAAATTTAATTCTGGAAATTTAAATCCTAATTTTTGGACCGTTTGTCTTAAAAATAAAATTCTATATGTGTATATATGTTTGTGAAAATTTATTTGGATATATGAAGAGATATGAATTATAGCATGAAAATAACCTTTTTTAGGAATTTGTGATGTCCTGGAATATGAGGACCTCAAGGTTGAGGAAGAAGACCTTAAGGAAGCCTCTGTCTAGGGTTTATCTGTGATGTTTGTGGGAGTCCTCTGGTGGCAAGGTAAAGAGCCAGGGAGTAACCCTAATCACTGGTGTGTGAAGGTGACAATTAGGGTTAGAGGACATACCTGAGCCCCATGTAGTACGAAGCTACTTATAGGGGGGAGCTGGTTGCCCTAATGGGCTTGCTTGAGGCAAGTAGGGCCAGCTTGTACTGAGCTATGAGTGGATGAGTTGTCCTTGTGGATAAGGTGAGACACGTCATCCTGTCCTTGGTATCGGAATATCTAGGAGGTGTCGGACTCTGGGAGGTGTCGGACAAGGAAGTCGGACCTTTGTAAGAGAATGAGGTCGGCCCGTATCTGATGTCTGTTCGGCCGTTGAGCTTTGATCTCGGCCAAGCATACAGAGGGTTTCCTGAATGGTTCCTAAGTCCTAAGTGAGGGCTACGTGGAGCTCGGCTAGGCCGAGTCCACCACATAAGCCCCCCAGCTCAGTCAAGGCTATTTGAGCCTTGTTCCGAGGTCTTAGGTTCAGGTCCTTTTCCCAAGTCCACCACAAAAGCCCCCCAGCTCGGTCAAGGCCATTCAAGCCTTGTTCCGAGGTTCTAGGGAGTTCGGACGATGTGCTGCCGAGAGTTGGATCCAGCTGTCTCTGACGTCCTCTCATTTTGACGGAGCAGGTCTGAAAACTGTCCTTTCACCTGCTCTGACGTGACATTTGCCTTTTCCGCATCTGACACGTGTCAGAAATTACATCCCACGAAGAGTCGCCATCATTGCGACGTTGCTCGAGGTCCATCATTCCTCTCTCCCAGCGCCACGTGTCCCAGCATGTGTGGTTGCATGTTGGGTTGGGCTACTTGGGCCAGGCCCAGACTTCGAAAATGGGGGGAAAACGGTTTCCCTTCTCCCTCTTTGACTCAAAACTGTTCCTCTTTCTCTCTACAGTGGTTATTCTTCCTCTCATACGAGTTCCTTTCTCTCTCAACCAGTAACTCTTCTTCTTCACACGGTTTCTCCTTCTCTACATCTCCTTCTTTCCCAACACCGAATTCGTGCCTCCATTTCTGCAACTCCCTTCTTCCTCTTCTCTACAGGAGTCGTCTGATCTTACAAGCTTTGTTCCTCTTCACGTTACCCTCTCAAGGTACATTTCCTTCTTCTTCTTCTTTTTATTATTTTGTTTTCTTTGTTTGGAAGGGGTAGGCATGAGGTTTACATTGCTTTGCTTTTCTTCTTCTTTTCTGCGTTTTACTTCGTGTTTTGTGGTTAACGTTTTGGGTTTGGGGTTTTGGATTTGGGGAATTGGGGTTTGTGGTGTTTCTGGGTTTGGGGTATTTTAGGATTTTTTGGAGGGTTTTTGATTCATGTCTTTCGTTTTTATTTTTCAGAAAACCAAAGGAGTGGATTGGGGAAGTATGAGTAGGGAATGGTTTAGGAAATGGGTAGGGGTAGTCTCCCTGTCATCCAGCAGTAGTGAGGAGGAGGACGACTCCTTTTCCTCGTCCTGCTCCTCCACGGAGGTAGACGAGGCGCTCCGTCGCCAGAGGGAGTATAGGCAAAGATATGAGAGACAAGCTCTGGAGGTCGATCCCGTTGAGGTCGTCTATCCTCGGGATTGGGACGAGAAGAGAGAGTGGATAAGGCAGTATGCTTGGGCCGAATTCATCGACGGTAGGGAGCGTGCCGACTTTGAAAGGATGGAGAGAGAGAGGATGTACGAACGGGGGGTTTCTGTGGTAGAGGGGAGATGCTCGCCCCTCGGAACAACTTCGAGGGGTTTTTCTGGGGGGTTATTTTTTGTAACCCGTAGGACTAACACCGAGCTCCCCTGTTCTTCCACAGGTAAAATTCCTCCCCGGAAATGCATCAGCCGACCTGATCTCTACCCAGCACCTTCTGATGCCGATCAGTACCAGTGGGTCGACGTGGAGCCTAAAGGAGTTCGGTCCAGTTTGGACTCCGAGGACAAACTTGCCGGAGTGAAGAGAGCTGTGCTGCCCTTCTCGGGGGATGCTACTGGGACCTCTTATGAAGTTCTCCCCTATTCGGCAAACGACAGAATATGCACTCGTACTGACAACAACTCTTTCTTCTTCTACGCCGATCTGATCCATAACCTCGGCGTGACCCTCCCATTTACAGATTTGGAGATGAGGGTTTTTAACGAGCTCGGATTGGCCCCTTCACAACTTCATCCCAATACTTGGTCATTCCTTAGAGCATTCCAAAAGTATTGTGGAGCCAAAAGGTTGGTGTGTACAGTTCGGCTCTTCTTATGGATGTACAACCCGTTTGTAAGTACTAAAGACGGTGTTACTGGTCGGCTCTGGGTATCGACCAAGGCCCGAGGTCACTATGGGCTCTTCGGCATGTTTACGGATTCTTGGAAGCATTTCAAGCCCAGATTTTTCAAGTATAAGCACGTAGGCACAGGGCGACCTTGGTTCCGAGACGAGACGGGGCCGAAGTGTCCTTTGGAATGGACCGAGGAATTCTTCACCCGTCACCTCGACACGCCGCAGAGATGGTCGGGCGCGACGCTTGATGCCGATGAAGCTGTGACTGCTTACCACTTCCAATCCGAGTATCGAGCTCGGAAATTTCAGCTTGACATCGGCGTTTTCATGAAGTGTCCTGATGACGAAGTCTTAGCCAAAATTGGTAGTTAACTTTACTCTCACACTTGTACATTTTCTTCCAACTTTCTTACTGATTTTTCTTTGTTTTTTTGTTTTTGTTTTCAGACGAAGACTAGTCGGACATGTCGTCTAAGGCGCTCAAGGCAGCACTGGAGGCCCGTAAGAGAAAGAGGTCGGAGAACTCCTCCGCTGAAACAGTGCCTACTGAGACTTCTTCCGACACGACCTCTACCGACTCGGCTCCTCCTCATCCTACTCCTCCTGCGGTGATTATCGCCCCTCCTCCTCGGTCTCCTAGCCTTAACGTCGAGGTGGTGATTGCTGTTGATGCCTCCCCTTCGTTGGCAGGTCCGAGGAGGGGAATTGATATACTTCCGAGGCCGCCGACTACTACTGCCAAACCTTCGGTCAAAGAGACTTTGATCAAGATGTCGGTGGCTGAATGGAAGAGAATGTCCGAGGAGCTGGCCTGTCAATTGAAGAGGTCAACAACCATGTTCAATGTGTTGGCCGAGGTTGCTGATGATGTGGCGGAAGGTGTGTCGCCTGCCAAGAAGAAGGCCCGAGCTGAAATGGCGGTCGAGGTTGCTGGTCTAAGGAGTATCAAAGACTCTGCCGATCAGAAGCTGGCTGAACTGGAAGAGAAGCATCGCCAACAAATGGAAGAGCTTCTTAAAAAGCATGAGGAGGCACTGGCCCAAGTAAAAGCAGATGTTAAGGAAGCTGGTCGGCAGGAAGGCCTGGCCGAGGTTGAAAGGGTCCGAACTTTGCTGAGGAGAAGAGCTGCTCAAGCTCTTAAGCATAAGACAGCAGCGGCCGAGGCGAACTTCGACTTTGAGAAAGGAGGAGGCAAGATCTTTGCCAATGCTGTTGAACAGATCCTGCACTTGAATCAGGGGATCCGAGTTCGGGTCGTCGGCGCCTGTGCCGGGTTCGGGGTGGAAGATGGGAAGATGGTGGATTATGATAATGGTGGGGCCGAGGTAGACCTCGACCAACCCGAAGAGAATCTTCCTAATCCCCTAGAGGAGAAGCCGGATGAGGAGTTCGATCCGAGCAAGGTTGTGCTTTCTGATGTCGAAGATGATGCAGCGTAATTCCCTTATGCTGGGCAGCTTGCAATTTGTCTATGTTTTTTGTATAACATGTTTGACAGTCTTGGACCTGTTTTATTTTGCTGTCGTTGTATAACAGTTGTCTTTGTAATGCGAGTTTTATTTTGTTTCACTTGTTGCACCATGCTATCATTTTTATGCAAGTTTTTTATTTTAACTTGTTGCATACCTCTGGTGTCCGAGGTCATTTTTCTGCAAGCCTTTTCTTTGACTTGTTGCACAAATGCGAGTTTATTTTATTAACTCGTTGCATGTTTACTTTTTAGACCTCGGGTCCGAACTGTAATCAGTTAGGGGGTCATCAAGAAAACTCGTTCTTAAAAATGCAAGTGTTTGAGACTTGTTGTATTTTGTGTAAAAATTTTTTTGAGAATACAAGTCCTTTTTTACTTGTTGTATTCAGATTCAATCGGACTTAAAAAACTCATCATAAAAACTTAATGTAACTAATTAGGTCAAGCTCGGACAACTCAGTAAGTGCAGTAATCTTATAAGTTTTCCTCTGAAAAAAGGTACTGTATATAAGGGCATACGGTAGGGATCTCGGATCCACCCACCTTAGCCGAGGTGGGTGTCCTCGTCCCCGATGTGAAAGAGGTTGCTGAGTGAAGTTATGTGAGAACATTTCACATCAAGCTGTACTGTATCGGGTGTCCCTTGTACACTGTGAATATGAGCCGATCCTATTTAGAAGATGTTGACTGTACATAGCGCCATGCAACATTTAGGTGGCTAGTGCTAAATGAGAAGCTAGTACGTACATATATAAAACTGTGGCACTTGAGTAAGGGCAAGTTTGTACTTTTTCATTAATCATAAACGTGAGTACATTGCCTTTCAGGGAATTGAAAAAGAAAAGTGAGTATATCACAATGGAACAGAATATGACTAGAGGAAGCAGATGTAAAAACATTAACAGAAACTGAAATTAAACTTAAACTTTAGCTGGAGGTGTTGGTGACTGCTGATGATGTCCGAGGTAAACCTAACTGAAGTAGGTTCTCAGTTTTGCAATGTTCCAGGAATTTTTGAGCTCGGCTCCTTCGAGGGTCTCTAACTTGTATGCCCCAGAGTGTGTTTTTGAAACGACTCTGTAGGGGCCTTCCCAATTTTGAGAAAATTTTCCGTCCCTTCGATTCTTGAGACCAATGTCTACTCTTCGGAGCACGAGGTCTCCGACCTCAAAGGACCTGGGTTGCACTTTTTTGTTGTACTGCTTGGCTTGCCTTTCCTTCGCTTTCTTTTCCCGAACAGAAGCGGCTTCTCGGATCTCTTCGGCCAGTATTAGATTTTCTTTGATCAGATTCTCATTTTCCACCTCGGGCCTGTCCCTCATTCGGAAGGTATGAATCCTTCGTTCGATGGGGATGACAGCATCGCAGCCATAAGTGAGCCTAAAAGGGGTCTCTCCTGTTGAGGTCTGTACCGTGGTCCTGATCGACCATAGGACCTCAGGTAGTAGATCGGCCCATACTCCTTTAGCCTGTGTAATTCTCTTTTTGAGGCCATCAACAATAGCCCTATTAGCCGCTTCGGCTTGGCCATCAGTCTTGGGGTGCTCAACCGAGGAGAACCGATGAGAGATTCCGAGATTTTCAGCCAATATTTGGAAATTGTTGGTAGCGAACTGGCTACCATTGTCAGTGATCAATGTGAGTGGAAGTCCGAAACGAGAGATGATTTGTTTCAGGAAAAATTTCTGGATTCTTGCCGAAGTGATGGTTGCTAATGGTTCAGCCTCAATCCACTTGGTGAAGTAATCTACTGCTACCACAATGAACTTTAGCTGACCTGGAGCTGTTGAGAACTGTCCCACAATGTCCATTCCCCACATACTGAACGGCCAGGGGGAAGATAGAGAGTGGAGTTCCTCGGAGGGTTTCTGATACACATCACTGAAAAATTGGCACTGAGGACATTTTCTGACATGGTCGATGGAGTCCGACGTGGTGGCTCCCCAGTCCTCCATGAACCTCGTTCAAGGTTTCTTGAGCTTCCTCGAAGGTGAGACATCGGAGGATTGGGGAAGACATTCCTCTCCTGTAAAGGATTCCATCAATAATAACATACTCAGCCGCCTTTCTGGTGAGTTTCTTTGCTTCCTTCTGGTCGGCGGGGAGTATTCCATGTTCTAGATATGACCTTATCGGGTGCATCCAGTTCGGCAATACAGAAATAGCCATTACCACACTTGGGGCCGAGATTTGTTCTTGAATGAGACTTTTGTTGTTCCCTAGACCTTTTGTGCTCGCCAGCTTGGAAAGCACATCGGCTCGGGAGTTTGAGCAGCGGGGGATGTGGGTGATAGAAAATTTTGCAAAATTTTGAGCCAGGGATTTAACTTTATCAAGGTATCTTTGCAGGATGGGTTCTTTTGCTTGGTAGTCTCCGGTGACTTGGGAAACTACCAACTGGGAGTCGCTCAAAATTTGAACTTCTACTACGCCGAGCTCCTTAGCCATGCGGAGGCCAGCAAGGACTGCTTCATAGTCAGCCTGGTTATTCGAGGTTAAGAACTCGAATTTCAGGGAATATTCAATGCTGAGACCTTCCGCGTTCTCCAAAATGACACCAGCTCCTGCTCCCTTTTGGTTGCTTGAACCGTCAACATATATCACCCAAGTGTCTGAGCTAGAGCTTTGGTGGGGCTCTGTGAACTCGGACACAAAATCTGCCAATGCTTGTGACTTGATTGCCTTCCTCGATTCATAGGAAATATCGAACTCGGACAGCTCGATTGCCCACGCCTTCATGCTTGTTTAATGGGCTGGGCGGTTCTTACGACAATGGGGTGACTCTGGAAATATTGTCGTAGCCGCCGTGCAGCAAGGATCAGACAAAATGAAAATTTCTCAATCTTGGAATACCGGAGCTCGGAACCTTGTAGAGCTCGGCTTATGAAGTAAACGGGAAACTCACTTCGGCCCTCATTTCGGACCAACACCGAGCTGAGGGCGAAATCACCAACAGATAGATAAATGAAAAGACTCTCCCCCTGTAGAGGGCTAGAGAGAACTGGAGGAGAAGAAAGATATTCCTTAAGTGCCAGGAAAGAAGCTTCACAGTTTTGATCCCAATTAAAAGCTGTACCTTTTTTCAAAAGTTGGTACCAGGGTAAGGCCTTTTTTGCGGCTTGAGGGAGAAACCTTGACAGTGCTGCCATCCTGCCTGTTAACTGTTGCACTCCTCTGAGATCGGCAGGGCTCCTCATTTCTAATATAGCTCGGCACTTGTCGGGGTTTGCTTTAATTCCCCTCTCGGATAGCATGAAGCCGAGGAAGGCACCAGCGGGAACTCCGAAGGTGCACTTTTCCGGATTCAACCTCATCCTATGCGCTCTTACCCTTTCAAGAACCATAGTCAGATCTCGGACATGGTCCTCCTTTTTCTTGCTTTTTTTAATCATGTCATCAATATAGACCTCCATGGTGGTACCAATGATACCATCAAAAACCTTGTTCATCATTCTTTTATAGGTTGCACCAGCATTCTTCAGACCGAAAGGCATGACAGTATAGCAGTAAGTTGCCTTTCCAGTCGTGAATGTGGTTTTATCTTGATCAGGGGGATACATGGGGATTTGATTGTATCCCGAATAGGCATCAGTAAACGACAACATCTGGTAGCCTGCCGAACTATCGACGAGCTGGTCAATAATCGGCAGCGGATACTGATCTTTGGGGCAGGCTTTGTTGAGGTCGGTGTAATCCACACACATCCTCCAACTGTCGTTTGCCTTCCTTACCAAAACAGTGTTTGCAACCCATTTAGCGTATGGCACCTCTTTCACGAAACCAGCTTCGAGTAACTCGGCAACTTTTTCCTGAATAACTTTTGCTTTTTCTGTCCCAACTCTTCTCATCTTTTGTGCTACCGGCCTGGCTTTCGGATCCACGCTGAGCTTGTGACAGATAAAATTCAGATCAATTCCCAGCATGTCGACCGAGGTCCAAGCAAACAAATCCAAATTAGCTCGTAACAGGTTGATGATCTCACCTTGGATCTCCTGAGGGAGGTCGGCACCCACTTAAACAGTTTTGCTGGGGTCGAAAGGATCAATGGGAATTGCCAACCATTCCCCTTGAGGGGAAGGCCTAAGATCATCCTGTTCGGCCAGGACATCCAGCTCAGCCAATAGAACTCTCCCTTTGGCCAACGTCGGACCAGTAAGCTCCTCTTGTTTCTTTTTTATTTCCCGTAGACTCGCGTTGTAGCAGAGTCGGGCCCTCACCTGGTCGGCTTTGACTGTGACGACCTTGTCGTCAGAGCCGACAAACTTCATGGCTAAATGCACCGTTGAAACCACTGCCCCAAAGGCTTGGAGGCAGGTTCTTCCCAGTATTACATTGTAAGGGGAATCAGAATCAACAACTAGAAACTTGATGATCTCCGTTCGGGCCGAAGGCTGTTTACCTAAGGTCACCGGGAGGTGGATGGCTCCTAGGGGGCGAATCGCCTCACCCGTGAAGCTAATGAGATTGCCTTCAAATTCGATGACGTCGGATGACCTCAACTTTAGTGCTTGAAAAGTGTGAAGAAAAAGAATGTTGGCCGAGCTTCCTTGATCAATGAATACTCGGGCGACTTCAAAATTACCAATCAACGCCGTGATCACCATTGGGTCATTGTGATCCGGGATGATGTCTTCCATGTCCTGATCGGAAAAGATGATGGGGATGTTCCGAGATGGTTTTTTACAAATGGGTTTGTGATGAACAGCTAACACTTGGTTGACATACTTTTTTCTTTCTGATCTCTTCTCACCGCCACCGGCAAAACCTCCCGAGACGGTTTCAACTCGGAAATTTTCCGGTGACTTATCCAAATCCTGCACCACAACCATATTCACTCGTTGTGGTTCTTCATGTTTCTTTTTTGGAGATGGGTCAGCCTTGGCCTTTCCTTTGTCTTGATTCGGGCTCCGAGATCGTCTCCGGCCTCTTCTCTCTACAGCTTCTCGGACGTACTGTTGCAACTTACCCCTTCTCACCATATCTTCGATAACATCTCGAAGCCAGGTGCACTGGTCGGTATGATGTCCATACCCATCGTGGAAGTTGCATTACTTAGATCTATCTCTGATGTTATTTTGATTTCTGAGGAAAGGTGGCTTGGATACGTGTCTGAGTTCGGTCTGCATGGTTTCCCTCCATACTTGCGACCTCGGAACCGTCAGGGGGGTGTAAGTATCATACTTGGTGATATAAGGACGTCGGCGGTCATCCTGCTGGCCGACATGAGGACGACGTCGGTCCCCTTGGTCCGCTCTTCCTCCTCTATCTTCCCTGTTTCCTCGAGGGAGACCTCGAGGAAGGGCATTCTATGAAGCAGCTTGAACATTTTCCATCCTACTTGTTTGACCTTTGTTGAATTCCTCCAGGTTGATATACTTGTTGGACCTTTATCTTAGCTCGGCCATATCTCTCGGTGGCTTTCCTATTAGTGAGTCTTTGAACCCTCCTTCAGCCAAACCTTGAGTCAAAAGGAGGACGGCCACCTCGGGAGATAAGTTAGGAACCAAGCTGGACTCATTGTGAAACCTGTGTAGGTAAGCACGTAGCGATTCGTCTGACTTTTGTGTCACTGTTGCTAGTGTGTGGTCGGATCTCGGTTGCACACAACTAGCAGTGTACCTATTGAGAAACGCACGCTTCATCTCTGCCCAGCAATTAACAGAATTCTTGGGTAACGTTGAATACCATCGGAGAACTGGAGCTTGGAGGGTCATGGAGAAAGCTCGACATTTTAGCCGATGTCCACCGCCATAGAAGTTCATAGCTCCCTCATAAGAGAGTACGTGCTCCTGAGGATCGGTCAGTCCATTATAACTGGGTATGTTGCTGGGTCGGAGGTATCCTGGAGGTGGCTCATAAGACATAATAGCTGGTGTGAAAGGGTGTCCAGGGTGAGAATCATCTAAGTCAGGTTGTTGATGGTTAGGGGGTGGTGTTTGTGTTAGTTGTGTGATGACGGTATGTGGTGTTGTTAACGTTTGTGGTGTTAACAGAGGCGGTGGTGGTGGAGGAGGTGGGGGTGGTGGAAATTCATTTTGGGCTGGAGCTTGAACGACGGCTCGTTCAGTCAATCGCTGCATGGTAAGCTGTTGAAGGTCTGCTATGGCTTGGCCTTGCTGTTCTATGATCCGCATTTGTTGTCTCATCATGGCCAAGACCTCTGCATCACGAGAGCGTGAAGACTGTCGTGAATGAGAACGGTGTGTAGTACTGATGGAGTGAGCACGTTCGCCGTGTCGGTGGTGTTGCTCTGTGTTGGTTTCTCCAAGTTGGGAGCGTAGCTGCACGCGCCGACCTTCCTCGTGGTGGTGAGTTGGGTTTGAGTTATCACCCGTGTGGATGGTGTAAGGTCCACTGTGGGTATGGGTAAACTCTGGTGGTGGGGGAGGTGGAGGTGGCGGTGGTGGAGGTGGTGGAGGGGGTGGTTGCGGGGACCTTGCTGCTCTATTGGCTTCAAGGTGGAGGCGAAGGTCTTCTGTTGTTGGCACCCTCCTTGGACGGCCTCTCCCCCTCCTCTGTACTGGTGGTACGTCAGTCATGGTAGATCCTTTTGGTGGGGATGAAGTTTTTCTCTCCCCACAGACGATGCCAATGTGATGTCCTAGAATATGAGGACCTCAAGGTTGAGGAAGAAGACCTTAAGGAAGCCTCTGTCTAGGGTTTATCTGTGATGTTTGTGGGAGTCCTCTGGTGGCAAGGTAAAGAGCCAGGGAGTAACCCTAATCACTGGTGTGTGAAGGTGACAATCAGGGTTAGAGGACATATCTGAGCCCCATGTAGTACGGAGCTACTTATAGGGGGGAGCTGGTTGCCCTAATGGGCTTGCTTGAGGCCCAAGTAGGGCCAGCTTGTACTGAGCTATGAGTGGATGAGCTGTCCTTGTGGATAAGGTGAGACACGTCATCCTGTCCTTGGTATCGGAATATCTAGGAGGTGTCGGACTCTGGGAGGTGTCGGACAAGGAAGTCGGACCTTTGTAGGAGAATGAGGTCAGCCCGTATCTGATGTCTGTTCGGCCATTGAGCTTTGAGCTCGGCCAAGCATACAGAGGGTTTCCTGAATGGTTCCTAAGTCCTAAGTGAGGGCTACGTGGAGCTCGGCTAGGCCGAGTCCACCACAGAATTAACTTAGTGGCTGTCCAAAAGATGAGTATTAATCCAAAAATGTTATTTGTTAATTGATTTAGTGTTTTAAAATAATTGTTTTAAAGTTTAGAAATTATAAGAGTATTTATAAGTATTTAAAAAGAATTTAGTCACTGTTTGTAATTAATTAAACCGAATATTGTATGTAAGTTATTGAATGATTTTTGATTTTTCCTAATTGTATAAGTCTTGTATGATAATTATATTGTGTTTATGTGATGAAACAAACATGAAAATAAGCATTATTATTAAAGTGAATTAATTCTGGAAAATTAATTTTTTTCTGGAAAATAATTTTGTGACGCTCTCTTTTTAACTTGAAAATAATTAATATTTCCAAATAGTTGAACACTTGCTATCAAAATTAGGGCTAGAAAATGTTTCCTTTTTAATATTAGTACTTGCTCAATCAAAAACCCTTTTGGATATAAACTATTTCTTGAATTCGACTTAATAATAATTTAGTTCCGAAAGGACTCTTGAGATAACAATTCCTTAATTTTCGAAAACATTATTTGTAGTTATTATTAAAACATATCATTTGTCTCTCGAGTGGTTTTGAATAAGTAAAAACATAAATTTATCACCGAATCCCTTTTTAAATATAAATCAGAGTTCGCGGAAGTAAAAATAATACTTATGGGGCTCTTCTGAGGAAAAATAAAACATCATATATATATATATATATATATATATGTCATAGCATAATATGAAACCCCATGAGTACAATAAGTAGCAAGTAACATCAGTCGAGATAGCAAGAGTTTATAAAAACATATACAACCCAGTTGTATGAAATAAAACCTCAGTCTAAGACCTCTCAAAATATATACAATATATCACATAGTCTCAAAATAGAAGTCTCAGAGCAGGTCTTCAGTGTCCTCAGCAGCTCCTCAGATCCTCCCCCAGCTCTATCCCTAGGATCTAGGATCCAAAACACCTATGCTATGCAGGCTCCTATGAACCAGCAGGTCCACCTCTAGCAGAAACAGTCGGCTCAACATGCACCTCCTCCTCGCTCTCATCCTCCACAGGGTCCTCCTCGACCTCGCCCGACTGTGTAGAGACCCCACCACTGGGTCTAGGATCTGCAGAAGCAGTCCTATCATAATCAGTCGGACCAGGAGAAGGAGTCTCCTCAGTGACAACTCTATGGGAAGAAGGATGGGAACGAGTGGCAGCTCTGAAACGAAAACTATGAAACCGACGCATAGGTCGAGCCGGGGGTGGTCCTCTATATGTATAAAAAGGTGGAACATGCATAGTATAGACTAATGGGATCCTAAATCGACGAGGTCGCACATGCACCAGAGGGTTAGGGTGGTAGAGAGTGATCTCAACCTCCCCCTCAAAAGTGGCACGGTGCTCCTCATACGTCCATATACCGCTAGGGATAGGGCGTATCTCGATGCAAGCTAGGTATCTGGCCATCACCTAAACAGGGCACAGGGAGTAAGTATACACAAATACATAATTGATAAAGACTAAAATTTACAATCACAAATATATATCATGGACAGATCATAAAGCAAATACATATGAGCACACCAGTTTTCGACATTATAACTCTTATAATGCAAGTGGCATGATGTATGATTTTCTATCCACAACTGAGGCCTCTAAAGTCCATCTTGGACGTCCATCCAATACACCCTTGTGTTCCCGGAACACCGACATTCGTTCCCAGAACGTAATGTCGAACCATACTTGGATAATAAGCATCACTCCCGGAGTGTGCACCACGTTCCCAGAACGCATAAAAACCAGGTCCCGGACACTGGCCACATATCTATAATGTGTCATCAAGTAGGTTATAAATTGGTACTCCCGGAGTACCCTCCTCATATTCCCAGAATATGATAAACGTTCCTACCAACCAGACTTCCAGTCTATATGTATGCACAAACATCAGGGTTGGTTTTATCTTTACATTAATTAATGTGATTTAGAAATATTCCAATTTCTATTTTGAATGACTTGTTTGAGGCAAAATCTTTGACATAAAAATTCTCCTTTGAATTTTCTCAAAACATGTCTTTAAAACTTAGATTGGGAAAAATATAGTCAATGGTATTTAAATACTTAACTTTTTATTTTTCAGATTCAGGTACTAACCGGTTACAGTCTCAGGCTAACCAGTTAGAATTACAGACCTGAACCGTTTACCATTGCAATTCAGAAAAACCCTTTTTTCTTGAATTCTCTACCCAATCTATGCACCATTTAAACCTTGTTTTATGCCTCAAAAATCACAGTTTCCATCATTCAAAATTAAAATCACATTTGTTTCCAATAATACATAATTTTCTCTTGAAAATTATTTTATTGAATTAAGGTATAAACCCTTTACTCTCAATCTGAACCATGACACTTTATATTAAGATCATTTATAATGGATTTACAGTATAGATTTGAGCAGAATTCCCAAAGACTTAAGGACTGATTTAATAAACTAATTTTTCTTTGAAAATTCTGCAGTGTCTAACCGGTTACGAATATCGAGTAACCGGTTAGATTATGCAGTCAGTCCTTCAAACTAAAGGTTTTAACACACCATTTCCTTTAATTCTCAAATCTAACCACAATTCATCATTCAATAAGGTTCATATACCTTAAAGAAATATGTTTCATCACAGAAACCATATCCAAAGTGCATGCATCAAGTTCTTTGCATCAAATTGCATAAAAAGTCACATAAACACAATTTAACACAACAAAACTCATAAACAACAATTAGTTTCTGATTTCCAGTCTTAATTCATTTGCATGCATCAAATTAATGTTGCTCAAACAGAATTGAGCCAAAACATTGGCCTCCAAGCCTTTGTGCTTAAAACACATAATGCCCTTTTTGAGTTTTGTGAACTCAAATCCTAATTCATTTGATTTTCAGTCTAAATCTAGTATAGTGTAGACTTCTCCCATACCTTAAGACTGAATTTGATGAAGATTTGACACAGAACTTGAAGAAAATCCCCAGATATCCCACAAACCCACAGCTCTGCTCTCAGCCACGAATTTCACCAACAGGGTCCAAAGATCAGAGGATTTGACACAGCAATTGACCAAAGAAATTGGGGAAAACCATTAGGACTCAAAATAGGTAACATGCACTAGGAAAGAGAAAAGATTTGGGGCTTAATGGTGAGCTAAACTTACCAAAATCAAGGCTGGAATTCCAGCTCCCAGATCAGGAAAATGCAGAACTCAGGCTTCAACCTCAAACTTCCAAGATGGATTCCTCCTTCCACACACACTCTTGACTTACAAATTTGGTATCAACACGAAGCTCTGGATGTAAGCTTCGTGTTCGTGTATCACTCGTCTCTCAACACTCAAGAACGAAAGAGAATTTGCTTCCACGAATCTGAAACCCTAACTCACAGCCTCTCCCCAAAATCAGAGCATCAACAACCCCATTCTTCATCAATTCCTCTATTTATAGACTAATCACGTTTACATGCACACTGACGCCTGGTTTTCCACTCGATTCAAGCCGTTATCGTGGCGAATTTTGGATTAATCAAGTGATTACTCATCAAAATCCACTAACCCAGTTTCTGGGTTCATCGTCTAACCGGTTACAGGGCAATACTAACCGGTTAGATTAGTACAAAATTTAAAAATTATTATTTCTAAATCTTTCCCTCCAAGAACCTTATTAATATTACTTTTAAGTCCTCATTCAGGGACCAAAATGCAATATCCTCATATTTTGCATTTATTTGCCATATAAAAATATTTCAACCCATTTTTATATTTTAGGCTAATTAAATACAAAATATAAACTTGGAAAATTTCTATAAATTAATAATAAAACTTTTTATTATTAATTTCCTATTATCCGGGAGACGAAAATTAGGGGTGTTACAAATTTTATGTTGAACAGTGGGTTCCTAAACTTTATTTCTGTGTGTATTTGTGATGAGTAATTGTATGTAAGTGTATACTGTGAATTGTAGCGTAAAAGTATGTGATTTCATGAAAATAAAATGAATTTTTAGAAATTATTTGGTTGTTGTCCAGAATTGTATTATAAAGTAAAAATATTATTTTATTTAGTTTTACTTTATTTTTAGACCTTGGTGTGTGTCTATATATAAATATATATATATATATATATATATATATCCTTTAATAAATAATTGAACAGATACATTTTCGGGTTATTTTGAAGTGATGCAACTCTATTTTACCTTGCTGTCCAAAATTTATTTGAGTATGATTATATGATATTTAAATTTTTTAGATAATAGGACTTGTGTTTTGTATGTAGGAAAAAGTGGCATAATTTTTAGAGGTATAGTTTAAGAGAAAAGTGAATTTAAAGTTTGTATGTAATTGCTGTCCAAATTTGATAACTTGATTTAAGTAATTCCAAAACTGATTTTAATTTACTAAGGGTATGTGTGTATATGTTTGGATATGAGTGTCATGTTGTTTAATTTTGATTAATAGGAAATGGTTTGTATATTGATGTAAAAATATATGGATAAATGTTTTTAGTTAGGTCATAGTATCTTATTATTAGATGAATAAATGTATGCTATGTCTAATTGATAAGGTGCTTCTCTATTCCTTAAATGGTCTATGTGTAACTATATGGATTAGATTAATTCATGTATGATTTCTATGATATTAGAGTTATCTTTTAAAGTATTATAAGGTTTAAGAAACCTATGATAGTCAAAAATGTACATGGTTGATTAATGATGTTTGTTTAAGTGATTGCTATGTGTTAGTAATCCTATTTAAGTATATGTTTGTGTCTTGATCATTTAAAACAATTCCCGTATTTTATCTAAATGTGGTAGTTGTTATATAAGCAATGTAGTAAGGTTTTTGGTGAAAATAAAAATGTATTTTTGTAGTTTTCAAGTATTGGAGTGAGTTTTAAATTATGTTTTGCAAAAATGATTTCTTGATTTTATAAGGAATTGTTTTAGTCATCTAAATGCTTTAACTCCTGCAGTATGATTTGTCTGATAAAGGTAGTTGTTATAAGGTGTTTTAAAAGAGATTTTTAAGTAAATGAAAAGCTAGAATTTATTTTTGAGATGTTATAATTAAGTTTTAAGAGTTATTTGGTGATTTGAAAAGGTTTTCATGATTTACTAAGCTTTAAACAAAAAGTGTTCTGTTTGAACAATAATCTGTTTTTGAGTTTGGAAAAAAGGTTTTAAGTTAGTGATACTATTTGGTAATCCTAAGTTTTACTAAGTACCTTTTAAAAAGGATTTAATTTGTTAAGTTATTCGTTATGTGAAATGTGTAATTGATTGGTCCTTTGAATTATGTTATCAAAGTTAAAGGTTCGAGTAAAGCGGATTCGGATAATCAGAATCAGTTGTCTCTAGCTTCAAATCCAAGTGAGAGAGTAGCTTTCTTAAGACACAATGGCACTATGGGTGGCCTTAGGATGTTCTCGATCATCTCAAAGGTCGGAACTCCGTAGTTATTTGTCAATAAACGAGACGACAATTGTTTGTGGCGTGTTTAGTCGTTCTACGTTGAGACGATAACTTTATATTTGTATGTATGATATTATTTGTTATGTTATAATTTGAAATTGTATACTATATGGCTTTAATAGATTTGTAAAGCATAAATCATGTGATAAGATGAACTGAAATTATTTTGGGATAATTATTGATCTTGTGGAAAGATACTTGATGTAATTGGAATTATCTTATGCAAAGAAAGTGCAATGAAATTTGTGAACCCTGTTAAAGTTTGATAAGCGATGTTTAGTGTACTGTGATGGTGCATGTAGCACAATAACTTTTGTTGTATATCCCCTTTGAAAGTAGCTGGCCACGTGAATGATGTGCCGTGGTTCTAGCCTTGAAATCCACTGTACTTAGGGAGGTGTTTGTCGTTTTCCCTTAGAGGTCGAGGCCCGTTAGAAGCGAGGCTTAGAATGGGTCGACCAAACTAAGATTAATTAAAGACCTTAAAAGATTTAAAAGGTTTTTAAGACTTAATCTTTCCTAACTACGCGTTGAGAGTGAAGTAGTGGAGAGGAAAGATACCGAATACTTGGAGGCCCGTGCTACCTTCGAGTGGTGATTGTGATAGGGGAGGGCAAGGACGGTGAAACGTCAAGAAGCCTTGAGCGCTTCCCTAGGCGGGACAACGCTACAATGGTCCGAGGTCCCTGATAGGCCTCGATCATAGCAAGGACTACACGTACAACTAGGGATAGAGCTGTCGCCCCCTTGAGCAAATCAGAGATTGTGAGAGGGAATCTGAATCAAGGCTAGTAGTCACTGATCTTTTTATAAATATGTGATATGATTTTGTTTTGTTGGCCAGATGTGTGGCTTCAGCTTGGTACGTACCCTTTGACTATCGATGCCTGTGTGGTTAGGATTCCTGTGCGTCCCATCTGCTTTCCGAACTAGGTTGTGGTTGGATATTGAGGAGGAGATGTATCGTGTGTATTGACTTACCCTTCGCCTCAATGATTTCTGTAACATCCCGCTATTTCTAATACCCTTAATAAAATAATTAAATGATTTAATATGATGTTTTCAATATTTGAGTGTCGTAATAAAATTTTGATTTCATCATTTTATTTGAAATATGTTTTCTAGTCAAAATAAGTATAAATTTGTTATAATACATTTTTTCAAAAATAAAAGAGTACTTTTATTTAGTTTAATTAACATTTTGACAGGGAGCTCAAGTGGCAAGCCTTAGAGGCATTTTTATAAATAGTTTCTTTAGAAAAATAAGTTTAACTTAATATTTTGAGCGTCCCTGTAAATTTTCATATTGTTCGGAGGTTTTTTTTTATTTTTAGCTTCTGGACTGGTTTAATATATTACCGGTATAAGTTATATATAATCATCTTCTAACTTCAAAATTATAAATATTATATTTTATCAAGTTTAATATCAGACCAACGAGGTGTAGCACACCTGGCTCGGGACTTTGTCCTCGATCCGCAAGGACACGAGTTCGAATCCCACCTCGGCGGTATGAGTCTGTCGCTCCTTCGGGAGTGGTTGACCTCCTCCGGGCAGTTTGCCGGCTATGACCTGGAGGCGGGGTTGCCCATCAGAGTCGTCAATGTGCGGCAATGATGGTGGGATTTCCCTCGTAAACCAAAAAAAGTTTAATATCAGTATTGAGAAAATATATTTACTTTTGAATTTTGATAATTTTTCTTACGCAATAGCTATCCGGAGGGACCGATAACTTTATTATTTTTTAATTAGTTTTGAGTAATTAAAAATACAATATTATTGTACTTAAATGTATTTTATTTTTAGGATTGTCAAACTTTTGGTTATAATTCAAAATACTTATACACATTGATCAACAAGTGAGTACAAAACAATATATATTTATATATATATATATATATATATATATATATATATATATATATATATAAAATTTCCTAAAGCTACCCCGGTACCCCGTAACCCACTCCAAATAAAAAAAAAAATACAAAACGTGTGGCACTAGGGCCTCCACGTTGAGACAAAAGAAACCAAAGGAGCACCACCACATAATATAGAAAAGAAAGGTAAAGAAAGAAAGAGAACGTGAGTGAGCAACATACAGAAAGAAAACATAAAAGAAAGGAGTCCGCAATAGATAAGGAAACTTTGTTTTCTTTCCAACTTTTCGGTCCGATTACTCAAGATTTGACCTTTCAATCTCAAATCCTTTTTAGATCCAACACGTTATTGTTGTCCCTGACCCTCAATAAGGCACGGACGTGAACGTGTTATTGTTCCTTTTGTCAGGAACCCCAGGTAAGAAGGGGTGTGTTACCTTTACTTAGAGGGTATTTTTCTAGCTTGTATATAGGGGGAATTAAGGATAGGGAGTAAAGATAGGAAGTTGAACCTTAAGGTAGTTGATGATAATAGGACTTGGAGTAAGTGAATAAAAAGAATAAAACTTGTTTGAGATATTTGTAGGGACATCTAATTATGATGACTAATGAATGTGAAGCTATAGATTTAGGAATTGGGTAAATAATGAAAATGATGAATTTGAATGTGAACTTGTATTAATATAGGTGGATAATGGAATTCGAAGGAAAATTAAATAGTGAATCAATTGGTTATGAGTCTTAAAAAGTGTTTTATGTAATTATGATGTGCATGGGTGTAGGAATGTGATATGTATGTGGATGTATATATGAATATAATCATGACCCTCCCTAACCGGAGCGAGAAAGTATATTATCATGACCCTCCCTATGCGGAGCGAGAATTATATTATCAGGACCCTCCACTTACTCTCTAAGTGGAGCGAGAATTATATAATTAGGACCCTCCACTTACTATCTAAGTGGAGCGAGAATAAAGTAGTATGACCCTCCAATAAGGAGTGAGTAATAAATGGGAATGAAAATGATAGAGATAAATGAAATAGAATAGGACCAGCATTAGGGTGTGAGTAAATGGTTGATATTAGGACCCGCCGAATTGTGAGTGTAAAATATAATAGAAGTAAATGTTAGAGTAAGGAAAGGTTAAGGAAGATTGGAAGGAATAGAAACAATGTAATGGCTTAGTAAGTAAAAGAAATATGATAGGGAAGGTAATTTAAGTAAAAGAAATATGGCTTAGTAATCTCTTAGTTGTTCTCTATGTCATTCTAGAATGTATTTCCTAAGTTCTGTGTAATGCTACCCTTCTTGCTATATTTTTACAGGTGCAGAAGGAGTTTACGCAAGCATGGCCGGGCAGGATTACACTCCACCTCGTGGAGTGTTGTTTAGTTAGTTGGGTGACCCCTTTGTTGGTCAATGGTTTTATTTTTGGTTTTAGAATGTATAATCTTTTTGAAAGTCAAATCAATTCAAGAATTTGTAAATATTTTCTGGAATGATGTTCACGAATTGATTTGTATTTTTGGCCCTGCTAGCCCACTGTTGATGAAAATAAAGTTTTTGTGCAGGTTAAACAGAAAACTGTATTTTGGGAATATCCCTAAAACAAAGTAAACTCCGTCCGATTTTACGGAGATTTTTATAAGAAGTAAATACAACTAAGAGTTTTCATAATCAGCTAGTAGTATTAAAAGAAAATTTTAAATTCTCAATTATTTTAAGGGTAAAAGTAACTAGGGGGTTACAATTTCCCTCCCTAAATCATTGACGGCTATGTTATGATTCCAAGTAAGCAAACTGAGAAAGTTTATCAAGGATGTTAATGAAACATTTGAATCTATTATGAGAATGATAAAATGATTAATGTTATGACATGAATATGTTGTTATGATGAATCATGATGTAATTTGTGTATCTATGTTGAATATGTATGTTGTATATCTTGATGTGATCACTTAGAGTAAGTCCATGCCATCGACGATTATATCGTTCGGATCGCTTACTCTCTCTGTTTTCCCCTTCTCTATGGACATTGGGAATGATGTCCACAGATGGCAGATCCAGTTTTGTGTCGAGTAGATATTTCGAATAGTAGAGTAGTGTCTTTTGAAGATTTTGGATATTGGGAAGTTAAGCAGACTGGATGGTTATGGGAAGGACCGGCCGGGATTGAGATCATTGACCCTGACTTCGTTGTTAGTGGGAGGATGACGGACGTAAACCCATGTGTGTTGTATCTTCGCGACCAAGTGGTTGGTGGTCCCGTCACTTATCATGAGATTCACCCGGCATTGAGACAGATGGACTTCGAGGATATCTTCGATGGAGAAGAAGATCCAAATGCGGCGTCTGATAGCGAAGAAGAGATAGCTTCAGAGGAAGGATTAGAAGATATTCAGGAAGAAGAAATTCAAGAGGAGTTTCAAGAGGACGTGTTAGAGGAAGAGCAGGACATGGAGATGTTGAATATGGAATTGAATGAAGATGGAGCCATTTGGGAGCTTGATGATCTTCAAGAAGACTTTGAGATATGGGAACCTTAGGAGGAGGAAGTTCAAGAAGAAGGGCCAGTAGAGTGGGAGTTCGACCCAGAGGAGGCACCTGCTGTTGAGAGTAGTGATGATGAGGGGTTTTATGTTTGCCATAAATTTAGGTAGGTAGATTGAGTCTGCTTTGATAAGACTAATTTACTCTTTAGCATTGGCATAGACTCTTGTTTTGAATCTTCATTGTAATCAATGTCATGCCTTTTTAGGTAATGACCATTTTAATGAAATGCCTATTCAGTATAAATCTTGTATCTATGATATTACTGCAAATTCTAATATAATTAAATATTTTTCAAGGAAACCATTAGAGAAAAATAATGTTGTTTTTGGAAATGTGTCTTGTAATATCTCAGTTTGGAATAGAACAATATGAAAGGATATTTTGCAAATGAAGTTATTTCAAAAATTAAACTAAGGTAATGGAAATCTTTTTTTTGATTAAGAAGTTGGAAAATAATTATTGTATTTAAAAAAAATGGCGCGAATTTTTGCTAAAAATTCTATGTCCAAATTGGGGTGTTACATTAAGTGGTATCAGAGCAATGGTTGTCCTTAGTGGCCTTAAGCATAGCCTTATATGCTTTCTTTGTGTGACTCTGGTGTGTCGGTTTGATTGTGTAGTTGTGTTTGCTTAAGTTATGATGTGAGTAATCTAAGAGTTAAAGGTGTGCAGAAAGATGGTGCGTGGACATTTCGTAAGACCAGCTAATCAGAGCAACAACAACAATGATGGACATCTTGAGTTCATAAGAGGACTAAGGTTGGGATTGGAGTTGGTTCTTCCTCACATGAATATTCCAAAAATCAGACCATGTAGAGGATGAAATGGTTCGCAAACTCCGGCAAGCAAAGTGAGGACAAAACCAGTTAACTACATATGGCTACACGAAACTATACGAAGAAATATCGGCTTGATAAGAGGTTGGACAAAAGGAGCAAGATGCGTCACAACTCTTACCAGCAAGATGGATAAGAAAGAGGGAAGGAACAAAGGAGGGAACCCGCAAAAGGTGAGTGGATTCCTAAGGATTCTGGAAGCAATCCACTTCAGCACGACAGCAATAGGGATCGCAACAGATTCAGTAAGAATGGTGGAAAACTGTAACCGCAAGAATCTTAAGGATGGACTTAGCAAGAATGGAAATGGTATAAAAAGTGTAGGGGAAGAAATTCCATTTTGTGATCGTTGCAAGAGGAATCATTATGGACCAACTTGTCCTTTGGAACAACCCAAATTGTTTCAACTGCGACAAACCAAGGCATCTTGCAAGGAATTGCTGGAAACCAAAGCGTGAAATGGATGCTGCTACTACAAAGGGATGGAAGAATGTCCGTTTTGGTCGGGAATGAAGACGTTAGTGTCGCTAGCAGTCTATTGTGTTGTTTTGAATGCTTGATTGATGCGTAGTGGAATTGTCCACTAGATTGAATTTCTGTCTTTTAGTGTTTAAACTCTGCTTTTGTTGGTTGAATTAAAGATTGTTTGTTTTTATTTTTCTTATTCTATAATAAATGATGAGTACTTTTGGGGAGTTCAATGGATGTGAGTGCTTGATCTGTATTGGGAAAACCCATGATTGAGAAGAAAGGATCAACTACTGGAGGAAGCTATCAGAGTTGGACAACAAATTGAGTTCAAGAAAGAACCCCATCTTGTCTTGTTGTATTCTTGTGAAAGACCAAGTTCTATTTTTTCAACTTTTTGAGCTTGATTCTACACTAAAAACAATGATTTTACCCTCCAAAACTTCAAAAATATCCCTTCTTACCAGAAATATCTCAGTCTTTGAAGATATGACCCACAAAACCCTTGACAAAACCTTGAATTCAAGTTCTTTATCACCAAAATTTTGTGACAAAATACGATCTAGTCACCCAAACCAAACCCTCTGTGTGGAAGAAGTGACATTTGTATGCATAACACCGTAATCATAGAAAGTCGCGGAGGCAGGAATAAGACCTTATTTAAAATGTCAGCTCAAAACCTTGAAAGTAAGAGTGTGAGTTGACTCCTAAGATAGAACCAAGGTGGGAAATGAAGGATGGTTTATTAGGAAGTGAGTAGAGTTTTAAGGCAAATTAGGATAGGTATGAGTCAATGGATAGTATTGCGTAAGTTTAATCCAAGTTGGGGAATATAAGGGTAAGAGTCATGTGTCACAGGATATTGGTTAGTAACAAGTACCAGAGCATAATCTTGGTAGTAGAAAGGTATGAAGTAGCCCCATTATTAGTGATTGCGGTAATATTATGCATACAAATCGATTCTTCTCTACTATAAAAATACGAAAATTTGAAATGACAAATCTTCCTTACCCAAAAATTTACATTTGAGTTACACTATTTTCTGATAAAACCCATATCTACCAAAACTTTACAATTTTTGGATTCTTGAACTTAACTCAATTCAACTCTCGTACGGCGTCACATCAAGAGTATGGATCGGAATGTATGAATTGCCTCAAGAGAAGTCGTGTGAAGCACCTAAGGTATGGATATGGTTGCCGGAAGTTGCCTATGTGTATGAACTTGATAAGTTTTGTTGGTGCTGTCTGTATTTCTCGGGGATGAGAAATCTCTAAGTTGGGGAGGATTGTGAAACCCCCAATTTAGGCCCAATTTAATTATGTTATTTAGAAAAATAAATTAATTTTGTTTATATATTTAATTTAATTTTGTGCTAAGTATGTGATTTAAGTAATATATATATGTGTGTTCATGGATTATAAGATATATATATATATATATATATATATATATATATATATTTATGTACAGGTTCTATTATATTATGAAATGCCCAAATATTTTATTTTAATTATTTTAAGCAGTCAATTGGAATATATTTTGGACATAATTGATTTAACATGATTTTGATAGGTGCCTATTTATATTTCTGAATATATATATATATATATATATATATACAAACACGTGGGATATATATATATATATATATATATATATATATATATACATATATTTTCCTTAATGAATATAAATTGTATTATTAGCATGAAAGTATTTTTATAAGGTACAATATTTTATTTTAATGATATTTGAATATGAAATGATTTTTGAAGGATTATGGTGTTCTATCTTCAAAAATTCATATCTTCTTAACCGTAAGTCGAAAAATTACAAACTTTATGTCAAAACGATCGTATTGAAATATAGATTATGAAAATATAAGGTTTTGGATTTTATTTTTGAGTTTTCGAAATTTTATTCCTACTACTGTAAAATTCGATTTTGTTATTAATAAGCTTTGAAATGCATTTTGGAGTCATTTAATGACTCTTTGACCAAGAAAATTTTTTATGTACATGAAAAGTATATTTTAACAATTCCTCATTGGTTACACCGTCCATGTGAAAATTAATTTCGGTAATTTTAATTTTAAATTAGTTTGAAAGCCTATGAAATGCACTTTTGGAGGAAATAACTTTAGAACTTCAAAAATTCATAACTTTCAAACCGTAAGTCCGAAAATTATAAATTTTATATGAAAATCATCGTATTAAAATTTAGATTTCGAAAATGTAAAAATTATAACTTTATTTGATATTCTTCGAAAATTTCATATCTGTAGCATTTTGTATACGAATTTAGAGTTTTAATCTCGGAAAAATTATTTATGGACCTCCAATAAATTTTTCCTTTTGGTACAGTGTTTGAAAAATAAAAGTATGATGTTACAAAGTATTTCCATGACTGTACCTAGCCCTATTTAGTACAGTTCATATTTCTAAGATATTAAATGATTTAAAAAGCATTTTTGATTGGTTAAAAATTATGGAATGTATGCAAAAATAATTTTTAATATTTTTCTCTAATTTCAGAGAGTGCACCGTCCAAATTTATGTAAGTTGGGAGGAAGAATCTAGATTTCCTTTATGCCCAAGTTAGTTTGAGATTCAAATTGCCATAGGAACTATACAATAGTTATGAGGGAATCTTAGGAAATAGGAAGAGTTAATGCAATGTGTAAATTCAAGACTCACTTACTTCATGACTAAGTTTGAAAAGGATTTCCAGCCCATATACCCCCTCCCAAAATCGTGATTTCCTATGTGAAATGGGGTGGAAATACAAAAAAATCCTTAACCTTATAAATAGTCTCATCTTCTAGAGTTAAGTATTCTTTTTCAGCACCATAGAGACTTAGAAAAAAATGGTGAAAGATCTTTGGGGGAGAAGGGAAAACTCGTGGGAGACAAAGAGGAAGAGAAGAGGATAGCCTTTTTTATTTATTTGCTTGAAGTGTTTTAGAGATTGTTGAAAAGGTATCCCTAAAACTATTCTTTTTATGTTGTTCTTATGCATTCCCTTTTGATTAGTTTTTATTGTTTCATAAAAACAGTAGTAATATATTCTACTCTTCTATATTCTTAAAAAAAAAAATAGCTTGGGTTGAGTCATGAACATCCTTACTTGGTTTAAGTTGGATTTTTATGAATACTGAAAATGAAATGGTCATTTCTTTTCTTCTTCTCTTTTGATTTGGTAATTTCTTTCAAGAAAATATATTTTAGTTCATAACACTGATTTGAGAACAAAAGTATTTTATATGGGTATTTGATTTGAAAAGAATAAAAGGTTTATTAGTCTAATAGTTTACATTATTTTAATTATGTTGGCCGAATGGCCTATAACAATTTTGATAATGGATAGTATATTGTATGTTAATAAATTCTTAGTTGCTGTTTAAATTTTTGCTTGGCCAAAAATTATTATGGAATAAGTAAATGATTTGTTTGATTAAATTATGATGTATATTATGATTATTTGATGTTAGTATACATGAGATATGAAAAATAAACATTTTTTTTATAATGCTGGAAAATAAAATTTAATTCTGAAAATTGAAATCCTAATTTTTGGACCGTATGTCTTAAAAATAAAATTCTATATGTGTATATATGTTTGTGAAAATTTATTTGGATATATGAAGAGATATGAATTATAGCATGAAAATAACCTTTTTTAGGAAATAACTTAGTGGCTGTCCAAAAGATGAGTATTAATCCAAAAATGTTATTTGTTAATTGATTTAGTGTTTAAAATAATTGTTTTAAAGTTTAGAAATTATAAGAGTATTTATAAGTATTTAAGAATTTAGTCACTGTTTGTAATGAATTAAACCGAATATTGTATGTAAGTTATTGAATGATTTTTGATTTTTCCTAATTGTATAAGTCTTGTATGATAATTATATTGTGTTTATGTGATGAAACAAACATGAAAATAAGCATTTTTATTAAAGTGAATTAATTCTGGAAAAAATAAATTTTATTCTGGAAAATTAAATTTTTTTTTTGGAAAATAATTTTATGTTGAACAGTGGGTTCCTAAACTTTATTTCTGTGTGTATTTGTGATGAGTAATTGTATGTAAGTGTATATTGTGAATTGTAGCGTAAAAGTATGTGATTTCATGAAATAAAAATGAATTTTTAGAAATTATTTGGTTGTTGTCCAGAATTGTATTATAAAGTAAAAATATTATTTTATTTAGTTTTACTTTATTTTTAGACCTTGGTGTGTGTGTGTGTGTGTGTATATATATATCCTTTAATAAATAATTGAACATATAAATTTTCGGGTGATTTTGAAGTGATGCAACTCTATTTTACCTTGTTGTCTAGAATTTATTTGAGTATGATTATATGATATTTAAATTTTTTTTAGATAATAGGACTTGTGTTTTGTATGTAGGAAAAAGTGGCATAATTTTTAGAGGTATAGTTTAAGAGAAAAGTGAATTTAAAGTTTGTATGTAATTGTTGTCCAAATTTGATAACTTCATTTAAGTAATTCCAAAAATGATTTTAATTTACTAAGGGTATGTGTGTATATGTTTGGATATGAGTGTCATGTTGTTTAATTTTGATTAATAGGAAATGGTTTGTATATTGATGTAAAAATATATGGATAAATGTTTTTAGTTAGGTCATAGTATCTTATTGTTAGATGAATAAATGTATGCTATGTCTAATTGATAAGGTGCTTCTCTATTCCTTAAATGGTCTACGTGTAACTATATGGATTAGATTTATTCATGTATGATTTCTATGATGTTAGAGTTATCTTTTAAAGTATTATAAGGTTTAAGAAACCTATGATAGTCGAAAATGTAAATGGTTGATTAATGATGTTTGTTTAAGTGATTGCTATGTGTTAGTAATCCTATTTAAGTATCTGTTTGTGTCTTGATCATTTAAAACAATTCCAGTATTTTATCTAAATGTGGTAGTTGTTATATAAGCAATGTAGTAAGGTTTTTGGTGAAAATAAAAATGTATTTTTGTAGTTTTCAAGTATTGGAGTGAGTTTTAAATTATGTTTTGCAAAAATGATTTCTTGATTTTATAAGGAATTGTTTTAGTCATCTAAATGCTTTAACTCCTGCAGTATGATTTGTGTGATAAATGTAGTTGTTATAAGGTGTTTTAAAAGAGATTTCTAAGTAAATGAAAAGCTAGAATTTATTTTTGAGATGTTATAATTAAGTTGTAGGGTTAACCAATAATAAATCCTACCGCTACAGGATAAGCATGAACTCTCTAGTACAGGATAAGGGTGAATAACTCATCCTTCTTATCCTCTAAGAGCCATGTCAGCCCTACTGGGCCGAACAGGCCCATAAGGCATCACAACACAACTTCCCTTATAAGTATCGCCATGCTATAGGGGCTAAGGTATGTTCTCTCATCCCTACTCTCAAGAACTACGTGTGGCTTGATCCCCTTATCACTTGGGGTACGTAGGACCGGGGTCACCCTCGTCAGCTGCAACAACCACCAAACACACATCGTGGTGGATCTATTTCTCAGATCCACTACATTGGCGCCGTCTGTGGGAACGATAAACTTCGATTCCCCACCACTAAAAAAAAAATAAAAAAAAATAAAAAAAAAACTATGGCGTTCTTGAAGATTTGCGCAGTCACCGCCAAGCACGGTCGTTGCCGCCAGCGCGGTTCTTGGCTAGGAGTCCGTTGAACGAGGCGGTTCATCCCCATCACCCATCGCCGGTGCTGCTACAATTCCATACCACCACCTGCGAATCTTCATGGCTGCGTTTCTCCTGTGCGAGCCCTTTGAGGTTTCTTCGGGCTCCACGTTTCGCGAATCAGAGATAACCTCTTGTTCCTCCGCCGTTAACGACGCAGAAGCAACCATCAAGGAAGGTGACGAGCAGCACCGTCACGAACGACGAAGAAGGAGCTGTACGGTTCTTCTAGAACCGTGTGTCATCAAAACCGCATCGATCTCACAACTAACCACCAACAGCATCAAAACCAACAGCGACGCCAACAAATCCGGGTTCAGAAGCCTTCGTGGCCGTGATGGATCGACCGCAACTAGCCACCGCGTCCTCTCTACCGTCTTCTGATCTTCGTCTCTCGCCCTCCAAACTCAATCGCGAGTTCTCTCCCTCTTTCATTATGAAACCGCCGTCGCTGCACGTGGTGGATCCGATTCCGATTCCAGGATGCAGGACATGAAGAGAGGAGGCAAGCACCGCTGACGCCGTCACGGTTTAGCGTGAAGGATGGTGGTCCTTCTGCTACCACCGGTGCAAACCGCACCACCCACGGTGGTCCTGGGTCCATGCTTGCCGCCGCAGCAAGCTGCTTGGCCTTCTTCCTGTTGCAGCCGCCACCGTCGAACTCTGTCACCTCTGGATCCATGCTTGTCGCCGCCGCCGCCGCTGTTCTATAGCAGCACCCTCTCTTGCGTATAACTGCAGCAACTGTTGCAAACCACCATTAGGGTTTCAGCCCTAATGGACCTATGGCCCAAAAAAAAAAAAGGATAGAATGGGGTTCAGCAGCTCCATAAAAAAAAAAAGAGGCCAATGGCCCAATATATATATATATAAAAAAAAAAGAGTCAAGCAGCAGCATCAACGTGCAGCAGCAAAGGGTTGCTGCAAACCACCATTAGGGTTTCAGCCCTAACGGGCCAACAGGCCCACCACCAAAAAAAAAAGAAAAAAGAAAAAAAAAGAGAAGAGTACGGGCCTAATCCATACTGGCCCAAACAATAAATGATGACAAACAAAGATGTCCGAGCTATTGGACAACCCGTTCTGAGATTCTCATCAATGGGCAAATGGTTTTTCGAGCATCGCGAATACAATCATGTTACTCTATTGGGAACATGGATATAACGGAAAGGACCCCCGCGTGGAATTTCTTTCTTTAAGCTCGTCTCCGAGTATAGAGAACCCCGTGCTCGTTTCCACGCTCTGGATGCATGTGCCAACTGTGCGCGGACCTTCGACTGCGTCCCCCTTTTGGTATCTCATACATCCGGAATGTCAAGAAACACGCACTACTCCTTTCTCCTCAGATTTATACGACGACTGTGTAAACCTTGCCTCATGTTCCCTACTGGAGTCTTTCATTCCGGTTCAACTGCTTAACGAAACCCGCTTGGAAAGGATTGACAGAGGACTTCAATCTACTTGAGTCTCCTATTATGGGCCAACCGCTCGGCGAAACTCGTTTCGAAAAGATGACCAAAGGACTTTAACCCAACAGTCTTCGATCTGACATTCCTCACTTTAGCGATTCAGGGAAGGAATCCTCGTTCCTATATTACTTTCCCATTTACTTGGCATTTTACGTGATTACTTTGCACACATGTTGATATTAATTTACCTGATGCAATACTTTTGACATGTGCTTCTGATGCTTGATTCCTTATAATTTCATTACATGTCAAAAATTATTTGATATTCCCTAATTATGATTTTTTGTATACATGCTGGTACGTGGCATATTGTTAGCCAAATTTCTTTGCTGCTGAATGTTTTTAAATGTCTGTCTTTCCCGTCGTGATAGGATAATAATATTTGATATACATTGCCTTTCGAACGACATTAGGCAGTTTCCGGCAATCGCACATTGTCATTTTTTAATGCTTTCATCATTTGATTTGTTGTCATTAAATGCTTTGACATATTTGTAAATGTCCTTCAATTACAATTATTGTGCATGATATACCTGAAATTATGCGTCTTTTCATGGGCAATCCTGTCTATTTGCACGATATTTAATGATTGTCTTTTCAGTCACGATATTATTATATTACTACGTGTGATATTACTAAATCATACTACCTCTATACCGATATTCTACATAGTATCTTTGCCAATAATTGTCATTATTGTTGTTTGATTGCTATAAATTGTCAATTTAACGACGATTACCAATTATTTTACATGTGCGAGGTACGAGTATAATAGCCCACTTCTTTAAAAGGCCCATTTCGAGTAGTGACCTTTTTAAACAAAGCCCATTCCGAGCTTCAGACCGCCAAAAGATATCCTCAAAATTAATTGGTGCTAAACTGCTCAGTCACTATTGGCGTCTAATATTAGTATCTTCAACGTGCCAAAGCCTGCCACATCCTCGCACCCTCTGCCATGACACCCTTGCCTCTCACGGTTACTTACAGCCAAAAGACATCCTTGTTAACATCCCTCCTCGGGATCCAGCGTTGCTCACACGAGTGCTACACAGCGATTTTCCCATAATGGCGTACAGGGGTTTTGGATGAAAAAGGGTGAGGAATACCGGCTAACCACACATTCTAGTGATAGAAGAAGAAAGGCCTCAATGCCAAAAGGATGCCGGGCATATCAACATTATTCAGAAATAGTCTAACCACGAAGACTAACAGGGAAGGATCTTTCTCATTACCCCATTAATATTATTTCAATTTCATGGTTTAATTGTCATATTCATTA
Source organism: Crotalaria pallida (assembly GCA_037953625.1). Classification (NCBI taxonomy): domain Eukaryota; kingdom Viridiplantae; phylum Streptophyta; class Magnoliopsida; order Fabales; family Fabaceae; genus Crotalaria; species Crotalaria pallida. The sequence continues at coordinate 81,103,804 of CM075653.1, forward strand.
TTATTGAATCACTCACCACATGACATGTGTTATCTTAGATAATAATCGTAGTTAACAGTGAACTAATTCATACTTCGCTAATTAATGTCATTACATATCATCTATTACTTGATATTCTAATCGTTGTTTTTATACATCATAAAAAGGTACAAACATAACGATCGGATCTGCCGAGCATGATGACCTATGGTTAATCCGAGTCCGAGGCCCACTTTGATCCCGAGCGTTTCACAGACCTTATGAACTCGACACAAGCCTTTTCAGGCTTTACCGAGTAGGGGACTAGTATGTGATGAAGCATATACATAGTTGGCATTGGCCGACCTTGACACTGGTATTATATGATGCATAAGTTACTCGAGATCGAATGTCGTGCCAAAGAGGACCACCACGTCCCAGGAGGCACCAAATTGATCATTTACCGTCCTTATTAAGGACATATGTTAAACTCACTCCGGATCATGTTCTTACGCACTTGCCCACGATCTCGGTTAGCCGACCAGATCAGCGAGGCTACAAGTGGAAACGAGGATTGCGACCCGATAGCTTGGCTTAGCCTCTCGGCTCAAAGCCTCTCGGCTCATCTATGGCTCAATACATCGCGGATCGAGGAATACACCTCGGCTAAGGTTGTCATTCCGACAGCAATCCCTCGTAAACGTTACGGTCCAATTGGTGATAATCTTAGCACACCTCGAACTCAAATAACAGTTTGAGTCATGCCAGCATACATTGGTACAAGCCTTTCGGCTTTCACCATGGCAAGCGCATAAAAGGATGTCTCCTTAAAAATGACGTGACTTTTAAAACAATAGTCGAATTCGACTTTGACTACACTCATAACTTCATCACCCTCATCTCGGAGCATCCCTAAATCCATTCTGGAACTCCCCCCGCGAGAACTCGGTTAGAGATGTACCTCACCGAGCTTGCACTCGGTTGTACTCGGTTCGAGATGTTCCTCACCGAGCTTGCACTCGGTTCGAGATGAGCCTCACCGAGCTTGTACTCGGTTCGAGATGAGCCTCACCGAGCTTGTACTCGGTTCGAGATGTTCCTCACCGAGCTTGTACTCGGTTCGAGATGTTCCTCACCGAACTTGTACTCGGTTCGAGATGTACCTCACCGAGCTTGTACTCGGTTCGAGATGTTTCTCACCGAGCTTGTACTCGGTTCGAGATGAGCCTCACCGAGCCTGTGGCGGATCCCCCCGCGGGAACTCGGTTCGAGATCGGGGTACTCGTTCAGTTTCATCATCCGAGCACAAAAGAGCACTATCAACCATCCGCAACACTCTTCCGAGCGGAAGACCACGCCTGAAAACAATGTTTTATGTTACCACCAACTCTCAGAAGCTCAGCACAGGCTCTTCGAGCCTATACGAGCTTGGGGGGCTTGTAGGGTTAACCAATAATAAATCCTACCGCTACAGGATAAGCATGAACTCTCTAGTACAGGATAAGGGTGAATAACTCATCCTTCTTATCCTCTAAGAGCCATGTCAGCCCTACTGGGCCGAACAGGCCCATAAGGCATCACAACACAACTTCCCTTATAAGTATCGCCATGCTATAGAGGCTAAGGTATGTTCTCTCATCCCTACTCTCAAGAACTACGTGTGGCTTGATCCCCTTATCACTTGGGGTACGTAGGACCGGGGTCACCCTCGTCAGCTGCAACAACCACCAAACACACATCGTGGTGGATCTATTTCTCAGATCCACTACATAAGTTTTAAGAGTTATTTGGTGATTTGAAAAGGTTTTTGTAACACCCCTAATTTTCGTCTCCCGGATAATAAGAAAATTAATAATAAAAGTTTTATTATTAATTTATATAAATTTCCAAGTTTATGTTTTGTATTTAATTAGCCCGAAATATAAAAATAAGTTGAAATATTTTTATATGGCAAATAAATGCAAAAAAATAAGGATATTGCATTTTAGTCCCTGGAATAGGACGTAAATGTAATATTGAAAAAGTTCTTGGAGGGAAAGATTTAAAAATATTAATTTTTAAATTTTGTACTGATCTAACCGGTTAGTAATGCCCTGTAACCGGTTAGACGATGAACCCAGAAACTGGGTTAGTGGATTTTGATGAGTAATCACTTGGTTAATTCGTTTAATCGCCACGAGTACAGCTCTATTGCAGTGGAATACGCGTGTCGCCGTGCATGGCACACGAATTTGCCTATAAATTGCTGCATTTCTGAAGGATTGGGGCACTACAAGAAATTTGGTGATTACCGAGGGCCAAATCCCTCGGTAATGAACAAAAATCCGTCGGTAATTGCGCCATACCGACGGCCAACCGACGGCCTCGATTCTCTCGATAAATGTGGCGTTGGTAAAATTTACCGAGGGCTTAAGCCTTCGGTAATTTACAGACGGCATTACCGAGGGCCATGCCCACGGAAACATTTTTATTTTAGCGAGGATCAGACCATCGATAATTTAAAATTTTACCGAGAGAAGTAGCCCTCGGTAATGAGGTTAGGTTACCGAGGGCTTTGCCCCTCGGTAAATAGTTCAATATCTATAAAAAAAAGGTAGCCACGGTTATAACCGTTGCAAACTTATAAACAATTTTTTAAAAAAGTGGTAGCCACAGTTATGACCGTGGCAAACTTATAAACAATTTTTTAAAAAAATAGTAGCCACGGTTAACCGTGGCAAACTTCTAAACAACTTTAAAAAAAAAAATTTAGTCATTCTTTTTAGCCACGGTTTTGAGATAATCAAACTGAGTTTTGAGCTGAAGAGTTCAACTTCCTCGAGTTTAACATTACAGAATCATCCAATGCAAATCACATAGCCAGAGGAATATTTACAAGTATAAATATAAGAAAAAAACTCTTATATACAAGTATAAATATTTACAAGTACAAATCTGTCTTACTCCTGCTACAACTCTTATTCTCTTACAATAAAATTTTTTTTATAAGAAAAAACTGCATTAAAGACATGTATGAAGTATAAGGTATACTTCATACTAAAAAGAGTACAGCTGAATAAAACCAAATGCTAATACAGGGGAAAAATAGAAACAAAAGCAGACCCCCTACCACAAACGAACAGCACCCGCCCAATACACTTATAGGAGACTAACAATTATATCCAATAACAATAACAATTATACAGCAGGAGTTGTGAATCCTCTCCCACAGATCTTAAGTAAAATTTGTTTCTTATATCCTTTCCGTCAAACATAAAATAAACTGCTCTTGAATAAGCTTTAATATGTTATAAGCTGGGATTTGGAGCTTTAATTTGGTAATATATTCTTAAATTAAAAGAGATTTTGGGGGACTTTGGAAACCAAAAGAATTTATTCCAAAAAACTGAGAAGTATAAGATATACTTGGGGCAAGACCAAAGTTTGATAAAAATATCAGTACATGCACATGACAAAACAACCTTAACTACCTAAAAAAACCCATAAGATACAACCATAAAACAAAAGCATATAGAAGGTTGCCAAAGAAAGTATATTTGCAACCATTCATCACGTCCAAGCTGAGCTTATACCATTTCAACTTATACCTTAATTCTGAACTTGTCACATATTCAATGCCCAGTACAATCATTTGTACAACATAATAAGAAAAATTAAAAAAATACAATCGGATTAAGACAGCAGAAACTGATTGTTGCACAAAAACATTCTGTCACAGGATTGTGAAAAATTGAAGTCACTAAAAAACAGACATTTAAATGCCAAGGGACACATATGCAAAGAGCATGCCGACAAATTCTGCAAATAACATCACCCAAAAAAATGGTTTAAGTTTCCTCCTAATTGTACAACAGCAAATTTTAATGACAATCAAATTCCAGAGACCTAACAGTAGCAATTGCGGAAGAAAGTTAGGGCTACACCTTTTCATTGAAGAATTTGACTACCATAATCATCATTGAACTTCTCATATTTGTAGGCATGGAGATGAGCAGATGGCCTTGTGTTCTTTAGAGCTGTCTCTATATCTTCAGGTCAGATTGGCCCAACTTTTGGCAACTCTGCAAACAAATGATTACTCTAAGTTCACGAGCAGAGAAATTAAACTGAAGTACTTAACTGAATATTTTTATGATAATAGCCAACAATTCTCGAATGAGAATTGCTCAAATATGAGAATTCATTGATGAACAAGTATGTAAAAGACTAATTCATTGAAGCCAAGAATATCAAAACAAAACTCCTTAAATTTAAGGACCACGAGCCAGAATTTCTCCTTGTAATAAGACAGCTCCTGTACCAAGAGCAATTCCTGCATAAATGAACTGTAACAACAACTAACATAGCCATTACTGGCAAGTAGTAATCTAACCCTCCCATTTTCTTGCCAAAAAATTAATGAGCTAATCAAAATGGATGGGATATAAAACTATGTATGGAGAAAAAGGTGGTGTGTGACCTCATTTCTCATAAAAGTGGTTATTATATACACATTAGTACTATTCTGTCTTAATGTGAAACTGAGAGAAGGGGGATTTTAGTAATTTTTTAGAGTAAGGATCTTGTCCTAAGGCTTTCTAGACTATGTATTGTTTTCATATCTTGTTGGACCATACTAGGACCACATGCATCTATTCATGTCTTTCAAGGATCCCACGTTCTTCAGAACTCCAAATTTGAGAGGGGTTGTGGACTAATTATGCCAGTGAATGCCTCAAAAGCCTAATTGAGCAACAAAAATAATGTTATTTAAGGTTATATGCATAATTATATTTGACAATTTTTAATGTTATTTTTATCTTTCACTTACTTTTATCATGTTCATGTCTTAATAAAATTTCATAAAAATAACAAAAGTCATCTCAAAATGATTGTACACAAAACACTTTTCTTTATAATAATATTATTAATTACTAATATTTGCTTTTTGCACCTGTATAGTACGGAGTTATAATTTTTAATATACCACCCAATCTAAGTACCAGAGATTTTCTCACTTATGGCTTCATTGTTGTCCAAATGACTTTGAAATAAAAGGAAACTAATAAGGGCATCAATTTCCAGTTTACTAAGTTACCAAGTCACATTCTGGTTCAAATCATTTAGCTTGAAGTTTGAAGGCATAATTTTGGTTTTCATTTAAACTTAACTACTGTTGTTACAACCGTGTGTGATACAATTTTCAAGCAGAGATACAATTGCTACTAATTGTTAAGCTTGAAGAGCAGTCTCTAGAGATACAATTGCACTTACTAATTGTACTTACTAGAGATACAATTGCTGCTACTAATTGCTGCTAATTAGAACAATTTTCAACCTTGAGTGATACTTTTGCTACTAATTGTTAAGATTGAACTATTGTTTAGCTATCCATTTTCAAGCAGAACAAAGATTAACAACTACTAATGTTGCACTACTGAGGCTTTTGTTTTCATACCTTTAACCGTGTTGGCCTAGCTATGCCTTTAACCACACCAAGCGGGAAACCAACTTGTTCCAACTTCTCCTCTGGTCCAAGTTGAAGAATGTTTTCCACTCTCTAAACCCAAACCAGCTGCTTTAACTCCAATAAGTCTTACATCTTTATCTTGTATAAACTCATGGAACATGCCAAGAGCATTAGAGCCACTCCCTACACATGCAACAACAACATCTGGTTTTCCACCCCATTTCCTCAATGCTTGCTTCCTTGTTTCTTTCCCTATCACTGACTGAAACTCACGAACCATTGCTAGACATGGGTGTGGTCCCACTGTTGTACCCATCAGGTGGAAGCTCTTTTCCATGTTTCCCACCCAACAACGAAAGGCATCTGATGCTGCATCTTTGAAGCTCCAATTAACACCTTCAACCTAAACATATATATATATACACACACACATGTGTATGTATTATCAGATAACATGCTAGTGTTCAACTTCAATTTGAATTAAAAGTGGCTTTAATTTTTAGATACATAGAGAAGCAAGGACACGGCTTATGCACATAACTGACATAATTATGATAACATGTTTCCTTTAAAAAAAACAATCCAGGAAGGACAACCAACAAAAACATTGAATTTTATGTGCAGAAGTAGTAGAACTATGTCAAAGCCCCAATCCTATTTTATGAATTTTAAACAAACCCTAACTTCAACCAATTTAACACAGAGAGAAATTAAATCTTTAATTAATCAACACAATTAGAAGAAATAGAACCTAATTAATCAACACAAAATCAACAAATAAGAATCAAAAGAGAAGACAAATTGGAGAATAGCGAAATCAAAATGGAGAATGGAGGACGAAACTAACCTGGGGAGGGCATTGGTAGCTGAAGGGAGGGCGTGGTGGAGTGGCGGTCGTGGCCTCTGTGGAGTGGCGGTCGTCGGGGCGCTGCGGAAGAGTGAGATAGAGAGAGTAGAAGTGAGAGTGAGAGCTAATAGTGAAGGAGGTGGTTGGAGGGAGGAAGAAACGAACCTTGGTTGGAGACCGTGGCCACTGGTAACGACGGTCGTGGTCGTCACATTTGGGGCTGTCGCGAGGTAGCGGAGCACGAACGTTAGAGCACGAACGGTGGAGCGGTTGCAGGGTAGAGCGGCGGAAAGCACTGGAGGAAGGGTGGCGCGATGGCGACTGGAGTGGCGGATGGGGGAGAGTGAGGAGAGTGAGAGTGACGAGTGAATGAGAGTGACAAGAGTGAGAGGGAGTGTTTCTTCCTAATAGGCATATGATTACCAGGGATTTGAAGGGTTAGCGAGTGCCATATTCCCTCTGCAATACCGAGGGCCAATCAACGTTACCGTCGGAAAATGTCTATCTCTAAATTTTATTATGTTAATTTATTATTTATTTATTTTTTTATATATATTTCCGAGGGATTTATCGAGGGCAAGGCGGTCGGTAATTATTTTTGAGGGCGGGAAATTTTTTCATTGTTACCGAGGGCCTAGGCCCTCGGTAATTCTATTTTTTCCGACGGACACGATGGCCCTCGATAACAGGCGTCGGTAAAACTAGTTATTCTTGTAGTGGGGGTTAATTCATCTGAGTTTGGTGTTGAGAGGTTGATTTAGGGTTTCCATTTCGCTGGAAGCAATTCTTCTTCTTCTTTGAGAGTTAGAGAGTGAGAGATACACTTCTGGAAAGCTTAAATCAAGGGCTTTCCATTGATATAGAGTTTGTGAGCCAAGAGTGATTGTGGAGGGAGAAATTGATCCTAGAAGTTGAAGTTGGAATAGCTGGATTCTGAGTTTTCTGATTCGGGAAGCTTGGTTTGAGGCTGGATTTTGGTAAGCACAGTCAACCCTTAAGTCTCAAATCACTTTCATTCCTTAGTGCATGTTACCTATATTGAGTTCTAATTGTTTTCCCCAATTTCTTTGACCAATTCCTATGTCAAATTTGCTGGTCTTTGAACCCTATTGATGGAAATCGTGGCTGGGAGCAGAACTTAGGATTTGTGAGGAGATTGTGGATTTTCTTCAAGTTCAGAAGTTATACTCATCAAAAACAACTTAGAGGTATGGGAGAAGTCTACCTTATACTAGATTTAGACTAAAAATCAAGTGATTTAGGATTTGAGTCAACAAAGACTCAAAAAGGGCATTATGTGTTTAAAGCACAAAGGCTTGGAGGCCAAATTCTAGCTCAATGTTGTTTTGAGCAACTTTATGTTAATGCATGCAATTGATATTGATACTTGAATCTGGATCTAAATGTTTATTTTAAGTTTTGTGGTGTTGAATTGTGTTTATAGTGATTTTTATGCAATTTGATACAAGAAACTTAATGCATGCAAATTGAATATATTTCTGTGGTGAAATATATTTGTTTAAGGTATATGAACCCTGATATATGTTGAAATTTGGTTAGATTTGAGAAATGAGAAGAATGATTTGTCAAACCTCTTGTTTTATTGGACTGACTGCATAATCTAACCGGTTACTCGATAATTGTAACCGGTTAGACACTGTAAAATTTCAAAAGAAAATACATTTATAAAAATCAGTCCTGTGATTACATTAATTCCACTCAAATCTAGACTTTAATTTCATTGGAAACAATCTGAAAATGAGTTGATAATACTGTTTTGGTTCAGATTGAAGGGTAAGGGTTAATACCTTAATTTAATGAGATAATTTGAAGAGGAAATTATGCTCATTTGGAAATAGAGTTTGATTTAGACTTTTGAATGATTAACACAGTGGTTCTGAGGTGTAAAACAATTTTGAAACTTGTTATGGATTGGGTAGAGAATTCAAGAAAAAGGGTTTTTCTGAATTTCAATGGTAAACAGTTCAGGTCTGTAATTCTAACCGGTTAGCCTGAAATTGTAACCGGTTAGTACCTGAATTTGAAAAATAAAAAGTTAAGTCTTTTTGAGTACCATTGGTTATGTTTTCCCAATCTAAGCTTAAGGGGCATGTTTTTGAAATAATTCAAAGGAGAATTTTGTGCCAAAGATTATGCCTCAAATTAATCATTCAAAAGAGAAATTGGAATATTTCTAAATCACAGTGATTAATGTAAAGATAAAACCAACCTTGATGTTTGTGCATCCATATAGAATGGAAGTTTGGTTGGTAGGAACGTTTATCATATTCTGGGAATATGAGGAGGGTACTCCGGGAGTACCAAATTGTAACCTACTTGATGACACATTCTGGGAATGTGGCCAGTGTCCGGGACCTGGTTTTTGTGCATTCTGGGAACGTATGCGTTCTGGGAACGTGTTGCACACTCCGGGAGTGATGCTTATTATCCAAGTATGGTTTGGCATTATGTTCTGGGAACGAATGTCAGTGTTCCGGGAACACAAGGGTGTATTGGATGGACGTTCAAGATGGACTTTTAGAGGCCTCAGTTGTGGATAGAAAATCATACATCATGCCACTTGCATTATAAGAGATATAATGTTGAAAATTGGTATGCTCATATGTATTTGCATTGTTATCTGTCCATGACATATTTGCGTTTGTAATTTTAGTCTTTATCAATTATGTATATGTGTATACTTACTCCCTGTGCCCTGTTTAGGTGATGGTCAGATACCTAGCTTGCATCGAGATACGCCCTATCCCTAGTGGCATATGGACATATGAGGAGCACCGTGCCACTTTTGAGGGGGAGGTGGAGATCACTCTCTATCACCCTAACCCTCTGGTGCGAGTGTGACCTCGTCGATTTAGGATCCCCTTAGTCTATACTATGCATGTTCCACCCTTTTATACATATAGAGGACCACCCCCGGCTCGACCTGTGCGTCGATGTCATAGTTTTCGTTTCAGAGCTGCCACTCGTTCTCATCCTTCCTCCCATAGAGTTGTCACTTAGGAGACTCCTTCTCCTGGTCCGATTGATTTCGAGAGGACTGCTTCTGCAGATCCTAGACCCAGTGGTGGGGTTTCTACACAGTCAGACGAGGTCGAGGAGGACCTTGTGGAGGATGAGGACGAGGAGGAGGTGCATGTCGAGCCGACTGTTTCTGCTAGAGGTGGATCTGCTGGTTCATAGGAGCCTGCATAGCATGGATGTTTTTGGATCCTCGATCCTAGGGATAAAGCTGTGGAGGATCTGAGGAGCTGTTGAGGACATGGATGACCTGCTCTGGGACTTCTATTTTTGGGAGCATGTGATATATTGTATATATATTTTGAGAGGTCTTAGAGTGAGGTTTACTTTATGCAGTTGGTTTGTATATATTTCACCAAACTTGCTATCTCGACTTTCACTACTTGCTACTGATGATACTGATGGGGTTTTATGTTATATATATATATATATATATATATATGGGTGTTGGATGACAAATCCCTTATGACAGTCTTTAGGTATCATAACATTTTTGATTTGACAAATCCTAATTCAAAAAAAAAAAAAGTGACATTTCAACATAATAGAACTAGTTTTTGTTCCCCATGATCTTTACCCTTAGTTCCCTGCTGGCCACACAAAAAACTAAAGATTACACAATGCTGTAAAAGTTGATCCCCACCAATCTCCTATAACCAATAAAGGGGAGCTAGTCCCCGATGCTGTCAACCAATTGATATTCACCATAGGAGCCAAATTTATTGGAGATCCTTCTATCTGGAGAGATAGATCAGGTGAATTATTATCAAACTTAAGATGTAAAACGTTATCAGAATTTAGGTGGTACAAGGATACCTTCCTTACACGAGTTATCCGCCCAGACATAAGAGACCCGATCAACCCAAGAACCAGGGGAAATACTCCGGTTGTTACAATTGTGGCAAGCCTGGACATATCGCCAGATATTGTAGGCTCAAAACCAAGATTAATTCCCTAAATTTAGAACAATCTGTTATAGAACAACTTAATAGTCTCATGGCTGAGAGCTCTGATGATGATTATAACACCGAATCATCTGAAGATCTTAACCAGATCCAACATGATGATGCTGGAGATGACTCTGACTCTCCAAGCATTAATGTCATAACCAAAGATCATGAAAACCTATTTTACGAAGCCATCAATTCCATCCCTAACCAAGAAGAGAGGAAACTCTTCATAGAAAAACTTAGGTCTGTCAACACTGATAGCCAAAAACAAGAAGTTCATAACACCAAGTTTGATGTCACCGAAGCCTTCAAAAGGCTTAAGAATGAGTGGAAGAAACCCTCTACTATCCAAGATCTCCATACCGAAATAGCCAATCTTAAGAGAGAGGTTAGAGAGTTAAAGAATCTTAACATTGGTGAAAGACTTGATCAATTAGAAAACCATCAAAACCTTCAAGATGTTATTATTGAACAGATAGGAGATACCCAAACCCCCGAGCACACTGATAATGTAAAAACCTTTACTAATGAAGACTTTTTGGCAATTATTGATCGTGTTACTATCCAAAAATTTTATATAAACGTTGTTATTAAAATTGCTGATTTCACCCTTGAAACCGTGGCATTATTCGACACGGGAGCAGATTCAAACTGCATTCAAGAAGGCTTAATCTCGACAAAGTATTTTGAGAAAACTTCTGAGCAGCTTAGTACTGCTAGTGGATCCAAACTTAAAATCAATTTCAAACTTTCAAATGCTATTATCGACCACCAAGGTTTACAAGTTGAAACCCCTTTTCTCCTTGTTAAAAACTTGAAAAATGAAGTCATTTTGGGTACGCCCTTTATTAGGTCACTTTTCCCTCTTCAAATCTCCAAAGAAGGTATTACTACTGAATATTTGGGAAAACCAGTGATTTTCAATTTTATTCAAAAGCCTCTTATTAAAAACATCAATCTCGTTAACCTTAAGCAAAAACAAATTAATTTTCTCAAAGAAGAAGTCTCTTTTGAAAATGTTAATGTCCAGCTCAACAATTCTGATGTTCAGAAAAGAATCCAATCTCTTCTTGATCATATCCATGATACAGTATGATCTGATCTCCCTAATGCCTTCTGGGAACGAAAAAAGCATATTGTTGATCTCCTCTATGATAAAGATTTCAAAGAAAAGCTTATCCCTACCAAAGCCAGGCCTATCCAAATGAATGATCAAATGCTCCAAATCTGTCAAAAGGAGATTAATGATCTTCTACAGAAAGGACGTATAAGGAAGAGTAAGAGCCCTTGGTCTTGTGCCGCTTCTTATGTCAATAAACAAGCTGAGATTGAACGAGGAACACCCCGTTTAGTTATCAATTATAAGCCCCTTAATGATGTCCTTCAATGGATTAGGTACCCTATTCCTAATAAAAAAGACCTCCTAGGAAGATTACACTCTGCAAAAATCTTCTCCAAATTTGACTTAAAATCTGGATTCTGGCAGATTCAGGTCAATGAGAGCGACCGTTATAAAACTGCCTTCACCGTCCCTTTTGGGCAATATGAATGGAACGTTATGCCATTTGGTCTTAAAAATGCCCCCTCAGAATTCCAGAATATTATGAATGAAATCTTCAATCCTTACTCACACTTCACCATACTCTATATTGATGATGTACTCATCTTTTCCCAATCCATAGAGCAGCACTTCAAACATATCAATATTTTCGTTCATATTATAAAAAGAAATGGTCTTGCTATTTCCAAACCCAAACAGGAAAGCAAACCAAATCAGATTATGGATTCCCACTCCATACTTTAGAAGTCTTACTAGATCAAGGTCTAACCCATCTTCCAAAAAAGTCATGGGCTGAACAAGCCTCAGATGAAGATGATATGGACTTCACCAATTCTCCCCTATCCCTCATTGTTGATAGGATAAAAAATCAAGTTTATGAACCCACCAAAGTTCTTAAACCACAAACTAGTTTGCCAAAACAAGAGGTACAAATTAGTGCTTCAAAACAATAAATCCAAACAACCCATCAACCCCAAACATGCAAAGAACCGACAAAATACCACAAAAAAGGTAATTATTTCCCTGTCATTCAGATGGAACCAGAATTTTGGGATGAAAATCCCAATAGAGTTCCCTCCCGAATCTTTCCCAAAGATTTTCAATTTCAGCCTTTATCCCTAAGCAAAACTCAGAGGTTCTACGAATTTATTCTTGTAGACACTGACTCCATCTCCATAAAACACCATAAATCCCCAACTGATAAGACACTGATAACCCATTCCACATTCCAAATCCTTAAAGTATTAACCCCTTCTCAATTTGGGACCAATCTTAATAAAATACAAAAATTTTCCCAACCATTTGATCCCGCAGGTTTTAATTATTGGGATTATGTTCAAGCCTGGACCAATGTGTTCTGGTTCCAAAATCAAACTTTCAGCCACTCATGGTTAATTTATTTTAAAAGAAACATTAATTATATGTTTCCCCATTGGTTTATCCAGTGGTGGATTTTCTTTGGACCACCAAACGACATCCTTCCCCAACCTGTAAAAGAAGGATATCAACATTTCAAATCTAGAATCAATTTAGAAGACAATCATATCCCAGTCAGTCTCCACTTTTTCTCTAAGCTATCACTAGCATGGATCTTCCGGTGGAAATATATTTATCTCACTAGCATGGGACTCATTTTTATGCTTGGCTTTAGGTTTCCTATGGTGTTTGTACTTAGTTGGATGTTTATCTTCTTTCTCTTTGTGGGTGTTGGATTTTTTCCTAGAACAAGGGAGACCGAATTGTTCACAAAAGGTTCCTAGTTCTCTATTGGTTAGTGTTTTCTCTTTGGCCAAATCATTCTGGAGTTTCCTATCTTGGCAGATTTTCAAAGCTACCTTCTGGACATAAGATATTAATTGTCCATAACTAAGATTGTCATAAGGGATTTCTCCATTTTGATGTCTAATCTTATCTCTAACCCTGTCTCCTAAAGACTTTGGAAGACCAGCTAAGAATTTTTCTTTCCAGAGGCGATGTTCACAATCTTCTCTGGTATAGACTCATGTAAGGAAGGTATCCTTGTACCACCTAAAGTCTGATAACGTTTTACATCTTAAGTTTGATAATAATTCACCTGATCTATCTCTCCAGATAGAAGGATCTCCAATAAATTTGGCTCCTATGGTGAATATCAATTGGTTGACAGCATCGGGGACTAGCTCCCCTTTATTGGTTATAGGAGATTGGTGGGGATCAACTTTTATAGCATTGTAAATGGCATGTTTTTCGTCTTCAGTGAGACCATAATCCCACCATCCTTTTAATTGGCCAGTGAATCCTGCTGTTAAAGCCATTACGATCCCTTTTTCATCTATATCACTGGTGGTTAGGTAAGCAGTAGCAGCCATGCACATGTATTGTATAACTTGCATAATACCATACTCATTCTGACCATCAATGTTCTATATGTATAATTGGTTTGCATCAAAGCTTTTGAGGGGGATGTCAGATTCCTCCAGAAGTAAATCTGGGGCAGTTGCACGTTGGTAATAAAGCTTGGAAGGTTTTTTCCAGGATAAAGATTGACTCATGAGCGGGTTCAAACCTAACTTCTCAGATCTTATTGATTCAGGTTCAGAAGAGTAAGGAGAACTGCATTCTCCTAAAACATTTATCAGGCGATCCTTAAAAGGGGGGGTTCTAGGATCAGAGGGCTTTATGGAACTTGAATCGGAAGGTTGGGGTGTCTCGGGAGCAACGAGATGGGTCAAATTTCTGATGCTATCTGCTAACTCATTGGAGATGATAGCCTTATTTTTTGCTTTAAGGAATTGTAGGTTTTTCCTAAGATCTTTTGAAGGATTGAAAGGTTTGAAGAAGGGTTTTTCAGTTGGCTTAGCCTCGACTAAAGAAGAGGATACCTCTTCTTTCCTAGATCTGATAATATTAAGGTTTTCTCCTAAAGTTTGAAGATACTTATTGGTGTAGTTGGATTGTTCCATCAAATCTTTGATATCTTTAGGATTGACTGGTTCAGATTCATCTTTTGATTTGAATGGGGCAGCTATGGCTAGACTAGTACCAGTCTTAGTGTTGAGCTGGTATTGCCTATTTGGAGGTAATTCAGACTGGAGAATGGTGCCGTCTTTAAGTTGCCAGCTACTGATAATATTCGTAACCTTTTCTTTTGAAGACAATTGCCTTTTGAAAGGATAATCAATCTTATTCACAATAGCATAAGCTTGGAACCAATCAAAGAAATATATGTTTTGTTCAACTCGTTCAAGAAAATTGTAAAACTCATTTTGGATTTGATTACGTTTTTCTCTAAAATGAGTAAAAAATCAGTTTCTTTGAGCGACGTTGTCATCAGAGTAGAAATCTTTTTTGATTATTTCTTTGTTGATCACAAAAACTTTTTCAATATTATTAATCTCATCATACTCATCATTCATGGAGGAGTATGTTGGCGATTGAATAGTTTTTTGATCTTCTTCTTGTTTTTGATATATGGGTAAAGGTATGGAAGTGGAGGTATCAAGGCCTTGGAGATGGATAATTGATTGGGATATTGTTGAGAAAGATTTCCTAGAGGCTGTCTCAGTAGCACGGGATCTAAGATCCCCAGCCCTTGAACTTTCAGATCTGGCGACACTAAAGGAATTCCTTCTGTTAAAGGTTAATTTTACTCTACCATCTTCATATTGTCGAATCTCCTGGATTTCAGGGGTCTCTTTAGGTCGAGCTGGTGCAGCTCTGTCTAGATGCCAATCTTCGGGTAAGACAATATCTTCCCATCTAATGGTTTTTGGGACAGTGACATTCGCTTTTGAGATATCAGTGAGAAATAGAGTCGTTTCTCTAGGATTACTAGATCTTCTAACCATAGAACTGCAAGAGTTCATGACCTTATACTGTACTCAGTACATGAGGGCAATAGGGTTGGATCCAGATGCCATGTCTAGACCATGGGTATGAAGGTTCAAGATTAAAACTTTGAGGATATTTCTGTCTTGGAGACTAACAGTGAGATTGGGGTAACAACTAAAATAGATTGGACCATGTCCGAGGCTGGTTTCTACAGTTCCCAGAAGAGAATATGAAAATTGATTATGCCTCTTATCTCTTAAACATAAGAGTACAAAAGCATTAAGGCCTTCTCTCATGAGTGGCTTGATAGCAACTTGGACACAACCTATGTGCAAGTAATGGTATTTTTGTTTGTGACTTCTCAAGGTTTCGTTGGAGAGAAGGTGGAACTCTTCATCTTTAGAGGTGATTGGATTGATGGGGATATTCTTTTCAACAGTTCTTATGATGTAATCAGAACTTTGAAAGAATCGTCCCTGGGGTTTGTAGAGGTCTTTTGTGGGAATTTTGGGAATTTCCCAATTGTCAAAATCTTGATTTATATCTTGAAATTTGATTTCTTCCTTGAAAATATTTTTAGAAGAGGTTTGGGCTTCTTCATTCTCGACGAGAGATGAAGAAGATGGTTGGGAGGACTTGAAAGAGAGATGGGTTGAGAGAGAGCGAAACATTTTGAAATAAAGAGGTGAGAAAGTAAATTTTGTAATTGTTCCTCACCCTATAGTATCATCACCATCATTTGGTTTCATAAAAACGAGTTTCCAGAAGTAAGATAAATAATATGATCTACACAATATTTTAGGTCATAAAAAACTCTTTTTTTTTCTCATCATCAGTTCAACTATAGCCACCGACAGTTAGATGTTATTCCTAGTAATCGCAGCATCATCCGAGCTTCATTGCCTCCTTTAGGACTTATTACTCTTGCTGCCTATGCACAGGAATAACACGAAACTCATTCGTGCTTCCAGTTGAGTGATGAATCTTATTTATCTCTATATACATATATATACAGGAATATTAAAATGACCTTTAATATTATGTTATCATATTATAGATCTTACTCCCAGCCAAACGTTCCTACTTCCCCATCTGGCTCTGATACCAGGGAGGGTCCGGAACCAGGGAGGGGGGAGGAAACTTAAAAACGGAAAAGGAAAGTAGGGAATAGCAGGACTATTCTACATGCGATGATGATGAAAATGAATGATATATATAATTAAATTAAAGAGGACCAGATCCTTCCAGCATAGCCGTGAAGAAGATCTGGAAAATATAAATAATTAAAGGGAACCAGAACCTTCTGGCATAATCTGTGAAGGAAGATCTGGTGAAGGAGAAAGGGAAAAATTAAAAATAGACAAAATTAAAAGAGGGGACCAGAACCTTCTGGCATAACCGTGAAGGAAGATCTGGTGAGGGAGAAAGGGGAGAAAATAAAAGTAAACAAAAACTAAAACATGAATATGATTGGGATATGATTGTCTTCTAAATTGATTCTAGATTTGAAATGTTGATATCCTTCTTTTACAGGTTGGGGAAGGATGTCGTTTGGTGGTCCAAAGAAAATCCACCACTGGATAAACCAATGGGGAAACACATAATTAACGTTTCTTTTAAAATAAAGTAACCATGAGTGGCTGAAAGTTTGATTTTGTTGTTTTGAAGCACTAATTTGTACCTCTTGTTTTGGCAAACTAGTTTGTGGTTTAAGAACTTTGGTGGGTTCATAAACTTGATTTTTTATCCTATCAACAATGAGGGATAGGGGAGAATTGGTGAAGTCCATATCATCTTCATCTGAGGCTTGTTCAGCCCATGACTTTTTTGGAAGATGGGTTAGACCTTGATCTAGTAAGACTTCTAAAGTATGGAGTGGGAATCCATAATCTGATTTGGTTTGCTTTCCTGTTTGGTTTGTTGTTTGTTTGGAGACTGAGTTGATGACTCAGTTGTTTGAAGGGTAGATGACCCTTGTTGGGTGGAAGACCCAGGGAGGGTAGATGACCCTGGTTGTTGGTTGAGTGGAACTTCTACAAGATCTTGAATCCTTTTACCTCTGGTGCGACCTCGCCCTCGAGAGGAGGACGACATTTTTGAAGTCCTTGTTTTAGTTTCCCTGTAAGTATTCACGTGTAAGGTAATCAGGGAGAGAATTATTAGTGCCTTTGAGATACTCAATGTCAAAATCAAAAACACTTAGAATAGCTTGCCATCTGGCAAAAATCTGTTTTGAAGCCAAATTTTTTACATCCTTTTGTAAAATTTCTTTAGCAGATTTGCAATCTACACGAACCAAGAATTTCTGGTTGAGTAAATCAGATTGAAATTTTGAAATGCATAAAACAATTGATAAAACTTCTTTTTTGACAGTTGATTAATTTTGTTGTGCAGGATTCCAATGCTTAGATGCAAATGCAATAATCTGTTCTTTTCCTAAAACCTGCTGTTTGAGAATGCCGCCATAACCTATGTCTGAGGCATCTGTCTCAACAATTTTAAAGGCTTGGGGATTAGGAAGATAAAGACAAGGAAGTTCCCGTATTTGAGCCTTAAGACTTTTAACAATATTGGTGTGGATATCTGTCCAAGGAGGAGGGGTCTTCTTCAGACGTTCATGGAGTGGTTTAATGGTATTGCTTAACTGGGGAATGAAGTCAGCTACGTAATTTAGACAGCCAAGAAATCTTTGCAGCTCATTTTTATCAAGGATCTGGTTCGGGAACTTATTACCAAAATCTATGGCTCTTTTAATAGGAACAATGGTTCCTAGATGGATTTCATGACCTAGAAAACGGATCTTAGTTTGGAAGAGTTGGATTTTGGGTTTGGAAATAGCAAGACCATTTCTTTTAATAATATGAACGAAAATATTGATATGTTTGAAGTGCTGCTCTATGGATTGGGAAAAGATGAGTACATCATCAATATAGACTATGGTGAAGTGTGAGTAAGGATTGAAGATTTCATTCATAATATTCTGGAATTCTGAGGGGGCATTTTTAAGACCAAATGGCATAACGTTTCATTCATATTGCCCAAAAGGGACGGTGAAGGCAGTTTTATAACGGTCGCTCTCATTGACCTGAATCTGCCAGAATCTAGATTTTAAGTCAAATTTGGAGAAGATTTTTGCAGAGTGTAATCTTCCTAGGAGGTCTTTTTTATTAGGAATAGGGTACCTAATCCATTGGAGGACATCATTAAGGGGCTTATAATTGATAACTAAACGGGGTGTTCCACGTTCAATCTCAGCTTGTTTATTGACATAAAAAGCGGCACAAGACCAAGGGCTCTTACTCTTCCTGATAAGTCCTTTCTGTAGAAGATCATTAATCTCCATTCCCCATCAGCCAAACGTTCCTACTTCCGCATCATCATCGCATGTACAACGAGAAGCCTATCACAAATGGTGGGCCAACTTCGACTTTGCTCATGCCACCAAAGAAGGAGTTAATCTTTGGTTCAGCAGGAATCCAACCTTCCTCAAAGTAGCTGATCCAGAGACTTGTAAATTTCTTAATCAAAGGGCGAAAATCACAGCAGCTCTTACCGCCTCAACCTCAAAGAATTCTCTAGAAGAAAATCTTCAAAACATCCTCAAATTATTACAAGCAGACCAATCAGAAACCTCGAAAACAAAGCTCCAATCATCTGATGAGGAAGAAGAAAATGAAGATGATTGCTTTGCTGTCAACTTGGATGATGACTAGAATTTTCATTAAATTATTGTAAAATGCTGTTGAAATAGTTCCGATTTAATTATTGTAAAATACTGTTGTAATAGTTCCGGTTTACTTTCCCAAATAATTGTACACAGTGCAGGTTTTGCAACCGACACTGTTCAAACAGTAGGATAACAAGGATATCAACATTTCAAATCTAGAATCAATTTAGAAGACAATCATATCCCAGTCAGTCTCCACTTTTTCTCTAAGCTATCACTAGCATGGATCTTCCAGTGGAAATATATTTATCTCACTAGCATGGGACTTCCCTCATTACAACGAGAAGCCTATCACAAATGGTGGACCAACTTCGACTTTGCTCATGCCACCAAAGAAGGAGTTAATCTTTGGTTCAGCAGGAATCCAACCTTCCTCAAAGTAGCTGATCCAGAGACTTGTAAATTTTTTAATCAAAGGGCGAAAATCACATCAGCTCTTGCCACCTCAACCTCAAAGAATTCTCTAGAAGAAAATCTTCAAAACATCCTCAAATTATTACAAGCAGACCAATCAGAAACCTCGAAAACAAAGCTCCCATCATCTGATGAGGAAGAAGAAAATGAAGATGATTGCTTTGCTGTCAACTTGGATGATGACTAGAATTTTCATTAAATTATTGTAAAATGCTGTTGAAATAGTTCCGATTTAATTATTGTAAAATACTGTTGTAATAGTTCCGGTTTACTTTCCCAAATAATTGTACACAGTGCAGGTTTTGCAACCGACACTGTTCAAACAGTAGGAGAACAAGGATATCAACATTTCAAATCTAGAATCAATTTAGAAGACAATCATATCCCAGTCAGTCCCCACTTTTTCTCTAAGCTATCACTAGCATGGATCTTCCAGTGGAAATATATTTATCTCACTAGCATGGGACTTCCCTCATTACAACGAGAAGCCTATCACAAATGGTGGACCAACTTCGACTTTGCTCATGCCACCAAAGAAGGAGTTAATCTTTGGTTCAGCAGGAATCTAACCTTCCTCAAAGTAGCTGATCCAGAGACTTGTAAATTTTTTAATCAAAGGGCGAAAATCACAGCAGCTCTTGCCGCCTCAACCTCAAAGAATTCTCTAGAAGAAAATCTTCAAAACATCCTCAAATTATTACAAGTAGACCAATCAGAAACCTCGAAAACAAAGCTCCCATCATCTGATGAGGAAGAAGAAAATGAAGATGATTGCTTTGCTGTCAACTTGGATGATGACTAGAATTTTCATTAAATTATTGTAAAATGCTGTTGAAATAGTTCCGATTTAATTATTGTAAAATACTGTTGTAATAGTTCCGGTTTACTTTCCCAAATAATTGTACACAGTGCAGGTTTTGCAACCGACACTGTTCAAACAGTAGGAGAACAAGTCTATTTAAAGAGCATCTCAGCTCTCAATAGACACACAATTTTAGAGAGAGACTTTCAGAGAGAGTTTTGGAGAGATTCCTGCCTTTGAGATCTCGTAAGCTCGTCTTTTAGTTTCTGTCTTTCAATCTTTCAATCTTATGTTTATGTCTTTCAATCTTTTAATCATATAATATTTTCATATTCATGTTTTAGTTTTTGTTTACTTTTATTTTCTCCCCTTTCTCCCTCACCAGATCTTCCTTCACGGTTATGCCAGAAGGTTCTGGTCCCCTCTTTTAATTTTGTCTATTTTTAATTTTTCCCTTTCTCCTTCACCAGATCTTCCTTCACGGATTATGCCAGAAGGTTCTGGTTCCCTTTAATTATTTATATTTTCCAGATCTTCTTCACGGCTACGCTGGAAGGATCTGGTCCTCTTTAATTTAATTTTATATATCATTCATTTGCATCATCATCGCATGTAGAATAGTCCTGCTATTCCCTACTTTCCTTTTCCGTTTTTAAGTTTCCTCCCCCCTCCCTGGTTCCGGACCCTCCCTGGTATATATATATATATATATATATATATGATATGTTTTATTTACCTCAGCAGTGCCCCATAAGTATTACTTTTACTTCCGCATACTCTAATTTTGATTCAATAAGGGTTTCGGCGATAAGTCTATATTTTATATATTCGATCAAACTCGAGAGACAAATATTATATTTTAATAAAGACTGCGAAGATGTTTTACTATGTTTAAGAAAATATTATCTCGAGAGTCTTTTTGTAATTAAGATATTATTAAGCCGAATTCAAATATTTGTTCAGATTAAAAGTGTTTATAATCGAGCAAGTACAAATTAAAAAGGAAAAATTTTCTAGTCCTAATTTTTGATAGCAAGTATTTCAATCATTTGGAAATATTAATTATTTTCAAGATGTAAAATAAGGGTGTCACAGTTTTCATGATTTTCTAAGCTTTAAACAAAAAGTGTTCTGTTGGAACAATAATCTATTTTTGAGTTTGGAAAAATGGTTTTAAGTTAGTGATACTATTTGGTAATCCTAAGTTTTACTAAGTACCTTTGAAAAAGGATTTAATTTGTTAAGTTATTCGTTATGTGAAATGTGTAATTGACTGGTCCTTTGAATTATGTTATCAAAGTTAAAGGTTCGAGTAAAGCAGATTCCGATAATCAGAATCAGTTGTCTCTAGCTTCAAATCCAGGTGAGAGAGTAGCTTTCTTAAGACACAATGGCACTATGGGTGGCATTAGGAAGTTCTCGATCATCTCAAAGGTCGGAACTCCGTAGTTATTTGTCAATAAACGAGACGACAATTGATTGTGGCGTGTTTAGTCGTTCTACGTTGAGACGATAACTTTATATTTGTATGTCTGATATTATTTGTTATGTTATAATCTGAAATTGTATACTGTATGGCTTTAATAGATTTGTAAAGCATAAATCATGTGATAAGATGAACTGAAATTATTTTGGGATAATTATTGATCTTGTGGAAAGATACTTGATGTAATTGGAATTATCTTATGCAAAGAAAGTGCAATGAAATTTGTGAACCCTGTTAAAGTTTGATGAGCGATGTTTAGTGTACAGTGATGGTGCATGTAGCACAATAACTTTTGTCGTATATCCCCTTTGAAAGTAGCTGGCCACGTGAATGATGTGCCGTGGTTCTAGCCTTGTGGAATCCACTGTACTTACGGAGGTGTTTGTCATTTTCCCTTAGAGGTCGAGGTCCGTTAGAAGCGAGGCTTAGAATGGGTCGACCAAACTAGGATTAATTAAAGACCTTAAAAGATTTAAAAGTTTTTTAAGACTTAATCTTTCCTAACTACACGTTGAGAGTGCAGTAGTGGAGAGGAAAGATACGAATACTTGGAGGCCCGTGCTACCTTCGAGTGGTGATTGTGATAGGGGAGGGCAAGGACGGTGAAACGTCAAGAAGCCTTGAGCGCTTCCCTAGGCGGGACAACGTTACAATGGTCCGAGGTCCCTGATAGGCCTCGATCGTAGCAAGGACTGCACGTACAACTAGGGATAGAGCTGTCGCCCCCTTGAGCAAATAAGAGATGGTGAGAGGGAATCTGAATCAAGGCTAGTAGTCACTGATCTTTTTATAAATATGTGATATGATTTTATTTTGCTGGCCAGATGTGTGGCTTCAGCTTGGTACGTACCCTTTGACTATCGATGCCTGTGTGGTTAGGATTCCTGTGCGTCCCATCTGCTTTCCGAACTAGGTTGTGGTTGGATATTGAGGAGGAGATGTATCGTGTGTGCTGACTTACCCTTCACCTCAATGATTTCCCTCCCTAAATCATTGACGGCTATGTTATGATTCCAAGTAAGCAAACTGAGAAAGATTATCAAGGATGTTAATAAAACATTTGAATCTATTATGAGAATGATAAAATGATTAATGTTATGACATGAATATGCTGTTATGATGAATCATGATGTAATCTGTGTATCTATGTTGAATATGTATGTTGTATATCCTGATGTGATCCCTTAGAGTAAGTCCATGCCGTCGACGATTATATCGTTCGGATCGCTTACTCTCTCTGTTTTCCCCTTCTCTGTGGACATTGGGAATGATGTCCATAGATGACAGATCCAGTTGTGTGTCGAGTTGATATTTCGAATAGTAGAGTAGTGTCTTTGGAAGATTTTGGGTATTGGGAGGTTAAGCAGACTGGATGGTTATGGGAAGGACCGGCCGAGATTGAGATCATTGACCCTGACTTCGTTGTTAGTGGGAGGATGACGGACGTAAACCCATGTGTGTTGTATCTTCGCGACCAAGTGGTTGGTGGTCCCGTCACTTATCATGAGATTCACCTAGCATTGAGACAGATGGACTTCGAGGATATCTCCGATGGAGAAGAAGATCCAAATGCGGCATCTGATAGCAAAGAAGAGATAGCTTCAGAGGAAGGATTAGAAGATATTCAGGAAGAAGAAATTCAAGAGGAGTTTCAAGAGGACGTGTTAGAGGAAGAGCAGGACATGGAGATGTTGAATATGGAATTGAATGAAGATGGAGCCATTTGGGAGCTTGATGATCTTCAGGAAGACTTTGAGATATGGGAACCTTAGGAGGAGGAAGTTCAAGAAGAAGGGCCAGTAGAGTGGGAGTTCGACCCAGAGGAGGCACCTGCTGTTGAGAGTCGTGATGATGTTGAGTCTGCTCTGATAAGACTAATGTACTCTTTAGCATTGGCATAAACCCTTTTGTTTTGAATCTTCTTTGTAATCAATGTCATGCCTTTTTAGGTAATGACCATTTTAATGAAATGCCTATTCAGTATAAATCTTGTATCTATGATATTACTGCAAATTCTAATATAATTAAATATTTTTCAAGGAAACCATTAGAGAAAAATAATGTTGTTTTTGGAAATGTGTCTTGGAATATCTCAGTTTCGAATAGAACAATATGAAAGGATATTTTGCAAATGAAGTTATTTCAAAAATTAAACTAAGGTAATGGAAATCTTTTTTTTGATTAAGAAGTTGGAAAATAATTATTGTATTTTAAAAAAAAAATGGCGTGAATTTTTGCTAAAAATTCTATGTCCAAATGGGTGTTACAGATGACGTTATGTATCACATCCAAGCATGGACTGTGTACTCTGGGAGTACTTTGGGTGATTATGGATGGACGTCCACGAGACTTTTAGTCGGAGAACCTCAGGATTGAGAGTTAGACAACATGCATCATGCCACCATAATTATAAGACTTAATTATATAATGAATTCGGTGTGATCATATGTACTTGCATATAATTGATTGATTGTCAAACTGTCTTTGTTTACCTTCTGTTATTTTTATTTGATTATGTGAACTGTTTATGCTTACCCCCGTGCCCTTGTCAGGTGATGGCCAGATACCTAGTTTGCATAGAGATTCGTCCTATCCCTAGTGGTATATGGACGTATGAGGAGCACCGGGCCACTTTTGAGGGTGAGGTAGAAATCACTCTCTATCACCCTAACCCTTTGGCCAGGGTGCAGCCTCGACGTTTTAGGATCCCTATTATATATACTATGCATGTTCCGCCTTTTTACTCTTATAGAGGACCACCCCCAGCTCGATCGGTACACCGCTTTCATAGTTTTCGTTTTCGCGCTGCTACTCGTTCTCATCCCATTGCTTCGAGGGTTTTCAGTGAGGAGATTCCTTCTCCTGGTCCGATGGATGATGGTAGGTCTGCTCTAGCTACAGACACTAGACCCAGTGGTAGGGTCCCTACTTCATCAGACGAGGTCGAGGAGGATCCCGTCGAGGGTGAGAGCGAGGAGGAGGTACCAGTTGAGCCGGCGACTAGAGACCATAGTGGTATTAGTGGTTCCTAGGAGTATGCATGGTATAGATATTTTGGATCCTATGCTAGGGATGTAGCTGCGGTGGATCAGGATGTGACTTGGTGGATCAGTTTCAGAGGATCAGATGACCAGCTCAGGATATCTACTTTTGGATTATATTATATTGTATATATTTCTTTTGAGATGTCTTAGGGTATGGTCAGTATTTTGATATCTTTACTGTTATGGACTTTGACACTGGGTTTGTACTATTGCTACCGCGACTTTATGATGGGGTCTATCTTTTTAACATCTATATATGTTTGTATTTTGCTAAATGATTCCCTATCATATTTAATTCCGCTTACTCTGATTTGGTCTTAGAAAGAGAATTCGGCAAATTTTATGATGTTGCTTATGAAAAATATTTCCATAAGGGTAACATTAATTTGTGAATAATACATAATTATAAGTTTTTGCATTACTCAAACAAATATGGATTTTTATTTTGGGGTATTCTGGGAACTCAGAGTTTTCAAATAAGTTAAAAGGTCGAATTCAAAGTAAATTCGTGGAATCAAGTCCAATTTATTTTACGAATAAGGGTTTATCAAAAAGAAAATTTTATTTACCCACTTTATAGAAGCAGGTCCATAACTATATTTTGGAAACTATAATACATCAATTTCCATTCATGTCAAGACTGTCACACTCTTTGTGTTATCAGAGCATAAATGGTCCTGATTCCTGATCCTCAGAAGCCTATCTCATCCGAATGATCCTCCACAAGGGGTAAAGTTTTATTTAGTATAAATGCGTGTAATATCATTTGAGATCGTTGTATATCTTATGAAAGATATTATGAAATGTTCTGTGTGATGATGGTAGTTAGTTAATAAGTTTAAGGTAGTTAGCTGAGATAGTTATTGATAGACCTTAGTTAACCGAAGTCCATAGTACAGGTCCATTATGGCAACCCGACAAAGAGACATACGAACACGATGTTGGATAGGATCACCGCAGTGTTAGAAAACATGCATCAGCATCAACAACAACCGGCTAATCCACCACCAGCTAATGTGGCAACTGTTGAGGCCAAGACGTTATCTGACTTCAGGAGTTGTAATCCCATCATGTTTGGAGGGGGATACAAGCCTGAAGAAGCTAACAAATGGATTTTGGAAATGGATAAGATCTTCCGTACTCTGGAATGTACTAATGCTCAGAAAATAGCTTACGCTATTTTTATGTTGGAAAGAGAGGCTGAGCATTGGTGGAACCATACTGCCCAATTATTGGCTCATGAGGGGAGAGCAATAACTTGGATACTGTTTATGGAAAAATTTCTATCCAAGTACTTTCCAGAGGATTTGAGGAGGAAAAAGGAGGTTGAGTTCTTGCAACTTAAACAAGGTGACATGAGTGTGGGCGTGTATGCCGCAAAGTTTGAAGAGCTAATGAAGTATTCTCCTTTTTATCAGTTAAACCCTGATGAAAGGAGCAAGTGCATTAAGTTTGAAGGAGGACTGAAACCAGAACTAAAGTCTGTGTTCAGTTATCAGAGGATTCAAAGTTTTCCTATGTTAGTAGACATGTGTAGAATGTATGAGGATGATAAGAAAGCGGAGTTGCTTCAAGTTCAGGAGGCAAGGAAAGAGCAACAGGGATATGGACCGCAAAAGTGAAAGGGGTATGATCCTCGCAACAAGGGTCCTTACTCCCATAAGAACCGGGGGAAAGGCAAGGGAATGTTTGGTGACCGCAACAATTCTCATAACAATGCCCCCTATTGTGAAAAGTGCAAGCATCATCACTTCGGGAAATTATGTTGGGCCACAAGTGGATGTTTTAACTGTGGAAAGCCAGGCCATTTTTCCCGTCACTGTAGAGAACCACCTAAGGACAACTCAAGAGGGGCTGCGAGTAAACCAGTAATACCAGGTCGAGTCTTCACTCTTAGCAGTGTTGAAGCAGCCAAACTCTGAATCTCGTGCAAGGTAATCATCTTCTTAATGATCAACCTTGTATGTTTTTGTTTGATTCGGGAGCTACCCACTCTTTTGTTTCTCTCGAGTGTGTGAATCATTTGAAGTTACCTGTATATGATTCACCCTTCTGTATTAAAGTAGAAACCCCTACAAACTCACCTGTGATAGTTTCAAAAGTGTGTCTTGGTTGTCATGTTAGGGTATTAGACAAAATTACCCGAGTAGACCTAATCTGTCTACCTTTGTCACAATTAGATGTGATCTTGGGTATGGATTGGATGATGCAGAATCAAGTAATCATCGATTGTGATAAAAAGACTATTCTCTATAAGAACCCCGAACCTGAAAAGTTTTTGTGTTTATTCTCTGCTATAGGAAGTGAGGAAGAGGAGCAACGCCTTGAGGAAATTCCTGTTGTTCGGAATTTTCCGGAAGTATTTTAGGAAGAAATACCAGGCTTTCCACCAAAAAGAGAAATAGAATTTGAAATCAATTTAGTTCCGGGTGCTGGTCCCATTTCTATCGCTCCTTATAGAATGGCACCGCTAGAGATGGCTGAGATGAAGAAGCAGATAGAAGAGTTGTTGGAGAAACAAATGATTAGACCAAGCGTATCTCCCTGGGGCGCTCTGTTATTGTTTGTGAAGAAGAAAGACGAGAGTTTAAGGATGTACTTGCATATAAGTGATTGATTGTCTAACTGTCTTTATTTACCTTCTGTTATTCTTATTTGATTATGTGAACTGTTTATGCATACCCCTGCGCCCTTGTCAGGTGATGGCCAGATACCTAGCCTGCGTAGAGATTCGTCCCATCCCTAGTGATATATGGACGTATGAGGAGCACCGGGCCACTTTTGAGGGTGAGGTAGAGATCACTCTCTATCACCCTAACCCTTTGGCCAGGGTGCAGCCTCGACATTTTAGGATCCCTATTATATATACTATGCATGTTCCGCCTTTTTACTCTTATAGAGGACCACCCCCAGCTCGACCGGTACGCCGCTTTCATAGTTTTCGTTTTCGCGCTGCTACTCGTTCTCATCCCATTGCTTCGAGGGTTTTCACTGAGGAGATTCCTTCTCCTGGTCCGATGGATGATGGTAGGTCTGCTCCAGCTGCAGACCCTAGACCAAGTGGTAGGGTCCCTACTTCATCAGACGAGGTCGAGGAGGATCCCGTCGAGGGTGAGAGCGAGGAGGAGGTACCAGTTGAGCCGGTGACTAGAGACCGCAGTGGTATTAGTAGTTCCTAGGAGTATGCATGGTATAGAAATTTTGGATCCTAGGCTAGGGATGTAGCTGCGGTGGATCAGGATGTGACTTGGTGGATCAGTTTCGGAGGATCAGATGACCAGCTGAGGATATCTACTTTTGGATTATATTATATTGTATATATTTCTTTTGAGATGTCTTAGGGTATGGTCAGTATTTTGATATCTTTACTGTTATGGACTTTGACACTGGGTTTGTACTATTGCTACCCCGACTTTATGATGGGGTCTATCTTTTTATCATTTATATATGTTTATATTTTGCTAAATGATTCCCTATCATATTTAATTCCACTTATTCTGATTTGGTCTTAAAAAGAGAATTCGGCAAATTTTATAATGTTGCTTCCGAAAAATATTTCCATAAGGGTAACATTAATTTGTGAATAATACATAATTATACGTTTTTGAATTACTCAAACAAATATGGATTTTTATTTTGGGGTATTCCGAGAACTCAGAGATTTCAAATAAGTTAAAAGGTCGAATTCAAAGTAAATTCGTGGAATCAAGTCCAATTTATTAATTTTATGAATAAGGGTTTATCAAAAAGAAAATTTTATTTACCCACTTTATAGAAGCAGGTCCATAACTATACTTTGGAAACTATAATACATTAATTTCCTTTCATGTTAAGACTGTCACACGGATCACTCCCTCGAATTCATCAGTTGACCAATCAGAGGCAAAGAATACAACAGTCAGTTGACCTGTTAAAATTTTGTTATCAGCATAACAGAATTACGTTCTATTTATGGCTTCCCGCCAATTTTCCAAAATGAATGAACTCTTATGTAAGCAACAACACAAATAGGGCAAGTAAATTAAATGTAACAAAAGAATGTAAGAGGGGAGCATCCATCATCAGAAACATAGCAAGAAAAAAAAATAAAAGTGCATAAGCTTATAATCATGCAAAAGCGAGTATTCATCTCAAACATATGCTAAGTTCTTCATAATCATTATCTTCAATTTTCGTGTCACAAACCAACCTAGGGAAAAATAACAATAAAATTTCATTGAAGGTATGCCCGGAAATCAAATAAAACAGAAAAATTATAGAGTCAACTTACAGTTGTTTTAACGACAAACTTATGCAAACTTCTTCAGGGATAATTCCAGTAAAGCTATTCCCTCTTAAATCCAATAACTCCAGCTTTCTTAGACCTCCAAGTTCTTTGGGCATGGTGCCGGAAAATTTGTTCTTGCACAGCACACTAATTCAAAGTAACAAAAAAAAAAGCATATCTGAATTAGAAAGGTAAAGGAATATAAATAATTTAAAATGTTTTGGTGGTCAGGATACACAATTATTGCTAAATGTATGAGACCATTGTTATCCTATTGAAAACTTTGCAACCTGCTCCTAGTATATAAGATGTTCCAAAAAGACATAAAATACATAATAGTGGCAATAGTAGTAGAACGGTTAATAGCATTTGAAGATGAATGAACCCTAAAAGAAATAATTAATGGTTTTTCTCATAATCCATGGTACTACCAAATTAAGACATTGCTAAAATATTATGCAGTTCAAATTTTGGTCTAAAAATATAAAACAAATACACACATTCTCAATTATTCATTAGCCAGAGAGGAAGCAGCTGAAGTATGAAATGATTTCTTTCTGACTAAGAGGCAAGTGATTCTAAGTGATGAATGAGAGTTTTTGTTTTTGGATCATTCTATTCATTTATCATATCAGATAAGGTACTAAGGTAGGAACCATGCTCTCACTCTCTGTACACAACTCCCTTGTTATCTTCAACAACTATAAACCTCTTTCCAATAGTCTAGGCAATTTGAGTATAAACCCATCACCATACATAAGTGATTAATGAGTGTTATCAAGACTAGAGATAACAAAATATGGGAAAAGTGTTCTATCAACTAACAATATAGAAGTATAGAACAACGGTTTGAAATTTCCTTTCACTTCACAAGTTGCCTTGAGATGACACCTAATTTCCATTAACAAAACAACAAAACTCACATAAAGTTCCTTACATAATCTTGTAGTACAAATCCCCATTAAAAACACAACATTCATTATTTACTAGAGATAACACCAAACACCTGAAGCTTGTTTCTTTAGGAATCTCCAAAAAAAAAAGGTTTTCCTTTTAGAATTTAAAAAGTTCAGGTTCCAACGTTAGCTTCTTTATTTTTTTATATATAAATAATATTTGTAATGAGGCCTAACAAAAAAAGTTATAAACATCAGAATTAATTTTCTGAGAGAAAAATGGTTTTAAAATGCTAAGCAAGGATGGATGTGTAACACCCAATTTATAATTACCCTTAGTTACCTTTAATGAAAATAGTGAACTAAAAATTTCTTTTTAACTTATAAAATCTCCTTGGAAAACGGAGTTTCCTTTGTTTATATAGCTTTCCCAAAAATTAGTTTGTCCTGCAACCTGTTTTAAACAAAGTATTCATATCATTCAGAAGCCATCAGGGCTAAAACATAACTTCGTGCATCATCATGCACCATTTACAACACATCTATATTCACATCAGAGTTTTAGCAGCATAATTAACAAGTTTTGGAATTGCTTATAACTCCCAAAAGGACTCCTTTCCCTAAAGGAGTTGTCCTGGGCCCACCCAAAAGAGATATTTACATTATTTACAACAAAACAACTACAATCTTCATAATTGAAACAAGGCCCAGGACATGATGCATGTCCTACAACTAAAACCTACTCTCCTTGTGAGGGAGAGTACTCCTGCTCGGTCGGGGGTTGTGCTAGCTCAATCTCAGTACCTTTGTAAAACTAGTAAGGAGGTGAGCATTACACATGACATAGAATAGCAGTTTCTAACTAGACATAATAACCTGTTAAGTCAAACACAATAGCACATATTACACATATTTCCATTCACCGTTCCAAACATGCTCATTCACATTCAAACATTAACACTAATTCATTTTCTTACTTCTATTTCTTTGCTTTCACATATTTTCTTATTTAACTCACTGTGACGCCCTCAATATAATACTAGTAATTAGAGTAATAAATTAACTATTACTCTCAAATAGATATGGACTTGTTTAAGGATAGAAAATATAAGGTTAAATTTTTTCTTTACATTTTCTAAAAGAAGCAGGTACACAAACCAAAATATGGGATCCTTGGAGAATAGATTTCGAATCATTTTAAAATGTTGAATCTGGCGTTTTCATTGTCAAGTAACTCATTTCAAAATTTAGATAGCATCTACTCTTTTAAATTGCATTTACGTAATAAAAACTTAAGTGATGCCATTAATTCTTTCATTTTGCGGAACTGATACCATTTTCAAATATAGTAGCCGAACTCTTTGAAAATCATTATCAGAGTAAGCGGAAATAGTAGGACTATGTAACAAGTTGTAATATAAACATAAGTTATATATATATATATATATATATATATATATCAACAGACATGAAATACATAGTCCAAGTAAAAGTCTCCAAGTTCCTGAACAAGTCCATAACACTATAACATCAAAATAGATCATCACTCCAGAGTTCTCAGAAGCTATATATACAATATCTACATATAAAAAATAAAGACTCTGAAGCTGATCATGGAACATAGGCAGCAGCAGCAGTACTAGTAGTAGAAGTCTCTCAGTAGTAGCAGCAATCATCATCAACCCATCAGCAGCATCTCCTCCATAGCAGCAATCACACCGGATCCCTGACCCTCATTATCTATCCTATGCATGTAACACCCCTAATTTTCGTCTCTCGAATAACAAAAGAAATAAATTATAACAATGATTTTATAATTGTTTTTATATTAGTTATGAAGGTTTAAGTTTTTGTATATTATGTGTTTTGAAATATAAAAAGTATAAGATATATTTTTATAAGAGTATTTTGTACAAAAATATGAATATTGTAATTCAGTCCTTGGGTTGGGACCTAATTGCAATATTAGAAAGGTTTTTGAAGAAAGAGTGTAACACCCTCACAAATATTTAATTAAAATGAGTTTTATAAAAATATGGACTTGAAAATTTCGTTTTCAATCTTAACGAAAATCCGACAGAGTCTCCTCTGTTTATCGGACTTTCCCAAAAATAACTTTTATACACCTGTCAACCAGTACAGTTCAGAAAATATTTATAAACATACTAATTTAATTTTTATGCCCTGCTAATCCAATAAAACATGTTCAGGGCTTGCACGAATGAAATATAACAAATCAAAATAAAACTAAATTTTAACATAATAAACAACTCTCTCTTCTAATTAATTTCACAACACTCCACGGGGTGGAGTGTAGTCCTGCTCGGCCAATAGAATTGCAAGCTCAAACCTCAGTACCTGTGGAGATAGTAAGGAGTGAGCATTACACATAAAATGGGGAAACAGTTTCCAAATATGACATAATGCTATACTAAGCCAAACACATTTAACAATTTGATAACAATATAATAAAACTCTGCATAACACAATTCATGGTCAACATATCCATTGATTTTACAATTCAATTATCAAAGTATTCCATTGGTTTCTCAAGTCAATCTTGCCTATTCATTCTTATACATCATTTTCATAAAGTCATTTATTCCTTCCACTTTAATCATATCATAATTCTTTTCAATCTGTCCCTGGTCACGACCTACTGCGTCTGCACCCCTGTGCACTCACGTCTTACTGCGTCCGGGTATGTTTTCATTCTCCCCTGGTCATGACCTACAGCGTCTGCACCCCTGTGCACTCACGTCTTACTGCGTCCGGGTATATATTTTTCATTCTCCCCTGGTCACGTCCTACTGCGTCTGCACTCCTGTGCACTCACGTCTTACTGCGTCCGGGTATATATTTTCATTCTCCCCTGGTCACGACCTACTGCGTCTGCACCCCTGTGCACTCACGTCTTACTGCGTCCGGGTATATTTTTCATTCTCCCCTGGTCACGACCTACTGCGTCTGCACCCCTGTGTACTCACGTCTTACTGCGTCCGGGTATGTTTTTCTCATTCTCCCCTGGCTGCGCCCGGGTGTAATTCATTTCGTTCCTTTATCATTATCAATTCTTTAGCAATTTCCATTACTCAAAATTAATCACCACATTACACATTTCCACTATCCAAACATCACAATTACATATTATAACTTAATTAGCACAATTCAACGTAATATCACATCTCAAATCATTAAACAACATAAGCATTTAATTCATCAACATCACCAAATAACAAAATGAAACATATCAACATCAAAATAATTTCCCTAAGTTATAAATTCTATTTTAACAATTATTCTATATCATATCAACCTATACT
Organism: Crotalaria pallida; assembly: GCA_037953625.1. NCBI lineage: Eukaryota > Viridiplantae > Streptophyta > Magnoliopsida > Fabales > Fabaceae > Crotalaria > Crotalaria pallida. The sequence continues at coordinate 81,136,876 of CM075653.1, forward strand.
AACACAAAAATCTTAGCACCCATTATATGCATATTGTAAACTAAACCCCAGAGTAAGGTAATACTCACTATAACCCACTCCTTACCTCAAGCTCTTAGAGAGATAGAATTTTTGCCTTGGAACACACTTGAAAAATAGCCACAATTCAAATGGAGAGGGAGGAACCTAAAATCAATAAAATAAAGAGACAACATATCAAACTTTGCCCAAGAATCATGAGTGAAATTCGTGCCCCAACAAGGTTCTCTCTAGGAGGGTGATTAAAGCTTCATGGGAGGAAGAGGGAGAAAGAGATTCGAGTTCTAGGGAGAGAGAAATAGAAGAACACAAACGCAAACACTTACTTGAAGCAACAAGGAAGGACTTGGGTGATGAAATTGGAGCGATTCCCTTGTGGATTGATCAATTGAAATGAGTGAATTAGTGCCCTAGGAGAGAGAGCTTCGAATATGGCAAGAAAGAACGCGTGCTGCACTTTTATTTTTTTTTTCAGCATCTACAGCCTTTAATCGATTAAGCCATTTTCCATTTTCTGACCTTAATCGATTAAGCTGCAGTTTAATTGATTAAGCTGCAGTTTAATCGATTAAGCTGTTCAGTTTTGCAGTACCCAGACTTTGAATGGCCATAACTTCTTCGTTACCCGTTGGATCTTCCTCAAATTTTAAGGCAAGCTTCCTCACATATCCTACTTCACATCCAACGGTGGAATTTATCTTTTGAGCTACCAATATTATTATTTTAATTTCCTAAGTTCCTATGTTTTAAACCTAAGATTACATGCTAATTTGGCTAAGTTTCTCCCTCTTGCTCTCACTTCTTCTACCCTAAGACCATCATAACATAAATGACAATATAAGTAAAGTTTGGGATGTTACAAAGAGTAATTAAATTATTAATTTTTGAATTTTATCAGTATGTAACCGGTTAGAAAGGCTTTGTAAACGGTTACACGTTGAACTCAGAAATTGGGTTAGTGGATTTTGATGAGTAACCACTTGATTAAATCAAGTTTTACCACGAAATCAATTCGATCCTTAGTGGGAAGTACATGTCGCCTTGCATGTTCATCAATTTCCCCTATAAATACATGATTTAAGGATCCAATTGAGGGTTTTAGGTTGGAGTGTTGATGCTGTGTTCTGATTAGGGTTCCTTCTTTGTTCTGTTCAATTCTCTTTAACCTTTGAGAATTAGATTGAGTGTGGTACACCATTACAAAGCTTGATCTTCAAGCTTTGTATTGATATATAGAACGTGAATTGAGAGTGAGTATAAAAGAAGTTTTGAGCTTTGGAAGTTTGAGGATCAAGTCTGTCCAGAACCAGAACCAAATTCGTGGGGCTCTCTTTAGAGTCTGATTCTGGTGAGTACATGCACTCTCTAAGTCTCAAATCTGTTTCTAAAGTTTGTTCATGTTGCATAGGACAAAGTCTAACCATTTTCCCCAATTTATTTGTCCATTTCACATGTCAAAAACTCTGATTTATGAACCCTGCTGAAACTGTCATGAATAAGGGCAGAGTTTGAGGAATTCGTGTCCTTCTTTAAAGAACCAATGTTGATACTCATCAAGCACAACTTACAGGTAAGGGAGAAGCTACATTTGCTAGAATGAGATTGGATTATGTGAAACCATAGGTTGAGTCACCATGAGACTCGTAACGGGCATAGGCGTTAGAGGACAAAGGCTTGGAGGCCAAATTAACTTGTTCCAGGACTTAGAGCAAGTTTTAATTGATGAATGCAAGCTAAATATAGGATAAATTGGTGTTAAATTTTAGTATATGTGAATTTGGTATGCTAAGTTGTCATTTATGTCTTTTTCATGCAATTTGATATGTGTACTTGAAATGCATGAGTGTTTGATGTAATCAAGTGTTGGAACATGTCTACTTTATGGAATTGAAGCTCTGTTTATAGTTGGAATGGATTGGAAAAGAATAGAATTGAAAATGGCATGCAAAATCCCAAAACAGTGTTCTGTTCTGTGTAACGCCCCGATTCGGCAACTTGAAAACTTAAACTCAAAGTAGTGAAAATTAGGGCCATTTTTTTTTAAACACAAGTGTTACACAAGATGAGAACATTCGGTTTCCAAAACATAGTTACATTTTAAGACTCATGTTCTCATGTTGCGTAAAACCTTTCAAGTTCCAAACCGAGATGCCACAAGACACCGCACTTTGAAACCCGTTTTCAAAAACATCATTTTAAATATAATGCCCATGTACTTGTTTCAAAACATCAATATTGAATACAACATTTGCCGGGGTACAGTATGATAGAGCTAAGGTAACTAAGTACTTACAATGGTATACATTCCTCCGGGGGAAATTGCCTAGATTCTAGTCATGCTTCCTATTACTTGTCGTCTAACTCCGGACCTTGGGTGATGAAGCCCACCACGCTTCCGCTGCGCCATCTACCCGTTGCAATATCAGCGGTTGCCGATACGACAACAAGGTAGGAGAGAGTCAGTGTTCCAAACACTAACGGGTTGACCTTGCGGTCTCAGAGTGGATTCGAAGTAGAAAGAGACAGATGATATACATAGCAAAATAACTAAAACAACATACTAAAGAATGCAATCATCATCAACATAAATGCATCTAGCATGTTATACACATAGCATGAATCACAACAATAATATAATCATCATCATCATCATCATAAACACCATTACATTATTCGAGTTCTCATTCCCAACATCTTTCTCATGAACTTTCACAATTGTTTTTAATCCTTCTTTACTCATAACTTCCACACTTATTACTTATTCCAAGAATTCTCTCTTCTTATAAATCTTATTCGATGCTTGGTATCTTTTGATATACTTTTCTTTGAAACATCTTTGTCTTTTAAGTTTTATTATTTCGGTTAGCATCAATGATGAGGGGGAAACATCATTGAGCTCACACACGTCTACATCTCCTCGGTCAACCACCCAACCTAGTCGGAAGCAAACAGGAGTACAGGACCTTTACCACGCGGGCACGATAGCTGTCACACAAACAAATGGTCCCAGACCAGGAGGCCCAGCCTCAAATCATAATCATAATTCACATAATAACAATGCACGCTCTCAGCGGCAATCACAAATGCCCCGTTCCATTCCCTCTCACTGTTCTCGATTTGCAATCAAGGGGGAGACAGTATAATTTCTAGTTCGCGATGCGGAAATCACCACGGTAATAGACCCAGTCCCCACCACGTTAGTGCACCACATGTGGGATTCGTTCCGCCTAGAAATATACTCTAGACTTCTTGACGTTTCACCGTCATCGTCCTCCCCTCATGCAATCTCCTCCTAAGTATCCGCAGATACCTATGGTTCCTTCCTCTCCACTACTTCGATACGACACTCATACCTCACCGCGTTTGTAAATGTCTTTTAAAGTCTTTTAAAGTTCACGTTTTAATTTAGCGGCTTAATCCTAACAGTCGGCTCGTCCTTGGTGCATCCCTTCAACGAAGCCCGACCACTAATCGCAATCCTTTCCCCCTAAATCTCAATGGCACTCTTGCCTCAAATCACTTTCTCATTATCACCATTCTCATAAAGTCCTTCTCAACCCATTTCTCATCAACATCATCAAGATCTTTTCCTCGTTGTTCTCAAAATATCTTTTGGCAAAAATTTTCCGGAAACATGCTTTCACAAAACTTTTCTTCACAACACATTTTCAGAAATCCTTTCACAAAAGTTTTTCAAAAATAATTTTTCCAAAAACTTTCACAAAAATGTCATTTTCACAAAAGCTTTTTCAAAAAAAATCTCTTTTCCAAAACCTTTTTCAAAAACAATCACATTTTTGGATGAGTGTTAATGGAGGAGCAAGCTCAACTCAACACTAAGCTTCTTTCCAAAAACGTGAACGAGGAATCACATCTTCATCCAAACCACATCTCTTTCTCAATCATTCTCATACTTTCTCTTCATTCTCAACTCATCACTTATTTCTTTCTCAATTATTTCTCATACTTTCTCTTCATTCGCATCTCATCACTTTCTTTCTCAATCATTTCTCATGCTTTCGTGTTTATTTCTCTTTTCTCTTTTCCATTTATCTTATTACTTTCACAATTCCATCATCATCATTTCGCTATCCAGACAAAATTAAACAATGTCTAAACAAAATAAAGTATGCATAACAAGTGAACATCTAATGATGCATAGCAAATAGACATTTAGTATGCAAACAGAACATCTAAAACACATACGTGTATCGACTAATTCGCAGTACTCTCACAATCCTTCTATTTGGATTGTGAGCAACCACGTTACGGGACCACCACACTCTCACTTACCTGGATGACGACACATCCAAAACTTTCCAAGATTTCCAGTCGCTAACCTTGCCACGTTTCCTTTGCGTCCGACACCCGAACTAGAGATTTTTCCCCGTGCGTTAGAAACGATTTACGTAAATTCTTAATTTTGTTTTAAAACACTCTGAAATAATTCCCTTTTAAAAGCACATTGCCAATATCCAAAAAGGCTTCAAATCCAAATCAAATCTCAAAAGAGTTTTCAAGAAAACTTTGAAATAATAATCTTTTTATTAAAACAATTCCATTCTTCTTAATTTAAAACACTTCGTTTGAAAAATTATTTTCTTTAAACATTGAATGAAATCTTAGGAAAACAACTCTCTGAAAATCTTTATTAAATCAAATACAAAAATTCAAGAAGGTAAAACTTCAAAACTAATCAGATTAATTTATTTAATTCTAGACATTATAAGACATTGATCAAAAAAAGGTTCTTTCCAATTTAACTCATCACACTTTTTAAATAAAACATTCTTCACAAATAAATTTCACAAACAGTATTCAATACAATCCAAACAACACAAGAACAATCACATGCACATTTCAAAGCAAGTCATTCACAAACATATACACAGGAAGTCACATTTTTAATTATTTACAATCATTAATTAAATTATAACCTCAATAAATTAATCCAATTACTCTTTTAGAAAATAATTTAACTTAATCTCCAAACAAACCGAATCACACATAATTCCTTTTAATTTTAATTACTTCTTGCATGTGCTTTTAGAATCTTTAAATTCAAATAACCTCATCATGCATGCACCCTAAGGAGGAACAACATAGTCTTTTACCTAGTACCTAGAATGGCTTAAAGTCAACATGCAAGGAGACAAGGTTTTTCATTCACACACAAAAGTCACAATATCACATCATCATGCATTAATATATTTAAAACAAAAATCCCTTTTCAAACATTTTGGCATACATAAAATAAATTCAAGGTCATCATTTAGTTTTGATAAAAATTAGGATGTCTTTTACCAAAAAAAAATTAGGATGTCATTTTAAATTTCTAAAAATAACATGTATATACTTGAAATCATTAGATCTTAATCTTAGAACATCATGCATAAACTTTTTACAAAATAAAAACATGAATTTCATTTTTCTCTAGACATGGCCGAATGGCCTTCCTAAAAAAAATAAAACATATACACAATCAAACACTAGATTAAATCATGCACGAAAATAATCACTTAATCAAATCATGTTTTCATTTTGAAAATCAATTTAAAACTTGTTTCTTTAATTCTTTTCTCTAAAAACCAAAACACATACATAAAACAAAAACATAATTTTTCTCTTAAAAATTAACATGCAATCTAAAGATCTAAACATGTTCATGCTTGAAAAATCATTTTAAAACTCACTTCCTTACTCTTCCTTTTGAAACCGAATCATACAAAGAAGAAATTACAACCTTTACTTTGAAAAATACATGCACACACTCAAATCAAATAAGAACATTATTAGACCAACATGCAAGACTAGAACTTTGAACTTTTTCACAACTCAAGTTTAGATCTTAAGTTTATTCAACAAATAATTATAGAAATATGCATAGATCAAGATCTAGTAAGAGGATTCAACATGCAAGGCTAAAAGTTTCACTTTTAAAAATAAATACGCTTAGATCATGAAATTATTCATCAAATAAACATGGAAGTACACATAGACCATAGTTTTAGCACAAAAGTTTAACATGTGTAACACTCCTTGTATATCATCTTACTTTATAAGAAAAGTAATAAGTTTATGATTACTTGGACTTGTTATTGTTGGAAAAAGATCTGAAAATAAGAATTATCCCTTCCCTTGAAAATTTATTTTCACAAACACTTGATTAATGATGAAGGTGACTAGTAAAATCAGAGTTTGCGGAAACATAGTAAAATCATCATATTACATTCCCAAAATATATCAAGTGTAACAAGTTCATTAATACCAAATAAGTATCATATAAATTTTATTAAAAATAGAATTGTTATGGAGCTGGTCACTGGTCCTTTATCCAAACATCCTTCTGGTCGGATCCTCGATATCTGCACAACGGGTTCCCAATCCATACTTTCTACACTCTGCAAACACCTAAGGGACATCTCCCTTTCCTGATCCTTGTGCAAGCTAGATGCACGATCAATACCTAATAAGGGCATTGGGGGTTAGCTATACATATTCGCATAATCAAATGGGAATAAAACTAACATCCACAAGTCAACATGTAGCAAATCATGATGCATAATCATGTGAGCACACCCGGTTAATCTTAATAATTCTTTCAATGCAGGTGGCAAGATGCATGAATTCCTTCCACAACTGAGGCCTCTAAAGTCCATCTTGGACGTCCATCCAATACATCCTTGTGTTCCCGGAAGACCGACATTCGTTCCCAAAACGTAATGCCGAACCATACTTGGATAATAAGCATCACTCCCAGAGTGTGCACCACGTTCCCAGAACGTGTAGCAAACCATACTTGGAATAATAAGCATCACTCCCAGAGTGTGCATCACGTTCCCAGAACGCATACGTTCCCAGAACGCATAAAAACCAGGTCCCAGACACTGGCCACATATCTATAATGTGTCATCAAGTAGGTTGCAAATCAATGTGTTCCCAGAACACTAACATACGTTCCCAGAACGTATAAAACCAGGTCCCAGACACTGGCCACATAACTATAATGTGTCATCAAGTAGGTTATAATTTGGTACTCCCGGAGTACCCTCCTCATATTCCCAGAATATGATAAACGTTCCTACCAACCCATCTCCCATTCTATGTGCATGAATGCACAATCATTAAGGTTGGTTTTTATCTTTAATTCTATTATTATACCAACGTGTTCCCAGAACACTCACATATGTTCCCAGAACGTATCGCAAACCATACTTGGAATAAAATCAAGCACCACTCCCAGAGTGTGCATCACGTTCCCAGAACGTATCAAAGAAACCATGTCCCAGACAATGGCCACATTCCCAGAATGTGTCATCAAATAGGTTGCATCAATTTGGTACTCCTAAAGTACAGGGTCATGTTCCCAGAACATAACAAACAATCCTTGCCAACCTATTTCATTACTTTTCTCTATGCATGATTTGCATACATAATTACTAAGGTTGGTCCTTTTATTGATTCCACAATTATGACTTAGAAAAACACAACTTCTGAATGATATATTGAGGTATGGCTTTACTCATAAAATTCACCTTTGAATTTAAATTTAACATATGCTCATAGACCTGGATTGAGAGAATATAATTCTTACTCAAAAACTTAACTTTTATTTTTAAGTTTTCAAGTACTAACCGGTTACGTCATCACCTAACCGGTTAGAATTACAGACCTGATTATAAAACCACTAATTTTTAAAGAATCTTTTCTTGAATACTCTACTCAATCCATCACAAGGTTTTAGCATAACAGAATACCTCAAGTTCAACACATAATATCATTAAAAAGATCTAAGTCATAATCCCATTTCACTTATGCATAATTTCCTCTTGAAATTATCATTTGATGTTAAGGTATTAACTCCCAATTTTCAATCTGAATTATTACAATAAAATCAACTTCATTTCAGATTGAATTCCAGTGAAATTAGGGTCTAGATTTGAGTAACATTGATAAGACCACATAACTGATTTCAGAAACTTATTTTCTTTGACAATTTTACAGTGTCTAACCGGTTACAATTATCGAGTAACCGGTTAGATTGTGCAGTCAGCACACTGAAATATGAGGTTTTGCAAACCATTCTTTTCATTACTCAAATCTAACCAATTTCAACATTCAAAAGAGTTCATATACCTTAAGTAAACATGTTTAACCACAGAAACGCATTCACCTTGCATGCATTCAATTTAGATACTCAAATTGCACATAATTGCACATATTTCACAACTTAATGCATCAATTCACATAATATCCAATTAAGTCATGAAATCAACATCAACATAGCTTGCATGCATCCAGATAACATTGCTCAAAACAACAATTGAGCTCAAATTGGCCTCCAAGCCATTTAACCATTTCAACTTATGCCCTTTGAGTCTCTTGGTGACTCATCCTATATTCTACCACAATTTATTCTCATTCTAGCAAATAGTAAGCTTCCCCTTACCTTAGGTTCGTGCTTGATCCAAAACATTGCAGAGAGAAAGGCTTCAACATAGATCTCAATTAAATCCACTATATGCAGATAGAGTTGGACAGGGTACCAAAACCAGGGAAATTGACATGCAAAACCCAATTAAGAATTGGGGAAAATAGTCAAATTGAGTTCTCTGCAACATGCACTAGAGGTAGGAATAGATTTGAAACCAAAAGGGTTTGTGTGCTTACCAAAATCGAGCTTCAAAGTCAGCTCCAGAAATCAGAAGCTGAGGTTTGATAGCATCAACACCTCAACTTGGCAAGCTTCGTTCTCTTGATTCAGGGACTCTCAACTCACAAACTGTATATCAATACAAAGCCCTTGATTCAAGCTTTGTAATGGTGTATCACTCATGTTCTAACTCTCAGAAACGAAGGAGAATTTCAGAGACGAATCTCAGAACCCTAAACAGAGCATCATCACTTCAGATCAACAAATGAGCCAAAATCTCGATCAATTGGGCTATTTATAGAGAAATCAGGCTAACATGCATGTTGACACGTCCTACCCCACCAAGAGAAGGATGAATTCGTGGCATATTTCTGGGTTTTGGCTTGATTACTCATCAAACGCACTAACCCAGTTTTCTGAGTTCATCGTGTAACCGATTACAAAGCCCTTCTAACCGGTTACATATTGATAAAATTCAAAAATTAATAATTTAATTACTCTTTCTTCAAAAAACTTTTTGATATTGCAATTAGGTCCCAACCCAAGGGCTAATTTACAATATTCACATTTTTGTACAAAATAACCATATAAAAATATATCTCATATTTTTATATAAAAACACATAATGTACAAAAACTAAAACCTTCAAAACTAATATAAATCAATTATAAAATAATTGTTATAATTAATTTCTTGGTTATTTGGGAGACGAAAATTAGGGGTGTTACACTACTCCCCCACTTAAAAGGAATTTCGTCCCCGAAATTCATCTTTTGAAATTTTCCACTTTTGCAAAATATTTTTATACTAGAAAACTTCATCTTGCTCCCAAAAATTTGTTCTTTAGGGTCCTCCCCTACTTAAAAGAGTTTCGATATAGTTCTTTTATTTCGAAACATCTCTAATAAAACCTTTCACCTTAAACCAAAATTCTTTGCATAAAACTCTTAGGTGAAAGAATTTCTTTTTAAAAGAAATACTCTTTACACTTCACATAAATATTCTTCAATTAAAACACTTTCCAATAAAATTTTTGGAAAAATTTTTGGGCTGCGCACTCTAATCTCTCAAGCACGATCAAAGAAACATTTGTATGACTTCATTTCTTAATAGTTTGAGACATTAGGGTGATCAGTCCTAATATTCAATCCATTAATAACAAAATCATCCCTTTCAGATATAATCTTTCGCAAGAATGACCATACGACAGGTCTTTAAGTTAGATGAACTTAAAGATAGGGTAATTATCACTATCAGACTTAATTAGATAGTCAAGTTCTAGAGACATTTCCGTTGGGGAGACAAAGATTTGTCCTATCCCGGTGGTTGTTAATCTCTCTAGCCATAACTGATCTTTCTATTTCTGTAGTGTCCAAAGATATTATCACATCCAACTGTGATAAAGGTTTTGATCACAGAAAAATTGGGGTTGAGCTTCCAACAGGATATTGATATTTTCAAACGATTAGATTAACGTAATCGAAAAAAACATTTGACTACGTTAAATCAGATCAAAGGAATAGATAGGCTTGGGTTGTCTATGTCAGGATCACACTCAACTCTCATCTCAGCCAGTGAATTCTTCTTGTGCTGGATTCGTCCATTTCTTTCTCACCTTTTCCTTCAAGACAATTCGGTGAATAATACTCCAGCTTCCTACAATCGGAATTGACTATTCCCTTAGGTACATCACAACTAAACTCAAAGTGATGTGCCTCACAGTTTTCACCTTGAGATGGACAAATGTTCCCTTCCCTATTTCCTCCTTAGTCACTTTTCTTCAATCGAAGATTCCTTAACCTTGATATTTCCGTGGTTGATATTCTCCCATTTACTTTTCCTCTTTCTCCAATTGGGCCTTTATTTCATCAATCTTTCCCTTATTCTGAATTCTGATACTTCTCGCATGAAATTCATGTACTTTCCCATAGTCCTCATACATGCTTACCAACATCGAGAAATTCCTTAATAGTTGATAGCTAACTTGGGTTCGAACATAATCTATTCTTGAAGTTCATGCCTTTGGATCTCTCCTCTAGATTGTTCTAGACAACACTTCCTAAATCCCTTACTTCCATAATATCCATAATCCCTGACCTTAATTTCAAATATTAAATCTCATTCGTTTCTTCATAGAGATCTAACTCCTTTTCCTCAAAAGTCAACTTCTCTTTCTTCTCTTCATCTTCTGGTGGTAATTCACGAATCCGATTCAGGAATTTGTTGGTGATTGGCAACATTCCCAATCTAATACTAGAGGGTTCCTCTTGGGTTTTCAGACTTAGGTCTCTGAATTCCTCAATCAGAATAGCCTCATTGACCATCATTAAGCTCACATAAATAGTCTTTCAGCTCAAATCGTCTGCAACTACGTTTGCTATGCCAGGATGATAATGGAGCTCAAAGCCATAATCTTTAAGAAACTCTATCCATCGCTTTTATTTTACATTCAACTCCTCCTCCTCTTATTGTCATTCATACTTTCGAACTCCAAACTTGTTCATGAATCACAACCTTCTTATCTTAGTATCTATTGACTCCTTTGCATTATCCAGATCAATTTTCTACCTTCTCCAATTGGAGTATCTCCCTAATTTTAACTCTTGATTAGTCCATAAATATTACGATTCAATCCTCTTAAATCATTGTCAATGATGAATCAAGGCATTAAGTTATTTTATCACACTAAATCCTTCCTTAAATTTTAGTTAGGTAATTGACATTGAGTTTGGATTGGAGGAAAATGTTTATTGATGCCAAAAGTTACTTCACAAGGACTTAAATTTTTATTTTAAACTTTCAGCTTCTAACCGGTTACAAGAAACTCTAATCGGTTATGAAGTATAGTTTTAGAAATAGAAACCAAAGAACTTTCAAAAACCATTTTCTTTACATCGTCCAATCCAACTCAAAATAGGATTTAATCATACTCTAATACCTTGATTCCAACTGAATTCATCACTGAAATGATTTAAATCATAATATAGTCACCTTTTTTTTCCATAATTTCTCTTGGACTAATCCTATTATATTGGGGTATAATCCATCACTGCCCCACCATAATTAAACAACATCCAATCATTTCATACAATCAGTTGATCTTTCCAAGTCAACTTGATCATAGGCCATGCGATCCTAGAAAATCCCTCAATATTCTGGCGATAATATCCAGCCAGCCCTAAGAAACTTCTCACCTCAGTCACAGTCTTAGGCTGTTCCTATTTCAACCCTAAACTTACCTTTGCTGGATCTATCGCAATTTCTTCTTTAAAGATCACATGCCCTGCGAACGTAACTTCGCTCAACCAAAACTCATCTTTGGCGAGCTTAACACACCACTACTCTTCTTGCAGGATTCCCAACACAATCCCGAGATGTTCCTCATGTCCCTCCGGATTCTTAGAAGAAACCACAAACGAATCCAAATATAATCTAAAGGTCCCGTTCTTATAATCCATAAAAGAACAGGTGCATTAGTCAATCCGAACGACATTACTTTCTACTCATAATGTCCGTATCGAGATCAAAATGCAGTCTGAAGTGTATCCCTGCCCCAAATCCTGATTTGGGGTTAATCCAATCGCCAATCAATCTTAGAAAACACTTAGACTCCTTTAATCTGATCCAACCAAAACCTTTTAGCACTTTTCTCCGTGTTTCCCCCATGTGACTATTTCCGATGGTACCATATTATAAAGGTAGTAGAGATAGAATAATTTTCAAGAATTAACTTGATTCCAAACTCTATCTCTTTACTCAAAGGTAAACCTGACATCATTTCTTGTAACCAGGATTTCTTTGACCCCCTTATTCCTTCACTGCTGCCCAGGAGCAACCACATGGGTCCATTGGGTTCCAGATTCGAAACTTGGGAATCCCGATACAGGGTTGTTCTATCGTCATTAATCATGATCACTTGATCCTTTGGCTCCCCAAACCGTGCTTACGATCAAATGTAATCATGACATAGGTAGATAGACAAAGTCTAATACCTTAATAGAACGATTCAGACATACCTTGGAAACAACTACAAGAAGATTTGTAGGAGTCTCCACTTTGAGGTAGCAGATTGGGTAAGGCATAGAGCAACTTTGATCACTACCCTTATCCAAAAGGAACAAAAGAAAGGATAGCTTTAGAGTTTAACAAACTCAACAAGGTTGATCTTTAAGAAGATAACTGCCCTACACTCTGTCTGAAAAGTTGATTAACTTTAACACGAGTGAGGGTAAACATTCCTCCTCAGAGTCAAGGACTTAACTACAACTCCTTAAGATTTCCTTATCACTAGTTCTATGAGAACGGAATAATCCAACACTATGGTTTTAGGTTTACCACATGTCTAAAGAGAAGCATACAACTATCATACTTCTACTTAGACTACATAGAACATTTCTTAATAACAGAATAAGCCACTTATCTAGAGCCATTACCCATAACCTTAGCTCTAGTTTGGAAGTATATGAAAGCATGCTTCCCAGGAAACATTGCAGATATCGATGACCAGCGTATTGGACCACACTCCCAAAGACCAAGAGTCGGGACCATTGCTCTGATACCATAAAAGTGTAACACTCCTTGTATATCATCTTACTTTATAAGAAAAGTAATAAGTTTATGATTACTTGGACTTGTTATTGTTGGAAAAAGATCTGAAAATAAGAATTATCCCTTCCCTTGAAAATTTATTTTCACAAACACTTGATTAATGATGAAGGTGACTAGTAAAATCAGAGTTTGCGGAAACATAGTAAAATCATCATATTACATTCCCAAAATATATCAAGTGTAACAAGTCCATTAATACCAAATAAGTATCATATAAATTTTATTAAAAATAGAATTGTTATGGAGCTGGTCACTGGTCCTTTGTCCAAACATCCTTCTGGTCGGATCCTCGATATCTGCACAACGGGTTCCCAATCCATACTTTCTACACTCTGCAAGCACCTAAGGGACATCTCCCTTTCCTGATCCTTGTGCAAGCTAGATGCACGATCAATACCTAATAAGGGCATTGGGGGTTAGCTATACATATTCGCATAATCAAATGGGAATAAAACTAACATCCACAAGTCAACATGTAGCAAATCATGATGCATAATCATATGAGCACACCCGGTTAATCTTAATAATTCTTTCAATGCAGGTGGCATGATGCATGATTTCCTTCCACAACTGAGGCCTCTAAAGTCCATCTTGGACGTCCATCCAATACATCCTTGTGTTCCCGGAACACCGACATTCGTTCCCAGAACGTAATGCCGAACCATACTTGGATAATAAGCATCACTCCCAGAGTGTGCACCACGTTCCCAAAACGTGTAGCAAACCGTACTTGGAATAATAAGCATCACTCCCAGAGTGTGCATCACGTTCCCAGAACGCATACGTTCCCAGAACGCATAAAAACCAGGTCCCGGACACTGGCCACATATCTATAATGTGTCATCAAGTAGGTTGCAAATCAATGTGTTCCCAGAACACTAACATACGTTCCCAGAACGTATAAAACCAGGTCCCAGACACTGGCCACATATCTATAATGTGTCATCAAGTAGGTTATAATTTGGTACTCCCGGAGTACCCTGCTCATATTCCCAGAATATGATAAACGTTCCTACCAACCCATCTCCCATTCTATATGCATGAATGCACAATCATTAAGGTTGGTTTTTATCTTTAATTCTATTATTATACCAACGTGTTCCCAGAACACTCACATATGTTCCCAGAACGTATCGCAAACCATACTTGGAATAAAATCAAGCACCACTCCCAGAGTGTGCATCACGTTCCCAGAACTTATCAAAGAAACCATGTCCCAGACAATGGCCACATTCCCAGAATGTGTCATCAAATAGGTTGCATCAATTTGGTACTCCTAAAGTACAGGGTCATGTTCCCAGAACATAACAAACAATCCTTGCCAACCTATTTCATTACTTTTCTCTATGCATGATTTGCATACATAATTACTAAGGTTGGTCCTTCTATTGATTCCACAATTATGACTTAGAAAAACACAACTTCTGAATGATATCTTGAGGTATGGCTTTACTCATAAAATTCACCTTTGAATTTAAATTTAACATATGCTCATAGACCTGGATTGAGAGAATATAATTCTTACTCAAAAACTTAACTTTTATTTTTAAGTTTTCAGGTACTAACTGGTTACGTCATCACCTAACCGGTTAGAATTACAGACCTGATTATAAAACCACTAATTTTTAAAGAATCTTTTCTTGAATACTCTACTCAATCCATCACAAGGTTTTAGCATAACAGAATACCTCAAGTTCAACACATAATATCATTAAAAAGATCTAAGTCATAATCCCATTTCACTTATGCATAATTTCCTCTTAAAATTATCATTTGATGTTAAGGTATTAACTCCCAATTTTCAATCTGAATTATTACAATAAAATCAACTTCATTTCAGATTGAATTCCAGTGAAATTAGGGTCTAGATTTGAGTAACATTGATAAGACCACATAACTGATTTCAGAAACTTATTTTCTTTGACAATTTTACCGTGTCTAACCGGTTACAATTATCGAGTAACCGGTTAGATTGTGCAGTCAGCACACTGAAATATGAGGTTTTGCAAACCATTCTTTTCATTACTCAAATCTAACCAATTTCAACATTCAAAAGAGTTCATATACCTTAAGTAAACATGTTTAATCACAGAAACACATTCACCTTGCATGCATTCAATTTAGATACTCAAATTGCACATAATTGCACATATTTCACAACTTAATGCATCAATTCACATAATATCCAATTAAGTCATGAAATCAACATCAACATAGCTTGCATGCATCCAGATAACATTGCTCAAAACAACAATTGAGCTCAAATTGGCCTCCAAGCCATTTAACCATTTCAACTTATGCCCTTTGAGTCTCTTGGTGACTCATCCTATATTCTACCACAATTTATTCTCATTCTAGCAAATAGTAAGCTTCCCCTTACCTTAGGTTCATGCTTGATCCAAAACATTGCAGAGAGAAAGGCTTCAACATAGATCTCCATTAAATCCACTATATGCAGATAGAGTTGGACAGGGTACCAAAACCAGGGAAATTGACATGCAAAACCCAATTAAGAATTGGGGAAAATAGTCAAATTGAGTTCTATGCAACATGCACTAGAGGTAGGAATAGATTTGAAACCAAAAGGGTTTGTGTGCTTACCAAAATCGAGCTTCAAAGTCAGCTCCAGAAATCAGAAGCTGAGGTTTGATAGCATCAACACCTCAACTTGGCAAGCTTCGTTCTCTTGATTCAGGGACTCTCAACTCACAAACTGTATATCAATACAAAGCCCTTGATTCAAGCTTTGTAATGGTGTATCACTCATGTTCTAACTCTCAGAAACGAAGGAGAATTTCAGAGACGAATCTCAGAACCCTAAACAGAGCATCATCACTTCAGATCAACAAATGAGCCAAAATCTCGATCAATTGGGCTATTTATAGAGAAATCAGGCTAACATGCATGTTGACACGTCCTACCCCACCAAGAGAAGGATGAATTCGTGGCAGATTTCTGGGTTTTGGCTTGATTACTCATCAAACGCACTAACCCAGTTTTCTGAGTTCATCGTGTAACCGGTTACAAAGCCCTTCTAACCGGTTACATACTGATAAAATTCAAAAATTAATAATTTAATTACTCTTTCTTCAAAAACCTTTTTGATATTGCAATTAGGTCCCAACCCAAGGGCTGATTTACAATATTCACATTTTTGTACAAAATAACCATATAAAAATATATCTCATATTTTTATATAAAAACACATAATGTACAAAAACTAAAACCTTCAAAACTAATATAAATCAATTATAAAATAATTGTTATAATTAATTTCTTGGTTATTTGGGAGACGAAAATTAGGGGTGTTACAACATGGAAGCCAAGAAATTTCACTTTACAAATAAGCAAACTTAGATCATGAATTTATTCATTAAATCATCACATAAACATATATGATCCATGGTTTAAAGCAAGAAAAATAGACATGCAAAAAGATTTAGTTTAGGTTTCATAAAAATCTTAGTTTTCTTTAGATCTTCAAGATTTAGTTTGAAAGATTATTAGATCTAACAAGAACACTATGAACCGAAACATCAAGCACAAGTTTAACACATTACAAATTATTTAGAGTCCTTAAAGTCCATGAGTAAAGAAGATCAACACACAAGATCATCTTTAAAGTCATAAAATAAGACATGCAAGAAGAAAAGAATAAAGATCTAAAACTAAAAAGGGAAAATACTAAGCTATTACAAATCTTCTTCTTGTTCTTCAAGTCACCTACCAAGATGGGTTCTCTAGCTTCTAATATCCTTGATCTACAAAGGTAAGGCTTGGTTCAAACTTGGATTCCCTTCTTCTTCCTCTCCTAGGTTCCACGGCCAACTCCCTCTCTTTCCCTCTATTTCTTTTCTTTTTCTTCCTAAGAGTTTGATGGGCTCTTAGGTATGTGTTTAGTGTTGGTATGGTGGAAGAAGTGAAATGGGGGAAAGGAGTGAAAATGAGAAAATGAACTAAGGCACCCTTTCCACATATAAGCCATGAACTAATCCCTCTTTTGCCCTTAAGTTTTGGTTTTGTTACACACAAGAGGAGAGGCGGTTTTGGGTTTCTAAAATGTTGCATGGATAAGAGTCATCAAAGTCAAGGGGACAAGATTAAATAGGTTAGGATTTTTAGGGGTCATTCTAGGTTTAAAACTAGTTAGGGTTTCTAACTTAGTTTAGTTTAGTACTTAATTCTAGTTTGGTTTCTACTTCCTTAGTCTTTAAGCTTCTAGATTTTATACATACACACACATGTACATACATACACACGCATATACACACAAATACATACCCACACCGTAGCATACTCACACTCATACATACATGTTACATTTTTATTTCTTAATCCTATTTACTTAAACATTCTAATTATTAATTCATACAATCATGCAATCAATTCACCATTCACATTCACACAACAATTCTTATTTATCATACAGCAAGCACACAGCACACACACATGAAATAAAACATACATCATATAAAAATTCCAAACCAAATCATTAAATTACTTTTCTTTAAAACACAAATTCCAAAAATTTGTATTTCATATCTCTGAAAATAAATTTTTGTAAAACAACCCAGAAAAATCTGAAAATTACATTTTCAAAATCTACTTTTCAAGACGATCGTTTTGATATAAAATTCGTAAAAATCCGAGTTACGGTTAAAAAGTTACGAATTTTTTTTTTTAAAAAGTTAACCGACCCAAAAACTTCACTTTAAATAAAAATCACTCTTTAATAAAATCACAACTTATTTCTTAAAAATAAATTCATTTCATTTCTTTCTCACGTAAAATACTTTTCTGAAAATCTCTTTTATCGCAAAACTTCAAGGTTTATTTCGACGAAATCGTTTACGCACGAACGGGAAAAAATGCGGGGTGTTACATTCTGCATGTTTTAACCGGTTAGGACTGTCGTGTAACCGGTTAGAACCTGACAGATATAAAAAATAAATTTTGTATTTTAATGAATCAATTCCCACCATTTCAATTAATTCTTCCAATCTTATTTTACTATAAATTACCCTGTTTATGAAAATAAATGTGAATGGAATTAAGGAAAGGATTATGAGCTTTAAGACTTAAAGTCTTAACAATTTTTAAGGGTTGAATTAAGCCATGGGTTGTTGCTTCAAAATAGAAGATGTTCTCTGAAATTAACATGTTGATTTGAGGTATTTGAATTATCCCTAATTTGTTTTGAGTATTAGATTGGATTGAGAATTAAAAATGGCATCAAACATTAAAGGATTTCTGGTTTTGCTGCAGGTTCTAACCGGTTAGAATCTGTTGTAACCGGTTAGAAACTGACAGCAGGGAAAAATTAATTGAATTATAACTTGAACTTTCTTGTGCCATTTTAATTAACCTTTTTCAATTTAATACCAATCTAATTACCTTAAAATACTAAAGTTTGACTTATGGGATGATTCATAGAACCTCAAGTTAAGCTGTTTTATTAAGGAAGTATGGAACTTTTTAATTATGTCTTATTCTTCATATTTTTAGATATGAGAATGGAATATTAAATTAAATAGCCAACCAAATTGAGAAAGCATTGTGTGCATTCATGCATGGTGAAAAGGTGATGAAATAGGTTGGCAAGAATCGTTTGTCATGTTCTGGGAACATGAGGAGGGTACTCTGGGAGTACCAAATTGATGCAACCTACTTGATGACACATTCTGGGAATATGGCCAGTGTTTGGGACATGGTTTCTTTGATGCGTTCTGAGAACGTGATGCATACTCTGGGAGTGGTGCTTGTTTATATTCCAAGTATGGTTTGCCATACGTTCTGGGAACGTATGTTAGTGTTCTGGGAACACATTGGTGTATTGGTTGGACGTCCGAGATTGATTAGTATTTGAGGCCTCAGGATTGTGAGATAGAAAGCATGCATCATGCCACTAATATAAAAGACTAATAATTTATTAAACTAGGTGTGCTCATATGTACTTGCATTCTTGTTTGATAATTGAGTACTTGTGATTGTTAAATCTTCTTATATCTGTCTCATTTTATTATGCGAATGTATATGCTTACTCCCGTGCCCTTATTAGGTTGTGATCAAATAACCCGCTTGCTCAAAAAGATTATTAAGGGTAGAAGATCCTTAGGTGTATGCAGAATATAGAAAAGGGTGAACTGTTATTCTGGTGTACAGCTATCGAGGACCTGTCGGAATGGATGATTGGACAAAGGACGGTGACCAGCTCTGAAACGTCTCTATATTAATAATACTTATATTATACATATTTTGAGGGATGTGTAAGAGAATGAATTTTAAGTTTTTATACTAATACTCATTTGACCTTCATAGATTTCTTGTACTTAACTCTTTCAGATATACAAGATAATAAGCTATTATGTTTCTGCTAACTCTGATTTTAATATTTTGAGTTCGGTATCAATCAAACTTTGGTGAATATAACCTCTCAAGATAATAATTTTATTTTCTTAGTAAGTTACCAAGTATTCTTATGATTTGGTAATTCTTACTTCCTATCAAAGTTATCTTGAATGTTTTTCAAACACTTATCAAACTCAGTTCTAAGAATATAAGATTAAACCCGAATATCATGGTTAAGTTTCAATAAATAGAATTTTTACACCACGATTTTCCAACACAGACAAGTCAATTATCTTAAATATATTCATTTTACTATATATTAAAACGGGTATACAAGGAGCATTACATTTTATGGTATCAGAGCAATGGTCCTGATTCTTGGTCCTTGGGTGTGTGGTCCAATACGCTGGTTACCGATAACTGTGATGTTTTCTGTGAAGTATGTTTTCACATACTTCTATCTAGATCAAAGGTTTTATGTGGTGATCTTAGGTAAATGGTCTAGACTATTATTTGGTAGTGTTTTATGTAGTCTAGGTAGGACTATAATAGTTGAATTGTTTCACTTTAGACGTGTGACAACCTTAAGTCCAAAGTGTCGGTTTACTATGGTCACAAAGAACCCGTGATGAGGAAATCCTTATGAGTTGTAGTTAAGTCAATGACTTTGGGGAGGGGTGTTTATCCTCAATAGTGTAACAACTAACTAACTTCTCAGACTGGGTGCAAGGCAGTCATCTTCTTAATGTTCAATCTTGTTGAGTTTGTTAAAATCTAAAGCTATCCATTCTTTTGTTTCTGATGGATAAATATAACGATCAAAGTTGCTCGATATCTCATTCATTCTGCCATCCTGAATTAGAAACTCCTACAAACCTTCTTGTAGTTGTTTCCAATGTATGTCTGAACTGTTCTATTGAGATATTAGAACTTTGTTTAAATCTGTTTTGGGCTCGTTTTGAAATTTTGCTTAAACTTTGTTCAAACCTCATTTTTAGTTATTCTGGTGCATAATCTAACCGGTTAGCTGATCTTGTAACCGGTTACATTATGCAGAAAACTGCAGTAACAGAGCAGAATCAGATTTGGCTGATTTTGGCAATTAAAAACTGTACCTTATGCTTTGAAAATTATTTTTGCGATTTTGAAAAATACAATAGACATATCATATTCCAAAGTCATACCAAACACTAAATCTATTGCACATTTAAAAAAACCAAATAAGCAAATTATAGAGACCAAGTGCAACGCTGAAATTTCAGAATAACAGTCATGCAAATTTTAGGTAATGAGCAGCTAGATATATCAAAGTAAAATGGCTCACTTGATAGCAACACAAAAGAAATATTAATACTAAGCATGAGCCATAAGTCGTAAGTACATAAAAGTTATCAAACTAAGCCAAAATACATGGAAACACCACCAGAAACATGCTGAGACCGAAATTACAAGACTAAAAGACTGAAACATAAACTACAATAATTACATAATCAAGACCCAAGACATAAGAGTTAAGATCCTAAGCTACTAATCTTCATGCGGAGGAGATGCAGGAGGTGGAGTAGGGGGACCTTAGAAACGCCCAAAAGTGCGCAAAAGGAAATGTAAGTTCTCCATATTAGTGCCCAAAGAATCTAAGCGAATATTCAGATTCGCAAATTGTTCATCCACCCTATCAAGGCACCCTTCAACCCTAGATAAACCAACATCTATCCTAGCATTCATCCTTTCTTCCATAGGTGAATAAGAACTAGATCCATCCGCATGACCAAAAGTTCCACCAACATCAAAGGTGGAATGGGGCTGAGTAGATTGCATCGGATTATCACCACCATCCGAAGCTGGAATCCTATCTTCCATAGTCACATCCTCAGGTACCACCCCTGTACCTTCTTCTTCTCGCCTCTTCTGCTCTCTTTCAGCGGCTGCTGCAGCATCTAAAGCCTTAATGTCAGCATTCCATTTCCAAACCTTGTCTGCCTCATGCTAACGAATTCCCATAGAGTGAAAAACCCTATCATTGATGCAAGTCAAACCCTCACTAGGTTCAAACTCTTCATCCTCCGGAATGGGAATTTCTTTGTACTCAATGAGGCGACTCACGAAGAAAGGGTAAGGAAGACATCCACTTGTTGAGGCAGAGGCTTGTGACATGTAGCCACATATCACACGAACCCAATTCACCTGGATTCGGTTCTTGATAGCAAACATATACCTAAGATCAATCGCCATGGCTTGAGAGTGGTTGGAAGTAGTCCTAGGAGACAACAAATAGGTAAGGATATAGAGAATCATCCTATCCTCTATAGTCATGTTCCCTACGGACTTACGTGGACTGGTTAGGTACAACTTAGGGCTTCTTAAACTAGTCCTATAAACATCCTCAATGTTGCAAGTACTAAGCCTATTATCCTCCAGACCACCGGGATAGGTACCCTCTGATTGAAGTCCACCAACAACCAGAAAATCAGCGGGGGTAATGTCAAATATGACCCCATTCACCTTGGACTGATAACCGCCTTCATACTCTCTAAAGTTGGAATAAAATTCCCTAATCAGTCTTGGGAAAATCGAGCCTTTCAATTCTAGAAAAGTTCTTAATCCCTGATACTCATAAAACCCCTGAAATTGAAAGTTGTTGTTTGCACACCATCTAAAGTTCATCCATCTCTTGAGTCCAAAGCCCCTGTCACTGAAACTCTCAAACCTTTCCTCACATTTTTCATCACTATAATACTCGATTCTAGGTCTCCTAGGGGGTCTTGTAGCAGTGGTCTTAACCCTAGAGCGACGGAAAGGAGGATTGGAAGACATGGTCTTTTCGTTTTAGGGTTTGAGAGAAAAGGGGAAAGGTGAAATAGAGAGATAAACACCAAATAATGATAGAAACGTATGAGAAGATGATGAGAACCGAAAATGTGATGAAATCGTGTTTTCAAAACTGCTGCAACTGGTCTGATACAGTTCTCTAACCGGTTAGATTTTAAGAGTAACCGGTTAAGTACTGTAACTTGAACCAGTTAAGACTGAAAATCATGCAGATTTCAGAAATATATGCTACAAATAATATTTTCTAATTGCATTAAACATGATAAAATGTTGAAAAACATTTTTACACAATAGCTAATCAAAACACATTGAACTTCTTGCTCAATCTAACACAATTTTCATATGATATGTAAGGCAAATTTGCAATACTCATTATAAACATAATTTTTCTCTTATACCATACACATTTTAACATCATCAAATAACACATGTAACCATATATTTCAGTACCACCACACAATTTCATCTATATAAAAAAATTGAACAAGTGCACAAATAGTCAAATTGATGAATTCATCATATTTAAGATCTATGAGGACAACAGGAAAACACATGAATTTTATGTGAGAAGTATCTAAGTCCAGAATAAGAAAGAGATTGGTGAACTGAGGACTCAACTAGAGAATGAAGAAAAGTAAATGGGAGAATATCAACCACAGATATAGTGAAGTTGAGGAAGCCTCGAATAAAGGGAAATGGTAAAACAGAAAATAGGGAAGGAATCGTTTGTCCACTTCAATGTGGAAAGAGTGGAGCATATCGCTTTGTGTTAAGTTTCAAGGCAGGTAAAGGGATAATCGGGTTCGACTACAAGAATTCAAGATGATTATTCATCGAATTGTCTTGAAGGTAAAGGTAAGAAAGGAATAGACATCAAATGAATCAAGCACAAGAAGCGCTTATCTAGTGGGATGTGAGTTGAGCATAATTCTGATATAGATAACCCGAGTTATTTATTCCTTTGATCTGAGTTAACATAGTCAAATGTTTTTCGATTATGTTAATCTAATCGTTTGAAAATATCAATATTCTGTTGAAAGCTCAACTCCAATCTTTCCGTGATCAAAACCTTTATCACAGTTGGACGTGATAAATATTTGTGGACACTACAGAAACAGAAAGATCAGTTAAGGCTAGAGAGATTAATAACCACCGGGCTAGGACGAATCTTTGTCTCCCCAACGGAAATGTCTCTAGAACTTGACTATCTAACTAAGTCTGATAGTGATAATTACCCTATCTTTAAGTTCATCTAACTTAAAGACATGTCGTATGGTCTTTCTTGCGAAAGATTATATCGGAAAGGGATGACTTTGTTATTAATGGTTGGAGTATCAGAACTGATCACCCTAATGTCTCAAGCTGTTAAGGAACAAAGTCATACAAATGTTTCTTTATTCGTGCTCGAGTGATCAGAGTGCGCAGCACAAAAAGTTTTCCTCAAAAAGTTTATTGGAAAATGTTTTATCCGAAGAATGTTATGTGAAGCGTATTATTCGAAAAAATAAATGTATTTCTTAGAAAGGATTCTTTTACATTAAGAATTTTATACGAAGAATCCTTATTGTTTAGTTTGGAAAGTCAAGGTTTTATTTGAAATGTTTCAAAATACAAGGATTATATCGCAACTCTTTTAAGTGGGGGAGAACCCTAAGGACATTCTTTTAAGAGAAGCTAAATAAAATTTTTCAAAAGATGAATTTCGGGGACGAAATTCCTTTTAAGTGGGGAAGTAGTGTAACACCCCTAATTTTCGTCTCTCGAATAACAAAAGAAATAAATTATAACAATGATTTTATAATTGTTTTTATATTAGTTATGAAGATTTAAGTTTTTGTATATTATGTGTTTTGAAATATAAAAAGTATAAGATATATTTTTATAAGAGTATTTTGTACAAAAATATGAATATTGTAATTCAGTCCTTGGGTTGGGACCTAATTGCAATATTAGAAAGGTTTTTGAAGAAAGAGTAATTAAATTATTAATTTTTGAATTTTGTTAGTATGTAACCGGTTAGAAAGGCTTTGTAACCGGTTACACGATGAACTCAGAAATTGGGTTAGTGGATTTTGATGAGTAAC
Organism: Crotalaria pallida; assembly: GCA_037953625.1. Lineage (NCBI taxonomy): Eukaryota > Viridiplantae > Streptophyta > Magnoliopsida > Fabales > Fabaceae > Crotalaria > Crotalaria pallida. Next base: position 81,161,416 of record CM075653.1, read on the forward strand.
CACTTGATTAAATCAAGTTTCGTCACGAAATCAATTCGATTCTTAGTGGGAAGTACGTGTCGCCTTGCATGTTCATCAATTCCCCTATAAATACACGATTTGAGGATCCAATTGAGGGTTTTAGGTTGGAGTGTTGATGTTGTGTTCTGATTAGGGTTCCTTCTTTGTTCTATTCAATTCTCTTTAACCTTTGAGAATTAGATTGAGTGTGGTACACCATTACAAAGCTTGATCTTCAAGCTTTGTATTGATATATAGAACGTGAATTGAGAGTGAGTATAAAAGAAGTTTTGAGCTTTGAGCTTTGAAAGTTTGAGGATCAAGTCTGTCCAGAACCAGAACCAAATTTGTGGGGCTCTCTTTAGAGTCTGATTCTGGTGAGTACATGCACTCTCTGAGTCTCAAATCTGTTTCTAAAGTTTGTGCATGTTGCATAGGACAAAGTCTAACCATTTTCCCCAATTTATTTGTCCATTTCACATGTCAAAAACTCTGATTTATGAGCCCTGCTGAAACTGTCATGAACAAGGGCAGAGCTTGAGGAATTCGTGTCCTTCTTTAAAGAACCAGTGTTGATACTCATCAAGCACAACTTAGTGTTAAGGGAGAAGCTATCATTTGCTAGAATGAGATTGGATTATGTGAAACCATAGGTTGAGTCACCATGAGACTCATAAAAGGCATAGGCGTTAGAGGACAAAGGCTTAGAGGCCAAATTAACTTGTTCCAGGACTTAGAGCAAGTTTTAATTGATGAATGCAAGCTAAATATAGGATAAATTGGTGTTAAATTTTAGTATATGTGAATTTGGTATGCTAAGTTGTCATTTATGTCTTTTTCATGCAATTTGATATGTGTACTTGAAATGCATGAGTGTTTGATGTAATCAAGTGTTGGAACATGTCTACTTTATGGAATTGAATCTCTGTTTATAGTTGGAATGGATTGGAAAAGAATAGAATTGAAAATGGCATGCAAAATCCCAAAACAGTGTTCTGTTCTGCATGTTTTAACCGGTTAGGACTGTCGTGTAACCGGTTAGAACCTGACAGATATAAAAAATAAATTCTGTATTTTAATGAATCAATTCCCACCATTTTCAATTAATTCTTCCAATCTTACTTTACTATAAATTACCCTGTTTATGAAAATAAATGTGAATGGAATTAAGGAAAGGATTATGAGCTTTAAGACTTAAAGTCTTAACAATTTTTAAGGGTTGAATTAAGCCATGGGTTGTTGCTTCAAAATGGAAGATGTTCTCTGAAATTAACATGTTTATTTGAGGTATTTGAATTATCCCTAATTTGTTTTGAGTATTAGATTGGATTGGGAATTAAAAATGGCATCAAACATTAAAGGATTTTTGGTTTTGCTGCAGGTTCTAATCGATTAGAATCTGTTGTAACCGGTTAGAGACTGACAGCAGGGAAAAATTAATTGAATTATAACTTGAACTTTCTTGTGCCATTTTAATTAACCTTTTTCAATTTAATACCAATATAATTTCCTTTAAATACTAAAGTGTGACTTATGGGATGATTCATAGAACCTCAAGTTAAGCTGTTTTATTAAGGAAGTATGGAACTTTTTAATTATGTCTTATTCTTCATATTTTTAGATATGAGAATGGAATATTAAATTAAATAGCCAACCAAATTGAGAAAGCATTGTGTGCATTCATGCATGGTGAAAAGGTGATGAAATAGGTTGGCAAGAATCGTTTGTCATGTTCTGGGAACATGAGGAGGGTACTCTGGGAGTACCAAATTGATGCAACCTACTTGATGACACATTCTGGGAATGTGGCCAGTGTCTGGGACATGGTTTCTTTGATGCGTTCTGGGAAGGTGATGCACACTCTGGGAGTGGTGCTTGTTTATATTCCAAGTATAGTTTGCCATACGTTCTGGGAACGTATGTTAGTGTTCTGGGAACACATTGGTGTATTGGATGGACGTCCGAGATTGATTAGTATTGGAGGCCTCAGGATTGTGAGATAGAAAGCATGCATCATGCCACTAATATAAAAGACTAATAATTTATTAAACCGAGTGTGCTCATATGTACTTGCATTCTTGTTTGATAATTGAGTACTTGTGATTGTTAAATCTTCTTATATCTGTCTCATTTTATTATGCAAATGTATATGCTTGCTCCTGTGCCCTTATTTGGTTGTGATCAAATAATCCGCTTGCTCAAAAAGATTATTGAGGGTAGAAGATCCTTATGTAACACCCCTCAAAATCCTCGTACTGTTTTAATTTCTAAAAAGAATTATTTTGAGAAAAGTATTTTTGAAAGAGTATTTTCTTAAATGAATTCCTTTATTCACGTTTTCAAAGTGGTAAACGATTTTAAAGAGATGAGTTTTCATGAAATAATGTCATGAGTTTTAAAGTTGAGTTGTGAAAAAAATAATTATGTGTTTGATATTTTTGGTGTTTTAAGGGAATTATGATTTTATACTTGAATGGCTTCATAAGGAAGAAAATTTATTTTCTATGTGTGTGCATGTATATGTATGTACGGTCCTATATGTATGTATGCTTAGGACTATGTGAAAATTTAATTAGTGAAAGAACATGATTATATATGCATGTATGTATGTGTGTAACGTGTATGACCATGTATGTGTATATTGTAACACCCCGATTCGGCAACTTGAAAACTTAACTTAAACATAGTGAAAATTAGGGCCATTTTTTTTTTAAAAACATGTGTTACATAGATGTGAGGACGTTTAGACTTCCAAAACATAGTTACGTTAAAAGAAACTCATGTCCTCACATTACGTAACAACCTTCCAAGTTCCAAATTGAGGTGTCACAAGACACCGCACTTTGAAACTCATTTTCAAAACATCATTTAAACGTAGCCCGTTTACTCTTTTCAAAACATTTGTGTTAAATCAAAACTTTTGCCGGGGTACAGAAGGATAGAGTTAGGTAACTAAGAACTTACATTGGAGTACATTCCGCCCAGGGATTGCCTAGCTTCTAGTCAGACACACTAAGACTCGTCGTCTATCTTCGGCCTCGGTCGATGTAGCCCACCACGCTTCCACTACGCCATCTACCAGTTGCAATACCAGCAAGTGCCGATACGACAATATGGTAGGAGAGAGTCAGTGTTCCGAACACTAACTGGTTGACCGTGCGGTCTCAGGGTAAACTTAGTGTAAAATAAATATACATAAAAACTAGAAAAATGGAACATAAACGCTTATCCTAATTCCCTCACATCATCATCAACATATGCAGCATGTCATGCACTTAGTATTTATGAATCATATAAAACAATGCACATAGAAGTATTCTTAACACACCAATATCATCACTTAAAGCCAAAACCTTCATCACACTTGCCTCACAATTCTTTTTCCATTCAAATCGTTGCCTCATTATTCCTTTGGTCACGAATCAATTCTCGTGCTCCACTTATAACTCTTATTCCTCACTTGATATCTTATTTACAACTTACTTTGATACATCTTTGTCTTTTAAGTTTTATTGATTCGATTCGCATCAATGATGAGGGGGGACACATCATTGAGCTCGCACACGTCTACATCTCCTCGGTCAACCACCCAACCTAGTCGGAAAAACGTGGGATGTTACATATATGAGTATGTATATGTGTATGTATGTGTGTGTGCCGTGTATGTATGTGTGTGTAGAGGAAAGCCTCGAATTTTCCTAAGTGATAGACAAGTAACCAAGAGAACCAAATCCTAACCAAAACCTAACCAAGTTAGTAGAAAAACCTAAGGAAAAGCCAACAAGTCTTTGCACCTAGAATGACCCCTAAGCACCTAAGCCACCCTATATTGTCTCCTTAGCAATGCTAACCTCCACCCATGCAAAAATTTGAAGAGCCAAATTTGCCCCTCCCTCTAAAGCTTGTGGCCGAATTAACCAAGGACAAAATAGGAAGCCACGAATTGTCTATATAAGCTTGGCCTTAGACTCATTTCATTCATTCTCACTTCATTTCTTCATTTCCTTCTTTCCAACACCCAAACACAAGTCTAAAGAGCTCATCAAACTCTTAGACTAAGAAAAAGAAAATAGAAAGAGAGAGAGAAGAGGAGGCCGTGAGTAGGAGAAAGGGAAAAGAAGGAGGTTTCAAGGCTAGATCCAAGTTTTCCCTTGAAGATTTAAGTGTAGGAAGATTAGGAGATCAAACCTTCTTGGTAGATGACTTGAGGATCAAGAGGAAGAATGTAATAGTTTAAGTTTTTCCCTTTTAGTTTATAGATCTTGATTCTTTTCTCTTTGCATGTTAGTTTTTATAACTTGAGAGATGAGTTATGTGTTATTATTCTTTGATCTTGCACTTTTAAGGACTAAAAATGTTTTGTAATATATTAAACTTTGTGCCTTATGATTCAGTTGATGTTTTTCATGGTAGATCTTAATGTTTTCAAGCTAAATCTTTTAGATCTAAAGTTTTGTTTGAGATCTTTGTGAATTTGAAGTAGATCTTCTTGCATGTTAGGTTTTAGTGCTTGAAACCGTGAACAATGAGATGTTTAAGTGTTTATATGGTGAATCAATATGTGATCAAAACTTGTTCGATGCTAAAATTGAATTCTTTGGTCTTGCATGTTGATTGATGATGATTTATGTGATCTTGACTCTTGCATGTTTAATATTTGATTTAATCTTTATAAAGCTTTGATTTGTGTTTTGATCTTTGATTCTTGTTTTGATCTTTGAAAAAGGTTTTTATTTTGAGCTTTGCATGTGATTTTTGAAACAAAAGCTTTAATATTTTCTTCAAGTATGTCACGGTTTTGTCTTTTTCTCACTCAAAATGATTTTGTCTTTGATTTGTGCTCTTATGTTTAATTTCATGACTTGATCTACATGATCTAAGTGCATGCATGTTGTTGTTGAACTTTGAAAAGCTATTTTCATGTTCTTTTGAAAATAAATTGAAAGTGTTTATGTGATCCATGATTTTTACATGTTTAAGATTCAATCTTGCATGTTAATTTTCATGAAAAGATCATGTTTTCTTGGATGCATGTCTCGGTTTTTGAGAGAAGATTAGGGAAACAAGATTTAAAATGATTTTTGAATAAGAACATGATTTAATCTAAGTGTTGATTTTATGCATGTTGTATTCAGTCGTGTTTAAAGAAAAATTTGAATCCATGCTTTTATTTTGTGAGAAATTGATATTGTGGTTTGATTTAATAATTTAAAGATTGATAATTTTTCTAAGAATAAGCTCATGGTTTTTGTCAAGAAAAAGAAGGAGAAAATAATTTCATGATTTTGTATGTTTGATGATGAATGAATCTTGCTTTGATTTGTGATGAGTTTCGGTCAATGCATGTTAATTAAATTAGAATTCTTTTCCATGAAGTAACGTAGAAATAATGAATATATTTTATGATGCTAAGCAAATTGGTTTGAGAAAAAGTTGTGTGTTTAAATGAATATGTGTGTGTATTCGGTTTGTGAGTCTAAGTATGTCTAAGTGTTTTTGTTTTATAAAAATGAAATGATTTTAAAATAATTATGTGTTGAATGATTTAATTAAGCATTTGATTGTGAAAATGTTTACTTGAGAATGAATGTTGGTTTGTAATTAAGTTGAATAGTTGGTTAATTGTTTATGTGACTTGAATGATCAAAGTGTGTTGTAAATTGTGTGTGTGTAATTGGTATTGAATTAGATTGATTTGATGTATTTGAGTTTGTGAGATTGTGGTTTGTTTTATATTAAAAAGTATTTGGAACAAAAAGAGTTTTTATAATGTTTTCGGATTTGTATTAAATTGATTTTTGTAGAGTAATCCTTTGCTGTCCAAGTTTATTTAAAGTTGTTTTCTTGATTTCTAAAATTGTGTTTATGAGACTCAAAGTTTGGTTTTTAAAAGGTAATTGATTTGAGAAAAACCCGGATTGAAAACGGTGAATTTTTCGGTGTTTTAGAAAGTGGTTAAGGTGCTGTCCAAGACGGACCAGCAACCTAACCAATTGATTTAAATTGTTTTATTTGATGTTTTCAAAATGGTTTGGAAGTGTTTAAAGAAATAAGAAACGTTAGAGTGTTTTAAGGAAACGATCACGTTTTTCCAACAAGGAACGAAAAACGTTTTAAGCTGAGAAAATATTTTCTTAATAAAAGTTGGCAATGAAAATGTGTTTTAATTAATACGAGGGATGTTACAGACGAGGGATTAAGGCAGTGGCAGCAACCAAGATCAGAGAAGACTGCACGCAATTAATCTCTGGACCTCAGGTGAGAGAGTAGCTTTCCTAAGACACCGTGGTAGTAGGTGATATATTAGGACGTTCCGTATCAGCTCAAAGATCGGAACTCAGTGGTTCTGAGTCAGTAGTATAGTGGCAATTGTTTGCATTGTGTGGCCACTTATACGAAGAGGACAAATACCACATTGTTATGTGTGATGTTTGTATGCTGATGATGTGTTATTTACATTTGTTTATCTATGCATGCTAGTGTTATAAATAGTTGAGATGTGAGAATGTGAGATAATTAGTAATAACGATAAAAGAAAGTAGAAGTAAAAGACACAAAGAGAAGAGATAACCCTTGTTTGGCTTAAGTCCTTATGGAATGAGGCTGCCCTAATAAGACATTAAAAATAGAGATAATGATAAGAGAATAAGAATGATTGGAAAAGAGATAAAAAGATGAGACTGGAAAGGATTTCATGATAATGATGTGAATGAGCCAGAGCTGGGAAAGAGTGTTGATGGTGTATTGGAAGTAAAAGATGATGAGACTGAAGTTTGGTTAGTTGTTGTTGTTTTCTTGGACTGAGACTGGTGTTGAGTTGAGCTTGCTCCTCCACTAGATCTCATGAAGAGAAGGTTTTTGAGAAAAACTTTTGAAAAGAAATTTTTGAAAAGGATTTACGAAAATGAGATTTTTGAAAAGGAGTTTACCAAATAAATTTTGAAAAGAATTTGCAAAATGAGATTTTTGAAAAGAATTTTCGAAAGGAGATTTTTGGAAAGGAATTATGAAATGAAATTTTTGAAAAGGATTTACGAACTGAAATTTTTGAAAAGATTTTACGAAATGAAATTTTGAAAGGGGTTCCCAAAATGAGATTTTTGAAAAGAATTTACAAAATAAATTTTTGTAAAGAATTTGCGAAATGAAATTTTTGAAAAGGATTTTCGAAAAGAAATTTTTGAAAAGGAGTTATGAAGTAAAATTTTTGAAAAGGGTTTACGAAGTACTTGAGGGTATGCCATGCAACCGAACAACCTCCTTAATATAAATTCGAGTGAATCTTTCCAGATCATAGCGCATATTCACAGGGATGAAATGCGCCGACTTCGTCAAACGATCCACGATCACCCAGATTGCATCATGATTTGCTGCCAATCTTGGAAGACCAGATATAAGATCCATAGAGATGCTATCCCACTTCCACTGTGGAATATCTAAAGATTGCAGTTGTCCTCCAGGTTTCTGATGTTCAGCTTTGGCCTTCTGGCAAACAAAACACGAAGCCACATACTCTGCTACATCTTTCTTTAGTCCAGACTACCAAAATAACCTCTTCAAATCCTGGTACATCTTGGTTGACCCTGGATGTATACTCATCCGGCTCTTATGTGCTTCTTCTAAGATCATTCTTATAACTTCCGAATTTTTGGGCACACAAATTCTCGTTTTGAAACAAAGAATTCCATCTGCTCCAACACTAAAGTTCAGTTCTTTTCCTTCAGTCATCAATCTCTTCTTCTCTTTCAACTCCTCATCTTCTGGTTGTAATTCACGAATCCGATTCAAGAATTCGTTGGGGATTTGAAACATTCCCAGTCTAATGCTAGATGGTTCCACGTGCACTACTAGACTTAGGTCTCTAAACTCCTCGATCAGAATAGCCTCCTTGACCATCATTGAGCTCACATGAATAGCCTTTCTGCTCAAAGCGTCTGCAACTACGTTTACCTTGCCAGAATGATAATGGAGCTCAAAGTCATAATCTTTTAGAAACTCCATCCGTCGCCTTTGTCTTATATTCAACTCATTTTGATTAAACAGGTACTTTAAACTCTTATGGTCACTGAACACCCGGAATGTAGTGCCATAAAGGTAGTGTCTCCAAATCTTCAAAGCGAACACTATTGCTGCTAACTCCAGGTCGTGTGTCGGATAATTCACTTCATGAATCTTCAACTGTCGAGAAGCGTATGCAACCACCTGACCTCCTTGCATTAAAATACTTCCCAAGCCTTGCTTCGATGCATCCCAATACACCTCGAAACAGAGAATTCCATTCGCTTCTTCATGGAAATCTAGCTCCTTTCCCTCAAAAGCCAACTTCTCTTTTTCTTCAACTCTTCTTCTTCTTATTGTCATTCACATTTTCGAACTCCAAACTTGTTCATGAATCACAACCTTCTTATCTTAGCACTTATCATCTCTTCTGTATCATCCAGCTCAATTCTCTACCTTCTCCGATTGGAGTAGCTCCTTAATTTTTAACTCTTGATTAGTCCATAAGTATTATGATTCAATCCTCTTAAATCAATTTCAATGATGAATCAAGGTATTAAGTTATTTTACCACATTAAATCCTTCCTTAAATTTTACTTAGGTGATTGACATTGAGTTTGGATTGGAGGAAGGTGTTTATTGATACCATAAGTTCCTTCACAAATGACTTAAATTTTTATTTTAAACTTTTAGCTTCTAACCGGTTACAAGATACTCTAACCGGTTAGTAAGTACAGTTTTAGAAATAAAACCAAAGAATTTCAAGACCATTTTCTTTACATCATCCAATCCAACTCAAAATAGGATTTAATCATAATCTAATACTTTGATTCCAACTGAATTCATCACTGAAATGATTTAAATCATAATATACTCACATTTTTCCATAATTCCTCTTGGACTAATCATATTATATTAGGGTATAATCCATCACTACCCCACTATAATTAAACAACATCATATCATTCCATACAAATAGTTGATCTTTCCAAGTCAACTTGGTCAAAGGCCATGCGATCTTAGAGAATTCTTCAATAATCCGGCGATAGTGTCCAGCCAACCCTAAGAAACTTCTTACTTTAACCACAGTCTTAAGTTGTTCACATTACACCACTGAATTCACCTTTGCTGGATCCACCATAATTTCTTCCTTAAAGATCACATGCCCTGCGAACTTAACTTCGCTCAACCAAAACTCATCTTTGGTGAGCTTAACACACAACTACTACTCCTGCAGGATTCTCAACACAATCCTGAGATGTTCCTCATGCTCCTCCGGATTCTTAGAATAAACCACAAACGAATCCAAATATAGTCTAAAGGTTCAGTTCCTATAATCCATAAAAGAACAGGTGCATTTAGTCAATCCGAACGGCATTATTTCCTACTCATAATGTCTGTATCGAGATCAAAATGCAGTCTTAGGTGTATCCCTGTCCCGAATCCTGATTTGGGGTTAATCCGACCTCCGATCAATCCTAGAAAACACTTAGACTCCTCTAACCTGATCCAACCATAACCTTTTAGCAACTTCTCTACGTGTTCTTCCATTTGACCATTTTCGATGGTACCATATTATAAGGGTAATAGAGATAGAATCAACTTCAAGAATTAACTTGATTCCAAACTCTATCTCTTTACTCAAGGGTAAACCTGACATCATTTCTTGTAACCAAGATTTCTTTAACCCCCTTCTTCCTTTCCTTCACTGATGCCCAGAAGCAAACACATGGATCCATTGGATTCCAAATTCGAAGCTTGAGAATCCCAATACAGGGTTGTTCTATCATCATTAATCATGATCACTTGATCTCTCGGCTTCCAAACCGTGTCTAAGATCAAATGTAATCATGACACAAGTAGATAGACAAAGTCTAATACCTTAATAGAACAATTCAGACATACATTGGAAACAACTACAAGAAGATTTGTAGGAGCCTCTACTTGGAGATAGTAGATTGGTTAAGACATAGAGCAACTCTGATCAATACCCGTAACCATAAGGAACAAAAGAAATGATAGCTTTAGAGTTTAACAAACTCAACAAGGTTGATCTTTAAGAAGAAGACTACCCTGCACTCGGTCTGAGAAGTTGATTAACTTTAACACTAGTGAGGGTAAACACTCTTCCCCAGAGTCAAGGACTTAACTACAACTCCTTAAGATTTCCTTATCACTAGTTCTATGGGAACATAATAAACCAGCACTATGGTTTTTGGTTTACAACATGTCTAAAGAGAAGCATACAACTATCATACTTCTACTTAGACTACATAGAACACTTCTTAATAGTAGACTAAGCTACTTATCTAGAGCTATTACACATAACCTTAGATCTAGTTTGGAAGTATACAAAAGCATACTTCCCAGGAAACATCGCAGATAACGATGACCAGCGTATTGGACCACACACCCAAGGACCAAAAGTCAGGACCATTGCTCTGAAACCATAAAAGTGTAACACTCCTTGTATATCATCTTACTTTATAAGAAAAGTAATAAGTTTATGATTATTTGGACTTGTCATTATTGGAAAAAGATCTGACAATAAAAATTTTGTCTTCCTTTGAAAATTCCTTTTACAAAAATTTGATTCATAATGAATTTGACTAATAAATCAGAGTTTGCGGAAACATAATAAGTTAATTATATTATACTCTCAAAATGTCTCAAGTGTAACAAGTCCACGGGTACCAAATAAGTATTATTATAAAACTAAAATCATTCTATGATACCTCTCTCAAAATATGTATAATATAAATACTATTGAAAAATAGAGATGTCATAGAGCTGGTCACTGATCCTCTATCCAAACATCCATCTGGCTGGGTCCTCGATATCTGCACAAAGGGTTCTCAACCCACACTATCTATACTCTGCATGCACCTAAGGGACATCTCCCTTCACTAACTTTTGTGCAAGCAAGATATACGATCAACACCTAATAAGGACATGTGGGTTAGCTATACATATTCGCAAAATCAAATGAGAATAAAACTAACGTACACAAGTAATCATGTAGCAAATCAGAATGCATAACCATATGAGCACACACGGTTAACTATAATAAGTTTTTCAATGCAGGTGGCATGATGCATGCTTTCTATCTCACAATCCTAAGGCCTCCAATACTAATCTCGGATGTCAATCCAATACACCAATGTGTTCTGAGAACACTAACATACGTTCCCAGAACGTATAGCAAACCATACTTGGAATATAAACAAGCATCACTCCCAGAGTGTGCATCACGTTCCCAGAACGTATAGCAAACCATACTTGGAATATAAACAAGCACCACTCCCAGAGCATGCATCACGTTCCCAGAACGCATCAAAGAAACCATGTCCCACACACTGGCCACATTCCCAGAATGTGTCATCAAGTAGGATGCACACCAATGTGTTCCCAGAACACATCAAAGAAACCATGTCCCAGACACTGGCCACATTCCAAGAATGTGTCATCAAGTAGGTTGCATCAATTTGGTACTCCCAGAGTACCCTCCTCATGTTCCCAGAACAAGACAAACGATCCTTGCCAACCTATTTCATCACCTTTCACCATGCATGAATGCACACATAATTATTAAAGTTTGTCTTTCCATTAATTCCATTATTATGACTTAGAAAACACAACTTCTGAATGATATCTTGAGGTATAATTTTACTCATAAAATTCACCTTTGAATTTAAATTAAACATATGCTCTTAGACCTGGATTGAAAGAATATAATCATGGTATTAACAATCCTTACTCAAAAACTTAACTTTTATTTTTAAGTCTCAGGTACTAACCGGTTACTTCATAACCTAACCGGTTAGCATTATAGACCTGAACTTAAAACCACTGATTTTCAAAGAATCTTTTCTTGAATTTTCTACTCAATCCAATAACAAAGTCTTAGCATAACAGAATACCTCAAGTTCAACACATATTATCATTCAAAAGATCTAAGTCATAATCCAACTTTATTTATGCATAATTTCCTCTTGAAATTATCATTTAATATTAAGGTATTAACTCATCACCTCCAATCTAAACCAAACAGTGCTCAATCACATAGTTTTAGATTGATTTTTATATGAAATTCTGGCTTAAACTTGTGTATAAATGGTATGAACACTTAGCCAATTTCAGAAACCTTTTTCTTTTGAAAACTGACAGTATCTAACCGGTTACAGCTTCAGACTAACCGGTTAGATTATGCAGAAAATACACTGAAAAGTGGGGTTTTGCATACCATTCTTTCCAATAATCAAATCTAACCTATTTTCATCATTAACCAAAGTTTAATACCTTAAAGTACACATGTTTAAACACTTAAACATATCACAAATTCATGCATGCAAAATCATCAAACACCAAAAGTGCATAAATCACATATTTCATAACTTAATGCATCAATTCACATAATATCCAAATAAGTCATGAAATTGTCATCACAATAACTTGCATGCATCATATTATAATTTCTCAAAATCAGAAATGAGCTAAAGTTGGCCTCCAAGCCATAAACTAATTCAAGCAATGCCCTTAGAGTCTCTTGGTGACTCATCCTATTTACCAAACATGTTTATCCTCACTCTAGCAAATAGTAAGTTTCCCCCTTACCTCTAGATCATATTTAATGAGTTTAATCACTAGAATTTGCAAGATCTCCCCAGAATCCACAATCTCCATTTTCAGCCAACAACAGGTTCGACACGGTCCAACAACTATAAGATTTGACACATGAAACGGACAAACAAATTGGGGAAAACCATCAATACTCACTCTATGCAACATGCACTAAAGATTTGAACAGATTTGAGACTCAAAAAGTGTGTATACTTACTCAAATCGAAGCTTGAAGTAAGCTCCAGAAATTCAGAATCATTGTTGACAGCTTCAACACCCTTACTTTGCAAGCTTCGTTCTCTCGATTCAGGGACTCTCAACTCACGATTTTTAAGTCAATACAAAGCCCTTGATTTAAGCTTTGTAGAGGTGTATCACTGTTGAAGTGTCAGCAAGTGTACTGGGTCAACGTGTAATATAGTCTCAGGAAGACCAGATATCGTCCCACAGGGAGTTTGTGAGAATGTTCAATCTACTTTTACCTTAATTCAACTAAAAGTAAATCCTATAATTAAAATTCAGATTTGATTAAAATAGATTTGAGATTAAAAACTAAAACTAATTAAATGCTAAAAATTAAAAGAAGTTGTGAGCAGGTAGAGAAGGATTGTTAGGAACGTGGTTTCATTGTATGTTTCGTTTATCTAATTATAAATTATTGTATTCCCCTAAATCATGAACAAATCCCTAAATTAGTAACTATCAGATCTCTCATGTTTAGTTACCGTTTCTTATTCAATTCATAACCACCAATCTCTCAAGTGATTAATTCATTGAATAATAGTTAAGAACAATGGATTTCATAAAAGTTATATAATTACCCAATTGTATCTCTACCCCTGGATTAATTATATTGTTTGATTGGAAAGACCTATCTAAACCTTAAACCTCTCAATTTGGGGATTAGAAATCCAAAACATAAATTGGCCAGTGATGAGCATTTTATTTCCCATTATTCCTTGCATTATTTTACTCCTATTATTGATACTTGTTGCCCATTTGACATTGGTTAGCTTGATTTAGTGATTTAGAGTTTATTGGACTAATATTCCGAATATTGTTTAATTTGGGATTATTTAGCCTAATTAATTCTATTTCTATTTTCAGGTAATATTTGGCACAAGGATACTTTGTGAAGTTTGGAAATGAAGATTGAAGTATTGAAGTGAAGATTGTAATTTTCATTTAGGTCCCTTTTAGTTGTAATTTTCAGAATAGTGTTTCTTAGGACTTGGGCCCATATTTTAGGCCCATTTTGTGACTAACAGGAAGGGAAACTCGTGTAGCCTTAGGAACACACTCCCATTTCAGATTTCTCACTCTCTCTCTAGGTTAGAACTTCTCTCTTGGCTCTCCATAGCAAGTGGTGGCTGCTAGGGTTTTGTTCTTCCCTTTTTCTACACGTTTTTCTTGATTTATGACCATGGAAGGCTAACTTCAAGGGTTAATCCCTTTGGTATTGTATCACTTACTCATGAGCTCTTGTTCTTAATGCTATTTCAATTTCTCTCTACTGTTTTCGTGGTTTATCTCTATTTATGGTTCGCTTAGTTCTATTTATTAGCGATAATCCATGAGTGTGAATGCTTAATTTATGCTAACTCGTAAAAATCCCATGCTTTGGTTTCTGATGCTTAATTAGAAGCTAGGATTTTGGGGTGAGAACTAAATTTTCGCTTAGTATTTAGGTCTCACGAGTTGGACAAAGGTGAGGAGAGGAATCGATCTTTAGTGAGCTAGGATTGAGTAGTGTACGTAGCCAAAGGGGTTTGCCCGCTTTTGTTTCTGATTTTGTTAGTTTTAATATTCTGTTTATGTTTTGTTCTTCACATTTGTTACACACAAACCCCCCCCCCCCATTTTACTGCACACTACGTGTTTGATACTTTGCTTAGATCGATATTCGCTGGGAAACGACCTAGGATCACCTTCCTAGTACTACAGATTTAAACCCCTTTTATTTTGATCGGGTACGGCCTCGATCAAAATTTGGCGCCGTTGCCGGGGATTATCTGTTCTTGCCAAAGATCATACAGTAGTTAGTTAGAGTAGTTAGTGTAGTTAGTGTGTGAATAAGCATTCTGATAACTGATTGAAAGTTGCCCTGTTTGTTGATTCGCTGTTCTGCATAACTGATGTTATTTTAGTGATTCTGTGAGTGCCATTCGACATAGCTGTGGGTGGAATGTTTGCACGAAAATCGGTATCCACACTTGTTTCATGATATATTAGTATGTTGATGCATCACAGACACTCAGATAGGCACTGGTTGTGAGTTCCAGAAAAATTTTCCAAGTTTCAGCAGCACTTACTATAAATAGGCGTAACTTTTGACCAGTAACTCGGAATTTGACGAATTTTATATCAATCGAAGGGAATTTTCTGAATAATCTGATCTTACGACTTTGTCGTAAAACTACTTCATTTGGATCCCGAAAAAGCCTGTTTACTATTTCTTTTTTATTTTACAAGTTTTATTTTCTTAGTTTTTGGTCTCTGTTTTAATTCTTTGACTTGGTTCCCTTTTGAAATTTGTCCTCAAACTTTCTGTGATATGTTTTCATGATTTTAGGGTGCTGAAAAAAATAAAGAGAAAAATTTTAAAAAATAAAAAATTTTGTTGCCTATTTTGGTCATGCATATCTGTGACAGTTTGATATGCTTAATGGTATTTTGTTCAGTACATGACTAGGGGCAACCCAAGTTATTTGCATCATTACAACCCTGAAATTGATAGAACTTATCACAGATTAGTTAGACAAAATAGGAATCAGTCATTAGATAGTGAGTCAAAGTCATCTTATAGTCCTAATTCTGATTCTGTTTCTGTTTCTTCTATTCCTTCTGCTTCTGTTCAATCTGATTTTGTACATTGTGATAACATGGCTCAACCCCCACCAAGGGAAAGGATACTTAGGGAGCTGGCTGCACCTGACTTCACTATTGAAGACTCGTGTATCCGATATCCTGATGAGGAACAGCTTAGAACAGGACTAATCCATTTGTTGCCCAAGTTTCATGGTCTTGCAGGTGAGGATCCTCATAAGCATCTCAAGAAATTCCACATAGTGTGCACCACAATGAAACCTCATGATGTGCAAGAGGATCATGTCTGTCTCAGAGCATTCCCACATTCCTTAGAGGGTCTGGCCCAGGATTGGTTATCTGACTTGGCCCCTGGTTCCATCACAAGCTGGGATGACTTGAAGAGGGCATTTCTGGAAAAATTCTTCCCTGCAAATAGGACCACTGCAATCAGAAAGGAAACCTCTGGTATTAGGCAACAACATGAAGAGAGTCTCTATGAATATTGGGAGAGATTCAAGAGGTTGTGTGCTTCCTGCCCCCACCATCAGATCTCAGAGCAGCTGCTTATTCAATATTTCTATGAAGGCCTCAACTTCATGGAAAGAAACATGGTAGATGCTGCAAGTGGTGGTACATTGGGAGATATGACACCCTTACAAGCCAGGAGCAAAATTGAGAAGATGGCTTCCAACTGTCAGCAATTCCATGCAAGAAGCAATAGTGATGCAATAGTTGTGAGGGATGTAAATGATGTTGGTGCAGACTCGGGCAAGGTTGAGAAGCTTGAGCAGAAAATTGATTCTCTTACAACATTGGTCACACAATTGGCTGTCAATTAGAAAAAAAAAATGGTACTTCCTGCTAGAGTGTGTGGCATATGCACATCCATTGAGCACCCCACAGATGCATGCCCTTCCCTTCAGCAGCAACAGCCGATGACCAGTGGTGACCAACCCGAGGCATATGCAGCAAACATATACAACAATAGAGGCCCACAACAGCACAATCATGACCTCTCTTCCAATAGATACAACCCTGGATGGAGGAACCATCCTAACCTGAAATGGTCTGATCAACAACAGCAACCTTCTCCTAATGTTCCATTTCAGAACACCGCTGGACCGAGCAGACCACCATATGTACCTCCTCCCATCCAGCAGCAAAGGCAACAACAACAGCAGCAAGTGGTTCATCCTGCACCATCAACCCCTCCATCCAACCAACCTACCTTGGAGGAGTTGGTGAGGCATATGACCATGCAGAACCTCCAATTTCAACAAGAGACTAGAGCATCCATTCAGAGACAAGAGGCATCCATTCAGACTATGACAAATCAGATGGGTCAAATGGCAACTTCTCTCAACAACTTGCAATCTCAAAATTCTGACAAGTTGTCATCCCAAACTGTGATCAACCCTCAGAATCAGAATGTGAGTGCCATCAACCTGAGGTCAGGAAAGCAGATTGTCACACCCACACCACAACCTCACCTTAACAATGATGCTCTAGCTTCCTCTAAAGGGAAGAACCAAGTGGTAGATGAAGGTGAGCATGCTAGCACCAAGGAGAATCATCCAACTCAACCTTCCTCAACTTCAACCACAAGCCCTGCTGCTGTCCTACAACCTCCTCCCATTCCTCTTCCATTCCTACCAAGAGTGCCTCAAAACAAAAGGGTGGAAGAGGTGGACAAGGATATTCTTGACACATTCAGGAAGGTGGAAGTCAATATACCCCTTCTTGATGCAATAAAACAGATTCCAAGGTATGCGAAGTTCCTTAAGGAGTTGTGCACTCATAAGAGAAGACTCAAGGGTAATGAGAGGATAAGCATGGGAAGGAATGTCTCCTCTTTCATAGGTAAACCTATCCCTCACATTCCTGAAAAATGTAAGGATCCTGGAACTTTCTCTATACCTTGCATCATAGGCAATGTTAAGTTTGAAAATGCTATGCTAGATTTAGGAGCATCCATAAATGTCATGCCTATGTCTGTTTTTAAGTCTCTTTCTCTTGGACCTCTTCAGCCTACGGGTGTGGTGATTCAATTGGCAAATAGAAGTACTGCCCACCCCGCAGGTTTGATAGAGGATGTCTTGGTTCGGGTTGAAGAGTTGATCTTCCCTGCTGATTTAATATACTTGATATGGAAGATGACTCCCCCCTAATGTTGTTCCTATTATTTTGGGGAGGCCATTTTTGAAAACAGCCCGAACCAAGATAGATGTGCATTCAGGTTCACTTTCCATGGAGTTTGATGGCAGTGTGATCCGATTCGACATTTTCCATGCTATGAAACATTTTCCTGAGGATCACTCTGTCTTCCATGTGGACTTGCTTGATGAGTTGATAGATGAGCATATGCTTGACTTTTTGCATCATGATTTTGAATTGCCATCTTTCACTGATTCATTTACTTGTCCATCATGCACTAATTCTGGATGGTGCACCACATGCATTGAAATAGCTTAGTTTCTAGACTCTGCTACTGCATCTGATGATTCATATGTTATAGATTCAGATAATGCTAATGCTAACCCTAACCCCATATCTGTTATGCATGAGTCTGATTCACTTGTTCAGGTGCAGGTAGCACAATCCATTTCTGTTGTCCCTTTAGTTCCATCTATTATGCAGGCACCCTCATTGGACCTGAAGCCCCTCCCTCCTCATCTCAAATATGCTTACTTGGAGGATGAGCAGAAACTCCCAGTGATCATCTCTAACTCACTTTCTGTTGATCAAGAGGAGAAACTGCTGGAAGTGATAAGAAAGAACAAGAGAGCAATTGGATGGACTTTAGCGGATATTCCTGGAATTAGCCCCTCCATGTGCATGCACCGCATTTTGTTGGAGGATGGGGCTAAACCAGTGAGACAACCCCAAAGGTCGTTGAACCCCCAGATTCTTGATGTGGTTAAGAAAGAGGTCACCAAGCTGCTCCAAGCGGGTATCATCTACCCAATTTCAGATAGCACTTGGGTGAGCCCGGTGCAAGTTGTTCCCAAGAAGTCTGGTGTCACAGTTGTCAAAAATGAGAAGGATGAGCTGATTCCCACTAGAGTGCAGAACAGTTGGAGAGTCTGCATTGATTACAGAAAGCTCAACCAGGCGACTCGCAAGGATCATTTCCCTCTCCCCTTCATTGATCAGATGTTGGAGCGCCTGGCAGGTAAATCTCATTATTGCTTCTTAGATGGTTTGTCTGGTTATTTTCAAATTTGCATTGCACCGGAGGACCAACATAAGACCACATTTACCTGTCCTTTTGGCACATTTGCATATAGGAAGATGCCTTTTGGCCTATGCAATGCTCCTGCCACATTTCAAAGATGTATGATGAGTATTTTTGCTGACTTGCTCGAGCATTGCATAGAGGTCTTCATGGATGATTTTAGTGTTTATGGCTCCTCATTTGATGCATGTCTTGATAATTTGACTAAGGTGCTTAACAGGTGCATTGAGACTAACGTTGTCTTGAATTTTGAAAAATGCCACTTCATGGTAGAACAAGGCATAGTCTTAGTGCACATTGTTTCGCACAAGGGCATAGAAGTTGACCCTGCTAAGCTGCATGTAACATCACATTTGCCTTACCCCTCTTGCGTGCGAGAGGTGCGTTCTTTTCTTGGTCATGCAGGTTTCTATCGCAAGTTTATTCAAAACTTTAGCAACATTGCCCTTCCTCTTTCCAAGCTGCTTCAAAAGGATGCCCCATGGGAATTTGGAGACCAATGCAAGAGGGCATTTGATGAATTGAAGAAAGCACTGACCACCACCCCTATCATCCAACCACCTGATTGGACCCTCCCATTTGAGCTCATGACTGATGCTTCAAATTATGCTTTGGGAGCAGTTTTCTCCCAAAGGGTTGGTAAGCTATCGCATGTGTTTTATTATGCTTCTAGGACTTTAGATGCAGCACAGGTTAATTTCACAACAACTGAAAAAGAACTTTTGGCTATTGTTTTTTCACTTGACAAGTTTAGATCATATTTACTTGGTTCTAAGGTTGTAGTGTACACTGATCATGCTGCTCTGAAGTATCTTTTGAAAAAGACAGATTCCAAACCTAGGTTCATTAGGTGGATGTTGCTCCTTCAGGAGTTTGATCTTGAGATTCAGGATCGGAGTGGTGCCCATAACCTTGTCGCAGACCACTTGAGCAGAATAGAGAGAGAGGAGGATGCATTTCCTATCCGGGATGACTTCCCGGATGAGCAGCTTTTATCTTTACATGTTTCCCATCCCCCTCCCCAAACTCCTTGGTTTGCAGACATTGTTAATTATCTGGTTGCTTCTATTTTTCCTGCCTTGGCATCCAAAGCTCAAAGAGACAAATTAAAGAGCGATGCCAAGTATTATGTATGGGATGACCCCTATTTGTGGCGTTTTTGCAGTGATCAGGTCATTCGCAGGTGCATTCCAGATCATGAGATCCAATCGGTTCTCCAATTTTGCCATGCTTCACCAGTGGGAGGCCACCTTGGGACTCAAAGGACAGCACGAAAGGTGCTGGATTCTGGATTTTATTGGCCTACCATCTTCAAGGATGCAAGCAACATCTGCAGCTCATGTGAGCAATGTCAAAGAGCAGGAGGCGCCCTATCTTGGAGGCAACAAATGCCGCAACAACCTATGTTGTTCTGTGAGGTGTTTGATGTTTGGGGTATAGATTTCATGGGACCCTTTCCTGTTTCTTTTGGTTTTTATTATATCTTACTTGTTGTGGATTATGTATCCAGATGGGTGGAAGCTAAGGCCACCAGGACTAATGATGCTCAGGTTGTTGTAGATTTTGTCAGGTCTAATATCCTTTGCAGGTTTGGCATACCTAGAGCCATAGTCAGTGATCAAGGCACACACTTCTGCAATAGATCCATGCAAGCTTTGCTCAAGAAGTATGGGGTTGTGCACAAAGTTTCTACACCCTATCACCCCCAAACCAATGGGCAAGCTGAGATTTCAAACAGAGAGATCAAGCGGATTTTGGAGAAGATGGTGAAGCCTAATAGAAAGGATTGGAGCACACGATTGGAGGATGCTCTGTGGGCCCATCAGACCGCTTACAAGGCACCCATAGGGATGTCACCCTATCGGGTTGTCTTTGGTAAGGCATGCCACCTGCATGTGGAGATAGAGCACCGTGCATATTGGGCTGTGAAGCAATGTAACTCTGCTCTTGATCAAGCGGGTGAGGAGAGGAAGCTACAGTTGAGTGAGCTAGATGAGATCCGTTTGGAGGCCTATGAGAACTCCAAATTCTACAAAGAGAAGACCAAGAAGCTTCATGATAGCTCAATTTCCAGAAAGGAGTTCTTGGTTGGTCAAAAAGTGTTGCTCTACAACTCTAGGCTTGGACTCATGAGTGGAAAGCTCCGCTTTAAGTGGATTGGACCGTTTGTAGTCACCCAGGTGTTTCCTTATGGCACTGTGGAGATCAAGAGTGAGTCCACGGACAAGAGCTTCAAAGTCAATGGCCACCGACTCAAGCCTTTCCTAACTACTCCTACTTTGGATGATGCACTTGTGGAGGAGGCCTCATTGGTCGACCCCACTTTCGAACCACCATGACTTAGGGAGTCTTCTTTTCTCCTTCCTTACTCTTTTTATTGCACTTGTCTATATCTGCTGGCTGGTATATCTGTCTGGATTTTCTGGTTATTTTACATTGAGGACAATGTGTGATTTAAGTGTGGGGGGGAGAGTAGTTTAGGTTGCATATTTTTGCTTTGATTTTTTAGGTTTTGCTTAGTTTTGGGCATTTTCTTGCATGTTTTTGCTTCATTTTAGTAGAGTCTTGGTATCTTGTGTCTGAATTCATGCATTTCTGTGTGCAAAGTTGCTTTTGATAATTAAGAGGTAGTAACACTGTGATAGAATTGTCCCTTTTGTGAGGATTTGAGCATTAATTGTGGGTGGATTGCTGTATATGCCACCTAATTTTCTTTCATGTGTGATTGCACTCTGGATTACTTGCACTCTAGAACTTGACTTGACTCTTGTTGATACTTGATTGCTCGTGCACATTTTGAAATGATTTAGGAACTTTCTTTCTTGAATAAGCTACTAGCCATATGAGCCTACCTTGAATGAATGTATCCTTTGCTAGCCCCTTTGAGCCTTTTTATCCCTTTCCTTGTTCTTTAGCTCATTACAAGCCTATGACTGAAAAACCATGATTGTCCTAACCTTAGGGAATTTTGGAGCTTTGGAATTGTTTTGGGAATGGGTATTAGGTAAGAAGTGTGCTCTATGCTTCAATTGGTTGAGTTCTTGGTTTTGCCTCTTTGGTTGTTGTAGTTATTGCTTCATCTTCATGCCATTTGTGTTGTTTCTTCCTTTCTTTTTGTATATCTCTAAAAAAAAATAGAAGACAAAAAAAATGCTAAAAGAAAGAAAAAGAAAAAAAAAGTGAATAAAAGGTTGTTGAGGCAAAGAGGATTGGAATTAGTGGTTGTTGATTTTGGGGTGGATTTTGCTTACTTTTTACTTATTCCTTATTGCTCCTCTATTCCCTTGGTTTTAGCTACATTCCCATATTTTTATCCTACCTTGTCCTTGGCCCCATTACAACCCTTAAAAGACCTTTTGATCATTTTGTGCATGTGTGTTGATAGTTGATGTTAGAGGCTTGTCAAGCTTATGGTTGTGTTTGTTTTTCATGATGTGCCTTGAGTGTAAATAATGATTAACCCCAAACACTTGAGTGTAAACACTTTTGAGTGATCCTTGTGAGTTTCTATCATCTTTGTGACTATCCTCTTGATGTCATTGGCTTCTTTGCATACTTGAAGTAATTGGATGATGTTCACAGATGCTTTGACTCTTTGATCCTTAACCATTTTGTGTGCTTGAGTTTTCCCATTTCTTTGCATTTCCTAGAATTCATTGTGAAGTATGTAATCTCTTAGGTTTGCATTTCTTAGTTGTAGTCATCTTGTTGCATGATTCACTTTGGTGCATATTGATCTTCATAGTCCTATCTTTTGGTTTTGCCCAGGAGTGCAAAAGGATAAGTGTGGGGGTATTTGATGAGCATTTTATTTCCCATTATTCCTTGCATTATTTTACTCCTATTATTGATACTTGTTGCCCATTTGACATTGGTTAGCTTGATTTAGTGATTTAGAGTTTATTGGACTAATATTCCGAATATTGTTTAATTTGGGATTATTTAGCCTAATTAATTCTATTTCTATTTTCAGGTAATATTTGGCACAAGGATACTTTGGGAAGTTTGGAAATGAAGATTGAAGTATTGAAGTGAAGATTGTAATTTGCATTTAGGTCCCTTTTAGTTGTAATTTTCAGAATAGTGTTTCTTAGGACTTGGGCCCATGTTTTAGGCCCATTTTGTTACTAATAGGAAGGGAAACTCGTGTAGCCTTAGGAACACACTCCCATTTCAGATTTCTCACTCTCTCTCTAGGTTAGAACTTCTCTCTTGGCTCTCCATAGCAAGTGGTGGCTGCTAGGGTTTTGTTCCTCCCCCTTTCTACACGTTTTTCTTGATTTATGACCATGGAAGGCTAACTTCAAGGGTTAATCCCTTTGGTATTGTATCACTTACTCATGAGCTCTTGCTCTTAATGCTATTTCAATTTCTCTCTACTGTTTTCGTGGTTTATCTCTATTTATGGTTCGCTTAGTTCTATTTATTAGCGATAATCCATGAGTGTGAATGCTTAATTTATGCTAACTCGTAAAAATCCCATGCTTTGGTTTCTGATGCTTAATTAGAAGCTAGGGTTTTGGGGTGAGAACTGAATTTTCGCTTAGTATTTAGGTCTCACGAGTTGGACAGAGGAGAGGAGAGGAATCGATCTTTAATGAGCTAGGATTGAGTAGTGTAAGTAGCCAAAGGGGTTTGCCCGCTTTTGTTTCTGATTTTGTTAATTTTAATATTCTGTTTATGTTTTGTTCTTCACATTTG
Source organism: Crotalaria pallida (assembly GCA_037953625.1). Classification (NCBI taxonomy): domain Eukaryota; kingdom Viridiplantae; phylum Streptophyta; class Magnoliopsida; order Fabales; family Fabaceae; genus Crotalaria; species Crotalaria pallida. The sequence continues at coordinate 81,184,778 of CM075653.1, forward strand.
TTACACACAACCCCCCCCCCCCTTTACTGCACACTACGTGTTTGATACTTTGCTTAGACCGATATTCGCTGGGAAACGACCTAGTATCACCTTCCTAGTACTACATATTTAAACCCCTTTTATTTTGATCGGGTACGGCCTCGATCAGCCAGATTCATGCATAACAATTAAATCACAATCAAACACATGATTTAGAAACGGAAAAACATTAATTCAATAACTACATAAATTAATCCATACAAATTCACCAATTCCTAACAAAGGGTTTTAGTTACATGATAAACATTGAAGAACAAGAGAAGAAATAGAAGGATAATACATGATTACCATGGAGAAGCCTTGATCTCTCAATCCTTGGATCTTCTCCTCTTCTAAACCTCTCTCTAAACTATGTAATCTCCCTCTCTAAAAGCTTACAAAAACTGCTGAAAAACCTAGTATTTAATGCCTAAAACAAACCCTCATTGAGTCCCAATTGAATCCCCATCAAACTGCATCAAAACGGGCCTGTTTCGGGCCTATGCAGCTGTCCTCGCGCCTGGGGCGCACCCGTCCTCGCGCTTGGGGCGCACACGGGTACTGCACAATTTCAGCATGCGCGCCCCGGACTGTTTTGGGCGCTACGGACTGCTCCGGACTCCGTTTTACTCCGTTCTTGGACCGTTTCGATGCTCTTTTCATCCTCTATCCAAGTCCATCAATATATTTTGAATTTAAGCTCCATAAGTACCTGAAACATACCCAAAAAGGATCAAAACGTTCAAAGGGTTCAAAACTAAGAACTATTTCTAAGAATTAACAAAAAGTCCTACAAAATACTTGAGAAACAAGCTAAACACATAGTAAAGGAAGTCAAATCAATGCTCAAAACACTATATATTAGACCCAAATCACTCCCTCAAACTTAGCATTTTGCATGTCCCAGGCAAAAGTAAAATAAAATTCTAAACAAAAGACAAACTCCCTAAATCAACATATATACATCTCATTTAAGACTTCGACTCATGACTCCAACACATATTATCACAAACTATTTACACAATCACAAACTAGTTAGAGTAACAAACCCAATCAGAACTCAGGACTAGTGAACACTCTCAACCTCTCAAATGTTTCTCTCAAAAGTGTATAAGGGTAATATTTCATTTAAGCACACAAGTTCATCAATGATAAAGTGCTACCATATGCTTGACCATAGACCAACATCTCCACTGAAATTATCGATTGCACACAAAAATCAAAAGGTCTTAATATTGGTTGTAATGGGGCCTGGCTAAAGTGTTAGGTGGGATAAAAGAAAGAAGAGATAAAACTAAGGGCTAAATGCAAAGCAAAATTCCCCCAGGAATTATGAATGAGCACCTAGTAGTATTACAATGAATCACAACTCAATTCACAACTTTATTATTCTTCTCACTTTTCAATTTTTAATTCCTCTACTCTCTTCCTTTTCATAATTTTCATTCTTTTTCAATTTTCTTTTTTTCTTCATTGGAAGAGAAGTAGGCACATAACACTTTACTTTTTCTTTTCTTTTCTTTTATTTTGCATCACATTCCACTTAATTGCTCATCCAAAACTCCTAAGGTACTCACAATAAAATTAATGCAACAATTGCAGGGTACCAAAGAAAAATCATATATCATTATAAGGTTCAAAGTGGGAAACTAAGGGAACAATTTTCAATGCAACATTCTGAAGGCCTCAAAAACACAACCTAGGTGCCTTAATCATTTTCATGCATGCAATCAATCATCAATTTTGAAATGGTCACAGGTCAAGTTCTAGAGCACAATCATCAAAGAGAACACACTCATGAAAGAATAGGGGTCTCAATATCAGAATATTTCAATAAAATTCATACCCCTCAATATAAGGCTCAAAACCTCACATGGCTAAAGTCAGTTCACTGATCACAAGTTCTGAAAGCATTTGTCAAAATAACCAGTTCACAACAGTATTTACAGCTCAATCAAACAGAGTCAAAAGCCAATGAGTATAATCCTAAACTAAGTATATACATGCATCAAAAGAGAAAAAGTCCTAAGGTTAGAAAAATTACCTACTCTTGCTAGGAACACAAACCAATACCAATATGGGAGAGAAAATTCAGATCTGAAAAATTTTTATTTTGTATATCCTCCCCCAAACTTAGATGTTGGCTTGTCCTCAAGCAAACTAATCTAGCCTAAAACTACAAAATAAAAATTAAAACTACCTAAGAAAGCTGGACAATATTTTTGGTGAGGTACAAGGGCTAGAATGGGAAGTTGGAAACTAAGGAGAATCAAGTAGGAGTGAAATTCCCCCAAACATGGTCTTTCACAGCCCGGTGCGCCTGAGGCGCGCGACCGCATGCGCCTGGGGCGCACGAGGTCTGTACCTCTATTTTTAAAAAAAAAAAACAAACACTAAAACTATTCTCCTAAACTAAAATCAACTAATAAATGGAGTTAGGAACTTACCTTTGTTACACAACATTTTCTATTGATGCACATGGAGGAACTCCCCCAAACTTATTTACCTGTGTCACATGAACAACTAAAAGTAGTGCTAGAAAGCACCTCATTAGTAGTTACTTATAGAAAATTCCAACTCCTTATTCACTAAATAAAAAAAATAAACAAAACCTACACTACTACATAATTACAAAAAAAAAAATCCACCAGGATCCCAAATTCTATGTCAGCAAGTGTACTGGGTCAACGTGTAATATAGTCTCAGGAAGACCAGATATCGTCCCACAGGGAGTTTGTGAGAATGTTCAATCTACTTTTACCTTAATGCAACTGAAAGTAAATCCTATAATTAAAATTCAGATTTGATTAAAATAGATTTGAGATTAAAAACTAAAACTAATAAAATGCTGAAAATTAAAAGAAGTTGTGAGCAGGTAGAGAATGATTGTTAGGAACGTGGTTTCATTGTATGTTTCGTTTATCTAATTATAAATTATTGTCTTCCCCTAAATCATGAACAAATCCCTAAATTAGTAACTATCAGATCTCTCATGTTTAGTTACCGTTTCTTATTCAATTCATAACCCCCAATCTCTCAAGTGATTAATTCATTGAATAATAGTTAAGAACAATGGATTTCATAAAAGTTATATAATTACCCAATTGAATCTCTGCCCCTGGATTAATTATATTGTTTGATTGGAAAGGCCTATCTAAACCCTAAACCTCTCAATTTGGGGATTAGAAATCCAAAACATAAATTGGCCAGATTCATGCATAACAATTAAATCACAATCAAACACATGATTTAGAAACGGAAAAACATTAATTCAATAACTACATAAATTAATCCATACAAATTCACTAATTCCTAACAAAGGGTTTTAGTTACATGATAAACATTGAAGAACAAGAGAAGAAATAGAAGGATAATACATGATTACCATGGAGAAGCCTTGATCTCTCAATCCTTGGATCTTCTCCTCTTCTAAACCTCTCTCTAAACTATGTAATCTCCCTCTCTAAAAGCTTACAAAAACTGCTGAAAAACCTAGTATTTAATGCCTAAAACAAACCCTCATTGAGTCCCAATTGAATCCCCATCAAACTGCATCAAAACGGGCCTGTTTCGGGCCTGTGCAGCTGATCGCGCGCCTGGGGCGCACCCGTCCTCGCGCCTGGGGAGCACACGGGTACTGCACAATTTCAGCATGCGCGCCCCGGATTGTTTTGGGCGCTACGGACTGCTCCGGACTCCGTTTTACTCCGTTCTTGGACCGTTTCGAAGCTATTTTCATCCTCTATCCAAGTCCATCAATATATTTTGCATTTAAGCTCCATAAGTACCTGAAACATACCCAAAAAGGATCAAAAACGTTCAAAGGGTTCAAAACTAAGAACTATTTCTAAGAATTAACAAAAAGTCCTACAAAATACTTGAGAAACAAGCTAAACACATAGTAAAGGGAGTCAAATCAATGCTCAAAACACTATATATTAGACCCAAATCAATCACTCACACTCTATAACTCACAAGGACAAGAGAGAATCGAAGGAATTAATTCGGGAACCCTAAAACAGAGCAGAATTTCAACTTAAAGCAAAAATGGGTTTCATTTCATCAACACAAGGCTATATATAGCAAAATCAGAGTTCCATGCATGTTGACACGTCTTTCCCCACTAAGATTAAGGCTGGTTCGTGGCAGTTTTTGGTTAATTTCAATGATTACTCATCAAAATCCACTATCCCAGTTTCCGGGTTCATTGTCTAACCGGTTACAGAGCCCTTCTAACCGGTTAGATACTGATAAAATGCCAAAATTTAATATTTTAATTGCTCTTTCTTCAAAACCTTTCTAATATTGCAATTTGGTCCCAACCCAAGTACTGAATTACAATATTCATATTTTTGTACAAAATACTCTTAAAAAATATCTTATACTTTTTATATTTCCAAAACACATAATGTATAAAAACTTAAACCTTCATAACTAAAATAAAAACAATTATAAAATAATTGTTATAATTTATTTCTTTTGTTATTCGAGAGACGAAAATTAGGGGTGTTACAATGTCCCCCCAACCCATCTCCATTGCCATCTTAAACGATCTTCCTCCTCCACGATCTGAGCCCGTGAAGCAAGGCTATCGGCGCTGGGTAGACGCTCCTCGCCCTTCTCCTCCATTCGAAGGTCCACCCAAGTCTGGTAATTTGTTTCATAACTTTCCTTTGAAGGCTACTGTTGTCACGGAAGAATTTTCCCATCTGAAAACTTCACCTGTAACTGATGTTGACAACAAGACTTTAGGCCCAACACTACTTCGGTCTCGTTTATTGAGGGCGGAATTCCCCTGGTCGGAAGTTCGGTTCCATATGAGGCTCAGTGTGACTGGTGGTTGGCCCGAATGGGTTGCTTCTGTTTTCAAGGATGATCCTTCGTTTTTGAGGTCTTGGAGAGTACAGGGATTGCTGAAGCCATTAAGATTTCCACCAAACTCAGTGTATGCAAGAGAGTGGCTGATCTTCACATGCTTGTGCAGCGTTGGTGCTCAACTACTCACACCTTTATTATTGCATGGGGGGAGTTCACTCCATCTTTGGAAGATGTGATCGTCCTTATGAAACTACCCTCTTTTGGTGATTTTGATCTTTCTCTTTCTGATATCGATGAGAAATTTTTTGACATGGCAAGGGAATTGAAAGCTGCCATAGTTCTTAGTGCTAAGCATTCTCGTGACATCCTATCGCAGAGGAAAGGGTCTTCTTCGAAGGGAAGGGGTGCTGGTAGGTCTGCTTCAAAGGGCTAGCATTCAGGTAAAAAGATTTCTTTGAAACATACCTTCGCCAACTAGGTGAGGTATTTCTTTGGTGAAATTTGTGGTGATAATTTTGAATCTGGTCCTGTTCTTGATGAGGGTCTATACAGAGCAGGCTTCATCGCATTCTGGCTTAGCCTCTATGTCTTTCCTGGCCCACCGTGGGAATCTGTGAGCCCCTCTGTGTTTGTTTTTGCTAGCATGCTGTCATAGGGAGTCCGTCTCCTGTTGTCATCATTATATCTTGGTGGTTTATATGTGAGGTTAGACCAAATTGCAGAGCAATTAAGCAATTCCTATGGGCGCTTTCCCATAAACAGTTATCTGGACTTAACTTTCCTGCAACATTTTCTGTTTGAACACTTCCCAAAATTTGGTCCGGATGGGCCCAAACTCGAGGATATTGGTGAAAAGGATGATGCTGAGGGTGCTGAGGTTGCTGCTGGTGAAGAAGTTGTTGCTGATGCTGACTCTCTCCAAGTTCGGTCGTGGCACTGGTCTCAGGGCAAACCAAGGTGTCCTTTGGTCCATGTGATTGATGATGAAGGAAGCTTCTCATTTCTTCCTTATGCTAAGTCATTGTTTCCTTCTAGAGAGCAGCTCCATGATCTTTATACCAATGACAGGTTTCTCTTTGCATCCAGGAATGATGCCTCAAAGAAATCAGAAGGTGTCACCGATCTCTGGAATTTAATTCTTACTCCACGTCGTCTGCCTGGAATAGTCCCTACTGATAACAAAAGTGCACATGGAGGAGCCTTATGGCCATACGCTTACCGACCGGATAGGGTCGCACGTCAATTTGGTTGGGATCAGCCTCATTGTGTCCTTCATGTTGCTCCTATAGGGGTGGAAGCGGCTCTTCAGTCAGTGCTCTTTCGTACTTCCGAGGATTCAGATTCGGAGGACCCTTTTCCTTTCTACATTTCCCCTACTCTCACTGGAAGTGTCCTTCAAAGCTGGCTGGACTCTCATCAGGGTGTGCTACAGCGTCTTCGTAGCTTTGAGGCAACCCCTAATCTCATTACTCCCTCAGTTGTGCCCATCTCCTTTATGGACCCTTATTATGCTACCCCTTTGAAGAAAGGTACTCTTTGCTTTTACCAATGCTGCCTTTCTTTCATTTTTATTTTTATGCTCAGACTGTTTATCTGTTGTTATGATCTTGTGTATGTGACATTTTGCTTACTTTTAGGTGCAACTGATTCTGCTCCTCAAACTCGCAAAAGGAAAACTCCGGCATCTTCCCCTTCCGCTTCCACTGCAACAAAAAAAGGTAAGTAGAAGGCTTCTACCTCTGGTCCCCCAATCCCAAAGCCCTCTGTTTCTAAAAAGACTTCAAGTCTTCCTTCTAAGACAAAAGGAAGCGCCCCAGCTTCTACTCCCTCTCGACGCTCACTTCGCTTGATGGCCCGTGCTTCTTCTCCAACCCTTTCCACTCCTGATCATATTGACTTAGTGGATGAAGAAGAGGATGATACTGGTGCATCCATTGCAGCTCATTATTCATCTTCTGAGGATGATTGAGTGGTCCAGGATGCTAAGGTTCCTTATTATGGGGGTCATCAGTCATCGCCTTCTTCTTCCAACACTGGTTCTTCTCATGATGGGGTATTAGGGAAGAAGCATTCTGCTGATCTTTTTCTCTCTGGTTCAATTTCCCTTTTCTTTCTAAAGCCAAACTTCCCTGCTATCTTCTTCCTTGCGTTGTCCTACCTTCTTGTGTTATTAATTTTCCTTGTTGTTTACAGTATCATTTCTTCCTTACTTACGTGCTGTTATATTCTTATTGCTCTTGTTTACTTTTAACAGATACTCCCAAGGCTAAACGTCCTGCTTCTTCCGCCAAAGTGAAGGTTCCATCTGCTCGCTCTCCACCTAGGTTTGTTGCTCCCAAGCCCAAATCCAAAGGCACCCCTGCTTCTGAACATATTTCGTCTGGTTCTGCTTCTGGTAATTTTTCTGAGGGTGAAGTTCCTGAACCTTTGGAAGTTGAACCTCTTACCACCCTTTCTCCCTCGGGATCACCCATGAACGTAGACCCTGGGGCCCTTCCTGAAGATGCTGCTTCAAAGTCTCCTCCTGTGGAAGATGCTCCGGCTGGTGGCTCAGTTTCTCCAAGGGGCATTGTTGTTGATTCCCCTATTCGTGAGAGTGCCCCTCACGTCACTATTACTCCCGTTTCTTCTCAAAGGGCTAAGATTGCTGCCACTCCTACTTCTTCTCAAAGGGCTGAGACTGTTGCTACTCCTGCTTCTTCTCAAAGGGCTGAGGCTGTTGCTACTGCTGCTTCTACTCAAAGGGCTGAGGTTGTTGCTACCCCTGATCCCGTTCAAAAAGTCCCGCCTCATACTATCATTGACTCATCCTCTGCTCAAGGGGTTCCCCCTCAAACTGAAGTTGCTCCTGGTGCTGCTTCCAGTATTGCTTCTTTCCGTAAGTACCAACATTATTGCTCATTTTATTTTTCTTTTGTTTTTACATACTAATTGTTCTCTTATCTTTGCCTTTTGTAGCATTGTTATCTTTGAAAATGGCTAAGCCCCTTCCTGATGAAGACATAGCACTCTTGAGTTCATTTTTCCATGCTCATTCGGATTTGGTGCTGCCTAGACTGCATTTGCCTCAGATCTTTAATGAAACTGGACTTCATTCCATGCTACATGTGTTAAAGCTCACTGTGAACCAGGATGTGGATTCCTTTTCTTGGGACCAGAAATCTTCCCTGTTGGATTATCTGCTGACTCTCAGGCTTCATCAATATTCGGGATCTTGGCTTGACAATGCAATTAAGCAGGTGGAGGGTCAACGCCCTCCCTTTGATGAGGGAACTTTTGCTGCAAAGAGACAACTCTTGTTGGAGCGTCGTGCTGATTTGGAGAGCTTGATCAATGATATTTCTGTTACTTTGTCCAAGGCCACTACTGATCTGACAAGTGTGAAAGCTGATCTTGCTGAATTGGATTCTCAACAAGAGTCTTATGCTGCTATTTGCAAGGCTTCTTCTCTAGGTGCTCTTTTTAAGATGTAGCTGTTGTGTTTGTTGTTTCACTTGGCTATTGAAAATTGTTGGAATTCTTGTATTTTGCTACTTCTGCTCTACTTTTGTTGGATTCGTAGGACCTATGTATTTGCTTTATCACTTCTGTTTTTGTTTTGATTATGTTGTATCTGGACTTGGCTTTTGGGGAATGGGCTCTTGAAGCCTTCCTTTTCCTGCTATATTTGAACAGGCTTGCAATCTCCTTTTGGCTCGAAGTCTTTGATGCATTTCTTGCTTCTTTTTAAAACAGGCTTTTCCTTTTCTGCTCCTTTGAATAGAATCTTCCCTTCTTTTCTTCTTCTCTTCCTTTTCCTTCTCTTCTTTCCCCCTTCTTTTTTTTTGCACAGTGTTTCTCTGGGTGCTTTATACTGAAACTTTTCATCAGACCTGCTTTTACTTTATGATATATAGAACTGGGTACACTTTTCGATCTTTTCTTTGCACACATCAGGGTGCTTTTGCACATATCAGGGTGCAAATTTTTGATTCATATTCAGGTTGCACATATCAGGGTGCTTTCGCACATATCAGGGTGCAATCCTTTATTTATACTTAGGTTGCACATATCAGGGTGCTTTCGCACATATCAGGGTGAAATTTAAGTTTTTTGCTCATATCAGGGCGCTCTCGCGCATATCAGGGTGCAGTCTTTTATTTATACTTAGGTTGCACATATCAGGGCGCTCTTGCGCATATCAGGGTGAAACTTAAGTTTTTTGCACATATCAGGGCGCTCTCGCGCATATTAGGGTGCAATCTGTTATTTATTCTTAGGTTGCACATATCAGGGCGCTCTTGCGCATATCAGGGTGCAACTTAAGTTTTTTTTTAGAAAAAAAAGAAACACCTCTTTTACTGGATAACATTTGATTCATTCATTCATGTGTTCCAAAAAGTGGCATACAAAACATCAGGGCCTATATGCTATGGATAATACTTTTTGATGTATTTAAAGTTCAGGGGGCCTACTTTTTCCTGTGATTTTGGCTCTAGCAGATGACAATAGCCACTGGGGTGTGCCTCTTGCACAATGTATGGGCCTTCCCACTGAGGTGTCCATTTGCTAGTATGGGCATTCCTCATGACAGCATCAGTGGCTTTTAGGACTAGTTCTCCTTCTGCAAACATCCTAGGCCTTACCATCTTCTCATAGGCCAACATGATTCTTCGTTGATGCTTGAGTAGCTCATCCTGCGCTCTGATTCTCATGCCTTCCACTGCTTCAGCTCTTTCTATGACACTCTTCATTCTGTGTGATCATGTGTGCTGAAGGCACTAACACCTCTGTTGGCAACGTTGCTTCTGCTCCATAGACCAGGGAAAACGGGGACGCCTTTGTCGTGCCATGTTTTATAACACGATAGGCCCATAAAACCATAGGCAAATATTCACTACACTCTTGGGGCGAATCCTCCACTGTCCTTGATAGAATCCTGATCAATGCCTTATTGGTAGATTTTGCCTGGCCATTTTCTTGGGGGTAAGAGGGGGTGGACTTATGATGGGTGACCCCATACTCTTCCAGGATCTTTTCTGCCTTCTTGTTGATAAAATGGGTGTCATTGTCTGATACAATCCTTTTGGGCAATCCGAAGCGGCATACGATATTATCCCTTATGAACTGGACAGTAGTGTCTGCATCCACTCTCTTGCACGCAATAGCTTCAACCCATTTTGTTGAGTGTTCAGTAGCTGCTAAGATCCACTTTCTTCCTCTAGATGGGGGATCTATGGGTCCCACGAAGTCCATGCACCAAGTATGGAAGGGATAAGGGGCACTCAGACTCCTCATGCTGTTAGCTGGCACATGGATCCTGTGTCCATGCTTTTGACACTGTTCGCATCTCTTCACAAAATCAATGGAGTCCTCCCTGATTGTTGGCTAGAAATATCCCATTCTTATGAGTTCTTCATACAAGGCTCTCCCCCCTTGGTGTTTCCCACGGGGCCCTCTATGGACTTCTTCCATTACTTTCTCTTGATCAGTCTTCTTCAAGCATCTCAAAACTTCCCCCGCAAAGTTCTTTCTGAACAACTCACCCTTGTCACAAAAGTACCTATCAGCTTTCTTTCTTATCTTTTCGGCTTCCATATGGTCTCCTGGTAAGATCCCATGTTCCAAGTACTCCTTGATGGGATAGATCCATTCTGTATCTGCGAGGTGGACTTCAACTTCTTCTTTGCAATCCTGACATTGAGCACAAAAGTTTTGAAAGGAATCGCAGTGTGTCTTCATGGTGGGCCAAAATACACCAATTCTTTGCAAGCGTCTATACAATCCGGGTCCCACTTGTCCACAAATACTCTCGTGCAACTGGGCCATCTTCTTCGGTCCCTCTTCCTCCGCCACGCATTTCAAGAGGAGTCCCTCCCTGTTTATTTTGTAGAGAACTCCCTTCACCAGACAGAAGTCCCTGGACGCTTTGTTCAACATTTTGCTCTTCAATTCCTTCCTAACTGGCATCCTCCAATCGTCTCTGGGTTCTTCTTCTGCCTTTCTTTCTTTCACTTGGGACTGTTGTTCTCTTCTGAGGTGGACTTCCTGCTCTTCTCCTTTCATCATGATCTTGCTCCCCAAAGTGGCCAGAGCATCTGCTTTCCTGTTTTCAGATCTGGGCACATGCTCTAATGACTCCACCCTGAATTTTTCCATGACTTCCAAGGCCCTTTCTCTGCAAAGCGCAAGTGAGGACTCTTTCACGCCGTATTCTCCTTTCAATTGTCGAATCACCAAGTTTGAATCCCCCTTTACTATCACACTGCTAATTCCCATTTCTTCAGCTATTTTCAGCCCCAACATGAGGGCCTCATACTCGGCCTCGTTATTGGTGCAGGGGAAATCAAGCTGGAACGCAAATGTCAACTCTTCTCCCTTTCTGTTTGACAACACCACACCTGCCCCTCCTTTTGGACAAGAAGGAGAGCCATCAAACATGAGTGTCCAAGTTTCTTCCTCTTCGGCCATGTTGACCATCTCTTCTGACCCTTCCTCTTCATTCGTGGCACATACTGTGATCAGATCCACCAAGGCTTGGCTCTTCAAAGCGGTAGGCGTCACTAGCTGTATCTCATAATCTATGAGTGTAAAGGCTCACTTGCTTGCTCTCCCTGTTAGATCAGCCCCTTCTAGCAAATGCTTAATTCCTGCTGATTTGGTCATGACATGTACAGTGTGTGCTTGGAAATAGTGCCTATATTTTTGAGACACATAGATCAAAGCTAAACACTGCCTCTCCTGTGTTGAGTACCTAGCTTCGGCGTCTTTAAGAATTCGGATCCAGTATGCAATAGGACGCTCTGAACCGTCCATCTCTTGGGCAAGGAGTCCACTGATTGTTGTTTTGGTGATGGCTAGGTAAACTCTGAGGGGGACACCTTTCTGTGGGGGAATCATTATCAGGGGAGACATGAGTGTCTTCTTGATTCTATCCAAGGCCTCTTGATGTTCTCTTTCCCATTTGAATGCCTCTTTGCCTTTTAAAAGCCTTCTCATTGACCCTAGGAGCTCTCCCAAAGCTGGAATGAATCTTCGTATATATCCCAATTTCCCCATCATCTGTTGCAGTTCTTTATGAGTTTTGGGCGCTCTCAAATTCCTTATAGCCTGTACTTTGTCTTCTGCAGCTGATATCCCTTCCTTGTGTATCACAAAGCCAAGAAATTCTCCTTGTGTATCTTCAGTTTGTATTTTTTGCACCTCTCAAAGACGGCCTTCAGATGCTCCATGTGTTGTTCCTTCTTCTTGGAATTTACCACCAAATCATCCACGTAATCTTCCACAATCTCATGCATTATATTGTGGAAGATTGTTGTCATAGCCCTTTGGTAGGTGGCCCCTGCATTTTTAAGCCCAAACGGCATGATCGTGTAGAAAAAATTCCCCACAGGCGTCCTGAACACAGTTTTCTCTTCATCACCTGGTGCCATTCTGATCTGGTTGTACCCACTGAACCCATCCATGAATGAGAAGCATTCGTGCATTGCAGTAGCATCAACCATGTTGTCTATGTTTAGCAAATGGAAGTCGTCTTTTGGGCATGCTTTGTTAAGATCTCTAAAATCTACACAGCACCTTATCTGCCCATTCTTTTTCTTGACAGGGACAACATTTGCTAACCAAGTCAGATGTTGTATTGGCTTGATGAATTGGGCTTTCAGCAGCTTCTCCACTTCTTTCTTGATGGCCTTTTCAATATCTTGGTTGAATTTCTTGGCAGCTTGCTTTACTGGCACAACGTCTACTCTTACAGCTTGATTGTGAGTGACTAGTTTCGGGTTCAATCCAGGCATCTCCTCATAAGTCCATGCGAACACCTCCCTGTATTCTTTGAGTAAAGCAGTCAGGTCCTCCTTTTCTTTATTAGTGAGGGATGATGAAATGAATAGGGGTCTGTGTTCTCCTTCCCCTCCTACATTGATCTCTTCCAAGCCTCTGTTCTTCTTCGGTTTTGCCCCCTGCATAGTCATAACGTCTTCTTGGGCCCTGAAGGTGTCCTTTCTCCTTAACACCTCAAGGAGTGTGGGACTAGCCAGGTCATGGAGGCTTGGCTTGGCCAGCCCCGCGATTTCCTATAAGATGACCCATCTGCTCCCCCCTTGCGGGTGGTGCTGCTTTTGTAGCTTGAACTTTGTTGTTTGCACTGGCCCTGGGACGCCTTCCTTGGTTGCCAGACTAAGCCGCTTGAAGACAGACTCTCTAGCTGGGGTTGCTTTCTCCTTCCCTTTGATATTAATTCGCGTATCCCTTTCAATCTTGCTTGTTCCTGGCGGCGTAAGTTCGTCAAACACAGATGCATCAATTTGATGCATTTCTGACGCGTCAAAGGGCGCCTTAGTGGCTGGGATTTCAATATCTCTTCCTTTGTATGAGGAATTGACGCATTGATGAAAAGTGGAAGGTACACACTGGTGTAGATGAATCCAAGGGCGTCCTAACAGAATGTGGTAACTTGGGCTCTCATCTGCGATATGAAATGTGTTGAGAGTTTTTATGGGACCCACTTCTAACTGGACCACAACACAAGCTCTTGTTTCCACTGAGTCTCCATTGAACGTACTCAGAGCGGTTTCAGATTTCTTGAGCCTTGATCCTGGTATGCCTAACTTAGCAAAGATGTGAGTAGGCAGAATGTTTACCCCAGAACCGTTGTCCACCATAGCACGCCTGACCCGCACACCCTCTATTACTGCTTCCACATACAAAGGCCTGTTATGGCAGAATCCTGGATGCGTCATAGGGGGCTCCCTGAACATGATTGCAGTGGCATGCGCCTTAGCCATCCTGGAAAGAGGAGCGTGGGCAGCACTGGCATTCCCCCCCTCCCCCTTCTCACAATCACATCTGCTAGAGCTTGAGCTGCTTCTGCTCTCACATCCGTACCCAGCTGTAATTGATCAAACAGTGCTCTGAAACCTCTTGTCTTGACCAGCCCCCTTCTAAGTTCATCTTCAATGACTTCCTCGTTTGCTATCTCTTCTAATAGGTTTTCTCCAGACAAGATAACACCCACTTGGTGCCTGGGTAAAGGCTGCGTCCCCAAGCTTTCCTTAGTTCCTTATTCTGGCAACAGCACCTTTTCTGCAGCAAGCTGTTTTTGAAATACTGCCCTGATCACATAACAGTCCACCGTCCTGTGACCCTTGTGCCTATGCAAGATGCAAAAGGCAGGGTCCTCATATTCCTTTCGTGTCAGAGGACGCTTTTCCACTCTTTCCTTCAGTATTCATTCTTTCAACCACTCTTCTACAAGCTCATACACCATTTCCCTGGGAATGGAAGCAGGTAACACCGGTGGGGGCTCTCTTTTCTCGTATTTTCCTGGGACCGCCCTGTAATCTTTTTTCCTGTTCTTGTCTTCCACAGCGTTGACATCAAAAGCTGTTTGGTCCCGGGTCCGCTTCCCTCCTTGTTTCTTCATTGCTTCTGTTACATCCAGCGCCCTTGCTAACAACTCAGAAAAGGTGGCAATTTTGCTTAGAGCCAGAAATATTTGTGATCCATCTTCTATGCTTTTGATGCACCCATACACAAGATCTGCCTCTGGGAGCGTCTCCCTGCAATTGAGTGTTTTGTCCCTGTATCTTTTTATGAAGGGTATCAAACCTTCCCCTATTCTCTGCCTGACTCGTCCCAAATCCATCACGTGGATGGCTGCTTCTTCTTCCAGAAACTTGTTGCAAAATTCTACTGTCATCTCTTCCCAACTCCTAATAGACGCTGGGCGTAGTTTGGAGTACCAAGTGAAGGCACGTCCAGTCAGAGACTTGGAAAATTCTCTGAGCCTCAAACGCAAATCTGAGCTGTGGATTCCTAAGTCATCCACATAAGTCATTAGATGCTCCCTAGCGCTCCCTGTTCCATCAAACTTCCTGAAGGCTGGAGGTGTATACCCGAGAGGGTAGCGATAAGATACTATGTCAGCTGTGAAGGGGGGTTTAGGTTTATCACGGAGTTACCCCAATCCCTGTGTGTCTGCAAAATATGTCTCAGTTCCGCTTGTGTCACTGGAGCGTCTTCCTCATTACTTGTGGTTCTCTTGGCCTCGTGATCTGCCCGCACTCTTTCCCTAGACAACTCTTCCTCTCTTCGTGTCTCTTCTTCCATCTTCGCCCTGGCTTCTGACGCTTCAGCCTCTTCTTTCGTTTTAGCATTCTGGGCTTTGAAGTTAGCAATCATCTCGGTCAAGGCATTCTGGTTGGCTATGATGTTGCTGAGAACGGAAGCATCTAGAGTCACTTGCACACCAGACTCTCCTCTACTCTGAGAACTTTTTGGTTGCTTCATATCTCCTTCTCCACGACCTTGTTCCTCCTCAGAAGCATCCAAGAAAGGCTCTTCTTGGTCACTTTCTGGGCCAAAGGTTAACCTCCTTGTTGCTTTCCCTCCTGGATTGACGACTCGTGATGCATCGAACCCAAAGCTTCCTCCAACGGTGATCCTGGTACTATCCTCAGTTACTCCTCTCTGAACATCTCCTGGGGTGTCTCCTTCCAACGTTGAAGCCATGATTTCCCCGGCAACGGCGCCAATTGTGTCACACCCTCACTTTTAATTAGTTAAAATTAGATTTTATTAAAATTCGTACTTGAAAATTTCGACGAGAATCCGGCAGAGTTTCCTCTATTTATCGGACCTCACAAAAAATTTCATCTTTTAAACCTGCCAGTCCAGAATATTACAAAACCTAAAATTATATTTAACTTTGGCTACCTCGCACTAATGCCCTTTTCAAAAATAACATAAGTTTCTGGGCTTCTAAAAAAAAGATTAAACCATAATAATTACACCAAATTAATTTAGGTTCTCTCGTGACTAAATTACACTCCACGGTGTGGAGTGTACTCCTGTTCGGCCATGACTTGTGTAAGTTCCACTTCTGTACCTGTGAAAATATAGCAAGAAGGGTAGCATTACACAGAACTTAGGAGATAATTTCTAAGAAGTCATAATAATAAACTAAGCCTAACATTTATATTTACATCGTAATAATCATAATCATTTTCAAGTATTTCACAACACAAACATGCATCATTCACAATCACAACATGTGGCATTTCCTTCAAAATTATTTTCTTAACTTTTTTTTTCAGTTTTCTTAGTTTTTATCATCTTTCCTCTTTCCTTTCTTCATTTCTTTCCTTTCTTGACTTTTCTTATCATGTACCATTAGGTATTTTGCATGCACCTGTTAGGATGATGTCTTCACCCAATAGGATTTCTTACCTTCACCCAGGATTTTCTTACCGCATAGACCATTAGCTCGTTAGGGTCTTTTCTTTGTTCTTTTCTTTCGTGCTTCTTTACATGTTTCATTATTTATTTTATTGATTTACCAGGCAACTATTGATCTCGCGCGGGTCCCAAACACCTAACGAGACTTTGGATCTATGGGATTTACTTACCTGAGTGAGGACTTCACCTATTGGGAATTCGAGTTTATTCCTTAAAATAGACTCTGTCCTCACAGGGCACCTAATGGGTACAGATACCCGTCACGCGATCAATGGCTGCTGTTTTTTGTTTAATTTCGTTTATTCTAATGACAATCCAGTCCAGTATAAATTCAAACATATTTGATTCACACTAACATGCAGCAGACAAAATTTTACTCCATAATTAGATACCAACCAGATATCAGCCCATAATCAATAAAAATAATCAATACAATTAATGACTTCATAACCAATTTTAAGTTCACCAAAAATTAATCAAATAATCAATAAATGTAATCAATAAAAATAATCAATTCATCAAAACATAAGCGTGTTCGTTTCTTTAATTTAATAATAGACTTATTATCAACATTAACTACCCTATTGTTCATTATTCTAATTAATCTTTTCTACTCCTAGCCACCACTATAAATAACCTAGAAATCATGCCCTAAATTAAGGTAATACAACCCTCTTACCTGGGATTCCTGACCAAAGGAACAATGTCACTTTCACATCCGCGCGTTACTCGAGGGTCAGGGACAACAATAACGTGTTGGATCTAAACAGGGACACACGTTAAAAATAATTATAACATTAAATATATATATATATATATATATATATATATCTAAATATCATAAACTAAATTCATTTTTGTCAAAATAATAACTATATATCATTATACGATAAAAATATATCCCTTTTCCCCAAAACATCACTTTATTTGAAAATATAGGGATGATAAAAACATTGACGGATCATCGAATAAATTACATATATAGATCGGTAGAGGGAAATAAGAAGGTTATTTACCTAAGACGAATTTAAGATTGAACGGTCGGATCTTGAGTTATCGAACCGAAAAGATTGAGATTCGACACTCTTTTTCTTCCTCTAAGCCTTTCCCGTCCCTCTGTTCCTCTTTGTTTCTTCTTCCTCCGTTTCTCTTTCTCTGCTCCCGTTTCAATTCCTTTCTTTCTTATGTTAATTTATTTTATTTTATTTTTTTTATGGTTTACCGTGGGGTGGGCTTGGGTAGCTTAGGATATATTACTATATTTTTTGTATTTTGTTCTTATTTGTGAGTTAATGTGTGTAGATATTTTGGACTATAACTAAAAGTTTCACGATAATAAAAATAAAATACATTTAAATATAACAATATTGTATTTTTAATTACTCAAAAGTGATTGAAAAATAATAAAGCTACTGCTCCCTACATATAGCTATTGCATAAGAAAAAGTATAAAAATTCAAATGTAAATACATTTTATCAATCTTGATATTAAACTTGATAAAATATAATATTTATAGTTTTGAAATAGAAGATCATTATATATAACTTGTACTAATAATATATTAAAACCAATCCAGAAGTTAAAAATAAAACAGCCTCCGAACGCTATGAAAATTTACGGGGAAGCTCAAAATATTAAATTAAACATATCTTTCTAAAGAAACTATTTATAAAAATGCCTCTAAGGCTTGCCACTTGAGCTCCATGTTATAATGTTAATTAAACTAGATAAAAGTACTATTTTATTTTTGAAAAACGTATGATAACAAATTTACACTTATTTTTTACTAGAAAACATATTTAAATTATAATGATGAAATCAAAATTTTATTACGACACTCAAATATTGAAAACATCAAATTAAATCATTTAATTACTTTATTCTTAATTTTCTATTATTATACGTTTCTAACACTACAAGATCCCTTTTCAACACTCATTTAACCTTGTTATTATTATTACTATTATTCCAATCGCGCTATTATTCCAATTATACTTGGGATTAAAATTTGGGATGTTACAATTCTCCCTCACTTATTGGAATTTCGTCCCCGAAATTCCGTTAAATTCCTTCAATGGAGAACCATCCCAAACGCAAGGTCTTTCGGCTACGACACTCACTTCTTTTTTGTTGCACTCCCCCTCTTGGAATTGACATATCACTTTGCATTAGAACGCCACTAAGTTTTTGCACACAGTGAAGAGTACGAGTGATGGTCCATCTTGGTTAGTCTCGACGTGGAGACTTGTTGAGGGTTTTCTAAGGTTTAGTCTTCCCACAGCTAAGCATTTCAAGAGTCTCATTAATAAGACTCCTAATGGGTCTTGGATTCTTCAAAAATCAGGTTGAACTTCCCAAGGAAGTTGGGAATGGTTTCTAGGATCAATTGGGTTCCCTTAGGAATTCTACATCAAAGGTTTGAGGAGGGTACTACTACACTCTAAACGACAATGCCCTCAAGGGTTTGATTATAGTCTAACCCAAAACATACAACTTATTCACTACTCCTAGGCCCTAATCAAGCACATGCATCAATCAAATATTCATATATTACATCAATCATGCAAGATTCAAATATACACATAACATTTCACATCAGCATATACTTACAAACATCAACTTGGCTTAATCCCTACTTCATCATAATCTAGTCCTTGTCTACCCTGCCTAACTTAGGGTTAAATCTTACATCTACACACACCTCCTTAACAATCATCAAATATCTGAAAAAATTATTCAAAAGGAATTTGGAAAAATAGAGTTTCCATAATTTGTTTAAAAACCCAAAATCATATAACTACATAGCTGTAACATAAATGCACTTTTGATAAACATATCAATTCCATTCCAATTATCGTGAAATTCTTCCAAATAGTGTCCCTATATATGGAAGAGCATTATGGTAAATTTTCAGGTCAATCAGAGTGTGTTAGGTTCAGTTTTAACCCTACAACCATCTTTTCAAACCTCAAAACTATCGAGGGCTGAACCTAAGTCAGTTTTCTTTAAAAGAAATAAACAAACTCCAAATGATCTCAAAATTTAAAGGGACATCAAGTATACTTAACCAAAGGTTGGGTAAAATTGTCAAACTGATTGGAGCGCGTTAGGCTTGAGTTTTATCCTGCATCCGCAGTATCGGAGACACTGGAACTGTCAAGGCTGACGGTATTGGATATCGTATTTATTTAAAATACAAACTTGCTCCCAACAGCTTGAAATTGAACCTAAAACATTGACTCAACCTTAGGAAGTTTTACATAAAATAATTCCAAATCAATCTGAGCATCCAGCTTGACACTCAGTTTTTCATTATCTTAAAAACCCCGATTTTTTTTTCGAAATCATTTTCTTAGTAGTTAATTTCCATAAAACAAAATATGAAACAACCCATGAAAACCATAAAAATTTTCAGAGAACCACCACATGACATAAATACAATCATGCAAATTACTTTATACTTTTAAAACGTTCATATATTCATGCTAAATAAATTGTATAAAATCCTGGAAGTAGACCTTGCAACACAAATCTTATCTTTTCAAAATAAGATACCTTCATCTAACTTCGTGAGAACTTAGATGAAGGGGTGTAAAATTACTCAAAATTGTCAAACTCAGGAGATAAAAGGGAACATGTTTATGGCTAGAAAATTCATCTTAGTAAATCTTCAAAAGTTGGAACGGGTACATCCCCTTTGATTCCGAGTTTGAAAACTGAGTTTCATTCCGAATTGAGTAAAGTCACATATAAGGGGTTCCTATTTAATCGGCGAGTGACTTAATTTAAGAAATGAGTTAATTCACCGCTCGATTACTTAGGAGTCCTTGTTTTCCTTGTTACCTTCTAAAAATTTTGTAGTGCGACTTAACAACCAATTTGGAATGATTCTAGTTCGGTTCACAACATTGAAATTCATTTTAAATACTATTATGCTTAAAAATCAAGTGACTTATGATATTAACACTATGCAATAACAGAGTTTTCAGAAATTATTGTGTCAAAACAAAATTCATTTCACATCCCAAATAATTGCAAGTATCATCAAATTTCATAGTTATCATTTAGGCATTTCTATAAAATCAGTTAGCATCAAGTACATTTAATATCAAACATACACAATTATGCACATTTTTCATGTCTATCTATCCTAAGGTTTCACAAACACTACACTAATACCATAGACCTAGCAAATCACTACAACTATCTAGGACTGCTTTTCTAGGACTAAGTAACACCTACTACGCTTCCGCTGCGCCACTTTGATTCAAAAATATCCAGAACATACAATGTGGCACCTATACTAATGACCCTTACATATCCTAAATTTGGAACATCCCTAAATTCCCAAAATACTCACCGAAACTTAAGGACGGGATAATTATATCTCCCAATAGATGTACACTTGAGGTGATCAGGCTCAACCATACACCATATCAGTGATATGACCATTCTCATTTCGCTTAAGTTTGGGTTAGGTAATTCTTCCATTTCAAAAATATCGAAGTCTTGAGTTGTGTTGTCACGTTTAGAATTGACTTGCTTGGCCCGAGACTAAAGATCACTTTCTCCCGGTGGGGTAGCAACTTAGTGCTCTAGCCCGTTGGGGTATTTCAGTTCCTTAGTCCCGCCATTTATCCACTTCTAAATATGACCCACTTTATCTTCACAAGATTTCGGGTTTTGCTGATAATTATTGAATAACTTAAACAAAATTTAAAAGAAAGGTCAAAAACTCACTATGCTTCTCAAATAGCTTAAGCAACTTAAAAGAAATCTTAAATACTCGTTATGCTATACTTAGCAACTGACACTATCATTATACTAGCAACGACACTCATCTACGTCATAAAACATGTCTATTCCTAACTACAAGTCACTCGCTTCGTGTGTAAACACCAGGAGTAATGAGTTACTCCAAGGCCGAGGAAAAACTGCTCTGATACCAAAATGTCACACCCTCACTTTTAATTAGTGAAAATTAGATTTTATTAACATTCGTACTTGAAAATTTCAACGAGAATCCGGCAGAGTTTCCTCTGTTTATCGGACCTCACAAAAATTTTCATCATTTAAACCTGACAGTCCAGAATATTACAAAACCTAAAATTATATTTAACTTTGGCTACCTCGCACTAATGCCCTTTTCAAAAATAACATAAGTTTCTGGGCTTCTATAAAAAAGATTAAACCGTAATAATTACACCAAATTAATTTAGGTTATCTCGTGAATAAATTACACTCCACGATGTGGAGTGTACTCCTGTTCGGCCATGACTTGTGTAAGTTTCACTTCTGTACCTGTAAAAATATAACAAAAAGGGTAGCATTACACAAAAATTAGGAAATGATTTCTAAGAAGTCATAATAATAAACTAAGCCTAACATTTATATTTACATCGTAATAATCATAATCATTTTCAAGTATTTCAAAACACAGACATGCATCATTCACAATCACAACATGTGACATTTCCTTCAAAATTATTTTCTTAACTTTCTTTTTCAGTTTTCTTAGTTTTTCTCATCTTTCCTCTTTCCTTTCTTCTTTTCTTTCCTTTCTTGTCTTTTCTTATCATGTACCATTAGGTATTTTTGCATGCACCTGTTAGGATGGTGTTTTCACTCAATAGGATTTCTTACCTTCACCCAGGATTTTCTTACCGCATAGACCATTAGCTCGTTAGGGCATTTTCTTTGTTCTTTTCTTTCGTGATTCCTTACATGTTTCATTATTTATTTTATTGATTTACCAGGCAACTATTGATCTCACGCGGGTCCCAAACACCTAACGAGACTTTGGATCTATAGGATTTACTTACCTGAGTGAGGACTTCACCTATTGGAAATTCGAGTCTATTCCTTAAAATAGACTCTGTCCTAACAGGGCACCTAATGGGTACGAATACCCGTCACGCGATCAATAGCAGCTGCTTTTTGTTTAATTTCGTTTATTCCAATGACAATCCAGTATAATTCAAACATATTTGATTCACACTAACATGACCCAGACAAAATTTTACTCCATAATTAGATACCAACCAGATATCAACCCATAATCAATAAAAATAATCAATACAATTAATCACTTCATAACCAATTTTAAGTTCACCAAATAATCACTTAACCAATAATCAATAAAAGTAATCAATAAAAATAATCAATTCATCAAAACATAAGCGTGTTCATTTCTTTAATTTAATAACAGACTTATTATCAACATTAACTACCCTATTGTTCATTATTCTAATTAATCTTTTCTACTCCTAGCAACCACTATAAACAACCTAGAAATCATGCCATAAATTAAGGTAATACAACCCTCTTACCTGGGGTTCCTTACCAAAGGAACAATGTCACTTTCACATCCGCGCGTTACTTGAGGGTCATGGACAACAATAACGTGTTGGATCTAAATAGGGACACACGTTAAAAATAATTATAACATTAAATATATATATATATATATATATATCTAAATATCATAAACTAAATTCATTTTTGTCAAAATAATAACTATATATCATTATACAATAAAAATATATCCTTTTTCCCCAAAACATCTCTTTATTTGAAAATATAGGGATAATAAAAACATTGACGGATCATCGAATAAATTACATAGATGGGTAGAGGGAATTAAGAAGGTTATTTACCTAAGACGGATTTAAGATTGAATGGTCGGATCTTGAGTTATCGGACCGAAAAGATTGAGATTCCACACTCTTTTTCTTCCTCTAAGCCTTTCCCGTCCCTCTGTTCCTCTTTGTTTCTTCTTCCTCCGTTTCTCTTACTCTGCTCCCGTTTCAATTCCTTTCTTTCTTATGTTAATTTATTGGCTTATTTGTGGTTTTGGTCCCTATAAGTTGACCTCGTTTTGAATTTAGTCCTTAAATCTTTTTTTGACCTTTAATGGTCCTTAAATCTTTTTAAATTTTGTTTTTAGTCCTTAAATCTTTTTTTGACCTTGAATGATCCTTAAATCTTTTTAAATTTTGTTTTTAGTCTTTCTGTTTGTCTTCTTCCGTCATCTGCTGACATGGCAAACGGTGTGCCATGTCAGCCCTTATATTGACTGCCAACGATGTATCTGATGTGGACCTCCCACTCATGTGAGCAGGAACCGAGCATGAGCCGAGCATTAACCGTGCATGAGATATCGACTGAGTACGATGCAATTGGTAATGGCATAGCTTGGTTCGTGCTCAGTTCATCGTGCTCGGTTCGTGCTCGGTCGATATCTCCCCTTGGTTTGGCAAGTCATGCTCGGTTCATGATCGGTTAATGCTTGGCTCCTTCTCGGTTCCTGCTCACATGAGTAGGAGGTCCACATCAGATGCATCGTTGTCAGTCAATGTAAGGTCTGACATGGCACACCGTTTGTCATGTCAGCAGATGACGGAAGAAGACAAACAGAATGACTAAAAACAAAATTTAAAAAGATTTAAGGACCATTCAAAGTCAAAAAAAGATTTAAGGACTAAAAACAAAATTTAAAAAGATTTAAGGACCGTTCAAGGTCAAAAAAAGATTTAAGGACTAAATTCAAAACGAGGTCAACTTATAGGGACCAAAACCATAATTAAGCCTAATTTATTTATTTATTTATTTTTTTTTTATGGTTTACCGTGGGGTGGGCTTGGGTAGCTTAGGATATA
Source organism: Crotalaria pallida (assembly GCA_037953625.1). Lineage (NCBI taxonomy): Eukaryota > Viridiplantae > Streptophyta > Magnoliopsida > Fabales > Fabaceae > Crotalaria > Crotalaria pallida. The sequence goes on from CM075653.1 coordinate 81,208,490, forward strand.
TTACTATATTTTTTGTGTTTTGTTCTTATTTGTGAGTCAATGTGTGTAGATATTTTGGATTATAATTAAAAGTTTCACGATAATAAAAATAAAATACATTTAAATATAATAATAATATTGTATTTTTAATTACTCAAAAGTGATAGAAAAATAATAAAGCTACTGCTCCCTACATATAGCTATTGCGTAAGAAAAAGTATAAAAATTCAAATGTAAATACATTTTATCAATCTTGATATTAAACTTGATAAAATATAATATTTATAATTTTGAAATAGAAGATCATTATATATAACTTGTACTAATAATATATTAAAACCAGTGCAGAAGTTAAAAATAAAACAGCCTCCGAACGCTATGAAAATTTACAAGGAAGCTCAAAATATTAAATTAAACATATCTTTCTAAAGAAACTATTTATAAAATGCCTCTAAGGCTTGCCACTTGAGCTCCCTGTTATAATGTTAATTAAACTAGATAAAAGTACTATTTTATTTTTGAAAAACGTATGATAACAAATTTACACTTATTTTTTACTAGAAAACATATTTAAATGATAATGATGAAATCAAAATTTTATTACGACACTCAAATATTGAAAACATCAAATTAAATCATTTAATTACTTTATTCTTAATTTTCTATTATTATACGTTTCTAACACTACAAGATCCCTTTTCAACACTCATTTAACCTTGTTATTATTATTACTATTATTCCAATCGCGCTATTATTCTAATTATACTTGGGATTAAAATTTGGGATGTTGCAAATTGTTTATGCCAAGATTTTGTATTTCTTGAAGAAAATAATACAAAATGCAAATAAAATAGTGGGTTCGTAGACTTAGTGAAATCAAGGCTTCTTTTATTGATTTACTGAGAGAGAAGTACAAGGTGTAATGGGAGGGTGATTATCAGATGATAAAATACATAATGGCTAAGTGTTTTCTAGGACGCTCTCTGTTTTCCTCTCCCAAACTCTCTAAGGTTTCCTCTGGTTGTATCGTTGTAATTCTCTGAGTGTAGTCGATTTGTGTTCACTGGCTTTTGCTTGTATTGGTTTCTGTTGGCTTGCCCCTTTTGTCATCAGTTGTGATCTCTATATAGAAGGCTTATGTCTTGGTCTTCAAGTTTGGCCTTCTCTTTGTCTGATGGACATTGTGATATTCCCTTCATTGCCTAGTGGTCATTGCTTCCTTCAGTCTTGGTAGGGGAGATGAACAGTGTCTTTTTCCTCTTGAGTGAAATGACATCTTCTTCCTCGGCATACTACATTTGGCACTTGAGTGAAATGACATCTTTCCCATTTGTGGCATTCTCATTGACATGGCTAATTGAGCGTTGGGCCCAAGGAGGAGTGACTTCTCAGGACCTTGTTCAGCTTCAGAGGGATGTTGTGGGTTGAGGACGCTCTGGTCTGAGGACGCTTCCACGTTTTCTGCCATTGTTGGTGTGAGGTCCTGCATTGGGTTGAGATAATCCTCATGGGTCATTTGAAGCTTCCCCTATCCATTTGCTTTCCTTCTAACGGGCCTTGGCCCAATAGCTATTTATTTTTCCAATCCTAAACATTCAGCTATTTGTTCTTTTATATTTTTAGGTAATTAATTCTAACTTGCGTATTAATCTTAACTTTTTATCTTGTAAGTTTTTATCAAAACTTTCTTCTCTTTGAAAAAGAAGATTCTCATATTTTATTTTTTCTGACTGGTCCATCTTTAATTTTATATGTTTTTTTACTATTTGTTATTTTGTCTTTTCGTAAATTACGGTGTTTTGTCTTTATTTCCCGTATTATACATGGTCTTGATACTGGACGTCAGATACAGACGTTCATAACATTATCGATTTTGGTAGTAGTAGTTACGATGCAATGGCTACATAATGGTAAAGCATTTCCAGCAATATTGAATCTAATAGATTAAAAATGAACAACAGGACGTTGTGAACAAATTAACCTTTGGATTTATTCAGAATATAACATCAGATCATAACAGTATACAGAACAGACAAAAAAAATAACTGTAAGTAGTTACGATAAGCACGTTGAAAATTATGATCATGTTTGTATAAATAATTACAGTTTCTCAATTTATATATATAACAAAAAAATTAAAACTCCAAAGCAATCTTCACAATGCTTTGGCAAAAAAAAAAAAAAAAATGTATGTATCAGTGATCTGTTCCCACATCAGCTGTTGAACCAATTCCCACCTGCAACCATGGTGAAGTACTCCCACCGTTGTTTATGTCCTTTAGCTCACATAGTTTAGCTAACTTCTTCACCTTGCTATCGGCTTCGTTATCCACATCACTTTGCATCAAAGCAATATTGCTCGTGTTGTTATTTTTGTCCTCGTCGTTGTTGTCATTGTCAATTTGATTATTTTGATGGTAACTCAGGCATTGACTATTGTTATTATAATTATTATTATCATCTTTATTAATAGTAACGTCCTTTGTTCCAGCAACCCATGGCTGCAAGAAAATTTCTGTGGACACATTCCTTCGGGCAAGGTCATTAGCCGGAGCAGGAAGGTTGAGGTCTAGCTTCAAATCAAGTGGCTCAGAAGAGTTAACAAACTTTGGTATTTGATCCAAATGGTCTTGAAATTGCTGAAATCTAGCCAATGTAGAAGCATCTGGTGCATTTGATGATGTGATCCAATGGCACCTTTTGTGTCCCCCCAATGCTTGTCCAGAAGAGAAACTCCTATGACAAATGGAACATTCATGCACTTTGGATTTCTTTTTAGAGGAAGATGCCAATGTGGAGGCATTTTCATATTGGAGGGTTGTTGAGTTTGATTTTGAAGAAGGGAAAAACTCTTCATTTGTTATGACATCATCCTCAGCTCCTAGACTATTATCATCAAGGTTGTCTAGTCTTGCAGCAAAACATCCCTTAACTTTCTTGTGGCTAGCTCTATGGCCACCCAATGCTTGATGAGAATTGAAAACCTTCTTGCATGCTTTGCATTCAAACAAGCCTTTTGCAACCCCTTTGGCCTTGTTGTTATCAACGCTAGGGTTGGTGTTATTATTATTATTACTATTATTATTAACTCTGCATGACAATGGTGCAATGAAGTTCATGGGGTTCCTCCGTTCCTCATCTTTGCTTGCTGAGGCACAAGATTCTTCTGGCTCAGCCACGAGAGGGTCAACAATGGCATTAGACAACATCATCAAACAATTTGCAAGATCTTCTTCTTCGCTTGAAGGACAAATAAAATTATTATTGTTGAAGCTACCACCAACTTTGGCTCTGAATGATCTTTTTCTTTTGGACCAGCCACCACAACCTCTTCTTCCAATGCCATCATCATCGGCTTCAGAGGCTGGTGATGAGACTAAGGACTCTGCGTCTTCGGAGGTGCACTTTCCATGTTCAAGAAAAGACTTCCAAGACAAGAACTCTTTGCCACAATTCTCACATACCCTGCAGCTCTTTAACCGGTTAGGATTTGTTCTAAGGGCATACATGCGTTTGTTGCTTGGTGGCACATTATTATTGCCACCAAGCCTATCTTCCCAATCAGCTTCGGGGTCGTCGTCGTCGAGGTGGCCAGTTTCGTCCCCTATGCCATGGGCCCTCATGTGTCCTCCTAGAGCTCTTCCACAACCAAAACCTTTTTTACAAATTTTACAAAAGTGTTTGAAGCTTGATTGTTGATCCACAATCAAAGCCATAAAAAGTTTAAAGGAATGTGAAAAAAAAAATATACAAAGGAAGGAAGAAGAGGAAATAGAAGAATGAGGAGAAGGAAGGGAAGGAGAGAGAGAGAGAGAGAAAGAGATGGGAGAAGGGAGAAGGGAGTGGGTTAAAAATGAAAGATGATTGGAGTTTGTTCTTGTAGTGATAATTGTTGTAGGGTTGTATGGTGAAAATTAAGGGTTAAGAGTCCTAGTTTTTAGTTGGAGTATTGGTTGGATTTGATTTGTACAAGAGAGAGAAATGTAAGAGTTCTTTGACAGGAAAGGAGTGTGGTGACAAGTGGTAGGAGGGTGAGAGGGTGAGAGACTTTTTCTACGACCTTATGGTCGGGGCACCGCCTGTCAAAGGGACTGATGAAAGGGGTACCGTTTAGAAGACAGGGGAGAGAGAAAAAATATTATGTGTTTGTGTCTTATTTTGTGTTGCAATAATTTTATTTGGATATCTATTATTATAAAAAAAAATAACATAATAACAAAATAATACATTGAGTTTGTCATGATTTTTTTTTCTTATTTGATAATAATTGTTTTATTTTGATGTTAAAGTTTGGTGCTCTAATAACATTGTTCATTTGTGTTGTATTCCGACCTCTCAAATAAAATTAATAAAAATAATTTTTTTTAGGGAAGATGATTAATTTTTTAAATGCACTTCATTTTTTTCCGAAAAATTACTCTTACAAATAAAATATTTATATTCATAAGAAAAATTGGTTAATTGAAATGATTTAAAATTATGCATAATATTTTATGATTAGTTAATTAAGAAAATATATTTTTTAATTGGTTAATTTAGTAAACGGTGCATCAAAAACATATTTTTTTAAAATTTTTTTTTATTTTTCACAAATTTTATTAATTTTTTGAATTAGAAAAAAGTATTAATAAGGAGTGAATGGATAGCAAAAATAAATCCCTTCATTTCCTAACCAAGAATTCTCCTGTGATTTTCCTTGTCCATTGGTTGGTTTAATTTATGTTGCTTTTTAACTGAAGCATAATCTTTTAGATTTTTTATATAAGATACATTTTAAAAGATATATTTGATATATTTTTTTATTATTTTTATAATTATTATTTGAACTTTAATATAAAATAATATTTTAAAAAAATAATTATTAAATAATAAAAGTAAAAGTAAAATCTTATAAATATTAAAAAAGTAAAATTATCAAAAAAATTTGTATAAAAAATAGGGGAGTATCATTTTTCATCGTTATGGTAGTTTCTGGTTGATTATAAGTAAGAGTTTTGACACCCCTTTACTTGATCAATACATTCTTTTTCTTATAATTTTGTTTTATTATTAATATAAGCTTTTAGGGATAGATAAGTATTTAAAAATAGTTGTTTTTTTAAATATTGAACAAAAAATGTTTTCTAACTTTTTTAAATATTATTTTTCATAAATTCATTCAATTGTGAATACTTATTCATAACCTTAAAAGTTGATGCCAAAAATTTCCTTTTTTTTCGTGCAATATAGCTAGTTTTGGTCCTAATTTTTTCTTGGATTTATTATGATAATTTGCTAAATTATGTGATTAGTGAGTGTTTATTAAGTAAGTTAATTATTACTCTCAATTGTCCTAATTGATTATTGAGTTTTGTCCCAAAATTTAGTCATTCTACTTTTTAATAACTGTTTTAGATTCTTTAGTTTAATTTTGTAATTGAATTTTTTTTTATCATCAAAGAAAATTTTATTTCAACAAAAGATCTACCAAGTATTATAGTACACATAAATCTCATTTTCTATGAAGAGTTCTCTTATGAGAACCCAATTATGTGCTTAATGCAACACGCCGTTCCAAAACCATACTTTATTTTAGGCTTAATTGCATAATTGGTCCTTTATCTTATTTATTAGATTCACTTTGGTCCTTTATCTTATTTTTGCAATTTACTGGTCCTTTATTTTTTTAAAAAGATCCAGTTTGGTCCTTCTGTTAAAATAAAGTTAAATGAGAAGGAATATTCCAAGAATATTCCCCCTTCTAGGCTTAATTGCATAATTGGTCCTTTATCTTATTTATTAGATTCACTTTGGTCCTTTATCTTAATATTCCAAGAATATTCCCTTTTCTTCTTTCTCTGCTCTCTCCTTACAGCGACGACAGCTACCATGGGCTCACACCCTCTTCCCTCGAAAATCATCAAATTTCTTCAAATTTCTTCAACATTCTTCAATTTTTCACGGTTTTTAAGCTTTATTTTCATTATTCCTCAAACAAATTTGTGTTTTTCGTTCTTTTTTCCTCAAAATCCGAATTCTAGGGTCCCTTTTTCTAAAACCTTGGTTATCAACAATGGTCTCCTCCTCTGAACCTGCTGGAAAACGTGTGAAAACACGTGCAAAACGCTTCAACAACTCCGATTAATTTCTAAAAATGGCAGCGACGGTGGCATGGGCGGTGGCCATGGGCGCCGCCGCTGTAAGGAGAGAGCAGAGGAAGAGGAAGAAGAAGAGGGAATATCCTTGGAATATTAAGATAAAGGACCAAAGTGAATCTAATAAATAAGATAAAGGACCAATTATACAATTAAGCCTAGAAGGGGGAATATTCTTGGAATATTCCTTCTCATTTAACTTTATTTTAACGGAAGGACCAAACTGAATCTTAAAAAAAATAAAGGACCAGTAAATTGCAAAAAAAAAAGATAAAGGAGCAAAGTGAATCTAATAAATAAGATAAAGGACCAATTATGCAATTAAGCCTTTACTTTATTTATAGAAAATAAAGCGTAGAACATTATACTTTATGGACTTAATCCGAAAAATAATACAAATAAATTTTTTCCTTAACTTTGATTCCAAATGAGACTTGGATTTGTACCTTAGAAATTTAACCTTGTATTCACATAAATAAATAGAATTCGCCTTAATAACAGTTTAATAGTTCAAATCGAACAAAATAATTCGAGATAACATCTTTTCGCTTATTAACGATAAATATTTAACTCTTTATACAAATAGTCGTTTTCTCGAAGACTTTAGGAATAACAATTAATAACAATTGTCGAATTCCCTTTTTAATTAAACATCAAAGTGCGCGGAATAAAATGAGTACCCTTGAATCATTTGAGATAAACATCATATATATATATATATATATAGAGAGAGAGAGAGGTCATAAAGTGGTACATCATCATCCGTAGAAAGTCGGGTACATCAGAAGTAGTACAAAACCCAAAGTCCAAGTCCAAAAGAGTAGTAAAAAGTACATCATAAAAGACCTCAGCTCAAAGGCACCTCAAAAATATGTACAATATGATACAAGTCAAAATACACACCTCAGAGCAGGTCAACCAGTCCTCGTCAGCTCCATCCATAGTCCACTGCAGCTACATCCCTAGTCTAGGATCCCTTACCATCTATACTATGCTCGCACCTAGGAACCATCCACATCCCTACGAACACCAGAAACAGGCTCGACAGGCTCCTTCTCCTCGCTCTCATCCTCCACAGGATCCTCCTCGACCTCGTCCGACGGAGTGGACACCCTACCACTAGGCGTAGGGACTGTAGCTGGAGTAGCCCTACCTGAACCTGTCTAACTAGATAGGATAAGGAGTCTCCTCAGTAACAATCCTCAAAGCAACAGGATGAGAATGAGTGGCAACACGAAAACGAAAACTATGAAATCTACGAACTGGTCGAGTCGGGAGTGGTCCACGATAAGTATAAAACAGGGGTACGTGCATAATATATATGATGAGAATCCTAAACCTACGAGGTCGCACACGAGCCAAGGGGTTGGGGTGATAGAGTGTGACCTCTACCTCCCCCTCAAATGTGGCTCAATGCTCCTCGAACGTCCATATGCCACTGGGGATAGGTCGGATCTCGATGCAGGCAAGATATCGGGCCATCGCCTAACAAGGGCACGGGAGTAAGAAATTACACATATACATAATCAAATGAGACTAAAATATAACAATCACAATTAATCCTAGACAGATAGAAATGCATAACTATATGAATTACACCAGTTTTATTTGCATGATTAACTTCTTCAATTCAAGTGGCATGATGCATGATTTCTATCTCATCAACTGAGGCCTCCAATACATCCATGTGTTCCTAGAACACTAATAATACGTTCCCAGAACGTATGGCGGAATTTCTTGGTAGTGATTACCTTAATGTTCCTCCCAGAGTATACGTCACGTCGCGAAGACGTAATGAATCGTCGTGGTACATAACGCCACTCCCCGAGTGAGCGTCACGTCGCGAAGACGTAACAACCACATCAACAGTGTCCCAGCACTAGCCACATTCATCCACAGAATGTGTCATCAAGCAAAACACTACATTTGAGCACTTCCCAAAGTACTCTTGCTATGTTCCCAGAACATAACAAATTCTCCAACCCTAAACATTCTCATTCTCCACGAATGAATGCATATACCAATTGGGTTGGCCATTAATTATTTCTCATAATTAATCCACAATTATTATGACAACATATCAATATTTTCATCTCAAGGAAAATAACTTGTCATAATTCCTTTTTGTATTTTCAATGGAATCCTTAAGGTATTAAAATAAATTAACCCAATTTATAAAAATTTTCTCATAAATTTAACTTGGGTAATTTTCCTTGGTTTTGGGTTAAAAGAGTATAATTAAAAATGGTATGGATCATTTAGCAAAATTCATTAAAAATTTATTTTTTTGTTGTCAGACACTAACCGGTTACCGCCATCACTAACCGGTTAGATTATGCAGCAGAACACTGAAAATGAGGTTTTACAATACCATTTTCACTCCTACTCAAATCTAACAAAAAACAACCATCAACAGAGACTTAATTCCTTTATATAAACATGTTCCATCATTGAAAATACATCAAATATGTAACATCCTACCTTTTTAATTAAAGTATTAAATTATAATACTTAAAAGTAATTGGTTTGACGATAAAATTTAAACTTTTATAAAAATTTTGGCGGCGTTTCGTCTAAAATATGGACTTTTTCTCAAGTAAAATTTTGTATAAATAAATTATGCATCATTACTTACACTTTTAGGGGTTGCAGTATAAAATAAGGTTCATCAAAGAGAGGATATGTGAATATCCTTCGCAACCACTATTACATTCATTCCAAAATACATATTTGGTATAATCATAAACTAATAACTTTCGGAAACTGGACAATTACAGTGATTACTTTCACGTCATAAAAATCTAATTAATTATAATATTTACAAAACAAAATCCTAGAAATGGTTGCAATTGAATTATGACTTTGAAGTCATAATAACTAGTACACCCTCTATCAATGAGAGTATACCTTTTCTCGGCACAGAAAACATGAAGCCCTGCCACTTTGTACCTAAAAAGAACAACTTAAGAGGTGAATTATTTGCACATAAATCAAGAAAGACATTTAATAACAATAATAAAGCATGTATATGTGCATTCAACATTCATACACACATTTTTATCATACGTCATGATAAAAGAGTGCAATTGTGCATAATCCAACAATTTCAATTGATGAACGCACTTCACTCACTTTTGTTCAATAATTGAATCCAACATCATTCTCTTTTACTTTTCATTTCTTTAAAACTTTGCTTTTTATTGGATTCAACAATTGAAACATGCAGATGCATTTCCTTTTTCCCTTTTTCTTTCTCTTTCACTTTTCATTTCATTTATTTTTCGTTGCACACTTTTCCTTTTTCCTTACATCACCCTCCACTCTTGGAAAAAACCAACCAGGAGTAAGCATCCCCCAACCGAACTTACTTGCATAGTACTTCACCCCATTTTGGGGTTCCTCATACAACTTGGATTGATTCGTCCAAGTTGGCTATATTAGGGATCACCCTCGACTGGTCACAAAGAGCCAAAGTGACTGGCAAAATTATTATGGTTCCGGTAAAACCAATTCCCGACACGAGTTGCGAACCCGGCCCTTTGGAAGATCAAAGTTTTCCATAATAATTCTCAGCGGTTGTTTCAATAGCACAATCTAGTCACTCTTGCCTTCACGAATAGAAACGTATGTTTTTCCCATACCCTAACGTCCACCTTACACCATGTATGATGCATGCCTTAATTTCCTTTCTAATTGAATTTGAACCCTTTTAGCTTTTTAAAATCATGATCTTTTGGGTGCAAATTCGATTAGAAAGTATTCTACCCTAACTTTGTGCCTAAATATGCATTAACAACCATACATTAAATCATTGTTTAAATCAATATATCATTATCAATTTTTTATCATTTATAAGTAAACAACACATAATAACATAAGCCATCAACATATTATTTTTCATATCCTATCATTCATAAACAAGAGAGCACAAATTCATTAATTAAAGTTCTACTTGATTCTAACATATAATAACACATCTAAATAAACATACATATATCCCTATTACTATCATTAAATCTCTTCCCTAATTTAAGACAAATAATCCCCTCTTACCTTTTAAAGAGGAGAGAGAAAGAAGGGTATATGGGAATCACTCTCCAAGCTTTGACCCACACACTTTGGCTCTTAATTTCTTGTTCCCCAAGATCTTCTAAGCTTCCTATTTTAGTTTTATGCCTTATCTCACTTGATTCCCAAAAGCTAGGGTTTTGGGGTTTGATGGGGATGAGAGGAGAGAGTGAAAATTGGGGTGTTTAGAGAGGGAAAATCATGGATTAATGATGGGAAGTGATTATGGGATGATTTGTTTGATTTTCATGTTGATTTGGACTTTGGAAATCTTATGGCATGAAAGGGAGAAGAGAGTCGTGAGTTTCATGGAGAAAGAATGAGCCCAATTGAGCCAAAATTATGTTAAAGTCATGTTTATCATTCTAGTGCAGCAGTGACTAATCGATTAGTCACTTAACTAATCGATTAGTTCATTGAATTTATAATAGGCTAATAGATTAGTCCTTGTACTAATCGATTAGTACCTTAAAAATTCATTTTTCTAATGCATTCTAATGGTTTCTAAGTTATCTTGTACATACTAAAAGGCCATACACACTAAATTACTAATTTCTAACATTTTCTATATACTCATAAAACTCAGGATGTTACAAAATCACTTTGCATGCAAATCTTATGCATCAAAATGCACAAAAACCATATATTTCATAACTTAGCATATCAATATGCACATAACTCAAATAAGTCATCAAATCACCATCAAAATAGCTTGCATGCATCCAAATAAAGTTGCTTATATCAACATTTGAGTTCAGATTGGCCTCCAAGCCATTTAACCAATTCAATCTATGCCCTTATGAGTCTCTTGGTGACTCATCCTATATTCAAACAATTTCAATCTCATTCTAGTATAAGGTAAGCTTTTCCCTTACCTCTAGGTCATGTTTGATGAGTACAATCACTGACTTTGCCCAGAAATCTTGAGAATCACAAAGCTCTGCCCTCAGCCAACACAAGATGAACAGGGTCTAGAAATCAGAATTTTTGATGCATGCAAAGGGTATAAAAATTGGGGAAAATAGTTAGACTTCATTCTATGCAACATGCATGAAAGAATCAAACCAATTTGAGACTCAAAGAGTGTCTGTACTTACTCAAATGGAAGCTCAAACTGAGCTCCAGAAACCAGAAATGAACTTTGACAGATTCAACACCCTCTCTTTGCAGGTTTCGTTCTACTTGCTCAGGGACTCTCAGCTCACGATTTTTGTGTCTTTGTAAAGCTTGAAGAATAAGCTTTACAACAGTGTATAACTCAAACTCCAACTCTCAAAAACGAAGAGGAATCAGATGGACGAACACAAGAACCCTAAACAGAGCTTCAACACTTAAACTCAGGGAAAATAACCAAAATCCATCAGCAATCCATCCTTTTATAGAGAAATTCAGTTAACATGTATGAGGACGCGTGTTTCCCACTAATTCTAGGCTGGATTCGTGGCAAATCGTGGATTAATCAAGTGATTACTCATCAAAATCCACTAACCCAGTTTCTGGGTTCGTCGACTAACCGGTTATCGGGCACCAGTAACCGGTTAGTTACTGGAAAAATTTAAAAATTCATTTTTTCTTTTCTTTCCCTCCAATAATCTTTCTAATATTTCAATTAGGTCCCAACCCAAGGACTAAATTGCAACACTTATATTTTTTTTGCAAAATATCCTAATAAAAATATATCCCATATTTTTATATTTCCAAACACATAATGTACAAAAATTAAAACATTCCAAATAACTTATATTAATTATAAAACTATTATTATAATTAATTTCTTATTATTCGGGAAGCAAAAATTTGGGGTGTTACAACCTTCCACCAAAGCTGAAGGATCCAGGTAGCTTCACCATTTTAGTTAGCATAGGCAAGGAGTACTCAGGTAAGGCTCTCTGTGACTTAGGAGCTAGCATTAACATTATGCCATTGTCTGTGTGTGAAGCACTAAATTTAGGAGAGGTTAAGCCTACCCCGACATTACTTCAGTTAGCTGATAGAACTACCCTCTGCCCATATGGAGTGGTGGAAGATATTCTGGTAAAGGTGAAAGATTTTATCCTGCCCTTGGATATCATGATTTTAGATGTAGAAGAGGATGATAATATTCCTCTAATTTTTGGAAGGTCATTCTTGGCCACAATAGGGGCAGTGATTGATGTGCCTAGGGGAGAAGTAATTCTTCGAGTGAATGGTGAGCAAACTACAATTAAATTTTTTGAAAAACCACCAATCACCGCGGAGAATTTCGCTCCTCTCATGTGCCTTCAGCACTCGAATGGAGAGAGTGTTGGAAAGAAGTTGAAAAACAAGGTGCCACCCTTGAAAGGATCTTGGCAACCACCCTAACCTCTGAAAAGAGGTGACCCGTCAGGCTCGTGACGTTAAACAAGCGCTTGTTGGGAGACAACCCAATGTTAAGTAACTCCCTTAGATTTTTTTTAGGGTAGTTTAGTTTTAGGTAGGTTTATTTAAAAAACAAAAAAATGAAGTCACAGGTCAAGCCATGCCCAAGTGTGGAGAGGGTGCAGAATCTAAGTTTGGGGGTGTGATCCCTTTTGCTCCCATTAGTTCCCAATTTGTCACCCCAGACCTGGTACTTTGCAAAAATATTGTCCTGTTTTACTCGGTAGTTTTTAATTTTTATTTTGTAGTTTTAGGTTAGATTAGTTTGCTTGAGGACAAGCCAACCTCTAAGTTTGGGGGAGTGGACAAAATAAAAATTTTCAGATCTGAATTTTTCTCCCATATTTGGTGTTGGTTTGTGTTCTTGGTAGGAGTAGGTAATTATTCTAGGCTTAAGACTGTTTTTCTGATGATAGGTGTAAATACTTAGTTTATGATTAGACTCATTGACTTTTGATATTGAATTGATTGAGCTGTAAATATTTTTGAAATCTGATTATTTTGACAAACTTTTTGAGAATTTGTGATTAGTGAACTGACATTTAGCCTAGTGAGATTTTGAGCCTAAACACTAAAGGGGTATGTGATTTATTGAATTATTTTGATTTGAAACCCCTATTTCTTTCATGAGTGTTGTTCACATTGGCTTTGTGTTCTAGAACTTGACTGGTGACCATTTTGAGATTCATAATTGTTTGCATGCATGAAAATGATTAAGGCACTTAGGATGTGTTTTTGGCCTTCAACTGATTTGTATTGACATGTTCCCTTAGTTTCCCATTTTGAGCCTAATGAATTATGATTTTTCTTTGGTACCCTGCATTGATTGTATAATTTTTGTGAGTACCTTAGGAATTTTGAATGAGCAATTGAGAGGAATAAATAAGGAAAAGTGATTGAATGATACAAAATGTTATGAGTCTACTTCTCTTCCATGAAATAAATAAATGAAAAAAATGAGAAATTTGGAAGAGAGTAGAGAGAAATAAATGAAAAGAAAAGAAGTATGAAATAATTGTGAGTTGAGTGTGAGTCCTCTTTAGTATTCATTGCTCATTCATGATTTTAGAGGGAAATTTGTTTTGCATTTAGCCCTTAGTTTTATCCTTTCTTTCTTTTATCCCACCTGACGCTTTTAGTCATGGCCTCATTACAACCAAATATAAGACCTTTTGATTTTTGTGTGCATTCAATAATATCAATGGAGATTTGGGTCTATGGTCAAGCTTATGGTAACACATTGTCACTGTATGAACTTGAGTGAATTACATATATATATATATATAACCCTTGATACACATGAGAGATATACACTGTGAGGTTGAGAGTGTTCACTAATCATTGGTTCTTGTTGAGTTTGTTTCTCTAACCAGGTTTCAATTGTATGAATCGCTTGTGAAAATAAGTGTCTGAGTCTGTGAGTCGAAGTCCTAGATTAGGTGTGTACATTTTGATTTAGAGGGTAGTCTTGTGTTCTAGAGTTTTATATTTTACTTTTGCCTGGGACATGCAAAATACTAAGTTTGGGGGAGTGATTTGGTTCCAATATATGATGTTTTGAGCATGATTTAGACTCCCTTTTACTATGTATTTGGCTTGTTTCTCTTGTAAATTTAGGACTTTTTGTTAGTTTTAGGATTTTGTTATTAGTTTAGAATCCTTGAATATTTTGATCCGTTTTGGGTATGTTTCAGGTACTTTTGGAGCTTAATTGAAGAAAATAATTATGGAGCTGAAAAGAGGACGAAAGGACCTTGAAAATGGCACAAGAACTGAGCGAAACAGAGCCGGAAGCAGGCTGGCACGCCCAGGCGTGAAGCTCCCCACGCCCAGGCGCGCAGCCCACGTTGTCCACTAGCAATCGGACCTAGTGCGCCCAGGCGTGAGGCCCTGGGCGCCCAGGCGCGCGAACCCCGTCCAGGCCCAGTTGGGCCACTTTCTGATGCGTTTTTGAGGGATTTGTTTAGGATTTGTAAATATATATTTATTCTAGGATTAGAGACTAGGTTAACAGCCTTTAGAGAGAGATTACATGATTTTGGAGAGCTTTATAGGAGAAGAAGATCGAAGATTGGATGATTGAAGATCTCTTCGCGGTAATCCTAATTGTCTATGAATATGGATTACTCTTCTACTGTTTTTATTCTTATTTTCTCAATGTGTAACTAAAACCCTCGTGTTAAGAATTGGTGAATTTGTATGGATTAGTCTATTGATTTCATTAATTGATGTTTTTCCGTTTCTAAATCAAGTGTTTGATTGTATTTTCACTGTTATGCATGGAAGTAGCCAATCTATGTTTTGGATCTCTAATTCTTCAATTGGTAGATTAGGAATTAGAATAGGCCTTCAATCAAACAATATAATTATTCAACTCGTAGGGATACTTTTGGGTAATTATATAACTTGTTATAAATTCCACTGTTCTTAATTAAAGGTTATTCAATGGTTTAATCACTTAAGGGATTAAGGGATATCAAGTTGAATAATAAGCAGTAATTGCACAAGAGGAATCTAGTAATTACTACCTTAGGAATTTGTTCTTGATTTAGGGAAAAACAGAGATTCATGATTCATAAACAACGCCTACAATGAAACCATGTTCCTAACTCGTTTTCTTAAATTGCTCAACACTTTTATTTAATTTTTGTTTTTATTTTATTTCAATTCAATCTTAATTAAGTAATTAGAAACCTATAGATTTTGCTTCTAACTACTCTTTGGTGAGAATTAATTGAACAATTTGCAATCCTTGAGGGACGATATTTGGTCTTATTGACTATAATACTTGTCGATCCGGTATACTTATCGGTAGTCCAACACCTTCATCAACTCTTTAAAAGATATAAGGATTTGAATCTTGAATCATAAGATTGTTTTCCTTAAGGTGTGTTTTAATGGAAACTGAATTCTTTTGTGTCTTGAGTCTAGGATCTATTTGATCTTTGCATTCGAGAATAATTGGAATCCATGGTCTCATTTCCTGGGTGTATCAGTGCGCCCAGGCGGACATCGTGCGCTCAAGCGCATTGGGCTGGCGCTTAAGGGCACCGCCAAAACTAACACGCACACGCCAGAAGAATCTAGAACTTGGTGGAATCAACGCATCCAAGCGCGAGCGCTGGTGCATAAAAACACATCAGCACCAACCAAGCACGAAAAAGATACCCACCAATACCCTAACCCATCTCTAAACACCAAGAATCCACCACAAATCACCTTCCTATGAATTTTAATCTTTGATTCTATAATCTCCACTCAAAATCTCTCAATAATACATTCATCTTCTTCATCTTCTCCTTTTTCCTCTCCTCAAATCTCTCTCTCTCCTCTAAAACCTCCAAACCATGGTGAAGAACATTCAAGGAGTTGAAACCAGGGAGAGCCATAGTAGATTCAAGCATCTTAGGACTCAAATCAAGCCTTCTCTCCTTTTTAGGTAAGGAGGAGTCATTTTCTACTCTTTAAACTTACGGATTATTAAGATTTATAATGAAATTAGAGAAAAACCATAACTTAGAGCTAAAAACTTGAATATATATATATATATATATATATCTAAATTGAAATTAGATTTGTATTAATAAAGTATGGAATGAGAAAATTACACTATTTATATATATGTAGTTAGAAACCCTTTTAATTTATTATAAATGTAAGAAGTGAAGAACCCTAGGAAGTCAACTTATTCTATTGTGTTACTCTGGAATTAAGAAGTGAAGAACCCTAGGAAGATGACTTACTTTATGTAGGACTGAGACACACCTGAGTGTGTTGATTAACTGTATCCGCTGATTATTTTTTATTGATTGATGTTTGCTGAGGTTGTTTGTTATTAAATTGTTTGTGATTGTTAGTTGTTGTGAAATATGAATAATTAACTAAATAGGAATTACGTTTAGAAATGAATAATGGTGTACTTTCGTGTCAAAATTGAATGGTAAATAGAGCGATCCGTAAGGTTAGCATTTGATAATAAGAAGAACATGAGAATAGAGCTAGTGTCGGTGAACGAAATGGACTTTTATAACCATACTTTATAACTAACTTAACCGGATAGTTCAATTTTAATAACCGGTTAAGATTAGTGTAAGGGTAAATATCACCATTTTATAACTCCATATGCTTCGTCGATTAGTCCATTCTCAATTATTCTTAGTATCAATTATTAATCGTATATAGAGTTCTAACCCTCAATTATTAATACTTAATCCTTTAATCCAAGTTCCTATGAGTGAACTAAAATATATGGAAGTAACTTTATGAGTCGTATATGTAGTATATGAAATGTTTCTGCATTCTCTGATTTTCATTGTGAGCTTTTCTAATCCCTTCGGCTTAAATTGTATGAAAATGTCTCACTCCTTGTGGATTTAACATTTTAGGGAAAGCCTGGATACGCGGAGGATCACAGTATCACAACAAAGAAGGCAGAAAGAAGGAACTTTTATTGATTTTCTTGTTATTATATTGTAGACCCGATGTTCTTTCTTTGAAACTGTAAAATTTAAACTTTGTAAGTTTGATCAAAATTACTCAAACTACATTTTAAATAAATATTTTCCTTTAAATAAAAGTCGGGTTGTTACACCATGAGTGCAATTGCTAGTGATCGCAGCAGGGAGGTGTGATGGGTCTTTCTTCCGAAGGGATGAATCAAAGTGAATATGGACAGGTCACTTTTCAAGAGAACTGGTCCGGCCACTTGCGGAGGGGTGATGCGTGATCATCATGGAAATTTTATGGCTTCCTTTTCTGCGAAAATTGGATCCTGTAGTATCAAGTTGAACTCTGGGGTTTACTGCATGAAGCACGTCTTGCTACAAATAGAGGTTTTTGAGAAGATCATTTTAGAGTTTGACTCCAATAGTGCAATTCATCTCCTTAATGCTAGATGTCACCATTGTCACCCTTGCGCGCCTCTTGTCAAGGAGATTAAAGAGTGTGTGACCGGGAAGAACATGCTCTTTGCTCATACTCTTAGGGAGGCCAGCTCGGTGGCTGACGCTCTTGCAAATTATGAACATAGTATTGATATTAGTCTGAAAGTTTTTGAGTTCATTCTTGATTTTCTATCCTTTCATTTGTATGCTGATACTGCAGCAACTGTTTACCGTAGGGCCTATTTTCTTTTGCTGTTTTTGGGCGGTTAGCCCCTTTCTGTCATAAAAAAAGATGTTCTATATCTGCATGTAGATATATAGTAAACCTGTACATGTATGTCAATATAGGTTTTTTTTTTTACCGTATGACAACATACGGAGGAAAAATGCCTAAAGAATTGAATCTATCATCAATGAGCGGATTAGGTTTTGAATATGTAGTTAAGATTTATAATGAAATTATAGAAAAACCATAACTTAGAGCTAAGAACTTGAATATATATCTAAATTGAAATTAGATTTGCATTAATAAAGTATGGAATGAGAAAATTACACTATTTATCAATATGTAGTTAGAAACCCTTTTGATTTAAAATAAATGTACGAAGTGAAGAACCCTAGGAAGTCAACTTATTCTATTGTGTTACTCTGGAATTAAGAAGTGAAGAACCCTAGGAAGATGACTTATTTTATGTAGGACTGAGACACACCTGAGTGTGTTGATTAACTGTATCCGCTGATTATTGATGATTCATTGATGTTTGTTGAGGTTGTTTGTTATTAAATTGTTTGTGATTGCTAGTTGTTGTGAAATATGAATAATTAACTAAATAGGAATTACGTTTAGAAATGAATAATGGTGTATTTTCGTATCAAAACTGAATGGTAAATAGAGCGAACCGTAAGGTTAGCATTTGATAATAAGAAGAACATGAGAATAGAGCTAATGCCGGTGAACGAAATGAACTTTTATAACCGTACTTTATAACTAACTTAATCGGTTAGTTCAATTTTAATAACCGGTTAAGATTAGTGTAAGGGTAAATATCACCATTTTATAACTCCATATGCTTCATCGATTAATCCATTCTCAGTTATTCTTAGTATCAATTATTAATTGTATATAGAGTTCTAACCCTCAATTATTAATACTTAATCCTTTGATCCAAGTTCCCATGAGGGAAATAAAATATATGGAAGTGACTTTATGAGTCGTATACGTAGTATATGAAATGTTTCAGCATTCTCTGATTTTCATTGTGAGCTTTTCTAATCCCTTTGGCTTAAATTGTATGAAAATGTCTCCTCCTTGTGGAATTAACATTTTAGGGAAAGCCTAGATAAGTGGAGGATCAGAGTATCACAACAAAGAAGGAAGAAAGAAGGAACTTTTGTTGATTTTCTTGTTACTATATTGTAGGCCCTGATGTTCTTTCTTTGAAACTGTAAAATTTCAACTTTGTAAGTTTGAGCAAAATTAATCAAACTACATTTTAAGTATATATTTTCCCTTAAATAAAAGTCGGGTTGTTACACCATGAGTGCAATTGCTAGTGATCGCAGCAGGGAGGTGCGATGGGTCTTTCCTCCGGAGGGATGGATCAAAGTGAATATGGATGGGTCGCTTTTCACGAGTACTGGTCTGGCCACTTGCGAAGGGGTGATGCGTGATCATCATGGAAACTTTATGGCTACCTTTTCTGCAAAAATTGGATCCTGTAGTATTGTACAAGCTGAACTCTGGGGTTTACTGCATGGAGCCCGTCTTGCTACAAATAGAGGTTTTGAGAAGATCATTATAGAGTCTGACTCCAACAGTGAAATTCATCTCCTTAATGTTGGATGTCACCCTTGTGCGCCTCTTGTCAAGGAGATTAAAGAGCGTGTGACCGGGAAGAACATGCTCTTTGCTCATACTCTTAGGGAGGCCATCTCGATGGTTGACGCTCTTGCAAATTATGCACATAGTATTGATATTAGTCTGAAAGTTTTTGAATTCATTCCTTATTTTCTATCCTTGCATTTGTATATTGATTCTGCAGCAACTGTTTACCATAGGGCCTAGTTTTCTTTTGCTATTTTTAGGCGGTTAGTCCCTTTCTGTCATAAAAAAAAAGATGTTGTTCTATATCTGCATGTAGATATATAGTAAACCTGTACATGTATGTCAATATAGGGTTTTTTTACCGTATGACAACATACGGAGGAAAAATGCCTAAAGAATTGAATCTATCATCAATGAGCGGATGAGGTTTTGAACATGAAGGTTTTATTTTATGTCTAACTGTTTCAATAAGCTACAATGCTAAGGTGTTATTGTTTTGTTTTCAAGATTGTGGTGCTATTGTTCATTTTACACATGATTTAAATTAAATTTCTAGTGAGTTAGATGACTTGTAAATCAATTGCTAAGTTCTCTTTCTATCATTATATCATTGTTAAAAGAGTTTTTTAACAATATTAGTGAATTTAGATTAGTTCAAAATTATACTTCGTAATATCTAAATAAAAGTATGCTAAAGCCTAAGCTTTTAACAAAGTCGTAAATTTTTATAAACATCGAGGTTTTAATTGATAGTATTTTAATTTGGGTAAGTAGAGAATAAATGATATTGCTAAAAAAGAAATTAAATAACTTGATATATACATTCATTAGTTGTCGAGGATGTAACATTAAACTTGAAGAGTAGTGTCATGTGATTGTGATTGAGTTAATTATTTCAGTCTCACAATGGGACGACAATAGTTAAGAAACAACATTAGTGGCTTTAGTCTCTGTTTGAAAAAAAATATTTTACATAGTTGAAAATTTGATCAACAAGTTAATACAATCTCTGAAGATGAAACAAGCATTTAAAGTAATGAAGATTGAAGACTTTATAGTAGGACACTTTGTTGAAAACCAACAAGGGGCTAACAATAGAGTAGAGGGGGGTGAATTGGAGATTGAAGCAAGTATATTGATTTTTCAAAATCGTTGAAAAACACTTGACTTTTTGTTCGTCTGTTTGATAGGAATGCCGAGCAGACGCTGGTTAATCGATTAACCAATTCAATAAATGAAGTGGTTAAGTTATTAACCAAGCTGCTGCACACTAGTAGCTCGGTTTTAACAACTTAAAAAGTGACGAGCAAGAACCCAAGGCAGTGAGCACGAATTAGCCAATCAACTACTCGGTAGAAATTTAAAACAGCACCAAATCAGAATAAGAAAAAATAAAGAACAGAAATGCAGCAAGCACGAAAATAAAAAAAAGACACCAGAGTTTTTATACTGATTCACTCTCACCCGCTTGAGAGCTACGTCCAGTCCTCTCTACAACCTTAGAGAGATTTTCAATTAATCAAATCAAATTGGATACACGTGTTTTACAAGCGACCCAGGCTATACCCCAGGATTTACAATAGACCCACTATAAACCTATCTCGTTCGAGAGTGTACCAAACTCACGAACACTACCCCAATTTGATATTGATTCTGCTGAAGCCCACATTCAACACTACACAACCGAAGCTTCTTGACCAACAAGAACCCGCTTCGAAAACAGAGTACAGAGATGAGATGAGATGAGGTTGGCTCCAATCAAAACACTCACTAATTTTGATTTTGAAAGTTTAGAATTCAAGTGAGTAAACGGTTTGGTGGGAATGTCAGAGAGGATTGAAACAAGGTTTCAAGTGTGAAAGTTTTTCACTCTCTGTTTTTCAGAAAGATATAGACCGTTGTGATTTGGAAGAGAAGAAAATTTCAGTTTAGCTTGCAAATTTTGTGTGTCTCTTGTGTTGTCTGTATTTCTGTTGGAGGGGAACCTCTTATATACTCCCTCTCTAATCTCTGAGAAAAGAGAGAGAAGGAGGACCTACGAGAAACGTAGGTTGTTTCCGTTCCAACGGAAATAATTATGTCAAATCACAGTATAAATGGTCATTCCCGCTTTAACCATTGGTTAAACTCAATTTGAATATTAAACTTAGAAAAGCACGTGATTTTAAACTTAAGAAACCTACCCAACATTTAAAATAATTTTAAAAGGTTGAAGGTTGAAGTTGAGTGGAGTCGAAGAGTGCTGTTGATTTGTTGAAGATGATGAGCAGTAAAGCCGAGCTTGACTTCATTTGAGCTTTGAGGGTGAGATGGCCGAGCAACTTAACTGGGTTGATTGATGCTGAGCAACATTGCTGAGTTGTTCTGTTGTCGAGTGGCTATGCCTTGAGATCAAGAGCTCTGATGTGCCGAGCTTGATGATTACTTGCATTTGGCATATGATCTTGGCATCTGTTCGAGCCTGTGAACTTGACCAACAGATCTGAACTGAGCTTAACCGAGCTGATCTTCTGGCTAATTGATTTTCTCTGATCGATAGCTCGGATTAATCACTTCCGAGTGCGCCAGAGCTTGCACTTCATTTATTTCGACTTCATCAAACCGATCCTTAGTCTTCCGAGCAAGGATGCTAAGAGCATCGAGCGCTTCTCGGAAATTTTGACTCTTTTCATCAAACTGATCGTATTTAATAGTTTTCATCGGTAGCCGAGATTAGAGATCCTCATACTGAGCTAATTTTATTGTCGTGGCTGATGTCCGAGATACTTCATAGCTGATTCATTTGGCTTCATCAAGTCGAGCTGTTTGGAACAGTGGTCGAGCACCAAGCAACAACATTTGTTATATCAAAATCTCTTTGATTCAACACACTTTGTTGATCATGTCGTTAGGTATAGGGTAATGCACCAATGACACCCACATAGTAAAAGGACTACTGAATGTCATGACTCGGAAGGCTTTGGATAAAGGAAAGCGATCAAGATAGGTGTTCATACCTTATTAAGGAGCCTTCGTGATAGACAAGAGATGGAAACACTCTAGAACCATGTCGCTTCGAGATTCCAGTCGCTTTTTACGAGTCCGCTCTTTGACCCCCAGTTTGACTAAGTTCGCTCTCAAACACGGATGCTTTTTTTATTGGCCAAAGACACTACCCACACTTTATCCCATGTTTTATTACCATTTTATCCTCATCACAAACTCTACATGAAAGAAAGCCTTTTGGCCGTTATACTCTCATAACTAGGATGGTGAAAGAAAACCACCACTCTTTATTCTCCCTCATGATCCCTCCATATCACTTCCTCTCTTCCTCTCAACATCAAAACCTAAGACCGACCACCATGATCATACTTTTTTATTTTTTTATAAGAGAAATTTAAATAATAGAGTATAAAGGGTATACTCAAACCACTACATTAAGGAAAAAATCACCCATCGAAGACATAACCAAACAACTCTATTAACACAGTATAAAGGTGTTATACACCTGTCAGAAAAGAAAATATTTAAACTGATGAGGCAAGAGAACCAAAACTAAGTTTTAACTGTGATAGCGTCAATCCAACCTGGAACCTCAATGGCCTCGTTATTAAAAATAAGAGCATAATCTTTAAACTTTTTTTTATATAAGCAACAGGTATATTATTAACAAAAAGCACTATATAAGCATCATTGAATCATTGAACCCGTGAACCCCACCTTTTATGAAGGGTTTGAACATGAGAACACAATTATGTGCACCATATAGACCGACACCACCAATAAGCATTACAAATGAGTCTACTTCACATGAATGTGAAGCCACAATTACAACTATAGAACAACAAATCATCACTGATACCAACCAACATCTCCCTAACCATTACTAGGATGTCTACCCCTTAAAAACTTTGATATAAAAACCCAATGGGAAAATCCTAAACAATGAAAAAGAGTATAGCAAATCCTAGTAATCTCAACCACCATGATCCCTATGTATAAATCTATACAATTACAAAGAAGAAAGTATGCAAGACATGGGGCTCATACATCAGTCGCTATAGGAAATATGATTATCGCTCAGCACATTAAACCAATGCCATGATTTAATTTTCAGTGAGTCCAGCAAGTCCCTGACATTCACCTCCCCATTGTTGAAGATTTTGTTGTTTCTCATCAACCACAATAACCATACTGCTCCACACCATAGCATAACAACAAAATTCTTGCCTTGCCTCGCACAAAAAAGATTCCAGTGGTTATCAAAATAAATCTCCGCTGATGACGCTATTGGAACCGGACAATCAAGCCATAAATAAACCTGGTACCATAGCTCCTTCACTACATGACAATGAAGAAACAGATGAAAAGTGTCTTCCTCACCACAACCGCATAATGGACACATCAAGTCCACATCATTCCTCTTTTCCTCAAGATCTTTTTTTTTTTTTTGTAATTTTCTTCATGAAACATTTGCCACACAAAGGCTTTAATCTTCAGTGGAGCTGTAGCCTTCTAGATTTTTTTAAAAGCATCAACAGCTGCCAAATTAAGGACAAGGGGGTTTGGTTCAAAAGATATTCATAAGGTGTTTTACAGGAAAAACACCACCATTTCCAATACCCCAAACAACCAAGTCTTGAGAATCAGGATGGAGTCTAATGTCACATAGCAGATTCAATAGCTCGCAAAGATGGTCTTGTTCGCATGAGAATAATGCTCGTCTCCAAGAGAGTCTCCAGCAAGGATAATTTTTTTTCAATTCGAACACCTCACGTACCTTCCTTAACTTTTCGTTGGACAAGGAAAATAGTCTATGATACAAGGCCTTAAAAGATTGAGTACCTAACCACATGTCCTCCCAAAAATTCACCGAACAAACACTAACAATATAATAATTCTTACCCATATTTTTCTATAAGAACTTTCACCCACATAAGGTCTTCTCCCAATAACAATCGTCACCTCCACTTTCCTAAAAAAGCAAAATTGAATAATTGAAGGTTTTTTTTAATTCCGAATCCACCCTCCTTCTTCCTTCTACACACTAGCTAAGTCTCATCTTACCCAAGGAATCTTTGTTTTCTCCTCACACCCACCCCATAAAAAGTTTCGTTGGATTCTCACTAAGATATCATGCACTCTTGCAGGTAAAATAAAGGAGGACAGAAAATAAATTGGGAGACTTGATAACACAATTGAGATTACAGTAATTTTACCTCCCAATGAGAGATTCTTTCCTTTCCATTGAGACAATCGTTTCTGGAAAGAGAAAATG
Organism: Crotalaria pallida; assembly: GCA_037953625.1. Classification (NCBI taxonomy): domain Eukaryota; kingdom Viridiplantae; phylum Streptophyta; class Magnoliopsida; order Fabales; family Fabaceae; genus Crotalaria; species Crotalaria pallida. The sequence continues at coordinate 81,233,039 of CM075653.1, forward strand.
ATCGGCTTCCAGCATGCCAAACCTCTTGAACGAGCTCCAATATGAATTCCCAAATAAGAGAAAGGAAAACGCCCAAGGTCTTCTTACCTTGTTAAGGCACCTTCAAGATTGATAAAAAAAGGATAGAGACGCTCTCTAGAACCATGTCGCTTGGAGATTTTTGTCGCTTTCTGATCAGTCCGCTCTCGGACCCAGTTTGACTAAGTTTGCTCTCGAACACGGATGCTTTGTTATTGGCTAGAAACACTATCCACACTTTATCCCCTGTTTTATTACCGTTTTACAACACACACAATAAAAATAGAGCCTTTTGGCCTATTATACTCCCAAAACTAGGATGGCGTGAAAGAAAACCACCACTCTTTATTTTCCCTCATGATCCCTATATCTCACCTTCCTCTCACCAACAGAACCTAAAACCGCCATGACTATACTAAAAAAAGCATAATCTTTAAACTACTAGTAAGTGTGCCCGTGCATCGCACGGGTCTTAAATTTCATTATTCCTTGTGTTTTTTAAGCATTAATTTTATATTTAATAAATTCATAATACAACACTTATAATTAGATGATAATTAGTATTGTGAATGAAAAAAGATATTAAAAAGATTATAATATGTAAAATAACCATGAATATTTTAAAAACATTATGCATAATTGTTAACATTTTTTTCCATGTTTTTTTTTGGGCAATTATATAATATAAAATAGGTATAATATACAATATTCAAACTTCTGTCTATAATCTATATATTAAGCAAAATATAAATATTTAGATATTATTTTTTCACACACTTATTATTATTAGAAAAAAAATCATAGTTATTTGATACATGTTAAAAATTAAAATGCTTAGCTTCTTGAAAAACATAAAAAAAATAAAAAAGCAAACAACCATCACTTAAGCTTCTCATAATCCATACATTCACCTAAAGAGAAAAACCTGATCCATTAAGAACTATCCTTAATAATGAAGTATCTCTAATGTTAATATTATTATTATTTTTTATTTTATTTTTGCAAGAGAATAATTAGACCTTAAAATTGTAAAAGAATAAAAGTTATAAAAAAAAGTTAAAAAGAGAAAAGTTAAGAAATAAAAAGAGTACTTAGCATTTGAGGTCTAATAAGATAATACTAATAATTAATAAATTAAATATTACAATTAATATTTTAAAACAAAACGTATGTTATCAACTTTTTTTATTAATTCGCTGTTGTTTAAGTTAAGCAAGACTAAATATATAAACAAAAAAAATAATAAAACCTATCTTGCCAAATCAAATAACACATTCAGTGCCAAATGATGATATTCTTTATCTACATTAACAAAAATGAGATAACCATGTTTTCTTAAAATTTACTATCATATCTTGCAATGATTACATAAAAAAAATCTAATCACCTAAAGTCATATACAAATACCATTGTGATTTCCCTAAAGACTTCAACACACTTATTCTAGAGTGGTAACTTTACACCAAAATCACAAAATCACGTACAAAATTCCATTCCTTGGTCTTGGTCCATTTAAAAAAAAAAACAAAATTTGCCCAACATTTTGGCATAATAATCTCTATATTTAACCTCCCTATAGCCGCATTTATGTTCTGACAGAATTTGCTCAACATTTTGGTCCATAATTGTGCATCCTCAATGTAATGAGATTTCTGAACGCCCAACTAAATGGGAGAGTTATGAAATTAATTAGTTCGAAAACTAATTGTGCATCCCAATGCAATGATATCTTTTGCCTTCTGATCTGCGGTTACAATGTCACAAACTCCAACCATTTCTTCTCTACTTGATAACTATAAGTAAAAAAAAAACAAAAATAAGCATACATGAGTATCATTTATCTGCAGTATATACCTTGGAACTTCAACATCTTGCTTTGCATAAAATGTATGACACCTTTCAATCATCTGAAGCATGACATGTAAGAAAAATTCCCACTAACCATATAAGTAACTGAAGGGTGTACACGATAGTTAGCAATTTTGCTCCATACAATTATGCCAATGCATTGATACAAAAGAACACACCACACATAGAGGACAAAAAAAGTAAATACGATACTCATATGCTTTATGTGCTCACGTGATTAATCAATAAAGATGCACTTTATTAGAACATATGGAAGGAGCAACAGTCGAAATGAGACAGTCGTGCCCATGTCACATAAAACCAACTTCATCCATTTGGAGCTTTAGTGATGATCTCATGATCCCTCTCTTCCGTGTTGCTCCTTGTTCCTTGATTTGCCACCAAAAAAAGATCAACATTCAGCATATCTAGTTATTGGTAACTGACCCCTCTTAAAAATAATGATATCATATATAATATAAGTATAAAACCAACCACAGCAAAGCTAAAAATGAGAATCCAAAGGGTTAATTTAGAAAGAACAACTTATGCATTTGTGCAAAGTAACTCCCTTGTATTTGGAGCTTCTTCTTGAAAGTCCAGTGCTTCGTCATTTTAGATTTTCAAATAATATTATTGTTTACTATAATATTATTTCATTGTTTTAAGGATAATGCATAAAGAACTCAAGAATGTAAAAATGATCTTAAAAAACCAAAGAAATTAGCTTAAATACATCATTTTATAAATTGACTTTCTATTTTAAGTTTCTTATACATTACTCTTAAGGCGATAAATAACAAAGCCTTTATACATACATACATACATACATACATATATATATATATACATATTTTGATTGCCCAATAATATGCAACATAGAGATGTAGAATTGCTCAAACCTGATACCCCCATGTAGAATTGCTCAAATTAAGAGACTCTTCTTAGCTGCATTGAAGTTCCACCCTAGTTAAGCCAGCAAATCTTCTTTCAAGAAATGCCCCTAAATCCTTTTAGTAAGCACAAAGATAATGATTCTTGTTAGAGTTAATTATTACAAAGAGTCAAAGACAAAGGAAAAACTGTGCATAAATAATCAAATCCTTGGAAACATACTGGTAACCCAACCATAACACTGAGAATAGAAAGGTTGTTTGTCCCTTCATTTACTAAAACTTTTAGCTCTAAGGTGAATGATTTCACAACATGGTTTCCATGGACCGCTAGATACATATTTAGTTGTAAAATAAATTCCCTAGAAAGAAAAAGAACTATCCACCTCACTATGAATATCAAGTTCCCCGATCTAATAATTATACAACATCAATATGCCACGCATGGATATGGAAGAACGAAGAAGAACACCGATTCATGATAACTCAGGATAAAAAGGAAGTTAAGCAATAAACTCAAAGGAATCCACAAGAAATTGGAGACATAAGGACCTTAGTGTAGAGAAGCAGCTACAAAAAAAAAATCTCCCTCCAATCACTTTCTCTCTAAAAGCTTCTCTCAAACTCCAATTGGTACTACACTATCATCTTCGATTGTTAAAACGGAAACTGAGCGCATCTTCTCTATTTTGATAAGTCTCAAACTTGGTCTACTTATAAACCAAATAGCCAAATAATAATATTAATAACAATAATGAAGCCTAACTTAACTATAAAGAGCCAGGGAAAAGGTCCTTTGCTTAACATGTTTCTCAGCTTTAAGTTGTAGCCTCTGCAGTAACTTGCACATAAAGCATGTGGCCAAAATGCAAAGTTAACTTAAAAGGCTATATATATTTGACAAACTCAAATCAAAACTCCCTCTCAATTCTCCCTTCAACTAAAAATCCAAGAAAAAAATTCAACGATCCAGATGCAAAACTAAAAACATCCATCAACAACACAGGAAAAGGGATTCAAGTAAATGTTCATTCAACAACAACTATAGCAAAATTAGGAGGATAAAACAACCTTATTTTTATGAATTTCTTTGTTTGATGTTCAAAAAAAGGAGGGTAAAGCAAACATATAAATTAGCTAACAATAAATTAACAATGTCAATCATATTCTCCCTAACAATAAATTAGTTAACAAACTCGAAAAAAAAAATCAACCAAAAGAAAAATGTCAGAAGCGCATTCAACCCACTTTTTTGTGAAGAGCTTAGCACAACTTGTACTATTAATAGACTAACAAATACTACTGATATCAACATACTAACTAACCACAAATCCAATTCATTTCATCAAATACTCAATGAGAAAAACAGTACAACATGCATCTTTTATAACTATGAGAGCAAAATGAGTTATGCAGCAAACTAACTTCTACTTTTTAGTGTTTTGTTTAAACTCACTCTTGTATCACTGTCCAAAACAGTTTTTGAAGACCTCATAGCATCTCCATGCCTGCATATCAATCAGTTCAAAACTTTGTCAATCAAAGAGTGCTATTAAAATAACAAAGTTTTATCAGTCTTTGAGCAATAACCATCACATTTCCTTTTAAGACATCCATCAATTGATAAAGTAAAAGAAGGCAATCTTATCAAAGCATGTCAAGATGAACAATGAATGCCATTGAATTGTTGGATCAAAGGGTATACTTACTTTTTCTCAAGAAATTGTCCCGTACATGCTTTCCATTTGCCGCATTTATGCAAAGTAACTCCCTTGTATTTGGAGCTTCCTCTTGAAAATCCAGTGCTTTGTCTCCTCGGGATATGCACAAACTCCTATTTTGTAAAGTTACTCATCTGCACAATAATTGAATTGAGACCACAATTAGAAGTTGCATTAACTTTTTCATAGATTAAGGGCATATTTGTCTAGGCTTTAAAAAGTGATTTTAGCAAGTGCAATTTTTCAAGAAGATGAGATATATAGCATTTTCAGGTCTTCAATGCGGATCATGGTTTTTTAATCAAACTTTCGTTAATATAACTATAAATTAAACTTTTTCGTAGATTAAGGGCATATTTGTCTAGGCTTTAAAAAGTGATTTTAGCAAGTGCAATTTTTCAAGAAGATGAGATATATAGCATTTTCAGGTCTTCAATGCAGATCATAATGCTATAGTAGCATTATGTGGTCGCTAACAATATTATAAAGATCAAAGCATGATTTTGCATGCATAATCTGCACATTAAATATTCAAGTTTCCAAATTTAAAAAAGTATAGACCACTGTAACATCATTATTCAAACTATGTTATAAATAACAGAGTAACATGCAACATCTTCCAAAAGTCATTATAAAAATTCCCAGTAATCACAAGAAAAAGAGAAGCAATTCTGAAGCAGTAATTCATCGAAAACTGAAAAATGATTAAAAATCCTAGAGCTTCAACCATATTTAGAAAGGACATCCTGTTTGTACAGATTAAGAAAACCAAACCAACAATAAATTGCAGTTTGCATGTCGTATAGTTGTTAGAGATATAAAGTCAATCATGCAACTTTATGTAATTTGAGATAGCTAGTTCTTAACATAGCATCAGAGTCTCCATAAAATAATTAGGAGTTCGATCAGTGCCCCCTATTCTTCTAAACAAAAAATTTGAATTTCAGCAAATGATAAAAACGGGTCTATGCATTGTCCACTTGAACTAATTACTTTTATCAAACACGTGGTATGCATTAGTTTCAAAGAAACATTACAAAAAGATGAAAGTCTGCAAAAATAAACCGAAGGACTAAGGTTTAGTTGCAAAAGAATCAAATATGAAAAAGCACATCAAAATTGAACAGTGAGTTGCATTCATATCTTCTTCCTTTTGATTTGCTATTCCAATCTCTCAAACTCCAGCCATTTCTTCTCTATTTGATAATAGTGAGTAAAAAACATAAAACTAAACATTTGGGTAAAGCCATGAAAGTCAAATAGAGAAACCAAAAATAACACATAACAGTTATTAGACAAAAAACAACACTTAAACCATATAACATGAACCCAAATAATTAAATCTCCTTAGATTTTTGTTTACTTTATAATCAATCATTTGTTGAAACCTTATTGCTTTTCTCTTGATCTTTGCAGGATAGCTTTTTCGCTAGCTTTGCCCTTGGGTGGCTCATCACCAATGGTGTAGGTCTAGCATCATAACTCCATTGACACTGCGAGAAGAAGAATGATTATGATCTCTAGGAAGGCTGTCAAGTACACAAATAATGAAAGGAAAAAAAAAGAAAGAAAGAGATAATAGAGGAAACCCTTAAGTGATTGTGAGCGACCATGAATCCAACAACACCACTGGAGATCTCCATCCTTAAATACCAATAGGGAACACCACAACCTGTACATAAACCAAGAAAAAAACGATATGGATTAGGGATTTGAGTATGAGAATGAAAAAAATGAAAATACCCAAATCTACCTGAGGGGGTATGTTGTCCACTCTTAACAGCTAACAACCAAAAAAAAAAAAGACATAAACATAGCTTCAATTGTTAATGCGGTTAATGCTGTCCAGTGCACGGTCTTCGCTCTCTCTCCTCTCGCTGCACAGCTCCACCCACGAAGCCACTGATTTGCGACACCATCTCTGATGTTGGGGAAGACTCGCGATTCGCGAGCCACGGCTGTCCACGGCACCAAGCTGTTAACCATCACAATCTCTTTCTCTTTCTCACATGGAGATCTGAAATGAATGAGGGAGAAAGAGAGGGAGAAGAAGAAGAGTCGAGAATAAGTGAAAGAGAAAGAAAGATTATAGCATGGGAAAGAGAGAAAGATGAGATATGAAATGAATGAGGGAGAAAGAGAGGGAGAGAAGAAGAGTCGAGAATGCAAAAAGAAAATGAGAAACGCACGCTTGCTTTGGAAATTATCAATCAATTAAGTAAGCATTTAAGATTAACCACATTTGGAAACTTGTAATTAGGCGGGATTAGCGGGAGATTAGGCGCCTAATCAAAATGGAAATCAATTCTCCAATTTTATATTATATAGATATGGCAGTTGTCCAAGTGTCTCTCGATGACATGGTTCGCGAGGAACTCCAAGTCATTTCTCCTTGAAGATCTATTATGAGTGCTTCATTGTTCTCAAAACTAGGATGGCATGAAAGAACACCACCACTCTTTATTATCTCTCATGGTCCCTCCATCTCACCATCAAAACCTAGCTAAAACCACCATGACCATGCTAAAAATACTATAATCTTTAAATTATATGGCAGCTCTTTAAGAGTCTCGTGTTGACATGGTTCGAGGAACTCCAAGTCGTTTTTCCTACAAGATTTATCACGAGTGTTTCATCGTTCTCTTCAAGATATAATAGTCAGGATTCTCTTCAAGGTACAATAATCAATATTCTCTCCACTACATATACCTCATCAAGCTTGCAAACCAATAATATGATTATTGTTACGATTTAAGAATCTTTACTTTTTTATACCAAAAGAATCTCTATTAAATCAACTGTCTTTCTATTTTGCTTTGGCCGGAAGCATTAACAAATTGCTTGGAAATCTTAATCATTTTTCTATTACTAGTAATATGGATAACTTTGACTATGATAGAACTACCAAAAAAAGTATTTAATAATTAATAATAACTAAGGCACATATTTAGAACGGTCTAGATTCAAGTACTTTTTTTGTTGGGTTTCATTGTGGTTACATGTGGCAGACCATCTTGGTCCACGTGAAAGCATAAACTTGGTGGCTACATTTAATAATAACTAAGGCACATACTTAGAACTGTCTAGATTTAAGTACTTTTTTTTTTGTTGGGTTTCATTGTGGCTACTTAGAACTGTTTGTACCAATTACTGACTCTAAGTAGTCGACATTTTTCCGACTCTAAGTAGTCGGAAGTTATGAAATTTGTCGGAAGATATTACAACTTGCATAAGTCGGAAATTGAAATCTTTTGCTTTTGCCTTGTTAAAATCGGAAAATCACTTCCGCCTTGTTTCAGTCGATAAATTAAGGGCAAGTTCGTCCTTAAAAAAAATGGGGGCCAATGAGTAGAAGATGAGGTTCAAAAAGAAAAAGTCAAAGTATTATATTGTCATTTGTCTAAATTTCTGTTTGAGAATTAATTTTTATCATTAATTAATTAGTTGAAAATTTTATTATCCTTTCTAATAACTATTTACGTTACACGATATACAGAAATAATATTGATGAATAAATATGCATGTATGATGTACTCTTTCCAAAAAAAAAAAAAAAAAAGAAAATGTATGATCCATGTATGATATTGTAATCAAATGCAAACTGTTTCCAAGTGCTGCGGTGACCGGATAACTTATTTATTTATTATTTTTATATTTTCAAGTGTCTACAATCTTATAGAGACTAGAAATTGACAATTGATCTATAAACTTGGCCAGGTGACCAATTTAGAGGAATTACATTGTCAGCCACAATGGTCTTGTTGCTGCCCATGCCATCAGCCTCTGTGAGCTTGATAGAGAATGGTGCTTGCAACTCGAAACCAGTGTTCAAAGCCCATCTTGAACCCCATGAACGATACATTGGAAGCCATGAGTTTGATTCATTTTGTTTCAGCTCAATTTCTACAATGTTGCCATCCCCATTTTCGTATTCGATTTCCGTAGCAAAATAGTATGGGTTGGCCCCGTTATCGACGATAAAGGCTATAGAGTTCCCAAAATTGCATGCAACCCTGCAAGCAAATAAAGGGACGAAGAAAATAATACCAATGTAAATAGAGACAATATGATAATACAGTAACAAATTTTGAGGCTTCCTGGTTATTACGGAAATTGATCAACTAATTTTGACTTGTGTGACTTTGATGACTATTGGAAATTTGGATCAGGGATAAAATTAGATCGATAGATCTAAATCATATTTAAAAACAAATTTTATTAAATAAATAGTTTTATTAAACAACATAAGGAATGTTCAAAGTAATATACATCATATAGACTAAATCAAATTTATATTTCATTAGAGTTGAACCGTCTTTAGATTTACAACCCTTCCGATTTACAATCATATTTAAAAAATGACACATATGCTTTAATGTCACGTAAACTAAGCACAAATATATATATATATATATATTAAAGTTTGCAATTAAATTCCTGAATTATTTATGTAAAATTAATATTTTTATTCCTAATATTATTTATCCACAAGATCTCAATTAATTTCCCCTCATTTTATTTCTCCCTCCCTCACTATAGAGGACAGCTCTTCCTATTTTTCTTCCTTGTTTTTTCTTCTTCCTTAATTCTATTCGAAAAGTGATTAATAAACCTATAAATTTAACTTACAAATAAACCTACACCACAAAGAAACACTTGCTTATTATTTATTGGTTAATAAATGATATATATCATCACCTTCTTATGATATAGATTTATTTGTAGGTTGATTTTGTTGATGTATTTATTATAACTCATTTTATTATCCATTAGGTGAGCCATTTTATCTGATTTCATTTTTTTAACTGCCACCTCTTATATTTCATTTGAATAAGATATTCATAAGTGAAGCACAAGTTGAATCTTGCTATGTAAATAGTGAATCTTAATCAAATGAAAAGATCATCTCATTGTACCCAAAAATAATAATATAAAATTTATTCTATATCTTGTTTTATACGGTCAATGGCCTACAAAAGACGAAGAGAACGTCCGTGTAAGACAGCCCAGTTGGTGGCTGCAGGGACATTTAGGATTTTCCCCTTTCTCAGGTCATGGGTTCTAGTCTCAGACCTCCCATGTAAACAAAAAAAAAAAAAAGACGAAGAGAACAAAATTCTGTTGGATTTCCTATCAATATAGTCTGAATGGCATAGCTATACCGACAAAATCCTGAATATCCAACTATCATTAATCATACTAAATTGTTCAGCTATTAATAAGTAACAAAAAAATAATTGAGATAATTAAATGTACTGTTGGAATTATTCGGAACCACATTCAAGGCAAATTAAGGAATGGTTGTTGTGCTGCGGGAGGATAGAATTAAGAAAGAAGAAGAATAGAAGAGGTGTTAAGTGAGGGAGAGAGAAATAAACAGGGAAAATTAATGGCTGTATTATGACTAAATTATATTAGGGATAAAAATATTATTATTACATAAATAATCTAGGGATTTAATTACAAAATTTATAATCTATATTTATACTTGACTGATGATATGATATCAAAATACATGTAGCATTTTCTTATTGAATCACCTAAAAAAATACACCAAATCTTGATTGTTGCTACTTATATTTTTGTTAGCATTGTACTTTTTGCTTTTAAGAGATCATACTTTAAAAAAAAAAAAACTACATTATATTTATACTTGTTTAAGAAAATAAGTATAAAATGAATGTGTAGGACAAAGTTGACATTTATCATTTCTCTTTAATTAGTGAAACAAGAGAAATACACATTCAAACACTCTTCTAGTTTTTTCCCCTAAATAATTATTATAGAATTTTCTTAAATAAGAACTCAAAAGTGGGTATTTTTTAAATTGAGAAACTAAATAAAACTATTTTTAAATGCATCATTTTCCAATAAAATTGATCTATTTTTTACGTTTTTAGGCATGATATTAAGAAAATTTATAATAATTATAAAATAATAAAAATACATTGAAAATATCGTGAGTTAAAATGTATGTGTTTTTTTTCTTTATTACAAATAATTGAAATAAAAGGGAAGTTTTTTTCGGTAAAAGAAAAAATTCATTACCACGTGCAAAATTTAGAAACAATGAAACGACCATAAACATTAACCTTATCACCTTCTAGGAAGGGTTCAAGATTAATAAATATGTCTAATTCTTAAGAAAGTTTGTTACCTTCTATGAAGGTTCAAACTAAATAAAAAGGAAGTTATACGTAACTATCATTATCCTTTTTTGGTTTTAGGATTTGATACATGTAGTTCAGTGGTTGCAGCCATTTGTGGTAAAAGTGAATAAAATGAAATTTAAACAGCAACCAAATAAAACATTAACAAAAATAATATAAAATTCAATATTAAATAACTGTTATACTTATTTTTCAATAGAATAATTATGAAAAATTTTTAAGGACTAAATCCAAATATAGTAAACAATTTATTTAAACCTTGTTAAAGATCACGTGTAACTTCTGATGAATTTCTTATAATAAAAAAAAAAAAAGTGTACCTTCTGAATTGAACATTATGTAGCAGTCCAGCGTTGCGAAGATTATTTTCCTGGCCTTGATGTGCCATGGAACCAAAGGCAGTGCCACTGAGATCGAAATGGAATGATTCTATACATCCAGGGCAATTATCAGTTATCACCACGTTCACCGGTATTCCTGAGCATGCAGCATTTTCTGTGCATTTCACCTTATATTTTCAAGAAAAAATTGATATCTTCTATATATTTAGCACGAACAAAAATGAAAGGTAAAAGTAATTGTAGGAGGAAATTGACAATTCATTATTGTGAATTAGGTTTCTGTTTGTTTTCTTTCTTCTTTTTTTTTTTTATAAGGTAAAACTGTTTGTTTGTTTTCTTCCTTCTCAATATTATGTCAATGTTTTATTGAAAAGGAAAATATATAACATCCTAATTATTACTACTCATATAGATTTTGCATTTGAAGCATGTTAAAGTATCATATACTATTATTTATTTATTGTACTAACGGATTTTATATGCTAAGTATGTACTTCATAAGTATATATAAATTCCTTTAAATATTGTATGTTAGGTGTTTAAATAAAAATGTTTTATTGAAAAGGAAAATATATAATTAACATCCTAATTATTACTACTCGATCATATAAATTTTGCATTTGATGTATGTTAAAATATCATATACTATTATTTATTGTACTAACGGATTTTATATGCTAAGTATGTACTTCATAAGTATATATAAATTCCTTTAAATATTGTATGTTAGGTGTTTAAATAAAAAAATTAAGATTTAAAAAAAGAAATAGTATACCAAAAGAGTATACAAATTGAAAACACATTTTTATATACGGTTCAAGTATTATTAAGACATCAAAATTTTACAATCTTCTATCACCAAAAAAAAAAGTATTCATTATCTCTCACTACTTTAATTTTAATATTTTGATTTCAACATAAAAATGAAAAAAAAAATTCCATTATTTATTATACATAAAACATAATAATATTTTTAATTGCACGTATATATATATATATATATATATATATATATATATATATATATAGTATGAGTTGCATGCACCTCATAACAAGCACCACATCCGCTGCCACCAACATAAAGGGAAGGACCCCCAGCTGATATCATTTTAGAGAGTGGAGGTTTCTCCACACTATCACCATATCCACAAGCACCCCCTACGACATCACAAGAAAATAAAGCAAAGTTTCAACTTATCTTTGGCCAAAACAAATTAAATAAGTTATATGTTTCAATAGTATCTATCTTTATCATTTTTAATAATGCCAACATGTAAGTCGTGTAATACTCACCATCCGATCCAGCACCGTCCCGTGGTCCATACCATGTAGCTGTAGCTATTTGCCATTGATCCTCTTTCTGAATTTTGGAAGCATTAAAGGATTTGAGGTTGAGGCCATAGCAAGGGTTTAACAACATATAAATAAGGACTACAAGAGAAAACATGTAACTAAGCATTCCTTCCATTATGGGACCGATTTACAGAAGAGTGAAAAAAAAAAAAAAAACAAACAAAGAGCTTGGGATTAATTATGTATGTTGATGTAATTCGCTAGCACATGTTACTGGTATTTAAACACAAATTATATCCATAGATGGTAACTATTTTTCTAATGGAAGTTTCACAACGAGTATAAAAAAAAAGATTAATGGATGTGCATTGAGGGTGTAAAGTTTTTTACACCATCACTGCATCATCCACTGTTCATTTGTATTACTTTTATTTGAAAGTCAAAACGACCATAAATACATGAATAATAGATGATACATTGATAGTGTAAAAAACATTATTTATACTGTCGGTGCGCCATTTATTTTCTTTAAAAAAATAAAAAATAATTAAAGGGTCAAAGACTAAGATTCTTTGGTCCCTTGTGATACTATTGTTTAGCTAAAATGATCAAAACTGCATTGCGTTCCATGTGCATGTGATTCAACGTCAAGTATAAAAGGAGTGGTGATACCTTAATTTGATATTACTTTCCTCCTTGAAAAAACCAAATTTGGTTTTATTTTATTTCAACGCTCTCCTTTTAGGTCTACAATGAATTAGTTCAAATTTAATTTCGGGAAATACCTACTTTAATTAAATTCTTTTGCAGGACATCCAGCTTGTAATTAAAGGATATGAACAAGCTTAGCTAAGCATTTATTTTAATTAATTTAGCTCATGCTATATAGCACGATACAAATGCACTGCGAATTTGAAAGGAACCACCGCGGCTTCTTTACACAACTAGTGTAAGTGTGCATTTGGATAGGCGGTGGTCAATCGCAAACGTGTAAGCTAGTGAGGGAAAACTTTCTGGTAAACGCATGTTTGCCTTTCCCCATTGCCCAACCAAACATGCCTTAAGTTGACTAGTTTATTACCTAACCAATGCAACTTTTTGTAAAATTACAAAATTACGAAATTGGTGTAGTTTTGTAATAGTATAGTTTACGGATGGCAACGGGGCGGGGAATAAGCGGAGAGTATTTTCCCATTTCCCATTTTCGGATTCTATTTTCTCTCATCCCCATCCCCAAACCCCATCCTAGGGAGAGATGGTTCTCTATCCCCATTCCCCATCACCACCCCACGGATACCCACGGGGAACCTAAACATATGCGAAATATTTAAAAAGTTTCATAACTTTAATTTGATCCGATATAAAATTAACCGAATATAATTTTTAAACCTGTATACCGCAGAAAAAATAATCATTAAAATTCAGAAAATTCAATTTAAAAATATGATAAAACTAAATAAAGTTCTTAAATGATAGCTTAAAACTTTGACACTCACATACACAACATTTAAGAAATCCAAAAGTGTCATCAAAATTACAAACTGAAATAATATTTCAATAAAAAAAACTTTAAATTCGTAGTTGATTTTTGATTTTAACAATGTGGCTGAAGTTTTCATTAGACTCATTGTTGCTTTAAATTTGTAGAATTGTAGTCTGTAAAACAATAGAAGAGAGAAGAAGGGAGTGGAGAAAGTATAGAACGAAGAACAAGTAAGGTAATATATAGGGTTTCTAATTTGTGAATTTCTAATTTTCTATTCTAACTTTTTAATTCAGCAGTCTAATATATTTTTTTAAATTATTATTATTATTATTATTATTATTATAGATTTGAAATTAAAAAAACACCTAATATTAGATCCATATACAAATATATTTATAAGGGCATGTGTGTAAATTTTCGGGGACGGGGAGCAAATCTCATTCCCCATCCCGAAATTATTCCGGGGAGAATTTCTCCCCCATCTCCGCGGAGAAAAATCCACCATTCTTGGGCACAATTTATTTTATTCATTTTCTTTTGAAGCTTCCAATATTTTTCTATATACAGTTAATTAATATTAATTTATGATCTTGAATCATACCACTTTTTACATCTAAAATATCTGGATTTTCAACTTTGCCAATGAATTTTTTTTTATTATTGGTTTCCAATATGGTATATCTTCTACATATAGGGCATTTTGAATAATTTATGCTAATGTAGGTTGTTTGGCTAAGATTCATCTTCTAAATCTCCTTCGTTATAGATATGTGAGAAATTAATTTCAATTTTTTGACTGTCTATCACTTCCTTTTTTTATTTTGTCTTCTGTCTTATTTTTGATAATTTCATCTGTTAATTTTTCTTTTATTTCATGAGGTAAATTTGTATAAGGTACTTGTTTTATCTTTTCAATTTCAAACTCATGTGGATATTTCTCTTAATTGATTTAGAATTTTTTTTTCATTTTTCCTTTTGTTTCTCTTTTTTTTTTTTGGTAAAAGAAAAAATTCATTACCAACCAAGCAAAATTTAATACAAACTAGGCCATATACCTTACTTTGCCACCTTCTAGGAAGGGTTCAAAGGAAAGTATACACCAAAAGAAAAGAAGCAAAAGGCCACCTTCTAGGAAGGGTTCCTTTGCTCAAAAGCTACATTATAACTCCTCCATGAGCCTAATTACAATGGTCCTATGAAAAACCTTATTAATATCAAAAACATAATTAAATCTAGTAACTAAGTCTCTCTTCAAAACTTTAAATACTTGAGAAGCATTATGCGCCTGGTTGGTGAAGCACCTTTTGTTTCTTTCCTGCCAAATGCTGTACACCAAGGCAGAAAAGACAGCAAAGAGAATTTGTTGTCTAGCTTTATTCTTTGAGAAGGGGAACCTGATCAAGCATTATTACAGAAACCAGACATCAGAAGCTTTACATTCATAACTCCAAAAATCCTGATCTCTTAAGTAAATGGAATTGATCCATTTAATCCAGAGAGAATCTGCATTCTGAACAA
This sequence comes from Crotalaria pallida, assembly GCA_037953625.1. Lineage (NCBI taxonomy): Eukaryota > Viridiplantae > Streptophyta > Magnoliopsida > Fabales > Fabaceae > Crotalaria > Crotalaria pallida. The sequence continues at coordinate 81,248,327 of CM075653.1, forward strand.
TCTGCCAACACTGCTTCCCAACAGCAGCTAAATTCCAGAGCCAACAGTTCTTGAAACCAAGACCTCCCTTCTTTCTGCTTTTGCACAAACTTTCCCAAGCAACTTGAGAATGACTGCTACCCCAAAGATAATCCTTGCACTTCCTTTCAATTCCTCTTATAACAGCTTTAGGTAACAAAAAAACAGAAGCCCAGTAGGAATGAAGGGTCAGGAGGACAGCATTAATTAACTGCACCCTCCCTTGATAAGAGAGATGCCTAGAGGACCATGAATTAATCCTTGCTGTAATTTTATCAACTAGAATCTGGCAGGAAGCATTGGACCATTTCTTATGAGAAATTGGTAAACCAAGGTATCTAAAAGGATAGGATCCTTTTAAGAAACCTGTTTGCTGCAAAATTTCAGCTTCTTCCAGCTCCTTCACACCAGCTAAATAAATATGAGACTTATTGGGATTAGCATGCAAACCAGATGAATCAGAAAATTTCAAGAAAGCTTCATACAGAATTCTGACACTTTCCTTCTTGCCGTTACAAAAAATCATCAAGTCATCTGCAAAGGCAAGACTAACCAAACCAAGATCCTTGCAAAGGGGATGATACCTGAAAGATGGATTAGCAGCAGCAAATTTCAGTTTTCTAGTTAAGACTTCCATGACCAGAACAAAAATCATAGGGGACATAGGATCCCCTTGTCTAATACCCCTGTTGCTTCTAAAATTGCCAAAGGCTGAACCATTCAGAGAAAGGGAAAAACTGGCAGATTTAATGCAACACATAATCCAGTTAGAGAATTTATTAGGAAACCTGTACTCATGCAACATATTTTGAATGAAATTCCAATCAATCATGTCATAAGCCTTCTTGATGTCAATTTTAAACAGACATCTTGGAGACACATTTTTCCTGCCATAAAGTCTCAAAAGGTCCTGAGTAATTAGAATATTGTGCAAGATGCTTCTGCCTTTAACAAAGGCTGTCTGGTTTTCATTAAACAACACTGGAAGGACATCACTTAATCTGCTGCAGATGAGCTTGGAGATACACTTATAAAAAGTGTTACAACAAGCAATTGGTCTGTAATCAGCCACAGAATTGGCACAACTAGATTTAGGAATCAAGACCAAATTTGTTGCATTAAAGTTACTAAGCATCTTTGTAGAAGTAAAGAATTCAGATACAGCCAAACAACAATCATGTAGTGTCCCGGTATTGATGGAACACCACGATGTGTTTTGGTGGTTGTTGCAGCTGACGAGGGTGACCCCGATCCTACGTACCCCCAGTGATAAGGGGATCAAGCCACACGTAGTTCTTGAGAGTAGGGATGAGAGAACATACCTTAGCCCCTATAGCATGGCGATACTTATAGGGGAAGTTGTGTTGTGGTGCCTTATGGGCCTGTTCGGCCCAATAGGGCTGACGTGGCTCTTAGAGGATAAGAAGGATGAGTTATTCACCCTTATCCTGTACTAGAGAGCTCATGCTTATCCTGTAGCGGTAGGATTTATTATTGGTTAACCCTACAAGCCCCCCAAGCTCGTATAGGCTCAAAGAGCCTGTGCTGAGCTTCTGAGAGTTGGTGGTAACAAAACATTGTTTGCAGGCGTGGTCTTCCGCTTGGAAGAGTGTTGCGGATGGTTGATAGTGCTCTTTTGTGCTCGGATGATGAAACTGAAAGAGTACCCTGATCTCGAACCGAGTTCCCGCGGGGGGATCCGCCACAAGCTCGGTGAGGCTCATCTTGAACCGAGTGCAAGCTCGGTGAGGCTCATCTTGAACCGAGTGCAAGCTCGGTGAGGCTCATCTCGAACCGAGTACAAGATCGGTGAGGAACATCTCGAACCGAGTACAAGCTCGGTGAGGAACATCTCGAACCGAGGTCCCGCGGGGGGGATTTGCCACCAGCTCGGTGAGGCTCATCTCGAACCGAGTGCAAGCTCGGTGAGGCTCATACCGAGTTCCCGCGGGGGGAGTTCCAGAATGGATTTGGGGATGCTCCGAGATGAGGGTGATGAAGTTATGAGTGTAGGTCAGACCGGAGTCCGGTCCACGACACAAGCCCCCCAGCTCGGGAAGAGTCATAGAGACTGTGCCGAGTTTAGAGCCCTTTTGGGTCGATCAGTCGTTCTTTTCTTAGGCTTGGTGGTGACGTAAAAGGATGTTCGCAGCCAAGGTCTTTTACTCGAAAGAGTATCGCGATTCAGAGATTCATACACCTCTCTCATCGGGGTGTGGTAAAAGTAATATCATGAATTGGATCGTAACGTCTACGGGGGATGCTGTCGGAATGACTGCCTTGGCCGAGGTGCATTCCTCGATCCTGCGACGTATTTGGCCGATGGCCAAGTTATCGAGGTAGCAATTCCCGTTTTCACTTGTAGCCACGCCGATCTGGTCGGCCAACCGAGATCGTAGGCAAGTGCATCGGGACGTGATCCATTATGATTTTGTGCTTCTTTTTGTTCTTTTTGTTAAGAATTCAAGTGTTGAGACCTCGGAACTCCAGCACTTTAGCCGAGGTGGGTTCCTCTATCCGCGATGTATAAAATGATTTTAAGAAATCATGTTTGAATCGGGAATCTTTTTAAAGTACTTGACGAGTTATAAGCTCTTGTTCGAGCTGTTTATAATCGTTCGCGTCATAAACGGTGGCTAATCGGTTATGAGGAAAAGTACGTAAATACAATGAATTCAGAAACAAAACTTTTATTTAATTGAAGCAGTAAATACAATGGGCTTGTGGATTTAGACCTGTGGTCGACTCGTGCATGTTTTCGGATGATAGGAATCCTGACTTGGGTTATGCGTGAAACACTCAAATCATTTTTGGCCATCGTGCTCGGGCTATCGCGCCCGGTAGTTCCGACCATCAAATTTATACCTTTACATGATGTATAAAAATAGCTATTAGAATATCAAGTAGTAAATGATATGTAATGACATTAATAGCGAAGTATGAGCTATTTCACTGTTAATTATGAGTATTATTTAAGATAATATAGTGTTGTGCAGCAAGTGATTCAATAACAATGAATGTGAGGCTTAAATCATGCTATGTAAATGACGTAAATGAGATAATGAGAAAGATCTTTCCCTGTTAGTCTTTATGGGACTATCCATGAATTTTGAAAGGTTCGACCATCCTTTCTTGAACCTTACATTACATGTTTAAGAACAATAATTAGCAATCGTCGTTAATTTGACAATGTAGAATAATTAAATAGCAATAATGACAATTATTGGCAAAGAGATGATATCTTATCAGTATAAAAGTAGTATGATTTTAAAAATATCATACGAAATAAACATGATCGTAACGATTATTGGGGAATTAAATGCCCGAAAATTATACAAGATTGCACATGAAAAGAAGCATGCTTTTAAATATATCACGCATACTAATTATAATATATGACATGTATATGAAAAATATGTCAGAGAAATTAATGGTATTGAACCATATAAAAGCATTTATGAATAATGGCAATGTTTAATTGTAGGCAACTACTACTTAGTGTTACTTAAAAGGCAATGCACATCAAATACTATTATTCTATAATGACAGGAAAGACAGACGTTTAGGGCTATTCATCAGTAAAGAAGTTTGGGTCACATATCAACATGTATGAAAAATCATGAGTATAGGATAAATGATATGTAATGAAATTAAAGGAATACATAAAAACATTAGGAGCATATATCAAAAGCATTGCATCAAGTAAATTGGCATGTGTATGTAAAATGCCAAGTAAACAAGAGAGTAATATAGGAACGAGAATTCCTTCCCTGAATCGCTGAGGTGAGGAATGTTGGATTGAAGTCTTCTGTTAATCCTTTCCAAATGAGCTCCGTCAAGCAGTTGACTTAGCTAGGGAACATGGTGCGAGGTTTCCACAGTCGTCTTATGAAGCCGAGGTAATGCATGGTTCCCGCTATTCTGAATGTATGAGATACCAATAGGGGGACGCTGTCGAAGGTCCACGCGCAGTTGGCACATGTATTCGAAGTGGGGAACCGAGCACGAGGCTCTCTATACTCGGGAACAAGGTAAAAGAGGGAAATTTGGTGCGAGGGGTCCTTGCCGTTCGGAGAATGACTTGCCCGTTAATGAAAATCTCGGAAGAGACTGTTCAGTAACTCGAATACCTTTGTTGAGCTTGTTCGGAGATAGGCCATGTTTGGTGTTAAGTTACGCTTTTTCTTTCCTCTTTTCTTCTTCTTTTTTTTTTGAATGGGCCAACAGCCCATTAGGTCAAGGAACCCTAATGGGGTTGGCTGCAGCTGCTTGATTTTTTTTTTTAATTTTTTTTCTTATTTTTTTTTATATTGGGCCATTGGCCTTTTTTTTTTGGAATGGGCCAACAGCCCATTAGGTCAAGGAACCCTAATGGGGTTGGCTGCAGCTGCTTGCTGCAGGTCTCAAACCAGCAGGGATGCGTGGCGGTGGCACCAGCCATGACAGGGCAAGCAGAGGAGGAGGCCAGCAGTGGCGGCGACAGTGAGTGCCGCCGTTTGCGACGGCGACGACCAAGGAGGAGTGAGATGGGTTTGGCGGCGCGAGCACATCACCGTAGAATAACTCAGCCGCGAAGGTGCGGTGGCAGTGGCTACACTCGCTGTAATCTTCTGCTCTTGGTGCTGTCCAAATCATGGGGACTAGAGGAGTGGCGCAGCGGTGCGACGGGTGTGATTCCAACACGACAGACCGAATGCACCCCACCACTCTCTTCTTCTTCTTCGTGCGACCTCGATGTGGCGCGTCGCATCACAGACCTCAGTTCTCTCTCTACCACTGCACCGCATCTTCCTCCGATCGCAGTCACATCACCACCGCAGAAGTCGTGGTGCCGCTCATGTTCTATGCACCACCATGCCTCCACCCTTGAGTCAGATGCGCGAAGGAGAAATAGCGAAGGCCATTGCACCCACCAATCCCAGTAAGCCAGCCAGGGAGCAACGGTTGGGAAGGTCCATAACGTAACCCAGAAACCAACCACCACATCACAACCCAGAAACTCAATCGTGAGTTCTCCCCCTCCTTCCTTCTTTCGTGGAAGCCATGAAAGAACCACCAAGGTCTGGGAACCAACCAAGCAGCAAGCGGTCATGGCAGATCTGTATAGTGCGATAAACGGGGTTTGTGTGTCGGTACCGGCATCGGTGTCGGTGAGCCTACCGTCGCCGCTGCCCAAAGCTTCTACCGGGGTTTGTTGTTGTTGTCTTTCAACATAGATGGGGATCGAAGTTTATCGTTCCCCACAGACGGCGCCAATGTAGTGTCTCGGTATTGATGGAACACCACGATGTGTTTTGGTGGTTGTTGCAGCTGACGAGGGTGATCCCGGTCCTACGTACCCCAGTGATAAGGGGATCAAGCCACACCTAGTTCTTGAGAGTAGGGATGAGAGAACATACCTTAGCCCCTACAGCATGGCGATACTTATAGGGGAAGTTGTGTTGTGGTGCCTTATGGGCCTGTTCGGCCCAGTAGGGCTGACGTGGCTCTTAGAGGATAGGAAGGATGAGTTATTCACCCTTATCCTGTACTAGAGAGCTCATGCTTATCCTGTAGCGGTAGGATTTATTATTGGTTAACCCTACAAATCATCACCAATAACCTCCCAAGAATCCTGATAGAAACCAGAACCGAATCCATCTGGGCCAGGACTGCTATCCCTATGAATAGAAAAAACAGCATTCCTTATCTCCTCAACTGAAAAAGGCTTGAGCAGAAACATTCCAAACCTTTGGAGAACCATTCAGCAGATCTTTATAATAATGCAAGAAAGCTTGCTGAACATCAGAACTTGTCGTAAAATTATTGCCATTCAAATCAGTCACCCTCAACACTCTATTCCTGTACAATCTGGTCTTGATAACTCTATGAAAAAAACCAGTGTTTTGATCCCCTTCTTGAATCCATTTCTCCTTAGCCTTCTGTTTCGGAAAAGATAAAGCCTACTGAGCAATGTCTCTGTACTGAAAATAAAGATCCCTTTCTTACCTCTGTAACACTGTATTGTCAGGATCAATATGCAGCTTCCTTTGAGTCTCTTCAAGCTGATCTTTAAGAGCAATTTCTTTCTTGTCAATGCTACTGAAATTGTCTTTGTTTAACTGAATTAGAGCTTGCCTAACCCTTTTAAGCCTTGTGGAAAACTTGTACATCTCATAGCCTTCAATAGGAACCTGCCAAGCAGCTTGCACCATCTGCTTGAAATTCGCATTAGATGACCACATGTTAAAGTACTTAAAACTACCTTTCCTCCTATCCTCAGACATCATCCACCTCACCACCATGGGACAGTGATCAGAAATGCCACCCTGCATAAATTCAGTCTGAGCCTGAGGCCATTCCTGAATCCAAGCATCATTCACCAAGGTTCTGTCAAGTTTACAGAAAACCCTTTCATCACCCAACTGCTTATTGTCCCAAGTCAAATGATTATCAAAATAAGACATATCAACTAGCTGGCTCTGAATAACACAGTTTCTAAACTCAGCAAGAGCATTCACATCCACCTGATTCCCACCTAGCTTTTCTTGAGGATCAAGGAAAGCATTAAAGTCTCCCATAACCAACCAAGGCCTTGAAATACCAGCACTAAAACCCACAATGGCATTCCATAACAAAGTTCTGGTTTGAGCATCATTTGCTGCATAAACTAGAGTCAGCTCAAACATCTTATCCAGCCTTTTTTCCTTGACTGTACAGTGAATAAACTGCATATCATGGTTAATAATCTGGACCTCATAAAGATCAGGTTTCCATAAAAGCCAAATTCTGCCTCTAGAATTAATGCCAAATTCCATAAAAGAATTCCAACCAGGAGCTACTTTCTCTTTTATTTCATTGAAGTTTTCACTTCTTAATTTATTCTCCAGAACACCAAAAAGACCAATGTCATTATTTTTACAAAACATGCTAATCTCTTTTTGTTTATTAGGATGATTAACTCCCCTAATATTCCAAGCACCGATATTATCCATGATCTGGTTTACCCAGATTAGATGGAGAATTGCCTTTGCCTTTGGTTCTCTGCCTTGTCACAATTTGCCATTGATTTTCAGAATTATCATCCAAGCCTTGATCTGCATTACTACTTTTCCCAGCCTCATCAGCATTTGAGCTGTCAATCTGATCTTTCTGCTTAGGAGAACTAGAAGATGCTGTTGCTGCTGCATACTTAGCTTCTATTTCCTTAGCCTTTGCCTCATCATGTAATTCCATAACCTCCTCTTGCGTTGGTTTCTTTTTCTCAACCCAAACCTTCTTTGTGCCCTTTCTGCACATTTTTTTGTCATGACCAAACATATTACATTGCTCACAGAAGGTAGGCTTCCACTCATATGTCACTGGTTGGGTGATCACATGTTCAAACTCATCCTCGAAGAAGATTTCATCAGGAAAAACATTTGGATCTACTTCTACCAAGACACGTGCAAAATGAATCCTCTGTTTGTCCTGAGTCATTTTGTCAACCATAATTGGATGACCAATCAGACTCGCAATTTTACTCAAAGATTTTGTCCCCCAGAACTTCACATCCAGATCCTTTAGTTGAATCCAAATTGGAACCCTATCAGGTCTTCCTTTTGAGATGAACTTCCCATGCCATGGTGAAAGCATGACTGGTTTTCCATCGAGATGAAAAATACCAATCTCAAGCACATTATTCCTCTCTTCCACAGAATTAAATCTAACAACAAACGTGCCATCTGAATTCATCAACACTTTATCAATGCCATGCTTGCCCCATACTCGCCTTATAAAACCATTAAACACCTGATAAGGAGGTTTTGCACCAAGGATGTAACATGTCAAAGCAGATTCCCAATACTTGATCTCATCCTCTATGTCATCTTTCACAATCTTTCCAATGGCAGTACCCTCTTTCATTTCTGGCTTATGGAATTCAAGTTTTCCTCCTGCATTTCTCAACTTAGAAATATCAAACTTGTCCCATACAGATGATTTCTTCTCAGGTTCGTCCACCCTTGCCTCATTAGAAGAGGAAACCTGTTTTGGTTGATCCATTTGAGTTTCAGCCACCACATCAATATCAGGATCAACGCCATGCTTCCCTTTCAATTTTTCCTTGATCACATCAAGGTTCTTGAGAAGATCTGACGCTTGCTTGGTGCTCAAGTCATCAAAACCCTCAAAGTTTAGAAGACGATCCTGAAATATAGTCAAGTCAAAAGGCACAAAGTCATGCTTGGTTGAAGGAGAAGGGGACTGCTTGCTTGAAAAAGAAGGAGTTTTGGGTGGGCGGCCGCGTTTTTTCGGCATGGTTATGCCGGCAGCAGTGGCAGAGGGCCACCGTGAGGAAACAAGGCCAAAACCCTAGGAGAGAAAAGTCAAAGCAAGTCAAAACCCTTTTTTTTTGTTTCTCTTATTGATTCTATCATTCTGTTAAGTTATTTTTTAATTATTTTAATTCCTCCATAATTTATCCTTAAATTAAAATAATTTTTATTTTTAATTTTGAGAGCCTATGGATTAAACCTTTAGCTCTGATACGACACTTTTTCAGGGCGCGCATCTAAGCTATTATATTAGAAATTTCCTTTTGAATATGGTCTAATCTTAAATACAAAATCTTAAGTTCAATAGATCTATATTGATAATCTCTAAGATTAAAGGTAAATCTCTATTTATTAATTCAAAATATTCTATTTGATTTTTCGAATCTATTTTTTCTGAAATCAATTTTCTAAAAAATATTTTCATACTAATCCTGTTTCAGGGTTGGATTTTTATCAAGGTATTCAGAGTTTTATTTTTTAATAGATTAATCTCATTATTTATTATTTGATACAGATGATTTAATCTATCTAATTGTTCTTCGTGGAAATAATTATTTTCTGGTGATTCGGATATAACTATAATCCTTCTTAATTCATTTATGTAATTTGTTTGAATTTTAATTTCTTCTATTACCATTATTTTATATTTTAATTGATCTTGCAATTGATTGATATTCGTATATGGAATTCCATGTATTTATCCAACCTTGAAAGATATCCTTTGTACTTCTTTAGTTAATTTATTAATTTCTTCTTCATAATCCTGTTTTTTTACTTAAAGGATGTAACACTTCAAATTTTTAATCCTTGATTTAATGAAAGTTAATTATAAAATTATTTTTATAATTAAATTGTTTCATTTTAATCAATGGTTTATTTTGTGTATTTGTATGTATTTGATGAAGGAAATTATATGAAAATATTTTTCCCAAGTATTTTTGTGTGAAAAGGTGAGTTTTGCATTTTAGTCCTTGGCTTAGGACCTAAATACAATATTAGAAAAGTTATTGGAGGAAAACCAATTAAAATATAATTTTTTTGAAGTTTAAGTTGTGGTAATCGATTACCATGATATGGTAATCGATTACGATAGTGCAGCAAGACATGGTTTGAGTGCTTTGATGAGTAATCAAACGAGATTACTCATTAATCGCCACAAATTAGCCTTCAACCTGAGTGGGATCAACGTGTCGAAGTGCATGGCATCTGAAATCGACTATAAATAGCCCCTTAGTTGATGAATTCGACTCATTTTCTTCATTAGAAAGGAAATTCTGCATTTTAGGGTTCTTGATTTCGAGCTCTTCGTTTCTGAACAATACATCACAAATCATACACCATTATGAAGCTTAATCTTCAAGCTTCACAGCAATACAAAAATTGTGAGCTGAGAGTGTGTGTGCTGAGAGTATTAAGCTCTGCAAGTTCGTGCTTCAAACCTGCAGAATCCTGTTTCAGAGTCTGGAAGCTTACTTTGATCATCGATTATGGTAAGCACGAGTACCCTCTTGACCTCAAATTTGTCCCTATCTCTAGTTCATGTTGCAGAGAACATACCCTAACCTTTTTCCCCGATTTTTATGCATGATTCGAATGTCAAATGTTGTGGTTTTGAACCCTGCTGAAACTGTCATGCATGTTCGGGTCTGAAGCGGTTGGAGCTTTAGATTGCTTTTCTTTGCCAACTTTTTGTTCTATCACGACCTTGAGGTAAGGGGAAAGTTATTCATTCACTAGATTGAGGATAAATCATGACATAGAGAGTCACCTTGAGACTCTAAAGGGCTTAGTTGAAATAGGTTTTTGGTTTAGAGACCAATTTGTGCTCTCTCTGTGATTTGAGCAAGTTTTACTTGATGTATGCAAAGTGTTTGATCACTGAATTCATGGTTTACTTGAGTATATTGCGTTTTGATACCATGAGTTGTTGAATTTTGGATTTTATGCATAATTGATTGATGAAATTGTATTCTCTGTGAATTGGATTAATTTCAGTGCTGAGACATGTGCATTTGATGTTGATAAAACTCTGTTGAACGTTGGTTTATGTTAAAATTGGTTAGAATTGAAAATGGTGTGTTAAAACTCAGTTTTTAGTGCATCTGTTGATATAGTAATCGATTACCATGATGTGATAATCGATTACCACGTTGTATCTGATGCAGAGTTTGTAAAATACACGCGGTAATCGATTACCAGTTTCTGATAATCGATTACCAGTGTGAAACATTATTTAAAATACCATTTTTAATTTTAAATTCTTTTAAGTTGTGACTTAACCAAATCATGGACAGAGGTCATACTGAAATTATGTCTAAAATAATAATTTATTTTTATTTCCTTTTTGAGAATATTTTGTACTTGATTATTTTGTGATAATGCTGGACATCATGAAATAAGTTAAAGACCAATCAATTGAAATGAACATTGGTGCACTCATGCATGGTGATTGGCTGATAGTACCGTTGTCATGTTCGTGGAACATGAGGAGGGACTCTAGGAGTGCCAAACGATAACGACTTGCTTGATTACACATTTTGGTAATGTAGCCAGTAATGGAGATTTACCGATGATGTGATTATTATGCTTTTGAAACGTGACGTCTATTGGAGATGCAGCATTTTGTATCACTACCAAGCTTGTTCGTCATACATTCGGTGGAATGTATCACTGTTATGCATTCGGTGGAATGTATCTCTGTACTATGTTAAAGTACACGTACTGTGAAAGTACAGCAGGTGAAACTGGATGGACGTTCAAGAGTGAATAGTATTGAAGCTTCAGGAACTGTGGGACAAGAACTCATGCGTCATGCCACCCATACTAAAAAGAATTGAATGCTAATAATATATATGCATCTTACCTGTCATGTATCTGATTGTGATTTATCATTTATCTGATTGTTATCTGATAGATATCTGATTGACATATATCACATGTACCTTTATTCTCTTTCGATTATGTGTATGTATCGCTTACCCCTGTGCCCTTTGTAGGTGATGTCTCATTATCTCGCCTGCATCGAGATTCCTCCCCTCCCTAGTGGAGTATGGATATATGAGGACCACAGGGCGGTGTTTGAGGGTGAGGTAGAGTTGACCTTCTACCACCTTAACCCACTTGCCCGTGTCCGTCCTCGTAGGTTCAGGATCCCCGTTATCTACACTATGCATGTACCCCCTTTTTACACTTATCGTGGACCACCCCCTGCTCGACCTGCTCGCTCATTTCACAGCTTTCATTTAAGAGCCGCCACCCGTTCTCACCCTTTTACTTCCAGAGTCGTTCGGGAGGACACTCCTACTCCTGACCCGACGAGTCCAGTCGGAGATGTTCCATCCTGTAACGTGGTGCCCAACAATAGGGTACCCACTCCGTCGGATGAGGTCGAGGAGGATCCTGTCGAGGCAGAGAGCGATGATGAGCTAGTTGAACACTCCACTGGGAGTCAATGGGGAGTGGGAGACCCATAGGTTGTGCTTAGTATGGGTAGTGAGGGTCAGGGACCCTCATCAGCTGCTGTGGACCCGTCTGGATGGACGATGATGTTACTAGCTACTTGGATTACCGGTTGGATCAGCTCTGGAGTACTTTATTTTGGATTATATATATTGTACATATTTTTGAGAGAACTCTAGAGTGTTGATCCTTATTTTTAGTTTCTAGCCTTATGTTTTTTTTTATATTATGGACATGTACTTCCGGACTCGGTTACTTTGACTCTGGACTATGTATTTTTCTATTACTAATGTATGTATCCCATTATGTTTATATATCCTACTTACTCATAGTCCAATGATTTTTCGCTTATTCTGATGAGATTTTAAAAGGATTTGGCTACATTTTTAAATTGTTTTAACCCAAAGTATTAAATCATCGGGATATGCCACGCTCTAACTTCTTTTATTTATTTCTCCAAAATAATATGTTGACTTATATTATAAAGTGTTGCAAATATCAAATCATTTTGAACTGAGAAGAAAATTATATACGATACGAAAGAATTTCTCAAACGCCGAATTCCATAAAGTTAATATTGAAAATTTAATTTATGAACGAGGCCTAAAGTTTTGGAACGCGAGCCCTACCCTTAGAATTTAATTCAATAATTCTACATTTCTACTAATTTAACAAGTCTATACTATTTTCGAGTAATTACTTTTTTTAACTATGTAATTGCTCGGATAATTATTGAGGGCGTTGCAAAGGAGGTCTTGGTATTATACTTTTTTCTTTTACCCATGAGTCTAACAATTCTTTAATTTTGTTTCTTTCTATCCTATAAGGTTTCTCAAGTTCTAGAAATAATTCTGGAATATTAATATATTCATTGTTTCTAAATTCTATTGAATGATGTGAATTTGTTAAAGCATATCTAATACAATATGTAAGACTAAAGATTTTATCACCTTTCTGCATTAGATCTTTCCTCTCAAAATCATGACAAAAATTTAGGGACAAGTCAAGATTCTTAGTATCTAGGGGAACTCCTATATTAGGATATGCTGAATATTAACTTAGTATATGCTAAGTTTCCTTCAACCATGACTATGATTGAGTTTTTAACATCTTGGATTCTACTATACATCAAAGCAATTTTTAAGGGACTATTAATTCCTTCTCCAAAAAGTTCTTTTGATTAAGATCTGGAGAGATCCGATATGTACATATTTTATCTTAGATCTTTAATTTCTTCATACTTGATGACCTGTATTTTTTCTCTTAAGTCTTTTATTTTTAATAACTTTATATTAGGTTTCCCATATGTTTCATATATATCAATAGGTTTTTCACAAAATATTTTTCCACAATAAAAAATATTCTTAAATTCTTGTCCTTTAAATAATCTAGTTATGCCTTTCAATATATTTTTCTTTAGTTTTAGATTTTCTCCTTCTTTAAGATTCAATTCTTCCTTTTGTATTTTCTGAATTTACTGTTATCTATCAACAATTCAATGGAATTAGTATAGTCTTCTTCTTTCTTATAAAAATCAAAAGTTTCTTCTATAGACATGCTAATCTGAGTTTTGATAGTTCATATCTGAGATATTGGTTTTTTCTGATTGATCTTGTTGAAATAGGCCCACGATGCCTTCTCGGTGAAAATCTCTGATCCTTTCTTTAATATAGCTTCTTTGTAAGATATGGGATTTGAAATCATAAAAATGATTTTTATTTATTTATGAATATATTTTACAAATAGAAAAGAGGCTCCAGAGTGTTAACTCAACCTCAGCTTGCTCAACACATGAAACTTATAGCTTTGAGAGACTTGACTACTGCTAGTTTTCGCTCTGCCTCTTTACAAAATATGTGAGCCTATTTATAGAAGGGAGAGGGCTTAACTAATGACCCTTATGCCTTTACATTATTGGTCGCAAACGCAAGTGCTTACGACTACATTTTTACATTATTAACAACTTATGTCACTGCTTATGTTATTCTTCAATTATTGCTTCATCTGATGTCGATTGCTTGTCTTTTTCGCATAGTTGGCACATGTGATCTGGTGAGTCAGCAAGCAATTCACACAGGAATTTCTTTGTTTGTTCTGGATAGTCTATGTTCTTCATGCGGTAAAAATCTTCTAACCAATTGATAATATGTGCATACTCTTTTTCTGGAATCACTTCACTGAATCCGGGAGTAATAGTTGTGTCTTTGGATTTGAAGTTTACCTTAATCTTGGTGTCCTTGTATACTTTTTCAAGATTAAGATATATGAAGAGCAATTGTTGAGCTCTTTAGTAATGTTCTTTGGCTTCCAAAAGTTCTGAATATTTTGCTTCATCAGCTGGTGGAGAAATTCCATTTGCAAAACCTTATTGCATATAGGATTTTGGTGTAACAAATATTTGTTCTTCAAAGTGACAATAACAACTGAGCACCTTGATAAAAATATTTTTATTCAGATGTTAATGGCTATCTTGATATTTCCTGGGAAACATTCTAATTCTATATGATCTCCAGAAAGATATATTAATTCAACTAGTCCATATTGCACTGCATGCCATAATATTAACGGGTTATATCCTTTTAGAGTCATCATTTTTGGTCCTGTCTTTGTTCTCCAAATAGTATACCAGGGTTAACCAGCATACTTTTGTTTTTTTCCACCCAAAGGTTTCTTTGAATAATTCCTAATAGGTTTCCCAATTAGGTTATCTTTCTTCCATTAGTTCATTTTTGGTTAATGGAACTTTCATTTTATTCATTTGTTCTCTTGTTAATTTTATTTCTTTGAATATCTGTGGTCTCAAAGAAATAGGTTCTTTATATCTTTCTAATTCTTCTTTTGCTTCTTCAAAGGAGTTGCATCTCTTATATTTTGTATTGAGAGGAATTTTTTCCTCATCAATGTTTTCATGGATCCCTTTTTTGTCTCCATTGTAAATCACATAGATATGCATTTTCTAGGCCTGAGCAGTGGCTTGTTTTAGTTCTTCTAGAACTGTCTTTATTTCGATTGTTCTTCTATTTTCATTTGCACCACTTTTATCTTTTGTATGAGAATCTGTATTTTCATTTGTAATTTCTTTACCTCCATCTCTTTTTCAGCAATCTGTATCTCCATGGTCTTAATCTATATTCCTTTTTCCATACTCCTGCAAAATAACAAAGATATTTTTTTGGTGAGGCCTGGTTAGCATTTTCGGAATATTTTGGGTCAGTTTTTCCAAAACATAAGGTCTGTGTAGTCTATTTGGTTAACCGACAGCCAGTTTTCTTGTTAGGGAATCTGCTGTATAATTTTTTTCTTTTTCGATCAATTCTATTTCAAACGTATACCATTCAACAAACTGTTGCCATCTCAAAAGTCTTCCCATCTTAAAGTCTCCTCTTATATTAATGTCTCTAAAGGACTTGACATAACTTGAATATGTTCTTGCAGTAAACATGATAGGTAAAAGATAAATTCTAAACTTTTTAATAGTATTGATTAATGCTAGTACTTCTTTTTTAGAAATATGGTAGTTGATTTCATGCTTCTTAAAACTTCCAAAAGTGTATTGGCATATTAATTCAATTTTGCAATTATTGGCTTTTAAGACTCCTCTCCAATGATAATCAGAAGCATTTGATTCTATATTCATCCTGTCCTTATCGGAGGGGTAATATAATGATGGTAAATGACACATTTTCTTTTAATTGTATCCTCATATTTAGTATCCAATCTATCCAATTCCGTATAACATCCTTTTTTAATTTTTCTTGTAAGGGTTTTCTGATTTCTGCTAATTTTGGAATATAGCCTTCAACATATGTTAAAATTCCTAAGAATCTCTTTAATTGTTTTTTATCAGTAATTTTTCAAGGAAGTCTTTAATTTTTAGAGAGATATGATCTTAGACTCTTATTTTTCCTTCTTTAATTTCTAATCCTAAAAATTTAATACTAGATTTGCCTATTACAACTTTTTTCTTTGAAAGAAATATCCCTCTTTCTTTACACCTTTCTATAATAGTTAATATTCTATTATAGCATTCATCTAGAGTTTTTGCAAAGATTATTATATCATCTACATAAACACTGCATATATTTTTTTAAATCTTTAAGATTTTCATTCATAAATCTTTGAAATATTCTTGGAGACTGTTTCATACCAAAAGGTAAAACATTGAGTAATTGATTAGGAGTAATATATCAGATTAGTCCCTGACTTTGTTAGCATCGGTCAAGTTAGTCCCTGACTTTATCGAAATAGCAATTTAGTCCCTGAGATTTTATTTTAATTCACATACGTCCCTATCTTTATCCCATTTTAAAGCAAATACATCCCTGCGAAAGTGACGGCAGGGACCAACTTGATCAACGTTCTTCTATCTTAGGGACTAAATTGTTATTTCGATAAAGTCAGGGATTAACTTGACCGACGCTTACAAAGTCAGGGACTAATCTGACATATTACTCAATTGATTAGATTGGTCCCTGGTTTTGTAGGCATCGGTCAAGTTAGTCCCGACTTTATCGAAATAGTAATTTAGTCCCTGAGATAGCATTTTTATTCACATGTGTCCCTGGCTTTATCCCATTTTAAAGCAAATACATCCCTACGATAGTGACGGTAGGGACTAACTTGATTGACGTTCTCCTATCTCAGGGACTAAATTGTTATTTCGATAAAGTCAGGGGCTAACTTGACCAACGCCTACAAAGTCAGGGACCAATCTGACCAATCACTCGTAAAACATTCCATTCATATTGTCCCTGACTTAGTAGTTCCAGTCGGGAAAAGCAGGGTCTCCCCAGTCAACAAGTGTGTGCAGAGTGTCAACTTAGGGATGAGAGTACGTCCCTAAAACCCTAGCTGTAAGGAGCCATTTATAGGGTTTGGAGGAAGCTGACGTGGGCCGTCTGGGCCCTGTATCAGAGTTGAGCTGAGCCAGGATTCTGTGAGATAATATCGGAGGTTTATGCTCTTAGAATCTGGATAGGATCAGCTCAAGATCTCATGTCTAGGCTATTGCGAGAATCTAGGAGAGATTTGCGGAAGGGATAGGAAGCCTTGGTAAGACTGAGTCTATCTACCAGCCGACGATATGTCTCGGCCCTAGAGTCCCGAGCCGATGGGTTGAAGACCGTTTGTGAGGCTCGGCCCCATCAAGTCCGAGCCCGGTCCTTTCATACGCTCGGAGCCAATGAGTCCGAGCGAGGGACGTTGTGTTGAGTAAATCGAGGAAAGGGTCTTAGAAGAGTCCCTTAAATAAGACTTGAGTCCTTATGTGGTCGGCAGACCCTACAAGCCCCCCAGCTCGTAAGACTTTAGAAAGTCTGTGACGAGGTAACATGTGTTTATGGTTGAACCTTCTGGACATCTTAGTTCGAACGCGTGACGACTGTTCGAGGTGACGTTTTGGTTTCTCTAGGTACGGCGCGTTATCTTGTAAATTGTGCCAAATCATTACAATTTTTGAAATTTGAAAAAGTACCAGTTGGAACCGCCACGTCTCTCCCAACGAGTGACTGCATGCGTTAACGGGCTTTCGGCCCATATGTGTAATATGGAGGGAAACTGAAAAGTTTCCTTCATTAGTTCGAATTACTCCAATCTCTTTACTACCCTCCTTCATTTTTCCTTTCCTCACTCCAGAATCTTCTTCTCAGATCAGAATCCCACTATTTTCTCGTCAATCTCCTTTCCATTATCCCTGCTTTCGAGTCCGCAACCTTCTCCTATCATCATCCTTTCCAGCAACTGAAAACAGGTAATTTCCTCTACTCTTCTTATTTCTGCTTCTGCGATTTCCTCTTTTTGTAAAAGGGGTTTTTGGTTTTGGGTTTTGCAGGGAGTTTTGATTTTGGGGATTCTGGGTTTCGTGGTTCTGGGTTGTTGTTCTGGGTAAGTAGCGTTCAAGATTCTTTACGTTTATATCATGAGAGGATGGAGAGGTTTGAGGAGAATTTACCGTGAACTTTGTAGGAGATTAGGAGAAGAACCTTCTAGTGATAGTGACTCAAGTTCTTCTTGGAATTCTGGGGATGAGAGAAATTCTGGAAATTCTGACATTGATGATCTTCTACACCCTTCTACTCCCCCTTTTGGCCCATGATCCATCGAGACGGAACCGTTAGTCATAGAGTATCCATCGAATCCCGCAGAAGAGAATAAGTGGTTGTTAGCTTATAGGTTTGCCGAGCGTCGAGCTCAAGTTAGGATAAGCCCCGATCGTCATACCGTGGAGGAAGAAACTTTAGGAGAACCACCGAGGGAGGGGGGAAAAAGTCCAGGGCTCGGCCTTAATTTTAGAATAAAAACATGTGCTGTAAAAAATCCTAACGCCGAGCCTTTTTCTTTTTCCCCAGATATGGTGGAGCGCAGGTGTGTTACCAACCCTGAAGAATATCCTCTGCCGCCCAATCATGCGCAGTACGACGCCGTTTTTGATCGGGAAGTGCTAGGGACGAGACCTTCATTGCTGACAACAGATAGTCTTAACCATCTTCGACCAATTTTAACACTTCCGAGCGCTGATGGAAATGCCTCAGAATTCGTATTGAGACCTTTGGGAATCGACGACCGAATATGCTTCCAAGTACCGAAAAATCGTCAATTTTTCTATTTCTACGAAGAAATAGCAACTAAAGTCGGCATCCGCTTGCACTTTTCAACCTTCGAAATTGAAGTCCTCATTCATCTAGGAATAGCTCCTAGCCAACTGCATCCAAGTGGGTGGGCTTTCATCCGAGCCTTCCAGAAATTCTGTGACGTTGAAAATTTGGTAGCAATTGTACGATTTTTTTCTGGTTATACGCTCCCCAAGTAAATAAGTTTGGTGATTCCAAGGGGCTTTGGGTGTCCCTAAAGGCTCGGAGGGGGCATGCCCTCTTCGCCAAGGTGACTGATTCTTGGAAGTCTTTCAAACCTCTCTTCTTCCAATACGAGTACACTGGGGCTGGAGTATGTTGGTTCATGGAACGAGTTGAAGAAGGTGGAGTGATCAAGGTCGTGCCTCGGTTTCCACTGGGTTGGACGACTAACATTTATAACCGAGGACCCTCCTTGTATCAATTCGACTTTAAGGCGGATTTGACAAAAGCCGAAAGGCGATTATGCAACCATGTTTGGGAATACCTTCAAGCAAATGGTCAAATTGATACCAAATGAATCCTGTTGAAAGAAACACGAGACGAAGTGAAGGCCGAGCTGGGTACTATATATATATATATATTTTTTTTGTACTGATCCATTTTTTCTTGCAGAAACAATGGGGAAGAAAGCAACCAAGGCCAAGAAAAGCGAAGCTCGAGCAGCTAGAGTATCACAGTTGGCTGCAATCAAAGCTGCATCTCGCTCCCCAAACATGAGTCAATCCTCTGAACCGACCCCTTCTGAAAGTCCGACCATTATCCCCAACGCCACTCCGACTGTTAGGATCAAAGGTGTTGAGTCGGTGATCAAAGGGGATCGTATCGTCGACGCTGTAAACATCGAAGTGGAGGCTCAAACAACTCCTCAAGGCACTCCCGAGCGTCCCCTCAAGAGGTCTCGGCTGGAAAAAGGAAAGGGTCTTACTGGAGATTGGCTTAATTTGAGTAAGTCAAATAAAGGGGTAGAGATTCCAGAGGGAAAGGAGGAAGCTACTGCCAAGACAGTGTGGCACCGAAAGATGACTGATACACTTGTTGCTACTGTCTTTCCTCCCGAGAATGCTGAAGTGATTGAGGCCTGGACCCCTGGGACTTGGGAGAACAACTGTAAGTCGTTGGTGAAGAGTCTCCTGAGGGGTGTGAGCATACTTCATCACCTCGGTCATCATGGAGACGACGCTAATG
The DNA here is from genome assembly GCA_037953625.1 of Crotalaria pallida. NCBI lineage: Eukaryota > Viridiplantae > Streptophyta > Magnoliopsida > Fabales > Fabaceae > Crotalaria > Crotalaria pallida. The sequence continues at coordinate 81,267,915 of CM075653.1, forward strand.
CTGGGATGGCCCCCGAGGAAAAGAAGAAAAGAACCGAGGCAGCCGAGCGGGAGGATTATTTACAACTTCAAGTTGAAGGTCTTAACAAGAAGTTGCAAACCTTGGCAGCTGAAAACGAACGGTTGCAAAAGGTGGCACAAGATGCTGAAGGTGCCAAGGTTAGGGCCGAGGAGACACTCCAGGGGGCCGAAGAGAGGATAAAGCGCTCGGAAGAGGTTCTGAAAAAAGCTGAGGAAGACGCTGCTGCTCTCCGAGCGGCGATAGAGAAAGCTCGGAAAGCGGAGCAGGCTGCTGCCGTGGTTTAGGAGCAGCATGAGTATGCTAAGGATGAGATTCTGGGGCTCCGAACTTCTTTGGAGAAGATGAGAGCAAAAGCTATCAAACACAAGAAAGCAGCCAAGGAGCATCTATACAACTGGGATCGTGGAGTTGAGGATTCTTTCTACAACACTGCCGAGCAACTCCGCATTCTGAATCCTGGGCTCTTGACCAAGGGTGCTGACCCTAATTTTGCTGTGAAAGATGGTCGAATTGTCGGCCCAAGTGGGGCTCCCATAGATCTGAACAGCGCCGATCTGGCTGACCATTTGGCCGAGGATTCCGAAGGGGACGATGCCGTGGATGCCGAAGGTGAAGAAGAAGAAGAAGATAAATTTGACGCCGACGACATTGTACTATCCGACTTAGAGTAGCTTTATCATTTTGCTTTCCCTTTTGTAATTGCCCCAGTAAATGGGTTTAAACTTATATTGTTGTGTTTCATTTGGAATATTTTATAATATTCGTAATCGTGTTATGCTTCTTTTTACACTCTTTGTTAAGAATTCAAGTGTTAAGACCTCGGAACTCCAGCACTTTAGCCGAGGTGGGTTCCTCTATCCGCGATGTAAAATGATTTTATGAAATCATGATTTAATCGGGAATCTTATTTAAAGTACTTGACGAGTTATAAGCTCTTGCTAGAGCTGTTCATAATCGTTTGCGTCATAATCGGTGGCTAATCGGTTACGAGGAAAAGTACGTGATACAATGAATTCAATAACGAGAACTTTTATTCATTTGAAGCAAATTACAATGGGCTCGGAGTTTCACCGAGCGTACACCATTATCAAAAAAAGAAACAATTCAAAAAGCAAATGTAATGAGACAACTAAAACTATTGAAAATGAAATTGAAACAATGAAAAACTAACTGTAATAAGCTCGAAGTTTCGCCACGTTCCATGTGTTGTTGATGAGGGCACCTGAGAGAGTTTCGAGCTTGTAGGCTCCTATTCCAGTCTTGGAGGCAACTCGGTATGGTCCTTCCCAGCTTTGGGCCAGTTTTCCGTCCTTTGCATTTTTGAGACCAATATCAGCTCTCCTCAAGACAAGGTCGCCTACCTCGAACTCTCTGGATACGACCGAGCGATTATACCCTTTTTCTTGCATAATCATAGCATGCTTTTCTCGTTCGGCCGCTAAATCCCTGACTTCTTCCGATAAAACAAGATCCTCACACAATAAAGTGTTGTTGAGGGGATTCGGTTGTTGCATAGCTCGGAATGAAGGGATGATCTTTTCAATGGGGATGACTGCGTCGCAACCATAAGTGAGCCGATATGGTGTCTCTCCTGTTGAAGTTTGTATGGTGGTGCGATACGACCAAAGCACTTCGTGCAAGTTTTCCAACCAATTCCCTTTCGCGCCTTCGAGTCTTTTCTTGATCCCCTGGATGATAGATCGGTTTACAGATTCTACTTGGCCATTAGTCTGAGGGTGTTCGACCGAGGAAAAGTAATGTTTTATGTTCAAAGCATTGACTAAGTCTTGGAACGCCTTTGCCGCGAATTGGGTTCCGTTGTCAGTCACCAGCACTTGTGGCACTCCAAACCGAGCCACAACTTGCCTTTCAAAGAACTTCAGCACCTTGGCCGAGGAGATGGTTGCAAGAGGCTCGGCTTCCATCCACTTGGTAAAATAATCAATGGCCACTATCACCCACTTTAGCTGTCCTGGAGCGGTGAGGAACTGTCCAATCAGATCCATTCCCCATTGATAGAAGGGATAGAGAGATGAAAGTGAATGGAGTTCCTCAACCGGTTTCTGATACACATCACTGTGAAATTGACACTTGTCGCACCTCTTCACATGGTTGATCGCATCCTGTTGAAGAGTCGGCTAGTAGTATCCTGCCCTTAGAACCTTTTTAGCCAGTGACTTCCCCCCAATATGGTGACTTCCAATGCCCCCGTGAACTTCCTCCAATGCCTGTTTTGCTTTGGCAGGGTCTAAACATCTAAGCATTGGGCCGCTGACCCCTCGGCGAAACAAGACTCCATCAACTAGGGCAAACTGTGAAGCTTTTCTGACGAGTTTCTTGGCCTCTATTGGATTACTTGGAAAAACCCCTTGTTCCAAGTAGCCCGTTATTGGAGCAATCCAGCTCGGATCCAGCGAAATAGAGAGGACAACGCTAGGTCCATGCACCATTTCTTGGATCAACGTTCTGTTGTTCTCAGGACTTTTTGTCGAAGCAAGTTTGGAGAGAATATCCGCTCGGCTGTTACTCTCCCTTGGGATGTGGTAGAATTCGACCTTAGCAAACTCCGAGGATAGGAACTTCACCTTCTCCAAATACTTTTGAAGGATTGGTTCCTTAGCCTGGTAATCGCCCTTGACTTGTGAAACTACCAACTGAGAATCGCTGAAAATTTTCACTTCTCGGGCCCCTATTTCTTTTGCCATTCTCAGCCCGGCCAATACGGCTTCATACTCCGCCTGATTGTTCGAAGTTGAAAATCCAAACTTCAAAGAATATTCGAGGGTGACCCCCTCGGAGTTCTCCAAGATTATTCCTGCACCAGCCCCAAGTTTGTTACTTGATCCATCAACATAAATATTCCAATCCAAGTTTGAGCTCGTCAATGGCTCAGTAAACTCGGTGAGAAAATCAGCTAAGGCCTGAGATTTCATTCCCTTCCTCGGTTCGAAAGTGATTTCAAACTCGGAAAGCTCAATGGCCCATGTCACCATTCTTCCTGCCAGATCAGGTTTATGAAGTATTTGACGGATCGGCTGAGCTGTTCTGACTGTGATATGGTGGCTCTAGAAGTATTGACGTAATCGTCTAGCTATGATAACCAGACAAAAAGCCAATTTCTCCACTTTCTGATACCTCAACTCTGGTCCCTGAAGAGCTCGGCTGACGAAATAGATGGGGGATTCTTTGCCAGATTCCTCTCGGACCAAAGCCGAACTTACTACAGAATCACCCACTGATAAGTAAAGGAACAAAATTTCTCCATTTACCGGACTAGACAAGATCGGGGGAGAAGCCAAGTACTGCTTAAGGTCAGTAAAGGCCTTTTCGCATGTCTCGTCCCATTCAAATGTCTTTTCCTTTTCTTTCCTCAGCAGTTTGTACCAGGGGAGGGCCTTCCTAGCTGACTGAGACAGAAACCTCGAGAGAGCCGCAACCCGACCTGTCAGTTGTTGGACACCCTTGATATCTGACGGACTCTTCATATCAAGAATGGCTCGGCACTTTTCTGGATTTGCCTCGATTCCACGCTCGGTAAGCATGAATCCGAGGAAAGACCCTGCTGGAACTCCAAACGTGCATTTTTCCGGGTTCAACCTCATGCCGAACTGTCCGATCCTTCCCAAAATTACCTTCAAATCCTTAGCGTGATCTTCTTCTTTCAAGCTCTTTGCAATCATATCATCTATGTATACCTCCATTCTCGGCCCAATCAAGGGGCCGAACACCTTGTTCATCATCCGTTGGTAAGTTGCCCCAGCGTTTTTCAATCCAAATGGCATCACATTGTAACAATATGTGGCATTTTCTGTGATAAATGAAGTCTTCACCTGATCCGGGGGATACATTGGAATCTGATTGTACCCCGAATAAGCATCCATAAATGAAAGCCTTTGATAACCCGCCGAGCTATCCACAAGTTTATCGATGCAGGGAAGTGGGTATTGATCCTTAGGGCAAACTTTGTTCAAGTCTGTGTAGTCCACGCACATCCTCCATTTCCCATTGGACTTCTTCACTAGCACGGGATTGGCCAACCAATCAGTATACACCACCTCCCTGATAAATCCTGCTTCTAGTAGCTCGGCTACCTTCTCATCTGTTGCCTGTGCCTTTTCAACTCCGACTCTTCTTTTCTTCTGACACACTGGCTTGGCTCCAGGATACACGCTTAACCTGTGGCAAATGAAGTTCGGATCGATTCCTGGCATATCTGCCGAGGTCCAGGCAAACAAGTCTTTGTTTTCCACCAGCAATTCAGTCAGTTCTTTTTCCAATTCCTCAGAAAGGCCAACCCCCATCTTGACGCAACGAGAAGGATCGGGGCCTAAAATCACCTTTTTGAAGTCCCCTTGAGGGGTCGGCCTAGTTTCATCCTCTTCTCTTACGTCAAGATCTGCTAAGTTGACACTTCCCTTTTTAAGTGGTTCTTGCATGATCTTCTCATCATCAAGCTTCAACTTGCCCAGGCTGATATTATAACATTTCCGAGCCAACTCCTCTTCGGACCGCACTGTTACTACCTTGTCATCAGGCCCTGGGAATTTCATGGCCAAGTGGACCGTCGATACAACAGCACCAAAAGATTGGAGTGCAGTTCGGCCAAAGATGGCGTTGTATGCCGAGGGGGCCTGGACAACTAGCCACTTTACCATTTCAGTCCGAGCAGAGGGTGGTTCCCCCATGGTCACTGGGAGATGGATGTGGCCTAAGGGAACAATTGAATGTCCCGTGAAGCCAATCAAACTTCCCTCGAATGGGGTGAGATCAGATCTTCTCAACTTCAATTTTTCAAACAGATTCAGAAACATGATGTCTGCCAAACTCCCCTGATCGACAAGAATCCTTCTGACTTCGTAATTGCCAAGCCTGGCTGTAACTACCATTGGGTCATTATGGTCTTGTAAGATGTCCTCAAAATCCTCATCACTAAAGCTGATGACTATGTTTTTCTTCCTGGGCTTTTGGATTGGTCGGCTGGCCACCGAAAGGACTTGTCCCACATACTTCTTGCGATCACACTTCTTTTCCCCTCCACCTGGAAATCCTCCAGCAATGGTGCCGATGAGAAAAGAATTCTTTTCCTTCTCGGATGTTGGGTAGAGGCTCCCCCTGCAGGTGGTGAAGGGCTTCTAGTTCTTTTCTGTTCGGTTTTGGGTGGTGAAGGACTCTTTCTCCTGGAGCGTTTGCGCAACGCTTCGCCAATATATTGTTGAAGCTTACCATCCCTTACCATCTCTTCGATTAAGTCCTTCAACTGGGTACACTGGTCGGTGGTATGCCCCCATCCACCGTGATGATCGCAGTACTTTGTCCTATCCTTTTGAGCTACCTTCCTTAAAGCTGGTGGCCGAGTGATGTTACACATCTTTGTATGCATAGTCTCACGAAGGATTTGACTCCTCAGGACTGTCAACTGGGTATATTCATCATACTTGCCTTTTGGAGGCAGTTTTTCCCCTCTCTCTCTTTCTCTTTTGTCTTTTCTTCCCCTATCTCGAAAACGATCATTTTGCCGAACGTCGTTTTGACGAGGACTTTGCTCATGTCGTCCTTCGCCACCCCTTGCTGCAGTACTGATCCTACGGAATTCCTCTAGATTAACGTATTTCCTGGATCTTTCCCTAAGTTCGGCCATGTTCTTAGGTGGTTCCCCAATCAAGCAATCCTTAAAATCTCCATCCTGCAATCCTTGAGTGAGCAAGAGAACAGATACTCCTGATTGCAGACCTGATATGCCACTGGCCTCTTGTTGGTACCGAGCTAGGTAGTCGCGTAGAGACTCGTCGGGTCTCTGTGCAACTCCAGCTAGTGAGTGGTCTGATTTGGGCTGTGACATACTGGTCGTGTACCTGTTTATGAATGCTTGTCTAAGCTCGGCCCACGATCGGATCGAATTGGCGGGTAGAGAATTGAACCATCTCAAAGGCGCCGAGCCCAGAGTCATTGAGAAAGCTCGGCACTTCATAAAATCCCCTCCTCCATAAAACATCATAGAGGACTCGTAGGCAGCTATGTGGTCCATTGGGTCAGTTGTTCCATTGTACCGAGGAATATTCTGATGACCCATATAAGTCTACGGGGTTTGGAAAGCCATAATCTCAAGTGTGAAAGGGTGTCCAGGATGGGGTTCCCTAGTGATACGTTCTGGGATTAAGTTTGGGTTGAGGGGTGGAGGTGGGGGAAGATTGCTCGGATTACCATAGGCCGCGTAAGGGCCTTGCTCGGCAATCCTTGCCATGCTCTGCTGTTGAAGAGTAGCAATGGCCTGGTTTTGCTTTTCAATTAAAGAAGTCTGAATCCTCAAGATCTCCATGATCGACTCCTCTCTCCTTCGTGCCGAAGAAGTAGTCATGTAAGATCTGCCTTCCGTTTCAGAACGCTGACCACCTTGAAGAGTTCCAAAACGACCTCTAGTCAAATGAGGTATCTCCCTGTTGGACCTGTCAGCCCTGGAATGATCACGCCGATCGGCCCGTTCAACTCGCCGATCCTCATCAGTTCGTGAGCCAGCAGCAGCCCAACGAGATTGATGTCCAGAATCAGCCGTGTCACGCCATTCTGAAACGTGGCCATCAGGGACGGTATGAGGGTTAGACTGCCCTCCGCCGCCTTCAACGAGAACTTGGCCAGTTGGAGGAACCGTGGCTTGTGCCTGATCCGCCGTTGGAACTGGCGGAATTGTCTGAACGTCAGCCTGATTACCTCCAGTTGGTGCTCCCGGAGCAATTCTGTCCCTCACGTTTCTCCCGGTCTTGGGTGGCCTCCCACGGAGGCGACGACGGAGATCTTCTTGATTACCATCATTATTGTCGTTTGCCATGAGATCAGTGGGTGGGAATACTGGTTATTCGGTCCCCACAGACGGCGCCAATGTAGTGTCCTTGAACACTATGTCCTTAACCCTCTAAGTGTTCAAGATTATGGAACCAGGAGCCCAAGAGAGGATCAAGTGTTAATATGTGACTTTGTGGTGTTTCTGCAGTTCCAGTCGGGAAAAGCAGGGTCTCCCCAGTCAACAAGTGTGTGCAGAGTGTCAACTTAGGGATGAGAGTACGTCCCTAAAACCCTAGCTGTAAGGAGCCATTTATAGGGTTTGGAGGAAGCTGACGTGGGCCGTCTGGGCCCTGTATCAGAGTTGAGCTGAGCCAGGATTCTGTGAGATAATATCGGAGGTTTATGCTCTTAGAATCTGGATAGGATCAGCTCAAGATCTCATGTCTAGGCTGTTGCGAGAATCTAGGAGAGATTTGCGGAAGGGATAGGAAGCCTTGGTAAGACTGAGTCTATCTACCAGCCGACGATATGTCTCGGCCCTAGAGTCCCGAGCCGATGGGTTGAAGACCGTTTGTGAGGCTCGGCCCTCCTTTCGTACGCTCGGAGCCAATGAGTCCGAGCGAGGGACGTTGTGCTGAGTAAACCGAGGAAAGGGTCTTAGAAGAGTCCCTTAAATAAGACTTGAGTCCTTATGTGGTCGGCAGACCCTACAAAAATAACAACAAAAAGGCCATACAACATTAACCTTGCCACCTTCTTGGAAGGGTTCAAAGCTAATGAATATGCCTGAACCTAAGGATAGTTTGCCATCTTCTATGAAGGGTTCAAACTAACCAAAGGCCATGAGTTCAATACAAAAACCAAAGCTAGAGTTCCTGTCTGATCCTACCAACTAAAGATCTATTCGACCAATCTACATAATTAGGAAAACTAAAAATTAATCCTAGGCTAGGGTCCTTTAATCTTACTTTTACTAATTCTTTGTTTTTATTGTTGATTTTTTTCATCTAACGGATTTTCCCCACAAGCTTCTTCTAGAGCTTTTAATAATTTTTGGGGTATTTTGTTTTTTTTAATAAAACTTTTTCTATTATCATGAAAATTTTTGTTTTTATTTCCTCTATCTCACCACACTTTTGTGCGTACTCTGATTTTACTGTGCATTTCTTTACTACGGGTATCTTTAATTTTTTTTTTATTTTGTCTTATTTTTTGTATTTTTGGACATGTTAATTTTATCCATTTATTTTCTTGTATAAATGCTGTATAAAGTTTTAGGAAATATATCATTCCAGTTTCCTGTTGGTATATTGATGGTACTGGAAATGTTTCCATTTATAATCATTTTAGTCGAGAAGACTGCATACTTTATGTACTTTTCAGATTTATCGACTAGAACTACTTTTAGTGGTTTTTTTTAACTTGATCCAATATTTATTAAGAATTAGATTTCTACTTACTAAGCATATTGTAGCTCCTGTGTCTATATATGCACATGTTTGTCTGGATTCATAATTTCCAATTTGTATGGAGACTTTTTATGAATGTATTAACTTGACTCATTACTGCTATCTGAAGATTGACTCAAGTATTCATATATTTCTTCATGAGATTCTATATCCCAATCTAGTAATGGTTCTAAATTATTTTCTTCAGCTATCATAAAGATTTTGACTTTTTCTGGTTTATTTTTCTTTTGAGGACATTTATTTGCATAATGCCCTTCCTCACCACATATCCAACATCTACATGTCTTCTTTTCTTTTGGACAATATTTTCTAGGTGTTTTCTTCCTAAAATATTTATCTTGATTTTTTCGCTTTGGGTTTCTTTGTTTTTTGAAAATATGCTTTCTCTTTTTATGTGGTCCTTTTCTGTTAGAAAAGTTTCCTCATCCATATTGTCCAGGTACTTCTGGATCATTTTTATTACAACAAATTTTGTCTACTAATTTTAATTTATGGCTAATAATATTACTAGTACATACATCTCTAACAAAATTTTTAAGTATCAAAATTAATCCTCCTAGAGTTGATGCTACTCTTGAGGATCTATTTGTCCATCTTTTTCTTAGTTCTTCTCCTATAGGAATTTTCAACGGTATCACAGTGTTGATTTTCTGCAATGTTTGCCTGGTAATTATTGTAACAACCAGCGTTTTCCCGACTAGGACGAATAAAATTTTATTAAAGAAGAGTCTTAAGAAATTGTTTTTCAAAGAGTTTTCAATGAACATTTTATTCGATTACGAAGAAAAAGTGTTGATTTCACGGAGTTTTGATAAATAAATATTTTTATGAAGTAAGTAAAAATGATTTTTTTTATGAGAAATCATTTTTATTGATGGTGATTTGTCAAAATGAATTTTCTTTATAGACTTTGAAAGATTGACTAACTTAGAAAATCCATAACTTTTTAACCGTAACTCCGATTTTTATGATCTTTATATCAAAACGATCGTATCGAAATGTAGATTTCAAAAATGTATTTTTCCTAATTTTCTGGGCTGGTTTGCGAAAATTGTTTTTCAGTGTGATAAAGGACGAATTTTCAAGGAATTAATCATGAAAAATAGTTTTTGATTTTTAATAAATTTTTCCTTTTGGGATTATCTTTAATATATTAAATTATGATTTTAGAAAATGAAATAAGGGCTATAAGTGCAACCAATAAGTGCAGTTTATTATTTGAAGGAAAATGTGTTTAATTGTTATGCATGTGATTAAAGTGTGTGCTTGAGTGATCAATGTGTGATTGAATGTGAAGGTGTGCTTATATGTGAATGTGTAATTGTGTGAATGGGAATTTTAGAGTTAATTGCTTGGTTATGAGTTGATAATTATAAATAAATATGATTAAGAAATGAAAAGTGTAGGACATGTGTGTGCATGAAGGAGTGCCACGGTTTGGTGTGTGAGTGCATGAAGGGTATATGTGTGATATGTGTGTGGTTGACACATGTGTGTGTATGTGTGTGTTTAGGATGCATTTGCTTGGTGACCAAGCTATAAGGAAAGTAAAATAAAGAGAAAAGAAAAGAGAAACTAAGTGAACCAACTAGGAAACTAAGTTAGAAAACTAACCAAAGTAAGTAGCAAAACCTAACCAAAAACTAACTAATACTTAAGCCTAAAAGTGATCCCTAGTGCTTGACCTATTCTACCTTGTCCCTTGCATTTGATAAAATGCACCCATGCAAGTTTTTGAAGTCCCAAAATTACCCCTCCTAGTGGTATGTTGGCCAAATTTCTCAAGGCCCAAAATAGGGAAATTGTGTTCCACTTTTGGTCTATTTCTTTCCATTCACACCTTCATTCTTCATTTCACTCTTCCATTCATTCATCTACTCATTCTTTCGTTGCCTTCTTTCTTCCACCCATTCTTTCATTCTTTCATCTCCTTTTCTTTTCACACCAACACAAATAAAAAGTCTCCAAGAACAATACTAGCTCTTGAGAGACATGTAAAAAAAAAAGAGAGAAACCATGGAGAGAAAAAGGGAGAACCATGAGAGAAAGAGAAGAGAACCGTAAGGAGGAGAGGAGATTTGAAGCTTGAAGATTTGAGTTAGAGATTTTGTTTAAGGTAGTTGTTTAAGGAAGAATTTAATGTAATAATTTTTGTGTTGTAAAGAACTCTATGATGGACTTGGTTTAAACTTTGATTTCGTGATGCATGCACTTATTTTCTCATGATCTTGAAGCTTAAATGCTTTGCATGTTATTTTTATGTGTTGATCTTGAATATTTGTGTTTGAAAAATTTTGATCTTTAACTTGTAAAAGTTCTTTTTCATGGTTTGGTTGAGATTTGTGTTTAAGCTTATGTTCTTGCCTTGATCTTCTCTTGCATGTCTTGATCTATGATTGATCTTTGCAAAAGCATGAAGTTTGAATTTCGTATGTTTATTTTGAGTAAAAAGTTTTAATTTTCTTTTGATGCATGTTGGTTTTTGAGCAAGATCTAGTCTTTTGATTTACAAACCTATTGATTTCTAAACTTGATTTTGAAAATCTTGACTTAAAAACAAGAGATCAACTATTTTTAAGAGCTTAATGATCAATTAGGTTTTAAAAGAATTCTTGTGCTCATGATTTTATTTCTTGTTTGATTCGGTTTTGTTGCATGTAGAGGAAATTATTTCTAGTAAAAGAATTTAACTTAATGCATGAAATTTTGATGAAAATGAACTCATTTTTCTTATGCATGTTCGATTTTGACTTAGATCTTTAGAAAAGAATTTTTACTTGAAGGATTTGATGCACGCATGTGATGATCTAGTGATGAAGAGCATGCTTTAATATTTGTTTGATTTTTCTCTCAAAGTCTTGATCTTGGTCCTTGAATGTGATGCATGTGTGATTTTCTTTGAGATTTATTAATTTTAAGTATGTGCATGCTAGGATCTAGGATAGTTTAGTTTGATTCTTGATTTCTAGTTTAAAAGGCTTGATTTCTATTTTTGATGATTGATGCATGTTGTACTTAAATTAAAGAAAATTATTTTCATAAAATATTAATTCGGTTTTTTTAAAGGAAAAATAGTGATGGATTGATTTTGTGTTGGCTTGTATGTATGTGTGTATTTTTAATTTTCATGAAAAGAAATGGATAAAACAAATTTGTTGAATAAATGTTGTGCTGAATTTGTGATATGTGTGTATTTCACTTTGAAAAATGATGTTTTTATATGTTCAATAATTCTGGAATTTTGTCACTGATTTAAGTAGGTTAAAATGAGCTTCTCTGAATTTTTAAATGATTTTTGGAAGTGATTTCCTATTTTTATGAGAACCAACTTTGTGAAAATGATTTTGAGAAAATAAGTTTTTCAGTTTAAAGATAAACAAAATTTTCGAACTTGTGTTACTCTAAATTGTTTGAAATTTTTATGGTAGCTTCCTGGACATCTCTAGATGCTATCTGTAAAATTTGAAGAGATTTGGAGTTGAATTGATATTTTTACCAAAGGCAAAAACAGTGAACCACTTGGTTCAGATTTTCTGGACTTAGTGACAAATTTAATTAGAAAAATATGACTTTCACAACTCCAAATAATCTGAAAATTTTATGAGATAGTCTTGACTTTATAAGGAAGACGTACACCAATTTTTATGCAATTTGGAATTGAAAAACTATTTTTAATCATGACGTTTTTGCCTCTGACCAGCAATAGTACCATGTTGTTTTCCATGTGAAATCTGATTTGAAACCTAGCTTAGGATTGTTTAAATGGCTTGAAAATTTTATATGTTGAACTTTATCATATATATGTATGTTATGGAAATTTTGAGAATTAAATAAATTGATTTGATATTGCTTTGGATTTTACCTTTTGTGTTTTACTTGTAATCACACTAGGATTCTATTTGAATGTTTTTGATGAAAATGAATTTTTATGCTTGATATTATGACTTGGATGGCTTGTATGATAATCATGATGTCTTAAAATGATTGAATGAATGGTTGTTTGATGACATGTTTAGGTTATGCATGAATAAATTATTTAATTAACCAAAGTGTTGTGTTTGAGTTTGTGATTGGTTTGAAAAGTAATTGGTCTTGAAATAGTTTAGCTTTGATTTAATTAAAGAACCTTGAACTTAGTGGTTGCTGCCCTTAATTCATTTCACAATGTTAAGTTTTAAAAATAAATCATTTGAGTGTTTATTCTATAGCAAAGTGTTATATGAACTAAAGCATGATTTTTCGGTGTTTTCGGGTTTTCTGAAAAATAATTTATGGACTTGTGTAATTGTTGTCCAAATTTTATTTAAATTGTTTTTCAATCCTAAAAAAAATTTTATTTTATTGGTTTAAAGTTTAAGTTTTAAGTGATAATTAAATTGAGAAAGGTTTGAATTGAAAAAGTTTTAACGATTTGCGATTTTCCGACGAGAAATAGAAGAGTTTTCGAAAACGCGTTTTTGATACTAAGTACGACAATTATTTAAGATAGAATTATAACGTTAGTGTAATCTCCCTTAGTACAAGGTGCGTATAAGTCAAGAAGCGGAACGGCCGACTTGTTGGGAAGGACCCGCGACGATTTCAGATGCTGGAATGTGAGCTGAGAGATGCAGTAGGCCTAGGTCATCGTGACGCGTAGACTCAGTTCTAAACTGAGTACATCGAGTTTAATATGTTACATGCTGCATTATCATACGTGATGCATATATGTGTTAAATGCTTTCCTGTTTTGTTAAATATGATGCGTGGTTTATTTTGTTATGTATTGGATTTCTTTGTGAATTATCCTGTAGAGTGTACCTTGTTCTATTTGGAAAAAGGTTGTATGTGGAAATAAGAATTACGAGAAAGAATGAGATTTGAAATTTAAGAGATACGATTGAGAAAGAGATAAAACGTAACGCGAATAAGATTGTGAAAGAAATGAGTTGATGAGATGAATGAATTGTAAAAGTAAGAAAATGTGATTGAAAGAAAGAGGACTGATAATAAAGGTTGTATAAGTAATGAAATACAAAGAGTTGAGATTGGAGAAGAGCAATGTAGTATGGAAGTGAGATGTGGTTTGAGTGGAGATGTGATTCCTCGTTCATGTTTTTGGGAAGAAGCTTAGTGTTGAATTGAGCTTGCTCCTCCATTAACACTCACCCAAAAATGTGATTTTTGAAAAAGATTTTTGAAAAGAGATTTTGAAAGAGCTTTTGTGAAAATAATATTTCGTGAAAGTTTTTGGAAACATTATTTTTGAAAAAGTTTTGTGAAAGGATTTTTGAAATGAGGTTTCTGAAAATGTTTTGTGAAGCAAAAGTTTTGTGAAATCAAGCTTTCGAAAAAGTTTTTGCGAAAAGGGATTTTTGAGAAAGACGAGGAAAAGATGCTGATGATGTTGATGAGAATATGCTGAGCATGAGTTATGTGAATTGTGATGATGAGATGAAAGTGATATGAGGCATGAGGCCATTAAGATTTAGGGGGAACGGATTGCGATTAGTGGTCGGGCTTCGTTGAAGGGATGCACCAAGGACGGGCCGACTGTTAGGATTAAGCCGCTAATTAAAACTCTAAAACTTTAAAAGACTTAAAAAGACATTTACAAACGCGGTGAGGTATGAGTGTCGTATCGAAGTAGTGGAGAGGAAGGAACCATAGGTATCTGCGGATACTTAGGAGGAGATTGCATGAGGGGAGGACGATGACGGTGAAACGTCAAGAAGTCTAGAGTATATTTCTAGGCGGAACGAATCCCACATGTGGTGCACTAACGTGGTGGGGACTGGGTCTAATACTGTGGTAAGTTCCGCATCGCGAACTAGAAATTATACTATCTCCCCCTTGATTGCAAATCGAGAACAGTGAGAGGGACTGGAACGGGGCATTTGTGATTGCCGCTGAGAGCGTGCATTGTTATTATGTGAATTATGTTTATGATTTGAGGCAGGGCCTCCTGGTCTGGGACCATTTGTTGTGTGACAGCTGTTGTGCCCGCGTGGTAAAGGTCCTGTACTCCTGTTTGCTTCCGACTAGGCTGGGTGGATGACCGAGGAGATGTATACGTGTGCGAGCTGAATGATGTTTCCCCCTCATCATTGATGCTAACCGTTTGATAAGATTTAATAATGATAAAAAGATTATAAGAAAGAAAGCATAAAGAATTTATGAAGAATTGAGAAAGACTCAAAGAAAGAAAGTATAACTGTTTGTTGAAAGGATTGAGAAAGATGATGATACTTGAGTACTCGAGGGCTTGTGATGCCAAGTGCAATGATGTGTACTGTGATGAGTTATGGTTTTGATATGTTTGATATATTATGATATGCGTTTCCTATGTGCTTACATGAATATAGTCGTCATATGCATCGCATGAGTAATTGTAGTGCATGAGAATTTAGTAGATTATATGTCTTTATTATATGCCTCTAGTTATTATTCTACTGTCTGGTCATGTTGTACTTCGGGAATACTGACCATCTCTCCTACCATGTTGTCGTGTCGGGTTACTCCGATATTGCAACGGGTAGATGGTCGACCCTGTAGTAGGATCGGTACTTTCTTCTCGATGCGGTTTCGGCAGTGGGCTTCAGCGAAGGAGATTAGAGGTCAAGACTAGCAGTAGGTAATCCCCTTCGAGTACTGTATTCCCTGCAACTACTTGTTAGACATTGCTATATCATTTTGTACCCCGCTTGGAATTTCATTGAGTATGGTTTTAAGAAACAAGGTTTTTATGAAACAAAATTCGAAAATGTTTTCTCAAATTAGTTTTATGAAGCCAAGTTACAAAGCGCGATGTTAAGTAACATCTCGGTTTGGAACTTGATTTGTGATGTGTGACATGAGAACGTTATTTACTTTCAATTAAGTTACTGAAATGATTTTTGAACATAAAGGTTCTCATGCCCATGTCACCTTATAAAAAAAAAATTTCCCAAATTTTTACGATATTTTTGTTAAAGAGATGATGTTTTCAAGTTGCCGAAATCGGGGTGTTACAATTATTCTGAAATTGGGATCGACAATCTACAGCTTTGTGGTCGTACTTTCCACATTGAAAGCAAATAAAATTACCTCCTTCTTGGTTGAAGTTACCTCGTCCTTGTCTTCATTCTCGATTGGTAGGCTCAAAATTGTTTCCTCCTCTCCCTTGACTTGGTGATTTGTAATTGTTGTTTCGCCATTGATTGAAATTACTACATCCTTTATTGCAATTGCCTCGTCCTCTTCCTCTGAAATTTCCTCTGCCTCTGCCTTTGCCTTTGCCTTTGTAACTTCCTCTTCCTCTATTATTATAATCATGACCTCTATCATCTACACTTTGACTTGATTCAACCATATTCACTTGGCTTTTTAAAACCTCTTCTTTCGGTTTTTCTATCTTCTCTAGAATTCTACTTACATGACTTTCTATACTTCCATGCAACTCTGTTACTGTCATCATGAAAATATTTTCCACCACCATGGTATCTGGAATCTCTTCTCCATACACCCTCATCATATTGACAAGATCTGTGACTCGTGAGAAGTATTGTTCAACACTTTCCGAGTTGGACATCTAGTATCGTTCATATTCTCTACGCAGTGATTATTGCAACTTTGATATTTGAACTTTATCCACACCTTTGTATGACAGCTTCAATATGTCCCATGCTTCTTTAGCCATTTTAGCATTAGCTATTTTCCCAAATACCGAATAATCTACTCCTTGATGAATTTGTAATAGCACTGATTGATCTCTTCTCTCGGGGGCTATATCAGCACTAGTTGGATTGCCTGATTCTACAAGACTCCAAATTTTTTGTGAGCCTTTAAATGAGTCGACATCAATTTCTCCCAATAGTTATAATCAAGTTTTTCATCTATTTTGGAATTGGACCAAACAACATTAAAACTGTTTGTTATCTCTCATTTTTAATAATAACACTCACAACAAATTATGAGAATTGTCTTCAAAAGCTCTAACACATTGATGTTGGATTTAACGAGCTATGATACCAATTTGATGTCACAAATACTTAATTTAATTCACCAAGGTTACTTGTGTTTATTCTCTTAAACTCATACTATACGTACTGTTCCGGATCGCTTTTTGGTGATAAGCAAATAATAATACAAAGAGAAATGGGTTCGTAAATTTAATGAAGCTTTAGGCTTTTATTGCACTTGAAATGAAATACAGAGAGATTGATACAAGGAAATGAGCTTCACACTTATGGTGTTCTTACAAAGGGAGGGGTGTGCGCTCTGGCTTTACACTCTCCTCTATATTTCTAAGCTTAAGCTTTTTGAGGAAGCATCTATTCTTTCCTCTCTTTTGTACTCTCTCTGTGTTTAGTATTGTTGTGGTTGTTGTGTTTCTTGGTGTTTTGATTGTTGTTGTTCTTGTGGTTCTCTTTTGTTGTCTTCTTTTCATATGTTGGGGGAGGGCCTCTTTTATAGTGTCCTCTTTGTCCATCGGTCCATGCCTTTTTCTCTTTGTCCAGTGGTCCATGCCTCTTTTCCTTCTATGTAGCTGCTCATTTCTTTTTTCTCAGAGTCCAGTTTGTCTTCTTTCCCCTTTTGAGCTTTGCTATTAATTGCTGGCAGTGGGAGGCATACAAGACTTGCCATCTTAGTCTTTCCTCTGGGAAAGGGCTGCATGAGGTAAGCCAAAGATGCTCTGGCTTCTCATGCACGTTCCTTGTAGTCCCGGGGAACCGGATTCCCTTGTCTTCACGTGTGCGCCTTCCACAATCCTCATTTCCTGTGCGCTCTCATCTACCATGGCCTTCTTTGTGAGTTTCCATGATACCTAGGGCGCTTTGAAAAGATGTGTAGTGCTCATTGTCATCAGTACGTCTTGCTCTTCTCTTGGGCACAATATCAAAATGTGACGCCTTGACAACTGACGCTCTGTACATGTGGCGCTCTGGGCAGTTCTTGGTGCTTGCACGCCTTCCTCAGTGTCTTTTATTGTTTTATTTTTGTTTGATGATTTTGGGCCTTCATAAGGATTGGGCCTTGTAATTTGGGCCACCAAATATTGGGGTACCAACAATTGCCCCCTTTGCAGTGAGAAGGGAAGGATTTCCTTTTCAGTGCAAATCCTATTTTATTTTTCCTCTCACCTGTTTCTCCTTTTCTTTCTTTTCGTTCCACGTGTGAGCAGGGGAAATACCCATCAGTTACTTGCATGTTCCCCCACTTTCCTGTACAGTTCAAAACTCCCTCCTTCAAACTCTTCAGTTCCTCTTTTCTCTCAACCACTCCTTCTCATTTATTCTCTCTCTTTTCAAAACTTCTCCACTTTCTTATTTCTTTCTAATAGTAAAGACCTCTTCTTCTTCTCTTGCTTCGTTACTCTTCTCCTCTCCACCGTTGCCATTTTCTTCTTCTACTCCAAATTTCCTTTCACTATATCTCCTTCTTTTCTTGTTGCCTTTTGTTTTGCCATGGGAAGGTCGAAATCTACTCTCATTGTTGAAGATAACACTGTTCCTGAAGAGGTTGAGGAGGAAACCCTTCTTCCAAACCCCATTACTTATTGCTTCATGCAATGTCTCCCCTGCCCTCGTTCCTATCCCATTGATGCTGGTCACCGTCGCTGGGCAACAGGGGTGAAGGCGACGCTTCCTTTTGGTCCTTTCCCTGAGTCTGGTGACTTTCTCAATGGTCCTCCCACCAAGGCCATGGTGATTCCTGAGAGTACTGCCAAGCTCATCTCTCTCCCCTCTTACCACAAGGACCACCGCGAGTTGGGTCCTTCATTGCTCCGCTCCCGCCTCCGTCGCGCGGAATTTCCGTGGGTAGATCTGAATTTCAATGTTCGCATTGGCGGTACTACTGGGTGGCAGGATTGGGTCAACCACGTATTTGCAAGAAACCCTCCTTTTGTGGAAGTTCTTAAGAAGGTTGGGATAGCTGATGCAATTAAGGTGTCTCCCAGGATTGGCGCTAATCATAGGCCAGATGATTTGTTCGCCTTGATTCAGCGTTGGTGTTCTTCAACACACACGTTCTTGATGTCTTGGGGTGAGTTCGCTCCCACATTGGAGGACGTAGTTATCTTTCTCAAACTTCCTTCTTTCGGGGCTAGCACTCTTGATATAACTGGGTGGATGAACACCTTTCCGACTTGGCCTTGGAGCTGAAAGCGGCCTCTGTTGCGAGCGCCAAGTATTCTCAGGAGTTGTTCCAGCAAAGGCGTGCTTCGCTTGCGGAGGGTTCTTCATCTCAAAAGGTTAGGGGCACAGGGAATTTGGTCCCCAAAGAACAAAAGGCGAATCAGCGCTCTTCACTCAAGTACACATTTGCTAGTTGGGTTCGGTATTTTTATGGCGACTTTCATGATGGTAAGTTTCATTTCGGGCCTGTGAAGGATCAACGACTTCGCCGTGCTGCTTTTGTCGCTTTCTGGTTAAGCAGGTACGTGTTCCCAGGCCCTCCATGGGAGTCTGTTAGTCCTTGCGTTTTTCTGTTTGCTTGCATTCTGGCTGAAGGGACACGCCTTCCCCTTTCCTCATTTTACTTGGGCGGTTTGTACGCTCGTCTTGATCAAGTGACTGAGCAGATGAAGATTTCTCATGGTCGCTTTCCTATCAATTCTTATGCTGACTTAGCCTTTCTTCAGTATTTTCTATTTGAGCGTTTTCCAGAGTATGGTCCAATTAGGCTTTCTCCTTCTGATGACGCTTCTGGCCCTGAACCCCGTGCTTGGTGTTGGACGAAGGGTTGTCCAAGAGAGTCTTTGATTTCTGTTATTGACCAAGAGGATAAATTCATTTTTCGCCCTTACTTGGATAACGTTTTGGAAGGATGTGACCCTCTGCACCCTTTGTATAATGAGGAGCGCCTTGTCTCCCGGAATGATGCTGAGAATCATGTTGAAGGCATGTATGACTTATGGAAATTGATCCTGACTGCCCGTTATCTCCCTGGCTTTGTTCCTTTGGATAATAAGAGCGCCCACGGGGGTGCCTTGTGGTCTTTTGTGTATCGCCCAGATCGCGTTGCAAGGCAATTTGGGCGCGATCAGCCTCCGTGCGCTCTTCTAATTGATCAAGTCTCTCTAGAGGAATCTGTCAAAGCTGTTATTTTTGGTGTGGATCCTGATGCTTCAAGTGTTCCTTTGGTTTACATCCCTCCTCTTCATGTTGGAGGCATCTTGCGCAGTTGGGTAACATCTCATAAGGATATTTTGCAACATCTCCAAAGCTTTGAAGCCACTCCAAAGCGCACTATTCCCGCTCTTCTATCCATTGTGTGTAATGATCCTTACTATTCCACCTCTGTGAAAAAAGGAAAAGGTAGCTCTCTTTTCATCTTCTTTATTTTACTTGCCACTTTATTCATTTAAGACTTGCTTTCATGATTTTTTTTGCTCGTTTCAGCTGAAGCGGCTCCTTCCGCACGCAAGCGCAAAGCCACTACGTCTTCTCCTTCTGCTGTTGTGATATCGAAGCGAGGTAAGAAATAGACTTCCTCTCCAGCCTCTTCTGCTCCTAAATCTTCTTCTAAAGGCGGAGGCAAGAGTGCTGCACCTTCCCAAAAAGGGAAGAAGGCTGCTACGGTTGTGCCTTCTCGTTGATCTTCTCGCTTGCAAGTTCACGATGCTCCTCCTGCTCCTGCTTCTCCAATACACGTTGACTTAGTTGAAGACGAGAGCGAAAATGAAGAAAATTCAGGTGACGCTCTCCTGGCTTATTATGATACTTCAAAAGGAGATGATGATTCTTCTGAGGGTGCGAGCGATGACGCTGATGAGGAGAATCTTTTAGGTTCCGCTTCTTGCCTCCCCTTTTCTTCTTCGCCGTGGCCCTTTTCCTTTCTCTTTGGCCTTTCTACTCTTAGTTGTTATTTCATTTTCTAAATTTTCAGTACTGATAAGCATTTTCATTTCTGTTGTTTTGTTTGTTTATTTTGTTGCAGGTGGTTCTGGTGGGCGTGGTTCAGCTCCGCCTTCGCCTCAGGTTTCCGAAAGCCTTCCGACTCCCATTAGCACCCCGGTTAGCTCTCCGACGGTTCCATCACTTGACCGTATAGACGCTTCGGACTTCCGTCGTCAACCAATTGTTAGCGGAGGCGCTGCGCCTACCGGATTTGCCCCTCATGTGCCTTTTGGTCGGGTTAGCGGCCCTTTACTTGTGCAGCCTTTGTCAACCGTCTCCGCTTTAGAGGCTGTCACTGTCAGTGTTTCCAAGGATTCTGGTATCGCTCTCAGGCCTGCTGGCGATGTTAGTTCCGGTCCGGAAATTGTTGAGGGTAATTCTTCTTTGCCCCCTGTTGGAGTCCCGAAGAGTGTTTCTATTGTTTCCAAGGGCGCTTTTGCTGATGCTTCTTCAGATGTTGCTGCGAATGATGCTGATATCATTATAAGTGAAGGTGTTCCTGTTGACACTATTTTTGATGACTTGGGTACTGAAACAGACACTCTTGCCCCCAAGGAAAACCAAGTTGATGCTGTTGTTGAGGTTCCCATTGAAGTTCATGCTGTTCATGAGAGCGATGTTGGCTTCGCTCCTCTTGATGGAGGGAATGCAGGTTCTGCCAATGTAGCTGAAGTTTCAAAGGGTACTGTGAGCTCTTCTGAAGGGCGTCCCGTGCATGAGACTCCTTCCATTCGGCTTCCTTCTGTCAAAATTGCACAAGTTGTTGCTTCTCCAGCTTCTTCTTCAGTTTGTGAGTGTTCCTTTTACCATGCATCAAGTTGGGTTTCCTTCACATTAAGCATCAACTCTTTTCATATTTTACTGAATTGGCAAATTTTGTCACTTTTCTCACTTGTTTCTGCTTTGTTTCTTTTCCTTTTTGCTTTGCAGCTGCATTTTCCGCCAAGTCTCGTGGCTCTCTTGATGCGGAGGAGCAGTCTATGCTTGACTCGTTTCTTCTTGCTCACCCCGATTTGGTGCCACCAGGTGCTTCATTCCCTCTCTTTTTCAGAGAGTCCGCTGCGCGCACCATGGTGCAAATGCTGGGTTTGGTGAGCTCTGTTGATGTTGACGCTCTGCCGTGGGAAGACAAGGTGGAGCTTTTGGATTGTCTCCATTCTCTAAAATTCCAACACTATTCTGGTACTTGGCTTGATGATGCCATTACTAAATTGGAGAAATTGCGCCCTCCCTTTGATGCTGCTGGCTTGGCTGAAACCAAACGTACCTTGCAGGAGCGTCGCACTGATTTGACTACTCGTTCAAAGGAACTTTCAGCCCAACTTGCACAAGTGACTTCTGATTTGGAGAATGTGGAAAAAGAGATTAATGACTTGGCTGCTCAGGAGCGTTCGTATGAGGAGGCTCGCAAACATATCAATCTGAATGCCCTCTTTAGTGTTTGATAGTTGCTGTTAGGCTATGCTGCTTATGCACTTGTATTTTAGGATTTATTTTGCTGAACTTTGAAGTTGTACTTATTTGCGGTGGTGCGCTTTTCAGGCTTGAACTCTGGTTTTGTATGCCTGCTGCCACCTTGACAATGTTTATGCATGTTTTCACTTTGCTTTACATGTCTTTGTTCGCCTTGCTCTTAGGCTTGCATTTGGGTTGTACGCTTTTGCTGGCCTTGTCGCTTTGGCGCCATTGCAACTTGAACTTTGTCTTGCGAACGTAACTTTACAATTGTTTGCTACTGCACTTGTACTTGTTTCTGTTCTTGCACGCTCTTTCTGGCTTTGATGCCTTTCTTCAAGTATTTTGATAGCGCACATCTCTTCTTTTTCTTTTTCTTTTTTTTTTTCAAGTACAACAGGGGCCCCTCATGTCATTGGTGCCCAAGGAAGGTTTTCTTTTCTTCCTCTTTTTTTTTTCAGAGCGCACTTTGGGCGCTTTCGAACTTTCTGCAGATTTCAGTGGCCCCTCATGTCATTGGTGCCAAAAATTGTTTCCAAAGTGCGCTTTAGATATACTGCAAGTTTTTTTTTAAACAGTGGCCCCTCATGTCATTGGTGCCAAAACTTGTTTTGAAAGCGCACCTTGGATACATTTCGGAATTTTTTTTTGCCGCTTTGGGCTTGTAACTAACATGGAAGCGTCCTTGTTAGTCAACCCCTTTTTACTTCAGATTTTTCCGCCCGCGTTTAAGACTAGCGCCCTTGTTTCCCGGGACCTTTTCTAGTCTCGCGATATGGCGTACTTCGCCCGGGTCTGATCCTGGAAATTTTTTCTTTTGAGGAGGTCTATCCGGGTACCGCGATAAGGCGCTTGTGCCCGCGGTACGGCCCAACACTTTATTTTCAGCTTCTCATCAAAATATATATTTTACTATATATTTTTTTTTTAGTGTTGGATCTCGCGTTTGGCATTTTGGCTCTTTGCTTTGAGAGCGCTTCTTTTTTTTTCAGAAAAGATGCATGCATGCAATCATATTATTCACTGTTTGAGTCATATCTGCTTTCAGCATGCATTGTCATATTTCATTTCTACTATTAACAGATTTCTAAAGGAGATAATTTCATGAGGGAAGACCTTCAGGTTTTTCATTGACCAGTTCAGGGCGTACAAAATAAGTCACTTCTTAGGGTTCAACAGAAAGTAAAAACTACAGCTCTTTCGTTATATCATACAGTGAGCTAGGCATAATATTTCTTAATGTACTTGAAATTTAAAGGCCCTATTTTCTTTTGAGTGTCTGGCTCAAGTAAGAAACAGTACCCATTAGGATGCGCTTCTTGTACAATGTAAGGTCCTTCCCATTTTGGCATCCATTTGCTGGTGTGTAGGTTCCTCATGACTGCTTCTGTCGCCTTCAGGACAAGCTCGCCTTCAGCAAACATTCTTGGTTTCACCATCCTCTCATATGACAGCATGACGCGCCTTTGGTGTTTGAGCAGCTCTTCATGTGCTTTGTCTCTGGCGCCTTCCAGTGATAGCAATCTGTCTTCTGGCCAGCCTTCATTCTGAGCAATCATCCTGGCAGAGGGGACCATCACTTCTGCAGGTAGTGTCGCTTCCACCCCATACACCAGGGAGAAAGGCGTCGCCTTTGTTGCGCCGTGTTTGGTCACGCGATATGCCCAAAGATCGAGTGGTAAGTACTCACTCCAGTCTGTAGGCGCCTCCTCCACTGTCTTGGCCAAGATCTTGATCAGTATTTTGTTGGTGGATTCAGCTTGGCCATTAGACTGTGGGTAGTAGGGGGTAGACTTGTGGTTCATGATCCCATATTCTTCTAATATTTGCTCTACCTTCTTATTGATGAAATGAGTGCCATTGTCAGATACTATTCTCTTGGGCAGCCCGAAGCGACAGATAATGTGCTCCTTAATGAATTGCGTAATGGCGTCAGCGTCTCCTTTCTCGAATGCCGCTGCTTCGACCCATTTGGTGGAGTGTTCTGTTGCCCCCAGGATCCATCTCTTCCCTCTAGAAGGAGGATCGATTAGACCAATGAAGTCCATTGACCATGTGTGGAAAGGGTAGGGCGAGCTGAGACCTTTCATGGAGAGAGCAGGTGCATGAATTCTGTTGTCATGTCTCTGGCATTGTTCACACCTCCTTGCAAAGTCAAGGGCGTCGCCTTTCATGTTTGGCCAGTAATAGCCAATTTTCAACAATTCATTCCAGAGCGCCCTCCCTCCTTGGTGTCTTCCACAAGGTCCCTTGTGGACCTCCTCCATGACTTTGCTTTGTTCTTCTTTACCAATGCATCTGAAAGCTTCTCCAGTGAAACTTCTTTTAAACAGCTCGCCTTTCTCAATGAAATAGTATTCTGATTTCTTCCTTACCCTTTCCGCTTCCATGTGATTCTCCGGCAAGACGCCGCTTTCCAAGTATGCTTGAATTGGCTTAGCCCAATCCTTATCCACCAGATGGACTTCCAGTTCTTCTTTGGCCTCCTGACATTGACTGCACGCTTTCTGGAATGAATCACAAAACGCCTTCATGTCAGGCCAGTACACTCTCACCCTTTGCATTCTCCTATATAGGCCAGGGCCAACTTGTCCACATATGTCGTCATGAAGCCTTGTCATCTTCTGTACTCCTTCTTCCTCGGCGACACATTTCATGAGTAACCCATCTGCACTTCTCTTGTACAATGCCCTCTTTAAAAGGCAAAAGTCTCTGGACGCCTTCGTCAGTGCTTTGCTGTGGAGCTCCCAGATGATTGGGACTCTCCAATCTTCTCTTGCTTGGTTCTCCTGCACACTGTTTTGGATTTTGGGTTGGTTCGCCTTTTTGAAATGTACCAGATGCTCGCCTTCTTCCATGACCGCCTTGCTTCCCAAAGTTACGAGAGCGTCGGCCTTCCTGTTCTCAGCCCGTGGCACGTGTTCAAGAGATTCCAACTTAAACTTTGCCAATGCTTGGTGCGCCTTCTCTCTGCACAGCGCCAAAGACATCTCTTTTACTCCATACTCCCCCTTTAACTACTTCACCACCAGATTAGAATCCCCTTTCACAATGAGTCTTTGCGCTCCCAGTTCTTCAGCTATATCAAGTCCCAGAAGGAGAGCCTCATACTCTGCTTCGTTATTGGTGCACTATAATTCCAGTTGGAAGGCGAAGGCTAGCTCCTCTCCCTTCTCATTTGTCAGAGTGACTCCCGCTCTGCCTTTGGGTGCCGAGGGCGAACCATCAAACATCAGAGTCCACACCTCAGGCTCTTGACACACGTTGACAGGTTCTATGCTTCCTTCTTCTTCTTGGTTTGCACAAATGGCCATCAGATCAGCTAGGGCCTGGCTTCTAAGAGCTGTGGGTGTCACCAAAATTATCTCATATTCTGTCAGTGTGAGCGCCCACTTGCTTATTCTTCCTGTGAGAACAGCGCCTTGCAATAAGTATTTGATCCCTTCGGCCTTGGTCATCACGTGAATGGTGTGCGCCTGGAAGTAATGATGGTACTTCTGAGCAGCGTACACCAAAGCGAGACATTGCCTTTCCTGATTGGAGTATCTGGACTCTACCTCTTTCAACATCCTGCTCCAGTAGGCCACAGGACGCTCTGAACCTTCAACTTCTTGTGCAAAGAGTCCGCTGATCGCTGTCTGGGTAGCGGCTAGATATACTCTAAGCAGCATTTCCTTTTGAGGTGGAATCATCACTGGTGGTGATGCTAAAGCTTGCTTCACCCTGTTGAAAGCGTCCTGATGCTCTTTTTCCCACTTGAAAGTTTCCTTTCCCTTGAGGAGTTTTCTCATAGGACCTAACAACTCTCCCATGGCTTGTATGAATCTACGAATGTACCCCAACTTCCCCATAATTTGCTGTAGTTCTTTCTTGTTGTGAGGCTCTTTCATTTCCCTGACTGCCTTGACTTTTCTTTCGTCGGCTGAGACGCCTTCCTTATGGACTCTGAACCCCAGGAACTCACCAGAAGAGACCCCAAATTTGCATTTGAGGGGGTTCATTCTGAGCTTGTACTTCTTGCATCTCGAAAAGACAGCTCTTAGATGTGTCAAGTGTTGCTCTTTCTTCCTTGATTTGACCACTATGTCATCAACATAGTCCTCTACTATGTTCTGCATCATGTCATGGAAGATCGCTGTCATGGCTCTTTGGTATGTCGCTCCGGCATTTTTGAGACCGAACGACATCACCATATAATAGAAGTTTCCTACTGGGGTTCTGAAAGCGGCTTTTTCTTCGTCGCCCTCTGCCATCCTTATTTGATTGTAACCGCTGAAACCATCCATGAAGGAAAAGAGCTCATGCATGGCTGTTGCATCCACCATGCAGTCAATGTGTGGCAGCGGGAAATCATCTTTGGGGCACGCCTTATTCAGATCTCTGAAATCTACGCAACATCTGATCTGACCGTTCTTTTTCTTCACAGGGACTATGTTAGCCAACCATATGGGATGTTGTATAGGCTTGATGAAGCGCGCTTCCAACAATTTCTCTACTTCGTTTTTGATCGCTTTCTCAATCTCAGGGCTGAACTTTCTGGGGTGTTGCTTTACAGGTACTGCATCAGTTTTAACTGCCAAGTTATGGGTGACTACTTGGGGCTGAGTCCTGGCATCTCCTCATAGCTCCAAGCGAACACTTCCCTGATTTCTTTCAACAAGGCGACCAAGTCCGCCTTTTCAGACGGGGTAAGTGAAGAGGCAATGAAGAGCGACCTGTGTTCGCCTTCTCCTCCTACATTGACCTCCTCCAAACCTTCTAGACCATTTGCTTCATCCCCTTTTTGTTGGGCGTGCATAACCTCCTCCGTCGAAGCGAATCGCGCTTCCCCTCTTATGACGCCCATGAGTGTGGGGCTAGCCAAGTCGCTCAATTTCGGCTTGGCTGGCCCCGCGAGTTGCTAGAGGATGGCCCATCTGGCCCCCCCATCAGGAAGGCGTTGCTTTTGCAGTCTGTATCTTGCTTTGGTTGCTGGCTGCCGTGCGCCTTCTTCTTCTTCTGGTAGGCGGAGTCTCTTGAACACTGATTGTCTTCTCTCTGGCTCTTTCATTTTCTCCTTTCCTTTGATCAGGACCTTGGGCTCTCTTCCAATCTTGTTGGTCCCTGGGGGAGCCAACTCATCAAACACCGAGGCGTCAATCAAGTGTAGCTCTGAAGCGTCAAATGGCGCCTTTGTTGCTGGGATCTCAATGTCCTGTCCTTTGTACATAGACTTCACACATTGATGCAGAGTTGATGGGACACACCCGTGTAAATGGATCCCAGGGCGTCCAAGTAGAACGTGATAACTGGGCTCTCCATCAACAAGGTGTTCAAAGTTTTTATGGGTCCTACCTCCAAGTTAAGCACCACGCACGCCCTTGCCATAACTGTTCCTCCATTAAAAGTTCCCAGTGCCGCTTCTGCTTTCTTGAGTCTTTCCTTTGCGACCCCCAGCTTTACAAATATATGGGTTGAAATGATATTTACTCCTGATCCGTTATCCACGAGGGCGCGCCGAACATGTACGCCTTCGACAGTCGCTTCCACGAACAGCGGCCTGTTGTGACAAAAGCCTGGATGTGACTAGGCATGGCAAAAAAAACCAGAGCCGCGGGCACCCGCCCGAACCCGATCCGCCATTAGCGGGGAAAAACCGTTCTAATCGGGTATCGGGGCGGGGGCGGGGAAAACCCGCTTTTTCAATCACGGGGCGGGGGCGGGTGTGGTAATTATACTATCCGCCCCGCACCCGGCCCCGAAACCGACCCGCTCACACTATATATGCATATTATATTATGTATTATATATAATTTATAATAATAGTAATAAAAAATATTAAAAATAATGTTTTGACTCTTAATAAAAATCACTTGTGCAAAATACTCTTTTAAAAAAGCTGTTTTTAAAAGAAAAAGTTGGTATATTATAAAAGAAAAGCTCTTTTAGAAAAGTTGTTTTTAAAAGAAAAGCGGGGGAGGGTACGGTGCGGTTTTACCCGACCCCCGACGGGGGCGGGGGCGGGTGGGCATTTATGATACCCGGCGGGGGACGGGGGCGGGGGCGGGGGCGGGGGCAATTTTTTGAGACGGGGGCGGGTGTGGGAAGTGCATAATCCGCCCCCGCCCCGCCCCGTTGCCATGCCTAGATGTGACCGCTGTGGCTCTCTAAACATCACTGCCGAGGCATGCGCCCTGGCTACCCTGGTCGCTGGTGCATAAGCGGCACTAGTGTTCGCTCCTCTTCTGACTATTACATCAGCCAGAGCATGTGCTGCTTTGTCCCTGACATCAGCTCCCAACCTTAGTTGGTCAAATAAGGCTCTGAACCCTCTGGTTTTCACAAGTCCCCTTCTCAACTCATTTTCCACCAGTTCTTCTTCCTCAATCTCCTTCAACAGGTTGTCACCGTGGGAGAGAATGACATTCTCATCATGTCTAGGCAAAGGATGATCGCCTAAACTTTCCTCGCCTTCACCTTCTGGCAACAATATCTTTCCTACTGCATACTGCTTCTGGAACACGCCTCTGATGACATAACAATCCATGGTACCATGACTCTTTTGCCTGTGCAGGATGCAATATTCTGGGTTATTGTACTCCTCACGCGTCAGGGGGGGCTTTGTTGTCCTTTTAGTGAGAATGTCCTCCTTCAGCCATTCCTCCACCAACTGATAAGTGAGCTCCCTAGAGATTGGAAGCTTTGGTGGGGGCTCCTTCTTTTCATAGTTCTTAGGAGGCGGCATAGTCCTGTAACTTTTCCTTCTTTTATCCTCCATAGCGTTCACATCAAAGGCGACCTGGTCTTTGGTTCTCTTTCCCTGCTTCTTCATGGCCTCAGTTACATTCATCGCCCTTCCAAGCAACTCAGAAAAGGTGGTGATTTTACTGAGTGCCATGAATATTTGTGAACCATCTTCAATACTCTTAATGCATCCGTAGACCAGGTCCGCCTCGGGGAGAGTCTCTTTACAGTGGAGCGCCCTGTCCCTGTATCTTTTGATGAAGGCGGTCAGACTCTCTCCTGCTCGCTGTCTTACACGCCCAAGGTCCATGATGTGGATGGCGCCTTCTTCTTCCAAGAACTTGTTGCAAAATTCTATAGTCATTTCTTCCCAAGTGCGGATGGAGGCTGAGCGCAACTTGGAATACCAGGTGAAGGCACGACGAACGAGAGACTTTGAAAACTCTCTCAGCCTCAAACAATGGTCTGCATTGTATACTCCAAGATCATCTACATATTTCATCAAGTGCTCTCGTGCGCTCCCGGTCCCATCAAACTTTCGGAACGATGGAGGCGTATACCCCTGTGGATAGCGATAGGCAGCCACATCAGCAGTAAAAGGAGGGTTTGGATTTATTACCATACTCTGTCCCTCTTTGTGCGCCTGGAGGATGCACTTCAACTCTGCTTGCGTGACCAGAGCGTCCTCTGTGCTCTCTCGCCTTCCACTTGTCTCATGCTGAAACTCATCCTCTGATCTTGTCCTTGCTTTTGCCAACTCCGCCTCCCTGCGCGCCTCCTTTTCTTCCTTTAACCTTGCGCATAGGGCCTCCTTCTCTTCTTTTGCTTTGGCAGACTGGGCCTTGTATTCCGCCACCATTTCAGATAGTGCGCTTTGATTGGCCACCAGGGAGTTGAGTATCGCAGCTGATATCACAACTTGAGTATTTGGGTCGCCTTCCACATGAGGGATTTTGATGTGACTCAGCCTCTCTCTATCACTGCTGGGCTCTTCATCGTGAGGCTCTCGGTCATCTTCAGGGGTGTCTGAGGGAGAGCGAGTATTGTCACTTCCCTGATTGGCTGGGCTAAAACTCAACCTTCTGGAGCCTGGTCCTGTTCCACGGCTTGTAAGACTGGGTGTTGGGTTTTGAATGGCAACTGCAGGTGTCGCCTTCGGAGCAGCATATCCCACAGGCACCTGTTGCACAAAGTGAATCCCATTTCTTTCAAGATTGGAAGCCATAGCTTCCCCAGCGGAGTCGCCAATTGTTCCGGATCGCTTTTTGGTGATAATCAAATAATAATACAAAGATAAATGGGTTCGTAAACTTAATGAAGCTTTAGGCTTTTATTGCACTTGAAATGAAATACAGAGAGATTGATACAAGGAAATGAGCTTCACACTTATGGTGTTCTTACAAAGGGAGGGGTGTGCGCTCTGGCTTTACACTCTCCTCTATATTTCTAAGCTTAAGCTTTTTGAGGAAGCTTCTATTCTTTCCTCTCTTTTGTACTCTCTCTGTGTTTAGTATTGTTGTGGTTGTTGTGTTTCTTGGTGTTCTGATTGTTGTTGTTCTTGTGGTTCTCTTTTGTTGTCTTCTTTTCATATGTTGGGGGAGGGCCTCTTTTATAGTGTCCTCTTTGTCCATCGGTCCATGCCTTTTTCACTTTGTCCAGTGGTCCATGCCTCTTTTCCTTCTATGTAGTTGCTCATTTCTTCTTTCTCAGAGTCCAGTTTGTCTTCTTTCCCCTTTTGAGCTTTGCTATTAATTGCTGGCAGTGGGAGGCATACAAGACTTGCCTTCTTAGTCTTTCCTCTGGGAAAGGGCTGCATGAGGTAAGCCAAAGATGCTCTGGCTTCTCATGCACGTTCCTTGTAGTCCTGGGGAACCGGATTGCCGTGTCTTCACGTGTGCGCCTTCCACAATCCTCATTTCCTGTGCGCTCTCATCTTCCATGGCCTTCTTTGTGAGTTTCCATGATACCTAGGGCGCTTTGAGAAGATGTGTAGTGCTCATTATCATCAGTACGTCTTGCTCTTCTCTTGGGCACAATATCAAAATGTGACGCCTTGACAACTGACGCTCTGGACATGTGACTCTCTGGGCAGTTCTTGGTGCTTGCACCCCTTCCTTAGTGTCTTTTATTGTTTTATTTTTGTTTGATGATTTTGGACCTTCATAAGGATTGGGCCTTGTAATTTGGGCCACCAAATATTGGGGTACCAACACGTACAAACTAAGAGGAAGAGAATTTTATATTTTTATTATACTTGAACTTGTTGTTGTATTGTTGTTGTTATGTAACATGCAGAAAGACATTTCTTATATAGGCTATAAAAAAAACAAAAAACAAAGACATAACATGCATATATTTAACAAAACTCATTCGGCATGTAACTTCCTAAAAAAAGCTTAAAAATTAATTAAGTAAAAATTTATTCTCATGGTTTAATTTTATCTCATATATATATGCTAAAGTTTTATTCCAAAACCAATTGACTATGAAAAAATAATCAAAAAAGTATTTAAACCACATCCAAGAAAATGTGACAAATAATATAAAACTTCCAACATGCTTAACCAATATCAAGTAAAAAATTACTTTTGATTCATGAAAAAGAAAAATTATCCATTGACTTGATTACTTTTTCACATGTTTTAGCTACATTCATAGAATCTCCAACTCGAGATCTTTGATCAATCTAAAACAACTCTCACCGGTTGATATAAGAACTTGTTAGTTTTAAACCAGGACAGTAAAATCTAAAAAATAATCGGAAGAAAATAAATCCCAAAATTCTTTGGTACATCGCTCTCACTTTGCCTCACTTGTTGTCCTTAAATCTCTATCCCCCAACAAACTTTCCAAACTACACTGATGCATATACATAAACTACCTTTCTTTATTGTCAGGCTAAAGAGCCTCTGTTACCATATTACAACGTCACACGTGCAATTTGTGTGTAATCCCTTTCCTCTCTATGCCTTGCTTTAATTTCTTCTGCACAACGTAGAGTCCTCTCAACGTGGTACCCTCCTCCAATGCTTACCTCCCTCTCTAAATGGCAGCAGTAGCTCTCAAACACACTCACATTTACATGCAATTTGAAACCCATCAAGAATAGAAACTCTAGCTCCATTGCATTTGTTGGTACCCCAATATTTGTTGGCCCAAATTGCAAGGCCCAATCTATGCGAAGGCCCAAAATCATCAAACAAAAACCAAACAATAAAGGACTCTAAGAAAGGCGTGCAAGCATCAAGAACTGTCCAGAGCGCCACATGTCCAGAGCATCAGTTGTCCAATGCGTCACATTTTGATATCATTTCCAAGAGAAGAGCAAGACATCCTGATGACAAAGAACACAACATATCCTCCCAAAGCGCCCCAGGTGTCGTGGAAACTCACAAAGAAAGCCATGATAAATGGGAGCGTACAGGGTGTGAGGCTTGTGGAAGGCGCACACGTGCAGACAAGGCATTCCGGTTCCCCAGGACACTATAAGGAACGTGCATGAGAAGCCAGAGCATCTTTGGCTTACCTCATGCAGCCTTTTCCCAGAGGAAAGACCAAGAAGGTAAGTCTTGTATGCCTCCCACTGCCAGCCATTAATAACAAAGCTCAAAAGGGGAAAGAAGACAAATTGGACTCTGGAAAGGGAGAAAGGAGTAGCTACATAGAAGAAAAAGAGGCATGGACCAATGGACAAAGAGGAAAAGGCAAAGACCAGTGGGTAGAAGGGACACTATAAAAAGACCCTCCTCCAACGTATAGAACAACCAGAACACCAAGAAACAACAACAATCACAACAACACTAAACACAGAGAGTACAAAAGAGAGAAAAGGAATAGAAGCTTCCTCTGAAGCTTGACTCTAGAAACATAGAGGAGAGTGTAAAAGTCAGAGCGTACACCCCTCCCTTTGTGAAAATGCCATAAGTGTGAAATCCATTCCCTTGTATCAATCTCTCTGTACTTTACTTCAATATAATGGACGTCTAAAGCTTCTTAAGTTTACGAACCCATTTATCTTTGCTTGATTACTTGCTTATCAATAAAAGCGATCCGAAATAGCATTCAATTCTTTTGTTGTTAATCCACCAACTCTTGCAAAGTATGAATTTCTATAATTCCTGTCACATAATAAGAAGCCATTTTAGCATCACTGTTACATATTGCCCTGTTTTTAATCCAAGAAGTTGAAAACTAGGAAAGAAAAATGTGACCCCATCCCCATTATCATCATTCATCATTAATTAATAAAACAACCACCAACATGTTGGTGAGCAAA
The DNA here is from genome assembly GCA_037953625.1 of Crotalaria pallida. NCBI lineage: Eukaryota > Viridiplantae > Streptophyta > Magnoliopsida > Fabales > Fabaceae > Crotalaria > Crotalaria pallida. The sequence goes on from CM075653.1 coordinate 81,300,497, forward strand.
CAAAATTGTCCTTTTCTTCAGTTGTTAGCTAGTTTAGTGGCGATGATTGAGGTTGAAAGTGTAACACCCTATATAATAATTACCCTTAATTACCCCAAAATTAGGATTTAAAATTTATTTTAAGATGTATATGATATTTGCCAAAATAATATTTCCTTTCATTAATAACAAAAACATCAGAGTTAATAAAGCGGAAGATTTAAATGCATCAAATACATAAGGTATGAGTTTAGGTACATTCAGTTCGGCCAATCAAAAATACAAAACATTGTTTTTAGCTCGGCCCAACTGGGCAAACCGAAGTCAAGATATAAAAAAGTGGTTTTAGCTCAGCCCAACTGGCCGAGACCCAACAAAATTCTCCGACTATAAATAACTTACTCTCCCTGTGAGGGAGAGTGATCCTGCTCGGCCGGGGACTGCGTCTGCTCGGGCTCAGTACCTGAAAAATGGTAAGGAGGTGAGCATTACACAAAACTTAAATAAGCAGTTTCTAAAATGCCATACCGAACTACCAAGCCAAACACAAGTAGTCAATTAACAAAATAGTAGCAAGTAATCAAACCACATGCATACATAATCATTTAGCTCGGTTCACATCATGTAATATTATTTAGCTCGGCTCACATCCTTCCATCTAATTTAGCTCGGCTCACATCATTACCTAGTTTATCCATCACCTATTAGCTATACCTCGGAACATCCTACAGATTCCCCTTATACTCTTTCCTTAAATCTTACACTCGACATCTCAGCCACTATCCTCTCACCTCGGTAACCACCTCTACCTCGGACTCATTACACATTATTCCATTTTCACATAGTTTACAATCTTTTATTCTTCCCGGATGCATACACCCAGTGCATGTCTTACACCATTTAAAGTCGGATATCGGAGTGTCATCCATAACTGCGAGTACCTAGTACCCGTCTTACAGCTGCGCATACCCGGTATGCGTCTGACGCGATCAATGCACGCACCCAGTACGCGTCTTCTATGACCAGGAGCACTTCCGCCGATCATTCTATGGAGTTAGGAGTGTCCATAACTGCGAGCACCCAGTACTCGTCTTACAGTGGCGCATCTCGGCGACTTACGCGATCAATGCACGCACCCAGTACGCGTCTGCTATGACCAAGAACACATCCCACCGATTCCGTGCTCGGAACCTTGTGTGGATCATAACTGCGAGTACCCAGTACCCGTCTTACAGCTGCACATACCCGGTATGCGTCTGACGCGATCAATGCACGCACCCGGTACGCGTCTGCTATGACCCGATCACACAACCATTTCTCTTTTATTCCTCTTATCCTTTTTAACCATTCATTTAGCTTGGCCTCTCTCGGCTCACCCTGTTACTCGTCCCTTAATTATTCCCATTATCCTCTTAACCATTTCTTAGCTCGGTCTAACTCGGCTAAACCTGGTAACCATTCCCTATTTCCATTAACCTTTCTCATTATCTGACTTATTACTCTATCTCTCTTACTTTCCATCTCTACCATTTCCTCATACCCATTCCCAACGTCACTCAGCTCGGCCACAGACATGAATCATAAATATCAAAGCTCATAAACACTTATACACAAGTTCATAAACACTTATACAACAACAACAATAAGAATCAAAGCATTCAACCACTCCATCATGTAAATTCCAACATATAGCATAAAACAATATTCCCCCCTACTTCAAACTCATGTTTCTAATTCATTTATTAGTTCCCTTTTTACCATTTCCTTTCTAACATTAACCTAGATCCATTTCCCTAATCTAACACCCACTCTTAGCACCCTTTATGAACACCCTAGAAACCCAAACTCAAGTAGAGGTAACACTCACTCCTTACCTCAAACCGTGAGAGATAAGAGTTGAGAGTTTGAGAATGGCTTTCCTTGTTGCTTGACCTTGAGCTTACCCCCTTGAATCCTTTCCTCCAAGATGCCACAACTCCACCCAGCTACACACGAACTCCACAGCGGTCCAGGGGCGTCCGGGACGGAAGAGAACGGAGAGGATCCAGGGAACGCCGGAACGGAACGGGGACGGAGAGAAGAAGGGTCTCCGGTTGGTAGATCTTGGTGGAGGAGAGGAAAATGTTCTTGAGTGGGAAGAGGGATTATGATGGGTTTGTTGTTGCTGGAATTTTAGAGAAGAAAAGAGAGAGGGAGAAACGAAGGAGAAAGAGAATGAGAAATGCAAAGTGTTGTGTGTTGTGGATTGGGCCTTCTTTTATTCATTTAGGGAAAACATTTGTGTGGCTCTCATTGGAGGCTTCTTGGGGAAGCTAGAATGAGTGGCTAGGATTCATTGGCTTCTTGAGGAAGCCATGAATAGTACTTCGAAAGGGACATAAAGCAATGATGGTGACATAAAATGAAAGATAGTACATAGTACGGATGGCACGAAAACCAAAAGCCAACAGCTCAACATGAGCTGGCACGGAGGAGCTAGGACGTGTCGGCTCGGGTACGTCGGCTAGGATACGTCGGCTCGGTTTGTAGGAACAGCAGTAGTCTGAGCTTCCTTCTCGGATGATACTGTGAGGTGCGTTGAGGTCGGCTAATCCGGGCTGGACAACAGGTTCCGCGTTTGGTTCCCATTCAGCTCAGTTTATATGCACACAATCTCATCTAGCTCGGCCGGGATCGGACCGAGGTCCTATAATTACATCCTAGGTCGGCCCATGCTCATACTACCCTTCTAACCTTGTACAATTTCTAAGGCTTAATCCTATCCTTAAATAAATATTTATATACTAAAATTATATTATTTAATATTAATTTTCAGGATGTTACGTTCCTCTCCCACTTACAGGAATTTCGTCCTCGAAATTTAGTCGGCATTGAACAGTTGCGGATATGACTGCTTCATCTTCTCCTCGAGTTTCCAAGTAGCTTCCTCCACATCATTCCGATTCCAGACAACCTTGACGAAGGAGATTTCCTTTCCTCTGAGCCGTCTGATCTGTTTGTCCTCAACTCGGACCGAAAGAACCTCGAAAGTCAGGTTGTCTTTTAGCGGCAGCTCGTCCACTGCTATCACATGCGACGGATCGTGAATGTACCTCCTAAGTTGCGAGACATGAAACACATCATGGAGCTTAGACAAGTGAGAAGGTAGAGCAATTCTGTAAGCTACTGGTCCGACCTTCTCCGATATCTGGTACGGTCCGACAAACCTAGGGGTCAACTTCTTCGATTTGATAGCTCGGCCGATACCCATTACATGGGATACCCGAAGGAATACATGATCTCCTTCGATGAAGTTCAAGGGTTTCCTACTCTTGTCGGCATAGCTCTTCTGTCGGTCCTGAGCTGCTTTCATCTTTCCTCGTATCATTCGGATCTTCTCGGTCGTCTCATGCACAATGTCAGGACCAATCAACAAGTTTTCTCTTATCTGGAACCAGCATAACGGCGTCTGACATTTCCGACCATACAATGCTTCGAAAGGAGCCATCCCGATACTCGAATGGAAACTGTTGTTGTAGGTAAACTCGACCAAGGGCAGAAGTGCTTCCCAACTTTCCGACTGTTCAAGCACACATGTTCTCAGCAAGTCCTCAAGAGTCTGAATGGTGCGCTCGGATTGTCCATCGGTTTGAGGATGATAAGTTGCACTAAACCTCAACTTTGTACCCATGGCTTCTTGCAAACTCTGCCAGAATCGGGATAATAAACGAGGATCTCGGTCGGACACGATGCTGCTCGGAACACCATGAAGTCTGACAATGTCCTTTATGTACAGTTGCGTCAGCTTCTCCAAGTTGTACTTCATGCTGATCGGCAGGAAATGAGCACACTTTGTAAGTCGGTCCACCACAACCCAAATGGCTTCCTGCCCTGCTCTCGTCCTTGGTAGACCCGATACAAAATCCATCGAAATGCTGTCCCACTTCCATTGTGGAATCTCCAAGGATTTGAGTAATCCTCCTGGTTTCTGATGCTCGGTCTTGGATTTCTGACATGTCAAGCACCGAGACACATAATCGGCCATGTCGGTCTTCAACTTCGGCCACCAAAATAACCTCTTCAGATCCTGGTACATCTTTGTGGCTCCCAGATGAAGACTCATCTTCATCTTGTGGGCTTCTTCCATCAACTCTCTTCGGACTTCAAAGTCCATCGGAATGCAAACTCGGCCCCGAAATCGTACGAGACCATCGGGTCCTTTAGTGAAGTCGGGTTCATCCTTGTCTCCTGCTCTTTCTAGTAGCTTCTGGAGTTCTAGGTCGGCAGCCTGTCTCTTCTTGATGAAACCCACAAAATCATTGGTTACTTGAAGCATTTCCAGGACAACACTGTTTTCCTTCGTCTGTATGCCGAGGTTAAGGTCGCTAAACTCCTGCATCAATTGCATCTCTCGGACCATCATTTTGCTCAGATGAAGGCTCTTCCTGCTTAGGGCGTCGGCCACAACGTTGGCTTTTCCGGGATGATAGTGCAAATTGAAATCATAGTCCTTCAAGAATTCTACCCATCTGCGCTGCCTCATGTTTAGTTCCTTCTGGTCGAACAGGTAGCCGAGACTCTTGTGGTCACTGAACACTTCAAACTTCGTGCCATACAGGTAGTGTCTCCAAATCTTAAGGGCGAACACCACAGCTGCCAATTCAAGATCATGGGTGGGGTAATTCTGCTCGTGTTGCCGAAGTTGCCGAGAGGCATAAGCCACCACTTTTCCCTGCTGCATCGACACACAGCCGAGACCCTGCTTCGAGGCGTCACAAAATACGTCAAAGGCTTTGGTCGGATCGGGCAGAATCAACACGGGCGAGCTCGTCAACCTTTTCTTTAGCTCTTGGAAGCTCTGCTCGCACACCTCGGACCATTGGTAGGGTGCATCCTTCCTGGTTAACGAAGTCAACGGTAAATCCAGTTTAGAGAATCCTTCAATGAATCTCCTGTAGTACCCTGCAAGACCGAGGAAACTCCTGATCTCGGTTACCGAGGTGGGTCTCTCCCACTTAAGTACCGCTTCCACCTTGGAGGGATCAACTGCTACACCGTGCTCGGATATCACATGTCCGAGGAAATGAACCTCGTTGAGCCAAAAGCTGCATTTAGAGAGCTTAGCGTAGAGATTCTTATCCTTCAAAACCTGCAACACCGTTCTCAGATGCTGCTCATGTTCGCTCGGACTCCGAGATTAGATGAGGATGTCGTCGATGAAAACTATTACAAACGAATCCAGGTAAGGTCGGAAGATCCTATTCATGTAGTCCATGAAGATGGCAGGAGCGTTGGTAAGTCCGAAGGGCATAACCACATACTCAAAATGCCCATACCTCGTCTTGAAGGCTGTCTTCGGAATGTCTTCTTCTCGGACTCGAATCTGGTGGTATCCAGATCGGAGGTCTATCTTTGAGAACATCGACGCTCCCTTGAGTTGGTCCAATAAGTCTTCAATCCGAGGGAGGGGGTATTTGTTCTTCACCGTTACCGCGTTGAGCTTTCTATAGTCGGTGCACATTCTGAGGCTACCATCTTTCTTTTTAACAAACAAGATCGGAGCTCCCCAAAGTGATACGCTTGGTCGGATTAGCTTTTTAGCCAAAAGCTCTTCCAGTTGCTTCTTAAGCTCTTCTAGCTCGGGAGGTGCCATTCTGTACGGAGCAATTGAGATCGGGCCAGTTCCCGGAACGAGGTCTATACTGAACTCTACTTCTCTTCTCGGCGGTAAGCCAGGCATCTCGTCCGAGAAAACCTCTGGGAATTCTCTGACCACAGGAATTCGGTCTAAGGTCAGCTCCTCTGTCACTTCCAACTTTGCAACAGAAGAGTCACTAAAGATCATGGTTTTCTCTCGACAATCGAGTAGGACATGGTGTTGGGACATCCAGTCCATGCCGAGGATAATATCTAGCTTGGTTAAGGGTAGACAAATCAAATTGACTTTGAACTCTCTGCCTAATGCTTGGATAGGACACTCTAGACACATTTTAGAAGTGATTACAGAAGAATTGGTTGGGGTAGAAATGGATAGTTTGTAAGGCATTTCTACTGGGAATAGTTTCAACTTGTTCATACAGTCAAGGGAAATGAAAGAATGTGTGGCTCCACAATCAAATAGCACAGCACATGGAATACTGTTTACTTGACAAGTACCTCGGATCAGCTCGTCAACATCAGTCACCTCTTCACCATCCATGGTATAAACTTTGCCCCTCTGCATTGGTCGGTTAACACCGGTCTGTTGAGCCTTGGTCACATTGACCTCTTCCTTCACAATATTCTCGGTACACCAAGCTGCAAAATGACCAGGCTTGCCACATCAGAAACAGGATCCTCTTGCTTTGCTCGGATCCAGACTCCAGCATTCTCCCCGGTGCTGCCTTCCACAGTGTTGGCATATCGGATAGGGACCAGGGACAACCACCATCTGACCACCGCTCCTCGGAGTCGTTGACACTCTTGAGCTCGAATTCACATAGGGAGAAGATCTCTGAACAGCTCCTTTCCCCCTGATCGGACCCACTGTTTTCTGTGCCGATCTGCTTCGCTTTCCGTTAGCTTTCCTCTTGAGCCCCTTCTCATAGGTGCTAGCCATGTTCACCAATCGCGAGAGATTGGCCATGTTCTGATATTCGAATGCGAGCCGAATATCATCACGGAGACCAGATTCAAACTTGATGCACTTGGTACGCTCATCAGCATCTCGGTAGCTTCCTGAATAACGGATCAAATCCTCGAACTGAGCGGCATATTCCCCGACACTCAAGTTCCTCTGCTCTAGCTTGAGGAAAGCAAGCTCCTTCTCTCTCCTGACATCCTCGGGAAAGTACTTTCCGAGGAATCGAGCTCGGAACAAATCCCAAGTAATGGCTTCATTAGCCGCTTCCAGTCCACGGCTCTGCTGCTCCCACCAGTGCTCGGCTTCACTAGCCAGCACAAACTCGGCCAACCTCACCCTGTACTCATAGGGCGGTTGCAAAGATCGGAAAATCTTCTCAATGTCCTGGAGCCATCTCTGAGCTCCATCAGGATTGTAACCCCCTTCAAACCGAGGTGGTTCGTTCTTCCTAAATCTGCTCATCCAGTCAATCTCGACCGGAGCCTGGGGTTGAGGCTGAAGGGCTGCAGCTGCAGCTGCTGCGGCTGCGGCGATGTTCTGAGCGAGGTTCTCAGCCTGATTCTGCTGAGCCTGCGCTTGGTTCTACTGTAGTTGAACCAGAGTTTCCAACACAGCAGCAATTCGGTCGCTATCAGCTCGTCTCCCAGCCATGCTTCTCAGTCATGGAGAGAAAGCCAATTAACTTCCGAATAGTCAAGTAAATATATACATAAACATATATACCTATGAGCTCTATTGTCTAACTTAGACTTCTAGACTTTACTTATTTGTCACTCTCTTGGTGAGTAACCACTAGAGTCCTTTGCAACTCCAATAGGCCGAGGAGAAACTGCTCTGATACCAAAAATGTAACACCCTATATAATAATTACCCTTAATTACCCCAAAATTAGGATTTAAAATTTCTTTTAAGATGTATATGATATTTGCCAAAATAATATTTCCTTTCATTAATAACAAAAACATCAGAGTTAATAAAGCGGAAGATTTAAATACATCAAATACATAAGGTATGAGTTTAGGTACATTCAGTTCGGCCAATCAAAAATACAAAACATTGTTTTTAGCTCGACCCAACTGGGCAAACCGAAGTCAAGATATAAAAAAGTGGTTTTAGCTCGGCCCAACTGGCCGAGACCCAACAAAATTCTCCTACTCTAAATAACTTACTCTCCCTGTGAGGGAGAGTGATCCTGCTCGGCCGGGGACTGCGTCTGCTCGGGCTCAGTACCTGAAAAATGGTAAGGAGGTGAGCATTACACAGAACTTAAATAAGTAGTTTCTAAAATGCCATACCGAACTACCAAGCCAAACACAAGTAGTCAATTAACAAAATAGTAGCAAGTAATCAAACCACATGCATACATCATCATTTAGCTCGGTTCACATCATGTAATATTATTTAGCTCGGCTCACATCCTACCATCTAATTTAGCTCGGCTCACATCATTACCTAGTTTATCCATCACCTATTAGCTATACCTCGGCACATCCTACAGATTCCCCTTATACTCTTTCCTTAAATCTTACACTCGGCATCTCGGCCACTATCCTCTCACCTCAGTAACCACTTCTACCTCGGACTCATTACACATTATTCCATTTTCACATAGTTTACAATCTTTATTCTTCCCGGATGCATACACCCAATGCATGTCTTACACCATTTAAAGTCGGATATCGGAGTGTCATCCATAACTGCGAGTACCTAGTACCCGTCTTACAGCTGCGCATACCCGGTATGCGTCTGACGCGATCAATGCACGCACCCAGTACGCGTCTTCTATGACCAGGAGCACTTCCGCCGATCATTCTATGGAGTTAGGAGTGTCCATAACTGCGAGCACCCAGTACTCGTCTTACAGCGATGCATCTCGGCGACTTACGCGATCAATGCACGCACCCAGTACGCGTCTGCTATGACCAGGAACACATCCCACCGATTCCGTGCTCGGAACCTTGTGTGAATCATAACTGCGAGTACCCAGTACCCGTCTTACAGCTGCACATACTCAGTATGCGTCTGACGCGATCAATGCACGCACCCGGTACGCGTCTGCTATGACCCGATCACACAACCATTTCTCTTTTATTCCTCTTATCCTTTTTAACCATTCATTTAGCTCGGCCTCTCTCGGTTCACCCTTTTACTCATCCCTTAATTATTCCCATTATCCTCTTAACCATTTCTTAGCTCGGTCTAACTCGGCTAAACCTGGTAATCATTCCCTCTTTCCATTAACCTTTCTCATTATCTGACTTATTACTCTATCTCTCCTACTTTCCATCTCTACCATTTCCTCATACCCATTCCCAACGTCACTCAGCTCGGCCACAGACATGAATCATAAATATAAAAGCTCATAAACACTTATACACAAGTTCATAAACACTTATACAACAACAACAATAAGAATCAAAGCATTCAACCACTCCATCATGTAAATTCCAACATATAGCACAAAACAATATTCCTCCCTACTTCAAACTCGTGTTTCTAATTCATTTATTAGTTCCCTTTTTACCATTTCCTTTCTAACATTAACCTAGATCCATTTCCCTAATCTAACACCCACTCTTAGCACCCTTTATGAACACCCTAGAAACCCAAACTCAAGTAGAGGTAACACTCACTCCTTACCTCAAACCGTGAGAGATAAGAGTTGAGAGTTTGAGAATGGCTTTTCTTGTTGCTTGACCTTGAGCTTACCCCCTTGAATCCTTTCCTCCAAGCTGCCACAACTCCACCCAGCTACACACGAACTCCACAGCGGTCCAGGGGCATCCGGGACGGAAGAGAACGGAGAGGATCCAGGGAACGCCGGAACAGAACAAGGACGGAGAGAAGAAGGGTCTCCGGTTGGTAGATCTTGGCGGAGGAGAGGAAAATGTTCTTGAGTGGGAAGAGGGATTATGATGGGTTTGTTGTTGTTGGAATTTTAGAGAAGAAAAGAGAGAGAGAGAAACGAAGGAGAAAGAGAATGAGAAATGCAAAGTGTTGTGTGTTGTGGATTGGGCCTTCTTTTATTCTTTTAGGGAAAACATTTGTGTGGCTCTCATTGGAGGCTTCTTGGGGAAGCTAGAATGAGTGGCTAGGATTCATTGGCTTCTTGAGGAAGCCATGAATAGTACTTCGAAAGGGACATAAAGCAATGATAGTGACATAAAGTGAAAGATAGTACATAGTACGGATGGAACGAAAACCAAAAGCCAACAGCTCAACATGAGCTGGCACGGAGGAGCTAGGACGTGTCGGCTCGGGTACGTCGGCTAGGATACGTCGGCTCGGTTTGTAGGAACAGCAGTAGTCCGAGCTTCCTTCTCGGATGATACTGTGAGGTGCGTTGAGGTCGGCTAATCTGGGCTGGACAACAGGTTCCTCGTTTGGTTCCCATTCAGCTCGGTTCATATGCACACAATCTCATCTAGCTCGGCCGGGATCGGACCGAGGTCCTATACTTACATCCTAGGTCGGCCCATGCTCATACTACCCTTCTCACCTTGTACAATTTCTAAGGCTTAATCCTATCCTTAAATAAATATTTATATACTAAAATTATATTATTTAATTTAATTTTCAGGATGTTACAGAAAGGAACAAACTTCCTGTGGGAGATGCCGCTCCGAAGGCGACACCTGCAGTTGCCATTCAAAACCCAACACCCAGTCTCACAAACCGTGGAATAGGAGGAGGTTCTAGGAGGTTGAGCTTTAGCCCAGCCAATTAGGGAAGTGACAATGCTCGCTCTCCCTCAGACACCCATGAAAATTACCAAGAGCCTCACGATGAAGAGCCCAGCAGTGATAGAGAGAGGCTGAGTCACATCAAAATCCCTCATGTGGAAGGCGACCCAAATACTCAAGTTGTGATATCAGCTGCGATACTCAACTCCCTGGTGGCCAATCAAAGCGCACTATCTGAAATGGTGGCGAAATACAAGGCCCAGTCTGCCAAAGCAAAAGAAGAAAAGGAGGCCCTAAGCGCAAGGTTAAAGGAAGAAGAGGAGGCGCGCAGGGAGGCGGAGTTGGAAAAAGCAAGGACAAGATCATAAGATGAGTTTCAACACGAGACAAGTGGAAGGCGGGAGAGCACAGAGGACGCTCTGGTCACGCAAGCAGAGTAGAAGCGCATCCTCCAGGCGGACAAAGAGGGACAGAGTATGGTAATAAATCTAAACCCTCCTTTTACTGCTGACGTGGCTGCCTATCGCTATCCACAAGGGTATACGCCTCCTTTGTTCCGAAAGTTTGATGGGACCGGGAGCGCGCGAGAGCACTTGATGACGTATGTAGATGATCTTGGAGTATACAGTGCAGACCACTGCTTGAGGCTGAGAGAATTTTCAAAGTCTCTCGTTGGGCGCGCCTTCACCTGGTATTCCAAGTTGTGCCCAGCCTCCATCCGCACTTGGGAAGAAATGACTATAGAATTTTGCAACAAGTTCTTGGAGGAAGAAGGCGCCATCCACATCATGGACCATGGGCGTGTAAGACAGCAAGCAGGAGAGAGTCTGACCGCCTTCATCAAAAGATACAGGGACAGAGCGCTCCATTGCAAAGAGACTCTCCCCGAGGCGGGCCTGGTTTATGGATGCATTAAAAGCATTGAAGATGGTTCACAAATATTCCTAGCGCTCAGTAAGATCACCACTTTTTCTGAGTTGCTTGGGAGGGCGATGGATGTCACTGAGGCCATGAAGAAGCAGGGAAAGAGAACCAAAGACCAGGTCGCCTTTGATGTGAACGCGGTGGAGGATAAGAGAAGGAAAAGCTACAGGACCATGCCGCCTCCTAAGAGCTATGAAAAGAAGGAGCCCCCACCAAAGCTTCCAATCTCTAGGGAACTTATCAGTTGGTGGAGGAATGGCTGAAGGAGGGCATTCTCACTAAAAGGACAACAAAGCCCCCCCTGACGCGTAAGAAGTACAATAACCCAGAATATTGCATCCTGCACAGGCAAAAGAGTCATGGTACCATGGATTGTTATGTCATCAGAGGCGTGTTCCAGAAGCAGTACGCAGCAGGAAAGATATTGCTGCCAGAAGGTGAAGGCGAGGAGAGTCTAGGCGAGCATCCTTTGCCTAGACATGATGTGAACGTTATTCTCTCGCACGGCGACAACCTGCTGGAGGAGATTGAAGAAGAAGAATTGATAGAAAATGAGCTGAGAAGGGGACTTGTGAAAACCAGGGGGTTCAGAGCCCTGTTTAACCAACTAAGGTTGGGAGCTGATGCCAGGGATGAAGCAGCACATGCTCTGGCTGATATAATAGTTAGAAGAGGAGCAAACACTAGTGCCACTTATGCACCAGCAACCAGGGTAGCCAGGGCGCATGCCTCGACAGTGATGTTTAGAGAGCCTCAGCGGTCACATCCAGGCTTTTGTCACAACAGGCCGCTGTTCGTGGAAGCAACTGTCGAAGGTGTACATGTTCGGCGCGCCCTCGTGGATAATGGATCAGGAGTAAATATCATTCCAACCCACATATTTGTAAAGCTGGGGGTCGCTAAAGAAAGACTCAAGAAAGCAGAAGCGACACTGGGAACTTTTAATGGAGGAATAGTTATGGCAAGGGCGTGCGTGGTGCTTAACTTGGAGGTAGGACCCATAAAAACTCTGAACACCTTCCACATTGTTGATGGAGAACCTAGCTATCATATCCTACTAGGACGCCCTTGGATCCATCTACATGGGTGTGTCCCATCCACTTTGCACCAATGTGTGAAGTCTATGTACAAAGGACATGACATTGAGATCCCAACAACGAAAGCGCCGTTCGACGCTTCAGAGTTACACTTGATTAACGTCTCGGTGTTTGATGAGCTAGCTCCCCCAGGGACCAAAAAGATTGGGAGAGAGCCCAGGGTTCTGATCAAAGGAAAGGAGAAAATGAAAGAGCCAGAGAAAAGACAGTCAGTGTTCAAGAGACTCCGCCTACCAGAAGAGGAAGAAGGCGCATGGCAGCCAGCAACCAAAGCAAGATACAAACTGCAAAAGCAACGTCTTCCTGATGGGGGGCCCAGATGGGCCATCCTCTAGGAACTCGCGGGGCCAGCCAAGCCGAAATTGAGCGACTTGGCTAGCCCCACACTCATGGGCGTCATAAGAGGGGAAGCGCGGTTCGCTTCGACGGAGGAGGTTATGCACACCCAACAAAAAGGGGATGAAGCAAATAGTCCAGAAGGTTTGGAAGAGGTCAATGTAGGAGGAAAAGGCGAACACAGGCCGCTCTTCATTTCCTCTTCACTTACCCCGTCTGAAAAGGCGGACTTGGTCGCCTTGTTGAAAGAGTTCAGAGAAGTGTTCGCTTGGAGCTATGAGGAGATGCCAGGACTTAGCCCTAAGCTAGTCACCCACAACTTGGCAGTTAAAACTGATGCAGTACCTGTAAAGCAACACCCCAGAAAGTTCAGCCCTGAGATTGAGAAGGCGATCAAAGATGAAGTAGAGAAATTATTGGAGGCGCGCTTCATCAAGCCTATACAACATCCCATCTGGTTGGCTAACATAGTCCCCGTGAAGAAAAAGAATGGTCAGATCAGATGTTGCGTAGATTTCAGAGATCTGAACAAGGCGTGCCCTGAAGATGATTTCCCACTGCCACACATTGACTGCATGGTGGATGCAACAGCCATGCATGAGCACTTTTCCTTCATGGATGGTTTCAGCTGTTACAATCAAATAAGGATTGCAGAGGGCGACGAAGAAAAGACCGCTTTCAGAACCCCAGTAGGAAACTTCTACTATATGGTGATGCCATTTGGTCTCAAGAATGTTGGAGCGACGTACCAAAGAGCCATGACAGCGATCTTCCATGACATGATGCACAACATAGTAGGGGACTATGTTGATGACATAGTGGTAAAATCAAGGAAGAAAGAGCAACACTTGACAAATCTAAGAGCTGTCTTTTCCAGATGCAAGAAGTACAAACTCAGAATGAACCCCCTCAAATGCAAATTTGGGGTCTCTTCTGGTCAGTTCCTGGGGTTCAGAGTCCATAAGGAAGGCGTCTCAGCCGATGAAAGGAAAGTCAAGGCAGTCAGGGAAATGAAAGCGCCTCACAACAAGAAAGAGCTACTGCAAATGATGGGGAAGTTGGTGTACATTCGCAGATTCATACCGGCCATGGGAGAGTTGTTAGGTCCTATGAGAAAACTCCTCAAGGGAAAGGAAACTTTCAAGTGGGAAAAGGAGCATCAAGACGCTTTCGACAGGGTGAAGAAAGCTTTAGCATCACAACCAGTGATGATTCCGCCTCAAAAAGGAATGCCGCTCAGAGTATATCTAGCCACCACCCAGACAGCGATGAGCGGACTCTTTGCACAAGAAGTTGAAGGTTCAGAGCGCCCTGTGGCCTACTGGAGCAGGATGTTAAAGGAGGTAGAATGCAGATACTCCAATCAAGAAAGGCAATGTCTCGCTTTGGTGTATGCCGCTTAGAAGTACTGTCATTACTTCCAGGCGCACACCATTCACGTGATGACCAAGGCTGAAGGGATCAAATATTTATTGCAAGGCCCTGTTCTCACAGGGAGAATAAGCAAGTGGGCGCTCACACTGACAGAATATGAGATAATTCTGGTGACGCCCACAGCGCTTAGAAGCCAGGCCTTAGCTGATCTGATGGCCATTTGTGCAAACCAAGAAGAAGAAGGAAGCATAGAACCTGTCAACGTGTGTCAAGAGCCTGAGGTGTGGACTCTGATGTTTGATGGTTCGCCCTCAGCACCCAAAGGCGGAGCAGGAGTCACTTTGACAAATGAGAAGGGAGAGGAGCTAGCCTTCGCCTTCCAACTAGAGTTCCAGTTCACCAACAACAAAGCAGAGTATGAGGCTCTTCTTCTGGGACATAATATAGCTGAAGAACTTGGAGTTCAAAGACTCATTGTGAAACGGGACTCTAACCTGGTGGTGAAGCAGTTAAAGGGGGAGTATGGAGTAAAAGAGATGTCTTTGGCGCTGTGCGGAGAAAGGGCGCACTAAGCATTGGCGAAGTTCAAGTTGGAATCTCTTGAGCATGTGCCACGGGCTGAAAATAGGAAGGCTGACGCTCTCGCAACTTTGGGAAGCAAAGCGGTTATAGCAGAGAGCGAACATCTGGTACATTTTAGAAAGGCGTACCAACCCAAAATCCAAAACAGTATACAGGAGAACCAAACAAGAGAAGATTGGAGAGTCCCAATCATTTGGGAGCTCTACAGCAAAGCACTAACAAAGGCGTCCAGAGACTTTTGCCTTTTAAAAGGGGCATTGTACAAGAGAAGTACAGATGGGTTACTCATGAAATGTGTCACTGAGGAAGAAGGAATACAGAAGATGACAAGCCTTCATGACAGCATATGTGGACAAGTTGGCCCTGGCTTATACAGGAGGATGCAAAGGGTGGGAGTGTACTGGCCTGACATGAAGGCGCGTTGTGATTCATTCCAGAAAGCGTGCAGTCAATGTCAGGAGGCCAAAGAAGAACTGGAAGTCCATCTGGTGGATGAGGATTGGGCTAAGCCAATTCAAGCATACTTGGAAAGCGGCATCTTGCCGGAGAATCACATGGAAGCAGAAAGGGTAAGGAAGAAATCAGGGTACTATTTCATTGAGAAAGGCGAGCTGTTCAAAAGAAGTTTCACTGGAGAAGCTCTCAGATGCATTGGTAAAGAAGAACAAAGCAAAGTCATGGAAGAGGTCCACAGGGGACCTTGTGGAAGGCACCAAGGAGGGAAGTCGCTCTGGAGCGAGTTGTTAAAAATTGGCTATTATTGGCCAAACATCAAAGGCGACGCCCTCGACTTTGTAAGGAAGTGTGAGCAATGCCAGAGACATGACAACAGAATTCATGCACCCGCTCTCTCCATGAAAGGTCTTAGCTCGCCCTACCCTTTCCATACATGGGCAATGGACTTTATTGGTCCAATTGACCTGCCTTCCGGAGGGAAAAGATGGATTTTGGGGACAACAGAACACTCCACCAAATGGGTCGAAGCAGCGGCATTCAAGAAAGGGGATGCTAACACCACTACGCAATTCATCAAAGAGCACATCATCTGTCGCTTTGGGCTGCCCAAGAGAATAGTATCTGACAATGGCACTCACTTCATCAATAAGAAGGTAGAGCAGGTATTAGAAGGATACGGGATCATACACCACAAGTCTACCCCCTACTACCCACAGTCTAATGGTCAAGCTGAATCCACCAACAAAATACTGATCAAAATCTTGGCCAAGACAGTGGAGGATGCGCCTACAGATTGGAGTGAGTACTTGCCACTCGCTCTTTGGGCATATATCGCGTGACCAAGCACAGCGCGACAAAGGCGACGCCCTTCTCCCTGGTATATGGGGCGGAAGCGACACTACCTGCAGAAGTGATGGTCCCATCCGCCAGGATGATTGCTCAAAATGAAGGTGGGTCAGAAGACAGATTGCTATCACTGGAAGGCGCCAGAGACAAAGCACATGAAGAGCTGCTCAAACACCAAAGGCGCGTTATGCTGTCATATGAGAAGATGGTGAGGCCAAGAATGTTTGTTGAAGGCGAGCTTTTCCTGAAGGCGACAGAAGCAGTCATGAGGAACCTACACACCAGCAAATGGATGCCAAAGTGGGAGGGACCTTACATTGTACAAGAAGCACATCCTAATGGGTACTGTTTCTTACTTGAACCAGACACTCAAAGGAAAATAGGGCCTTTAAATTTCAAGTACATTAAGAAGTATTATGCTTAGCTCACTGTATGATATAATGAAAGAGCCGTAGTCTTTACTTTCTGTTGAACCCTAAGAAGTAACTTGTTTTGTATGCCCTGAAATAATCAATGAAAAAACCTGAAGGTCTTCCCTCATGAAATTATTTCCTTTAGAAATATGTTAATAGCAGAAATGAAATATGACGATGCATGTTGAAAGCGGACATGACTCAAACAGTGAATAACATGATTGCATACACGCATCTTTTCTAAAGAAAGCGCTCTCAAAGCAAAGAGCCAAAATGCCAAACGCGAGGTCCAACACTAAAAAAAATATCTTTTGATGAGAAGTTGAAAATAAAGTGTTGGGCCGTACCGCGGGCACAAGCGCCTTATCGCGGTACCCGGATAGACCTCCTCAAAAAGAAAAAAAAAATCCGGGATCAGACGTGGGCGAAGTACGCCATATCGCGAGGCTAGAAAAGGTCCCCGGAAACAAGGGCGCTAGTCGAAACGCGGGCGGAAAAATCTAAAGTAAAAGGGGGTTGACTAACAAGGACGCTTCCGTGTTAGCTACAAGCCCAAAGCGGAAAAAATCTAAAATATATCCGAGGTGCGCTTTCGAAACAAGTTTTGGCACCAATGACATGAGGGGCCACTGTTTTAAAAAAAAAAAACCTTGTAGTATGTTCAAAGTGCACTTTTGGAAACAAATTTTGGCACCAATGACATGAGGGGCCACTGAAATCTGCAGTAAGTTTGAAGCGCCCAAAGCGCGCTCTAAAAAAAAGGAAGAGAGGAAACCTCTTTTGGGAACCAATGACATGAGGGGCCACTGCTATACTTGAAAAAGAAAAGAAAAAGAGGAGATGTGCGATATCGAAGTACTTGAAGAAAAGCACCAAAGCTGGGAAGAGCGTACAAGAACAAAAACAAGCACAAGTGCAGTAACAAGCAATTATAAACTACGTTCACAAGGCAAAGTTCAAGCTACAATGGCGCCAAAGCGACAAAGCCAGAAAAGGCGTACAAGAGCCAGAAGTGTACAATCCAAATGCAAGCCTAGGAGCAAGACGAATAAAGAAATGTGAGACAAAGACAAAACATACATAAACATTGTCAAGGTAGCAGCAGGCATACAAAAGCAAAGTCTAAGCCTGAAGGGCATACCACCACAAGTAAGTACAACTTCAAGAAGTTCAGCAAAACAAATTCCGAAATACAAGTCCAAAAGCAACATAGCCTAACAGCAACTATCAAACACTAAAAAGAGCATTCAGGTTGATATGCTTGCGAGCCTCCTCATATGAACGCTCCTGAGCAACCAAGTCATTAATCTCTTTATCCACGTTCTCCAAATCAGAAGTCACTTGTGCAAGCTGGGCTGAGAGTTCTTTCGAACGAGTAGCTAGAGCAGTACGACTGATCGAGGCCGTACCCGATCAAAATAAAAGGTGTTTATTCTGTAGTACTAGGAAGGAGATCCTAGGTCGTTTCCCAGCGAATATCGGTCTAGGCAAAGTATCAAACACGTAGTGTGCAGCAAAATGGGGGGGTTTTTGTGTGTGACAAATGTGAAGAACAAAACACAAACAGAATATAAAAACTAAGAAAATCAGAAACAAAAGCGGGCAAACCCCTTTGGTTACGTACACTACTCAATCCTAGCTCACTAAAGATCGATTCCTCTCCTCTCCTCTGTCCAACTCGTGATAACCAAATACTAAGCGAAAATTCAGTTATCACTCCAAACCCTAACTTCTAATTAAGCATCAGAAACCAGAATTGGAGTTTTTACGAGTTAATACAAATTAAGCATTTATATTCATGTATTATCTCTACGAAATGGAATTAAGCAAACCACTACACATCGATAAACATGAAAACAGAGAAGAGAAAACGAAATTGCATTAATAACAAGAGCTCAAGAGTAGATAATACAATACCAAAGGGATTAACCCTTGAAGTCTAGCCTTCCATGGCCATAAATGAAGAAAAACGAGTAGAAATGGGGAAGAACAAAACCCTAGCAGCCACCATCACTTGGGAGAGCCAAGAGAGAAGTTCTAACCTAGAGAGAGAGTGAGAAATCTGAAATGGGAGTGTGTTCTTGGAGGTTACACGAATTTCCCCTCTTTAGTCATGAAAATGGGCCTAAAACATGGGCCCAAGTCCTAAGAAACACTATTCTAAAAATTACAATTAAAAAGGGACCTAAATGCAAATTACAATCTTCACTTCAATGCTTCAATCTTCATTTCCAAACATTCCAAAGTGTCCTTGTGCCAAATATTACCTGAAAATAGAAATAGAATTAATTAGGCTAAATAATTCCAAATTAAACAATATTCGGAATATTAGTCCAATAAACTCTAAATCAATAAATCAAGCTAATCAATGTCAAATGGGCAACAAGTATCAATAATAGGAGTAAAATAATGCAAGGAATAATGGGAAATAAAATGCTCATCAAATACCCCCACACTTATCCTTTTGCACTCCTGGGCAAAACCAAAAGATAGGACTATGAAGATCAATATGCACCAAAGTGAATCATGCAACAAGATGACTACAACTAAGAAATGCAAACCTAAGAGATTACATACTTCACAATGAATTCTAGGAAATGCAAAGAAATGGGCAAACTCAAGCACACAAAATGGTTAAGGATCAAAGAGTCAAAGCATCCGCGAACATCATCCAATTACTTCAAGTATGCAAAGAAACCAATGACATCAAGAGGATAGTCACAAAGATGATAGAAACTCACAAGGATCACTCAAAAGTGTTTACACTCAAGTGTTTGGGGTTAATCATTATTTACACTCAAGGCACATCATGAAAAACAAACACAACCATAAGCTTGACAAGCCTCTAACATCAACCATCAACACACATGCACAAAATGATCAAAAGGTCTTTTAAGGGTTGTAATGGGGCCAAGGACAAGGTAGGATAAAAATATGGGAATGTAGCTAAAACCAAAGGAATAGAGGAGCAATGGGGAATAAGTAAAAAGTAAGCAAAATCCACCCCAAAATCAACTACCACTAATTCCAATCCTCTTTGCCTCAACAACCTTTTATTGACTTTTTTTCTCTTCTTTTTTTTTCTTTTTATTTTTGCATTTTTTTTTTTGTATTTTTGTCTTCTATTTTTTTTTGTTTTTGAGAGATATACAAAAAGAAAAGAAGAAACAACACAAATGGCATGAAGATGAAGCCATAACTATAACAACCAATGAGGCAAAACCAAGAACTCAACCAATTAAAGCATAAAGCACACTTCTTACCTAATACCCATTCCCAAAACAATTCCAAAGCTCCAAAATTCCCTAAGGTTAGGACAATCATGGTTTTTCAGTCATAGGCTTGTAATGAGCTAAAGAACAAGGAAAGGGATAAAAAGGCTCAAAGGGGCTAGCAAAGGATACATTCATTCAAGGTAGGCTCATATGGCTAGTAGCTTATTCAAGAAAGAAAGTGCCTAAATCATTTCAAAATGTGCATGAGCAATCAAGTATCAACAAGAGTCAAGTCAAGTTCTAGAGTGCAAGTAATCCAGAGTGCAATCACACATGAAAGAAAATTAGGTGGCATATATAGCAATCCACCCACAATTAAGGCTCAAATCCTCACAAAAGGGACAATTCTATCACAGTGTTACCACCTCTTAATTATCAAAAGCAACTTTACACACAGAAATGCATGAATTCAGACACAAGATACCAAAACTCTACTAAAATGAAGCAAAAACATGCAAGAAAATGCCCAAAACTAAGCAAAACCTAAAAAAAAATCAAAGCAAAATATGCAACCTAAACTACTCTCCCCCCCACACTTAAATCACACATTGTCCTCAATGGAACACAAATAGCAGAATCAGACAGATATAGACAACTGTAATAAAAAGAGTAAGGAAGGAGAAAAGGAGACTCCCTAAGTCATGGTTGTTCAAAAGTGGGGTCGACCAATGAGGCCTCCTCCACAGGTGCATCATCCAAAGAAGGGGTGGTTAGGAAAGGCTTGAGTCGGTGGCCATTGACTTTGAAGCTCTTGTTCGTGGACTCACTCTTGATCTCCACAGTGCCATAAGGAAACACTTGGGTGACTACAAACGGTCCAATCCATTTAGAGCGGAGCTTTCCACTCATGAGTCCAAGCCTAGAGTTGTAGAGCAAAACTTTTTGACCAACCAAGAACTCCTTTCTGGAAATGGAGTTATCATGAAGCTTCTTGGTCTTCTCTTTGTAGAATTTGGAGTTCTCATAGGCCTCCAAGCGGATCTCATCTAGCTCACTCAACTGCAGCTTCCTCTCCTCACCCACTTGATCAAGAGCTAAGTTACATTGCTTCACAGCCCAATATGCACGGTGCTCTATCTCCACAGGCAGGTGGCACGCCTTACCAAAGACAACCCGATAGGGTGACATCCCTATGGGTGCCTTGTAAGCGGTCCGATGGGCCCATAGAGCATCCTCCAATCGTGTGCTCCAATCCTTTCTATTAGGCTTCACCATCTTCTCCAAAATCCGCTTGATCTCTCTATTTGAAATCTCCGCTTGCCCGTTGGTTTGGGGGTGATAGGGTGTAGAGACTTTGTGCACAACCCCATACTTCTTGAGCAAAGCTTGCATGGATCTATTGCAGAAGTGTGTGCCTTGGTCACTGACTATGGCTCTAGGTATGCCAAACCTGCAAAGGATATTAGACCTGACAAAATCTACAACAACCTGAGCATCATTAGTCCTGGTGGCCTTAGCTTCCACCCATTTGGATACGTAATCCACAGCAAGTAAGATATAATAAAAACCAAAAGAAACAGGAAAGGGGCCCATGAAATCTATACCCCAGACGTCAAACACCTCACAAAACAACATAGGTTGTTGCGGCATCTGTTGCCTCCAAGATAGGGCGCCTCCTGCTCTTTGACACTGCTCACACGAGCTGCAGATGTTGCTCGCATCCTTGAAAATGGTAGGCCAATAAAATCCAGAATCCAGCACCTTTCGTGCTGTCCTTTGAGTACCAAGGTGGCCTCCCACTGGTGAAGCATGGCAAAATTGGAGAACCGATTGGATCTCCTGGTCTGGAATGCACCTGCGAATGACCTGATCACTGCAAAAACGCCATAAATAGGGGTCATCCCATACATAATGCTTGGCATCGCTCTTTAATTTGTCTCTTTGAGCTTTGGATGCCAAGGCAGGAAAAACAGAAGCAACGAGATAATTAACAATGTCTGCAAACCAAGGAGTTTGGGGAAGGGGATGGGAAACATGTAAAGATAAAAGCTGCTCATCCGGGAAGTTATCCCGGATAGGAAATGCATCCTCCTCTCTTTCTATCCTGCTCAAGTGGTCTGCGACAAGGTTATGCGCACCACTCCGATCCTGAATCTCAAGATCAAACTCCTGGAGGAGCAACATCCACCTAATCAACCTAGGTTTGGAATCTGTCTTTTTCAAAAGATACTTCAGAGCAGCATGATCAGTGTACACTACAACCTTAGAACCAAGCAAATATGATCTAAACTTGTCAAGTGCAAAAACAATAGCCAAAAGTTCTTTTTCAGTTGTTGTGTAATTAACCTGTGCTGCATCTAAAGTCCTAGAAGCATAATAAATCACATGCGACAGCTTACCAACCCTTTGGGAGAGAACTGCTCCCAAAGCATAATTTGAAGCATCAGTCATGAGCTCAAATGGGAGGGTCCAATCAGGTGGTTGGATGATGGGAGTGGTGGTTAGTGCTTTCTTCAATTCATCAAATGCCCTCTTGCATTGGTCTCCAAATTCCCATGGGGCATCCTTTTGAAGCAACTTGGAAAGAGGAAGGGCAATGTTGCTAAAGTTCTGAATAAACCTGCGATAGAAACCTGCATGACCAAGAAAAGAACGCACCTCTCGCACGCAAGAGGGGTAAGGCAAATGTGATATTACATGCAGCTTAGCAGGGTCAACTTCTATGCCCTTGTGCGAAACAATGTGCCCTAAGACTATGCCTTGTTCTACCATGAAGTGGCATTTTTCAAAATTCAAGACAAGGTTAGTCTCAATGCACCTGTTAAGCACCTTAGTCAAATTATCAAGACATGCATCAAATGAGGAGCCATAAACACTAAAATCATCCATGAAGACCTCTATGCAATGCTCGAGCAAGTCAGCGAAAATACTCATCATACATCTTTGAAATGTGGCAGGAGCATTGCATAGGCCAAAAGGCATCTTTCTATATGCAAATGTGCCAAAAGGACAGGTAAATGTGGTCTTATGTTGGTCCTCTGGTGCAATACAAATTTGAAAATAACCAGAGAATCCATCTAAGAAGCAATAATGAGATTTACCTGCCAGGCGCTCCAACATCTGATCAATGAAGGGGAGAGGGAAATGATCCTTGCGAGTCGCCTGGTTGAGCTTTCTGTAATCAATGCAGACTCTCCAACTGTTCTGCACTCTAGTGGGAATCAGCTCATCCTTCTCATTTTTGACAACTGTGACACCAGACTTTTTGGGGACAACTTGCACCGGGCTCACCCAAGTGCTATCTGAAATTGGGTAGATGATACCTGCTTGGAGCAGCTTGGTGACTTCTTTCTTAACCACATCAAGAATCTGGGGGTTCAATCGTCTTTGGGGTTGTCTCACTGGTTTAGTCCCATCCTCCAACAAAATGCGGTGCATGCACATGGAGGGGCTAATTCCAGGAATATCCGCTAAAGTCCATCCAATTGCCCTCTTGTTCTTTCTTATCACATCCAGCAGTTTCTCCTCTTGATCAACAGAAAGTGAGGTAGAGATGATCACTGGGAGTTTCTGCTCATCCTCCAAGTAAGCATATTTGAGATGAGGAGGGAGGGGCTTCAGGTCCAATGAGGGTGCCTGCATAATAGATGGAACTAAAGGGACAACAGAAATGGATTCTGCTGCCTGCACCTGAACAAGTGAATCAGACTCATGCATAACAGATATGGGGTTAGGGTTGGCATAATCTGAATCTATAACATATGAATCATCAGATGCAGTGGCAGAGTCTAGAAACTGAGCTATTTCAGTGCATGCGGTGCACCATCCAGAGTTAGTGCATGATGGACAAGTAAATGAATCAGTGAAAGATGGCAATTCAAAATCATGATGCAAAATGTCAAGCATATGCTCATCTATCAAATCATCAAGCAAGTCCACATGGAAAACAGAGTGATCCTCAGGAAAATGTTTCATAGCATGGAAAATGTCAAATCGGATCACACTGCCATCAAACTCCATGGAAAGTGAACCTGAATGCACATCTATCTTGGTTCGGGCTGTTTTCAAAAATGGCCTCCCCAAAATAATAGGAACAACATTACGGGGAGAGTCATCTTCCATATCAAGTATGTAAAAATCAGCAGGGAAGATCAACTCTTCAACCCGAACCAAGACATCCTCTATCAAACCTGCGGGGTGGGCAGTACTTCTATTTGCCAATTGAATCACTACACCCGTAGGTTGAAGAGGTCCAAGAGAAAGAGACTTAAAAACAGACATAGGCATGACATTTATGGATGCTCCTAAATCTAGCATAGCATTTTCAAACTTAACATTGCCTATGATGCAAGGTATAGAGAAAGTTCCAGGATCCTTACATTTTTCAGGAATGTGAGGGATAGGTTTACCTATGAGAGCGGAGACATTCCTTCCCATGCTTATCCTCTCATTGCCCTTGAGTCTTCTCTTATGAGTGCACAACTCCTTAAGGAACTTCGCATACCTTGGAATCTGTTTTATTGCATCAAGAAGGGGTATGTTGACTTCCACCTTCCTGAATGTGTCAAGAATGTCCTTGTCCACCTCTTCCACCCTTTTGTTTTGAGGCACTCTTGGTGGGAATGGAAGAGGAACAGGAGGAGGTTGTAGGACAACAGCAGGGCTTGTGGTTGAAGTCGAGGAGGGTTGAGTTGGATGATTCTCTTTGGTGCTAGCATGCTCACCTTCATCTACCACTTGGCTCTTCCCTTTAGAGGAAGCTAGAGCATCATTGTTGAGGTGAGGTTGTGGTGTGGGTGTGACAATCTGCTTTCCCGACCTCAGGTTGATGGCACTCACATTCTGATTCTGAGGGTTGATCACAGTTTGGGATGGCAACTTGTCAGAATTTTGAGATTGCAAGTTGTTGAGAGAAGTTGCCATTTGACCCATCTGATTTGTCAAAGTCTGAATGGATGCCTCTTGTCTCTGAATGGATGCTCTAGTCTCTTGTTGAAATTGGAGGTTTTGCATGGTCATTTGCCTCACCAACTCCTCCAAGGTAGGTTGGTTGGATGGAGGGGCTGATGGTGCAGGATGAACCACTTGCTGCTGTTGTTGTTGCCTTTGCTGCTGGATTGGAGGAGGTACATATGGTGGTCTACTCGGTCCAGCGGTGTTCTGAAATGGAACATTAGGAGGAGGTTGTTGTTGTTGTTGATCAGACCACTTCAGATTGGGATGGTTCCTCCATCCAGGGTTGTATCTATTGGAAGAGAGGTCATGATTGTGTTGTTGTGGGCCTCTATTGTTGTATATGTTTGCTGCATAGGCCTCGGGTTGGTCACCACTTGTCATCGGCTGTTGCTGCTGAAGGGAAGGGCATGCATCTGTGGGGTGCTCAATGGATGTGCATATGCCACACACTCTAGCAGGAAGTATCATCTTTTTCTGATTGACAGCCAATTGTGTGACCAATGTTGTGAGAGAATCAATTTTCTGCTCAAGCTTCTCAACCTTGCCCGAGTCTGCACCAACATCATTTACATCCCTCACAACTATTGCATCACTGTTGCTTCTTGCATGGAATTGTTGACAATTGAAAGCCATCTTCTCAATTTTGCTCCTGGCTTGTAAGGGTGTCATATCTCCCAATGTACCACCACTTGCAGCATCTACCATGTTTCTTTCCATGAAGTTGAGACCTTCATAAAAGTACTGGATGAGAAGCTGCTCTGAGATCTGATGGTGAGGGCAGGAAGCACACAACCTCTTGAATCTCTCCCAATAATCATAGAGACTCTCTCCATGTTGTTGCCTGATACCAGAAATTTCCTTTCTGATTGCAGTGGTCCTATTTGCAGGGAAGAATTTTTCCAGAAATGCCCTCTTCAAGTCATCCCAGCTTGTGATGGAACCAGGGGCCAAGTCAGATAACCAATCTTGTGCTAGACCCTCTAAGGAATGTGGAAATGCTCTGAGACAGACATGATCCTCTTGCACATCATGTGGTTTCATTGTGGTGCACACTATATGGAATTTCTTGAGATGCTTATGAGGATCCTCACCTGCAAGACCATGAAACTTGGGCAACAAATGGATTAGTCCTGTTCTAAGCTCAAAAGGAACATCCTCATCAGGATACCGGATACACGAGTCTTCAATAGTGAAGTCAGGTGCAGCCAGCTCCCTAAGTGTCCTTTCCCTTGGTGGGGGTTAAGCCATGTTATCACAATGTATAGAATCAGATTGAATAAAAGTAGAAGGAATAGAAGAAATAGAAATAGAATCAGAATTAGATGGACTATAAGATGACTCTGACTCACTACCTAATGACTGATTCCTATTTTGTCTAACTAATCTGTGATAAGTTCTATCAATTTCAGGGTTGTAAGGATGCAAATAACTTGGGTTGCCCCTAGTCATGTACTGAACAGAACAGCATCAACCATAGCATACTGTAACAGATATGCATGACCAAAATCGGCAACAAAATTTATTATTTTTTAAAAATTTTTTCTTTATTTTTTTCAGCACCCTAAAATCATGAAAACATATCACAGAAAGTTTGAGGACAAAATTCAAAAGGGAACCAAGTCAAACAAATAAGTTACAAACAAAAAAGAAGAAAAATAAACTTGTAAAATAAAAAAGAAATAGTAAACAACCGAATTTTTGGGGCCTTCCCATTATCGAAATTTCGTCCAATTCCGAGTTACGGATCAAAAGTTATGGCTGTTTGAAATTCGTGCTGATAAAACTTGAAAAAGGTTTTTTGCAATTCACAACCAATGATGATCTGAGTGACAGTGGCTTAACAAAACATCATCATATGATAATAGTAGTGTGGATATAAATTTTCGTGCAAAAATACCACCCACAACTATGTGAACTAGCAACCACAGAATCAATCAAATACACTAATTGCAACAAAACAGCAAACAGCGCAACTTCAACCAGTTATCAGAATTGACTACTAGACCCTAAATCAGACACGACACACTATAATAACTATACTAACTACGACACTAACTAATTACTAATGACCTTTGGCAAGAACCGATATTCCCCGGCAACGGCGCCAAATTTTGATCGAGGTCGTACCCGATCAAAATAAAAGGTGTTTATTCTGTAGTACTAGGAAGGAGATCCTAGGTCGTTTCCCAGCGAATATCGGTCTAGGCAAAGTATCAAACACGTAGTGTGCAGCAAAATGGGGGGGTTTTTGTGTGTGACAAATGTGAAGAACAAAACACAAACAGAATATAAAAACTAAGAAAATCAGAAACAAAAGCGGGCAAACCCCTGTTAATAGCAGAAATGAAATATGACGATGCATGTTGAAAGCGGACATGACTCAAACAGTGAATAACATGATTGCATACACGCATCTTTTCTAAAGAAAGCGCTCTCAAAGCAAAGAGCCAAAATGCCAAACGCGAGGTCCAACACTAAAAAAAATATCTTTTGATGAGAAGTTGAAAATAAAGTGTTGGGCCGTACCGCGGGCACAAGCGCCTTATCGCGGTACCCGGATAGACCTCCTCAAAAAGAAAAAAAAATTCCGGGATCAGACGTGGGCGAAGTACGCCATATCGCGAGGCTAGAAAAGGTCCCCGGAAACAAGGGCGCTAGTCGAAACGCGGGCGGAAAAATCTAAAGTAAAAGGGGGTTGACTAACAAGGACGCTTCCGTGTTAGCTACAAGCCCAAAGCGGAAAAAATCTGAAATATATCCGAGGTGCGCTTTCGAAACAAGTTTTGGCACCAATGACATGAGGGGCCACTGTTTTAAAAAAAAAACCTTGTAGTATGTTCAAAGCGCACTTTTGGAAACAAATTTTGGCACCAATGACATGAGGGGCCACTGAAATCTGCAGTAAGTTTGAAGCGCCCAAAGCGCGCTCTAAAAAAAAGGAAGAGAGGAAACCTCTTTTGGGAACCAATGACATGAGGGGCCACTGCTATACTTGAAAAAGAAAAGAAAAAGAGGATATGTGCGCTATCGAAGTACTTGAAGAAAAGCACCAAAGCTGGGAAGAGCGTACAAGAACAAAAACAAGCACAAGTGCAGTAACAAGCAATTATAAACTACGTTCACAAGGCAAAGTTCAAGCTACAATGGCGCCAAAGCGAGAAAAGGCGTACAAGAGCCAGAAGTGTACAATCCAAATGCAAGCCTAGGAGCAAGACGAATAAAGAAATGTGAGACAAAGACAAAACATACATAAACATTGTCAAGGTAGCAGCAGGCATACAAAAGCAAAGTCTAAGCCTGAAGGGCATACCACCACAAATAAGTACAACTTCAAGAAGTTCAGCAAAACAAATTCCGAAATACAAGTCCAAAAGCAACATAGCCTAACAGCAACTATCAAACACTAAAAAGAGCATTCAGGTTGATATGCTTGCGAGCCTCCTCATATGAACGCTCCTGAGCAACCAAGTCATTAATCTCTTTATCCACGTTCTCCAAATCAGAAGTCACTTGTGCAAGCTGGGCTGAGAGTTCTTTCGAACGAGTAGCTAGAGCAGTACGACTGATCGAGGCCGTACCCGATCAAAATAAAAGGTGTTTATTCTGTAGTACTAGGAAGGAGATCCTAGGTCGTTTCCCAGCGAATATCGGTCTAGGCAAAGTATCAAACACGTAGTGTGCAGCAAAATGGGGGGGTTTTTGTGTGTGACAAATGTGAAGAACAAAACACAAACAGAATATAAAAACTAAGAAAATCAGAAACAAAAGCGGGCAAACCCCTTTGGTTACGTACACTACTCAATCCTAGATCACTAAAGATCGATTCCTCTCCTCTCCTCTGTCCAACTCGTGATAACCAAATACTAAGCGAAAATTCAGTTATCACTCCAAACCCTAACTTCTAATTAAGCATCAGAAACCAGAATTGGAGTTTTTACGAGTTAATACAAATTAAGCATTTATATTCATGTATTATCTCTACGAAATGGAATTAAGCAAACCACTACACATCGATAAACATGAAAACAGAGAAGAGAAAACGAAATTGCATTAATAACAAGAGCTCAAGAGTAGATAATACAATACCAAAGGGATTAACCCTTGAAGTCTAGCCTTCCATGGCCATAAATGAAGAAAAACGAGTAGAAATGGGGAAGAACAAAACCCTAGCAGCCACCATCACTTGGGAGAGCCAAGAGAGAAGTTCTAACCTAGAGAGAGAGTGAGAAATCTGAAATGGGAGTGTGTTCTTGGAGGTTACACAAATTTCCCCTCTTTAGTCATGAAAATGGGCCTAAAACATGGGCCCAAGTCCTAAGAAACACTATTCTAAAAATTACAATTAAAAAGGGACCTAAATGCAAATTACAATCTTCACTTCAATGCTTCAATCTTCATTTCCAAACATTCCAAAGTGTCCTTGTGCCAAATATTACCTGAAAATAGAAATAGAATTAATTAGGCTAAATAATTCCAAATTAAACAATATTCGGAATATTAGTCCAATAAACTCTAAATCAATAAATCAAGCTAATCAATGTCAAATGGGCAACAAGTATCAATAATAGGAGTAAAATAATGCAAGGAATAATGGGAAATAAAATGCTCATCAACGACGCTCTTGCAGAGTACGCTTGGTTTCAGCCAAGCCAGCGACATCAAAAGGAGGGCGTAATTTCTCCAATCTATCAATAGCATCATCAAGCCAGGTACCAGAATAGTGTTGGAACTTAAGAGAATGGAGGCAGTCCAAGAGCTCAACCATGTCCTCCCACGGCAAAGCGTCAACATCAACAGAGCTCACCAAACCTAGCATTTGCACCATGGTACGCGCAGCGGACTCCCTGAAAAAGCGAGGGAATGAAGCACTTGGTGGCACCAAGTCGGGGTGAGAAAGAAGAAACGAGTCAAGCATGGACTGCTCCTCTGCATCAAGAGAGCCACGAGATTTGGCTGAAAATGCCGCTGCAAAGCAGAAAAAGATCAAAGAAGGAACAAGTGAGAAAAGCGACAAAATTTACAAGTTCAGTAAATATATAAAGAATTGATGATTTATGTGAAGGAAACCCAACTTGATGCATGGAAAAAGGAACACTAACAAACTGAAGAAGAAGCTGGAGAAGCAACAACTTGTGTAATCTTGACGGAAGGAAGCCGAATGGAAGGAATCTCATGCACAGGACGCCCTTCGGAAGAGCTCACAACACCCTTTGAAACTTCAGCTGCATTGGCAGAACCTGCATTCCCCTCATCAAGAGGAGCGAATCCAGTATCGCTCTCATGAACAGCATGATCTTCAATAGGAACCTCAACAGCAGCATCAACTTGGTTTTCCTTGGGGGAAAATGTGTCTATCTCAGTGTCCAATTCATCAAAAACAGTGTCAACAGGAACACCCTCACCTATAATGATATTAGAATCATTTGCAGCAACATTTGGAGAAGCATCAGCAGGAGCGCCCTGGGAAATAATTGAAACACTCTTTGGGGCTTCAACAGGGGGCAAAGAAGAATCATCCTCCTCAACAATCTCCAGACCAGAACTAACATCACCAGCAGGCCCAAGAGCGACACCAGAATCTTTGGAAACACTGACAACAACAGCGTCTGAAGGAGAGATGGTTGACAAAGGCTGCACAAGCAAAGGGCCACTAACCCGACCAAAGGGCACATGAGTGGCAAACCCAGTAGGCGCAGCGCCTCCGCTAGCAGTAGGTTGACGATGGAAGTCCGGAGCATCTGTGCGGTCAAGTGGTGGAATCGTCGGGGAGCTGACAGGGGTGCTAATGGGAGTCTGAAGGCCTTTAGAAACCTGGGGCGAAGGTGAAGCTGAACCATGCCCACCAGAACCACCTGCGACAAAAACAAACAAACAAGACAGCAAAAATGAAACGCTCATCAGTATTGAAAATTTAGAAAATGCAATAACAACAAAGAGTAGAAAGGCCAAAGAGAAAGGAAAAGGGCCACGACGAAGAAGAAAAGGGGAGGCAAGAAGCGGAACCTAAAGGATTCTCCTCATTAGCGTCATCACACTCACCCTCAGCAGAATCATCATCTCCTTCTGAAGTATCATAATAAGCCAAAAGAGCGTCACCTGAATGTTCCTCATTTTCGCTCTCATTTTCAACTAAGTCAATGTGTACTGTAGAAGTAGGAGCAGGATAAGCATCGTGAACTTGCACGCGGGAAGACCGACGAGAAGGCGCAACCATAGTAGCCTTCTTCCCTTTTTTAGACGACGCAGCACTCTTGCCTCCGCCTTTAGAAGAAGATTTAGGAGCAGAAGAGGCTGGAGAGGAGATATGTTTCTTACCTCGCTTTGATATTACAACAGCAGAAGGAAAAGACGTGCGGAAGGGGCCGCTTCAGCTGAAACAGGCAAAACAAATCATGAGAGCAAGTCTTAAAAGAATAAAATAGCAAATAAAGCAAAGGAGATCAAAAAGGATTCGGTTCGAGATGAGCCTCACCGAGCTTTCACTCGGTTCGAGATGAGCCTCACCGAGCTTTTACTCGGTTCGAGATGTTCCTCACCGAGCTTGGATTCGGTTCGAGATGAGCCTCACCGAGCTTGTACTCGGTTCGAGATGTTCCTCACCGAGCTTGGATTCGGTTCGAGATGAGCCTCACCGAGCTTGTACTCGGTTCGAGATGTTCCTCACCGAGCTTGGATTCGGTTCGAGATGTTCCTCACCGAGCTTGTACTCGGTTCGAGATATTCCTCACCGAGCTTTTACTCGGTTCGAGATGTTCCTCACCGAGCTTTTACTCGGTTCGAGATATTCCTCACCGAGCTTTTACTCGGTTCGAGATGTTCCTCACCGAGCTTGGATTCGGTTCGAGATGTTCCTCACCGAGCTTTTACTCGGTTCGAGATGTTCCTCACCGAGCTTTTACTCGGTTCGAGATGTTCCTCACCGAGCTTTTACTCGGTTCGAGATATTCCTCACCGAGCTTGTACTCGGTTCGAGATGAGCCTCACCGAGCTTGTACTTGGTTAGAGATGTACTCGGTTCGAGATGAGCCTCACCGAGCTTGTACTCGGTTCGAGATGAGCCTCACCGAGCTTTTACTCGGTTCGAGATGTTCCTCACCGAGCTGGTGGCGGATCCCCCCCGCGGGACCTCGGTTAGAGATATTCCTCAGTACTCGATTCGAGATGAGCCTCACCGAGCTTGTACTTGGTTCGAGATATTCCTCACCGAGCTTTTACTCGGTTCGAGATGTTCCTCACCGAGCTTTTACTCGGTTCGAGATATTCCTCACCGAGCTTTTACTCGGTTCGAGATGTTCCTCACCGAGCTTGGATTCGGTTCGAGATGTTCCTCACCGAGCTTGTACTCGGTTCGAGATATTCCTCACCGAGCTTGTACTTGGTTCGAGATGTACTCGGTTCGAGATGAGCCTCACCGAGCTTGTACTCGGTTCGAGATGAGCCTCACCGAGCTTTTACTCGGTTCGAGATGTTCCTCACCGAGCTGGTGGCGGATCCCCCCCGCGGGACCTCGGTTAGAGATATTCCTCAGTACTCGGTTCGAGATGAGCCTCACCGAGCTTGTACTTGGTTCGAGATGTTCCTCACCAAGCTTGTACTCGGTTCGAGATGAGCCTCACCGAGCTTGTGGCGAATCCCCCCGCCGGAACTCGGTTCGAGATCGGGGTACTCTTTCAGTTTCATCATCCGAGCACAAAAAAACAGTATCAACCATCCGCAACACTCTTCCGAGCGGAAGACCACGCCTGCAAACATTGTTTTATGTTACCACCAACTCTCAGAAGCTCAGCACAGGCTCTTTGAGCCTATACGAGCTTGGGGGGCTTGTAGGGTTAACCAATAATAAATCCTACCGCTACAGGATAAGCATGAGCTCTCTAGTACAGGATAAGGGTGAATAACTCATCCTTCTTATCCTCTAAGAGCCACGTCAGCCCTACTGGGCCGAACAGGCCCATAAGGCACCACAACACAACTTCCCCTATAAGTATCGCCATGCTATAGGGGCTAAGGTATGTTCTCTCATCCCTACTCTCAAGAACTACGTGTGGCTTGATCCCCTTATCACTGGGGGTACGTAGGACCGGGGTCACCCTCGTCAGCTGCAACAACCAACAAAACACATCGTGGTGGATCTATTTCTCAGATCCACTACAATGTATATGCCCCATCGATGTTATTCTTTGTTCTTTTTGAAGAACACTCGTTTGAAGCTGCCAAAAATTTTGGTTCATCTTTCAGCATTCTCCAAGCACACTCACTCTTGAAGGAATCTCCAACATCTTGCTCATATATCTTATATGCCTCAGCCATTATATTACTCTCGGAGCTCCCGCTTATCTGCATTGCCATTGCTTGAATGTAGCATCCATTGAACTTTTGAACAGATGTTCTGAGCCTAAACCATCGACCTTTTAAACTACTCAAGTCTCGATACTGAAGCTGCTTCTCCCGAAACTAGTTATAATGGTCGCATATTCTCTTGTAAAATGCATCACTTTTTTGGTCAACCCCTACAATTGGATCCGTAGAAATTTTCATCCATGAAGTGATGAGTTGTTTATCCTCTGCGGAACTCCACCTTGATCTTTTCTTTTTCCCCTTGCCAGACCCACCTCCTTCATCATTAAGATCAATAGTTTCCAGGTTGTCTTGACTACAATAAGGTGGTATTTCAGGCTGAGTTTGTGAGATTTGGGTATCGTATTCAGACGAAGGATGAAATTGTGGCATTGATTGAGATTGTGAATATGGGATAAATGGAGAGAAATTTTGGTTTGAAAAAGGAATGTTTGAATTATTTTGTGGGTTTGAGGAAGATGATTGAGAATATTGAAATGGGAATTGAGGAAAATTTTGCATAAATTGTGCCCATTGGTTGAAAGGATTGTTGGGATTGATGTTGGGGTTGTTGGGGTTATTTGGATTCACTGTGGATGTGGTTAATTTTTTTGCTTGCTTTGTGAGTTGAAAGTATCAGCTTAGTAGTTTTTTATAGAGGAGTAAAAAATAATATCACTTCAACTTAAATGTTTCAGCTTTGTGAATTGTAACGTATAGAATTACAACGTATAGAATTGTACTTGGCTAGTCCATAACGTATAGATTTGTACTATCAATTCATCACAACCACTCATTCCCAGTTCTCTCTCAGACTATCCACAATCTCACACACTTCAATTTTCATAAAATGCTTTGTACTATCAATTTTCATATCCTATGTATTTTTCTCTTCACAAATATGTAATTTTTTTTATTCGGATTTAAATTTTTTTTTTATTCTGTACTCTTTAACAGAGGTTAATATTTTTTTTTTTGCTTTTCGAATCTAGTAACTTCAAAAATGTTCTATGTGTTTTCTTTGTTGGTAATATGTATTTCTTTTTATGATTTACATTTAAATTTTTTTTACTCGATACCATTTAAAAACTATATTAAGTAAAAACTTTATTAAAAATTAGCATTTTTCAATAAATCTGTATATTACTCTGTGTTAAAAAATATGATGAATAAACTTATTTTAAAAAAATTAGTTTTTTCTCAAAAAAAATTAACGAAGTAAAAAAAAAGAAAACAAAAGCCACCACCGAAGCATAAAAAAAAGCGTTGCATTTTCTCACTCTCTCCCCTCTCACTCACTCATTCTCTCTCCATTCTCACTAAAAAGCAAAAAGTGGGTCCCCTTCCTTCCCTATGAACTTGGTCTTCTCCACAACCTCATTCATGGGACAAACCCATACAACCCCAAACTGTGCTCTTTTGGGTTTGTTCATGGGATGAACTCTTGAAGACCCACCATTGTGGATGCCCTAAGTATTTCTCTATTTCCTTGAAACTGCGGACCCGCCGACAGTGTGGAAAGGGGTAGGTAATAGCAGAAATAATAATCATGTATAGCTGGTATGTTTTTGGTTGGGTGTTTAGACCAATAAAATTAAGAGTTAATTGTCTACAAAAAAAAATTAAGAGTTAATTAGTACCAATTTCGTCTTTAATATTTTTTTAGCATAATAATTTAGTTTTTGAAAATGTGTAAATATCAATTTGATTTCTTAATTTTCGGATGTATCAATTTGTTCCTCTAAGATTATTAGAAATACTAATTTGATCCTTAAAATGTGAAAATTTTGAGGAACAAAGTTGGTACGTTAAAAAAATTGAGGGAATAAGTTGGCATGTCCGAAAATTTTAAGGGACCATATTGTGTTTACACATTTTCAGGAACTAAGTAAATTGATTTAGGTCCTATATATATATATATATATATATATATATATATAGATTTGAGCATTATTTGGACTCCCTTTTACTATGTATTTGGCTTGTTTCTCTAGCAAATTTAGGACTTTTTAGTAGATTTTAATTATTTTTAGTAGTTTAGGGTCCTTTGACTGTTTTAATCCTTTTTGGGTATGTTTCAGGTACTTATGGAGCTTAAATGCAAAATATATTGATGGATTTGGATAGAGGATGAAAAGAGCTTCGAAACGGTCCAAAAACGGAGAGAAACGGAGCCAGAGTAGGGCCCACGCGCCTGGGGCGCGAGACCGTGGGCGCCTGAGGCGCACCTGTGTGGAAAAATATAGCATCAGACCCTGCGCACCTGGGGCGCATGAGCCTTCGCGCCTGGGGCGCGCGTACCTGCTGGAGGCCCAATTTGACCAGATTCTGAACAAAGTAGAAGAAGAGAAGTCTAATTTGGCTTCATATCTTAGACTTGGTCAAAAATTAGAAGATAAACATGGACCTTATCTACTGGATTTAATTAAGATTTATTTTAGGATTTGTTTTACTCTTTAAATAGAGGATTTGTAAATAGTTTTCAATAGGTTTTGAGATCATAGAATTCAATTAGGATCAGAGAGAGAGGTTAGTAACATCTATTGAGAGCAAGGAGGCAAGGCACAAAGATTGGAGATCATCACTACAAGAGAGATCTGCGTGAGGATTGAAGGTCTCTTGGAGAGTTAATATGTATTATCTATGATATGAGGTTTTCTCTTTGCTTCTGTTTTCTTTATTTCTATGTGTAACTAAAACCTCTTGTTAGGAACATGGTGTAAATTGTATGGTGTAACTTATTTTAATTTATGATTTAGTGTTTTCCTGTTATTAAATCAAGCGTTGATTGTGTTTTTATCACATAAACCTACGCAATTTATGTTGTGGATTTTCTAAGTTACTAATGAGAATTAGGATTTAGAATAG
Organism: Crotalaria pallida; assembly: GCA_037953625.1. Classification (NCBI taxonomy): domain Eukaryota; kingdom Viridiplantae; phylum Streptophyta; class Magnoliopsida; order Fabales; family Fabaceae; genus Crotalaria; species Crotalaria pallida. The sequence goes on from CM075653.1 coordinate 81,336,164, forward strand.
GCCATGCAATTCAACGGTATAACTATTCAACACAGAGATGTCTAATTGGTTAGTTATACAACTAATTAATTCCATGTTCTTAATAAATTATTTATTCGGTAATTTAATTACTTGAGAGATTGAGAATTAATAATCGGAAAAATAAACGGTAGTTGCATAAGAGAAATCTAGTTACTACTAATTTAGGAATTGTTCTTGATTTGAAGGAAAACCTAATTCATAGTTAAATAAGTGAATCATACAACTAAACCAAGTTCCTAACCTTTTTCTATTGCTTTCTAATCATCTTATCTCCTCAATCTTTTTATTTATTTATATTTAAATGCTCCTTCTCCTTCTAAAATTCAATAACAAGTTGCATTAATAATTACGAATTGGTGAAAAGTTATTAGAAACAATTTGCAATCCCCGAGTGGAACGATACTCACTTACTATCTGTATTACTTGTCAACCTAGTACTCTTGCTAGACATCAACAAGTTTTAGGCGCCGTTGCCGGGGATTGAAATTCGATTCTAATTTCTTTTCGGTACTTTTTTGTAATTATTTGTGTAATTTGTACTTTCTCATGTATAACTATAGTTGTAATAGTGATTCAAATTGTGATAGATTTATTCCATATTATCCTTATCCTCCATCCTATGTTGCACAAAATATAACTCATAGGAAGGCCCAATGGGAAATAGATATCGAGATAATGAATCAACAGATTAATGATATGAAAAAGGAAAGATACTATTCTCAATTTTCTCATGTGGAGCCTCCCCCTCCTAGTAAAACCCCAATGGAAATAGCTCTAGAGAAATTGGCTCAAACCGCTGAGGATTATGCTAAAGATTGCAAAAATAATTTTGGATTCCCTCGTGTTGAGCAAATTCCTCCCCCTGTGGAGAAAGAGGCATGGGAAATTAACCAAGAAAAATTAGCTCAAAAAGTTAGTAGTAATGTTCAAGAAATTAATTTTATAGATGAAGAAAACAGAAAAAGTTTTGAGAACATAAAAATAGCACTTGAGCAAATTTCAAAACATTTATCTGAGGAGTCACAAGCACTATCAACAATTTTTGACTCTCCTAAAAAAGAGGAAGAAGTTGTGGTGATGGATGTGACCAACGATCAAATCCCTTTGGAGGAGCAAAAATCTAAAAAAGAAATTGTGCATGATAGGTTTGAGGAAGAGGATCGAAATATAACAATAGAAGGTTTGAAAATTGTAGAAAAAATTGAACCACCCTTGCATGAGGAATTTGTTGTTATACAGAATTTTATTAAATCTAGTTCATGCTTGGGTGATTCAAAATTTTTCTATTATATTCAGCCTAAGTACTTTTATGAAAAATATCTAGAGCAATCTGAGTCATTATTAGGCAATGGGAAGCATGAGAAAGTAATCTTCCTGACTGATGGAGTTAACAACTTCATGATGGATGATGGAAGAAAAGAAAATTTTGCTGGGATGATGTATGGATTAAGGAATATACCTTTTAACCCTGGTGGGTTTGAACTCTATTTTGAAAATTCCTTAATCCACCATCATCACCCAAGGTCTTCCCCATGGGATGTGGGCATAACTCATTATTGTTGCATCACATGGGATTTGACCCATAGAATTCGGGATCCTCGTGGATTTTTTTTGTACATAAGCAGTAGTGTAGGTTTCAATTCTTAGATAGTTGTTGTTAAAAAAAAAACCTGAAGTCAAGGACTGTGGGGTGCAGAAAATAAGTTTGGGGGTCCAATCCCAATTCTACCATTTTATTTTTTTTAGGATTAGATTGAATTTATCTCCAACTAGTTTTTTTTAGGTTTATCTTTTTCTTATTTTTAGGGATAGATTTTTTAGGATTAGATTTGCTTTTTTTTATGATTTGGACCCCAATAGCCCCAATTTTTTCAATATTGCACCCCAGGACATGTATCTCACAAAAATATTGTCCTGCTTTCTTAGGTAGTTTATTTTTTATTTTGTAGTTTTAGGTTAGATAGTTTGCTTGAGGATAAGCCAACTTCTAAGTTTGGGGGAGTATATACAAAATAAAAAAATTTTCAAATCTGAAATTCTCTCCCATATTTTTGTATTGGTTTGTGTCCTTAGTGAAAGTAAGTGATTATTCTAAGCTTAGGACTTTTTCTCTAATGATGCATGTACATACTTAGTTTAGGACTTAGACTTTTGGCTTTTGGCACTGTTTGATTGAGCTGTGAATACTGTTGTGAACTAGTTATTTTGACAAATGCTTTCAGGATTTGTGATTAGTGAACTGACTTTAACCCTGTGAGTTTTTGAGCCTATTGATGGGGCATGTTATATTTGATCTATTCTGATTTTGAGACCCCTGTTTCTTTCATGAGTGTGTTCACTTTGATATTGTTGTTCTAGAACTTGACCTGTGACCATTTCAAGATTGATTTTTGTTTGCATGCATGAATATGATTAAGGCACTTAGGATGTGTTTTTGAGGCTTTCAGAGGTGTTGCATTGATTCATATCCCTTAGTTGCCCACTTTGAGCCTTATAATGTAATATAATTTTTCTTTGGTACCTTGCATTAATTGCATAATTCTTTGAGAGTACCTTAGGAATTTTGGATGAGCAATTAAGTGGAATGTGATGCAAAAGAAAAGAAAAAGAAGTAAAGTGTTGTGCCTACTACTCTTCCAAGAAAATTGAAAAGAAAAGAAGAAAAGAAGTGAAAAGTAATGAAAAGGAAGAGGGTAGAGGAAAAATTGAAAAGTAAGAAGAATAAAGTTGTGAATTGAGTTGTGATTCCATGGTAATATACTTAGTGCTCATTCATGATTCTAGGGGAATTTTGCTTTGCATTTTTAGCCCTTAGTTCATTATTCCTTCTTTCCTTTATCCCACCTGATACTTTAGCCAGGCTCCCATTACAACCAATATTAAGACCTTTTGATTTGTGCATGCATTCAATAATTTCAGTGGCGATTTTGGTCTATGGTCAAGCCTATGGTAACACATTATCATTGTTGAACTTGAGTGAATTGAAAATATGACCCTGATGCACTTTTGAGAGATACACTGGAGAGGTTGAGAGTGTTCACTAGCCTTGAGTTCTTATTGAGTTTGTTACTCTAACTAGTTTGTGATTGTGTAAATAGCTTGTGAAAATATGTGTCGAAGTCATGATTCGAAGTCTTAGATTAGGTGTGTTCATATTGATTTAGGGAGGTTGTCTTTTGTTTAGATTTTTATTTTACTTTTGCCTGGGACATGCAAAATGCTAAGTTTGGGGGAGTGATTTAGGTCCTATATATAGATTTGAGCATTATTTGGACTCCCTTTTACTTTGTATTTGGCTTGTTTCTCTAGCAAATTTAGGACTTTTTAGTAGATTTTAATTATTTTTAGTAGTTTAGGGTCCTTTGAGCGTTTTGATTCTTTTTGGGTATGTTTCAGGTACTTATGGAGCTTAAATGCAAAATATATTGATGGATTTGGATAGAGGATGAAAAGAGTTTCGAAACGGTCCAAGAACGGAGAGAAACGGAGCCAGAGTAGGTCCCACGCGCCTGGGGCGCGAGACCGTGGGCGCCTGAGGCGCGCCTGTGTGGAAAAATATAGCATCAGACCCTGCGCGCCTGGGGCGCATGAGCCTTCGCGTCTGGGGCGCGCGTACCTGTTGGAGGCCCAATTTGACCAGATTCTGAACAAAGTAGAAGAAGAGAAGTCTAATTTGGCTTCATATCTTAGACTTGGTCAGAAATTAGAAGATAAACATGGACCTTATCTACTAGATTTAATTAAGATTTATTTTAGGATTTGTTTTACTCTTTAAATAGAGGATTTGTAAATAGTTTTCAATAGGTTTTGAGATCATAGAATTCAATTAGGATTAGAGAGAGAGGTTAGTAACATCTATTGAGAGCAAGGAGGCAAGGCATAAAGATTGGAGATCATCACTACAAGAGAGATCTGCATGTGGATTGAAGGTCTCTCGGAGAGTTATCTGTATTGTCTATGATATGAGGTTTTCTCTTTGCTTTTGTTTTCTTTATTTCTATGTGTAACTAAAACCTCTTGTTAGGAACATGGTGTAAATTGTATGTTGTAACTTATTTTAATTTATGATTTAGTGTTTTCCTGTTTTTAAATCAAGCGTTGATTGTGTTTTTATCACATAAACCTGCGCAATTTATGTTGTGGATTTTCTAAGTTACTAATGAGAATTAGGATTTAGAATAGGCCATGCAATTCAATGGTATAACTATTCAACACAGAGAGGTCTAATTGGTTAGTTATACAACTAATTAATTCCATGTTCTTAATAAATTATTTATTTGGTAATTTAATTACTTGAGAGATTGAGAATTAATAATCGGAAAAATAAACGGTAGTTGCATAAGAGAAATCTAGTAACTACTAATTTAGGAATTGTTCTTGATTTGAAGGAAAACCTAATTCATAGTTAAATAAGTGAATCATACAACGAAACCAAGTTCCTAACCTTTTTCTATTTCTTTCTAATCTTCTTATCTCCTCAATCTTTTTATTTTTTTTATTTAAATTCTCCTTCTCCTTCTAAAATTCAATAACAAGTTGCATTAATAATTACGAACTGGTGAAAAGTTATTAGAAACAATTTGCAATCCCCGAGTGAAACGATACTCACTTACTATCTTTATTACTTGTCGACCTAGTACTCTTGCTAGACATCAACATAAATACACTAAAAAAACATCAGGGACGAAGTTGGGACTTCACTCTAGAATTAAAGTGTAACGCCCCTCAAAATCCTCGTACTGTTTTAATCTCTAAAAAGAATTATTTTGAGAAAAGTATTTTTGAAAGAGTATTTTCCTAAAACAATTTCTTTATTCACGTTTTCAAAGTGGTAAATGATTTTAAAGAAATGATTTTTCATGAAATAATGTTATGAGTTTTAAAGTTGAGTTTTGGGAAATGATTATGTGTTTAAAATTCTTTTAAAGAAATGGTGAATTTTAAACAAGAAGTTATTTTATGAGAAGGTGATTTATTTTCTACAAACATGTGTTTGATATTTTGATATTTTAAGGGAATTATGATTTTTGTACATGAGAGATTTTATAAGAAAAAGATTTATTTTCTATATGTGTGTGTATATATGTATGTGCGGTCTTGCATGTGCTTATGCTTAGGACTAGGTGAAAAATTTAATTAGTGAAAGAATAGGATGATATATGCATGAGTAAGTGTGATATGTGTATGTATGTGTATGCATGTGTGTGCAATACGTGTAGGTGTGTGTGTGTGTGTGCAAGTATGTATATATGTGTGTATGTGTGTGCCGTATGTATATGTGTGTGCATGCATAAGCCTAGAAATTTCCTAAGTGTTGGACTAGTAACTAAATGAACTAGGTTCTAACCAAGACCAAACCAAGTTAGTGGAAACCCTAAAGATTAACCAACAAGTCTTTGAGCCTAAAATGACCCCTAGCACCTAATCCACCCTACATCGTCTCCTTAGAAATGATAACCTCCACCCATGCAAAAATTTGAAGAGCCAAAACTACCCTTCTCATTTGTACAAGGACCGAATTTCATGAGGACAAAAGAGGGAATCATGAGCTTGCCTATATATAGATAAAGTCATAGTTCATTTCCTTCAACTCATTTTCATTTCTTTCTTTCCAACACCCAAACACAATTCTAAGAGCCCATTAAACTCTTAGACTAAGAAAAAGAAATAGAGAGAAAGAGAGAGAGAGAGAAGGAGCCGTGAGGTCTAGAGAGGAAGAAGGAGAGGAGATCAAGCCATAACCTAGGAATTTCCTTGAAGATCAAAGTGTTGGAGACTAGAAGACTTTTCTTTGTAACACCCCGCATTTTTCCCATACGTGCCTGCGTAAACGATTTTCGTTAAAAGAAACCCTGAGAATATATTTTCAGAAAAGTATTTTGTGTAAGAAAGAAATAAAAATGTGATTTTCATGAATATGTATAAACAAAATGTTTTTATGAAAAAGGAATGAGTGGTTTTGTTGAGTTGTGATTTTATTGAAAAGCGATTTTTATTTGAAAGGAAGTTTTTGGGTCTGTTAACTTTAAAAATTTGTATCTTTTAAACCGTAACTTAGATTTTCATGAACTTTATATCAAAACGATCGTCTTGAAACATAGATTTTAAAAATGTAAATTTCAGAATTTTCTGGGTTGATAAATAAAAATTTATTTTCAGAATGGTGAAGTACGAATTTTTGGAAATGGAATTTTTAAGAAAGTGAATTTATTGATTTGGCTTGAAAATTTTATGTGATGAGTGCTTGGTTTGATGTGTGTATTGTGTGATGCTAATTGTGTGAATGTGATTTTGATTTGATTGCATTATAGTATGAATTAATGATTAGGATGTTTAAGAAAAATAAAATGTGAAATGTGTATATATGTGTGTGCCACGGTATGTATATATGCATGAATGTGTATGTATTTATGTGTATGTATGTGTGTTGTACGTGTATGTATATTTATGTATAAGCTAGGACTAAATTTCTAGAAACTTGGAGGTTAAGAAACTAGAACTATGAGGAACCAAACCAAAACCGAACTAAGTTAGAATGTAACCAAACCCTAACTAGTTTTAAGCCTAAGGTGACCCCTAAAGTCTTAAGCCTATGCTACTTTGTCCCCTTGGTTTTGATAAAGACCACCCATGCATGTTTTTAGAAGCTCAAAACCGCCCCTCCCTTGTGCACACAACCGAACCAAAAACTCAAGGGCATAAGAGGAATTTGTGAATGGCCTATAAAATAGTGGAGCCTTAGTTCATTCACCCATTCTCATTTCTTCACTTTCATTTCCACCAACACCAACACAACTTCTAAGAGAATCATTCAACTCTTAGAAAGAAAAGAAAAGAAAAATAGAGAGAGAGAGGGAGAAGTGGCCGAGAGCCATAGGAGAGGAGGAAGAAGGAGATTCAACCTAGACCAAGTCCCATTCCTTGTAGATCAAGATTGTTAAAGCTAGAACCAATTCCTTTCATGGTAGGATCCAAAGAGCTTGAAGAAGATTTGTAATAGTGTAAGTTTTTCTTTTTCTAGTTTATAGATCTACATCTTATTTCTTCTTGCATGTCTTATTTTATGGTTTGTAAGATGATTTTATGTGTTGATCTTGCTTGATCATGGACTTTAAGGAATTAAACTAATTTGTAATATGTTAAATCTTGTGTTTGATGCTTCGGTGGAGTTTTCTTAAGGATCCAACATTTTTCTAACTAAAAACTTAAAGATCTACAAGAAAACTAAGATTTTTGTGAAAACCTAAATCGAATCCTCTTGCATGTTAAGTTTTCTTGTTCAAACCGTGATCTAAGAGTGTGCTTGTGATTATTTAATAAATAAATCCATGATCTAAATTTATTTATTAATAAGGTGAAATTCTTTAGCTTTGCATGTTAGATCTTTTGTTAAAGCCATGATCTATGTGTAATTCTATGCTTATTTGTTCATGATCTAAATGTATGTATGTGATTACTTTTGTTTGATGAATGAAAAATGTTTAGATCTTTAGCTACATGTTAATTTTAATAAAAGACCATGTTTTCTTTTCTTATATGTGCCACGGTTTTGAGAAAAATTTGAGAAGCAAATTTTAAATAACTTTTGAGTACAAACATGATTTTCATTAGGTGTTTGATTATGTGCATGAGTCATATTTTTATATGACCATTCGGTCATGTCCAATAAAAAGTGAAATCCATGTTTTTATTTTATAAAAAGTTGATGAATGTTTGTTTCAAGGTTAGATCCATTGATTTCAAGTGTATGCATGTGGTTATTTTTGTTTGATTTACGAAAAGCTAAGATCTTAAGTTTTCATGTTAACTTTTAAGAGGACGATCATGTTTTCCTTTTTGTGCATGTTTAGATTTAGTGATTGGTTTGATATTTGAATTTGTGTGTGTTAAATTTTATGAGGCCATTCGGCCATGAGTAATTTATTTAAGATCCATGCTTGTTATTTTGTAAAAAGTACATGCATGTTATTCTTGGAAAATTAAAGTGTAACCTTGAATTTCTTTTATGTATGCCAAAAATGTTTGAAAAAGAATTTGTTTTAATTATGTTGATGCATGATGATGTGGTATGTTGACTTTGAGCCATCCTAGGATTAGGTAGTAGCTATGTTGTTCCTCTTTTAGGGTGCATGCATGATGAGATTATTTGAATTTAAAGATTCTAAAAGCACATGCATGAAGTAATTAAATTTAAAAGAAATTATGGGTGATGTTTGTGATTTAATTTGTTGTGCTGATTTAAGTTTTGAAAAGGAATTAAAATTGATAATTTTTCCTATGGCATGCTCACGGTTTTAGCATTAAGATAAGGAAAATGATTTCATTATCTCATGACTTTACTTGTGCATTAATCTTTACAAAAATTGTATGTGTATAATTCGGCCACTGTATGTTTAATTAATGGGAAAATTATTTTCATAAAATGACCATGATGATAGCTATATTTCTAGATGCATAGTGTTATGTGATTGATGAAAATAATATGCGTTTCTCTTAATTCTTTTTGTATTTGATTTAATTATGTAAAAAGAAATTTGCATGATGATGACTAAATGATCTTAAGTTGTTATAATTATTTGTGATTAGAAATTAATGACTATGTGAATGATTCGGTTTTGTTAAGTTAAATTAAAAGATTGAGTCTAAATTATTTTCTTAAGAATAACTGGATTAATTTATTGAGGTTATAATTTAATTAATGATTGTAAATAATTAAAAATGTGACTTCCTGTGTATATGTATGTGAATGATTGGAATGCTTTGAAATGTACAAGTGATTGTTCTTGTGCTTTTTGAATTGTATTGAATACTGTTTGTGAAATTTATTTGTGAAGAAAGTTTTATTTAAAAAGTGTGATTTAAATAACTTAAATTGGAAAGAACCTTCTTTGATCAGTATCTTATAATGTTTAGAATTAAATAAATTAATCTGAATGGTTTTGAAGTTTTACCTTCTTGAATTTTTGTATTTGATTTAATAAAGATTTTCAGAGAGTTGTTTTCCTACGATTTCATTTAATGTTTCAAGAAAATAATTTTTCAACCGAAGTGTTTTAAATTAAGAAGAATGGAATTGTTTTAATAAAAAGATTATTATTTCAAAGTTTTCTTGAAAACTCTTTTGAGATTTGATTTGGATTTGAAACCTTTTTGGATATTGGCAATGTGCTTTTAAAAAGGGAATTATTTCAAAGTGTTTTAAAACAAAATTAAGAATTTACGTAAATAGTTTCTAACGCACGGGGAAAAATGTCTAGTTCGGGTGTTGGACGCGAAGGAAACGTGGCAAGGTTAGCGACTGGAAATCTTGGAAAGTTTTTGGATGGGTCGTCATCCAGGTGAGTGAGAGTGTTGTGGTCCCGTAACGTGGTTGCTCACAATCCGAATAGAAGGATTGTGAGAGTACTGCGAATTAGGCGATACAAATAGGTGTGTTAGATGTTCTGTTTGCATACTAAATGTTTACTTGCTATGCATCACTAGATGTTTACTTGTTGTGCATACTTTATTTGGTTTAGATATTGTTTAATTTTGTCTGGATAGCGAAATGATGATAATGGAATTGTGAAAGTAATAAGGCGAGACCGAAAAGAGAAAAGAGAAATAAATAAGAAACATGAGAAATGATTGAGAAAGAAATAAGTGATGAGTTGAGAATGAAGAGAAAGTATGAGAATGATTGAGAAAGAGATGAAACGCGATGCGAATGAAATTGTAAAAGATATACAGAGTTGAGATTTGAAAGAGAAGTGATTGTGAAAGTGAGATGTGGTTTGAGTGGAGATGTGATTCCTCGTTCATGTTTTTGGAAAGAAGCTTAGTGTTGGGTTGAGTTTGCTCCTCCATTAACACTCATCCAAAAATATGATTTTTTTTGAAAAAGGTTTTGTGAAAGGATTTCTGAAATGAGGTTTCTGAAAATGTTGTGTGAAGTAAAAGTTTTGTGAAATCATGTTTTCGAAAAAGTTTTGCGAAAAGATATTTTGAGAAAGACGAGGAAAAGATACTGATGATGTTGATGAGAAATATGTTGAGAATGAGTTTATGAGAATCATGATAGCGAGATGAAAGTGATTTGAGGCAAGATTGCCGTTGAGATTTAGGGGGACGGATTGCGATTAGTGGTCGGGCTTCGTTGAAGGGATGCACCAAGGACGAGCCGACTGTTAGGATTAAGCCGCTAAATAAAACGTGAAAACTTTAAAAGACTTTAAAAGACATTTACAAACGCGGTGAGGTATGAGTGTCGTATCGAAGTAGTGGAGAGGAAAGAACCATAGGTATCTGCGGATACTTAGGAGGAGATAGCATGAGGGGAGGACGATGACGGTGAAACGTCAAGAAGTCTAGAGTACTTTCTAGGCAGAACAATTCCACAAGTGGCGCACTAACGTGGTGGGGACTGGGTCTAATGCCATGGCACGTTCTGCACCGGAACTAGAATTGTACTGTCGCCCCCTTGATTGCAAATCGAGAACAGTGAGAGGGACTGGAACGGGGCATTTGTGATTGCCGCTGAGAGCGTGCCTGATTATATGAATGATATGATTGAATTGATTTGAGGCTGAGTCCTCCTGGTCTGGGACCATTTGTTTGTGTGACAGCTGTCGTGCCCGCGTGGTAAAGGTCCTGTACACCTGTTTGCTTCCGACTAGGTTGGGTGGTTGACTGAGGAGATGTAGACGTGTGTGAGCTCAATGATGTCTCCCCCTCATCATTGATGCTAACCGAAACAATAAAACTTAAAAGATAAAGAGGTTCAAAGAAAAGTATATCAAAAGATATTAAGCATCGAATAAGATTTATAATTATGAGGAAATTCTTGGAATAAGTAACAAGTGTGGAAATTATGAGGAAAGAAGGAATGAGAAAAGCTGTGAAAGCTCATGAGAAAGATTTTGGGAATGAGAACTCGAATAATGTAATGGTGTTTATGATGTTGATGTTGATTATATTATTGTTGTGATTCATGCTATGTGTATAACATGCTAGATGCATTTATGTTGATGATGATTGCATTCTTTAGTGTGTTGTTTTGGTTATATTGCTATGTATATCATGTGTCTCTTTCTATTCGAATCTACTCTGAGACCGCAAGGTCAACCCGTTAGTGTTCGAAACACCGACTCTCTCCTACCTTGTTGTCGTATCGGCAACCGCTGATATTGCAATGGGTAGATGGCGCAGCGGAAGCGTGGTGGGCTTCATCAACCAAAGTCCGGAGTTAGACGACAAGTATTAGGAAGCATGACTAGAAGCTAGGCAATTCCCCTGGCGGAAAGTACTCCATTGTAAGTTCTTAGTTACCTTAGCTTTACCATACTGTACCCCGACAAATGTTTTATTCAATATTGATGTTTTGAAACATGTACATGGGCATTATTTTTTTTAAATGATGTTTTTGAAAACGGGTTTCAAAGTGCGATGTCTTGTGACATCTCAGTTTGGAACTTGAAAGGTTTTACGCAACATGAGAACATGAGTTTTAAAATGTAACTCTGTTTTGGAAACCGAATGTTCTCATCTTGTGTAACACTTGTATTTAAAAAAAAAATGGCCCTAATTTTCACTACTTGAGTTTAAGTTTCAAGTTGCCGAATCGGGGTGTTATAGAATGGTATCAGAGCAATGGTTAATCTAAGTAACCTCTGCATGGACTTACATACTCTTCTATGTGTCTCTATATGTGCGCGTTAGTACTAGGATTGCGATAGATGAGAATAGGAACGTTAAGGGTGCGCGGATGTTTCCCTGGAAGAGTGTCAAATTTTGTCTACAACGGGAACGAGGAGCAGAGATCAGTGCCATTATGGGATGTTGATGTGCGATTCGAATCTTCTTTTGTTGAATTCATCTTTGATGTGAGCCCTTCTGTTCGTGATGACCCTAAGCTCTGAGATTTTACTCTTCTCTTCATGATTGGAACTTTTCTTGTGAAAACCCTATGCTTGCCAAATTGCTTTGGCATGACATTTGAAAAAGCTTTTTCTGAAATTCTTAGATCCAGTTTTTGACAAAGCCTTGATTGTTGCTAAACCCAAATCTTCTTTTGATCTTTGACCAGACATTTATCTTTCCTAGAACTTTTGGTGAGACTTTTGGGTCCTGACACCTTATCCCAGTCACAAAGATAGTTATAAGTGGGGAATTAAATTGTGAAGTGATGTTAGGTAAGGGTTTTAAAGGTTAAGGAGAATGAGGATTAGTTAGTGTTATGTCCTAGACATAATGTTCAGAGTATAACCCTAGCTCAAGGGTATGGAAGACCTAAGAGCTAGAATACGGTCTGATATTACTGTGTGATTTTGTTGGTATGCTAGCTATCCAGTTGGGATAACTAGGGTTTCCCTAATCACAAGTGTGTGCTAGTGTATGATTAGGGAGAAAGAACGTACCTGAGCCCCTAGCTGGAGACAGCTATTTATAGGGGGAGCGGTGTTGTACCCTATGGGCCTGTACGGAGGTCCAGTAGGGCTGACGTGTCCCTTTATAGGATAAGGGATGAGTCATTCATCCTTATCCTGTTAGCGGTTAGTCTTATCTGGTTGGCGAGCTAGGCTCACGCGCCCTTAGCTTGGACTCTTTAAGGGAAGAGGTCCCTGTACTCGGTCCAGAGTCGTTAGGGTGGGTCCTATGGCATGTGCTCGGCCCAAAGATGCGTGACCCGGCAGAATGAGAATTCTGGTCGGCCAGTGAGTATTCTGGTCGGCCGAGGGCATTTTAGGGTAGACCGAGGGTCGGTCTACCACATAAGCCCCTTAGCTCGGTAAGACTTTTCGAGTCTTGAGCCAAGCTGAGAGTTCTTCGTATGTGACCTTCAAGGTGTCGAGGGTTAAGATCGGTAGGGGATAATGAGTTCAGGACAGCTCACCCTGCCTCGCTGTCCCCTTGACTGACTGAAAGGACGTTTGGATGTCCTTCTATGACACGTGCTGCCTTGTGTCAGAGGGGTCATGATGGTGCATGCTGCCTTTTGGGTTTTCGAGATGCTTCTTTCCATTAGTTGTGCGCCACGTGTCCTTTTAGTGGCGCGATGTAGGCTTTTGGGCTTTTGTGATTAGGCCCAAATTTTCAAACGTGGGGGGAAACCACCCCTTCAACTACTCTTTTCCTCCTTTTTTCATACTTTCCTTCAAACTCAGACTTCTGACACTCCTCTTCTCTCTGAAATTCGTCTCATTGGCTTTTGGATTATAATTTCCCTACGCCGTTATTCTTCTGTTCTTGATTCCCCAGTTCGTTCGTGCCAGTTCCCATCTCCAATTCTCAGGTATTTTGATTTTCTTCTTCTGTTCCTGTTTTTCGCTTTTCTTTCCTTCTCTGCTGAATCATATTCTCCGTAGGTTCTGGGTTTTTGGTTGCAGATTTTGTTCCTGTGTTTTAGTTTTCTGGGCTTATTTCTGGGTAAGTTTAGATTTCATTATGAGTATTAATTGGCTTCAGTATGAGGAGTGGTCTAGGATTCTGGGTTTGAGTGATCTTGAGGATTCTTCCTCTTCTTCTTCTTCTTTTTCGTCTTCCGATCTGGAGGTGCTGGACTTTCTGCCTTCACCCTTCCGCCATCGCATGGTAGATCCGATGGCCGAAGTACGACTATCAGTGGATTACCCTCGGAACCCCGAGGAGGAGGAAGGTAGGAAACTGTTGTATCAAGCGGCGGAAGAGCGGGCCCAACTATCCCGCCGCCCTTCGAACCGTTCCTGGGAGAAACCCTTCTGGGGAAAAGCTGTTAGGGTTAGGGGAAGGTGTAGCAGGCTCAGCTATAGGACTAATAAACCTAGGGCTAGGTTGTTTAAAAATCTTGATTTTATAGATTCTGACGCCGAGTATTCCCTTTCCCCAGGTATGGTTCGAAGGTGCATCACACATCCTCAGGAGTTCCTTGTGCCTCCGAACTCTATAGATTATGACTGGGTTGACTTGGAGGTGCTAGGAACCCCGTCGGCTTTGGTCAACAGTAATCTAAGTCATATCCGAGCCCACATACTCCCCTGCCCCACGGATAAAACTGGGACATCTTATGCAATAAGCTCACCGGCAGCCAACGACCGAGTGTGTACGGCGATCGCCGCGGGTCGCAAAGAGTTTTTCATGTATGAAGAAGTTGTCATTCGACTGGGGGTGAAGTTGCCCTTTACTGAAATAGAAATAGAGCTGTTGCGTCGGTTACGCTTGGCTCCTACCCAACTACATCCTAGCGGTTGGGCCTTCATCCGAGCCTTTCAAAAGTTTTGCGAAGCTCAAAAGTTGACTTGCTCGCTCCGAGCGTTTCTATGGTTGTATATACCGCAAGTGAACATCTTCGAGAAGGGGTCGCGCCAAAGATTGTGGGTGTCGTTGAAAGCACGCAACGGTCATGCCCTCTTCGATAAATTCACAGATTCATGGAAGACTTTTAAACCTTTATACTTTAAGTATCAATTCGTCGGAAACGGGGACTGTTGGTTTATGGAGGGTGATCAGCCTCGGTTTCCGTTGTCTTGGTCACCCGAGTTTTTTAACCGCAATCCCAAACTTTATCAGTATCAATATGAGTCCGAGCTATCTGTAGCCGAGAGGATCACTTGTGATACCTTCTTTTCCTATCTTAGACGGAATGGTCCAGTAGATATCAAGAAGATCATTCTTTTTCCCCAGGAGCTTATAAAAGCCGATCTTGGTAAAATATATATATATATATATATATATATATATATATATATATTTTTTAACATTTGGATTCTTGGTATTGCAGAAAAAATGGCTAAGGAAAACAAGGCTGTTGCTCGTATAAAGGAACTTGCTAAAGCAAAGGCGTCTGCTGGGTCAAGTGGTTCTCGGAGTGGAGACATGTCCTCGGAAGCCACTCACTCGGTGACTGTCGCCGAAACTTGTCCCTCCGAGATCGAGGTGGTGCAGGTTGTTCGTCCTTCACCGACAAAGGGGGGGGATATAGCTACTGGAATCCCGCTGGTGCAAGTAGAAGGAAAGGAGGATGAAGAGGATCGGGTGCCTCTTGCCAAAAGGGCTAAGTTGGATAAAGGCAAAGGCAAGGCTGTGGAGGTGGTGAGGGCGAAGGTCACCGACCTTCGAAGGACCAATCTGTGGTTCGATTTGTCTGACCCGGACGAGGAGAGTGTTTGGGCAAGGAAGCTAAATGAGAAATTCATCGGCTTGGTTTATACGCCGAACGATGAAAAAAGGTTGTCGGATCAGACGGCAAGCACCTTAAGGTGCCATTGTGACCTTTTGGGCCGAAACATGCTGAGGGCCGCCAGCTATATGTTTCATTTAAGCAAGAATGCGGAAGACATCAGTGCCACCCTCTCGTCGGCTGAGAAAGAGAAGAGGAAAGCTGCTGCTGCTGAAACTAAGAATCTGCTAAGCCAAGTGAGGGAAAGTGAGGCAAATCTCCGAGCTCTAACGGAGGCAAACGCCGAGCTTCAAAGAAGATTTGACGCTTCGGAGAGAGCTCGGGAGACTGCTCTAAAGGCTCTGGAGGATACGGTTGGAAAGGATGCTGAGAAAGGAAGGTTGCTGCAGGCGGCCCAGGCGAAGCTGACTGAAGCTTGTCAAAGGGTTAACGAGCTGGAAGGTGTTGCTGGTCGTTTGACGAGGTCGGTGGCCGAAGTGACTAGGTTACAAGGGGAACTGGGCGAAGTGCAGAGGGAGTTGATCAAAACTCGTCGGAAGGCTTTGAAGCATAAGGTACTGGCTTGCAAGAACCACTTCAACTGGGATCATGGTGCTGTCGACTCTTTTGTGAATGCTGTCAAACAGTTAATGCTCTTGAACCCTGGAATCCGAGTGGTTGGGAGTAGCCCATATTATGGGGTTGATGGTGATCGGATGATCGATTATCGTGATGATGCTGAAGTGGATTTATCAGCACCTAACCTGCCGAACCCCCTAGAGTTGGAGCAAAGTGAAGAAGACTTTGATGGGTCATCCATTGCCTTGTCCAAAGACGAGGATTAACTCCCTGGAGATGTATTTTGCTATGTTTTGCTGTGTAATTTGGTAATTTGAACTTATTCTGTTCTTGTAAGAAGTGAATCTTATTTTGTAACATTGTTCTTGTAAGAAGCGAATCTTATTCTGTTCTTTATGATCTAGTATTGTGTTTTATCTCGTTATAAACTGTTGTTTTAGATTTCGAATCTCCGACCTATGGCCTAGGTGGGATCCTCGGTCCTCGGCATTATAGAACTGTTTTTAGCTTTTGGCCGGGCATCTCATTAAAGTACTTGCAATTGTTAGTTTATATGTCCTTGTTAGAAGGTCATGCATAAACATCCAAGTTCGCCTCGGTGGCGAGCCGAGGGGAAATGGATAGTACGTTAACAGTAAGAGAATACGAGAATTTAAAAAGCTCCATCGAATTTCCTTGATCCGTTTGTAAACGGGAGTCAAATACAAAAAAGGATAATTAAGATCATGTTAAAGATAAATGACAGGAATTTAAAATGATAAAATTTCATCTTTGTAGACAGTGTTGTGGCTCCCATTTAGCTATAGTATGGTTTGAGCTTGGTGGCGTTCCAGGAGTTGTTCAACTGTTGGTTGGTTAGTGTTTCAAGTCTGTAGGCCCCCGAGCCTGTCTTCGAGATCACTCGGTAGGGACCTTCCCAGTTCTTAGCCAACTTCCCTTCTCTTGAATTTTTCCGTCCAATGTCAGCTCGTCTAAGGACCAGGTCTCCCACGGCAAAACTCCTCGGAACCACCCATTTGTTGTACTCTCGGGATTGTCTTTCCTTAGCTTTTTTCTCTCGGTCCGAGGCTAGGGATCGGATTTCCTTGCTGAGGGTTAACTCTTCCTTTAACAAATCTTCGTTTACTTCTATTGGTCGCTCGGATATACGGAAGGTAGGGATCCGAGTTTCAATAGGTAACAAAGCGTCACAACCGTAGGTAAGTCGGAACGGGGTTTCTCCTGTTGAGGTATGTATGGTCGTTCTGATTGACCATAATACCTCGGGAAGGAGGTCAGCCCATGAACCTTCGGCATCCAACAATCTTTTCTTCAAACCGTCGATGATGGTTTTGTTTGCAGCTTCAGCCTGTCCATTGGTTTGCGGATGCTCGACGGATGAGAAGTGATGGGTAATATGAAAGTGATTGACAAGTTCTTGGAAAACCTTAGCAGTGAATTGGGTACCGTTGTCGGTGACCAGGGTGTGTGGGACACCGAAACGGGTGATGATTTGTCTGAGAAAGAACTTTTGAATTTTGGCAGAGGAGATTGTAGCCAACGCCTCGGCCTCAATCCACTTTGTGAAATAGTCAACTGCGACCACTACAAATTTTAGCTGTCCCGGGGCTGTTTTGAATTTTCCTATGATGTCCATGCCCCACTGATAGAAGGGCCATGGTGCAATCATGGAATGTAGCTCCGTTGGGGGGCGCTGAAAAACATTTCCATGGAACTGACAGGAATCGCACTTTTTAACATGTTTCGAGGCGTCGTTGAGGAGTGTAGGCCAGTAGTAGCCCGCTCAGAGCACTTTGCGGGCCAATGCCTTCGCACCTACATGGTGGCTCGAGATTCTTTCATGAACCTCGGCTAGTACCAGATCAGCTTCCACTCGGTCCAAACACCTTAGCATTGGGGAGTCTGTTCCCCGTTTGTATAAAATGTTGCCGACCATGGTGTATTGAGCCGCTTGTCTTACTATCTTCTTTCCTTTGGAGGAGTCGGTAGGTAGGATTTGGAACTGGAGATACTGCTTAATGGGGTCCATCCAGCTGGTGGTTAGAGACACAGCTAAGATAGCACTCGGCTGGTGAACAGTTTCTTGGATTAGGGTTTTGTTATTCTCTGGTCCTTTAGTACTGGCGAGCTTTGACAGGATATCTGCACGGCTGTTAGAAGACCTAGGGATGTGGGTGATGGAGAATTGGGGAAAAAGATCTGTGAGAGCTTTGACTTGTTCTAGATATTTCTGAAGGATTGGTTCTTTGGCTTGGAATTCACCTTTGATTTGAGATACAACTAGCTGGGAATCACTGAAAACTTCAATTTCTGACGCCCCCATTTGATGGGCCATGCGCAAGCCGGCTATCACCGCTTCGTACTCTGCTTGGTTGTTCGAGGTGGGGAAGTCGAACTTGAGGGAGTACTCCACACAAATGCCAGCTGCGTTTTCAAGGATTATCCCTGCTCCTGCCCCCTTATTGTGGCTGGAGCCATCAACATAAATTTTCCATGGCTGGGAGGGGTTGGAATAAGTAGAATCTGATAGCTCTGAAACAAAATCTGCTAAAATCTGGGACTTGAGAGTTTTTCTTGGCTCGTAGGTGATGTCGAACTCAGATAGTTCAACAGACCACGACACCATCCTTCCAGCCAAGTCTGGTCGGTTGAGGACCTGCCTGATTGGCTGAGTTGTTCTGAGTACTACGGGGTGGTTCTGAAAGTACTGCCGGAGTCTCCTAGCAGCAATCACCAAAGCAAAGGCGAGTTTTTCAATTCTGGAATATCTTATCTCAGGCCCCTGGAGGGCCTTGCTGACAAAGTAGATGGGACGCTCGGTTCCCGAGTCGTCTCTGACCAAGACCGAGCTAACAGATGTTTCACTTACGGACAAATACAAAAACAAAGTTTCCCCTTCCCGAGGACTGGTGAGGACGGGAGGGGCCGAGAGGTATTGCTTGAGCTCTGTAAACGCTTCTTCACAAGAGTCGTTCCAATGGAAGTTCTTGTTTTTTCTGAGTAACTGGTACCATGGTAAAGCTTTCTTGGCTACTTGAGGGAGAAATCTGGAGAGGGCCGCCATCCGACCAGTTAGCCTTTGAACTTCTTTGACATTAGATGGGTTGTGCATGTTCAGAATTGCTTGACATTTCTCCGGGTTGGCCTCGATCCCCCTCTCCGAGAGCATGAAACCTAAAAAGGTCCCGGCTGGGACCCCAAAGGTACACTTATCATGGTTTAGGCGCATGTTAACTTTTCTGATTCTATCAAAAATAGCCACGAGGTCCCGAGGATGGTCCTCCTTCTTCTTACTCTTAGCTATCATATCATCAATGTACACCTCAAGAGTAGGTCCGATCATTCCCGAGAAGACCTTGTTCATCATACGCTGGTAGGTTGCGCCAGCGTTTTTCAACCCGAAAGGCATTACCGTGTAGCAGTAAGTTGCCCTTTCAGTGATGAAGGCCGTTTTCTCCTGATCAGGAGGGTACATCGGGATTTGATTATATCCTGAGTATGCATCCATGAAAGATAAGAGTTGGTAGCCAGATGAGTTGTCCACTAATTTGTCGATGATGGGGAGGGGGTACTGGTCCTTTGGGCATGATTTGTTCAAATCGGTATAGTCGACGCACATGCGCCACTTCCCATTCGATTTCTTGACCAGAACGGTGTTGGAGAGCCATTCCGAGTAGCTAACCTCCCTTATGAACCCGGCGGAAAGGAGCTCGGATACCTTTTGCTCTATCACTACCGCCTTTTCGGTGCCAACCCTTCTCTTCTTTTGGGCGACCGGTTTGGCGGTCGGATAAACACTGAGCCGATGACAGATCAAGTTCGGATCAATCCCCGGCATGTCTGCCGAGGTCCAAGCGAAAAGATCTTTATTCTTCTTTAAAAGCTCGAGCATTTCTGCTCGTATTCCTTCTGGAAGGTTGGTTCCTAGTTTCACTCTTCTGTCTGGTAGTTTTTCATCCAAAACAATGAACTCCCACTCTCCTTCAGGGGTAGGTCTTGAATCATCCAAATTGGACCTAACATCTAGATCCGTCAAGAGTACACTTCCCTTGTTCAAACTTAACGTTGGCTGGATTTGTTCTGGAATCTTGATCTTTGTCAAACTAGCATTGTAACACAGTCGAGCCTTCTCCTGCTCGGCTCGGATGGTAACTACAGTCCTGTCAGTACCTTCAAACTTCATAGCCAGATGGACCGTTGACACGACCGCGCCGAAGGCCTGTAAGCATGTCCTGCCGAGGATGGCATTGTATGCTGAAGGGCAATCGACTACAAGGAACTTGATAATCTCGGTTCTCGCCGAAGGGTGGTTCCCGAGGGTCACTGGCAGCTGGATGTGTCCCTGGGGAACCACTGCATCCCCAGTAAAGCTGATCAGCTTTCCCTCAAAGGGGGTCAGGTCCGAGTTTTTTAATTTTATTGCTTCGAAAAGGTTTAGGAACATGATATATGCCGAGCTACCCTGATCGACGAATACCCTGGCGACCTCGTAATTACCGATCAAAGCAGTGATGACCATAGGGTCGTTATGACCCGGGATCACCCCTTCAAGATCATCATCAGAAAAGCTAATGGGAATACTTCTTGTGGTTCTCTTTCGGATTGGATGGTTGTGAACTGCAAGGACTTGATTGATATATTTCTTTCTGTCGGACCGTTTCTCTCCCCCTCCCGCAAAACCTCCAGCAATGGTTTTGACTCGTAGGTTTTGCGGGGATTGATCCGTTGTGGCAACCTCTACCATGGCCACTCGCTGCTGATTGGTTGGTTGTTGTTGGTTGGTGTTTTGATCGGCTTGCCTGGTTGACGGCCGACCATTCCTGTCAGGGGATGGAGTTCTTCTTCGAGTATGTCGGTCAAGTGCTTCCCGGACATACTGCTGTAACTTACCGTCCCTGATTAACTGCTCAATCACATCCCTGAGCCAAGTGCATTCATCTGTCGTGTGCCCATACCCACCATGATACGAGCAAAATTTGGAGCGATCTTGCCGCTGGCTTCTCTTCAAGGGGGGTGGTCTTTCTATCGCTCGGAGGTCAGTCTGCATTGTTTCCTGCAAAATTTGGCTTCTTGGGACTGTGAGAGGGGTGTATTGCTCGAATTTCCCTCGGGGAGGTCCAAATCTCCTTTCCCCCCGGGGTCCCCTCCTTTGATCTTCCCTTCTGTCATCCCTTCTCTCGTCTCTTCTTGATCTCCCCTGGGAGAATGGCTCTCCCCGCTCGCCTCTGTCTCTGTTTCTTTGCCATTTGCTGAATTCTTCTAAGTTTATGAACTTAGTAGAACGATGTCTTAGCTCCGCCATATCCCTCGGCGGTTTGCCCACAAGTGAATTTTTGAAATCTCCGTTTCGGAGACCCTGAGTGAAGAGAAAGACTGCAAAGCTTGGTTCTAAGTTAGGCACGGTCCCTGCCTCCGAATGGAAACGTGAGAGATATTCCCGTAACGGCTCTTCGGTCTGCTGCATAACGCCCGCTAGCGCGTGGTCGGACTTCGGCTGGACGCAACTAGCGGTGTACCTGTTCAGAAAAACTCTCTTCATCTCTGCCCAGGAGTTAATAGAGTTCCTGGGCAAGGCTGAGTACCACCTTAAGACGGGTGGTTGGAGAGTCATGGAGAAAGCTCTGCATTTCATCATGTCTCCACCGTCGTAAAAGTTCATAGCTCCTTCAAAAGACAAGATATGCTCCAAAGGGTCGGTTAACCCGTTATATTTGGAAACACTCGTTGGGCCGAGAAAGGCTGAGGGTGTCTCGTATGCCATGATTCTCGGAGTGAAGGGATGGCCAGGATGAGCAGTGTGGTCGGTTTCATATGTGTCCTCTAAGATTGGGTTTATGGGGGGTGGTGGAGGTAGACTGGTGGTTGGGTGGGGGATCAGCTGAGTTGCTAACACCCCTCCGGCCACCGCCTGCATATGGAGCTGTTGGAGATCGGCGATGGCCTTTCCCTGTTGTTCTAGGATCTTAGCTTGTTGCTTAATGATTTCTTCCAACTGGCTCTCCCTTTGACCACGGGAGTGATCCCTATCATCTCCAGAAACACGGGCGTCGATGGATCGGCCTGATCCATGGTTTTGGGCATGATTGGGGTTAAGAGGATTTTGGTTCTGGGGGTTTGTTTGCCTGGAATGGACGGTGTAAGGACCACTGTGCGTGCGAGCTGGAACGGAGTGGTGGCTCCGGGCTGGAATTTGTCTTACTGATGGCATGCTGGGATGTGGAGGGTTTCTTCCATCGAGATCTCCGCCGTTGTCGCCACTGCCTTCTTGCAAATTCTGATGGTTTCGCCCTGCTTGGCGGTTTGCGCCACGCGATGTTGCGTTTCCTCGCGTCTCTACCATTTTGGGGTGGGAATAGCAGTTTACGGTTTCCCACAGACGGCGCCAATGTTATGTCCTAGACACAATGTTCAGAGTATAACCCTAGCTCAAGGGTATGGAAGACCTAAGAGCTAGAATACGGTCTGATATTACTGTGTGATTTTGTTGGTATGCTAGCTATCCAGTTGGGATAACTAGGGTTTCCCTAATCACAAGTGTGTGCTAGTGTATGATTAGGGAGAAAGAACGTACCTGAGCCCCTAGCTGGAGACAGCTATTTATAGGGGGAGCGGTGTTGTACCCTATGGGCCTGTACGGAGGTCCAGTAGGGCTGACGTGTCCCTTTATAGGATAAGGGATGAGTCATTCATCCTTATCCTGTTAGCGGTTAGTCTTATCTGGTTGGCGAGCTAGGCTCACGCGCCCTTAGCTTGGACTCTTTAAGGGAAGAGGTCCCTGTACTCGGTCCAGAGTCGTTAGGGTGGGTCCTATGGCATGTGCTCGGCCCAAAGATGCGTGACCCGGCAGAATGAGAATTCTGGTCGGCCAGTGAGTATTCTGGTCGGCCGAGGGCGTTTTAGGGTAGACCGAGGGTCGGTCTACCACAGTTAGTATGGATGAAGGAAGTATGAGCCTTGGAAGAAGTAGGAGTCTTAGATGAGCGGTGAGTTGTGTAAAGCGGTTAGATCTAAGAGTTTTGATGTCCGTAATGGTTTAGGTGGTGATAAGATGAGGAAGAAATGGAGGTGATAATTCGGGTTTAGAGTCCTAAGTGTCTTGATTTGGGTTGTAAATGGTTAGATAGAGGTGAATAAGCGATGATATGGTAGAGTCGAAGTGATACGATGATGGAACTTGTGGTTAGAATCTTTAAGTGATTGACTCAAGGTTAGGTAAAAAGTTAGGATTTGATTTGGTAATGGATAATAGGTCTTTGAATTGAGGAATTTTAATGGTTTCAAATCTGAGGAGGAATTGTGGAAAGTGGAAAAAGGGTTTAGAGTGTTAGAGATAAGGAGTGAGGTAGTGCATGTTTCTTGAGGATTAGTGGTTGATAGAGTAAGAGGAGGACTTAATAGTGACTATCGGAGTCTGATAAGGACAATTATTGGAGAGATATAATGCAATAAGAGGATAGATTGGAGCTAAGTGATGGGAAATTTTGTGGAATTGATAAAAAGTGGTGAAGGATAGGAGTATTTAGAAGTTGGGTTTGTGATAGTAAATGGAGTGTAGAGAGATATGAGTCATCTAAGTTGGGGAGTAGATGGAAATGTGAGGTTTTGAGGAGTAGTTTGTTTAGACTTGAATTGGTGAGAAGGGTTTAATCCTAAGTGTGGTAGCGTCTTGACCCAAGGAAACATAATCATGTTGTTTCCAAAACCTATTTTGGTGCCTTTGAACCCATCAGTCCTTGTTGTCAATGAAACCATGTTCTTGTTACCCCGCCATCTTTGTTATTGAAAGCCCTTCGAGGGATTACTTTTGCAAGTAATCCATTTGAATTGCTCTTAAGAACGATGAATCAACGGAGTAAATTCGAAGATTGCTGCAGCTAAAAAGGGAAAGAATTTTGTCTAGAGGTTAGGCGTCCGCTGATCAGACAGATTCTACACGGTATTTCTCGAGGACGAGAAATCTTCAAGTTGGGGAGAATGTAACACCCCGCATTTTTCCCATACGTGCGTAAACGATTTTCGTTAAAAGAAACCCTGAGAATATATTTTCAAAAAAGTATTTTGTGTAAGAAAGAAATAAAAATGTGATTTTCATGAATATGTATAAACAAAATGTTATTTTTATAAAAAAGGAATGAGTGGTTTTGTTGAGTTGTGATTTTATTGAAAAGCGATTTTTATTTGAAAGGAAGTTTTTGGGTCTGTTAACTTTAAAAATTTGTAACTTTTAAACCGTAACTCAGATTTTTATGAACTTTATATCAAAACGATCGTCTTGAAACATAGATTTTAAAAATGTAACTTTCATAATTTTATGTGTTGATTTATAAAAATTTATTTTCAGAATGGTGAAGTACGAATTTTTGGAAATGGAATTTTTAAGAAAGTGAATTTATTGATTTGCCTTGAAAATTTTATGTGATGAGTGCTTGGTTTGATGTGTGTACTGTGTGATTCTAATTGTGTGAATGTTATTTTGATTTGATTGCATTATAGTATGAATTAATGATTAGGATGTTTAAGAAAAATAAAATGTGAAATGTGTATATATGTGTGTGCCACGGTATGTATATATGCATGAATGTGTATGTATTTATGTGTATGTATGTGTGTTGTACGTGTATGTATATTTAAGTATAAGCTAGGACTAAATTTCTAGAAACTTGGAGGTTAAGAAACTAGAACTATGAGGAACCAAACCAAAACCAAACTAAGTTAGAATGTAACCAAACCCTAACTAATTTTAAGCCTAAGGTGACCCCTAAAGTCTAAAGCCTATGCTACTTTGTCCCCTTGGTTTTGATAAAGACCACCCATGCATGTTTTTAGAAGCCCAAAACCGCCCCTCCCTTGTGCACACAACCGAACCAAAAACTCAAGGGCATAAGAGGAATTTGTGAATGGCCTATAAAATAGTGGAGCCTTAGTTCATTCACCCATTCTCATTTCTTCACTTTCATTTCCACCAACACCAACACAACTTCTAAGAGAATCATTCAACTCTTAGAAAGAAAAGAAAAGAAAAATAGAGAGAGAGAGGGAGAAGTGGCCGAGAGCCATAGGAGAGGAGGAAGAAGGAGATTCAACCTAGACCAAGTCCCATTCCTTGTAGATCAAGATTGTTAAAGCTAGAACCAATTCCTTTCATGGTAGGATCCGAAGAGCTTGAAGAAGATTTGTAATAGTTTAAGTTTTTCTTTTTCTAGTTTATATATCTACTTCTTATTTCTTCTTGCATGTCTTATTTTATGGTTTGTAAGATGATTTTATGTGTTGATCTTGCTTGATCATGGACTTTAAGGACTTAAACTAATTTGTAATATGTTAAATCTTGTGTTTGATGCTTCGGTGGAGTTTTCTTAAGGATCCAACATTTTTCTAACTAAAAACTTAAAGATCTACAAGAAAACCATGATTTTTGTGAAAACCTAAAACGAATTCTCTTGCATGTTAAGTTTTCTTGTTCAAACCGTGATCTAAGAGTGTGCTTGTGATTATTTAATAAATAAATCCATGATCTAAATTTATTTATTAATAAGGTGAAATTCTTTAGCTTTGCATGTTTGATCTTTTGTTAAAAAAATGATCTATGTGTAATTCTATGCTTATTTGTTCATGATCTAAATGTATGTATGTGATTACTTTTTTTTGATGAATGAAAAATGTTTAGATCTTTAGCTACATGTTAATTTTAATAAAAGACCATGTTTTCTTTTCTTATATGTGCCACGGTTTTGAGAAAAATTTAAGAAGCAAATTTTAAATAACTTTTGAGTACAAAACATGATTTTCATTAGGTGTTTGATTATGTGCATGTGTCATATTTTTAGATGACCATTCGGTCATGTCCAATAAAAAGTGAAATCCATGTTTTTATTTTATAAAAAGTTGATGAATGTTTGTTTTAAGGTTAGATCCATTGATTTCAAGTGTATGCATGTGGTTATTTTTGTTTGATTTACAAAAAGCTAAGATCTTAAGTTTGCATGTTAACTTTTAAGAGGAAGATCATGTTTTCCTTTTTGTGCATGTTTAGATTTAGTGATTGGTTTGATATTTGAATTTGTGTGTGTTAAATTTTATGAGGCCATTCGGCCATGAGTAATTTATTTAAGATCCATGCTTGTTATTTTGTAAAAAGTACATGCATGTTATTCTTGGAAATTTATAGTGTAACCTTGAATTTCTTTTATGTATGCCAAAAATGTTTGAAAAAGAATTTGTTTTAATTATGTTGATGCATGATGATGTGGTATGTTGACTTTGAGCCATCCTAGGATTAGGTAGTAGCTATGTTGTTCCTCTTTTAGGGTGCATGCATGATGAGATTATATGAATTTAAAGATTCTAAAAGCACATGCATGAAGTAATTAAATTTAAAAGAAATTATGGGTGATGTTTGTGATTTAATTTGTTGTGCTGATTTAAGTTTTGAAAAGGAATTAAAATTGATAATTTTTCCTATGGCATGCTCATGGTTTTAGCATTAAGATAAGGAAAATGATTTCATGATCTCATGACTTTACTTGTGCATTAATCTTTACAAAAATTGTATGTGTATAATTCGGCCACTGTATGTTTAATTAATGGGAAAATTATTTTCATAAAATGACCATGATGATAGCTATATTTCTAGATGCATAGTGTTATGTGATTGATGAAAATAATATGTGTTTCTCTTAATTCTTTTTGTATTTGATTTAATTATGTAAAAAGAAATTTGCATGATGATGACTAAATGATCTTAAGTTGTTATAATTATTTGTGATTAGAAATTAATGACTATGTGAATGATTCGGTTTTGTTAAGTTAAATTAAAAGATTGAGTCTAAATTATTTTCTTAAGAATAATTGGATTAATTTATTGAGGTTATAATTTAATTAATGATTGTAAATAATTAAAAATGTGACTTCCTGTGTATATGTTTGTGAATGATTGGAATGCTTTGAAATGTACATGTGATTGTTCTTGTGCTGTTTGAATTGTATTGAATACTGTTTGTGAAATTTATTTGTGAAGAAAGTTTTATTTAAAAAGTGTGATTTAAATAACTTAAATTGGAAAGAACCTTCTTTGATCAGATCTTATAATGTTTAGAATTAAATAAATTAATCTGATTGGTTTTGAAGTTTTACCTTCTTGAATTTTTGTATTTGATTTAATAAAGATTTTCAGAGAGTTGTTTTCCTAAGATTTCATTCAATGTTTAAAGAAAATAATTTTTCAACCGAAGTGTTTTAAATTAAGAAGAATGGAATTGTTTTAAAAAAAAGATTATTATTTCAAAGTTTTCTTGAAAACTCTTTTGAGATTTGATTTGGATTTGAAACCTTTTTGGATATTGGCAATGTGCTTTTAAAAAGGGAATTATTTCAAAGTGTTTTAAAACAAAATTAAGAATTTACGTAAATCGTTTCTAACGCACGGGGAAAAATGTCTAGTTCGGGTGTAGGACGCAAAGGAAACGTGGCAAGGTTAGCGACTGGAAATCTTGGAAAGTTTTTGGATGTGTCGTCATCCAGGTGAGTGAGAGTGCTATGGTCCCGTAACGTGGTTGCTCACAATCCGAATAGAAGGATTGTGAGAGTACTGCGAATTAGGCGATACAAATAGGTGTGTTAGATGTTCTGTTTGCATACTAAATGTTTACTTGCTATGCATCACTAGATGTTTACTTGTTGTGCTTACTTTATTTGGTTTAGATATTGTTTAATTTTGTCTGGATAGCGAAATGATGATAATGGAATTGTGAAAGTAATAAGGCGAGACCGAAAAGAGAAAAGAGAAATAAATAAGAAACATGAGAAATGATTGAGAAAGAAATAAGTGATGAGTTGAGAATGAAGAGAAAGTATGAGAATGATTGAGAAAGAGATGAAACGCGATGTGAATGAAATTGTAAAAGATATATAGAGTTGAGATTTGAAAGAGAAGTGATTGTGAAAGTGAGATGTGGTTTGAGTGGAGATGTGATTCCTCGTTCATGTTTTTGGAAAGAAGCTTAGTGTTGAGTTGAGCTTGCTCCTCCATTAACACTCATCCAAAAATATGATTTTTTTAAAAAGGTTTTGTGAAAGGATTTCTGAAATGAGGTTTCTGAAAATGTTGTGTGAAGTAAAAGTTTTGTGAAATCATGTTTTCGAAAAAGTTTTGCGAAAAGATATTTTGAGAAAGACGAGGAAAAGATACTGATGATGTTGATGAGAAATATGTTGAGAACGAGTTTATGAGAATCATGATAGCGAGATGAAAGTGATTTGAGGCAAGATTGCCATTGAGATTTAGGGGGACGAATTGCAATTAGTGGTCGGGCTTCGTTGAAGGATGCACCAAGGACGAGCCGACTGTTAGGATTAAGCCGCTAAATAAAACGTGAAAACTTTAAAAGACATTTACAAACGCGGTGAGGTATGAGTGTCGTATCGAAGTAGTGGAGAGGAAGGAACCATAGGTATCTGCGGATACTTAGGAGGAGATTGCATGAGGGGAGGACGATGATGGTGAAACGTCAAGAAGTCTAGAGTACTTTCTAGGCAGAACAATTCCACAAGTGGCGCACTAACGTGGTGGGGACTGGGTCTAATGCCGTGGCACGTTCTGCACCGGAACTAGAATTGTACTGTCGCCCCCTTGATTGAAAATCGAGAACAGTGAGAGGGACTGGAAAGGGACATTTGTGATTGCCGCTGAGAGCGTGCCTGATTATATGAATGATATGATTAAATTGATTTGAGGCTGAGTCCTCCTGGTCTGGGACCATTTTTTTGTGTGACAGCTGTCGTGCCCGCGTGGTAAAGGTCCTGTACTCCTGTTTGCTTCCGACTAGGTTGGGTGGTTGACCGAGGAGATGTAGACGTGTGTGAGCTCAATGATGTCTCCCCCTCATCATTGATGCTAACCGAAACAATAAAACTTAAAAGATAAAGAGGTTCAAAGAAAAGTATATCAAAAGATATTAAGCATCGAATAAGATTTATAATTATGAGGAAATTCTTGGAATAAGTAACAAGTGTGGAAATTATGAGGAAAGAAGGAATGAGAAAAGCTGTGAAAGCTCATGAGAAAGATTTTGGGAATGAGAACTCGAATAATGTAATGGTGTTTATGATGTTGATGTTGATTATATTATTGTTGTGATTCATGCTATGTGTATAACATGCTAGATGCATTTATGTTGATGATGATTGCATTCTTTAGTGTGTTGTTTTGGTTATATTGCTATGTATATCATCTGTCTCTTTCTACTTTGAATCTACTCTGAGACCGCAAGGTCAACCCATTAGTGTTCGGAACACTGACTCTCTCCTACCTTGTTGTCGTATCCGCAACCGCTGATATTGCAACGGGTAGATGGCGCAGCGGAAGCGTGGTGGGCTTCATCAACCAAAGTCCGGTGTTAGACAATAAGTATTTGGAAGCATGACTAGAAGCTAGGCAATTCCCCTGGCGGAAAGTACTCCATTGTAAGTTCTTAGTTACCTTAGCTTTACCATACTGTACCCCGGCAAATGTTTTATTCAATATTGATGTTTTTGAAACAAGTACATGGGCATTATTTTTTTTAAATGATGTTTTTGAAAACGGGTTTCAAAGTGCGGTGTCTTGTGACATCTCGGTTTGGAACTTGAAAGGTTTTACGCAACATGAGAACATGAGTTTTAAAATGTAACTTTGTTTTGGAAACCGAATGTTCTCATCTTGTGTAACACTTGTATTTAAAAAAAATGGCCCTAATTTTCACTACTTGAGTTTAAGTTTCAAGTTGCCGAATGTTACATTCTTTCTTGGTATATCCGAAGATCCTAGAAATATTAGGGCTAGTTTTGATTTGTAATCTTGTAATTTTGTTTCTTTTCTTTGCATGTTCATTTTTATGGTTTGATTTAAGGTTGCATGTGATGTTCTTGCCTTGATCATGAATTTTTAAGAGCTAAAAGAAATTGTAATAAACTAAACAATGGACTCTATGATTCGGTTGATGTTTTTCATGGTAGATCTTGGTGTTTTCAAATTAAAATCTTTAAGATCTAAAATTTTATTTGAGACTTTGAAGTAGATCTCTATGCATGTTAGATTTTAATGCTTAAAACCGTGAATCATGAGATGTTTAGAGTTTATTTGGTAACTAAATGTGTGATCTAAACTTGTTTGATGATAAAATTGAAATCTTTGGTCTTGCATGTTGATTGATGATGATTTATGTGATCTTGAACCCTTGCATGTTTTGATTTTGATTTAATCTTAACAAAGCTTTGATTTGTGTTTTGATTCTTGATTTTTGTCTTGATCTTGAGCTTTGAAAGTGATTTTTGAACAAAAGCCTTAGTATTTTCTCAAAGTATGTCTCGGTTTTGGTTCCTTTTCACTCAAAATGATTTTTGTCTTTGATTTGTGCTATTATGTTTAATTTCATGACTTGATCCACAAAATCTAAATGCATGCATGTTAATGTTGAACTTTGAAAAGTTATTTTTATGTCCTTTGTAAAAATAAATTAAAAGTGTTTGTGTTGATCTATGATTTTTACATATTTTAATAGAAAAGCTTAAGACTTGATCTTGCATGTTAATTTTAAGTGAAAAGACCATGTTTTCCTTTGTTGCATGTCACGGTTTTTGGAAAGGAAAATTAGGGAGAACAAAATGATATTTTTTTTTTATTTGATCTATGTTCTATGTTCTTGTATGATCTTTGCTTTGATTTAAGTTAAGAAAAATAAATTAAAGTTTGATGATTTTCCAAGTTTTAGCTCACGGTTTTTGTTAAGAAAAAGAAGAAATAATCGCATGATTTTGTGTGTTTGATGATGAATGAACCTTGCTTTGATTTGTGAGAGTTTCGATCAATGCATGTTAAGTAGATTAAGAGTCTTTTTCCATGAAGTAACATAGGAGTAATGAATGCATTTTGTGAAATGATGTTAAGCAAATTAGTTTGAGAAAAAGTTGTGTGTTTAAGTGAACTTATATGTGTGTATTCGGTTTGTGGGTCTAAGTATGCCTAAGTGTTTTTGAAGTTAATTATGTGTTGAATAATTTAATTAAGTGTTTGATTGTGAAGATGTTTGTTTGAGTATGAATGTTTGGCTTGTGATTAAATTGAGTAATTGGTTAATTGTTTATGTGCCTTGATTGATCAAAGTGTGTTGTTGTTTGTGTGTTAGCTGATGCATGAAATCGGTTTTGAAAATTATTTGATTTGATTATGTTTGTGATTTTCTATGATTTGTTTTATAACAAAAACTTGAGTTTTAAAGTGTTAATATTGAACTAAAAAGTATTTGAAACAAAAAGAGTTTTTACGATGTTTTCGGATTTTATTAAATTGATTTTGGTAAAGCAATTCCTTGCTGTCCAAGGTTCTTTAAAGTTGTTTCTTGATTTCTAAAATTGTGTTCATGAGACTCAAAGTTTGGTTTTTAAATGGTAATTGATTTGAAAAAAAAAATCCGGATTAAAAACGGAGAATTTTTCGGTGTTTTCGAAAGTGGTTAAGGTGCTGTCCAAGACGGGCCAGCAACCAAACCAAATGATTTAAATTATTTCATGTGATGTTTGCAAAATGATTTTGAATCACTTAAAGTCCTATAAAACGTTTGAGTCATTTTAAGAAAACGATTATGTTTTTAAGATTTCCGACGAGGAACGAAAAATGTTTTGAGATAAGAAAAGATTTTATTAATAAAAGTCGATAATAAAAATGTGTTTTAATTAACACGAGGGATGTTACAGACGAGGGATTAAGGCAGTGGAAGCAACCAGGATCCGAGAAGACTGTGCACAATTTAATCGCTGGACCTCAGGTGAGAGAGTAGCTTTCCTAAGACACCGTGGTAGTAGGTGATATATTAGGACGTTCCGTATCAGCTCAAAGATCGGAACTCAGTGGTTCTGAGTCAGTAGTATAATGGCAATTGTTTGCATTGTGTGGCCACTTATACGAAGAGGACAAAGACCACATTGTTGTGTGTGATGATTGTATGCTGATTTTGTGATATAATATGTTTATATTTACTTGTTTATCTATGCATGATATTTTAATTTGATGGAATTAAGATAATGTGAAATAATTGGTAATAACGGCAGAAGAGATTAGAAGTAAAAGACACAAAAGAAAAGAGATAACCCCCTGTTGGCTTAAGTCCTTATGGAACAAGGCAGCCTTGATAAGACATTAAGAAGAGAGGTGAGAGAATTAAGAATGATTGGAAAGGAGTGAAAAGATGAGACTGGAAAAGATTTAATGATAACAATGCGAATGAGCCAGAGTTGGGAAGGAGTGTTGATGGTGTACTGGGAGCAAAAGATGGTGAGAGTAAAAGTTTGGTTAGTTGTTGATGTTTTCTTGGACTGAGACTTGTGTTGAGTTGAGCTTGCTCCTCCACTAGATATCATGAAGAGAAGGTTTTTGAGAAAAACTTTTGAAAAGGATTTACGAAAATGAGATTTTTTTGAAAAGGAGCTTGCCAAATAAATTTTGAAAAGAATTTGCAAAAAAAAAAATTTTTGAAAAGAATTTACAAAATAAATTTTGTAAAGAATTTGCGAAATAAAATTTTTGAAAAGGATTTTCAACAAAGAAATTTTTGAAAAGGAGTTATGAAGTAAAATTTTTGAAAAGGGTTTACGAAATGAGATTTTCAAAAAGGATTTACTAAAGGAGATTTTTGAGAAAACTTACAAACTGAGGTTTTTGGTGAAAAGAGATTTTTGAAAAAGGATTTACGAACTGAAATTTTTGAAAAGAGTTTACGAAATGAAATTATGAAAGGGGTTCCCAAAATGAGATTTTCAGAAAGTGGTGATTTTAAGGAACTGTGAAATAAGGTGGAATGTTGTGAATGCGATCCCGCTCTGTGCCAATTTGAGAAATGAAAGGAAAAGTGATGCAAAAGGTAGCAGTCGGGACTCATTGAAGGGATGCACGAAGGATGGGCCGATCATAAGGTTAATAAAAGATAAAAGATTTTAAAAGACATTAACAGCGCGAACGCGGTGAGGTATGAGAGTAACCCGAAGTAGTGGAAAGGAAGGAACCATGGGTATCTGCGGATACTTAGGAGGAGATTGCATTAGGGGAGGATAATGACGGTGAAACGTCAACAAGTCTAGAGTGCTTTTCTAGGCAGAACGAACTCCACATGTGGTATACGAACGTGGTAGGGACTGGGTCCAATGTCGTGGCATGTTCTGAGTGATCAACTAGAATTAGTACTGTCGCCCCCTAGATTGCAAATCATGAACAGTGAGAGGGACTGGAGTGGGGCATCGTGATTGCCACTGTACCGAGTTTTACAGTGTGCGTTGATTATATATATTGAATTGATATGATATGATTTGAGGCTGTAGTCCTCCTGGCCTGGGGCCAATTGATTGTGAGACAGCTGTCGTGCCTGCACGGTAAAGGTCCTGTACTCCTGTTTGCTTCCGACTAGGTTGGATGGTTGACCGAGGAGATGTAGACTTGAGACGTGAGTGCTAACTACGAAAGAACGCGTACCTCGATGATGCTTTAAATCCCCTTGATCATGGACGGTTATAATTCAATAAGACTTGATAAAGAAAGGAAGTATAACTAAGAAAAGTAAAGCCTATGGACTGTGGATGAAGAGAATGTAAGTGTGGAAAAGATGTGGTACCCACAAAAAGGGAAAGGAAAAAGTAAAGTCTAGGAATTTTTGAGAATGAGGAAGTAATTGAGAAAGTAATGGAGAAAGAGAAAGGATGTTTAAGTGAGAACGATAATAAGTTTGGCAAGATAAAGAATGTTGATAATAATAAAGAATTGTGATAATGAGGGTAATATGATGATATGCTGTGTTGTGTGTATATTGCTTGCTCTGTTTGCCTTGTGTGTGCTGTCTTGATGTCTCGCCTGCCGTAAATCCACACCGTCGACGATTCGTCGTTCGGATCGCTGACTCTCTCCTGTTCGTTGGTATATTGGTGCTTCTGGTATCTCAAAGGGCAGATGGAGTATCGCATGGAGATCGCAACTTGGATGAGGTATGGATGTGGCTGGAAGCGTACCCCATATGGTTGGGTATGGATCGGCGACATTCAGATCATGATTCCAGACCCCGAGCATCAACTGAGCGGAGCGAATCTAGGACCGCATTTGGGACAAGTTTCCGTCCGAGGATACAGAACCTATGAGGAGAAGGTGCGGTATGAAACTCAGAGAACTTCTACTACTCTAGCCGGAGTGCAGTCGATGCCAAAGTATGGTGAGCGGACAACAACGGAGGTGGCTTCATCTTCGGGAGTTAAGAAAGGGCGCAACAAAGGGGAACGGGAGCTTCACCCGATTGTCTTTCATAGGAAGATCTAGAAGTAGGGTAATTAGTTTAAGTTGTTATGAGCGTTTTGAGTCAAGGATTATCTTAGCAAAGTATCACTCCTGTAAGCATGCCCTACTTTTATTGTGTGAGCCGACCAAACTTTTTTTTTTTTGAAAACAATATTATGACAAGTAATGTATGGATACTAGTTATCCATAATTTTTGTAAAGAATTTGTAAGATAAATGTGAGGGAACTCTTTGGAACTATTTGAAAGATTTGAAAGTTTAGGTAAGGAAAGATTTTTAGTAACAACCCGGTTTTCAAAGAAGGAGGATTAAGAGGTATTAATGATTTTTCAAAAACGTTTTCAAAAAAAAAAAAAAATTGGCCTCAATTTTTAGCAATTTATTAAATAAACGATGTGACGCTCTATTTTGTATCTTGAAAATAATTAATATTTCCAAAAGATTGAAATACTTGCTATCAAAATTAGGACTAGAAAATTTTTCCTTTTTAAATTAATACTTGCTCGATTATAAACCCTTTATAACATGAACTATTAATTGAATCCGACTTAGTAATATCTTAATTTCAAAAAGGCTCTCGAGAGAACATTTCCTTAATCATAAAAACGTTATTTGTGATTCTTATTAAAACATATCATTTGTCTCTCGAGTTGGATTTGAGTATATAAAACATAAACTTATTGCCGAATCCTTTTGAAATAGAAATCAGAGTTCGCGGAAGTAAAAATAATACTTATGGGGCACTGCTGAGGTAAATAAGGCATCATATATATATATATATATATGTCATAACATAGAAACCCCATCAGTATAGTCAGTAGCAAGTAGTAAAAAGTCGAGATAGCAAGTTTGGTGAAACATTTACAGACCAGCTGCATAAAATAAAACCTCACTCTAAGACCTCTCAAATATATACAATATATGACAAAACCCAAAAGTAGAAGTCCCAGAGCAAGTCATCAGTGTCCTCAGCAGCTCCTCAGATCCTCCACAGCTCTATCGCTAGGATTTAGGATCCAAAACATCTACGCTATGCAAACTCCTATGAACCAGCGGGTCCACCTCTAGCAGAAACAGTCGGCTCAACATGCACCTCCTCCTCGCTCTCATCCTCCACAGGGTCCTCCTCGACCTCGCTCGACTGTGTGGAGACCCCACCACTGGGTCTAGGATCTACAGAAGCAGTCCTATCATAGTCAGTCGGACCAGGAGAAGGAGTCTCCTCAGTGACAACTCTATGGGAGGAAGGATGAGAACGAGTGGCAGCTCTGTAACGAAAACTATGAAAACGACGCATAGGTCGAGCCGGGGGTGGTCCTCTATATGTATAAAAGGGTGGAACATGCATAGTATAGACTAATGTGATCCTAAATCGACGAGTTTGCACTCTCACCAGAGGGTTAGGGTGGTAGAGAGTGATCTCAACCTCCCCCTCAAAAGTGGCACGGTGCTCCTCATACGTCCATATGCCACTAGGGATAGGGCGTATCTCGATTTAAGCTAGGTATCTGGCCATCACCTAAACAGGGCACATGGAGTAAGTATACACATATACATAATGGATAAAGACTAAAATTACAAACACAAGTATATCATGGACAGATCATAATGCAAGTACATATGAGCAGACCAATTTTTCAACATTATATCTCTTATAATGCAAGTGGCATGATGTATGATTTTCTATCCACAACTGAGGCCTCTAAAAGTCCATCTTGGACGTCCATCCAATACACCCTTGTGTTCCCGGAACACCGACATTCGTTCCCAGAACGTAATGCCGAACCATACTTGGATAATAAGCATCACTCCCGGAGTGTGCACCACGTTCCCAGAACGCTTACGTTCCCAGAACGCATAAAAACCAGGTCCCGGACACTGGCCACATATCTATAATGTGTCATCAAGTAGGTTATCATTTGGTACTCCCGGAGTACCCTCCTCATATTCCCAGAATATGATAAACGTTCCTACCAACCAAGCTTCCAGTCTATATGGATGCACAAATATCAGGGTTGGTTTTATCTTTACATTAATTAATGTGATTTAGAAATATTACAATTTCTCCTTTTGAATGATTTATTTGAGGCAAAATCTTTGGCACAAAATTCTCCTTAAATTGTTTCAAAAACATGCCCTTAAACTTAGATTGGGAAAAACATAACCAATGGTATTAAAAAACTTAACTTTTTATTTTTCAGATTCAGGTACTAACCGGTTACAATTTCAGGCTAACCGGTTAGAATTACAGACCTGAACTGTTTACCATTGTAATTCAAAAAAACTCTTTTTCTTGAATTCTCTACCCAATCTATAAACAAGTTTAACATTGTTTTATGCCTCAAAAACCACTGTTTTCATCATTCAAAAGTCTAAATCACTTTCTCTTTCCAAATGAACATAGTTTCCTCTTGAGTTCATCTCATTAACTTAAGGCATTTAATTCTTATCCTTCAAATCTGAACCATGACATTATAACAACTCATATTCAGAATATTTCTGATGAAATTAAAGTATAGATTTGAGCAAAAACCACTAAAACTTTAGGACTGATTTAATAAACTGATTTTCTTTGAAATTTTACAGTGTCTAACCGGTTACAATTATCGAGTAACCGGTTAGATTATGCAGTCAGCCCACTAAAACAAGAGTTTTGACAAATCATTCTTTTCATTTCTAAAATCTAACCCAATTTCAACATTCTCAGAGATCATATGCCTTAAGAGCAATATGTTCAATACCCAGAAATACATTCAATTTGCATGCATCAAGATTATGGTATCAATTTGCATAGAAATCCATACAAACACCAATCAATACCTCAAAACTCATAATCAACAATTAATTTCAGATTTTAAACCTTAAATCACTTGCATGCATCAATTGAAATTTGCTCACACAGAATTGAGCCAGAATTTTGGCCTCCAAGCCTTTGTGCTTTAAACACATAATGCCCCTTTGAGTTTTGTTAACTCAAATCCTAAATCACTTGATTTTTAGTTTAAATCTAGTATAAGGTAGACTTCTCCCATACCTTAGGATAGTGTTTGATGAGTAATGACACTGAGTTTGAAGAGAACTCACAGATTCCACCAAAATCCCTAGTCTGCTCTTTTACCCACGATTTCAGCAACAGGGTCCAAACACCAAAGATTTCAACATAGATTTTGGCCAAACAAATTAGGGAAAATGATTAGGATTGGATTTAGGTAACATGCACTAGAGATTCGAAGTGATTTGAGGTCAAAGGAGTTCATACACTTACCCAAATTGAAGTTCCAACTAAGCTCCAAGAATCAGTTGGTTGCAGAAACAGTTTTAAACTCCTCCACTTCAAAGCCTTCGTTCTCCTAGCTCCCTAACCCTCAACTCACAATGTTTATATCTTTGTAAAGCTCTTGATGTAAGCTTTACAATTGTGTATCACTCGAAAGCTAACTCTCAACAACAAGAGAGAATTGGAAGGGACGATTTTGAAACCCTAAACAGAGATTCACCTCAAACTAGAGCATCAACAACCCAATTTGATCAGAATTATGGGTTTTTATAGAGAAATTAGCCTTGCATGCACACTGACGCGTGTTTCCCATTATCACTGAACTGATTTCGTGGCGATTAAACGAATTAATCAAGTGATTACTCATCAAATTCCACTAACCCAGTTTCTGGGTTCATCGTCTAACCGGTTACAGGGCATTACTAACCGGTTAGATTAGTTCAAAATTTAAAAATTATTATTTTTAAATCTTTCCCTCCAAGAACCTTTTCAATATTACATTTAGGTCCTATTTCAGGGACTAAAATGCAATATTCTTATATTTTGCGTTTATTTGCCATATAAAAATATTTCAATTTATTTTTATATTTCCGGCTAATTAAATACAAAACATAAATTTGGAAAACCATATAAATTAATAATAAAAGTTTTATTATTAATTTCCTATTATCCGGGAGACGAAAATTAGGGGTGTTACAAATGATGAGTATTTTCAGGTGGTGAAAATCGGGCTGTTACATAAAGGACATTTAAATGTAAATTTAACAACTATAAAAATATTTAGATATTTTTGAACTTAAATTGAACAAAAAATGCCATCAAATATTCTTTGAATATTGAATATTAACACATTGATTATACAAATAAAACTTTAAAAATATTGAATTTGAAAATATTGATAATTAATTAATGTTTTCATGTCATAGGTATGAAAAAGGCTTCATCAAAAGAGATTATACTCACTTTGGTGATTTTTCTGTTTTGAAAGGGATTAGTCTCTGATCATCGGTCGGAGGACACCCTTGATTAAATATATATATATATATATATATATATTTTCAATACATATTTTCCTTTAGGATGTGTTTGGATAAATAATTTGAAATTCCTAGCATTTCAAGTTAATTCAAGATGGGAAGCATGGGGTTGGAATAGGAAAAGAGGATTTGGAGAGAATTGATATTAACGGGATGAAAGTTTATTTCAAAATTTCACTTTAGGAAAAGGAATTTTGTAATCCTCATCAATTTCTAATCTTTCCTTTAGTTTTACCTATTTTTAATGGGTTTTTCCCTACAACACATAATAAGAAACCATGTTGGCCATGTTTGTATTGAAAATTGACGTATTTTTAAAAATCAAGTTCATTAATTATTGTAATGGACTCGACTTTAGGTCAACCTAAGCTGATCAAAGGTCTGATTGCTTTCTTTCAAGCCAACGCAGTAGTTAGCACTGGTCTGTATAGACTGACCGACGCTCCCCACCAGACAGACATCTAGGCCCGACCTTTAGACGCTCGGTCCTAACACCGACCTATGCAAACTTAACACTTCTTCCACACTTGATCACCAAAGAAGAACATCCAACTGGCTCAACTACCAAAGGTCTTGGAAATCCCGCAGACGTTACTCAAATTCGTGATTCCCTCCTTGATTATCGCCCGCTTGATCCGCACGGCTCGTAATGGGCATTCCAACACTTAAAGGCGGAGGGAATATTCTAGATATCCCCCCCTTTTCCATCAGCCCTATAACACCCCGCAAATTCCTCGTATTGAACTAAAACACTAAATAGATTAATTGTGAGAAAAATGTTTTTAAAAGAATATTTTCTTAAATAAATTTCTTAATTCACGCTTTCAAAGTGGTAAATGATTTTAAAGAAGTGAATTTTTATGACATAGTGTTATTAGTTCTAATGTTGAGTCTTTGGAAATATTTACATGACTAGACTCTTTCAGTGAAATGGTGAATTTTTCAATCAAGGATTATTTTATAAAAGGTGTTTTGATTTATAAAAATATGTGCTTGACATTTTTGGTGTTATTATGATTGTGGTATATGAATGATTTATTTCTTATATGTGTATATACTTACATGCGCGGTTTTATATATATGCATACTTAAATTTATGTGGAAATTTAATTAGTAAATGAATGTGACTATGTGTGCCTGTATGTATGTGTGTAACGTGTAAGTGTTAGTATGATGTGAATATGTATGTGTATGTGGTAGGTGTGAGAATGAGTGTGTGTATGCATAAACATAGGTGTGTGCCGTGGGGGTGTGTATGTGTGAAGGGAAGGCCTAGAAATTTCCTAAGTAACTAGCCAAGCAACCAAGTGTAACCAAGTTCTAACTAGAACCCTAACTAAATAGTAGAAAACTTAAAAAAAAAAAAAGAAAACATAGTGATATGTGCTTGTGCGTGGGTGCATGAGGGTATGCCGTGTGTATGTGCATAGGGTGGAGTTTGACTTTCTTGCACCCTAAGTCATTAGCCAAGTAGCCATAGGTTTAGCTTAGTATAAAGCTTAGTTAAGGAGTGTGACCAACCAATAGGAAGCAAGATTAAACCTAATTCCTCTCTATTTGTCTCATGGCTTGGCTTGAGCCATGCAAGCTTTGATGTGGTCAATTTTACCCTCTTAGTAACACTCCTAGGCCGAGTTTCTCTAAGGGCAAGAAGGGAATTGTTAGTTGCTTTCTTATAACCCCAACCGTAGCACTTCCCATTCATTTTCCTTCACATTTCACTTCTAAACCAACACACAATTCTAAGAGTGTCGTCAAACTCTTAGAAAGAAATAGAGAGACTTAGAGTGAGAGAGAACCCGTGAGCATTCAAGAGGAGAAGGAGAAGAAGATCAAGCCCAAGCCTTAGGATTCCTTGAAGATTGAGTGAAGAAGGTTGAAGATCTTCTCTTTTCTTTGGTTTATTCGAAGATCATAGGGTGTTAGAAGTAGTTTTCATTTCTTTTTCTAAGTTTTGTAAGGCTCCTATGTTGTTGCATGTCTAATTTCTTTGTAGATCTATGTTTGTTGTAACATCCCTCGTTTCTTAAAAAGAATTTCACTTATTATTGAAACATGTTGGAAAAGTTTGAGTACGAAAATTTTTCCAAAACATAAATAATGTGGTACTCATATTTAAACCATGTATTGGAACTAAATTCGGTAGAAGGAGTATTTATTTGCTGCACATTTTAGAATCCTTTTGAGATAACCTTTGCAGTACAAAATAGCTTTCGAAAATAACTTAGTTATTAGGTCATCCCAGGAAATCAACTTTAACAATACCTCCTTCGTGCCGAACGATAAAATCAGAGTGAGCGGAATATATTAAAATAGTTCATTGACTCATAAAATCAGGTATATAAATTCGATGTGTACCACAATTATATTAAAGTATGAAAACTAGGTTTCCTCTCGGATACATCTCTCAAAATATATACATTATTTCCATGATCAAAAATAGAGACGTTCCAGAGCTGGTCACTGGTTCTTCATCCCTTCGTTCCTCTGGTTGAGTCCTCAGAGTTGTATAAAAGAGTCTCTATCCCATGATGACTTAATACTTCATGAACTTAAGGGTCATCCAATTCCTTTAATCTCTAGGTAGTCTAGGTACCTGGTCAAAACCTATTAAGGGCAGGGGGTAAGCTTATACATTCGCATTATCAAATAAGAATAAAGTCCTAACATCCACAAGTAAGCACCCACCATGATAGAAATGCATAAACATGAGCACCCGCCATTTCATTTATTTCTCTTTCCAAATAGGTGGAATGATGCATGCTTCCTATTCCTCGATTCCTGAGATTCTTCAACTAATCACTCAGATGAACGTCCTTCCATAACACCATTGTATTCCCAGAATACAAATAATACGTTATCAAACGTATGGCGTACTTGCTCGGAAGTGATAAAAACGTCACACTATCTGGTGAACGTCACGTCGCCTAAGGACGTAAACCTATCACTTCTCAACATACAACGGGTGTGATAAAAAACGTCACCACATCTGATGAACGTCACGTCGCCAAAACGTAAACCTTACCACTTGTGTGCAACACACCGTTGAACCATCAAACCAACAGTATACCACATACTTCCCACATTGTCCACCTTAATGTGTCATCGAGCAAGCAGCAACATTTGGCACTCCCAGAGGCCCTCCTCATGTTCTATGAACATGACACAACGATAACTCATCACCGTTCATTGTGCATGAATGCATGCAAGGATTCCCTTAAGATTATTCATTAATCTCATTATATACAATATGTAATGAATTCATCAATGAGATATATCAATTTCCATGTTTAGGATGATGAGATTTATTAAAGGAAGTATCACATTATTCCCTTTAAGTGTCATTAGGTTTAAGTGGAAGTGGTTAGATTAAAAATGGTGTTTTCTCAACATTTTAGTAAAAAGACTCGAGTAGTAGCTTCAATACTCGAGTAGTTCTTCAATTTCATGAAACTGTGTATCAGACTGCCCAGAATACTCGAGTATTTCATAAAATACTCGAGTAGTTTACAGATCAGAATACTTGAGTATTTCACAAAATACTAGAGTATTTTTCAGCCCAGAATACTGGAGTGTTTCACAAAATACTAGAGTATTTTTCAGCCCAAAATACTCGAGTATTTCACAAAATACTAGAGTATTTTGCAGCCCAGAATACTAGAGTATTTTGCAGCCCAGAATACTAGAGTATTTTACAAAATACTAGAGTATTTCGTGATCTTCTGGGAAGCTTGTATCAGAAAATACTCGAGTGTTTTACCAAATACTCGAGTATTTTTGACAGCAGATGCACTACAACTTGGTTTTAACATACCATTTTCAATTCTAACCAACTCTAACTTAAACCAATGATCAACAAAACTTTGTTTACACATTTAAAACTTGTCTCAACACAAAGATCGCATCAATTCACAGAAAATCATAATCATTCATCAATTATGCATGAAAATCACATATTATGCAACTTAAAGTACCAATTTCAATTCTACTCATTTTTGGAATAATTTCAGCTTTGATTAAGCTCACATGCAACCAAATAAACTTGCCTTAGCATGTAGCATGCCTCAGATTGGCCTCCAAGCCATATTCCTATTTCAATCTATGCCCTTAGAGTCTCATGGTGACTCATCCTACTTTCTAATGCAATTTAATCTTATTCTAGCAAATGGTAAGCTTCCCCCATACCTTAGGGTCGTTCTTGAACAAAAACTCCACAGAGAACAGCAACCAAATGCTCTAACCACTTCCCACCCGAACTTGCATAACAGATTCAGCAGGGGTTCAAAACCACATCGATCGACATTCGAATCATGCATAAAAATTGGGGAAATTGGTTAGACTATGTTCTCTATAACATGAACTTTGAAAACAAAAAAGTTTCAGACCAAAAGAGAGCTTGAGCTTACCACAATTGAAGCTCAAAGTCAGCTCTCTGAATCTGAAATTCTAGTTTGGCAGATTTCAACACCTAACTTCACAGGCCCATAACTTTTCATCCAGGAACTCAAATCTCACAAACTTGGTATCAAATCGAAGCTCGTTGAAAGAGCTTTCCAATGGTATCTCACTCACGATCTAACTCTCAAGCACGAGAGAGAATCGAAGGAAAGAAGGTGACGGGTCTGCACAACATTCTGGTTTTTGGCAGATTTGAATCTCTATCTTGCAGAGTTCATCACTCTCACCACACTCAAGCTTAGCTCGCAATTTATGACTCTTTTCGAAGCTCTGGATGTGAGCTTCAAAACAGTGTATGGTTTGTGATGTATAACTCAAGAACGAAAACGAATGCAGAGCTAGAATTCAAGAACCCTAACCTCGTTTCTGAACTTCAAGGATTGAGTTTTATACCAAAAAGTTGAGGAATTGGTCAAATCCTTCTCTTAGAAGGATGAATAGATAATGGAAATGTTTGCATGAAAGGCGCCACGAGTCATAGGACGTGGCTGGGGGTTGAAATCGTATCAAACGGCGGTGACTCGTTGGTGGTGACTCACCAAACGCACTAACTCGTGCAACACTGACCAGAATACTCGAGTATTTTTGAAAATACTCGAGTATTTTACCCAGTTTTTGAAAAATATTAATTTTATTTTCTTTCCCTCCCAAAACCTTTCTAAA
This sequence comes from Crotalaria pallida, assembly GCA_037953625.1. Taxonomy (NCBI): domain Eukaryota; kingdom Viridiplantae; phylum Streptophyta; class Magnoliopsida; order Fabales; family Fabaceae; genus Crotalaria; species Crotalaria pallida. The sequence continues at coordinate 81,379,617 of CM075653.1, forward strand.
ATTACTTTAAGGTCCCCAAACAAGGATTAATGTGAAAAATATTTATTTTCCCATATTAAAACTCCCACAAATTACTTTGAAATCAAGAATACAAATGATTAATTATAAATAAGCTTTATAATTATCCTTTTATTAATCAGGGGTCAAAAATCTGGGATGTTACACTCTTCCCCACTTAAAAGGAATTTCGACCCCGAAATTCTTTCTCTAGAAATCCTATAATTTCCAAGGTTACCCAAGAAGTTGTTCTAAGGTTATATATATTCAAAATATAGTTAGGAAGAACCCTTCCCCACTTAAAAGAATTTTCTTATACTTTTTCAAATTCTCTGACTCAAAACGTTTCACAAAATATTTCAATTGAACTTTTCTCAATTAAAACTTTTGCATTCCAAAGCATATACAGATCCTTGTTTCTCATAAAAGGGTTTTTCTTAAACTTCCTCAAAATTATCTTGTAATTCCTTCAAATGAAATATTTTGACTAAAACTTTTTCGAATAATATCCTTAAAATATATATATATATATATGTATATATACTTCTCAATTAAAACATTTCCAAAAATCTTTTTGAGGAAAAACCCCGTCCCATTGCGCACTCTGATCACTCGGGCACGAGTAGGGAAATATTCGTATGACTTCATTTCTTAATAGTTGTAAACATTAGGGTGATCAGTCCTAATATTTAAACTATAAGTAATGGAATCATCCCTCTCAGATATAATCTTTCTCAAGAAAGACTATACGATTTACCTTTAAGTTAGATGAACTTAAAGATGAAGAGCATTATTGTCACTACCAGACTCAGTCAGATAGCCAAGTCCTAGAGAAACTTCCATTGGGGAGACAAATACTTGTCCTATCCCGGTGGGTGTTAATCTCTCTAGTCTTAACTGATCTTTCTCTCTCTGTAGTGCCCAAAGACATTTATCACATCCAACTGTGATAAAGGTTTTGATCACAGAAATCCAAGTTAAAGACTTGCTCAGGTATTCGAATTACAAAACGATTTAATTAACGCAATCGAAAACATTTGACTTCGTTAATTCAAATCGGTGAAGGGATAACTCAATCTACCTATATCCAAATCTAACTCGCATCCTAGCAGGATGGAAAACTCTCCCATTCTTGATTTGCTGGCTGGCCGTTCCCTTTTTGTTCCTCACTATTCAATCCATGATGATGCACCTTACCTTCTCAAATAATTTCTTTCCATTGGCTTTTCTATTACTTTCATGCGTTTGAGGTTTCCTTAACTCCTTATGAAATTCTGGTCCCCATAATTAATTCACTCACAAGCTTCCCGTGCTTATAAGCTTCTTGTGCTTCCCTCATTATCCATACCAATTCTACACATGCTCGCTAATGTCAGGAATCCTTTATTCCTCAGTGATTGACAACTGGTTTGAAGTTCAAACATCATTCTTTTCGGACTCCGCATGTTTGAATCTTCTATCAAAATTGCAACGAAACGTACTTCTCCGATTCTTTGAACTTGGCAACGTTTTCCCCGAGATTCATATTACCCTACCTTATTTACAATAATTCAATCTTCTTTCTCTAATTTTTCAAAGATTTCATCCTTGAATAATTCTCAAGTGACATGCCATTCCTTTGCTTCCAATATTAGATTTACATAGTTCCACTATGTTTTAGCTTCACCACTTAGCATATTCGTATATAACCTTTACTCACCCATTTAGCTTAATTCCATAATTAACCTTCAATTTCCAAATCATCCGTACTCCAAATTCTTGTCCCTAAAACGTCCCCTATGGAACCTAGGTTTCTTCCCTTTCGAAATCAATCTCTTATTTATCCTTAGCTCTTCAGTTCTTTGTTGCAATTCATGAATTCGAATTAGGAATTCTATTGTGATTTGCAACCTTCCCTTCTTACTTCTCATCGGTCTACTTGTATCCTCAAACTCGTATCTATTAAACTTCTTAAAACCACTTTCTTAATCCCCATAGAGCTCCCATAAATTACCTTTCGGTCCATTGTAATTGCTTTCGTCTTATACTTCGTTACGATGACGACAGAGTTTCCAATCATGAGCCTTTAAAATTCTGTCCGTCGGCGTTGTCCCTTGTTCAACTCCTTTTGATTGAACAATTACTTCGACTTTCCATGGTCATTAACACTTAAAGCAGAGTGACACGGGAAAAAGGCCTCAAGCCCTCAGAGTAACCATGATCGTTACAAAGATCAAGTCATGCGTCGAGTGAATCACCTTGTGTGTATTCCATCACCTTGATGCATACACATCTACCTTCCTTTCTTAAAACTGCCTCTTTCCAATTCCTGGCCTCGACACATGAAAATGCACTTCAATACTTTTGCATGAATCGAGTAGGAGTAACACAGGAGGGAATGTTAACCTTCTCTTCAATGACTGAAAAATTCTTGTTGTTCTTATTATTCCATATAAAAAGGCCATTCCTTCCGGGTTACCTTGGTTAAAAAATATTTGACTTTAGAAAGTCCACTTAAACACCCCCAATAGAATTCAATCAATCCCTTCCCAAAATCACATCCTAGCGTGATAAGGGATAATAGATCAAATTTTACTTAGTGTCGCGATCAAATATCTTGACACTATAATCTAAACAGACTTTAGAAACAAATTTGGGTAATTTCATAGGGTTTCTAATTTTAAAACAATTAGGTGAATTCGACTTCAGCCTATTCACCCATTTACAATAAACAAAAGAATGGGTAACTCCCAAATCGAACACAATCATGCAAAGTTGGTTTTTAAGTAAATGGTTACCTTGCGCGAGATCAGGTGATTGGTTAACTTCTACTCTATTCAGGGTAAACACTTTTCCTTGAGTCATTGGTTTGCTAGCAAGTCCGATGTGGTTACTTTTCACAGATTTTCTGCAGTAACGTGCAATATGACCCTGCTTCCCACAGTTGAAGCAAGTACTTGTTGCCCAGCAGATTCTTCCATAATGATGATGTTTGCACTTCTCACAGTAAGGGGCATTCCTGCGAGTCTTAACCCCATTCCCGTCTTCAACTCTACCTTTGCCTCATTTCTGGTTGGAATATGGATTCGTTTTCCGATGATTAAATCCTTTCTTTCTTTGTGGTCCATAACTCTGCTGGTTACTCTTTGCCTGATCAGCCGCTACTTCAGCCTTCTTGTCATCCTCATACATCCGACACATGTCAACCAACGTAGGAAAAGTTTGGATCTTCTGATAACTGAAAACAGATTTCAGTTCAGGTCTCAGGCCACCTTCAAATTTGATGCATTTGCTTCTCTCATCCGGATTGTTTTGATAGTATGGAGAGTACTTCATCAATTCCTCAAACTTAGCTGCGTACTCGCCCACACTCATATCTCCTTGCTTTAATTGCAGGAACTCAACTTCCTTCTTCCTTCTCAGGTCCTCTGGGAAATATTTATTGAGAAATGTTTCCATAAACATCTCCCAATTGACGTCCTTTCCCTCATAGTGTAAAAGCTGAACCGTGTGATTCCACCAATTCTCAGCCTCTCCTTCTAACATATAAACTGCATATGCCACCTTTTGAGCTTCCGTGTAGTCTAATGTTCTAAAAATCTTATCCATAGTATGAATCCACTTGTTAGCCTCCTCTGGCTTAAATCCTCCTTCAAACTTAGGTGGATTACAACTTCGAAAATCCGCTAAACTCTTAGCCTCAACATTACCGACTTTACATTGATGTGGCGGATTAACTGGTTGTGGTGGTTGCTGATGTTGTTGCTGTTGCCATTGCTGCATTGATTCCAACACAGTTGTGATCCTCTCCAGCATCGCATTAGTATGATTTCGGTTTCTTGTCGTCATATTAGACCTGCACTATGGTCGTGTGGTCATATATGGTGGACTTAAGAAACACTAATCACACAACTTATACTAAAGCTGTAGCTTCAAACGGTACATCCAACTCGTATCTATTACTTGATCAAAGTAGAATACTAATATAAATCTCATCCTGTGGATACTTTGCTTGATGCTGATAACTACCTTTCTAGAACTACTTTAGCTATTACAGGATCTGACTTTTGCTCTAACGAACCCGACATTTCACGAGAGAATATCCGGGAGATTCTTCGAAACCATGATCTCTTTAATTCCCCTCTTCCTTTACCCCACTATGAGAACAATACTCAAACATCTTGGGTTTCGGATTCTCGCCTCTCAATCACCATTAGTTATCACTTGATTCTTGGGTATCCAATCCAAGTCCAAGATCACACCTAATTGTGAAAAAATGAGTAGACCAAGTTTACTCTAAAGAGATAGCTCAAACATACGAGAGAAACAACCACAAGAAAACTTGTAGGAGTTCGATCTTGAGGTAGCAGGGTGGATCAAACACAAGAAAACGCAATCGATTCTCATCCTCACCAAGGGTTAATTAACTTTAGAGTTACAACTCTGCAAAGCAAACCACTAGAGAAAATACCTCCTAGTACTAACTTCGGGGGTTTGTTAGTTTTCATTCTAGAAGAAAATACCCTCCCTAGAGGATATTAGCTCGCCTTTAGATCCTTTGGAATCACCCCTTGTTGATTCCTTGATGCCATAATGGATCAGCACGATGAGCTTAAGGTTGGAATTGACCTAAAAGAAGTACATCACTATCATACTTCAACTTAGGCTACTTTAAACACTATAGACAGGTACTTGGTCACATATCCAGGGTCAAGGGATAGAACCTTTTGCTCCAATTAGAAGTATGTAAGAGCATACTTCACAAGAAACTCTACAATTCTTGAGGACCAGCGTATTGAACCACACACCCAAGGACCAAGAGTCAGGACCATTGCTCTGATACCATAAAATGTAACATCCCTCCTTTCTTAAAAAGAATTTCACTTATTATTGAAACATGTTGGAAAAGTTTGAGTATGAAAATTTTTCCAAAACATAAATAATGTGGTACTCATATTTAAACCATGTATTGGAACTAAATTCGGTAGAAGGAGTATTTATTTGCTGCACATTTTAGAATCCTTTTGAGATAACCTTTGTAGTACAAAATAGCTTTCGAAAATAACTTAGTTATTAGGTCATCCCAGGAAATCAACTTTAACAATACCTCCTTCGTGCCGAACGATAAAATCAGAGTGAGCGGAATATATTAAAATAGTTCATTGACTCATAAAATCAGGTATATAAATTCGATGTGTACCACAATTATATTAAAGTATGAAAACTAGGTTTCCTCTCGGATACATCTCTCAAAATATATACATTATTTCCATGATAAAAAATAGAGACGTTCCAGAGCTGGTCACTGGTTCTTCATCCCTTCGTTCCTCTGGTTGAGTCCTCAGAGTTGTATAAAAGAGTCTCTATCCCATGATGACTTAGTACTTCATGAACTTAAGGGTCATCCAATTCCTTTAATCTCTAGGTAGTCTAGGTACCTGGTCAAAACCTATTAAGGGCAGGGGGTAAGCTTAAACATTCGCATTATCAAATAAGAATAAAGTCCTAACATCCACAAGTAAGCACCCACCATGATAGAAATGCATAAACATGAGCACCCGCCATTTCATTTATTTCTCTTTCCAAATAGGTGGAATGATGCATGCTTCCTATTCCTCGATTCCTGAGATTCTTCAACTAATCACTCAGATGAACGTCCTTCCATAACACCATTGTATTCCCAGAATACAAATAATACGTTATCAAACGTATGGCGTACTTGCTCGGAAGTGATAAAAACGTCACACTATCTGGTGAACGTCACGTCGCCTAAGGACGTAAACCTATCACTTCTCAACATACAACGGGTGTGATAAAAAACGTCACCACATCTGATGAACGTCACGTCGCCAAAACGTAAACCTTACCACTTGTGTGCAACACACCGTTGAACCATCAAACCAACAGTATACCACATACTGCCCACATTGTCCACCTTAATGTGTCATCGAGCAAGCAGCAACATTTGGCACTCCCAGAGGCCCTCCTCATGTTCCATGAACATGACACAACGATAACTCATCACCGTTCATTGTGCATGAATGCATGCAAGGATTCCCTTAAGATTATTCATTAATCTCATTATATACAATATGTAATGAATTCATCAATGAGATATATCAATTTCCATGTTTAGGATGATGAGATTTATTAAAGGAAGTATCACATTATTCCCTTTAAGTGTCATTAGGTTTAAGTGGAAGTGGTTAGATTAAAAATGGTGTTTTCTCAACATTTTAGTAAAAAGACTCGAGTAGTAGCTTCAATACTCGAGTAGTTCTTCAATTTCATGAAACTGTGTATCAGACTGCCCAGAATACTCGAGTATTTCATAAAATACTCGAGTAGTTTATAGATCAGAATACTTGAGTATTTCACAAAATACTAGAGTATTTTTCAGCCCAGAATACTTGAGTGTTTCACAAAATACTAGAGTATTTTTCAGCCCAAAATACTCGAGTATTTCACAAAATACTAGAGTATTTTGCAGCCCAGAATACTAGAGTATTTTACAAAATACTAGAGTATTTCGTGATCTTCTGGGAAGCTTGTATCAGAAAATACTCGAGTGTTTTACCAAATACTCGAGTATTTTTGACAGCAGATGCACTACAACTTGGTTTTAACATACCATTTTCAATTCTAACCAACTCTAACTTAAACCAATGATCAACAAAACTTTGTTTACACATTTAAAACTTGTCTCAACACAAAGATCGCATCAATTCACAGAAAATCATAATCATTCATCAATTATGCATGAAAATCACATATTATGCAACTTAAAGTACCAATTTCAATTCTACTCATTTTTGGCATAATTTCAGCATTGATTAAGCTCACATGCAACCAAATAAACTTGCCTTAGCATGTAGCATGCCTCAGATTGGCCTCCAAGCCATATTCCTATTTCAATCTATGCCCTTAGAGTCTCATGGTGACTCATCCTACTTTCTAATGCAATTTAATCTTATTCTAGCAAATGGTATGCTTCCCCCATACCGTAGGGTCGTTCTTGAACAAAAACTCCACAGAGAACAGCAACCAAATGCTCTAACCACTTCCCACCCGAACTTGCATAACAGATTCAGCAGGGGTTCAAAACCACATCGATCGACATTCGAATCATGCATAAAAATTGGGGAAATTGGTTAGACTATGTTCTCTATAACATGAACTTTGAAAACCAAAAAGTTTTAGACCAAAAGAGAGCTTGAGCTTACCACAATTGAAGCTCAAAGTCAGCTCTCTGAATCTGAAATTCTAGTTTGGCAGATTTCAACACCTAACTTCATAGGCCCATAACTTTTCATCCAGGAACTCAAATCTCACAAACTTGGTATCAAATCGAAGCTCGTTGAAAGAGCTTTCCAATGGTATCTCACTCACGATCTAACTCTCAAGCACGAGAGAGAATCGAAGGAAAGAAGGTGACGGGTCTGCACAACATTCTGGTTTTTGGCAGATTTGAATCTCTATCTTGCAGAGTTCATCACTCTCACCACACTCAAGCTTAGCTCGCAATTTATTACTCTTTTCGAAGCTCTGGATGTGAGCTTCAAAACAGTGTATGGTTTGTAATGTATAACTCAAGAACGAAAACAAATGCAGAGCTAGAATTCAAGAACCCTAACCTCGTTTCTGAACTTCAAGGATTGAGTTTTATACCAAAAAGTTGAGGAATTGGTCAAATCCTTCTCTTAGAAGGATGAATAGATAATGGAAATGTTTGCATGAAAGGCGTCACGAGTCATAGGACGTGGCTGGGGGTTGAAATCGTGTCAAACGGCGGTGACTCGTTGGTGGTGACTCACCAAACGCACTAACTCGTGCAACACTGACCAGAATACTCGAGTATTTTTGAAAATACTCGAGTATTTTACCCAGTTTTTGAAAAATATTAATTTTATTTTCTTTCCCTCCCAAAACCTTTCTAAAATTACTTTAAGGTCCCCAAACAAGGATTAATGTGAAAAATATTTATTTTCCCATATTAAAACTCCCACAAATTACTTTGAAATCAAGAATACAAATGATTAATTATAAATAAGCTTTGTAATTATCCTTTTATTAATCAGGGGTCAAAAATCTGGGATGTTACATTTGTAAGTAATTGTTTTGCTTTGATCTTGAGTTCCAAGATCCATACAAACTTGTAAAACCTTAAACCATGGACTCTACCCTTCGGCCATGTTTAGGAAACTAGGTCATGATGATTCCTATTTTGATTTGATTTCATGCATGTTAGTTTGATGATGATCTTGATGATTTGGGTACATGCATGTCTTGTTTATGCCTTGATCTTAAATTCTTGAAGATAAATGAACTCATGGGACCCTAAATCAAGAGCTCTTTCATTCGGCCATAACCAAAAACATAGGCTTATATGCTTTTTGAATTGATTTAAGTGGTTGCATGTTCATTTCATGTATAGGAAAATTGATTTGAGTAATTAAAATGCTTTGATTTTTACTTGATCCCGACAAACCCTTGATTTTTGGTTTTGATCTTCAACTTATTCATGAAAAAGTTTGATGATGGACACATGCATGTTGTCTTGAACAAAGACTTGATTTTTCAATGATCATCACGGCTTTGGTCTTCTATTACTCAAAATGATTTTTACCTTTCATTTGTGCGACAATATTTGATTTCACAAGTTGATCTCCAAGATTTAGGTGCATGCATGTGGTTTTTAAATAAAGAGATTTTATTTTCCTAAGAACCTCACGGTTTTACATAAAAACTAAGGCAATAAGTTTTTGGAAAGATGCTTTTAACTTGATTCATGATTTATAATTTTACATGTTGATCTCTTTATTTCAAAGACTTTTAAGAAAGCATAATTAAAATGAAAACTCGATTTAAGGAAATGACATTTTTAGAGTTTTGTGTGAAAAGGGTGCATAGTTTGATTCATGACTTTTGATGTTGCATGGTGAAAAAAATTGAACCAAAAGCCTTGTTTTTGTCAAATAGAGGTTCGGCCTAGGCATAGCAAAAATAGACTAGGACTCTTTTCAATAAAGTGACATGAAAACAATGAGTATGTTTGTGAAATTATGTAAAACAAATAATTGGAAATTGTGTTGTATTTCTATTTGGTTTTTGGGTTAAAAAGTAAAAGAAATGAATGAACTAAATGGTTTTAGAAAGAGTTTTGTGTTTGATGGAATATGTGTATGTGCATTCGTGTAAGAATAAAAAGGAAGAGTAAATAATTTTGCTACATGAAAAGAAAATAGAATTTAAGTGCTTGAAATGAATTAAGATGATTTATGTGTTTCAAATTGTAATTCTTAACTTGTTTTCCTTGATGTCATTCGGCCACATAGAGTAAATACATTAGGAAGTTTAAATGCACGGAGTAAAATGTGTATGATGATTTTTGAAAAGAATAAAGTTGCTTAAAGTAGGCAAAAACAAATATGCTTGATTTAAATCTTTGGTTCCATTGGGTTTGTGAATATGTGCATGCTTAAGTGTTCTTGCGTTGTGACAATGAACTATTTGTGAGTCGTACGATTACCTTGATATTGACTAGGTTGATTAATTGTCTCTAATTGATTCATGGAATGTTACTTGTTGTTGTATGTTAAAATGATGATTAAGTACATAATTGACTTCGAAATTAATCAACCTTAAAATAATTTGATTGGACTTATTTGAGATTTTCCAATGTTTGTTTTATGATAAAGACCTAAGTTTTAAAGTGTTAATTTTAATTAATTAAAGAGTCATTTAAAGTGAAAAATGTTTTTACGATGTTTTCAAATTGTTGATAAAGTGATTTTATGGAATAATTCTTTACTGTCCAGAATTATTTATAGTTGTTTCTTAAACCTTGAAAATATGTTCAAGTGAATTAAAATGAAGTTTTCAAGTGAAAATGGATTTAAGAAAAGTTGGGTTAAAAATGGTGCATTTTTCGGTGTTTTCAAACAATGTCTAGGGTGCTGTCCAAAATGGATCAGCAACCCAACGAATTGGTTTAAATCATTTTATAAAATGTTTTCATATGATTTTAAAATAATTAAAGTACTAGAAAATGTGAGGGTTGTTTTGATAAAAGAATAATGTTTTAAGTCTTTCGATTAAGAACGGAAAGTATCATGAAATAAGAAAAGATTTTTCTAGAACCAGACAATAATGTAAGTATGCTTTATTTAGTACGAGGAATAATCTTAAAGATGAGGGAATGGGGCAGCAGGCAGCACAAGGGATACGCGGAGACGGTACGCATCAGATAGCTGGACCTCAGGTGAGAGAGAAGCTATCCTAAGACACTGTGGTGTTTAGGTGATGTATTAGGACGTTCCGTATCATCTCAAAGATTGGAACTTAGTGGTCCCTAGTCAGTAGTATAAGTGGCAATTGTTTGATTGTGTGGCCACTTATACGAAGGTGACGAAGACCACATTGTTGTTGTGTGTGGATTGTGTGATTGATGCTTTATTTTATGTCTTTAATTATCTATGCCTGATGCAATGGAATACTGTGAACTTAAATGAGCAAAATGCTGACGGACGTCTGTACGTCCTGAATAAAGAAATAAAAAGGTAAAGAAGGAGTTGTGAAAGTAATAAGATTGGAAGTAAAGATATGATGAGAAATGAATAATGAGGAAGAGAAAAGAGATAAGAGTTGAGATTGGGGGAAAGAATGAATGGCAATGTTAAGAACGAGCCAGAGCTGGGAAGAGTGATGCTGTTTGTTGGAGATGAGATGTGAGGTTAGCGGAGCTGGGCTCCTTGGTTTTTGGTTTTAGTCTGGGAACTAGCGTTGAGTTGAGCTTGCTCCTCCACTAGCGCCCAGCAAAATTGTAAATCTTGAAAGGGTTTCGAAAAACAGTTTTGAACAAGTTTTTGAAAAGAGGTTTTCAAAAAGGTTTTTGAAAAGGAGATTTTTGGAAGAAATTTTAGAAAAGAGTTTGTGAACAGGAATTCTTGTAAAAGTGTTTTTCTTTTTGAGAGGAGATTTCGAGGAGTATTATGAAAGGTATTTTCAGGAAAGTTTTTGAAAGGAAAGTTTTGTGAAAATGTTTTGGAATGAGATCCTTGGAGGAAGTTTATGAAGCAACATTTTCGAAGGGGTTTTGTGAAACTATCTTTGATAAGTCCTTTTGAAATAATACGTTGAGAATGTCTTCTTTTGGAGTGATATTTTGAGAAAGATTTTGTGAAACGATGTTTTTGAAAAAGGTATTGCGAAAGGATTGTTTGAGAAGAGAGTATGAAAGTGAGATTATGTGGAGAAAGTTTGAGAAATGAAATTTGAGAATGTGATATGATCCCAGCTCTGTGCTATGTGAGATTTGATGAGAGAAAGATTGTGCCAAGTTAGTGGTCGGGACTCGTTGAAGGGTTGCACGAAGGACGGGCCGACCTTAGGATAATTAAAAGATTAAAAGACTTAAAAGACATACGCGGTGAGATATGAGAGTGCGAAGTAGTGGAGAGGAAGAAACGATAAGTATCTGCGGATACTTAGGACGAGATTGCATTAGGGGAGGACGATGATGGTGAAACGTCAAGAAGTCTAGAGTATGTTTCTAGGTAGAACGAACTCCACATGTGGCGCACTAACGTGGTGGGGACTGGGTCTAATGCCGTGGTAAGTTCTGTGGGCCCACTAGAAACATACTGTCGCCCCCTAGATTGCAAGTCGAGAACAATGAGAGGGACTGGAGTGGGGCATCTTGTTTGCCACTGCGAGGCAGTGTGCCATGTTTATTGTGAATATTGATTGAGGCAGAGTCCTCCTGGTCTGGGACCATTTGTGTGTGACAGCTGTCGTGCCCGCACGGTAAAGGTCCTGTACTCCTGTTTGCTTCTGACTAGGTTGGGTGGATGACCGAGGAGATGTAGACGTGAGTGATAGCCGAGAACGGAATGATCGTCCCAATGATATCATGGGATTCCCAAAGTAAAGAGAAGGGTGTGAATTGATAAGACTAAATAAGAAGCAAGTAAGAGTATGAGAAGAGAAAAGATCGAGAAAGTAAGAGAATAAAAGATGACAATAAGGATAAGATAGTGATAATTCTGCACTTGATTGTTGTGTGCCTGTGTGTTGTATTGTGTGTTCATATGGTCCTATTATTTTACCTATCGTAATTCCACACCGTCGACGATTCGTCGTTCGGGTCGCTTACTCGCTCCTGTTCGTTGGCATATCGGGGCTGCTGATATCTCAACGGGCAGACGAGGTATCGTATGGAGATTATCACTAAAGAGGAGTAGAAGATGGAGCTGAGTGATAACTGCAAAACAGCAATAAAGACAATTGCATTTTGGAAGCGAAGGGAGGGCGCAAAAAGAAAGAAGAGTTCCATCCGGAAGTTTTCATCAGAAGGAAATGATAGTAGAGTGCTTAGGGTAAGTTTAGGAATTGTGTCAAGGATTACCAAGCAATGTGCCAATTATGTAACTAAGCCAAGTTTAATTCTGTTTTGGAAGAATAAACAATGTAGTCTTTTGGGAAATATCATAATGATTTGGAAACAAGCCTTTTCATGAAAATGAAAGTTTTCTGAAAGTAAACGTTTTGGTAACCACTCGATTTTCCAATGACACTTCAACAATAATAATAAGAAAAAAAAAATTGGCCTCATTTTTGGTAACTTTAATACATGAAAGTTGGTTACTTCAAGTTATGAAAATCGGGCTGTTACAAGCCCAGTCATCCCAATCAGGCTCAACCTCAACAACTGAAGCTCCCCCTATAAATAGCTATCACAGTAGGGGGCTCAAGTACATTCTCTAATCCCTAAGTTGACACTCAAGCACGCACCTTGTTGATTGAAGAGAACCAGAACACTCCCACCGAGTATTTCACATCAAAGAGCCTACATCAATACTCTAATATGGTTACCAAGTCTTAAGTCTCCCCTTTGGCTTTGTCCCTCGGCCGGATTAGGACATTACAATGGCGTCGTCTGTGGGAAGCGTATAATTACTACTCCCACCACCACTATGGTGACCACGCGAGGAGAGAATCATGAAGATCTACATAACAACCTTCAGGACAACCGACAGAGTGACATTTCCCAAAGGCTCGAGAAGAATTGCATTATTTGGGAGCCCCTTGGTCTTTCTTCTAGTGGGGAATGGACTTGACTGGTAAATTTCCCTTGGCTCCTGGTCAGTTGAAGTATGTCATTATGGTAGTCGATTACTTTACCAAATGGGTGAAGGCAGAACCTCTGTCTACGATCCTCAGCAAGAATTCATAAGTTTTTTACAAGACAAATTTTTGCTCATTTCAGTCTTCCAGAGACAATGATAATAGATAGCGGGAACAAAATTCAAGAGCATTGCATTTCGCCCTTAGGTATTTGATCCTTATTCGGTGGATCGATAAAATTGGGTGGTGGTATTTTAACACGAGAAGAGGTCTCTTCCAATTTTTTTGATACCTTAACTTAGCACCCTACAGGGCTCTATTCACAAAATACACAAGTTGCTCGATCAATTTGGCCTCTTTGACTAGGACCAGGCTCACTGCCTGCTTGCCCATTGCCAAATATAAGAAAAGAGTTTCGCCTACCTATGAGCTAGCAAGGACTAATAGAGAGGCTAGGTACTTCTTTAGGTACACTCGGCATTAGAATCAAAAGAAGAAAACCACTAGTTTTTAGCTTTGTCTTCGAATTTCATGCCGAGTGAGGGTTGCCTAGGTTAGTAATTACTAGCAGTTGCCCTCCCCTTTTCAAACAGTTTGGCGATATGATAAGCAATTTTTTTTCTGTATGCATTCCTCATAGTTTTAAGGGAGCGGGCCTTCAATAAATCAGCAAACCCCTTTGAATTTCGCTCATCACGCCGAGCCGAATTTCTAACGGGCGTGGGAACTACCACTCTGGTTCACGGTTTCCTCATGCTCATTCATGGTTTTAAACCTAAAAACAAATAGAGGGAAATTAAAACAAAAACAAACCCTTAAGCCTACTTCTTGCCACATTCCTCAACCCAAACAAACCTAAAAGCTCTTCACAAACACTCGAAACCCATAGACAGTTAGAGAAAACTCAATAAAAGGCAAGTTAAGATGTAACTGATAAGAATGTTGCCACCACTGTGAGATTGAGTAACCATTGAAAGCTGCGCTCTTTCCCTCACCGTCAAATGCAGGCTAGCGGAAGTAGAACACAGAGAAGCATAAAGGAAGAAGAAACTAGGAAACGTGAAAAGGCAAGAATAAGGCAGTGGAAAGGTTTAAATAGATGGGCTTACTCAATTTCCCTCCACTATTTGGACCCAAGGGTAAAAATGTAAACTGGACAAGACTAACCGGTTTGACTGAAAAACCGATGAACTAGTGGAGGTACCAATTCGTCTGAATCCAAGAACTATTCAATGAAAAAATCGGTTGTGAATCAGCCGAACCAGTAAAAATCGGCGGTCTATTGGTTTGGCCCGGTTCACTATTCAAAGCCCAAATATGCCAAAAATTGTGCTACTTTTATATAAAAAAATTATAAAAATAAAATAAACGAAATCCTATTCGGAACAATGCATGGAAATAGGCAAAACTCAAAGAATTCAGATAGAGAAAAGCCAATGACTATAGTGTCTTATGCATCAGTGCCGACCATAGGCAATCATGGCCAACCAAGATCAACCCATCCCATAACCATACCGACTTACTAAGCACATCAAAAATCGAGCTTCGACACTTACGAGAATCCTCAAAGGACTTGGGCTGCATGCACCCTCGGGAAATCACTTCCCCACATCCTGATAACAGCCCCACGGTTTCGAAATTTCCTCCTACTTTCCCGCAAGCTCGAACCACAAGGGATAACGCGTGTATAACAGGTTCTAGAAAGGTTATCAACTCACAGACCTTTCCTAGTCATAGGTAAACACGTCTTCCAAACGGGCCCATACCAGCCCATACGCACATAGGAGCATGCCCTATAAGTCCACCACGCTAGGGGCTAAGGTACGTTCTCTCATCCCTAAGTTGACACTTACACACACTTTTGTTGAATAGGGCGATCTTGGCTATCCCAACTGGATAGTTAGAAGCCCAAAAAGTCCTACATTAATTCCTAGCCACGTGAAAGCATTTGGCCAACCCTTGGTCTTAGTGCTCACTGCTCACAAAGGTTAAGGAAATTACAATGGCAAAAAGAAAAAGGCAAAGAATATAGATATAGTGGTAAAAAGAAAAAGGCAAAAGTAAAAAAGGTGAATACTTGACAAAACCTGAATAAAAAGTGTGACATCCATACTTTTTAACCCTAATTAGACCCTTAAACGAAATTATCAACTTAAAAATTCGTTTTTAAAACATAAACTTATTATAAAAAAATCTCCGAAAAATTCAGCGAAGTTTACTCTGTTTTATGGACTTTCCAAAATTCATCTTTTCCTATTTAACCTGTTTGTAACATTCCAGATAATATCAGACAATCATCAACTATATCATATCATATGACATCATAACCAGTTCTATCATGCCACATGATATGATGCCATATCATACATCCAAGCAATACATCAGCAGATAAACAATATATGTCTGTGGAAATAAACTTCCTAAAAATAAACCCAAACCCAGATAATCATGTCCTAGGCCGATCGTGCTAAATATCTACATAAAAACATAAATACAATTTTCACATGGGATCATAAAAACAAGTAAGACACTAAACCGGCCCAAGACTCAACATCATGCTCAAAACTCAAAAAGAAACCAGGACATCAACAAGTCCTAAACAACTATCTACTCTCCTTTTGAGGGAGAGTACTCCTGCTTGGTCGGGGGTTGTGCAAGCTCAAGCTCTGAACCTGTATAAAAACAGTTAAGAGGTGAGTATTATTACATAGAACTTAGCGAATGAAATCTAAATAGATATAATAATAACTAAGTCATTAACAATACAGCAGATAACCACATAAAGTACAAGGCAATTCCAATCCAACTCATTTCATTCACAAGCACTTATCAGTTCATTCTCATCTTGTTCTCAATCTCTTGTTCTTATCCGACTCCTTTTATTCAACTATTCTCATTCTCGTTATCTTTCGACATCATAATTACCTTTTCTCTTTTAACAGCTTTGCGAACCCACCACTGCGCACCTATCCAGGGCGTCTTACCGCTACGTACGCCATTAAATCATGAGGCTTACGCAACCAATGAACCTATCCAGGCGTACTTACATGGCCTGGCATTCGCTCACCAAATCCTTAAATCTTTTATCACTTTCTCTTTCATTTCTTTAATTCAATTACTCAACCAAATTCCTCCTATTTCAGTTAACACATTAATATCGTTTCCTTTATCATTATATTCTTTCACATATAAGCATATTCAAGTAACAACAATTAATGCACTCGACTACATGCATATTTCCAAGAAAAATATCAAATATTAAACTCAATTCATCACATCATGCCTGTAAAACATAAATATCCAGGGAGGGTTTTCTATTCTTTCCTTAAGTCATTATTATTTATTTTTATCGGTTACCCTAAGGTTCGTTAACATACAAAATCACCCGGTCTTAATCATCATTATAAACTACCTAGAAATACATTCTCTAAGCTAAGGTAACACCCCCTCTTAACTCAACCTAATAGAGAGAGAGAGAGAGAAGAGATACCAAACCCTAGCCTTTAAAGCTTCAAAACTAGAGTCTTAAGAGCCGAGTGTGATGGTGGAGGAGAACGGTTAGCAAACGAGCCGGAGAGTGATGGGAAGCAACAGTAAGGTGTGGAGTCTTACCACCTTTCTTGAAGGAGAGAGTAAATAAAGAAAGAGGAAAAACCATAACCTCCTTAATAAGCAAAAGAGAAGACAAGGGTTAGAGATGGTGATGATGGATTTGTGAGAATAGAGGAAAAGAAGGAAGAAAACTTGCTCTCACTTACCTTGAGCTTGCTAGTGATGATGGAGTTAAGAGAGGGAAATGGCCCTAGAGAGAGAAGCACCAAAGGAGAGAGTGATTCAACAAAATAGAAGATGATCCTTCACTTGGAACCTTGGGGATGATGATTATTAGCCACAAAAACTTGAGCTTCCAAGGTCTCAAAGTCATGGAATGAGAGCTTTAGGTTGGAGGAGAAGAGAGAGACGTGTTTATGATGGAATGGGGGTTTGCTTCCCTTTTATTTTTTTTCTGGAAGAACACGACCTAATCGATTAGCATCTGAGATAATTGATTATGGTAATCGATTAGATGAACAATCTAATCGATTAGACTGGTTCCCATTTTCATCCCTTTGCATTTCAAAATGCCATATCTTCTTCGTTACACGTCTGATCTTGCTAAAATTTGAAAGCAAGCTTCCTTACATACTAACCTTCATATCCAACGGTGGAATTCATGTCTAAAGTTGTAAATCTCTTATTTTGAATTTTCCTAACATAGCGTAATTAAAACACCGAAAACCCTGTTTCTAACACTCGTTTTCCCATCTCTTAACCTTTTATTCCTGGCTAAGGATATTTAACGAATTCATAGCCCCAATTTGACCCTAATCCACCACCTTGATTACTCTTAACTTAATTCTTAATTATTCTAAGCTGTTTATCATTCTAATTACACTTAGAATAAAATTTAGGATGTTACAATCCTCTTCCACTTATCAGAATTTCATCCCCGAAATTTTGCTTGGGGTGAACAACTGTGGATGAGACTCTTTCATCTTGTCTTATAGATCCCATGTAGCCTCCTCGACATTGTCTTTGTGCCATATGAATTTTACCAAGGGAATCTCCTTGCCTTTTAGCTGCTTAATTCGCCGATCCTCAATCCTGATGAGCCGAATCTCAAAAGTCAGGTTCTCCCTCAAAGGGAATTCATCCTGTGGTATCGCATGTGAGGGATCATAGATGTATTTTCGTAGCTGAGAGACATGGAATACATCATGTAGCTTAGATAGATGTGGAGGTAAGGCAATCCTGTAAGCTACTTGTAACACCCCAAATTTTCATTTCCGGATGTAATGAAAAGTCAATTATGAATGTTATTCAAATTATTTTCTTAAATTATAAATATTATTTTTACAATTAACTTAGCGTTAATTACGTGATTATGTGTGTGCTTATGATAAGTGTTTCTGCATTACAAATCTTTTAATAATTAATAATAGGTGAAAATAGGGTTTTTGCATATTAGTCCCTGATTTGGGACCTAGAAGTAATATTAGAAAGATTTTGGAGGGAAAAAGGAATTAAAATATTTGTTTTTCAAAATTGGCCAAAAAGACTCGAGTATCTGGGGAAAAAACTCGAGTATTTTAGACAGTGTTGAACTCGTTAGTGCGTTTGATGAGTCAACACTCAACGAATCCCTTTCGTTGACACGAAGCCCACTCAAGTTGGCTTCCTGGGTGTCGTGTCGGCTTGCATGAAGGCTCGATTGATGTATAAAAACCAATTGTTGGCAATATTTCCCTGTTTTGATCAAATTGCTTCAAGAATTCGAGCTCTAGGGTTTCTGATTTCGTTCCTTGTGTTCTCCTTCGATACTGAGTGTTAGTGTGAGTGTCATACACCATTGTAAAGCTCACATCTCGAGATTTACAAATATATAAGAATTGTGAGTTGGGGCTTCGTGAGGAAGAAGAATCGAAGCTCGAAAGGGGAGGGAGTTTTGCTGTCAAGTCCAGAAACTAAAGTCTGGAGCTTACTTCAAGCTCTGATTTTGGTAAGTGTATGAACCCTATGAACCTCAATTTCATTCCTACCTTTAGTCCATGTTGCAGAGAATAATTCCTAACCAAATTCCCTAATTTTTAAACTGAAATTGCATGTCTAAATCCCTGTTTTTGGACTCTGCTCATATGTGGCTGCATGCAAAGGGTTTTGGGGGTTAGAGTGTTCCAGCCAATTTCTCTGCAAGTTCCCTGTTGATTCACGGCTTAGAGGTAAGGGTGAAGCTAATTGTTCACTAGAATAAGTTTAATTCATTGCATGATAGGTGTAGAGTCACCATGAGACTCTATGGGCATAGTGTGAATTAGTTTCTTGGCTTGGAGGCCTATTTGAGTGTCAAAACTGTTTAGAGCAAGTTCTAAATGTTACATGCAAGCTATATCATGGTTATTTTCATGCTGTAATTGCTTGGAATTGAATTTGATATGTTAAGTTGTTGAAATTGTGAAATTATGCATAATTGGCACTCAAGATCAATTCAGTGTAATGTGATGTTATTCTTGAGATGGAGCATGTTTATTTTATGTCATATTAACTCTGTTAAGTTTTGGTTTTGATTAAATTTGAGTAGAAATGAAAATGGCATGTTAAAACTCAGTTTTTAGTACATTCTGTCTGCTAACACTCGAGTCTTTGGCTCGAGACTCGAGTATTTCAGACGCACCAGTGCGTCTGATGGCACCAATCACTCGGGTCTCTGACCCATGACTCGAGTATTAGCTTATACTGGCAATACACCCTACTGATGAACTACTCGAGTTGTGCATGATCAACTCGAGTCTTCTGGGTTGATGAAGACTCGAGTATTCCATGAACCACTCGAGTATTTCAGAAAGACTTGAAACTTTAATGTTGCAGGAAATTAAGAACAACTCGAGTCTTTTCAAGAAACACTCGAGTATTTCAGTGTATGTTAGAATTTTAGTCGAGTCTTTTAAAAACCACTCGAGTCTTTTGAAATAGAATGATTAACAAATGCCATTTTCAAATATGCCAAGTTTAATCAAATACAATAATCATGTTCCAAAGAGGTTATGATATGTTAATGCTTGTATTGTTGATTATATTGCATGTTTCACATTATGAAATTAATGGATAATGTGACGACCCAACTTTTATTCCAAAGTTAAATATTCATACTTAGAAAATAAGACCATTTTTTTTTCTTTGAAACTAAAAGCCAAGTCATCATCCATTATCAAATTTTGCGGAATTATCGAAACATCGAGTCATGAAAACAAGTGATATAACATCATAATTCATTCATACTAAAAAGGGTACATCCCATTTTTTTCTTTGAAACAAAATACATGATTACTTGACTTAACACTCTAGGCCATTACATTATATTACATATATTACAGCAAAATTCGTAATAACCTAGAGCATATGGTTCATAACTCAAAATATAAAATAACATAGATAAGAGAAAACCTGATGGGTTATATTAGTCACATTCCACCCCACAACTTAACTTAGTCATCAGTTCCCCACTGACTTCCAGTCGAGTTGTCCATAAAGTCATCCACCATCTGATTCGCATTATCCACCGGATCCTCGTCCTCGATTGGATCCTCCTCTTCCTCTTCCTCCTCTTCTTGTACCGAATCGTCAGCCACATATATCGGAGTTCGGGATCGAACTTGAGGAGAAGGACTAGGACGAGTAGGAACCTCTAGGATGATCCTTTCTGAGGAGAGTGAGGGACTCGGTGGGATAGTGCGTCTCGGAAAACCTCTTGGTGGTGGTGGAGGGGTTCCATTTCTCATAACAAAATTTGGCGGAATGTGCATGATGTAAACCATTGGAATTCTCGATCTAAGCGGACGCATACGGGAATATGGATTAGGATGGCGGAAGATAACTTCCACATCTCCTTCATATGTAGCCCTATGGTCCTCAAAATTCCACTCCCCATTAGGGAGCGGCCTCATCTCCACGCAGAACATGTTTCTCGCCATCACCTACACAAGGGATTGGGAGTGAGTCATAGCTAAATACAATAACAAATGAGCATAACAGTGGCTAGAAATAACAAGCACAAGTTTTCAAATAGCAATAATAAATGCATATGTATATGCTCAAACTGTCTTTTATAATATTTCAATTAGTGTCGTGATGCATGCCTACTCCTCATTCATGCTACGCGGTTTGGCATCCGAGTATCTCAGGCTCGGGATATTCTCAATCCTATATTTCATCAAACCGGAGCGTATCCACAACCCATGCGTCACGATTGATTGGGAACTAGCCTTCATAACATTTTCATGTTACGGAATCCAAATCATCATAGCATCTTCAGTGCTATGGCATCACAGCTTATTCAATGCTGCGGAATACGTCTAACTATGCCAGATTCCACAATCGAAATCGGAGCAACTCCATGCATGTCAATGCCACACATACTTTTCATTTTATTTCTTTCTTTTTCATCACATCCTTGAACATCATGTCTCCAATATAGAGACCCAAAGTTCATAATCCTTCTTAATTACAATTCATCTTTTCTTTTGCATTAACTGGTGCTTGTGCTTTCCAAAAATTCCATCAGCGGCCCAGCCACTTTGTGATGGTTTTATACAATAGGAATTAATCATATTATTTAATTAGTGCAACGACCCCATTTAGGACTCCCAAAATATCAACCAAGTGGGTAAAGACTTCCACTGGGACGTGGGAACAAAATCAACCAAATGGGTGTACGCACCTCCATTGGGACATCCTGTCCGAATATGTCAACCACTGAATAAAATTCCAGTAGGACTCATCCAGGATAAAAATCAACCAATGGGATTAAGAGAAATAATTAGGATTTAATAACATAGGAGATTAGACGAGTTAATCTTTAATAAAATTATAGAAAAGTAAAGGTTTTCTGAAAAATTCATTGAATTACTCGAGTAGTTCTTCGTATACTCGAGTGTTCTTGTGAAATTACTCGAGTCCTTAAGAAATACTCGAGTGTTCTTCCACTTTTCCAGAATACTCGAGTCTTTCTTAAATTACTCGAGTGTTTTTGCTGCAACAACACCAGTTTCTGCACTTTACAATGTCAATTCGATTTCTGAGCCTTGTCCTTCCATTCTTATGCAAAACAGTAACTTAGACTCATGAAACAAACATGTTAGAACATGTAATCAACACTGAAACAACATCAAATACAGTAATTCACAGAATCAACATAAACTTAGAAAATAACCATTTCAAGATATGAAATTCATTTCCACTTGATTTTAACTTTGAAAATTGATCCAGTGAGCATTATTAGGTCCATTTAAACTTGTTTGGCTTAGAAAACCTTGGGTTTATGACCTCCATGTCATATTCCCAATTCCAACTTCATCCCTTGATGAACCTTATGAGGTTCCTACATTTCTCGCTTGAAATTAATCATTCTAGTATTTAGGTAACTCCTCCCTTACCTCAGAGAAGTTAAACAAAGTACAGATTGATCAAAAGAGTAACTGGATTCGAATTTGGTTTCTGGACTTGGTGCAAAACAGTTGCACTGGCTGACTTTGGAAATCAATTGCACCACGAATAAGGCATGAAACAGAACGAAACAAGTTAGTTTCAGAAACTAGAAAGTACTAACTTTAAATGAAAACAAGTTTGAAATGGAAAGGATTCCTGGATTTACCAAACGGATTCAAGGAAAGAGGGTGTTTAGTGCTGAACTTTGCTCTGTTTTTGCAGCTTCAAGACCTCAACTTTGGACACCTAGAACTTGATCTACAGAAGGCCTTTTGAAGTGATTTCGAGTTCTAATTCAAGAATGGAATCAGAACTTCAGTTTGTGTTTAGGTTTCAAAGGAAATGGGTAAGGATTGAGAGAGAACGAAGGGATCAAAGTGAGCTCTGTAACACAGAGGAATTTCTTGTCAAATTCGGGTTTCAAGAGATTTTTGAGCTTTTGAGCTTCAATGGCCATTCATTTATAAGCTAGGATTACCTTCCTTCGAAGTAAGGTGCAGCTCTGTGCTTGTCATGTCAAGAAACCGCGTGTTGGTGCGAAAATTAAATGAAAACCGACTTATACACTTAACCAGACTGCTCGATTTACTCGAGTCTTTTGCATTATACTCGAGTACTTTTCAGAAACTCAAGAACACTCGAGTCCTTTCTGAAATACTCGAGTCTTTTGGCTAAAAATTCAAATTTTCAAACAGATAATGGTTTTACTCGAGTTCCCTCTAAAATACTCGAGTAAAATGACCTAATTTTAGAAAATTCATTATTTTATTCAATACATTATTATTTAATTAATTTATTTGTTTATTAAAATACAGGGTCTTACATCCTCCCCCACTTAAATAGAATTTCGTCCTCGAAATTCCGATTTATATAAATAGATGCAGATATTCATTCCTCATCTTAGACTCTAATTCCCATGTGGAGTCAGACGCTCCACTCTGCCCCCAAAGAACTCGTACTAACGGGATCTCTTTCCCTCGTAACTTCTTGATCCTTCTATCCTCTATTCTCACGGGTCCAACATCAAACGTGAGATAATCTTTCATCGGTATCAAATCTTGTTGCAATTGCACAATCGAAGATGGATCTTGGATAAATTTGCGAAGCTGAGAGACATGGAAAACATTGTGCAGGTTGGACAAAAACGGGGGTAGGGCGATCTGATACGCGACAGGACCCACTCGCTTCAAAATCTGGTAAGGGCCGATGAACTTAGGAGATAGCTTCATTGGTTTCATTACTCTTCCAATTCCAATCGTTGGCACGACTCGCAGAAATACATGATCTCCCTCTTGAAATTCGAGCTTGGATCTTCGCTGGTCGGCATAACTCTTTTGACGACTTTGTGCGATCTTCATCTTTTCTTGGATAATCTTTATCTTCTCAGTCGTTTCTTGAACTAGTTCAGGTCCGATGAGAGCATTCTCCCCCACTTGGAACCAACATAGCGGGGTTCTACACTTCCTTCCATAGAGGGCTTCGTACGGGGCCATACCGATGCTCGCGTGATAACTATTATTGTAGGTGAATTCCACAAGCGGCAATAATCGGTCCCAACCTTCTTGATATTCCAGAACACACGCTCGAAGCAGGTCTTCCAACGATTGAATCGTTCTTTCCGATTGACCATCGGTTTGAGGGTGATAAGCGGAACTCATCCTCAACTGCGTTCCCAATGCCTGATGCAAACTCTGCCAGAAGCGAGACACGAAGCGGGGATCACGATCTGATACGATACTCGAGGGGATTCCGTGCAATCTAACAATCTCCTTAATGTACAATCTTTCAAGCTTCTCCAACGGATACTGCATGTTGATGGGAATGAAATGTGCGGATTTTGTTAGGCGATCAACCACCACCCAAATTGCATCAAAACCTTCTCTTGTCCTTGGAAATCCACTTACAAAATCCATAGCTATTCCGTCCCACTTCCATTCTGGTATGTTTAAAGGTTGTAGTTCTCCTCCAGGCTTCTTATGCTCGATCTTCGCCTTTTGGCAGACAAGGCAAGACGCTACGTAAGACGCAACATCCCTCTTTAATCCGGGCCACCAAAACATCCTCTTTAGGTCTTGATACATCTTCGTTGATCCAGGATGCATACTCAGCTTGTTCTTGTGGGCTTCCTCTAATACAGCTCTTCTTAATTCTTGATTTGCCGGGATGCAGATTCGTACCCTAAATCTCAAAATACCATCAGATCCTAATTTGAATTCCGGTTCCACTCCTTCCATTCTTAATCTTTTCTTTTCTAGAAGCTCCTCGTCTGCTTGTTGTAGGGTTCGGACTTGACCCACAAAATCATTTGTGACTTGCAACATTCCTAACTTGACGCAACTCGGCTTGAACTGAATTGCCAAATTCAAGTTGCGGAATTCCTCAACTAGCTGAGCTTCTTTTATCATCATTGTACTCACGTGCAGCATCTTCCTACTGAGAGCGTCGGCTACAACATTAGCTTTGCCGGGGTGTAATGCAATTCGAATTCATAATCCTTCAAGAATTCCATCCACCTACGTTGCCTCATATTCAGCTCCTTTTGGTCGAAGAGATACTTCAAGCTTTTATGGTCGCTGAATACTTGGAACGTATTACCATACAGGTAATGTCTCCAAATCTTCAAAGCAAAGACAATGGCAGCCAATTCCAAGTCGTGAGTAGGATAATTCCCTTCATGCACCTTCAGCTGACGAGATGCATAAGCAACAACTTTCCCTTCTTGCATCAAGACACAACCTAAACCTTGTCGAGATGCATCACAATAAACATCGAAGCTTTTCCTAGGATCGGGCAAAGTTAACACTGGAGATGATGTTAACTTGTCCTTTAACGTCTGGAAGCTAACTTTACACTTCTCGTCCCAGACAAAAGGTTGCTCCTTCCGGGTCAAACGAGTCAATGGAAGAGCCAACTTGGAAAAACCTTCGATGAACTTCCGATAATATCCAGCTAACCCAAGAAAACTTCTTATTTCAGTCACCGTCTTTGGTCTTTCCCATTGCAAAACTGATTCCACTTTGGCCGGATCCACAGCCACACCATCCTTTGAAATTATATGACCCAAGAAATTGACTTTTTCAAGCCAAAATTCACACTTGGCCAACTTAGCATATAATTTCTTCTCCCTCAAGGTCTCCAAAATGATCTTCAGATGGTTAGCGTGTTCCTCCGAATTCTTCGAATAGATGAGAATATCATCAATAAACACCACGACGAAGGAATCCAGGTAGGGTCGGAATACTCTATTCATGTAATCCATGAATATTGCTGGAGCATTAGTCAACCCAAATGGCATCACCACATACTCGTAGTGTCCATAACGTGACCGAAAAGCAGTCTTCGGTATATCTTCCTCCTTAACTTTGATCTGGTGATAACCTGACCTCAGATCAATCTTTGAAAACACCGATGCTCCTCTCACTTGATCTATCAAATCATCAATTCTTGGCAACGGGTACTTGTTCTTGATGGTAGCTTTGTTCAGTTGCCTATAATCAATGCACATTCTCATTGATCCATCCTTCTTCTTCACGAATAAAACTGGCGCTCCCCAAGGCGACACACTTGGTCTGATGAATTGCTTCTCTAACAAATCTTCCACTTGCTTCTTCAATTCAGCTAGTTCTGCTGGAGCCATACGATAAGGGGCGATAGAGATAGGGCCAGTACCGGGGACTAGGTCAATACTGAATTCTATCTCTCGATGCGGCGGCAAACCGGGCACTTCATCGGGAAACACCTCGGGAAACTCTCGAATAACCGGAATGTCTTCGATCTTTGCTTCCTCCTTCTTTTCTTCAGCGATGGCCGAAAATAGGCACACGTAACCTCCAGGTTGCTTGGTCGGCGACTTCTCACCAGGAAACACGATCGTTCGAGCCTTGCAGTCGATTACCACATGATTGGACGCCATCCAATCCATGCCCAAAATGACATCGAGATTGGACAATGGCAAACAAATCAGATTTATCCGAGAAATCTGATCTCCTATGCTAACAACACAACCGACACATGCTCTTGATGCAACAATAGGAGCATTCGTGGGGGTAGACACACTCAGATTAAACGGGGTCTCCGAGACAGACAAATTTAAACGCTTGACACATGCCTCCGAGATGAAGGAATGCGTTGCTCCAGAATCAAATAAAAAGTGACAAGGCATGTCATTGAGGAAATGGTTACCTTGCACAAGATTGTCAGCTTGCTGTGCTTCTGCTCCAGACATCGTGAACACCTTTCCACTGACCCAGGGTTTGCTTCCTTGTCCTTGGTTGCTTTGGCGCGGGGGTTGGCGGCACGCACGGGCGATGTGTCCGGTCCCTCCACAATTGAAACGGACTGGTGGCTTGTCCCTCCAGCATTCTTGACCAGGATGAGAGCGTTGACACTTGCTACAAATCTCTGCCGGAGCCGGAAGACTGGCTACTCCAGAAGGTTGTGCTCTTCCCTTTCCTTTGTGCCAATAAGGGCCTCCACGATTTCCACGATTATTCTTGTGCTGATGTCGGTGGGGTCCATGGCCTCCTTGGCTGACTTCCTTCTTGAAATTGTTCTTCTCGAAAATGCGACATGCACTAATCAAGGTTGGATAGTGACGAATCCTTTGCACGCTTACAGCTAGCTTGATATCCGACCTTAGCCCATTCTCAAATCGGGTGCACTTCGAGTATTCGTCAGGATGATATTGGAAGTACGGGGAGTACTTCATCAGCTCCTCAAACTTTTCAGCATACTGGTCGACAGTCATGCTGCCTTGCTTCAAGTCTAAGAATTCCATCTCCTTTTGGATCCGAACATCATCCGGGAAGTACCTCTCCAAGAACTTCTCCGTGAAGACTTCCCAAGAGAGCTCGCGATGATCATACTCCAAGAACTGGCGGGTCTGCTCCCACCAAGTTGCAGCTTCTCCATTCAGCATGTAAGCCGCGAACGTGACCTTCTGAGCTTTCGTGAGAGTCAGCGTTCGGAAAATCTTATTCATCTCAGCTAACCAGAACTGGGCTTGCTCAGGGCAACTACCACCCGAGAAGCCAGGGGGTTTACATCTACGGAAAGAATCTAGTCCTTGAAATTCAACAGGGGTTACATTGCTGGGAGGACGGGTTTGCTGCAAGTTTTCTAGAACCGCAGCCATACGTGTCAGAGCCTCAGCAATGTTAGCGTTATTACGTCCAGCCATCTATCCTACAGAATCCAAAGGGGAAAAACTTAATTAGATTATGCTATTCTATATCTCAAAATGCAAACATGATTCTAGAGTATGCAATGGTTAGTGTGTAAGGCCACACTCCAAGGCCGAGAGTTGAACCATTGCTCTGATACCACTAAATGTGACGACCCAACTTTTATTCCAAAGTTAAATATTCATACTTAGAAAATAAGACCATTTTTTTTTCTTTGAAACTAAAAGCCAAGTCATCATCCATTATCAAATTTTGCGCAATTATCGAAACATCGAGTCATGAAAACAAGTGATATAACATCATAATTCATTCATACTAAAAAGGGTACATCCCATTTTTTTCTTTGAAACAAAATACATGATTATTTGACTTAACACTCTAGGCCATTACATTATATTACATATATTACAGCAAAATTCGTAATAACCTAGAGCATATGGTTCATAACTCAAAATATAAAATAACATAGATAAGAGAAAACCTGATGGGTTATATTAGTCACATTCCACCCCACAACTTAACTTAGTCGTCAGTTCCCCATTGACTTCCAGTCGAGTTGTCCATAAAGTCATCCACCATCTGATTCGCATTATCCACCGGATCCTCGTCCTCGATTGGATCCTCCTCTTCCTCTTCCTCCTCTTCTTGTACCGAATCGTCAGCCACATATATCGGAGTTCGGGATCGAACTTGAGGAGAAGGACTAGGACGAGTAGGAACCTCTAGGATGATCCTTTCTGAGGAGAGTGAGGGACTCGGTGGGATAGTGCGTCTCGGAAAACGTCTTGGTGGTGGTGGAGGGGTTCCATTTCTCATAACAAAATTTGGCGGAATGTGCATGATGTAAACCATTGGAATTCTCGATCTAAGCGGACGCATACGGGAATATGGATTAGGATGGCGGAAGATAACTTCCACATCCCCTTCATATGTAGCCCTATGGTCCTCAAAATTCCACTCCCCATTAGGGAGCGGCCTCATCTCCACGTAGAACATGTTTCTCGCCATCACCTACACAAGGGATTGGGAGTGAGTCATAGCTAAATACAATAACAAATGAGCATAACAGTGGCTAGAAATAACAAGCACAAGTTTTCAAATAGCAATAATAAATGCATATGTATATGCTCAAACTGTCTTTTATAATATTTCAATTAGTGTCGTGATGCATGCCTACTCCTCATTCATGCTACGCGGTTTGGCATCCGAGTATCTCAGGCTCGGGATATTCTCAATCCTATATTTCATCAAACCGGAGCGTATCCACAACCCATGCGTCACGATTGATTGGGAACTAGCCTTCATAACATTTTCATGTTACGGAATCCAAATCATCATAGCATCTTCAGTGCTATGGCATCACAGCTTATTCAATGCTGCGGAATACGTCTAACTATGCCAGATTCCACAATCGAAATCGGAGCAACTCCATGCATGTCAATGCCACACATACTTTTCATTTTATTTCTTTCTTTTTCATCACATCCTTGAACATCATGTCTCCAATATAGAGACCCAAAGTTCATAATCCTTCTTAATTACAATTCACCTTTTCTTTTGCATTAACTGGTGCTTGTGCTTTCCAAAAATTCCATCAGCGGCCCAGCCACTTTGTGATGGTTTTATACAATAGGAATTAATCATATTATTTAATTAGTGCAACGACCCCATTTAGGACTCCCAAAATATCAACCAAGTGGGTAAAGACTTCCACTGGGACGTGGGAACAAAATCAACCAAATGGGTGTACGCACCTCCATTGGGACATCCTGTCCGAATATGTCAACCACTGAATAAAATTCCAGTAGGACTCATCCAGGATAAAAATAAACCAATGGGATTAAGAGAAATAATTAGGATTTAATAACATAGGAGATTAGACGAGTTAATCTTTAATAAAATTATAGAAAAGTAAAGGTTTTCTGAAAAATTCATTGAATTACTCGAGTAGTTCTTCGTATACTCGAGTGTTCTTGTGAAATTACTCGAGTCCTTAAGAAATACTCGAGTGTTCTTCCACTTTTCCAGAATACTCGAGTCTTTCTTAAATTACTCGAGTGTTTTTGCTGCAACAGCACCAGTTTCTGCACTTTACAATGTCAATTCGATTTCTGAGCCTTGTCCTTCCATTCTTATGCAAAACAATAACTTAGACTCATGAAACAAACATGTTAGAACATGTAATCAACACTGAAACAACATCAAATACAGTAATTCACAGAATCAACATAAACTTAGAAAATAACCATTTCAAGATATGAAATTCATATCCACTTGATTTTAACTTCGAAAATTGATCCAGTGAGCATTATTAGGTCCATTTAAACTTGTTTGGCTTAGAAAACCTTGGGTTTATGACCTCCATGTCATATTCCCAATTCCAACTTCATCCCTTGATGAACCTTATGAGGTTCCTACATTTCTCGCTTGAAATTACTCATTCTAGTATTTAGGTAACTCCTCCCTTACCTCAGAGAAGTTAAACAAAGTACAGATTGATCAAAAGAGTAACTGGATTCGAATTTGGTTTCTGGACTTGGTGCAAAACAGTTGCACTGGCTGACTTTGGAAATCAATTGCACCACGAATAAGGCATGAAACAGAACGAAACAAGTTAGTTTCAGAAACTAGAAAGTACTAACTTTAAATGAAAACAAGTTTGAAATGGAAAGGATTCCTGGATTTACCAAACGGATTCAAGGAAAGAGGGTGTTTAGTGCTGAACTTTGCTCTGTTTTTGCAGCTTCAAGACCTCAACTTTGGACACCTAGAACTTGATCTACAGAAGGCCTTTTGAAGTGATTTCGAGTTCTAATTCAAGAATGGAATCAGAACTTCAGTTTGTGTTTAGGTTTCAAAGGAAATGGGTAAGGATTGAGAGAGAACGAAGGGATCAAAGTGAGCTCTGTAACACAGAGGAATTTCTTGTCAAATTCGGGTTTCAAGAGATTTTTGAGCTTTTGAGCTTCAATGGCCATTCATTTATAAGCTAGGATTACCTTCCTTCGAAGTAAGGTGCAGCTCTGTGCTTGTCATGTCAAGAAACCGCGTGTTGGTGCGAAAATTAAATGAAAACCGACTTATACACTTAACCAGACTGCTCGATTTACTCGAGTCTTTTGCATTATACTCGAGTACTTTTCAGAAACTCAAGAACACTCGAGTCCTTTCTGAAATACTCGAGTCTTTTGGCTAAAAATTCAAATTTTCAAACAGATAATGGTTTTACTCGAGTTCCCTCTAAAATACTCGAGTAAAATGACCTAATTTTAGAAAATTCATTATTTTATTCAATACATTATTATTTAATTAATTTATTTGTTTATTAAAATACAGGGTCTTACATCCTCCCCCACTTAAATAGAATTTCGTCCTCGAAATTCCGATTTATATAAATAGATGCAGATATTCATTCCTCATCTTAGACTCTAATTCCCATGTGGAGTCAGACGCTCCACTCTGCCCCCAAAGAACTCGTACTAACGGGATCTCTTTCCCTCGTAACTTCTTGATCCTTCTATCAATTTGAGAGTACCAATTTGCTTACGACTTGCATGTAGTCACATTTTGGTAATGTGACCAGCATTGGTTGCTGCGAACGTTGGGTATTCGTCTTGGAGACGAGATGTGCACATCGATAATGATATTGGTATTATGGACCACCTTCCAGGCATAGTCGTGTGGCTTGCTCGATGACACATTCTGGTAATGTGGGCAGCATAGGCGATGCTGTTACGTCTTGGTGACGCAACGTACACTTTGGTAGTGTCGTTTGGATTATATTCCGAGCAGGTTCACTATGCGTTCGAGGCACATATACAGGTTGTTTGGATGGACATGCGTGAGAGCATTAGTTGGAGAACCTTAGGACTGGAAAGGTTGTGTGACAACATCATGACATATCATTTATGACATTGACTATTGTTTAATTTGGATTGTACATATGTTATACTTATATCTGGATCATTGTTATACATGTTGTATATTATGCTTATTCCTTTATGTGAACTATATTGCTTACCCCTTATGCCCACTGTAGGTGATGGCACGCTATCTAGCTTGCATCGAGTTGCGCTCACTCCCTAGTGGAGTGTGGTACTACGAGGACCATCGAGCCACCTTTAAGGGGGAGGTAGAGGTTACCCTATATCACCCCAACCCCTTGGCTCGTGTCCGTCCTCGTAGGTTCCGCATACCCATTATCTATACCCTGCATGTATCCCCGTTTTATACTTATCATGGACCACACCCGGCTCGACCAGCTCGTCGTTTTCATTCTTTCCGTTTTAGAGCAGCTACTAGATCTCACCCCTCCGCTTCTCGTGTTATCCGAGAGGAGACTCCTTCAGCTGGTCCGATGAGTCCTGATCATGGGACTCCTTCTGCTGACCCAGTGCCTAGTGGTAGGGCACCTACTCAGTCGGATGAGGTGGAGGAGGACCCTGAGGAGGCAGAGAGTGAGGGGGAGCCAGTTGAGCACTCCACTGGGAGCCAGTGGGGAGTTGGGGATCCACCGGGTGATGCATAGTATGGATGGTTGGTATGTGGGATGCTTGGAGCTTCTGGCTGGAGACTTTGTGGAGGAGGATCGTGCTATGGAGGAGGATCATCAGACCACCACTCTGGGATTTTATATTTTGCTCTGTAGATATGTTGTATATATTTTGAGAGATCTCAGAGAGATTGTCTTTTATTTTGATTATGGACTTGTACTACCCAAACTTTGCTACCTCGACTATTATGTACCTTGACTACTTCTACCTTTTATATTATATATATGTGTGTATTTTCATATGCTTACTGGTTTGATGTTTTATCGCTCAAGGTTCACGTTTTACTTCCGCATACTCTGATGATAACTCTATTCGAAAATATTTCATTTTTTAAAGTAACCCGAAATTTATAAATCCTTTGCTATTTGGAATACCAAAAAGAATTCCTTTGGAATAACTTGTAAGATTGTTATGTATCCTCTTTAATAGTTATAAAGCAAGTCCAAATTAATTTCCTTATTTATTTATTAAAAGTAAATAAAAATTTACATAATTGGATTTAAAAGAGTGAGTGTGACACTACTGGCCCGACTTTCTCCAGAATCTATAAGGTCCAATGAATCTCGGTGTCAGCTTCTTGGACTTTATTGTTCGTCCAATACCTATGGTAGGGGATACCCTCAAGAAAACATGATCCCCTTCAATGAACTCTACGGGTCGCCTACGCTTGTTGCATAACTCTTCTGACGGTCCTGTGAAGCCTTCATCTTGTCTTTGATCATAATAATCTTCTCAGTTGTCTCCTGAACAATATCTGGACCTATTAACAAATTCTCGCCGATCTGAAACCAATAGAGAGGCGTTCTATATTTCTTGCCATAGAGTGCCTCGAGTGGTGTCATCCCGATACTAGAATGGAAGCTATTATTGTATGTGAATTCAACCAATAGCAAGAGCTCCTCCCAACTGCCTGACTGCTCAAGCACACAAGTCCTCAACAGATCTTCCAAGGACTGGATAGTATGCTCGGACTGCCCATCTGTCTGTGGGTGATAGGCAGTACTAAATTTCAACTTAGTACCCAAAGCCTACTGCAGACTCTACCAGAATCGGGATAAGAACCTCAGATTAGTGAACTCCTATATCAATTGCATCTCCTTTACCATTAAGTTACAAACATGCAAGGATTTTCGGCTCAAGGCATCTGCTACTACACACGCCTTGCCAGGATGGTATTGAAGACTGAAATCATAATCTTTTAGAAATTTCATCCACCTCCTCTGCCGCATATTCAGTTCTTTCTGATCAAAGAGATATTTAAGGCTCTTATGATCACTAAAGACCTCGAATCGGGTGCCATACAGATAGTGTCTCTAGATTTTTAGAGCAAAAACTACAACTGCTATCTCCAAATCGTGTGTCGGGTAGTTCTGCTCATGTTGCCTGAGTTGCCTGGATGCATATGCAACTACTTTACCATGCTGCATCAATACACAACCTAGCCCTTGTTTGGAGGCATCACAATAAACATCGAAGGACTAGTCAGGATATGGCAATATCAGAACTGGTGAGCTGGTCAACCTCTTTTTCAACTCCTGAAAACTCTGCTCGCACTAACCATTGATAAGGCACATATTTTCTGGTTAACTTAGTTAGTGGAAGAGCTAACTTGGAGAATCCTTCAATGAATCTCCTATGGGTCTCTCCCACTTTAACACCGCTTCCACCTTAGAGGGATCCACAGCAATACCCTCCTTAGAAATAACATGACCCAATAAATGCACTTCATCAAGCCAAAAGCTACATTTCGATAACTTGGCATAAAGTTGTTTCTCCTTCAATATCTGCAACACAATCCCCAAATGCTCTTCATGCTCACTCAGATTCTTTGAATAGATCAGATTATAATCTATGAATACTATTACAAAGGAATGCAAGTAAGGTAGGAAGATCCTATTCATAAAATCCATGAATATTGTCGATGCATTAGTCAGGCCGAAGGGCATCACAACATTTTCATAGTGCCCATAGCGAGTCCTGAATCCAGTCTTAGTAATGTCCTACTCCCTGATGCAACTCCGGTGATATCCAGATCGAAGATCAATTTTTTTATAAAACTGCAGCACCTCTCAACTGATCTAGCAAGTCATCGATGCGAGGAAGAGGATACTTATTTTTCACTATCCTCGCATTGAGCTGCCTGTAATCTATGCACATCCGGGAACTTCCATCCTTCTTATTGACAAAAAGAACCGGAGCTCCCCATGGAGATACACTAGTCTGAATAAACTCCTTTGCCAATAACTGTTGGGATTGGCCTCAAAATCTCGAGAGGGGGGGTGAATCGAGTTTTATTAAACTATTGCGAAAACCCTTATAAATTAAAAAATTGTTTTGCGTTGGAGAGATTAGACGTTTGAGAAGGAGAGCGAAATCGAATGATAGAAAATATAGAGTAGCGCGGAAACGTAAATAATTGAAATATGCGGAAAATAAAAGAGATGGGGATAGAAAATCTTGCACCATGAAATTTTATACTGGTTCAGCCTTCCCGTCGAAAGGCGTAGTCAAGTCCCCAAGCGACCCGTTTGAGAGTTCTATAACCAGCAATTGAGCCGCACCCAATTACAACCGAGAGCACCCCGCACACTACTAGGAACCTCCGTTCGCTAGGGGCCTCAATAACACACAGCAGGGTTCCTCACCCTACGAACGTCTCACACGTTCAACAATGGGATTCACTCCCTAACCACTAAGGTTTCAATACAAATGATGTGAGTGATTACAATAGTTTGATGTGTTCTTCAACAACACAGATACAACAATCAAGTACTAAGATAATGAAGTTCTCTTTTGATGTCTAAATGGCCAACAAGAATTTCTATGAGTTCTTCAAAAAATATGAGCGTTATGTTCAGAGAAAAGTAGGAGAAGGAGAGAACGTGATTTTCAGAAAGTTGTCAGAACAAAAGAATGAATGAATAATGTTGGAGTGAAATCTTTTAAAATAACATTTATAATTCAAAAAGATTTAAATCAACAAATCAAAATCAATTTTAAATCAAAATAAAATAAAATATGATTTTGTAATAAGTTTTAAAATCAAAACTAAATCAAAATGATTAAAGAAATAAAATAAAGATTTGATTCTTAAAACGAAAAAGGAAATAATTCAAATTTAAAATCATTTTCGAATTTTGTAAAATAAATCAGAATCTTATATATAAAAACAAATCTGGAAATAATCAAAATGATTCTGACACGTTTTCCAATAAAAGTTAAAGTAATCGTTTACTTTCTGAAGGTAATCGATTATTCCTTCAAAAATAGAAACTTTTAAATTCTTTTGAAAAACAAGTAATCGATTAGACCAATAATAGTTAATCGATTACATCACCCCTGTTCATTATATGATGCAACTCATTTAATCGATTATCACTCATCAAATAATCGATTACTGAGCCTCTGTTATTTGTGTGATGCAACATCATGTAATCGATTACAAAGCATGTAATCAATTACTTTGTCTCAGGAAAATATATGATGCAACAATTTTAATCGATTACTTGAGCTAGGTAATCGATTACTCTCATAAGAAAGTAATGGATTAGCAAAGTTCACTTAATCGATTACAAGCTCTCTGATTTTTCTATGATGCAACAAAGTTAATCGATTAACTTAGGCAAGTAATCGATTACTCCTTCTTGCATAATATAAAAATATTCAGAGTTTTGTATCATCAAATATTTCCACCAAAACTAAGATATAAAAACAACTTTTCATGAAAACACATTTTCTTCTCCTTTTTAATTGAAAAACTCATTGGCCTTTTAAACACATTAAGAACAGAAACTTCATTACCTTACAAATGTGTCTTAAGGGAAAAGGTTTCTAAGCTATATCTTTCTTGAATCTTCAACTTGAACTTGAAGGAACTTGTGAGCTTGAATCTTGAGTTTGTTTGTTATCATCAAAACATTAGCTTGATATTTGCTTGAAGTCCATGAGAGAGTTTGAAGCATGTCTTCCAACACTAGCTTGACTTCCAACACTCCCCCTTTTTTATGATGACAAACAACTATTCTTATCTGTTATTGACTGTTTGCATCACAAGTGTTATACAAGCAAAAATATATGTATAGTTGAAATTTAACCTTCCCTAGAACAATTAAAAAGATATACAATATCATCTCATATCATCTCCCCCTGTATTGAGGCAATCTCCCCCTTTATATATGCATAAACATCAAATAATTTCAATATAATCATCAAAATATCTCTCCCCCTTTTGTAATCATCAAAAAGGATGTGCTAACTCCCCCTAAAACACTGAGTAAACACATTAATAATAACAAGAGAGATAAAATAATCACATACTCAAAACAGGTGAGAGGCAGAAGTTAAACCAATTTCTGTACGAATAAAAAAGAAATTTTCTTTTGGAAGCGGTTTCGTAAAGATATCAGCTAACTGTCGCGAAGTATCAACATACTCAATAACACAATCACCCTTTTGAATATGATCACGTATGAAATGGTGACGAATCTCTATATGCTTAGTGCGAGAATGTTGCATAGGGTTTTTGGTAATACTAATTGCACTTGAGTTATCACATTTAATGGGAATGTGATCTAGACTTACACCGAAGTCTAGGAGTTGCTGTTTTAACCATAAGATTTGTGCACAACAGCTAACCGCAGCGACATATTCAGCCTCAGCTGTGGATAGGGCTACACTAGACTGTTTCTTGCTAGCCCATGATACTAATGAATTACCTAGGAGGTGACAAGTGTCGCTCGTGCTTTTCCTATCTACTTTGCACCCAGCAAAATCATAATCAGAATACCCAACAAGGTTACAAGAGGAACCTTTGGGGTACCATAAACCCATATCAGTTGTGCCAGAAAGATATTTCATAATTCGTTTGGCAGCAACCATGTGCGTTTCTTTTGGATTCGCTTGAAAACGTGCACATAAACAAACGCTAAACATAATATCCGGCCTACTTGCCGTTAAATAGAGAAAGGATCCGATTATACCTCAATATTTAGTGATTTCTACGAATTTACCTCCTTCATCTTTATCTAGATAGGAAGATGTGCTTATTGGTGTTGCTACTGCCTTGGCCTTTTCCATGCCGAATCGTTTCAATAGTTCCTTGCAGTATTTTGTTTGGCTAATGAAAATTCCATCCTTTTCTTGTTTGATTTGCAATCCTAGAAAGAAGTTCAGCTCGCCCATCATAGACATTTCAAAATCTTCCTGCATCATACTTGAAAAATCCTTGCAAAGGGTTTCATTAGTAGCACCGAAAATAATATCATCTACATAAATTTGAACTAAAAGAATGTCCTTTCCTTTCTTTTTGATAAGAAGTGTGTTATCAACCTTCCCACTTTCAAAATTATTTTCAGGTAAAAACTTGCTAAGACGCTCATACCACGCTCTAGGAGCTTGTTTGAGTCCGTACAAAGCCTTTTTCAATTTAAAAACATAATTAGGGTGTTCATAATTTTCAAAGCCGGGGGGTTGACAAACATACACTTCTTCATTAATAAAAACATTAAGAAAGGCACTCTTTACGTCCATTTGATATAATTTAAAGTCTAAAATGCATGCAAAAGCTAAAAGCAACCAAATGGCTTCCAACCTAGCGACAAGGGCAAATGTTTCCTCATAATCTATCCCCTCTTCCTGGTTGTAACCTTGTGCAACTAACCTAGCTTTGTTTCGAACAATTAAACCAGCCTCATCAAGTTTGTTTTTATAAATCCATTTAGTTCCAATAATCGGATGAGAATCAGGCCTAGGAACAAGTTCCCAAACCTGGTTTCTTTCGAACTGGTTTAATTCTTCTTGCATAGCCAGTAACCAATGTTCATCAAGTGTAGCCTCGGAAATATTCTATGGCTCCACTTGAGAAACAAAAGCAAAATAGTTACACAGATTGCTAATAGAATTGCGAGTACTTACACCTTTTGTGATATCACCTATGATTTGGTCAATTGGATGGTGCCTCGATGTTCTCCCTTCCTTAGGCAAATAAAAATTGAGCTCCATGGATTGTTCTTGATTTTTATCCTCAACTGATTCATTTGGCTTTTCATTGCATTTGGATTGATCCTTTTCTTTAGCATTGGACTCTTCATCCTCATCAATGTATAAATCTCCAAGGATACCTGAAATGTCATTAACAGATACCTTTCCCAGCTTTCTGGGATCGGATTCATCAAATGATACATGAATAGATTCTTCAATAGTATTACGAGATTTATTGTAAATCCTATAAGCTTTGCTCGAAAAAGAATATCCAAGGAATATGCCCTCATCAGCTCTAGCCTCAAAACTTCCTAGATTGTCTCTACCATTATTATGCACAAAACATTTACATCCAAAGACACGAAAATGGGAAATATTTGGTTTTCTCTCCTTGTACAGCTCATAGGGGGTTTTCTTTAAAATAGGTCGTATCAAAACACGGTTCATAACATAACAAGCTGTACTCACTGCATCGGCCCAAAAGTATGCAGGCAAATTCATGTCATTAAGCATTGTTCTTTAAAGCTCTTTTAATGAACGATTTTTCCTCTCCACAACCCCGTTTTGCTCCGGAGTTCTTGGAGCTGAAAAATAATGCCTAATTCCATGTTTTTCGCAAAAAATTTCAAAAAATTGATTTTCAAATTCTCCACCATGATCAGTCTTAATGGATGCAATGCTCATATGCATTTGGTTTTGAACAATCTTAGCTAGCTTTTTAAATTCATAGAATGCATCATTTTTATGAGTAATAAATAATGTCCATGTATACCTAGAATAGTCATCCACAATAACCAGACAATAATAGTTGCCACAAAAGCTTTTTGTTTGACAAGGTCCAAAAAGATCCATATGTAAAATTTCCAAGGGCCTTTGAGATAAAACAAGATATTTAGAAGAAAAAGATGCCCTTGTGAGTTTTGATTTTGAACAAGGATCACATTTTTCAGAAATAGAAAAATTTTGCTTTGGTAGACCAACTACTAAGTTTTTAGAAGAAATTTTGTTCAAATGATTCATGTGGATGTGTCCTATTCTACGATGCCATAGCCACGACTCATCCTCTTTACTTAATAAACATTTCGCATCATTTGAGGGTATTGAGTTAAAATGAAATACATATACATTGATTATCCTCTGAGCGATTAGCTTTATAAGATTATCTACTTTACCCTCGATAATACATCTATCAGAAACAAATATAACCCTATTGCCCTTATCACATAACTGACTAATACTTAGCAGGTTATGTTTTAGGACCTCAACATGTAAAACATTTTCTATGCAAGGGTTAGGAGGTGTACCAATTTTACCGACTCCAAGAATCTTTCCTTGGTTGTTATCTCCGAAAGTCACATGTCCTTGGTCCTTTGGAACGAGATGCGAAAATTTAGATTTGTCTCCCGTCATATGTTTCGAGCATCCACTGTCCAAGTACCACCACGATTTCCTTTCTTCCGGAGTAACCTACAAGTATAAAATTCAAGATTTCTTTTTAGGTACCCATATCTTTTTGGGTCCTTGAGCGTTAGTGTAGCCATAGTTCGAATCATGTCACCTTTTAGTTTCATTGTTTGATTTAACTAACTTCACTTTCCGGTGGACGCACTCATGTGCACCATGGCCTTTTCTACCACAAATATGACATATAATTAAAGGTTTCTTATGATTGCTAGCAGGGACAAAAATGGTACTTAATTTCTTTTGATGCCTATCGGGTTGATATCCTAAACCGGCTCTATTAAAGAAACACTTTTGTCTCCCTAGCATTAAATTTAAATTATTTCTACCTTTCGTAAATTTTGCAAGTGTTTCTTTTAAATCCTCTACTTCTTTAACTAAATCCTTGCAAAAATTACAACAAGAAGAACTAGCTTTAAATTTAATTTCATTACTCGAGGTGTTTGAAGAATTTTTCAAAGTAGAATTCAGCTCCTTATTTTGATTTTTCAAAAGTTCATTTTCTTTAATAAGTTCTTGATTCTTTTGTAAAAGAGAAGTTGAATTTTTCTTTTCCAAAGAAATCAATAAAGATAACCTCTTTGATTCCTCATGTAATTCTTCAAAAGCCTCTTGTAATTCATCATAAGAATGTTCTAGATTAGAAGTTACCTCATCTCCATGTGCCATCAAGCATATGTTGGCTGTCTCTTCTTGTTTGTCTGAATCCTCGTCTGAACTTCCCTCGTTGTCTAGCCACGCCAGGTATGCTTGCTTCCCTTTCCTTGGATTGGAGGTGCTTCTTTCTGAATTTTCTTTCTTTTTCAACTGGTAGTAGTCCGCTCTGATGTGACCAGGCTTGCCACATTCATGACATGTAATGGATGACCCTCCACCTTTATTGTTGTCCTTCCTGTTTTGGGAGTTGAAGTTGCTTTTCTTCCTTAGGAACTTCCCAAACTTTTTGACTAGAAGACCCATGTGTTCATCATTGATCAGTTCTTTGTCCGAGTCACTTTCAGTTGCTGGTGCTTCAGCCTTAAACGCTAGACTTTTGACCTTCTTTCTCTCCTCTTCGTGTTGAGCCAATCTTTTTAGTTCACTTTCATGCTCTTGTAACTTTCCGAAGAGAGTCGCCAGCGTCATAGTTAAAAGGTTTCTTGACTCAGCAATTGCCGTCACTTTGGGTTGCCATTCTCTTCCCAAACACCTTAGGACTTTGTTGATGAGATCCTCATTGGTGAATTTCTTCCCCAATGTTGTTAACTGGTTGACAATCATCGTGAAGCGTTTTTGTATCTCTTGGATTGTTTCTCCATCTTTCATTCTGAATAATTCATATTCACCAGCCAGAGTGTTGATTCTCGACCTTTTCACTTCAGTTGTACCTTCATGTGTGACTTCTAATGTATCCTACATTTGTTGCGCGGTCTCACACGTAGATATCCTGAAAAACTCATCATAGCTCAAAGCAGATGTTATAATATTTTTCGCTTTCAAGTCGTACTGGACTCTACGTTCATCCTCCTCCGTCCACTCAGCCATAGGCTTTTCGACGGTGTTACCATTAACTACATAGGTAGGAACATAGGGACCATTTACGACCGCATCCCAAACCTTTAATCCAACTCCTTGAATAAAGATTTTCATACGGGCTTTCCAATACGCGTACCCTACCCCATCAAACATGGGAGAATGGTTAATAGAACTCCCTTCACCACCAAACAGAGAGTTTGAAGCCATACTCTTGAGACAGTTAAGTCTTAACACAAGAGACTAGCTCTGATGCCAATTGTTGGGTTTGGCCTCAAAATCTCGAGAGGGGGGTGAATCGAGTTTTATTAAACTATTGCGAAAACCCTTATAAATTAAAAAATTGTTTTGCGTTGGAGAGATTAGACGTTTGAGAAGGAGAGCGAAATCGAATGATAGAAAATATAGAGTAGCGCGGAAACGTAAATAATTGAAATATGCGGAAAATAAAAGAGATAGGGATAGAAAAGCTTGCACCATGAAATTTTATACTGGTTCAGCCTTCCCGTCGAAAGGCCTAGTCAAGTCCCCAAGCGACCCGCTTGAGAGTTCTATAACCAGCAATTGAGCCGCACCCAATTACAACCGAGAGCACCCCGCACACTACTAGGAACCTCCGTTCGCTAGGGGCCTCAATAACACACAGCAGGGTTCCTCACCCTACGAACGTCTCACACGTTCAACTATGGGATTCAGTC
Source organism: Crotalaria pallida (assembly GCA_037953625.1). Taxonomy (NCBI): domain Eukaryota; kingdom Viridiplantae; phylum Streptophyta; class Magnoliopsida; order Fabales; family Fabaceae; genus Crotalaria; species Crotalaria pallida. Next base: position 81,421,125 of record CM075653.1, read on the forward strand.
CCTAACCACTAAGGTTTCAATACAAATGATGTGAATGATTACAATAGTTTGATGTGTTCTTCAACAACACAGATACAACAATCAAGTACTATGATAATGAAGTTCTCTTTTGAAGTCTAAATGGCCAACAAGAATTTCTATGAGTTCTTCGAAAAATATGAGCGTTATGTTCAGAGAAAAGTAGGAGAAGGAGAGAACGTGATTTTCAGAAAGTTGTCAGAAGAAAAGAATGAATGAATAATGTTGGAGTGAAATCTTTTAAAATAACTTTTATAATTCAAAAAGATTTAAACCAACAAATCAAAATCAATTTTAAATCAAAATAAAATAAAATATGATTTTGTAATAAGTTTTAAAATCAAAACTAAATCAAAATGATTAAAGAAATAAAATAAAGATTTGATTCTTAAAACGAAAAAGGAAATAATTCAAATTTAAAATCATTTTCGAATTTTGTAAAATAAATCAGAATCTTATATATAAAAACAAATCTGGAAATAATCAAAATGATTTTGACACGTTTTCCAATAAAAGTTAAAGTAATCGTTTACTTTCTGAAGGTAATCGATTATTCCTTCAAAAATAGAAACTTTTAAATTCTTTTGAAAAACATGTAATCGATTAGACCAATAATAGTTAATCGATTACATCACCCCTGTTCATTATATGATGCAACTCATTTAATCGATTATCACTCATCAAATAATCGATTACTGAGCCTCTGTTATTTGTGTGATGCAACATCATGTAATCGATTACAAAGCATGTAATCGATTACTTTGTCTCAGGAAAATATATGATGCAACAATTTTAATCGATTACTTGAGCCAGGTAATCGATTACTCTCATAAGAAAGTAATGGATTAGCAAAGTTCACTTAATCGATTACAAGCTCTCTGATTTTTCTATGATGCAACAAAGTTAATCGATTAACTTAGGCAAGTAATCGATTACTCCTTCTTGCATAATATAAAAATATTCAGAGTTTTGTATCATCAAATATTTCCACCAAAACTAAGATATAAAAACAACTTTTCATGAAAACACATTTTCTTCTCCTTTTTAATTGAAAAACTCATTGGCCTTTTAAACTCATTAAGAACAGAAACTTCATTACCTTACAAATGTGTCCTAAGGGAAAAGGTTTCTAAGCTATATCTTGCTTGAATCTTCAACTTGAACTTGAAGGAACTTGTGATCTTGAATCTTGAGTTTGTTTGTTATCATCAAAATATTAGCTTGATATTTGCTTGAAGTCCATGAGAGAGTTTGAAGCATGTCTTCCAACACTAGCTTGACTTCCAACAATAACTCCTCCAACTGCTTCTTTAACTCTGTTAATTCAATAGTTGCCATCCTGTAAGGAGCTATGGAAACTGGTCCTGCTCCAGGAACCAAATCAATACTAAATTCAACTTCTCTATGGGGCATTAGTCCCGAAATCTCTTTAGGAAAGACTTCTGGGAATTCTCTCACTACCGGAATTTTGCTCACATCAACCTCTTCATCAATTTCCATGGCAGCAAAGGAAGGAGAATTAAAGACAATAGATTTCTTCTTGCAATCAATCATGACATGATGGGTAGACATCCAATCCATGCCGAGATAATATCAAGATTAGTTAAGGGAAGACAAATAAGATTCACTATGAAGTCCCGCTCCAATACTCGAAGAGGGCAATTAAGACACATTTGAGATGTAATAACAGAAGAGCTTGTTGGAGTAGAAACAGATAATTGAAATGGAATCTCAACAGATGATAACCCTAGCTTCTTCATGCAACTATGAGAGATAAAGGAATGGGAAGCACCGCAATCAAAAATTACATCACAGGATATATCATTAATAGAACATGTACCTCTGATGAGCTCGTCAGACAACTCTACTTCTTCCCCATCCATAGTATAAACCTTGCCCCTTTGAACGGGCTGGCTCCCACCGGCATGTTGCGCCTGAGATCCATTCCCTTCCTTCTTGAGTGTTTTCTTGGGACAATTGGAAGAAATATGTCCCGGATGCCCGCAAAAGAAACAAAGACCTTCTCTTCTACCATGATCATGGGACCAGCAAGTACCAAGGTGGAGTCTTCCACAAGTAGAACATGGTGATATAGGGCCCGAAGGGGTCACCATATGTCCTGTAGCCACAGGAGCTGCTGCCCTAGGAGAAAGGTAAGGGCCTGATCTCTGCACTAGACCCTTGCCTCTGATGGGGCCAACGGATTTCTGCGCTGCCCTGCTCCGCTCTCCATCTTATTTCCGCTTGAGTCCCTTCTCATAAGTGCTTGTCATATTCACCAGCTGAGAGAGATTAGCAATATTCTGATATTCAAAAGCAAGCCGAATATCATGGCGGAGACCGGACTGAAACTTGATGCATTTAGTGCGCTCATCCGCATCCCGGTAGCTGCCATAATAACGGATCAGATCTTCAAACAGTGCCGCATAATCTCCGACACTCTTGTTTCCTTGGACCAACTGGAGGAAAGATAGTTCCTTATCCCTTCTCACGTCCTCAGGGAAATACTTCAAAAGAAAACGGATATTGAATAGATCCCATGTAATCTCCAGGTTCTCTGCCTCCAAGCCCCTCCGTTGTTGCTCCCACCAGTGCTCAGCCTCACTGGTCAACACATGCTGAGCCAATCGAACCCTGTGATCGGCAGGCGGTTGTAGAGATCGGAAGATCATCTCAATTTCTTGGAGCCACTTTTGAGCTCCATCTGGGTTGTAGCGTCCTTCGAACCTGGGCGGCTCGCTCTTCCTTAAACGCGCCATCCAATCAATTTCGGTAGGGGCTGGTGGTGGATTCATTGCTGCTACTGCTGCTGCTGCGGCTGCTGCTATATTCTCAGCCTGATTCTGCTGCATCTGAGCCTGGTTCTGCTGCATCTGAGCCATATTCGCAACCTGATTTTGTTGCATCTGATTAAGATTTTCCAGGATGGCAGCCATTCTGTCATTCTCAGCACGTCTCCCAGCCATACTGTTTAGTCATGGAAGGGCAGTTAGTTAATGTTTGAACTAATAAATAGTTACATGTGCACCCTACTAATTAACTTAGACACTTAACTATAAACATCGGTTACTCGCTTGGTGAGTAACCACTAGAGTAGTGAGTCCACACTCCAAGGATGAGAGAAAATGCTAATATATCAAAATGTGACATCCTAACTTTTTAACCCTAATTAGACCCTTAAAGGAAATTAGCAACTTAAAAATATCCTTTTTAAAACATAAACTTATTATAAAAAAATCTCCAGAAAATTCGGCGGAGTTTACTCTGTTTTACGGACGTTCCAAAATTCATCTTTTCCTGTTCAACCTATCAGTAACATTCCAGATAATGCTAGACAATCATCAACAATATCATATCATATCACAACATAACCAGTTCTATCATGCCACATGTTATGATGTCATATCATACATCCTGGCAATACATCAGCAGATAAACAATACATGTCTGTGGAAATAAACTATTTCCCAAAAATAAACCCAAACCTAGATAATCATGTCCTGGGCCGACTCTGCTAAATATCTAAATCAAAACATAAATACAAATCTCACACGGGATCATAAACACAAGTAAAACTCTGAACCGGCCCAAGACTCAACATCATGCTCAAAACTCAGAAAGAAACCAGGACATCAACAAGTCATGAACAACAAATATTCCCATTCTTGTTATCTTTAGACATCCTAATTACCTTTTCTCTTTTAAAAGCTTTGCGAACCCACCACTGAGCACCTATCCAGGGCGTCTTACCGCTGCGCACGCCATCAAATCGTGCGGCTTACGCAACCAATGCAACTATCCGAGCGTACTTACTTGCCCTAGCATTCGCGCGGCGTACTTAATCATCTTTTCGAGGTTTTGTGAACCCACCACTGCGCACCCATCCGGGGCGTCTTACCGCAGCACACGCCATTAAATCGTGCGGCTTACGCAACCAACGCACCTATCCGGGCGTACATACTTGGCCTGAGGAGTCCTACCACCTTTCTTGAAGGAGATAGAAAATAAAGAGAGAGGAAAAGCCATAACCTCCTTAATAAGCAAAATCGAAGACAAGGGGTTGAGATGGTGATGATGGACTCATGAGAATGGAGGAAGAGAAGGACGAAAACTTGCTCTCACTTACCTTGAGCTTGCTAGTGATGATTGAGTTAAGAGAGGGAAATAGCCCTAGAGAGAGAAGCACCAAAGGAGAGAGTGATTCAAAAAAAGAGAAGATGATCTATCACTTGGAACCTTGGGGGATGATGATTATTGGCCGCAAAAACTTGAGCTTTGAAGGTCTCAAGGTCATGGAATGAGATCTCTAGGTTGGAGGAGAAGAGAGACACATGTTTATGATAGAATGGGGGTTTGCTTCCCTTTTATTTTTTTCTGGTAGAACACGACCTAATCGATTAGCATCTGAGCTAATCGATTATGGTAATCGATTAGATGAACAATCTAATCGATTAGACTGGTTCCCATTTTCATCCTTTTGCATTTTAAAATGCCATATCTTCTTCGTTACCCGTCTGATCTTGCTCAAATTTGAAAGCAAGCTTCCTTACATACTAACCTTCATATCCAACGGTGGAATTCATGTTTAAAGTTGTAAATCTCTTATTTTGAATTTTCCTAACATAGCGTAATTAAAACACCTAAAACGCTGTTTCTAACACTCGTTTTCCCATCTCTTAACCTTTTATTCCTGGCTAAGGATATTTAACGAATTCATAGCCCCAAGTTGACCCTAATCCACCACCTTGATTACTCTTAACTTAATCCTTAATTATTCTAAGCCATTTATCATTCTAATTACACTTAGAATAAAATTTAGGATGTTACAATCCTCTTCCACTTATCAGAATTTCATCCCCGAAATTTAGCTCGGGGTGAACAACTGTGGATGAGACTCTTTCATCTTGTCCTCTAGATCCCATGTAGCCTCCTCGACATTGTCTCTGCGCCATATGAATTTTACCAAGGGAATCTCCTTGCCTTTTAGCTGCTTAATTCGCCGATCCTTAATCCTGATGGGCCGAATCTCAAAAGTCAGGTTCTCCCTCAAAGGAAATTCATCCTGTGGTATCGCATGTGAGGGATCATAGATGTATTTCCGTAGCTGAGAGACATGGAATACATCATGTAGCTTAGATAGATGTGGAGGTAAGGCAAACCTGTAAGCTACTTGTAACACCCCAAATTTTTATTTCCGGATGTAATGAAAAGTCAATTATGAATGTTATTCAAATTACTTTCTTAAATTATAAATATTATTTTTACAATTAACTTAGCGTTAATTACGTGATTATGTGTGTGCTTATGATAAGTGTGTAACATCCTACTTTTTATACTTTAAGTAAGTACTTTAATTTAATATTTATTTATGAAAATATTCGGGGTTTATAAAAATTTTGACAGAGTTTCCTTTAAAAATTGGACTTTCCCCGAATAGAATTAAACTTGTCAGTCCAGAACAGTTTGCAAATCGAGTAAAATAAAACTTTAAATTCAAAATAAAAATGTACATCTAACTGTTCAATATACAAAACGCTTAAACAAAATAAAATCATTAAATTACAATTATATTTACAAAATCTACTTATTACAATATAACGTATGAATGGTTGCTCAACCTCGTGACCCTTGGGTCACTTATACCAATATACTCTCTACTATGAGTATATCGTTCTCGGCCTTGATCCTTTCGTGCCTGTCTCCTTGGTGTACCTAATATGTCCACTGTAAGGGTGAGTACTTTGAAATCTAGATCAAAGAAAACGTTTAAAAACAGTAATAAATCATAAAGAGGTATATTCAAACACGAACAATAACAATTATACAATTCACCATTCAATTAACAAGTAAGGCACAATAACACTATTCAGTTTAAGAACTATAAATATAAGGGTATAATACTTTAGTATAATACTATAATGCACAATCACATGGTTATGCCCTGCTAACGTCACACTTAGATGATTTAATCCTTGAATCCGATATTAAACATTTCATTTCAATTTAAACACTTTAACACTTTGATCGGATTCAATGAATTAAAACACCTATACAATGCATTTACACTTTCCCTTTCACTTTTACACTTTAACTTTAACAATTAACACTTTTAACGATTGGGTACATTGTGCTTCACATTCTCCCCGCAGGAGGGTTCCTCACACAATGAACCTATACACTTTTAACACTTTATTTTTTACACTTTTAACAATTGGGTACATTGTGCTTCACATTCTCCCCGAAGGAGGGTTCCTCACACAATGTACGTATAACACTTTCCCTTTTCAATAACAATAATAACACAACCACCTCACAACCCCCCTCCACTCTGGGGAAAAACCGACCAGGAGGGAGCATTTCTCAACCCTTGTTTGGGTGCTTCACCTCCACTTAGGAAGGTCCCTCGCTCACCCGCTTGCACAATACGTCACACTCCTCTAGGGTAGTGTTAACAACGTACAATCTGGATTGATTCGCCCAGATTGGCTCTAGCAGAAATCACTATCACTGGATAAAAGGAGATAAAGTAAATAGAATTACTATGGGTGGCGAACCCATGTCCTTTGGAAGATCAAAGTCCCCCATAATAATTCCTAACATTTACTCTTGTCCTCATCAATCGCAAAGCGACGTATGTTTTTCCCCGACACCTAACGTCCACCTTTTCACCATGCATGATCCAATATTCTAAGTGTTTCTCAATTTAATTTAAGACCCTCTTTGTTCTTTAGAAAAATGCCATTTAATTGGGTTAAACTCAATTGAGAAATACTTGGCCCTATTTGATGCATAACTATATGAATGTCATTTACAATTTATTTATATACACTTTAATAATATTAGTACAAACAATGTCAATCAACAATCAGTCAACATACTCAGGTATGTCTCAGGGATTGTAATTTAAATCACCTTCCTAGGGTTCTTCACTTCCTACTTAACAATTTATAAAATCAATTAATATAAACATACATGAATAACATATCACTAAAACTTAGGGTTCCTAACTATACTCTACCCTCCTACCCATCAACCTAACCAATAAATAATATATCCAATTATAACTCTATTACTATAATGAAACCCTTCCTCTAATACTAGACCAAAGTACACCCCTTACCTCTTGAAGAGAAGAGGAGAAAATGAGAGATTGAGGGAGCACCGACACCGACTTTAATCCACGCTCCTATGTTCTTCCTCTCTTGATTCCTATGACTCCTCAAGCTCCTAGGATGGATTTGAGCCTCCAATGACCAATTGCACACTTTAGGGTTTAGGGTTCAATTTGGGGGTTTTTGTGGGAAAGAGGGGAAATTGAAATTGAGAGAGGGAAATCCATGAGGGAGTAATGGGGAATTGATTTGGGGGTTTGATTTGGTGTTCTTTGGTGAGGACTTAGAGAAATCAAAAGCCCTAGGGGAAGAAGAGAAGAGAGAGTCGTGTGAGAGGAGAGAGGAAATTTTGTGAAAAATGGCTCAAAAACGAAATTATAAGGCTGTTTCAGCGCCTGCTAATCGATTAACAGATGTTGTTAATCGATTAATTCTTGAGCATCTTTCGGCCTTACTCGATTAACTCAAGTGTTAATCGATTAACCTGTTCAGCCCACTTAATCCCTTGTACTTCGAATGGCCCTAACTTCTTCATTAACCGTCGGATCTTGCTCAAATTTTGAGGCAAGCTTCCTAACACACTTATCTTAACATCCAACGGTGGAATTTGGGTTTCGATCTATGGATCTTTTATTCTTAATTTCCTAAAGTCCTATACTCTTAATCCTTTAATAACCTTTCTAAATCGCAATCTTAACCTATCACATTCCTTTCTCTACACTCTAAACCTATTCTAACTTATTTCTACTTCACACAAACCCACTCTTAGCTAAATACCACACTCTAAACACTTAAGCACACACTAATTCTAATACCAATTAACGTTTTCAACTGAACTCGAAACCTAAGAATGCTACGACGCTTAGGGAAATTCTATTCACTAAGGCACCTAAACACTTAGTAAATTTGGGGATGTTACAAAGTGTTTCTGCATTACAAATCTTTTAATAATTAATAATAGGTGAAAATAGGGTTTTTGCATATTAGTCCCGGATTTGGGACCTAGAAGTAATATTAGAAAGATTTTGGAGGGAAAAAGGAATTAAAATATTTGTTTTTCAAAATTGGCCAAAAAGACTTGAGTATCTGGGGAAAAAACTCGAGTGTTTTAGTCAGTGTTGAACTCGTTAGTGCGTTTGATGAGTCAACACTCAACGAATCCCTTTTGTTAAATCTCTTATTTTGAAATTTCCTAACATAGCGTAATTAAAACACCGAAAACGCTGTTTCTAACACTCGTTTTCCCATCTCTTAACCTCTTATTCCTTGCTAAGGATATTTAACGACTTCATAGCCCCAACTTGACCCTAATCCACCACCGTGATTACTCTAAACTTAATTCTTAATTATTCTAAGTCGTTTATCATTCTAATTACACTTAGAATAAAATTTAGGATGTTACAATCCTCTCCCACTTACCATAATTTCGTCCCCGAAATTCAGCTCGGGGTGAATAGCTGTGGATGAGACTCTTTCATCTTGTACTCTAGCTACCATGTAGCCTCCTCGACATTGTCTCTGCGCCATATGACTTTTACCAAGGGAATCTCCTTTACTCTTAGCTGCTTAATTCGCCGATCCTTAATCCTGATGGGCTGAATCTCAAAAGTCAGGTTCTCCCTCAAAGGCAATTCATCCTGTGGTATCACATATGAGGGATCATAGATGTATTTCCGTAGCTGAGAGACATGGAATACATCATGTAGCTTAGATAGATGTGGAGGTAAGGCAATCCTGAGCAACTGGCCCGACTTTCTGCAGAACCCGATAATGTCCAATGAATCTCGGTGTCAGCTTCTTGGACTTTATTGTTCGTCCAATACCTGTGGTAGGGGATACCCTCAAGAAAACATGATCCCCTTCATTGAACTCTAAGGGTCGCCTACGCTTGTCGGCATAACTCTTCTGACGGTCCTGTGAAGCCTTCATCTTGTCTTTGATTATAATAATCTTCTTAGTGGTCTCCTGAACAATATCTAGACCAATTAACAAATTCTCGGCGATCTGAAACCAACAGAGGTGCGTTCTACATTTCCTGCCATAGAGTATCTCGAATGGTGCCATCTCAAAACTAGAATGGAAGCTATTATTGTATGTGAATTCAACCAATGGCAAGAGCTGCTCCCAACTACGTGACTGCACAAGCACACAAGTCCTCAACAGTTCTTCTAAGGACTGGATAGTACGCTCGGACTGCCCATCTGTCTATGGGTGATAGGCTATACTAAATTTCAACTTAGTACCTAAAGCCTGTTGCAGACTCTGCCAGAATTGGGATAAGAACCTCGGATCACGGTCTGACACTATGCTAGTAGGAACACCATGCAACTTCACTATGTCCTCGATATACAAGTGAGTCATCTTCTCTAAATTTTACTTCATATTCATCATAATGAAATGAGCACACTTGGTGTACCGGTCCATAACAACCCAGACAGCATCAAACCCTGAAGTGGTCCTCGGTAAACCTGAAACGAAGTCCATAGCAATGTTATCCCATTTCCACTCGGGTATTTCAAGGGATCGCAATAAGCCATCTGGTTTCTGATGCTCAATCTTTGCTTTCTGACAGACCAAGCATCTGGAAACATAATATGCAATGTCCATCTTCAACTTTGGCCACTAGAATAATCTCTTCAAATCCTGATACATCTTCGTGGTACCCGGGTGAAGGCTCAATTTAGTTTTGTGAGCTTCCTCAAGAATCATCCTCCTTACTTCAAAGTCCAAAGGAATGCATACTCTGTCTCTGAACCTGATGATGTCGTCTGAACCCTTTTTGAAATCAGGCTCTACATCTTCAGCTGCCCTCTCAAGCAGTTTCTGAAGCTCTAGATCATTAGCTTGTCTTTGTTTGATCAAACCTACAAATTCATTAGTAACCTGCAACATTTTAGGACAATGCTTTTATCTTTCACCTGCATCCCTAGATTGAGATTACAGAACTCCTGTATCAATTGCATCTCCTTTACCATTAAGTTACTAACATGCAAGGATTTTCGGCTCAAGGCATCTGCTACTACATTCGCCTTGCCAAGATGGTATTGAAGATTGAAATCATAATCTTTTAGAAATTCCATCCACCTCCTCTACCGCATATTCAGTTCTTTCTGATCAAAGAGATATTTAAGGCTCTTAGGATCACTAAAGACCTTGAATCGGGTGCCATACAGATAGTGTCTCCAGATTTTTAGAGCAAAAACTACAGCTGCTAACTCCAAATCGTGTGTTGGGTAGTTCTTCTCATGTTGCCTGAGTTGCTTGGATGCATATGCAACTAATTTACCCTGCTGCATCAATACACAATCTAGCCCTTGTTTGGAGGCATCGCAATAAACATCGAAAGACTGGTCAGGATATGGCATTATCAGAACTGGAGAGCTGGTCAACCTCTTTTTCAACTCCTGAAAACTCTGCTCGCACTGGGGAGACCATTGAAAAGGCACATATTTTCTGGTTAACTTAGTTAGTGGGAGAGCTAACTTGGAGAATCTTTCAATGAATCTCCTATAGTAACCTGCCATGCCAAGGAAACTCCTCAATTCGGTTACCGTTGTGGATCTCTCCCACTTTAACACCGCTTCCACCTTAGAGGGATCCACAACAACACCCTCATTAGAAATAACATGATCGAGGATATGTCATGTCACCTTCAACACATCAATAGGTAACGTGCCAGATGATGCCACGTGAATTTTTTAAATTAAAAAAAAATTCAAATTTATTAAAAATAATTAAAAATTGTATTTTTTTTAAAAAGAAAATCGAATCTTTTAATAAATTTTAAAAGAAGTTATATTTTTAATAAAAAAATCATGTAGTGTCCCGTGGTTGTACATAACACGTCACTCGCCGATATTGTGAAAGTGACGTGACATATCGTCGGCTATATCATCACTTAAGTGACGAAAGGACCATTTCCAAAAATTAAACAAAGTTCAGGGACCCAAAACGTCGAAAAAAAAGTTTAAGGACCAATTCCAAAAGAGCACATAAGTTTAGGGACTTAAATGTGAAATAAGCCAATTAGTATAATATAGTAGTATAATCTATAATGCTATTGCAGTATTGCTATTCCTAAAAGGCTAATACTTTGTGACTTTAAAATACATATACAAATGCAAAACGGCAAAAGAGACCAAAATTGCTTTCATTATTTGTAGGCTTAATTATATCACAAGTCCCTGAAGTTTGTGGTACTTTTGCCAGATACCCTTATTCTTTTTTTTTTCAATGTTTGACTCTCCGAAATTACTTATGGGTTTGTCATATACCCCTACTATTGTAACATCCCAAATTTTAAACCCAGATACAAATGAATTAATAATAATCTGGGATAATAGGGATAATATAAATAAAGCCATAAATAGGTATTAAAATAAGTGCACAAGCATTAGAAAAGATTAATAATAATAATAATGATCTAGAAAAGAAAGGAGCATTAAATTGGAATTAGGAACAGGCCAGAAAAATAGATAATTCGGTGTTAAAACATAACGTAGGTTAGAAAATCAAAATAAAAGATTTAGGACTCAAAACAAAATTTCCACCGTTGGATATGAAGATATGATTTTTAGGAAGTTGCTTCTCTGAGCAAGATCCGACGGTGAACGAAAAAGTTATGGCTGTTTGAAGTTTGGAGAAAATAGCTGAAAAATAGAAAAAATGAAGTAGCAGTACCTGATTATTTCGCTTAAGCGAAAATGTCACAGTTTCAACACCTAAGGAGCTCGCTTCAGCGAGTAAATTTCGCTTAAGCGAAAAAGGTCCCATGGCATGTTATATTATTGCAATCATCTAGTTGAGATCCGAATAAACCATCTGGGAATTCTATCTCTGTCAAAAGCCCGATTGAACTCTAATCCTATAGGATCTTTACCAAGACTCGTGAACAGTGATTCACAAACCAACCTCCTTCAAGACACTCTTATTTTATATTTCTACCGAGAACATCCAACTAAATGATCAAACCACGCTTCTAACTCGTATGAGAACTTAGCCGTATGCGTAAGTATGAAGAGCCTAGCTAGTCAATTCTTGGAATCAACCCAGTTTCCTCCCTGCTTTCGACTTACTCAGGTATGTTGATACTAAGTGGGGGAGACTTGACGACTCAATTTCGGATCCTACACGAGCGGCAATAACTCGTAATCATACCGTAAGCTATAGGACTACTAAACAGATAATTCCAAACATTTCGCGGAGAATCGACTGAGGGTTAAACTAGAGATAAAACAAGACCCCCCCAAAATAACACCGAATTGAGAAGCAACAACTAGACCTTGACCTTGACCCTCAAGTGGAATCGATCTCTAGGAATTGTTTTACCGAATTGGAATTATTAAACGAATGAGAAGGAAGTAGCATCGAAGTAGAATGCAAACGCGGTGAAGATTGATTTTAAGAGTGACTTTGCTAGACTCACTTGAAGGAGTAAAAGGTGAACGGGATAAAAGTGAAGTCACAAAGTGGGAATCTCAATCAAGACATTACGTTGGAACACCGCAAGTGATATTCTAAGTCTTTTGGGACTCGGTGCATTTGATAGGACCCCGAGTGACCGAGACCAATCAATTAACCGCAAATCCATAGAAAACGCATCCTTCGACGGCTCTCTGCTGAAAAGGCACACTTTGGGGATAATCTCCATTGTCTTTTTGCTTGACATGTATCCAGTCCATCCTGGGTCATCTTTTAAAGACCATGAGACTCATTCTTGAGTACTTCATGTTTCTTCTTTTCATCTTCACTCCCTTCAAGCTTCAAGCATCTCAGATGCAAAGGTGAGAATTGGCCAAGTCGTAGAAGCCCGGCGTAGTTCTATGCCTACCGATAGATAGTCACCCACGCGTCCTCTTCTCATCCTTGGATACCGGTCAGGAACTTGTGTACCCAATTCTGAGCTGCGAATGAGCATACCCCTTAGCATGGATATAATCAAGTATGACAATGCTAAGTGGGGGAGGATTTCAATCCAAGGAATGGGAGATGGAACTTTAATAATAAGAAAACTGACGATGCTACACCGATAGAGTTAGTACGTGGTGCTAGAAGGCAGACGTTGGAATAGGCATGACCCTAACCGCATACGGAGCGGAAAGTAAAAACTGAAGGGAAGTGAAAACTGTGGTCCTAAGCTTACCAATGGGATGGTTCTCCATTTGAAGGAATTGAACAGAATTTCGGGGACGAAATTCTAATAAGTTGGGGAGAAATGTAACATCCCAAATTTTAAACCCAGATACAAATGAATTAATAATAATCTGGGATAATAGGGATAATATAAATAAAGCCATAAATAGGTATTAAAATAAGTGCACAAGCATTAGAAAATATTAATAATAATAATAATGATCTAGAAAAGAAAGGAGCATTAAATTGGAATTAGGAACAGGCCAGAAAAATAGATAATTCGGTGTTAAAACATAACGTAGGTTAGAAAATCAAAATAAAAGATTTAGGACTCAAAACAAAATTTCCACCGTTGGATATGAAGATATGACTTTTAGGAAGTTGCTCCTCAAATTTTAGCAAGATCCGACGGTGAACGAAAAAGTTATGGCTGTTTGAAGTTTGGAGAAAATAGCTGAAAAATAGAAAAAATGAAGTAGCAGTACCTGATTATTTCGCTTAAGCGAAAATGTCACAGTTTCAACACCTAAGGAGCTCGCTTAAGCGAGTAAATTATGCTTAAGCGAAATAGGTCCCATGGCAACACTGTAAGGTCTTCGCTTAAGCGAAAATGATTCGCTTAAGCGAAAATGCTGCGATCTGCAACACCGAGAACGCGTTTTTAAGGGTGTTTTCGGTATTTCCACCCCCAAACCCCATTTTATCAACCCCAAACACTCCCTCACTCATTCATTCGAACCCCTCCCTTCCTCCACTCATCTTCTTCTTCTCCATGGAGCAAGGTCTCCATTCTCTCCCCTCCCAACCTTCATTGATGTCCAAGCTTTAAGTTTCAAGCTTAGGGAGCATCATCAAACACCCATCCTCCTCTATTAATTGAATCCACCAACATCAACCCTCACTCTCCCTTTCTTTCCCATTTCAAGACCTAGGGCACCAAATCAAATTCCCCTTTTGTCTTCAAGGTTGATAACTCTCAACCCCATTAAGGCACCATCAAGCTCTCTACTTCTTTCTTCCAATTAGCAACATCATCATCATCAACTCTTACTTCTCTATTCTCTCTCCTCCAAGCATTTGGGGTAAGCAATAACCAAGCTTTCTCTCTCAATTTCATTTTTAATTTTAGTATTAGTTTTATTTTTACTTATTGTTACTCTCTTTGGCAATCCAAAACAAAAACATGGATTCCCTTGGCCCTTGAAGTTTTCGGCCAGCACAAGAGATAAAAAGGGGAGTTCATCAACCCATTTCATTCCAAATCTTGATGAATTCCAGTACCCCTCGGAGTAGTGATTGTGGCCACTAAGCTCAATCGACAACCCTCTTGCATTAGGGCTCCCAACCCGGTTAAGGTTCATTCTATCTCATTTATTTTAAAGGTAAGGGGTTTCATTACCAGTCCTTAAGGGGTGTATTTCTGGGTAGTTATATCTATCGCTAGGACCGGGGGAAATGTTAATTGCTAGTGAACCTTAGAGTAACCCGCTAATAATGAAGAAAGATAGATGGAGTAAATAGGGGAAACAAATAGTGATGAATAAAAAGATAGGTAATAGAGTAACTAATCAATTAGATGGGTAGGGTGTGGCAAAAGAATAGAAATGGTGAATAGGGAAATAAATTTAGAAATGAACAAATGAGAGTAAAGAGAATATAATGTGACCACCGAGTAGAATAGGACTAATGATGTAATAATAGGATATTTAATAAGGAAGACAATTAGGAAAAGAAAAGTTAGATAAAGAAGAGTTAAAGCAATTAGTAACGAAATAAACGGAATAACAAGAAAGAAATAAATAAACAGAATTATAAGGAAGAAAAGAAGAAAAAGAAAAGAAAAAGAATAGGTAAACAACTAAGAGTTAGTATGAGAGTAATTAGTAACAAAAAGTACTTAAGTATAAGATGGCAAGGAAATAATAATAAGTCGTTAAGGGAAGGCGTGAGCTAAGTGAGACAATAATAGAGGATAAGGAAGTGTTAGGAAACTAAAAGTATTAGATAGAATTAAGGAACTAAAAGTAAAGGGATAAAACTAATACGATAATAAAGAGATAATAAGAATGGTAAATGTCGCAGGTGGTTGTATTGACCCTGTGGCACGGCGCAGGTGGTTGTATTGACCCTGTGGCCAAATAAAAATGGTATATGTCACAGGTGGTTGTATTGACCCTGTGGCACGGCGCAGGTGGTTGCATTGACCCTGTGGCCAAATAAATATGGTACATGTCACAGGTGGTTGTATTGACCCTGTGGCACGGCGCAGGTGGTTGTATTGACCCTGTGGCCAAATAATAACAAGGTAAGGGAAGTTTATGTAGATCTCTGTTTGAGGTTACATAAACGAGATGGGTGTATACAGATCGCTGTTTGTGGTTGTATACACGTATGCAGATCACTGTCTGTGGTTGCATACACAGCGTTTGCAGATCACTGTTTGTGGTTGCAGACACGGTGTGTAGATCTCTGATTGAGGTTACACATAATGGAAAATGAATGAAGGAAATAAATAAAAAATGGAAAGTGGTAAAGGAATTAAAGGGAATGAATAATGGTCAAGGTAATGGAAAGAGTTAGAAAAAGGAAAAAGGGATAACGGAAACGGAAACGGATAGGGACATATCATTGATTAAGGGAAAAGGGTAATAAAAATGGAATAAAAAGGGAATAAAAATGGGGAAGGAAATGAAAATGATAATGGAAAGGAAAAATGGCTAATAGAGTGGTTATGGGAAAAGAAGAAAAGAAATAGGTTAGCTGGAAAGAGGGGAAATAGGGAAATTAGGGTGATTAGGAAAAAGGAGTAAACAGGATAGAGGGAAAGTAATGAGGAATAAGAATAATTAGAGGTTAGGGATTATTTAAAAGGAAACAATTAAAAAGAAAAAGAATTGGGAAACAGTTAGGAAGTAAAGAGGAAAAGAAGAGCATGAATTAAGTAGTAGAGCATAGGCTTTAATGGTCTTGGTGTGTCGTATATATCTGCTTAGAAATCTCTCTTTTAAGTTCTGTGTGATGCTTCCCCTGTGTGGTTAATATTTTTCAGGTACACAAGTGGAGCATACACCAGTGCCGGCCGAGCAGGATTTCAAGTTCCACTACGTCGAATGTATTTTACATATTTTGAGTGGATAATTACTTTTTTTTGTAAATTATAATATGAATTAGTAGCTTGCCCCGCAACTTGTATTATTTGGGCGTTAGGATCTGTTATAACTATTAAACTGTTGTTGTTTATGTTTTTAAACAATTCTGGACTGACAGGTTTTAAGAAGGAATTTTGGGAAAGTCCGAAAAACAGAGGAAACTCTGCCGGATTTTCGTAAAACCTTCTAAAGAAATTTAGGTGTTTAAAAGAAATTTTCAAGTCCACTTTTTAATAAAACTTAATAACACTAAATAAAGTGAGAGTGTTACATTTTGGTATCAGAGCAGTTTTTCCTCGGCCTTTGGAGTGTGGACTCACATCTCCGATGGTTACTCACCAAGCGAGTAACTGATTCGTTCAGTAAGAGTCTAAGTCTAGGAATAGGATATTTAGGTCATTGATTAAGTATTCAGTCCTTAACTGGTTGTTCCCTTCATGACCTAACAGTATGGCTGGGCGACGTGCCGAAAATGCTCGGATGGCTGCTATATTGGAGAACCTAATTCAACTGAATCAGAATCAGGCCCGAATGCAACAGAACCAAGCTGAAAACATCGCAGCAGCCGCAGCCGCAGCAGTAGCAGCATTGAATCCCCCATCCATTCCTGTCGAAATTGACTGGATGACTCGATTTAGGAAATGCAAACCGCCTAGGTTCGAAGGAGGGTATAATCCTGATGGAGCTCAGCGATGGCTCAAGGAAATTGAGAAGATCCTTCGCACCATGGCGCCACCTGTTGAGCAAACCGTGTTTCTAGCGCAGTATATGTTGACTGATGAAGAAGAGTATTGGTGGGAACGAGTGCGAAGAGAATTGGAGGCAGCCAATCAGGATATCACTTTTGATCTGTTTAAGGCTCACTTCCTGGGAAAGTATTTTCCTAAGGATGTTCGTAGGGAAAAGGAGATCGCTTTTCTGCAGCTGGAGCAGGGAAGTATGAATGTCGGTGAGTATGCGGCACAATTTGAAGATCTGATTCGCTATTCTGGCAGTTATCGGGATGCAGACGAACGCACCAAGTGTATTAAATTTGAAACAGGTCTCAATGCTAGAATTCAGACTATCTTTGTGCACCAGGGTCTGGCTAACCTCTCTCAGCTGGTGAATATGACTAGCGCTTATGAGAAGAGTTTGAATCAGCAGGAAGTAGAGGAAAGGAGCAAGAATATATCGAATGAAGCAGGTCTCAACAAGGGTAAGGGACTGGCTCAAGGATCAGGTCCGCACGCCGTTAACCGCACCAGAGCAGTAGTGCTAGAGAATGCGGGTCAGAGTGCAACCGCTTCAAGGACCAGGCCACCATGTCCACATTGTGGAGGATCCCATACTCATATGTGTTGGATGCTGGAGCAGCGTAGAAAGGAAGGTCTCTGCTTCCAATGCGGACAACCCGGACACCGTGCTGCAGACTGTCCTATGGGCACGTAGAACGAGGAATAAACTTATCCAAGGTACTTTTCATGTTAATGCTGCATCAACTGATTACTTTAGCGTCTTTGCCTAGAGTAAGTGTGAGTAGTGTAATCTAGAAGGAGTATATAAGTGTTAAAACCTTAGTTAGAAATCCCACCAAGCTCAATTGTGATAGTGTCGTCCTCTAATAGAGTGTAAGGTCAGGATTGGTCATCCTTTCTCTTGCATCTATTAAAAGATAATGCTATCATTCAATAACGCAGTGATGTACAGTTAATAAATGTGAGATTGGGACTGACCACCTTGGTCTTCGCGTTTATTGACATGTTATATTATTGCAATCATCTAGTTGAGATCCGAATAAACCATCTGGGAATTCTATCTCTGTCAAAAGCCCGATTGAACTCTAATCCTATAGGATCTTTACCAAGACTCGTGAACAGTGATTCACAAACCAACCTCCTTCAAGACACTCTTATTTTATATTTCTACCGAGAACATCCAACTAAATGATCAAACCACGCTTCTAACTCGTATGAGAACTTAGCCGTATGCGTAAGTATGAAGAGCCTAGCTAGTCAATTCTTGGAATCAACCCAGTTTCCTCCCTGCTTTCGACTTACTCAGGTATGTTGATACTAAGTGGGGGAGACTTGACGACTCAATTTCGGATCCTACACGAGCGGCAATAACTCGTAATCATACCGTAAGCTATAGGACTACTAAACAGATAATTCCAAACATTTCGCGGAGAATCGACTGAGGGTTAAACTAGAGATAAAACAAGACCCCCCCAAAATAACACCGAATTGAGAAGCAACAACTAGACCTTGACCTTGACCCTCAAGTGGAATCGATCTCTAGGAATTGTTTTACCGAATTGGAATTATTAAACGAATGAGAAGGAAGTAGCATCGAAGTAGAATGCAAACGCGGTGAAGATTGATTTTAAGAGTGACTTTGCTAGACTCACTTGAAGGAGTAAAAGGTGAACGGGATAAAAGTGAAGTCACAAAGTGGGAATCTCAATCAAGACATTACGTTGGAACACCGCAAGTGATATTCTAAGTCTTTTGGGACTCGGTGCATTTGATAGGACCCCGAGTGACCGAGACCAATCAATTAACCGCAAATCCATAGAAAACGCATCCTTCGACGGCTCTCTGCTGAAAAGGCACACTTTGGGGATAATCTCCATTGTCTTTTTGCTTGACATGTATCCAGTCCATCCTGGGTCATCTTTTAAAGACCATGAGACTCATTCTTGAGTACTTCATGTTTCTTCTTTTCATCTTCACTCCCTTCAAGCCTCAAGCATCTCAGATGCAAAGGTGAGAATTGGCCAAGTCGTAGAAGCCCGGCGTAGTTCTATGCCTACCGATAGATAGTCACCCACGCGTCCTCTTCTCATCCTTGGATACCGGTCAGGAACTTGTGTACCCAATTCTGAGCTGCGAATGAGCATACCCCTTAGCATGGATATAATCAAGTATGACAATGCTAAGTGGGGGAGGATTTCAATCCAAGGAATGGGAGATGGAACTTTAATAAGAAAACTGACGATGCTACACCGATAGAGTTAGTACGTGGTGCTAGAAGGCAGACGTTGGAATAGGCATGACCCTAACCGCATACGGAGCGGAAAGTAAAAACTGAAGGGAAGTGAAAACCGTGGTCCTAAGCTTACCAATGGGATGGTTCTCCATTTGAAGGAATTGAACAGAATTTCGGGGACGAAATTCTAATAAGTTGGGGAGAAATGTAACATCCCAAATTTTAAACCCAGATACAAATGAATTAATAATAATCTGGGATAATAGGGATAATATAAATAAAGCCATAAATAGGTATTAAAATAAGTGCACAAGCATTAGAAAATATTAATAATAATAATAATGATCTAGAAAAGAAAGGAGCATTAAATTGGAATTAGGAACAGGCCAGAAAAATAGATAATTCGGTGTTAAAACATAACGTAGGTTAGAAAATCAAAATAAAAGATTTAGGACTCAAAACAAAATTTCCACCGTTGGATATGAAGATATGACTTTTAGGAAGTTGCTCCTCAAATTTTAGCAAGATCCGACGGTGAACGAAAAAGTTATGGCTGTTTGAAGTTTGGAGAAAATAGCTGAAAAATAGAAAAAATGAAGTAGCAGTACCTGATTATTTCGCTTAAGCGAAAATGTCACAGTTTCAACACCTAAGGAGCTCGCTTAAGCGAGTAAATTACGCTTAAGCGAAATAGGTCCCATGGCAACACTGTAAGGTCTTCGCTTAAGCGAAAATGATTCGCTTAAGCGAAAATGCTGCGATCTGCAACACCGAGAACGCGTTTTTAAGGGTGTTTTCGGTATTTCCACCCCCAAACCCCATTTTATCAACCCCAAACACTCCCTCACTCATTCATTCGAACCCCTCCCTTCCTCCACTCATCTTCTTCTTCTCCATGGAGCAAGGTCTCCATTCTCTCCCCTCCCAACCTTCATTGATGTCCAAGCTTTAAGTTTCAAGCTTAGGGAGCATCATCAAACACCCATCCTCCTCTATTAATTGAATCCACCAACATCAACCCTCACTCTCCCTTTCTTTCCCATTTCAAGACCTAGGGCACCAAATCAAATTCCCCTTTTGTCTTCAAGGTTGATAACTCTCAACCCCATTAAGGCACCATCAAGCTCTCTACTTCTTTCTTCCAATTAGCAACATCATCATCATCAACTCTTACTTCTCTATTCTCTCTCCTCCAAGCATTTGGGGTAAGCAATAACCAAGCTTTCTCTCTCAATTTCATTTTTAATTTTAGTATTAGTTTTATTTTTACTTATTGTTACTCTCTTTGGCAATCCAAAACAAAAACATGGATTCCCTTGGCCCTTGAAGTTTTCGGCCAGCACAAGAGATAAAAAGGGGAGTTCATCAACCCATTTCATTCCAAATCTTGATGAATTCCAGTACCCCTCGGAGTAGTGATTGTGGCCACTAAGCTCAATCGACAACCCTCTTGCATTAGGGCTCCCAACCCGGTTAAGGTTCATTTTATCTCATTTATTTTAAAGGTAAGGGGTTTCATTACCAGTCCTTAAGGGGTGTATTTCTGGGTAGTTATATCTATCGCTAGGACCGGGGGAAATGTTAATTGCTAGTGAACCTTAGAGTAACCCGCTAATAATGAAGAAAGATAGATGGAGTAAATAGGGGAAACAAATAGTGATGAATAAAAAGATAGGTAATAGAGTAACTAATCAATTAGATGGGTAGGGTGTGGCAAAAGAATAGAAATGGTGAATAGGGAAATAAATTTAGAAATGAACAAATGAGAGTAAAGAGAATATAATGTGACCACCGAGTAGAATAGGACTAATGATGTAATAATAGGATATTTAATAAGGAAGACAATTAGGAAAAGAAAAGTTAGATAAAGAAGAGTTAAAGCAATTAGTAACGAAATAAACGGAATAACAAGAAAGAAATAAATAAACAGAATTATAAGGAAGAAAAGAAGAAAAAGAAAAGAAAAAGAATAGGTAAACAACTAAGAGTTAGTATGAGAGTAATTAGTAACAAAAAGTACTTAAGTATAAGATGGCAAGGAAATAATAATAAGTCGTTAAGGGAAGGCGTGAGCTAAGTGAGACAATAATAGAGGATAAGGAAGTGTTAGGAAACTAAAAGTATTAGATAGAATTAAGGAACTAAAAGTAAAGGGATAAAACTAATACGATAATAAAGAGATAATAAGAATGGTAAATGTCGCAGGTGGTTGTATTGACCCTGTGGCACGGCGCAGGTGGTTGTATTGACCCTGTGGCCAAATAAAAATGGTATATGTCACAGGTGGTTGTATTGACCCTGTGGCACGGCGCAGGTGGTTGCATTGACCCTGTGGCCAAATAAATATGGTACATGTCACAGGTGGTTGTATTGACCCTGTGGCACGGCGCAGGTGGTTGTATTGACCCTGTGGCCAAATAATAACAAGGTAAGGGAAGTTTATGTAGATCTCTGTTTGAGGTTACATAAACGAGATGGGTGTATACAGATCGCTGTTTGTGGTTGTATACACGTATGCAGATCACTGTCTGTGGTTGCATACACAGCGTTTGCAGATCACTGTTTGTGGTTGCAGACACGGTGTGTAGATCTCTGATTGAGGTTACACATAATGGAAAATGAATGAAGGAAATAAATAAAAAATGGAAAGTGGTAAAGGAATTAAAGGGAATGAATAATGGTCAAGGTAATGGAAAGAGTTAGAAAAAGGAAAAAGGGATAACGGAAACGGAAACGGATAGGGACATATCATTGATTAAGGGAAAAGGGTAATAAAAATGGAATAAAAAGGGAATAAAAATGGGGAAGGAAATGAAAATGATAATGGAAAGGAAAAATGGCTAATAGAGTGGTTATGGGAAAAGAAGAAAAGAAATAGGTTAGCTGGAAAGAGGGGAAATAGGGAAATTAGGGTGATTAGGAAAAAGGAGTAAACAGGATAGAGGGAAAGTAATGAGGAATAAGAATAATTAGAGGTTAGGGATTATTTAAAAGGAAACAATTAAAAAGAAAAAGAATTGGGAAATAGTTAGGAAGTAAAGAGGAAAAGAAGAGCATGAATTAAGTAGTAGAGCATAGGCTTTAATGGTCTTGGTGTGTCGTATATATCTGCTTAGAAATCTCTCTTTTAAGTTCTGTGTGATGCTTCCCCTGTGTGGTTAATATTTTTCAGGTACACAAGTGGAGCATACACCAGTGCCGGCCGAGCAGGATTTCAAGTTCCACTACGTCGAATGTATTTTACATATTTTGAGTGGATAATTACTTTTTTTGTAAATTATAATATGAATTAGTAGCTTGCCCCGCAACTTGTATTATTTGGGCGTTAGGATCTGTTATAACTATTAAAATGTTGTTGTTTATGTTTTTAAACAATTCTGGACTGACAGGTTTTAAGAAGGAATTTTGGGAAAGTCCGAAAAACAGAGGAAACTCTGCCGGATTTTCGTAAAACCTTCTAAAGAAATTTAGGTGTTTAAAAGAAATTTTCAAGTCCACTTTTTAATAAAACTTAATAACACTAAATAAAGTGAGAGTGTTACAACTATCAATTGTGGTCAATTTTGCCGACATGTAACATCAGAATCCTGGTCAGACGCAGGAGGTTGGTCATGTGATACCGCGTAATGTCACAGGGGTGAAGAAGATCTCTCTCTTCAATCATTTTGTTTTTTTGTTTAACTAAAAATATAAAAATATTAAGATTTTTTAGTTTAAAGAAAACTAGGATCTTCGCCTACGGGGCACCACGTGCCTTACCTCCTGCATCTGACCAGAATTCTGACGTTACATGTAACACCCTATGATTAATTACTCTTAATTCCCCCTTATATTAAAATATGAGCTTAAAAATTCCTTTTTAAATTATGAAAATCAACCGTCAAACGGACGGAGTTTCGTTTGTTTTTTCGGACTTTTCTAAATCTTCAACCTGATAAACATATTTTAAATGATATCAACAGGAGCCAGCAGGGCTCAAATATGAATATATAGAGATCACATAGTTGCCCCATGGGCTCAAGTGTAAAACATCAGCATCAGTTTGTCAGAGTGCCAGCAAAATGCTAAGTATGTAAATCAAGAGGCCATAATCGACAACTATGCCCAAAAGAAATGAATCATAACCCATGCACAAAAGAAATTGTCCTAAGCCTCACTCAAAAAGAAACATATACAGCTCATACACATCCAATGATACGGAGGCTTAGGTCAAAATATAAGTATCTAATCCCCATAACCCTACTCTCCCTGGGAGAGAGAGTGAACCTGCTCGGCCGGGAGCTGTGCAACCTCAATCTCTGTACCTGTAAAGAATAGTAAGGGAGTGAGCATTGCACATGAAATAGGAAAGCAGTTTCTCATTAGACATAATTACCCACTAAGCCAGACATAATTATCAATTAGGTCATATAGCACATTTTATTCACAGGCAATTATCATGCATTCACAATTTGGCAATCCATTTCAGATTTCATTTATATATCTCATTTCTTGTCATTTTGTTTCACCTTTCATCTTTTTATTTCCATGTTCATCACCTTCACTTACTCATATTATCAGTTTTCAACTCATAACCATAAGTCATACACTTTTTTTCGAAATCATACACCGTATGTCACCTCACAATCAGAGGCTAACATACCCAAATAACATCGTATGTCTCCTCACGGTCAGAGGACAACATACACACATCTCATCATCTTTTAAATCGTTTTATCTTTTATTTACCATTAGGGATTAGCGCACCTGTTAGGCATTTCACACCCACTAGGACGTTCACCCAATCCAGGTAACTTGCCACCTATTAGGCCACGGTTGACACCCATTAGGACTAAAAACAACATCTCAACTCTTTTACCATCACATTCACATTTTCTATTTTTCAAAAACTTTTATTATTGTGCAGCATGATTGATCCATTGGATACCCCCGCCTAACGGGCATTTACGGGACCTAATAGGTAACTTGCACCTGGATTGGGTAACTTGTGCCTAATGGGTAACTTGCACCTAACAGGGCACCTAATGGGTCGGTGTATCCCAAGGATCAATCATAGCTGCAACTTTAATTATTCTTATAATTCTATTTATTTACATTCAAGACATTTATCACACTTACAAACATTGGCAACATTATTTGCATTATCTCATAAAAGTAAAATCCACACATACCTCAAATAATTCACAAATAAATTCAATTGCTCACATTAATAGATATTCACCAACTCAATCAACATTTAATATAAAGAACATCTAGCATCAAAACATACCAATTTCTTTGCATTCTCAAAGTTTACTTTTTATTTCTTTACCTAAATCAAACTATTCCATTCCTTCATGATCCTAGGGATTTAATAACACCAAAGTAAACACATAAATCCTAGCAAGCTCTTATGAACTAATTAGAACCTATTCCCTAGAACAAACCAATGCTCACTATATCCACTCCCTTACCTCACCCTTGTAGAGAGGGAGAGAGAGCTCCAAAACTATGGGAGAGAGAGAGAATGAGCTAGAAACCAAAGAAAGGAAAATTAGTTAGAGATTGGGGAGGGGAATTCGAAATCTATGAAGGAAAGGAGGAATAGAGCTTGTATTCCACTTACCTTGAGCTTGAGAGATGAGAACCAAGAATGGGTGTTGGCCCTAACTCATACCCATGAATTGAGAGAGGAAGAACTTGAGAGATTGAAGGGAGATTAAGTGTTTAAATGTGTTGGGGATTGATTCTCAATGCTTATTTGTGGATTGAAATGGTGATTTGAGGTGAAATCTAGAGAGAGAATGGGGAGCTGTTCGTGACCTAGGAGAGAGAGTGAAGTTGAGTTATGAATGAGATTGTTGGCTGAAACACGTTTTTAAGACTGTCTGCACAAAACACTCGAGTGTTTTCCAAAAGACTCGAGTGTTGCCTTTAAAAATACTCGAGTCTTTTCCAAAAGACGACTCGAGTATACCTGAGAGTTCAAATTTCCCCGATTCTAAATCTGTAAAACACTCGAGTCTTTTCACAAAGACTCGAGTAGTGCCTGAAAGAGTCATTTTCCAACTAGCCAGAACACTCGAGTCTTTTCCAAAAGACTCGAATATTTTGCCCAGTACCCTATTTATTCATTTTCCTATTTTCCTCCTATTTTCTTCCTGCTTCAAATCGAGATAACTTCTTCGTTACCCGTTGGATCTTGCTCAAATTTGGAAGCAAGCTTCCTAAAATCCTTATTTTCATATCCAACGGTAGAATTTGCATTCTAAACTACCAATCTTGTTATTCTATTTCTCCAAAGTCCTATGTTTTAAACTTGAGTTTGCATGTCTAATTGGCCAATTTCTAACTTATATCATAATTACTTCTATCCTAAGACTATCAAACATGATTTACACTAAGAATTTAAATTTGGGATGTTACATTACATGTCAGCAAAATTGGACAAAATTGGTAGTAGGGGTATATAACAAACCCAAAAGTAACTTCGGGGAGTCAGACATTGAAAAAATAAGAATATGGGTGTCTAGCAAAAGTACCCCAAACTTCAGAGACTTGTGACATAATTAAGCCTTATTTATATTTGTTTCTTATTTTTATCTTAAATCATAGTATTTTTATAATTTTTTATCCATTTTTTTCTTTGCCTCATTTAACTATAAATAATTTTTTTTTTGATGTTCAACTATAAATAATTAAATATTATATTAAGTAACCCCTTTACCCATGAAATATCATATTATTTAGTATTTACACATAATATGAATTTTGATATTTTAATATTATGAAATCATGATTATTTTTATTGTTTGGTGATGTATGTGGTCTTTACTATTTAGTTTTAGTTTAATACTATGTTATTATATGGTTAATTAAATATGCACATAAGTACATTAAGACCGCTTATATCATGGTTCAATCACGGTCTAATCATTGAACCTTGAATCACTACCTTGACCATTTCAATAATCGATTCGGTTTTCAAAACATTAACCTAAACACAATCCATGTTCAAATAATTCCTTGATTGGCCTAAACACAATCAAGTAATCTTATATATATACACACACTAGCTTTGTAGGTCGAGCAATGCACGAGAAGCTAGTTGATAATCATTACTTTTTTTAATATTATAAACGTCAAATAATAATTATTATTACTTTTAATAATAGTAATAATAATCTATGCACTAATGTATAAATAAGCAAACATAAAAAGTAAATATGTACTGATTAAAAGTGTTACTGATCGCTCTAAGTTATTAGGAGTAGAAATGTTTTTTTTATTAAGAAATACATTTCTGTAACTTAGGAGCATGAAACAAAAAATCCTAAGCTTCATGAATCTTGATAAGACATTTTATTAGATGAGAAGACAAATTAGAACTAAATATGGTAAATTAATGTTTTGAGTATGAAAGTAACTGCTAAAATTAAGGTATTTTCTTTTTTTTTTTGTCCGTACTCTTTGACCAGTACCATAGGTGTTCCCAAGAGCACCCTTAATATCAGGGAACCCTTGAGACTAATCCTGCACGAGGTCGCGTTCCTATGCATCTCCTAGCGGGATGTGTTCTTCTAATGAAATTGATGTAAGTGTTTATTTTTTTTTTTTTAAAAAAAAAATCAAAAACAATCAATGAGAATTTTTCTAATTTTTCAAAGTTTTTAAAAACCAAAAATTGTAGCATGACATGCTAGATATGTTTATAATTCCTTTATTTTGAATTTTCTTGACAGAAATTTTGAAAGCTTAGAAAGTTTCTAATAGAAGAAAAATATTGAAAAGAATTTGTGGTTGAAGAAACAAGCAGAGTCGTTCCTAACATTTTTAGGGGCCTAGGTAAAATTAAAAATATGAGCCCTATCTTATAAAAAAATAATTATGCAAAATTAATTACGAGTACGTAAAATTTTTGTAATATACACTACAACATAATAACATAATACATCAACGGTTTTATTTTATAATTAAGAAATTTCATTAATAACAACAAACTTAAGTAGTCATCATAGTAGATATTATTCTCTCCTATCATTTGCTTCAAGCAAGATTAAAAAAAAAATAGTACAACTCCATACAATGAAAATTCCCATTTTTTAAACCAAGTTAAACTACCCTTACATAATTATCACTAACCTTCAATTATC
The DNA here is from genome assembly GCA_037953625.1 of Crotalaria pallida. NCBI lineage: Eukaryota > Viridiplantae > Streptophyta > Magnoliopsida > Fabales > Fabaceae > Crotalaria > Crotalaria pallida. The sequence goes on from CM075653.1 coordinate 81,448,638, forward strand.
TATATACTCCCCCGGTTTCTATTATAAAAAAATAACAAACTTTACACTTATTAAAGAAGTTAGTTGAGTGTATTTAATTTTCTTAAATTCATAAAAAAAATAGTTATTTTAGGAAAGTTGCATTGAGAATAAAACAAAAATTAAATGGAACAATAACTTTATAAGAATATTTTAAAAATAGTTGTATTGAAAATATAAAGTTAATTTACTTTTTATTATATTTGATATCAAAATAAGTATGCTCTTTTTTTCTTATATTAGAGATCGGATGAAATACCTATCATATACTCTCCACATCGTTTTTTTTTTACATAATTTTTTTTATTCAAGAATGGGTAAAAAAAAATTTAGGGACCCAAAAATTTAGGGGCCCCCTCTGGCCATAGCCCAGGGACGGGTCTTGAAACAATATTGAGTTTTATATAGAGAATTGATAGATAGACGAAAGGTTTATCGTCCATAATAATTGTATTTGAATTTGGATTTACATTCCTCATTTGGTTTTCAGTGACTTTTTTAATACCCCAAATTTTGATTTTCAAATAAATAAAAGAAATATTTAAACAAAATTAATTATATGGAATTAATTAGTTTTGTTTATTAATTATGGTTATATTTAAGTATAAATTAAGGGAAAAATACAAGAAAAATATTTTGGGTCTTAAAAATAGTACTTTTGCAGTTTAGTCCTTGAGAAGGACTTAAGAGCCAATATTGGAAAGGTATTTGGAGGGAAAGTAAATAAAATATTAATTTTTGAAAAATCGGTCGCGTTAATCGATTAACCCGACCGTTCTGAAGGTGAAGATAGTGGAGTTTGATGACTCAATCAACAGGGGAATTCGATTTTTGATACCTAGCAAGGCCAGAACACGTTTTAGATACGTGTTGGCATGCGTGGTGCTTAATTCTAGCTATAAATCCAGGGCCATGGGTGAGGGAAATTGATAGAAGAAGAAGTAATATACCAAAACTCTGCTGAAATTCATCCACAAACACCCTCTGGTTTTTGATTTCGTTCTTATTCCCTACCCATACACTTGTTGCGAGATTCACACCATTTTGAAGCTTCCAGAGAGGCCTTCGATTTAAGCTATAGATCGTGCATTTTGGTGGACTGAGCTAGGAGAAATTGATCTGTGAAGTGGAGTGCTTGAAACTGAAGTGTGCAGTTTCAGAACACGGGTTGCTTGCTTTGAGTGGAGATTGTGGTGAGTATAAGTCACCATTTTATGTCAAATTAGTTTCTAATCAAAGCTTTCAATTTGTAGTTTCTATTCTGATCTCAATTGCTCATTTTCATGTCCATTTGATTTGTCAAATTTGCTGCTGAATATGCTTACCCGAAACTGTCATGGACCTGAAAACAGAACATTAGGAGATTGGAATTTTGGCACTTTTCTTATTGGAATTTGATTCAAGAAGTTTCATTGAGGTAAGGGAGAAGCTTTACTAATGTAACACCCCGCATTTTTCCCGTAGGTGCATGAACGAATTTGATTAAACAAAACCCTAAAATTCTGTTTTGTAAAAGATTTTCCAGAAAAGAGTTTTGAGGATAGGAAATAAAGTATTGGTTTTCTGGATTTCTACAAACCAAATGTTTTTATAAATAAAAAGTGAATGATTTTGTTAATGCTTGGCTAAATGGCGGTTTTAATAAAGATGATTTTTGAAATCGATTTTTCTTTTAGGATTGAAAAATATGAATCTTGAGTTGTGTCTTGAAGAAAATAAATTTATTAATTTGGCTTAAAAATTTTATGAGTGCTTGATTTAATATGTGTGTATGTGTGTTTAACGTGTGATGCATGAAGATGGCCATGAAATGTGACTTCTTAGAGTTAATTTCCTTGTGTATGAATTGGACATTATAGTAGAAAATAAAATGTGAATGAATATGTATGAGTATGTAGGTATGCATGTGTGCTATACGTGTATATAGGTGAAGATAGAAATGTGTGTGTATATGTGTTTATTTGTGTTTGACCGTATGATGTATGAGGAGGAATAAGAAAATGTAATTGGAAAATAAAATAAAAAGAACATGTGTGTGTGTGAGAAGGTGCCACGGTTGTGCATGCAAGTGTGAGTGTGAGTGTGCTATATGTGTGTGCTACGTGTGAGTATGCATGTGTGTGTGGGTGTCAACCTAAGATGCTAGGAGCTTAAGGAGTAAGGCAACCAAGCCAACTAAATATAACCAAGGACCAAACCAAATGGCAAATCCTAACCAAAATCCAACTACTAGTTAAACCTAATATGACCCCTAAAGGCCTAGTCTATTCCATTTGGTCTCCTTGACTTTACAAACCTCACCCATGTAAAATTGAGAGGACTAAACCGCCCTTCTTGGTTGCACTTGGCCGAACAACTCTTAAGGCCAAATTAGGAAATTGTGAGTTTGCCTTTATATAGGATTGGTCATAGTTCATTCACCCATTTCATCTCCCATTCCCTCACACCAACACAAGCGTACCTCTAAGGGATTCATCAACCCCTTAGAGAAAGAAAAGAAAAGAAATAGCGAGAAAGAGAAAGAGATAGGGCCGTAGACATGAAGAGGAAGAAGGAGGCATTCAAGTCCAAACCTAGGAGCTTTCCCTTGTAGATCCAAGTGATTAGAAGACTAGAGACCAACTTTGTCATGGTAGGAACCAAAGATCAAGGAGGAGATTGAAATAGTTTAGAATTTTCTTCTAGTTGTAGATATTTCTCTTCTTCTTGCTTGTTTTGTTTTATGGTTTGTAAGACGATTTCATTCATTGATCTTTCTTGATCTTGGACTTTATGGACTAAGAACAATTTGTATTTGATGATCGATCAAGGCTTTTCTTTGCTAGATCTAAAATTTTTTCTAATTAAACTTTTAAAGATCTAAAGAAAAAAATTAAGGTTTTGTGAAAACTAACGTGAATCTTTTTGCATGTCTCCTTTTCTTTCAAAACTGTGATGTATGATCTAAGTTTGATTAAATGGCTTGCATGTTATGTGTATGTGTTGATCTTGAATGTTTGTGCTTGAAAAGCTTTGATCTTTGATTTATACTTTTCTTCTTCACGGTTTTTGTCTTGTAAGAATCAAGTTAGTTTTATTTTGTTTTGCATATATGATGTATTGATGGATCTATAGATTTTAAAGATATAAAAGTCTAAATTTTTGATTAAAAACTTGGAAACAATTTTCATTCCCCTCGTGTGTTATTATTTGAATTTGAATAACTAAAGTGATTTCTCCTTTGCATGAATTGATCAAGTGTTTTATGAAAGGCCATTCGGCCATGTTTGATTGTTTAAGATTCATGCCTTCTTTTGTAAAAGTTGATGCATGATTGTATTAAGAATTAGATCTAGTAATTTTGAATGCATGCATGTTAATTTTTAATGAAAAACCATGTTTTCCTTTTTATACGAGTTATGGTTTTTAAGAAAATAAATAAAATAACGAGTTTTAAAATGATTTTCAATAAACATGTCTAGGTCTAGTGTTGGTTATGTGTATAATTTGATTTAGTGTTTAATTTTTTGTGTGTGTCACATTTTGTGAGGCCATTCGGCCATGGTTAGAAGAAAGGAGAATTCATGTAGAAGAATTCATGCATGAAATTTCCATGAGGCTAGAACTACCTCATCATTTTTATTTTGAGAAGAATGATGAACTCGAATTGGGTTAGGTGTGAAAGGTGGTTTGTTGTTTTGAAATATAGCCTTGAAACCCTTACATGGTGTGCTTTGACTTTTGTGATCCATGCATGTTGAAAAATGTATGAAAATCTTGTTTCCTTGCATCATTAGATTCGGCCATCCTAGGAGAAGTAGGTATCTAGGTCTTGTTCCTTATTTGGGGTACATGCATAATGAGACTAATTAAATATAAGAGTTTTTGAAAGTGTTTGCATGCCATGATTAAGCTTTGAGAGAAAAAGTATGTGAATCTTTGGAAAGCTTTGTGGTTTAACTAATTGTCTTGATCTGAGTTTTGAAAAGAAATTTAAAATTTATAATCTCCCTATTGCATGCTCACGGTTTCTAGGTTAAAATAAGGAAAATGATTTCCTGCATTTGTATGCTCCTTGTGCATGAAATCTTTGCAAAACCATGTATGCATGATTCGGCCAAAGCATATATTTGAAGTTAGAAAATTGTTTTCATGAAATGACTTTTGGTTATAGCTATGTCCTAGGTGCATGATGTTGTATGCTTAATGATGAGGGTGCCTTTCTTTTATCTTTTGGCTTTAACATATAGAACTGATTTAATTATGAGGAAAGAATGTTATAATGTTAACTCAATGATTTTAAGTTTCTATGCATGATTCGGTTTTGTTAGGATAATTAAGAAACTAATTTTAAAACATTTTCTTAAGTATAATCTAGTTAATTTATTTAAATTAAGATTTAATTGATTGGTTTTGAATGATTGAAGTATGGTTTGCACTATGTGGGTTTGCGTGTATGATTAGAGAATTGTGTGTGTGCTGTTAAATTGAATTTGTTTTACTGCTTGTGAACGATATCAGTGAAAAAGCTATATTTGTATTCTAAAGAAACTGAAATCGTTTGATTTAAAAATAATGATTCAAGTAACTCAAATTAATTTGGAAATTTTATCTCCTATGGTTTTGTGTCTTCAAAAGATTTTCAAAGTACGGTTTTAAAATCTTATTTTCTTGGATTTTTGGTGTTCTGCTTTAAAGTATAAAAACACTAATTTTATAATCGAAATGTTTTCAATTACGAAGAAATGAAGTGGTTTAATAAAAGATTATTTTAATTATTTTTCTAAAAATCTTTTTACCATAAGTCTAAATTGGATATGGGAAGCTTTTTGGGCGTTAACAATGTGTTTCAAGAAAAGAATTGTTTTAACAAGTTTTCAAAATGAAAATTTATAATCCTCGCAAACCGTTCTAACGCACGGGAAAAATGTTTAGTTCGGGTGTCGGACGCGACGGGAACGTGGCAAAGGATAGCAACGGGATGTTTTGGAAAGCTTTCGGATGTGTCGTCATCCAGGTGAGAGAGAAGCTCCCCTTAAGATGCCGTGGTCTTAGGCAACATATTAAGGCGTCCAATCACCTCAAAGGTTGGACCCGGTCTCGTTAAGGCGAGGAAGAGGGATAGTGAGTGTTTGTCTGTTTGTCTGTTGTTAAAGTGTGGACTATCCCTACGAGTCGCTGAGACCGAAGTGTTGTCTATGGTTAATATGTTAGTTGAAATGATATGATGTTTATTTTGCATGAGTGGTTGGTTAGTCTAGTATGTGAAGTAATTTAATTAAGTTGTTAAGAGATGTTTGATTTTACCCTGAGACCTGAAATAATAATGAGGAAATAAGACTGAAAGAGAAAAGAGATGTGAGTGAGAAAGATATGAGAAAGAATTGAGAACGAAATGGATGGTGCAATGAGACTAAAGAGAAGGTTATAAGAAATGAATGAGAAAAATGATATGAGCAAAGGAAAAAGATAAAGAGTTGAAAGAGAACGTGATTACGGAAGCGAGAAGTGGTGGAGTAAAGATGAGATCCCTCATGCATGTTTTTGGGAAGAAGCTTAGTGTTGAGTTGAGCTTGCTCCTCCACTAACACTCACCCAAAAACATGATTTTTGAAAACAGTTTTTGAAAAGAAACTTTTGAAAAGAATTTCATGGAGTCATCTTTTTGAAAAGGTTTTGCGAAAAGAGTTTTTGAGAAAGAAGAGGGAATGAGCCTTGAGGAAGTTGAAGAGAATTATGATGAGCATGATATGACGAGAAAGTTGATATTGAGATGAGATTGATGTGTGGCTTGAGGCCATTGTGATTTTAGGGGGAACAGTTTACGTTTAGTGGTCGGGCTTCGTTGAAGGGATGCACCAAGGACGAGCCGGCTGTTAGGATTCAGCCGTTAATTAAAACGTTAAAACTATAAAAGATTTAAAAGACATTTACAATTGCGGTGAGGTATGAGTGTCGATCCGAAGTAGTGGAGAGGAAGGAACGATAAGTATCTGCGGATACTTAGGACGAGATTGCATGAGGGGAGGACGATGACGGTGAAACGTCAAGAAGTCTAGAGTATATTTCTAGGCGGAACGAATCCCACATGTGGTGCACTAACGTGGTGGGGACCGGGTCTAATACCGTGGTAAGTTCCGCATCGCGAACTAGAAATTATACTGTCACCCCCTTGATTGCAAATCGAGAACAGTGAGAGGGACTGGAACGGGGCATTTGTGTTTGCCGCCGAGGGCGTGCATTGATTAAATGATATGATTATGATTTGAGGCAAGGCCTCCTGGTCTGGGACCATTTATGTGTTGGACAGCTGTCGTGCCCGCGTGGTAAAGGTCCTGTACTCCTGTTTGCTTTCGACTAGGTTGGGTGGTTGACCGAGGAGATGTAGACGTGTGTGACTCCTTCAATGATGATGTTCCCCCATCATTGAAGCGAACCGATACGCTAAAACTTAAAGAACAAAGATGTTTCAAAGAAATGTATAATAAAATATCAGGTATTGGAAATGATTTGTAAGGCAAATATATAAGAAAGAATTCTCGGAAGTGTGATAAGAGAAGAAGGATCAAGGGAAATTGTGAGAGATTATAAGAAGGTTTTCAAGAAGGTGATTATGGGAGTTTAAATTTTGTATGAGTGTACGATAGTGGTATTATTGTTGCTTGCTTGTTGTTTATTATCTTTCCTTAGTATATGCCTATTGTAATTCCACACAGTCGACATAACTGTTTGGGTAGCTTACTCTCTCCTCTTCTTCTGTACTTCTGCTTCTCTTCCTTCTTCTGGAAAATATCGTACTTCAATTAGATGCCAAAGGGATTGAGGTTCCAGATCCAGCTTGATCGGGAGCTCAGAACGTCTTCGTTGAAAGGAGACGATTCGGTGAAGACCTTTGGGGCAACATATGGGGACAACCCTACTGGCCGACCGTGAACGGGATCCTTCAAGATTCAAAGCTAGGCTACGGATGTCAAAGTGCATGACTAGAAGTTAGGTCTCCCCTCAGAGCATGGTGCTCCATTGTAAGTCCTTAGTTACCTGGCTCTATACTACTGTACCCCGACTAACGTTTTGATTAAACATGGATGTTTGAAACCAAGTAAACTGGGCCACGTTTTAATTCATGTTTTGAAAACGGGTTTCAAAGTGCGGTGTCTCGTGACGCCTCGGTTTGGAACTTGAAAGGTCCATGAATATGAGAACATGTGATTTTGTTTGTAATCATTGTTTGAAAAGAGAAATGTTCTCGTATTCATTCCTTACTTGTTTAGAAAAAAATGGCCCTAAGTTTCACGGTATTTCCTTTAAGTTTTCAAGTTGCCAAAATCGGGGTGTTACAACTAATGCTAGAATAGACTGTGGTATTGAATTGAATTTAGAATGAACCACCATGAGGTTCAAAGGGCACAAGCTTATGGTAGAATGGCTTGGAGGCCAAAATAACTTAAAAATTGAATTGGAGCAAGTTAGATTATCCCCATAGAAGCTGTAGGAATGATCAATTTGAATTGAAATGGTTTGAATCAAAATATGACATGTTAGGTTGTGATTTTGATTAAATTGGGGGAAAATTAAGCAATTCTGTCAATCTGTGGTTAATTGCTTAAATTAATGCTATGAATGAGTTCAATATGATGTATTTAAGTTGTACTCGAGGTTGGTTTTGGTCAAAATTGAGTTGGTATGAGTTTGGTATTCAAAAACCAGTTTCAGCACTGTTTTACTGATATATTAATCGATTAACCCGACTGTTAATCGATTAACACGAGTAAATTCTGATCAGTTTGAAATGTTATAAATGAATAATCAATTATCAGGATGGATAATCGATTATCAATGCAATTTTGTAATAAAAAAATCAGAATTTAATTCATTAATCGATTAACCAGGTATTTTAATTGATTAAAGGCTGAAGTTGGAACCTATTGACAAAGGTTTATTAAAATAGTAACTGAGAATACCAAAGTTTATATTGAATGACCTCAAGTAAACTTAAACTACACTTATGCTTGCGGAATCATGCATAGCATTTGCATTTTGGTTTCCCACAGTGGTGGAGACACGTCCGTGAGGCTTGGGCATACCTCTTGATTGGTGAAACTCGAGGGACATTAGTGTGAATGTCAGCTGGGTTTCAGTGGGCGTCCGTGGGGACGTCGGGGTATGTCGGTGACCGGGGTTGCACCTTTTGTTCCGGAAATACACACGGGGGTGTGGGCATGTCTTCAAACACCGGTCTCGAGAGACGTAGTCTTGCGGGATACGTCGGCGTCACTTCTATGAGCTCTAGGAGTGTCGTTCAATGGCGGCCGAGTCCGAGAGGTACTCATTAGGGGTACCGGGCATGTTTTAAAGGTGCCACGGGAACCTAGTTGTTGTGTTGGCCAACGATCATGCATTAATAAACATGAGGCATCAACATTATATGATGAGAATAATTATTATTGTTAGCATTCCTCACAATCTTAATGTTTATGATGTGTAACGTGGGTTAAGACTTGAAAACTAATTGTTTATTAATTATAAGTGTCGAAAATGAAATTAAAGAATTATGATCTTTCAACGAATAAAGATTATTTGACAGGTTATCCTATTTGGAATTTTAAGTTACCTTGTATCGCTTTCTATTCGATTATGTGTTAGTGATTGCTGACTCCCTAGCCTTTTGTAGGTGATGACTCGTTTTCTGGCATTCATCGAGATTCGCCTGATCCGTAGCGGCGTTTGGGATTACAAGGGTCACCGGGCGATCTTCGAGGGTGATGTGGATATCATATTCCGTCATCCTAATCCTTTGGCCCGTGTGAGACCTCGTAGGCTGCGTCTTCCTATGATTTACATCCTGCACGTACCACCGGAGTACACTTATCGTCACGGTACTCCACCACCATCACCACGCCCTGGTCGTCGTTTTTACTCATTTCATGTTAGGCGTCCTGCTATTCGGTCTCGTCCTTCTACTAGTGATACTGAGACTGCCACTCCTCGCCCTGCCTCATACTGCTGCACCCTCAGTGCCAGACGAGGAGGAGGACGAGGACGGGGGAGCTGCAGACCATTCTACTGGTAGCCAGTGGCGTGATGATGACCCTCGAGTATGGACAGGATGTGACTCATAGTGTGACGTAGTGGTTGTAGCTTTTGGAGGACTCAGAGATCAGACATCAGTGTGGGTGGTTCATGGCACAGCTCTTGGCATACTCCTTTATTTTTGAGTTGTACTATACTGAATATATTTGAGAGGAGTACGAGAGAGTTGTTATTTTATATTTACTGGTCTGTATCTCTATACTTTGCTATCTCGACTCTTGACTACTTTTGATGTACTGGTTTATATATATATATATATATATGTATGGGCTCTGGTTGCGTGTATGAATTTGATATTTCTTTTAATTATTCGCAACCAACACAAAGGTTTTAAAATCGTTTCCGCAGAACTCAAACTTAGTACTCAATTATTTCATTAAGGTCGAAAGTAGTTTCAGAAACAGTCTTTATAAAGGGAATTACTTTTCCATGAAAATTTTACAAAATTGTTTCACTACTGAATGTATACTCTATTTAATATACATCAAGTTATATTTTATTAGAGTGTATATATATATATATATATATATATATATATATTTTGAGGGTGACTACTGAATGTATACTCTATTTAATATACATCAAGTTATATTTTATTAGAGTGTATATATATATATATATATATTTTTGAGGGTGTCGCAACTTTCTCTAACTCACAATTTTTAATTATTGGATGTCCTTTTTTTAATGAGGGTCTAAAGCCCAAGATTTATTGATGGATAGAAGGAATTACACGGGGTTAAGAGGCTTAAAAGAATCATTGAAAATCAATCTAGAAAAAGCACTAGGCGGCTATGATATAATATGAAAACTTTTGATGGATACTCTAGTTTGCAAGCAAATTTGCACAAAAATTACTTTCCTTGTAAGTATGGGTAATGTGAAGGGACCATACTTTATCCATCAAATGCCAGATACGGTTCACCATTCTATTTGAAGAAGCCTCTTTATTATGGAGCAAATTAGGGGTGGGCCTATAATGGGTTGAGATTGTTGGAGAGTGCCCTAGTCGCAATCGTATTTTCTCTTTTACTTGTACTTATTTTATGTTTATGGATTATTACTATTAATAATAATGAGGCATTTCATTTATTATATTTATGCTTTAATTGTTTAATTAAAATAGATGTAATAAAGTCCTTAGGATTATAAGTTCAATGTCATAAGAATATCAAGTACATGACTTGATAGTGAGATCTTATTGATTGATAATTATCCTTAAAGATTCCCTAGTCGAGTATTATAGTTAATAAGGACAACTATAATACATCGAGACTAGTATGTGGCAGACTGATGACTGTATCTCACCGGTCATGGATATGGGATATCAAGTCTTCACGTAAGTACACATTGGGACAATTGTGTACTGGATTGACCCGCCATGAGAATGCTACATGGGTTATTAAGTGAGTGTCATAAGCGATTCTCATAGTGACAATGGTGTACATGGTCCTTCGACCTGAAGTCGCTACGGTTCCCAACATGAGGAATTATATGCTTTCACGCAATCAAACGTCATCTTTAACCAGGTGATCATAACGGTTATAGTCGGGTATATGACAAATCATGTAGAGGGATGTGAGTGACGTAGATGGGATTTGTCCTTCCTTAGCAATATGAATTATATCTCTGGGCCCCTTGATTGAGTGAGACGGTGAAATGTATGGCCATACTCAAGACAGTCAATATGAGATATTGACGAGACTTGTTTAGACGTGTCTACTCAGGGATCAAGAAACCATAGGTTACACTATTCATGGGTGACACGTTCCATGCCATGAGTGTAACTATGATATTTGGACAAAGGGATTAAACTTACACATGTTCATTGGTCACAGTAAAAGGTTTAGTCAAATCACAAACATTCCTGTCACTTGGGTAGCAATGATGTGTTGCTAGATACCGCTCATAGCTTGTAAAGTTAAAATGTGATTTTAACATTACTGCCAATGTTACAGGAACCTATAGGGTCACACACTAAGAGCAGATAAAATTGGAGATATCACATTTGATAAAAATACAATAGTTGTATTTTTATAAAATTAAATCTTTCTGATATGATTAAGATATGATTCGTTTTTATCTTTATGCAGGTAAAGATAGAATTCGTTTTTTATGCTGGAGATAAGATTCGTTTTATCTTTATGTATAAGATATAAATTTGATTTTATCTCCTACATATAAGGATAAAAATTCGAATTTGCCTTCCACCCAAAAGAGATAAAATTCGAATTTATCTTCTACCAAAAAGATGAAATTCGAATTTATCTCCTAAAAAGCCCAACCAGTTGGTCTGATAATATTATAAAAATAATATTATTAGCTTTAGGGGTTTTTTAGATGTGTGAGACACAGAACGGTAACCCTAGCCTTCATATCAGAGAGTGAGTGATACACAGACTCTCTCTTCTCTGCTAGCACTGAGAAGAGAGACGTGACTCCAATTGGGAATTTGTTCGTGTGGATACCAATAGAGGCACAACACATTGATATGCTCGTGATTGACGAAGCGTTCGTGATAAGATTCATTGATCTCCTCTTCCCTGCAAAAGGTAATTTTATTCCCTATCTCAAATCATGCTTTCACATGGATCCAGGATGGAAATAGGATATATATATATATTTTTTTTCCGCTGCGTTTGTCGCATCTTATTTCCTAACAGTGGTATCAGAACCACTTGTGAAACCATGATTTGATTATTTTTGATTAAACATGTTTTAATATGATTATAATATGCGATTAATCGAAAATTAAAAAAAACCTGCAAAAGGCCGTTCACGATGATGATGCGCTGTTCAAACAAGGCCGTATGAACACAAACTCTAAACCACTTGTTGCGCTATTCATGATGATGATGCGCCGCATGAAATCCAATTTGTATTTCACCAATTTCACTGATTCCAATTTGGGCATGCACGTGATTGAATCCTTGGCAAGGCAAATAGGAATTTGATTCCTTGGCTGGCCATATTGCAACTATTTTTTTTAATCAAGAGTTGATATGTTATTATTTTATCAAGAGTTGATAAAATATAATTTTTTTTTCATAATTCGTAACAAACATAATTTTTAATAAAATAATAATGTATTTTATTTAATATGTTGTTTGTTGTATGGTGAATGGTCATGGCCTCTTAAATCATTTCGTGCCTTGTGTATGTTTTATTTTCTTTTTGTTTATTTTTAAATATGGCCTGTGTGTCGTGCCTCTCTTTATATTCAATATGTATTTCTTTTCTCATCTAAATCCCCTCATGAACGAGGTTTCTATTTGTAATATTTTTATTAAATATTGCGAAAGACTTGAAGATGAAAAGGAAAGGAGATTTAAGGAAGGCTCTTGGAGAAGGACCGGTGCATACATTCAAGGAATGCTCTTGGAGAAGAAGCTATGCGTTTAGGATCTTTGTTTTAATTCACTCATTGGCTTGGGTGAATTAGTTTTTCTAGGCCATGACCATATCACGTAGTTTATAATTATAGTATGTATGTGATGCATGTTATCGTTATAATGTATGTTAATGTAAGATAAAATAGGTCAGATCACTTAAATATAAAACCCCTCAAACTGAAATATTAAGTTATATGTCTTCCAATGCTTGACACTCGTCTTGATTGATGTCGTTTTGAATGTGGGTCTGCTAAAGTAGAGTACGTTTATCTACATTGGTCAGACGTGAAGGAATAAATGTAATATTCGTTATGTCAACCATTGGGTCTAACTTAAATGGATGGTTCAATAGGATTGAAGATCTATAGGCAAAAGAATTGGGTATAAATTAATAAGTTAATTTTGAATAAATGTTATTCACCCAATTGATCCAAGAGTCACATGAGATGTGATTGGGAAATGGTTTCTTACCTAAATAATCTAATTGTGGGTGATCAGCTAAAGTTGACTCATGATAAGATGAAATATGGATCTTGGTCCCACTAGAAAATCTTGCGCTGAGATTTTCCGAGTCAATATTGAGGGTTATTGATTTGAGGAAAATAGTGGGAGTAATATTTAATAAAAGTCCTTATTAACTATTTAATAAACATGATCTTAATTCTGTTTTAATTTTGTTGTTAGATCACCATGGCATCAAACAATTCGAACAACTTATCACTGCGATCAGTCCTTGAGAAGGACAAGCTGACGGGAATTAATTTCCTGGACTGGTATCGAAACCTAAGGATTGTCCTTAGGAATGAGAAAAAGCTGTATGTGCTAGAGCAACCGCTCCCTGAAGCACCCCCCGCTAATGCACCGGCTGCTGAGCAGAATGCTTTCCGTAGGCATCAAGATGATGCCTTAGAGGTTGGAACTCTCATGCTTGTCACTATGACCCCTAACCTTCAGAAGGTTCATGAGAACATGAGTGCGTACGATATGATCGTACACCTTAAGGAGCTCTATCAAGGGCAAGCAAGGCATGAGCGTTTTGAGGTCACAAGGTCCCTTTTCACTTGTAAGATGGCAGAGGGAAGCCCAGTTAGTCATCATGTAATCAAGATGATTGGTTATATTGAGAACATTGAGAGGATGGGTTTCCCACTAGGTCAAGAGTTGGCCGTTGACTTAGTTCTGCATTCCTTACCACAGAGCTTTAGTCAGTTTGTCATGAATTACAACATGAACAACATTGACAGCACTCTAACTGAATTGTTAGGGAAGTTGAAAACTGCTGAGCATGATATCAACAAGGGAAAAACTGTATTGTTGGTTCAAAATGGAAAGGGCAAAGGTAAGGCCAAAGGGAAAGCACAAAAACCTAAGGATAAGGGAAAAGCTAGAGTAGCTAAGGCTCTTAAGCCTAAAGGTGGGGTGGCTAAGGAGGGAAATTGCTTCCATTGTAACAAGGAGGGACATTGGAAGAGGAATTGCCCAGATTACCTTAAAGAGAAAGAAATGAAGAAAAGCGGAGCCTCTTCTTCAGGTATTTTTGTTATAGAAGTTAATTTTTCTGCTTCAACATCATGGGTATTAGATACTGGATGTGGATCTCACATTTGTGTTAATGTGCAGGATCTAAAAAGGAGTAGAAGATTAGCTAAAGGTGAAGTCGAACTGCGAGTTGGAAATGGAGCAAGAGTTGCCGCCATTACTGTTGGAACTTGTAGTTTAACCTTACCTAGTGGATTAGTTTTAGAACTAGAGGATGTTTATTGTGTACCTGCTATTCGTAGGAATATTATTTCAGTTTCATGTTTAGACAAAGTAGGTTTTTCGTTTTCAATAAGGAACAAGTGTTGTTCCATTTATTTGAATGAGATGTTTTATGGCAGTGCACAATTAATAAATGGTATTTATTTGTTAGATCTTGATCATCCAGTCTATAACATTAATGCTAAAAGGTTTAAATCAAATGATACAAACCAAACTTTTCTTTGGCATTGTCGTTTGGGCCATATAAATGAGAAACGCATTTCTAAGCTTCATAAAGATGGATTCTTAGACTCATTTGATTTTGAATCTTATGAGACATGTGAGTCTTGTTTGTTGGGTAAGATGACAAAGGGCCCATTTACTGGCAGCAGTGAACGGGCTAATGAACTTTTGGGACTCATACATACAGATGTATGTGGGCCTATGAGTTCAAATGCTAGATGAGGTTACCCGTACTTTGTCACATTTACTGATGATTTTAGTAGATATGGGTATGTATATCTAATGAAATACAAACATGAAACCTTTGAAAAGTTCAAGGAATTCAAGAATGAAGTACAAAATCAACTTGGCAAAAGTATTAAAGCCCTTTGATCTGATCGAGGTGGTGAATACCTTAGCCAAGAGTTCGATGACTATCTAAAAGAGTGTGGTATAGTATCTCAACTCACTCCTCCTGGAACGCCCTAGTGGAATGGTGTTTCAGAAAGGAGAAACCGAACCTTGTTGGACATGGTTAGGTGTATGATGAGTCAATCGGACCTTCCAATCTCTTTTTGGGGACATGCTCTACTTATAGCTGCTTTTACACTTAACCGATCCCCATCGAAAGCGGTTGAAAAGACACCATATGAGATATGGACTGGGAGGCGTCCTAGTATGTCTTTTCTCAAGATTTGGGGTTGTGATGTTTATGTGAAACGTCTACTTTCTGATAAACTTAGTCCCAAATCTGACAAATGCTACTTTGTAGGATATCCCAAAGAAACTGAGGGATACTATTTCTACAATCCCACAGAAGGCAAAGTGTTTGTCGCAGCACAGGCGTGTTTCTTGAAAGAGAATTTCTCTCTAAAGGAAATAGTGGGAGGAAAATAGATCTTGATGAGATTCAAGAATCCCAAAGTAGCCAAGACCAAGCGATGGATGTTGAGCAAGTTCCACAAGATGTTGTGGATGTACAACCTGCTCAAGTTACACAAGTTTTGCGTAGGTCAAGTAGGATTCCTCTTCAGCCAGAGAGATATGGATTTCTCTTGACTCAAGAGGATGACATTATGATTTTTGATCAAGATGAACCTACTACTTACCAAGAGGCTATAAACAACCCTGACCCTGAGAAATGGCTTCAAGCCATGAGATCTGAGATGGAGTCCATGCACACCAACCAAGTTTGGATCTTGGTTGATCTACCTGATGGGGTAAAACCAATTGGGTGCAAATGGGTTTTCAAGAAGAAGACTGACATGGATGGTAATGTACATACCTTTAAAGGACGATTGGTTGCTAAAGGTTTCAAACAAGTTCATGGTATTGACTATGATGAAAATTTTTCACCAGTTGCCATGCTTAAATCCATTAGGATCTTGCTTGCTATTGCAGCATTTCATGATTATGAAATCTGGCAGATGGATGTCAAAACTGCTTTCCTTAATGGAAATCTTTTAGAGGATGTGTATATGACACAGCCTGAAGGTTTTGTTGATCCAAAGGATGCTGGAAAGGTTTGTAAGCTGCAACGATCCATTTATGGATTGAAACAAGCTTCTAGGAGTTGGAATATTCGATTCGATGATGCAATCAAACAATTTGGTTTCATCAAGAACGAAGAAGAGTCTTGTGTATATAAGAAGGTTAGTGGGAGCGCAATTGTCTTTCTTGTGTTGTATGTGGATGACATACTACTCATCGGGAATGACAGTCCTACCTTACAGTCTGTTAAGACTTGGTTAGGGAATTGCTTTTCTATGAAGGATTTGGGTGAAGCAACCTATATATTAGGCATCAAGATTTATAGAGATAGATCAAGGAGATTGTTTGGCCTAAGTCAAAGTTCGTACATAGACAAAGTGTTGACACGGTTCAACATGCAGGATTCCAAAAGGGGATCTTTGCCAATGTCACATGGTATAACCTTGTCAAAGGAACAGTGTCCTTCCACTAAGGAAGAAAGGGAACGCATGGATAGAATTCCATATGCATCTGCAATTGGATCTATCATGTATGCCATGATATGTACTCGACTTGATGTTTCGTATGCTTTGAGCATGACGAGCATATACCAGTCAGATCCAGGTGAAGGTCACTGGACAGCAGTCAAGAATATACTAAAGTACTTAAGAAGAACTAAGGATGCTTTCTTGGTATATGAAGGTGAAGATGAGCTGGTTGTAAAGGGTTACACCGACGCTAGCTTCCAGACTGATAAGGAAATTTCAGATCACAATCTGGATTTGTATTTTGTTTGAATGGTGGGGCTATATGCTGGAAGAGTTCAAAGCAAGAGACTGTAGCCGATTCTACAACAGAAGCTGAGTATATAGCTGCATCAGAAGCAGTAAAGGAAGCGGTTTGGATTAAGAAGTTCATAACTGAACTTGATGTTGTTCCTAGTATTGAGTTTCCAGTGGACCTCTATTGTGACAACAATGGAGCAATTGCACAAGCTAAGGAACCGAGATCTCACCAGAAATCCAAACATATACTTCGGCGTTTTCACATCATTCGAGAGATAATTGACAGAGGAGATGTGAAGATATGCAGAGTTTCAACAGATGATAATATTACTGATCCACTGACTAAACCTCTTGCCATAAAAAAGCATGAGGGACATGTTAGGGCTTATGGTATTAGATACATGAACGATTGGCTCTAGTGCAAGTGGGAGATTGTTGGAGAGTGCCCTAGTGGCAATCGTATTTTCTCTTTTACTTGTACGTATTTCATGTTTATGGATTATTACTATTAATAATAATGAGGCATTTCATTTATTACATTTATGCTTTAATTGTTTAATTAAAATAGATGTAATAAAGTCCTTAGGATTATAAGTTCAATGTCATAAGAATATCAAGTACATGACTTGAGAGTGAGATCTTATTGATTGATAATTATCCTTAAAGATTCCCTAGTCGAGTATTATAGTTAATAAGGACAACTATAATACATCGAGACTAGTATGTGGCAGACTGATGACTGTATCTCACCGGTCATGGATATGGGATATCAAGTCTTCACGTAAGTACACATTGGGACAATTGTGTACTGGATTGACACGCCATGAGAATGCTACATGGGTTATTAAGTGAGTGTCATAAGCGATTCTCATAGTGACAATGGTGTACATGGTCCTTCGACCTGAAGTCGCTACGGTTCTCAACATGAGGAATTATATGCTTTCACGCAATCAAACGTCATCTTTAACCAGGTGATCATAACGGTTGTAGTCGGGTATATGACAAATCATGTAGAGGGATGTGAGTGACGTAGATGGGATTTGTCCTTCCTTAGCAATAGGAATTATATCTCTGGGCCCCTTGATTGAGTGAGACGGTGAAATGTATGGCCATACTCAAGACAGTCAATATGAGATATTGACGAGACTTGTTTAGACGTGTCTACTCAGGGATCAAGAAACCATAGGTTAAACTATTCATGGGTGACACGTTCCATGCCATGAGTGTAACTATGATATTTGGACAAAGGGATTAAACTTACACATGTTCATTGGTCACAGTAAAAGGTTTAGTCAAATCACAGACATTCTTGTCACTTGGGTAGCAATGACGTGTTGCTAGATACCGCTCATTGCTTGTAAAGTTAAAATGTGATTTTAACATTACTGCCAACGTTACAGGAACCTATAGGGTCACACACTAAGAGTAGATAAAATTGGAGATATCACATTTGATAAAAATACAATAGTTGTATTTTTATAAAATTAAATCTTTCTGATATGATTAAGATATGATTCGTTTTTATCTTTATGCAAGTAAAGATAGAATTCGTTTTTTATGCTGGAGATAAGATTCGTTTTATCTTTATGTATAAGATATAAATTTGATTTTATCTCCTACATATAAGGATAAAAATTCGAATTTGCCTTCCACCCAAAAGAGATAAAATTCGAATTTATCTTCTACCAAAAAGATGAAATTCGAATTTATCTCCTAAAAAGCCCAACCAGTTGGTCTGATAATATTATAAAAATAATATTATTAGCTTTAGGGGTTTTTTAGATGTGTGAGACACAGAACGGTAACCCTAGCCGTCATATCAGAGAGTGAGTGATACACAGACTCTCTCTTCTCTGCTAGCACTGAGAAGAGAGACGTGACTCCAATTGGGAATTTGTTCGTGTGGATACCAATAGAGGCACAACACATTGATGTGCTCGTGATTGACGAAGCGTTCGTGATAAGATTCATTTGTCTCCTCTTCCCTGCAAAAGGTAATTTTATTCCCTATCTCAAATCATGCTTTCACATGGATCCTGGATGGAAATAGGATATATATATATATATATATTTTTTTTTCGCTGAGTTTGTTTCATCCTATTTCCTAACAAAGATGGGTTAGGCTTGTCCTTTACCCGTCCCTAAATGTTGATTGGGTCAATTTTTGAACCCAAACACATCCTTAATTATGAAGGACACCGTAGGGATGGGCCTAAATTGGGACGGGGCCGGGTTGACCTGAGACAGAAATATATGTATAAAAATTATAAAAATATGGATTTATTTTTTAGGCAAAAATGACAAAAATTGATATGATGCAATAAGTAGTTCGTCGCAAAATTTCTTTTATTTGTCATACACTTTAAATGATATTTGAAATTTAAATCTCATGTAATTGCCTAATAATAGTTTTTTTTTTGTGTACACCAAGGGTATCCCCCAGCCGACAGCCGAAGACTAATCCCCTCCGAGGCGTAGAGATCATCGAAGTGGGTTTTGCCTCTACCAACAAAGCTTTTTCCATGCCCACGACTGGGATCGAACCCCTAACATCATGCTTAAGGAACCCAGCTATCTACCAACTGTTCTTGTAGAAATGTGTCGAGTATATATATTTTATTAGAGTATATATATATATATATATATATTTGAGGGTGACTACTGAATGTATACTCTATTTAATATACATCAAGTTATACTTTATTAGAGTATATATATATATATATATTTTTTTTAGGGTGCCGCACTTGTTGGTATCAGAGCTGTGATCCTGCAAACTGATTCTGATCTGTGATCTCCAAAAGGTAACACATGTCCTTGTATCTGTTTCAGTTAGCTTTAGAATAGAAAAGAGGCATGTTACACATGCTTCATATTAGGAGATTTTTTTTAGCCTGATCAGGAAATCCTTAGTGCATGTATAAGATGTCTAATCGAAATAATAATCATATGGCCGAAGCCATAGAAAGGTTAACGGAGGTGTTAGTTGGAATGCGCCAACAACAGCAGCAACAAGTTAATCAGCCACCTCACCCCTTTTCGGTAGAGATTCAGGAATCAAAGACTTTTAATGAATTCCGAAACTTCAAACCGTCTTTGAAGGAGGACATAAGCCTGAAGAAGCGAATCGCTGGATTCAAGAGTTGAGTAAGATTTTTCGTGTTATGGAATGTACCGTGCTCAGAAGGTAAAGTTCGCTAGTTTTATGCTTATTGGAGAAGCTGAAAACTGGTGGCATCATACTCTGCAGCTGATGAATTATGAAGGGAGGATGATCTCTTGGGAGGTATTTGTTGAAAGGTTTCTCAGCAAATATTTTCCTGAAGATCTTAGGCGAAAGAAAGAAATGGAATTTATTCAGCTGAAACAAGGAGACATGAGTGTAGGAGAGTATGCAGCGAAGTTTGGGGCACTCATTAAGTATTCTCCTTACTATCAGCTTAACCCTGATGAAAGGTCTAAATGTATCAAGTTTGAAAGTGGACTTAAACCAGAAATTAAGTCGGCATTTGGATATTAGAAGATAAGGAGTTTTCCTGCTCTTGTAGAAATGTGTCGAGTTTACGAAGATGATAAGAAAGAAGAGGAGGTACAAAGGAAGAATCAATCTGGATTCGGACCGATCAGAAAGAAGAATCTCAATCACCGGAACAAAGGTCCTTATTTCCATAAAGGAAGAGGAAAGGTAACAATTGGGGAGAAATATACTTCTCAGACAAGCTCTCGCAAGTGTGAGAAGTGTAATCGCTTTCACTTTGGAACTAACTGTTATGCTGCTCAACATGGACTGTGTTTCAACTGTGGTATGAAGGGGCATTATTCTCGCGAATGCAGGGAGCCAGTGAAGAAAGAAGTAACTAACAAACCGACTGTGGCTGGAAAAGTTTTCGCTTTGAGTGGAACTGAAATGAATCAACCCTCTGACCTAATTCAAGGTACTTATCTCCTTAATGACCAACCTTGTGTTGTAATGTTTGATTCCGGAGCCACTCACTCTTTTGTGTCCTTCGAGTGTGTGAATCGTTTGAAGTTAGCAGTGACTGATTCACCCTACCAATTACAATTAGAAACCCCTATTAATAACCCTGTTGTTGTTTCTAAAGTCTGTAAGGATTGCAAGATGGTGGTCCTAAACCATACTCTTTCGTAGACTTAATTTGTCTACCCATGCTTAAAATAGATGTGATTTTAGGAATGGATTGGTTAAACCGAAATCAGGTCATCGTTAATTGTGATGGGAAAACAATCCAATTCTGAGATCATGATTCCCTAAGCCTTAAACCCCGAGGATTTGTATGCCTATTTTCCTCAACCGTAGAAGAAAAGAAGGAAGTGGAGGTTGAAGATATTCCTGTGGTAAGAGATTTTCCAGAAGTGTTTCCTGAAGAAATTCCAGGCTTACCGCCTAAGCGCGAGATCGAGTTTGGAATTGACCTAGTACCTGGAACTAGTCCTATCTCTATTGCTCCATATAGGATGGCACCACCTGAAATGGTTGAGTTAAAGAAGCAAGTGGAAGAGTTATTGCAAAAGCAGATGATAAGGCCTAGTGTTTCACCATGGGGAGCTCCAGTGTTATTCGTCAAGAAGAAGGACGGTAGCATGAGGATGTGCGTAGATTATCGGCAGCTGAATAAGGTCACGATTAAGAACAAATATCCTTTACCAAGGATAGATGATCTTATGGACCAAGTCCGAGGAGCTTCAGTATTTTCAAAGATTAATCTAAGATCGGGATATCATCAAATTAGAATTCGAGATGAAGATATTTCGAAGACGGCTTTTCGATCCAGATATGGGCACTATGAATATGTAGTGATGCCGTTTGGATTGACGAATGCTCCTGCTATTTTCATGGATTACATGAACATAATCTTCAGACCTTACTTGGACCTATTTGTGGTCGTATTCATTGACAACATTCTCATTTATTCAAAAAGTCCAGAGGAGCATGCCGAACATCTCAAAACGGTATTAGGAATCTTAAAGGAGAAACAACTGTATGCCAAACTTTCTAAATGTGAGTTTTGGTTGGACAAGGTGAATTTCCTAGGTCACGTTATTTCTAAAGAGGGAATTGCTGTTGACCCAGCTAAAGTTGGAGCAGTGTTGAAATGGGAGCAACCCAAAACCGTGACTGAAGTCCGTAGTTTCTTGGGTTTGGCTGGATACTATCGAAGGTTTATCGAAGGTTTTTCAAGGATTGCCTTGTCGTTGACTAAGTTAACTCGCAAGGACCAACCTTTCTTGTGGGATCATAAATGTGAGGAAAGTTTTCAATTGTTGAAGGAGAAGTTAACATCCTCACCTGTGTTAGTATTACTTGATCCACAAAGAAGTTTTGATCTTTATTGTGATGCTTCGAGGCAAGGTCTTGCGTGTGTGTTAATGCAAGATAGAAAGGTGGTAGCATATGCATCAAGACAACTAAAGGTGCATGAAGTCAATTATCCGACGCATGATTTGGAACTCGCTGCTATCGTGTTTGCTCTTAAGATTTGGAGGCATTACCTCTATGGAACTATGTTCATTGTATATAGTGATCATAAGAGTTTGAAGTACCTGTTCGATCAGAAAGAGCTAAACATGAGGCAAAGGCATTGGATGGAATTCATTAAAGATTATGATTTTGAGCTTCAATACCATCCCGGTAAAGCAAATGTTGTAGCGGATGCTTTAAGCCGGAAGACTCTTCATATGAGCGCTATGATGGTCAAGGAACTTTCTTTAATTGAAAAATTTTGGGATTCGAGTTTGATGATACAAGAAGAACTTGGATGCATAAAGCTTGGTAAACTACAAATTACCAATGAATTTCTCATACAAGTTCGGGAATCACAGTAGTCAGATGAGGAGTTACAAGAAAAGAAAAGGTTGATGATGGAAGGGAAAGAGCCAAACTTTCTTATTGGGAGTGATGAAATTCTCCGATTCAAAGATCGAATTTGTATTCCTAAAGATCGGGAGATAAGAAGATTAATCTTGGACGAAGCGCACAAAAGTCGGATGAGCATTCACCCGGGATCAACCAAGATGTATCAAGACTTGAAGAGACTGTTTTGGTGGTCTGGGTTAAAGAAATATGTAGCTTCATATGTAGCTTCATGTTTGATCTGTCAAAAAGCGAAGGCTGAGCACAAGAGACCAGGCGGAGAACTACAACCTTTGGATGTTCCTCAATGGAAATGGAACAGCATTTTTATGGACTTTGTGTCTGGGTTACCTAGAATTATTGGAGGATGTGATGCAATTTGGGTAATCGTTGATCGATTGACCAAGTCAGCGCATTTTTTTCTAGTTAACATGCGCTATCCTACAGAAAAGTTTGCTCAGTTGTACATCAAGGAAATAGTCCGTTTACATGGGATACCTTCAAGTATCATTTCGGGTAGAGATCCGAGGTTTACTTCGAGACTTTGAAAAGGTTTACAACAAGCTCTGGGATCAAAGCTAAGGATGAGTTCTGCATACCACCATCAGACGGATGGTCAATCTGAAAAGACTATTCAGTCGCTCGAAGATTTGTTGAGAGCCTGTGTCATGGAAAGTCAAGAAAGTTGGGATAAGCTCTTGCCGCTTATAGAGTTTACCTACAACAACAGTTACCATACCAGTATCGGAATGGCACCGTTTGAGGCATTGTATGGTAGGAAATGTCAAACCCTTCTATGCTGGTTTCAAGTGGGGGAGCAGACGATCATCGGACCTGATATTGTTCAAGAAACGACTGAGAAAATTCATATGATCAGAGAAAAGATGAAGACGACTCAGAGTAGACAGAAAAGTTATGCAGATAAAAGGAGAAGACCGTTGGAATTTGAGAAAGGTGAACATGTTTTTATTCGCGTAAGACCGACGACGGGTGTTGGAAGAGCTTTGAGAACTAAGAAACTGTCACCAAGATTTATTGGTCCTTATCAGATTCTCAAGCGTATTGGTCCAGTTGCCTATCAACTCGCTTTACCTCCGTCATTGTCCAATCCGCACAGTGTGTTTCATGTATCATAATTACGGAAGTTTGTGTCGGACCCGAACTCCGTAATTGAAGTTCAACCTGACGATTTGACTCTGCGAGAAAATCTCACCCTGGAAACCATCCCTGTTAGGATAGAAGACCGAAGGATGAAGCAGCTTTGAGGAAAGGAAATTCCTTTGGTAAAAGTTATTTGGGAATATGCTGAAGTATCGGAAGCCACTTGGGAATTGGAAGATAAGATGAAAAAGGATTATCCTGAACTGTTTATGTAAGCGGAATTTCGGGGACGAAATTCTTGTAAGTGGGGGAAAATGTAATACCCCGAATTTTGATTTTCAAATAAATAAAAGAAATATTTAAACAAAATTAATTATATGGAATTAATTAGTTTTTTTTATTAATTATGGTTATATTTAAGTATAAATTAAGGGGAAATACAAGAAAAATATTTTGGGTCTTAAAAATAGTACTTTTGCAGTTTAGTCCTTGGGAAGGACTTAAGAGGCAATATTGGAAAGGTATTTGGAGGAAAATTAAATAAAATATTAATTTTTGAAAAACTGGTCGCGTTACTCGATTAACCCGACCGTTAATCGATTAACGACTGATCTGAAGCTGAAGATAGTGGAGTTTGATGACTCAATCAACTGGGGAATTCGATTTTTGACACCTAGCAAGGCTAGAACACGTTTTAGATACGTGTTGGCATGCATGGTGCTTGATTCTAGCTATAAATCTAGGGCCATGGGTGAGGGAAATTGATAGAAGAAGAAGTAATATACCAAAACTCTGTTGAAATTCTTCCACAAACACCCTATGGTTTTTGATTTCGTTCTTCTTCCCTACCTATACACTTGCTGCGAGCTTCACACCATTTTGAAGCTTGCAGAGAGACCTTCGATTTAAGCTATAGATCGTGCATTTTGGTGGACTGAGCTAGGAGAAATTGATCTGTGAAGTGGAGTGCTTGAAACTGAAGTGTGCAGTTTCAAAACTCGGGTTGCTTGCTTTGAGTGGAGATTGTGGTGAGTATAAGTCACCATTTTATGTCAAATTAGTTTCTAATCAAAGCTTGCAATTTGTAGTTTCTATTCTGATCTCAATTGCTCATTGTCATGTCCATTTGATTTGTAAAATTTGCTGCTGAATATGCTTACCCGAAACTGTCATGGACCTGAAAACAGAACATTGGGAGATTGGAATTTTGGCACTTTTCTTATTGGAATTTGATTCAAGAAGCTTCATTGAGGTAAGGGAGAAGCTTTACTAATGCTAGAATAGACTGTGGTATTGAATTGAATTTAGAATGAACCACCATGAGGTTCAAAGGGCACTAGCTTATGGTAGAATGGCTTGGAGGCCAAAAGAACTTAAAAAATGAATTGGAGCAAGTTAGATTATCCCCATAGAAGCTGTAGGAATGATCAATTTGAATTGAAATGGCTTGAATCAAAATATGACATGTTAGGTTGTGATTTTGATTAAATTGGGGGAAAATTAAGCAATTCTGTCAATCTATGGTTAATTGCTTAAATTAATTTTATGAACAAGTTTAACATGATGTATTTAAGTTGTACTTGAGGTTGGTTTTGGTAAAAATTGAGTTGGTATGAGTTTGGTATTCAAAAACCAGTTTCAGCACTGTTTTACTGATATATTAATCGATTAACCCGACTGTTAATCGATTAACACGAGTAAATTCTGATCAGTTTGAAATGTTATAAATGAATAATCGATTATCAGGATGGATAATCGATTATCAATGCAATTTTGTAATAAAAAAATCAGAATTTAATTCATTAATCGATTAACCAGGTATTTTAATCGGTTAAAGGCTGAAGTTGGAACCTATTGACAAAGGTTTATTAAAATAGTAACTCAGAATACCAAAGTTTATATTGAATGACCTCAAGTATACTTAAACTACACTTATGCTTGTGGAATCATGCATAGCATTTGCATTTTGGTTTCCCACAGTGGTGGAGACACGTCCGTGAGGCGTGGGCATACCTCTTGATTGGTGAAACTCGAGGGACATTAGTGTGAATGTCAGCTGGGTTTCAGTGGGCGTCCGTGGGGACGTCGGGGTATGTCGGTGACCGGGGTTGCACCTTTTGTTCCGGAAATACACACGGGGGTGTGGGCATGTCTTCAAACGCCGGGCTCGAGAGACGTAGTCTTGCGGGATACGTCAGCGTCACTTCTATGAGCTCTAGGAGTGTCGTTTAATGGCGGCCGAGTCCGAGAGGTACTCATTGGGGGTACCGGGCATGTTTTAAAGGTGCCACGGGAACCTATTTGTTGTGTTGGCCAACGATCATTCATTGATAAACATGAGGCATCAACATTATATGATGAGAATAATTATTATTGTTAGCATTCCTCACAATCTTAATGTTTATGATGTGTAACGTGGGTTAAGACTTGAAAACTAATTGTATATTAATTATAAGTGTCGAAAATGAAATTAAAGAATTATGATCTTTCAACGAATAAAGATTATTTGACAGGTTATCCTATTTGGAATTTTAAGTTACCTTGTATCGCTTTCTATTCGATTATGTGTTAGTGATTGCTGACTCCCTAGCCCTTTGTAGGTGATGACTCGTTTTCTGGCATTCATCGAGATTCGCCCGCTCCGTAGCGGCGTTTGGGATTACGAGGGTCACCGGGCGATCTTCGAGGGTGATGTGGATATCATATTCCGTCATCCTAATCCTTTGGCCCGTGTGAGACCTCGTAGGCTGCGCCTTCCTATGATTTACATTCTGCACGTACCACCGGTGTACACTTATCGTCACGGTACTCCACCACCATCACCACGCCCTGGTCGCCGTTTTTACTCATTTCATGTTAGGCATCCTGCTACTCGGTCTCGTCCTTCTACTAGTGATATTGAGACTGCCACTCCTCACCCTGGTCCATCCACTAGGGTGCATTTTGCACCTTCACCTGATGCGGTGCCTCATACTGCTGCACCCTCAGTGCCGGACGAGGAGGAGGAGGACCCAGTAGAGGACGAGGACGGGGGAGCTGCTGACCATTCTACTGGTAGCCAGTGGCGTGATGATGACCCTTGAGTATGGACAGGATGTGACTCATAGTGTGATGTAGTTGTTGCAGCTTTTGGAGGACTCAGAGATCAGACATCAGTGTCGGTGGTTCATGGCACAGCTCTTGGCATACTCCTTTATTTTTGAGTTGTACTATACTGAATATATTTGAGAGGAGTACGAGAGAGTTGTTATTTTATATTTACTGGTCTGTATCTCTATACTTTGCTATCTCGACTCTTGACTACTTTTGATGTACTGGTTTATATATATATATATATATATATATATATATATATATATCTGTGTGTGTGTGTGTGTGTGTATGGGCTCTGGTTGCGTGTATGCGCATGAATTTGATATTTCTTTTAATTATTCGCAACCAACACAAAGGTTTTAAAATCGTTTCCGCTGAACTCAAACTTAATACTCAATTATTTCATTAAGGTCGAAAGTAGTTTCAGAAACAGTCTTTATAAAGGGAATTACTTTTCCATGAAAATTTTAAAAAATTGTTTCACTACTGAATGTATACTCTATTTAATATACATCAAGTTATATTTTATTAGAGTATATATATATATATATATATATATTTATTTATTTATTTTTATTTTTAGGGTGCCGCAACTTTCTCTAACTCACAATTTTTAATTATTGGATGTCCTTTTTTTTAATGAGGGTCTAAAGCCCAAGATTTATTGATGGATAGAAGGAATTACACGGGGTTAAGAGGCTTAAAAAAATCATTGAAAATCAATGTAGAAAAAGCACTAGGCGGCTCTGATATAATATGAAAACTAAACTTTTGATGGATACTCTAGTTTGCAAGCGAATTTGCACAAAAATTACTTTCCTTGTAAGTATGGGCAATGTGAAGGGACCATACTTTATCCATCAAATGCCAGATACGGTTCACCATTCTATTTGAAGAAGCCTCTTTATTATGGAGCAAATTAGGGGTGGGCGTATAATGGGTTGAGATGGGTTAGGCTTTCCTTTACCCATTCCTAAATGTTGATTGGGTCAATTTTTGAACCCAAACACATCCTTAATTAGGAAGGACACGGTAGGGATGGGCCTAAATTGGGACGGGGCTGGGTTGACCTGAGACAGAAATATATGTATAAAAATTATAAAAATATGGATTTATTTTTTAGGCAAAAATGACAAAAATTGATATGATGCAATAAGTAGTTCGTCACAAAATTTATTTTATTTGTCATACACTTAAAATGATATTTGAAATTTAAATCTCATGTAATTGCCTAATAATAGTTTTTTTTTTTGGTGTACACCAATGGTATCCCCCAGCCGACAGCCGAAGACTGATCCCCTCCGAGGCGTAGAGATCACCGAAGTGGGTTTTGCCTCTACCAACAAAGCCTTATCCATGCCCACGGCAGGGATCGAACCCCTGACATCATGCTTAAGGAACCCAGCTATCTACCAACTGTGTTGCGCTTTGGCTTTGTTGCCTAATAATAGTTGACAAGACTATCTCGTCATTATCCTTACTTAATATGATTTAAGTATTCTGCATAACTTAAAAAGTGAATATCAAGAGACTTTGCTATTTATGAGACAAAGATGAATACTTCGCTAGCAAATATACCTACCACATTATGATTTAGCATATACACATCAATAGAATTTTAATCTATCACTAGTTTAAACATCTTAGACAAGACACTCACATTAAAGAAATATAGGAGATATTTCATGTTTGAAGTTATACTAATTTCAATCATTACTTTTATGGCATAAAATTTTAGACAAAAGCAAATGAGTCAAGAACAATAGAACCTTAATATGCATAAGAGGGCGAAGTCCTGACCTGGGGGTATACCCCAACCCATCACCTCTTGTATCGAGTATGTTCCTTTTGGTCCTCGTTTGTCCCTTTTATGACAATTGTGACGGGTCAGACCTGCCCCAAAGTCATTGGGACGAGACTAGTTCAAGGGACGGGTGGAGTTCTACTCACCCCTAGAGCAAATGGAAAATTGACATTTAATCTGTTTCCAAAATTACACCGCGATAGCCCAAGAGCCAAACATATTGAAGACCTTTGTAAATGCCACATAATTTAGACAAAAAGGATGAACACATTTCAATATGAAAAGTGAAGACAAAAATCCACTTCCCCACACTGTTCCTGAAAAAGACCCCACCATCAGCCTCATCAGGACTGTTAGAACTACCGAGAGCGTGAACCGAGAGTTGCTAAGCTTCTAGCCTAGCTTGCTTGTCATATCCGAACTTGTCAACTAACCATCCGAGCTTGAACCGAGATCCGAGCTTACTCGTCAACTAACTATCCGAGCTTGAACTCGGTTTAGCTCGGTTGTAGTAGCTGATTTGTAATTTATAATTTAGTGTTAGATTGCTTAGTCTTAGATCTTCATTCTTAGCCTTTAGATCTTGGCTTAGTTAGTTATAGATTAGTGGCTAAGATTCAATCTCATGAATTGTATATATACTTGTAATCATTCACATAGTTAAGAAAAATCATTTCCATTTACTTGAGTTTGTTGCTCGTTTTCTCAAGATCTCTTTCTCTCAATTTTCTCATTGTTTCTATTAAGTTTCTGGAGCTTTAGCTATGGAGATTCAAGTTTTTACATGGTATCAGAGCTCCTTTTGAATGAGCTCTACTGTGCCATTGAAACTCTGATCCTCCCTCATTTCTGTTTTCTAAACCTGAATCAATTCTCTGATTCTAGGTTTTTCTTTTTGTTCGATTCGATTTCATTCTTCAAATTCCTGAGATAGATTACTTTTATTCTCTAGAATCGATCTCCTCGTTTGTTTTTCTCTCAGATTTTTGAATCAATTTTGTGATTTCAGAATCGTTTTTTCATACTTTGTTCAACAACTTCTGATTTTCTGATTTCTAATTCAACTTCTTTGATTTCTTCGATTTCTTCATGGCTAATACTCTTCTCATTGCAAATCTGGTTTCTGATCCAACAAGTCCTTATTACATACCTCCAAATGAAAATCCTGCTGCTGCTTTGGTTTCAGCTCCATTAATTGGAGCCAATTACCACTCATGGTCTCGTGCAACTCTCATGACACTGAAATTCAAGAACAAATTGTAGTTTATAGATGGATCACTTCCAAAACCAGCACCTGGTGATAATTTCTTCAAGGCTTGGGATAGATGCAATACATTGCTGCTGTCTTGGATCAATCACTCTTTGGATTTGTCGATTGTGCAAAGTATTATGGGGCTTGAGACTGCATTTGAGGTATGGAATGATCTTAAGGAATGTTATTATCAAGGAGATATATTTTGCATATGTGAATTGCAAGAAAATCTGTATTCTGCCAAGCAAGGCAAATTATCCATTAGTGCATATTTTACTCAATTGAAAGGAATGTGGCAAGAGTTAGACAATTTTAGGCCGATTCCTACATGCCAATGTTATTCATAATGTGTTTGTAATCTGCGTTGTGTCTGTAATTTGATTCCTATAATTAGATCATACAGAGAAAATGACTATGTCATTCAATTTCTCAAGGGATTAAATGAGCAGTATGCAGCTGTATGGTCTCAAATTATGCTAATGGAACCTTTACCTTCAATTAATAAGGTTTTTTCATTGTTAGTTCAACAAGAAAGACAGATGGTCATTGTAACTGATGATACAACGATCTTGGCAAGCATTGTGGATAATTCTAATAGAGGTTCTGGTTCTTTTAGGGGAAGAGGCTATAAAGCCAAATCCTATCACCCTGCACCGCAAAACCATACAATTGGCAGAGGCAGAGGCAATTCAAGCAAAGGTAACAACAAAGTGTGCACATTCTGCAATCGTACTGGACACACAAAAGATGTGTGTTATAGGAAACATGGTTTTCCAACCCATTATTTCAAGAACAATAGCAATACAGTGAACAATTTGGTCAGTAATGATGATGAAGATTATGATGATGATGATGATGCTGACAAATGTTCACAGAAGGAAGGTCCTCAAGAGGATTCAAATCTGTTTTTCACAGCTGATCAACGCTAGGCACTTCTAGCTTTACTCAAACAATCATCAATTTCTCAGCCAATGCATAGTACTAATCAAATCACCACCCTTCATGCTTCAGCCAAAAATCCTATTGTTTCAGGTAGCTCATGGATTCTAGATTCAGGAGCCACAGACCATGTCTGTTTCTCCTTATCTGAGTTCCAATCTTATAGACAAATCAAACCTCTTCCAGTTAAAATTCCAAATGGCAATGAAGTCATTACTGCTATAGCTGACACTGTCATGTTTTCTAACCAATTCTATTTGACTGATGTTCTCTATATTCCTAGTTTTAGTTTCAATCTTATTTCTATTTCCAAACTAACCAAGTCTCTCTTTTGCAAAGCGATTTTTTCAAACCATCTATGTCAAATACAGGACAACCTTACATTGAGGATGATTGGTGCAGCTGAACTCAGAGGGGGCTTATATGCAATGAATTCCAAAGGTTTGATCAACTCAGATTCTAGCTTCATCAATCATACTCAAACTCAGATGGATTTAGACAATTCATCATGTCAGCCACAAACTAATAAACTCAGTGACAGTGAACTATGGCATAAGAGACTTGGACATCCATCTCATGAGAAACTCCTAGCTATGAGTAGTTTTTTCCCTTTCATTTCTTGTAACAAACAGAAAAATAAAGATCCTTGTGATATATGTCATTTTGCTAAGCAGAAAAAGTTAGCTTTTCCTTATAGTGAAACTCATGCTTTGTACCCTTTTGATGTAATACATATTGATATTTGGGGTCCTATTTCTGTACCTTCTACTTTAGGCCATAGATATTTCCTTACTATTGTTGATGATCATACTAGACACACTTGGATATTTTTCATGAAACAAAAGTCTGAAGTTCCAAAATTTATTGAATCATTTGCTGCTCTTGTAAAAACTCAATTTGACTCAAAACTGAAATGTATAAGATTTGATAATGGACCTGAGTTTAATCTTACTGAATTTTTCAAAACCAAAGGCATTATTCATCAAACATCATGTGTTGAGACTCCTCAACAAAATGGCATAGTTGAAAGGAAACATCAACATATCTTAGGTGTTGCTAGAGCATTGATGTTTCAATCAGCCTTGCCAAAGTGTTTCTGGAATTTTGCAGTATCTCATGCTGTATTTTTTATTAACAGACAGTCTTCAATCTTTTTAAATAATAAATCTCCTTTTCAGGTCTTATACAAAAATAATCCAAACATAATTGATTTGAAAGTTTTTGGCTGCCTAAGTTTTGCTACAACACTGACTGCAAATAGAAAGAAACTTGATCCTAGATCACGAAAATGTGTGTTCATTGGTTTCAAACCTAGTACAAAGGGACATATTTTGATTGATATTAAAACTAGAGAAACCTTTGTATCTAAGAATGTTATATTTTATGAACAAATTTTTCCTTTTCAAAAGGATTCTCATGATTCTGGAAATTCTGGTTCAAGTGTTGATGTTTCACTGCCTATATTTTCTTACACTGACCATGATCATTGTCTGGACTACACACCATTAATACCTATAGTGGATCAAGATTCTCCATCTCCTCCACCAGCCATACCACTCGAACCTGATACACATATGCCTGCACCACAAGCATCTCCATCTCCACAACCTGATGGAGATCCACCTGACCTACACCCTAATGCACCACATAATCTTAGGAGATCCACCAGAAACCATAATCCTCCATCATACCTAAAGAATTTTCATTGCCAACTTGCCTCAACAAGAGTTCCAGCTACATCAGCTCTCTCCACTGTCAGGTATCCTCTCTCTCAGTCTTTATCTTATGATCATCTTTCACCATCACACAAAAATTTTGTTTTAGCCATTTCTAGTACTGTTGAGCCTAAGAATTATGCTGAGGCTTTGGCACAAACTGGTTGTGAGGCACAATGGCTTACATATCTCCTCACTGATTTTCGATTGCCACATTGTGCTCCTGTTTCTCTATATTGTGACAATCAATCAGCTTTACATATTGCGGCTAATCCTGTCTATCATGAACGCACCAAGCATATTGAAATTGATTGTCATTCAATTCGGGAGAAGACTCAATCAGGCATTGTACATTTGCTTCCAGTCAGTAGTGCTCAACAATTGGCCGACGTTTTCACTAAACCTCTTGCAGCTGGTCTGTTTCATTCGAACATTTACAAGCTTGGAATGTGTAATATACACCTTCCAGCTTGCAGGGGGATGTTAGAACTACGAGAGTGTGAACCGAGAACCGAGATCCAAGCTTGAGCCAAGCTTGAGTTGTTGAGCTTCTAGCCGAGCTTGCTTGTCATATCCGAGCTTGTCAACTAACCATCTGAGCTTACTCGTCAACTAACCATCCGAGCTTGAACTCGGTTTAGCTTGGTTGTAGTAGCTGATTTGTAATTTATAATTTAGTGTTAGATTGCTTAGTCTTAGATCTTCATTCTTAGCCTTTAGATCTTACCTTAGTTAGTTATAGATTAGTGGCTAAGATTCAATCTCATGAATTGTATATATACTTGTTGTAACATCCCGTTATTTCTAATACCTCTAGCAAAATAATTAAATGATTTAATATGATGTTTTCAATATTTGAGTCTCGGAATAAAATTCTGATTTCATCATTATATTTGAAATATGTTTCCTAATCGAAATAAGTATAAATTTGTTATCATACGTTTTCCAAAAATAAAGTAGTACTTTTATTTATTTAATTAACATTTTGACAGAGAACTCAACTGACAAGCCTTAGAGGCATTTTTATAAATAGTTTCTTCAGAAAAATATGTTTAACTTAATATTTTGAGCGTCCCTGTAAATTTTCAGTGTTCGGAGACTGTTTTATTTTAACTTCTTGACTGGTTTAATATATTACCGGTTTAAGTTATATATGATAATCTTCTACTTCAAAATTTTAAATATTATATATTATCAAGTTTAATATCAAGATTTAGAAAATATATTTACTTTTGAATTTTGATAATTTTTCTTACGCAATAGCTATCCGGAGGGACCGGTAACTTTATTATTTTTCAATCAGTTTTGAGTAATTCAAAATACAATATTGTTTTACCTAAACATATTTTATTTTTAGTATCATCCAACTTTTAGCTATAATCCAAAATACCTACACACATTGACCCACAAATGAGAACATATTATTATAATATATATATATATATATATCTCCTAATCCACCCGTAGCCACCCACCCCCAACCCATTAATACTGTATAATGAATTGAAATGAAAGAAAGAATAGAACACGAGAGAGAAAGAAGTCTGAGAGCAGAGAGAAAGAGGGAGCTATCAGAGAGAAGTTTCCTTCCAACTTCCCGGTCTAATAATTCAAGATCCAACCGTTCAATCTCAAATCCTTCTTAGGTATATAACCTCATCAACTCCCTCTATCCATCTATATAATTTATTCGACGATCCGTCAATATTTTATTATCCCTATATTTTCAAATAAAGAGATGTTTTAGGGAAAAGTGATATATTTTTATTGTATAATGATATATATTTATTATTTTGACAAAAATGAATTTATTTGATATATATATTTTAATGTTATAATTAATTTTAACATATGTCCCTATTTAGATTCAACACGTTGTTATTGACCTTGACCCTGGAGCAAGTTGCGGAGGTAAACATGGCTCTGTCGTTATTGCTAGGATTTCCAGGTAAGGGGAGACACTTTTCTACATTTTGAATTAGGGATAGTTAGAGTTTATAATAGTATTTGGGTTTAATAGTTAAAATTAGAGTGTGGGTAGCAAAATAGTGCTTGGTAAGAGTTAGATTAGAGATGATTACTGTATTTTTGGTTGATTTTTATATTATTGGAAATAATTATATTAGATCTGCTTTTATATGCTGTTAAGGTAGGAAGTGAAGAACCCTAGGGAGCTGACTTATATTACTGCACTCTGAGACATACCTGAGTATGTCGACTGAAATGTTTAATATCTGTCAGAATTTGTTGTGCAAACTAAATGCTAAATGTATAAAATTGTGTTTATATGCTAAATGTGTATAATTGTGGCTAAATGCTCAATGTGTATAATTATGGTTAGACGCTATATATGTATTATTTATAAAGTATGGCCAATTATCCTAAGTTAGAAAACCCAACCCAATTGGTATAAAGTATTAAAAGGTTTGATTATTAAAAAACAATTTAAAATAAACTAGAAACACGTACATTCAAGGAGTAAGGTGGACGTTTAGGACTACGGGGAAAAACATACCTCGTTTTTGATTGATGAAGGAAAAAGTAACTAGATTGTGTCATTGAAACAATCGCTGAGAATTGTTATGGAAAACTTTGATCCTGCAAAGGACACGGGTTCGCAACCCGTGTTGGGGATTGGTTTTATGCAACCATAATAATTCTGTCAGTTACTTTGGCTTTTCGTGGCCAGTTGAGGGTGATTTATGCTAAAGCCAATTTGGACGAATCAAACCAAATTGTACGAGGGACCTTCCGGAGTGGAGGTGAAGTACTGTGCAAGGGGTGAGCGAGGGACCTTCCTAAGTGGAGGTGAAGCACCCAACTAGAGGTTGAGAAATGCTTACTCCTGATCGGTTTTTCCCCGAAATGAAGGGTGTATCTAAGGGTTGAAAAGTGTTATTATAAAGGAAATGGTGATCAGTGCATGCATTGATATATATATATATATATATATATATATACATATACATATAGGTTTAATTCACTGAATCCAATGAAAGTGTTAAAGTGTATAATGTAACACCCCAATTTGGACTTAGAAATTTCAATAAAATTAGCGCCATTTTTTTTTTTACATATGTATAACATTATCAAAATCAATTCAGTTTAATTATTTTACAAAAAGGTTTTCATAAATACAATTTGATTCATTTGGTTTACAAAAATGTTTTGGTACTTGCGTCATAAAATTCTATTTCGAAAAAGAGATGTTACAATCCACACATTTCCAAAAACTCATTTTCTCAATGTCATATTTAGTCGATGGTTAACTTGCGGAAAATAGTTTAATTACCTTATGAACATGATATATAACAAAAGAACTTCTTTTATTCCATTTTAAAGAATCATTTATTACAACAGGGGTTACATTCGGGATAGAGTAATCATGTCCTACCCATCTAGTGATGGAATACAGAAACAGAGACTATACTAACTTAGACTACTAATCTTCATTGCTATCCTTCATCACAAGTATCTGAAAGACTCCTCAGCTGCCGCTTTTCCGTCCTCCTCGTAATGATGCTCCATTTCACGATCCTTCTCCAACTTAAGCAACCATAACTTGTAATGCTACATGATCTGACATCTGTGAACATTGTCCCCAATGTCCACAGGAAAGAAAAGAAGAGAGAGAGTCAACGATCCGGACGAATGGTTGTCGACGGCATGGACTTACTCTAAGGGATCACATTAGGACACAAATATATGCAATAACTATAACATTTCCTCATTCACAGCTCATAATTACCACTTTATTCTTATAACTTTTTATAACTTCCTCTTTTCATCGCATTAATATCTTTTCTTAAAGTTCCATACTCATAGTCTTTCCACTAGGTCTTTCCATAATACAACCGTCAATGATTTAGGGAGGGAAATCATTGAGGCAAGGGTAGGTTAGCACACACGATACATCTCCTCCTTCAATATCCAACCACAACCTAATTCGGAAAGCAGATGGGATGCACAGGAATCCTAACCATGCTGACATCAAAGCCAAAGGGTACGTACCAGCTGAAACCACGCCAGTTGGTCAGCAAAATAAAATCAAGCTGAAACCACGCCAGTTGGTCAGCAAAATAAAATCAAGTATCAGTTCATAAGTTCATAAAAAGACGATGGCTTCTAGTCCCATTCGGATTCCCTCTACACCATCTATGATTTGCTCAAGGGGGCGACAGCGCTATCCCTAGTTGTACGTGCAGTCCTCGCTACGATCAACGACCAGCAGGTGCCCTTGATCACTGTAGCATTGTTCCACCTAGGGAAGTGCTTTTAGGCTTATTGACGAATCACCATCATTGCCCTCCCCTATCGCAATCACCACTTGGCGGAATGCCCGACCTCCAAGTATCCGGTATCTTTCCTCTCCACTACTTCACTCTCAACGTAGTTAGAAAGGATTGGGTCCTAAAGTCTTTTAAGTCTTTTAAAGTCTTTTAGAAATCTTTTCTTAATCCTAAGTTTGGTCGACCCATTCTAAGCCGCGCTTCTAACGGGTCTCGACCTCTAAGGGACCATAGCAAACACCTCCCAAAGTACAGTGGATTCCACAAGACATGAACCACAGCAAAGTCATTCACGTGGCCAGTCGCTTAAGGGGATATAATAAAGTCATTGTGCCGCTTGCACCATCACCGTACACTAACAACGATCCTCAAATTTCACAAGATTCAAATAATCATTTCTCATAATTTATTTTCACAATCATACTTCCAAATATTTCAAGTCCTTTTCATAGGAACAACAATTCAATATACCTTGAGCACACTTCCATAGGATAAATCCTTATCCCAAAATAATCCCAACATATTTGTGATCTCAACACTTAACACTTTATCCTTTCCAAATGATTAAGGCAATATACCATATACAACTTTAGGATATACAACATGATATAACAATTATTAACCGATATACGATTAATATTGAGGAATCTTATTTTTCGTAAGGTCGGCGGAACACACACACATTTGCCGTCTTACTACTCAACCTATAGATTCCTAGTTCCGACCTTTGAGATGATACGGAACGTCCTAATGCTACCTCAGTGCCATTATGTCTTAGGAAGGTTGCTCTCTTACCTGAGCTCCACGCTTACTCTGTTTTCAACCTTTTGCGTTCACAGCTCCAGCAGCTCGTTTACTTTTAATTCCTTTTATTTCTTAAATGATGAACGACATACAATCAATATCAATAATACCTTATACCATCTACCTACTTAAGTAAAAACTAAACCCAAAGCACCAAAGTTCCTTAAAACCGAAATTCTTTTTAAAACAGAAATCCTTTTTAAGGCATCAGGTAATTTAAAATAATTCCTTTTTGGAAAACACACTTCTAACAAATACCACTTTCTTAAATAACCTTTGAAATCAAAAGACTTTGTATTAGGATATACAACACTTGAAAAGTAAATCATTCCTTTTCCGAAACTCAAGGCCTCTTAAACATTACTAAATAAAATATTTAAAACCAATCATTAAATCAAAATCACTTTTCAAAAATATACAACCATTTACACATCCTAAGATCTATAAATTAAATACAAAATTTAGAACTTAATCAATTAAATCAAAAGAGACTACTTCTACTTTCATTAACTCATAATTCAGTTCCAAATGCTTATATAACGACTACCATTATAAGCCACTTAAACAAATAACTTAAACTGGATATAATCTTTTAATCATTTGGTCAGCCAGGTGTGGTGGACCTGGCTAGGCCGAGCTCCCCATAAACCCCGCTAAAAGCTCAAGGACCTAACAAGGGACCTACTGAACGCTTGGCCGAGCTCAGGGCTCAACGACCGAACAAGCGCCAGATACAGGCCGACCTCATGCCTCTGCTCAGGTCCGATCTCCGTACGTCTTCCCAGGTCCGACATCCCCCCAAAGATTCCGACACCAAGGACATGATGACGTCCCCCATCCTTATCCGCAAGGACAGCTCACCCCATCCTTATCCGGAAGGACAGCGCACCACTCCTAGCTCATTAGAGGCTGGCCCTACTTGGGCCCCAAGTTGGCCCATTAGGGCAACCAGCTCCCCCCTATAAGTAGCTCAGTACTACATGGGGCAAAGGTACGACCTCTTACCCTAATCGCCACCCTCACACACCAGTGATTAGGGTATCTCTTTGGCTTCCCCTTTGGCCACTAGAGGACTCCCAACAAACATCACACATAAACCCTAGGCAGAGTCCCCTCTAAGGTAGATTTCCCCTCCTTAGAGGTTCTCCTCACCCTAGGACATCACATTGGCACCGTCTGTGGGGACCAGATAAAATCACTCCCACCAGTACCTACCATGACTAAACACACATCAACCCAGAAAAAGAAGAAAGAGTTCCGCGAGGAACGTAGCCCCGATCAGCCTCTATAGTTTGCTGTCAACAGGACACCAGATCCCCCCCCTTGCCTCCCCCACCTAATTCAACCGCAAGCTTCCCAGTTTGTAATATCTCGGGAGGTTTCGCCGGTGGTGGTGAGACCAAGGCGGAGAGGAAAAAGCACATCAACCAAATCCTGGCCGTTCGCCACAAGCAGATCTACAAGAGACCACCTCAAAAGGTACCCATTAGTTTCTCTAATCACGACCTGGAAGGCATAGTCCCTAACCACAACGATCCAATGGTGGTTGCAGCCATGATCGCCAACTTTAAGGTCGCCCGGGTCCTGGTAGACCAGGGCAGCTCAGCCGATATCCTCTTTATGCAGACCTTCCAGGCGCTAAAGTTGAAAACCTCTGATCTCCGAAGCTTCGAAGGAAAGCTGTTTGGATTCGCGAACGAGGCGATCCGTCCTGTAGGAGCAATCCACCTCCCGGTAACCCTAGGCGAACAACCTTCGGCCCGAACGGAGATTGTCAGATTCCTGGTAGTCAATTGTGATTCCCCCTACAACGCTATCTTGGGAAGAACCTGTTTGCAGGCCTTCGGAGTAGTAGTTTCAACAGTTCATCTAGCGTTAAAATTCATCGGCTCAGACGACGCACTCGTCACGATCAGGGCAGATCAGGTTAGAGCCCGACTTTGTTACAATGCAAGTCTACGGGGAAAAGTAAAGGAGAAAGAGAATGAGGAGCTCGTCGGACCGATGTTGGCTAAAGGAAGAATCTTGTTAGCCGACCTGGACGTCCGGGCAGAGCAAGACGACTTGAGACCCTCCCCACAAGGAAATTGGTCGGCTATCCCGATCAACCCTTCCGACCCTAGTAAAACCCTCAAGGTGGGATCCGACCTCTCCCCAGAAATCCGAGAAGCAATAATAGACCTACTGCGGACCAACTCGAACTTATTTGCTTAGACCTCGGTTGACATGCCAGGAATTGACCCGAATTTCATCTGCCACAAGCTGAGTGTAGACCCGAAAGCCAAACCAGTAGCTCAGAAAATGAGGCGAGTAGGGACGGAGAAGGCGAAAGTCATCCAGGAGAAAGTTTCCGACCTATTGCAGGCAGGGTTCATCAAAGAAGTCCCATACGCTGAGTGGGTAGCAAACACCGTCCTGGTGAAGAAAGCAAACGGCAGCTGGAGAATGTGCGTAGATTATACCGACCTCAACAAGGCATGCCCAAAAGACCAATACCCGCTGCCGATCATCGATCAGCTCGTCGACAACTCGGCGGGCTACCAACTGTTATCTTTCATGGACGCTTACTCAGGTTACAACCAAATCCCCATGTACCCCTCAGACCAGGACAAAACTACTTTTACAACCGGAAAGGCGACCTACTGCTACACTGTCATGCCCTTTGGACTGAAGAATGCCGGAGCAACCTACCAAAGGATGATGAACAAAGTCTTCAACGGCATCGAAGGTGATATTATGGAGGTGTATATTGACGATATGATTACCAAGAGCAGAAAAAAAGAAGACCATGTCAAAGACTTGGCTGCTGTACTAGAGCGTGTTAGAGCACACAATATGAGATTGAACCCAGAAAAGTGCACTTTTGGCGTTCCAGCAGGCGCCTTCCTCGGCTTTATGTTATCAGAAAGGGGGATCGAGGCCAACCCCGATAAATGCCGAGCTATCTTGGAAATGAAAAGCCCCACCGACCTCAGAGAAGTGCAACAACTAGCAGGAAGGATGGCCGCGCTTTCAAGATTCCTCCCCCAAGCTGCCAGAAAAGCCTTACCTTGGTACCAGCTACTAAAGAAAGGAGCAGCTTTTAATTGGGACCAGGAGTGCGAAGCCTCCTTTTTGGCACTTAAAGAGTATATTTCATCCCCCCCAATCCTCTCTAGTCCCGCCCAAGGAGAAACCCTCTTCATTTACCTGTCAGCAGGAAGTTCGGCACTTAGCTCGGTGCTGATCCGAGAAGAGGGTAAGAATGAGTTGCCAATCTACTTTATAAGCCGAGCTTTGCAAGGCCCCGAGCTCCGCTATACTAAAGTGGAAAAATTCGCGTTTTGCCTTATCCTGGCTGCACGGCGTCTTCGGCAATACTTTCAAAGCCATCCTATTGTCGTAAGAACGACCTAGCCTATAAAACAAGTCCTTCAGAAGACGGACCTCGTAGGGAGAATGATGGCTTGGGCGATAGAATTGTCCGAGTTTGATATTTCCTATGAACCAAGAAAGGCGGTCAAGTCTCAAGTGCTCGCAGACTTTGTGTCCGAGTTCACAGAGCCCCATCCAAGCCCTAACTCGGACACTTGGGTTATATACGTCGACGGATCAAGCAACCAGAAAGGAGCGGGTGCAGGAGTAATTCTGGAAAATGCAGAGGGAATCAGCATTGAATATTCTCTAAAATTCAAGTTCCTCGCCTCGAATAACCAGGCAGAGTACGAAGCCGTCCTCGTTGGTCTTCGCATGGCCAAGGAGCTCGGCGCATCCGAAGTCCAAATTTTGAGCGATTCCCAGTTGGTGGTGTCCCAGATCACCGGAGACTACCAGGCAAAAGAACCTATTCTGCAAAAGTACTTAGATAAAGTCAAAACCCTGGTTCTAGAATTTGAAAAATTCTCCATTAACCATATCCCCCGAAGCTCCAATTCTCGTGCCGACGTTCTTTCCAAGTTGGCAAGCACCAAGGGCGGAGGGAACAACAAAAGCCTAATTCAGGAGCAAATTTCAAACCCAAGCGTGGTGATGGCCATCTCGATCTCAACAACCTGGATGGACCCAATAAGGTCGTTTTTGGAACACAATATCGTCCCGGCTGATCAGAAAGAAGCAAGAACCTTAAGACGGAAGGCGGCAGAGTATGTCGTTATAGATGGGATCCTCTACAGAAGAGGAATGTCATCTCCTCTTCTGCGGTGTCTCACTCTTGACGAAGCCCAGGAGGCATTGGACGAAGTTCATGGGGGGTTTGGGAGCCACCACGTCGGAGGCAAATCCTTAGCACGAAAAATACTAAGGGCTGGATATTTTTGGCCGACCTTAGTGGCAGATTCTATTGACCACGTTCGCCGATGTCCCAAATGCCAATTCTTCAGTGACATTCATCAGAAACCGTCTGAGGAGCTGCATTCCCTGGCATCACCTTGGCCCTTCAGCATGTGGGGAATGGACATCGTGGGACCATTCCCAACAGCACCAGGTCAACTAAAGTTCATAGTGGTAGCCGTGGACTACTTTACCAAGTGGATCGAGGCTGAGCCACTAGCCACCATCACATCGGCAAGAATCCAAAAATTCTTCATGAAGCAAGTCGTTTCTCGCTTCGGGCTCCCGCTAACATTAATCACCGATAATGG
Source organism: Crotalaria pallida (assembly GCA_037953625.1). NCBI lineage: Eukaryota > Viridiplantae > Streptophyta > Magnoliopsida > Fabales > Fabaceae > Crotalaria > Crotalaria pallida. The sequence goes on from CM075653.1 coordinate 81,490,822, forward strand.
CAGTCAGTTTGCAGCCAACAATTTCCAGATATTGGCAGAAAACCTCGGTATTTCCCACCATTTTTCCTCAGTTGAACATCCCCAAACCAACGGACAAGCTGAAGCCGCCAACAAAGTTATCGTGGACGGACTAAAAAGGAGGATTTTGGAAGCTAAGGGATTATGGGCCGAGCTCTTACCGGAGGTCCTTTGGTCAATCAGAACCACGGTCCAGACCTCTACAGGTGAAACCCCGTTCAGATTAACCTATGGCTGTGACGCGGTCATCCCCATTGAACGAAGAATCCATACCTTCAGGATGAGGGAGAGACCCACAGGGCAAAACGAAAGTTTGATCAAAGAAAATCTAATCCTGGCCGAAGAAGTCCGAGAAGCGGCATCGGTTCGAGAAAAGAAAGCAAAAGAAAGGCAAGCCAGGCAACACAACAAAGAAGTTCGGCCCAGGTCGTTCGAGGTAGGAGATCTGGTACTCCGAAGGGCCGATATTGGCCTCAAGAACCGAAGAGACGGGAAGTTCGCCCAAAACTGGGAGGGCCCCTACAGAGTAATCTCAAAAACAAACTCTGGGGCGTACCGACTAGAAACTCTTGAAGGCTCCGAACTTAAGAACTCGTGGAACGTCGCGAAACTAAAGATATATTACAGTTAGTCTCACCTCGGTAGATTACCATTGTTTGCAAGGAATGATGTACTGATCCTTTAAGTAATGAAAAGAACTTTTTTTTTCTTTTTTTCTCTCAAGTGCCACATTCTTACATACGTACGTACTAGCTTCTCATTTAGCATTAGCCACCTAAATGTTGCATGGCGCTACGAACAGCTTACATCTCCTAAAAGAGACCGGCTTGTATGCACAATGTACAAGGGATACCCGATGATGTACAGCTTGCAGTGAAATGTTTTCACATCTCTTCACTCAGCAACCTCTTCTACATCGGGGCTGAGGATACCCACCTCGGCCAAGACGGGTAATCCGAGTTCCCCACCGTATTCCCTTATATACAGTGCCTCTTTTCAGAGGACACTTATAAGCCTACTGCACTTACTGAGATATTCAAGTTAAAACTCACTCCTTCTTAATTCACATTCAACTTACATTTTCAAAATTTCATAGTACCTTACAGGGTTTCAAGTTAAACCTTAGGCTTAAAATAAATAAAGCATGCAACAAGTTAAAAAAAACTTGCATTGAAATTTATAATGTGCTACAAGTATGATCCAAACAAAGTTCACACTATGAAAAGCTGTTGTACACAAAACATAGTACTTGCACAAAATATTAGCCGCCCAGCATAAGGGGCTTACGCTAACTCATCCTCCACATCGGACAATATAACTGAACTCGGATCAAACTCCTCGTCAGTTTTCTCTTCCAACGGGTTCGGCAAATCCGCCTCGGGTTGGTTCAGATCGACTTCCACACCGTCCTTGTCATAGTCGACCAGCTTCCCATCTTCAACCCCGAACCCAGCGGAGGCACCAATAACTCGGATCCTCAAGCCCGGATTTAAATGCAAAAGTTGCTCCACAGCTCCGGCAAAAATCTTGTTACCAAATTTCTCAAAACTAAAATCAGCTTCATGCGCCGCTACCTTATGCTTCAGAGCTTGAGCAACCCTTTTCTCAAGCTTCGCCTCCTCTTGCCCCATCTCGGCCAAGCCTTCCTTTCGACCAGCTTCTTTCACCTCAACCCTTGCTTGCGCAAACCGAGCTTCGTGATCCTTGAGAAGCTCCTCCACCTGTTGACGGTGTTTTTCCTCCAGATCGGCCAACTTTTGCTCAGCGGCCCTGGTACTGGTCCTTAGCTCGACCACCTCAGTTTGGATTTCGGCACGACTCCTTTTTTGATCGGCCGATATCCCTGCAGCTACTTCATCTCCATACTCGGATAGAACGCTAAAGAGATTGGTAGCCCTCTTCAGATGAAATGCTAACCCCTCGGTCATCATCTTCAGCTCATACCCCGAAAGATTAACAACAGCTTCTTTGACCGACCTCTTGACAACAGGCGGCCGGATGGAGCATCAGCGGCACTATCGACCTCCGCGCTCGTCGCCGGCGATTGGGCGAGGAAACTGAAGGTCGGATGAGTAGAGTCGGGCAGTGTCGGCCGAGCAGCAGGTTCAGTGGCTGCTCGGGAATAATTTTCTCCCCTCTTCCGCTTGCGGGCCTCCAGGGACGCTTTCAAAGCCCTTGCCGACATGGTGGACCAATATTGCTCTGCGAAAAGAAAAAGAAGCACATTAAATAAATGGAAAGGACTTGACAAAGACAAGACATCAAGAAATATTACCGATCTCAGTTAAAACCACGTCATCCGCACAAGTCATGAATACCCCAACGTCGAGCTGGGATTTTCGACTAAGGTATTCAGTACGAAAATGCAAAGCCGCCTCCGCCTCGGCAGCGTCAAGAGTCACTCCCGACCATTGTTGGGGTGTGTCTCGATGTCGATTAAAAAACTCTTGGGTCCACTGCAAAGGAAATTTTGGCCCCGCCTCATCTCGGAACCAAGGTCGCCCGTTACCGACATATTTATATTTGAAGAACCTGTGTTTAAAATGTTTCCAAGACTCGGCGAATAATCCGAGAAGCCCATAGCGAGCTCGAGCCTTGGTGGACACCCACAACCGACCAGTCACCCCCTCTTTGTTTCCGACGAAGGGGTTGTATATCCAAAGGAAGAGCTTAATGGTACATGTCAGCCCCTTTGCCCCGCAGTACCTCTGGAGGGCCCAGAGGAAGGACCAAGTGTTCGGATGCAGTTGCGAAGGGGCCACCCCCAGCTCGTTCAGAACGCCCATCTCAAACTCCATAAACGGAAGAGTTATGCCAAGCTTATGTATCAGGTCGGCGTAGAAGAAGAAAGAGTCGGGGTCGGTTCGAGAGCAGATTCGGTCGTCGGCCGAACAGGGCAAAACTTCATAAGAAGTCCAGCTAGGATCTTGGGAACAGGGCAATATCGCCCTCTTCACGTTGAAGAGTAAGCCATCGCAATCCAGTTGAGACCGGATCCCCTTCGGCTCAACGTCCACCCAGTGATAGTGGGAGGCGTCAGTAGGAGCTGGGTACAAGTCGGGACGACTGGCACATTTCCGAGGAGGCATCGTACCTGTGGAAGAACAGGGGAGCTCGAATGTCAGTTCTATGAGTCATGAAGAATAACCCCACAAAAAACCCCCATCCACAGGTACCCCGCGCTCCTCCTCGAACAGCCTCAATAGGAACTGCTCCTGGTTCCCCAAAAAAAAAAAAATCCGATACCAGAGGGGCCGTCCTCTTCCTTGCTACTATAGGAGAACAACGAAAATACTCCTCTGGCTCCCACCCAAACCAGCGCTTACTCAAACGCCCCTAGCACTACCCACCATACCCTAAATACCTTTTAAACCAAAGATTCCCCAGAAAATTCAGTGTGCCCACAAGAAAGACCGTCCCCTTAAAAGCATGACTAACCCATTGCTACACAGATAAACCCACAAAAAACCCACCCAAATAATCACGCAAATGCAGAAACCAAAACCCAGGAATGAGGAAAGAAGAAGCAAGAAGAATACCTTGTGTATATCGCAGAAAAGAGATGAGTATGTCGAAGGAAGGGAAGAACAAGTCACGGAAGTCTCGCTGAAACCAAACCTTGCCTCGGAAACGTATTCGCAGGGAAGAAGAAACGTGGGTATAGTGAGAAGGTAAACCAACCGTTCAATAGGAAATGCAACAGAGACAGTTTGCCAGTCAAAGTACAGGGAAAAGTAACCGTCCTCCCTCTCTTTTTGAATATTGGGCTTGGCCCAGAAGGCCCAACCCAGTGAGGAGCCATAAGAACCGACACACGTGGCGCGCAACAGCCAAAAGCGTGGACCTCGATTAACGTCACAATGATGGTGACGCTCCGTAGACCGTGAATGTCTGACACATGCCTGGGAAAAGTAAATGTCATTCCAAGTCTAAGTGATTAGACAGCTGTCAAAGCTCATGTCATCGTCACTGCCAAACCAGAAGGTTGCAGCTCACACGCGCCAACCAGAGACGGAACATCACGACCTCGGAGCAAGCCTTAAATAGCCTTGACCGAGCTGGGGGCTTATGTGGTAAACTCGGCCATAAAGTGATGGACCTCGGGAAGAATACCCGAACCACGACCTCGGAGCAAGCCTCAAATAGCCTTGACCGAGCTGGGGCGCTTATGTGGTGGACCTGGCTAGGCCGAGCTCCCCATAAACCCCGCTAAAAGCTCAAGGACCTAACAAGGGACCTACTGAACGCTTGGCCGAGCTCAGGGCTCAACGGCCGAACAAGCGCCAGATACAGGCCGACCTCATGCCTCTGCTCAGGTCCGATCTCCGTACGTCTTCCCAGGTCCGACATCACCCCAAAGATTCCGACACCAAGGACATGATGACGTCCCCCAGCCTTATCCGCAAGGACAGCTCACCCCATCCTTATCCGGAAGGACAGCGCACCACTCCTAGCTCATTACAGGCTGGCCCTACTTGGGCCCCAAGTTGGCCCATTAGGGCAACCAGCTCCCCCCTATAAGTAGCTCAGTACTACATGGGGCAAAGGTACGTCCTCTTACCCTAATCGCCACCCTCACACACCAGTGATTAGGGTATCTCTTTGGCTTCCCCTTTGGCCACTAGAGGACTCCCAACAAACATCACACATAAACCCTAGGCAGAGTCCCCTCTAAGGTAGATTTCCCCTCCTTAGAGGTTCTCCTCGCCCTAGGACATCACACCAGGAAACACATTTTTAAAAATCAATACAAACACTTAACACATCAACAATCATTCTAAAATATGAACTTATTCACTTATCAAGTCAAAACAAGTTCCATTTTAAATATCATGCAACTATATGAAAATCTTTTCTGGACAGCAACACGAAATAAAGTTGCATTACTTCACAGTTACCCCAAAAATTCATTTTTTTTCAATTTCCTACTAAAAGATTCACATCCAAATTCTAAAAATGAAATTAAGCTTAAGAAAGTAATGTTTTTCCACACTTATTCAATTATAAGCAGCACTTAAATTATTTCAATTCACCTTAAATCTTATAGACATACTACTAAGGTCAATATAAAACAAATCTGGACAGCCACTCAAACAAATTGCACTTACTCACAATTTTCATCAAATTAAAGTTCTGACCTCTATTTTCAAAGAACTAAGAATTATAACTCAAAAATACTTATAACTTATAAAAATAGTTACATATAGATTATTTAGAGAAGTATCGTATCAATTAGACAGCAATATTCATAGCATACACTTATTTATCTAATGAAATACTATAACTTGCCTAAAAAAATTCTTAATCGTTATATTTTTACATCAAAATACAACCCACTTCTTATTTACTAATTTCAAACAATATGATAACCATACCCAAACATACACACATACATTAAAATCAATTTTATAATTACTTAAATCAATTTATTAAATTTGGACAGTATACAATATAAACTCAAAAATCACTTTTACAAGACATTCCACAATTATCATACAAGCATCAGTAAGACAACAGTTTAGTAAACAACTAGAACATTAAGGCATACATTTACAAAGTCACTTTTATATTTCCTTTTTAACTCTATATATAAAAAGTCTTAGCATAAAATTCACATATTGATTTAATCCAAAACAATTTCTATCATTGATGCAACTAATTTAGATTTTTGGACAGCATGCATACTAAAACTTAAAAATTCAATTTCTCTTAAACAGAAAATCGAAAACACATGCCGTTTCTTCCTAAATTCTTATTACAACTTCTACTATAATAAAATGACAAAATTAGACAAAATAAAATAGTTGCATCTGCCGTACAGCCATAGAAAAGTTGCATCACTTCAACAAGTTCAAGAAAACAATCCAAACAATCATACACAATCATGCACAATTCCTACTTATGCTAAAAACATTAAAACACTAATATTTCAAATAAAATGTTACTTTTTCATTATTTATAATTTCTGGACAGCAACTTAATATTTTCTATAAAATCAAATTAATCAATCAAAAACACTCATTTCTATTTGTTTCTACATTATATTTGCACATACAACAAAGTATCACTAATACCCTTAAAAATAATCATTTGGGATCTTAACAAATTAATTTTCCAGAATAAAAACTAAATTTCCAGAATCAAAACTAAATTTTCAGAAATAAACCTTTTCCATAACACATGTAATTCATTCCATAGACAAACTAAAGCAATTATCAAATCAATTAGAAAAATTCAATTAACTTTATTTCTTCCTCTAAATTTCGACCAGCATAGAAAAATATCAGAAAAATATTTTTAATTCCTAAAGCATCTATATAATATAATTACATCATTTTGTATACTAAATATAAGAGTTTTAATCATTAACAAAATATGAAATAGATCTCTTCCAGAAAATAATTCTTTTTTTTTCCAGACACTAACATTTTTAAACACATCAACCACATACTCATACAATTAATCAAAAATACATGTTCTTATAAGTTTATAACAATTACCATTTGTTCCTATTTCTTTTAAACGATTAACTATAATTTAACTACACATCAAACAACAAACAAATTACAAAATTTACTTTAAAATAATGATCATAGGCCTCACGGCCTACTTATATTTATTATATTTCCAGAAATTTCATTTTTGTTTATTATCCTAATTCATTGTTCTTATTTAACTTAAATCAAACAAAAGGAATAACATAAAATCAAACAATAACAATTAAACCAAATTCCTATAAACTATAATTTCATACACTTCAAGAACATTAAAATTTCCAGAATTATTCATTTTATTTCAAAAAATCATTTTTAGTTCCTTTAAATCATTTTCATTTCATTTCTACTTTAAGGAAAAATACTTATTTGTTTTCATTCTTTTTAGGGACTTAATTATAACTCAAATACACATGAAATAACAACAATTATCATACAAATTATATGTATATCTACACGGTCCAGAAAAGAAGAAGAAAAGAAAAGCAAAAATAAAAATCCATTTTAATCTTTTTATTCATTTCCATTCTCTTTTATTTTATTAAACAACAATACAATACACAAACTAAAATACACAAATCAATCATCAACTTGATATAGGTCATGGTCCATATATATATATATATATATATATATATATATATGTATGTATATATATATATATTAGAAATTAATAGTTTTTCCATTGCTATTTACTTATTTCTTTTTCATTTCCTTAAAACAAAGAAACCAAAAACAATTAAAAGACAATGAATAAAAACTTATTTGCTCATACAAAATTCTCCATAATCCTTATGTTCTAAGAATTAAAATAAACCCAGAAATTAAATTATTCAAACTCATCAAAACTTTTAGCCATCTTAAGAATTAAAGAAAAGGGGAGATAAATCTCTTTAAACACCCTTTTTGTGTCCCTTTTCTCATTCTTAATTCATATGACTTAAGAACAACTTCACATATTCAAAAATAACTTTAAAATGAGAAGGAAAATTTAGAACTTCAACTATAGAAGATTTTATAAGTTTTTTATTCAATAATAACAAAACAACTTAAAAACAGATTAAATAAATAAGTGATTTTGGGTTACCTCTACTCCTTAAGCTTTTTAGAAAACTTCAAGCAACAAGCAATTCCTCCCTCCTTCCTTAGCTTACTCGTCCCTCTCTCCCTCTATTCTTCTTAGAATTTTATTTTTTTTCTCTTGTAAAACTATCAAAATTTTGTGTGTGAAAAATGTGGGAACTAAGGCTATCTATTTATAGGTGTTGAGGATGCATTTCCCCTCCATTTTTCAGAGCAATATTCGGCCCCCCTTCATCAAGTCTTAGTCAAAAAATTTCAAATACTACTTGGAACATGAACTAGCATTAAATGAGATTTTGTTGATTCCTAAAGCATTTTAATTTCATGGTTTATTCTCACAAACTTCAGAACTATTCTTCCCCTCTTTCCTCCTTATTTTGGACGGTTAATATATATTAAAATAGGAGAGAAAATTTTTCATTGGTTCATTGAGGAGGTGCCTACATAATTATCCACTCATATCAACTATCAAAATTTGATTTTCTACCTACTGTACAAAAATTTTCGTAACTATTAAAATAAAAATTTTATTTTTATATATTAAGATTCTAAATTTTAATACGATCATTTTCATATAAAGTTTATAATTTTTGGACTTATGATTTGAAAGTTATGAATTTTTGAAGCCCTAAGGTCATTTCCTTCAAAATACACTTCCTAAGTTTTTCAAATAATTTAAAATAAGAAAAATACGAAAATACACATTATTTAAATGATAGTACATTATACCACTTCAGAAATGTATTTTTATTTTAACAAAATAATTATACTTGAGTCAAAAGGTTATTTAATGCATTAAAACCATACATTCATTCTTAAAACTCAAAAATTCGTTTACTATTGTAGCAGTGATAAAATTTCGAAAAATATAAAATAAAAATCAAAGCTTTACATTTTCATAATCTATATTTCGATACGATCGTTTTGACATATCATTTGTAATTTTTCGACGTACGGTTTAAAAGATATGAATTTCTAAAGATAGGATACTCTAATTCATCAAAAGACAATTCATCTTCTAAAAATCATTTAAATCAAATACTTTACCTTAAAATATTTCATTTAAATAGGCTAAGGAAAACATTGGTATATATATAATATATACATATATGTCACGTATATATATCATATATATATATATATATATATATTTCATATGATTTTTAATTAAATCCAGGTATCAAAAATCAAGCATAATTTCCTAATTTCAATTAAAAAATCACAAATAAATTGTGTAAAATTGTGGGTCTCATAATCCTCCCCAACTTAAAGATTTCTCGTCCCCGAGAAATACGCACAGAGACAAGCAAGGAAACACACAAGGTTATTCAGACATTTTTACTACCCTTCACTTTGTTATTTACTTCTTTTGAGAATATATCCTTCCTTCGATGTCTTCGTCGATCAACACTCTTTTACTGGTCAACCTTTGCCATAATGCCGCACGGGAGTTGAATTGAGTCAAGTTCAAAGGTAGGCAACAAACAATTATTGTCACGATAGTAGTTTGGTCAAACAAGAAGTATTTAAGGTAAGTGAGTATGAATTATTCATAAGGGATATTGGCATTTTGATAATAGACTTGATAAGAAGAGTTTGTTATTTTCGAATTTGGTGTCAATCCAGAAGTACTTTCTTGTATGCATATCAAAACCATAATCGCCGGCTGAATTACTGCTTATCTTCATTCTACTTATGCCATACGGGTACTTGTCACCACACTTTTCTAACGTAGACCCTACTTAACCTTTTGCTCCCCAACATTGATCAAGCTTATACCACCTATTACACAACCTTACATCAAAACCCACCATAAGACTATGATTATTCCCTAACTACCCGACTTTTCACTTACTTCCTTGCCTTCTTAGTACCACTTAGGGACCAACTCTAAACCATTATTCCCAAAATTCCTAACTTTTCACACTACCGTACCATCACCTTGTCCCTTCAGCCACTTAAAATTCATGTGTTATGCATACAAGTGTTACTTCCTTCATAACTTTATATGGTAGGGTTATGTTTTAATCACGAAAATTCGAGAAAAGAACTTAGGATTTTACTGAAATTTGGCATTTGGTCGAATAGTTTGATGGAAGGTGATCATTAGATTGGGTATTTTTCTGACAAAAGGAAGTTCTTTTTAATTTGAGAGGGTCAAATTATCGCAAAAATACGAAAATCAAGTTCAAGGGTGATTGGGTTCTTTTCAAAAATCGAAACGAAGTAGGGTAATGTCTTGACTTGAACTCAATTCTTCTCTGGCAGTCCTTAAAATACCACACTTTTTCCAAGAATTGGTTTCCGCATTCTCACAAGGAGTTCTATTCAGCATACTTAAGCACAAACATTCATTGATCTCACGAAAATTTCAACATTATTATATCACAGGAAAAGCAGAAGAAGGAATAATCCTTCAACATAACCAGTCAAGAAACAAATTATCATGGATCCACACAAAAGAAGCAAACACAACTAATGAATACTCCACTTCGTTCAAACAACTCAAACCTAAGAACGACTAGCAGCATTAACATCCTCATTCCCAATCATAGCAAATACTCTTCCGTTTCCCTTTGGTTTATCAGAATCCTTTTCACGCTTTGGTTCCCAGCAGTTCCTCGCAGTGTGTCCTGGTTTGTTGTAGTTGAAGCAGTTCGGATTCTCATAAGGACGATTTGGTCCATAATGGTCTTTATTGCAGCGACCACACAGCGGGATTACACCTCTTTGACCTTCTTCACCATTCCCATTACCTCGAGCACCACCATTACTAATGTTATTACCATTCCACGTTCTTTGATTCCCACCATTGTTGTTGTTGTTGTTTCCACCTTGATGTTGATTGTTTCCAAAACCACCAGGGATCCATGGACTTCCAACTTGATTCTTTTCCATTCCTACGATTTTGCTGATGAGAACCACGATACCTCTGATTCTTCCTACCAGGCACCTTGTTGTGTCGAGACTTCCTAGCGAAGCCATGCTTAGCAGAGTAATTGACCGGTTTCGCCTTTGCATCTCCTGTCGGAGATTCCCCTACCAACCAGTTGCTCGGTCATCTTGCCTGTCCAAACTTGGGAAACTCCAAATGTGGAAAAGCTATTTGTAGTCCTAACCTCAGACCTCTTTGGAATTCAGGGTTTGCGTCATTGCTGTTACTGCCTTGACTAGTCAGACTTGCAGAACATCCATGCATCTTCATTTCCGCGCCAATCCTAACTCTTAGTTTACTCTAGGACTAAAACTACCGCAACCCAGGCACAAACAAACATAACTAGAGTCACACAAGGAAAGCATATAAGGCTATGCTTAAGGCCACTAAGGACAACCGTCGCTCTGATACCACTAAATGTAACACCCCAATTTGGACTAAGAAATTTCACTAAAAATTTGCGCCATTTTTTTTTACATATGTATAACATTATCAAAATCAATTCAGTTTAATTATTTTACAAAAAGGTTTTCATAAATACAATTTGATTCATTTGGTTTACAAAAATGTTTTGGTACTTGCGTCATAAAATTCTATTTCCAAAAAGAGATGTTACAATCCACACATTTCCAAAAACTCATTTTCTCAATGTCATATTTAGTCGATGGTTAACTTGCGGAAAATAGTTTAATTACCTTATGAACATGATATATAACAAAAGAACTTCTTTTATTCCATTTTAAAGAATCATTTATTACAACAGGGGTTACATTCGGGATAGAGTAATCATGTCCTACCCATCTAGTGATGGAATACAGAAACAGAGACTATACTAATTTAGACTACTAATCTTCATTGCTATCCTTCATCACAAGTATCTGAAAGACTCCTCGGCTGCCGCTTTTCCGTCCTCCTCGTAATGATGCTCCATTTCACGATCCTTCTCCAACTTAAGCAACCATAACTTGTAATGCTACATGATCTGACATCTGTGAACATTGTCCCCAATGTCCACAGGAAAGAAAAGAAGAGAGAGAGTCAACGATCCGGACGAATGGTCGTCGACGGCATGGACTTACTCTAAGGGATCACATTAGGACACAAATATATGCAATAACTATAACATTTCCTCATTCACAGCTCATAATTACCACTTTATTCTTATAACTTTTTATAACTTCCTCTTTTCATCGCATTAATATCTTTTCTTAAAGTTCCATACTCATAGTCTTTCCACTAGGTCTTTCCATAATACAACCGTCAATGATTTAGGGAGGGAAATCATTGAGGCAAGGGTAGGTTAGCACACACGATACATCTCCTCCTTCAATATCCAACCACAACCTAATTCGGAAAGCAGATGGGATGCACAGGAATCCTAACCATGCTGACATCGAAGCCAAAGGGTACGTACCAGCTGAAACCACGCCAGTTGGTCAGCAAAATAAAATCAAGCTGAAACCACGCCAGTTGGTCAGCAAAATAAAATCAAGTATCAGTTCATAAGTTCATAAAAAGACGATGGCTTCTAGTCCCATTCGGATTCCCTCTACACCATCTAAGATTTGCTCAAGGGGGCGACAGCGCTATCCCTAGTTGTACGTGCAGTCCTCGCTACGATCAACGACCAGCAGGTGCCCTTGATCACTGTAGCATTGTTCCACCTAGGGAAGTGCTCTTAGGCTTCTTCACGAATCACCATCATTGCGCTTCCCTACCGCAATCACCACTTGGCGGAATGCCCGACCTCCAAGTATCCGGTATCTTTCCTCTCCACTACTTCACTCTCAACGTAGTTAGAAAGGATTGGGTCCTAAAGTCTTTTAAGTCTTTTAAAGTCTTTTAGAAATCTTTTCTTAATCCTAAGTTTGGTCGACCCATTCTAAGCCGCGCTTCTAACGGGTCTCGACCTCTAAGGGACCATAGCAAACACCTCCCTAAAGTACAGTGGATTCCACAAGACATGAACCACGGCAAAGTCATTCACGTGGCCAGTCGCTTAAGGGGATATAATAAAGTCATTGTGCCGCTTGCACCATCACCGTACACTAACAACGATCCTCAAATTTCACAAGATTCAAATAATCATTTCTCATAATTTATTTTCACAATCATACTTCCAAATATTTCAAGTCCTTTTCATAGGAACAACAATTCAATATACCTTGAGCACACTTCCATAGGATAAATCCTTATCCCAAAATAATCCCAACATATTTGTGATCTCAACACTTAACACTTTATCCTTTCCAAATGATTAAGGCAATATACCATATACAACTTTAGGATATACAACATGATATAACAATTATTAACCGATATACGATTAATATTGAGGAATCGTATTTTTCGTAAGGTCGGCGGAACACACACACATTTGCCGTCTTACTACTCAACCTATAGATTCCTAGTTCCGACCTTTGAGATGATATGGAACGTCCTAATGCTACCTCAGTGCCATTATGTCTTAGGAAGGTTGCTCTCTTACCTGAGCTTCACGCTTACTCTGTTTTCAACCTTTTGCGTTCACAGCTCCAACAGCTCGTTTACTTTTAATTCCTTTTATTTCTTAAATGATGAACGACATACAATCAATATCAATAATACCTTATACCATCTACCTACTTAAGTAAAAACTAAACCCAAAGCACCAAAGTTCCTTAAAACCGAAATTCTTTTTAAAACAGAAGTCCTTTTTAAAGGCATCAGGTAATTTAAAATAATTCCTTTTTGGAAAACACACTTCTAACAAATACCACTTTCTTAAATAACCTTTGAAATCAAAAGACTTTGTATTAGGATATACAACACTTGAAAAATAAATCATTCCTTTTCCGAAACTCAAGGCCTCTTAAACATTACTAAATAAAATCTTTAAAACCAATCATTAAATCAAAATCACTTTTCAAAAATATACAACCATTTACACATCCTAAGATCTATAAATTAAATACAAAATTTAGAACTTAATCAATTAAATCAAAAGAGACTACTTCTACTTTCATTAACTCATAATTCAGTTCCAAATGCTTATATAACGACTACCATTATAAGCCACTTAAACAAATAACTTAAACTGGATATAATCTTTTAATCATTTGGTCAGCCAGGAAACACATTTTTAAAAATCAATACAAACACTTAACACATAAACAATCATTCTAAAATATGAACTTATTCACTTATCAAGTCAAAACAAGTTCCATTTTAAATATCATGCAACTATATGAAAATCTTTTCTGGACAGCAACACGAAATAAAGTTGCATTACTTCACAGTTACCCCAAAAATTCATTTTTTTCAATTTCCTACTAAAAGATTCACATCCAAATTCTAAAAATGAAATTAAGCTTAAGAAAGTAATGTTTTTCCATACTTATTCAATTATGAGCAGCACTTAAATTATTTCAATTCACCTTAAATCTTATAGACATACTACTAAGGTCAATATAAAACAAATCTGGACAGCCACTCAAACAAATTGCACTTACTCACAATTTTCATCAAATTAAAGTTTTGACCTCTATTTTCAAAGAACTAAGAATTATAACTCAAAAAAAACTTATAACTTATAAAAACAGTTACATATAGATTATTTAGAGAAGTATCGTATCAATTAGACAACAATATTCATAGCATACACTTATTTATCTAATGAAATACTATAACTTGCCTAAAAAAATTCTTAATCATTGTATTTTTACATCAAAATACAACCCACTTCTTATTTACTAATTTCAAACAATATGATAACCATACCCAAACATACACACATACATTAAAATCGTTTTTATAATTACTTAAATCAATTTATTAAATTTGGACAGTATACAATATAAACTCAAAAATCACTTTTACAAGACATTCCACAATTATCATACAAGCATCAGTAAGACAACAGTTTAGTAAACAACTAGAACATTAAGGCATACATTTACAAAGTCACTTTTATATTTCCTTTTTAACTCTATATATAAAAAGTCTTATCATAAAATTCACATATTGATTTAATCCAAAACAATTTCTATCATTGATGCAACTAATTTAGATTTTTGGACAGCATGCATACTTAAACTTAAAAATTCAATTTCTCTTAAACAGAAAATCGAAAACACATGCCGTTTCTTCCTAAATTCTTATTACAACTTCTACTATAATAAAATGACAAAATTAGACAAAATAAAATAGTTGCATCTGCCGTACAGCCATAGAAAAGTTGCATCACTTAAACAAGTTCAAGAAAACAATCCAAACAATCATACACAATCATGCACAATTCCTACTTCTGCTAAAAACTTTAAAACACTAATATTTCAAATAAAATATTACTTTTTCATTATTTATAATTTCTGGACAGCAACTTAATATTTTCTATAAAATCAAATTAATCAATCAAAAACACTCATTTCTATTTGTTTCTACATTATATTTGCACATACAACAAAGTATCACTAATACCCTTAAAAATAATCATTTGGGATCTTAACAAATTAATTTTCCAGAATAAAAACTAAATTTCCAGAATCAAAACTAATTTTTCAGAAATAAACCTTTTCCATAACACATGTAATTCATTCCATAGACAAACTAAAGCAATTATCAAATCAATTAGAAAAATTCAATTAACTTTATTTCTTCCTCTAAATTTCGACCAGCATAGAAAAATATCAGAAAAATATTTTTAATTCCTAAAGCATCTATATAATATAATTACATCATTTTGTATACTAAATATAAGAGTTTTAATCATTAACAAAATATGAAATAGATCTCTTCCAGAAAATAATTCTTTTTTTTTTCCAGACACTAACATTTTTAAACACATCAACCACATACTCATACAATTAATCAAACATACATGTTCTTATAAGTTTATAACAATTACCATTTGTTCCTATTTCTTTTAAACGATTAACTATAATTTAACTACACATCAAACAACAAACAAATTACAAAATTTACTTTAAAATAATGATCATAGGCCTCGCGGCCTACTTATATTTATTATATTTCCAGAAATTTCATTTTTGTTTATTATCCTAATTCATTGTTCTTATTTAACTTAAATCAAACAAAAGGAATAACATAAAATCAAACAATAACAATTAAACCAAATTCCTATAAACTATAATTTCATACACTTCAAGAACATTAAAATTTCCAGAATTATTCATTTTATTTCCAAAAATCATTTTTAGTTCCTTTAAATCATTTTCATTTCATTTCTACTTTAAGAAAAAATACTTATTTGTTTTCATTCTTTTTAGGGACTTAATTATAACTCAAATACACATGAAATAACAACAATTATCATACAAATTATATGTATATCTACACGGTCCAGAAAATAAGAAGAAAAGAAAAGCAAAAATAAAAATCCATTTTAATCTTTTTATTCATTTCCATTCTCTTTTATTTTATTAAACAACAATACAATACACACACTAAAATACACAAATCAATCCTCAACTTGATATAGGTCACGGTCCATATATATATATATATATATGTATATATATATATATATATATTAGAAATTGTTAGTTTTTCCATTGCTATTTACTTATTTCTTTTTCATTTCCTTAAAACAAAGAAACCAAAAACAATTAAAAGACAATGAATAAAAATTTATTTGCTCATACAAAATTCTCCATAATCCTTATGTTCTAAGAATTAAAATAAACCCAGAAATTAAATTATTCAAACTCATCAAAACTTTTAGCCATCTTAAGAATTAAAGAAAAGGAGAGATAAATCCCTTTAAACACCCTTTTTGTGTCCCTTTTCTCATTCTTAATTCATATGACTTAAGAACAACTTCACATATTCAAAAATAACTTTAAAATGAGAAGGAAAATTTAGAACTTCAACTATAGAAGATTTTAGAAGTTTTTTATTCAATAATAACAAAACAACTTAAAAACAGATTAAATAAATAAGTGATTTTGGGTTACCTCTACTCCTTAAGCTTTTTATAAGACTTCAAGCAACAAGCAATTCCTCACTCCTTCCTTAGCTTACTCGTCCCTCTCTCCCTCTATTCTTCTTAGAATTTTATTTTTTTTTCTCTTGTAAAACTATCAAAGTTTTGTGTGTGAAAAATGTGGGAACTAAGGCTATCTATTTATAGGTGTTGAGGATGCATTTCCCCTCCATTTTTCAGAGCAATATTCGGCCCCCCTTCATCAAGTATTAGTCAAAAATTTTCAAACACTACTTGGAACATGAACTAGCATTAAATGGGATTTTGTTGATTCCTAAAGCATTTTAATTTCATGGTTTATTCTCACAAACTTCAGAACTATTCTTCCCCTCTTTCCTCCTTATTTTGGACGGTTAATATATATTAAAATAGGAGAGAAAATTTTTCATTGGTTCATTGAGGAGGTGCCTACATAATTATCCACTCATATCAACTATCAAAATTTGATTTTCTACCTACTGTACAAAAATTTTCGTAACTATTAAAATAAAAATTTTATTTTTATATATTAAGATTCTACATTTTAATACGATCATTTTCATATAAAGTTTATAATTTTTGGACTTATGGTTTGAAAGTTATGAATTTTTGAAGTCCTAAGGTCATTTCCTTCAAAATACACTTCCTAAGTTTTTCAAATAATTTAAAATAAGAAAAATACGAAAATACACTTTATTTAAATGATAGTACATTATACCACTTCAGAAATGTATTTTTATTTTAAAAAAATAATTATACTTGAGTCAAAAGGTTATTTAATGCATTAAAACCATACATTCATTCTTAAAACTCAAAAATTCGTTTACTATTGTAGCAGTGATAAAGTTTCGAAAACTATAAAATAAAAATCAAAGCTTTACATTTTCATAATCTAGATTTCGATACGATCGTTTTGACATATCATTTGTAATTTTTCGACGTACGGTTTAAAAGATATGAATTTCTAAAGATATGATACTCTAATTCATCAAAAGACAATTCATCTTCTAAAAATCATTTAAATCAAATACTTTACCTTAAAATATTTCATTTAAATAGGCTAGGGAAAACATTGGTATATATATAATATATACATATATGTCACGTATATATATATATATATATATATATTTCATATGATTTTTAATTAAATCCAGCTATCAAAAATCAATCATAATTTCCTAATTTCAATTACAAAATCACAAATAAATTGGGTAAAATTGTGGGTCTCACATATAAAGTGTATAAAGTAAAATGGAAAGTGTAACATTGGATTCAGGAATTAAATCATAAAAGTGTAAAGTTGCATTGCATGTTCCATTGCATGTTCATGTGTTTGAGCATAAAAGTATTATAAAGTATATGTGTAGTATAATGGAATGAAACAAATTGTGAAAATGAAAATGAATGAATGTGAATGTGGATCTCGGAATGAATTGAATGTTTTCTCTGCTATGTGAATGTGGTGCATTTTGTTATTCCATCCTGTGATTTGATTATTATTCCTGCGTTTTATTATGGACTATTTATTATCTGTTAATTCACTGTGTTTTGAAAAGGTCTCACCCTTAGTGGTTAACATTTTAGGTGCATAATCAAGGAGCTTGAAGAT
This sequence comes from Crotalaria pallida, assembly GCA_037953625.1. Taxonomy (NCBI): domain Eukaryota; kingdom Viridiplantae; phylum Streptophyta; class Magnoliopsida; order Fabales; family Fabaceae; genus Crotalaria; species Crotalaria pallida. Next base: position 81,508,926 of record CM075653.1, read on the forward strand.
CAGAGTGCGCAGCGGACAAGTCAAAAGAAGGGAATTCCAGTTAAAGCTATGTATATTATGAATGAATTCCCCCAATGTGTATTATAAACTTGTTTTGTAAAAAGAAACTTTCAATTCATTATTTTATTTTAAACTTAAATTTGTTAATCTTTTAATTATAAATCGGGGTGTTACACTTGTAATCATTCACAAAGTTAGTTCAGAAAAATCATTTCCATTTACTTGAGTTTGTTGCTCGTTTTCTCAAGATCTCTTTCTCTCAATTTTCTCATTGTTTCTACTTAAGTTTCTAGAGCTTTAGCTATGGAGATTCAAGTTTTTACAGGGACTACCTTTTGATGCACCATCAACATTGCATTTAATCCAATCGTTAGGAGGGAAATTCCAAGCTGCATGGATTGGGCGATAAGGAATGGAGCGACAAGGAGAAGCATTGTTATGTGTTGCTACAAGAATTTTCATAGCATACTTTATAACCAGAATATGCGACATAAGAGAGAAGAAGAAGCTTGTGTCATAAATTCCCTTATTTCTCCATAGCCAAAAAAAAAAAAAATAGCAAGCAGCAATGAAAATAGAGGATCAAAACTTAGCTTAACAATGACCGAAGTTGTCCTTTAAGTTTGGCAAGATCCAGTTTTTTTTTGCAAGCGTTGATATAAAAGGATGGAAAGCATATTTAATTCAAAAGGGGAGCCATACCTAGACTCATTAGCACAATCACAGAGAACATGTGGCATCGTCTCTTGAACACTGGGAATTAGGACAGTCCGGTGATGAACCAAACCAAAAATATCGTTGAGATTCTGTGAGAAGTCTCTCATTGGATGTATTTTAATAGTTCAAATTTAAAGGTATTTAATGATGGTAACTTATTAAAAAATATTCAACGACAAAAAATTGTGAGATGGAGAAAGTCTCCATATAATGAATTAGAAGACCCAAATCCGTTGGTTTGAGCATCATTACCTCTCTTTCCTAACTCATACTTAAATGAATATACTTTGTAAAAAACATTTTAAAAAAAAGAATTACTATCTCCATCCCTTGATATAAGATCATTCTGACATTTTTATTTTGTCCCTATTTATAAGATCCTATACCAATTTTCAATGACAGTTAATTATTTCTTTTCATAAACATCTCTATTAATTTAATACTTTTAAGATTTTCAATACTATTAATAAGGGTAGTTTTGAAAATACATATCAAATATTCACATTTTCAATACCATTAACTAAATTAATCAACTTTTTTAATGAACATGAAATATACCAAAAGAGTCTTATAAATAAGGACAGAGGGAGTATTTATGTTTAGTGACTGATTTCAAAACAATCCATATTTATGTGGACTTATAGCATAAATAAACCGGGTATGGCTCCAATGCATGAAAAAAGAAACCATGCACCAGTGCATGGGTAGCCTATTGCCGTTGATTTTAACTTATGTGGCTTGAAAGGCTGATATCAAGTAGTAGTATTGGCAAAACGGGCCACGGCCCGCGGGCCCCACTCGCCCGCCCGCAATTTTTTGCGGGCAGGGCACAAGTTTTGTAAAAAAAATTAAATGCGGGCGGGCATGTGCGGGCGGGCTGTGGGCGGCCCGTGGGTTTGAATATTTAAAAAAAAATTTAAAAGATTCATTGAATATTTGAATATTTGCGGGCATTTTGCCCGCTCGCACATTTTTTTAAAATTTGTGCTAAAAATAAAGAAAAAAATAATTTAATTTATTTTTTTTAATGCGGGCCGCCCTGCCCGCAGTGCGGGCGGGCAGGGCCTGAAAATTAAGCCCTAAAAATTTTAACGCATGCCCGCCCGCATTTTTTGCGGGCCGAGTGCGGGCGCGGGCCATGCCCGCCTGCCCGCCCGTTTTGCCAATACTATCATGTAGGATGACCTTCTGTTCCATATTTCAAAACTTTTGCAAGTATGCCCGAAGTGAAACGTTGTCGTTTCTTATGGTGATGAGAAATAAAAATCAAAAACCGAAAACGGTGTCGTTTTTTAAGCCCCACTCTGTAACACCCGTCTAAATCCTCGTATTTGTTTTGAGCAATAAAGAGATTTGTTTTTGAGAAGGTGTTTTGAAAGGGTATTTTTTTGAATGGATTTCTTATTTCATGGTTTTAAAGTGGTGAATGATTTTAAAGAAATGATTTTCATGGGGTAATATTATGAGTTTTAAAGTTGAGTTTTTGAGAAATAATTATGTATTTGATATTTTTATATCAAGAATGATTTCATGAGAAAAATTTTATTTTCTATGTGTGTGCATATGTATGTGTATACGGTTTTGTATGTATGTGCATGCTAAGGCTTTTATTTTTTTAGAAGCCCATGGAATAGATTAGAACCATATAGAATTAGATTAGTAGGAAAGTGTGATTAAGGAATTGACCAATCAATAGGAAGTGAGATAGGTGCCATAATCTACTCTTCTTTGTCTAGTTGACATGACCTAAGCCAAGCAACATTTGGAAGAGCCAAAATTGCCCCTCACACACACACACACTTGACCGAATTTTACAAGGGCAAAAGGGGAAGTACACGAGTTGCCTATATATACCCTAAGCCTTAGTTCATTTCCCATTCATTTTCCTCATTTCTCATTTCATTTCCTAAAACACTAGTTCTAAGAGTCCCATTAAGCTCTTAGAAGAGAGAGAGAGAGAGAGAGAGAGAAATAGAGAGAGGCCGAGAGCTTGAAGAAGGGAGAATAAGGAGATCAAGTCCAAAACCTAGGCTTTTCTCTTGAAGATCAAGTGTAGAAGGTTGAAGATCATCTCTTCTTTGGTGTGTTTTGAAGATCCTAGAGTGTTAGAGTTAGTTTTATTTTTCTAAGCCTTGTAAAGTTTATTTCTTCTTGCATGTCTAGTTTTATGGTAGATCTATGATTGCATGTAATGTTTAAGCTTTGATCTTGAGTTTCAAGAACAAAATGAACTTGTAGAACTCTAAACTATGGACTATGTGATTCGGCCATGCCTAGGAGACTAGGTTATGATGCTTTTTAATTTGATACAAGTTCTTGCATGTTAACTTTAGGCCTATAAAAGTTGATTTGAGTAGTTGAAATGCTTTGACCTTGATTTGATTTTGATAAAGCTTGGATTTTTGTATTGATCTTTAAAAAGCTTTGATCTTTGCCTTGATCTTTGAAAAAGTTTTGATCTTGAGTCATGCATGTGATTTTTCAAACAAAAAGCTTTGATCTTGAACTTTGCATGTGATCCTTGAACAAAAAGTCTTGATCTTTTCTAATGCATGTCACTGTTTTGGTGAAGAAACCAAAGAAATGAGTTTCTGAAAAATGATTCTTAAATTGATCTATGTTTAATGTTCATGCATGTTAAAGATTTGAACTTTACTCTTGATTTTTGGTGTTGAATATTCGACCCAAGCTTAGAACTAGAAGATCATGATTTGTTTTTCATGAAAAAGACACTTGCATGTGGATTTCTTCTTGATTCAAGTATTTTTAAAGTGCATGCATGAGAAAATAAAAATGAAAATTTGGTTTGAAGTGGTATTGGTGTCACGGTTTTGTGCTTGAAAAAGAAAGTAGTATTTTTAAAACCATGTGTAAGAAAGTGCATGATTTGGTTTGAGGATTTTAAGGTTTGCATGTTGAAAAAGTGAACCAAAACCATGTTTTTGTCATGATGGGATTCGGCCTATGCATGTTTATTAGGCTAGGTTCTTCTTTTTTTTATGAAGTGACTTGAAGTCATGAGTGTGTCTTGTGATTTAATGTTAAGTTAAATTATTTAAAATTGTGTTGTGGTGGTTTCTTTCAATTCGGTTTTGTGTATAAAAATGGGTGAATGAGTTTAGTTATTTCAATGAGCATTTTTAATGGTTTTTATTTTATTTCTTTGCTGTCCAAGATTTATTCTTGGAGTGTTTTCATTTTAAAAAGTGTTTTGATTGATAAAAGTGTGGATTTCAAGTACCATTTGAAGTAACAAAAAGTTAGAATGAAGATTATCAATTTTTCGGTGTTTAAAAAATTAAGAGTGTGGCTGGACCGATTTCATACAGCCACATAAAATCATTATTTAATTTGTATTAATATGAGTTTTCAAATGATTTTGAGGAATTTCAAGTACAAGAAAAGATTGGATTTGTTTTGATAAATGGTTGTGTTTTAAAGAAAGAAATGAAAAGAAAATAAGAGTTTTTCTATTTCAAGTGAAGAAGAACAAAGTGGTGAATTTTAATTGAAATAGATTTTTGACGCAAACGTATTTTATTTAAATACGAGGTATTCTTTAGACGGTGGAACCGAATCGCAAGGAGAAGTTAGAGATTTCCGAGGACCAAGCGTTTCGCTTGCTGGGATAAGAGGTGAGTGAGAGTGCTGTGATCCCGTAACGTGGTGGCTTGTAATCCGAGTATATGGACTGTGAATGTATTGAAGTTTACGTAATATATCATGTGCTAAATGTTTATCTGTTTTGTTAAATGTGATGCATGCTTGATTTTGTTATATTCTGGATCTCATTGTGTTTATACTGTTGAATATATTTTATTCCGTCTGGAGAATCTGAATATTGTTATATGTGATAATGAGAATCATGAGAAAGAGCAAGATTTGAGATTAAGTGGACAGTTAAGGAAAGATTATAAGTGTTGAGATCTGAGAGTGTTTCAATAAGTAATGATGCTAAGATGGTGCACAAGATATAGAGATCATGTTCGTGAAGCTGAGGTCGTGCTTGCGGAATCAAGTCGGAGGATGATCGTCAAGTGGCTATTGAGAAGTATCAAGAGGATACAAGAGAATCATGAAGACTTCCTACGGGAACAGTTTGACGGAATTGATGCCAAGTGGCTAGTGAAAGTGAAAGAGATATGTGAATGTTTCGGGGAACGGATATAACCCTTAGTGGTCGGGACTTGTCGAAGGGATGAATCATGGGCGAGCCGACCTTAGGTTAATTAAAATAACATAAAAGACTTTAAAAGACTTTAACATAAGCGGTGAGCTATGAGTGTGAGTGCGAAATAGTGGAGAGGAAGATACCACGAGTATCAGGGATACTCAGGTGGAGATTGCATGAGGGGAGGGCAAGGACGGTGAACGTCAAGAAGCCTGGAGTATATTTCTAGGCGGAACGAATCCCACATGTGGCATACGAACGTGGTAGGGACTGGGTCCTAAGCCGTGGTATGTTCTGCACCTCGAACTAGAAATAGTACTGTCACCCCCTTGATTGCAAATCTAGAACAGTGAGAGGGACTGGAACGGGGCATTGTGATTTGCCACTGTACCCGAGTTTTCTACAGTGAGCCTTGATTATATGATATGATATGAATTGAATTGATTTGAGACTGTACCCGAGTTTTCTATAGTTCTCCTGGCTTGGAGCCATTTGTTGAGACAACTGTCGTGCCCGCGTGGTAAAGGTCCTGTACTCCTGTTAGCTTCCGACTAGTATGGATGGATGACCGAGGAGATGTAGACATGTGTGTTTTTCTCAGTGATGGTTTTTCCCCACCTCATTGAGTGAACCGATTACGATAAGACTCAAAATTAATGAAAGATTCAAAGAATGAAAGTATAAGTGAATGTTGGAAAGATTGAGAAAGATTGTGATAAGACTTGAATGCTTGAAAAGAATTATGATATTATGTGAAATGAATTATGTGGCATTGAATCATGATTTTGATATGTTTGGAATATTATTATATGCTTTATTATACTTACTTCATTTATGCTATGTGTATAACATGTTATATATGTGATGATAATGATGTGATTATATTGTGATAAATGTTTATGTTATGTTATTCTGGTTATATTACTCTGTTCCATTATCTATCTGTCTTTCTATCGAGTCTACCCTGAGACCGCACGGTCAACCCGTTAGTGTTCGGAACACTGACTCTCTCCTACCATGTTGTCGTATTGGCATTTGCCGGTATTGCAACGGGTAGATGGCGTATCATGTAGCGATCCACATGTGGCCTCTTCAAGGAGGAGCATGGGAGGTTGTCCCTGAAGGTTGGATTTGGAGAGGTGAAACTCGGTTGGAGATCGATGATCCCAGGCATATTTTGCGAGGGACGAGTCTGGACGTGCATGTAGGGCAGGTCACTTTTCGTGACTATCAGGATGGCGGACCGATGGAACATCATGAGTATGATGGCGATCCCGCACCGTTAGCCGCAGTGATTACACAACCGATGGAGGAGGAAGGCGCAAGTGACTCTGGTCACGAAGCGGAGGCGGATTCAAGTGAGGAGATGGAAGCGGATGCTAGTTCGGCTGAAGAGTGATGTTCGGCGTTCTATGTCTAGATGTCTTAGTGTCTAGGATCTAAATTCCCAATCGAGGATTACCTTGTGAAGTACTATGGATGTAATTCAGCTACTTTTTAATTATGTTTTTAATTAAGTTTCAAACCTGGTTTGTAATCTTTTTGTAACTATGAACTGCTTTTGGAAAACTGTGGGAGGTGAGACTCCGATGTTTATGGTTTATGCTCCAACTATAATGATAATGATGGTATGACATGTTGATGGTGTTTGGTTTCGAGAAGTTTTAAAGTGACAACTCGATTTTCAAGCAAGTGATGTCAGTAACTAATGAACTCATGCTTTTAAAAAAAATGGCCTCATTTTTACAACAAATTGATAATAAATTAGTTATGGTTTTGGAAGTGAAAATCGGGCTGTTACACACTTAACCCGTTTTCATCATCTACCCCCCATACCCATGTTCAATTCTTTTTTGCTAGTGTCTCTCTCTCTCTCTTCTCCTTTCCGTTTTCTTCTTTATCACCATCTCTGTTCACTATTCATTCTTTATTAAAAACACATATTTATTAAAAACAAAAAGAAAAAATTAAATGAAAAACAAGATGCTTCTGGGTTCATCTTCAACACAAAACTAGTATATGATACATGAAATTTTCAAAGCACAAACCAATTCCAGAACCAAAAATTAACTACAAAAAAATTTCATAAATAAAAAATTCAATTCCAGAACTTGATCAAAAATGAAAAATACATGACAAAATCCTAGAAATAAAAACGACAGAAATGGGAAGCCAGACCAAGCCACCTCCTCTGTCCATCGTCCCCACCGCCATCGTGTAGATCCAAACGTCCACCGTCCTCCACCGATTGCATGTGCTTGGAATCAATTGTGCTTATTTGGGTCTTGCATGTGCCAATCGGCCATGGATTCACGAACTGCGGTGGTTTGGAATGCCGATTTGGAGTGAGCCATGGAAGAAGGGAAACGAAGAGACTAAGAGAGAGGGATGAGCGAGTGACGGGTGATTGAGTGAGGCAGAGATGAGACAAGATGAGTGATATCAGAAACTCATTATGATCACAAATAAAATTGGTTATTTTATCACTCTTAACTCACAATATTTTTAGCACACAAATATGAACTCACAAGTGTTTAACTCTTAAAAAAAATAATACTGAGAAAAGAAGAGGAAGCAGAGGAACAACTCTAACATTCATTCATTCGTGTTCTCTAACACACACATATGTTACAAGGCCTTTGTATAGGCAAGCAAATGCATATCAAACAAAATGCCCAATAATAAAATCAAAAACAAAATGATTACAACAAGCATCATCATGAACCATAATTGAGCTAAAGTAATAACAGAGAAAACCATTAAGTTTTGTTTGCCACCACCATCGAAGATTTGTTTATTAGTCCTTCTTTACAACTAGTGGAATGAGATAATGAATTGGTATGATGGCCATTATTATTCTGCTCCATACTCCATTTTATAATGCTCCACCATTCAACAGTAATGCTCTACCCACTTGGACCCACTTGGTTTAATAATTACATTGCCTCCCTTAAACCAAGTTTAGTCATTCCAAGCATTTTCTTCAACTTGTAAAACAATTCAACTTTCAATGGTTTGGTAAAATTATCTGCAATTTGCTCTTCAGTGTGACAATAATTGATCATCACTTCCTTTTTTTCTATCAATTCTCGAATTTTGTGAAACCAAATATCAATGTGCTTGGAACGCCCATGAAATACTGGATTTTTAGAAAGTGCAATTGTCGACATATTGTCACAAAATATTTTTGTGGGAGTGCTTTGCCTTTAATGCAACACTTCAAGAATTCTTCTCAGCCATACTGCTTGTGTGGCACAACTGGTTGCTGCTATGTATTCTGCTTCAGCTGTAAAGAGTGCAACAACTGGTTGTTTCTTTGAGGACCAACATATTGCGCCTGTTCCTAGACGGAATGCATATCCTGAGGTGCTTTTTCTTGTTTCTATGTCACCAGGCCAATCACTGTCTGTATATCCAACAAGCTTTACATAATTAGTGTTAGCATAAAAATTCCATCAGTCAGAGTACCTTTGATGTATCTGAGAATTCGTTTTGCTCCTTATAAGTGACAAACATGTGGTTCTTCCATGAATCTGCTGAGCAATCCAACTCCAAATACAATATCTGGTCTTGTGGTTGTCAAATATCTCAAGCTTCCAATCAAACTTTTGTAGTGAGTTGGACCAACATGGCCTCCTTTGTTTTCTCTCATGAATTTCTGCTTCTCCTCAATTGGAGTAGAGACTGGCTTTGAATTCTCCATTTTGAATTTCTTCAAAATATCACTTGCATATTTTCTTTGAAAAATAAAAATTTCATCATCCTGTTGAACGACTTCAATGCCAAGAAAATAAGACATTAAGCCCAAATCTTTCATTTCAAATGACCTCTCTATAGCCTCCCTGAATGCTGCAATCATCTTTGGATTATTGCCAGTAAAAATTAGATCATCAACATACAAACACACAATGAGTATATCTCCAGAATAATTAAATTTAATATATAAAGTGTGTTCAAAAGGACATCTTTTAAAACCATGCTCCACAAAGTAGTAGTCAATCTTCTTGTACCAAGCTATTGGTGTCTGCTTCAGACCATACAATGCTTTCTTCAATCTATACACTTTGTCTTCTTTTCGTTTGACCACATATCGTGCAGGCTGTTCAACATACACTTCTTCTTCCAAAGTACCATTAAGAAAAGTAGACTTAACATCCATTTGATATATCTTCAAATTATTTTGAGCAGTAAGTGATATAATCATACGGATTGTATCTAGTCTTGCAACAGGAGCAAATACTTTAAAGTAATCAATACCTGATTTTTTCTTGTATCCTTTTGCAACTAGTCTTGCTTTGAATCGATCAACATCATCATTGGGCTTGTACTTTGTTTTGTACAACCACTTCACTCCTATTTGCTTCTTATCTGCAGGTAAGTTTGTCAGCTCCCATGTGTCATTTTTCTCAATGGAATAAATTTCTTCATCTATGGCATTTCTCCAATGTTGGTCATTTACAGCTTCCTCAAAAGTTATTGGTTCACAATATGCAAATAAAGCAAAGTTGATAATCTCTTCATCAAATGGATCATTGTCATTACTCAAGACATAGTCTTGAAGTCTAGCTGGTAGTTGTTGTTGTCTCCGAGGTCGGTCGGATGGTTCTGGTTGCCGTGAAGATCCTGCTTGTCGTTGTGGTGATGGTCGTTCTTGTCTCTCCTCCTTCTCTTCATAATTTTCTGAAATCACTGCTGGCTGCTTTTGGGCTTTTGCGGACCAATCCCACATTCCTTCTTCATCAAATGTCACATCACGATTGATGATTGTCTTCTTTGTATCTGGATCGTACAATTTATATGCCTTTGAGTTAGTGTTGTAACCAATGAAAATGCATTTCTCACCTTTATCATCTAGTTTCTTCCTGAGTTAATCAAGAACATGAGCATATGCAATACATCCAAAAACTTCGAGGTGACGAATTGAAGGTTTTCTTCCACTCCATGCTTCCTCTGGTGTTTTATCTTGAACACTTTTTGTTGGACACCTGTTCAAAATATACACAACAATGACAACTGCTTCTGCCCAAAATTCTTTAGGCACCTATTTGGCTTTTAGCCTGCATCTCACCATATCCATGATTGTATGGTTCTTTCTCTCTGCTACTCCATTCTGCTGGGGAGTGTATCTGGTGGTCAATTGGTGATAAATCCCAGGATGTTCAAAGAAATCAGAACAAGCAAGGTATTCTTGGCCTTTGTCTGTTCTCAATGCTTTGATTCTGCAACCACTTTGATTCTCCACAAATGCTTTGATTCTGCAACCACTTTGATTCTCCACAAATGCTTTGAATGACTTGAATGCATCACAAGCTTCTGACTTCTGATTCGAAAATACACCCAAGCTTTCCTGCTAAAATCATCAATAAAGGTTATAAAATATCTACAACCTCCATTTGTTGGTGTGTCAACCATGCATAAATCTGAATGGACAGTCTCCAACAGATTTCTTGCCCGCCATGATTTTCCAACTGGAAACGAATCTATGTGCTTCTTTCTCAATTCACAAGTCTTACAGATACAGTTAGGGATATTTACCACCGGTAAGCCAGAAACTAGTTCTTTTCTTGACAAGTAATTTAATCCAGAAAAGTGAAAGTGACCAAAACGCATATGCCAAATCCAATTATTATCTTGTATCATAGAACTCAGGCAAGCAAATATTTCATTTTGAATTTTTAGTGGGAATAGGCGGTTTGGTGTCATTTTTACCTTTGCAATGAATCTCTCATTCTTGTCAATCAGAGTGCAACAGCCTTGAGAAATCTGCATGTTGTAACCTTTCTCTGACAGTTGTCCCATAATCAATAAATTGTGATGAAGGCCAGGAGCATAGAAAACGTCAGAGATAAATTTTTAGAGCCATCTTTTAGTCTTATAGTGATTCTGCCTTTTCCCACAATTGAAATATTTGAATTATTTCCAAATTTTGCTGATGACTTCACACTTTCTTCCAGTGAGGAAAATAACTCCTTTTTCCCACACATATGATTACTGCAACCAGTATCCAAGTACCAAATATTTTGATCTTCATCAAAAGAGTTGGTTGCTAAAAATAAACTTTCTGGATTTTTAGAACTCTCACCGGTTTAGTGGCTTTGGTTTTCTGCAACATTTGTTTGGTAGTTATTTTGATTTTTGAATTTTCAATCTGCAACTTTATGTCCTGGCTTCCCACAGTGAAAACAATTAAAGAAATTGTTTCCTTGGTAGTTGTTGGCTCTTCCTCTTCCTCGGTTGACAGAAGCAAAATTATTTCCACCTCTCCCTTGATTAGGTGGTTTGAAATTGTTGTGTCTTCCTGGGTTGAAATTACCACGTCTTCTTCCTTTGAAATTTCCTTGGCCTCTTCCTCTGTAGTTTCCTCTTCCTCCATTGTTGAAATCACGACCTCGATCATCTGTACTTTGGCTCGACTCCGCCATGTTTACTTGGCTTTTCAAGGCTTCTTCTCTTGAATTTTCTGTCTCCTCCAGAATTCTGTTAACATGACTTTCGATGCTTCCTTGCAACTCAGCTACTGTCATGGTGTTTGTGTCATGTGACTCTATGATTGTAGTCACAACATGATCAAACTTGATTGGCATAGTGCGGGGAATTTTTTCTATCACGTGCCATCTTTTATGTCTTCTCCATACACCCTCATCTTGTTGAAAAGATCGGTAATGCGGGAGAAGTACTGCTCGACACTTTCGGAACTTGACATTTCAGCTCTTTCATACTCCTTTCTCAAAGATTGTAACTTGGATTTTTGACCTTTGTCAACTCCCTTGTATGATAATTTTAACGTATCCCATGCTTCTTTAGCATTTGCAGCATTAGATATTTTTCCAAATACTGAGCAATCTACACCTTGGTGAATTTGTGACAACGCCAATTGGGCTCTTCTTTGACTGGCTGCATCAGCATCTGCTTGAATGCCTGAATCAACAAAGCTCCAAAGATTGTGAGCCTTTAGATGTGTACACATCAAAATCTCCCAATAATTATAATTGAGTTTCCTATCTAATTTGGAACCTGACCAAACAATATTGTAATTGTTTGTCATTTTTCACTTGTGAAAAAAAAAATACCCTCCAACAAAAAATATTACAACTATGAGAACACTTTTGTTCTTCACAAACACTCAAAAATTTGTGCTAGACTAAGCTAGCTCTGATACTAATTTGATATCAGAAGCTCATGATGATCACAAATAAAAGTGATTATTTTATCACTCTTAACTCACAATATTTTTAGCACACAAATATGAACTCACAAGTGTTTAACTCTTTAAAAAAAAAACACTGAGAAGAACATAGGAGACACAGGAACAACTCTAACATTCATTCATTCGTGTTCTCTAACACACATATGTTACAAGGCCTTTGTATAGGCAAGTAAATGCATATCAAACAAAATGTCCAATAATAAAATCAAAAACAAAATGATTACAACAAGCATCATCAGGAACCATAATTGAGCTAAAGTAATAAGAGAGAAAACCATTAAGTTTTGTTTACCACCACCACCGAAGATTTGTTTATTATTCCTTCTTTACGACTAGTAGAATGAGATAATGAATTGGTATGATAGCCATTATTATTCTGCTCCATACTCCACTTTATAATGCTCCACCATTCAACAATAATGCTCTACCCACTTGGACTCACTTGGTTTAATAATTACAATGAGTGAGAGAGGGATGAGTAGTGAAAGAGTGATTTTTCACTATGATATATGGGATGAAGAGAGAGGCGCTGTGAGAAAGGCAAGAGAGTAAAGATATCAAGCTCAGAATTGTTTTATTTTCCAGTATGTTCCAGAGCATGAGATGAGAGTAAAGATTAACAAGTTGAATGCAAGTTTATGTTTAAATGGCAAGGGCAATTTGGTCTAATAATATTAAAGTTGTATAAGCAAAACTAAAAAATGTAGGCCCTTCATAACAAAATATGAAAACATGTTGTTGACGATTAGAGTCAACCTATGCATCAGTGCATGGTTTTTTTTCATGCACTTTAGCCATACCCAAATAAACCAAACATCAAATATATGTCAGATTAATCCCTGATTTTGTAAGCCTTGGTCAAGTTAGTTCCTGACTTTATCGACATAGCAATTTAGTCCTTGAAATAGGAGAACGTTGATCAAGTTAGTCCCTGTCGTCATTATCGCAGGGATGTATTTGCTTTAAAATGGGATAAAGATATGGACATATGCGAATTAAAATAAAATATCAGGGACTAAATTACTATTTCGATAAAGTCAAGGATTAACTTGACCGACGCTTACAAAAACAGGGACTAATTTGATTCTGACATATTATACTCATCAAATATGTGTAAAAACAGTTTTTTTATTTTATTTTATTTTATTTTATTTTTTAAAATACGTATATACAGTTGCAGAAAACGTAGGCGTTTAAACCACACGAGAGAAGAGAAAATCTGTTCCTCCAAGTTCTTCTCTATTTCAGATCTCCGACGCCAACGCACCTCGCTCTATTTTTCTTCCAAGTAATTCAATTTTCTTCTTCGATCCCTTTTCCACTATTTTCTTATCGGTCAGATCTGATTCTTTCCCTGTAATTTTGCTGGCCTATTATTATTACACATTAGGGTTCTAAATTCGAAAATACACATACACGTACACGATCTGTTCTGTTTGAATTATGGTTTTTAATTAAAATCCGAGCTTTGATATTTTCCTCTGATTTAGTTTGAATTTTGATTTCCCAATGTCGAATTCTGGATCCATTCTAATTGATACGAAGTCGTTTATCATTGGTTTTTGAGGATTTGTGATTGTTATAGTACCGATTATGAAAAATTGTCTCGCAGGGTTGCATATTCCTGTGAAGGTTTTGAAGATCTTGAATTTTTGTTTTTCTAACTTGCGATCGTTGTTAACTTACGATTTATTGTTTTCGCCGGTTATGAGATTTTATTATAGATTACTTTTTTCATTCATTCGAGGGTAAGTTTTCCGTTGTAATTATACAGAAGAGTTAACAGTCACATAGGTTCCTGAAAGATTTGTGGAATCTCTTAAACCGGTGATGTCAAATTGATCTTTCGGAGTTTAAGAGATTCCACAAATCTTTTTCAGGGACCTAACTGATTCTACGAGTATCTTTCGGGGACCTATGTGAATATTAACCTAATTGTTCTCTAGGGGAGGTAGAGTGCGAGTTATATTGAGAAGCTGAAATTGTATTGATGTGTTTCATGATTTATTCGAAGGTATTTGTATCTGCATGTAGGTGTTAGTTTTAACATTCTAAATGTTTTGAATATTCTTGATTTTGGTAGGGAGTGTAAGTTTTCAACATTCTAAATGTTTGAATGTGGTTTTCAGAAAATGGCTTTAGGTGGAACGGCTCCCCCAAGAGGAAGTGCAGCAGCTGCTGCAAGCTTGAGGAGAAGGAGAACAACCAGCGGTGGAGCCTCTGGAGGAGCAGCTGGGACTATGCTTCAATTCTACACTGATGATGCCCCTGGACTCAAAATCTCCCCAAATGTGGTCCTCGTTATGAGCATTGGCTTTATAGCATTTGTTGCCATCCTTCATGTGATGGGCAAGCTTTATTTTGTTCGTAAGGATTAAGGAAGCTTAGGGGATACTGCAAGAAGTTAAGTTGACTTTTGGATTTTTAATACACAGTCTGTTATGGAGCTTAGGTTTTCTGTTTTTGGATCCACCTATCCTTTTGCTATATTTTTAACTATAAGAGTTGATTGATATTTATCTTTTTGATCTTTGGTTTATGCATTCTACGAGTAGGAGTGGTGATTATAAGAAACATTTTGGTGCACTTCCTGAAAATTTTTGTTACTTTTAGTCACTCCTTAGTTACTTGAAATGAAAGCTAGAAAACATTGTTGGAGAGATGACATAGATCTTATTACCTAAAAATCACTCTCATTTCATCTATGTAGTATATGACAGTTACTTATCAAAAGCTAAAGTTCTCAGATAAATTTATTCCAGCAAAATAAAATAAAACGAAGAGGGTTATAGCTAATGGATACTGGCAACAGCTCCCAATAAAAGCCCAAAAGACAGAACAGCAGAGTCCATCCACTTGTTTCTGACTAAAGCAAGTTTTATAATTTTGTAGTTCATCATATCAGATAACTCTTATCCTTACTGTGGATCCTGCTATTTGCATATAGGAAGTTTTAATTTTATTCAATTTAGCAACATGTAGCTTATTATTCGTGCGTCAGGTAAATCTGCACACAGCAATTCAAGTCTAATTCCCGAATAGATTGCACGTGTGTTCTTATACCATCAATTTGTTTTCCTAATGGGTATTGGGACGTACCAGGTGTTGGTGTCCCCAGTATGGTGCGGTTCAACTTGGGCTTGTGGCTCATGGTGGAAAGTTGTTTTGGTCAGTTTTTTTCTCTTGTCTTCTTATTTATTACTCTTCGATTGTAGTCTGGGAGTGACTCCGACAACCCCATCTGCTTCCGGTGTCTCTTAATCCCTGCTTCCTTTTCAAATTGTTATCTTGATTAATGGAAATGAATTGCCCTCTGCTGCTGCTTGGTTTGAGAATCCGTGATTTTAGAAGCCTTTTGCTCTAATCTTTTGATGATGTTGAAAGACGTTTCAGTAGCCACTAGGGATAAATTAACAAGAGTCATTTGAATGAAGGAGGAAACAACCTTGTTCAATGTAGCCATGTGTAGCTAAAGTCTGTTAGTGTGCTAGATTTACCTTCATTTGGTTTTCCATACCAAAAATCACTTTCTTGAGCAACCATATACCCAGGAACACATTACTAGGGTTCACAATGAACTACTGGAACTGAGGAACCATGATGGTGATATTCCAATGCAGATGCCGCATCAATCATTATATTCAACCTTTGCATGGAATTTAACAAATAGTTATGAGAATATAACCATTTTTCGATAAAGGCATGAAGTATTCCATAACCAAAGAATTAAAATCAAAATTTGAAGAGCTACTGATGACATAACCAGGTTGTGTTAATCGTAGATTGCACATTGCATTGCATTCAACCTCAAGCCTCATTGTTGTTGGTTCCCTGTCCGAATTAAGTAGCTTGACTGCAACCATCTCACCATTTAAAAGTGTTCCCTTTTAAACAGTGCCAAAACTGGCACTTTCTGGTATGTATTAGTCTCATCAAATCCATTAGTGGTTTCAAGAAATTCTTAATAGGAAACCCTTCTTTGTGCTCCTAATTTTGATAAAACCACTTGGAAAGCTTGCATTTAACCTTCTACATCTCTGACATCTTTAGTGGGATTATTGCCATTACATCCCTGGCCAAGGCACGTCCAACTAACATTATTATATCTATTTTTTTTTTTTATAGGTCCTTCTTGTCCCATTTTCCTCTTCTTTTCCTTGTTTCCAATTTACAATAAAATCCCATCTCTCTATGCCTCTCTCTCATTCATATTGCATAGAATCTCATCCCTCTCTCCGCTTTACCTGTTTTACTCTCCAACCAAAATTGGAAAGCAAAGGACCAAAAATTAATAATTTGACATATTGAGCTGTGCACTAACACACAAGTCCCATATCTACAACAAAAGTTATTAATTTGACATATTGGCCTTTCATGGTGTTCTTTTTTTAAATGTCATGTAGTCACGAGGCATACTTCACGACATATGTACCAAACTAGTACACTTTGACCAATGAATTACAGAAATGGTATAACTTTTGCAAAAATTACAAAAAGAGTATAATCGTTGATAGGATCCACGATTTATGTATAAGTGGCAAAAATCAAGTAAGGCCAATGCTAGAACTAGATGTTAGACACATACAATAAAAAGACAAAAACCTTATAAAGAAAGGTACAAAAATGAATAACAACCTTTCAGAAAAAGAAAATATTATTTTTCAATGACAAGAAAGTTTTGACAAATAGCTGAAAAATATATGGAAATAATAGAAAAAGAAAGAGTACAAGTACAATTAGAAAGATTAATACAAGAAGAGAGACAGCTAAAATTCTTATTCAAAGAATATAATAGGATTGAAAGGTATGAAGAAGCCAGAATAATGAATAATTCGGACTATACAGATTCAGACTAATTATGAGTGACTCAAGAATCTCAGAAAAATTAGAAATAATAATAAAAATGTTAAAAGAAATACAAGAGAGAGAAATAAGTCTAAAAATAGAAGAAGTCAGAACTTTGGTTAGAATTATTAAAGAAGAAGAACAAAAGCAAATAATAGTTCCCTCAAACAAAGGAAAATTAAATTTGTTCGATAAACCACCATTAAGATAATATGGAAGATCTTTCGGATAAACTACAAGAACAAATGAATCAATTAGGTAGACTTATGGCTACTTTAAATATAGAAGAAGAAGAAGAAGAACCTAAAGAACTAGTTTATGATTTTGACTCAGAGGATTTTAATCCATATGAAGATGAAGATTACGAACAACCTAGTTTTGTAAAAGCTGAAGAAGGCCAAACTTCAGGCGAAAAACGAGGAACAAATACTAGACCAAATTATAACGAACCATATTATAAATGGAACGAGACTAAATTTAGAAAGATCCCTCAAAAATATACGCCTATAATAGAAACAACAATCCAAGAAAATATCCTTGATGTTGATTGTAGGATAGAACAAGATAAAATTATACATACTTGGTATCAAGAACTAAGCATTATGCTTAGTCTTCAAGAAGAACTAAGAAATTCGGATAGAAAAAATCAATGGAATTTTATTCTATACAAAACTAGATGAATCACATCAGAATTTCTGCAAGATATCCCTCGAGAGGAAGTAGAAAAAATAATAGCAGATACAAGCTCTAAAGTTATCGATATAGTTTATCGAATCATAGTTGAAGAATTTATAGGAAGAGAAGCAAACACAAGTGAAATAAGAACTCTAGAAATAAATAGAGCAATATGGCATCTTACAAATTTAAGAATTTGTAATATGTGTTATTTAGAAAATTTTATATGCGAATATAAAATTTTTTATTACAAAATAGAGAAGGGAATGAGAGAGAGTCTTGGCTTAGATGATCTCTTTTATAATAAACTTCCGATATCGGTTGGAGAAAAGGTAAAAGACATGTTCCAAGAACAAGTGAATTTGGGACAAGCAAGTAAAACCCTTGGAGGACGAATATCAGTTCTTAACCAATGGGTACAACAAGAATGTGCTAAAAAGAGAGCACGAAGAGAAGGACAAATTAGTCTCTGTTGCTCAAAATTCAGAGATGGAGTAGGAGAATATGGATGTGAAAGACAACCATATAAGAAGAGAAGAACTTCGCATAATTATAGAAAAACTGATAAGCGTAGGTATAAGAAGTCTAAAAACAAGAAAAGATTCTTCAGAAATAGAGAAAAATATAAGAAAAATAAAAAGAATCATTGTCCATCAGGAAAGAAAACAACCTGTCGTTGCTGGATCTGCGACGAAGTAGGGCATTATGCCAATAAATGTCCCAAAAAGGGACAGGATAAAAAGAAAACAGAAACTTTAAGAATAGCCTTTGGAATAGGATATGAGTCGATAGAAGATTCTGACTTAGAATCCGATGATAGTTTACTAGAATTCTATAGTTCTAGTGAAGATGAGCAGAATCCTGAAGAATGGTAACCATAATGCTACCTTTATAAAAGTAGGGATAAATAAAAAGAAATTTTTGGCATATATTGACACTGGCGCAACTCTATGTTTCGCAAGAAAAAACATATCCAAAAATTGGAAACGATTAAGCAAACCTAAAAAATATTATTATAGCAGATAAATCAATTCATGAACTATGGTTTTTCCTTGAAAATCAAAGCATACAAATAGAGGATTACATTTTCCAAGCAAAAACAATATACCTTCATGACTCAGGGGTAGATATAATTCTGGGAAATAACTTTCTAAAACTCTATGAACCATTTATTCAAAGAAAAAATACAATAAGTCTACATTGGTGGGACTTAGTTTCGAAAGAAACCCAAAAGGAGGTAAGAATGAAAATCATTACAGAAAACGAAATTTTAAGAGTGGTTTCAGAACAAGCAAAAGGAGTATATTCAATACTTCACGAATTATACTTCTTTTCGGTAAACCTGGAAGACGAACTTAAAAGGGTTTGTAGTGATCACCCTCTTGACCCAATAAAAAATAAGAATCAAGAATTGATTACTGTTAAACTTAAAGATCCAAACCAAGAGATCAATGTACCTAATAGAATTCCATATTCTGTAAGAGACATTGAAGAATTTAAAGCTGAATGCAAGGAGCTACTTGAAAAGGATCTTATTCGAGAAAGCTCAAGCCCACATTCCGCACCAGCTTTTTATGTTGAAAACCATAATGAGATTAAAAGAGGTCGAAGAAGAATGGTTATCAATTATAAAAAGTTAAATAAAGCGACAATAGGAGATTCCTATAAGTTGCCAAGAAAAGACTACATTTTAGAAAAAATTAAAGGCTGTAATTGGTTTTCAACACTAGATGCAAAATCAGGATACTACCAATTAAGGTTATCAGAAGAATCCAAACCATTAACTGCATTTTCATGTCCACCTCAGAAGCAGTATGAATGGAATGTTTTGCCATTTGGCCTAAAACAAGCACCATCAATATATCAAAGATTTATGGGTAGATCCTTACAAGGATTAGACCATATATGCCTTGCATATATCGATGACATAATCATTTTCACAAAAAGAAAAAAGGAGGATCATGTTAACGCATGCCTCAAAATTTTAAAAATGATACAAGAAGTTGGGATAGTAATTTCAAAAGAAAAATCAAAACTTTTGCAGCAAGAAATTGAGTATCTTGGTTTAAAAATCGGAACCGAAGGAAAGATAAATTTATCACCACATGTTGCTGAAAAAATTCATCAATTTCCGGATGAATTAACAGATCGCAAACAAATTCAAAGATTCTTAGGAAGTTTGAATTATATTGCAGATCAAGGATTTTTCAAAAATTTGTCAAAAGAAAGAAAAATCTTACAGAAGAAGATTTCTGAAAAAAATCCATGGGAATGGACAGAAGATGATAATAACGCCGTTAAAACTATCAAAGAAAAAGCAAAGTTCCTACCAGAACTTTACAATCCAACATAAAAAGATTTTTTAATTATAGAAACTGACGCTTCAGAAACCGTATGGGCTGGTTGTATGACAGCAATTCCTAATGGAAAGGCTATACTACAATTAGATGAATACGGAGAAAGGTTGGATTGCGGGAGTAATCTAGCTAAGAAAGATGTGGAAGTCCTTGAGGAAGGATATACACATGAAATAAAAACTGCTATAAGCTCAAAACCAAAAAGCCTTCCAACAGAAAAGCACAAAAGAAAGCTATGTCGATATGTATCGGGCACATTTACAAATGGTGAAACACGATACACCATAGCAGAAAAAGAAACCTTAGCTTGTCTAAGGATCCTTGAAAAATGGAAGATTGAACTTCTACCGACAAGGTTCGAATTACGAACTGATTCATAGTATTTAACAGGTTTTAGGAGATACAAGCTTCAAGCCGATTACAAAAAGGGAAGATTAATCAGGTGGCAATTAAAGCTCCACCAGTTCAATCCATACATCAAATATATCAAATCAGAAAAAAATGCATTCGCAGATACCCTCACAAGAGAATGGAAAGCATCATAAAGCAATTACAAAATCAACTTAAACAGAAAGAAGAGCAGATTGTCAAAGCTGAAGACTCTATCAAAACTCTCAAGTAGGAGAGGGGGGAGATCCTTACAGCAATCTCAACCCTAAAAAACCAAAATTCAGAAGAAGAAAATGCATCAGAAACTTCAGAAGCAATGACTGCACTAGAAGAACTTCCTTCAACAGAACAAAAGGAAAATGAAACTGAAAAATGGTACGTTATCTTTGAAGGACCTCTTAAAGGAGTCTACAATAACTGGGGAATCGTAAAATCCCATGTAAGTGGAAAGAACGTAGCTTTTAAAAGCTATTTGAAAAAAGAAGAAGCAGAAAAGGCTTACAATGAAGCATACAAAACAATAACTGAAGCAAAAGATATTATGAAAGATAAAATGAAAGGAGTAATCCTAGGGAAAAAGAAAGATATCCCGGAAGGACATCTAAAAAGGATGATGAGCCTAACTAGAACAGTCACCCCTCTCAATTATGCAAAACAACAACAAACATGGCGGTTAGCAACAGAATACACCCAGGAGATGAACGGAGAAATGTTCTATCCAAGGCATAGGTATTTTGGCGCTAAAGTAAATATTCTTCCAGGAGCGGACCCAGAATTTGTATTCGATTTCTTCCAAACAGGAATGATCGACACTCTATATGTAGCAACTTCAGCAGGACGAGAAATTCCAGAATTAAAGTTCTTTCCAGAAGGAATCCGCAATATGGTAAAATCTTTCAACAACAGATTTGCCAAGGGAAAAGAAATATATTTAAATTTTATTTCCTCATATCCAATAATCGACGATAGTGATACTGTTCAATTAGAATCCATCCAATTAATCAAACTTGGATACTCCGATGGAGAATACCAGGCAATTGAACAAAGTCATAAAGGAATGCCAATTAAAGAAGAAATGATCATTGAATCCATAATCGGGTTAATTCACGGTACGCTCAGGCTTGGTTCAGCAAGCACTGAGGGAATTAAAAAATTTAAAATCGTATATGTCAGTGAAAAAATACTGATGTATTCTATAAGTAAAAGGGAAGCCTCAAAAGAAGACACAAAGTCCATAGAAGTCTTTGAAGAACCCATCATAACCCTCACCAAATACATGGAAAACCTCGATAAAAATTACAAGCAGGCCTTGTGTGAAAGATTCAAGCACATGGAACAACACCAATGCCCCCTCTGCATATAAGAAAAAATCCTAGAAGATCTAACGGTCGAAGAATGCTAAAAAGTGTCGGCAAGATGTAGACCATAGATTAAACTGTCGGCAGAAACCAACAAAATGTAGCTAAAAATGTAATGGGGACCAAATGAGTCACCCACCAATAATAAGTGTCGGCAGTTGTCCTCTGTCTTATCTTCATCTTTTTAGGAGTGGATATGAACTATCCACGCGTCCAGGTTGAAAACGCTTGCTTTGTGCGTATCCAACCTCACTTGTGATATATAAAGGGATGCTGAGACCCTATTGTTCTCAGAGCGAAATCATTCCATAAATAAACAAGTTTGTTTATCTTCCCTACTTCTCATATCTTCTTAGAGAAATAGGAGTTCTGCTTAGCAGAACTTAGGTTGAGTCTGCGAACTTCCTAAGCTGCCTTGAGGTCATACTCTGGAGGGCAACCACATCAAGAAAAGCTTGAGGTCATACTCTGGAAGCAATCAAAGAACATTTCAGAAAAGCCAAAGATCAGGTATTATAACCATCCATAAACTTTTATACTTAGTCATGACTACTGAAATCGAACAAAGTATAATAGAAAATCAAGAAGACCAAGATGGATACTATTTTGATACAATCTTTGACAAAAAGATAGAAAAGGAGGACTTTACTCTAAAATAAAATGATAACTTTAAGAACAACATTATTTGCAGTTTAAGAAATATAATATCTAGAAGAAATATTTTAAAATTCGGAATGATGATAGGAGAGCTTCTTGTCCCAATTGAAAAAACAGAAGGAGATGTTATGATCTCAATAATAAATAAGGCACAAATACAAAAAAGAATTAGATCTATCAGGGAAGAAGATAGACCCAAAATCCAGTATATTCATATATCTACTATTCAAATAATTTTGAAAAGTACATATATGAAAGGAATTGAATCCCCTATGGTTTTAGAAATATTAGATAATAGACTCATAGAAAAAGATGACGCAGTAATTGCGAAAGGGCAATGTAATTTAAAGAAAGGAAAAGTCAAATTTGATGTTAATCTTCAGATAGGACTATCATTAAAGGATAAAGATCTAGATAGATCCATAGTATTCCATTATGAATTACTTAGAAGGAACTTTATGAAAAAAGAAAATTCACCTTTTACAATTTGTTATAAGGTAAATTATGCCTTAAGCAATAGTCATCATAGTATTGAATTCAAGGGAAAAGATTTAATTACATAAATGAATTATTTACCCCTTTGATCCAACTAGAAACACAAAAATTCCAAAAATTTGAAACTAAAGGATTATTTTTACCCTCTTATAAAACAAGTGAATCAGAAAAAAGAGAGACTGATTTTCAAGAACTAAATAAGAGACTTATAGAAATTGAAAATAGACTATGAAGATTACAAAAATACATCCAGAAATAGAAAACTTTTGGAGAGTAGAAATAGAAACAAACTCTGAAGAATTTTGGATCAATAAAAGGATAGATTGCTCTATAGCCTTCATAGAAGAAAAATTAATGATTATCAACCAATTAACTTCTATAAAAGAGGTTAACGAAAAAATCAAATTAGAATGGCTTAAAGAAGAGATCATTATATCCATAGTAGAGGAAAAAATAGATCAAGAACTAGATGAAGCAGATTGGAAAGAATATTATAACGATTTATGGTATAAAGAGCAAGATAATCATTTTAGTGATTACTATTGAAATGTCAGGCTATACTTGGGATACTCTCTTTGAGCAAAAATATAGAGAAATTAAAGAAACAGATGAAACACTACATCATCTTGTAACATATGTTCAGGGAGAATATAATCAAAATCCACAAAATTTTGAATTAAGAAACATATATAATAGATTAGTAACACGAAAAATAATACTAGAAAGAGAAAAAAGAAGAATAGAGGACACTTTGTTAATTTTAGAACATATAGCAAATAAAGAATATAGACTAATAGATTATAAAGAAACTCTGAAAGAAAGAATTATTAGAATATCAACCGACATTAAGGCTACAATAAAAATTGTGAAATACGCTAAAAATATTAGCTTTGAAGAATGGCTAAATACGGCTTTGGAACTAAAAATCTGGTATCAGAGCTAGTCTACGGACTGGTTCTATATTAGAAATGGAAAGAAGGAGCGAATCCATAATTGAAACTCTTAAAAGAGATTTAAGAAAAATAAATACTGAAATAGCATGGCAACAAAAAACTATAGAAGAATTAATAAAATTAAAAGATTCAATAAAAATGGATGTAACTGATCTACAAGAAATAAATCAGTTAATTAGACATGCTAGGATGCGAAAAGAAATGGCAAAAGAACTAAGAAAAAATATAATTCACAGACCAAGTTACGGTTTTTAGATTAAAAAAAAAAAAAGAGAGAGAACATGAAATCGTGTACTCTTCACGATTTATATAAAAACAGAAACATAATAAAGAATCGTGTATTACAAACACGATTCCTATAAATACAAAATTAGTCACAGCTTTTTATTGGTTGTGTCCATAAGTATAAAAGTAGGAGCAATACATAGAATAAATAGCCCATATGAAACTACACCAGTTTTGCAATGAGTTGTAGATTACAAACCCCACCTTATATCCCCAAATCCCAATTTTAAAAGTGAAATTACCATAATGCCTTAATTAAAAAAAAACTAGAATACAAACCCCTTTTTTTATCCCCAAACCCCAAAACCCTTTTCACCTTCCTAAAATTATCCATAAACCTCAAACCCCTTTTTTCATATATCCTATTACAGAAACTTCCTACTCCTTATTTTCTCAAAAAAAAAAAAAAAACTCTCTTTCTCTCCCTTTTTATCACTCAACCTCTCTCTCTCCCTTCTCCAAAAGTAATAGTTTTTTGGCATCCACTTTCATCAACATCGAGTTTTTAGTACATCACTGGAGTAGTGTTCGTGTTGGCGATTGCGTTGTCACTAAGGTACGTTTTTTTTAAAAAAAAAAAAAAACTGGACGTACGTTTTCCGACTGTCCAAATTCCGACTCGAGACACTCGGAAATCATGCTTAATTTCCGACCCACGTATCTCGGAAAATATAATTTGACTTTATTGTGTATATGATTTCCGAGAGTCTCGAGTTGGAATTTGGTTTTCCGAGACTGGACAGTCGGAAAACGTACGTCCAGTTTTTTTTTAAAAAAAAGTACTTT
Source organism: Crotalaria pallida (assembly GCA_037953625.1). Classification (NCBI taxonomy): domain Eukaryota; kingdom Viridiplantae; phylum Streptophyta; class Magnoliopsida; order Fabales; family Fabaceae; genus Crotalaria; species Crotalaria pallida. The sequence continues at coordinate 81,533,822 of CM075653.1, forward strand.
AGTGGCAACGCAATCGCCAACACGAACACTACTCCAGTGATGCACCAAAAACTGGATGTTGATGAAAGTGAATGCTAAAACACTATTAATTTTGAAGAAGGGAGAGAGAGAGAGAGGTTGAGTGATAAAAGGGAGAGGAAGAGGTTTTTTTTTTTGAAGAAAATAAGGAGTAGGAAGTTTCTATAATAGGATATATGAAAAAAGGGGTTTGGGGTTTATGGATAATTTTAGGAAGGTGAAAAGGGTTTTGGGGTTTGGGATTTGGGGATAAAAAAAGGGGTTTATATTCTAATTTTTTTTAATTAAGACATTATGATAATTTCACTTTTAAAATTGGGGTTTGGGAATATAAGGTGGGGTTTGTAATCTACCACTCTTTTACAATTTTATAAAAAGATACACTAGTCTGGTAATAAACTAGTCAAACTGCACTAGTTATGTAAAAAAGCCCATACTTCACTACTTGAGAAAAAGCTTGGGTTGTGAGGTGTACCTCACTAAAAAATGCTTAAATACCAAATTGGTTCTTATAAATGTTGACTTCTTTAAAATTAATCTTTACATTTTTTTTTGTTATGGTCTTTGTTTTTCTGTTCTATTTTGATTTTGGTTCCTGTCGCTGTCAACTATTGTTCAAGATAATTCAAATAACTGAAATAAGGTTTGATTTTGGTCCCCATATTTTCATTATATAGATGTTTTGGTCTTTTGTTTTTTTCTTTCATTTTGGTTTGGGTCCCTATCGCAATTGCCTTATTAGCATTTTTTATCCATAGCTAACGACAGGGACCAAAACCAAAATCGATAGGAAAAGCAGGAACCAAAACCCAAAAACAATAAAACATAAGGACTAATTTCAAATAGGTCAACATTTATAAGGATCAATTTAATATTTAAACAAAAGAAAAAACTTGGGTACTTTAAAAAAAAATTTAAATTAATGAAGTATACCTTACAATCCAAATGTGTGCCTAACAACAGAGCCGTTCCTAATATTTTCGGGACCCTAGGCAAAATTAGAAATGGAGACTCTCTTTTATAAAATAATTAATTACGTAAAATTAACTACATAAAACTTTTGCAATATAGATTACAACACGATAACATAATAACTTTATCCATTTTTACATTATCATTAACCCCGAATCATCTATGTACCTGTCGATAATCCAACTTCCACGGTTCCACCTCTTTTCTTTTTCCTTTCTAGTTTCTAAATTTGATTAGAGTATCAGAATCTCTGTTTTGTATGTGGGCTTGTGCCTTGTGGCTTTGTTATGCCTATACCGCTATACGTGTTTTGTTTTGTTATTTATTTTTTTCCTTTTTTTTTTTTTTAATTTCAGCTATAGGTATAAAAAATTTGGGGAACCTAGGCAGTCGCCCCTCTTGTCTTGGACACAAGGACGGGTCTGCTAACAAATGAACAGTGAGAGACCCAATAATCTTGAGTGATGGAGAATGAGGAGAGGAGAGTGTGAAATGCGGGAGTAAATTGTTTGAACTTTTGTTATTTTTTTCATAAACAACAAATCATACGCAAAATACCTAATCTAGGAGAAGAATCTCGAGGCACAGGGAAAGAATGTAGGCATGGAAGAGAAGATATGAAGCCCAAAGGAAGAAACTCCGTTACCCAAATATTTGGATTGTGAGATATATTTTACTACTCCCTCCGGTCTTTATTATAGGTCACATTCTAGAAGGTTTTCTTGGTCCTAATTATAAGTCACTTTATATTTCCAATGTATCATTTATTGTTTTTTTCTCTTTTTTGCCCTTATTAAATGCTTTGACTATCTATGTGTTTTTGTTGTTCATTAATGAGTGAGAATTTTTCAAGAAATTTAGAGGGTAAAATTGTAATGTTACAATATATTCTCATAAAAATTATAAAACTAACTACTTTCCTTGGTATGTGTAATTCGGTTAAGTATGCCCTATAATAAGGACCAGAGGGAGTATTTTTTTTTTTTTTGAGATTTAGTTCCCAAACCCTCAACTTTAGACCCAAACCCCATTTTAATGGTGAAAAGTCAAAATTGTCCCTCTATCATCTTCTACCTTCCCACAAACCACAAACCCCAAAATCTTCCACCTTCCCACCCCCAAACCCAAACCGCTCATCTTCCACCTTCATCCTTCTCCCAAATCTCAAACCTCAAACCCCTCTGAATCTATTTTCTTCTACTTCTACATCCAAGCAACCACCCAACACCACCATCATCATGTCTTTGTTGAACCTGTGTTCGTCATTGATGAAGGAGACAAAGGAAGCAAGCCACACGAGACATCAACCAGTGAACTCGCGACCATCAAACACCATACCTTCATAAAGTCTGACAAATTTCCGAGATCCCCGTGTCGGAATTTCAAGAAATTGGGACACTGGTTCGTTGGAATTGAACACCATACACAATTCCGACGAACCAGTGTCGGAATTTCTTGAAATTCCGACACGGGGTTCTCGAAAATTTGTCAGACCCAGAAAAAAAAACACAAAACAACTATGAAAACCCTAAACACATACCTGACAGAGAGAGCAGCAGTGGCGCCAGTGATGGGGAAAACTGAAGAGTCGCAAGTGATGGGATATTGTGGGGTTTGGGGAATGGTTTGATATAGGGAAGAACTGATTGGAAGTTATGTGGGGGGTATTTTTGGATTATTAATAAAATGGGGTTTGGGAGCTAATAGATGAGGGTTGGGAACTAAATCTCTTTTTTTTTTTATAAATATCGTGACGTATAGGTTATTATCTAATTTTTTTTTCCGACAGTGAGATATATTTTATGATCTATTTTTTTTTAGGTAGTAATGTATAACTCACAATCTAAGCTTTTTTTCACGTCTATATCTCTCAATCTTGATGTGATGTTAAAAACAAGAATATCATGAAAGGTCAATATGTCAAATTAATAATTTTTGTTGCAGAGAGAGAGAGAGAGATTTTCCTATAAATTGAAAAGGCTTAATTATGTTACATGTCCTTAAAGTTTGAAGTACTTTTGTCAGATACCTTTATACTTTTTTTTTCAATGTCTGACTCATGAAGTTGCTTCTGGGTTTGTCATATACCCCTACTACTAATTCTGGCCAATTTTGATCACATGTAACATCAAAATACTAATCAGACGCAGGAGATTGGTCATGTGGTGCCGCGTGATGTCACAAAGCCGACCTCTCTCTTCAAGTCTTTTTTCTTAAATTTTTTTATTTAACTAAAAATATAAAAATATTAAGTTTTTTAGTTTTTTAAATTTTTTTAAAAAAGGATCTTCGCTCACGGGCGTCTAATCAGGATTCTGATGTTACATGTCAACAAAATTGGCCAGAATTGGTAGTAGGAGTATATAACAAACCCAGATGTAACTTCAGGGAGTCAGACATTAAAAAAAATAAGAGTATCTGACAAAAGTACCTCAAACTTCAGGGACTTGTGTAACATAATTAAGCCAATTGAAAACAAGGAGAGGAGGAATAGGGAAAAGAGAGGGTTTTCTTAAAAGGGTAAAATTGAAAATAATAAAACTGCTGGAGAAAAAATTTACCCACCCCACACTCAAATTAATACACCCCACTTTTAAATAAAAAACCAAAAATACCCCCATCCCTATTTCTATCTCCTTCCCTTCAGCCACCCTACCCCACCCCACCCTTCCCCTCCCCCACCCCCATCCCACCCACCCAGCCACCCCACCCCTTCCCCCACCACGCACCACCCACACCCACACCCGCACCACTCACACCCCACCACACTCTTTCCCTTCCCTTCCTTCTTCTTCCTCTTTTCTCTTTTTTTTTTAATTTCGACCTCGGGTCGTGAGGCCCTTCACTACCGGGGTCGTGAGGCCCCTCACTACCGGGATTGTGACCCCACCCCTTCCCCCACCACCCACACCCACACCCGCACCATCCACACCAAACCACACTCTTTCCCTTCCCTTCCTTCTTCTTCTTCTTTTCTCTTTTTTTTTTTAAATTTCGACCTCGGATCGTGAGGCCCCTCACTACTGGGGTCGTAAGGCCCCTCACTACCGGGGTTGTGACCCCACCCCACCCCACCCACACCCGCACCACCCCATCACACTCTTTCCCTTCCCTTCCTTCTTCTTCCTCTTTTCTCTCTTTTTTTTTAAAAAAAATTTCGACCTCGGGTCATGAAGAGCCTCACTACCGGGGTCGTGAGGAGCCTCACTGCCAGGGTCGTGAGGAGCCTCACTGCCAGGGTTGTGACATGGCCTATACAATGGGGTGGCCTCGGTAGTGAGGGGCCTCACGACCCCAGTAGTGAGGGGTCTCACGACCCGAGGTCAAAATTAAAAAAAAAAAGAAAAGAGGAAGAAGAAGGAAGAGAAGGAAAAGAGTGTGGTGGGATGTGGGTGGTGCGGTAGGGTGACGGTGTGGGTGGTGCGTGGTGGGGGAAGGGGTGGTGCGGTGGACTGGGGTGGGATGGGGGTGGGGTAGGGTGGATGAAGGAAAGGAGAAAGAGAAAGGGGTGAGGATATTTTTGGTTTTTTATATAAAAGTGGGGTGTGTGAATTTGTATGTGGGGTGTTAAAATGCCCACTCAAACTGATGGGGTATGCTTATCCATAAATGGGATGATAAAAGCCCATTTTAATTTTTTTTTCTACCGGACCATTTTTTTTCATTAGTTTTCTAAGAAAGAGAAAATGACCGTGGCAATGAAAAGAAAACCGCGTAAATAATATCTTATACTGTTTTGTGTTTTATAATTAAGCAATGAGATTAGTTAATTTAATATATAAAATTATTAAAACTTTTCTATTAATAACTAAAAATTAATGTCATTTATATCTGAATTATTTTTCTATAGCTTTTTTTTTTTGTTGAATTGGAAGAAGTAGTTCTTACGCTTATTGTTTTATAGCTCTACCAAACATTAACTTTTGATAAGTGTAAATTATTTATTATCATCGATAACACAAGAAAAAAATAGTTTGCCCTTTACTCTCGGCCCCTCTCTCTACCCTTCCTTGGCATCGTCCCGGAATGCGAGTTGAACCACATATGAATAGTTAACGTTTGTTGTGGTGCCAAATTATACAGCATCACCACCGGTGCCATGGCTATGTACAATTGATTTTAGTGTATATAATGATCAATGGATAATGTGTGACAACCTCTAACCCTTTGCACCAGTTACCGTATAAATTGATGTATTTGCTGATAAAGATGTACAATTTTATTTTGCTTAAATATCTATTTAAATAAAATTTGGTTTATAAACCATATTGCAAGATGACCACTCTCCGAGGTTAAGGTTGTTAAATTCCCAAGACAATACAACCATAACTTCTCTTGCAACTCGCTGTCCTCCAATTGCTTTTGTTTGACTATCTTCAAGAATTCATTGGCAATTTGGAGCATTCCCAAGACAATACTTCCTTCTCTGAATTGAATTCCGAGGTTAAGGTTGTTAAATTCTTCAATCAACTCCATTTCTTTGACCATTAAACTGCTCATGTGCAAGGCCTTTCGACTTAGTGCATTGGCAACCACATTTGCTTTTCCTAGATGGTACTAAAGATTAAAGTCATAATCCATCAGAAACTCCATCCACCTCCATTGTCTCATGTTCAGCTCCTTTTGATCAAACAGGTACTTCGGGCTTTTATGGTCGCTATAGGCCTCGAACTTGGTGCCGTATAGGTAATGCCTCCAGATTTTTAAGGCAAAGACGATGGCTGCTAGCTCCAAGTCGGGAGTGGGATAGTTCCCTTCATGTGGCCTTAGTTGTCGGGATGCATATGCGACTACCTTTCCATCTTGCATGAGCACGCATCCTAATCCCAGCCTTGATGCATCGCAATACATGTCAAAGGACTTTGTAGGATCAGAAAGAGTAAGCACTGTTGAGGTGGTTAGTCGTTACTTTAACTCTTGGAAACTCCTTTTGCATTGCGGTGTCCATTCATAAGGTGTTTCCTTTCTGGTGAGCTTGGTTAAAGGCAAGGCTAGTTTGGAAAATCCTTCTATGAATCTCCTCTAATAACCTGCCAAACCGAGAATTCTTATTTTAGTTACATTCTTAGGCCGTTCCCACTGTAGCACCACTTCAACTTTAGCATGATCTACTACAACTCCTTTAAAATAACGTGGCCCAGAAAATTGACCTTTTCTAGCTAGAACTCACATTTAGACATCTTGGCGTACAACTACTTCTCCTTTGACATCAGTAAGACTTTCCTTAAGTGTTCTTGGTGTTGACTTGGATTTTTCGAATAGATCAGGATATCGTTAATGAAAACCACCACAAATGAATCCAAGTAGAGCCGGAAGATCCTATTCATGTAGTCCATGAATATTGCAGGTGCATTTGTCAAACCAAAAGGCATTACCACATACTCGTAGTGACCATAGCGTGTCCTGAAGGCCATCTTGGAGATATCTTCTTCCTTGATCCGAATCTGATGGTATCCTGATCGGAAATCAATCTTAGAAAAGACAGTAGCTCATCTTAACTGGTCCATCAGATTGTCAATACGGGAGAGAGGGTACTTATTTCTGTTGGGCACCTTATTAACCTGTCTATAGTCCATACACATTCCAAAGCTCCCATCCTTCTTTTTGACAAAGAGCATTGGGGCTCCCCAAGACGATGCACTAGGTCTGATGAACTTCTTCTCTAATAGATCTTCTAACTGCTTCTTCTGTTTGGCTAGTTCTGACGGGGACATTCTGTAAGGGGCTATTGAGATCGGTCCTACCCTAGGGACAAGATCGATACTAAACTCCACTTCTCTGGTTGGTGGTAATCCAGGAATCTCATCTGGGAAAACTTCTGGAAATTCCCGAACTACCGGAATCTGATGCAACTTTAGTCCTTCTTCTTCAACTTCCATAGTGGCTAGGGTAGGGGTTATTTCTGTAGGATAGTCTTTTTCAGAAACAATGTGTTCTTTAAAAGAATCAAAGGAAATGGTTCTCTGGTGACAGTCAATCACGACATGATTGGTGGAGAACTAGACATCCAATCCATGCCCATAATGACATCCAGTTGGGTCTAAGGTAGACAGATGAGATTGACCTTGAACTCTTTGTCTAAGACTTTAAGGGTACATCTGAGACACATTTGTGAAGTTACAACTGAGGGACTAGTGGGGGTTGAAACTAGAAGCTTGTAAGACACATCTATTATAGGTAAACCCAGTCTCCTTACACAATCATAAGAGATAAAAGAATGGGTCGCTCCACAGTCAAACAATACTCCACAAGGCATGGTATTGATGAAACAAATACCTTTGATGAGTTCATCTGCCTTATCTGCTTCCTTGCCACTCATTGTATAAACATTTCCCCTCTGTATTGATCTGCTTCCTCTAGTCTGTCTAACTTTTGCTGTATTCACCTCTTTCCCTTGAGCTTTATTAGGGCATTGAGCAACAAAGTGTCCTAGCTAGTTGCATAGAAAACAAAGTCTTTCCTTCTTCTGAATGTCTGGCATCCAACAAACGCCACGGTGTGGCCTTCCGCAACGTGCACAAGGCGATATTGCGGCTATAGGAGCAGGTCCACCAGATTCAGCTTCCTTGGGAGCAACACCCTTAGCCTTAGGGCTAGGATATGGGCTGGGGCGATAGGAAGACCGTTTGCTCCGAATCGGGCCATAGGTTTGATGAAAAGCTTTTGCATTTTTCTCCTCTTCTTATTTCACCTTCAGTCCTTCCTCAAAAGTGCTGCACATACTCACTAACTGGGGCAAACTGCGGATGCCTTCATATTCAAAAGCAACTCGGATCTCTGTACGGAGGCCAGCTTCAAACTTCACACACTTGGATCTTTCATCACCACAGTGGTAGTATGGGGAGTATTTGATAAGCTCCTCAAACTTCACAACATATTCTCCCACACTCATAGCTCCTTGCTTCAAGGACAGAAACTCCAGCTCTTTCTTGCGAAGAACATTTTATGGAAAGTACTTTTCCAGAAATCTCCCCTTGAATACATCCCATGTAATCACCTATTCTTCAGCTTACAGGATCTGTTTGGTGTTCTCCCACCTCCACCCACTAACATGAAGGTTGCAAGTAACACTTGTCGAGGAGCAGGAGTGTGCATGATTTTCAGAATTTTCTCGATCTCTTGGAGCCACCTCTGAGCTCCATCAGGGTTGTATCCACCTTCAAACTTTGGTGGATCGACCTTCTTAAACTTTTCCAGCCATTGGGCTTCTGCCAACTCTGGGTCCTGGGGTGCTGGGTTAGGTGGGTTCTAGTTGGATTGATTCTGATTCGACTGAACCAGATTTTCCAGAACGTCGGTAATCCTCTCCACGATCTCGGAATTTCTTGGGTATCTACCTGCCATCTACTCTTTTCCTGTATGTAGATATAAATTTTATTCAGGTTTTTTTTTCAACTCTCTACTACCTACTAGTCATTCTCTTGGTGAGTAACACATTAGGAGTATGTGAGTCCATACTCTACAGCCGAAGAATGCAACCATTGCTCTGATACCATAAATGTAACACCCTAGTTATACACTTTATTAAGAAATTAATACTTAAGTTATTATCTTAGGAATTTTAGGAAAATTTCGCCAGAGTTTCCCTTAAAATATGGCCTATTCCAAATTTTTAAAGTATCTGTCAGAACCAGAAATATCAAAACATATTTATACTATTCACAGCCAGCACATTATACTTTATCAGTTTTATACAGTCCAGTCACTGACATATATATATATATATATATAAACATACACTCCAAAAAGGCATGTTCTGGGCACACATTCAGCTCATTTCTTTTATATTTTACAAAATATAACTATATTGTGATATTTCTAAAAGGCCCAGAACATGGTTGCATTCTTTATACTATATTAGCTCACACTCCACGAGGTGCAGTGTGGCACTCCTCGGCCTCTGGGATGGTAAAGACACAACCAGCCTAAAAAGATAAATCAGAGGGTGAGTTATAGCACAAAGCTTAAGCATAGTTTCTACGATAGTATAAGAACGGTTCACGCAATAAATAAACATATATATAATCGAATCACTAAAGCAAGAATCATGCGTTCATAGAAATATTCGGAATATCTCAAAACAACAATATCAATCAATTTTATTATTCATGATGCATTTCCTATTTTGACTCAATCCGTAAGATGCATGCTCGTCTCTCATATGTCCAAACATTGGATCCTATGATTCATCAAGTTCTCATTTCAAAATATTACATCATATCTCAAAATTCATTTCAATTTATCGGATCCAATTGTTGGAGTTTTTCTCATAATAATCTCATAATCTCCAACAGATCTCAATTCTCAATTTCATTGGTCAGTCTCAATCTCAATATCTTAATCACCTCACATCACCTTCCACTCCGGGGAAAGACCGACCGGGAATAAGCATTCCTCAACCAGTGCTTGTACAGTACTTCTCCCGCTCTGGGGTCCTTCGTACAACTTGGGTCGTCTTTCCCAAGTTGGTTATAGCAGGAATCGCCCTCAACGACCAATCAATGCATAAGTGACTAATAAAATATTTGTAGTTTACCGCAGAAACTCATCCACGACTAGGAGGGCCAGTCCCAATCCTCTAGTGGCACCAGGTCCTACCCAACAACAATTCCCGCGGTTGTTTTAATGTCACAACCTAGTCACTATAGCATGCCCTTTGTCCACCGAATCCCAGAATCTTCGCGGTATGTATTTCCCCTACCCTGATGTCCACCTTATATCACCATGTATGAATGCATGAAGATAAAGTATTTCCAATTGGGTTGATTTATTAAATTTTAAACTATAATTCGAATCCATAAAAATATGTATATCAAACCCATTTGGAAATCCATTTATTAAATTTCCTAAGGTAGGCTTAGTAATCGGATTCCATAAGATTAGTCTAAAATAATAAAATAATATATATATATATATATATATATATATATATCATACTTTTTAATTAAATTGTGGAAAGTCCCATTACCACACCTCCCTAAGGGAACTTAATAAAATATTGTTCCCTACATATATGACAAATCAACAGATTCAACCAGAGAGCTATTTATATAGATCAACATATATCAACACATATCATAACAATATATTTTAACAACAGATCAACTTAACATCATTATATCCAAATATTATTTTAATAGTCAACTACCCTAAGTTAAGGTAATTACTTCCCTCTTACCTGTAGAGGGAGAGACTGCTTAGCTTGGCACTCTTTCTCTCTCCATGGAGCCCTCTCTCTCTCTTTCTTCTTCCTCTTGATTTCTCTCTCTTAAACCTCACTAATCTAGCTTTATACTTGATCCTTAAGAACAAGATCAAGATGGGTGTAGTTGGTTGATGATTTGATGAGTTTGGAGAGGGGTTTTGGGTTGATGTTTGGTTGGTTGATTGATTTTGGAGCATTAGAGAGGTTGGGTGTTGTAGGGTGAAGATGAAGTTGATGTTAAAAAAGAGAGAGAAGGGGCCGAATTCTTGGAGAAGAAGAAGGGGGGTGGAAGGTGCAAATTACAATTTTGCCCTTCCACTTAAAACACCCCTTTCTTTTATTTTTTTTAATTTGTTTTCATTTCTTTCGCCGATGTCGATACTCCCTAACATTTTTACAAACACTAAAACATTTAACAAACACTTCTTTTTCACACATATATATTATGATTTTTTTTATTATCATTACTATTATTATTATTACTAAAGATTAGGGATGTTACATTTCTTCCATGCCTTATTACTCAACTATCTTATCACATAATGAATCACTTACATAATGTTTCATTCATTCCAATCACATGATTATTCTCACTTCTATTAAGCTTGATTGAATCCAACAACAATAGTTTGTGGGGTGTGGTATTCAAGGATCACCCTTGGAGAGTTCACCTAATGACTGTGGTGGTTGGATAACCACTAAGGGAACTGCATCGTACAGTTTGCATCCTCATATTTATGTGCATAATTCATAAAGCAAAAATATCAACCGAGACTAAACATATCCTCATAGTCATGTGCACCATTTCAACAAGTCGAGGTTTTTTCATTATTGCTCACATACACCTTTACCAAACCAGACTAAGAACCAAAACTATGGCAAATGTGAGTGAAAGCATATGGGAACCTCAATCGAAGTGCTCCAAATGAAGATCAAGATGAGTCAATCAATGAACCAGAGGAATAATACCAGTCAAATGGTACAACTGATGATAATGGGTATTAATGAAAATACTATTGGGGTTGAACAACATATCACAATTCTTAAAAGCTTAACATACCCATGTTCTTTAGCCTAAGACTCTAAGTTTGCTAAATAGTGGGCATCCATATTTTTCGTTCCATATTCAATAAGTGTAGGGCATTCTTGGCTATCTCAGAATTGTTCCTAAATGAAGTTTTCATTTTCCTTGCATATCTATTTAACAATTATTTTTCAATGTTTTGATCATGTCACACACCACATTGTATTTTGTTGCAAAAGCACGAAATAATTAATACACCAGACTAAATAATTTGCCTAAATTATTTGTTTTTTATTTTTGTGCCATATAAGGTTGCCCCTGAATTTACGTATCCTCATAAAATAAGGAGTTAAGGCTACGTAGTTCTGATTATTTAATTTTATGTTAATGTTTTTTATTTATGAAATCTTTTGTTGCGAAGAGGTACGTGCACAAGATCTCGACATATATATAAGGGAATGAGAATTTCCGAAATGCAGGTGGTTTAATATTTAATTAATAAAATTCTATTTAATTTTTATTAAAAAGAAAAAGAAAGTGTTTTTGTCTTATATTTTTTTAATTTGGCAAAACTGTATTTTTGGTCCCTTAAGTTATTTATTTGTTCCAAAGTAGTCCCTCAAGTTTTTTTGTTTGAAAGTGGTCCCTTAACTTTACTTCCGTTAAAATAGTTGGTCCTTCTGTCAAATTTTCCGTCTTCGATCATCTTCTCTGGCGAAACTCCATTTTTTCTGGCCAATATCTTTTATCTCCAACTCCACTGATCCCATCACACCACCTTCTGGACACAATGGAGAATGGTGGAGAGATCGGTGGTCAGATTTGAATATTTGATGGCGGAGAATGAGCGAAGAAAAAAAAAAGGTAGAGCTTCATCGGCGAAAAAAATGGTGTTGGCCGGAAATCCCACTGGAGAGTATGACTGGAGATAGAAAAGATGACCGGAGACGGGAAAATTAACGGAATGATCTACCATGTTAACGGAAGTAAACTTGAGGGATCACTTTAAAAAAAAAACTTGAGGGACCACTTTGAAACAAGTAAATAACTTAGGGAACCAATGAAATAGTTTTACCTTTTAATTTACTTATAGAAAAATTTAAATTTTTTTTTTGGGTGTGGAGAAGTAGCCTGATAGATCTCACCACTAAATGAATTTGAGTGAGAAAAACCGGCTTACCAAAACACAACCAATTTTTAATTAAGCAAATAATAAAAAATTTTGGGTAAGATTTAATCATTAAGTTTAAGATCCCGATTAATTTTAATTTAAATTTAAGAATTAAACTCATATCACATTCTAAAAAAATTGAACACATAGATTTAAGAATAGAATTTGAATTTATTTTTAGATGCAAAATATTAGCATTCGGTAATTAAAAAAATTAAAAGGATTCTTAAAATTAAATTCCCAATAATAAACTAAAATGCTACATTTAAATTTTTTTAGTATTTGATTATTTATTATTCTTTAGAAAAAGAAGCTGATAAGAAATAAAAGAAATTAAAAAAATACTTGGACAAAGGGGACAACATGAAAGTAAATGAAGAAGGCAACAAGAGGGGTCCACGCGTCATAAGGACACTAGTGCGACAGGTTCTTCGGCGACGCAATAAAAGAGACAGGACAAAAAAGGGGGATGCGTGTTGCCTGCTTGTTGAGCGTGTTGCTTGGAGGTTGCTGCAACTATGCTAAAGTGCAGACGGGAGCAGCGGACATGATGCACCCTGTAACATCCCTAATTTAATTCTAAGTCTAAATTAATTTGGTAATAGACTTAGGGTGAAAAGAATGATAAAGACTAAGTTAGAACTGTAGATTTTAGAAGAGTCATTTAAGAATTTAAGATATAAAACATTGGAAAAAACTAGAAATAAAAGATCTACAACTCCAAACGAAAATTCCACTGTTGGATAAGAAGATTAGGGTGTGGAGAAGTAAAATTTGAGCAAGATCCGACGGGTAACGAAGAAGTTATAGTATTTTGAAGGCAAGATAAATATAAAAAATTAATTAGATACGTGCGCCTAAGCGCGCCCAAGCGCGAGTCTGTCCCGCTGACGCGCGCTGGCTCGTATTTGCAAACAGAGAAGGGTGCAAAATGGCACCCAAGACGCCTAAGCGCGCGCCTGGCGCACTAGCCCCCCACCAGACGCACCAAGTTGGCGCGCCAAAAACCAACGCACCATGAACGCGCGCCGGAGCGCGCTTGAGCGTGCGCGCCAGAATCATTCACTCCCAACCACTCATTTTTAGCTTCCTTACCAAGCCATTAAATTACCACCACACATCTATTCCCTCCCATGCAAGAAAAATGAAAATACAACAACAACAACATATCATCATCTTCATATCCTCATCCTCTGCATTTTCTTCCAAGAACCAAAACATCATCATCATTCTCATCTCAAACCCTAGAATCAACAACACCCATCATCACCAACCATTATTATCCTCAAAATTACAACTAAAAACTAGCTAGAAATCACCCTCCTTTCACCCCCACCAACTCGCCACCCTCTCTCCCTCACCTCCATTATTGGATTTTCAAGCTTCATGGCTATGGAGATTTATATACTTATATGCCTCACAATCAAGAACAAGTGAAGGAAAGCTCACTTCCCTCATACAACCATCATCAAAGAATTATTCACACTCATTAGATTTTGGCTTTACTAAGGTGGCAAGTAAAGCTTAGGAGATTAAAATTCTAAGGTTCCTTATCTCTTACTATTTTTGAGGTAAGGAGTGGGTGTTACCCTAACTTAGGGTTGGGTTTCTAATATGTTCATAGTGATTAGCTAAGATTGGGTGTTAGTTTAGGATATAAAACCATAGGGTATTGAATATAAATAATTGTTAAAGACTATAAATGAAGGAATTAAACTCTTGTGGATGTTGTGATTATGTGTATATGTTGATTGTTGTTATAAATGTTTGAATGATGATTACTTGATTATGGACTTGGAAAATGAAAACAAAGAAAATTATCAAATAAATGGCTAAGTGGATGATTAGAAAGGAATAAATGAGTTAAGAAGAAATGTATGAGTTAATGATAATGTATTATAGTGGACGAATTATTGAATGATGAACGTGGAATGATAAATAATTAAACAAACTAAAGAAAGAATGTTAAGTTAAAAGTTAAAGGATTGTGCAGCCGAATTGACCATTGGGGGACACTGACCCGCTAGGTGCCCTGCTAGGTGTCCAAACGCCCCATTAGGTGAAACGCCCCGTTAGGTGCGTGTGTCACCAATGGATCAATTCGCTGCAAAATAAAATAAATGTGAAATGAAAATGAAAGTGAAAAGTGATATGAAAAGAAAGAGAGAAGTAATTATGAACGAACCTAAGGGTGATGCCTAATGGGTGCTAAAGTTCCTAATGGGTGCCTAAATTCCTAATTGGTGCAAACGCCCTAGCAGGTGCAATCAAATCCGAGTGGTGCATTAATAATGGAATGGATTGTGTGTGTACCAGGTCAAAGTAAGTCGTGCGGCCGGGTGCAGTAAGTTGCGCATGTGGTTGCGTGCAATAAGTCGCGATTGGTCCGTACACAATGATTGTGTAAGCCACACGGGGAACACGTGTGCAACTGTAAGACGATACATTAAGGTTGTGCGCAATAATGGATACACACACAATGCTCTAAAAGACATGGTAAAACTTTGAGTGAAAGAAAGAAGAGAAGAGATGAGAACCAAAGAATGGAAAATATAATGAAAATAAATAATTGGTAAAGGGAAAAGAATAGGAAAGCTACTAGTCGGTTTTGGTATGTATGAGCATGATATGATTGAGTATGTGGTAATGTTGGCTATTTGAAATATTTGTGTTTGGCTTAGTCAGTTATTATGTCATATCAGAAACTGCTTTCCTAATTTATGTGTAATGCTCACTCCTTACTGTTTTTACACAGGTATTGAGTCGGAGCTTGCACCTTATCTGACCGAGCAGGAGTACTTTCCCTCATAGGGAGAGTAGGTTATAGATAAATAGGACATGTCTAATGTCCTGTGTAACTTGTTTTATTGTATATAATGTAAATATATCTTTTGGGTGGGCTCAGGACAACTCCTTTGGGGAAAGGAGTCTTTTGGGAAAATACTATTTCCAAAAACTTGTTTATATGACTGCTATACTCTGATGTTGATATGCTTGAGCTGTGAAGTGTGCAAACTGGTGAACTAAGTTATGATATATGCTGATATTAGCCTTGCTGGCTTCTGGATTATATAAATAACTTTTTTTAACAGGTTTATAGGAAAGCTAATTTTTGGGAAAGTTAAATAAACAAAGGATACTCCATCCGTTTTTACGGAGATTTTATAAGTTAAAAAGAAATTTTTATATCCACTTTTCACTAAAGGGTACTTAAGGGTAGTTTAAAATAAGGTGTTACACACCCACGCGATCTAAGCCTTACAATCGGCTCTCTCTCGCTAATCTAACGATTGATGCTCAACGAATGGATTAGGATGGAGATGAGGCTGGTGCATTGTAGAATAGACACTGTCATATCAATGTCGCTGTGACAATTGACCAACGATATCAAGAGATAAGGTTGGTGCACTGTAGTAAACATATGCAGTCAATGTTCGTAATTAAGTTTACCATATAGCCTTGATTTGCACCGAACTCCGTCATCCAGCATCATGTATGATGAAAATACCACACCATATACTTATATTGCCTTCCTAATGGTAAACTTTGTCGTTCATTCCACATGATAGATTCACTTTTTTTATTCCACTTCTCAATAATATTTTGTAAACAATGTTCCGAATTCACGTTTTGTTTTCTCTTAAGTATCAGATCATGCAATTTCTGAGGCTACCATGGTGAAACTAGAATGTGTTGACACATACCAAATTGCCTTGTCAAACGACCTCGTTGATGCCACTCCACTGTCAATAGACATATATACCTCCAAAACAACATGTTTGACAATAAAGCTTCTGGTAATGTGCCCAAGACATATGCAGAGCATGGTTCTTACACAATCTAAAAATAATAAAAGTAATCTAGTATACATATGCACACATGAAAAACAAGTATCAAAGTTACTAACACAAAATCCTTACATCATTTTGCTTCAATTGGTCGAATTTCAGCCTATACTATCTCAATGAATGGGAATCTGTAGTATAATTTCCACGACACACCCACCTAATCAAACCTTAAAAAAATTAAAATAATAATATATAATATGCATATCTTAGATTGAAAATAATTAACATGTCACTACCATGTACCCTATGATGTCCTATGTCGACGCTCATCCTCCTTCATTTTTGGCGTGATTGATGAAAATCTCTCCCAAGCCCACAATTGTATTAGTGGAAGAAAATTGCAAATATCTCTTCTTGAATAGTTGAAGGATAAGCATATCTAGAGATACAACCAACTTAGCACAGCCACAACCCAACTATATTTTTTCGTTTCATTAAGATCTTTTAAGAGATAGAGGAAACACAAAGGTATATAACTTCCAGAGTGGTTTGTAAACATACCTCCTTCAATCAATTTTAATATAAACTCGTGTGTAAATCAACTTGGCCTCATTGTTCTCATTGAAAATTGTAGGAAAATTTCCAAAATTTGTGTCCAACCAATTCATCTTTAGTCCACTGCCACTCAATACATCATTAGGTGGACCTACGCCTAATTGTTGCACAACAAGTGATAGCCAATCAGTACATATGCACCCATCAACCAGTTTTCCTTCCACTGGGAGACCAAGTAAAATGGCAACGTCATGGAATGTGATTGTGGATTCTCTAATTAACATGTGAAATGTGTGTGTTTCTTGCCCTCATTGCTCCACCAGTGCAGATATCAGTTTATGATTAACCGAAAAAAAAAACATAATTTCAACAACCAAATAAAATCCACTAAGCTTTAGATTCGTCACCAAATGATTGAGGAATATCAGCATTGCTGCCATGAAACTATTGTGCACATCTACATCTTAGAATATCATCATCGCTACCATTCCATATGTAACACCCCATATTTGTAAAGGGAATCAAATAATTTCTTTAATAAAATTTTGCAATAGAGAAAAATAATTCCCTTTATTGAAAAATGGTGAATAAAATTATTCCTTTGAAAATACATTTCATTCTGGGGTTACAATAGAATAGAACATAATAAATATCTTGTAGATATTTCCTTCTTCTGCTTGAGGATCTGGCTTGATGGATTGCTTCCACATGAAGCAGACTCTTTTTCAAATCCAAACCTAACACACATGTAGGAAAATGGGAGTAAGTCATTGTCATATCACATTATCAAATTAGTAATTGAGTAACTATAAGTTAACAAACACAATTAGCATAACCAGAATGCTCGTGATGCATGCACAATCAAGTGTCTTACTCATATCAATCGCCTTGTATATCTGTATGCAAAGCATGCTCGATATCGCACTGATCTTCATTCACTTTCAATAAACCCTTCCTCAATCTCAACACTCTAGGGAAAAACAATCATGAGTAAGTGTTTCACTTTCCCATATACCTCCAACAATCATTGAGCCCATCACGACCCTGTCAGGATTAGGCCATACTTCACGTATGCCTTCAATGAGCCTCATGCTCATCACGAACCCTTTTAAGATTAGGTCATACTAAGAACCTCCCTCCGGGATCATAAGATGGGGGAGAAGCATATAGAATTATTGTAATTCAACAAGACTATCCTGGGCGAGGTTAGATAGATTGACCCATCACAGGACCATCTTACCCACAATAATTCCCAACCTCCTTCCATTTCCACTTCGGTTCCTTGAACCATCATGTATCTTTTCTTCACCCCTTACCGTCATCACCTTAACTCCATGTATGATGTATGATATCCATATAATTCAAAGTTAATAATATATTGAATAAAAATTGAGTTTGAAAATATAAATATTCTTTTCCTCAAGTTGATGGATAGGATAAATGATTATCAACTCCTAGTAATCAGTTATTCTTTCATTCGTATTCATTTTACACAAAATTATACTTGGATAACCAGGTACCACGACTTGTTAATTGATTATCACGTATAAAAATTACTTGAAACTTCCAGAAAAGTGATTGATAATCGGTTACCAGTATCGTGTAACCGATTATCACCTAACAACTATCATATAACAATAAATACATGTAACCATGCTTGTTACATGTAGCATATAAGCAGAATTATGATCAAGTATTTCAAATTTGGCATTTAAACACAACATTTCACAATTTGACAACTTAACATACAAAATCCTGATATATGTGTGTTTAAACCAATTTCGAATTTGATTTAGCTTACCAGCATCAATTAGAACATACTTATATACCTATCACTAGTTACATGTACCTCCAAGTCCCTTAACCAATTCATGGTTTCGCATTTAGCTTCTCTCAAG
This sequence comes from Crotalaria pallida, assembly GCA_037953625.1. Classification (NCBI taxonomy): domain Eukaryota; kingdom Viridiplantae; phylum Streptophyta; class Magnoliopsida; order Fabales; family Fabaceae; genus Crotalaria; species Crotalaria pallida. The sequence goes on from CM075653.1 coordinate 81,552,453, forward strand.
CTCATGGAATCTTAAACTACAATTCATAGTTATCAATCACAATCCTAGTGATATGAATGAAATCTCTCATACCTAAGTACTTGAATCAAAAAGGAATAATAATATCAGAATTTTGGAACTTCTAGACATCAACATCAAAACACATACTTAATGTTTTAAACTAGAATTTCAGCTACCACGTTCTAGATTAGAATTGAACTTTAAGCTCAATAGTAGCTACAGTCTCAGAATTAAGGATAGCAATAACACCAGGACAAGAATATACGAATGTAGCAAACAACAAAACAAGAACAACCTCCACACAGTAGTTGTGTTGGGGTATCGACAAGTATACCAGGTCGCACATGTAATATAGTGAAAGTAGAGTGTCGAACACACAAGGATTGATGTTTCAAATAGTTTTCACCTTAATATAATTACATAATGAAAATTGGAAAAAGAGAGTTTTGATTTTGAAAGTTGAATTGGAAAATTGAAATAAACTATGAATGTGTAAAAGGCTAGGAACATGGTTTCAGTATTTGGATTGTAACCCTATGACTATGAATTTCATCTCTACCTATATCAACAACTATTCCAGAATTAGCAACACTTGATTCCTCAAGGCAATTACTATTTATGACCAAACTCTACCCCTTAATCCCTTAAGTGAGTCTTAGTTTGATAACCATTCAATTAAACGCGGGAACTATCACTGTCATACAATTCTCAAAAGTATTCCTACGAATTGATAAATTGCAAAGTTTGATTAAAGTTCAAATCAATCCCCAATTTCCCAATTGAAGGATTAAGTCCCAAATCTTAGGGTGATCAATTCTATGAATATCATAAAGCACATAATAAAACCATTGATATAGGAAAGAGAATTCATTATCAATCAATAAAAGTTATTCAAAATTCATAATACATCCACCACATCCCTATTGGGAATTTAGAAATCCATTACAAAAACAAAAAAGAAAAGATAGAAGAAGAACCCCATGAGAAACACCATGTGCAAAGAGCCAATTCTCTCTCTAGAATCCCTTCCTTTGAGAGCCAAGACCTTCCCCTTGATGATTTCCAAGCTTTTTCTATCCCTTTTTTGATCTATTTTCATGCCTCCTCAATGCCTAGGTCAGAAATCATCTATATATAGCAAAGGAGGCCCAAAATCCACTTGTATTGGGGTTTTTCGTGTTTTCCCACAAACACACGCCCAGGCGCGCCTGACAGCACTAGCCCGACCCATTTCGCCTTTTTCTGCTCCGTTTCAACCTCCGAATTGACTTTTGATGCTTCTTCGACCTTGATCTTCATACTTTGACTTTCAAACACCCAAAATCATGGCAAATAGGGATTATTAGTGATGTATTTTATTCATAAACTAAAAGAACAAAAACTACCTAAAAACTACAAAACACTTAGGAAGCACACCAAAAACTAAGCTAAAAGATGAATAAAAAGCTATGCAAAAGATCATATAATGGACACTATTCAAGCTGCAACCTTAGAACAACAGCAAGAGACCATAATATGAACAGGGGTAGATTTAAGCCACTAAATCAGAATGAGTTCAACATGATTTTGGAGTGTTTAAGTGTGATAGCCCAATAGGAGTGAAGCACACAAATTTTAGAGTGTTTTTCTTTCACCCAAATTGAACTTAAGTTGCTGGAAAAACTGAATCTAGATCAACTATTTATAGAAAAGAGGAATGATGTGAATTAAGAGGTGGAATTGAGTGCGGGATTACCACCCAAGCTGTTGAGAAGACCCTAGTTCATTCCTTACCATTTGGGCAAGAGAAACGTGGCAGAATGAGAGGGAATTTGAGGGAATTTTTCAGCTTCCATTTGAAACCGCCTTTGATCTATTAGAAATATTACCCAGATAATCGGTTATTGAGATTGGTAATCGATTACCCGGCTTTTAAAAAACACAGGGTTAGGCAAAATATACTGTGATAACTGGTTATCAAGGCTGGTAACCGATTATTTCAGTGCAACTTTCAAATATTCAAAATATTATATTTTAATTTATTCTCTCCAAAATTATTTTATTCTCAAAATAATATATTTTAATTCTCTAAAATCCTTATCATAATTTAATAAAAATACATACTGTTTATTTTTCAAAAATGAAAATATGAGGGATGTTACACCATACATATTGTGAAACATGTTTATATCGCAAGTTCAAAAGAGAATGATCTTCTCAACCGGGGGTTAACCGATAGAGCTGTTGATGATGAATATGATGCCATTTTTATCCGGTATGATGAGAACATGTATACCATTAGATGGTGATAAAAATTAAACATAAATAATGAATGCAAATATTATAAGCCCATTTTTACATGTCAAAATCAATAAAAAAAATTAAGGCTTAAATATGTCACAAGTCTCTGAAGTTTGGGGTACTTATTCTTTTTTTTCAATGTCTGTCTCCCCGAAGTTACTTCTGGGTTTGTCATATACCCCTACTACCAATTATGGCCAAATTTGTTGACATGTAACATCAGAATCCTAATCAGACACAGGAGGTTAGACACGTGGTGCCACGTGGGTGAATGTCCTTTTTTTAATTAAAAAACTAAAAAAATTAACATTTTTATATTTTTAGTAGTTAAAGAAAAAAAGAAAATGAATTACTAAAAAGAGAGATCGCCTTCGCGCGTGTGGCATCACGTAGCACCACATGGCTAACCTCTTGCGTCTAACTAGGATTTTGATGTTACAAGTCAGCAAAATTAGTCAGAATTGGTAGTAGGGGTATATGACAAACCTAGAAGTAACTTCGGGGAGTCAGACATTGAAAAAAAAAAGAATAAGTGTATCTGACAAATACCCCAAACTTCAGGAACTTGTGACATAATTAAGCCAAAAATTAATAACAAATCTAACAAAAATAAAAATATTTAAGAAAAGTATAGTATAATAGGCAGTTTTAGTGGATTTATAATAAATATTCATCATGAACTAACCAAAAGAAAGAAATAAAAATTAGTTTTGAGAAATGCCAAAAGAAAAAAAATTACAAATTACGATTACAGAAAAAACAATGTCTGCTAATCCGTTGCTTGGTTTCGTGTAATACCCGCAATTTCCTCAATTTTCCTTATTTAAAAATGAAATAAAAATTCATTTATTTGATTTACTGGTTGGAATTTTATTTCCATAATTTAATTAAATTATTATTTGATTTGATTTCTCATGAATTTATTTAATTGTGAATTTTTGTGTTTTTATTTATTTAAAAATCGTGGAGAGTATATTTATTTTATTTAAATTAGATTTTTATTTTGTACTTCCTTTAAAGCGGAGAAGGAAAATTTTATTTCCCTCTCATGTGTGTTGTACGGCCAAGCCCTAGAGTAGGGAGAAAAATTTTAAGCTTACCCTATAAGTTAAGTGAGGAGATGTATTTAGAGCCAAAATTCAAATTCAAAAATGCTTTAATTATTTGTCTTCTCCATAGAGCATCTTTTAGACAAAGCATTAATGACCCTATTAATTATGTCTTCCACTAAGTAAGTGTCATAAAACCTAAACCAACCAAAAAAATTGCAAATAAACCCCTAAAGACCCTTGGTATGTTCGGACCCCTTCTTTTTAGTCCTTGAACCCCAACTTAAAATTGCTTATAAATACCCACCCCAATCCCCTAAGACACTCTTATGCTTCATAGTCTTAAAACAAAAAAAAAAAGGACAAAAGAAGTGAGAAGAAGAGGGAGGCCGTAGGGAGGAAGAAGAAGAGGAAGGAAAGCTTGGATTTTTTTTACTCATTCTTGTTCTTCATTGCAAATTAAACAAGCAAAGGATGGGTTCTTCATTAATCAAACAAAATACTGCAAGGAACTATTGAAAAGATTTGGCATGGACAAGGCCAAGGCAGTTGCAACACCAATGAGCACCACATGCTATCTAGATAAAGATGAAAGAGGTAAACCTGTTGAACTTACAAAGTATAGAGGTATGATTGGTTCACTTCTTTATTTAACGGCAAGTAGGCCGGATATCATGTTTAGTGTATGTATGTGTGCGCGTTTTCAAGCGAATCCAAAAGAAATGCACTTGGTTGTTGTCAAAAGGATAATGAAATACTTATTTGGCACAACCGATATGGGTTTATGGTATCCCAAAGGTTCCACCTGTAACCTTGTTGGGTATTCCGATTCTGATTTTTCTGGGTGTAAAATAGATTGGAAAAGCACGAGCGGCACTTGTCATCTTTTAGACAGTTCTTTAGTGTCATGGGCTAGTAAGAAGCAGTCTAGTGTAGCCCTATCTACAGCTGAGGCTGAGTATGTCACTGCGGGTAGCTGTTGCGCACAAATCTTATGGTTAAAACATCAACTCCTAGACTTTGGTGTAAGTCTTGATCACATTCGCATTAAATGTGATAACACTAGTGCAATCAACATTACTAAAAACCCAGTGCAACATTCACGTACAAAGCACATAGAGATTCGTCATCATTTTATTCGTGATCATATAGCTAAAGGTGATTGCGTGATTGAATATGTGAACACATCTAGGCAGTTAGCTGATATCTTCACGAAACTGCTTCCGAAAGAAAGCTTCTTTTATATTCGTGGAGAACTTGGCTTAACTTGCGCATCACTTGTAGAGTGATTGCATGACATGCATATTTATTCCCTTATTATTATTAACGTATCTATTTAGTGTTTCAGGGGGAGTAAAATATGGTTTGTCTATCTTCCCTCCATTTTTTGATGTTGACAAAAGGGGGAGAAGAATTTTGAATATCATGGCTTATATATTTGACTTAACCATTTTTGCGGGGGGGGGGGGGGGGGGGGGGGGGGGGGGCTCATTATGTGTTTATACTATATTCCATGTTTATTTCAATTTAAATTCCTAGTTGGGTATATTGCTATTGTTCATATTGCTATATATTTGCTTGCTTAACGCTTGTGATGCAAATAGTCAGAAAGTGTTTGTCATCATCAAAAAGGGGGAGTGTTGGAAGTAAAGCTTTCCCAAGGACATAAAGAGTTATGCTATAAGATTTCTAGAAGAGTGTTTTGATGATAACAAACAAGGTCTATCAATCAAGCTCTATCAAGCTCAAGGCTCAAGATCAAGCAAATATTGTATCTAAGTTAGAAGCTTTGCCCATAGTAACAATTGTCAGGTAATGAAGTTTTTATTACAAGTGTATGATGGGCAAAATAAGTTTAAGTTAAGGAGAAGAAAAAGAATGTTTTTGAAATCGTTTTAAGCTAGATTTTCTGCTAAAAATGTTTTTGAAAACCTATGGTTACATACTTTGCTTTAGAAAATCAATTTTATGAAAACAAGCAGAAGTAATCGATTACCTCTCCTGGATAATCGATTGCTATGTTTCTGAGTTGTGACCTGGGATTTTTAATTGGAGATAATCAATTACCTTATGTTATAATCGATTACCTTTCTCACAGGAAGCAGATAATCGATTACCTTGTTTTAAATAATCGATTACTTTCTTAAAAAATGAATTTCACTGTTTTCACAAAAAAGGAATAATCGATTACCTTGGATAAGTAATCGATTACTTTTAGGTTTCATTGATATCCGTGTCAGAATCAATCTTAAATGCTTCCAGATTTGTTTTTACATAATTGATTCTCATTTATTTCCAAAATTTGAATTTAAATATCTTTTTGAATTATTTCCTTATTAGTTTTGAAAATCAAATCTTTTATTTATTTCTTAAATCTATTTTATTTGATTTTGATTTTAAAATTTATTTTAATATATTTTATTTTATTTCTGAAATTCGTTTTAGATATGATTTTTGAATTAATTCCTTTTTTTTAAGAATCAATTCTTTAGTTTTATTTTTCCATTCTTTATGATTTGGTTTTGATTTTAAAACATTTTTTATTTATTTTTTTGAAAATCAATTCATTCTTCCTAATTCTTATTCTGCTATTCACGTTCTCTCTTCTCTCTTCTCCTTAATCAAGCTTTTCACGTTCTTATCTTTTTGAGAAGAAAACCTTACTTTTGGTCGATACTCTTGTGACTTGACTTCATTGCCATAGAAGCTTAATTGTTGTATCAATGTTTTCTAGAACACATTATTGTATCACTCACATCAATATCGTGTATTCAACCTTAGTTGTACGGAGTGGCTCCCTAGGTGTGAAGGATCGAATCCTTGTAGGGTGAGGAACCCTTGTGTGAATTTATTGAGGTCCCTAGCGAACGGAGGTTCCTAGTAGTGTGCGGGGCACTCTTGGTTGTAATTGGGTGCGGCTCAATTCAAAGGATATAAAAATCTCAAGCGGGTCGCTTGGGGACTGGACGTAGGTCTTTCGCTGGAAAGACTGAACCAGTATAAAATTGGTTTGCGTGTTCCTCTTCCCTTATCTCTTTATTTTCCGGTATATTTCGTTTAAATCGTTTTCGTGCTACTCTATTTTATTATTATATCTATCGCTTCGCCTTCACGCTCAAAAGTTTAATCTCTCCATAAAACAATTTTTCTATCATTCGAGTAATTTCCAATAAAATTAATAAAACTCGATTCACCCCCTCTCGAGGTTTGAGGCCGATTCTAACAGAATTTGCTGGTCTAGGGATCATCATAGGAGAGAAGGTCTTTGTTTCTTTTGTGGACAGCCTTGCCATTATGCTTCTAATTGTCTTAAGAATCCACTCAAAAAGGAGGGGAATGAGGCTCGGGTACAACGGGCAGGTAGTAGCCAACCCATTCAACAGGGCAAGGTCTACACCATGGATGGGGAGGAAGTGGAATTGTCTGACGAGCTCATCAGAGGTACATGTTCCATTAATAATATATATTGTGGTGTACTTTTCGATTGTGGTGCTTCTCATTCTTTCATCTCTCATAATTGCATGAAGAAATTAGGGATATCATCAGTTGAGATGCCATTTCAATTATCTGTTTCTACTCCAACTAGCTCATCTGTTATTACATCTCAAATGTGTCTAAATTTCCCTCTTCGGGTACTGGAGCGTGACTTCACAGTGAATCTCATCTGTCTTCCTTTAACTAATCTGGATATCATATTGGGCATGGATTGGATGTCCACCCATCATGTCCTAAATGATTGTGAGGGAAAATCTATTGTCTTTAATTCTCCATCTCTTGCTGCTATGGAAGTTAATGAAGAGACTGAGGTGAGCGAAATTCCAGTGGTCAAGGAATTCCCTGAAGTCTTTCCTGAGGAGATTCCGAGACTACCACCTCACAGGGAAGTCGAGTTTAGTATTGATCTGGTTCCTGGAGCGGGACCGGTTTCCATAGCTCCTTACAGAATGACATCTACGGAATTTGCAGAGTTAAAGAAGCAATTGGAGGAGTTATTGGCGAAGGAGTTCATTCGGCCTAGTGTATCCCCGTGGGGAGCTCCGTTTCTTTTCGTCAAGAAGAAGGACGGAAGCTCTTGAATGTGTATAGATTATAGGCAACTCAATGAGAGGATAGTAAAGAACAAGTATCCCCTTCCTCGCATTGATGATTTACTATATCAGTTGAGGGGTGCTACGGTTTTCTTGAAAATTGATCTTCAATCCGCATATCACCAGATATGCATCAGGGAACAAGACATTCCTAAGACCGCATTCCGGACTCGCTACGGGCACTATGAACATGTTGTGATGCCCTTTGGCTTAACTAATGTTCCAGCCGTATTCATGGATTTCATGAACAGGATCATTCGATCCTACCTGGACTCCTTTGTGATAGTGTTCATTGACGATATTCTTATCTATTTAAAGGATCTGAGTGAGCATGAAGAGCACCGAAGGCTTGTTTTGCATATATTGAAAGAGAAGCAGCTTTATGCTAAGTTACCGAAATGCAGCTTTTGGCTCGATGAACTGCATTTCTTGGGCCATGTTATTTCTAAGGAGGGTGTTGCAGTGGGAGAGGCCCACAACGGTAACTGAAATTAGGAGTTTCATTGGCATGGCGGGTTACTACAGGAGATTCATTGAAGGATTCTCCAAGTTAGCTCTTCCGCTAACTAAGTTAACTAGGAAGGATGTGCCTTATCAGTGGTCGCTCCAGTGCGAGCAGAGTTTTCAAGAGTTGAAAAAGAGGTTGACCAGCTCTCTAGTTCTAATATTGCCAAATCCCAACCAGTCCTTTGATGTTTACTGTGATGCCTCCAAGCAAGGGCTGGGTTGTGTATTGATGCAACAGGGTAAAGCAGTTGCATATGCTTCCAGGCAACTCAAGCAGCATGAACAGAACTACCCAACACACGATTTGGAGTTAGCAGCTGTTGGTTTTGCTCTAAATATCTGGAGACATTATTTATATGGCACTCAATTTGAGGTCTTCAGTGATCACAAGAGCCTAAAATACCTCTTTGATCAGAAAGAACTGAATATGCGACAGAGGAGGTGGATGGAATTTCTAAAAGATTATGATTTCAATCTCCAATACCACCCTGGCAAGGCAAATGTTTTAGTTGATGCCCTGAGTCGCAAATCTCTGCATATTAGTAACCTAATGGTGAAAGAAATGCAATTGATGCAGGAGTTTAGTAATCTTAACCTAGGGGTACAGGTAAAAGATAAAAGCATTATCCTAGAAATGTTGCAGGTTACTAATGAATTTGTAAGTTTGATTAAGGAAAGGCAGGCTGATGACCCAAAACTTCAGAAACTGTTGGAAAGAGCAACTGAAGATGAAGAGCTTGATTTCAAAAAGGGTTCCGATGGGATCATCAGATTCAGAAGCAGAGTGTGCATTCCTTTAGACTTTGAAGTAAGGAGGATGGTTCTTGACGAAGCTCACAAAAGTAAATTGAGTCTTCATCCGGGTACCACAAAAATGTATCAGGATTTGAAGAGATTATTCTGGTGGCCAAAGTTGAAGGTAGACATTACAGATTATGTTTCCAGGTGCTTGGTCTGTCAGAAAGCAAAGATTGAGCATCATAAACCAAGAGGCTTATTGCGATCCCTTGAATTTTCCGATTGGAAATGGGATAGCATTGCTATGGATTTCGTTCCAGGTTTACCCAGGACCACTTCAGGGTTTGATGCTATATGGGTTGTCGTGGACCGACTGACTAAGTGCGCTCTGTAACATCCCTCATTTTTATAAAGAGGATAAATAAATAAAATATTTATTTTAATAAAGAAATTTCATAAATAAGAGTATTTTATGAAAGTAGTTTATTGGAAAATGAATTATCATTTAAGAAAATGAGATTTTAGTAAAATATCATGTAAAGATTGGATTATATCTCTTTCATTAACCGTTGGATCATCCTCAAATTTTTAGACAAGGTTTCTAATGATTTTATCTTGACATCCAACGGTGGAAATTGTATTTTGAGAAGTAAATCTTTTTATATGAATTTTTCAGCAAAACAGTGAATTTCTGAATTTTAGCAGAGGCTAACCGGTTAGAAAAACCAGTAACCGGTTAGTGCCTCTGCATCTGCATAAAATTAAGGCGGTTTAAGCTGGAAATCACGATGATTCTTCTTCCTTAAGCCTTCCCAGGACGCGTGGAACATGATTGGGAGGTCAGGGACGCGTGTAGGGCATTGGAATTGAATGGGTGTTCTTGGTTGATGACTAACCCACTCTTCCAACCCTAATTCATGCTCTATAAATTTCTTTGTGTGGTGCTACTGTTTGTTCAATCTTCCTTGCAATTTCTAAGCCAAAACTCTGCCAAAATCTCATCTCAATTCGTGTATACAACTTGCCTTGAGTTGTTGCACATCAAACTTGTGAGTTGTGAGTGTGTGAGCTTGGAATTGAAGGGGTTTTTGCTGGTTTTCGAGTGGCTGCTCTCTGTTCTTGGTGGCTGCTGCTGTTGCTGTGTTAGCTGCTGTTCTAGGGTGTCTTAAAGCTTGTCTAAGTGTTGTCCTATTTGTCCAAGGTATGGGAGAAGTCGTTCATATTGCTAGGATTATAGATTGTGGAATTTGATGTGTTTATGCTATGTGATTTGGACCAAGACATGATTGCTGGACTTGGAGGTCCAGACAATCACTTGGTCACTTGATTCATAATCTGATTAGGGGCCAAAATGGATTGACGAAATTAAGTGAAAGAAAATCATGAACTTGGCTGAAATACAATTGGTAAATTGAAGGTATTGCCTTTGGTTTGAATCTAAAATCATGCTTTGACTATATTCATGTTTGATATGAACTTTGTGTTATGCACTTTTATGGAGTTCTTGATGAATTAGCCATAAACTAATGAAAAAGGAACTTGATTTAGACTTGATAAGGTTTGCAATAAAGTCACTAGTTATGTGTTACATTGCTACATGATGTTGACCTGAAGTGGTAAATGAAGAGTGAAATGATTTGGAACTGGATTGTGCAGTTTTTACTTTCAGGACTGCATAATCTAACCAGTTACAGGATGTTCTAACTGGTTAGAACCTGAGAAGGAAGAGTAATTGATCAAGTTTAGATTGATAATCATTTATGGTTTGGAATTACTCTATGTTGGTTTTAACATGCTGCACATGATTCATGATGATACTTTGTTATATCACTGAATTGATTAGCAAATTTAATCCTAAATCATGAATTGTTCATTATCTTGAGGATTCACATTCTAATTAATTAGATTACTCTCTGTATTGCTTTGAAAGCAGTGCTTAATCACCCTATGTGTTCTATTTGTTATTGGTTTATGTTGATAATTGGGTTTTGAAAAGATTGAATATAAGTTTGAATTGCAAGAGTATGTTAGAGAATCATGTTACAAGAAGGAATCAAGGGATTAAGAACTAAAGGGCAATGATTTGGGACTAGAACTTAAAATGATTTTAATTAGGCATAGACCTTAAGTTGTCATAAGAGAAAGAAATGCATTTGGGATTGATTTGAGTTGTGAAGGAAGCATGTTCTGCTCTCAGACTGCATAAACTAACCGGTTAGAAGTTCCTGTAACCGGTTAGTGTCTGACAGCATTCATTAATTATTCAGTTTTGTTATAGAAATCAGCAAGGGTTGGTATGACATAGGCTTGGGCCAATAACCCAATCAATAAAAAGAATTTTATAAGCTAAGGAATGGATGTTTGTTTAAGAATAGAGTATGTCTAAATATGCTTAAGCTTTAATATAACACTAGAAGCATGTCTTAATTGCTGTACTTGATGTCCTGGAATTAGATATTGACACAATAGGAAATGCCTAGATGTTTAATTAGGCTTTGTCCTGAATTTGGTTCCAAGATTTTGAAGTTGTCTTGAACTTAAGATATTGGAATTATAGTTCATTGTTAATTTAATCATACTTTAGTAATGTCCTAAATGCTTCATAAGGATTAGAAAGACAATAGCTCGAGATTGAAAGTGATCAAGTTTAAGAATAAATGGTTTGCTCTCAGGTACTGTTGTCTCTAACCGGTTAGTGGGCTTTGTAACCGGTTAGGACCGGAGACAAGAGAATAATTGATTTATTGTTCTTATAATCCTGGAAGGTTTTGCTTAACTATTATTTTAGTTTCTAAATAAGTTAAGCATGATGCTAATAAGTCAACGAGGATAAATCATTATTTATCTAATTTTCTAATAATTATCTTTTAATTGGAATTTTGGTTATGTTCTAATTAAATTGATAATGTCTTCGTTTGGCTTAACGTTGATGATGAGAAATGATTAAAGATTCATGTCTTGGTTATAAGGATTAGATTAATGGTTAAATCTGTTGGATGTATGTGACTAATGGATCATAATCCAAGTCAAGATATTGATCAAAGACTTAATGAAGCATGACTTGAGTCTGATATCACTTATGGAAGGATCAGAGTTTGGATAAGAGTATAATGACTTGAATAAGCAATAATGACGATGTGAGTATAATGATGCTTAATTAGTATATAACTTTTATCCAAATGCGTGAAGGCTTGTTGCTTTGATTTGGATATGTTGGAGCTTGATAGGTGGAATTACCCCGATTCACATATGTTGAGGTTAGCTCCTACGTGAAGTCATTATACTTAAAGGATTCCGTATAGTACGGTGTGGCCGCTATACGAAGACATGTGGAACGGTGTGGCCGCCATATGTGTGGAAATTGTGAGGGGATTCCGTATAGAACGGTGTGGCCGCTATACGAAGACATGTGGAACGGTGTGGCCGCCATATGTGTGTGATTCCATATAGTACGGTGTGGCTGCTATATGAAGGCATGGAACGGTGTGGCCGCCATGTGTATAATGTGATGATCATTATATGTGTGATGCATCTCATGCATGGTGTACAGGGAATCGTATATGAGTGAGGTGCATGCGGGATTGGAAACCATGTAGTACGGTGTGGCCGCTACATGAGACGGTTGGAACGGTGTGGCCGCCACCGTAGAAATGACAAGGACCTAGAACTATTGGTGAACAATGGTTCAGGGTTCATCCCCTTGTATCATTTTAGGATCGTGGTCGATGGGGTTCCAGTATAGAACGGTGTGGCCGCTATACAGGTTGTGGAAACATCGAGCGCACGATTGCCTATCCCAGAGTGTTGTTTTCTGGAAGAGTTGATTATGGAGGAATGATTTGAGAGACGTGCATGCATAGCATGAAAGATTAATAGTTATAGTTAATGCTGTTTAATAAGACACTTGAGCATGCATTTATTGAAATGATATATGAGATGATTGTGTTTGACCAATCATATAATCTGCTTAGGCGATATGACAAGTGACTGACTCCCATACTACCATGTCTGTGTGGTAGGTTCTCTCAAAGGACAGGACTGAAGCCACTCTTGTAGGAGCTAGAGTTCAATAAAAGTAACAGCCAGGATGACGTCTCGTCATCCAAATCCTTTTGCAGAAGGATCGAGTTGTGAAGACCAATGCTCTGGGTGTAAAAAGGGTTTTTGGGGTTTTGTATTATACATGCTTTACACTCAGAATATTTTGTAAAAGTAATGTTACTCTGATGAAAAGTACTTTTGGCTTTCACACTCTTTATAGCAAAAGTTTTTGTTCACCCGTATTTTTATGACTTAATATTTTGGGGTGTTACATTTTATGGTATCAGAGCAATGGTTCCAACTCTCGGCTGTGGAGTGTGGTCCTTCCCATACTCAATAAGTTGTGTAACTCTGACCCGAGTTTCTATGAGTGTTGACGTTCAATGCTGAACGGATATTACACTTATAGTCTGAGTTGAATAGAGTTGTATGTTCTTCTCTAGACCTCACCTTAACCTTAAGTCCATAGCGCTGGTCTACTATGGCAAGGAGAAATCGAAACCTTACGAATGAAATGTTAGAAAGGATCACTACTGTGTTAGAGAATATGCATCAACATCAACAACAAGCAAATCAACCTCACCGATGCAATGCTAGACCTGCTGAATTTAGAGGACTGAAAGAGTTCCGAAGTTGCAACCCCCCTCAGTTTGAAGGAGGACATAACCCGGAAGGAGCTCAGAAGTGGTTGCAAGAGATTCAGAAAATCTTTCGATCTATGGAATGTACAAATGCACAGATGGTGGTGTATGCGACTTATATGTTGAGTGACAAAGCAGAAACTTGGTGGGATCACGCCAAGCAGTTGTTGGAAGTTGAGGATAGGCACATCACCTGGGAACTATTTAAAGAAAAGTTTTTGGAAAAATATTTCCCAGAGGATGAAAGGAGGAAGAAAGAAGTTGAATTTCTAGAACTAAAGCAAGGGGAGATGAGTGTTGGAGAATATGCTGCGAAGTTTGAAGATTTGATGAAGTATTCTCCATACTTCCAGAATCATCCAGATGAAAGATCAAAGTGCGTAAAGTTTGAGAATGGACTACGCTCGGATCTGAAGCCAGGAATCAGTTATCAGGGAATAAGGAATTTTCCGATGTTGGTAAACATGTGCAGAATCTACGAAGATGATATGAAAGCAAAGGAGGTTTATGAAAAGAATGTTCGAATTCAGAAGAAACGAAAGATTGAGGAAATGAGAGCTCACCTGGAGGAAGAAGAGAAAGAACAATATGAGGAGCCGGAGCTGTATAGATTGGGATTAGGAAAATCTCGATCGAAGAATGGTAACCAGAAAGGAAATGGGAAAGGAACACTTATCCACCTCAATGTGGAAAGTGTGGGGCACATCACTTCGGATCAAGCTGTGGTGTACCCAAGGGAATAGTATGCTTCAACTGCAGGAAGCCGGGGCACTACTCGCCAGATTGTCCGGAGAAGAAAAGCAAGAAAGGATCGGGTGGCAAGCGAGGCAAGCGAGGTAAACCCTTAAGTTGTCCTTTCTCCTAATCTGAGTTAACGTAGTCAGCTATTTCTTTCGATTACGTTAATTGAATCGTTCGATGTTTTGAAGATCTAGATGTTATCTTTGACCCGAATTTCTGTGATCGAAACCTTTATCACAATTGGATGTGATAAATATCTATGGACACTACAGAAATAGAAAGATTAGTTACGACTAGAGAGATTAATAACCACCGGGATAGGACAAATCCTTGTCTCCCCAACGGAAATATCTCTAGCGCTTGGCTATCTAACTAAATCTAATGGTGACAAATACTCAATCTTTAAGTTCATCTAACTTAAAGATATGTCGTATGACTTTTCTTGCGAAAGGTTATATCTGAAAGGAATGATTTTATTATTAATGGTGTGAATATTAGGACTCATCACCCTAATGTTTGTAACTATTAAGGAATAAAGTCATATAAATGATTCGTCAATCGTGCTTGAGTGATCAGAGTGCGCAGCGGAAAAATAATTTTCTAAAGTTTTATGCAAAATGTTTTTATTTGGAAAATTGTTATTTGGAATTTTCCATTTGAAAGGATTTGTTTAGAAGGATTTATCTGGAATATTCTCTATAAATATTTTTAGAGATTGAAAATTTTGAGAAAAATGTAACCAAAATCAATTTAGTGGGGGAGAATCCCCAAAACATTTTGATAAAGGTAGATTAAAAATTTATTTTATGGAAATATTTTGGAAGGTGAAAATTTTAGAAAACGAATTTCGGGGACGAAATTCAATTTAGTGGGGGAGAGTGTAACATCCCTCATTTTTATAAAGAGGATAAATAAATAAAATATTTATTTTAATAAAGAAATTTCATAAATAAGAGTATTTTATGAAAGTAGTTTATTGGAAAATGAATTATCATTTAAGAAAATGAGATTTTAGTAAAATATCATGTAAAGATTGGATTATATCTCTTTCATTAACCGTTGGATCATCCTCAAATTTTTAGAC
The DNA here is from genome assembly GCA_037953625.1 of Crotalaria pallida. Lineage (NCBI taxonomy): Eukaryota > Viridiplantae > Streptophyta > Magnoliopsida > Fabales > Fabaceae > Crotalaria > Crotalaria pallida. The sequence continues at coordinate 81,567,622 of CM075653.1, forward strand.
AAGGTTTTTAATGATTTTATCTTGACATCCAACGGTGGAAATTGTATTTTTAGAAGTAAATCTTTTTATATGAATTTTTCAGCAAAACAATGAATTTCTGAATTTTAGCAGTGGATAACCGGTTAGAAAAACCAGTAACCGGTTAGTGCCTCTGCATCTGCATAAAATTAAGGCGGTTTAAGTTGGAAATCACAATGATTCTTCTTCCTTAAGCCTTCCCAGGACGCGTGGAACATCATTGGGAGGTCAGGGACGCGTGTAGGGCATTGGAATTGAATGGGCGTTCTTGGTTGATGACTAACCCACTCTTCCAACCCTAATTCATGCTCTATAAATTGCTTTGTATGGTGCTGCTGTTTGTTCAATCTTCCTTGCGATTTCTAAGCCAAAACTCTGCCAAAATCTCATCTCAATTCGTGTATACAACTTGCCTTGAGTTGTTGCACATCAAACTTGTGAGTTGTGAGTGTGTGAGCTTGGAATTGAAGGGGTTTTTGCTGGTTTTCGAGTGGCTGCTCTCTGTTCTTGGTGGCTGTTGCTGTTGCTGTGTTAGCTGCTGTTCTAGGGTGTCTTAAAGCTTGTCTAAGTGCTATCCTATTTGTCCAAGGTATGGGAGAAGTCGTTCATATTGCTAGGATTATAGATTGTGGAATTTGATGTGTGTATGCTATGTGATTTGGACCAAGACATGATTGCTGGACTTGGAGGTCCAGACAATCACTTGATCACTTGATTCATAATCTGATTAGGGGCCAAAATGGATTGATGAAATTAAGTGAAAGAAAATCATGAACTTGGCTGAAATACAATTGGTAAATTGAAGGTATTGCCTTTGGTTTGAATCTAAAATCATGCTTTGACTATATTCATGTTTGATATGAACTTTGTGTGATGCACTTTTATGGAGTTCTTGATGAATTAGCCATAAACTTATGAAAAAGGAACTTGATTTAGACTTGATAAGGTTTGCAATAAAGTCACTAGTTATGTGTTACATTGCTACATGATGTTGACCTAAAGTGGTAAATGAAGAATGAAATGATTTGGAACTGGATTGTGCAGTTTTTACTTTCAGGACTACATAATCTAACTAGTTACAGGATGTTCTAACTGGTTAGAACCTGAGAAGGAAGAGTAATTGATCAAGTTTAGATTGATAATCATTTATGGTTTGGAATTACTCTATGTTGGTTTGAACATGCTGCACATGATTCATGATGATACTTTGTTATATCACTGAATTGATTAGCAAATTTAATCCTAAATCATGAATTGTTCATTATCTTGAGGATTCACATTCTAATTAATTAGATTACTCTCTGTATTGCTTTGAAAGCAGTGCTTAATCACCCTATGTGTTCTATTTGTTATTGGTTTATGTTGACAATTGGGTTTTGAAAAGATTGAATATAAGTTTGAATTGCAAGAGTATGTTAGAGAATCATGTTACAAGAAGGAATCAAGGGATTAAGAACTAAAGGGCAATGATTGGGGACTAGAACTTAATATGATTTTAATTAGGCATAGACCTTAAGTTGTCAAAAGAGAAAAAAATGCATTTGGGATTGATTTGAGTTGTGAGGGAAGCATGTTCTGCTCTCAGACTGCATAAACTAACCGGTTAGAAGTTCCTGTAACCGGTTAGTGTCTGACAGCATTCATTAATTATTCAGTTTTGTTATAGAAATCAGCAAGGGTTGGTATGACATAGGCTTGGGCCAATAACCCAATCAATAAAAAGAATTTTATAAGCTAAGGAATGGATGTTTGTTTAAGAATAGAGTATGTCTAAATATGCTTAAGCTTTAATATAACACTAGAAGCATGTCTTAATTGCTGTACTTGATGTCCTGGAATTAGATATTGACACAATAGGAAATGCCTAGATGTTTAATTAGGCTTTGTCCTGAATTTGGTTCCAAGATTTTGAAGTTGTCTTGAACTTAAGATATTGGAATTATAGTTCATTGTTAATTTAATCATACTTTAGTAATGTCCTAAATGCTGCATAAGGATTAGAAAGACAATAGCTCGAGATTGAAAGTGATCAAGTTTAAGAATAAATGGTTTGCTCTCAGGTACTGTTGTCTCTAACCGGTTAGTGGGCTTTGTAACCGGTTAGGACCGGAGACAAGAGAATAATTGATTTATTGTTCTTATAATCCTGGAAGGTTTTGCTTAACTATTATTTTAGTTTCTAAATAAGTTAAGCATGATGCTAATAAGTCAACGAGGTTAAATCATTATTTATCTAATTTTCTAAGAATTATCTTTTAATTGGAATTTTGGTTATGTTCTAATTAAATTGATAATGTCTTCGTTTGGCTTAACGTTGATGATGAGAAATGATTAAAGATTCATGTCTTGGTTATAAGGATTAGATTAATGGTTAAATCTGTTGGATGTATGTGACTAATGGATCATAATCCAAGTCAAGATATTGATCAAAGACTTAATGAAGCATGACTTGAGTCTGATATCACTTATGGAAGGATCAGAGTTTGGATAAGAGTATAATGACTTGAATAAGCAATAATGACGATGTGAGTATAATGATGCTTAATTAGTATATAACTTTTATCCAAATGCGTGAAGGCTTGTTGCTTTGATTTGGATATGTTGGAGCTTGATAGGTGGAATTACCCCGATTCACATATGTTGAGGTTAGCTCCTACGTGAAGTCATTATACTTAAAGGATTCCGTATAGTACGGTGTGGCCGCTATACGAAGACATGTGGAACGGTGTGGCCGCCATATGTGTGGAAATTGTGAGGGGATTCCGTATAGAACGGTGTGGCCGCTATACGAAGACATGTGGAACGGTGTGGCCGCCATATGTGTGTGATTCCATATAGTACGGTGTGACCGCTATATGAAGGCATGGAACGGTGTGGCCGCCATGTGTATAATGTGATGATCATTATATGTGTGATGCATCTCATGCATGGTGTACAGGGAATCGTATATGAGTGAGGTGCATGCGGGATTGGAAACCATGTAGTACGGTGTGGCCGCTACATGAGACGGTTGGAACGGTGTGGCCGCCACCGTAGAAATGACAAGGACCTAGAACTATTGGTGAACAATGGTTCAGGGTTCATCCCCTTGTATCATTTTAGGATCGTGGTCGATGGGGTTCCAGTATAGAACGGTGTGGCCGCTATACAGGTTGTGGAAACATCGAGCGCACGATTGCCTATCCCAGAGTGTTGTTTTCTGGAAGAGTTGATTATGGAGGAATGATTTGAGAGACGTGCATGCATAGCATGAAAGATTAATAGTTATAGTTAATGTTGTTTAATAAGACACTTGAGCATGCATTTATTGAAATGATATATGAGATGATTGTGTTTGACCAATCATATAATCTGCTTAGGCGATATGACAAGTGACTGACTCCCATACTACCATGTCTGTGTGGTAGGTTCTCTCAAAGGACAGGACTGAAGCCACTCTTGTAGGAGCTAGAGTTCAATAAAAGTAACAGCCAGGATGACGTCTCGTCATCCAAATCCTTTTGCAAAAGGATCGAGTTGTGAAGACCAATGCTCTGGGTGTAAAAAGGGTTTTTGGGGTTTTGTATTATACATGCTTTACACTCAGAATATTTTGTAAAAGTAATATTACTCTGATGAAAAGTACTTTTGGCTTTCACACTCTTTATAGCAAAAGTTTTTGTTAACCCGTATTTTTATGACTTAATATTTTGGGGTGTTACACGCTCACTTCATTCCGATGAATATGAAGTACAGTTTAGAGAAGCTGACTTAGTTGTATATCCGGGACATAGTGAAGTTGCATGGTGTTCCTACTAGCATTGTGTCATACCGTGATCCGAGGTTCTTATCTCGATTCTGGCAGAGTCTCCAGCAGGCCTTGGGTACCCAGTTGAAGTTTAGCACGACCTACCACCCACAAATAGATGGACAGTCTGATCGTACTATCCAGTCCTTGGAAGATCTGTTGAGGACTTGTGTACTTGAACAGTCGGGCAGTTGGGAAAATTTCTTACCCTTGATTGAATTCACATATAATAATAGCTTCCATTCTAGTATCGGGATGGCGCCATTCGAAGCACTCTATGGCAGAAAATGTAGAACGCCTCTCTGCTGGTTTCAGATCGGTGAGAACTTGTTGATTGGCCCTGATATTGTTCAAGAGACTACTGATAAGATTATTATAATCAAGGACAAAATGAAAGCTTTATATGATCGACAGAAGAGCTATGCTGACAAGCGTAGGCGACCCTTAGAGTTTAATGCAGGAGACCATGTCTTTCTGAGGGTATCCCCTACTACAGGTATTGGACGTGCAATAAAGTCCAAGAAGCTGACGTCGAGATTTATGGGGTCTTATCAGATTCTGGAGAAGGTCGAGCCAGTAGCTTACAGAATTGCTTTGCCTCCACATCTTTCCAATCTACATGATGTATTCCATGTTTCTCAGCTTCGGAAGTATATCTATGATCCCTCACATGTAATAGCATAGGATGAATTGCCATTAAAGGATACTCTAACATTTGAAGTGCATCTTGTCGGAATTGAGGATCGTCGGATCAAACAATTAAGAGGCAAGGAAATTCCACTGTTGAAGGTTATCTAGAGGAGGAACAACGTGGAAGAGGCTACATGGGAACTGGAGGGCAAAATGAAAGAGTCTCATCCACGGTTGTTTATCCCAAGCTGAATTTCGAGTACGAAATTCTGGTAAGTGGGAGAGGATTGTAACATCCTAAATTTAAATTCAAGTTTAAATATAATAATCCTAAGTGGAACTAGTATAAATCACAAGAATGGGTTGGGGTGATAGTTGATTTCAATGATTCTGTGTAGCAGTAAAACTGTAGCAAAGAATATGAGGGTTTATGTATAAGGTCCGACCAAATTCCATGTTAGCCGACAAAAAATCGATGTCTGGGTCATAGGCCGACCTCAATTTACTTCACACCCCTTGTTAGTGATCAGTCTACTCGAGTTTAGAGGACTTTGAACCGACCAGTTCACTGAGCACATGAGAACCGACCAGTTAGAACCTAGCTCATGAGAACCGACCAGTTAGCGTTGAGTTCATGTGAACCGACCTCGTTTTGTTGTGCACCCCCTTGGCTGAGACCACACCGACCTTGCATTGACCCCAAGACAAAACCGACCAATTATGCCTAGCATCTTGTTAGAGAGGCTACACCGACCTCGCATCGACGAGAAAGAAGCTCGACCTCCGCGTGTGGCAGCCTATCGTCTTATCTCTCTCGTTTCAAGTGGGTGCCTCCAAGGATCCGAGCGTCGGGGTCCTAATCGACTAACCTGACTTCGCCGTTGGATATGGAGAACCAGAGTTTCTAGGAAGCTCGCTCTCACGGGCTATTCCGTGCCCAGACCCGCTGCTCGATCTAGTGGTGCGAAAGTGAACTTCATCTGGGGGCAAATCCGAGAATTTCACCTTTGACACTCATTATAAGCAACACATCTATTTCATCGTACCGCAGAAACAAAGCAAGACGCCACCATATCAGACATTACGCATTCTTTTTCTCCCTTTCATCGCAAGCCCTAGGAAACCAAGAGTGAACCACCATCATCATCAACTCCATTTATAATTATTATTGGTAAATTAAAGAACTCAAAAAAAGCATGTATAGAATGATATAACAATAATAAAGTAAGTTAGTAAGATACTTGCAGAACCGAACTTTACTATTATAGTATAATTTATCAACTAGAGTTAGTTGTCTCCACTCTCCAATGCAAGGTGATACAAGCTAATGTATAAAGAGGCAGAAATAATAATGAGACTAAGGCCGGTTGGAAGTTAGCAAAACCACTCTTACAAGGTAGGGTATCAAAATATAAATCTAAAAAGAAACTAGATTAATTAAAATTGAAACTATATTAATTACAACTAGAACTTAAACCAATTTAGGTCAAAGTATATACTCGAGAAATTATTTTGCCACCCCAATACTATAAAATGAGTATTATACGTATTGTTATATCTTAGTTGCAGTGCAAAGGCGCGAGAATATTTTAATTTCACCATATCAAAATCTATATTTGCATCAGTCAATGATTTATTATCATGGAAAAACACACCATGCAGCAAAAGCTAGTCCATACAGCAGAGTGATAAGTTTTTGGCTTGAGATTGAAATACATGTATACAGTAATTTGGTTGCAAATTTAGACCACAAAGCAAATACTACTAGTTAAGATCAGATTCTATGAAACCAAATGTTATATTGAGAGATAGATCTAAATAATGTCTAACTATATTTTACCTAGAGGTCGAATTCCCTAGTAGTAAATCAGTAGATAAAACAAAAAACGTTTCCCACACAAGCAGCACAAGAGAAAGTAAGGATTACAGAGGTGTAATAATCATGCCTAATAATTAAGCATCAAAATGCAAAAAAAAAATATATTTAGAAACAATACATAAAAACCAACAGTCCCATCTTCAAGTTTCAAGCATAGCCATAATCTAGAAACCCATAATCTAGAAACTTCAATCTTCCTCCTCAACTGCTATCATCACATTCAACATTATTATTATTATTATTATTATTATTATTATTATCTCAAGCAGAAAAAACAAGAATAGAGAAAACATGGAGGGAAGGACAAACAAGGTGCTGGCTTTGGGATTTTGAGTTAATGGTTATTGTTGAAGATGAAGAGGAATCTTTGAGAGAGACCTTAATGGCGATTCTTGTAACATCCCAAATTTTAATTCCCAGAATAATTAGAATAATAATAGAATTAGAAAATGATAATTATGTTCAAGAGTAATTAAGGTGATGGATTAGGATTTCTTTGAGTGCCATAAAGGAGTTAAGAAGCATTGGCATCGGATAGGAAGTTTAAAGAAGAACAAACGAGTGTTAGAAACGGTGTTTTCGGTGTTAGAAACACCCTATATTAGAAAATTAAAAATAAATAATTTGCAACTCTAAACATGAATTCCACCATTGGATATGAAGGTTATTATGTAAGGAAACTTGCTTTCAAATTTGAGCTAGATCCGACGGGTAACGAAGAAGATATGACATTTTGAAATGCAAAGGAGTGATAAAAAAATTATAGGCTAATCGATTAGCCTGTTTCTCTAATCGATTATGGGAGCTAATCGATTATCTCATGCCAGCAGGGAAAAAAATAAAAGGCGTGGGGCACACGAATTGCCCCATTCTTCTCCTCCAAGTTAGAACCAAAGCTTCCAAAGCAAGCCCAAGACTCCATAGCCATTCCCGAAGGTTTCCACCCATCATCCAAGCTCCCCATCTTCATTCCCATCTCCATCTCCACCTTACTTTCTCTCACTAACACCATAGCCATGGCTTAGTTTTCTCTCTCATTCTTCTTCTTGGCTTAGGGTTCAAGAGCAACAAAGCATCAAAGTTTCTTGGTAAGTTGGATCATGTTTCTTCCTTTCCTTTCCTCCCATTATACAAGATCATCATCATCATCATCATCTCTAATCGTTATCATCTCTTTTGTTTCATAAAGGGGGATAATGGCTCTTTCTCGCTCTTGATTCTCTCTCTATCTCAAGAAAAGGTGGTAGACTCATCAACACCATCTTATTATTGCTCCTCGTCGCTTTTCGGCTCGTCTCGAAGTCGCTCTCTTTCATTACCACGCTTGAATCAAACGGTTTCAATTTCAAAGCTTTAAAAGCAAGGGTTTGAGTTAGGGTTTGGTATTTCTTCTCTATCTACGTGGTTGAGGTAAGAGGGGGTGTTACCCTAGCTTAGAGAATGTATTTCTAAGTAGTTATAGTGATGATTAAGACCAAGTGATTTTGTATGTTAACGAACCTTAGGGTAACCGGTAATAACAAAGAATAATGACTTAAGGAAAAGAATAGGAAACCCTCCCTTGATATTTATGTTTTATATGCATAAAATGATGATTGAAATATGATATTTTATATTTTCTATGGAAATATGTATGTGTGTTTGGATGCCTTATTTGATATTTGAGTAAAACTTAGATTGTCTTTATGATGTTAATTGAGTTTCCCCTAAACGAAAGAGTAGAACGAAAGAGGAAATGATATCAATGTTTTTAATGAAAACGAAGAAATATGGTTGAATAAATTGAATAAAGCAAAGAGAGAGAATGTGATAATAAGACTAAAGGACCTGGTATGCGGGTGCCAAGCCAAGTAAGTACGCCCCGGACTGGGTGCATTAGTTGCGTAAGACTCACGTGTTGACGTGTGCAGTGGTAAGATGCACATGAAGTTGTGCATAGTTGTGGATTTGCAGTACCCTATTAAGACATGCAAACCTGGTATGCGGGTGCCAAGCCAAGTAAGTACGCCCCGGACTGGGTGCATTGCATTGGTTGCGTAAGACTCACGTGTTGACGTGTGCAGCGGTAAGACGCACATGACGTTGTGCGCAGTGGTGGATTCACAGTACCCTATTAAGACATGCAGACCTGGTATGCGGGTGCCAAGAAAACTAAGTACGCCCCGGACTGGGTGCATTGGTTGCGTAAGACTCACGTGTTGACGTGTGCAGCGGTAAGACGCGCATGAAGTTGTACGCAGTGGTGGATTCGCAGTACCCTATTATGACACACAGATATCGTTTGCAGGTGCTAGGCCAAGTAAGCCGTGCAGTCGGGTGCAATAAGACGCACGTGTGGTTGTGCGCAATAAGTCGCGATCGGTCCGTGTGCAATGGTTGTGTAAGACTCACGTGTTGGCGCATGCAGCGGTAAGACGTACATGAAGTTGTACGCAGTGGTGGGTCCGTAGTACCCTAATGACGGTTTTGCGGGTGCTAGGCCAAGTAAGCTGCACGGCTGGGTGCAGTAAGTCGCACGTGTGGTTGTGGGCAATAAGTCGCGATCGGTCCGTGTGCAATGATTGTGTAAGACTCATGTGTTGACATGTGCAACGGTAAGACGCACATGAATTTGTGCGTAGTGGTGGATTCGCAAAAACCTAAAGAGTAAAAGCCTCTAAGCACGAAGAATGAAAATGAATGAATAACCAAATGATGAACAGAGTAAGATTAAGATTAGAACAATAAAACTTTAACGAAATGATAAATGTTTATGAATGAAATGAGTTAGATTGAAATTGTCTTGTACGTTCTATGATTATCTGTTGTATTGCTTATGACTTAATTATTTTTATATCTATTTAGATTTCATTCTCTAAGTTCTTTGTAATGCTCACCTCTTAAATGTTTTTATACAGGTTCAGAGTTTGAGCGGACATACGTTAAGGCCAAGTAGGTGCATACTCCCTCACAGGGAATGAGTGTCAGTCATTAGGACCGATGTTGGGTCTTGGGCCGAATTTTGAGTCTCTTTTATATTTATGATCCTTATTTAAGACTTGTGTATATATATATATATATATATATATATATATATATATATTTTGATGTAGATATTGTAACAACCCGATTTTCGTAAACCAAAATAATTAACTTTGTGTATTAAAAATTACCAAAAATGAGGGCAATTTTTTTTTTAACATTGTTGGAGTGTTGAGACGTTATTGAAAAGTTCTCAGTATGCTCAACACTCTTTTTCGAAAACCGAGTTATTACTATCACCAATCTTTACTCACCCAAGTTAACAAATCATTTTTTAGGGAACCCGGTTTGGTTTTATTTTAAAATAGACTTTTGCATTTCATCAAAAGAAGTCGTTAAACATTTCTCATAAAGATATAAGAAGTCGGGCAGTCTTCAGAATAAGTTAAGTTACATCAGCATACCATCGCTCAGGTAATCCTTAACACAATACATTCACTACAATCTAAACTAACCATGCTATTTTTAAACTACCCTATTGAAAGCAATCGGATGAAGGTCCTCCTTCTTTTTGTGTCCTTTCTTCTTTCCCAAGGATGATGCCCCTCGGGTTGCGATCTCTACTGTGTTATCGTGCCCCGGCTTTCCTTCGCCTCTGGTAGTATAATTCCACCGTTTCTCATACTGCGCCTTCTCTTTGTAGTTCTTGTATCCTCGCACGGTGACTTGTCTCAGGAGTGGTCCTAAATCAGCTCCGCTCAGTTGGTGCTCCGGGTCGGGGATCACGATCTGCGCACGGCCGATCCACACCCAACCCCTTGCGTTTCGCTTCCATCCTCTTCCATACTTACTCCATGTGGTGACATCCATACAGCATTCCATCTGCCCGTTGAAGTGCCGGTAGTACCGATACGCCAACGAACAGGAGAGAGTAAGCAATCCGGACGCGTAGCGTCGACGGTGTGGAATTACGGTAGGCAAAATAATAGGACACACACAACATACAACACACAACGTGCACACACAAGAGAAAAAGCAAGCATTTCTTCATTGGCAATATCATTAATCCTCTTTGTTCCTTCTCATTTTCATTTCTTACTATTTTCTTCCCCACCCGTTCCTTTTCAGTCTCTTTCCCATTCTTCTCACTTCTCAGACTCTTATTCTCCATGTTATAATCCTTTTATCATAATGTATTATCAAATTACAACCACCGATGATCAGGGGAGTTAAGGAATCATCGAGGTACGCGTTTCTTTCGTAGTTAGCACTCACATCTCAGGTCTACATCTCCTCGGCCAACCAATCACCTAGTCGGAAGCAAACAGGAGTACAGGACCTTTACCACGCGGGCACGACAGCTGTCTCACATATAAATGGTCCCTGACCAGGAGGACCAGCCTCAATAATATCAATTCATAATAATCATGGCACACTGCCTCGCAGTGGCAAAACACAATGGCCCGTTCCAGTCCCTCTCACTGTTCTCGATTTGCAATCTAGGGGGCGACAGTATTGTTGTAGTGCGCGCGCAGAACTTACCACGGTATTAGACCCAGTCCCCACCACGTTAGTGCATCACTTATGGAGTTCGTTCTGCCTACAACAATACTCTAGACTTCTTGACGTTTCACCGTCATTGTCCTCCCCTAATGCAATCTCGTCCTAAGTATCCGCAGATACTTATCGTTCCTTCCTCTCCACTACTTCAGGTTAACTCTCATATCTCACCACGTTCGTTGTTAATATCTTTTAAAGTCTTTTATCTTTTTAATTAACCTATTGGTCGGCTCACCCTTCGTACATCCCTTCAGTGAGTCCCGACCGCTAACTTTGCACAATCTTTCTCTTTATCAAAACTCATGTAGCACAGAGCTGGGATCACATCACAATCTCACATCTCATATCTCAAACTTTCTCAACATTCCCCATTCTCACAATCATCTCATTTAAAAATCTTTTCTCAAACAATCTGTACAAGACTATCTCAAAGTACCATTTTATAAACTTTCACATAAAGCCTCATTTCATAAATACTTTCAAAAGAATTTCTCTTCACAAAACCTTTTCTAAAATTCTCTTCTCACCATTCTTTACAAAATCTCTTTTCACAACCTTACCCAAAATTTTCCTTTCAAAAACTTTTCTGAAAACACTTTTTATACTACACCTCCTTCCAAAACATTTCCAAAAGACTTCCTTTTCACCAACTTCTTTCTAAAAATTTCTTTTCAAAAAAATCTTTTCAAGAAGCTCTTCTCAAAAACCTTTTCAAAAACTGCTTTTCGAAAACCTTTTTCAAAAACCATTTCTTAAAAACCTTTTCAGAATTTTTTCCACTTTGTTGAGCGCTAATGGAGGAGCAAGCTCAACTCAACACTAGTCCCAGACTAAAACCAAAACCAAGGAGCCCAGCTCCACTCAAATCACTCCTCATATCAACATCACTCTCCCCAGCTCTGGCTCGATTCCTCATCATTATCATTCAACTCTTTCTCCACTCTCAACTCTTATCTCTCTTTTCCAACACATACTTTGTTTCCAATCATCATTCCTTTCTCATTGTATCTTATCATTGTTATTCTCTCATACTTATAACTTTACTTTCAATTTCGTTAATTTCATTTCCTTATTCAGGACGTAACAGATGTCCATCATCCATTCACTCATTTCAATCAACAGTAATAAGTATAATAAAATAAGTAAATAACAGCATGCACACAACATCACACAATAACATTGTTGTCTTTGTCACCTTCGTATAAGTGGCCACACAATCAAACAATTGCCACTTATACTACTGACTCTAACCACTTAGTTCCGATCTTTGAGATGATACAGAACGTCCTAATATATCACCTAACTACCACAGTGTCTTAGGGAAGCTTCTCTCTCACTTGGGGTCCAGCTAGTGAATGTGTGCTCTCTTCGAACCCGCGTACTGCCATCTGCCCCAACCTCTTTTCTTTATCGTTCCTCATACTAAATAAAACACCTTTCGTTATTAACTTATTTGCGAAAATCTTTTCTTAATTTAATGTTTGTCCTTTCCTTGTGGGGAAAAACTTTGAAAATATAATCAACTATCACTTGAAAACTTGGTCTTAGATCACACGAAAACATTTCCAAACATGAAAAGCACGTCCAAGTAATTATGGACAGCAAACGTAGTTTTATAAAATCATTTTAATAATCTCTGAAAATATTGTAAAAACACTTTGTACCTTAAATAACTTTTTAGTTTAAAATTTAACACTTTAAAACCCAAGTTTTATCACAAAACAAGTTTTGGACAGCCATGTCATAATCTCAAGCAAATCGAATTAAACTCTTCTTAAATTCAACTTATTTCAAAACTGTTCATGCATTCAATTATTTTTCAAACATATCTAATCACATAGCAACCAGATAACTTTAAATAAATAAAACTACATATTCAATTATCTTATAGGCATTACTCCACTCACAACAACAAATAATACCTCAAGCATTTAAACAATTTCATCAACATTAAAACAGTTATACATTCACACATAGTTCATTTTCACAACATAGAGCACCTAGGCATGCAAGCGTTCATAACCCAATTTAAACCCAATTTCCAATCAAACACATCAATATTTATTTACATGCACATGTTATTCCAGTAATCAAACTCCCTAAACTTACTCAAACTACACAACCGAATAAAGCAAAGGAAATAAACCAAACATCATAATTTAAGTCACATGCATCAATTTATTTTGATTTAAGCATCTAGATTTGACTTTCTTTTAATCCTAACCGAAATACATAAACACACACATGTGCATATTTATTCATACACAACACTTAATTTAGTAATTCATTCATTCATTCATTTCTTTCAAGGTATTTTATTGGAAAAGAGGTCCTAGGTTGGCTAATATGAATAGGCCGAACACCATTATGGTATAGCAAGGCTTAATTTTATCATGCATGCATATAAATCATGGATCAAGGTAAAGATCATCTTCTACAAACTTGTTTTCTAATTTTCTTTATAAAAACCGTAAGCTTCACAAAAATTCTTAACAATCCAACATCCAATTTCTCAACACAATACAATCAAGAATCATGTCAAAGTCTTTACTCTTTAAGAAAACACATGCATGCACCTATAAATCTCTAGGTGGTATTATTTTCAACATGCATGTAAACAAAATGATGATCTAGTATGATTTCCTATTCTATCTAGACTTGGCCGAATGGTGACATGTAAAAATACAAGATCCTATAATTTCATTTCCACATGCAAAGGCCTAAACTCATGAATCATGTCATGTAAAACATAGAAACATCATTTTACCCCCTTTTTTTTTAAAGTTTGCTAGACTTATTTTCTTTGAAAAACCATGATATGCACTCAAGAAATCAAGACTTTGTACTCAAATTAAACATACAAGATACAAGCCTCATGTTTTCTTAAAAATCAACCATAGATCAAGACATGTGAAAGAAGGTCAAAGCAAAAATATAAGCTTAAACTCAAATCTTTAGTTAACCGTGAAGAACAAGCTAGAAAATAACATAGAAGTAGCATGAGATCACTTAGGTCAAATTAAAACATCAAGACCTAAAATTTCTACTCATAGCCGAATCATTTTGTTCTTGATTTGGTGGTTTATGAGTTCATTTAATTCTAGAAATCCAAGATCCAATCATAAGAAGTACATGCAAAGGAAGACAAGGATCATCAAGCCACAAAATCAACATGCATGAGGAAATTAAAGCAAAATATGAACTCAAACACAACCTTAAACAAAAACCGTGATAAAGAAGATTTACAAGTAAGGGGTCAAGACTTTTTCACATCAACATTCAAGAGCAAAGCATAAAAATAACATGTAAAACATTTAATCCTCAAGATCATCTGCAAAATAATTACATGCATCACAAGAATTTAAATAAAGTCCATAACAAAGTCCTTTACAACACAAAAATGGTCAAATCAAGACTCTTTCTACCTTAAGCCTAACTTAAATCTTAATCTCCTCTTCTCCTCCTCTTAATGGTTTGCCTCGGTCTCTCCCTCTTCTAGGGTTGATGGGGTTTTCTCCTTGATCTTAGAAGAAGAAGAAGGTTAAGAAAGGATGTAGAGGATTTTGGGTTAAAGCTTTGAGATTTTTCACTCTTCTTTCCTCTCTTCTCCTCACGGGTTCACTCTTTTTCTCTATGAGTCTCAAGAGTTTGATGTTACTCTTGGACTTGGTGTGTTTGTGTTGGAAGAATGTGGAATGAAGAAGGAAATGAATTAGCCTAACACACACTCACTCACACGGGTTTAAGGGCAAGGGTAAGGGGTGGACAATTCCCTTTCTAACCTTGGTTCATGGTGTGGAAGCAAAGGGCAATTCGGTCCAACCCATTTGTTGCATGGGAGAGGTCACTTCGTTGGGAACAAGGGGTGAGAAAGTCTCACTAGGTTGTATGACTCATCACTCCTAATCTCTCCCTAGTATTATGACTCACGCCTCCTACTCCTCCTCTTTTTCTCTATTTTAAATTTCATTTCTTAATGCATAAGGAATTCACTTCTACTTGGTCTTCCTATCCTCACACATGGCCGAACTACATTCTTATGCACACACATTCACACTTAATCCATTTTCATGTTGATCAAGACAATACATAACATGGCATCATGGTTAATGCATAGACTTATCACCCATGCAAGCATCACAGAATTAACATCCTTAGGGCATCATGTACACACGGCATATACATATATTACACATCCACGTATCACACATACATGCATCACATATTCCTCATACATATTTATTCACATACATCATATTCTTTTCAATGATTAAATCCTCATATAATCCTAAGCATACTTATACCTACCAAAAACCGTGGATACACACATATGTTTAGAAAACAATTCTAATTCATCACAAAGGGACTCACACCAAGATCAACATCAAGCATATAAATTTTCTCAAAACCAGTTTCTAAAGGTTGAACATTGTTTAGAAAATCATTACTTTAAAATCATTTATTATCTTGAAAATGTGAATTTAAGGAAAATCATTTAGGAAAACACTCTTTCAAAACACTTTTCTCAAAATAAATTTCTTTAGGGTTTTAATTTAATATGAGGAATTTGCGGGGTCAGCAAGGTCGGCCCAGGACATGTCCCATTTGGGTTTGGGGTATTTTTGGGAGATAGATTTATTTCCATAGATTTGTTTATATTTATCTGCTGATGTTTAGCCATGGTGTATGACATGATATCATGTGGTCTGATATGACTGGATATGATGTGATATGATATGAATTATGGATGTCTGGTATTATCTGAAATGTTATTTACATGTTTAATAGGGAAAAAGTAATTTTGGAAATGTTCATAAAACAGAGTAAACTCCATCAAATTTTCCAGAGATTTTTATAAGAAGTTATGTTTATAAAAGAAATTTTCAAGTTGCAATTTTTGTTTAAGGGCCTAATTAGGGTTTAAAAGTTAGGATGTCACAGTTCTGACATCAAGCGGTAAAGATTTGGTTGAACCTTTGTCACGGTTGCCACTTTCTCTATTTACAGTGATGTTTCGATGAAGGGGGGTGGCATACAATATTTTTCTTTAAAATTATTGCCTACTATAATGCGTACACACACATATAATATTAACATTACTATAAAAAACCCAACAAAGGAGCAGTAAACAATGCAAGGATTAATGAAAATTGAACCTAGCCTTGACTATGCAGCGACGGTGACAGAGGAGGAGCAGTGACGATCCACAACAACCAGCACATAGAGTGGCGAGCGGCGAGCGGCGACCTTCCCCAGTGAGCGAGCAGAGCAGCAAACGAATCCCTCGGCTGCGGTTTATTTGAGAGAAGGGGAAAGGGTTTTCAATCACCCTTATATTTGAGCAGCATGCCTTTTAGTTTTCTTTTTGCTTCGTGGGTTAGTGACTCTGGTCATATAGCACATCGTGGGTTTTTAATCTTTTTTCTTTTTCCTTTTTTTTTTGTTTTGTTTACATTATTAATCTTTTCTTCACAACTTAATAGTAATAATAATAATGAAAAACTATTCACCAAAAAATAATAATAATAATGAAAAACAAACATTTTTAAAAAAAATGAAAAACAAGAATGATTATTAAATATATACATATATAAAATAAGATCCACATTTTATCATTAAAGTTTAAAATATTCTTAATAAGTGTCCTTCTAAATTTATAAAAATAATCTTAAATGTACATTGTCTCCCTGTTTTGTGAATCTAAAAAATTGCAGTGTCCAGTAGTTTTTTTTTATTATGTTTTACTTATTAACAAGTCCACTAAACATTTTTCTTAAATTTACAATCCACTTTAGAAACAAATGTGACCATTTACGAAAAATTGTTAGGGACTAAGTAAAATAACATATACAATTCAACCAACAGTTATATTGCTTTAATAGGCCTACACCTTGTTTAGCTCAATGAATAATAAAGTATAGAACTTACTGTAATAATGTTTGTTGATATATATATATATATATATATATATATATATATATATGTGTGAGTAATTTGGATTTTGCTACGTTACCTTATTTTGAGTTACTTGTTTTTTTATTAAGGTTCTTGAACTTTGCTCAAAAATATGGAAATGGTCCCTTTGTACTTAAATGATGATATGTGTTGGACTACTGGCAAGTATACCGGGTCATCAAGTAATATAGTCAATAAGACTAGATATCGTCTCTCAAGGATTGCAAATTGTTCAATTAATTCTCACCAAAGAGTAGTTAGAAGCGAAATCTATAGGTTTGTAACTAATTAATTAAGATTGAATTGAAATTAAATAAAAACAGAAATTAAATAAAAGTTGTGAGCAATTTAAGAAAACGAGTTAGGAACATGGTTTCATTGTAGGCGTTGTTTATTTATCATGAATCTTTGTTTTTCCCTAAATCAAGAACAAATTCCTAAGGTAGTAATTACTAGATCCCTCTTGTGCAATTATTGTTTATTATTCAATTTGATAACCCTTAATCCCTTAAGTGATTAAACCATTGAATAACCTTTAATTAAGAACAGTGGAATTTATAACAAGTTATATAATTATCCAAAAGTATTCCTACGAGTTGAATAATTATATTGTTTGATTGAAGGCCTATTCTAATTCCTAATCTCCCAATTGAAGAATTAGAGATCCAAAACATAGATTAGCTACTTCCATGCATAACAGTGAAAATACAATCAAACACTTGATTTGGAAATGGAAAAACATCAATTCATGAAATCAATAAATTAATCCATACAAATCCACCAATTCCTAACACGAGGGTTTAGTTACATATTAAGAAAATAAGAACAGAAACAATAGAAGAGTAATCCATAATCATAGACAATTAGGATTACCGTGAAGAGATCTTCAATTTTCCAATCTTTGATCTTCTTCTCCTCTAAAGCTCTCCAAAATCATGTAATCTCCCTCTCTAAAAGTTGCTAACCTAATTCTAATCCTCTAATAAATATATAATTACAAATCCTAAACAAATCCCTCAAAAACGCATCAGAAATTGGCCCAACTGGGCCTGGACGGGGAACGCGCGCCAGGCTGGTCAATGGTGCATCTTCGTGGTGCCCACGCCTGGGCGTGTGGAGCTCGTTCCGGCTCCGTTTCTCCGTTCTTGCGCCATTTTCAAGGTCCTTTCATTCTCTTTTCAGCTCCATAATTATTTTCCTCAATTAAGCTCCAAAATTACCTGAAACATATCCAAAACGGATCAAAACGTTCAAGGGATTCTAAACTAATAAAAAAATCCTAAAACTATAAAAAAAGTCCTAAGCTTACAAGAGAAACAAGTCAAATCCTTAGTAAAAGAAAATCTATATCATACTTAAAACATCATATATTAGACCCAAATCAATATGGCGGAGCAACCTCTTTCTTTAACCGAATAGTGTGAATCATCCGCACAAAACCCCTTATAACTCTTATATATATAGGGATTAGGGTTTAGGGTTTAGGGTCTAAGATCTTCTTAATAAGTGTCCTTCTAAATTTATAAAAATAATCTAAATGTACATTGTCCCCCTGTTTTGTGAATCTGAAAAAATGATGCAATGTCCAGTAGTTTTTATTTTATTATGTTTGACTTATTAACAAGTGCACTAAGCATTTTTCTTAAATTTACAAACCAACAAAACCCAGAACAGTTGGATGATAACTGAGTTCCTTAAGCATGATGTCAGGAGATCGATCCCTGCCATGGGTATGGAAAAGACTTCGTTGGTAGAGGCAAAACCCACTTTAATGATCTTTAAGCCTCGGATAAGATTAGTCTTTGGTTGGAGGATACCCTTGATGTACACAAAAAAAATCCAATTTAGAAACTAACGTGATCATTTATAAAAAAAAAATATTGTTAGTAACTAAGTAAAATATCATATACAAATCAACCAACAGATATATATATATATATATATAATTAAATAGTCCACATTATATACGAGTGTTTAAAATATCTAAAAGTTCAAGTTATAAAATAAATGAAGCCTCGACATAAATACGAAGTAATATAAAAAATTTATAATTAATTATAAAATCTCCATGAAAATCCGCAGATACATATGCAAAAAACTCACCAAGAACATGAATTCATGGTAAAATCCAAAGCAAAAACTCCGCAGGAAAACCTACAAGAAAATATTTGCATGAGAATCTGGAGAAAATATAAATTCGTAGGAAAAATTGCAAGAACTAAAAATACGCAGGAAATTCCGCAAAAAAAACATAACTGTATGAAAATCCGCAAAATATAATTCAGAAGAATATCCGCATGTAACAAATATTTGTAGGAAAATTCGCAGGAAAGAAAGAAGGGGATTGAGTAGAGAGCCTCAGTGCAGAAAAATTCAAGAGGAAATTATGCATAAATGAAATTGGATTATGACTTAGATCTTTTGAATGATATTATGTGTTGAACTTGAGGTATTCTGTTATGCTAAGTGATACACCCAGGAAATGAGACCATGGTTTCCAAACGTTTTCTCTAAGGTATCAATCAAAACATAAAAGAAATGAAGAGAAGAAATCTAAGACCTATGGACGATTCTACAAAGTTGTATAACAAAAAGACTCAAAGAAGGGAACATAAAAAGAAACTACAATGGATAGAAGGGAGGCACCTCATTCCAAGAGGAATGATTAGCCCATGGTTGCACTCACAAGCTTCACACAAATGAGTCCCCTTTTGAAACAACCAAGTCATGGAGAACAACTCCAAGGCATCTCACCTAAGAGTAGCTTCCAAAGAGAATCACTCTCTCAAATGGCACAAGGCCAAAGCCACACGTTGGTTTTCACAAGCATCCAAAAATTATCTTATTCATTGAAATGAGTTTACATTATATAGGAGGAAGAGAACTAAGAAACTTAAATCCTAAGACTAGACCTTGGACGTGATTTGTAGTCATAAGGAAAGGAGTTACACAACTTTTAATGACAATAGTTACTCTCCTAATGATTGCCAAATGTAACCTCTCCTCTTCATATGATTCACTTGATGGCCGTGAGTTAATGCTCATGATTGATGCATCATTTCTTTTCTCAATTCGTGTAGGAGGCTTGGTTCTTCTAGGTTGCTTAGCCGTGATCCCTAGAATTGATGAAAGGAGTCATATCATAATGGTCTTTCCTTTGGTCGTGCAATTGAAGGCTCATCATGGAGAAGGGAGTTACAAAACATTTAATCCCTTGTCTAGCCTTTATGATTCGTGAGTTATAGGCCTTGATGATGGAAGGAATCATCCTTAATGAGAGTTAGTCTTGATTCGTAACTCCTCATTAAAATGCTATTGATTGTTTGATTTGTAACTCCTCCTCTTTAATCATGGGTTGAATAATCTTTATGGCATTGCTTGATGGCTCTTAAATGTGTAACCTCCTTCTCTTATTCATTGCTCTAATGATGATGAGAAGTGTAACTGTCCATTAAATGCATTAATCTTGCATTATGTTGCCTTAAATGCTTGATGTTTCCTTGCTCCTTTAATGCAAAACGTGGTCAACTTGGACTTCAAGATTCTTTCACATCAAGGAGACTCTTCAATTTCCACTTGAAATGGTGGTTGATTATTCCCTTAGCTTTGAAACCATAAGCTTCTCTTGATGATCTTCTTGGTTGGCCTAACCCTAAACTAGATATTACAACTTAAGTAAACTTAAACATAATTTTAAAAGTTCAAACTATTTGGGCAAAAAAAAACCTAAGCCCTTATTACAAACATTAGCTTAAGTACAACAAACTTTAGATAAGATAAGCCATGGAAAAGTTGGATCATGGTGTCCTTGGCTTGGGTTCATCACTCTCCCCTTCTTCAGAGGATTTGTCCTCAAATCTAAAGCTTGTAGACTTTCTCCTTCAAATGCTTCTTCCAAATTCCAGGATCAAAAACAAGTTAAATAAAACCATCTTTGGTTTCCATGGAATTCCAACAAGTTGCATTCTTTTATTGCTACAAAACAGAACTAGACTATGAAAAATTTTAGTCCTTTAAATAAAGTAAAATAAGATTTCCAACTAAGTCCTCGCATGAGTCCAAGTCAGAATTCCCAAAATATAAACCAATAAGGATAAAAAGAAAATTCCTATTATGTTACACAAAGGTTGCTCATAAGTTGGTTGCATCCTTCCTCAAAATGTTGTTACCAGAGATGTTTCTCTTCTTTGTCTATCTGTGTTTTCAAATAGACATTAAATTGCACAAAAGGATATATAAGAAAATTAGAATTCAAGCAAAGTTTTTTTTTTCTCATTTTCACTCAAGGTGTATGCACTCAATGTGTTTACACTCAAAAAGTTTCTCTCATGTTCACTTGCTCTTTACTGAATTCTTCTTCTCTCAAAAGTGAATCACTCTCAAGTGCCTCACTCCTTTCATGCTTTTCTTTGTCTTTTCTCTTGTTTTGATTCTCTTGATTTGATTCTCTTGGGGAGAGAAAGATCCAATAACACCATAATGGCAACCATAACACAAAACTGACAAGGCAAAGCCTAAAGACAAAACACAAAGGCTAGAATAAACCAAGAAAAAGGAATGCGACAAGAGTTGTAAACTTCCTAACCATGGTTCAAAGGTTTAATACTCAGAAACCAAAAAGGCTTAAACAAGAAAGAGGAAATTCCTAAGTATGCTCTAGACTCAATATCAAGGTCAACTAAAACTTCAATCAAAAAGACTGGAGACTCAAATGAAAACCACGAATGGTTAAAAGAAAAGACCACAAACTTAGCACTCTAGAGCCTAAAAGACAAGGTTGAATCAAAAGACCAAACTCAACCGAATTGAAATCACAAATTAAAAAGAAATGATGCAACACAAGATGCAACCCAAATTGCGACGGTGAGATCAGATTCGTTTTAGGGACAAATAAATTCGTGCCCAAAAAAAAATTCAAATCTGTCACTATTTTGACCCAAACAAAAATTTAGGGACAGATATTTTCGTGACAAACAGGCTAAAAATTGGTCACGATTTAAGCCTTAAAAACAAAAACCATGATTGCTGCAGTACTGAACATAGCGACGGAAAATTCCGTCCAGAACTGTTGCAGAGAAATAAAAACAAAAAAAATGCAAACAACGACGGACTAAACAACAGCCACAAAACAGACTCAAACACCAAAGAAAACAGCAACGACTCAAACTGTCACTATAGGTGCAAGAAGCAATAGCGACAGATCCAAAACGTCACTGAAAACCCAGATCCTTTCAGCACCGATTTTCAGCGAAGCAACAAATAAAACCAGAATTAGCAGCGATCAAATTTTGTTGCAACAAGTTCAGAAAAAGAATTTATTTTTTTTAAATGGTTGCAACAAAAGCCTTGCTCTGATTACCAAATTGATACACCCAAGAAATTGGATGTATGATTCCAATGCTTTTGTCTTATAATTTGAAGGTCTCTTTTAGATAGTTTTTGGTTTTGTGAAAAAACACTTCTCGTGAAACCTAGAGAGTGATTCTCTAATTTTGGTTGGACGAAGGGCTCATTTTGTGAGATGCAAATTGAGTGACCAAGGCTTATCCCTTGAATCATTTTCAAGAGTGGCGCCTCCTTCCTTATCCTTTATTTTCCTTATTTTGTTGTCTCAATTTGGATTCTTTCACTACCTCTCTTGGTTTCTTTTCCTTTCCATCTCTCCAACCATAAACTATCTAAAAGAGACCTTCAAATTATAAGACAAAAGCATTGGAATCATACATCCAATTTCTTGGGTGTATCACTAAGACTTTGTTATTGGATTGAGTAGAGAATTCAAGAAAAGATTCTTTGAAAATCAGTGGTTTTAAATTCAGGTCTGTAATTCTAACCGGTTAGGTTATGATGTAACCGGTTAGTACCTGAGACTTAAAAATAAAAGTTAAGTTTTTGAGTAAGGAATGTTAATACCAATGATTATATTCTTTCAATCCAGGTCTATGAGCATATGTTTAACTTAAATTCAAGGGTGAATTTTATGAGTAAAGTTATACCTCAAGATATCATTCAGAAGTTGTGTTTTCTAAGTCATAATAATGGAATTAATGGAAAGACCAACCTTAATAATTATGTGTGCATTCATGCATGGTGAAAGGTGATGAAATACGTTGGCAAGGATCGTTTGTCATGTTCTGGGAACATGAGGAGGGTACTCTGGGAGTACCATATTGATGCAACCTACTTGATGACACATTCTGGGAATGTGGCCAGTGTCTGGGACATGGTTTCTTTGATGTGTTCTGGGAACACATTGGTGTGCAACCTACTTGATGACACATTCTGGGAATGTGGCAAGTGTCTGGGACATGGTTTCTTTGATGCGTTCTGGGAACGTGATGCACACTCTGGGAGTGGTGCTTGTTTATATTCCAAGTATGGTTTGCTATACGTTCTAGGAATGTGATGCACACTCTAGGAGTGGTGCTTGTTTATATTCCAAGTATGGTTTGCTATACATTCTGGGAACGTATGTTAGTGTTCTGGGAACACGCTGGTGTAATGGATGGACGTCCGAGATTGATTAGTATTGGAGGCCTCAGGATTGTGAGATAGAAAGCATGCATCATGCCACCTGCATTGAAAGACTTATTATGATTAACCGGGTGTGCTCATATGGTTATGCATTCTGATTTGCTACATGATTACTTGTGTATGTTAGTTTTATTCTCATTTGATTATGCGAATATGTATAGCTAACCCCCATGCCCTTATTAGGTGTTGATTGTATATCTATCTTGCACAAAAGTCTGTGAAGGGAGATGACCCTTAGGTGCATGCAGAGTATAGATTGTGTGGGTAGGGAACCCTTTGTACAGATATCGAGGATCCGGCCAGATGGATGTTTGGACAGAGGACCAGTGACCAGCTCTATAACATATCTATCTTTAGTAACATTTATATTATACATATTTTGAGAGATGTATCATAGAATGAATTTAGTTTTATAATAATACTTATTTGGTATCCATGGACTTGTTACACTTGATATATTTTGAGAGTATAATATGATTATTCTATTATGTTTCCGCAAACTCTGATTTTATTAGTCAAATTCATTATTAGTCAAATTTTTGTAAAAGGAATTTTCAAATGAAAGGAAAATTTTTATTTTCAGATCTTTTTCCAATAATGACAAGTCCAGGTAATCATAAACTTATTACTTTTCTTATAAAGTAAGATGATAATACAAGGAGTGTTACACTTTTATGGTATCAGAGCAATGGTCCTGACTTTTGGTCCTTGGGTGTGTGGTCCAATACGCTGGTCATCGATATCTGCGATGTTTCCTGGGAAGTATGCTTTCATATACTTCCAAACTAGATCTAAGGTTATGTGTAATGGCTCTAGACAAGTAGCTTAGTCTGCTATTAAGGAGTGTTCTATGTAGTCTAAGTAGAAGTATGATAGTTGTATGCTTCTCTTTAGGCATGTTGTAAACCCAAAACCATAGTGTTGGTTTATTACGTTCTCATAGAACCAGTGATAAGGAAATCTTAAGGAGTTGTAGTTAAGTCCTTGACTCTAGGGAAGAGTGTTCACCCTCACTAGTGTTAAAGTTAATCAACTTCTCAGACCAAGTGCAGGGCAGTCATCTTCTTAAAGATCAACCTTGTTGAGTTTGTTAAAATCTAAAGCTATCCTTTCTTTTGTTCCTTTTGGATACGGGTATTGATCAAAGTTGCTCTATGTCTTATCCAATCTGCTATCTCAAAGTAGAGACTCCTAAAAATCTTCTTGTAGTTGTTTCCAATGTATGTCTAAATTGTTCTATTAAGGTATTAGACTTTGTCTATCTACCTATGTCATGATTACATTTGATCTTAGACACGGTTTGGAAGCCGAGAGATCAAGTGATCATGATTAATGATGATAGAACAACCCTGTATTGGGATTCCCAAGCTTCGAATCTGGAATCCAATGGATCCATGTGTTTGCTTCTGGGCAGCAGTGAAGGAAAGGAAGAAGGGGGTTAAAGAAATCTTGGTTACAAGAAAGGATGTCAGGTTTACCCTTGAGTAAAGAGATCGAGTTTGGAATCAAGTTAATTCTTGAAGCTGATTCTATCTTTACTACCCTTATAATGTGGTACCATCGGGAATGGTCAAATGGAATAAACACATAGAGAAGTTGCTAAAAAGGTTATGGTTGGATCAGGTTAAAGGAGTCTAAGTGTTTTCTAAGATTGATTGGAGGTCGGATTAACCCCAAATCAGGATTCAGGACAGGGATACACCTAAGACAGCGTTTTGATCTCGATACGGACATTATGGGTAGGAAGTAATGCCGTTCGGATTGACTAATGCACCTGTTCTTTTATGGATTATAAGAACGGGACCTTTAGACTATATTTGGAATCGTTTGTGGTTTATTCTAAGAATCCGGAGGAGCATGAGGAACATCTCAGGATTGTGTTGAAAATCCTGCAGGAGGAGTAGTTGTGTGCTAAGCTCACCAAAGATGAGTTTTGGTTGAGCGAAGTTAAGTTCGCAGAGCATGTGATCTTTAAAGAAGAAATTGTGGTGGATCCAGAGAAGGTGAATTCAGTGGTGTAATGTGAACAACTTAAGACTATGGTTAAAGTAAGAAGTTTCTTAGGGCTGGCTGGATACTATCGCCGGATTATTGAAGGATTTTCTAAGATCGCATGGCCTTTAACCAAGTTGACTTGGAAAGATCAACTGTTTGTATGGAATGATAGGATGTTGTTTAATTATAGTGGGGTAGTGATGGATTATACCCTAATATAATATGATTAGTCCAAGAGGAATTTTGGAAAAATGTGAGTATATTATGATTTAAATCAATTCAGTGATGAATTCAGTTGGAATCAAGGTATTAGATTAGGATTAAATCCTATTTTGAGTTGGATTGGATGATGTAAAGAAAATGGTCTTGAAATTATTTGGTTTTATTTCTAAAACTGTACTTACTAACCGGTTAGAGTTTCTTGTAACCGATTAGAAGCTGAAAGTTTAAAATAAAAATTTAAGTCATTTATGAAGGAACTTATGGTATCAATAAACATCTTCCTCCAATCCAAACTCAATGTCAATCACCTAAGTAAAATTTAAGGAAGGATTTAATGTGGTAAAATAACTTAATACATTGATTCATCATTGAAATTGATTTAAGAGGTTTGAATCATAATACGTATGGACTAATCAAGAGTTAAAATTAAGGAGCTAAAATTAAGGAGCTACTCCAATCGGAGAAGGTAGAGAATTGAGCTGGATGATGCAAAAGAGACGATAAGTACTAAGATAAGGAGGTTGTGATTCATGAGCAAGTTTGGAGTTCGAAAATGTGAATGACAATAAGAAGAAGAAGAGTTGAAGAAAAAGAGAAGTTGGCTTTTGAGGGAAAGGAGCTAGATTTCCATGAAGAAGCGAATGGAATTCTCTGTTTCGAGGTATATTGTGATGTATCGAAGAAAGGCTTGGGAAGTATTTTAATGCAAGGAGGTCAGGTGGTTGCATATGCTTCTCGACAGTTGAAGATTCATGAAGTGAATTATTCGACACACGACCTGGAGTTAGCAGCAATCGTGTTTGTTTTGAAGATTTGGAGACACCACCTCTATGACACTACATGTAACACCCCAATTTGGAAATAGAATTTTCACTAAAAATTTGCGCCATTTTTTTTATAAACATTTACATATACATGATATCATTAAAAGGTGAATTTACATATAAACTTAGTTTCCAAAATATTTTTCAACTTAGTTTTTGAAAAGGTTTTCTCAACTTAACTTCTATCGGTAACTTGATTCATAAAAAGATTTTCCTTAGTCCTTCAACTCTATTCTATTTTCCAAAGTGAAGTGCCACTATACATTCCATTCCAAAACTCAATAAAAAAAATGCGAAATAAAATTATCCTTAGATTAATTCCAAAATAAACGTCATAGAAATTGTTTAGGCTTAGCAGCCATTATCCAAAAATACCAAATAACAAAGATAAAACTTCCACTGGGGTGACATAATGATAAACAAAGGGTCCGTTATCCAAGACTACAAAACAAACAGAGATCAATATTACTAAGGAATAAACTAATCGTCATCGTGCACATCCTCGTCCGGGTCTTCCTCTGGATCTTCTTCCTCCTCTGGATCCTCTTCCTCCTCTAAGTCCTTTTCCTCCTTTGGGTCCTCTTCCTCACCGATATTCTGATCAGCGGGCGGGGCATTATGGAAAGCTCGAGGTCCATCTGGCATAAGATCCCTGAGACGATATCGCACTTCTTCACGATCGGTGGCTACTCCTCGCAGTGTATGATCTCGATCGGTAATGGTGAGTCTTGTCGGCCCCTCCCAGATCCATCCGTGTGCAGTTCTATGCCAATGTCCCCCCACCAAAGGAGACATTTCCACTTGAATTATTCGGTCCGCCATCTAATAAATTTATTATAAACAGAGACAAGAACATACAGAAGAATATAGAGAGTTAGCTACCAGACGGGCAAAGCGTCGACGGCATGGGCTTAATCCAGGGGTCACATCAGAACTAATATAATATCCTTATCACATCATTATTATCATTGAGTCTTATATCTTTATCATACTTATCATTACTCAAGAATTCCATCTACAACTTCCATAAGTCTATCATCATTGAAACATTAGGGATGGAAACTATCGGTTAAAGGTAAATTTGCACACACGCTACATCTCCTCCTTCAATATCCAACCTCGTCCTAGTTCGGAAAGCAGATGGGATGCACATGAGTCCTAACCATGCTGACATCGAAGCCAAAGGGTACGTACCAGCTGAAACCACGCCAGTTGGCCAGCAAGATAAAATCAAGTATCAATTCATAAGTTCATCACAAAAAAACGATGGCTTCTAGTCCCATTCGGATTCCTTCTACACCATCCAAGATTTGCTCAAGGGGGCGACAGCTCTATCCCTAGTTCGCATTGTAGTCCTCGCCACGACCAACGACCAGTAGGTGCCCTTGATCACTGTAGCATCGTTCCACCTAGGGTAGTGCTCTTAGGCTTCTTGACGAATCACCATCATTGCCCTCCCCTATCGCAATCACCACTTGGCGGAATGCCCGACCTCCAAGTATACGGTATCTTTCCTCTCCATTACTTCACTCTCAACGTAGTTAGAAAGGATTGGGTCCTAAAGTCTTTTAAGTCATTTTAATCTTTTAAAGTCTTTTATTAATCCTAAGTTTGGTCGACCCATTCTAAGCCGCGCTTCTAACGGGCCTCGACCTCTAAGGGACCACAGCAAAACTTCATCATCGTACAGTGGGATCCACAAGACGTAATCACGGCATACTCATTCACGTGATTAGTCACTCAAGGGGAATAATTTCAATGTTATTGTGCCACGATGCACCATCACTGTACATAAACATCATTTTCGCATATTATCAAAACTTAATCATCTCGTATTTCTTTCAAGCATATTATAACTTGCTCATAGGGTTCTTTCACATTCTCATAACTATCATTTCTCATTAACTCCAACACTTCTAGATCATACATTTAGAACATTTACAACATAATCATCAACATCCTCAAAATCATTAAACAACATTTCTTATATACTCATGCAAGCATAATATAATATAATCACAAATATATCAGATAATAAAATAGAGTTACTGTCTCAACGAAAGACGACTAAACACATCCTACACTCAATTGTCGTCTCGTATCTTGACGTGTAACCCAGATTCCGACTTTTGAGATGGTCGAAATCGTTCTAACGATTACCATGGTGCCATTGTGTCTAAAGGTGCTACTCTCTCACCTTGATGTGAAGAACTAACGTGGGCTTGATTTTCGGTCTCGCTACTCGTTCCCAATTGCAAACCTTTAAACCAATCATTTTCGCAAAATAACCTTTATAAATATTCACACTAACTTAAAAGTAATTAACCAAATATAACCTTTGAAAACATTAATTTCTCAAAGCCTTTGAAATTTTGGAAATCATGTAAATACTTAGAAAATAAATCATTTCTAAAATCCTTAAAAAAAACTTTAAACTCAATATCAAATCAATATTCCTTTTTCAAGAACATCCTTCAATTATTTTATACAAGCATAAACAACATTTCATTCAAACACATATACAACCTTACTTATAATTATTATAAAATTACTTTTAAAAATTCACTTTTAATCCTAAACACTTATACTTCAAGATTAACATGAATTTCACATATTTAATCATTCAAGAACAAGTCATAACATAAATACCACACATTTCACATTTTTGGACAGCATGCATACATAAACTTAAATATTCATTTTCTCCTAAACAGAACATTGAAAACACATGTCGTTTCTTCCTAAATTCTTATTACAACTTCTACTATAATAAAATGACTAAAATTAAACTAAATAAAATAATTGCATCTGCTGTACAGCCACTGAAAAAGTTGCATTAATTCAAGAAGTTCAAGTAAAACAATCCAAAACAATTATACACAATTCCTACTTATGCAAAAGACTTTAAAATACTATTATTTCTAATAAAATATTACTTTTTCATACATTCTAAATTCTGGACAGCAACTTCATATTTTTTTTTCAAATTACTTTAATCAATCAAAATTACTCATTTCTATTTGTTTCTACATTATATTTGCACATACAAACAAAGTATCACTAACACCCTTAAAAATAATCATTTGGGATCTTAACTAATTAATTTTCCAGAATAAAAATTAAATTTCCAGAATTAAAACTAAATTTTCAGAAATAAACCTTTTCCATAAAACATGTAATTCATTTCATAGACAAACTAAAACAATTATCAAATCAATTAGAAAAATTCAATTAACTTAGTTTCTTTTCTCCTAAAATTCGACCAACACTTAGAAAATTAGGAAAAACATTTTAATTTCTTAAAAAATCTATATAATATAATTACATTACTTTATATACTAAAAATAAGAGTTTTAATCATTAACAAAATATAAAATATATCTCTTTAAGGAAGAACTCAAATTTTTCAGCAAATAATATTTTCAAACACATCAATCACATACTCATACAATCATTTAACAATACATGCTCTTATAAGTTTATAACAACTACCATTTGTTTCTATTTCTTCTAAACAATAAGCTATAAATTAATTACACATCAAATAACAAACAAATTACAAAAATTATTTTAAAGACAAGACCATAGGCCTCACGGCCTACTTATTATTTTTATTTTTTTCAGAAAATTTCATTTTTATTTATTATCCTAATTCATTGTTCTTATTTAACTTAAATCCAAACAAAAGGAAATAACATACAATCAAACAATAACAATTTAAACAAAATTTCTATAAAATACAAACTCATACACATTAAGAACATTTAAAAATTTCCAGAATTTATTTTCTTTTTCAAAAATTATTTTTAGTTCCTTTTCACAAATCATTTTCATTTCATTTTACTTTAAGGAAAACACTTATTTGTTTTCATTCTTTTTAGAGATTTAACTGTAACTCAAATACACATGAAATAACAACAATTACCATTCAATATAATTATATATATATATATATGTAGGGTTAACCAATAATAAATCCTACCGCTACAGGATAAGCATGAGCTCTCTAGTATAGGATAAGGGTGAATAACTCATCCTTCTTATCCTCTAAGAGCCACGTCAGCCCTACTGGGCCGAACAGGCCCATAAGGCACCACAACACAACTTCCCCTATAAGTATCGCCATGCTATAGGGGCTAAGGTATGTTCTCTCATCCCTACTCTCAAGAACTACGTGTGGCTTGATCCCCTTATCACTGGGGGTACGTAGGACCGGGGTCACCCTCGTCAGCTGCAACAACCCCAAACACACTTCGTGGTGGATCTATTTCTCAGATCCACTACATTGGCGCCGTCTGTGGGGAACGGTAAAATTCGATTCCCATCCACATTTTAAAAAATAAAAAATAAAAAAAATAAAAAACAAGAATGTGCTGCTGTCGGTGTCCACCGTGAAAGGCCATCCATCGTGGTTGCTGCCGCCACTGTTCATGGTTAGCGCGGTGCTGTTCATCACGCCGTCCACGGTTGCCGGTTTCGGTGAAAACGCCGTCACAGCATCATTCTCCAGCAAAGAGGGAGAGGAGTCCCTCTTCCAACCCACTTGAAGGATGAACGATCGATTGAAGGCGAAGAAGAACAGGGGAATCGAGAGTGAGAACACCATTGCGATTCTGGGTTTGGCAAACGTCGTGCGGTTCTCTCTCTCTTCTCCGCCGCGCGATTCTGGGTTTGGAAAACGCCCTGCGGTTCTCTCTCGCTTCTCCGCCGTCATGCGAAGCACCGCCGCCATGCCCTGCGGTTATGCTCTGGTTCGTGTGCTCGACATCTTTCTCCATTGAAGATGGAGAAGAGTTCCTCTCGCACCAAGAGTCCAAGACAAGCAGTCGCCGCCACCGCTAACGCTGTGTAGGGTTAACCAATAATAAATCCTACCACTACAGGATAAGCATGAGCTCTCTAGTAAAGAATAAGGGTGAATAACTCATCCTTCTTATCCTCTAAGAGCCACGTCAGCCCTACTGGGCCGAACAGGCCCATAAGGCACCACAACACAACTTCCCCTATAAGTATCGCCATGCTATAGGGGCTAAGGTATGTTCTCTCATCCCTACTCTTAAGAACTACGTGTGGCTTGATCCCCTTATCACTGGGGGTACGTAGGACCAGGGTCACCCTCGTCAGCTGCAACAACCCCAAACACACTTCGTGGTGGATCTATTTCTCAGATCCACTACAATATATATATTTTCACATGGTCCAGAATAAAAGAAAATAAAATCAAAATCCATTTTAATTCTTTTATTTATTTCCATTCCCTTTTATTTTATTAAACAACAATACAATCCATATATCAAAAATATACACAAATCAATCCTCAGTTCTTCTAATATATAACACCGCCTATATATATATACCAGAAATTAATTTTTTTCCATTGTTATTTACTTATTGATTATTATTCCTTAATACAAAGAAACAAAAACAATTAAAAGACAAGGAATAAAAACTTATTTATTTAGTTCATACAAAATTTTCTATAATTCATATGATCTAAGAAATAAAATAAACCCAGAAATTAAATTATTCAAACTCATCAAAACTTTTAGCCATCTTAAGAATTAAAGAAAAGGGGAGATAAATCCCTTTAAACACCCTTTTTGTGTCCCTTTTCTCATCCTTAATTCATATGACTCAAGAACAATATCACATATTCAACAATAACTTTAAAATGAAAAGGAAAATTTAGAACTTAACTATAGAAGAATTTAGAAGTTTTTATTCAATAATACAAACAAAACAACTTAAAAAGAGATTAAATAAATAAGTGATTTTGGGTTACCTCTACTCCTTAAGCTTAAGAAAACTTCAAGTGACAAAGCAATTCCTCCCTCCTTCCTAAGCCAATTCGTCCCTCTTTCTCTCTATTCTTTCTTAGAATTTTATTTTTTTTCTCTTGTAAAACTATCAAGGATTGTGTGTGAAAAATGTGGGAACTAAGACCATCTATTTATAGGTGTTGAAGCTAAGATGCATTTCCCCTCAATTTTCAGAGGTGAAATTCGGCCCCCCTTACTCACCATGAGTCAGCAAAATTAATTCATGCACATTGTAACACACTTTGCATTAATTGGGATTTTGTTGATTCCTACATTCTTTTTAATTCATGGTTTATTCTCACAAAATTCAGAATTATTCTCCTCTCTCCCTACCCTATTTTGGACGGCACATATATATTAAAATAGGAGAGAAAATTTTTCATTGGTTCCTTTTGGAGGTGCCTTCACTATTAACCAATCATATTAAACTATCATTTCAAATAAATCAGAAAACAATTAAGAAAATATTGAAATATGGACTGTGCAGCCAAATATCACTAATATAAATATTTAAATATACCAATAAAAATATTTTATAGTCCATTAAATTATTTTATGTCTCAAAATAATTTTTCTTAATTAAAACTATCAAAATTCGATTTTCTACCTACTGTACAGTACTTTTTTTGTAAACATTAAAATAAAAATTTTATTTTTACATATTAAGATACTGAATTTTAATACAATCGTTTTCATATAAATTTTATAATTTTTGGACTTACGGTTTGAAAGTTATGAATTTTTGAAGTCCTAAGATCATTTCCTTCAAAAATACACTTTCTAAGCCTTCAAATAATTTAAACTAAGAAAAATACGAAAATACACTTTATTTCAATGATAGTACAATATACAACTTCAGAAATGTATTTTTCATTTTCAAAATAAAATATACTTGAGTCAAATGGTTATTTAATGCATTGAAACCATACATTTATACTTAAAACTCAAAAATTCGTTTAGTATTGTAGCAGTGATAAAATTTCGAAAACTCTAAAATAAAAATCAAAGCTTAACATTTTCATAATCTAGATTTCGATACGATCGTTTTGACATATCATTTGAAATTTTTCGGCGTACGGTTAAAAAGATATGAATTTTTGAAGTTCTAGCTCTATAACCCAAAAATTCATTTTTTAGCCAAAACCTTAGTAAAAATTATTTCAATATAATTAAAATATTTATTAAATATCCAGAAATGAAATTTCACACTTAAAATAAAATACACAAAATTATTATATATATATATATATAGTATCGCTGCATATATATAAAATAAATCAACCAAAGACAATTATCATTAAACTATTCTTAAAATAATTGTGACTTAAATCAATAAAATATTAAAATAAATTGGGAAAAATTGCGGGTCTCACAATCCTCCCCAACTTAGAGATTTCTCGTCCCCGAGAAATACGCACCTGATTCAAACAAGTGAGGGTACGATTCCCTCATGCTACTTTCACGTTCCCAGGTAGCATCTTCCCCATGATCTTGACTCCAAATTACCTTGACCAACGGAATCTCTTTTCCTCTCAACGTCTTAATACTACGACTATCGATTCGCAGGGGTAATGTTTCATACGTAAGATTATCCTTGAGTTGTATCGTGTCAGGCTCAACAATGTGGGTTGGGTCACTAATATATTTTCTTAGCTGAGATACGTGAAAAACATTGTGTAAGTTGGAAAACATAGGGGGTAAGGCTATCTGGTAAGCTACCGGTCCTACACGTTTTTGGATTTGATAGGGTCCTATAAATCTAGGGGTTAGTTTTCTGGTTTTGAGCACTCTGCCAATGCCGGTAGTAGGTACTACCCGGATGAATACATGATCACCTTCCTTAAACTCCAACGGAGTCCTCCTTTTGTCATGATAGCTCTTCTGCCTACTTTGCGCGGTTCTCATCTTTTCTTGAATTACTTTGATCTTGTTTGTCGTTTGTTGCACCACCTCCGGTCCTAACTGTAATTGCTCTCCGGTCTCGAACCAGCACAACGAAGTTCTACACTTCCTTCCATATAGTGCTTCATAAGGTGTCATTCCTATGCTTGAATGGAAACTATTGTTGTAGGTGAATTCAATCAATGGCAAGAAAGAATCCCAGCTTCCAGCTTCCTCCAGTACACAGGCTCTTAGTAGATCCTCCAAGGTCTGAATTGTCCGTTCTGACTGACCATCCGTTTGGGGATGATATGCAGAACTCAAACTCAGGCTTGTCCCCATTGCAGTTTGTAAACTCTCCCAGAACTTTGAAGCAAAATGCGGATCTCTATCTGACACTATATTCGAAGGTACTCCATGTAGTCTCACTACTTCCTTTATGTACAACTCAGCCAGCTTCTTCAAGGGATACCTCATGTTGATCGGGATAAAACGTGTTGTCTTGGTGAGACGATCCACTACTACCCAAATAGCATCACACCCTCTCTGAGTTCTTGGAAAACCAGACACGAAGTCCATAGATATACTATCCCATTTCCAGACAGGTACAGGTAACGGTTGCAATTCTCCTCCAGGCTTTTTGTGTTCTATCTTGGCTTTCTGATATGTTAGGCATCTTGATACATATTCCGCTACTTCTCGTTTCATTCCTGACCACCAGAAAATCTTCTTTAAATCTTGGTACATTTTTGTCACTCCGGAATGAAAACTTAACTTGCTCTTATGTGCTTCTTCCAAAATCATTTCCTTAACTTCTCGGTT
Source organism: Crotalaria pallida (assembly GCA_037953625.1). Classification (NCBI taxonomy): domain Eukaryota; kingdom Viridiplantae; phylum Streptophyta; class Magnoliopsida; order Fabales; family Fabaceae; genus Crotalaria; species Crotalaria pallida. Next base: position 81,602,509 of record CM075653.1, read on the forward strand.
GTCCGGCACACAAACTCTTTCCTTGAATCGTAGAATTCCATCTGTTCCTAACTGAAATTCCACTTCCTTTCCTTTATCTGACAGTTCCTTCTTTTCTTGTAACTCCGGATCTGCTGCTTGTAATGCCTTCACTCGCTCCATGAATTCATTGTTCACCTTCAAAGTTCCCAGTACCATACTCCTTGGGTTAAACTCCACTGCCATATTCAGATCTCTAAACTTCTCTATCAGCTCCAACTCCTTTATCATTAATGCAGACACATGCAGAGATTTTCTACTTAGTGCATCAGCTACAACGTTTGCCTTTCCAGGATGATACTGCACTTCAAAATCATAGTCCTTCAGGAATTCTATCCACCTTCTTTGCCTCATATTCAACTCTTTATGCTCGAATAGATACTTCAAGCTTTTGTGATCGCTGAATACCTCGATCCTTACACCGTACAAATGATGCCTCCAAATCTTCAATGCAAATACTACGGCTGCCAGCTCAAGGTCGTGAGTAGGATAATTCTGTTCGTAAATCTTCAGTTGTCTTGAAGCATACGCCACCACTTGGCCATCTTGCATTAGTACACATCCTAATCCTTGTTTCGATGCATCACAGTACACACAGAAAGTCTTTGTTGGATCGGGTAAAACCAATACCGGTGCAGATGTTAACCTCCTCTTTAGCTCTTGAAAGCACTCCTCGCACTTCTCCGTCCAAACAAACGCTTGTCCTTTTCTAGTTAACTTGGTCAATGGTAGTGACAATCAAGAGAATCCTTCGATGAACCTACGGTAATAACCAGCAAGTCCAAGAAAACTCCGGATTTCCGTCACCGTTGTTGGTGCTTTCCACTCCAACACTGCCTCCACCTTTGCGGGGTCTACCGCAATTCCATTCTTGGTTATCACATGCCCTATAAAATTCACTGACTCCAGCCAAAAGTCACACTTTGACAACTTGGCGAATAGCTTCTTTTCCTTCAGTATGCCTAACACCTTCGCTAAATGTTCCGCATGTTCCTCCTTATTCCGTGAATAGATTAAAATGTCGTCAATAAACACAACGACAAAAGAATCTAAAAACGGGTGAAAGATTCTATTCATGTAATCCATGAATATTGCGGGCGCATTAGTCACTCCAAAAGGCATGACCATATATTCATAGTGCCCATATCTCGTTCTGAAGGCTGTCTTGGGAATATCCTCTTCTTTCACTCTGATCTGATGATAGCCTGATCTCAAGTCGATCTTTGAAAATACTGTAGCTCCTCTTAATTGATCCATCAAATCGTCAATCCTTGGTAAAGGGTATCTATTCTTGATAGTAACTTTGTTCAATTGACGGTAGTCGGTGCATAATCTCATACTTCCATCCTTCTTTTTGACGAACAAAACAGGTGCTCCCCACGGTGAAACACTTGGTCGAATGAATTGCTTTTCCAGTAACTCTTCCAATTGCTTCTTTAAATCCACCAACTCCATCGGTGCCATGCGATATGGTGCTTTTGAAATCGGTGCCGTTCCAGGGATCAAGTCAATTCCGAACTCCACTTCACGTACAGGCGGTAATCCAGGGATTTCCTCAGGAAACACTTCAGGAAAATCTTTGACAACAGGTAACTCCTCCATCTTTTTCTCCTCCTTGACGTCCAAAGAAGCGAGAAACATGTATATCATGGCTCCATCTTCCCATGAAGCTTTGATTTGATTGGCAGTCACGTGCTCAGGTTCTACGATTTGGGGTACTCTAGGTCTTAAGTTATTGAAAATAAGAGTCTTTTCGGCACAATTTAAGAGAACATGATTAGTAGTTAACCAATCCATGCCTAAAATTATGTCGAGTTGGGTAAGGGGTAAGACAATTAAGTCCACTAAGTACTCTCTATCTTCTATTCCTACCGGGCATTTAGAAACAAAAGTTGACACCATGACTGGGTCACTAGTAGGGGTAGACACGATTAAATCAAAAGGCATAACATTAACTGGCAAATTTAATCTCTCAACCACATTACGAGCAATAAACGAATGCGTAGCACCCGAATCATACAACACATTCAAGGGTATCTTACGAATGAAACACCTACCTTGGATCAGATTAGCGTTGTTAGCAGCTTCCGCTCCGCTCATTGAGAAAACTCTTCCTTGTCCACGGGGTCTAGCCACGTTCACAGCATTGACTTCTCGCTTAGGTTCAGGGCAATTCCTTGAGATGTGTCCAGGTCGGTTGCAATTGAAGCAGTTGGGATTGTTCCATGGGCAATTTGGTCCAAAGTGATTCTTGTTACACTTGTTGCAGAATGGAGGTGCACTTGCTTGTCCTCCAGCAGCATTCCCATTGTTGCGAAATCCACCAGCATTTCCATTGTTTCCTCGATTTCCACCACTATTATTGTTGTTGTTTCCTCTGAATTGGTTGTTGCGATTGTTGTTGTTTCGGTTGTTGCCACGATTCTGGTTATTGTTGTTGTTATTCCGGGGATAATTCTTGTGGTTGAAACTACCATGAAACCTTGATCGATTGTCCCTTTGTCCACTCCTTTGTTCATAAGGACCTTGATATCTTGCTCCACTATTCGGGTTTCCATGTCCTGAAGAGTGTCTCATCGGACCACCACTTGAAACTTGAACAGCTAGCTTTCCAGTAGAGTTCCTTGATTTCAGGCCGCTTTCCACAATACTTCCCTTGTTCACCAAAGTTGTGAACACAGCAATCTCCATAGGAGCTAAAGCTTGCTTAATTTCCGGCTTTAGTCCATCCAAAAATTTTGCACACTTAGACCTCTCATTCGCAGCTTCTCCATAGTAAGGCATAAACTTTTCTAGATTCTCAAATTTTGCAGCATACTCCCCCACAGTCATGTTACCTTGTTCCAATCGCAGAAATTCTAATTCCTTAGCTGTCTTCAGATGTTCCAGAAAGTATTTCACCAAAAGTCTGTCCTTGAACTGATTCCAAGTCAGCGCTCCAATCTCTCCTCCTAAGGCTTGTTTCTCATTGCGCCACCAATCGGCCGCTTCTCCTACCATCATGTATCCAGCATAGGCGATCTTTTGCTCATCGGTGCACTGCATCATTCCCCCGAATATCCTTTCCAAACTTGCTATCCAGGCCTCTGCCTCTTCCGATGCGAAACCTCCAGCGAATTCCTTTGGATTCCTACGACAAAACTCGTCGAGTCCTCTGATTCCTTGCCCACCAGCGTTCATATTCTGATTCTGCTGAAGTTGTTGATGCATAAGGTTCATGTTGTCCCTTACTCCTGCCAAGACCACAACTGTCTGAGCCAAAACAGCAGCTGGTTCCTCATTCCCTTGTCGACGTGCCATCTTGCTTCTGTACATACGTGGAGTCTCAGATCAAGCAAAGGGTTGCACAGGGTAAGCATATTAGGCTATGCTCAAGCCGAAAGGGTAACTATACTATAACTACCAAACAGAGTCACACAATGAAATCATATAAGGCTATGCTTAAGGCCACTAAGGATAACCATCGCTCTGATACCACCAAATGTAACACCCCAATTTGGAAATAGAATTTTCACTAAAAATTTGCGCCATTTTTTTTATAAACATTTACATATACACGATATCATTAAAAGGTGAATTTACATATAAACTTAGTTTCCAAAATATTTTTCAACTTAGTTTTTGAAAAGGTTTTCTCAACTTAACTTCTATCGGTAACTTGATTCATAAAAAGATTTTCCTTAGTCCTTCAACTCTATTCTATTTTCCAAAGTGAAGTGCCACTATACATTCCATTCCAAAACTCAATAAAAAAAATGCGGAATAAAATTATCCTTAGATTAATTCCAAAATAAACGTCATAGAAATTGTTTAGGCTTAGCAGCCATTATCCAAAAATACCAAATAACAAAGATAAAACTTCCACTGGGGTGACATAATGATAAACAAAGGGTCTGTTATCCAAGACTACAAAACAAACAGAGATCAATATTACTAAGGAATAAACTAATCGTCATCGTGCACATCCTCGTCCGGGTCTTCCTCTGGATCTTCTTCCTCCTCTGGATCCTCTTCCTCCTCTGGGTCCTCTTCCTCCTCTGGGTCCTCTTCCTCACCGATATTCTGATCAGCGGGTGGGGCATTATGGAAAGCTCGAGGTCCATCTGGCATAAGATCCCTGAGACGATATCGCACTTCTTCACGATCGGTGGCTACTCCTCGCAGTGTATGATCTCGATCGGTAATGGTGAGTCTTGTCGGCCCCTCCCAGATCCATCTGTGTGCAGTTCTATGCCAATGTCCCCCCACCAAAGGAGACATTTCCACTTGAATTATTCGGTTTGCCATCTAATAAATTTATTATAAACAGAGACAAGAACATACAGAAGAATATAGAGAGTTAGCTACCAGACGGGCAAAGCGTCGACGGCATGGGCTTAATCCAGGGGTCACATTAGAACTAATATAATATCCTTATCACATCATTATTATCATTGAGTCTTATATCTTTATCATACTTATCATTACTCAAGAATTCCATCTATAACTTCCATAAGTCTATCATCATTGAAACATTAGGGATGGAAACTATCGGTTAAAGGTAAATTAGCACACACGCTACATCTCCTCCTTCAATATCCAACCTCGTCCTAGTTCGGAAAGCAGATGGGATGCACAGGAGTCCTAACCATGCTGACATCGAAGCCAAAGGGTACGTACCAGATGAAACCACGCCAGTTGGCCAGCAAGATAAAATCAAGTATCAATTCATAAGTTCATCACAAAAAAACGATGGCTTCTAGTCCCATTCGGATTCCCTCTACACCATCCAAGATTTGCTCAAGGGGGCGACAGCTCTATCCCTAGTTCGCGTTGTAGTCCTCGCCACGACCAACGACCAGCAGGTGCCCTTGATCACTGTAGCATCGTTCCACCTAGGGTAGTGCTCTTAGGCTTCTTGATGAATCACCATCATTGCCCTCCCCTATCGCAATCACCACTTGGCGGAATGCCCGACCTCCAAGTATATGGTATCTTTCCTCTCCACTACTTCACTCTCAACGTAGTTAGAAAGGATTGGGTCCTAAAGTCTTTCAAGTCATTTTAATCTTTTAAAGTCTTTTATTAATCCTAAGTTTGGTCGACCCATTCTAAGCCGCGCTTCTAACGGGCCTCGACCTCTAAGGGACCATAGCAAAACTTCATCATCGTACAGTGGGATCCACAAGACGTAATCACGACATACTCATTCACGTGATTAGTCACTCAAGGGGAATAATTTCAATGTTATTGTGCCACGATGCACCATCACTGTACATAAACATCATTTTCGCATATTATCAAAACTTAATCATCTCGTATTTCTTTCAAGCGTATTATAACTTGCTCATAGGGTTCTTTCACATTCCCATAACTATCATTTCTCATTAACTCCAACACTTCTAGATCATACATTTAGAACATTTACAACATAATCATCAACATACTCAAAATCATTAAACAACATTTCTTATATACTCATGCAAGCATAATATAATATAATCACAAATATATCAGATAATAAAATAGAGTTACTGTCTCAACGAAAGACGACTAAACACATCCTACACTCAATTGTCGTCTCGTATCTTGACGTGTAACCCAGATTCCGACTTTTGAGATGGTCGAAATCTTTCTAACGATTACCATGGTGCCATTGTGTCTAAAGGTGCTACTCTCTCACCTTGATGTGAAGAACTAACGTGGGCTTGATTTTCGGTCTCGCTACTCGTTCCCAATTGCAAACCTTTTAAACCAATCATTTTCGCAAAATAACCTTTATAAATATTCACACTAACTTAAAAGTAATTAACCAAATATAACCTTTGAAAACATTAATTTCTCAAAGCCTTTGAAATTTTGGAAATCATGTAAATACTTAGAAAATAAATCATTTCTAAAATCCTTAAAAAAAAACTTTAAACTCAATATCAAATCAATATTCCTTTTTCAAGAACATCCTTCAATTATTTTATACAAGCATAAACAACATTTCATTCAAACACATATACAACCTTACTTATAATTATTATAAAATTACTTTTAAAAATTCACTTTTAATCCTAAACACTTATACTTCAAGATTAACATGAATTTAAAATATTTAATCATTCAAGAACAAGTCATAACATAAATACCACACATTTCACATTTTTGGACAACATGCATACATAAACTTAAATATTCATTTTCTCTTAAACAGAACATTGAAAACACATGTCGTTTCTTCCTAAATTCTTATTACAACTTCTACTATAATAAAATGACTAAAATTAAACTAAATAAAATAATTGCATCTGCTGTACAGCCACTGAAAAAGTTGCATTAATTCAAGAAGTTCAAGTAAAACAATCCAAAACAATTATACACAATTCCTACTTATGCAAAAGACTTTAAAATACTATTATTTCTAATAAAATATTACTTTTTCATACATTCTAAATTCTGGACAGAAACTTCATATTTTTTTTTCAAATTACTTTAATCAATCAAAAATACTCATTTCTATTTGTTTCTACATTATATTTGCACATACAAACAAAGTATCACTAACACCCTTAAAAATAATCATTTGGGATCTTAACTAATTAATTTTCCAGAATAAAAATTAAATTTCCAGAATTAAAACTAAATTTTCAGAAATAAACCTTTTCCACAAAACATGTAATTCATTTCATAGACAAACTAAAACAATTATCAAATCAATTAGAAAAATTCAATTAACTTAGTTTCTTTTCTCCTAAAATTCGACCAACACTTAGAAAATTAGGAAAAACATTTTAATTTCTTAAAACATCTATATAATATAAATACATTACTTTATATACTAAAAATAAGAGTTTTAATCATTAACAAAATATAAAATATATCTCTTTAAGGAAGAACTCAAATTTTCCAGCAAATAATATTTTCAAACACATCAATCACATACGCATACAATCATTCAACAATACATGCTCTTATAAGTTTATAACAACTACCATTTGTTTCTATTTCTTCAAAACAATAAGCTATAAATTAATTACACATCAAATAACAAACAAATTACAAAAATTATTTTAAAGACAAGACCATAGGCCTCACGGCCTACTTATTATTTTTATTTTTTTTTTCAGAAAATTTCATTTTTATTTATTATCCTAATTCATTGTTCTTATTTAACTTAAATCCAAACAAAAGGAAATAACATACAATCAAACAATAACAATTTAAACAAAATTTCTATAAAATACAAACTCATACACATTAAGAACATTTAAAAATTTCCAGAATTTATTTTCTTTTTCAAAAATTATTTTTAGTTCCTTTTCACAAATCATTTTCATTTCATTTTACTTTAAGGAAAACACTTATTTGTTTTCATTCTTTTTAGAGATTTAACTGTAACTCAAATACACATGAAATAACAACAATTACCATTCAATATAATTATATATATATATATATATATATATATTTTCACACGGTCCAGAATAAAAGAAAATAAAATCAAAATTCATTTTAATTCTTTTATTTATTTCCATTCCCTTTTATTTTATTAAACAACAATACAATCCATATATCAAAAATATACACAAATAAATCCTCAGTTCTTCTAATATATAACACCGCCTATATATATATACCAGAAATTAATTTTTTTCCATTGTTATTTACTTATTGATTATTATTCCTTAATACAAAGAAACAAAAACAATTAAAAGACAAGGAATAAAAACTTATTTATTTAGTTCATACAAAATTTTCTATAATTCATGTGATCTAAGAAATAAAATAAACCCAGAAATTAAATTATTCAAACTCATCAAAACTTTTAGCAATCTTAAGAATTAAAGAAAAGAGGAGATAAATCCCTTTAAACACCCTTTTTGTGTCCCTTTTCTCATCCTTAATTCATATGACTCAAGAACAATATCACATATTCAACAATAACTTTAAAATGAAAAGGAAAATTTAGAACTTAACTATAGAAGAATTTAGAAGTTTTTATTCAATAATACAAACAAAACAACTTAAAAAGAGATTAAATAAATAAGTGATTTTGAGTTACCTCTACTCCTTAAGCTTAAGAAAACTTCAAGTGACTAAGCAATTCCTCCCTTCTTCCTAAGCCAATTCGTCCCTCTCTCTCTCTATTCTTTCTTAGAATTTTATTTTTTTTCTCTTGTAAAACTATCAAGGATTGTGTGTGAAAAATGTGGGAACTAAGGCCATCTATTTATAGGTGTTGAAGATGCATTTTCCCTCAATTTTCAGAGGTGAAATTCGGCCCCCCTTACTCACCATGAGTCAGCAAAATTAATTCATGCACATTGGAACACACTTTGCATTAATTGGGATTTTGTTGATTCCTACATTTGTAACATCCCAAATTTTAACCCCAAGTATAATTAGAATAATAGCGAGATTGAAATAATAGTAATAATAATAATAAGGTTAAAGGAGTGTTAAAAATGGATCTTTTAACGTTAGAAATGTAAAATAATTGAAAATTAAGAATAAAGTAATTAAATGATTTAATATGATGTTTTCAAGATTTGAGTGTCGTATTAAAATTTTGATTTTATTATTTTAATTGAAATATGTTTTCTAGTCAAAATAAGTATAAATTTGTTACCATACGTTTTTCAAAAATAAAAGAGTACTTTTATTTAGTTTAATTAATAGTTTGACAGGGAGCTCAACTGACAAGCCTTAGAGGCATTTTCATAAATCATTTCTTTGGAAAGATAAGTTTAATTTAATGTCTTAAACATTCTTATAAGTTTTCATGACGTTTTGAGACTATTTTATTTTTAACTCCCAGACTAGTTTTAATGTATTACTGATATAAGTTATATAATAATATGCTCTTTCAAAATTATAAATATTATATTTTATTAAGTTTAATATCATAATTGAGAAACTATATTTACTTTTGAATTTCGATACTTTTTCTTACGAAATAGCTATCAGTAGGGACATGTAACTTTATTATTTTTCAATCAATTTTGAGTAATTGAGAATATAATATTGTTTTACTTAAATGTATTTTATTTTTAGGATCGTCAAACTTTTAATTATAATGCAAAATACTTACACACATTGACCCACAAATAAGAACAAAACATAAAAATATATAAACAATTCCCTAAACTACCCGGACCCCAGCCCACCGTAGAAAAAAAAAAGAAGAAGAAGAAGAGAGTGTGGCCACAAGGCCACCACGTCAAACCAAAAAAAAAAATCAAAAGAATGTGGCCATAAGGTCGTTCACGTGAGAAGTGAGAAGAAATAGAAAGGAAGAATGAGAGATGGACTAAAAGAAAGTATCAGAGAGAGAGAGAGAGAGAGAGTGTGAAACAAAACCAAAGAAATAATAGAAACAAAGTACTAGAATGAGAGAACGAGAAACTCATAGTGCAGCGAGAAACTCATAGTGCAGCGAGAACCGAGCGAGAAAAAGGAAGAAACTTTTTGATTTTCCTAACTTTCTGGTCCAATAATTCAAGATCCAACCATTCAGTTTCAAATCCTTCTTACGTAAATAACCTTCTCAATTCCCTCTACCCATCTATGTAATTTATTCGATGATCCGTCAAAATTTTTATTATCCCTATATTTTCAAATAAAAAGATATTTTGTAGAAAAGTTATATATTTTTATTATATAATGATATATATTTATTATCTTGACCAAAAATGAAATTAGTTGATTATACTTATGAAGATATATATATATATGTAAATATTTACACTTTTAATGTTTTAATTATTTTTAATGTATGTTCCTATTTAGATCTATTGTTGTCCCTGACCCTCGAGTAAGGCGCGGACACGAACGTCATATTGTTACTATTGCTAGGATTGCAGGTAAGAGGGTTGCCTTACCTTAATTTAGGTTATGATTTCTAGGTCGATTATGGTGATGGCTAAGAATAGAAAAGGTTAGTTATGAAAATAACAATAGGGTAGTGGATGTTGACAATAACTTAGGAATGAAAATAGGGAAATGAAATCAATTGAATGATATGAAAATGTGTGTGTTATAATATTGTTATGTATGGAAATATAATAGAAAAAATAATAATAGGTTGAGTAAGAAAAGGAGGGTAAAGAAACTACTCGTGGGTTATGATTAAATGTATGCATGATTGAGGTGTTAGGTATGAGGGATATTATGTATGTGAAGTGTATGTGGGTCGGGTTTTAAAATGAGTCTAGTATATAGTGAACTAATAAGAAGTGAATAAGGGATAGTAAACAAGAATATGAGCGAAGTAATTAATTAAGAAGATAAAAGAAGAATTGTGAACTACTATTAAGAAAATGATTGTGAATGTGTGAGTTAGAAACGTTGGTTTTTGTGGTGGACTCGGCCTGGCCGAGGTCCTTTAACCGCCTCGCCGAAGTCCTGAGGACCCTTCAGGAAGCCTTCTGAGCGCTTGGTCGAGCTCAATGCTCAACGGCCGAACAGATGCCAGGTACAGGCCGACCTCGTGTTCCCACTCAGTTCCAACATCCAGGTCCGACACCTCCTCAAGTCCGACATCTAGGACATGATGACGTCCCCCTACCTTATCCACAAGGACAGCTCACTACCTTATCCACAAGGACATCTTATCCACTCTTAGCTCATTACAGGCTGGCCCTACTTGGGCCTAAAGCAAGCCCATTAGGGCAACCAGCTCCCCCCTATAAGTAGCTCAGTACTACATGGGGCTCAGGTACGTCCTCTAACCCTAATTGTCATCCTCACACACCAGTGATTAGGGTTGCTTCTTGGCTCTTTCCCTTAGCCATCTGAGGACTTCCCCCAAACATCACATATCAACCCTAGACAGAGGCTCCTTCGAAGGTCATCTCCTACACCCTCGGAGGTCCTCGCCGTCTAGGACATCACATTGGCGCCGTCTGTGGGGACAGATAAAACTTCAACCCCACCCAGAAGATTCTACCATGTCTGAAGCCCAACCAGATCAGAACAGGAGGAGGGAGCGTCTTGGGAGAATCCCGCCAGCTGAAGACCTGCGGTCACGCCTTGAGGTTAGCTGGACAGCGAGGTCATCACCACCCCACCCTCCTCACCCACCGTCACCAACGTCGCATCAAAATTTGTCCGTACGGCATCCCACCGAACGGGCCACTGTTCAAGCCTCAGCCTCCGATGGGTCCCAGCAACAACCAAGAAATTTCGTTATACAGGATCTGCTCAAAATTCCGGAAAACTTCCGGGTGGAAACTATCTCTGGAGGTTTCGCTGGTGGCGGCGAAAGGAAGTTGGAAAGGAGAAAGTATGTTCAGCAAGTATTAGCCGTTCGCCACAAGCCCATGGGTAAGAAACCATCCCGGAACATCCCAATCAGTTTCTCTGATGAGGATCTAAGAGATATCATCCTGGATCACAATGACCCAATGGTGATTGCGACCATGATAGCAAACTTCGAAGTCGCCCAGTTCTCATCGACCAGGGGAGCTCGGCCGACATTCTTTTTCTCCACACATTTCAAGCATTGAAACTAAGGTCCGCGGACCTCGTACATTTTGAAGGGCATCTTATCAGCTTCACGGGCGAGGCAATACGCCCCCTTGGAGCCATCCTCCTCCCGGTGACCTTGGACAAGCTACCTTCGGCCCGAACGGAGTTTATCAAGTTCTTGGTAATTGACTATGAATCCCCTTACAATGTGATACTGGGACGAACCTGTCTTCAAGCCTTTGGAGCAGTGGTCTCAACATTTCACCTAGTAATGAAGTTCGTTGGTTCTGACGACAACCTTGTCACCGTCAAAGCCGATCAGCCCAGAGCCCGGCTCTGCTACAACGCGAGTCTACGGGAAAGTAAGAAAAAGCAAGAAGAACTCTCGGGTCCGACATTAGCCAAAGGGAAGGTCCTTCTGGCCGAGTTGGACGTCCGGGCTGAACAAGATGACCTTAGACCGTCTCCTCAAGGAGAGTGGGTGGCAGTTCCCATCGATCCCGCCGACCCCAGCAGAACTGTCAAGGAAGGTGCCGACCTCCCTAAGGATATACAGGAGGAAATCATCGCACTATTGCGAGCTAATTTGGACCTGTTCGCCTGGACCTCGGCCGATATGCCGGGGATCGACCCAAACTTTATCTGTCACAAGCTCAGTGTAGACCCGAGAGCAAGGCCGGTGGCTCAGAAAATGAGGCGGGTCGGAACTGAGAAGGCAAAAGTTATCCAGGAAAAGGTGTCCGAGTTTCTCGAAGCCGGATTTATAAAAGAAGTCCCATACGCTGAATGGGTTGCAAATACAGTCCTGGTTAAAAAGGCAAACGGTAGTTGGAGAATGTGTGTAGATTACACCGACCTCAACAAAGCCTGCCCCAAGGACCAATATCCACTGCCGATTATTGACCAACTCGTCGATAATTCGGCAGGTTACCAGTTGTTATCATTCACTGATGCATATTCGGGATATAACCAGATCCCTATGTATCCCCCCGATCAAGATAAGACCACATTCACGACCGGAAAGGCAACTTACTGTTACACCGTCATGCCTTTCGGCCTTAAGAATGCTGGCGCAACCTATCAAAGGATGATGAATAAAGTTTTTGACGGGATCATTGGCACTACCATGGAAGTCTACATCGACGACATGATCACAAAGAGTAAGAAAAGGGAAGACCATGCCAAGGACCTAACCACGGTCCTGGAAAGGGTAAGAGCGCACAGGATGAGGTTGAATCCGGAGAAGTGTACTTTCGGAGTCCCCGCTGGCGCTTTCCTCGGGTTCATGCTCTCCGAGAGGGGAATCGAAGCAAACCCCGACAAATGCCGCGCTATACTAGAGATGAAAAGCCCTGCCGACCTCAGAGGTGTGCAACAATTAACTGGCAGGATGGCGGCTCTGTCTAGATTTCTTCCTCAAGCTGCTAAAAAGGGCACAACTTTCAATTGGGATCAGGACTGTGAAGCCTTTTTACTTACTCTGAAGGAATATCTCTCTTCCCCTCCAGTTCTCTCTAGCCCCCGTGAGGGGGAGAACCTCTTTATTTACCTCTCCGTTGGGAAGTCAGCCCTTAGCTCGGTGTTAGTTCGAGATGAGGGTCGGAGTGAATCCCCCGTTTATTTCATAAGTCGAGCTCTCCAGGGCCCCGAGCTTCGGTATTCCAAGATTGAGAAATTTTCCTTCTGTCTCATCCTGGCTGCACGGCGGCTACGACAATATTTTCAGAGCCACTCTATTGTCGTACGAACCACCCAGCCCATTAAGCAAGTTTTGCAAAAGCCCGACCTCGCGGGGAGAATGATGGCCTGGGCAATCGAACTGTCCGAGTTCGACATCTCCTACGAACCGAGGAAGGCAATCAAGTCACAAGTGTTAGCAGACTTCGTGTCCGAGTTTATAGAGCCCCACCAAAGCTCTAGCTCGGATATTTGGGTAATATATGTTGACGGTTCAAGCAATCAAAAGGGTGCAGGAGCTGGAGTTATTTTGGAAAACGCGGAAGGGCTCAACATCGAGTATTCCCTGAAATTCAAATTTCTAACGCGGAAGGCCGAGTACGAGGCAGTCATTGCTGGCCTCCGCATGGCCAAAGAGCTCGGTGCGTCCGAAGTACAAATTATGAGCGACTCCCAGTTGGTGGTTTCCCATGTTGTTGGGGACTACCAAGCCAAGGAACCCATCCTGCAGAAATATCTCGACAAAGTTAAATCCCTCGCTCTCGATTTTGTAAAATTTTCCATCACCCATATCCCCCGCAGTTCAAACTCCCGAGCCAGTGTGCTTTCCAAGTTGGCAAGCACAAAAGGAGGAGGGAATAATAAAGGCCTCATTCAAGAGCAAATTGCAACCCCAAGTGTAGTAATGGCCATTTCGGTATCGCCGAACTGGATGCACCCGATCAAGGCATACCTCGAACATGGAATACTCCCTTCCGATCAGAAGGAAGCTAAGAAACTTAAGAGAAAAGCAGTTGAGTATGTTATTATTGATGGAATCCTTTACAGAAGAGGAATGTCATCTCCACTCCTCCGATGCCTTACCTCCGAGGAAGCTCAAGAGACCTTGAACGAGGTCCATGGAGGAATGGGGAGCCATCACGTCGGAGGAAAATCCTTGGCGAGAAAGATACTAAGGGCCGGATATTTCTGGCCAACCTTAGTAATGGATTCCATTGACCATGTTCGTCGATGTCCTCAATGCCAATTCTTCAGTGATGTTTACCAGAAACCGTCCGAGGAGTTCCACTCTCTAGCCTCCCCCTGGCCTTTCAGCATGTGGGGGATGGACATTGTGGGACAGTTCCCAACGGCTCCAGGCCAACTAAAATTCATCGTGGTAGCAATAGACTACTTCACCAAATGGATCGAAGCCGAGCCCCTAGCAACCATCACTTCGGCAAGGATTCAGAAGTTTTTCATGAAACAAGTCATCTCCCGTTTCGGCCTTCCTCTCACATTGATCACCGATAACGGCAGCCAATTCGCCGCCAACAACTTCCAGATATTAGCTGAAAATCTCGGGATCTCCCATTGTTTTTCTTCGGTTGAGCACCCCCAGACTAATGGCCAAGTAGAAGCCGCCAACCGAGCTATCGTTGACGGCCTCAAGAAGAGAATCACACAGGCCAAATGAGCATGGGCCGATCTTCTACCCGAGGTCATCTGGTTAATCAGGACCACGGTTCAGTCCTCAACCGGAGAAACCCCTTTCAGACTCACCTATGGTTGTGATGCGGTCATCCCCATCGAACGAAGGATTCATACCTTCCGAATGAGAGACAGACCCGAGGAGGAAAACGGAAATTTGATAAAAGAAAACTTGATACTAGCCGAGGAGATCCGGGACGCCGCCTCCGATCGGGAAAAGAAAGCGAAAGAAAGGCAAGCCAAGCAGTATAATAACAAAGCGGTACAACCCAGGTCTTTCGAGGTCGGCGACCTCGTTCTCAGAAGGGCTGACATCGGTCTTAAAAACCGAAGAGATGGGAAATTCGCCCAAAACTGGGAAGGCCCCTACAGAGTCATCTCAAAAACACACTCTGGGGCATACAGACTAGAGACTCTTGAAGGGGCCGAGCTCAAAAATTCTTGGAACGTGGCAAAACTGAGAACCTACTTCAGCTAGGTTTACCTCAGATGTTATTGGCCGCCCCATATGAAAGTTTAAGTTTCATCTTCATTTCTGTTAGTACTTTACGTTTACTTTTCCTAATTATTTTCCACGTGGGGACATACCCACCTTCTCAATTTATAAGCAATGTACTGGTAACTACATTCAATGAAAAGAACAAACTTGCTCATACTCAAGTGCCACAGTTTTAGATACATACGTACTAGCTTCTCATTTAGCACTAGCCCCCTAAATGTTGCATGGCGCTATGCACAGCCAACGTCTTCCAGATAAGATCGGCTCATATGCACAGTGTACAAGGGACACCCGATAAAGAACAGACTGCTGTGAAATGTTTATACATAGCTTCACTCAGCACTCTCTTTTACATCGGGGCCGAGGACACCCACCTCGGCTAAGGTGGGTAGATCCGAGTTTCCTACCGTATGCACTTATATACAGTACCTTTATTCAGAGGAAAACTTATAAGATTACTGCACTTACTGAGTCTTCCGATTTATTAATATTTCAAACACCAATGATTGGGTACAAGTTTTCCTAAGGTCCGATCAGGCCGAAATACAACAAGTCGGCAAAAGACTTGTATTCTCAAAAGTAGCTTTGTTTATAAAAAAGACCTCGGATGCAATATATATGCGACAAGTTAAAACAAGAACTTGCATAAAAAGTTCCAACATGCAACAAGTTTTAAACACTTGCATCTTTTCCAGAAAATTTTCCTGGGGGCCACCTAATCAATTGTGGTCCAGACCCGAGGTCGAACGAACAAACATGCCATAAGTTGGTTAAGAAAAAACCCGCATTCACGCAACGAGTCGACGAAAAGGCTTGCGTAATTCCAACGTCGGAAATAGTACGAAAGCAACAAGTTAAAACAAAAACTTGCATAGATATGATAGTATGCAACAAGTTGAAACTGGGAAAAACTTACATAAGAGCAAAATGTTGTACACAATAAAGTTAAATACAATCCAACACTGTCAAACATGTTACAAAAAGCATTGGCAAGTCACAAGCTGCCCAGCATAAGGGACTTACGCTGCTTCATCTTCCAAATCGGATAGGACAACCGAGTTCGGGTTGAACTCCTCTTCAGGTTTTTCCACCAAAGGGTTCGGCAGGTTCTCTTCAGGTTGGTTGAGGTCGACTTCGAGCCCGTCCTTCTCATAGTCGACCATTTTCCCATCCTCCACCTCGAAACCAGCAGAAGCCCCAAGGTACCGCATTCGGAGCCCTTGGTTCAGGTGCAGAATCTGCTCTATCGCGCTGGTAAAAACTTTACCCGCCGCCCTCTCAAGATTGAAATCCGCTTCACGTGCGGCCACTTTGTGTTTAAGAGCTTGAGTGGCTCTTCTCTTCAATAGTGTTCTCACCCTCTCCACCTCGGCTAGCCCTTCTTGCCGACCAGCCTCTTTTGCATCCGCCGTCGCCCGGGCCAGGGCCTCCTCCTGACTCTTCCGAAGCTCCTCCAGCTGCCGCCGCTGCTCCTCCTTTAACTCGGCCAACTTTTGTTCGGCCGAGTCTTTATTCTCCCTCAACTCCGCCACCTCCGCCACCATGTCGGATCGGGCCTTCTTCCTGGCCGGCGACACGCCTTCCGCGACGTCATCGGCGACATCGGCCAACACATTGAAAATGTTAGTCGATCTTCTTAAGTGACAAGCCAACCCTTCGGCCACCTTCTTCCATTCAGCCCCCGACATCTTCACAAGCGACTCTTTAACGGAGGGCTTACTAACGGGAGTCGTTGGCCTTGGACCATCAGCAACTTGGACAGACTCGGCACTTGGAGAGGGAGGCTCAAGAGTGGACGAGGTAATGTTCACCGCAGGCTGAGTAGAGTGGAGTCGGCTGACATCGGCTCGGCCATCCCGGCATCAGTGGACGTGCTCTCCGACTTCTTCCTTTTGCGACTCAGCGCAATCTTCAACGCCTTGGACGACATAGCTGACCAATATTCCTCTGCAAAAAAGAGACGAAGACAAATCAAAAAAAAAAAAAGAAGGGGGCGTATACATATTTTTGCATGTCATAAGAGCGAAGTTAACTACCAATTTTGGATAATACGTCATCGTCGGAACACTTCATAAAAACTCCAACATCAAGTTGGACTTTCCGAGCTTGATATTCGTTTTGAAAGTGATGGACTGTGGCAGCCTCGTCAGCATCAAGAGTCGCGCCCGACCACCTTTGCGGAGTGCCAAGGTGGCGGTCGAAGAACTCCGAGGTCCACTCTAGGGGAAACCTCGGACCCGCCTCGTCCCGGAACCAAGGTCGGCCAGCACCCACAAATTTATACTTGAAAAACCTGGGCTTAAAGTGCTTCCAGGATTCCGTAAAAATACCGAAAATCCCACAACGAGCTCGGGCTTTGGCCGATACCCAAAGTCGCCCTGTAACCCCGTCCTTGTTATGAATGAACGGGTTATACATCCAAAGAAAGAGTCGGACCGTGCATACTAACCCCTTGGCCCGGCAATATTTCTGAAACGCCCTCAAAAACGACCAAGTGTTGGGGTGGAGTTGCGAGGGAGCTAGGCGGAGCTCTTTCAAAACCCCCATCTCGAGGTCAGTAAACGGTAGGACAACGCCAAGGTTGTGTATTAAATCGGCGTAAAAAAAGAAGGAGTTGACATCAGTCTTCGTGCAGATTCGGTCATTCGCCGAACAGGGAAGAACCTCATAAGAAGTACCAGCCGCGTCTCCCGAACAGGGTAAGATAACTCTCTTCACGTCGGAGAGTTTATCCTCGGAATCCAGAGTAGACCGCACTCCCTTCGGCTCCACGTCAACCCACTGATATTGGTCGGCATCGGTGGGCGCAGGATACAGCTCAGGTCGGCTCACGCATCTCCTGGGCGGCATGGTACCTGTGGAAGAACAGAGGAGCTCGATGTCAGTCTTACAGGTTATAAAATAACCCCCCAGAAATCCCCCTCGAAGTCGTCCCGAGGGGCGAGCAACTTCCCTCTACCACAGATAGCCACCCCCCCTTTCCCCCAACAATCCTGAGGTCAGGCTACTTCAACGGGATCAACCTCTAAAACCTATCCCTCATAGTCCTCGTAGACCTCCAAGGAGGAGGAAGAGGGGTCGTCCTCTTCCTCGTTACTACTACGTGATAGGGAAGTCACTACAGACTATTCCCTGACCCGTCCCCTACTCACAATAAACCCAGTATATCCCCTCGATTCCTGGAAAACTGAAAGCCACAACCCTCTAATAAATCCTGAAACGCCCCAAATCCAGAAACAGTGTGAACCATCCTTCCCCAAGATTAAAACCCAGTAGGCAGAAAAAACCCCCTATTGAAACAGAGACTGTAAAACTTTAAATCCCACCCAGACGAACAAAACAAGGAATAAGAAGAGTCAAAAAATCAGAAGGG
The DNA here is from genome assembly GCA_037953625.1 of Crotalaria pallida. Taxonomy (NCBI): domain Eukaryota; kingdom Viridiplantae; phylum Streptophyta; class Magnoliopsida; order Fabales; family Fabaceae; genus Crotalaria; species Crotalaria pallida. Next base: position 81,620,982 of record CM075653.1, read on the forward strand.
GAAAGGGAACAAGAAAATACCTTGGTTATGCAAAACAGCGAAGAATGTAGGGGATGGAAAGTAATCTGGGGCCTGTGGGGAAAGAAGGTGAGAGGGGCGCAATTCCAGAAGGCAATCTCGAAAGAAAGCGAAACGGGTATGAGTAGAGGAAGGCGCAACAGTTTGGTGGAAGGAAGATAAAGGAGGAGGCAGCAGTTTGGTGGAAAGAAGAAGCAGAAAGAACAGTTTCTGCCAAGATAAGGGAAGAGGAGCCACCTTCCCTCCACTTTCAAAAGATGGGCCAGGCCTAAAAGGCCCAACCCAACAGGCAGCCATACCAATCGGGGCACGTGGCACGCAGCAGCTGAAGTAGTGGACCTCGAGCAACGTCATAATAATGATGACGCTTCGAAGGTCGTGATTCCTGACACGCGTCAGGTCCAGTAAGATCAAACGTCACATCGGTACTGGTGACTTGACAACTGTCAAACCTGCTCTGTCATTATGAAAGGACATCAGAGACAGCTGGATCCAACGCATCGTCAACTCATCGTCTGAACTCCCTAGAACCTCGGAACAAGGCTCAGATAGCCTTGACCGAGCTGGGGGGCTTATGTGGTGAATTCGGCCCTTGTGGGGTGGACCTGGGAAAAGGACATAAACCAGAACCTCGGGACAAGGCTCAGATAGCCTTGACCGAGCTGGGGGGCTTATGTGGTGGACTCGGCCTGGCCGAGGTCCTTAAACCGCCTCGCCGAAGTCCTGAGGACCCTTCAGGAAGCCTTCTAAGCGCTTGGCCGAGCTCAATGCTCAACGGCCGAACAGATGCCAGGTACAGGTCGACCTCGTGTTCCCACTCAGTTCCGACATCCAGGTCCGACACCTCCCCAAGTCCGACATCTAGGACATGATGACGTTCCCCTACCTTATCCACAAGGACATCTTATCCACTCTTAGCTCATTACCAATTGAATGATATGAAAATGTGTGTGTTATAATATTGTTATGTATGGAAATATAATAGAAAAGATAATAATAGGTTGAGTAAGAAAAGGAGGGTAAAGAGACTACTCGTGGGTTATGATTAAATGTATGCATGATTGAGGTGTTAGGTATGAGGGATATTATGTATGTGAAGTGTATGTGGGTCGGGTTTTAAAATGAGTCTAGTATATAGTGAACTAATAAGAAGTGAATAAAGGATAGTAAACAAGAATATGAGCGAAGTAATTAATTAAGAAGATAAAAGAAGAATTGTGAACTACTATGAAGAAAATGATTGTGAATGTGTGAGTTAGAAACGTTGGTTTTGTTGATTAGCTATTAAATGATAATAATAAAATGTTCATAGATAATTAATGAAAGTGAAGAGAGAAGAGAATGAGTAATATAGACTGAAGAAGAGAAAAGATAAATAATTAAGAAATTAAAAGAGAGAAATAGAACAAGAAAGTAAAGAAGAAAGTAAAGAAAAAAAAAGAGAAGAAAAGACTTAATGAGAAAAGTAAGAAAAGATTAAATGAGAAAGAGGAAGAAACCCCAACTCGGACGGCCCATGTGCTCCGAGGATAAAGAAAAACAACCCTGACGGCCCATGTGCTCGGGGAAAATAAAGAAATAAGACTTGGAAATAAAAGAAAGAGTAATATCGGCAGACGGCCCATGTGCTCTGTCGAAGCGCAACTCGGACGGCCCATGTGCTCCGAGGACCCAGACGGCCCATGTGCTCTGGGGATTATTAGCGCAACTCGAACGACCCATGTGCTCCGAGGATAATTAAAATGAATATCGGCGGACGGCCCATGTGCTCTGTCGAAGCGCAACTCGGATGGCCCATGTGCTCCGAGGACCTGGACGGCCCATGTGCTCTGGGGATTACTAGCGCAAACTCGGACGACCCATGTGCTCCGAGGACAATTAATCTCAACCTAGACGGCCCATGTGCTCTAGGGATGAGAAAAGAAAAGAAAAGGATTGGAAAAGAAAAGAAAAGAAAGAAAATAAATGTAAGACTGAAAGAAAAGAGAAAGCATAACCTGGATGGCCCATGTGCTCCAGGGATAAGAAAGTAATTGTAAGAAATGAGGTAAAAGGAATTGAGAATTAAGAATGATTAAAGAGTAAAAGAGTTAACTATTAAGGGAATGAAATTAATTGTATGAATGAACCGAGTGTATGAAGGTGTATGATTGTTAAAAGCTAATAATAGGGTTAGGCTTAGTTTATTATCATAACTTCTTAGAAGTTATATCCTAAGTTCTGTGTAATGCTACCCTTCTTGCTATATTTTACAGGTACAGAAGGAGTTTGCACAAGTCGTGGCCGAGCAGGAGTACACTCCACCACGTGGAGTGTAAAGTTGTTATGAGTGGGCTTTAGTTTATATTAAAAATGTTATTTTGGAAATTTAATATATGTATTAGTGTATGCCAGGGAACGTGTATTAGTCGGGCATTAGGAATTCATCTGGTTGTAAAATTATTATGTTTTATGTTTTAAAATTTCTCTGATCTGAGCAGGTACAAACAGGAAATTTTGGGAAAGTCCGAAAAACAGAGGAAACTCTGCCGGATTTTCGTCGAAATTTTCAAGTACCATTTTTATTAAAACATCAATTTAATTAATTAATTGTGAGGGTGTTACAACATTCTTTTTAATTCATGGTTTATTCTCACAAAATTCAGAATTATTCTCCTCTCTCCCTACCCTATTTTGGACGGCACACAAATATTAAAATAGGAGAGAAAATTTTTCATTGGTTCCTTTTGGAGGTTCCTTCACTATTAACCAATCATATTAAACTATCATTTCAAATAAATCAGAAAACAATTAAGAAAATATTGAAATATGGACTGTGCAGCCAAATATCACTAAGATAAATATTTAAATATACCAATAAAAATATTTTATAGTCCATTAAATTATTTTATGTCTCAAAATGATTTTTCTTAATTAAAACTATCAAAATTCGATTTTCTACCTACTGTACAGTATTTTTTTTGTAAACATTAAAATAAAAATTTTATTTTTACATACTAAGATACTGCATTTTAATACGATTGTTTTCATATAAAGTTTATAATTTTTGGACTTACGGTTTGAAAGTTATGAATTTTTGAAGTCCTAAGATCATTTCCTTCAAAAATACACTTCCTAAGCCTTCAAATAATTTAAACTAAGAAAAATACGAAAATACACTTTATTTCAATGATAGTACAATATACAACTTCAGAAATGTATTTTTCATTTTCAAAATAAAATATACTTGAGTCAAAAGGTCATTTAATGCATTGAAACCATACATTTATACTTAAAACTCAAAAACTGGTTTAGTATTGTAGCCGGGATAAAATTTCGAAAACTCTAAAATAAAAATCAAAGCTTTACATTTTCATAATCTATATTTCGAAACGATCGTTTTGACATATCATTTGAAATTTTTCGGCGTACGGTTAAAAAGATATGAATTTTTGAAGTTCTAGCTCTATAACCCAAAAATTCATTTTTTAGCCAAAACCTTAGTAAAAATTATTTCAATATAATTAAAATATTTATTAAATATCCAGAAATGAAATTTCACACTTAAAATAAAATACACAAAATTATTATATATATATATATAGTATCGCTGCATATATATAAAATAAATCAACCAAAGACAATTATCATTAAACTATTCTTAAAATAATTGTGACTTAAATCAATAAAATATTAAAATAAATTGGGAAAAATTGCGGGTCTCACAATCCTCCCCAACTTAGAGATTTCTCGTCCCCGAGAAATACGCACCTGATTCAAACAAGTGAGGGTACGATTCCCTCATGCTACTTTCGCGTTCCCAGGTATCATCTTCCCCATGATCTTGACTCCAAATTACCTTGACCAACGAAATCTCTTTTCCTCTCAATGTCTTAATACTACAACTATCGATTCGCAGGGGTAATGTTTCATACGTAAGATTATCCTTGAGTTGTATCGTGTCAGGCTCAACAATGTGGGTTGGGTCACTAATATATTTTCTTAGCTGAGATACGTGAAAAACATTGTGTAAGTTGGAAAACATAGGGGCTAAGGCTATCTGGTAAGCTACCGGTCCTACACGTTTTTGGATTTGATAGGGTCCTATAAATCTAGGGGTTAGTTTTCTGGTTTTGAGCACTCTGCCAATGCCGGTAGTAGGTACTACCCGCATGAATACATGATCACCTTCCTTAAACTCCAACGGAGTCCTCCTTTTGTCATGATAGCTCTTCTGCCTACTTTGCGCGGTTCTCATCTTTTCTTGAATTACTTTGATCTTGTCTGTCGTTTGTTGCACCACCTCCGGTCCTAACTGTAATTGCTCTCCGGTCTCGAACCAGCACAACGGAGTTCTACACTTCCTTCCATACAGTGCTTCATAAGGTGCCATTCCTATGCTTGAATAGAAACTATTGTTGTAGGTGAATCCAATCAATGGCAAGAAAGAATCCCAGCTTCCAGCTTCCTCCAGTACACAGGCTCTTAGTAGATCCTCCAAGGTCTGAATTGTCCGTTCTGACTGACCATCCGTTTGGGGATGATATGCAGAACTCATACTCAGGCTTGTCCCCATTGCAGTTTGTAAACTCTCCCAGAACTTTGAAGCAAAACGCGGATCTATATCTGACACTATATTCGAAGGTACTCCATGTAGTCTCACTACTTCCTTTATGTACAACTTAGCCAGCTTCTCCAAGGGATACCTCATGTTGATCGGGATAAAACGTGCTGTCTTGGTGAGACGATCCACTACTACCCAAATAGCATCACACCCTCTCTGAGTTCTTGGAAAACCAGACATGAAGTCCATGGATATACTATCCCATTTCCAGACAGGTACAGGTAACGGTTGCAATTCTCCTCCAGGCTTTTTGTGTTCTATCTTGGCTTTCTGACATGTTAGGCATCTTGATACATATTCCGCTACTTCTCGTTTCATTCCTGACCACCAGAAAATCTTCTTTAAATCTTGGTACATTTTTGTCGCTCCGGGATGAAAACTTAACTTGCTCTTATGTGCTTCTTCCAAAATCATTTCCTTAACATCTCGGTTGTCCGACACACAAACTCTTTCCTTGAATCGTAGAATTCCATCTGTTCCTAACGGAAATTCCACTTCCTTTCCTTTATCTAACAGTTCCTTCTTTTCTTGTAACTCCGGATCTGCTGCTTGTGATGCCTTCACTCGCTCCATGAATTCATTGTTCACCTTCAAAGTTCCCAGTACCATACTCCTTGGGTTAAACTCCACTGCCATATTCAGATCTCTAAACTTCTCTATCAGCTCCAACTCCTTTATCATTAATGCAGACACATGCAGGGATTTTCTACTTAGTGCATCAGCTACAACGTTTGCTTTTCCAGGATGATACTGCACTTCAAAATCATAGTCCTTGAGGAATTCTATCCACCTTCTTTGCCTCATATTCAACTCTTTCTGCTCGAATAGATACTTCAAGCTTTTGTGATCGCTGAATACCTCGATCCTTACACCGTACAAATGATGCCTCCAAATCTTCAATGCAAATACTACGGCTGCCAGCTCAAGGTCGTGAGTAGGATAATTCTGTTCGTGAATCTTCAGTTGTCTTGAAGCATACGCCACCACTTGGCCATCTTGCATTAGTACACATCCTAATCCTTGTTTCGACGCATCACAGTACACACAGAAAGTCTTTGTTGGATCGGGTAAAACCAATACCTGTGCAGATGTTAACCTCCTCTTTAGCTCTTGAAAGCACTCCTCGCACTTCTCCGTCCAAACAAACGCTTGTCCTTTTCTACTTAACTTGGTCAATGGTAGTGACAATCGAGAGAATCCTTTGATGAACCTACGGTAATAACCAGCAAGTCCAAGAAAACTCCGGATTTCCGTCACCGTTGTTGGTGCTTTCCACTCCAACACTGCCTCCACCTTTTCGGGGTCTACCGCAATTCCATTCTTGGTTATCACATGCCCTAGAAAATTCACTGACTCCAGCCAAAAGTCACACTTTGACAACTTGGCGAATAACTTCTTTTCCTTCAGTATTCCTAACACCTTCGCTAAATGTTCCGCATGTTCCTCCTTATTCCGTGAATAGATTAAAATGTCATCAATAAACACAACGACAAAAGAATCTAAAAACGGGTGAAAGATTCTATTCATGTAATCCATGAATATTGCGGGCGCATTAGTCACTCCAAAAGGCATGACCAGATATTCATAGTGCCCATATCTCGTTCTGAAGGCTGTCTTGGGAATATCCTCTTCTTTCACTCTGATATGATGATAGCCTGATCTCAAGTCGATCTTTGAAAATACTGTAGCTCCTCTTAATTGATCCATCAAATCGTCAATCCTTGGTAAAGGGTATCTATTCTTGATAGTAACTTTGTCCAATTGACGGTAGTCGGTGCATAATCTCATACTTCCATCCTTCTTTTTGACGAACAAAACAGGTGCTCCCCACGGTGAAACACTTGGTCGAATGAATTGCTTTTCCAGTAACTCTTCCAATTGCTTCTTTAACTCCATCAACTCCATCTGTGCCATGCGATATGGTGCTTTTGAAATCGGTGCCGTTCCAGGGATCAAGTTAATTCCGAACTCCACTTCACGTACAGGCGGTAATCTAGGGATTTCCTCAGGAAACACTTCAGGAAAATCTTTGACAACAGGTAACTCCTCCATCTTTTTCTCCTCCTTGATGTCCAAAGAAGCGAGAAACATGTATATCATGGCTCCATCTTCCCATGAAGCTTTGATTTGATTGGCAGTCACGTGCTCAGGTTCTACGATTTGGGGTACTCTAGGTCTTAAGTTATTGAAAATAAGAGTCTTTTCGGCACAATTTAAGAGAACATGATTAGTAGTTAACCAATCCATGCCTAAAATTATGTCGAGTTGGGTAAGGGGTAAGACAATTAAGACCACTAAGTACTCTCTATCTTCTCTTCCTACCGGGCATTTAGAAACAAAAGTTGACACCATGACTGGGTCACTAGTAGGGGTAGACACGATTAAATCAAAAGGCATAACATTAACTGGCAAATTTAATCTCTCAACCACATTACGAGCAATAAACGAATGCGTAGCACCCGAATCATACAACACATTCAAGGGTATCTTACGAATGAAACACCTACCTTGGATCAGATTAGCGTTGTTAGCAGCTTCCGCTCCGCTCATTGAGAAAACTCTTCCTTGTCCACGGGCTCTAGCCACGTTCACAGCATTGACTTCTCGCTTAGGTTCAGGGCAATTCCTTGAGATGTGTCCAGGTCGGTTGCAATTGAAGCAGTTGGGATTGTTCCATGGGCAATTTGATCCAAAGTGATTCTTGTTACACTTGTTGTAGAATGGAGGTGCACTTGCTTGTCCTCCAGCAGCATTCCCATTGTTGCGAAATCCACCAGCATTTCCATTGTTTCCTCGATTTCCACCACTGTTATTGTTGTTGTTTCCTCTGAATTGGTTGTTGCGATTGTTGTTGTTTCGGTTGTTGCCACGATTCTGGTTATTGTGGTTGTTATTCTGGGGATAATTCTTGTGGTTGAAACTACCATGAAACCTTGATCGATTGTCCCTTTGTCCACTCCTTTGTTCATAAGGACCTTGATATCTTGCTCCACTATTCGGGTTTCCATGTCCTGAAGAGTGTCTCATCGGACCACCACTTGAAACTTGTACAGCTAGCTTTCCAGTAGAGTTCCTTGATTTCAGGCCGCTTTCCACAATACTTCCCTTGTTCACCAGAGTTGTGAACACAGCAATCTCCATAGGAGCTAAAGCTTGCTTAATTTCCGGCTTCAGTCCATCCAAAAATTTTGCACACTTAGACCTCTCATTCGCAGCTTCTCCATAGTAAGGCATAAACTTTGCTAGATTCTCAAATTTTGCAGCATACTCCCCCACAGTCATGTTACCTTGTTCCAATCGCAGAAATTCTAATTCCTTAGCTGTCTTCAGATGTTCCGGAAAGTATTTCACCAGAAGTCTGTCCTTGAACTGATTCCAAGTCAGCGCTCCAAGCTCTCCTCCTAAGGCTTGTTTCTCATTGCGCCACCAATCGTCCGCTTCTCCTACCATCATGTATCCAGCATAGGCGATCTTTTGCTCATCGGTGCACTGCATCATTCCCCCGAATATCCTTTCCAAACTTGCTATCCAGGCCTCTGCCTCTTCCGATGCGAAACCTCCAGCGAATTCCTTTGGATTCCTACGACAAAAATCATCGAGTCCTCTGATTCCTTGCCCACCAGCGTTCATATTCTGATTCTGCTGAAGTTGTTGATGCATAAGGTTCATGTTGTCCCTTACTCCTGCCAAGACCGCAACTGTCTGAGCCAAAACAGCAGCTGGTTCCTCATTCCCTTGTCGACGTGCCATCTTGCTTCTGTACATACGTAGGATTGGAGTCTCAGATCAAGCAAAGGGTTGCACAGGGTAAGCATATTAGGCTATGCTCAAGCCGAAAGGGTAACTATACTATAACTACCAAACAGAGTCACACAATGAAAGCATATAAGGCTATGCTTAAGGCCACTAAGGATAACCATCGCTCTGATATCACCAAATGTAACACCCCAATTTGGAAATAGAATTTTCACTAAAAATTTGCGCCATTTTTTTATAAACATTTACATATACATGATATCATTAAAAGGTGAATTTACATATAAACTTAGTTTCCAAAATATTTTTCAACTTAGTTTTTGAAAAGGTTTTCTCAACTTAACTTCTATCGGTAACTTGATTCATAAAAAGATTTTCCTTAGTCCTTCAACTCTATTCTATTTTCCAAAGTGAAGTGTGTAACACCCCAAAATTTTAATCCCCGATTAATGAAATGTTAATTATAATTTAATTATAATTAATAGTTTCTATATTAATCCTTGATTAAAATATGTGTTTATATGACTAGCCTATGTGTGGAAATTATTTAATAAATAATTTAAATGCATAAAATGTGTATTTTGCATATTAGTCCCTGGGTTGGGACCTAGAAGCAATTATAGGAAAGATTTTGGAGGGAAAGTAAATAAAATAATTATTTTTCAAAATCTGGGCAAAACACTCGAGTATTCTGGGTCAAACTGCACGAGTTAGTGCATTTGGTGAGTCACAGCCAACGATTTCCCTTCGTTGACACGAAATCGCCTCCATGCCAACACCAAGGGTGTCGTGTCGTGATGCATGATGCCCCTCCATGTCTATTTAAGCTCTTCAACCTCCCTAAGCTACGAATTTTGCTCATTCTTGTTGGTGTTGTTGAAGCTAGGGTTTCGAATTCATTCTCTTCGATTCTCTGTCAGTTCTGAGTGTTAAGGTTGGAGTGATACACGAATATAAAGCTCACATCACGAGCTTTGTATAAACACCAAAATCGTGAGGATTGAGCGAGTGTGTTGGGAGAACGACAGCTTGGAAGTTGGAGTTATTCTGTCAAAGTTGGTTTCTGGAGCTTACTTGGAGATTGATTTCTGGTAAGCTCTCGAGCTCCTGAGTCTCAAACTCAATTCCTTTAGTTAGAACATGTTGTATAGAGTTTAGAAATCTAATTTTCCCCAATTCTTATCTCTATTTCATGGGTGAACCAATTCGGTTTTGGTGGTGCACTCAAAACTGTCATGCATGTGAAGCTCAAAGTGATTTCTGGGGTTGGAGCACTTTTCTTGGATTTCTTTCTGTTGATTCACGTCTGAGAGGTAAGGGGAAGCAATTACATTCACTAGATAGAGTTTAAATTCCATTAATTGTGTTAGAGAGCCACCAAGAGGCTCTAAGGGCTTAGATTGAATAGGAACTTTGGTTTGGAGACCAATCCATGCTCTAAAACTGTGTTGAGCAAGTTATGTATCATGCATGCAAGCTTAAATGAACTTTAATTCATGAGTATTGAGCTTATTCTGCAAATTGAGGTATTGAGTTGTGAAAATGTGTTTTAATGCATGATTACTGAATTCTCTGTCAAATCTGTGTTTTGATATGGAATGAATGTTGTAACATGTTCAAATTATGTTGTATGAACTCTGTGGATCCCTGGAATGGACTGGAATTAAGTAGAAATGAAAATGTTATGTTAAAACCAGGTTTCAGTGTTATCTGCTACGAAACACTCGAGTAAAAGGCAGGGTACTCGAGTAAAATGCTTTCAAAACAATGTAAAATGAACAAGAACACTCGAGTATTTTGTCTGGTACTCGAGTATCGAGCATGACCTGAGGACCATTATAGGCTAAACACTCGAGTCAGTCAAGGTCACTCGAGTATTCTGGAAATGTTCAAGAACACTCGAGTAACCCATGAACTACTCGAGTAAATTGTTGAATTGAAAACCCAAATCCTCAGAAAGTCATGAACACTCGAGTAGTCTTAAGAACACTCGAGTAATCTGCAAAAGTTGAGTAACACTCGAGTGTCCTGAAGTTTACTCGAGTAAATTGTTCAGAACCTGAAAACACCATTCTCAATTCTAACTTATTAAATTAAGGAATTATTAATAATAGTCCAAGGGATCAAGACTTAGAGAAATTGATTAATACAAAAAGATCGTTTGGTGACGGTCCTTTTTGATAAAGAAAATAAGCCTAGGTGGCCTGCAAAGTATTAATCAACTTCCCTTAAGTCTAAAGGATAAAATGCATTCATTCTGGAGTTCGGATGGTAGGACGTATTCATGTTTTGATAAACATGTGGAGGGCCTCTGGGAGTGCCAATACGCTTGCTTGATGACACGTCGTTGACGTGGTCGGCTTAGTGGATGCCGATATGGATATATCGTTTGGATGACGATCCGTTTGGATGACGGGATATGCTCGGGTGGCATGGATACCAAGCTTGTCGTGTACATTCTAGGTGAATGTACGAATGGTTGTATACCTAGGAATACAACGCACTGTTGAGTGCTGGGTTGTCAGGGATGGACGTCAGAGAGTGACATAGTATTATGATGGAGATAGGCTTGAGAGCTAAAGTCATGCATCATGCCATTCATTCAAATAAACTGTTATGACTGAATTAAGTGTGAACATCCTATGTGCATAACCTACTTGCTAAGTGTTAAGTGTGATTGATATTAATTGATGCATGTTACATCTTTATGTTGCATAATTTATTCTCTATTGATTATGTGTTTAGAATTGCTTACCCCTATGCCCTTGTAGGTGATGTCTCGCTACATTGCTTGCATCGAGATCCGGCCACTTCCTAGTGGCATATGGATCTATGAGGACCATCGCGCGGTGTTTGAGGGGGAGGTAGAGATTACCTTCTACCACCCGAACCCGCTGATGCGATTTCGTCCTCGTAGGTTTAGGATTCCCATCATATACACTATGCATGTACCCCCATTTTACACTTACCATGGACCACCTCCCACGCGACCAGCTCGCTCTTACCATAGTTTTCGTTTTCAACCTACCCGCTCTCACCCTTTTACTTCGAGAGTCGTCCGCGAGGAGACTCCCCTATCTGATCCGAGGAGCCCAGTCAGGGTTTCACCATCACCTGACCCGGTACCCAGTGGTAGGGTACACTCTCCCTCGGATGAGATCGAGGAGGATCCGGTGGAGGACGAGAGTGAGAGCGAGCCTGTCGTGCATTCTACTGGGAGTGACTGGAGGGACGATGATCCCTAGGTACATGTATATGGTGTATGGTGTGGATCTGAGGATCCAGTGTGTGGAGGAGATTTGCTGCTGCTGCTGTGATGATGATGCTACTACCTTACTCACTTTACTTTTGGGAGACTACTACTGCTACTACTACTGCATCTGATGTTGATGGATCTACGTGACTATCCCTGGAGTTGTATTTTGGTTATGTATATATTGTAGATATACTCTTGTAGTACTCTAGGGTTGGGGTTACATGACTATGTAGATCTACTATGGACTTGTATATTCTGAAACTTGGAGACATGATGATGGACTATGTACTTACCACTTTTATTATCTATATATATAAATATAAATATTAGGTTCAAACTATTGCATAGTCCAACACTTTCCGCTTACTCTGATTTAGATTACTTAAGGGTTCAGATACACCCATTAACTCAATGATATCAGCTTTATTAAGAAAAGCAAGGGTAACTACAATTACTTTCAATAATGTATGTACAATTTCAAAAGACGAAGATTACCCTATTTGTGAAAAGGTTTTAGTACAACACCGAACTCGATACAAAAGTTTTGAAAAAGATATAGTTTATTCTCCAAGAACTTCATCTGTCGATTTGTGCACCCGATCTAAAGGAAATTTTTATTTACCATATTTTCTTAACACTCACAAGTCCATATATATTACCCAATACGATATACTTTTATTTTTCAATTTGGGTAACAACGAAGGGTGTCACACTTAGAGGTCTTGATGCTGCAGATTGCTAACGAGTTTCTGCAAAGGATACGGGAATTGCAACACAAGGATGGGAAACTCATGGAAAAGAGGAAGTTGTTGCAAGAAGGTAAGGAGTTGGAATTTCAAGAAGGGAAGGATGGAATCCTTCGCTTTAAAACGAGGATTTGTGTGCCTGATGATTTGGGAGTAAGAAGGATGATTTTGGATGAAGCGCATAAGAGTAAGATGAGTATGCATCCGGGAGCTACTAAAATGTACCAGGACTTAAAGAAGCTATTTTGGTGGTCTGGTTTGAAGAGAGATGTAGCTGAATATGTGGCATGTTGTTTGGTATGTCAAAAGGCCAAGGTGGAACATCAAAGGCCAAGAGGAGAGTTACTTCCTTTAGAGATCCCGTTGTGGAAATGGGATAGCATCTCGATGGATTTTGTGTCGGGATTGCCAAAGACATCTACTGGTCATGATGCAATCTGGGTGATCGTGGACCGTTTGACCAAGTCAGCGCATTTCATTCCCGTGAATATGCGCTACTCATTGGAAAAGCTCACTCAGTTGTACATCAAGGAAGTTGATCGTCTGCACGGAGTACCATCAAGCATTGTGTCTGATCGCGATCCGAGGTTTACATCAAAGTTTTGGGAAGATCTGCATAGAGCCTTGGGTTCAAAATTGAAGCTAAGTTCTGCATACCATCCTCAGACCGATGGTCAAACAGAAAGGACTATTCAGTCGTTGGAAGACATCTTAAGAGCTTGTGCATTGGAAGGACAAAGAAATTGGGAGCAAATGTTGCCACTCGTGGAGTTCACTTTCAACAACAGCTATCACACGAGCATTGGAATGGCACCATTTGAAGCTTTGTATGGGAGAAAGTGTCAGACGCCGTTATGCTGGTTTCAAGTGGGGGAGAGTTCTCTGATTGGACCAGATATTGTGCAAGAGACCACGGAGCAGATCAAGATGATACAAGAGAAGATGAGGGCAGCTCAGAGTAGGCAGAAAAGCTATGCTGATAGAAGGAGAAAACCCTTAGAGTTTGCTGAAGGAGACCACGTGTTCATTAGAATAGTACCAACCAAAGGTGTTAGTAGAGCCTTGAAAACCCAGAAACTATCACCTAAGTTTATTGGTCCCTATCAAATTCTCAAAAGGATCGGCCCAGTAGCCTATCAATTAGCTTTGCCTCCGTCATTAGCTAACCTCCATAATGTATTCCATGTGTCTCAATTGAAGAAATATGTCCATGACCCCACCATTGTTCTTAGAATCCAACCGGATAACTTAGAAGTCCATGAGAACCTGACCTTCAAAGCTGTGCCAGTTCGTATTGAAGATCGAAGAATCAAGCAGTTTAGAGGGAAGGACATTAGTTTGGTCAAAGTCGTCTGGACTTATGGAGATGTGATAGAAGCATCTTGGGAATTAGAGGATAAGATGCGTCACGATTATCCTGACTTGTTTGTATGAGTTGAATTTCGGGGACGAAATTCCTTGTAAGTGGGGGAATAGTGTAACACCCCAAAATTTTAATCCCCGATTAATGAAATGTTAATTATAATTTAATTATAATTAATAGTTTCTATATTAATCCTTGATTAAAATATGTGTTTATATGACTAGCCTATGTGTGGAAATTATTTAATAAATAATTTAAATGCATAAAATGTGTATTTTGCATATTAGTCCCTGGGTTGGGACCTAGAAGCAATTATAGGAAAGATTTTGGAGGGAAAGTAAATAAAATAATTATTTTTCAAAATCTGGGCAAAACACTCGAGTATTCTGGGTCAAACTGCACGAGTTAGTGCGTTTGGTGAGTCACAGCCAACGATTTCCCTTCGTTGACACGAAATCGCCTCCATGCCAACACCAAGGGTGTCGTGTCGTGATGCATGATGCCCCTCCATGTCTATTTAAGCTCTTCAACCTCCCTAAGCTACGAATTTTGCTCATTCTTGTTGGTGTTGTTGAAGCTAGGGTTTCGAATTCATTCTCTTCGATTCTCTGTCAGTTCTGAGTGTTAAGGTTGGAGTGATACACGAATATAAAGCTCACATCACGAGCTTTGTATAAACACCAAAATCGTGAGGATTGAGCGAGTGTGTTGGGAGAACGACAGCTTGGAAGTTGGAGTTATTCTGTCAAAGTTGGTTTCTGGAGCTTACTTGGAGATTGATTTCTGGTAAGCTCTCGAGCTCCTGAGTCTCAAACTCAATTCCTTTAGTTAGAACATGTTGTATAGAGTTTAGAAATCTAATTTTCCCCAATTCTTATCTCTATTTCATGGGTGAACCAATTCGGTTTTGGTGGTGCACTCAAAACTGTCATGCATGTGAAGCTCAAAGTGATTTCTGGGGTTGGAGCACTTTTCTTGGATTTCTTTCTGTTGATTCACGTCTGAGAGGTAAGGGGAAGCAATTACATTCACTAGATAGAGTTTAAATTCCATTAATTGTGTTAGAGAGCCACCAAGAGGCTCTAAGGGCTTAGATTGAATAGGAACTTTGGTTTGGAGACCAATCCATGCTCTAAAACTGTGTTGAGCAAGTTATGTATCATGCATGCAAGCTTAAATGAACTTTAATTCATGAGTATTGAGCTTATTCTGCAAATTGAGGTATTGAGTTGTGAAAATGTGTTTTAATGCATGATTACTGAATTCTCTGTCAAATCTGTGTTTTGATATGGAATGAATGTTGTAACATGTTCAAATTATGTTGTATGAACTCTGTGGATCCCTGGAATGGACTGGAATTAAGTAGAAATGAAAATGTTATGTTAAAACCAGGTTTCAGTGTTATCTGCTACGAAACACTCGAGTAAAAGGTAGGGTACTCGAGTAAAATGCTTTCAAAACAATGTAAAATGAACAAGAACACTCGAGTATTTTGTCTGGTACTCGAGTATCGAGCATGACCTGAGGACCATTATAGGCTAAACACTCGAGTCAGTCAAGGTCACTCGAGTATTCTGGAAATGTTCAAGAACACTCGAGTAACCCATGAACTACTCGAGTAAATTGTTGAATTGAAAACCCAAATCCTCAGAAAGTCATGAACACTCGAGTAGTCTTAAGAACACTCGAGTAATCTGCAAAAGTTGAGTAACACTCGAGTGTCCTGAAGTTTACTCGAGTAAATTGTTCAGAACCTGAAAACACCATTCTCAATTCTAACTTATTAAATTAAGGAATTATTAATAATAGTCCAAGGGATCAAGACTTAGAGAAATTGATTAATACAAAAAGATCGTTTGGTGACGGTCCTTTTTGATAAAGAAAATAAGCCTAGGTGGCCTGCAAAGTATTAATCAACTTCCCTTAAGTCTAAAGGATAAAATGCATTCATTCTGGAGTTCGGATGGTAGGACGTATTCATGTTTTGATAAACATGTGGAGGGCCTCTGGGAGTGCCAATACGCTTGCTTGATGACACGTCGTTGACGTGGTCGGCTTAGTGGATGCCGATATGGATATATCGTTTGGATGACGATCCGTTTGGATGACGGGATATGCTCGGGTGGCATGGATACCAAGCTTGTCGTGTACATTCTAGGTGAATGTACGAATGGTTGTATACCTAGGAATACAACGCACTGTTGAGTGCTGGGTTGTCAGGGATGGACGTCAGAGAGTGACATAGTATTATGATGGAGATAGGCTTGAGAGCTAAAGTCATGCATCATGCCATTCATTCAAATAAACTGTTATGACTGAATTAAGTGTGAACATCCTATGTGCATAACCTACTTGCTAAGTGTTAAGTGTGATTGATATTAATTGATGCATGTTACATCTTTATGTTGCATAATTTATTCTCTATTGATTATGTGTTTAGAATTGCTTACCCCTATGCCCTTGTAGGTGATGTCTCGCTACATTGCTTGCATCGAGATCCGGCCACTTCCTAGTGGCATATGGATCTATGAGGACCATCGCGCGGTGTTTGAGGGGGAGGTAGAGATTACCTTCTACCACCCGAACCCGCTGATGCGATTTCGTCCTCGTAGGTTTAGGATTCCCATCATATACACTATGCATGTACCCCCATTTTACACTTACCATGGACCACCTCCCACGCGACCAGCTCGCTCTTACCATAGTTTTCGTTTTCAACCTACCCGCTCTCACCCTTTTACTTCGAGAGTCGTCCGCGAGGAGACTCCCCTATCTGATCCGAGGAGCCCAGTCAGGGTTTCACCATCACCTGACCCGGTACCCAGTGGTAGGGTACACTCTCCCTCGGATGAGATCGAGGAGGATCCGGTGGAGGACGAGAGTGAGAGCGAGCCTGTCGTGCATTCTACTGGGAGTGACTGGAGGGACGATGATCCCTAGGTACATGTATATGGTGTATGGTGTGGATCTGAGGATCCAGTGTGTGGAGGAGATTTGCTGCTGCTGCTGTGATGATGATGCTACTACCTTACTCACTTTACTTTTGGGAGACTACTACTGCTACTACTACTGCATCTGATGTTGATGGATCTACGTGACTATCCCTGGAGTTGTATTTTGGTTATGTATATATTGTAGATATACTCTTGTAGTACTCTAGGGTTGGGGTTACATGACTATGTAGATCTACTATGGACTTGTATATTCTGAAACTTGGAGACATGATGATGGACTATGTACTTACCACTTTTATTATCTATATATATAAATATAAATATTAGGTTCAAACTATTGCATAGTCCAACACTTTCCGCTTACTCTGATTTAGATTACTTAAGGGTTCAGATACACCCATTAACTCAATGATATCAGCTTTATTAAGAAAAGCAAGGGTAACTACAATTACTTTCAATAATGTATGTACAATTTCAAAAGACGAAGATTACCCTATTTGTGAAAAGGTTTTAGTACAACACCGAACTCGATACAAAAGTTTTGAAAAAGATATAGTTTATTCTCCAAGAACTTCATCTGTCGATTTGTGCACCCGATCTAAAGGAAATTTTTATTTACCATATTTTCTTAACACTCACAAGTCCATATATATTACCCAATACGATATACTTTTATTTTTCAATTTGGGTAACAACGAAGGGTGTCACACTTAGAGGTCTTGATGCTGCAGATTGCTAACGAGTTTCTGCAAAGGATACGGGAATTGCAACACAAGGATGGGAAACTCATGGAAAAGAGGAAGTTGTTGCAAGAAGGTAAGGAGTTGGAATTTCAAGAAGGGAAGGATGGAATCCTTCGCTTTAAAACGAGGATTTGTGTGCCTGATGATTTGGGAGTAAGAAGGATGATTTTGGATGAAGCGCATAAGAGTAAGATGAGTATGCATCCGGGAGCTACTAAAATGTACCAGGACTTAAAGAAGCTATTTTGGTGGTCTGGTTTGAAGAGAGATGTAGCTGAATATGTGGCATGTTGTTTGGTATGTCAAAAGGCCAAGGTGGAACATCAAAGGCCAAGAGGAGAGTTACTTCCTTTAGAGATCCCGTTGTGGAAATGGGATAGCATCTCGATGGATTTTGTGTCGGGATTGCCAAAGACATCTACTGGTCATGATGCAATCTGGGTGATCGTGGACCGTTTGACCAAGTCAGCGCATTTCATTCCCGTGAATATGCGCTACTCATTGGAAAAGCTCACTCAGTTGTACATCAAGGAAGTTGATCGTCTGCACGGAGTACCATCAAGCATTGTGTCTGATCGCGATCCGAGGTTTACATCAAAGTTTTGGGAAGATCTGCATAGAGCCTTGGGTTCAAAATTGAAGCTAAGTTCTGCATACCATCCTCAGACCGATGGTCAAACAGAAAGGACTATTCAGTCGTTGGAAGACATCTTAAGAGCTTGTGCATTGGAAGGACAAAGAAATTGGGAGCAAATGTTGCCACTCGTGGAGTTCACTTTCAACAACAGCTATCACACGAGCATTGGAATGGCACCATTTGAAGCTTTGTATGGGATAAAGTGTCAGACGCCGTTATGCTGGTTTCAAGTGGGGGAGAGTTCTCTGATTGGACCAGATATTGTGCAAGAGACCACAGAGCAGATCAAGATGATACAAGAGAAGATGAGGGCAGCTCAGAGTAGGCAGAAAAGCTATGCTGATAGAAGGAGAAAACCCTTAGAGTTTGCTGAAGGAGACCACGTGTTCATTAGAATAGTACCAACCAAAGGTGTTAGTAGAGCCTTGAAAACCCAGAAACTATCACCTAAGTTTATTGGTCCCTATCAAATTCTCAAAAGGATCGGCCCAGTAGCCTATCAATTAGCTTTGCCTCCGTCATTAGCTAACCTCCATAATGTATTCCATGTGTCTCAATTGAAGAAATATGTCCATGACCCCACCATTGTTCTTAGAATCCAACCGGATAACTTAGAAGTCCATGAGAACCTGACCTTCAAAGCTGTGCCAGTTCGTATTGAAGATCGAAGAATCAAGCAGTTTAGAGGGAAGGACATTAGTTTGGTCAAAGTCGTCTGGACTTATGGAGATGTGATAGAAGCATCTTGGGAATTAGAGGATAAGATGCGTCACGATTATCCTGACTTGTTTGTATGAGTTGAATTTCGGGGACGAAATTCCTTGTAAGTGGGGGAATAGTGTAACACCCCAAAATTTTAATCCCCGATTAATGAAATGTTAATTATAATTTAATTATAATTAATAGTTTCTATATTAATCCTTGATTAAAATATGTGTTTATATGACTAGCCTATGTGTGGAAATTATTTAATAAATAATTTAAATGCATAAAATGTGTATTTTGCATATTAGTCCCTGGGTTGGGACCTAGAAGCAATTATAGGAAAGATTTTGGAGGGAAAGTAAATAAAATAATTATTTTTCAAAATCTGGGCAAAACACTCGAGTATTCTGGGTCAAACTGCACGAGTTAGTGCGTTTGGTGAGTCACAGCCAACGATTTCCCTTCGTTGACACGAAATCGCCTCCATGCCAACACCAAGGGTGTCGTGTCGTGATGCATGATGCCCCTCCATGTCTATTTAAGCTCTTCAACCTCCCTAAGCTACGAATTTTGCTCATTCTTGTTGGTGTTGTTGAAGCTAGGGTTTCGAATTCATTCTCTTCGATTCTCTGTCAGTTCTGAGTGTTAAGGTTGGAGTGATACACGAATATAAAGCTCACATCACGAGCTTTGTATAAACACCAAAATCGTGAGGATTGAGCGAGTGTGTTGGGAGAACGACAGCTTGGAAGTTGGAGTTATTCTGTCAAAGTTGGTTTCTGGAGCTTACTTGGAGATTGATTTCTGGTAAGCTCTCGAGCTCCTGAGTCTCAAACTCAATTCCTTTAGTTAGAACATGTTGTATAGAGTTTAGAAATCTAATTTTCCCCAATTCTTATCTCTATTTCATGGGTGAACCAATTCGGTTTTGGTGGTGCACTCAAAACTGTCATGCATGTGAAGCTCAAAGTGATTTCTGGGGTTGGAGCACTTTTCTTGGATTTCTTTCTGTTGATTCACGTCTGAGAGGTAAGGGGAAGCAATTACATTCACTATATAGAGTTTAAATTCCATTAATTGTGTTAGAGAGCCACCAAGAGGCTCTAAGGGCTTAGATTGAATAGGAACTTTGGTTTGGAGACCAATCCATGCTCTAAAACTGTGTTGAGCAAGTTATGTATCATGCATTCAAGCTTAAATGAACTTTAATTCATGAGTATTGAGCTTATTCTGCAAATTGAGGTATTGAGTTGTGAAAATGTGTTTTAATGCATGATTACTGAATTCTCTGTCAAATCTGTGTTTTGATATGGAATGAATGTTGTAACATGTTCAAATTATGTTGTATGAACTCTGTGGATCCCTGGAATGGACTGGAATTAAGTAGAAATGAAAATGTTATGTTAAAACCAGGTTTCAGTGTTATCTGCTACGAAACACTCGAGTAAAAGGCAGGGTACTCGAGTAAAATGCTTTCAAAACAATGTAAAATGAACAAGAACACTCGAGTATTTTGTCTGGTACTCGAGTATCGAGCATGACCTGAGGACCATTATAGGCCAAACACTCGAGTCAGTCAAGGTCACTCGAGTATTCTGGAAATGTTCAAGAACACTCGAGTAACCCATGAACTACTCGAGTAAATTGTTGAATTGAAAACCCAAATCCTCAGAAAGTCATGAACACTCGAGTAGTCTTAAGAACACTCGAGTAATCTGCAAAAGTTGAGTAACACTCGAGTGTCCTGAAGTTTACTCGAGTAAATTGTTCAGAACCTGAAAACACCATTCTCAATTCTAACTTATTAAATTAAGGAATTATTAATAATAGTCCAAGGGATCAAGACTTAGAGAAATTGATTAATACAAAAAGATCGTTTGGTGACGGTCCTTTTTGATAAAGAAAATAAGCCTAGGTGGCCTGCAAAGTATTAATCAACTTCCCTTAAGTCTAAAGGATAAAATGCATTCATTCTGGAGTTCGGATGGTAGGACATATTCATGTTTTGATAAACATGTGGAGGGCCTCTGGGAGTGCCAATACGCTTGCTTGATGACACGTCGTTGACGTGGTCGGCTTAGTGGATGCCGATATGGATATATCGTTTGGATGACGATCCGTTTGGATGACGGGATATGCTCGGGTGGCATGGATACCAAGCTTGTCGTGTACATTCTAGGTGAATGTACGAATAGTTGTATACCTAGGAATACAACGCACTGTTGAGTGCTGGGTTGTCAGGGATGGACGTCAGAGAGTGACATAGTATTATGATGGAGATAGGCTTGAGAGCTAAAGTCATGCATCATGCCATTCATTCAAATAAACTGTTATGACTGAATTAAGTGTGAACATCCTATGTGCATAACCTACTTGCTAAGTGTTAAGTGTGATTGATATTAATTGATGCATGTTACATCTTTATGTTGCATAATTTATTCTCTATTGATTATGTGTTTAGAATTGCTTACCCCTATGCCCTTGTAGGTGATGTCTCGCTACATTGCTTGCATCGAGATCCGGCCACTTCCTAGTGGCATATGGATCTATGAGGACCATTGCGCGGTGTTTGAGGGGGAGGTAGAGATTACCTTCTACCACCCGAACCCGCTGATGCGATTTCGTCCTCGTAGGTTTAGGATTCCCATCATATACACTATGCATGTACCCCCATTTTACACTTACCATGGACCACCTCCCACGCGACCAGCTCGCTCTTACCATAGTTTTCGTTTTCAACCTACCCGCTCTCACCCTTTTACTTCGAGAGTCGTCCACGAGGAGACTCCCCTATCTGATCCGAGGAGCCCAGTCATGGTTTCACCATCACCTGACCCGGTACCCAGTGGTAGGGTACACTCTCCCTCGGATGAGATCGAGGAGGATCCGGTGGAGGACGAGAGTGAGAGCGAGCCTGTCGTGCATTCTACTGGGAGTGACTGGAGGGACGACGATCCCTAGGTACATGTATATGGTGTATGGTGTGGATCTGAGGATCCAGTGTGTGGAGGAGATTTGCTGCTGCTGCTGTGATGATGATGCTACTACCTTACTCACTTTACTTTTGGGAGACTACTACTGCTACTACTACTGCATCTGATGCTGATGGATCTACGTGACTATCCCTGGAGTTGTATTTTGGTTATGTATATATTGTAGATATACTCTTGTAGTACTCTAGGGTTGGGGTTACATGACTATGTAGATCTACTATGGACTTGTATATTCTGAAACTTGGAGACATGATGATGGACTATGTACTTACCACTTTTATTATCTATATATATAAATATAAATCTTAGGTTCAAACTATTGCATAGTCCAACACTTTCCGCTTACTCTGATTTAGATTACTTAAGGGTTCAGATACACCCATTAACTCAATGGTATCAGCTTTATTAAGAAAAGCAAGGGTAACTACAATTACTTTCAATAATGTATGTACAATTTCAAAGGACGAAGATTACCCTATTTGTGAAAAGGTTTTAGTACAACACCGAACTCGATACAAAAGTTTTGAAAAAGATATAGTTTATTCTCCAAGAACTTCATCTGTCGATTTGTGCACCCGATCTAAAGGAAATTTTTATTTACCATATTTTCTTAACACTCACAAGTCCATATATATTACCCAATACGATATACTTTTATTTTTCAATTTGGGTAACAACGAAGGGTGTCACAAAGTGCCACTATACATTCCATTCCAAAACTCAATAAAAAAAATGCGGAATAAAATTATCCTTAGATTAATTCCAAAATAAACGTCATAGAAATTGTTTAGGCTTAGCAGCCATTATCCAAAAATACCAAATAACAAAGATAAAACTTCCACTGGGGTGACATAATGATAAACAAAGGGTCTGTTATCCAAGACTACAAAACAAACAGAGATCAATATTACTAAGGAATAAACTAATCGTCATCGTGCACATCCTCGTCCGGGTCTTCCTCTGGATCTTCTTCCTCCTCTGGGTCCTCTTCCTCCTCTGGGTCCTCTTCCTCACCGATATTCTGATCAGCGGGCGGGGCATTATGGAAAGCTCGGGGTCCATCTGGCATAAGATCCCTGAGACGATATCGCACTTCTTCACGATCGGTGGCTACTCCTCGCAGTGTATGATCTCGATCGGTAATGGTGAGTCTTGTCGGCCCCTCCCAGATCCATCCGTGTGCAGTTCTATGCCAATGTCCCCCCACCAAAGGAGACATTTCCACTTGAATTTGTTGGAAACCAACAAGCGGCCTAACAATTTAGTAGAGGGGGGTGAATAGTAAATTGAAGTAACGATACTATTTTTCGAATGTAATTGATAATAACAAATTACGCGCTTACTGTTTTAAAACAAAAATAATTTTCTGTCCAAAAATTAATGAACTACTCGATTAGTTGATGGACTACTCGAGTAGTGCGTGTAAATTCAGACAGTGAACTGAGTTTTCAAAATAAAGATTTCGCTAACACGAAACCAAGAACAGAAGCGGATGATTTGCTAACTTAAGATTCTGAAGAAAGATTAAATAACAAAAATAAACTAAAGCAATAAAAGATAGACACAAGGAATTATTATACTGGTTCACTCTCTACCCACTTGAGATCTACGTCCAGTCCCCCGTAAACCTTAGGGAGTGTCTACTAATAATCAATTAAATTGGATACAAACAGGATTAATTAGTGAACCTCACTCAATCTAATCCTAACCCTTCAAGAGTGTACCAAACTCTTGAACTTTACCCCAATTTCAATTGATTCTCTGTTGAAGAACCTCTTCAACCTTCCACAAAGAGAGCTTCTTGAAACCTTCAAGAACACCTTCTCCCTTTAGCAATAGAGCCTCTTGAAACCTTCAAGTGCTCCTTCCTTTCTTCAATGGAGTAATCAGATCACAGCGAAGCGGCTCCAACCAATCTCAATGGACAATGAAAAAAAGAAAGCTAGAATACTAGACAGAGATTGATTCTTAGAAAGGGATTGGATCAAAGGTTCTTTTTGGGTGCAAGGTTTGAAAATATTTTTGCTCAAGATCCGTCACACTCTTGTTGAAGAGGTAATCATTATATTGAGTTTTCAAATCGCCAGAATCAGGGAGGAGCCTTAGAAAACTAATTAGGAAAGATTCTCCCTTGATTGCCTCTTCAACAGCCATATTAGAATTAAAATACTGACAGATCTGATACGTACTACTCGAGTAGTTGAAGCACTACTCGAGTAGTGAGAAAATTTGTGGACTTACTGTTTCTCAAACTACTCGATTAGTGAAGTAACTAATCGATTAGTTGAGAACTAATCGATTAGTCAACAGACTACTCGAGTAGTTGAGGAGACAGTAAGTAGACTAATTTTCATCAATGCAGACTACTCGAGTAGTGCACCAACTACTCGAGTAGTTACTGCTACTTTTATAAACATTAAAGACCAGAAATGATTTTCCAAAGCACCTAGTCCCTTTCTAAGCTTTTTCAAATATTTAACTTAACTAGTATTCATGCTAACTAACTTATAATCGCTTGAGTAACATCCTAAGTCTACCACCCACACTCAACATAAATATAAAATATTACAAGGGAGCGGGAAATGGAAAACTTCTAAATGGTTGTTGTTGCTTTGTCTTCATCAAGGACAACTTGTTGATTTATTTGTCTTCATCAAAACCTTTTTGATTCTACAATCTCCCCCTTTTTGATGATGACAAATCCTTTATAATATCAACCTTGTTGTTTTGGCATAAACTCCCCCTGACTTTATGCAACAGCAGAAACCTGCACAACATAAACAACAACACCATTTCTCCCCCTTTTGGCATGATCAAAAAGGAGCCTAAATTAAGAGCAATATGCCAAAGTAAGAACATAATAACACTTTGTTGGATTATGAGCAATGATAACACTTGTTGATTTATAGCCCGAAAAGAAAACTTTTCTCCCCCTAAAACAAATATACTTATGAAGAGGCAATTTAAAAAAAAAAACATTTAAGCACATAGCCCTTCAAAAGTACTTGAAAAAAATTTTAAGTTTTGCTTGAGGGTACCCAAATTGTTTTGGGCTTATCGGGATTTTCATCTTTCACAATCCAAACATAATAATCGTTAGGCACACCATGAGATTTAATTCTACAAATATTTGAGGTGTGTCCATGAATGCCACAATAAAAGCAAGTTGGCTTTTTAGAATAATTAACATTTGAAAAAGAACCAACTTTTCTAAAATTCTTTTTATTGGCATTCATGTATCCTAAGCCGGTTTTATTTGTATTGTTCCTTTGATTTTCAAGAAGTTGATTTAATCTTTGATCACTTCTTGATAAAGTTGCAATAGTGTTTTTCAAATTTGTAACTTCATGTTCATGACTTTTGCAACTTTCACAAGGAGGGATTTCTTGAATTTTCAAAGAATCAATACTTTGTTGTAGTGCTTCATTTTTACTATTTAGCTCATCAATGCATTTTTCTAAATTCAAGACTTGCTCTTTATATTTAAAAATAGCTCTTTTTCCTTTATCATTTAATTTAGCAAGTTTCTTGAATTCTTTATGCATTTCAACATAAGCATTATATAATTCTTCATATTCATGAGACTCAGATTCGGAATCGGAATTTACCTCGGTTCCCTGCTTACTTGAAGTGAAACTTGATGATGCGCCTTCATCAAATCTACTCACCAAGCAAAGATTGGCTTCTTCCTCATCACTTGATGTGCTTGAGCTTGTCTCTTTGTTTTCATCCGGTGCATCCCACACTATGTAGGCTCTTTTGCCCTTTTTCTTTTCATCTTTATGTCTCTTAAGATACTCAGGACAATGAGGTCTTATGTGACCTCTCTTACCACATTCATGACATTTAATTTTATCTTTTGAAGAACAATTTCTGTGGTAGGAGTCCTTAGGTTCCTTTGTTCTTTTTAAATCATTTTTATTTTTAAAACATTTACGGAACCTCTTTGCTAGTTTTTGAAAACTTTCATCATCTAAACTAGATTCGGAGTCATTACTAGAGCTAGAGGAATCATCACATACCTTAGTTGATTTTGTGGTGGTCTTTAGTGCGATTCCTTTATTTTTCTTATCCAACTCCTCATGCAAAGTTAGACGTCCTAGCTCCATCTCATGCTCTTGAAGCTTTCCAAAGAGGGTTTCAAGGTCCAAGGTGTCTAAATCTTTTGACTCCATGATAGCTGTGACCTTGGGTTGCCATTCCCGGCTTAAACATCTCAATACTTTGTTAATAACTTCAGAATTAAGAAATGTTTTACCAAGCGCAATGAGATGATTTATGATATGAGTAAATCGCTTTTGCATGTCATTAACTGACTCATTAGGGAGCATGCGAAATAATTCATATTCATGCATTAATGTATTTAATCTAGCCCTTCTAATCTCGCTTGTCCCTTCATGAGTAAGTTGTAGAACGTCCCACATTTGTTTCGCATTTTTACAATGTGAAACTCTGAAGAACTCATCATAAGACAAGGCGGACGTGATGATGTTTTTAGCTTTCAAATCATAGGAAACTTTCTTTTTGTCATCATCATTCCAACTTGCCCTAGGAATTTCTACAACTTCATCATTTATTTTTCTTTTAGGTATATAGGGACCATTTTCAATTGCATTCCAAACATCAATATCAATCGCTTCAATAAATATTTTCATTCTGGCTTTCCAATAAGCATATCCTTCACCATTAAATAGTGGAGGACGGTTTATTGAAGAGCCTTCCCCTCCAAAAGGATTGTCAGAGCCCATGGTTTCCTTAAGGATCTTTTCGAAAAAGTTTTTACACTCGATCTTTCGACCGAGCTCTGATACCACTTGTTGGAAACCAACAAGCGGCCTAACAATTTAGTAGAGGGGGGATGAATAGTAAATTGAAGTAACGATACTATTTTTTCGAATGTAATTTATAATAACAAATTACGCGCTTACTGTTTTAAAACAAAAATAATTTTCTGTCCAAAAATGAATGAACTACTCGATTAGTTGATGGACTACTCGAGTAGTGCGTGTAAATTCAGACAGTGAACTGAGTTTTCAAAATAAGGATTTCGCTAACACGAAACCAAGAACAGAAGCGGATGATTTGCTAACTTAAGGTTCTGTAGAAAGATTAAATAACAGAAATAAACTAAAGCAATAAAAGATAGACACAAGGAATTATTATACTGGTTCACTCTCTACCCACTTGAGAGCTACGTCCAGTCCCTCCTAAACCTTAGGGAGTGTCTACTAATAATCAATTAAATTGGATACAAATAGGATTAATTAGTGAACCTCACTCAATCTAATCCTAACCCTTCAAGAGTGTACCAAACTCTTGAACTTTACCCCAATTTCAATTGATTCTCTGTTGAAGAACCTCTTCAACCTTCCACAAAGAGAGCTTCTTGAAACCTTCAAGAACACCTTCTCCCTTTAGCAATAAAGCCTCTTGAAACCTTCAAGTGCTCCTTCCTTTCTTCAATGGAGTAATCAGATCACAGCGAAGCGGCTCCAACCAATCTCAATTGACAATGAAAAAAAGAAAGCTAGAATACTAGACAGAGATTGATTCTTAGAAAGGGATTGGATCAAAGGTTCTTTTTGGGTGCAAGGTTTGAAAATATTTTTGCTCAAGATCCGTCACACTCTTGTTGACGAGGTAATCATTATATTGAGTTTTCAAATCGCCAGAATCAGGGAGGAGCCTTAGAAAACTAATTAGGAAAGATTCTCCCTTGATTGCCTCTTCAACAGCCATATTAGAATTAAAATACTGACAGATCTGATACGTACTACTCGAGTAGTTGAAGCACTACTCGAGTAGTGAGAAAATTTGTGGACTTACTGTTTCTCAAACTACTCGATTAGTGAAGTAACTAATCTATTAGTTGAGAACTAATCGATTAGTCAAAAGACTACTCGAGTAGTTGAGGAGACAGTAAGTAGACTAATTTTCATCAATGCAGACTACTCGAGTAGTGCACAACTACTCGAGTAGTTAATTCTACTTTTATAAAAATTAAAGACCAGAAATGATTTTCCAAAGCACCTAGTCCCTTTCTAAGCTTTTTCAAATATTTAACTTAACTAGTATTCATGCTAACTAACTCATAATCGCTTGAGTAACATCCTAAGTCTACCACCCACATTCAACATAAATATAAAATATTACAAGGGAGCGGGAAATGGAAAACTTCTAAATGGTTGTTGTTGCTTTGTCTTCATCAAGGACAACTTGTTGATTTATTTGTCTTCATCAAAACCTTTTTGATTCTACAGAATTATTCGGTCCGCCATCTAATAAATTTATTATAAACAGAGACAAGAACATACAGAAGAATATAGAGAGTTAGCTACCAGACGGGCAAAGCGTCGACGGCATGGGCTTAATCCAGGGGTCACATTAGAACTAATATAATATCCTTATCACATCATTATTATCATTGAGTCTTATATCTTTATCATACTTATCATTACTCAAGAATTCCATCTACAACTTCCATAAGTCTATCATCATTGAAACATTAAGGATGGAAACTATCGGTTAAAGGTAAATTAGCACACACGCTACATCTCCTCCTTCAAAATCCAACCTCGTCCTAGTTTGGAAAGCAGATGGGATGCACAGGAGTCCTAACCATGCTGACATCGAAGCCAAAGGGTACGTACCAGCTGAAACCACGCCAGTTGGCCTGCAAGATAAAATCAAGTATCAATTCATAAGTTCATCACAAAAAAACGATGGCTTCCAGTCCCATTCGGAATCCCTCTACACCATCCAAGATTTGCTCAAGGGGGCGACAGCTCTATCCCTAGTTCGCGTTGTAGTCCTCGCCACGACCAACAACCAGCAGGTGCCCTTGATCACTGTAGCATCGTTCCACCTAGGGTAGTGCTCTTAGGCTTCTTGACGAATCACCATCATTGCCCTCCCCTGTCACAATCACCACTTGGCGGAATGCCCGACCTCCAAGTATACGGTATCTTTCCTCTCCACTACTTCACTCTCAACGTAGTTAGAAAGGATTGGGTCCTAAAGTCTTTTAAGTCATTTTAATCTTTTAAAGTCTTTTATTAATCCTAAGTTTGGTCGACACATTCTAAGCCGCGCTTCTAACAGGCCTCGACCTCTATGGTACCACAGCAAAACTTCATCATCGTACAGTGGGATCCACAAGACGTAATCACGGCATACTCATTCACGTGATTAGTCACTCAAGGGGAGTAATTTCAATGTTATTGTGCCACGATGCACCATCACTGTACATAAACATCATTTTCGCATATTATCAAAACTTAATCATCTCGTATTTCTTTCAAGCGTATTATAACTTGCTCATAGGGTTCTTTCACATTCCCATAACTATCATTTCTCATTAACTCCAACACTTCTAGATCATTCATTTAGAACATTTACAACATAATCATCAACATCCTCAAAATCATTAAACAACATTTCTTAGATACTCATGCAAGCATAATATAATATAATCATAAATATATCAGATAATAAAATAGAGTTACTGTCTCAACGAAAGACGACTAAACACATCCTACACTCAATTGTCGTCTCGTATCTTGACGTGTAACCCAGATTCCGACTTTTGAGATGGTCGAAATCGTTCTAACGATTACCATGGTGTCATTGTGTCTAAAGGTGCTACTTTCTCACCTTGATGTGAAGAACTAATGTGGGCTTGATTTTCGGTCTCGCTACTCGTTCTCAATTGCAAACCTTTTAAACCAATCATTTTCGCAAAATAACCTTTATAAATATTCACACTAACTTAAAAGTAATTAACCAAATATAACCTTTGAAAACATTAATTTCTCAAAGCCTTTGAAATTTTGGAAATCATGTAAATACTTAGAAAATAAATCATTTCTAAAATCCTTAAAAAAAACTTTAAACTCAATATCAAATCAATATTCCTTTTTCAAGAACATCCTTCAATTATTTTATACAAGCATAAACAACATTTCATTCAAACACATATACAACCTTACTTATAATTATTATAAAATTACTTTTAAAAATTCACTTTTAATCCTAAACACTTATACTTCAAGATTAACATGAATTTCACATATTTAATCATTCAAGAACAAGTCATAACATAAATACCACACATTTCACATTTTTGGACAGCATGCATACATAAACTTAAATATTCATTTTCTCTTAGACAGAACATTGAAAACACATGTCGTTTCTCCCTAAATTCTTATTACAACTTCTACTATAATAAAATGACTAAAATTAAACTAAATAAAATAATTGCATCTGTTGTACAGCCACTGAAAAAGTTGCATTAATTCAAGAAGTTCAAGTAAAACAATTCAAAACAATTATACACAATTCCTACTTATGCAAAAGACTTTAAAATACTATTATTTCTAATAAAATATTACTTTTTCATACATTCTAAATTCTGGACAGCAACTTCATATTTTTTTTTTCAAATTACTTTAATCAATCAAAAATACTCATTTCTATTTGTTTCTACATTATATTTGCACATACAAACAAAGTATCACTAACACCCTTAAAAATAATCATTTGGGATCTTAACTAATTAATTTTCCAGAATAAAAATTAAATTTCCAGAATTAAAACTAAATTTTCAGAAATAAACCTTTTCCACAAAACTTGTAATTCATTTCATAGACAAACTAAAACAATTATCAAATCAATTAGAAAAATTCAATTAACTTAGTTTCTTTTCTCCTAAAATTCGACCAACACTTAGAAAATTAGGAAAAACATTTTAATTTCTTAAAACATCTATATAATATAAATACATTACTTTATATACTAAAAATAAGAGTTTTAATCATTAACAAAATATAAAATATATCTCTTTAAGGAAGAACTCAAATTTTCCAGCAAATAATATTTTCAAACACATCAATCACATACTCATACAATCATTTAACAATACATGCTCTTATAAGTTTATAACAACTACCATTTGTTTCTATTTCTTCAAAACAATAAGCTATAAATTAATTACACATCAAATAACAAACAAATTACAAAAATTATTTTAAAGACAAGACCATAGGCCTCACGGCCTACTTATTATTTTTATTTTTTTTTTCAGAAAATTTCATTTTTATTTATTATCCTAATTCATTGTTCTTATTTAACTTAAATCCAAACACAAGGAAATAACATACAATCAAACAGTAACAATTTAAAAAAAATTTCTATAAAATACAAACTCATACACATTAAGAACATTTAAAAATTTCCAGAATTTATTTTCTTTTTCAAAAATTATTTTTAGTTCCTTTTCCCAAATCATTTTCATTTCATTTTACTTTAAGGAAAACACTTATTTGTTTTCATTCTTTTTAGAGATTTAACTGTAACTCAAATACACATGAAATAACAACAATTACCATTCAATATAATTATATATATATATATTTTCACACGGTCCAGAATAAAAGAAAATAAAATCAAAATCCATTTTAATTCTTTTATTTATTTCCATTCCCTTTTATTTTATTAAACAACAATACAATCCATATATCAAAAATATACACAAATCAATCCTCAATTCTTCTAATATATAACACCGCCTATATATATATATATATATATATACCAGAAATTAATTTTTTTCCATTGTTATTTACTTATTGATTATTATTCCATAATACAAAGAAACAAAAACAATTAAAAGACAAGGAATAAAAACTTATTTGTTCATACAAAATTTTGTATAATTCATATGATCTAAGAAATAAAATAAACCCAGAATTTAAATTATTCTAACTCATCAAAACTTTTAGCCATCTTAAGAATTAAAGAAAAGGGGAGATAAATCCCTTTAAACACCCTTTTTGTGTCCCTTTTCTCATCCTTAATTCATATGACTCAAGAACAATATCACATATTCAACAATAACTTTAAAATGAAAAGGAAAATTTAGAACTTAACTATAGAAGAATTTAGAAGTTTTTATTCAATAATACAAACAAAACAACTTAAAAAGAGATTAAATAAATAAGTGATTTTGGGTTACCTCTACTCCTTAAGCTTAAGAAAACTTCAAGTGACAAAGCAATTCCTCCCTCCTTCCTAAGCCAATTCGTCCCTCTCTCTCTCTATTCTTTCTTAGAATTTTATTTTTTTTTCTCTTGTAAAACTATCAAGGATTGTGTGTGAAAAATGTGGGAACTAAGACCATCTATTTATAGGTGTTGAAGATGCATTTCCCCTCAATTTTCAGAGGTGAAATTCGGCCCCCCTTACTCACCATGAGCCAGCAAAATTAATTCATGCACATTGGAACACACTTTGCATTAATTGGGATTTTGTTGATTCCTACATTCTTTTTAATTCATGGTTTATTCTCACAAAATTCAGAATTATTCTCCTCTCTCCCTACCCTATTTTGGACGGCACACATATATTAAAATAGGAGAGAAAATTTTTCATTGATTCCTTTTGGAGGTGCCTTCACTATTAACCAATCATATTAAACTATCATTTCAAATAAATCAGAAAACAATTAAGAAAATATTGAAATATGGACTGTGCAGCCAAATATCACTAAGATAAATATTTAAATATACCAATAAAAATATTTTATAGTCCATTAAATTATTTTATGTCTCAAAATAATTTTTCTTAATTAAAACTATCAAAATTCGATTTTCTACCTACTGTACAGTACTTTTTTTGTAAACATTAAAATAAAAATTTTATTTTTACATATTAAGATACTTCATTTTAATACGATCGTTTTCATATAAAGTTTATAATTTTTGGACTTACGGTTTGAAAGTTATGAATTTTTGAAGTCCTAAGATCATTTCCTTCATAAATACACTTCCTAAGCCTTCAAATAATTTAAACTAAGAAAAATACGAAAATACACTTTATTTCAATGATAGTACAATATACAACTTCAGAAATGTATTTTTCATTTTCAAAATAAAATATACTTGAGTCAAAAGGTCATTTAATGCATTGAAACCATACATTTATACTTAAAACTCAAAAACTCGTTTAGTATTGTAGCAGTGATAAAATTTCGAAAACTCTAAAATAAAAATCAAAGCTTTACATTTTCATAATCTAGATTTCGAGACGATCGTTTTGACATATCATTTGAAATTTTTTGGCGTACGGTTAAAAAGATATGAATTTTTGAAGTTCTAGCTCTATAACCCAAAAATTCATTTTTTAGCCAAAACCTTAGTAAAAATTATTTCAATATATTTAAAATATTTATTAAATATCCAGAAATGAAATTTCACACTTAAAATAAAATACACAAAATTATTATATATATATATATAGTATCGCTGCATATATATAAAATAAATCAACCAAAGACAATTATCATTAAACTATTCTTAAAATAATTGTGACTTAAATCAAATAAAATATTAAAATAAATTGGGAAAAATTGCGGGTCTCACAATCCTCCCCAACTTAGAGATTTCTCGTCCCCGAGAAATACGCACCTGATTCAAACAAGTGAGGGTACGATTCCCTCATGCTACTTTCGCGTTCCCAGGTAGCATCTTCCCCATGATCTTGACTCCAAATTACCTTGACCAACGGAATCTCTTTTCCTCTCAACGTCTTAATACTACGACTATCGATTCGCAGGGGTAATGTTTCATACGTAAGATTATCCTTGAGTTGTATCGTGTCAGGCTCAACAATGTGGGTTGGGTCACTAATATATTTTCTTAGCTGAGATACGTGAAAAACATTGTGTAAGTTGGAAAACATAGGGGGTAAGGCTATCTGGTAAGCTACCGGTCCTACACGTTTTTGGATTTGATAGGGTCCTATAAATCTAGGGGTTAGTTTTCTGGTTTTGAGCACTCTGCCAATGCCGGTAGTAGGTACTACCCGCATGAATACATGATCACCTTCCTTAAACTCCAACGGAGTCCTCCTTTTGTCATGATAGCTCTTCTGCCTACTTTGCGCGGTTCTCATCTTTTCTTGAATTACTTTGATCTTGTCTGTCGTTTGTTGCACCACCTCCGGTCCTAACTGTAATTGCTCTCCGGTCTCGAACCAGCACAACGGAGTTCTACACTTCCTTCCATACAGTGCTTCATAAGGTGCCATTCCTATGCTTGTATGGAAACTATTGTTGTAGGTGAATTCAATCAATGGCAAGAAAGAATCCCAGCTTCCAGCTTCCTCCAGTACACAGGCTCTTAGTAGATCCTCCAAGGTCTGAATTGTCCGTTCTGACTGACCATCCGTTTAGGGATGATATGCAGAACTCATACTCAGGCTAGTCCCCATTGCAGTTTGTAAACTCTCCCAGAACTTTGAAGCAAAATGCGGATCTCTATCTGACACTATATTCGAAGGTACTCCATATAGTCTCACTACTTCCTTTATGTACAACTCAGCCAGCTTCTCCAAGGGATACCTCATGTTGATCGGGATAAAACATGCTGTCTTGGTGAGACGATCCACTACTACCCAAATAGCATCACACCCTCTCTGAGTTCTTGGAAAACCAGACACGAAGTCCATGGATATACTATCCCATTTCCAGACAGGTACAGGTAACGGTTGCAATTCTCCTCCAGGCTTTTTGTGTTCTATCTTGGCTTTCTGACATGTTAGGCATCTTGATACATATTCCGCTACTTCTCGTTTCATTCCTGACCACCAGAAAATCTTCTTTAAATCTTGGTACATTTTTGTCGCTCCGGGATGAAAACTTAACTTGCTCTTATGTGCTTCTTCCAAAATCATTTCCTTAACTTCTCGGTTGTCCGGCACACAAACTCTTTCCTTGAATCGTAGAATTCCATCTGTTCCTAACTGAAATTCCACTTCCTTTCCTTTATCTAACAGTTCCTTCTTTTCTTGTAACTCCGGATCTGCTGCTTGTAATGCCTTCACTCGCTCCATGAATTCATTGTTCACCTTCAAAGTTCCCAGTACCATACTCCTTGGGTTAAACTCCACTGCCATATTCAGATCTCTAAACTTCTCTATCAGCTCCAACTCCTTTATCATTAATGCAGACACATGCAGGGATTTTCTACTTAGTGCATCAGCTACAACGTTTGCCTTTCCAGGATGATACTGCACTTCAAAATCATAGTCCTTGAGGAATTCTATCCACCTTCTTTGCCTCATATTCAACTCTTTCTGCTCGAATAGATACTTCAAGCTTTTGTGATCGCTGAATACCTCGATCCTTACACCGTACAAATGATGCCTCCAAATCTTCAATGCAAATACTACGGCTGCCAGCTCAAGGTCGTGAGTAGGATAATTCTGTTCGTGAATCTTCAGTTGTCTTGAAGCATACGCCACCACTTGGCCATCTTGCATTAGTACACATCCTAATCCTTGTTTCGACGCATCACAGTACACACAGAAAGTCTTTGTTGGATCGGGTAAAACCAATACCGGTGCAGATGTTAACCTCCTCTTTAGCTCTTGAAAGCACTCCTCGCACTTCTCCGTCCAAACAAACGCTTGTCCTTTTCTAGTTAACTTGGTCAATGGTAGTGACAATCGAGAGAATCCTTCGATGAACCTACGGTATTAACCAGCAAGTCCAAGAAAACTCCGGATTTCCGTCACCGTTGTTGGTGCTTTCCACTCCAACACTGCCTCCACCTTTGCGGGGTCTACCGCAATTCCATTCTTGGTTTGGTTATCACATGCCCTAGAAAATTCACTGACTCCAGCCAAAAGTCACACTTTGACAACTTGGCGAATAACTTCTTTTCCTTCAGTATTCCTAACACCTTCGCTAAATGTTCCGCATGTTCCTCCTTATTCCGTGAATAAATTAAAATGTCGTCAATAAACACAACGACAAAAGAATCTAAAAACGGGTGAAAGATTCTATTCATGTAATCCATGAATATTGCGGGCGCATTAGTCACTCCAAAAGGCATGACCAGATATTCATAGTGCCCATATCTCGTTCTGAAGGCTGTCTTGGGAATATCCTCTTCTTTCACTCTGATCTGATGATAGCCTGATCTCAAGTCGATCTTTGAAAATACTGTAGCTCCTCTTAATTGATCCATCAAATCGTCAATCCTTGGTAAAGGGTATCTATTCTTGATAGTAACTTTGTTCAATTGACGGTAGTCGGTGCATAATCTCATACTTCCATCCTTCTTTTTGATGAACAAAACAGGTGCTCCCCACGGTGAAACACTTGGTCGAATGAATTGCTTTTCCAGTAACTCTTCCAATTGTTTCTTTAACTCCACCAACTCCATCGGTGCCATGCGATATGGTGCTTTTGAAATCGGTGCCGTTCCAGGGATCAAGTCAATTCCGAACTCCACTTCACGTACAGGCGGTAATCCAGGGATTTCCTCAGGAAACACTTCAGGAAAATCTTTGACAACAGGTAACTCCTCCATCTTTTTCTCCTCCTTGACGTCCAAAGAAGCGAGAAACATGTATATCATGGCTCCATCTTTCCATGAAGCTTTGATTTGATTGGCAGTCACGTGCTCAGGTTCTACGATTTGGGGTACTCTTGGTCTTAAGTTATTGAAAATAAGAGTCTTTTCGGCACAATTTAAGAGAACATGATTAGTAGTTAACCAATCCATGCCTAAAATTATGTCGAGTTGGGTACGGGGTAAGACAATTAAGTCCACTAAGTACTCTCTATCTTCTATTCCTACCGGGCATTTAGAAACAAAAGTTGACACCATGACTGGGTCACTAGTAGGGGTAGACACGATTAAATCAAAAAGCATAACATTAACTGGAAAATTTAATCTCTCAACCACATTACGAGCAATAAACGAATGCGTAGCACCCGAATCATACAACACATTCAAGGGTATCTTACGAATGAAACACCTACCTTGGATCAGATTAGCGTTGTTAGCAGCTTCCGCTCCGCTCATTGAGAAAACTCTTCCTTGTCCACGGGGTCTAGCCACCTTCACAGCATTGACTTCTCGCTTAGGTTCAGGGCAATTCCTTGAGATGTGTCCAGGTCGGTTGCAATTGAAGCAGTTGGGATTGTTCCATGGGCAATTTGGTACAAAGTGATTCTTGTTACACTTGTTGCAGAATGGAGGTGCACTTGCTTGTCCTCCAGCAGCATTCCCACTGTTGCGAAATCCACCAGCATTTCCATTGTTTCCTCGATTTCCACCACTGTTATTGTTGTTGTTTCCTCTGAATTGGTTGTTGCGATTGTTGTTGTTTCGGTTGTTGCCACGATTCTGGTTATTGTGGTTGTTATTCCGGGGATAATTCTTGTGGTTGAAACTACCATGAAACCTTGATCGATTGTCCCTTTGTCCACTCCTTTGTTCATAAGGACCTTGATATCTTGCTCCACTATTCGGGTTTCCATGTCCTGAAGAGTGTCTCATCGGACCACCACTTGAAACTTGTACAGCTAGCTTTCCAGTAGAGTTCCTTGATTTCAGGCCGCTTTCCACAATACTTCCCTTGTTCACCAGAGTTGTGAACACAACAATCTCCATAGGAGCTAAAGCTTGCTTAATTTCCGGCTTCAATCCATCCAAAAATTTTGCACACTTAGACCTCTCATTCGCAGCTTCTCCATAGTAAGGCATAAACTTTGCTAGATTCTCAAATTTTGCAGAATACTCCCCCACAGTCATGTTACCTTGTTCCAATCGCAGAAATTCTAATTCCTTAGCTGTCTTCAGATGTTCCGGAAAGTATTTCACCAAAAGTCTGTCCTTGAACTGATTCCAAGTCAGCGCTCCAAGCTCTCCTCCTAAGGCTTGTTTCTCATTGCGCCACCAATCGGCCGCTTCTCCTACCATCATGTATCCAGCATAGGCGATCTTTTGCTCATCGGTGCACTGCATCATTCCCCCAAATATCCTTTCCAAACTTGCTATCCAGGCCTCTGCCTCTTCCGATGCGAAACCTCCAGCGAATTCCTTTGGATTCCTACGACAAAACTCGTCGAGTCCTCTGATTCCTTGCCCACCAGTGTTCATATTCTGATTCTGCTGAAGTTGTTGATGCATAAGGTTCATGTTGTCCCTTACTCCTGCCAAGACCGCAACTGTCTGAGCCAAAACAGCAGCTGGTTCCTCATTCCCTTGTCGACGTGCCATCTTGCTTCTGTACATACGTAGGATTGGAGTCTCAGATCAAGCAAAGGGTTGCACAGGGTAAGCATATTAGGCTATGCTCAAGCCGAAAGGGAACTATACTATAACTACCAAACAGAGTCACACAATGAAAGCATATAAGGCTATGCTTAAGGCCACTAAGGATAACCATCGCTCTGATACCACCAAATGTAACACCCCAATTTGGAAATAGAATTTTCACTAAAAATTTGCGCCATTTTTTTTATAAACATTTACATATGCATGATATCATTAAAAGGTGATTTTACATATAAACTTAGTTTCCAAAATATTTTTCAACTTAGTTTTTGAAAAGGTTTTCTCAACTTAACTTCT
Organism: Crotalaria pallida; assembly: GCA_037953625.1. Classification (NCBI taxonomy): domain Eukaryota; kingdom Viridiplantae; phylum Streptophyta; class Magnoliopsida; order Fabales; family Fabaceae; genus Crotalaria; species Crotalaria pallida. Next base: position 81,659,183 of record CM075653.1, read on the forward strand.
ATCGGTAACTTGATTCATAAAAAGATTTTCCTTAGTCCTTCAACTCTATTCTATTTTCCAAAGTGAAGTGCCACTATACATTCCATTCCAAAACTCAATAAAAAAATGCGGAATAAAATTATCCTTAGATTAATTCCAAAATAAACGTCATAGAAATTGTTTAGGCTTAGCAGCCATTATCCAAAAATACCAAATAACAAAGATAAAACTTCCACTGGGGTGACATAATGATAAACAAAGGATCCGTTATCCAAGACTACAAAACAAACAGAGATCAATATTACTAAGGAATAAACTAATCGTCATCGTGCACATCCTCGTCCGGGTCTTCCTCTGGATCTTCTTCCTCCTCTGGGTCCTCTTCCTCCTCTGGGTCCTCTTCCTCACCGATATTCTGATCAGCGGGCGGGGCATTATGGAAAGATCGAGGTCCATCTGGCATAAGATCCCTGAGACGTTATAGCACTTCTTCACGATCGGTGGCTACTCCTCGCAGTGTATGATCTCGATCGGTAATGGTGAGTCTTGTCGGCCCCTCCCAAATCCATCAGTGTGCAGTTCTATGCCAATGTCCCCCCACCAAAGGAGACATTTCCACTTGAATTATTCGGTCCGCCATCTAATAAATTTATTATAAACAGAGACAAGAACATACAGAAGAATATAGAGAGTTAGCTACCAGACGGGCAAAGCGTCGACGACATGGGCTTAATCCAGGGGTCACATTAGAACTAATATAATATCCTTATCACATCATTATTATCATTGAGTCTTATATCTTTATCATACTTATCATTACTCAATAATTCCATCTACAACTTCCATAAGTCTATCATCATTGAAACATTAGGGATGGAAACTATCGGTTAAAGGTAAATTAGCACACACGCTACATCTCCTCCTTCAATATCCAACCTCGTCCTAGTTCGGAAAGCAGATGGGATGCACAGGAGTCCTAACCATGCTGACATCGAAGCCAAAGGGTACGTACCAGCTGAAACCACGCCAGTTGGCTAGCAAGATAAAATCAAGTATCAATTCATAAGTTCATCACAAAAAAACGATGGCTTCTAGTCCCATTCGGATTCCCTCTACACCATCCAAGATTTTCTCAAGGGGGCGACAACTCTATCCCTAGTTCGCGTTGTAGTCCTCACCACGACCAACGACCAGCAGGTGCCCTTGATCACTGTAGCATTGTTCCACCTAGGGTAGTGCTCTTAGGCTTCTTGATGAATCACCATCATTGCCCTCCCCTATCGCAATCACCACTTGGCGGAATGCCCGACCTCCAAGTATACGGTATCTTTCCTCTCCACTACTTCACTCTCAACGTAGTTAGAAAGGATTGGGTCGTAAAGTCTTTTAAGTCATTTTAATCTTTTAATGTCTTTTATTAATCCTAAGTTTGGTCGACCCATTCTAAGCCGCGCTTCTAACGGGCCTCGACCTCTATGGGACCACAGCAAAACTTCATCATCGTACAGTGGGATCCACAAGACGTAATCACGACATACTCATTCACGTGATTAGTCACTCAAGGGGAGTAATTTCAATGTTATTGTGCCACGATGCACCATCACTGTACATAAACATCATTTTCGCATATTATCAAAACTTAATCATCTCGTATTTCTTTCAAGCGTATTATAACTTGCTCATAGGGTTCTTTCACATTCCCACAACTATCATTTCTCATTAACTCCAACACTTCTAGATCATACATTTAGAACATTTACAACATAATCATCAACATCCTCAAAATCATTAAACAACATTTCTTATATACTCATGCAAGCATAATATAATATAATCACAAATATATCAGATAATAAAATAGAGTTACTGTCTCAACGAAAGACAACTAAACACATCCTACACTCAATTGTCGTCTCGTATCTTGACGTGTAACCCAGATTCCGACTTTTGAGATGGTCGAAATCGTTCTAACGATTACCATGGTGCCATTGTGTCTAAAGGTGCTACTCTCTCACCTTGATGTGAAGAACTAACGTGGGCTTGATTTTTGGTCTCGCTACTCGTTCCCAATTGCAAACCTTTTAAACCAATCATTTTCACAAAATAACCTTTATAAATATTCACACTAACTTAAAAGTAATTAACCAAATATAACCTTTGAAAACATTAATTTCTCAAAGCCTTTGAAATTTTGGAAATCATGTAAATACTTAGAAAATAAATCATTTCTAAAATCCTTAAAAAAAACATTAAACTCAATATCAAATCAATATTCCTTTTTCAAGAACATCCTTCAATTATTTTATACAAGCATAAACAACATTTCATTCAAACACATATACAACCTTACTTATAATTATTATAAAATTACTTTTAAAAATTCACTTTTAATCCTAAACACTTATACTTCAAGATTAACATGAATTTCACATATTTAATCATTCAAGAACAAGTCATAACATAAATACCACACATTTCACATTTTTGGACAGCATGCATACATAAACTTAAATATTCATTTTCTCTTAAACAGAACATTGAAAACACATGTCGTTTCTTCCTAAATTCTTATTACAACTTCTACTATAATAAAATGACTAAAATTAAACTAAATAAAATAATTGCATCTGCTGTACAGCCACTGAAAAAGTTGCATTAATTCAAGAAGTTCAAGTAAAACAATCCAAAACAATTATACACAATTCCTACTTATGCAAAAGACTTTAAAATATGCGGTTCGAAGGCATCGTCAGAGAAGGCTTCTTTGGGGACTTTGTGTGGCTGTTATCTACCACACGTGGTTAGAAAGAAATACCAGAATTTTCACTAATTGCTCCCATTCTCCTTATTATAGATTTACTCTAATTAAAAAAGAGTTTGCTTTCAGGGTTAAATTTTGTTTTTCTAATTTTAGAAGTTGGTCAAATAAATCTTTGGTAGATAGAATTTGTAGTGAGATTGGTTGTATTAGTGATTAGGGGAACCCTTCCTAGAAGGTGGCTCTTAATCCTTTTTGTCTTACTCCTTTTTCTTTTCTGAACCCTTCCTAGAAGGTGTTAGAGGGTAATTGAAGTAGAACCTTTGGTGTATTTTTGTTTTGTTGGTAATAGAATTTTTTTTTCCCAAAAAAAAAAAGACTTTAAAATACTATTATTTCTAATAAAATATTACTTTTTCATACATTCTAAATTCTGGACAGCAACTTCATATTTTTTTTTTTCAAATTACTTTAATCAATCAAAAATACTCATTTCTATTTGTTTCTACATTATATTTGCACATACAAACAAAGTATCACTAACACCCTTAAAAATAATCATTTGGGATCTTAACTAATTAATTTTCCATAATAAAAAATAAATTTCCAGAATTAAAACTAAATTTTTAGAAATAAACCTTTTCCACAAAACATGTAATTCATTCCATAGACAAACTAAAACAATTATCAAATCAATTAGAAAAATTCAATTAACTTAGTTTCTTTTCTCCTAAAATTCGACCAACACTTAGAAAATTAGGAAAAACATTTTAATTTCTTAAAACATCTATATAATATAATTACATTACTTTATATACTAAAAATAAGAGTTTTAATCATTAACAAAATATAAAATATATCTCTTTAAGGAAGAACTCATATTTTCCAGCAAATAATATTTTCAAACACATCAATCACATACTCATACAATCATTTAACAATACATGCTCTTATAAGTTTATAACAACTACCATTTGTTTCTATTTCTTCTAAACAATAAGCTATAAATTAATTACACATCAAATAACAAACAAATTACAAAAATTATTTTAAAGACAAGACCATAGGCCTCACGGCCTACTTATTATTTTTATTTTTATTTTCAGAAAATTTCATTTTTATTTATTATCCTAATTCATTGTTCTTATTTAACTTAAATCCAAACAAAAGGAAATAACATACAATCAAACAATAACAATTTAAACAAAATTTCTATAAAATACAAACTCATACACATTAAGAACATTTAAAAATTTCCAGAATTTATTTTCTTTTTCAAAAATTATTTTTAGTTCCTTTTCACAAATCATTTTCATTTCATTTTACTTTAAGGAAAACACTTATTTGTTTTCATTCTTTTTAGAGATTTAACTGTAACTCAAATACACATGAAATAACAACAATTACCATTCAATATAATTATATATATATATATATATTATCACACGGTCCAGAATAAAAGAAAATAAAATCAAAATCAATTTTAATTCTTTTATTTATTTCCATTCCCTTTTATTTTATTAAACAACAATACAATCCATATATCAAAAATATACACAAATCAATCCTCAATTCTTCTAATATATAACACCGCCTATATATATATACCAGAAATTAATTTTTTTCCATTGTTATTTACTTATTGATTATTATTCCTTAATACAAAGAAACAAAAACAATTAAAAGACAAGGAATAAAAACTTATTTGTTCATACAAAATTTTCTATAATTCATATGATCTAAGAAATAAAATAAACTCAGAAATTAAATCATTCAAACTCATCAAAACTTTTAGCCATCTTAAGAATTAAAGAAAAGGGGAGATAAATCCCTTTAAACACCCTTTTTGTGTCCCTTTTCTCATCCTTAATTCATATGACTCAAGAACAATATCACATATTCAACAATAACTTTAAAATGAAAAGGAAAATTTAGAACTTAACTATAGAAGAATTTAGAAGTTTTTATTCAATAATACAAACAAAACAACTTAAAAAGAGATTAAATAAATAAGTGATTTTGGGTTACCTCTACTCCTTAAGCTTAAGAAAACTTCAAGTGACAAAGCAATTCCTCCCTCCTTCCTAAGCCAATTCGTCCCTCTCTCTCTCTATTCTTTCTTAGAATTTTATTTTTTTTCTCTTGTAAAACTATCAAGGATTGTGTGTGAAAAATGTGGGAACTAAGGCCATCTATTTATAGGTGTTGAAGATGCATTTCCCCTCAATTTTCAGAGGTGAAATTAGGCCCCCCTTACTCACCATGAGTCAGCAAAATTAATTCATGCATATTGGAACACAATTTGCATTAATTGGGATTTTGTTGATTCCTACATTCTTTTTAATTCATGGTTTATTCTCACAAAATTCAGAATTATTCTCCTCTTTCCCTACCCTATTTTGGACGGCACACATATATTAAAATAGGAGAGAAAATTTTTCATTGGTTCCTTTTGGAGGTGCCTTCACTATTAACCAATCATATTAAACTATCATTTCAAATAAATCAGAAAACAATTAAGAAAATATTGAAATATGGACTGTGCAGCCAAATATCACTAAGATAAATATTTAAATATACCAATAAAAATATTTTATAGTCTATTAAATTATTTTATGTCTCAAAATCATTTTTCTTAATTAAAACTATCAAAATTCGATTTTCTACCTACTGTACAGTACTTTTTTTGTAAACATTAAAATAAAAATTTTATTTTTACATATTAAGATACTACATTTTAATACGATCGTTTTCATATAAAGTTTATAATTTTTGGACTTACGGTTTGAAAGTTATGAATTTTTGAAGTCCTATGATCATTTCCTTCAAAAATACACTTCCTAAGCCTTGAAATAATTTAAACTAAGAAAAATACGAAAATACACTTTATTTCAATGATAGTACAATATACAACTTCAGAAATGTATTTTTCATTTTCAAAATAAAATATACTTGAGTCAAAAGGTCATTTAATGCATTGAAACCATACATTTATACTTAAAACTCAAAAATTCGTTTAGTATTGTAGCATTGATAAAATTTCGAAAACTCTAAAATAAAAATCAAAGCTTTACATTTTCATAATCTAGATTTCGATACGATCGTTTTGACATATCATTTGAAATTTTTCGGCGTACGGTTAAAAAGATATGAATTTTTGAAGTTCTAGCTCTATAACCCAAAAATTCATTTTTTAGCCAAAACCTTAGTAAAAATTATTTCAATATAATTAAAATATTTATTAAATATTCAGAAATGAAATTTCACACTTAAAATAAAATACACAAAATTATTATATATATATATATAGTATAGCTGCATATATATAAAATAAATCAACCAAAGACAATTATCATTAAACTATTCTTAAAATAATTGTGACTTAAATCAAATAAAATATTAAAATAAATTGGGAAAAATTGCGGGTCTCACACTACTTTCCGGGTGTTCAGTGACCATAAGAATTTAAAGTACCTGTTTAATCAAAAGGAGTTGAATATGAGGCAAAGGCGATAGATGGAGATTCTAAAAGATTATGACTTTGAGCTTCATTATCATCCTGGCAAAGCAAACGTAGTTGCAGGCGCTTTGAGCGGAAAGGCTATTCATGTGAGCTCAATGATGGTCAAGGAGGCTATTCTGATCGAGGAGTTCAGAGACCTAAGTCTGGTAATGCAAACTGAACCATCTAGCATTAGACTGGGAATGTTGCAAATCACCAACGAATTCTTGAATCGGATTCGTGAATTACAACCAGAAGATGAGGAGTTGAAAGATAAGAAGAGATTGATGACTGAAGGAAAGGAACTGAACTTTAGTGTTGGAGCAGATGGAATTCTTCGTTTCAAGACGAGAATTTGTGTGCCCAGAGATTCGGAAGTTAGAAGAATGATCTTAGGAGAAGCACATAAGAGCCGGATGAGTATACCTCCAGGATCAACCAAGATGTACCAAGATCTGAAGAGGATATTTTGGTGGTCTGGACTAAAGAAAGGTGTAGCAGAATACGTGGCTTCGAGTTTTGTTTGCCAGAGGGCCAAAGCAGAACATCAGAAACCTGGAGAACAACTGCAATCTTTAGATATTCCACAGTGGAAGTGGGATAGCATCTCTATGGATTTCATATCTGGGTTGCCAAGAACAGTAGCAAATCATGATGCAATCAGGGTGATCGTGGATCGTTTGACGAAGTCAGCGCATTTCGTTCCTGTGAATATGCGCTATGATTTGGAAAGATTCACTCGAATTTATATTAAGGAGGTTGTTCGGTTGCATGGCATACCCTCAAGTATTGTGTTAAACCGAGATCCAAGGTTTGTGTCAAAGCTTTGGTCAAGCTTACATCAAGCCTTGGGTACAAGATTGAAGATCAGTTCAGCTTATCATCCTCAAATAGATGGCCCGACCGAGAAAACTATTCAGACGCTAGAGAATATCTTAAGAGCCTGTGCTTTGGAAGAACAAAGAAATTGGGATCAGATTTTATCGCTCGCAGAGTTTACCTACAACAACAGTTATCATGCGAGTATCGGAATGGCACCGTTTGAAGCTTTGCTTGGTAGGAAGTGCACAAATAGTCAAATTGAAGAATTCATCATATTTAAGATCTATGAGGACAATAGGAAAACACATGAATTTTATGTGAGAAGTATTTGAGTCCAGAATAAGAAAGAGGTTGGTGAATTGAGGACTCAACTGGAGAATGAGGAAAAGTAAATGGGAGAATATCAGCCACAGATATAGAGAAGTTAAGGAAACCTTGAAGGAAGGGAAATGGTTAAAAAGAAATTAGGGAAGGAGTCGTTTGTCCACCTCAATGTGGAAAGAGTGGAGCACATCACTTTGTGTTAAGTTTGGAGGTATTTAAAGGGATAATCGGGTTCGACTACAGGAAGTCAAGGTAATTATTCATCGGTTTGTCTTGAAGGTAAAGGTAAGAAAGGACTAGACAACAAGCGAATCAAGCACGAGAAGCGCTTATCTAGTGGGATGAAAGTTGAGTATAATTCTGATGTAGATAACCCGAGTTATCTATTCCTTTGATCTGAGTTAACGTAGTCAAATGTTTTTCGATTACGTTAATCTAATCGTTTGAAAATATCAATATCCTGTTGAAAGCTCAACTCCAATCCTTCCGTGATCAAAACCTTTATCACAGTCAGATGTGATAAATATCTGTGGACATTACAGAAATAGAAAGATCAGTTAAGGCTAGAGAGATTAACAACCACCGGGCTAGGACAAATCTTTGTCTCCCCAACGGAAATGTCGCTAGAACATGACTATCTAACTAAGTCTGATAGTGATAATTACCCTATCTTTAAGTTCATCTAACTTAAAGACCTGTCGTATGGTCTTTCTTGCGAAAGATTATATCTGAAATGGGTGATTTTGTTATTAATGGTTTGAATATTAGGACTGATCACCCTAATGTCTCAAGCTGTTAAGGAACGAAGTCATACAAATGTTTCTTTAATCGTGCTCGAGTGATCAGAGTGCGCAGCACAAAAAGTTTTTTTTTCCCAAAAAGTTTATTGAAAAGTGTTTTATTTGAAGAATGTTTATGTGAAATGTATTACTCAAAAGAGTATTTCTTTTAAAAAGAATTCTTTCACATAAGAGTTTTTATGCAAAGAATCTTTATTGTTAAATTGAAAGATTTTAATAGAAATGTTTCGAAATAAAAGAATTATATCGAAACTCTTTTAAGTGGGGGAGGACCCTCAAGAACATTTTGGAAAAGTGGAAAATTTCAGAAGATGAATTTCGGGGACGAAATTTCTTTTAAGTAGGGGAGTAGTGTAACACCCCTAATTTTCGTCTCCCAAATAACCAAGAAATTAGTTATAACAGTTATTTTATAATTGATTTATATTAGTTTTGAAAGTTTTAGTTTTTGTACATTATGTGTTTTTATATATAAAAATATGAGATATATTTTTATATGGTTATTTTGTACAAAAATATGAATATTGTAATTTAGTCCTTGGGTTGGGACCTAATTGCAATATTAGAAAGGTTTTTGAAGAAAGAGCAATTAAATTATTAACTTATGAAGTTTTACCAGTATGTAACCGGTTAGAAGGGCTTTGTAAACGGTTAGACGATGAACCCAGAAACTGGGTTAGTGCGTTTGATGAGTAATCACGCGTTTTAACCCAGAATTCGCCACGAAATCATCTTAATCGTAGTGGGAGCAACGTTTCTTGATGCATGTTAGCTTGATTAATCTATAAATAGCCTCACTTGTGATGAATTTGGCTCATTTTTGCTCCATTGAAGTGTGGGTGCTCTGTTTCTGATGTCTGAGTTCAGGCCCTTCATTCTCCCTTATTTTTAAAATTTAGAACACGAGTGATACACCGTTGTGAAGCTTATTCCACGAGCTTCACATTGATGCTAAGTTGTTAGTTGGGAGTCTCTGTGGAGAGAGTTTCGAACCTGCAAAGTTGAGGTTGCAAACCTGTCAAACTCTGTTGCAGATTCGTGAAGCCCTCTTTTAGCTTCGATTTTGGTAAGCTCAAGCCTTCTCTTGTTCTAAAATTGTTTTCCTTTCAAAGTTCATGTTGCATGGTTTTTATAATGACCATTTTCCCCAATTTGTTTGTCCATTTCATGTATCAAATCTTATAGTTGTTGGACCCTGTCGAACCTGTTGTTGGCTGAAAATAGAGATTGTGGATTCTGGGGAGATCTTGCAAATTCCAGTGATTAAACTCATCAAACACGATCTAGAGGTAAGGGGGAAGCTTACTATTTTCTAGATTGAGGATAAACATGTTTGGTAAATAGGATGAGTCACCAAGAGACTCTAAGGGCATAGCTTGAATTAGTTTTATGGCTTGGAGGCCAACTTTCGCTCATTTCTGATTTTTGAGCAATTATAATATAATGCATGCAAGCTATTGTGATGACAATTTCATGACTTATTTGAATATTATGTGAATTGATGCATTAAGTTGTGAAATATTTGATTTATGCACTTTTGGGTACGATGATTTTGCATGCATGAATTTGTGATATGTTTAAGTGTCTAAACATGTGTACTTTAAGGTATTAAACTTTGGTTAATGATGAAAATATGTTAGATTTGAGTATTGGAAAGAATGGTATGCAAAACCCCACTTTTCAGTGTATTTTCTGCATAATCTAACCGGTTAGTCTGAGGCTGTAACCGGTTAGATACTGTCAGTTTTCAAAAGAAAAAGGTTTCTGAAATTGGCTAAGTGTTCATACAATTTATACTCAAGTTTAAGCTAGAATTTCATATAAAAACAAATCTAAAACTATGTGATTGAGCACCGTTTGGTTTAGATTGGAGGTGATGAGTTAATACCTTAATATTAAATGATAATTTCAAGAGGAAATTATGCATAAATGAAATTGGATTATGACTTAGATCTTTTGAATGATATTATGTGTTGAACTTGAGGTATTTTGTTATGCTAAGACTTTGTTATTGGATTGAGTAGAGAATTCAAGAAAAGATTCTTTAAAAATCAGTGGTTTTAAATTCAGGTCTGTAATTCTAACCGGTTAGGTTATGATGTAACCGGTTAGTACCTGAGACTTAAAAATAAAAGTTAAGTTTTTGAGTAAGGAATGTTAATACCAATGATTATATTCTTTCAATCCAGGTCTATGAGCATATGTTTAACTTAAATTCAAGGGTGAATTTTATGAGTAAAGTTATACCTCAAGATATCATTCAGAAGTTGTGTTTTCTAAGTCATAATAATGGAATTAATGGAAAGACCAACCTTAATAATTATGTGTCCATTCATGCATGGTGAAAGGTGATGAAATAGGTTGGCAAGGATCGTTTGTCATGTTCTGGGAACATGAGGAGGGTACTCTGGGAGTACCAAATTGATGCAACCTACTTGATGACACATTCTGGGAATGTGGCCAGTGTCTGGGACATGGTTTCTTTGATGTGTTCTGGGAACACATTGGTGTGCAACCTACTTGATGACACATTCTGGGAATGTGGCAAGTGTCTGGGACATGGTTTCTTTGATGCGTTCTGGGAGTGGTGCTTGTTTATATTCCAAGTATGGTTTTCTATACGTTCTAGGAACGTGATGCACACTCTGGGAGTGGTGCTTGTTTATATTCCAAGTATGGTTTGCTATACGTTCTGGGAACGTATGTTAGTGTTCTGGGAACACACTGGTGTAATGGATGGACGTCCGAGATTGATTAGTATTGGAGGCCTCAGGATTGTGAGATAGAAAGCATGCATCATGCCACCTGCATTGAAAGACTTATTATGATTAACCAGGTGTGCTCATATGGTTATGCATTCTGATTTGCTACATGATTACTTGTGTATGTTAGTTTTATTCTCATTTGATTATGCGAATATGTATAGCTAACCCCCATTCCCTTATTAGGTGTTGATTGTATATCTATCTTGCACAAAAGTCAGTGAAGGGAGATGACCCTTAGGTGCATGCAAAGTATAGATAGTGTGGGTGGGGAACCCTTTGTACAGATATCGAGGATCCGGCCAGATGGATGTTTGGACAGAGGACCAGTGACCAGCTCTATAACATATTTATTTTTTGTAACATTTATATTATACATATTTTGAGAGATGTATCATAGAATGAATTTAGTTTTATAATAATACTTATTTGGTATCCATGGACTTGTTACACTTGATATATTTTGAAAGTATAATATGATTATTCTATTATGTTTCCGCAAACTCTGATTTTATTAGCCAAATTCATTATTAGTCAAATTTTTGTAAAAGGAATTTTCAAATGAAAGGAAAATTTTTATTTTCAGATCTTTTTCCAATAATGACAAGTCCAGGTAATCATAAACTTATTACTTTTCTTATAAAGTAAGATGATAATACAAGGAGTGTTACATATCAGATGTGTTTTGATGTGTTTGATATGTTCAGCTCCCTACTTGAGGCTAGTATTTATAGAATCGGGATGGACAGCCTGGCTTGATGTATTTCTTTAATAAATTTTTTATCTTTGAGAATAATCTTCATGCAATCTTATCTTTAAGGATAAACATGATCTTCTATAATTGCTAGTAATCTATTTGTAATCTTTAATAATTGAGTTGTTTATCTCTTGGATATTCTCTTGAGGAATAAGTCTCGCAGCTTATTTATAGGTCAGGTCCATATCTGAACTCCTCCGAGCTAACCCAAATTATAAGTCCTCCATCATAGGTCGTTTGAACTCGGTATATGTCTTTAAGATCTTCTCATAAGTTGCAGTAGGTCTTCTAAAGGTTATCATGCAAGACAATTGTCCTTAGCTTTTAAGTAAAGTGATGCATGGTACGTGGAGTTTTAACCTAAACTCCTTGCAAATTTTCATGTTAGTAATAAAATATCGATTCGATTCGAGTTTGAAAAGTGAAATCGAAAATTGATCTATTCAGTTTTTATTTTTTGGATTTTGGTTTTTTTATTATCGATTATCGGTTATCCATTAGATCAGTTTGAATTTGAACACTTCTGTAGCAAAAGAAAGTAACTACTACTAAAATAATTTTGGCTCAAATACTGAATTGGTTCCTATAAATATTGACATTTTTTAAATTAGTCCTTATAATTTAATATTTTTTATCCTTAATTTTCCATTTCGTTTCGGTTTTGGTCCCCGTCGTCAATTATGGATGAAAATGTTGTGGTGGTTAACGGGATAGAGATTAAAAGTTTAAAACCAAAATGGAATGGAAAAGCAGGGACCAAAACCTCTTGATAGTAAAAATAAGGGAACCAAAATAAAATTTGATTTGCAGTTGATGCTGGTGACAAAAACCAAAACGGAATGGAAAAACATGAACCAAAACCTCAAAAAATAAAATGTACTCCCTCATTCCCACAAGGATGGTTAAAAAATTCAAAAGAAAAAATTAAGGCATTTAATGGTTTGTCTAACACATCAATCAATTATCAAACAACTAATTTAATGCATTTTGCATGAATCAACCAATCATAATTCAAAGTTTGCAATTTCTAAATTTTTCATTAATTATTTTAACTATAGTTTGGGACAAAAATTTTAGTCATTTTTTAAAATCCTTGTGGGACGGAGGGAGTAAGAACTAATTTCAAAAAGGTCAATATTTATAAGGACTAATTTGATATTTAAGCCAATAATTTTCACCAAATATAAAATTAAAGTTGAAAACTCATATGGATACCCATAAATTCCCGTAAGCCTTCTAAATACCCGCAAATAAGTATGGGTACGGGTACTACCCACACCAGCATGCACCGTTGCCATCGCATTAGCAACTTTCTGGGTAAGCCATACCAATGCATACCGTAGAAGAAAAAAGCTTCTTCTGTCATATACAACTCACTCACTCTGAGCTTTAAATGCCTCACTTTACTCTCTGCCAAGAGAAATGATAAAACAACCTATATAAGCATGCCTACAGAACAACCTACTTATAAAATTTTGACAAGTGTCATTTGTAATTTTTTTTCTGTTTTTTAATTTTTAATTTTTTTAGTTATCAAATTTACCCTTATTCTAATTTTCTCTTTCAAATCAACTCTTTGTTTCCACACTGAGAAAAATGAACAAGCTCTACACTGAGAAGAAAAAGAAGAAGCTTTACACCTTCCACTGAGAGAAAAACGAAACCCATTGCTTCCACCACCACATGATGCTGCCACCGCCTTTATCTCAAGGCTCTTCCCCTTTGCCACCAATCGACGCCGCCATACTGACCGACGCCTTCACACCGCGCGATGCCCTCTCCTCTGTTCTTCCTTCATCAACCCTCCATCTTCTTCCTCCTTCCACGACTCTGCCACCCTTGAATAGCATCAGAAACCCGCCACCACCCATGAAAATCCAGCCCCCGAACCCCACTATTGAATAAAGCAAGAATATTATAAGAATATGAAACATTTTAATCGAAACATGAACGTGAGTAGTTACAAACAAATAAGCATTAGGCAACATTCAGATCTAGGTAATTACCTACGTTTCATGTGTAGTGTGTTTTAAGGTTATGCACGACTTTTAAAAAAAGGTTAAATGATGTAAGTATTTGTTGTATTTTGACTATAATGCCCCTATATAATCATTATTGAAGAGAGAGAAAGGTATTGGAAGTGAAAAAGAGAATGTAATAAATAAAGGTGTGTTTGGAAAAATAACATTAATTATGTATTGGGTTTATAAAAGAACTAGACTTATGAAACATGGTACAAATGTCAAAACAACATTACATATGAAACAGATGGAGTATAAAAATATTGTAAAAAAAAGAAATAAAATATTATAAAAAAATGAAATTCTGTTCTACAAGGCACCTATCATATGCTGGGAGGCTTCAATTGATAAATTATGTTCTGCTATCAATGCATATATACTGGTCGTGTGCTTTTATGATCCCTAAAAAAGTTATCAAGGAGATTGACAGGGTGTGTAGAGATTTCCTATGGGGGATAAAAAGGAATGGAAGATCCATACCTCTGCTAAAATGGGAGAAGGTTTGCTTACCTAAAGGTAATGGTGGCCTAAGCATTAAAAATGTCCATATCTGGAATGAAGCAGCCCTTGGCAGACAAATTTGGGCCATTGCAAACAAGGAGGACTCTTTGTGGATCAAGTGGGTCCATGCCATTTATTTGAAGCAGGGTAGTATTTGGGAGTATGAGATGCGAGTAGACTCAAGTTGGCATTGGAAAAAGTTGTTGAAGATTAGAACCAAGTTGCAGGCTGGTTTCGATGGGAATAACTGGAGTACAACAGTTGATGGTAATTATACAATTGAAGCTGGTTGCAAATGGTTGATTGGTCAACAAGATAAATGGAGGCAAACTAACTTTGTTTGGAACAAATATAACATACCAAAACATTGTATCATTAGCTGGCTCATGGCTATGGACAGGCTTCCAACAAAAACAAGGTTAATCAGGAAGCAGATCCTGATCTCAAATCCTGAATGTTGTTTCTGTAGTGTAGCTGATGAGAATAGAGAGCATCTGTTCTTTACTTGCAGTGTCACAGCAGAGGTGTTTCAACTTTGTACAAGGTGGTTAGGCATAAGGAATCTTGTTGGAACAGGAATGAGATGGTTGGAGCAGATCAAATTTGTTTGGAAACATAAGAAGATTAGAAGAAAATCTTATACTGTGTTATGGCTGGAGCTGTTGCAGAGATTTTGTATGCAAGAAATGAGACAATTTTTCAAAGGAAGTTAGCTAATGCTCATAGTATTTTTGTAAAGCTAAAATCAATAGTTTTAGTGAGGTTGAAAGGTATTCTTAAAGATAGAGAAAAGGAAAGGGAGAAATTGTTCTTGGAAAGTTTAGAAGCTGAAATTGTATAGGTTTTGATCTATTTTTGTTTGCTAGCTTTTTTGGTTGAACCCAACCTAGTTGGTGGCAATCCTTTTAGCTAGTGTAATTAGTGCTTGTAATTATTTTTTGTCGGGTAATGAGATTTTCTTTTACCTAAAAAAAGAAATTAAAAAAAAGCTGCCAAATTGTTTTTTCTTTAAAAAAAAAAAGAGCAAACAAATATAGACTTTGGTTGAAAAAAAGAGGTACATTTGAAAAGCAACAAAATACAAAAAAGTGGGAAGAAAAAAAAACTTGTCAATATATTATGAGTAACTAAGTTATTTTATAGGCATGATTATGTAGGTTGTTTTATGATTGGAAAATGCTAAAGAGTGCTCTTAGGGCATTGGTTAAGGAATCAAAAGAGGTAATTTTATCTTGAAAAATTGTGAATTTAAAATTTCGAGAACTAATGAACTTCGATTTTCAATACAAGTTTTCCTTTAATGTATCCTTTAACCAATGCCCATGGGCTCTGATTAGCAATACCCTTTATCATTTCTCCTCTGCTAATGCCCGAACCAAACGAAGTAGGCCTAGAACTACTAGGCATGCCACCACTGTTGTTTTTTTTTTGGGTAAGAAAAAATTCTTATTCCAACTTGCAAAAAATAAAACTCATACAACTAGTAATTTAAATTTCCCCACCTACTATGTAGGGTTGGAAATTAAAAAACTAGAAATGTTTGCGACGGAAAAGAAAAAGAAAGCGTTGGAAAACAACCAACCACTGTTGTTTTTGTTGTGCATGACAAGGAGGTTTTGTTTGGTTCATATGATATGTTTTTTTGGGACACAACAACCTTTTTTTTAAATTTGTTTTTAAATTATATCTTATTCAAGCAAATGAAATGACATTTCTCTAGTTAGGACAAGCTTTCCTCAAAATTCATGAGGAGAGATCCTCTTAATACTTCCCAACATTCTTAGACATAATCACTATGATGATGCAAATCTAATGTAACATCCCGATTTAAAAACTTGATTATATTTTTATTTAGTAACAATCTTGGAAGAAAAAAATTTTGCATTGGTGACGTGGACATGAGTTCGCCTTTATAAAACATTTCTCTTTTCATAAACATTTTCGTTATAAAAATAACTCTTTCATGTCTCACGTCACACCTCAAGTTGCAAATCGAGATGTTACCAAAATCGCGCTTTGAAACTCTCTCTTTCAATTTCATGAAATACTATTCCATTTCCCTTTATATAAATATCGTCGAATGTTGGGTTCCCAAAACTGATAAAGAAGTAGGGTGAGTTACATCGTGATAAAGCAACATTTTCTTAGTAACTTAAGAAAGTGCATTATATAATCAAGGCACAAATGATAACCTACACTACAGATCACCATCCTCAGCATGAACCTCCTTCAATTCCAGATCCTCTTCAGCGTCATCGAATCTCCCATCATTCTCTGGTAGCACCAAAATCTTTGCATACTCTGGATCCTCTAGCGTTAACCTATCCATCATATCCCACAAGTCGATACCCACTGGAGTGAACCGAGTGTCAACGATCTCCAAGATAACATCTCCTCGCCACTTCCAGCCTTCCTTAAGGAAATCCCAATCTCCGTCTTCCAGAGGGTGCATAAAAACTTTGACGTTGAATGCCATCTAAATTCCGCGACATCGAGTGTCGGGAGAAAAAGAAATATAATAGCAGAGAGAGAGTGAGCGTCCCGAACGATTTCTCGTCGACAGGTGGAATTACAGTAGTCAAAAATATTAAGACAAGCACATGTCAAAACATATCAAAAAATCATGTACACAACATAATTCACCTCATCATTATTATTATTAATCACAATTCTCATTCTCATACTTTCTCGTCAACATCATAGATTTTGTTCTAGCCTTATTGCCCAACGTTATTTCACAACTCTCTGCCATCACAAATCACGTCCTTGAACTTATCCATAGTTCTCTTCCACTTGACCGTTCTATTCCTTTACCGAAATCCTCTTAGTATTTTATTCTATTATCTTGGGAGTCTTTTCAATACTTTGAATTTACTTTATTAAGTTTTATTGAATCTTAGCCATTGATGATGGGGGATAAGAATTTGCCATCGTGGACTTTTGTTAGCACACATACATCTCCTCAAATCCTCCCAAGCCTAATCGGAAACAAACGAGATGTACAGGAACCTTAACCCACGCAGGTCAAACAGCCGAGAATCACAATACATCCATATCAATGCCGCAACCGTACGGGCCGGCCATTATGACAATCAATACTTTATTTTTACACGATATCGCAAGGGCCCAAAACTAATCAACTTCCCGCCTCGTTCAGGTTCCCTCTCACCGTTTTGAAATTGATCAAGGGGGCGACATTACTTTTCTAGTTCCGGGTGCAGAACACGCCACGATCCCTTGGGTATCAATCCCCGATCACTTATAGTCTCGTTCTGCCTAGAAAAGCACTCTAGGTTACTTGACGTTTCACCGTCATCACCCTCCCCTATCACAATCACTCACCTGAATATCCGCAGATAGACAGGGTATCTTCCTCTCCACTACTTCACGCTCAACTCACCGCATTAATCAATGTCTTTTAATGTCTTATTAGTATTTTATTAATCCTAGATTCGGACGAGTCACCCTTGTTCATCCCTTCGGTGATCCTCGACCTCTAATCAATCTTTCACATTAACGCTTTCTCATCATTTCATAATCATCATAACAACTGAGCACATCAGGGAGCTCCTCAACACGGCAAATGCGCCACGTCAATCGTGCACATCAGGGAGTTCCTCAACCTGGCACATAGCACATTAATCCTTTCACTGCTCAGTACACACACATTGTTGATTCCAATCACATTCGTCTTATCATTTCTTTCCTTGCACTATCAATCCTTTCATCATAAGCACATCATATCATCATTAGGATTCTTTTCCTTTTCATCACTTAATTCCACATTATCACATTATTCTCATCAACATCTTTTTATGTTCATAATTTCCATTGCCTCACGTAATTTTCCATCACGGATTAAAACATACAGGTGTCTTACAGGGTACCAAACATTAACATCATCATATAAAATATTCATCATGCATAATTGATAACAACAATTCATATCATCATGGCATATTCGCATCAATAATATCATGCATCATAAAGTGTGTGGTCCTAGTCCCCTTCGTATACGTGGCCGCACACACAAACAATTGCCACGATACTACTGACCCATAGACCACTAGGTTCCGATCTTTGAGATGATACGGAACGTCTTAACATTTTACCTAAATACCACAGTATCTTAGGGAAAGCCCCTCTCTCACCTCTTGTTCAGCAAGCATCGTCAGAAATCGCTGCAAGTCCGTCTGACTGACAGCAACTCCAAACTCCTGATCTACGGATTCCTTGCTTAAAATAAGGCACACAATTAATACAAGGCTGCCTAATTAACATGCATGCTTTAACATTAAATTATTTTTGAAAACTCACTTGTACTTCTCATCGGGTAATCATAAAAGAAATCTTTACTTGTCCAAATTAAATCCAATCTTCAAGTATACTTCAAACACTTCAAAATCATTCTAAAATAAGTACTAAAATATTTTGAAACCAAATAATTATGCTTCTGGTCCGTTCCGTGTAACGCTCTCTTATTTACTTTATAATAAGTTGAGTAAATTGTTGTTTTATAGAAGTTATATGGACTTGGAATGTATTCCAAAGTAGGGTTCATAAAATTTTCCAAAGAAGTTTACAAATGGATTTGGTTAAATATTTGGTATTCGAGTTACTTATCTTGTGACGAAAAAGAACGTGTTTCGAGATAACATATTATTGAATACAAAAACGTATTTTATGATTAGTGTGTCGTTATCTCGAACTCCTAAGATATAAATTTTCTTAAAATGGTAAGTCTTACGAAATCAGAGTAAGCGGAAAACATTTGAAATAGTACCCTTGATTAGATGTACATCAAAACATGATATTTGCATATATATATATATATAAGAAAACATAAGAAGTAGATCAAGGTTCATAGTCATCAACCAGATCCAGCGTAGTCCAAGTACTAAACCCATAACAAGTCCATAAACTATAATATAAAGTAAGACCAACTCTCTGAAATCTCTCAAAACTATATACAAAGTAAATACAACTCAAAATAGAAATCCCAGAGATGGTATGATGATCCTCCAAACAGCTATGATCCTCCTCCTGGTCTCTAGCAGCTGCTCCATCGTCCCTCACCCCAGTCACCCATATCATGCATCGCCCGGTGGATCCCCTACTCCCCACTGACTACCTGTGGAGTGCTCGACTGGCTCGCCCTCACTCTCTGCCTCCTCAGGATCCTCCTCGACCTCGTCCGACTGAGTCGGTGCCCGACCACTGGGCACAGGGTAATCAGATGGAGTCCCACGAAACGGACTCGTCGGACCAGGAGTAGGAGTCTCCTCACGGATAACTCGGGAAGCAGATGGATGGGATCGGGTAGCAGCTCTAAAATGAAAACAATGAAAACGTCGAGCTGGTCGAGCAGGGGGTGGTCCATGGTATGTGTAAAAAGGGGGCACATGCAGGCCATAGATGATCGGAATGCGGAACCTACGAGGACGGACACGAGCCAGAGGGTTCGGGTGATAGAGTGTCAACTCTACCTCCCCCTCGAAGGTGGATCTATGGTCCTCGCAGTACCACACTCCACTAGGGAGTGAGCGCAACTCGATGCAAGCTAGATAGCGAGCCATCACCTAAAAAGGGCATAAGGGTAAGCAATACAGTTCACACATAATCAAATAAGAATAATTGCAGGAATAAACATTCACATCTTAGCAATTAATCAGGTATCATGCATATACATATGATCAAGCCATTTTCAATTATAATTAACTTCTTAAATTATGGTGGCATGATGCAAGATTACTAGCTCTAAAATTCCTGAGATTCTCCAACTATCACATTTTTGGACGTCCAACCAAACAACCCATGTATGCTCCCAGAGCATAATTATACGTTCTCATAACGTATAGCGAACCTCGCTTGGTAAGAGATACATAACGTCACTCCTCAGGTGAACGTCACATCGCAAAGATGTAATAATCACATCATCAGTATCCCACGATACTAGCCACATTCTCTCATAATGTGTCATCAAGCAGGACGCAACATTTGGTACTCCCAGAGTACCCTCCTCATGTTCCTCGAACATGAAAAATGAATCTAACAACCATACACCATGTATGAATGTACCAAGATTCATTCTTAATTAATTGATCTTTAATAAATTTCATGATATCCAACATAATCATAAAATAATTAAATACATAAGGTTCTCACAAGGAAATAATGAGCAAGTATTATTTCAGACCTAACTTCAGTGTGATTTATGTCCAAATTTTATTTGAGTTATAAATTAAAAGAGATTAAAATTAAAAATGGTAATTTAATTCAGTTTTTCACTCTGGTAATCGATTATCAGGGTCTGGTAATCGATTACCACGTGTATTTCAAATTACTGCATCAGATACAAACGGGTAATCGATTGTCACATCGTGGTAATCGATTATCCTGACAGCAGATACACTAAAACTTGGGTTTTAACATACCATTTTCAATTCTAACCAATTTTAATCAAAACCATTGATCCACATAACTTAGTTAACATAAAATGGACATGTTCCAACACTGAATTAAGTACAAATCACAGAGAACACAATTTAATCCTCAATTATGCATACAGGTGCAATTTTTACAACTCAACATATCAAATTCATTTCCATGCATTTTAAGCATCAATTCAGAGTTCCAACAGCTCACATGCATCAAATATAAGTTGTTCAAAATGAGCTTTGAGCTTAGAATGGCCTCTAAGCCATAATCCTATTTCAAACTAAGCCCTTGAGTCTCATGGTGACTCATTTCATTTTTTACTCCAAATCATTCTTATTCTAGTGAGTGTATAGCTTCCCTCTTACCTCTAGGACGTGCTTGAACTGAAAATCCTCAGAGAAAAACTTCAGAATTCCACTTCCGCCAAAACCCACTTCAGAAACAGACATGCATAGCATTTCCAGCAGGGTCACAAGACCAGATGATTTGACCCATAAATCATGCATGAAAATTGGGGAAAAAGGTTAGGTTTTGTTCTCTGCAACATTAACTAGAGAATGGAACGGATTTGGGTTCAAGAAAGTACTCATGCTTACCACAATCGAAGCTTGAAGTAAGCTCCAAGACTAGGATTTCGTTTTCTGCAGAAACTGAACTCGAACTTTGAAGGCTTGAAAATCTTCACACACTCAATATCAACTCTCAATCTTGGTATCTTTACAAAGCTCATGATGTGAACTTTACAATGGTGTATAGCTCTCAGATTAACTCTCAGAATCGAATGAGAATTGAAGGGACGAAATCAAGAACCCTAATCTTTCTCTCAGACCAGACTTAGCCAAAATGGGTTGATTGCTTCAACAATCAAGCTTAAATAGAGGAATTGGTTGCTCATGCAGGTCAACACGAGTCCAGGGACGTGTCTATGGCTTGCTTTCGTGTCAAAATCAGGGTTTAGCAAGTGATTACTCATCAAACGCACTCAACCATGGTTGTTCTGCACTATGGTAATCGATTACCGAATCGTGGTAATCGATTACCACGACTGAAATTTTGAAAAATTCATATTTTAATTGAATTTCCCTCCAAAAAGCTTTCTAATATTGCATTTAGGTCCTTCCCAAGGACTTAACTGCAAAACTTAATATTTTTATGCAAAATATAAATCAAAATTATTTTTCGCATAATTAAACTACATAATACACATCAATAATTCAACATTGAACTTTTATTTATTAATTTACTGATTTTTAATAATTACAATAATATAATTATTCGGAAGACAAAATTAGGGGTGTTACATTCCGGGCAGCCAACTATTCGAAATCCGAAAACATCAAAATACGTTACTTTTTCAATCCGACTTTTCTCTAAATCAAGTACCATTGAATACTCAACTTTAAATCAATCAAAAGCATTTTTAAAACTAAAATACCAATTTAAATCAAAGCTGGACAGCAGTGAAACCACTCAAAATCACCTTCTCGAAAAATCCGAAAAACACCGTAAAATCACACTTTAGTTTCTCCAATACTTTGCGACAAAGCAAACACTTAAACAATTTATTTTTTAAACATAACACTGTAAAACGAAATAGGGAAGCAGCTAAAATTTCAGTATTTTTCAAATACAACCCATTTCAAAAATGAATGAATTTTCGAGCTATGCACATAAATAAACACGACTCTTTGGTTAACTAATGATTCTTTTTCTTTCACTCTTCTAATCACACAAATAATTCAAGGCGAGTAGACACATAGTCAATTAGCATACATCACATAGTAAATCAATTAACATTTAGCGTATAGAGCATTAGCATCTTAACCCCAAACTTAAGACCTAGACCGAAGCTCGATTGAAAACAATCTAATTTACAAATTTATCCACACATAACCTAGACTTGACCTCAAAAAATATTCATGTAACATTTTCAAAATACCACAGCCAACACATAGGGTCCATCCAAGTCACAAAAGAATGAACCAAAGTTTATGTCTATCAAAAAGTATCAAAAAAGGGTTTAATCGATTACAGGAAAAATACAAGAAATAAAATCCAAAACTATATCAAATCAATTAGTTTAAATATCAAAATAACCAAATTACACCCACATATATCAAAGTTCATCATTTCAAATTTTCAAGACATTTGGACATCCAGAACCTAAGTTTCAAATCAGATTTTGCATAAAAATTAGAACAGGACTGCTGCTGACCTGAGGCAAAAATGCAATGATTAAAAATAGTAAATCAACTCTGAATTGCATGAAACTTGGTACAAACCCTCCTTACACAGTCATGGCCATCTCATAAAAATTTCAGATTATTTCCAATTAACTTTATCACTAACTCTGAAAAATCTGAACCATTATGTTCACTGTTTTTAAATTGGAA
The DNA here is from genome assembly GCA_037953625.1 of Crotalaria pallida. Classification (NCBI taxonomy): domain Eukaryota; kingdom Viridiplantae; phylum Streptophyta; class Magnoliopsida; order Fabales; family Fabaceae; genus Crotalaria; species Crotalaria pallida. The sequence continues at coordinate 81,682,240 of CM075653.1, forward strand.
AAAATATAAAACCAACTCCAAATCTCCTCAAATTTTACAGACAGTCATGAGACATGTCGAGGAAGCTACCCTAAAATTTTCAAGCCATTTAGAGCAGTTTAGGTCTGAAAACTCTTTTAGGTTTAACCCGAAAAACCTATTTTTTCTGAAATTGTTTTCGCCAAAATGGCTCTTATAAAATTATCAAATCAATTCCATAAATCATATAAAAATTCGGAGAGCTTCTCATCACTCTAATTCAAACAGTGATTAATTTATAAAAAGCATTAAGCTCATACAAACATCTTTGGTTTAAGGTTTTTGCACTCAAAATACCAATTTTGTTTCAAACAACTTAATCAAACAAAATTATACTTAAATGCCAAAACAATTCCAAGCCTACTCAAATTTTCCAGAATACATTTAGACATCTTCAAGGACAACACACCAAATTTTCAAAGCAATCCAAGAAACATAACCAATTCACTTAGACCTCTTGCATGAAAATGACCTTTTTCCAAAGATTTCAGCATCAATACACACCAACATATTCTACATAAAATGCTAACCAAATAGTCTTTATGCAATTCAAATCATATCCTAAACACTTAATAATCATATAAACAATCTCGATTCACCAAAATAAATCCCTTTGAAACACATTCACAGACAAATTCGGTTCCTCTTCCAAAACATACACAAAACAATTTCTCAACTTGAAAATCAACTTAGTTGCTAGTACAAATCAAGGATTAGAACCAAAGCTCAATCATTTATTTTCCTTCTTGACCTATTCGGTCTAACACACCAAATGAGGGAAAATACTTTTACTTCAAAAACTCCTCATTACTTCACATAGCATTTCATAAAATTCAAGATTTATTCATGCACGTACCAACAAATAGAAAATCGACAACATAAGCATATTTCTAATCATGCAACAAAATCAAGCATGCAAATCAATTTCATTCTTTCTACTTCCTTCTTATGGCCGAATCACACTCATAGATAAATTGAGGATTTTCACTCAAGTTAATCAACACACATATATACACTAAAAATCCATTTTTCATTCCTTCATTCCAAGGACAACTCAAACCACCAAAATAAAATCATTTGGAACAAAAACAATATGAAACCGTGTGGACCTTAAAGCATCATACACATTTATTTTGTTTATTTCAAGTTTAGCTCTAAGCAAACATGCAACCAAAAATCAAAGATTAGGGCTCAAAACCAATTAGTCACCAAAATCAATTTCATTTCTTCCTTTCCTTATCTTGGCCGAATATATATATATATATATACATAAACATAAAACATACCAAATTTTCACCAAGTAAACACATGCACATACTTAATGTCAAAACCGTATAGCACCTTAAATCAACATATCAAGACAAAATTCATCTAATAATCCATTTTCATATGGGAACCGAAAAATACCTCACTAAAATATCAAAGATCAACAAATCATTAACATGCATTCAAGAACAAAATGATTTACCCCTTTCTAAACCCTAGGCCAAATCATTAAATAAGAAAATGAGAAATTTTGCAAAATAAAACAACACATAAGCACATACTTCAAAATCAATAAAAATTCATCTTTATTCATAAATCAAAGCAATAGAGTAAAACAATAATTATTTGGATAAAACAAAGGGGAAAACCGTATGGACCTCCCTTTGTCCATTTCAAGCCTTTAAGTTCAAATCTTTACACATTAAAGCTTTAAAAATCTTGAAGGAACATGAAAAATCAACATGCATGAAAAACAAAAATCATTTCCTTTATCCATTCCTCTTGGCCGAAACATGTATCAAGAAAATTGGGGAAAATTTGACAAAATATACCATTACAATACACACGCTTTAAGATCTTTAAAAATCACTTTTGTTTCATGATCATTAATCAAAAGCAAAAACAACAATCATTTTGGGCATAAAAGGGACCAAAACCGTGGAACCCTAGGACATGGTTGCATGTCCATTTTTCAACTCAAAGCTTAAATCTTTGCTTCTTAACATTTGAAAAACAAGGACCTTTAATACAAATCAACATGCAATGACTCATTTTAACAAATCAATAACATATATGTATATATGTATATAAACCGAAAATGGAAAGTGAAAGGGAATAGGAAATTGAGTTGAATACCTAATAGGAAGTGTGAAAATGAGGTTGAAAATCAAAAGCTCCCTCCTTCTCCTCTAGAGCTCCCCACGGCCTCCCCCTTCTCTGGGCTCTCCTCTTATTTTTATTTTTTTTGGTCTAAGTGATATGGTGGAAAGAACAACATAATGAATAGTGGGTGGGGGTATTTATAGGTGGGGACAACTTAAATGGGGTTAAAGAACTAAAAGTGGGGTGCCAAAATTTTAAGAGTCTTCCTCCTTAAGCCATATACTCCCTCACGGTTTTTACTTCATAAAATGGGGTGGGAATGTTGCATTTTTATTTTATATTTATGAGTATTAGTGTTATAGGGTATAGGTAAGATTAGGGAAATCAAATAAAATAGAGTCATGCATTGGCTCAAAATCTCTTTAGGATAGGGTAATTAATTGCATGTCCCCCCATAGGGTACTCATAGGGTGGCTACACTTTAATTAGGGTAGGTTGTATATAATTAGGTTACACTAGGGTCGTGTGCACTCATAATTGTATGTCTAATAATTTAAAATTAAAAATGGACAAATTAATTCAAAAACCGTACAGCACTCCCATAAAGTGGAAAATATTATTTTTCCAATACAGTAAATAACACTTGAAAATCATTATTCAATTTGCTTTAATAAAACATTATAATCTTTCCAAAAATAATAAAAATTTCGTGGATAGTGTACATAAATTCCAAATTGTTCAAAAATGAATTCTACATTTCAATACGATCACTTTGACTATAAATTCGTTAAATTCGGATTTACAGATCAAAAGTTATGAATTTTCAAAGTTATGTAAATCAAATAAATCAATAATCAACGGGAGACAAAATAATTTATCATTATAAAAATAAATCCCAAATAATTATTTTCATTCAATCAAATTAATAATATATTTCTGCAATTTGAAATTAACTGCCCAATCATAAATCCAGAAAAATCAATTTATTAAAATATGAAAGTTTTTGGGTATTACATCCAACACCTCCTCCTATCCTTGTTTCTTGTTCTTTTTGCTCCAGGCCCAATAGTGAAACTCGAACGAAAAATTCTGAAAGTTAGGTGTTTCAGTACCTTTTTATGGAAATGTTTAATGATAATGATCTGGGTTTGTAAGCTTAAGAGATGTATATAGAAGTACAAAATCCATGCCTCCGTGGCTTGGAGAAACGGATGGAGTGTAACATCCCTAATTTTAATCCCTAGTATAATTATAAATTTTATTAAATTAAATAATTATTTCTTGAAATCAATCATTTAAGTGTTGGGTATTTTCCTAGAATGCATTATGTTAACTACGAAAGAATATTTAATTATATTTGAAAGTAAATTCATTTAAAATAGTTACCCTATATCAAAAATACACTTTTTATACTTCACTTAATTTTTTTGATATATATTTCATATTGAAATATTGTATTTTCAATAGTTATAAGTTTCCTATCTTATGATTTTATTCTAGTATCAATGTTATTGTTTAAAATTGATTTTGGTACTTTGAGTTTTAAAATAAAAGAATAAGTAAAATATGTGTGTGTATGTGTTGAAAAAAAAAGAAGAAGAGAAGGCTTTGTACGTGTGCAGCACTGTTCGTTGTTGTTGCCGCTGGCGTTCGAAGCTCACGAACCAGGGAGACATGGACCAGCCACGATCTCTGCTTCTTGTGTCGCCATTGGTCTGCTAAAGGTTTAGACCGAACCGCCAGTCCTTCCCTTGCCATGATCGCTGGGTTGATGGTCCAAACCGTTCGGACCCGTGTGCAGCGAACCAAATCGACACCGTTATCGTCATCGGCCATGGTTGCGGGTTCGATCCAAACCGCCATCACCAACATAGTCGAGGAGTCAAACCGACGCCGGTCGTGTAAGCCGCAGTTGCCGCTGGTGGATTTGGACTAGTTCGACGTAAGCCGCAGCGGGATCGCCTTACCGAGCCGTAAGCCAGGTTCTAATAGAATCCTGAGGTAAGGGGTTCTTTACCTTGCTTTAGGGAGTATTTTCTGATTTGTATATAATACTTGCTAAGAATATGTGGGTATGCTTGTGACTGATTATTTGGGTAATTAATTTAAATTAAATATAAAGTACGAAAGTAAATGAAATGAATTATAAATTGATACTTGTGATTGAATATGCAGGCTAAGTGCTATATGTTATAATGTTAATTTATTTGCTGGTTGTTAGTTGTGAATGATTATAAATGATTAATTTTCTGTATGTCTGGTTGATTTAAAGAGATATATATAAATCATTTAAGTGGTTGAATTGTGATGTTGTGTGCTAAATTTGTATCGCGTAATGAATTGAATAATTGAATAATAAATAAAAGAAAGTAAATATGTATGAGATGTAAACTAGAATGAGAACTAAGGAATAGAAAGAGTTAAAAATGTCATGGCATAAACTTAGGGAATTGAAAATATAAAGTGTGAAAAGTGTTGTGTATGCTTGTATAATAAATGTGTGTTGAATAACGAATGAGATAACAAATTAATAATAAAAGGCAAGAGAGAAAAGAATAATTAAAAGAAAGTAAAGAAAGGAGAAAAGAGAATTGCATGAATTGTAAAAGGAAACTGGCGCAGGTTAGATCGCGAGATCTGGTCATGAGACCCTGTGTCCAATTGATAAAAGACTAATAAGAGAATGGGCCAACGCAGGTTAGATCTTGGGATCTGGTCATAAGACCCTGTGGCCAATGCAGGTTGGATAATATGATCTGGTCATGAGACCCTATGGCGCAGGTTAGGTCGAAATGATCTGGTCATGAGACCCTGTGACATAGGTTAGGTCATATGTATCTGGTCAATAGACCCTGTGGCAGAACAATAAACAGTGGTTCGGTGCAGGTTAGGCGGTGTGGCCTGGTCATGAGACCCTGTAGCCGAACTGATAAAAAGAATGAAAGCATGAGAGAAAGGGTAAAATTAAAGGAAAGAGAACAAGGTAAAAGAAAGAGTCAAAATAAAGGAGAGAGAATAACGAGAAAGAATAGAATGAAAAGAAGAGGAACGGGTAACTATTTGTGAATATTTGAAATGGTGTTTACGTGATAAATGACTATATGTGTGTGGACTGGTGATTTATTAAATTGGAAATTTGAAAACTGAGACCTAACGAAGATATTATGAATGGAATAAATGAATGGATATTAATAAGACTAATGTTTGTGAATGATGCATGCTGGGTTTGCCTAAATGAAATTTATGTGCTATATGCTAACTGCGTTTGACTTAGTCAGTTATTTTGTCTGGTCTGGAGACTGCTTTATACTTCATGTGTAAAGCTCACCCTTACAACCATTTTTCAGGTATTGAGCTTGGAGCTTGCACAGTTTTTGGCCGAGCAGGTTGAACCTCCACCACGTGGAGTGGTCATGTATCACGAGTGAATTAAATTATTAATTAAGTTCAAGATTGATATTTTGTAATTTAAAAGAATGTATTAGTTGTACGCCCTCGCTTGGATTATGTTGGGCATTAGGCTTAATTATGTGTTTTGAGTAAATATTGTATGTCCTAAAATATTCTGGTCTGGACAGGTACAAGATTGGAAATTTTGGTCAAGTCCGAAATACAGAGGGAACTCTGCCGGATTTTTATCGAAATTTTCAAATACTAATTTTCATAAAATCTTAAGTTAACTAAATAATTGTGAGGGTGTTACATTATGGTATCAGAGCAGTTTCCCTCGGCCTATGGAGTGTGGACTCACATCTCCTGTGCTTACTCACCAAGCGAGTAACTTATAGTTAATAGCAGTTTATTCTAGTATCTATTTGTGTATTGCTAGAGTCATAATAGGAATGGTTGTGCATTTGCATTTCCTTAAATTTTCTGCATTTGACTCATTGCACCAATTAACATTTTGTAAGTGCTAATAATGATGTGTGCATTTGCTAGACTTGACTGAGTTATATTTTGATTGAAATATTTGGTCCTAGACTAGTGTTAGAGTTGAGGCATGATAAGGGCTTAGCTTGATTCCGATTTTGAGCACATGCGTAATAATTTCTTGCTTGGATGCATTCGGCCATTTCATGAACAAATAGGATAGGAGTTTGTTTAATGAAAATGAAATTGTGGTGTGATTATTATGATGCATTCTAAGTGTTTGTTTTGACTTGATAGGTGTCTAAATGCTTAGTGTTTGACTTGATGTGTTGCTTTTAATAAATTGATTTGAGATTTACCAAGCAAAACCCGAAATCTTGTGAAAAGGAATGTTTCATATTTAGAAATGGACGAATGACGAGATTAAAGAAATGAAATACCCCAACGGGCTAGAGCACTAAGTTGCTATCCCACCGGGAGAAATTAATCTTTAGTCTTAACCTAGTGAGCCACTTCTAAATCTGACAACACAACTCAAGACTTTGGTATTTTTGAACTTGTCATGAAGTCTGGGAACTAAGAGTTGTCTAACCAAAAACTTAGGCGACATGAGAATAATTGTATCACTAATGTATGTATATTTGAGACTGATCACCTCAAATATAAATACCTATTGGTAGATATAATCATTCAACCTTTAAGTTCTGGAAAATTGTTTTGAAAGTTTGTGAAAGTCTAAGGGAAATGAACCATGTGTTTGTATATAGGCAACATCATGATATCTGATTTTTCTGAAGGTTGCATGTGATTTGAAAGTAATTTGCTATTTGTTTGGATCTTTGAGTTTTAAAGTGTTTGTTGGGAAATTGGGGTTTTTCATATAAAGCTAAACTCATTTTCGGGTTCAGGGTGCTCAAAATGTCATGAAAAGATTTTATGTGAGCATCCCAAGTTCGAATCCATGTTGTGTGTAAAAGCTCAAGCTATTTGGAGCAGGTTAGTATTTTAAACAAATGTTTTTTCACAATCAGACCCGACAATTCCGGTGTCTCCGACACTGCGAATGCAAGGGAAAAATCGAGTCTAACGTGCTCCGATCGGTCTGAAAATTTTACACAACCTTTGGCTAAGTATATCTGATGTCCCTGTAAATTTTGAGGTCATTTGGAATTTGTTTACTATTTTAAATAAATCCACTTTGGGTTCAGCCCCTGATGTTAACGGTGTTTTTGACAAAGTGGTCGCGGGGTTAAAAACTGAACCTGACGAACTCCGATCAACCTGAAAATTTACCACGTTGTTCTTTTATATGTAGGGACACTACCTGTAAATCTTCATAGTGTTGGGAATTGAATTGGTATTTTTCAAAAAATGCATTTTATTTCAGCCATGTAGTTTTTCCGGTTTTCGAGCTTTCGGGCAAATGATGGAAATCATACCTCCCGAACTCCTTTTGAACTAATTTTTGAATATGTTACCTTTGAATACTTGCATGTGAAGTAGGCCAAATTTCAAATAAATATGAGTTGATATGACATGAGTTTTATATACGTCCTAAATGTGTTATGTGTAAGCTTTCAGTGATTTTTTTGAATGCATTTATTGCGAACTTCATGCTAGTGTTTGATCAATGACTTGACTGGATTTGTGATATTATTATGTTGCCTTTAGATGTGAAAGTTGTGAACGTGCAAAGTGTGATGTAAATGTGATGTCCGATTATGACTAAGTGTGTTGATGCATTTCAATGAGCAATTTGCATAGACATGCATATTTGACCTTTCTCATTTGAAGTTGAATGTGTGGATAAATATTTTATAAAGGTAACCAAATTCAAGGTCAAATGAGATTGGGTCACACTAGGTGTGAGGAAGATATAAGGGAGTCAAGGAAAAGACGTTAGAAACAAAATTAGAGCTTAGCATGGAAATCCTTAGAGTTGACATTGAAAGACGCAAAGTAAAGGAGTTAAGCATATCTATATACATTTAAAGTTTCATTCCTTATCACACCTATCTGTTTATCCAACTATCTAAGTTCGAATTAGCAAACTTTGATCTTCCCATAGTAGGTTCCTGTACTGTTTTCTTCGATCTTAGATGAAAATTTAGATGAAAATTTCGGGCTGATGGGTCGGAAATAGATTGGAGAAACACCAAATACTATCGCTCTGGGAGCCTCATAAGTGGGGGAGTGAACCCGGAAAGAGTTAGATATCATAGTTAATGGCCCTGTTTAAGTGATGGTTATCCATTCGCTTAAACAAATCGGAATTTCGGGGACGAAATTCTCCTAAGTGGGGGAGAATTGTAACATCCCTAATTTTAATCCCTAGTATAATTATAAATTTTATTAAATTAAATAATTATTTCTTGAAATCAATCATTTAAGTGTTGGGTATTTTCCTAGAATGCATTATGTTAACTACGAAAGAATATTTAATTATATTTGAAAATAAATTCATTTAAAATAGTTACCCTATATCAAAAATACACTTTTTATACTTCACTTTATTTGTTTGATATATATTCCATATTTAAATATTGTATTTTCAATAGTTATAAGTTTCCTATCTTATGATTTTATTCTAGTATCAATGTTATTGTTTAAAATTGATTTTGGTACTTTGAGTTTTAAAATAAAAGAATAAGTAAAATATGTGTGTGTATGTGTTGAAAAAAAAAAGAAGAGAAAGCTTTGTACGTGTGCAGCATGTAAAGGGGGGGTATGGAACCCTAAACACCCTTGTGCCTCTGGTCAGCCGCCGCCCCCCATTGCTTCCCCTTCTCCATTCCTTTCTCTCTCTCACGCTCTATCTCCTCAAGCCCTTCCACCGCCCCGAAGCAAGTCATCACCGTGAATCCCTCCTTCTTTCCTAGCCTCCTCCATTGCCGTAATCTCTCTCCTCCGTGCTCGCGACTTCTCTTTCTCTCGGCCTTGTCGCAATTCGCGACCAACAAGCAACCATTGTCGCCGCCTCTCTCTGTGCCGCTCCCTTAATCATATGGTCCCTTGATCGCTTGTGTTCTCTCGATTTCTTGTCTCGGTTTCTCCCCATCGAGCCTCTGCAGCACCACCAGCCAAGGGAGTCACGATTCGCGACTCGCCTTCATCTTGGGTCGCAGAACCACCGTCGCCGCCACTGTTCGTTGTTGCTGCCGCTGGAGTTCGAAGCTCACGAACCAGGGAGACATGGACCAGCCACGATCTCTGCTTCTTGCGTCGCCATTGGTCTGCTAAAGGTTTAGACCGAACCGCCAGTCCTTCCCTTGCCATGATCGCTGGGTTGATGGCCCAAACCGTTCGGACCCGTGTGCAGCGAACCAAATCGACACCGTTATCGTCATCGGCCATGGTTGCGGGTTCGATCCAAACCTCCATCACCAACATAGTCGAGGAGACAAACCGACGCCGGTCGTGTAAGCCGCAGTTGCCGCTGGTGGATTTGGACTAGTTCGACGTAAGCCGCAGCGGGATCGCCTTACCGAGTCGTAAGCCAGGTTCTAATAGAACCCTGCGGTAAGGGGTTCTTTACCTTGCTTTAGGGAGTATTTTATGATTTGTATATAATACTTGCTAAGAATATGTGGGTATGCTTGTGACTGATTATTTGGGTAATTAATTTAAATTAAATATAAAGTAAGAAAGTAAATGAAATGAATTATAAATTGATACTTGTGATTGAATATGCAGGCTAAGTGCTATATGTTATCATGTTTGTTTATTTGCTGGTTGTTAGTTGTGAATGATTATAAATGATTAATTTTCTGTATGTCTGGTTGATTTAAAGAGATATATATAAATAATTTAAGTGGTTGAATTGTGATGTTGTGTGCTAAATTTGTATCGCGTAATGAATTGAATAATTGAATAATAAATAAAAGAAAGTAAATATGTATGAGATGTAAACTAGAATGAGAACTAAGGAATAGAAAGAGTTAAAAATGTCATGGCATAAACTTAGGGAATTGAAAATATAAAGTGTGAAAAGTGTTGTGTATGCTTGAATAATAAATGTGTGTTGAATGATGAATGAGATAACAAATTAATAATAAAAGGCAAGAGAGAAAAGAATAATTAAAAGAAAGTAAAGAAAGGAGAAAAGAGAATTGCATGAATTGTAAAAGGAAACTGGCGCAGGTTAGATCGCGAGATCTGGTCATGAGACCCTGTGTCCAATTGATAAAAGACTAATAAGAGAATGGGCCAACGCATGTTAGATCTTGGGATCTGGTCATAAGACCCTGTGGCCAACGCAGGTTGGATAATATGATCTGGTCATGAGACCCTATGGCGCAGGTTAGGTCGAAAGGATCTGGTCATGAGACCCTGTGACATAGGTTAGGTCATATGTATCTGGTCAATAGACCCTGTGGCAGAACAATAAACAGTGGTTCGGTGCAGGTTAGGCGGTGTGGCCTGGTCATGAGACCCTGTAGCCGAACTGATAAAAAGAATGAAAGCATGAGAGAAAGGGTAAAATTAAAGGAAAGAGAACAAGGTAAAAGAAAGAGTCAAAATAAAGGAGAGAGAATAACGAGAAAGAATAGAATGAAAAGAAGAGGAACGGGTAACTATGTGTGAATATTTGAAATGGTGTTTACGTGATAAATGACTATATGTGTGTGGACTGGTGATTTATTAAATTGGAAATTTGAAAACTGAGACCTAACGAAGATATTATGAATGGAATAAATGAATGGATATTAATAAGACTAATGTTTGTGTATGATGCATGCTGGGTTTGCCTAAATGAAATTTATGTGCTATATGCTAACTGCGTTTGACTTAGTCAGTTATTATGTCTGGTCTGGAGACTGCTTTCTACTTCATGTGTAAAGCTCACCCTTACAACCATTTTTCAGGTACTGAGCTTGGAGCTTGCACAGTTTTTGGCCGAGCAGGTTGAACCTCCACCACGTGGAGTGGTCATGTATCACGAGTGAATTAAATTATTAATTAAGTTAAAGATTGATATTTTGTAATTTAAAAGAATGTATTAGTTGTACGCCCTCGCTTGGATTATGTTGGGCATTAGGCTTAATTATGTGTTTTGAGTAAATATTGTATGTCCTAAAATATTCTGGTCTGGACAGGTACAAGATTGGAAATTTTGGTAAAGTCCAAAATACAGAGGGAACTCTGCCGGATTTTTATCGAAATTTTCAAATACTAATTTTCATAAAATCATAAGTTAACTAAATAATTGTGAGGGTGTTACATGGAGCATCATGAAGAATCGTCGAGAGGATCGACTGGGGCGCTCTTTACCCATGACCCTGGTTTAGGAAGAATGAGGAAATTGATATTGTAACCCTTTTTGTAGTGTATGTTGGCTGAATATATTAGATGTCTAGCTTGGTTAGTATGGTAATGCTGAAAATGTTCGAAAGTGTTAGGAGGATGATGAGATGGGGATCGGAAGTGTTTGTTGGTTGTGTCCTCTAAGTGGCGTTGGAAGTCTCTCTTTATAGAGTGGGTGAGGGGTGCAATGGTAGTAGGGCAAAACTTGGTCATCAGTAAGTAAACTTAATAACCAAGTAAACTTGGTGACCAAGTCTTGGAAGTCTCTCTTTATGTGTTAAGGCGTCATGGGTGTTAGGGCGTCCTATGTCTTAGGGCGTCATGGGTGTTAGGGCGTCCTAGGTCTTAGGGCATCATGAGTGTTAGGGTGTCTCTGTCCCTTATCTATCATGAAGGCGCTTGTCAAGGCATGAACGCCCTGTGCACTTTCCTTCATCCAAAGCCTTCCAAGCCACGTAGTCCATGAGGTTCCCAACTTAGTGGTACCGCCAATGTGTCGTCCTACACCAAAGCGGCATGGGTCCTCTAAGTATCTTACCATTTCACTACCCTTTGTCTTGGTTGTAATTATGATTATCCTATCTTTCGTGCAATATTAGATTTGTTAAATAAAGATTATGGCCCATAAAAAACAGATCCAAACATTAGGAAAGCCAAATGAATTGTGGAACAAATAAATGCAACAAAGATCAAATAAAATGAGGAAGAAAATGGATAAAATTAGAAATTAATGAGTATGCACTGACGGTGTAAAGTTTTTTACACTGCACCATCAGTCCATCATCCACCATTCATTTGTATTATTTTAATTTAAAAGTCAACGACCATAAACGGATGAATGGTGGATGATGCATTGATGGTGTAAAAAAAACCTTTTACGTTATCGGTGCAATCTCCATTTTCTCATAAAATAAAGGGAATACGCACCCGTTTGATTTAATGAGACTTTAAAGAAGAACTAGCAAAAAGAGCTGCACATGTTTTATACGAGTAATTTGTGTAATTTTGATGGGATCCGGTGCATTAGTGCTGGTATACCTCTCTTCTCTCTTCCGGTGACTTAGGGTTTCCCTAGGGTTTCCTTCTAGCCACCGTGTGGCTATGGCCAAGAAGAGGGGGAGGCCGCCTAAAGCACCATCTCCTCAATCGCCTTCTTCTTCAAACAAGCAAGATAAGCAGCCTCAGCTTTTTGATTTTTCTCAATTGGATGATGAAGACCTGGAAGCAATAGATGCCTTGACGCCTACGCAACTTCAGTCCTTAGTGAATGGGATTGAACTGATCCGTGCTAGAGTGCACATGAAAGAAGGAACTGGCAAGGAAATAGACAAGAATATTGATGTGGGGAAGGAAGTGAATATTGCGGCTAATGATGCGAATCCTAATTCTAATCAAAATGATGTAAGCAGTGATGCCAATCCTAATATTGTTAAGCCCGTAGAACTGATCTCTGATGCAGATGCAGGAATTAAAAAGAATGTTTGGGAGAACTTTGATATTTCAATGCTTCGTAATGCAGGAGGCAAACTTCAATTCCATCAGCCTCAGTTGAAGGAAGGTGTCTCTATTGGCAAAATTGATTCTTGTGATGTGGAAGATGAGGTTAAATACTGGCAAAATGCAATTGTTTGTTATGTACTTGGTGCAAACCCCCCTTACCCAGTGCTTAGAGGATTTATTAAAAAGGCATGGGGACAATATGGTATAGACAAAATACTAATGAATTCTGATGGGACCCTTATTGTGAGGTTTAATACCATGGAGGGCAGAAACAATGTTCTGGAAGTGGGTGTCTTCCACTTTGATAAAAAGCCCTTGATCATAGCACCATGGACAGGTAGGCCAGTAGCAAAGAATTTCTTGGATCGGGTTCCTGTCTGGGTGCAGATGCCCAATCTCAGCTTGAAATTTTGGGGGGCTGTTGCATTAGGAAAAATTGCTAGCTTGGTTGGAACCCCCATTATGGCTGATAAGGTTACTGAGGAAAGGAATAGGATTAGTTATGTCAGGGTTTTAATTGAGGTTAATCCTGCAATCCTCCCTGAGGAGGTCCACTTTGAGGATGATAAAGGTCATATAGTCTCTCAAAAGATTGTCTATGAATGGAAACCTACTTTGTGCTCCAAGTGCTCTTGTTATGGGCATGACGCAAAAATGTGCAAAAAAGGGGTTAAACAACAGTGGGTTGTTAAAAACAAGCCCACACAACAGGAGGTGAATAAACTTGTTGATGCCCTAGAGCTACAGGATAATATTGATAGAGGAATCATCATTCAGGAGAATGTTGAGGCTGCAAAATCGTCAGTGGAGAAGGTAATCACTGATTTGACTGTTTCTAATCAAGCAGTAGACAGAGGCAAACAAGTAGTGACAGATTCAGAAGGGTGGTCAACTGTTTCACAAAGAAGGAAAGTTCAACAAAAGATTGATCATCAGAGAGGGGAGGCTTCAAATCAACCTCCACATGGATAGTTTTGGTGCTTGGAATGTTCGAGGGTTGAACCACCCTCGAAAACAAAAACAGGTTCTTGATTTTTTTAGGAATAATAAAGTAGGTTTATTTGCTCTTTTAGAGAATAAATTTAGAGACAATAATTTTCATGAAGTCAGGAATAAAATAGCTAATGGTTGGGGTTCTTTTATCAATCTGGATAGCTGGCCTATTGGGAGGATTTGGGTGGTTTGGAGGCTGGATCTTTTTTATGTGTTAATAATTGCTAGATCTCCTCAGTATGTGCATTGCTATGTCACTATTAAGCAATCTTTGCAGAAGTTCTTCATTACTTTCATATATGCGGATAATGATATCCAGGAAAGAAAAGAGGTATGGCAGGTTTTGAATGGTGTTCAGGGGTTTATTCATGAACCCTGGATTGTATTAGGAGATTTCAATACATGTCTTACTCAGCAAGAGAAGATAGGAGGGAATGATGTTGATCAAAGTAGTGCCAGAGATTTGCAGGATTGCATGGATGCCTGTGGTTTAATGGATATGCATCAGATTGGGTGCTATTTTACCTAGAGCAACAAGCAAACAGGGGCTGATAGGATCATTTCTAAGCTAGATAGGGCTTTGGTTAACATGCATTGGTGTCAGACCTGGCCAAATTCTTTTACTAATTTCACTACTCCAGGCTTATCTGATCATTCAGCTATCTTAGTAGACTGGGGTATTCAGGAGGAGAGAGGTAAAAGTCCTTTCAAGTTTTTCAATATGTGGGCCAAGCACCAATATTTTCTGGGAATTGTGGATCAGATTTGGCAAAAACAGTATGTTGGTAGTAGGATGTTTGTCATTTGCAGAAAATTGCAGGATTTAAAGGGTCCTCTATCTTTGCTGAATAGACATTATTTCTCAAATATTGATGTCAGAGAGATGGAATTGAAAAATAAATTGGAGGCTATTCAGCAGGAGCTCATTTTGAATCCTATGGATATAGCTCTCCATAATGCTGAAAGAGCTGTATCTATTCAGTATACAGAAGTGCAGAGCAGTGCTTTCTTATTCTTGAAGCAAAAAGCTAAGCTTGATTGGATTAGAGAGGGTGATAGTAATTCTAAACACTTTCATGATGCAATAAGGAAGAGAAATTATCACAATAGGGTCTTGAGACTTCTTGATGATTCAGACATTCCTAGATCAGGTCAGTCCCAGATTCAGGAATTGTTTGAAGGCTTTTATCAGAATCTGTTTCAAAGCAGGTACAGAGGGGGAATGTTTACTCAACAAGTTGTTGATCAAGGTAATTGTCTATCTGTGACTCAGCAGTTGGCTCTTATTGCTCCTATCACAGATGATGAGATTAAGGTTGCTATGTTTTCTATCAATCAAAATAAAGCCCCAGGGCCTGATGGTTATGGATCTGGTTTTTTTCATGCTGTGTGGGATAGAATTGGCCATGATGTTTGTCAAGCTGTCAAGGATTTTTTTGACTCAGGGCACATTCTTAGAGAGATTAATCACACTAATTTAGTTATGATTCCTAAAGTTGAGTCTCCTTCTAAAGTCTCTCAATTTAGACCTATTGCTTGTTGCTCAACTATTTACAAATGCATTTCTAAGATCTTATGCAAGAGATTGGCTGCTGTTTTGCCTAGTGTGGTCCATGATAATCAGAGTGCTTTCATCAGAGAAAGAAGTATTCTACACAATGTTCTTATGTCCCAAGAGCTTGTCAGGTTGTATGGGAGGAGGAGGGTGTCTCCTAGATGCATGATGAAATTAGATATCAAAAAGGCCTATGACACTCTAGAATGGAATTTTATTGAATGCATGTTAACTGCTCTGAATTTTCCTGCTAAATTCATTATGTGGATAATGGCTTGCATTAAGTCAGTATCCTATTCCATTGTTATCAATGGACAGCAGGGGACTAGATTTTGGGGAACAAGAGGCATAAGACAGGGGGATCCCCTTTCTCCTCTTCTCTTTGTTATTGCTATGGAGTTTCTTACAAGAACCTTATTATTGGTTTTAGGACATAGGAATTTTCGGTTCCATCCTGCTTGCAAGGCTGAAAGGTTGGTGTGTTTGGCTTTTGCAGATGACCTCATGGTCTTTTGCAAAGCTCATCCTGCAAGTGTCTCTATTGTCTCAAATGCTCTTAAGGAGTTTGCTAGCTGGTCAGGGCTTCAGGTGAGTCCTGAGAAGTCTCAGCTGTTTATGGTTGGGATTAATCAAGATACTCAGGAGATTCTGTTGTCTATCACTAATTTTCAAAAGGGTACTTTTCCCTGCAAATACTTGGGAATTCCATTATCTTCTAGAAAATGGAATGCAAATACTTGCCAAGGATTAGTGGATAAGGTCATGAAGAGCATTAACTACTGGAAAACCAGGAACCTATCTTATCAAGCTAGGGTATGCTTGATTAACTCTGTTTTGATGAGTTTTCATATTTACTGGGCATCAGCTTTCATCATTCCTGTGGCGGTTCTAAAGAATATTCAAAAGCAGTGTAGGATGTTTTTATGGAATGCAAATGATGATGGTCACTATCACGCAAATGTAGCTTGGGATGAAGTGTGTACTCACAAAAAATTTGGGGGGTTAGGCATCCAGCAGTGTAGCCTTTGGAATCAAGCAGCTTTGGGCAAGCAGATATGGGACATAGCTCAAAAAAAGGACTGTCTTTGGGTTCGATGGGTTCATTCCTACTACATCAAAAATCAGTCCATCTGGGAGTGTGAATGGGTTCAAGGCCAAAGTTGGCATTGGAAGCAAATTCTTAAGATTAGAGACAAGCTTAATGCAGGATTTAATAACAATCTATGGTGTGATAGTGTAGATGGGGTTTATACTATACAATCTGGGTATCGATTTCTTTGTGGAAATCGAATTGATTATCCTTTACACAAATTTATCTGGAACAATACCAGTGTTCCTAAGCATCGGTTCATCATGTGGCTAGCTATGAAAGAGAAGATTCTAACTAGAGACAAGCTAAGGTGGAGTTACATACCCAATTTTTGCAGTCTCTGTCTTGCTTCAGGTGAATCCGCCAAGCATCTCTTCTTTGGATGTGGGTGGAGTGGCGACTTGTTGTGTTTGTGTATGAAGTGGATAGGCTTGGATCGGTTTCCTCGAAGATTTGAGAGATGGTGTCGCTGGATTCTCTTCGCCATCAAGAGCAAATGGATGCGTCGGTTGGTCTGGGCAGTGGTGGAAGCAGTTATTTATTACACATGGCAAGAAAGAAATTCCAGGACTTTCAACAATCAATTAAGTTCACCTTACCATAAATTTATTTTAATTAAAAAGGATATTGCTTTTAGAGTTTCTTTTTGTGTTAAGAATTTTAGATTATGGCCTAATCGGTCTTTGGTGGATAGGATATGTAATGAACTTTAACATTAAGTGATTGAGGGAACCCTTCCTAGAAGGTGGCTTTCAATCATTTAAATGTTTTTTTCATATTCATTTTTCTGAACCCTTCCTAGGAGGTGGCAGGTAAATGGGTATGGTTGCTTTGTTTGTATTTTTTCTGCATGTGGTAATAGAATTCTTTCTTCTACCAAAAAATTTGTGTAATTTTGTTTATAAATTTATAATTTATTTTTATTTTATTTTTTTTATTATGATAATAAAATAATTTTAAAATTTGTGATATTTATAAATAAAGTAAACAAAATAATATATTCTTAACCAAAAGTGGTTGGTTTAAATAATACTCCCTCCAGCTCGAATTATAAGTAAAAATAATTAATTTTACGCTTATTAAGGAGATTAGTGGATTATATTTAATTTTTTTAAATTTATAAAATAATAGAGGTATTTTAAAAAATTTTCATTGAGAATGAAACAAAAATTAAACAAGATAACAATTTTCTCGGGATGTTTTAAGAAAATAGTATTGTGAATGAAATAAAATTTAAGAAAATTGGTTAGTTTTGTTTATATTTCGAACAAAAAGAAGTGTGTTTTTTTTATATTTCAAACCGGAAGGAGTACATGGTCATTTAAGATTGAATTTTGTATTATGATACAAAATAATTGAGATCCTCTCAATGTTCTTTTCTTCAATTTTTTTCCATTTCTCATATCTAATAAATATTATTAAGTTTTTAATAGTATATGTGGTGATGGTTGGAAAAAAAATTTACGTTGTAAGCATATTATCCGTCGTTGATGAGTTAGCATTGGTTAACTTACAAATAAAAATAAGGCTTATTTAACATTTAAGTCCCTGAACTTAGGTTTTCTTTTGGAATTGGTCCTTAAATTTTTTTTTCGATGCTTTGGGTCCCTGAACTTTGTATAATTTTTGGAAATGGTCCTTTCATTATTTAAGTGGTGATATGACCGAGGATATGTCACGTCACCTTCGCCACATCGATAGGTAACGTGCCAGATGATGCCACGTGAATTTTTTAAATTAAAAAAATTCAAATTTATTAAAAATAATTAAAAATTGTTTTTTTTAAAGAAAATTGAATCTTTTAATAAATTTTAAAATAAGTTATTTTTTAATTAAAAAAATCATGTAGTGTCCTGTGGCTCTACATAACACGTCACTTGTCGATATTGTGAAAGTGACGTGACATATTCTCGGTCATATCACCACTTAAGTGATGAAATGATCATTTCCAAAAATTAAACAAAGTTCAAAGACCCAAAGCATAAAAAAAAGTTTAAGGACCAATTCCAAAAGAGCACCTAAGTTCAGGGATTAAAATGTTAAATAAGCCTAAAAATAATGCACTTGGAAATGAATGATTATGTATCGACAGTATAAAATACTTTATATTATTAGTACACATATATTAAACTCTATTTGATTTAATATTTTAACTTATTGTTAAATTATTCAACAATTAATTTTTTTTTAAAGAAATGAAAATAATTTTGACTCGGAAAATCCATGGCATGATTAGAGAACTAGTCACACCAGCCATGAGCTTGAGCATAACAGTCTCTCATATAGGAAACTTGCACTCAGATAGGAGAAAAATATATTATTTTGTATATCCTTAAAGTTAAGGATAAAAATCGAAATAAATATAAGAAAATAGATGATGCACCGACAGTATAAAGATTCTTTACACCGTGCATTATCTACTATTCATGTGTTTATGGTTATTGACTTCTTCATTAGAGTAATAATACTTACAAATGAACGGTGGATGATAGACTGATGGTGTAAAAGACGTTACACCATCAGTGCACACCCATTAATCTCGATAATAAATATAATTTATATTGGGAAATAATATTAAAAGAATTAAAAAAAAACTTAGTATTTAAATTTTCAACTAGTGATATTCACTTCTTGGTTCTTAAAGTAATGTTAGGGAATAAAACAGGCATAATAATATACTTGCGTGATCTGTATCTCTATATATCTCAGATTCATCTAGTAAAATTAATTATTAACGCTTGGATATGAAGTAAATACTATTGTTATTGCTTGATTAGGTATGTGTGTGGACTACCACACACAACCTTGTCAAATATGCTTCTTGGACATCATCAAAGCTCATCACAAAGAGTCCTCAAAAGCACCACCAACTAACAAACTTTTTAGTGCAGTGCTTGCTAATCATCCCGGGTTCCAACAATGTGCGCTGTCTGTCTAATTGAAAGAGAGAAAAGAATTACACTTTAATAATCAGATATAATGTTGGGTGCAGCATATTGATTTACATTCACGCTACCATGTTCTAAGATTATAATGTATGCGTGTAAAAGAAAATAAATATATGTTGTACTCTCCTGGTTTTCTTTATAATATCCTTGGCTTTTAAAAAATATTTTTTGTTTTATGTTATTTAAAAGTTAAGAGGATATTCTTTATTGTTATCTTTATTGAATGATGAAATAAGAGAAAAAATTATTCTCTCTCTCTCTTCCAAAATGTACTTTAACTTTATAGACTTTTTTCTTTGTTCTTAATGTAAGTCATATTCCAATTTTTAATGGGATTAATTATTTCATTTTCGCTAATATCATTATTTACTCATCATATTTTAAAGTTTTAATAATAATTATAGTAGTAGTTTTGAAAAAAAATATATTAAATGTTTCCATTTTTAATATTACTAACAATACTAACTAACTTTCTTAAAAAATATGTTTTTTAGATCTTATATTAAAGACAAAAAAATAAGGTTTCTTTATGGTTTTAGTCCTGAAAGTTGGGAGAGTTTTGATTTTGGTCCCTGGAAGTTTTTTTGACCTTGACTCATCCTTAATTGTTTTGACAATTTGGTTTTAATCCCTGCCGTGACGAAAAATTCGTCAATTGTTGATGCAGTTAACAAAGCACCACATCAGCATACACGTGTGCAAGTATTGCATGTAACCGATAGGATGACGTGAATGATCCGGACCTGCATTAACAAAAGGGCCAAGGCCAAATCAAAATATGTTCGTGGATTGGGCTATGCCTTTTTGCTCCTGCGGGCCCGGATCATCCACGTCATCCTACCATGACATTTCATACTTGCACACGTGTATGTTGATGTGACGTTCTGTTAGCCACGTAAGTAGTTAACGAATTTTTCTTAACAACAAGGACTAAAACCAAATTTTCAAAACAATTAAGGATGAGTCAAGGTCAAAAAAATTTCCAAGGACCAAAATCAAAACACTTCCAACTTTCAGGGACTAAATACATAAATAAGCCAAAAAATAATATTTTAAATAATTTAACATGTTTTTTTTGGGGGGGTATTATCGATTTGTGTTATTTTAAATGGAAGAAGCTTGGTTACTCAAGCATGAGAGTTTCTCCAGTGTCGTCGCAAAAGAACGGGTTTCGATGCCGTCAAACGATTAACCAATATAAACATGTCATCTCATATAATTAGCCACATAATCCCATTTACTATTAAAGAATCTAAATTTAACTTTTACATTTTAGTCTTTCATATTTTAAGTAACTTTTAATTAATTTAATCAATTTAAATCAAATAAAATATTTCCTTTTTCAATTAAAATAAAAAAAAAGGATTTGGTTTGTTATCATTTTGTACAGGTTCATAACTCGCTCCATGTCAGAATCTTGATAATGAGCAAACCACCGGCTAACTACAAATTCCCTCTGTTTCATAGATAGTGTGTTTCAAAGTTATGCACGGGTTTTAAGAAATGGTTAAATGATGTAAGAGTTTAATTTGTTGTATTTTGATTTTAATGTTCCTATGTAATCATTATTAAAGAGAGAGAAATGTATTGGAAGTGAAAAAGATAATGTAATAAATATGAGTGTGTTTGAAAAAATAGCATTAATGATGTATTGGGTTTATAAAAGAACAAGACTTATGAAACATGGTACAAATGCTAAAACAATATTACATATGAAACGGAGGGAGTATTAAAATATGAACTCGCTTTTAATTAGCTTGTTCTGTTTATTTATTTATTTATTTATTTTTTGGTGTGAATTGAATGCTATTGTTTTTGTCGAATATATAATTGTTACTTCTTAGGTTACTATTTATATGTCACTTGTTTTAAGGTTTATTTGTCCCTAAATATAAGTCATTTTACAATATGTAAGCAACAGTAAATAACATATATCAAATATATCCTTAATGATTTTACTCTACATTTTCAAATCCAATCTTTTTTCTTTTTGTTAAGAATGCGTTGGTGAATGGAGAAACAAATCCAATCCTATTTTTTTAATTTTTATTTTTTAAATAAAAAATAAATATTTTATTTGATTTAAATTAATTAAAAGTTACTTAAAATATGAAGGACTAAAATGCAAAAAGTTAAAATTGGATTCTTTAATAGTAAATATGATGGTGTGGCTAATTATATGAGATGACATGTTTTTATTGGTTAACTATTCGACGGCATCGAAACCCGCTCTTTTGCGACGGCACCGAAAAAACTCTCATACTAAATTTGATTCCCGAATTGATGTGTATGTAAAACATACTATGGAAAAAAGTTTTTGTTTCCATACTATGCATTCGTTCTCTACTTTGGAAAGTAGGCCATGAGCGCCTTCTTACAAATAAAGAGAGATTGCACAGGAAAATGACTTTGGATGCTATCTGTCCTCGCTGCCGTTTAGCTCCGGAATCCATGATGCATGTTCTTCGCGACTGTGACGAGATTAGGGAACTGTGGAGCACGATGGTGCATAGCAATGGATGGGGCCAAATTTTTCATGATTGGGACAAATAGCTGGCTTATTTTCAATCTTACTGATGAAAAGGTTGGTAATGTGGATTTAGATTGGAGTATTTTATTTGGTATGCTTATTTCCCTTATATGGAAAGCTAGAAATGACTTGATGTTTAACCAAGTGCGTACCAAATTATCTGATATCTTGATTCAAGCTCTCTCCCTATCCCGATTCATTTCGGATTCAAGTGCTCCTTCAACCGCTCTTCATTTGTATAAGAGGGAAACTCTTATTTCTTGAACTCCTCCAAAATGTGGTTTCGTGTAGCTTAACGTTGATGGCTCCTTTAAAAGTAGTTCTCGTGAGGCGGCTTGTGGTGGCATCATACGTGATTCGTCTGGCCAATTCTTGCATGGTTTTACTACAAATTTATGCTCATGTTCCTCAACCAAAGCAGAGTTATGGGGTCTCTTATGGGGGCTTAGACTTGCAAAGCAGCTTCAATTTCATGCCCCGGAGATAGAATTGGATTCCAGTTCTGCCTTAGCTCTTGTGACCAAGCATTGTGTCTCAAGTCACCACTGTTTTCCCATAGTTCGAGAAATCCGGAAGCTCCTGTCCCTTGATTGGAATGTTTCCCTGAACCATATATTTCGAGAGGTTAATCGGTGCGCAGATCTTTTGGCTAACAAAGGACATTTGGGTCCTTTAGATTGTATTTTTTTATCTTCATGTCCTTCGTATTTGTTCCCGCTTGTATGTGAGGACGCTTACGAGATTGTTTTTCCCCATGTAGTTTAATCTTCTTTGGGCTTTAGCCCCGTTAATTATAAAAAAAAAAGTTTTTTTTTTCAAACGCCGGATCATATCTTCAAAGATTATTCTCTCGTCAATGGTAGGGAATTATCTTGTAAGTAATTTTTTTTCGTATAATTAGAGTACGTATTTTTATTTTCTTAATGTTTGTTATAAAAAGTAAACTTCTTATGGAGTGTCTTAATTTTTTTATAAGTACTTTATTCAATTTTTAATGACATTAATTATTTCCTTTCTACAAATACTCTTGTGACGCTCTCTTTTTAACTTGAAAATAATTAATATTTCCAAATAGTTTACTACTTGCTATCAAAATTAGGACTAGAAAATTTTTCCTTTTTAATATTATTACTTGCTTAATCAAAACCTCTTTTTGGACATAAATCGTTTCATGAATTCGGCTTAGTATTATCTTAGATTTGAAAAAGACTCTCGAGGAAGCACGCCCTTATTTATAGGAAACCTTAGTAGTTATTATTTAAACATATGATTTGCCTCTAGAGTCAGATTTGAGTATATAATATATATACGTTTCACCGAATTCTTTATAAACTGAAATCAGAGTTCGCGGAAGAAAAATAGTACTTATGGGGCACTGCTGAGGAAAATAAACATCATATATATATAGATCATACCATCAAATAAAACCCCATCAGTACAGTAGCAAGTGATAAAAAGTCGAGATAGCAAGTTTTGATAAGACATATACAGACCAGCTGCACTAAAATAAAAGCTCACTCTAAGACCTCTCAATATATACAATATATAACAAAGTCCAAAAGCAGAAGTCCCAGAGCAAGTCTTCCATGTCCTCAGCAGCTCCTCAGATCCTCCACAGCTCTATCCCTAGGATCTAGGATCCAAAACACCTATGCTATGCAGGCTCCTATGAACCAGCGGGTCCACCTCTAGCAGAAACAGTCGGCTCAACATGCACCTCATCCTCGCTCTCATCCTCCACAGGGTCCTCCTCGACCTCGCCCGACGGTGTAGAGACCCCACCACTGGGTCTAGGATCCGCAGAAGCAGTCCTATCATACTCAGTCGGACCAGGAGAAGGAGTCTCCTCAGTGACAACTCTATGGGATGAAGGATGGGAACGAGTGGCAGCTCTAAAACGAAAACTATGGAAACGACGCATAGGTCGAGCCGGGGGTGGTCCTCTATAAGTGTAAAAAGGTG
Source organism: Crotalaria pallida (assembly GCA_037953625.1). Classification (NCBI taxonomy): domain Eukaryota; kingdom Viridiplantae; phylum Streptophyta; class Magnoliopsida; order Fabales; family Fabaceae; genus Crotalaria; species Crotalaria pallida. Next base: position 81,706,098 of record CM075653.1, read on the forward strand.
GAACATGCATAGTATAGACTAATGGAACCCTAAATCGACGAGGTCGCACCCGCACCAGAGGGTTAGGGTGGTAGAGAGTAATCTCAACCTCCCCCTCAAAGGTGGCACGGTGCTCCTCATACGTCCATATACCGCTAGGGATAGGGCATATCTCGATGCAGGCTAGGTATCTGGCCATCACCTAAACAGGGCACAGGGAGTAAGTATACACATATACATAATGGATAAAGACTAAAATTACAATCACAAATATATCATGGACAGATCATAATGCAAATACATATGAGCACACCAATTTTTCAACATTATAACTCTTATAATGCAAGTGGCATGATGTATGATTTTCTATCCACAACTGAGGCCTCTAAATGTCCATCTTGGACGTCCATCCAATACACCATTGTGTTCCCGGAACACCGACATTAGTTCCCAGAACATAATGCCGAACCATACTTGGATAAAAAGCATCACTCCCGGAGTGTGCACCACGTTCCCAGAACGCCACGTTTCCAGAACGCATAAAAACCAGGTCCCCGACACTGGCCACATATCTATAATGTGTCATCAAGTAGGTTATACTTTGGTACTCCCGGAGTACCCTCCTCATATTCCCAGAATGTGATAACGATCCTACCAACCAGACTTCCGGTCTATATGTATGCACAACATCAGGGTTGGTTTTATCTTTACATTAATTAATGTGATTTAGAAATATTCCAATTTCTACTTTTGAATGATTTATTTGAGGTACAACATTTGGCATAAAATTCCCCCTTGAATTTTTCTCAAAACATGCCTTTTAAAACCCAGATTGAGTAATACAACTTCAATGGTATTTAAAACTTAACTTTTTATTTTTCATATTCAGGTACTAACCGGTTACAGTTTCAGGCTAACCGGTTAGAATTACAGACCTGAACTGTTTACCATTGCAATTCAGAAAAACCCTTTTTTTCTTGAATTCTCTACCCAATCCAAAACACATTTAACATTGTTTTATACCTCAAAAACCATTGTTTCTTCATTCAAAAGTCCAAATCACATATCCTTTTCCAATGAACATAATTTCTCTTGAAATTATTCCATCAATTTAAGGCATAAATTGTAATGTTTCCAATCTGAATTTATTGACATTATCACAACCCATATTCAGACCTTGTGTATTGAAATTAAGGCTTAGATTTGAGTAAAACTATTAAGATTTTAGGACTGATTTATAAACTGATTTTTCTTTGAAAATCTGTAGTGTCTAACCGGTTACGAAAATCGTGTAACCGGTTAGATTATGCAGTCAGACCATTAAAACAAGAGTTTTAACAACTCATTTTCTTCCTTTCTCAAATCTAACCAAATTTCAGTATACACCAAGTTCATATGCCTTAAAATAAACATGTTTACACCCAGAAACACATTCATATTGCATGCATCAAGTTTATTGTATTAAATTGCATGAAAATCCACATAAACACAATTTAACACAACAAAACTTAAATCAAGCACTCAAACACAGAATTCAGCATTTATATAGCTTGCATGCATCAATTTAAAGTTGCTCAAAACCACAGTGAGCAAGAAATTGGCCTCCAAGCCTTTGTGCTTAAAAACACATAATGCCCTTTTGAGTTTTGTGAACTCAAATCCTAAATCATTTAATTTTTAGTCTAAATCTAGTATAGTATAGACTTCTCCCATACCTCTAAGACGATCTTGATGAAGATTTTCACTGGATTTGAAGAGAAACCACAAACTCTCACAATTTCCCCAAGTCTGCACTCAGATTCGGTTTTCCAGCAACAGGGTCCAGAAACCACCAAAATTGACATGGAATTTGGCCAAAGAAATTGGGGAAAATAATTAGAGATTGTTCTAGGCAACATGCACTAACGAATGAGAAAGATTTGAGCCCTAGAGATTACTTGAGCTACTCAAAATCAAGGTTCCAACACAGCTTCCAGAATCAGGAAATTCTGAACTCAGTTTTCCCAACCTTCACTTCAATTGACGATTTCTCCTCACACAAAGACTCTCAGCTCACAAACTCTATATCAACACAAAGCCCTTGATGTGAGCTTTGTGAATGTGTATCACTCGCTCAACAAAATTCAGAGATGAATGAGAATTTGCCCTCACGATTTTGGAACCCTAACTCAGCCTCTTCAACAAGAATTCAGATGAGCAACCCCTAATCCATCAGAAATCCACCTATTTATAGACAAATTAGACCTCCATGCAGGGCGACGCGTGTGTTGCCACTAAATCCATGCAGTAATCGTGGCGATTACGGAGTAATTCGAGTGATTACTCATCAAAATCCACTAAACCAGTTTCTGAGTTCATCGTCTAACCGGTTACAGGACATTACTAACCGGTTAAATCAGTTCAAAATTTAAAAAATATTATTTTTAAATCTTTCCCTCCAAGAACCTTTCTAATATTGCCTTTTAGTCCTCATCCAGGGACCAAAATGCAATTTCCTTATACTTTGCATTTATTTGCCATATAAAAATATTTCCACTTATTTTTATATTTAAGGCTAATTAAATACAAAACATAAACTTAGAAAAATTCTATAAATTAATAATAAAACTTTTTATTATTAATTTCCTATTATTCGGGAGACGAAAATTAGGGATGTTACAACTCTTATATACTTAATATTTTTTTAGAGTTTTAATAATAATTATAGGGGTAATTTTTAAAAAGTATATCAAATATTATCAATTACAATAACATTAGCAATATTAACTAATTTTTTTAATTCAGATGGAAATCAAATTCATATACTTGTATATAAGAACTAAGGTAGTACTATTCGTACTTAGAAATTCACAACTTGTTACTCCTTAAGTTTTAAATATAAGAAGAAAAAAAATTAATTTCTTACTTAGTTAAATGCATTTAAATTTTTCAAATTTATAAAAAAAAGATTATTTTATAAAATTTGCATTAAAAATGAAATAAAAATTAAATTATAAGCCACTTTATAAAGACATTTTATCACTGATTATATTGGGATCAAAATGTCAATTAATTTTTCTCTTATATTTGAAATCACTATTAGTGTTTTTTGTTGCTTATATTTGAGATAAGAAGAAGTATGAGTTAAATAGTACTTTCTCCGGTCTCATTTATAAGCAAAAAAAAAGAAGAAAAAGACACTTCACTAGTATAAGCAAAAATTAAATAACTTTCTATTTCCAATACAATCATTTCTAAAATAGCCTCATAATGTAGTTGAGTCATTTAATTTTTGTTTCATTCAATATAAATTTACTAACTCCCTCCATGGCTCCGTCCAATAAGTTAAGTCTTTTTAGAGATTTCACGTAGATTAATAAATGAGTAAATGATGTAAGAATTTGATATGTTTAGATTAAAATACACTCATTTAATAATAGGAGAGGGTAATTATAAATGTATGAAGATTATATTGAAGAGAGATAAAGTGATGAGTGGTGAAAAAGATGATATAATAAACAGGGGTATGCTTGGAAAAAGAAGTATAAATAAGTATTGAGTTTATAATAGAACATAACTTATGACACAAAATGAAAAACCAAAAAGACTTAACTTATGGGATGGATCTATTATTTTTTTTTATGAATTTGAGAAAATTAAATACACTCAACTAATTTCCTTATTAAGTACTCCATCTGGTCCTATTTATAAGACCTTTTTAGGGTTTTTCACTTCCACTAAGGAAAGTAGATAAATTTGTTAGTGACATTGGAAATGTGAAAATTTGATATACTTTTTCAAAACTACCCCTATAATTATTATTGGAACTCTAAAAAGTGTTGACTTTATAGGGGTGTTTGTGGAAAGACGTAATTAAATGTTATTGAAAATTAAAAAGGGGTCTTATAAATAGAACCAAAACAAAACCCCAAAAAGATCTTATAAATAGATGCAGTGGGAGTATAAAGTTAGTATTTTTCTTAAAAATAAGATAAAAAAGAAGTATCACTTAAGCAACAAGTAGATATCACTCTATGTCAAGAAATGTTTGAATGGGTCTAATTTTTTGAAATATTGTTCAATAAAAATGTAGAGCCATCGGCCATGTACAATCAATAAAATTCTCTCTCCGTCTCGATGGTAAAAAATGACTAATTTTTTGTCCTAAACTATAGTTAAAATAATTAATGAAAAGTTTAAAATTGTAAACTTTAAATTTTGATTGGTTGATCTATGTCAAATTCATTAAGTTAATTGTTTTATAATTAGTTGATGTGTTAGACAAATCATTAAATACATGTTTCCTTAATATTTTGACTTTTGAGTTTTTTAACCATTCTCCTAGGACAGGGGAAATGGATTCTCTACCGTCACAAAATTAACTACATGAGATCCTGAACCTTAAAAGTCTTTTATTTTATAATTAAATTTAGAAGAAAATGATAGATAAATTTTTAATGATGAGATTGATGATTGCATCAAAAGTGAACTCGGTGAATCCAAATCCAAAGTTAAATGAAGAATATATATAGCTAGGCAATCAAATGTGTTCAACAAAATAAGTTATGAGTTGATCCCACCCAAGCACTCCCACTCTTTTGGCTTACTTTGTGGAGACACAATGATATTCAACCTATAGCTTCAATAAGCACGAACAGGGAAAATGGTGCATCAAAAATTGAACAAAGCAACTCATGACCTTTGTATATAGAAGAGTACCCTACAATATGGAACCGCATTAATTCCAGGGTGCCTATGCTTTTTGCCTGCCTATGCTGCTTCCCTTGAATCTAAATCAAAATCTTCTTTAGATTATTCTATTCCAACAACACTTCATAGTTCATACAGCTCAACCACACCCCACATTTATAAACTCTGAAAAATGCTTCCAACAATGCTTTCCCATTTACTTCAGGCTTCTTCACCTTATACAACTTTGTATTCTATCTTGGAGCCAATGTGTTAGTTATGAAAACTAATGTTACTTTGAAACTCTGAACTGAAAAAAAGCAGGAAGTGTGTTTGCTGAAGTTGCTTTACCTTGTTCTTTGCTCTCTCTCTCTGTCTTTTCCCATCCTCACATTGTTATTATTTATTTTCTAGTGTCTAATCCTTTTTTTTCTTTTACTTTTTCTCCTCTCTTTTTGTTTATATCCACTGAAATTTGCATATAGTAATTCCTCTCTCTTCTATTTTGTGTCCTTCCTAGCAGCAGTAGTGGTATCTTCTCTGTCTCCCTTTGTCATTACTTTTCTTGCATTTGAAACTTCCTTGCATTTTTGCATGACAAGGTTGTTGTTGGTGTTGTTGATGTTGGTGTTGGTGTTGGTGTTGGTGGAGGTTATTTTGTTTGGTTCATATGATATGTTTTGTTGGGACCCAACAACCTTCTTTTTTTCTTTTTGTAGAATTCTCTCTTATGCAAGAAAATGAAATGACATTTTTCTAGTTAGGACAAAGCTTTCCTCAAAATTCATGAGGAGAGATCCTCTGAATACTTTCCAACATTCTATGATATTATCACTATGATGATGCAAATGCAACACCTCCTCCTATCCTTGTTTCTTGTTCTTTTTGGTCCAGGCCTTGTAGTGATCTCACTAGACCAAGTTTTCAATGATGATATATTGGGTTTGATTGTGTTCAAGGCTGGTCTTGAAGACCCAAAAGGTAAACTCTCAACTTGGAATGAAGATGATTATAGTCCTTGCAATTGGATTGGTGTAAAATGTGACCCTACAACCAATAGGGTATCCTCTCTTGTTCTTGATGGATTCTCTCTCTCTGGGCATATTGATAGAGGACTACTTAGATTGCAATCCCTTCAAGTTCTTTCCCTTTCTAGGAACAACTTCTCTGGGTCCATAAACCCTGATCTTCTTAGCTTTGGGAGTTTACAAGTTGTTGATTTGAGTGAGAACAATCTCTCTGGGTCAATCCCAGAAAGTCTTTTTCATCAATGCTGGTCTCTAAGGGTAGTTTCATTCGCGAAAAACAACCTTACAGGTAAGATTCCCGATTCTCTGAGCTCATGCTTCTCATTGGTGACTTTGGACTTCTCCTTTAATAATATATATGGGGAGATACCATCTTGGATGTGGTTTTTGAGGGGAATGCAGTCACTTGATCTATCGAATAATTTGTTGGAGGGAGAGATTCCTGAAGGAATTCAGAATCTGTATGATTTAAGGGAGTTAAGGCTCGGGGAGAACCACTTAACTGGTAGGGTTCCTAGGGATATTGGAGGCTGTTTGCTTTTGAAGCTGATTGATTTCAGTGGTAATTTTCTCTCTGGGAAACTTCCGGAGTCATTACAAAGACTCAACTCGTGCACATTCCTTAGTTTACAAGGAAATTCGTTCACTGGTGGCATTCCAATTTGGATTGGAGAGATGAAAAATCTAGAGGTGTTGGACCTTTCTGCAAATAGATTTTCTGGTTGGATTCCAAAATCTATTGGAAATCTTCATTCATTGAGTAGATTAAATTTATCCAGGAATCAGATCACAGGAAACCTTCCAGAATCAATGGTAAACTGCATTAGGCTTTTGACTCTAGACATTAGCCATAATCAGTTGGCAGGCCTTCTTCCTTCATGGATATTTAGGATGGGTTCAAAAAGTACCTCAGTTTCTTGGAACAGCTTCACTAAGAAAATTCCTCCTTCGCTTACATCGGTATCTTATGATGGTATTATGGTTTTGGATTTGTCATCAAATGCATTTTCTGGCCAGCTTCCGTCAGGTGTTGGAGGTCTTAGTAGCCTGCAAGTCTTAAATTTGTCCACCAACAATATCTCTGGTTTTATTCCAGGGAGCATAGGAGAACTTAAATCTCTATACATTCTTGACTTAAGTGACAACAAGCTTAATGGAACCATTCCTTCTGAAATAGAAGGGGCAGTTTCTCTCAGTGATCTGAGGCTACAAAAGAACTTCCTAGGTGGGAAAATTCCTGCCCAAATTGACAAATGTTCATCCCTAACATCTTTGTAAGCTCTCAATCATGCTTTATTCTTTCCAAGTTTGATATGACTGAATTGTCTTTAGGAATGAAAAACCATTGCTTTGTTGTGTTATCTATAATTGCAAAACATGTGTATTGTTCTCTTGGTACTTGTAGTGCGCTAGTAACACCTTATCAATAAAATTATAACATGTGTAACAACTGTTACACGTTATGTTTTAATTGGAACAGAACACCACAAGCACTTAAAGAACAACACACCGGAGTATTGTCCTAGCTATAGTTGTGAAAATTCAAATATCAAGTTGAAGAGTCTATAACTTTTCTAATTATTCATCTATTTCTGCATTTCAATGGAATGTTACAGGAATCTTTCTCACAACAAGCTGACTGGTTCAATCCCTGCATCCATTGCAAACCTAACCAATCTTCAGCATGTAGATTTGTCATGGAATGAATTCTCTGGAAGCTTACCAAAGGAGCTGACAAATCTTTCACAGCTATTATCATTTAATGTCTCCTACAACCGCCTTCAAGGTGAGCTACCAGGTGGCGGTTTCTTCAATACAATCTCTCCCTTATTTGTCTTTGGTAATCCGTTGTTATGCGGTTCTGTTGTCAATCACTCCTGCCCACCTGTCCATCCAAAGCCTATTGTCCTAAACCCCAACTCTTCTTACTCCAACTCTAGAGCTTCCCAACAAAATCGGCATCACAAAATTATACTTAGCATCTCAGCCCTTATTGCCATTAGTGCAGCTATTTTTATTGCTATTGGTGTTATGGTTGTTACTGTCCTAAACATCCATGTTCGGTCTTCAATGTCCCGTTCTGCTGCTCCTTTTGCATTCTCTGGTGGCGAGGACTATAGCTGTTCGCCCGCAAATGATCCAAAATATGGCAAGCTTGTGATGTTTTCTAGTGATGTCGACATTGCTGATGGCACTCATAATCTTCTTAACAAAGACAATGAAATTGGTCGTGGTGGATTTGGAGTTGTTTATTGCACTGTCCTTCAAGATGGGAAATCTGTTGCAATCAAGAAGCTTACTATCTCCAGTTTGATCAAGTCTCAAGAAGATTTTGAGAGTGAAGTTAAAAAGCTTGGGAAGATCAGGCACCAAAATCTTGTGGCACTTGAAGGTTATTACTGGACTTCATCCTTGCAGCTTCTCATTAATGAGTACCTAGCTAGAGGGAGTTTGCATAAGCTTCTACATGATGATGATAACAAAACTGTCCTTTCTTGGCGACAAAGGTTCAAGATTATTCTTGGCATGGCAAAAGGGTTGGCCTATTTGCACGAAATGGACATAATCCATTATAATCTAAAATCCAACAATGTTTTGATTGATTGCACTGACGCGCCGAAAATAGGAGATTTTGGCTTGGTGAGGCTGTTACCAATGCTAGACCATTGCGTTTTGAGCAGCAAAATTCAAAGCGCACTCGGATACATGGCTCCTGAGTTTGCTTGTCGCACAGTTCAGATAACTGAGAAATGCGATATATATGGTTTTGGAATCCTTGTTCTGGAGGTTGTGACAGGAAAGAGACCTGTGGAATATATGGAAGATGATGTGGTTGTTCTATGTGACATGATCAGAAGCGCATTGGAGGAAGGCACGGTGGAACAATGTGTTGATGAGAAGCTTCTAGGAAATTTTTCTGCAGAGGAAGCCATTCCTGTGATAAAATTGGGATTAGTTTGTGCTTCACAAGTGCCATCAAACCGTCCTGATATGGATGAGGTAGTTAACATATTAGAGTTGATACAATGCCCTTCAGAAGGACAAGAGGAATTATAATGAATTGCTTTTAGGTTTTAAAGATTGAGAAACAGAATATATTGCAATACCTGGAGAAGAACTATCCAGTAGTTTACTTGCTTTGAAGCTTTACATGCAAAGAAAATTTAGTCAATTTCTTTCTCTACTTTTGTTTGTTGTTTTATTTGTTGTAACATGCAAGGTTTTCAATTTTGTTTTTTTTTTAATCATATCAAGTTGTATTACTGGAGTTTTCTTCACCAGCTTAGCAGCTAATTCAATTGTGCTTTATCATACTACTTTCTTATGTACCACGAGTTGGATTTTCTGAATTAAGTTTTCATTAGATTTTTATGGTTACTGCTTTCTTATTATGCTAGAACATACTAATAAAACTTAATAAATAGTTGTCATATTTTATAAAAATATATTTATGATGGTTTCAAATATATGAAAAAATTAATTAATATTTTTATAAATAGTTATCTTATTTTATTTGTGTTTTATTTTTAATGCTATTTTTTTATCAATTTGAGAAAATTAAATATATTTAATTATTTTTTTAATAAATATGAAGTTATTATTATTTTTTTTTAATAATTTAGATCGAGTAGCACTCTTAGAGTCTTAGTTCTCTTGGTAGGAACCTAATAACACATCTATTATATATGCACCCTACCTTAATAAATATCAAGTCAACACCTTTTTTTTTTTAATCGAGGATATCCTCCAATCGATAGTCGAAGACTAATTCCATCCAAGAGGCATAGATTATTAAAGTGGATTTTATCTCTACTAACAAAGCTTTTTTCATACTTACAACTAAATCAACTACTATTTTTTACCGGAAAAAAAAATGGTCCTTTTCCTTTCAATTATGTATTCCTTAGTTCAAATTACGATTAAATTTATTTTTAAATCTATAATATATGCAATTTTGATTTTACTTTCTCAAACAAAATTTCTTAGTTTTTAACTAGTCCTTTAGTTAATCGTTTTGATATTAATTTTTGTTGATGATGTATAAATATTATAATTAATCATATTATTAATTAATACTCCCTCCGTCCCATTATCTTGGTAAAAGTCAACTAAGTCAATGAAAATAAGAGAGTATCTGTTTAATATAATGCATGATTCATTCATTAATTACAAATTGATATTATACAAAATTTCATATCATTACAATTAATACATATTGCAATATTGTCTCCAAAAAAAATCTTTAAATGTGTTTTCCTTATTTACTTATCAATCATTGATACAATATATAATTTTTAAGATTTTTCATTTATTTTTTTACTTTAATATGGGACAAATTTTTTAGCATTTTTTTACCAATATAATGGGACGGAGGGAGTACAATACTCCTTTTGGTCTCTATTATATAAAAAAAAATTATCGAAAACACATTTATTAAGAAATTTAGTTGAGTGAATTTAATTTTCTCAAATTCATAAAAAACAATATAACTATTTTAGAAAAGTTGTATTGGAAATGAAAAAAATTTAGATAAGATCATAACTTTATGTAAATATTTTAAGAATAATTATATTGAGTATAGAAAACTGGTTAATTTTTTTTTTTTATATTTAAAACCAAGATAAATATGTTTTTGTTTTTATATTAGATACTGGGCGAAATACATGTTAATGGTTGAATTCAGGCACATCATGATGAGAAACAAAAACTGAAAATTCTGAAAGTTAGGAAAGCCAAATGAATTGTGGAACAAATAAATGCAACAAAGAGCAAATTAATTGAGAAAGAAAAAGGATAAAACAAAGTGAACACGCACCCGTTTGCTTTATTGACACTTTACAGAAGAACTAGCAAAAAGAGCTGCACATGTTTTATACGAGTAATTTGTATAATTTTGTTAATAAATTAATAATTTAATAAATTTAATTTTATATTTTGATAATAATAAAATAATTTTAAAATTTGTAATATTTATAAATGAAGTAAACAAAATAATATATTCTTAACCAAAAGTGGTTGGTTTAAATAATAGATGTTCATTTTTGAGATTGAATTTTGCATTATTATACAAATTAAATTGAGATTCTCTCAATTTTCTTCTCTTCATTTATATCTAATGATTATTATTATGATTTTAATAATATTAAATTTAATATTTTAATTTATTATTAAATTATTCAACAATTGAATTTTTTTAAAGAAATGAATAAAATCTTGACTCTTAACATCCATGCCATGAGAGGACTAGTCACACCATGAGCTTGAGCATGACCGTCTCTCATATAGGAAACTTGCACTCGGATAGAGAAAAAAAAATTATTTTGAATACCAGTAAGTTAAGGATAAAAACTGAAATAAATATAATTTATATATAATGGGAAATAATATTAAAAGAATTAACAAAAACTTAGTATTTAAATTACAAGTGATATTCACTTCTACGTTTCAAAAAAAGGATATTCACTTCTTGGTTCTAAATTAAGTAATGTAAAGGAAAAAAACAAGTAAAATTAATTATTAACGCTTGGATATGAAGTAAAAACTATTGTTATTGCTTGAAGAGGTATGTGTGTGGACTACCACACACAACCTTGTCAAATATGCTTCTTGGACATCATCAAAGCTCATCACAAAGAGTCCTCAAAAGCACCACCAACTAGCAAACTTTTTAGTGCAGTGCTTGCCAATCATCCCGGGTTCCAACAATGTGCGCTGTCTGTCTAATTCAAAGAGAGAAAAGAATTACTTACACTTTAATAATCAGATATAATGTTGGGTGCAGCATATTGATTATTTGATTTACATTCACGCTATCATGTTCTAAGATTATAATGTATGCGTGTAAAGAAATAAAAATATGTTGTACTCTCTTTGGTTTTCTTTATAATATCCTTGGTTTTTAAAAAATATTTTTTGTTTTATGTCATTTAAAAGTTAAGAGGATAAAGTTGATAGTCACATAGGTTCCTGAAAGATACTTGCGGAATCAGTTAGGTCCTTGAAAGATTTATGGAATCTCTTAAATCCCAAATAGAGCTGTCAAAATGGGCCGGGCCAAAAAACCCGGAGAAAGAGCGGGCTTGGGCTTCATGATTGTAGACAAAAAATCAACCCGAACTTATTAGCCCAGACCGATCGGGCCTTATAAGAACCCGGGCTAGGGCCGGGTTTACCCGGCTGGGTTTAGGCCCGCCCTTTGTTTTTATTAAAAAAAAAAAGTATAACATAAAACTAACCTAAATGTCTCATAACTCATGCTCAACGCCTCAACAAGACAACAAAGGGAAAGGCTCCGGTGGGGTGCATGTAAATATATAACATGCACCGGTGCATGTCTTTATTTTTGGGTTATTTATTTATTTTTTTAAAATTTAATCAATTAAAAAATATTCTATGTGTTTTCTTTTTTACGGATATGAAGTGATTTTTATAATTTGGATTTATTTTTTTTACTCTGTGTTCTTAAAAAACTGTATTGAGTAAAATTATATTTAAAATTTACAGATTCTAATAAATCTGTATACGAACTTGTGTTAAAAAATATTCTGAATAAACCTGTATTAAAAAAATTTGAAAAAAAAAAAAACATGCACCGATACATGGTTTAATTAACCATGCACAGGAGCCTTCCCCGACAAGAAGCCTAAAGCAGCAGTTGCATCCTTTGGAGAGTGGAGACTGGTTCGACTCTTCTTCTTCAGCGACGGTAGCGACGACACAGCAGGGCGGCACAACAACGACGACACAACAGCTCCTCTTCCTCTTCTTCTTCACAGCGACAGCAGCGGCGACACAACAGCGACAGCACAACAGCACCTTTTCCTCTTCACAGCGACGACACAGTAGCGACGACACAGCAGCAATGGCACAACAGCTCGACGATAATTTTTTTTTATTTCATTAAATAAAAAAACAGCTAATAATGAAGTTAGTTCTTGTCTCACTACAGGTGAAGCTTAAATTTTATTTTGAATTCTAACATCCATTTCTTTAAATATATGGTTCTTGTGTTTGGCATGACTCCGGTCGTGGAAGCTTTGATCATTCTATATTCATTGGACTGAAATGTCAAGTGTCATGATTATCAACTGTGAAAAACTATGGTGCATAACTCGTACACAATCTTCATGTCTACTTTAAGCATAAATCCATTTGTTTAGTGGGAGAGATTCCTTAAACAAAAAAGCTCTCATGCTCTGTCATTTTATTTTTGCGTTAAATTTAAAAAAAAAATTGAAAAAAAATTATGCGGGCTGACCCGCACTAGCCCGCAGTCCGGTATAGTGCGGGTTTGAACTGTATGATAGTGTATTTAATTTGCAGCCGGGCTATTTAACCCTAGTCCGTTTTGACAGCTCTACCCCCAAATATCAATTTGGCATCACGTTAATCCTCTATGAGGGACCTAACGAAATCTTATGTGGCATGTTAAATGCTTTGTTGACTCAAACGTGACACATTCCCAACATTCCAACATGGCATTAGGGTCAACAAAACATTTAACGTGACACGTAGGATTCTTTCAAGTCCCGTCATGTCTTAAATTGGATCGGGGGACTAACGTGACGCCAAATTGATCTTGAGGAATTTAAAAGATTCCACAAATTTTTCGGGGATCTAACTGATTTTACGGATATCTTTCGAGAGGACCTATGTGACTATTAACTCTATGAGGATATTCTTTATTGTTATCTTTATTAAATGATGAAATAAGAGAAAAAAATTACTCTCTCTCTTTCAAAATATACTTTAACTTTAAAGACTTTTTTCTTTGTTCTTAATGTAGATTACTTTATAAAATTTGGATTGGAAATGAAATAAAAATTAAATTATAAGTCACGTTATAAAGACATTTTATTACTGTTTATATTGGGATCAAAATGTGTTAATTATTTTTTGTTTATATTTGAAATCACTATTAGTATTTTTTTTGTTACTTATATTTGAGAATGGAAGAATAATGACTTAAGCAGTATCACTTAAGCAATAAGTAGATATCACTCTATTTCAAGAAATGTTTGAATGGGTCTAATTTTTTGAAATAGTTCAATAAAAATGTAGAGCCATCAGCCATGTATAATCAATTATATATTATTCTTTAGGAAAACAAAGGCATTTGCAGTTGGTAGGAGAAATAATAAATTATTAATATAAAGTTCGATGCAGAATTTTTATACCTAGGTAATCAAATTAAATGTGTTCAATAAAATAAGTTACGAGTTGATCCCACACAAGCACTCCCACTCTTTTGGCTTACTTTGTGGAGACACAATGATATTCAACCTATAGCTTCAATAAGCACGAACTGGGCAAATGGTGCATCAAAAATTGAACAAAGCAACTCATGACCTACAATATGGAACCGCATTAATTCCAGGTTGCCTATGCTTTTTGCCTGCCCATGCGCATGTGAGAGAAAGAGGAGCCCAAAGTGTGACATGTATGCACATGACATGAATTTTCAAATGATGTATCAATATGATTCAACATTCGTAAATAAGCAAGATACAATAGTTTTAAGTTTTAACTATATATAGATCTATTTTTATATTGTTTTAACTATATATACATTCCAGGTTGCCTAGGGTTTGCTTCGGCCTTCTCTCTCTCTCTCTTAGGGTTGATGGGTGATTTTCTTCTTGATCTTTAAAGAAGGATGTGTGTGAAGGAAGAAATCAAGAGGTATTTGGTTGAGAAGTTTGGGTTTTTCACTCTTCCTCTCCTCTCCTCTCTTTACGGCCTCACCCTCTTCTCTAAGGGTCTCAAGAGCTTTGTGTTGCTCTTGGACCAAGTGTTTATGTTTGTGGAAATATGAAGGAAATGAAAAATGAACTAGCCAACACACACACACACGGCTATATAGGCAAGGACAAGGGGGTGGAATTTTCCTCTTTTGTCCTCGGTTCAAGGTGTTGGTTCATGGGTAATTTGGTCCAACCAAATTGTTGCATGGAAAAGGTCTTGTCATGGGGGAGACATGGTGGAAGGAAAGTCTCACTAGGTATCATGGCACTCACCTCCTACTCTTCCTACTAATTTTCCATTTAAATTCTAACTTTCTTAATGCATAAGAAAATAATATCCTACTTGGTCCTCTTGAGTTCCTATATGGCCGAACCACACACACACATATTAGGGAAAATAGAATTTTCTTTTCATTTTATCATTACAAGCATACAAAGTTAATTCATGGAGTAGCCTAAGAAATTTAATGCATACATCTTCACACAATATCAAACACACATATAATACTTTAGGGTATTATATAACACAACTCAAAACATGCAACACACACATTCACATATATCCATATTCACACAAATCATGCACTCATTCATCTTAAATTTATTTCTATTCTCATCATAAGAAAACATACATATTTACAAACTCAAAAATTTCAAAGACATATCCCTTAAGGAAATTAATAAACCGTACAAATTAGCTATACACATAGGCTTCACTTTGCTTTATAAAACCATATTTTCACATAAATCAAAGGTTTTCAAAAGAAATAATTTATTTGAAGTCTCAAATCATTTTCACTCCTTAACACATTCAAAATTCGTCCTTCAAATGTTCCAAAAATAAATTTTTTGCAAATCAACCCAGAAAATTATGAAAATTACATATTTAAATTCTACTTTTCAACGCGATCGTTTTCGTATAAAAATCATAATTTTTCGAGTTACGGTTGAAAAGATATGCACTTTCAAAGTAACCAAATTCATTTTGATCATAAAAGAAAATTCATTTCTTTAAGAAATCTCAAATGAGAAAAACTTAACTTGGTTTTCATGAATTCAAACTCAAATAAAAATCATTTGCTAAAACATTCATCTGAAAATCCTTCTTAAATTTTCAAAATGCTTTTTAAATAAAATCTCATTGATCTATTTGAGTCCAGAAAATGCGAGATGTTACATTCTCCCCAACTTGAAGATTTCTCGTCCTCGAGAAATGATGCGCGATACCGTCTCATTCAAGAGTGCGTAGCTCCCCGTAGCAGTCTCCTTCCTCGTTCTCATATGAACTGACTATTGCGACGTACCACTTATTTATTGACCGCAAGGAGGGTTCAGAATAATTCTTAACAAAAGCAGTCTCTTGTGTCATTCCATTGTCAAATACAATGGTGCATAATAACAAGGTTTTGCTAAACGAATTAAATTCTTATGGGTGTTCAATGTTGCTGAAACAAATAGCAACTCAAAAAGGAATGTCATGCTTATGCCAATCCGGACAAAACACTACCATCACGATTACTCTCTCAGCTTACCCTTTCTCAGTAATTTCCAGCCTAGTCAGGTCACCTTAAAACCTCAAATCTCTATCTAATCCCCAACTTTAATGACTCTTACTACTGTACACCTCAACCATCCACATAGATTTGATTCCAGCAAAGCTCTAAATCCTTATTATTACTTTAGATTCCACTAAACACTCACCCTTATAACTCCATCTTATTCACCACTAGTCCTTCCTTTCTTTAAGCGACTGCTAATCCTCAAGAGACATATGCTTCACTTTACTCCTCTTATTACCTACAAATCGTAAGAACTTAAGCATCCTAACTCCTTTTTCCATCCTTCAGGTTTCACCTTAATGTCTAAATCCATTGAAATTCCTCCAATCCTAGAATTATCCGGCTAATAAAGATCTTCATTCTTAATAGGATTTTTCTAATCCACAATTTATCGTCACCTAAACAACACACTTTTCATCATTCATCCTAACTTGATCAATACTTAGGGGTTCTACTTTATGAATTCCTTCGCTTCGCCTACCCAATTCCTCACCATCAACTACAATTCACACTCGACCAGATCATTTACTCTCCCTAACTCCGACTCTATGGTCACTAACTCTCCTGACTCCCTCGGACTTCTTACTGCCTCAACACCATCTAGACTAAAAACTTAGACAATTTACCCTCATTCATACTTAGTTCTAACTGACTCGTACAATCCTCCATCTTATCTAAGACTCAAAAGACATCCTTACTCCACCTTATGACCAATACATCTCCCTTATCCGCACCTTCTAGTCCTTATCTTCCTCAAATCCTGCTAATTTTCCTTAACAACACCTCAGAATCCACTCCTAGTTCCGGGATAGCTACTTGACTGGCATAAGTCATCACCAAAATTTTGGAGTCAAATAGCTTGATAATAGGGAGGGTTTACAATCTGAGTTCACAAATTAGGTTCAATCAGCTCAGAAGGGCACAAAATTATTCCAAAGATCAGTCTAGGTAACAAGCAACATGAGATAGGTTCAAGTCTCAAATCGAATCAAGAGTTCAAAGGTTATTCTGAACAAAAGGCTCACAACAACAAGGGTTTTAACAAAGAATGGTAAGTTCAAACAATAAGTTTAGGTTTTTCTAGGATTTTGATCCTCAGGTTCTACGACGAATTCCGACGCATTCCAATCAACATTCGCACACTCTCGGCATTCCTATTCCTAATCATCACTGACTAACGCACAAGACACACAAATGAAGTATGTATCCCATGTATTCAGTTACTTAGATCAACCATTGCTCTGATACCACAACTGTAACACCCCGATTTGGCAACTTGAGGATATATTTCTTTTAATCGTAAAATGTAGTAAAAATGTGGGCAATTTTTTTTTTTAAACAAGTAACATGGATGAGTAACATGAGCATGAGAACCAATAAGTTTCCAAAACTCTTTTACAATTAAAAAGATGTTCTCACACATCATGTTAAACTTCAAGTTCCAAACCGAAGTGTCACAAGACACCGCACTTTGCAACTTGCTCCTTCTAAATTCAATTATCATGGCCCACTTTCTTTCATAATCAAAATCAGTAGTACCCATTAAAACAAATTTCGTTCACATAAGTTTGGGGTTACATTATGGTACTGCAATGATACTAAGTAAATACAGGGAAACAAAATACCTCCAAGAAAATAAAAGAACTACCACCAGGCCCACTAACCTGAAGTCGAAGGGTCCACGGGAGGTGCCTCGCTATGGTCGATCCCGATCACGTCCGCCTCCGGGTAATCTAAGTCCTCGTCAGGATCCTCTTCTGGGTCTTCCTCTAGTTCATCCTCTTGCATAGCCTCGAGTGCCTCCTCCGGTAAATCATCCAAAGCCTCTTCCAACTCCTCTAGTGCCTCGGCCTCGGGATCAATGCGTGCCGGCAAAGGCATCAGATGCCCACCATGGTAGTCTGCTGGTCCACCAGTCTATAGATCCGAAAGCACGAAACGACAAGTGCGAGTATCGGGCGCTGTTCCTTGAAGGGTATGGTTGGGGTCGAAAATGCGAACCTCAGTGACTCCACGCCACTCCCAACTTCTATAGTTCGCTTCCCATCTTCCCTCGTCTCGAATGTCGAAGGTGAACTTAACAGGATCCATAGACTAAAGGGTTGACCACATATAAACAAGCACACAAGTAGAAGACTAGAGAGAGTAAGCATTCCCAAGCATGTGATGCCAACATTGTGGAATTACAGTAGGCAAGATATTAAGGAATGACAATAGCATATAAACAAACGACATATAGACGCAATCATATGTATTCCTACTATTAACATACAAAGCATATACTCGACTCCGTCACTTTTCTCTTCTCGAGACTTTTAGCATCTCCGCAAAACTCTCCATAAATCGCTTCTGCTGCGCAACTCTGATTCCATCACCATACAATCACATCCTCTTTTCCATGCCTTCACTAAAGAATTATTTCTTAACAATATAAGTTATCTTTTCTTAATTGAGTTTTATGAATTCGTATCCGTCAATGATGCGGGGGAAAATAATCATCGTTGAGGAAGGTCGCTCTCGAAGTTAGCACACACGTCTACATCTCCTCGGTCATCCACCCAACCTAGTCGGAAGCAAACAGGAGTACGGGACCTTTACCACGCGGGCACGACAGCTGTCTCAACAATTGGCTCCAAGCCAGGAGAACTGTAGAAATCTCGGGTACAGTCTCAATTCAATTCAATTCAATATCATATCATATAAATAATTTAGGCTCACTGTAGAAAACTCGGGTACAATGGCAATCAAATGCCCCGTTCCAGTCCCTCTCACTGTTCAAGATTTGCAATCTAGGGGGTGACAGTACTATTCTAGTCTGCAGTGCAGAACTTACCACGGCATTGGACCCAGTCCCTATTACGTTTGTACACCACATGTGGGGTCCGTTCTTCCTAAAAAGTACTCTAGACTTCTTGACGTTTCACCGTCATCGTCCTCCCCTAATGCAATCTCCGCCTAAGTATCCGCAGATACTTATGGTTCCTTCCTCTCCACTACTTTGATCGCACTCATAACTCATCGCGTTAGTTCATGTCTTTTAAAAGTCTTTTAAAGTTTTATTATCCTAATCCTATGGTCGGCTCATCCTTAGTGCATCCCTTCACGAGTCCCGACCACTAACTATCACAATACATCCCTTTTCTCAACTTGGCACAGAGCTGGGATTGCCTTGACGAATTTGCATCTCGTTTCTCCTCCTCTCCAGATTTCTCATTTCATAACTCTCTCAAAATTACATTCTATATTCTGACTCAAAAATCTTGTTTTCTCATCTTCTTAAAAAAATATCCTTTCATAAATTTTCTCAAAAATGATGTTTCACAAACTCTTTCCAAAAATAAGGATTCACCAACGTTCCCAAAAATAATGTTTCAAAATCTCTTTTCAAAAATAGTGTTTCACCAACTCTTTTCGAAAATAGCATTTCACACATTCCTTTCAAAAACAATGTTTCACAAATTCTTTTCAGAAATAATGTTTCACAAATTCTTTTCAAAAATAATGTTCCAAAATCTCATTTTGTAAACTTTTCAAAAAGATTATTTCAAAACTTCCTCAAAAGCATTATTTCATGATTTTCCAAAATAATCAGGTACTTCCTTGGCAAATCTCCACTCTCTTTCTCCTCATAGTTCATTCCTCATCATATCGTACTTCAGAAAGAAATGACAACATCACTTTTTCCCAGCTCTGGCTCGTCCACGTTACCATAATCAATCTTGCTCAATAGCGACTATCCGTCTTTATGTGTTCCACAATACCTCGATGTCTTTCTCAAACTTTAACTCACATTTCTTTCATATACTTCTTATTTATTATTATTATTCACATTATTATTGAAATCAACAATGGTTCAGATCTCATCATGCATAATAAATCTATTAATAAGCAAATAAACAACATACTAGCATTCAGACATCATCACATAACTCATCACCTAATTTCACGTGGTCTTTGTCTCCTTCACACGAGTGGCCACACAACCAAACAATTGCCACCGTGCTACTGACTCAGAACCACTAAGTTTCGACTTTTGAGATGGTCGAAACTACTTAATATGTTACCTAAATACCACGGTGTTTGGGGGAAACTTCTCTCTCACCTCAACCGACGACAATCTTCAATACGCTCCTTGATTTCCAACGCGACGCTCGTGTCCGCTTCCCGATCGTTACTGGCACTCAAATAGTTCTCTCTTGTTAAAATCATTCTTATTCAATTATCTCGAAAATAAAGCAACGTTACAAAACTTTTTATTCGAAAATAAAGTATTCGCTTCCTCTTAATACTTTGAAATCACTTTGGGTTTTAAACTCACAATCAAAATCAAGTAAAACATTCATTTAATAACACGTTTAGGAATTTAAAAACTTAAAATACTCTTTTCAAACACTTGTTAAAAACATAATTAGTTTCCTGACCCCTTTAAAGGTCACATTTATCTTAAGGGTTTTTAAATATAAAACACTTTTAAATTAAAATCACGCTTTAACAATTCTATGAAAACCTTTTCAAAACAATTTAATCAAATAACTTTTCTCACTTTATTTTCTTTAAACCGAATCGAATCAAGGAGAATAACACAAGAGTTGAATCAAAAACCTTTTACAAATTTTAAACATTCAAATCATTTTCAAACACACATATTGAACACGTTAAGCCATTCACAATTCATGCATCACTTGCACACTCATCATGCAGGCATATAAATCAAAAAATCATACACATGTTCCTATTTCCTATGCATGGCCGAATCTCCTCCTATATGAGACAAGGTTATATTAACAATTTCAAACACTAATGATTACTATCACCTAAACAAAACATACACATATGGAAAATAATCATTTAAAGCACAATATCCTACTTTAAACATTATAACCGAAATAATTATTAAAGAAATATTCTTGCTAGAATTTCAATATGCTAACATCTTTCAAGTAAAGCTATATCAGTGATCATTTAATTTAATTAAAACATGCAAAGGAGAAATCAATTTATTTCTTTTACTTTTTGATCAAACCGAATGAAGCATAAGGAAAATAACTCAAACTTTCAACAATATAGTCATGCACCAAATCACTTTATTTATTCAAGCTAAACTCAAACAATAACACATAAGGAAATAAAATGACTTGAATAAATATGTTCCCAAAACCGAATGAGACATGAAAATTCTTTTCAAGCTTTTAATCAAAGATTCAAGCTCTCATGAGTTTGAAATCCACAAATCCATCAAATAATCACACATGCAAAGCAAAATGAATTAACTTCGATATTTGAGAAATTAAAACCGTGAGCTTTACATAAAAATTTATCAAACTTACATTCAATTTCTTTAACTAATTTCATCACAATAAAATCAAGGATCATATCAAGATCTTCATCTTTCCATCCTTTAATGATTTCATACATGTACTGTAAATCTCAACATGCATGTAACTAAAATAATGATCAAACATGATTTCTACTTTTCCTAGGTTTGTCCGAATGATAACATGCAAAAAGGCAAAATCTTTGGTTTATTTTTCACATGCAAAGATTAAAACTCATGGATCATATCATGTTCTTGTTCATGCAAAGCTTTAAAACAACATTTTCTTTTCAAACATCAACGAAATCATCATCATATAAGTAAAAGCTCACTTCAAATCCCTTTTTTACACAATAACCATTTTCAAAACTTGTTATCATAATTTTCTCTTTAAAATTGTGACATGCATCAAAAGAAACCAAGACTTTACACTTGAAATCCACATGCAAACTCAAACTTCATGCTTTTGCAAAGATCAACCATAGGTCAAGACATGCAAAAGAAGATCAAAGCAAATACATAAGCTTAAACACAAATCTTCAAACAAACCGTGAAGAAGAAAACTTACAAGTTGAAGATCAAAGCTTTCAAGCACAAATGTTTAAGTTCAAGACATAAAAATAACATGCAAGCCATTTAAACTTCAAGATCATTCAAAAATAAACACATGCATCACCAAAATTAATCTTAAACAAAGTCCATCATAGAGTCCTTTACAAAACTAAAATTATTACATCAAAGCTTCCTTAAACAACTACCTTAAATAAAATTTCTAACTCAAATCTTCAAATCCTTCTCTCCTTCTCCTAGGGTTTGCTTCGGCCTTCTCTCTCTCTCTCTTAGGGTTGATGGGTGATTTTCTTCTTGATCTTTGAAGAAGGATGTGTGTGAAGGAAGAAATCAAGAGGTATTTGGTTGAGAAGTTTGGGTTTTTCACTCTTCCTCTCCTCTCCTCTCTTTACGGCCTCACCCTCTTCTCTAAGGGTCTCAAGAGCTTTGTGTTGCTCTTGGACCAAGTCTTTATGTTTGTGGAAATATGAAGGAAATGAAAAATGAACTAGCCAACACACACACACACGGCTATATAGGCAAGGACAAGGGGGTGGAATTTTCCTCTTTTGTCCTCGGTTCAAGGTGTTGGTTCATGGGTAATTTGGTCCAACCCAATTGTTGCATGGAAAAGGTCTTGTCGTGGGGGAGACATGGTGGAAGGAAAGTCTCACTAGGTATCATTGCACTCACCTCCTACTCTTCCTACTAATTTTCCATTTAAATTCTAACTTTCTTAATGCATAAGAAAATAATATCCTACTTGGTCCTCTTGAGTTCCTATATGGCCGAACCACACACACACATACTAGGGAAAATAGAATTTTCTTTTCATTTTATCATTACAAGCATACAAAGTTAATTCATGGAGTAGCCTAAGAAATTTAATGCATACATCTTCACACAATCAAACACACATATAATACTTTAGGGTATTATATAACACAACTCAAAACATGCAACACACACATTCACATATATCCATATTCACACAAATCATGCACTCATTCATCTTAAATTTATTTCTATTCTCATCATAAGAAAACATACATATTTACAAACTCAAAAATTTCAAAGACATATCCCTTAAGGAAATTAATAAACCGTACAAATTAGCTATACACATAGGCTTCACTTTGCTTTATAAAACCATATTTTCACATAAATCAAAGGTTTTCAAAAGAAATAATTTATTTGAAGTCTCAAATCATTTTCACTCCTTAACACATTCAAAATTCGTCCTTCAAATGTTCCAAAAATAAAGTTTTTGCAAATCAACCCAGAAAATTATGAAAATTACATATTTAAATTCTATTTTTCAACGCGATCGTTTTCGTATAAAAATCATAATTTTTCGAGTTACAGTTGAAAAGATATGCACCTTCAAAGTAACCAAATTCATTTTGATCATAAAAGAAAATTCATTTGTTTAAGAAATCTCATATGACAAAAACATAACTTGGTTTTCATGAATTCAAACTCAAATAAAAATCATTTGCTAAAACATTCATCTGAAAATCCTTCTTAAATTTTCAAAATCCTTTTTAAATAAAATCTCATTGATCTATTTGAGTCAAGAAAATGCGGGATGTTACAGCAACACAACAACCAAACGTCGTATAGGTTATTTAACTGCCACGTATGTAAGACGTTAACTGTAATACCCCGAATTTTGATTCCCAAATAAATAAAAGAAATATTTAAACAAAATTAATTATATGGAATTAATTAGTTTTGTTTATTAATCATGGTTATATTTAAGAGTTAATTGAGGGAAAAATGCAAGAAAAATATTTTGGACCTTAAAAATAGTATTTTTGCAGTTTAGTCCTTGGGAATGACATAAGAGGCAATATTGAAAAGGTATTTGGAGGGAAAGTGAATAAAATATTAATTTTTGAAGAACTGAACGCGTTAATCGATTAACGGGAGGTGTTAATCAATTAACGATGGTGCTAAAGCTAGAGTTAGTGGAATTTAATGACTCAATCAACTGGGAAATCCAATTTTTGACACCTAGCAAGGCCAGAACACGTCTTAGCTACGTGTAGGCATGCATGGTGCTTGATTTTGGTTATAAATTAGGGGCTATGGGTGAAGTATTGGGTAGAAGAAGGAGTTATATACCAAAACTCTGCAGAAATTCTACCTCAAACACCCTCTGGTTTTCGGTTTCGTTCTCTTTCCCTACCCACACACTTGCTGCGAGCTTCACATCATTTTGAAGCTTGTAGAGAGACCTTCGATTTAAGCTATAGATTGTGCGATTTGGTGGCTTGTGCTAGGAGAACTTAATCTGTGAAGTGGAGTGCTTGAAACTGAAGTGTGCAGTTTCAGAGTTTGAGTTGCTTACTTTGAGTTGAAACTGTGGCGAGTCTAAGTCACCATTTCATGTCAAATTGGTTCCTAATCAAAGCTTGCAATTTGTAGTTTCTATTCTGATCTCATTTGCTCATTTTCATGTCCATTTGGTTTGTCAAATTTGCTGCCGAATGTGCTTACCCGAATCTGTCATGGACCTGAAAACAGAGCATTAAGAGGTTGGAGTTTCTGGCACTTTTCTTGTTGAAATTCGATTCAAAAAGCTTCATTAAGGTAAGGGAGAAGCTTTACTAATGCTAGAATAGATTGTGGTATGGAATTGAACTTAGGTTGAATCACCATGAGGTTCAAAGGGCACTAGGATATGGTAGAATGGCTTGGAGACCAAATGGACCCAAAAACTGATATAGAGCAAGTTAGATTATCCCTATAGAAGCTGTAGGAATGATCAATTTGGACTAAAATGGCTTGAATCAAAATATGACATGTTAGGTTGTGATTTTGATTAAATTGGGGGAAATTAAGCAATTCTGTTAATCTGTGATTAATTGCTGAAATTGATGTTATGAATGAGTTCAATATGATGTATTTAAGTTGTACTTGAGGTTAGTTTTGGTTAAAATTGAGTTGGTATGAGTTTGGTATTCAAAAACCAGTTTCAGCACTATTTTACTGATATATTAATCGATTAACCCGACTGTTAATCGATTAACACGATTAAAGTCTGATCAGTTTGGAATTTTATACATGGATAATCGATTATCAGGTTGGATAATCGATTATCAGTTCAAAATTTGCAATAAAAATTGGAATTTAATTATTTAATCGATTATCAAGGTAATATAATCGATTAAAGGCTGAAGCTGAAATTTTTTGACCAAGGTTTATGGAAATGATGATTTAGAATACCATAGCATATATTATATGACCTCAAGTAAACTTAAATGACACTTATATTCAGTTATGCTTGTGAATTCATGCATAGCATTTGCATTTTGGTTTCCCACAATGGTGGAGACACGTCCGTGAGGCGTGGGCATAGCTCTTAGTTGATTGAACTCGAGGGGCATTCGTGTGAATGTCAGTTGGGTTTCAGTGGGCGTCCGTGGGGACGTCGAGGTATGTCGGTGACCAGGGTTGCACCTTTTGTTCCGGAAATACAAACGGAGGTGTGGGCATGTCTTTAAACGCCGAGCTCGAGAGACGTGGTCTTGCGGGATACGTCGGCGTCACTTCTATGAGCTCTAGGAGTGTCGTTTAATGTTGGCCGAGTCCGAGAGGTACTCATTGGGGGTACCAGGCATGTTTTAAAGGTGCCACGGGAGCCTATTTGTTGTGTTGGCCAACGATCATGCATTGACTTTGCACATAATGATTATTATTATTATTATGGTGGTGATTATTTACAATCTTAATGTTCATGATGTATATTGATAATTAAGACTTGAAAATAATTAATTATGAATGTCAATAATGAAATTAAGAAACTATGATGTTTCATCATACGAAAATAATTTTATGAGGTTATTCTTTCGGGCTTTAAATTAATTTGTTATCGCTTTCTATTTGATTATGCGTTAGTAATTGCTGACTCCCTAGCCCTTTGTAGGTGATGGCTCGTTTTCTGGCATTCATCGAGATTCGTCCGTTCCGTAGCGGCGTTTGGGATTACGAGGGTCACCGGGCGATTTTCGAGGGTGATGTGGATATCATATTCCGTCATCCTAATCCCTTGGCCCGCGTGAGACCTCGTAGGCTGCATCTTCCTATGATCTACATCCTGCACGTACCACCGGTTTATACCTATCGTCACGGTACTCCACCACCATCACCACGTCTTGGTTATCATTTTTACTACTCTCATGTTAGGCGTCCCGCTACCCGCACTCGTCCTTCCACTAGTGATACTGAGACTGCCACTCCTCGCCATGGTCCGTTCACTAGGGTGGATTTTGCACCTTCACCTGATGTAGTGCCTTTCACTGCTGCACCCACAGTGTCGGACGAGGAGGAGGAGGAGGACCCTGTGGAGGACTAGGACGGGGGAGCTGCGGACCATTCTACTGGTAGCCAGTGGCGTAATGATGACCCTTGAGTATGGATAGGATGGGATCCATAGTATGACGTAGTAGTTGCAGCTTTTGGAGGACTCAGAGATCAGATATCAGTGTGGGTGGATCATGGCACAGCTCTCAGCATACTCCTTTATTTTGAGTTGTATTATACTGTATATATTTTGAGAGGAGTACGTGAGGGTTGTTATTTTATACTTACTGGTCTGTGTCTCTATACTTTGCTATCTCGACTCTTGACTACTTTTACTGGGATGTACTTGGTTTTATATATATATATGGGCTATGGTTGCGTGTTGATCTTGATATCTCTTTTAATTACTCGCAACCAACACAAAGGTTTTAAAATCGTTTCCGCTAAACTCATATTAAGTACACAACTATTTCATTGAATTCGAAAGTAGTTTACAAAAGCAATTTTAATAAAGGAAATTATTATTCGAAAAAGGAAAAAGTTTTCCACAAAAATTCTATAAGTTTACTTAATAACTAAATGTATACTTTAGTTTAATATAAATAAAGTTATATTTTTGAGGGTGCCGCACTTGTTGGTATCAGAGCTGTGATCTTGCGAACTGATTCTGCTCTGTGATCTCCAAAAGGTAATACCTGTCTTAGTATCTATTTCAGTTAGCTTTAGAATAGAAAAGAGGTATGTCACACATGCTTCTTATTAGGAGTTTTTAGTCTGATCTGAAATCCTTAGTGCAGGTATAAGATGTCTAATCGAAACAATAATCATATGGCTGAAGCCATAGAGAGGTTAACGAAGGTGTTAGTTGGAATGCGCCGACAACAAGTTAATCCGCCGTCTCAACCCTATCTGGTAGAGACTCAGGAATCTAAGACTTTTACTGATTTCCGAAAATTTAAACCGTCAAAGTTTGAAGGAGGTCATAAGCCTGAGGAAGCGAATCGTTGGATTCAAGAATAGAAATAAGATCTTTCGTGCTATGGAATGTACAGATGCTCAGAGGGTAAAGTTTACTAGCTTTATGCTTATTGGAGAAGCTGAAAACTGGTGGCATCATACCGTGCAGCTGATGAATTATGAAGGGAGGATGGTTACTTGGGATGTATTTGTTGAAAAGTTTCTCAGCAAATATTTTCCTGAGGATTTGATGCAAAAGAAAGAAATGGAATTTATACAGCTGAAACAAGGAGACATGAGTGTAGGAGAGTATGCAGCGAAGTTTGAGGAACTCATTAAGTATTCTCCTTACTACCAGCATAACCCTGATGAAAGGTCTAAATGCATAAAGTTTGAAAGTGGACTTAAACCGGAGATTAAGTCGGCATTTGGATATCAGAAGATAAGAAGTTTTCCTGCTCTTGTGGAAATGTGCCGAGTCTATGAAGATGATAAGAAAGAAGAAGAGGCACAAAAGAAGAATCAATCTGGATTCGGACCGATCAGAAAGAAGAATTTCAATCACCAGAACAAAGGTCCTTATTTTCTGAAAGGAAAAGGAAAGGAAGCCAGTGGTGGAAAGGATACTTCTCAGACAAGCTCTCGCAAGTGTGAGAAGTGTAATCGCTTTCACTTTGGAACCAACTGTTATGCCGCACAACATGGACTGTGTTTCAATTGTGGTAAGAAGGGGCATTACTCTCGTGAATGAAATGAGCCTATGAAGAGGGAAGGGACAAACAAACCGACTGTGGCTGGAAAAGTTTTTGCTCTGAGTGGAACTGAAATGAATCAATCCTCTGACCAAATTCAAGGTATCTATCTCCTTAATGACCAACCCTGTGTTGTAATGTTTGATTCAGGAGCCACTCACTCTTTTGTGTCTTACGAGTGTGTGAATCGTTTGAAGTTAGTAGTAGCCGATTCACCCTATCTTCTATAATTAGAAACCCCTACCAACTGTTAGATCCAGTGAGAATGTTTTGATAATGACAAAGGTTTTGAACAAGCTACAAATGTTTGTGATCAAGCTCAAGTATGAAGAAGTTCATCAATCAACAACAAACAACAAATGATGAAGAGAGAGCAAGCTCATGAAGATTCAATTTGTGTATAATTGTAATATCTTTAGTTTGAGTCATTTATTTTAATGAGTTTCGGTAGAGTCTTTTAGAGGGTAGTGAATCTCTATCAAGGTCATGATTATATCATAATTTGAGTTTTCACTTAACCTAAAATCAATAGGTGGCTTAAAGGTTTGAAAGGAAAGGTTTAGTTTTGAGAAAACAAGTTTTTAATTGAATTTAGCAATGGCTAATCGATTAATGGGTTAGGTTAATCGATTAACACACATGTTACAGTGGTTAATCGATTAAGCCATATGTTAATCGATTAAGAACTGTTAAACTGGTTTTTAAAAACGTTTTTAACTTCTCAAAATCAGTTTTTAATGATCCTAACTTTTGGGTATTCTATATAAACCTTTTCCTAATCTTTGTAAATCAATTTAGATTGAACAAGTATCATTTTTACATCAATTTTACAAAGATCAAGCCACACTATTCTCTCTCACTTTCATAGATCAAAGCTTTCAACTTTTACATTCTTTGATCAAGAATCTTTGAATCTCTTATGTTGATATTTTCATAGCTATTGAAAGAGATTCATAGGATTGTTATTGTTTTCAATTTGGTTGTAATCATTGCAAGGAGGCAAGCTATCTACAACAAAGAAAGCCTTGGTGGTTGTTCATCAAGCAAAGTTATCTTGGAAGTCTTGTTGTGTTAACAAGCAATTGGAAGCCTTGGTGTGAGGTATCATCAAGCATTTGGAAGTCTTGTTGGGTAAACAAGCAAATTGGAAGACTTGTTGTGGGGATATCAACAAGCAAGGGAAGAGGTTAGATTAGATTCAATAGGGTTGCAAGAAAAGAGTGTGGTATCTCTTAGAGGCTATCAAGAAGTGAGTCTTGAGAGGCATTTGCTTGTAATTTGAGAACTCTAATTCCTCATAGTGAAGAATCTCTCTTGGTTGAAGAGGGGACTGGATGTAGCTCTCAAGCGGATGAGAGTGAACCAGGATAAATCTCTGTGCAGTATTTCTATTCCCTTAACTCTTTACATTCAAGTCATTTCATATGTTCTTGGTTGCAAACCTAGAAAAGATTGATTTTCATAATTGATTGAATTGAATATTAATTGTGCAAATTGATTTTGGGAAAATCATTTTCATAACCTAGGTAATCAATAAGAATATTGGTGTTAATCAATTCCGCTTTATCTCTGATCATACGTGTTAATTGATTGATTTTCGTATTCAATTGAAAAGTGAATTTTCAGTTTTAACAGTGATTAATCGATTAACTGGAGGTGTTAATCGATTAACCAAAATCAAGCTTTCGGCATTAATCGATTAACTGAAGTATTAATCGATTAATCATTTGAAGACTTTCGGGTGTTAATCGATTAGTTGAAGGCTTAATCGATTAAGAGCTTATGTTTTTGTAAAAATCATTTGTTTTAATTGTTTCGTTTTGTTTCTTTTGAAAATCTTTCAAGGTTTCTCTAACACCTATTTAACCCCCCCTTCTAGGTGTTCTCCTAGTGTCTCCTAGTTATTTCACCCACCGGTTGTAGTTCCAACACCAACAACTCTGTTGTTGTTTCTAAAGTTTGTAAGGATTGCAAGATGGTTGTCTTAAACCATATATCTTTTGTAGACTTAATTTGTCTACCTATGCCTAAAATAGACGTGATTTTAGGAATGGATTGGTTAAACCGAAACCAAGTCATCATTAACTGTGATGAGAAAACAATCCAATTCCGAGATCATAAATCCCTAAGTCTTAAACCCCGGGGATATGTGTGCCTGTTTTCCTCAACCGTAGAAGAAAGAAGGAAGTGGAGATTGAAGATATTCTTGTGGTAAGAGACTTTCCGGAAGTTTTTCCTGAAGAAATTCCAGGTTTACCGCCTAAGTGCGAGATTGAGTTTGGAATTGACCTAGTACCTGGAACTGGTCCTATCTCTATTGCTCCGTATAGGATGGCACCACCAGAAATGGCTGAATTAAAGAAGCAAGTGGAGGAGCTATTGCAAAAGCAGATGATAAGGCCTAGTGTTTCGCCATGGGAACTCCAGTGTTATTTGTCAAGAAGAAGGATGGTAGTTTGAGAATGTGTGTAGATTATCGGAAGCTGAATAAGGTCACGATCAAGAACAAATATCCTTTACCAAGGATAGATGACCTTATGGACCAAGTCCGAGGAGCTTCGGTATTTTCAAAGATTGATTTGAGATCGGGATATCATCAAATCCGAATTCGAGACGAAGATATTCCGAAGACAGCTTTTCGATCCATATATGGGCATTATGAATATGTAGTGATGCCGTTCGGATTAACGAATGCTCCTGCTATCTTCATGGATTACATGAACAGAATCTTCCGACCTTACCTGGACCTGTTTGTGGTTGTGTTCATTGACGACATTCTCATCTATTCTAAGTATCCAGAAGAACATGCCGAACATCTCAAGATTGTATTAGGAATCTTAAAGGAAAAACAACTATATGCCAAACTTGCTAAATGTGAGTTTTGGTTGCACAAGGTGAATTTTCTGGGCCACGTCATTTCTAAGGAGGGAATTGCTGTTGACCCAGCTAAAGTTGGAGCATTGTTGAAATGGGAGCAACCCAAAACCGTGACTGAAGTCCGTAGTTTCTTGGGTTTGGCCGGATACTATCGAAGGTTTATCGAAGGCTTTTCAAGGATTGCCTTGCCGTTGACTAAGTTGACTCGCAAGGACCAACCTTACTTGTGGGATCATAAATGTGAGGAAAGTTTTCAATTGTTGAAAGAAAAGTTAACATCCTCACCGGTGTTAGTATTACCTGATCCACAAAGAAGTTTCGATGTTTACTGTGATGCTTCGAGGCAAGGTCTTGGATGCGTTTTGATGCAAGATGGAAAGGTGGTAGCATATGCATCAAGACAGTTAAAAGTTCATGAAATCAATTATCCGACGCAAAATTTTGAGCTCGCTGCTATCGTTTTTGCTTTAAAGATTTGGAGGCACTATCTTTAGGGCACCATGTTCACAGTATATAGTGGCCATAAGAGTTTGAAGTATCTGTTCGACCAGAAAGAGTTGAACATGAGGCAAAGGCGTTGGATGGAATTCATTAAAGACTATGATTTTGAACTTCAGTACCATCCCGGTAAAAAAATGTTGTAGCTGATGCTTTAAGCTGGAAAACTCTTCATATGAGTGCTATGATGGTCAAGGAAATCTCTTTAATCGAAAAATTTCGGGATTTAAGCTTGATGATACAAGTAGAACTTGGATGCATTAAGCTTGGTAAGCTGCAAATTACCAATGAATTTCTGATTCAAGTTCGGGAATCACAACAATCAGATGAGGAGTTGCAAGAAAAGAAAAAGTTGATGATGGAAGGGAAGGAACCAAACTTTCAAATTGGAAGTGATGAAATACTCCGGTTCAAAGATCGAATTTGTATTCCTAAAGATCAAGAGTTAAGAAGACTGATCTTGGACGAAGCGCACAAAAGTCGAATGAGTATTCACCCGGGATCAACCAAGATGTATCAAGACTTGAAGAGACTATTTTGGTGGTCTGGGATAAAGAAAGATGTAGCTTCATGTTTGATCTGCCAGAAGGCAAAGGCTGAGCACAAGAGACTTGGTAGAGAACTACAACCTTTGGATGTTCCTCAATGGAAGTGGGACAGAATTTCAATGGACTTTGCGTCTGGGTTACCTAGAATTGTTGGAGGCTGTGATGCAATTTGGGTAATCGTAGATCGGTTGACCAAGTCTGCGCATTTTCTTCCAGTTAACATGCGCTATCCGACAGAGAGGTTTGCTCAGTTGTACATCAAGGAAATCGTCCGTTTGCGTGGAATACCTTCAAGTATAATTTCGGATAAAGATCCGAGGTTTACTTCGAGACTTTGGAAAGGATTGCACCAAGTTCTGGGATCAAAGCTAAGGATGAGTTCTGCATACCACCCTCAGACAGATGGTCAATCAGAAAGGACTATTCAATCGCTCGAGGATTTGTTGAGAGCCTGTGTCTTGGAAAGTTAAGAAAGTTGGGATAAACTCTTACCGCTTATAGAGTTTACCTACAACAAAAGTTACCATACAGGTATCGGAATGGCACCGTTTGAGGCATTGTATGGTAGGAAATGTCAAACCCCTCTATGTTGGTTTCAAGTGGGGGAGCAGACGATCATTGGACCTGATATTGTTCAAGAAACCACTGAGAAGATTCAAATGATCAGAGAAAAGATGAAGACGGCTCAGAGCCGACAGAAAAGTTATGCAGATAGGAGGAGAAGACCGTTGGAGTTTGAGGAAGGCGAACATGTTTTTATTCGCGTAAGACCGACAACTGGTGTTGGAAGAGCTTTGAGGACTAGAAAGCTGTCACCAAGGTTTATTGGTCCTTATCAGATTCTCAAGCGTATTGGTCCAGTTGCCTATCAACTCGCTTTGCCTCTGTCGTTATCCAATCTACACAGTGTGTTTCATGTATCGCAATTACGGAAGTTCGTGTCGGATCCAAACTCCGTAATTGAGGTTCAACCTGACGACCTGACTCTGCGAGAGAATCTCACTCTAGAAACCATCCCTGTTAGAATAGAAGACCGAAGAATGAAGCAGCTTCGAGGAAAGGAAATTCCTCTGGTCAAAGTCATTTGGGAAAATGCCGAAGTGTTGGAAGCAACTTGGGAATTAGAAGATAAGATGAAAAAGGATTATCCTGAACTGTTTATGTAAGCGGAATTTCGGGGACGAAATTCTTGTGAGTGGGGGAGAAATGTAATACCCCGAATTTTGATTCCCAAATAAATAAAATAAATATTTAAACAAAATTAATTATATGGAATTAATTAGTTTTGTTTATTAATCATGGTTATATTTAAGAGTTAATTGACGGAAAAATGCAAGAAAAATATTTTGGACCTTAAAAATAGTATTTTTGTAGTTTAGTCCTTGGGAAGGACCTAAGAGGCAATATTGAAAAGGTATTTGGAGGGAAAGTGAATAAAATATTAATTTTTGAAGAACTGAACGCGTTAATCGATTAACGGGAGGTGTTAATCGATTAACGATGGTGCTTAAGCTAAAGTTAGTGGAATTTGATGACTCAATCAACTGGGAAATCCAATTTTTGACACCTAGCAAGGCCGAAACACGTCTTAGCTACGTGTGGGCATGCATGGTGTTTGATTTTGGTTATAAATTAGGGGCTATGGGTGATGTATTGGGTAGAAGAAGGAGTTATATACCAAAACTCTATAGAAATTCTACCTCAAACACCCTCTGGTTTTCGGTTTCGTTCTCTTTCCCTACCCACACACTTGCTGCGAGCTTCACATCATTTTGAAGCTTGCATAGAGACCTTCGATTTAAGCTATAGATCGTGCGATTTGGTGGCTTGTGCTAGGAGAACTTAATATGTGAAGTGGAGTGCCTGAAACTGAAGTGTGCAGTTTCAGAGTTTGACTTGCCTACTTTGAGTTGGAACTGTGGTGAGTTTAAGTCAACATTTCATGTCAAATTGGTTCCTAATCAAAGCTTGCAATTTGTAGTTTCTATTCTGATCTCATTTTCTCATTTTCATGTCCATTTGGTTTGTCAAATTTGCTGCCGAATGTGCTTACCCGAATCTGTCATGGACCTGAAAATAGAGCATTAAGAGGTTGGAGTTTCTGGCACTTTTCTTGTTGAGATTCTATTCAAAAAGCTTCATTAAGGTAAGGGAGAAGCTTTACTAATGCTAGAATAGATTGTGGTATTGAATTGAACATAGGTTGAATCACCATGAGGTTCAAAGGGCACTAGGATATGGTAGAATGGCTTGGAGGCCAAATGGACCCAAAAACTGATATAGAGCAAGTTAGATTATCCCTATAGAAGCTGTAGGAATGATCAATTTGGACTAAAATGGCTTGAATCAAAATATGACATGTTAGGTTGTGATTTTGATTAAATTGGGGGAAAATTAAGCAATTCTGTTAATCTGTGATTAATTGCTGAAATTGATGCTATGAATGAGTTCAATATGATGTATTTAAGTTGTACTTGAGGTTAGTTTTGGTTAAAATTGAATTCGTATGAGTTTGGTATTCAAAAACCAGTTTCAGCACTGTTTTACTGATATATTAATCGATTAACCCGACTGTTAATCGATTGACAAGATTAAAGTCTGATCAGTTTGGAATTTTATACATGGATAATCGATTATCAGGTTGGATAATCGATTATCAGTTCAAAATTTGCAATAAAAATTGGAATTTAATTATTTAATCGATTATCAAGGTAATATAATCGATTAAAGGCTGAAGCTAATATTTTTTGACCAAGGTTTATGGAAATGATGATTTAGAATACCATAGCATATATTATATGACCTCAAGTAAACTTAAATGACACTTATATTCAGTTATGCTTGTGAATTCATGCATAGCATTTGCATTTTGGCTTCCCACAGTGGTGGAGACACGTCCGTGAGGCGTGGGCATACCTCTTAGTTGATTGAACTCGAGGGGCATTCGTGTGAATGTCAGCTGGGTTTCAGTGGGCGTCCGTGGGGACGTCGAGGTATGTCGGTGACCGGGGTTGCACCGTTTGTTCCAGAAATACACACGGGGGTGTAGGCATGTCTTTAAACGCCAGGCTCGAGAGACGTAGTCTTGCGGGATACGTCGGCGTTGTAACATCCCAAATTTTAATTCAAATAATATTTAGAATAACGATAAGATTTGGAAGTAAGGACTATTCTAAAAAGGATGTAAAATGATGGATTAGGAGTTCTTTGAATGCCATAAAGGAATCAAAAAGCATTGGCATCAAAAGGGAGGTTGAAAGATGAACAAAAGAGCGTTAGAATCGATGTTTTTGGTGTTCTAAACACCCTATATTAGGAAATTCAAAATAAAAGATTTACCACTCTAAACACAAATTCCACCGTTGGATGTGAAGTAGGATAGGTGAGGAAGCTTGATTTAAAATTTGAGGAAGATCCAACGGGTAACGAAGAAGTTATGGCCTTCCAAAGTCTGGATGCTGCAAAATTGTGCAGCTTAATCGCCTCTTAATCGATTAAGCTGCAATTTAATCGATTATTAATCGATTAAAGGCTGTTGCTGTGAAAAAAATAAAAGCAAATCCACACGTTGTTCTTGCCAAAATGCACGAATTTCCTCTCTCTAGGGCACAAAACCTCTCATCCCAAATCCATCAAGCTTCAAGGGAATCACTCCAAAACCCCCCCATCAAGTCCCTCTTTGTCACTCCAAGTAAGTATGCATGTTCTTGATTTCATTTCTCTCTCTTTAATTTGGATTTTTTCTCTCTCTTCCCACCTCTTGGTGAAGCACGAATTTCCCTTGTTTTGTGTCACAATCTTTTCATCGTTCTCATTTCTATGGCTTAGGGAAGAGTATCATCACTCTCTTCATCTTCTTGGCTTGGGAGCTCTTTGTTTTGGGAGCGTTCGGAGCTAAAGCTTGGGTTTTTCCACTTTCCCTCTCTTGGGTTAAGGTAAGGGGGTGGATATAGCGAGCATTGGCTTGTTCTAGGAAAGGGTTTGTATTTAGATATAATGGTTGGCTAAGAGTTTATGTGTTAGGGTAGGAAATTAGAAATCCCCAATTTAGAATTAAGGAAAATGTTAAAAATAAGCTTAATTGGTAATTATGGAACTCTAGGAAGTAAAGAATGAGGTTAGGTTTTAATTGAGGAAAATAAATGGTATGAACCCCTAATTTAGGACTTTGAATCAATAATTCGGACAAGTGAAAAGAAAATGTGGTTGTTGCAGGATTATATGAAAAGGTGAAGTTTGTTATTATTTGCACTCTAATTGTTATGTGAAATGTGAAATGTGGCTATTTGTTTATAATATGATGGTGCTTGTGCTTGGAATGATTTGGTAAACATTAAATGGAATTGGTGGACAAAATAATGACAAATAATATGGACAATTAATATTGGATAAATATGGTGATGTATCGTAGGCCTTCGATTTGGGGGAGACGATACATCGTAAAATTGGGGTTGTATTGTAGGCCTTCGATTTGGGGGAGACAATACAACGAAACTGGGGCGATGTATGTAGGCCTTCGATTTGGTGGAGACATACATCGTCGATGGTGTATGTATGTAGGCCTTCGATTTGGTGGAGACATACATACACCGTAAATAAAAAGGAAAAGGAAATAAAAATGGTAAATGTCGCAGGTGGTTGTATTGACCCTGTGGCCTGATAAATGGTAAATGTCACAGGTGGTTGTATTGACCCTGTGGCGCGGCGCAGGTGGTTGTATTGACCCTGTGGCCTAAATAAAATGGTACATGTCACAGGTGGTTGTGTTGACCCTGTGGCATGGCGCAGGTGGTTGTATTGACCCTGTGACCAAATAATAAAGAGGTAAAACGGTAATGGAAAAGCGATGTATGTAGGCCTTCGATTTGGTGGAGACATACATCGTTATTGGTGTATGTATGTAGGCCTTCGATTTGGTGGAGACATACATACACCGAAAATAAAATGAAATGAATAAGGAAACAGGGGAATAAAATTGAATAAGATAATGGTAATGGAAACGCGATGTATGTAGGCCTTCGATTTGGTGGAGACATACATCGTGATTGGTGTATGTATGTAGGCCTTCGATTTGGTGGAGACATATATACACCGTAAAAATGAGGAAAAGGTAAGGGATTAAAAAGGGATTTCTTTGGAAATGGGGAAAATAAATAAAAGGGAACCAAAGGGTGAAAAGGAATTAACTAAAAAGGGAATCGTCACTTATAAAATGATGGAATTGGAAAATATGGTATGTTTGTGATGAACTTGTACTTATGTGGATAAATTGCTAATTGTGTTTGGCCTGGTTAGTTGTTATGTCTATCTAGAAACTGCTATTTTATTTCACGTGCAATGCTCACTCCCTTACTATACTTTACAGGTACAGAGATTGAGATTGCACAGCTCCCGGCCGAGCAAGAGTACTTTCCCTTACAGGGAAAGTAGGGTTATTATGGGATTTAGAATATAATATGGGCCTAAGCCTCTTATGTTATTTTGATGTAAATTTAATATGCATATCTCGAATGAGGCTTAGGATGGCTTTGCTTTGCTAAAGTTATAACTTTTGGTTTCAATACTCAAACTTAGTAATTACTCTGATATTTTTGGAGCCCATTGGGCCTGGATATGTTTTAGAAATATTATCTGAAGCCCTGCTGGCTATTGGTTGTTTAATTAAAATTGTTTACCACAGGTTGAATTTTTGGATTAGTCCGAAAAACAGACTAAACTCCGTCCGTTTGACGGGTGATTTTATTATATTAAAAAGGAATTTTTAAGTACACATTTTTAATACTTGGGAGTTAAGGGTAGTAATTATAAGGGTATTACATTTATGGTATCAGAGCAGTTTTTCCTCGGCCTTTGGAGTTTAAACTCATAACTCCTGTGGTTTACTCAACAAGCGAGTAACCAATAGATAGTGTCAAGTTCTATATTAGTTACTTAGGTTTATAGTTATAAAACCCTATGTAGTTATGTACTAAATTATATACATGTCCGCATCAACAGAATCTTTTGTTGCCACATTGTAGCAACATGGAGAATCAGCTCTCCCATTCTCCTGCTAGCAGTTCGGCTACTGATCGCAAGATCAATTCCCCGACTGATTCTTTGAAATCCAAGCCGTATGACATCTGTTTTCAAGAAGGGCAAACTGCTGCAATGGGTGAGCTTAGATCGACTATTGGAGACAAGGAGCAACACGTGGGGGTGAAAGTTGGTGAGAAGAAGAATATAATTTTGAGACCGGGAATGGTTCTCTTGAAGCAACACTTGACTCATGAAGAACAGGTGGGCGTAGTAAAGAACTGTCGTGAGATGGGCTTAGGTCCTGGAGGTTTTTATCAACCAGGCTTTACAAGCGGAGCCAGACTCCGATCGAAAATGATGTGCCTCGGCTTAGACTGGAATCCTCAAACCCGAGTATATGGACACAAAAGGGTAATTGATGGAAGCGAACCGCCCAACGTTCCTGACCATTTCATCCAGCTGGTTATGGGAGCGATGCAAGAAGCACAATCGTCAATTGAGAAGGAATGCGGTGTAAGTGAAGTGGAGGACATACTCCCTTCCATGTCCCCTGATGCCTGCATTGCCAATTTCTATGAAGGGAATGGAAAGCTTGGTCTCCATCAGGACCGTGACGAAAGTGTTGGAAGCCTGCAAAGAGGGATACCGGTAGTTTCATTCTGCATTGGTGACTCGGCTGAGTTTCTCTATGGAGACCAGAGAGATCCAAGGAGAGCAGAAAGAATTATCTTGGGGTCGGGTGATGTATTAATATTCGGTGGCGAGTCTCGTCACATCTTTCATGGAGTGTCGGCAATCATACCAGACACAGCTCCAGAGGGATTACTCAATGACACAGGACTTCGTCCTGGACGTCTCAACCTTACATTCCGACAATATCAGTTTCCTGGTCCACACCCTTAAGGTCTGCGGTACAGCTACTTAAGGAGATCAGGGCCAAATCAACAAAAGGTACGAGACGATTCTAAAAATTTAGATAAACATTTTTAGGTACTTTCAATCTGCATCTCTATTAAGTTTTAGTGTAGAACATCCTAAATCAATTCTCTTGGAATTTTAAATTCCTAATCCTGTATTTCTAGAAGTTGTGAAACCTAAGAAAGACTCATCTTCAATCCAATCTTGAGTACCATCTAAAGGAACACGTAGGAAAAACCTTACATAGTTATAAGACAGTAACAAGAGACCTAACCAAAAACCTTGTGATAGTGTCGTCCTCTAATAGAGTGTAAGGTCAGGATTGGTCATCCTTTCTCTTGAATCTGTTAAAAGATAATGCTCTCATTCAATAGTGCAGTGATGTACAGTTGATAAATGTGAGATTGGGACTGACCACCTCGGTCTTTACGTTTATTGATATGTTATATTATTGCAATCACCTAGTTGAGATCCGAATAAACCATCTAGGAATTCTATCACTATCGAAAACCCGATTGCACGTTAATCCTATAGGATCTTTACCAAGACTCATGAACAGTGATTCGCAAACTAACCGCATTCAAGACACTCATATTCTATATTTCCACCGAGAACATCCAACTAAATGATCGAAACACCCCTCTAACATGTATGAGAACTTAGTCGTATACGTAAGTATGAAGAGTCATTATATCCTAGAAAATTCGAAACAACACCAATAATACCGATTAGCAGTCAACTTAATCCCATGTACCACCTCGCCAACCAATTAAGAACCTAGCTAATCAATTCTTGGAAATCAACCCAGTTTCTTCCCTGCCTTTGACTTACTCAGGTATGTTGATACTAAGTGGGGGAGACTTGACGACTCAATTCGGATCCTATCTGAGCGACAATAACTAGTAATCATACCATAAGCCATAGGACTACTAAACAGATAATTCCTAACGCTCCGCGGAGGATCGAATGAGAGTTAAACTAGGGATAAAACAAGACCTCCTAAAAATAACACTGAATTGAGAAATAACAACTAGACCTTGACCTTGGCCCTCAAGTGAAATCGATCTTTAGGAATTCCTATACCGAATTGTAATTATTAAACGAACGGGAAGGGAGTAGCATCAAAGTAGAATGCGAGTATGGTGAAGATTGATTTTAAGAGTGACTTTGCTAGACTCACTTGAAAGAATAAAAGGTGAACGGGATAAAAGTGAAGTCGCGAAATGGAATCTCAATTAAGATGTTATGTCGGAACACCGCAAGTGATAATCTAAGTCTTTTGGGACTCTGTGCATTTGACAGGACCCCGGTTGACCGAGACCAATCAATCAGCCGCAGATCCATAGAAAACACATCCTTCGACGGCTCTTTGCTGAAAACGCACACTTTGGGGATAATCTCCATTATCTTCTTGCTTGACATGTATCCAGTCCATCTTGGGTCATCGTGCAAAGACCATGAGACTCATTCTTGAGTGCTTCATGTTTCTTCTTTTCATCTTCACTCTCTTCAAGTTCCAAGCATCTCAGATGCATGGATGAGAATTCACCAAGTCATAGAAAACTGAACAACATGACCTCTTTTCAGCTTTGGATACCGGTTGGGAACCTGTGTACTCTATTATGAGCAACGAATGAGCATACCCCCTAGCATGGATATAACCAAGTATGTCAATGCTAAGTGGGGGAGGATTTCAATCCAAGGAATGGGAGATGGAACTTTAATAAAAAGAAAACTGACGATCCTGTCCAGATAGAGGAGATACATTGTATTAAAGGACAAGCATTGAAATAGGCATGACCCTAACCACACCTGGAGCGGGAAATAAAAAAAAATCGTAGGAAAGTGAAAATCATAGTCAGAAGCTTTACCAATGGGATGGTTCTCCAGTTACGGAATTCAACGGAATTTCGGGGACGAAATTCTAATAAGTGGGGGAGAAATGTAACATCCCAAATTTTAATTCAAATAATATTTAGAATAACGATACGATTTGGAAGTAAGGACTATTCTAAAAAGGATGTGAAATGATGGATTAGGAGTTCTTTGAATGCCATAAAGGAATCAAAAAGCATTGGCATCAAAAGGGAGGTTGAAAGATGAACAAAAGAGCGTTAGAAGCGATGTTTTTGGTGTTATAAACAACTATATTAGGAAATTCAAAATAAAAGATTTATAACTCTAAACACAAATTCCACCGTTGGATGTGAATTAGAATAGGTGAGGAAGCTTGATTTAAAATTTGAGGAAGATCCAACGGGTAACGAAGAAGTTATGACCTTCCAAAGTCTGGATGCTGCAAAATTGTGCAGCTTAATCGCCTCTTAATCGATTAAGCTGCAATTTAATCGATTATTAATCGATTAAAGGCTGTTGCTGTGAAAAAAATAAAAGCGAATCCACACGTTCTTGCCAAAATGCACGAATTTCCTCTCTATAGGGCCCAAAACCTCTCATCCCAAATCCATCAAGCTTCAAGGGAATCACTCCAAAACCCCCCATCAAGTCCCTCTTTGTCACTCCAAGTAAGTATGCATGTTCTTGATTTCATTTCTCTCTCTTTAATTTGGATTTTCTCTCTCTCTTCCCACCTCTTGGTGAAGCACAAATTTCCCTTGTTTTGTGTCACAATCTTTTCATCGTTCTCATTTCTATGGCTTAGGGAAGAGTATCATCACTCTCTCCATCTTCTTGGCTTGGGAGCTCTTTGTTTTGGGAGCGTTCGGAGCTAAAGCTTGGGTTTTTCCACTTTCCCTCTCTTGGGTTAAGGTAAGGGGGTGGATATAGTGAGCATTGGCTTGTTCTAGGAAAGGGTTTGTATTTAGATATAATGGTTGGCTAAGAGTTTATGTGTTAGGGTAGGAAATTAGAAATCCCCAATTTAGAATTAAGGAAAATGTTAAAAATAGGCTTAATTGGTAATTATGGAACTCTAGGAAGTAAAGAATGAGGTTAGGTTTTAATTGAGGAAAATAAATGGTATGAACCCCTAATTTAGGACTTTGAATCAATAATTCGGACAAGTGAAAAGAAAATGTGGTTGTTGCATGATTATATGAAAAGGTGAAGTTTGTTATTTTTTGCACTCTAATTGTTATGTGAAATGTGAAATGTGGCTATTTGTTTATAATATGATGGTGCTTGTGCTTGGAATGATTTGGTAAACATTAAATGGAATTGGTGGACAAAATAATGACAAATAATATGGACAATTAATATTGGATAAATATGGTGATGTATCGTAGGCCTTCGATTTGAGGGAGACGATACATCGTAAAATTGGGGTTGTATTGTAGGCCTTCGATTTGGGGGAGACAATACAACGAAACTGGGGCGATGTATGTAGGCCTTCGATTTGGTGGAGACATACATCGTCGATGGTGTATGTATGTAGGCCTTCGATTTGGTGGAGACATACATACACCGTAAATAAAAAGGAAAAGGAAATAAAAATGGTAAATGTCGCAGGTGGTTGTATTGACCCTGTGGCCTGATAAATGGTAAATGTCACAGGTGGTTGTATTGACCCTGTGGCGCGGCGCAGGTGGTTGTATTGACCCTGTGGCCTAAATAAAATGGTACATGTCACAGGTGGTTGTGTTGACCCTGTGGCACGGCGCAGGTGGTTGTATTGACCCTGTGGCCAAATAATAAAGAGGTAAAACGTAATGGAAAAGCGATGTATGTAGGCCTCCGATTTGGTGGAGATATACATCGTGATTGGTGTATGTATGTAGGCCTTCGATTTGGTGGAGACATACATACACCGAAAATAAAAGGAAATGAATAAGGAAACAGAGGAATAAAATTGAATAAGATAATGGTAATGGAAACGCGATGTATGTAGGCCTTCGATTTGGTGGAGACATACATCGTGATTGGTGTATGTATGTAGGCCTTCGATTTGGTGGAGACATACATCGTGATTGGTGTATGTATGTAGGCCTTCGATTTGGTGGAGACATATATACACCGTAAAAATGAGGAAAAGGTAAGGGATTAAAAAGGGATTTCTTTGGAAATGGGGAAAATAAATAAAAGGGAACCAAAGGGTGAAAAGGAATTAACTAAAAAGGGAATCGACACTTATAAAATGATGGAATTGGAAGATATGGTATGTTTGTGGTGAACTTGTACTTATGTGGATAAATTGCTAATTGTGTTTGGCCTGGTTAGTTGTTATGTCTATCTAGAAACTGCTATTCTATTTCATGTGCAATGCTCACTCCCTTACTATACTTTACAGGTACAGAGATTGAGATTGCACAGCCCCCGGCCGAGCAGGAGTACTTTCCCTTACAGGGAAAGTAGGGTTATTATGGGATTTAGAATATAATATGGGCCTAAGCCTCTTATGTTATTTTGATGTAAATTTAATATGCATATCTCGAATGAGGCTTAGGATGGCTTTGCTTTGCTAAAGTTATAACTTTTGGTTTCAATACTCAAACTTAGTATTCCCGCTATTACTCTGATATTTTTGGAGCCCATTGGGCCTGGATATGTTTTAGAAATATTATCTGAAGCCCTGCTGGCTATTGGTTGTTTAATTAAAATTGTTTACCACAGGTTGAATTTTTGGATTAGTCCGAAAAACAGACTAAACTCCGTCCGTTTGACGGGTGATTTTATTATATTAAAAAGGAATTTTTAAGTACACATTTTTAATACTTGGGAGTTAAGGGTAGTAATTATAAGGGTATTACAGGCGTCACTTCTATGAGCTCTAGGAGTGACGTTTAATGTTGGCCGAGTCCGAGAGGTACTCATTGGGGGTACCTGGCATGTTTTAAAGGTGCCACGGGAGCCTATTTGTTGTGTTGGCCAACGATCATGCATTGATAGTCAAGAGGCATTG
Source organism: Crotalaria pallida (assembly GCA_037953625.1). Taxonomy (NCBI): domain Eukaryota; kingdom Viridiplantae; phylum Streptophyta; class Magnoliopsida; order Fabales; family Fabaceae; genus Crotalaria; species Crotalaria pallida. The sequence continues at coordinate 81,749,673 of CM075653.1, forward strand.
ACTTTGCACATAATGATTATTATTATTATGGTGGTGATTATTTACAATCTTAATGTTCATGATGTATATTGATAATTAAGACTTGAAAATAATTAATTATGAATGTCAATAATGAAATTAAGAAACTATGATGTTTCATCATACGAAAATAATTTGATGAGGTTATTCTTTCGGGCTTTAAATTAATTTATTATCGCTTTCTATTTGATTATGCGTTAGTAATTGCTGACTCCCTAGCCCTTTGTAGGTGATGGCTCGTTTTCTGGCATTCATCGAGATTCGTCCGCTCCGTAGCGGCGTTTGGGATTACGAGGGTCACCGGGCGATTTTCGAGGGTGATGTGGATATCATATTCCGTCATCCTAATCCCCTGGCCCGCGTGAGACCTCGTAGGCTGCGTCTTCCTATGATCTACATCCTGCACGTACCACCGGTTTGTACCTATCGTCACGGTACTCCACCACCATCACCACGTCCTGGTTATCATTTTTACTACTCTCGTGTTAGGCGTCCCGCTACCCGCACTTGTCCTTCCACTAGTGATAATGAGACTGCCACTCCTCGCCCTGGTCCGTCCACTAGGGTGCATTTTGCACCTTCACCTGATGCAGTGCCTCACACTGCTGCACTCACAGTGCCGGACGAGGAGGAGGAGGAGGAACCTGTGGAGGACTAGGACGGGGGAGCTGCGGACCATTCTACTGGTAGCCAGTGGCGTGATGATGACCCTTGAGTATGGACAGGATGGGATCCATAGTATGACGTAGTAGTTGCAGCTTTTGGAGGACTCAAAGATAAGATATCAGTGTGGGTGGATCATGGAACAGCTCTCAGCATACTTCTTTATTTTGAGTTGTATTATACTGTATATATTTTGAGAGGAGTACGTGAGGGTTGTTATTTTATACTTACTCGACTGTATCTCTATACTTTGCTATCTCGACTCTTGACTACTTTTACTGGGATATACTTGGTTTTATATATATATATATATATATATATGTAACATCCCGTGTTTTTTGGACTCAAATAAATCAACAGGATTTTATTTAAAAAGTAATTTTTAAGATTTAAGAAAAGATTTTCAGCTAAATGTTTTAGCAAACAATTTTTATCCAGAATGATTTGAGGTTTTAATAACTAGATTCTTTGAAAGTCTTTGATTTATGTGAAAATATGCTTTTATTTCAAATTTAGGTTTATGTTACAATTAAATTGATAAGGTGGATTGATTTTCTTTAAAGCTCGTATTTTTGGAATTTTTGGACTTGTAAATATGTGTTTTTGTGTAATAAATTATAAATGCAATTTAATTAGAAAATTTAAATGACTGAATGCATGAATTACGTGAATGTGAATATATGTATGATGTATGTATATGTGTGCCGTATGCTTTGAGAGGAAACATGATATCCTAAAATATTATGTGCATGATCAAATAGGTGCATTACTCCATGACCCTATGCTATGTGCTTATTGTAACAACCCGCATTTTCTGGACTCAAATAATTCGATAAGATTTTATTTAAGAATGATTTTCAGAATTTAAGCAAGGTTTTCAGTGAAATGTTTTGGAAAAATGATTTTTGTTTGAGTATTATTTCATTTTGGGAAACGAATTTTCCTATTTGATTTGAGGTGTAAATAAATTTCTTCATTTAAAAACCTTTAATTTAAATGGAAGTATGGTTTTATTTCAAATTTGAGTAAAGTTTATTTTGAGATTAAATTAGTAAGATAAATCGATTTCCTTATAGTTGTATTTTTTGAAATTTTGGAATTTTTGGATGTGTGTTTGTGTGATGAATGATAAATGTAAAATTTAACTAGTTAAAATGAATGAATGCATGAACTATGTGGGTATGAATGCATGAGCCGTATGCATTGAAGTATATATATATATATATATATATGATGTGTGTATATGTGTGAAGTGTGCCGAGGTATGATGCCTCAAAATGTTATGTGCATGAGAAAATATGTGTTAAATGTATACATTATTTTATGCTATGTGATGATGAATTGAAATGAAATAGTGTGTGGATGTGCATGTGTGTGTGTTTCGACGGAATAGGGTAGCAGAGGGAACCAAGTGAGTTTGATTTTATTACCCATTAAGAAATAGGAAATTCAAATAGAAATAGGATTAGGAAGCCATGAAGAGTGCATCCTTTTAAGTGGCAAGAGAATAAGGAATTAGGAGGAGGCTAGGTTGATGACTCATGATAGCTAAGGGAGACTTTCCTTCAACCTTGTCCCTCCATTGACAAGACCCTTGCCATGCAAATTTTGGGTTGGACCGAATTGTCCCTTGCACAACCCCTTGAACCGAGGACCAAATAGGAAAATCCCAAGCCATTGCTCTTGCTTATAGAACCGTGTAGGATTGTGTTGGTTGGCCATTTTCCATCTTCACACACACTCCATTTCTAAACACTTTGTCCAAGAGTATCATCAACTCTTGAGACTATAGAGAGAAAAGAGAGAAGCCGTGAGAGTGAGGAGAGAAAAGAAGAGTGTGAACCCACAATCTTCAACCAAACCTTCTTCAATTTCTTTCCCCATCACCTTCATCTTTAAGGATCAAGAAGAAAAGCCACCATCAACTTTAGAGAAGAGGAGACCGAAGCACAACCCTAGGAGAAGGAGAAGAGGACTTGAAGTTTGAGGATTTTAGTTAAGAGATCTTGATCTAAGGTAGTTATTTAAGATAGTTTAGTGTAGTGATTTTGGTTTGTAAAAGGACTCTATATGGACATTACTTAAGTCTAAATTCTTGTGATGCATGTTTTTATTTTCTTGTGATCTTGAAGTGTTATCGCTTTGCATGTAAATTTTAGGCTTGATCTTGAATGTTTGCACTTGGATACTTTGATTCTTGACTTGTTCTTCACGGTTTTCCTAGGATTTGAGTTTAAGTTTTTGTTGTAATCTTTCCTTGCATGTTACCTTTGTGATTGATTTTGAATATTTGTGTTTGGATGTTTTAATTTTCATCTTGTTCTTTACAGTTTTGGTTAGATTTTGTGTTTAAGCATATTTTATGTTGATCTTGTTTTGCATGTCTTGATCTAAGTGCAACCCTTAAGAAAATGTGAACCTTGAATTTATATGTTTGTTTTGATGCAAAGTCTTAATTTTATTTGATGCATGTCACGATTCTTCAAGGAAAATAAATGTGACAAGCTTAAGAAATAACTTTTGTATAAAAAGAATTTAAGACTAAGGTCTTATGTGTGATGATGATTCGGTGATGGTTTGAAAAATAAGATGATGCTTTGAGTGATTTGACCTTGAGTTTGTTCTTTGCATGTGAAAATAAGTTTGTAAAATTTTGCCCTTAATGCATGTGGTCATTCGGCCAAACCTAGGAAAGAGGGAAGAGCATGCTAGATCATCATTTTTGGTTACATGCATGTTGAAATTATTTCATTTAGAGATCATAAGTACATGCATGAAATTCCTTAGATATTTTTGACATGATCCTTGATTTTTGGTGTTAAGGAATTAAATTTCTAATCAATGAAAATTTTGAGAGAAGCTCACGGTTTTGCATGTAAGAAAGTGTAAGTTAGTTCATGTGTGTTTTATGATAAGGATTAAGGATTTCTAAACCTATGGGACTTGAATCTTTGATTGAAAAACTTAAAAGTAAATTTCATGTTCCATTCGGTTTAGGAATAAATCCTATTTAAGCTATTTCATTTTCTTATGTGTATTGTTTGAATTAATTTGGTATGAATGAAGTTGATTTGATGAATGTTTGTGTTGAATATTTTTCCTTATGTTCTATTCGGTTATGGCATAAAAATAAAAGAAATACATTGATTTGTTCTTTGCATGTTGATTGTATGATGATTAACATGATTTTAATTAAGTGTGTTCCTTTCTTTAAATTCTTTAGAGTAGGATGTCTAAAAGTAGATGATGTATGTTGGTTGTACATGTGTTATTAGATTTGAATATGAACCTTGTCTCATATAGATAGAATTCGGCCATGCATAAAGATTAGGTGCATGTACTTGATTTTGGTCCTATGTGCATGAATGATGAATGGTTCGTGATATTATACTTAATTGTGTGTGTTTGGATGATTTAAACATTCTTGAGAGGTTTTAATTTACTTGTGTATTATTTTCCTTTGATTCGGTTTTAAGGAAAGTAAAGTGATTCAAATGATTTGATCAATTGAAAAGTATTGTTTTGAAAAAGATTTTCTTATGATTTCTGAAGTTCATGGTTTTAATTTAATAAAAGATTTTTTTTAAGAAAACCTTAAGATAAAGGTGTCTCTTTTTTTTTAAGAAGCCAAGAAATTATTCATGTTTTATTAAGTAAGCTTTTGAAAAGAAATGATAAAGTGATTTTGTTTTGGGATAATTATACAAGAACAATTTCTAATAAGAAAGAACTATTTGAGTTCCAGTAATAATCGGGAAGCTGTTACGAGCGCCGCATCGGGAATCAAGGAGCGTATAGTGAGAATTATCGTCAATTGAGGTGAGAGAGAAGTTTCCCCTAAACACCATGGTCTTTAGGTAACTTATTAAGTGTTTCGACCATCTCAAAAGTCGAAACTTAGTGTCCTGAGTCAGTATGAATGAGTCAATGATTTATTTAATTGTGTCTGCATTTCAATATATTGTTCAGTTGCTTACTCATAAAGTTAATTATGTATGATGAGAGCGGATCGGTTGTGAAACATGAGAATGTTGTGAACGATAGTAATAATGAATAAAAGACCTATATAAGTAGTAAGAGATGGTAAATGAATAAAGAATGAAAGACTAAGTGATGAGAGCTGAATGTTGAGCCAGAGCTTGGGTGTCAATGTGGAATGATTGCTTTCTGAGGTCTAGCTACGAGGGGGTATAAGGGTGATGTTGTGGAAGTTGAACTCCTTTGTTCTTTGGTTTTAGTCTGGGATTGGTGTTGAGTTGAGCTTGCTCCTCCACTAACGCTCAGCAGTAACAATGTTTTTGGAAAGGTTTTTCTGAAAAGATATTTTTGGCAAGAGTTTACAAAAACGTCATTTTCGAAAGTATTTTGATAAAACTTCATTTGAGAAATATTTGAAAAGGATTATGGAGAATCCATATTTTGAAAGAGTTTGTACTATTTTGTACAGATCTTACTTCTGAACAGAATTTTGTGGAACCTCATTTTTGAAAAGAGTGAATGAAATGTTATTCTGAAAGGAGTTTTGTGAAGACACTGTTTTCAGAAATGGTTTTTGGAAATGAGTTTGTGAAACTGTAGTTTTGAAAAGAGGCGGTGAAATGTTTATGAAACATTATTTGAAAAGATGTTGTTGTGTTGGATGATGAGTTGAGGACATTGATGTGTCATGGAAAGGCCAGCTCTGTGCTATGTTGAGATACGAATTGTTCTGAGAACATTAGCGGTCGGGACTCGTTGAAGGGATATACGAAGGATGAGCCGACCAATAGGATAAGCTTTAATTATTAAAAGACTTTTAAAAGACATGTATTAACGCGGTGAGTTATGAGTGACCCGAAGTAGTGGAGAGGAAGGAACGATAACTATCTGCGGATACTTAGGACGAGATTGCATTAGGGGAGGACAATGACGGTGATACGTCAAGAAGTCTAGAGTACTGTTCTAGGCGGGACAATTCCACAAGTGGCGCACTAACGTGGTGGGGACTGGGTCTAATGCTGTGGCACGTCCTGCTTTGCAAGCTAGAACTAGTACTGTCGCCCCCTAGATTGCAAATCGAGAACAGTGAGAGGGACTGGAGTGGGGCATTTTGTTTGCCACTGCGAGGCAGTGAGCCTGATTATTGAATTGATATTATTGAGGCTGAGTCCTCCTGGTCTGGGACCATTTGTGTTGACAGCTGTCGTGCCCGCACGGTAAAGGTCCTGTACTCCTGTTTGCTTCCGATTAGGTTGGGCGGTGACCGAGGAGATGTAGACGAGTGTGCTAACTTGGAAGCGTTTTCCTCAATGATGATTCTAAATCCCTTGCATCATTGATGGACTTGAATTCATAAAACTTAATTAAGAAAAGAAAAGAATATGTACATATACAATAAGGTACGGTCGTGAATAATCTTTGAGCGGAAGTATGAAAGTAGATGAGCTTATATGGTGGTGGAATCAGATTGCGCAGCAGAAGCAGTTAATTGCATGTATTGCGATGTATGCATAAAGTAGTGAGTAAAAGAGAATAAGAGATTGAGGTAAGTCTTTGTAAAAGTTGTGTGCCTGCTTTCCTATGTCGTTGTTGTATGGTTTGTCTATCTTAATATTTTACCTACTGTAATTCCACACTGTTGGCATAACATGTCTGGGAATACTTACTCTCTCAAATTCTTCTGTCTGTGGCTATGTATCTACCCCTATGTTGTCAACCCATAGTCTATGGATCCTGTTAAGTTCACATTCGAGATTCGCGACGAAGGTCGATGGGAAGTCAATCGCCGTGGTTGGGAATGGCGTGGAGTATCTGAAGTCCGTATCTTTGATCCCGACCATACCCTTCGAAGGACCGAACCAGATTCCCGCAGATGTCGCTTTGTGCTATCGGATCTGCAAGTGGGTGGACCAGTAGACTACCACGGTGGCTATCCAATGTCGTTGCCTGCACGCATTGACCTTGAGGCGGAAGAATTAGAGGAACTGGATGAAGCCTTGAATGAATTATCAGATGACGCATTTGATGCCATGGAAGAGAGTGAACCTGAGGAAGATCCCGAGGAGTATATGGAAGAAGAATATCTGGATGCAGATGTGATCGATATCGACCCCAGCGAGGCACCTCCAGCTGACTTTTCGTCATCAGCTTAGGAGATGCGTTGGTAGTTTCTTTCCTTTTCGTCATCTGCTAAACCAATATGGTATCCTGATGTAAACCCCGATCTAATGAATGATATGTTGGGCACCACTGACTCTGATTTCAAAAGTTAACGGACAATGACAATCGAGTTGCGAAGGTTCAAGTTGCAAAGTGTGGTGTCACGTGACACTTCGGTTTGGAACTTGAAGCTTAGTATGATATGTGAGGACTCTACCTTTAATTAAAGAATTTTGAAAATGTAACAGTGCTCACAATCATGCTGCTCAACTATGTTTTTTTAAAAAAAAAATTGGCCCATATTTTACCTCATTTTGTATAAAGAGGAAGAGTGGTTTCTAGTTGCCAAATCGGGGTGTTACACTTATCATGACAACATGAAATGAAATGATATATGTGTTAAATGCATGCATTGTCCATGATTTAATTCTATGTGTTGTTATGACAACATGAAAAGAAATTATGTGTGTATGTGTGCATATGATGTTCGGCCATTTAGGAATAGGAAGGCCAAGAAGAGTGCATTTTCTTAAATGGTAAGAAAAAGGAAAATTAAATAGAAAATAGGATGATATTAGGAGGAGTGACTCATGATGCCTAGGAAGACTTTCTTCCACCATTGTCCCCCTTCTTGACAAGACTCTTCCCATGCAAACTTTGAGTTGGACTAAGTTGCCCTTGAACCAAGCCGTGAACCGAGGATAGAAGGGGAAATTTACCCACCCTTGTTTTACCTTAAAGCCGTATGAAGGAGTGAGTGTTGGCTAACTCATTTCCATTTTCTTCATCAACCTAAACACTAGTTCCCAAGAGTATCATCAAACTCTTGAGACTTAGAGAGAGAAGAGTGAGGCCGTGAGGGAGGAGAGAGAAAAGGAGAGTGAAACCTCTAAGTTCATGACCTAAATTTCTTGGAATTCCCTTCTCAACCACATTTTTCTTCAAGGATTAGAAGAGAAAAGCCACCCATCAACCCTAAGAGGAGGAGGTCGAAGCCAACCCTAGGAGGAAAAGAAGAGACTTGAAGCTTGAAGATTTAGTTAGAGATCTTGATTTAAGGTAGTCATTTAAGAAGAGTTTAGTGTAGTGATTATGTTTTGTAAAGGACTTTATATGGACTTTGTTTAAGTGTAATCTTTGTGATGCATGTGTTTATTTTCTTATGATCTTGAAGTTTAAATGCCTTGTATGTTAATTTTATGACTTGATCTTGAATAATTGTACTTGGATGCTTTGATTCTTAACTTGTTCTTCACGGTTTTGCCTAGGATTAGAATTTAAGTTTATGTTTTTGCTTTGATCTTCTTTTGCATGTCTAGATCTATGATTTATCTTTGAGAAAACATGAAGTTTGAATTTGCATGTTTGTTTTGAGTGCAAATCTTGATTTCTCTTGGGTGCATGTCACGGTTTTCAAAAGGAAATAAACATAACAAGCCTTAGAAATAATTTTTGTGTAAAAAGAATTTGAATCAAGATTTTGTTTGTGTGTGATGATGATTCGGTTAATGTTATTTAAAGAGTTTTGCATGATTTGATCTTGAGTTTGATCTTTGCATGTGAAAATAAATTTGTAAGACCTTGCCTTTATGCATGTCACCAATCGGTCAAGTCTAGGAAAAATAGAAATCCATACTAGATCATCATTTCATTTACATGCATGTTGAAATTTGTTTCATTTAGAGATTTTAAGTACATGCATGGATTTTCCTAGAAGTTAAAGATTTTGATATGATTCTTGATTATTAGTGTGTTAAGAAATTAAATTTTTGGTATGATAAATCTCTTGTGAAGCTCACGGTTTTGTGCTTATGAATGTCTAAGATAGTTCGTTTTATTTTGCATGTATGTTTCACTGTTAGGATTAAGGATTTCTAGATCTATGGAGCTTAAATTTTGATTAAAAGCTTAAAAGTAATTTTTATGTTCCATTCGGTTTTGGAACAAATTTTATGAAAGCCATTTTATTTTATTTTCTTATGTGTCCTTGTTTGAGTTAGTCTTGAATAAGCGAAATTGATTTGATAAATGATTGTACCGAGTAATTTTTCTTTGTGCTCTATTCGGTCTTAGTATGAAAATAAAAGAAATAAATTGATTTCTCTTTCACATGTTGATTTAAATAATATTAGTATTAATTCAAGTTAGTGTGCTCTTTTTCTTTAATTATTAGTTAGAAGGTGATGTTTAGAAATAGGATAAAGTATTTGTCATATGTGCATGTGTTGGTCATCATTAGATTTGAACATAAAACCTTGTCTCATGTTGGATGAGACACGGCCATGCATGGAAATTAGGTGCATGTATCTGATTCTTGTTCTATGTGCATAAATGATGAATAGTTTGTGATATTATAATTGTTGGGTGTGTTTGAATGATTTGAGTTTTTAATATTTCTAAAAGGTTTTGATTAAATTCTTGTGATTTTCTTTTAATTCGGTTTTAAAGAAAATAAAATGAATAAGATGATTTGAAAAGTATTGTTTTAAAAATGATTTTTATATGATTTCTAAAAATTCATGGTTTTTAATTTAACAAATGATTTTTTTTAAAGAAAGCCTTAAGATAAATGTGGCCTTTATAAGAGCCGAGGAAGTATTCATGTTTTGTTAAGCAAGCTTTTAAAATGAATGTTATGAGTTTTAATTTCCTAATTATATGGTTAAAGAAATGTATTTACTTAGTGTGAATGAAAAATCAAAGTGATTTTCAAAAAGGAGTTTTGATAAGGGTGTCTTGTTTTCTAAATAATTCTATAAGAACAAATTTTAATAAGATAAATTATTTGAGTTCCAGTAACAATCGGGGAACAGTTACGGGCGTCGCAGTGGAAACCAAGGAGCGTATCGTGTGAATTACCTCTAGTTTAGGTGAGAAAGAAGCTTTCCTAAGACACCGTGGTAGTTAGGTGATATATTAGGACGTTCCGTATCATCTCAAAGATCGGAACTAAGTGGTTCGGAGTCAGTAATATAGTGGCAATTGTTTGTGTTGTGTGGCCACATATACGAAGGTGACAAAGACCACAATGTTATGGTGTGATGTTGTGTGCATGCTTTTATTTATTTAATTATATTTGATGATACTTATTGCTGTTGATTGATATGTGTAATATACTGATGGACGTCTGTTACGTCCTGGACAAGGAAATGAGATTAATGAAATTGAAAGTAAAGTTATAAGTATGAGAAAATAATAATGAGAAGATACAATGAGAAAGGAATAATGATTGGAAACAAAGTATGTGTTGAAAGAAAGAAAGAGCTGAGATTGGGGAAGGAATGAAATGAAAATGTTGAGAACGAGCCAGAGCTTGTTGGAAAGTGATGTTGATTATGAGAATGAGATGTGACTTGAGTGGAGCTGGGCTCCTTTGTCTTGGTTTTAGTCTGGGACTAGTGTTGAGTTGAGCTTGCTCCTCCATTAGCGCTCAGCAAAGTTGTAACTTTTAAAAAGGTTTTTGAAAAAGCGGTTTTTGAAAAGGTTTTTGAAAAGAGATCTTCGAAAAGATTTTGAAAAGGTTTTCGAATAGCAGTTTTTGAAAAGGAACTTTTTGAAAAGATTTGTGAAAATCAATTTTTGTGAAAGAACTATGTAAAGAAAATTTTGAGAAAAGTTTGTGAAAGGAAATTTTTGGAAAGAGGGATTTTTGGAAAAGGCTTATCAAGAGAGATTTTCTTTTAAAAGTTTCGTGAAACGTTATGTCTTTGAGAAAAGCTTTGCGAAGCAATCTTTCTGAAAGAGTTTTGTGAAAAGATGTATTTTGAACGAAGTGTTTGGAAAACAATCTTTTTGATAAAGTATTTGAAATGATAATTAAAGAGAGTCTTTTGAAATAACATTTTTGAGGAAAAGTTGGTGAAAACTATGTTTCTGTGAAAGTTATGAAATGGTGTCTTGAGATAGTTTTTTAAAAGATGGTTTTGAGAAAGGATTTCGAAATGAGATGAGTATGAGAAATGGGGAATGCTGAGGAAGTTTGAGAAATGAGATATGAGATTATGATGTGATCCCAGCTCTGTGCTATGTGAGAAAGAAAGTGCACAGTTAGTGGTCGGGACCCGTTGAAGGGATGCACGAAGGATGGGCCGACCTTAGGATAATTAAAAAGATAAAAGACTTAAAAGACATTCCCGGTGAGGTATGAGAGTGCGAAGTAGTGGAGAGGAAGGAACCATAAGTATCTGCGGATACTTAGGAGGAGATTGCATTAGGGGAGGACGATGACGGTGAAACATCAAGAAGTCTAGAGTATATTTCTAGGCAGAATGAACTCCACATGTGGCGCACTAACGTGGTGGGGACTGGGTCTAATGCCGTGGTAAGTTATGCGGGCCCACTAGAAATATACTGTCGCCACCTAGATTGCAAATCTAGAACAGTGAGAGGGACTGGAGTGGGGCAACTTGTTTGCCACTGTAGTGAGACAGTGTGCCATGTATATGAATTGTTATGATTATGATTTGAGGACGAGATCCTCCTGGTCTGGGACCATTTGTGTTGAGACAGCTGTCGTGCCCGCACGGTAAAGGTCCTGTACTCCTGTTTGCTTCCGACTAGGTTGGGTGGATGACCGAGGAGATGTAGACGTGAGTGATCGCTGAGATTGAAATGAATGCTTTGATGGTATTTTAACACTCCCCAATCACCAGATGTTATGAGAATATAGTGGTGAAATGGAAAGGAATGAGAAAAGGAAAGAATATTCATAAGATGCGAAAGTAAAGAAGAAATGGGAAAGGGTAACAATGATGCTAATAATGTAAGATAATAATGCTGATAATACCAATAACCTGTTTGGGTGTTGTGTGCTTGTATATTGTATTGTGTGATTGTTTGGTCCTATTATCTAGCCTATCGTAATCCCACACCGTCGACGATCCGTCGTTCGGAACGCTCACTCTCTCCTGTTCGTTGGCATATCGGTGTTGCTGGTATTTCAACGGGCAGATGGAGTACTGCATGGACATCACCACGTGGAGTAAATATGTAAGAGGTTGGAAGCGTACTCCAAGCGGCTGGGTATGGACCGGCCATACTCAGATTGTCATCCCTGACCCGGAGCATCAACTGAGCGGAGCTAACTTGGGGTCGCGCTTGGGACAAGTCACTGTGCGAGGATATCGGAACTACAAGGAGAAGGTGCAATATGAGAAACAGTGGAAGTCTACCCCCAAAGGAGGAGTGAAGTTGGAGCCCAACGACAATACCGAGACAGCTACATGGACGGTTTCATCTTCGAAAGCGAAGAGAGAATCCAAGAAGAAGGAGGACCTCCACCCGATTGCTTTCAATAGGGTAGCTTAAAGTTAGCATGGATAGTTTAGATTGTAGCACTACTACAAAAACTATTTAAAATACTCGAATTTTAATCCCGGTTCCTTGTATAACTGGGATTAAATACAATTTTTAATTAAAAAATAAACAAAAAAGACATAGAAATTTATTTAAAACTCCAATGCTTTTTTATCCCAGTTAAGAAAAAACACGGAACTGGGATCATAAATATATATTAACTTTTAATCTCCTTCTTTATAAGAATGTGATGTCCTAGGGCGTGGAGAACCTCTAAGGAGGGGAAATCTACCTTAGAGGGGACTCTGCCTAGGGTTTATGTGTGATGTTTGTTGGGAGTCCTCTAGTGGCCAAAAGGGGAAGCCAAAGAGATACCCTAATCACTGGTGTGTGAGGGTGGCGATTAGGGTAAGAGGACGTACCTTTGCCCCATGTAGTACTGAGCTACTTATAGGGGGGAGCTGGTTGCCCTAAGGGGCCAACTTGGGGCCCAAGTAGGGCCAGCCTGTAATGAGCTAGGAGTGGTGCACTGTCCTTGCGGATAAGGATGGGGTGAGCTGTCCTTGCGGATAAGGCTGGGGGACGTCATCATGTCCTTGGTGTTGGAATCTTTGGGGTGATGTCGGACCTGGGAAGACGTACGGAGATCGGACCTGAGCAGAGGCATGAGGTCGGCCTGTATCTGGCGCTTGTTCGGCCGTTGAGCCTTGAGCTCGGCCAAGCGTTCAGTGGGTCCCTTGTTAGGTCCTTGAGCTTTTAGCGGGGTTTATGGGGAGCTCGGCCTAGCCAGGTCCACCACATAAGCCCCCTAGCTCGGTCAAGGCTCTTTGAGGCTTGCTCCGAGGTCGTGGTTTAGATATCTTCCCGAAGTCCATCATTTTACGGTCGAGTTAACCACATAAGCCCCCCAGCTCGGTCAAGGCTCTTTGAGGCTTGCTCCGAGGTTCCGGAGGGTTTCAGGACTTGGCCATCTGGTCAAGTGGAAGGACTGGTTCCAGCTGTCTCCACCTTAACGTCAGAGTACACTTGACAGCTGCCCATTTATCTAGTACCGACGTGGTACCTGACACGTGTCAAAAAGCTCTGTTTTCGAAGTGTCACTATCATTGTGACGTTATTCGAGATCCTCGAATCTTGTGGCCATGCGCCACGTGCCTCGATCCTAGGGGTTAGGCATTGAATAGGGTTTTATGTGGGCCAGGCCCATTATTCAAAACTGGAGGGAAAACCGCTTCTTTTCAGTTTTACCCACAGTGTCCTTTTTTCCTCCTTCACCGTCCCCGTCTCTTCATTTGTCTCTCATTTACCATTATCTTCTTCGACTAGACAAGGCTCCCCTTCTTTTTTCACTTCTGCAGATCTCTCACTATACTAAAAGGTTCCTCCTATATTTCGTTTCTTCTTTGCTACTTCTAGACTTTGCTTGATCCCTTGTATTTCTTCCTTTTCTTTACGGAGGGGCGTGTCCTCCGCTGCTTGCGAGTTGCTTCTGCATTTGATTCGTTTCTGCACTCTGCAAGGTACTTACTTCGTCTCTTCCTCTTTTGAAATAATTGCTGTTTTGGTGCCCTCATAGGTTTCCTTTTCTGGTTTTTCCTCAAGGGGTAGGGTTAGGATTTCAGGATTTCATAGGTTTCCCACTTTCTAATTCTTAGGGATTTCAGGATTTCTTTTGGGGGTTTTAATTTCGCTGTTTTGTGGGTTTATTCACAGTGGGTTCAAGGTATAAACTAGGTTCAATATGAGTAATGAATGGCTTAGGAAATGGGCTGGGATGGTTCTTCTTTCGTCAAGCAGTAGTGAGGAAGAGGACGGTTCCTCTTCTTCCTCCTGCTCGTCCACGGAGGTGGATGAGATGCTGCGGCGCAGGAGGGAGTTTGGGCAGAAGTACGAGCGGCGGGTTCTGGAGGTTGACCCCGTCGAAGTCGTCTACCCTCGGAACTCCGAAGAGAAACGAAAATGGATTAAGGAGTATGCTTGGGCTGAGTTTGTAGATGGCAGAGAGCGTGCCGATTACGAGAGGATGGAAAGGGAGAAATTGTTTGAACGGGGGGTACCTGTGGAAGAGGGGAGATGCTCGCCCCTCGGGACTACCTCGAGGGGGTTTTCGGGTGGTTTATTTTTCGCGACCCGGAGAACTAACTTCGAGATCCCCTGTCCTTCCGCAGGTACTATGGCTCCTCGGAAGTGCATCGTCCGACCTGAACTGTACCCTGCTCCCTTTGATGCCGAATTATACACTTGGGTTGACGTGGAGCCCAAGGGAGTCCAATCCAGCTTAGTTTCAGATGACCAGCTCATGGCAGTGCGGGAGGTTGTGCTTCCCAGCTCGGGGGATGCTGGTGATAACTACAAAATTCTACCCTGCTCAGCCAATGACAGGATTTGTTCTCGGACTGACAATAGCTCTTTCTTCTTCTACGCCGACCTTATTCAAAATTTAGGGGTGAGCTTGCCTTTCACCGACATAGAGATTAGGGTATTGAACGAACTCGGCCTGGCTCCCTCTCAGCTCCATCCCAATACTTGGTCTTTTCTCCGAGCCTTTCAGAGATATTGTAACGCTAGGAACCTGGTTTGCACAGCTCGGCTCTTCCTGTGGGTGTACAATCCGTTCGTTAGCAACAAGGAGGGTGTCTCAGGTCGGCTTTGGGTATCGACCAAGGCTCGAGGTCGTTATGGGCTTTTTGGGATGTTCTCTGAATCATGGAAACAATTCAAACCGCGCTTCTTTAAGTACCAACATGTGGGTTCTGGTCGCCCCTGGTTTATGGGAGAAACGAAACCGAGATTTCCCTTAGAATGGACACAAGAATTTTTCATCCGACATTCGGAGGCACCTCAACGGTGGTCAGGGACGACCTTGGATGCCGATGAGGCTGTTACAGCCTTCCACTTTCAAACTGAGTACCGAGCTCGCAAGTCTCAGCTTGATATAGGAGTGTTCATGACGTGCCCAGTCCGAGAAGTCTTAACAAACATTGGTAGATAGCTTTTCACTTTTTTGCCTTTGTAATCTATTCTTTTTGTCTTTTGCTGATTTCTTTGTTTCTTTTCTCTGTGTTTTGCAGAGAAATATTGGGCCAACATGTCTTCTAAAGCGATGAGGGCTGCCTTGGAAGCGCGCAAAAAGAAGGCTTCCACATCTCCTGCTGCTGTCGCCGTCGCCGCCGAGGTGGCAGCCACCGAGGTCACCGTTGATACGACCTCGACAGGTTCTGGTCCTCTTCAACCTACTCCGCCTGCCGTTATCCTTGCGCAGGCTCCTCAACCGGCGGCTAGCTCGGGCGTAGAGATGGTTGTCGCGCCGAGCTCGCCTGCTCAGGGCCGGGGATCTGAAGGTTCTTCCCGTCCTCTAGTAGTCACCGTCAGTCCCTCAGTTAGAGAGGGAATTCTGAAGATGTCGGGGGCTGAGTGGAAGAAGAAGGCCGAAGACTTTGCTATTCAGATGAAAAGGGCCTGTACCGTGTTTAGTGTTCTATCCGAGGTTGCTGACGATGTGGCAGAGGGTATATCACCCACTCAGAAGAAAGCTCGGTTGGAGGCTGCGCGGAGGTGGAGGATCTAAGACAGAGGAAGAAAGCGGCCGAAGAGAAGCTAGAGGAGCTGGAAGAAAAACATCGGCAACATATCGCGGAGCTCCAAAAGCAGAATGAGGAGGCCATGGCTCAGATGAAGGCTGAGGTTAGGGAGGCTGGTCGGCAGGAGGGGTTGGCCGAGGTGGAGAAAGTTAGGACCCTGCTGAAAAGGAGGGCTGCCCAAGCACTTAAGCACAAAGTGGCGGCACAGGAAGCTGATTTCCAGTTTGAGAAAGCTGGAAACAAAATCTTTGCCAGTGCGGTGGAGCAAGTTCTGCACTTGAATCTTGGTCTCCGAATTAGGGTGGTTGGGGCTAGTGCCGCCTATGGGGTAAAGGATGGCAAGATGGTGGATTATGGGAGAGATAGGGCCGAAGTTGATCTTGACCAGACTGAGGAGAATCTTCCTGACCCCCTGGCCGAGAGAATGGAAGAAGATTTTGATCCGAGGTCGGTTGTGTTATCCGACGTAGAGGATTGACATGGCGTAAGTCCCTTATGCTGGGCAGCATGATTTTTCTTTGTAACAACTTTGTTGGATATGCTGACTGTCACCTGATAACAGTTTGTTTTTAACTTAATGCAAGTTCATATCTTGCTTAACTTGTTGCATAAAAAATTTGTGTGCAAGTTGTTTGTCACTTGTTGCATACGTTGAAAAAGTTTTTAGGCAACGCGAGATAGTGAGATCTGTTGCGTGGTTTTACATCGTTGTTTACGCAAGTATTAAGTTTAACTTGTGACGTATAACGAATTATTAAGGGCCTTGATCTGTGAAGCTTTCTCACACCCAAGTCACCCATGATCGTTTTAAGGTTTAGATCGGGTTACTCAGTAAGTGCAGTGATCTTATAAGGTTTCCTCTGGAAAGAGGTGCTGTATATAAGGGCATACGGTAGGGAACTCGGAACATCCCGTCTTGGCCGAGGTGGGTGTCCTCTACCCCGATGTGGAAGAGGTTGCTGAGTGAAGTGATGTAAAAACATTTCACTGCAAGCTGTACATCATCGGGTGTCCCTTGTACATTGTGCATATGAGCCGATCTCTTTTGGGAGATGTAGGCTGTGCATAGCGCCATGCAACATTTAGGTGGCTAGTGCTAAATGAGAAGCTAGTACGTACGTATATAAAACTGTGGCACTTGAGTAAAGGGCAAGTTTGTATTTCATTGATTAGATGTCAGAATACATTGCCTTTTGAAAATAAACTTGGTATTTCATAGTGGTGGCACTTTGGCCGACCTTGGAAAGATGGATATCTCACAATGAAAGGGTGCTATGGCCGAACTTAAAAAGGGGGATATCTCACAATGAAAAGGCACGCTGGCCAAACATGAATTAAAAAGCCTAAACTGATAGGCAAACATTTTGATTAGGAATTTAAGTAGAGCTTTTTGGTAACCGTGACTTGCTTCTGAGGTAAACCTGTTTGGGCGATGTAGGTTCTCAGTAGGGTGGTGATCTAAGGGCTTTACTGAGTTCGGCTCCTTAGACAGTGTCCCAGAGTCTGAGCTTCGTGAGCACCTCTGTTGGGGTCTGCTTGTCTTAGAACCGTGCTCACACCCTTCGGGGACCGAGGCTCAGGTTTCACTTTTGGAGCGCTGATCTTCCGCGCTTGCAGGATCAGGACATTTTGCTCCAGTGTTTGTTTGTGCTTTTTTCTTCTTAGCTGCCTCCTTCTGAACCGAGGAGGAATGCCTGGGATACTTAACCAGCTTGAAGCCACTTGGGGGCTGCCGAGTTTGTAGGAGGAGAAGGAGGTGTTTTTTGATTATGAAAAAGCTGTTGATCCCAGATCGGGTTTGGTCGGTAGGACCGTTGTCGTCTTGTTGTCCTGGACTCTCTTTTCTGACCTCGATGCCTAAAATTTGTCCTTTGGTCAAGGTTGGATCAGTGGATTCTTTTTGCTTCCTTTTCCCTTCCCGTAGACTTGCATTATAGCAAATTCGGGCTTTTACTTGGTCGGCCTTTACCGTGACGACCTTGTCGTTTGAACCAACAAACTTCATTGCTAGGTGGACCGTAGAAACTACCGCCCCAAAGGCTTGGAGGAAGGTTCGTCCCAGAATGGCGTTGTATGGGGAATCAGAGTTTACTACCAAGAATTTTATAATCTCCGTCCGAGCTGAAGGTTGCTTACCCAGGGTTATCGGAAGATGGATAGCTCCGAGGGGGCGGATTGCTTCTCCTGTAAAGCTGATGAGGTTTCCTTCAAACTTGAGGAGGTCAGATGATCTGAGTTTTAATGCTTGAAAAGTGTGCAGGAAGAGAATGTCGACCGAACTCCCTTGATCGACAAAAACCCTGGCGACTTCAAAATTTCCTATCAGCGCGGTTATTACCATGGGGTCATTATGATCGGGGACAACATCTTCCATATCTAGGTCAGAGAAAACGATGGGAATATCTCGAGACGGCTTTTTGTAAATGGGCTTGTGGTGTACTGCCAGGATTTGGTTGATGTACCTTTTCCTATCTGCTCTCTTTTCTCCTCCACCTGCGAAACCTCCGGAGATAGTTTCTACCCGTAGGTTTTCTGGTGACTTATCCATGTCTTGGATCGCGACCAAGCTTACTCGTTGTGGCTCCTCATCTCTCTTCTCGGGGGATGGCTCCGCTTTTGCTTTGCCTTTATCATCATCCGGGCTGCGGGTTCTTCTTCGGCCTTTCCTTTCTACTGCTTCTCTTACATACTGTTGTAATTTTCCCTTCCTTATCATGTCTTCGATCACATCCCGAAGCCAAGTGCATTGGTCGGTGTGATGCCCATACCCATCATGGAAATTACAGTATTTCGACCTATCTTTGATATTACTTTGATTCCTGAGGAAAGGGGGGCGAGTTACCCCCTGAGGTCGGTTTGCATAGTCTCTCTCCAGACTTGAGATCTCGGGACTGTTAGGGGGGTGTACACATCATACTTGGTGGTGTAGGGACGTCGGCGGTCCTCTTGGTGCCCGGGGTTGGGGCGTCCTCGGTCACCTTGGTCTGATCTTCCTCCTTTCTCGTCCCTGTTGCCTCGAGGGCGACCTCGGGGAAGGGCACTTTGAACTGTAGCTTGGCTGTTTTCCATTCTATTAGTTTGTCCTTTGGTGAATTCTTCTAAGTTAATGTACTTATTTGACCGCTGTCTCAGCTCGGCCATGTCCCTCGGCGGTCTTCCAACCAAGGAATCTTTGAATCCTCCTTCGAGCAATCCTTGAGTAAGGAGGAGTACGGCTACCTCGGGTGATAAGTGAGGGACCGAGCTGGATTCAGTGTGGAATCTGTGCAAATACGCACGCAGTGTTTCATCTGGCTTCTGGGTTACTGTTGCTAGGGTGTGATCCGACCTTGGCTATATGCAACTTGCGGTGTACCTATTGAGGAATGCTTGCTTCATTTCTTTCCAGTTATTGATGGAATTTCTTGGCAGTGTGGAAAACCAACGCAGGACGGGAGCTTGGAGGGTCATGGAGAAGGCCCGACACTTAAGCCGATCTCCTCCCCCATGAAAGTTAATTGCGCCTTCATAATTGAGGACGTGTTCCTGCGGGTCGGTCAGGCCGTTGTACCTAGCGATGTTGGTTGGCCCGAGGTACCCAGGTGGTGGCTGGTAGGACATGACTGCTGGGGTGAAGGGGTGGCCTGGATGGACATCGTCGGGGTCGGCTTGTTGGTCATCAAAAGGTGGTGTCTGAGGTAACTGATTGAGAGTAGTAAGGGGTGTTGTAACCATTTGTGGTATCAACAGTTGTGGAGATGCCAAGTTTTGGGTTGGGAGTATAGTCTTACCTTGGTCTGTTGGGATGGTCAGAGGTTGTGTTGGCTCATTTGTGGCTGGGGTTTGATCTGGTATAACTCGTTCAGCAAGGCGGTGCATGGTTATCTGTTGTAGGTCTGTGATAGCTTTTCCTTGTTGCTCCACTATTCTCATTTGTTGTCGCATTAGAGATAAGAGTTCGGCATCTCGTGAAAGGGAGGAGTGACGTGAGTGGGAGCGGTGGGTGGTGCTGATAGACTGAGCACGCTCACCACGGGGGCGGTGCTGTTCAGTGTTGGTCTCACCAAGCTCAGAACGTAGCTGCACGCGCCGAGCTCCTCTGTCATACTGAGCTGGGTTGGTGGTATCAATGTGGATGGTATAAGGCCCACTGTGTGTATGGGTAAACTCTGGGGGAGGAGGTGGCGGTGGGGGAGGTGGTGGGGGAGGAGGAAGGGGAGGCGGTGGAGGGGGCGGTGGCGGAGGTGGTGACGGCCTTGCTGCCCTGTTGGCTTCAAGATGTTCACGTAGGTCCTCCGGAGACCGTGCCCTCCTGGGACGCCCTCTTCCTCTCCTCTGAGCTGTTGGAACGTCAGACATGGTAGATTCTTGGTGGGGCTGATGTTTATCTTTTTCTCACAGACGGCGCCAATGTGATGTCCTAGGGCGTGGAGAACCTCTAAGGAGGGGAAATCTACCTTAGAGGGGACTCTGCCTAGGGTTTATGTGTGATGTTTGTTGGGAGTCCTCTAGTGGCCAAAAAGGGAAGTCAAAGAGATACCCTAATCACTGGTGTGTGAGGGTGGAGATTAGGGTAAGAGGACGTACCTTTGCCCCATGTAGTACTGAGCTACTTATAGGGGGGAGCTGGTTGCCCTAAGGGGCCAACTTGGGGCCCAAGTAGGGCCAGCCTGTAATGAGCTAGGAGTGGTGCGCTGTCCTTCCGGATAAGGATTGGGTGAGCTGTCCTTGCGGATAAGGCTGGGGGACGTCATCATGTCCTTGGTGTCGGAATCTTTGGGGTGATGTCGGACCTGGGAAGACGTACGGAGATCGGACCTGAGCAGAGGCATGAGGTCAGCCTGTATCTGGCGCTTGTTCGGCCGTTGAGCCCTGAGCTCGGCCAAACGTTCAGTGGGTCCCTTGTTAGGTCCTTGAGCTTTTAGCGAGATTTATGGGGAGCTCGGCCTAGCCAGGTCCACCACAACAAGGATCAATAATGAATTTTTTTTTTTAAAAAAAACACCCTCTTTTTTGCTGCTGCTCTAGACACTCTTCATAACCAAAAAAAAAAAAAGCTCTTGACACACTCTCTCCCTCACAAAACCTTCTTCCCTTTTCGACACCGTACGGCCTCCGAAGCCCTCCACCGGCGGTCTCCGCTATCTTCCTCAGCCGCCACCCTCTTCTTCGAGCCGTCTCCCTTACAGAGCCACGGTTGCCTCTTCTGTTCCTCTTTTGCTCACCCACTCTCTACCTCGAGCCCTCTCTCTCACCACCGCTCCCAAGCCCTCCACCGGCGGCCACCGTCACCACGCCACAACAAATCACATCAACCAAGCCCTCCACCGAGCCACGGTTGCCGCTTCACTATTGCTTTGTTTGCTCAGTATGGACAATTTTTTTTCTTTTTGTTTTAATTGAAACCCTAATCAGCTTTGTTTGTTTTCCTTAATTGGTTCACTATGTCTTTGAGGTTGATGCCATCATCGCCGTCACAGCACAGCCATCACCGCCCTTCGCACCTCCATCGTCAGCCGTCAGCAGTCCAACATCTGATTTCGTCAACCCTCAGCATCTAGTTTTTATTTTTTATTTTTTATTTTCTATATGTATATTTCTCAAATCTGGTTTCCCCTTCTTCACGGTGGCCATCAATCCAGTTCTCAAAAGGATCAGTGAGTTCCTTTCTCAATCTCTCATTCTCACTCTCAATCCATAACGCTGCTTCTGCTGGTTCAGCTTTTAATTTTAGGGCTCAAAATTTGATTTCTCTGCTGGTTTACCATGAAGATTTCTTGTTTTGTATGTATCTTTAATTTTGCATCTTAGTCTAACACATTTGTAAGCATGCTATAGTTGGCTATTGAAATTGACCGAGCTTGTTTTGACTTTGGCTTTGTTGTTTGATTTGAACTCTGCTAATGGTCTTGATGCCACTGGTTTTGATCTTGAATTCAGAAGAAGATGGTTGGTTTATTTTTTATTAGATTAGACTAAAACATTTTCAAAACTAATTAAAATGTTCCAAAGTGCAATCTTATATTAAGTGATTCAATTGCCACCTTTTTTGAACAGCCAAGACTTGCTGTTTTATGTTGCATTGGAAAAATGCCCGATTAGCAATGGAAGTTTGGAGTTTGATGAAAGACGTTATTCTTGCAAATGATTCTATAGTGAGTGGGCTAGTTGCACTTTCAGTACCAGAGACCCTCCAAGGAAAGTTGAACCTATTAATATACCTGATTTTGTTCAAAATTCCCTAGTTTCAGATGTGATCTTTTCTCCCATTTGTTTATACATGCATTGTTTTTCCCCTAGTTTGTGGAAGTAATTGTGCAAATTTGTACATGCATTTGTATATGTTATTGCAAATATAAAATTAGCAGAGTACTATATGTTATTGCAAATATAAAATTAGCAGAGTACTTGTGCAAATTTGTACATGCATTTGTATATGTTATTGCAAATATAAAATTAGCAGAGTACTATATGCTATTGCAAATATAAAATTAGCAGAGGACTTGTGCAAATTTGTACATGCATTTGTATATGTTATTGCAAATATAAAATTAGCAGAGTACTATATATAGGTTCTCATGACTAAGGACCATTATTAAGTATTAGTGATCTCTTAGCTCAGTTTAGGCATGAGAAAGAGTTCTAACACATAATTTATAATGTCTGTGCTAGCCTTTCCATTTAATATTGATGTTTGTGTGTATCAACAGGATGTTGGCAGTGAAATCACCGCCGACTTACAGGGTTACCCTGATTTCATCATTGGAAACTACAGTGATGGGAACATTGTTGCATCTTTATTGGCTTATAAAATGGGAGTAACTCAGGTTCTGATTCTTCTTCTTTGTCATCTTACTTTGCCATACATAAATATAAGAGCTTATTTTATCTTCTGTTGAGAATGCAACTTAACGGATTTATCTGTTTTTAATAATGCTGATTTTATCATCACCAGTACATACCAAGATATTGCAGGAACGTAAGTATTTTCCTTATGATGTAGTCCACTTCATGATTTGTGATGAGTCACTTGAGATTATGCTTTATGCCTTTCTCCTTTCTATTTGGCTTCTTAATATGCTGTACTATTATATAACTTCATGCTTTTATTGCTTTGGCAAGCTTATGATTATTTATTTTGGAGATAAAATTATCATACAAGTGATTTCATGTTGTTTAAAAATACATGCGTCATAATGGCACATTCCCGTGCTTATTTATGATGTTATTGACTTATTGGTACTATTTGTGGAACCCTGGATACCCATTTGGCGTAACATATGTGGATATACTATGCTGTCCCAAGAAACTTATCATGTGTTCAGACAAAATAATCTATTGTTTCAAAATTCTTAAATTATCTATGGGGATTGTGTCTCTTGTAGGCTTGTAGCTTATAGATTTTCACTTGGTCATATGATGCTAAAGATACTTAGTCATTTCAACTGCCTTGGAAATCTCTCTCTTTAGGCTTATCAGTTCTCATGTATATTTCTACTGCTATCTTACGTTTTCCATTTATTTTTTATATATTTTGATTTTCAGTTATAGTAATGCTAATCATGTCATTTTCTTATTTTAACGCTCAGGAAGAATACCGTTGGCCAGTATGAGAGTCACAGTTGTTTTACTCTTCTGGATTCTATAGGGTTGTTCATGGCATTATGTTTTTGATCCCAAGTTCAATATTGTCTCTACTGGGGCAGATATGTGTTTTATGTTAGGGTAAATCTCTTACTCTCCTATTTGTTTCTATGGAATAAATTTATTTTATCCAAAAACAAAACACAAATTCAGATTGGAGAATCCTAAGTAAGTGCCATGGATGTGCATAAACGGAGAGAGACAGAGAGAGAAAAAACTAACTTGGTTTGAGGAACCTAGATTTTTAAGAGAAGAGCTAGAGGGTTTAGATACAAGGTTGGTTTCACTTTGATGAACAACTTTGAGGCCTATTATTATCAACCATAGCTAATTATTCTTTCAAAGTTCCAAATTCTGAATTTGTTATTAGAAAACTAATTTTGCTACTTTCAGATTTTGTTAATACTTCCATTAGAAGGGGTGAAACTAAAAAGAACGAAGTACATCACAGAATATCCCATTTTACCTTAATAATATGCAATCTCCTCTCAGTTTTAGCACATTTTACTGATGTTAATAACTAAATATACTACTTCCTTGGTTCACTGGTTACCTTGTTATTGTTTGCTTTGAGGTATGGCAAATAGCTTTGTGGTTCAGCTGAGCTTGCTTTAAAGTAATGTTAATCTATTTTTTTGCACCAATCTATTTTTGGCACCTTATGATTCATGTCTCATGAACTTCCTCTTCAGATCCATTCTTCAAAGTTGATTATTATAACTAGTTCCTTATTAATAGTTTTCTTAGGTTTTTTTTTTTATAAATTGATTATGTAAAATTAATTTTGGATAAAGTTCTGTTTTTTTGGAAGCTGATAAGTGCATCTTATAAAAAAAAGATGAATTTTAGTGTTTGTTGACGTTTCTGTATTGGGAGTGAATGTTGATTGCTTCAGTAAATTCATCATCTTTTTGCATCATTATTACTTCATTAGGTTCTAGTCTTATTTTAAAGTTTTGATGTCTGCATAATTGACCTTTGAGATGCAATGGTGCAGGAAAACCGAGTAATTGAGTTCAAGGTTTGGAGCAGTATCACCTAGAGGAAGCATATGTGGACATCGAGCCAGAGAACCTTCCTAAACATGTCTAGAATTAGCCTTTGCATAGAAAAGAAATGTTTGTTACTTAGTGTGGAATTTTTGTATTTTTTTCCTATAGTTTGTTGTATTTGTACAGTAAATGCTTTTAATATATGTTAGTTATGATTATGATTTGAAAAATGATTCAATGAAATTGGATATCATTATATGCGATATTGTGTTTCTTTTATTTAGAATTATGGAGAATGTAAAAATTAAAAAATAATCTTTTTTAGCCACGGTTTAGATGGCTAAATATTTTTTTTTTAGATTTGGTTTTCAAATTACCCACATTTATAATTGTGCCTAAAATTAAAAAAAAAAACTGTGGCTAAAGAAAATCTCTCTTGTATAAGATCCCGGTTCCTTTAAAAAATGATTCCAGTTCGTTAGTATTTACAATTCCGGTTCCGTGTTTTTTTAGAACAGGGATCTTAAATTGGCATATTTTTAATCCCGCCATTTTCAATCTCAGTTCGGAACCGGGATCAATCAACATTCGGAACCGGGATTAAAATACTTTTTTGTAATAGTGTAGTGAGTGTTTGTGTTAAGGATTACCTGAGTGATGATCTATTGATGTAACTTAACTTATTCTAAAGCATGCCCGACTTTTGCCATCCTCATGAGAAATGTTTAATGGTCCCTTTTGGTGGAATGCAAAGAACTATTTTAAAAATGGAATCAAACCGTTTTCCTTAGCAAATGTTTTGGAAACCTGAGTGAGTAAAGATTTGTTTGAGTAACAACTCGGTTTTCGGTAAAGGGTTTTGAGAGCACCAAGAACTTTTAAACAACGGTTTCAAACTCTTCAACCATGTTTTACAAAAAAAAAAAAATTGGCCTCATTTTTTGCAACTTTAGTAAATAAAAGTCAATTATTTTGGTTTACAAAAATCGGGCTGTTACAAAATGGTATCAGAGCTTATGGTAATCCTTAGTGGCCTTAAGCATGGGCTTGCATGCTTTGCTTGTATGACTCTGTGTGTTTGCTAGCATAATGACTAGGAGCATGAAATTAGATTCTCATCTTTCTAGGATATAGGGTTCTGTTTGTGGTTTAAGTTTGGCCGAGTTAATCTAGGGAACTTGTTCCTCCTACAGTTTGAAGGGAATAGACCAAGAAGGAAGTAAATAGATTCTAAGACTAAGACCCCATACCTTATGATATCCTATTGATGCTTGTGAGACTTAAGTTCGCTACTCTTAGTATGCCCTTGTCCAAGGATAGTTAATGCCTTTGGAGGACCTAGGATGTTATCCTTGAATCCCGGTGTTTGTTGAATTGCTTCAACAAAACAGTCGATGTTGTAAAACTTGAACCTTTTCTTCATAAGCCTTGCTACCAACCTATAGCTTTATCGATCCTATTTAAGACTCTTTAGCCCCAAATTATGGAGTTAGAAGTGTCATAGTTATCCGGATAATTTAGGCTTGAACGATTTAAGGAAGGATTAATAGTTAAAACCAAGTAAGGATACAAGGTCACAGTGGATTTAGTTATAAGTTTGATCAAAGTTGGGGAGTCACAAGGAGGAAAATTTGAGGATTAGAATTGCCTTGTACCCTAACTAGAGATTTAGATGATCAAAGTGATAGGTTTTGTTTATGCTCAGGGTGAACCTAAGGGGGAAAAGTAAGGTTGTTCGATGAAATGAGTAAGCTCAAGTTGTAATAGAAACCCCTTTGAGTTAGAGCAACGATCGACGAAAACGTTAGAGTTAGAAGGAGAACTGAAAGAAAGAGTGGTTATTGTGAATTAGTGAGAACCTAAGTGGTAGAAAATAGGGTATATCCGTGGATTTTTAGGTGAAACCTCATACTTTTGGAGATGTGTGAAATTTTGTTTGTTTGATTCCCCATAAGTCCGTACGTCTAGTGTCCTTGAACACTATGTCCTTAACCCTCTAAGTGCTCAAGATTATGGAACCAGGATCCCAAGAGAGGATCAAGTGTTAATATGTGACTTTGTGGTGTTTCTGCAGTTCCAGTCGGGAAAAGCAGGGTCTCCCTAGTCAACAAGTGTGTGCAGAGTGTCAACTTAGGGATGAGAGTACGTACCTGAAACCCTAGCTGTAAGGAGCCATTTATAGGGTTTGGAGGAAGCTGACGTGGGCCGTCTGGGCCCTGTATCAGGGTTGAGCTGAGCCAGGATTCTGTGAGATAATATCGGAGGTTTATGCTCTTAGAATCTGGATAGGATCAGCTCAAGATCTCATGTCTAGGCTGTTGCGAGAATCTAGGAGAGATTTGCGAAAGGGATAGGAAGCCTTGGTAAGACTGGGTCTATTTACCAGCCGACGATATGTCTCGGCCCTAGAGTCCCGAGCCGATGGGTTGAAGACCGTTTGTGAGGCTCAGCCCCATCAAGTCCGAGCCTGGTCCTTTCGTACGCTCGGAGCCAATGAGTCCGAGCGAGGGACGTTGTGCTGAGTAAACCGAGGAAAGGGTCTTAGAAGAGTCCCTTAAATAAGACTTGAGTCCTTATGTGGTCGGCAGACCCTATAAGCCCCCCAGCTCGTAAGACTTTAGAAAGTCTGTGACGAGGTAACATGTGTTTATGGTTGAACCTTCTGGACATCTTAGTTCGAACGCGTCACGACTGTTCGAGGTGACGTTTTGGTTTCTCTAGGTACGGCGCGTTATCTTGTAAATTGTGCCAAATCATTACAATTTTTGAAATTTGAAAAAGTACCAGTTGGAACTGCCACGTCTCTCCCAACGAGTGGCTGCATGCGTTAACGGGCTTTCGGCCCATATGTGTAATATGGAGGGAAACTGAAAAGTTTCCTTCATTAGTTCGAATTACTCCAATCTCTTTACTACCCTCCTTCATTTTTCCTTTCCTCACTCTAGAATCTTCTTCTCAGATCAGAATCCCACTATTTTCTCTTGTCAATCTCCTTCCCATTATCCCTACTTTCGAGTCCGCAACCTTCTCCTATCATCATCCTTTCCAGCAACTGAAAACAGGTAATTTCCTCTACTCTTCTTATTTCTGCTTCTGCGATTTCCTCTTTTTGTAAAAGGGGTTTTTGGTTTTGGGTTGTTGTTCTGGGTAAGTAGCGTTCAGGATTCTTTACGTTTAGATCATGAGAGGATGGAGAGGTTTGAGGAGAATTTACCGTGAACTTTGCAGGAGATTAGGAGAAGAACCTTCTAGTGATAGTGACTCAAGTTCTTCTGGGAATTCTGGGGATGAGAGAAATTCTGGAAATTCTGACATTGATGATCTTGTACATCCTTCTACTCCCCCTTTTGGCCCAGGATCCATCGAGACGGAACCGTTAGTCGTAGAGTATCCATCGAATCCCGCAGAATAGAATAAGTGGTTGTTAGCTTATATGTTTGTCGAGCGTCGAGCTCAAGTTAGGATAAGCCCCGATCGTCATACCGTGGAGGAAGAAACTTTAGGAGAACCACCGAGGGGGGAGGAAAATGTCCAGGGCTCGGCCTTAATTTTAGAATAAAAACATGTGCTGTAAAAAATCCTAACGCCGAGCCTTTTGCTTTTTCCCCAGATATGGTGGAGCGCAGGTGTGTTACCAACCCTGAAGAATATCCTCTGCCGCCCAATCATGCGCAGTACGACGCCGTTTTTGATCGGGAAGTGCTAGGGACGAGACCTTCATTGCTGACAACAGATAGTCTTAACCATCTTCGACCAATTTTAACACCTCCGAGCGCTGATGGAAATGCCCCAGAATTCGTATTGAGACCTTTGGGAATCGACGACCGAATATGCTTCCAAGTGCTGGAAAATCGTCAATTTTTCTATTTCTACGAAGAAATAGCAACTAAAGTCGGCATCCGCTTGCCCTTTTCCACCTTCGAGATTGAAGTCCTCATTCATCTAGGAATAGCTCCTAGCCAACTGCATCCAGGTGGGTGGGCTTTAATCCGAGCCTTCCAGCAATTCTGTGACGTTGAAAATTTGGTAGCAACTGTACGATCTTTTTCTGGTTATACGCTCCCCAAGTAAATAAGTTTGGTGATTCCAAGGGGCTTTGGGTGTCCCTAAAGGCTTGGAGGGGGCATGCCCTCTTCGCCAAGGTGACTGATTCTTGGAAGTCTTTCAAACCTCTCTTCTTCCAATACGAGTACACTGGGGCTGGAGTATGTTGGTTCATGGAACGAGTTGAAGAAGGTGGAGTGATCAAGGTCGTGCCTCGGTTTCCACTGGGTTGGACGACTAACATTTATAACCGAGGACCCTCCTTGTATCAATTCGACTTTAAGGCGGATTTGACAAAAGCCGAAAGGCGATTATGCGACCATGTTTGGGAATACCTTCAAGCAAATGGTCAAATTGATACCAAACGAATCCTGTTGAAAGAAACACGAGACGAAGTGAAAGCCGAGCTGGGTACTATATATATATATATTTTTTTTTTTTTGTACTGATCCATTTTTTCTCGCAGAAACAATGGGGAAGAAAGCAACCAAGGCCAAGAAAAGCGAAGCTCGAGCAGCTAGAGTATCACAGTTGGCTGCAATCAAAGTTGCATCTGGCTCCCCAAACATGAGTCAATCCTCTGAACCGACCCCTTCTGAAAGTCCGACCATTATCCCCATCGCCACTCCGACTGTTAGGATCAAAGGTGTTGAGCCGGTGATCAAAGGGGATCGTATCGTCGACGCTGTAAACGTCGAAGTGGAGGCTCAAACAACTCCTCAAGGCACTCCCGAGCGTCCCCTCAAGAGGTCTCTGCTGGAAAAAGGAAAGGGTCTTGCTGGAGATTGGCTTAATTTGAGCAAGTCAAATAAAGGGGTAGAGATTCCTGAGGGAAAGGAGGAAGCTGCTGCCAAGACAGTGTGGCACCGAAAGATGACTGATACACTTGTTGCTACTGTCTTTCCTCCCGAGAATGCTGAAGTGATTGAGGCCTGGACCCCTGGGACTTGGTAGAACAACTGTAAGTCGTTGGTGAAGAGTCTCATGAGGGGTGCGAGCATACTTCATCACCTCGGTCATCATGGAGACGACGCTCATGCTGGGATAGCCCCCGAGGAAAAGAAGAAAAGGACCGAGGCAGCCGAGCGGGAGGATTATTTACAACTTCAAGTTGAAGGTCTTAACAAGAAGATGCAAACCTTGGCAGCTGAAAACGAACGGTTGCAAAAGGTGGCACAAGATGCTGAAGGTGCCAAGGTTAGGGCCGAGGAAACACTCCAGGGGGCCGAAGAGAGGATAAAGCGCTCGGAAGAGGTTCTGAAAAAAGCCGAGGAAGACGCTGCTGCTCTCCGAGCGGCAATAGAGAAAGCTCGGAAAGCGGAGCAGGCTGCTGCTGTGGCTCAGGAGCAGCATGAGTATGCTAAGGATGAGATTCTGGGGCTCCGAACTTCTTTGGAGAAGATGAGAGCAAAATCTCTCAAGCACAAGAAAGAAGCCAAGGAGCATCTATACAACTGGGATCGTGGAGT
The DNA here is from genome assembly GCA_037953625.1 of Crotalaria pallida. Taxonomy (NCBI): domain Eukaryota; kingdom Viridiplantae; phylum Streptophyta; class Magnoliopsida; order Fabales; family Fabaceae; genus Crotalaria; species Crotalaria pallida. Next base: position 81,779,496 of record CM075653.1, read on the forward strand.
TGAGGATTCTTTCTACAACACTGCCGAGAAACTCCGCATTCTGAATCCTGGGCTCTTGACCAAGGGTGCTGACCCTAATTTTGCTGTGAAAGATGGTCGAATTGTCGGCCCAAGTGGGGCTCCCATAGATCTGAACAGCGCCGATCTGCCTGACCATTTGGCCGAGGATTCCGAAGGGGACGATGCCGAGGATGCCAAAGGTGAAGAAGAAGAAGAAGATAAATTTGACGCCGATGGCATTGTACTGTCCGAGTTAGAGTAGCTTTATCATTTTGCTTTCCCTTTTGTAATTGCCCCAGTAAATGGGTTTAAACTTATACTGTTGTGTTTCGTTTGGAATATTTTATAATATTCGTAATCGTGTTATGCTTCTTTTTACACTCTTTGTTAAGAATTCAAGTGTTAAGACCTCGGAACTCCAGCACTTTAGCCGAGGTGGGTTCCTCTATCCGCGATGTAAAATGATTTTATGAAATCATGATTTAATCGGGAATCTTATTTAAAGTACTTGACGAGTTATAAGCTCTTGCTAGAGCTGTTCATAATCGTTCGCGTCATAATCGGTGGCTAATCGGTTATGAGGAAAAGTACGTGATACAATGAATTCAATAACGAGAACTTTTATTCATTTGAAGCAAATTACAATGGGCTCGGAGTTTCACCGAGCGTACACCAAAAAAAGAAACAATTCAAAAAGCAAATGTAATGAAACAACTAAAACTATTGAAAACGAAATTGAAACAATGAAAAACTAACTGTAATAAGCTCGAAGCTTCGCCACGTTCCATGTGTTGTTGATGAGGGCACCCGAGAGAGTTTCGAGCTTGTAGGCTCCTGTTCCAGTCTTGGAGGCAACTCGGTATGGTCCTTCCCAGCTTTGGGCCAGTTTTCCGTCCTTTGCATTTTTGAGACCAATATCAGCTCTCCTCAAGACAAGGTCGCCTACCTCGAACTCTCTGGATACGACCGAGCGATTATACCCTTTTGCTTGCATAATCTTAGCATGCTTTTCTCGTTCGGCCGCTAAATCCCTGACTTCTTCCGATAAAACAAGATCCTCACACAATAAAGTGTTATTGAGGGGATTCGGTTGTTGCATAGCTCGGAATGAAGGGATGATCTTTTCAATGGGGATGACTGCGTCGCAACCATAAGTGAGCCGATATGGTGTCTCTCCTGTTGAAGTTTGTATGGTGGTGAGATATGACCAAAGCACTTCGTGCAAGTTTTCCAACCAATTCCCTTTCGCGCCTTCGAGTCTTTTCTTGATCCCCTGGATGATAGATTGGTTTATAGATTCTACTTGGCCATTAGTCTGAGGGTTCTCGACCGAGGAAAAGTAATGTTTTATGTTCAAAGCATTGACTAAGTCTTGGAAAGCCTTTGCCGCGAATTGGGTTCCGTTGTCAGTCACCAGCACCTGTGGCACTCCAAACCGAGCCACAACTTGTCTTTCAAAGAACTTCTGCACCTTGGCCGAGGAGATGGTTGCAAGAGGCTCGGCTTCCACCCACTTGGTAAAATAATCAATGGCCACTATCACCCACTTTAGCTGTCCTGGAGCGGTGGGGAACTGTCCAATCAGATCCATTCCCCATTGATAGAAGGGATAGGGAGATGAAAGTGAATGGAGTTCCTCAGCCGGTTTCTGATATACATCACTGTGAAATTGACACTTGTCGCACCTCTTCACATGGTTGATCGCATCCTGTTGAAGAGTCGGCCAGTAGTATCCTGCCCTTAGAACCTTTTTAGCCAGTGACTTCCCCCCAATATGGTGACTTCCAATGCCCCCGTGAACTTCCTCCAATGCCTGTTTTGCTTCGGCAGGGTCTAAACATCTAAGCATTGGGCCGCTGACCCCTCGGCGAAACAAGACTCCATCAACTAGGGCAAACTGTGAAGCTTTTCTGACGAGTTTCTTGGCCTATATTGGATTACTTGGAAAAACCCCTTGTTCCAAGTAGCCCGTGATCGGAGCAATCCAGCTCGGATCCAGCGAAATAGAGAGGACAACGCTAGGTCCATGCACCATTTCTTGGATCAATGTTCTGTTGTTCTTAGGACTTTTTGTCGAAGCAAGTTTGGAGAGAATATCCGCTCGGCTGTTACTCTCCCTTGGGATGTGGCAGATTTCGACCTTAGCAAACTCCGAGGATAGGAACTTCACCTTCTTCAAATACTTTTGAAGGATTGGTTCCTTAGCCTGGTAATCGCCCTTGACTTGTGAAACTACCAACTGAGAATCGCTGAAAATTTTCACTTCTCGGGCCCCACTTCTTTTGCCATTCTCAGCCCGGCCAATACGGCTTCATACTCCGCTTGATTGTTCGAAGTTGAAAATCCAAACTTCAAAGAATATTCGAGGGTGACCCCCTCGGAGTTCTCCAAGATTATTCCTGCACCAACCCCAAGTTTGTTACTTGATCCATCAACATAAATATTCCAATCCAAGTTTGAGCTTGTCAATGGCTCAGTAAACTCGGTGAGAAAATCAGCTAAGGCCTGAGATTTCATTGCCTTCCTCGGTTCGAAAGTGATTTCAAACTCGGAAAGCTCAATGGCCCACGTCACCATTCTTCCTGCCAGATCAGGTTTCTGAAGTATTTGACGGATCGGCTCAGCTGTTCTGACTGTGATATGGTGGCTCTGGAAGTATTGACGTAATCGTCTAGCTGTGATAACCAGACAAAAAGCCAATTTCTCCACTTTCTGATACCTCAACTCTGGTCCCTGAAGAGCTCGGCTGACGAAATAGATGGGGGATTCTTTGCCAGATTCCTCTCGGACCAAAGCCGAACTTACTACAGAATCACCCACTGATAAGTAAAGGAACAAAATTTCTCCATTTACCGGACTAGACAAGATCGGGGGAGAAGCCAAGTACTGCTTAAGGTCAGTAAAGGCCTTTTCGCATGTCTCGTCCCATTCAAATGTCTTTTCCTTTTCTTTCCTCAGCAGTTTGTACCAGGGGAGGGCCTTCCTACCTGACTGAGACAGAAACCTCGAGAGAGCCGCAACCCGACCTGTCAGTTGTTGGACACCCTTGATATCTGACGGACTCTTCATATCAAGAATGGCTCGGCACTTTTCTGGATTTGCCTCGATTCCGCGCTCGGTAAGCATGAATCCGAGGAAAGACCCTGCTGGAACTCCAAACGTGCATTTTTTCGGGTTCAACCTCATGCCGAACTGTCGGATCCTTCCCAAAATTACCTTCAAATCCTTAGCGTGATCTTCTTCTTTCAAGCTCTTTGCAATCATATCATCTATGTATACCTCCATTCTCGGCCCAATCAAGGGGCCGAACACCTTGTTCATCATCCGCTGGTAAGTTGCCCCAGCGTTTTTCAATCCAAATGGCATCACATTGTAACAATATGTGGCATTTTCTGTGATAAATGAAGTCTTCACCTGATCCGGGGGATACATTGGAATCTGATTGTACCCCGAATAAGCATCCATAAATGAAAGCCTTTGATAACCCGCCGAGCTATCCACAAGTTTATCGATGCAGGGAAGTGGGTATTGATCCTTAGGGCAAACTTTGTTCAAGTCTGTTTAGTCCACGCACATCCTCCATTTCCCATTGGACTTCTTCACTAGCACGGGATTGGCCAACCAATCAGTATACACCACCTCCCTGATAAATCCTGCTTCTAGTAGCTCGGCTACCTTTTCATCTGTTGCCTGCGCCTTCTCAACTCCGACTCTTCTTTTCTTCTGACACACTGGCTTGGCTCCAGGATACACGCTCAACCTGTGGCAAATGAAGTTCGGATCGATTCCTGGCATATCTGCCGAGGTCCAGGCAAACAAGTCTTTGTTTTCCACCAGCAATTCAGTCAGTTCTTTTTCCAATTCCTCAGAAAGGCCAACCCCCATCTTGACGCAACGAGAAGGATCAGGGCCTAAAATCACCTTTTTGAAGTCCCCTTGAGGGGTCGGCCTAGTTTCATCCTCTTATCTTACGTCAAGATCTGCTAAGTTGACACTTCCCTTGTTAAGTGGTTCTTGCATGATCTTCTCATCATCAAGCTTCAACTTGCCCAGGCTGATATTATAACATTTCCGAGCCAACTCCTATTCGGACCACACTGTTACTACCTTGTCATCAGACCCTGGGAATTTCATGGCCAAGTGGACCGTCGATACAACAGAACCAAAAGATTGGAGTGCAGTTCGGCCAAAGATGGCGTTGTATGCCGAGGGGGCCTGGACAACTAGCCACTTTACCATTTCAGTCCGAGCAGAGGGTGGTTCCCCCATGGTCACTGGGAGATGGATGTGGCCTAAGGGAACAATTGAATGTCCCGTGAAGCCAATCAAACTTCCCTCGAATGGGGTGAGATCAGATCTTCTCAACTTCAATTTTTCAAACAGATCCAGAAACATGATGTCTGTGAAGAAACCGCAATTGGTGGTTGGAGAGACTTAGGAACCCTAGGAAAACACCTAGAAGGGGGGGTTGAATAGGTGTTGAAGCTACCTTGAAAGATTTTCGAACGAAACAAATCGAAACAATCAAAACAAATGATTTTTGCAAATTCTACAGCACTTAATCGATTAACTTGCAATTTACTCGAGTAGTACTCGATTAAAGTTGAACTTAATCGATTAAATATGACAGAAAACAGAAAAATCAATTTTTCATTCGAATACGAAAATCAATCAATTCACATGCAAGATCAGAGATTCAGCGGAAATGATTAACACCTATATTCTTATTGATTAACCTAGTTATGAAAATGATTTTCCCTTTATCAATTTGAACAATTAAAGATTCAATTCAATCAATTATGAAAATCAATCTTTCTAGGTTTTCAATCAAGAACGCAATCAAATGACTTGAATATAAAGAGTAAGAGTTTAGAGATACGACACAGTGATTTATCCTGGTTCACTTTCATCCACTTGAAAGCTACATCCAGTCCCCTCTTCAACCAAGAGAGATTCTTCACTATGAGGAATTAGAGTTCTCAAATTACAAGTGATTGCCTCACAAGACTTCCTTCTTGCTAGCCTACAAGAGATAACCGACACCCTTGCCTTGTAATCCTATTGATCTTCTCTCTAATCTAACCTCTACCCCTTGTTGATAATCGACACAACAAGTCTTCAATTGCTTGATGATAAACCACACACCAAGGCTTCACTTGCTTGATTCACAATCAAGACTTCTTCTTCTTCTTCAATAAGAATGCACTTGCTTGATGATAAAATCGACACACCAAGACTTCTTGTTTGTTGTAGTGGCTTGCCTTCTTGCAAAGATTACAACACAATAGAAAACACAAAACAATCCTATGAATCTCAATCAAGAGTTATGACAATTCACCATAAGAGATTCAAAGGTTCTTGATCAAAGAATATGAAAATATGAGAACTTTGATCTTTAGAAAATGAGAGAGAATAGAGTGGCTTGATTCTTTGTAAAACTTGTATGAAATGATTCTTATTAAATCACAAATAATAGGAAAAGGTTTATATAGAATACCCAAAAGTTGTAGCACTTGAAAACTGATTTTGAGAAGTGAAAAACGTATTTTAAAAATCAGTTCAGCAGTACTTAATCGATTAAGCAAGTCGTGTACTCGAGTAGTACTCGATTAAGTTATCACTTAATCGATTAAGTTGGTACTGTACATGTTCAAAACTTGTTTTCTCAAAATCCAACCTTTCCTTTAAAACCTTTAAGCCACCTATTGATTCTAGATTAAGTGAAAACTCAAATTATGATTAAATCATGACTTATGAATGAGATTCACTACCCTCTATAATAATCTACCCAAATAAAAAACCTATGAAGCTTGAGAGGCAAAAGATAAAAGAAATACAAATACACTCAAACTTAGGTCTTCATGAGCTTGCTTTCTCTCTTCTTCATTTGATGTTTGTTGTTGCTTGTTTAGCTTGAAACTTGATCAACACATGTAGCTTGTTCAAAAACACTTTGTCATTATCAAAACATTCATCATGTTCATCATGGAACTAACAATCTCCCCCTTTTTGAAAATGACAATCCATGTTTTGAAATCACTTGAAGTTGTTGATGCTTGAAACATTTGATCACTTGAGAAGACTCTTTCTCCCTCTCAATCAATGCTTTAACATTTGAATCCAATTGAGATAGAAGCTTGATTCTCCCCCTATCTTCAACAACTTAGCTCAACCTACATAAAAACAACAAAACAACCTTTCTCCAAATATAATATCTAAAAATCATATTTCTCCCATGTTTTGAAAACATACCATTTCTCCCTCTTTGAGAAACATTTCATTCAATTCAAAACATCATATTTCTCCCCCTTTGGCATTATCAAAAAGTAATATATACCAATTGAAATATAACATCTAAGCCAAGGTAAGAAATCAATGATCATTTCTTCACAACATTGATACCAATTGAACAAATACAATAGAGCTTTACTTTGAAATGTGATATCAATTGGTAAGAAAATATAACAATGAAATATAATACCAATTGAGAACTAAAAAGATCATAATATCACTTAACAAAGAAGATATCAATTGTAAAGAAGAATCAATAATCACAAAAGCATCATACTTTAATAAGATTTCAATTATATGATTATCATGCTTTCATCAACTCAATGATACCAATTGAATTAACTAAACATTTAGAAAAGTAATATCAATTGAGAAGATATCAATTAAGATAATATATCAATATCAAATATTACCACTTTGTAGAACATTCACTTGAGATGCAAGTGTGATACCAATTGAAAATGTGAATATAGACATTCATAGTTGAGACCAATTGAGAACATGTGTCATTCATTTGCATCTTCAATCAAACCTACAAAACAATCATGCTTTGCTTTTTGGTATCCAAATGGTTTTGGATCCATTTTTGTTAGTGTAGGGACTTTCACCCTTTTTCATCCAAACAAAATTTCCTTTAGGTATACCATGCATTTTAACATAACACACATTTGAAGTATGTCCATGAGTACCACAATAGAAACATGTTGGAGGATTTGAAAAATCAACTTTAGAAAAATCAACAACATTTCTATGAGATTTACTCTTAGCATTAGTATAACCCAAACCAAACTTGTTTGAATTTTTTCTTTGAAAATTTAACAATGTGCGCAATCTAATATCACAATTCGTGAAACTTGCAAGCTTATTTTTCAAAATAGCATTTTCATCCTTGAGCAACTTGCAATTCTCACAATCAACCACAATATTCAATCTACTAGCACAATCACAAGAAGAACTAGCATATATAAGATCAAGAGTTTCATTTTCAAGATTAAGCTCATCAATTTGTTTTTGAAGTTCTAAAATCTCTTTTTGATGTTTCAAAATGAGCTTCTTTCTTTTAATGTTTTTCAAAGCTAGTTTTTCAAGTTGTTCATACATTTCTTCATAAGCATTATGTAACAATTCATATTTAGAAGAAATTTCGGATTTAGATTCACTTACATTGCTATCCTCGCTTTGATAACTTGATTCATCATTTGAACTTTGTTCTTCATCATCTACTAGAGTTATCAAGTTGAGACAAGCAACTTCTTCATCATCCGAAGAACTATTTGATGTGCTTTTCTTGTTATCTTCATCACTATCCCAAACTATGTATGCTCTTTTAGATTTAGAATTTTTCTTGTCTTTCTCCTTCTTCTTGAGATACCTAGAGCATGAATACTTGAGATGTCCGGGTTTTCCACATTCATGGCAAACTACACCTTCTTTTGATGTCTTGGTCTTGTAGTGTGGGGAATCATTCTCTTTACTTTTGTCCTTGTTCAACCTTCCTTTTCTCCTTAGAAACTTGTCAAATTCTTTTAACAAAAGTTTCATGTCTTTTTCATCAACATCGGAATCGGAATCTTCACTATCATCATCATCGGAACTATCTTTCTTTTTATATGCACTTTTGACTCTAAGAGCAAGTCCTTTCCTTGATTTGTTCTTATCCGACTCTTCATTGATACTTAATCGTCCAAGCTCCATTTCATGTTCTTGAAGCTTTCCGAAAAGTGTTGCTAGATCCATAGCATCCAAATTTTTAGATTCAACAATAGCCGTTACTTTTGGTTGCCAATTCCTGTCTAAACACCTCAACACTTTGTTAGAAAGTTCACCTTGTAGAAAAGTTTTACCAAGAGCAAGTAAATGATTTATAATGTGAGTAAAACGCTTCTGCATATCATTTATAGATTCATTTGGAAGCATATGAAACAATTCATAATCACGCATTAAGGCATTCAATCTAGCTCTCCTAACCTCACTAGTTCCTTCATGAGTCACTTGTAAAGTGTCCCACATTTCTTTAGCACTAGAACATTGAGAAACTCTAAAGAACTCGTCATAGGATAAAGCGGATGTAATGATATTCTTTGCTTTATAATCATATTGTACTTTCTTTCTATCATCATCCTTCCACTTATCCTCGGGGATCAATTGTTCTACACCTTCAACTAAACTAGAGGGGATATGAGGACCTTTTTCAACTACTTTCCAAATTTCACTATCTATGGCTTGGATAAAGATTTTCATTCTAACTTTCCAATATGCATAGCCTTCTCCGGCAAACAATGGAGGATGACTTATTGAAGCACCTTCACCACCAAAGGAATTCATGGAACCCATTGCGATTTTCTTAAAGGATCTTTACGAAAAAGCTCTTATGCTCGTGTCTTTCGACCGAGCTCTGATACCAATTGAAGAAACCGCAATTGGTGGTTGGAGAGACTTAGGAACCCTAGGAAAACACCTAGAAGGGGGGGTTGAATAGGTGTTGAAGCTACCTTGAAAGATTTTCGAACGAAACAAATCGAAACAATCAAAACAAATGATTTTTGCAAATTCTACAGCACTTAATCGATTAACTTGCAATTTACTCGAGTAGTACTCGATTAAAGTTGAACTTAATCGATTAAATATGACAGAAAACAGAAAAATCAATTTTTCATTCGAATACGAAAATCAATCAATTCACATGCAAGATCAGAGATTCAGCGGAAATGATTAACACCTATATTCTTATTGATTAACCTAGTTATGAAAATGATTTTCCCTTTATCAATTTGAACAATTAAAGATTCAATTCAATCAATTATGAAAATCAATCTTTCTAGGTTTTCAATCAAGAACGCAATCAAATGACTTGAATATAAAGAGTAAGAGTTTAGAGATACGACACAGTGATTTATCCTGGTTCACTTTCATCCACTTGAAAGCTACATCCAGTCCCCTCTTCAACCAAGAGAGATTCTTCACTATGAGGAATTAGAGTTCTCAAATTACAAGTGATTGCCTCACAAGACTTCCTTCTTGCTAGCCTACAAGAGATAACCGACACCCTTGCCTTGTAATCCTATTGATCTTCTCTCTAATCTAACCTCTACCCCTTGTTGATAATCGACACAACAAGTCTTCAATTGCTTGATGATAAACCACACACCAAGGCTTCACTTGCTTGATTCACAATCAAGACTTCTTCTTCTTCTTCAATAAGAATGCACTTGCTTGATGATAAAATCGACACACCAAGACTTCTTGTTTGTTGTAGTGGCTTGCCTTCTTGCAAAGATTACAACACAATAGAAAACACAAAACAATCCTATGAATCTCAATCAAGAGTTATGACAATTCACCATAAGAGATTCAAAGGTTCTTGATCAAAGAATATGAAAATATGAGAACTTTGATCTTTAGAAAATGAGAGAGAATAGAGTGGCTTGATTCTTTGTAAAACTTGTATGAAATGATTCTTATTAAATCACAAATAATAGGAAAAGGTTTATATAGAATACCCAAAAGTTGTAGCACTTGAAAACTGATTTTGAGAAGTGAAAAACGTATTTTAAAAATCAGTTCAGCAGTACTTAATCGATTAAGCAAGTCGTGTACTCGAGTAGTACTCGATTAAGTTATCACTTAATCGATTAAGTTGGTACTGTACATGTTCAAAACTTGTTTTCTCAAAATCCAACCTTTCCTTTAAAACCTTTAAGCCACCTATTGATTCTAGATTAAGTGAAAACTCAAATTATGATTAAATCATGACTTATGAATGAGATTCACTACCCTCTATAATAATCTACCCAAATAAAAAACCTATGAAGCTTGAGAGGCAAAAGATAAAAGAAATACAAATACACTCAAACTTAGGTCTTCATGAGCTTGCTTTCTCTCTTCTTCATTTGATGTTTGTTGTTGCTTGTTTAGCTTGAAACTTGATCAACACATGTAGCTTGTTCAAAAACACTTTGTCATTATCAAAACATTCATCATGTTCATCATGGAACTAACAATCTCCCCCTTTTTGAAAATGACAATCCATGTTTTGAAATCACTTGAAGTTGTTGATGCTTGAAACATTTGATCACTTGAGAAGACTCTTTCTCCCTCTCAATCAATGCTTTAACATTTGAATCCAATTGAGATAGAAGCTTGATTCTCCCCCTATCTTCAACAACTTAGCTCAACCTACATAAAAACAACAAAACAACCTTTCTCCAAATATAATATCTAAAAATCATATTTCTCCCATGTTTTGAAAACATACCATTTCTCCCTCTTTGAGAAACATTTCATTCAATTCAAAACATCATATTTCTCCCCCTTTGGCATTATCAAAAAGTAATATATACCAATTGAAATATAACATCTAAGCCAAGGTAAGAAATCAATGATCATTTCTTCACAACATTGATACCAATTGAACAAATACAATAGAGCTTTACTTTGAAATGTGATATCAATTGGTAAGAAAATATAACAATGAAATATAATACCAATTGAGAACTAAAAAGATCATAATATCACTTAACAAAGAAGATATCAATTGTAAAGAAGAATCAATAATCACAAAAGCATCATACTTTAATAAGATTTCAATTATATGATTATCATGCTTTCATCAACTCAATGATACCAATTGAATTAACTAAACATTTAGAAAAGTAATATCAATTGAGAAGATATCAATTAAGATAATATATCAATATCAAATATTACCACTTTGTAGAACATTCACTTGAGATGCAAGTGTGATACCAATTGAAAATGTGAATATAGACATTCATAGTTGAGACCAATTGAGAACATGTGTCATTCATTTGCATCTTCAATCAAACCTACAAAACAATCATGCTTTGCTTTTTGGTATCCAAATGGTTTTGGATCCATTTTTGTTAGTGTAGGGACTTTCACCCTTTTTCATCCAAACAAAATTTCCTTTAGGTATACCATGCATTTTAACATAACACACATTTGAAGTATGTCCATGAGTACCACAATAGAAACATGTTGGAGGATTTGAAAAATCAACTTTAGAAAAATCAACAACATTTCTATGAGATTTACTCTTAGCATTAGTATAACCCAAACCAAACTTGTTTGAATTTTTTCTTTGAAAATTTAACAATGTGCGCAATCTAATATCACAATTCGTGAAACTTGCAAGCTTATTTTTCAAAATAGCATTTTCATCCTTGAGCAACTTGCAATTCTCACAATCAACCACAATATTCAATCTACTAGCACAATCACAAGAAGAACTAGCATATATAAGATCAAGAGTTTCATTTTCAAGATTAAGCTCATCAATTTGTTTTTGAAGTTCTAAAATCTCTTTTTGATGTTTCAAAATGAGCTTCTTTCTTTTAATGTTTTTCAAAGCTAGTTTTTCAAGTTGTTCATACATTTCTTCATAAGCATTATGTAACAATTCATATTTAGAAGAAATTTCGGATTTAGATTCACTTACATTGCTATCCTCGCTTTGATAACTTGATTCATCATTTGAACTTTGTTCTTCATCATCTACTAGAGTTATCAAGTTGAGACAAGCAACTTCTTCATCATCCGAAGAACTATTTGATGTGCTTTTCTTGTTATCTTCATCACTATCCCAAACTATGTATGCTCTTTTAGATTTAGAATTTTTCTTGTCTTTCTCCTTCTTCTTGAGATACCTAGAGCATGAATACTTGAGATGTCCGGGTTTTCCACATTCATGGCAAACTACACCTTCTTTTGATGTCTTGGTCTTGTAGTGTGGGGAATCATTCTCTTTACTTTTGTCCTTGTTCAACCTTCCTTTTCTCCTTAGAAACTTGTCAAATTCTTTTAACAAAAGTTTCATGTCTTTTTCATCAACATCGGAATCGGAATCTTCACTATCATCATCATCGGAACTATCTTTCTTTTTATATGCACTTTTGACTCTAAGAGCAAGTCCTTTCCTTGATTTGTTCTTATCCGACTCTTCATTGATACTTAATCGTCCAAGCTCCATTTCATGTTCTTGAAGCTTTCCGAAAAGTGTTGCTAGATCCATAGCATCCAAATTTTTAGATTCAACAATAGCCGTTACTTTTGGTTGCCAATTCCTGTCTAAACATCTCAACACTTTGTTAGAAAGTTCACCTTGTAGAAAAGTTTTACCAAGAGCAAGTAAATGATTTATAATGTGAGTAAAACGCTTCTGCATATCATTTATAGATTCATTTGGAAGCATATGAAACAATTCATAATCACGCATTAAGGCATTCAATCTAGCTCTCCTAACCTCACTAGTTCCTTCATGAGTCACTTGTAAAGTGTCCCACATTTCTTTAGCACTAGAACATTGAGAAACTCTAAAGAACTCGTCATAGGATAAAGCGGATGTAATGATATTCTTTGCTTTATAATCATATTGTACTTTCTTTCTATCATCATCCTTCCACTTATCCTCGGGGATCAATTGTTCTACACCTTCAACTAAACTAGAGGGGATATGAGGACCTTTTTCAACTACTTTCCAAATTTCACTATCTATGGCTTGGATAAAGATTTTCATTCTAACTTTCCAATATGCATAGCCTTCTCCGGCAAACAATGGAGGATGACTTATTGAAGCACCTTCACCACCAAAGGAATTCATGGAACCCATTGCGATTTTCTTAAAGGATCTTTACGAAAAAGCTCTTATGCTCGTGTCTTTCGACCGAGCTCTGATACCAATTGAAGAAACCGCAATTGGTGGTTGGAGAGACTTAGGAACCCTAGGAAAACACCTAGAAGGGGGGGTTGAATAGGTGTTGAAGCTACCTTGAAAGATTTTCGAACGAAACAAATCGAAACAATCAAAACAAATGATTTTTGCAAATTCTACAGCACTTAATCGATTAACTTGCAATTTACTCGAGTAGTACTCGATTAAAGTTGAACTTAATCGATTAAATATGACAGAAAACAGAAAAATCAATTTTTCATTCGAATACGAAAATCAATCAATTCACATGCAAGATCAGAGATTCAGCGGAAATGATTAACACCTATATTCTTATTGATTAACCTAGTTATGAAAATGATTTTCCCTTTATCAATTTGAACAATTAAAGATTCAATTCAATCAATTATGAAAATCAATCTTTCTAGGTTTTCAATCAAGAACGCAATCAAATGACTTGAATATAAAGAGTAAGAGTTTAGAGATACGACACAGTGATTTATCCTGGTTCACTTTCATCCACTTGAAAGCTACATCCAGTCCCCTCTTCAACCAAGAGAGATTCTTCACTATGAGGAATTAGAGTTCTCAAATTACAAGTGATTGCCTCACAAGACTTCCTTCTTGCTAGCCTACAAGAGATAACCGACACCCTTGCCTTGTAATCCTATTGATCTTCTCTCTAATCTAACCTCTACCCCTTGTTGATAATCGACACAACAAGTCTTCAATTGCTTGATGATAAACCACACACCAAGGCTTCACTTGCTTGATTCACAATCAAGACTTCTTCTTCTTCTTCAATAAGAATGCACTTGCTTGATGATAAAATCGACACACCAAGACTTCTTGTTTGTTGTAGTGGCTTGCCTTCTTGCAAAGATTACAACACAATAGAAAACACAAAACAATCCTATGAATCTCAATCAAGAGTTATGACAATTCACCATAAGAGATTCAAAGGTTCTTGATCAAAGAATATGAAAATATGAGAACTTTGATCTTTAGAAAATGAGAGAGAATAGAGTGGCTTGATTCTTTGTAAAACTTGTATGAAATGATTCTTATTAAATCACAAATAATAGGAAAAGGTTTATATAGAATACCCAAAAGTTGTAGCACTTGAAAACTGATTTTGAGAAGTGAAAAACGTATTTTAAAAATCAGTTCAGCAGTACTTAATCGATTAAGCAAGTCGTGTACTCGAGTAGTACTCGATTAAGTTATCACTTAATCGATTAAGTTGGTACTGTACATGTTCAAAACTTGTTTTCTCAAAATCCAACCTTTCCTTTAAAACCTTTAAGCCACCTATTGATTCTAGATTAAGTGAAAACTCAAATTATGATTAAATCATGACTTATGAATGAGATTCACTACCCTCTATAATAATCTACCCAAATAAAAAACCTATGAAGCTTGAGAGGCAAAAGATAAAAGAAATACAAATACACTCAAACTTAGGTCTTCATGAGCTTGCTTTCTCTCTTCTTCATTTGATGTTTGTTGTTGCTTGTTTAGCTTGAAACTTGATCAACACATGTAGCTTGTTCAAAAACACTTTGTCATTATCAAAACATTCATCATGTTCATCATGGAACTAACAGTCTGCCGAACTCCCCTGATCGACAAGAATCCTTCTAACTTCGTAATTGCCGAGCCTGGCTGTAACTACCATTGGGTCATTATGGTCTTGTAAGATGTCCTCAAAATCCTCATCACTAAAGCTGATGACTATGTTTTTCTTCCTGGGCTTTTGGATTGGTCGGCTGGCCACCGAAAGGACTTGTCCCACATACTTCTTGCGATCACACTTCTTTTCCCCTCCACCTGCAAATCCTCCAGCAATGGTGCCGATGAGAAAAGAATTCTTTTCCTTCTCGGATGGTTGGGTAGAGGCTCCCCCTGCAGGTGGTGAAGGGCTTCTAGTTCTTTTCTGTTCGGTTTTGGGTGGTGAAGGACTCTTTCTCCTGAAGCGTTTGCGCAACGCTTCGCCAATATATTGTTGAAGCTTACCATCCCTTACCATTTCTTCGATTAAGTCCTTCAACTGGGTACACTGGTCGGTGGTTTGCCCCCATCCACCGTGATGATCGCAGTACTTTGTCCTATCCTTTTGAGCTACCTTCCTCAAAGCTGGTGGCCGAGTGATGTTACGCATCTCTGTATGCATAGTCTCACGAAGGATTTGACTCCTCGGGACTGTCAACTGGGTATATTCATCATACTTGCCTTTTGGAGGCAGTTTTTCCCCTCTCTCTCTTTCTCTTTTGTCTTTCCTTCCCCTATATCGAAAATGATCATTTTGCCGAACGTCATTTTGACGAGGACTTTGCTCATGTCGTCCTTCGCCACCCCTTGCTGCAGTACTGATCCTACAGAATTCCTCTAGATTAACGTATTTCCTGGATCTTTCCCTAAGTTCGGCCATGTTCTTAGGTGGTTCCCCAATCAAGTAATCCTTAAAATCTCCATCCTGCAATCCTTGAGTGAGCAAGAGAACAGATACTCCTGATTGCAGACCTGATATGCCACTGGCCTCTTGTTGGTACCGAGCTAGGTAGTCGTGTAGAGACTCGTCGGGTCTCTGTGCAACTCCAGCTAGTGAGTGGTTTGATTTGGGCTGTGACATACTGGCCGTGTACCTGTTTATGAATGCTTGTCTAAGCTCGGCCCATGATCGGATCGAATTGGTGGGTAGTGAATTGAACCATCTCAAAGGCGCCGAGCCCAGAGTCATTGAGAAAGCTCGGCACTTCATAAAATCCCCTCCTCCAAAAAACATCATAGAGGACTCGTAGGCAGCTATGTGGTCCATCGGGTCAGTTGTTCCATTGTACCGAGGAATATTCTGATGACCCATATAAGTCTACGGGGTTTGGAAAGCCATAATCTCAAGTGTGAAAGGGTGTCCAAGATGGGGTTCCCTAGTGATACGTTCTGGGATTAAGTTTGGGTTGAGGGGTGGAGGTGGGGGAAGATTGCTCGGATTACCATAGGCCGCGTAAGGGCCTTTCTCGGCAATCCTTGCCATGCTCTGCTGTTGAAGAGTAGCAATGCCCTGGTTTTGCTTTTCAATTAAAGAAGTCTGAGTCCTCAAGATCTCCATGATCGACTCCTCTCTCCTTCGTGCCGAAGAAGTAGTTATGTAAGATCTGCCTTCCGTTTCAGAACGCTGACCACCTTGAAGAGTTCCAAAACGACCTCTAGTCAAATGAGATATCTCCCTGTTGGACCTGTCAGCCCTGGAATGATCACGCCGATCGGCCCGTTCAACTCGCCGATCCTCATCAGTTCATGAGCCAGCAGCAGCCCGACGAGACTGATGTCCAGAATCAGCCGTGTCACGCCATTCTGAAACGTGGCCATCAGGGACGGTATGAGGGTTAGACTGCCCTCCGCCGCCCTCAACGAGAACTTGGCCAGCTGGAGGAACCGTGGCTTGTGCCTGATCCGCCGTTGGAACTGGCGGAATTGTCTGAACGTCAGCCTGATTACCTCCAGTTGGTGCTCCTGGAGCAATTCTGTCTCTCACGTTTCTCCCGGTCTTGGGTGGCCTCCCACGGAGGCGACGGCGGAGATCTTCTTAATTACCATCATTATTGTCGTTTGCCATGAGATCAGTGGGTGGGAATACTGGTTATTCGGTTCCCACAGACGGCGCCAATGTAGTGTCCTTGAACACTATGTCCTTAACCCTCTAAGTGCTCAAGATTATGGAACCAGGAGCCCAAGAGAGGATCAAGTGTTAATATGTGACTTTGTGGTGTTTCTGCAGTTCCAGTCGGGAAAAGCAGGGTCTCCCCAGTCAACAAGTGTGTGCAGAGTGTCAAATTAGGGATGAGAGTACGTACCTGAAACCCTAGCTGTAAGGAGCCATTTATAGGGTTTGGAGGAAGCTGACGTGGGCCGTCTGGGCCCTGTATCAGGGTTGAGCTGAGCCAGGATTCTGTGAGATAATATCGGAGGTTTATGCTCTTAGAATCTGGATAGGATCAGCTCAAGATCTCATGTCTAGGCTGTTGCGAGAATCTAGGAGAGATTTGCGGAAGGGATAGGAAGCCTTGGTAAGACTGCGTCTATCTACCAGCCGACGATATGTCTCGGCCCTAGAGTCCCGAGCCGATGGGTTGAAGACCGTTTGTGAGGCTCGGCCCCATCAAGTCTGAGCCTGGTCCTTTCGTACGCTTCAGAATGAGCTGAGTTATATCAACAGTTCATCACTAAGGTAATCCTTAACATGAAACACTCACCATAATCTACGCTAACCACACTAATTCTTAAACTACCCTAGTGAAGGCAATCGGGTGGAGGTCCTCCTTCTTCTTGGGTCCTCTATTCGCTTTCGAAGATGAAGCCGTCCATGTAGCTGTCTCCGTATTTTTGTTGTACTCCAACTTCACTCCTTCTTTGGTGGTAGACTTCCACTGATTCTCATATTGCACCTTCTCCTTGTAATTCTGATATCCTCGCACAGTGACTTGTCCCAAGCACGGCCCCAAGTTAGCTTTGCTTAGTTGATGCAACGGGTCAGGGATTACAATCTGAGTATGGCCGGTCCATACCCAGCTGCTTGGAGTACGCTTCCAACCTCTTCCATATTTACTCCACGTGGTAATGTCCATGTAGTACTCCATCTGCCCGTTGAAATACCAGCAACACCGATATGCCAACGAACAGGAGAGAGTAAGCGTTCCGAACGACGTATCGTCGACGGTGTGGGATTACGATAGGCAAAATAATAGGACCATACTAACACACAATACAATATACAAGCACACAACAACCAAACCGATTACTGATATCATCATCACTATCATCTTACATTATTAGCATTATTATTATCCTTTCTCATTTCCTCTTTACTTTCACATCTTATGATCTTTCTTTCTTTTTCTCATTCATTTCCATCTCACCACTGCATTCTCTTTTCCTCCATTCTTATCAATTCATAACCTCTGGTGATTGGGGAGTGTTAAAATACCATCAAAGTATTCATTTCAATCCTGGAGATCACTCACGTCTACATCTCCTCGGTCATCCACCCAACCTAGTCGGAAGCAAACAGGAGTACAGGACCTTTACCGTGCGGGCACGACAGCTGTCACACAATCAAATGGTCCCAGACCAGGAGGTCTCAGCCTCAAATCATAATCATATCAATTCATATACATGGCACACTGTCTCACTACAGTGGCAAACAAAATGCCCCACTCCAGTCCCTCTCACTGTTCTCGATTTGCAATCTAGGGGGCGACAGTATGTTTCTAGTGGGCCCGCAGAACTTGCCACGGCATTAGACCCAATCCCCACCACGTTAGTGCGCCACATGTGGAGTTCGTTCTGCCTAGAAACATACTCTAGACTTCTTGACGTTTCACCGTCATCGTCCTCCCCTAATGCAATCTCCTCCTAAGTATCTGCAGATACTTATGGTTTCTTCCTCTCCACTACTTCGCACTCTCATACATCTCTGCGTAAGTCTTTTAAGTCTTTTATCTTTTTAATTATCCTAAGGTCGGCCCGTCCTTCGTGCAACCCTTCAACGAGTCCCGACCACTAACTTTACACAACTTTCTCTCATCATTTCTCACATAGCACAGAGCTGGGATCACATCACAATTTCCAATCTCACTTCTCAAACTTTCTCACATTCTCAATCTCCTTTCATACTCTTTCCTCAAAACCATCTTCTAGCAAAACCTTTTTGAAAATATCGTTTCACAAAACTTCTTTCATAGGCTTTCACTAAATATTGTTTTCACAAACCTTTCTCAAAAATATCATTTCATGAAGCTTTTTCAAAATATCACCGTATAACTTTTCTCAAAAGTATTATTTCAAAAGACTTTCTCAAAAACGTCACTACAACAGACTTTCTTTAAAATATCCCTTCAGACTTTTAACAAAGAATTGCTTTCCAGAAACTTCTTTCCAAAAATATAAGTTTTCACAAAGCTTTTCAAAAAGATTGTTTCATCAAAACCCCTTTCAAAATCTTTTCAAAAATTTTCTTTTCCAAAAATCTTTTCAAAAGCCCTTCTTCAAAAACCTTTTCAGAATTTACAACTTTGCTGAGCGCTAATGGAGGAGCAAGCTCAACTCAACACTAGTCCCAGACTAAACCCAAAAACAAAAGGAGCCCAGCTCCGCACAAATCACATCTCATTCTCATAATCAACCTCACTTTCCCCAGCTCTGGCTCGTTCTCAACATTATCCTTTCATTCTTTCCCCAATCTCAATTCTTTCTTTCTTTTCCAACACATATCCTATTCTCACTCATTATTCTTTTCTCATTGTGTCTTTACTTTATTACTTTCACAACTCATTCATTTCATTTTTATTTCCTTGTTCAGGACGTAACAGACGTCCATCAACATATTACTCAGTTAATTTAACAGCAATGAATATCATCAAACATAATTAAATAAATAAAAGCATGCTGTCAACACACAACATCACACAATAATAATGTGGTCTTCGTCACCTTCGTATAAGTGGCCACACAACACAAACAATCGCCACTTATACTACTGACTCCGAACCACTAAGTTCTGATCTTTGAGATGATACAAACGTCCTAATATATCACCTAACTACCACAGTGTCTTAGGGAAGCTTCTCTCTCATCTAATGTCCAGCGATTAAATGCGTACCGACTCCTCTGATCCTTTTGCTGCCGGCTGCCCCAATCCCCCGTCTTTCAAATTCCTCGTACTAAATAAAAGACGCTTACGTTATTAACTTATATCATGAAAATCTTTTTCATAACCTAGACACCTCTCATTTCCTCGTATTAAATAAAACACACTAATGCTGCTAACGTGTATTAAGAAAATCTTTTCTTAAATCAATTATCTCTTGAAAACTTTACTTTAAATCGCATGAGAACGTTTTTAAATGTAAGAAGCAAGTCCAAATAATTCTGGACAGCAAAATAGTTTTATAAAATTTACTTTTGATAAAATCCCGAAAACATCGTAAGAACACTCTTTATTTTAACTGACCCTTAAAAATCAATGTTTTTAAAACTCAAGTCTTTATCACAGAACAACTTTGGACAGCCATAGACACAATTTAAAAACCCTCAAATGGAATTTTCTTAAAATCCACTTATTTCAAAACCATTTACACACTCAAATATTTTTCTCAGATATATACTAATACACAACCACAACAACACTTAAATGAATTAAGTCATACGAATAATTCATTAATCATTTAATTTAATTATTCAAACAAAACACTTAGACATTCATACATTCACAAAGATACAACCCAAGCACAACAACTCAATTCTCTCCCAAAAATTACTACAAGAGTTTATTTTAATGCAACTAATATTTTCTAGACTATTTACACTACATGACCGAATGGAATCCAAGAAAACAAGTCAAGGATCACAATGGTAAAACACACAAATCAACTTGGCTCATTTTAAGTACTTAATTTCTATTTTCTTCGTCATGAAATAGAATCATTTACCCTTCCCTTTTCTCCTAACCGAATACACACACATAGGTCCAATTAAACACAAACCTCCCAAAATTATTTAATTCATTTAGGTCCTTTATTTTTAATTTAAAACCGAATATAATTTAGACACTCATAACACAATTTCAAACACATTAGTTTAACAAGATTTTGCAAAACACATTCATTGTTTTTATGTCACTTCATTGAAAAAGAACCCTAGTCTATTTTCCATGTCCAGGCCGAACCTCATTTAGACAAAAACAATATTGTTGGTCTACTTTTCACATGCAAAAACACAAGATTTGTAAATCAAAAGAAATCAACATGTATGTGTCCTTTGTCATGGAAGCAAAACATGATTTCCTATGTCCAAGCTTTGACCGAATACATATCATCATAAACCAAAGTTTTATCTTTAAATATGTATCATGCATGCATCTAAATCTTGTAGATCAAGTCACGAAATTACTTTTGAAAATAATCAAATACACTTATGCCCTTTTCTCTTATGAAAGCCGAATTGAACCCAAAAACAAAACAACACAATTCAAATAAATTTTTCTTAAAACAAAGTCACAAAACATAATCATTTTAACAAGTCACTCACATGCAAAAGGAATATAGCCTATCTAACCTAGTATAGGCCGAATCATCATCTTGGAAAAACAAGTCTTTGATGCACTTTTTCTTCATGCAAAGATCTTAAAATATTAAATCAAAAACATGCACATTTGAAACACATAGTTTTATAAAACACCACTCCCTTCTTTACCAAAAACCGTGCCCTACTTGGTCACTTCAATCACATTTTCATGTATTATTTCCCTTTGCATGTGCCTTAGAAATCATGGAAATCAAAAGAGTACACATGCAAGAGGCTTTTTATGAAAAACAATTATGATCTCTTATTTTTTTCAAGGCTTGACCGAAGACACCTCAACACATCAAGAGAAGGAAATTGAATCTTTTGCTTTGAAACACACATGAACTTAGATCAAGGTAGAAACCATTTTGAAAAAGTTGTTTTCCTTCGTTTTCTTACCAAAACCGTGACATGCAAGCCACGAAACAAAACTTTTTGAGTTCATAAATCTCATGAAAAATTTAAAGATAAAAAGCTATAGAGAATCAAGGCAAGAATCAAATCTTTTCAAGATTAAACAATAAATCAAGGTCCTTTTGAAAAGAAAACCAAAGATCAAAGCTTAGAAAATTCAAAGTTAAAATCAAAGCTTTCAAACCACTTAGATCATCTTTAACAAACATCAAACTAACATGCATGGACTCTAAACTAATTAAAAATCATCACAACCTAATTTTCTAGACATGGCCGAATGGTAGAGTCCATGGTTTAAGGTTCTACGAATTTGTGTGGCTCTTGAAACTCAAGATCAAAGCTAAACAATTACTTATAGACATAGATCTACAAGAAAATTGGACATGCAACAACATAGAAACTTTACAAGGCTTGGGAAAATTAAGAACTACTTCTACACTCTATGATCTTTGAGTAAACCAAAGAAAAAGAGAAGATCTTCAACCTTCTTCACTTAATCCTCAAGAAATCCTAAGGCTTCTTGGCTTGATCTCCTTCTTCTCCTCCTCTTGAAGCTCTCGGTCTCACTCTCTCTCTATCTCTCTCTAAGAGTTTGAGGTTACTCTTAGAAAAGTGTTTAGGTTTGGAAATGAAGTGTGAAGGAAAAGTTGGAAATGAACTATGGCTTTGGGCTTAAGTAGGCACACGAGTAATTCCCCAAGTGCCCTTGAAATATTCGACCAAGAAAGTTGCTTAAGGGGCAAATTTGGTCTCACAAAAAGTTGCATGGCTTAAGACCAAGCCATGAGACAAATAGGGCAAAATTAGGCTTAATCCATGGTCCTATTGGTTGGTCAAATCCTTAACTATACTTTACACTAAACTAAACCTATAGATCACTAGTCTACTACCTTAGGGTGCAAGAAAG
This sequence comes from Crotalaria pallida, assembly GCA_037953625.1. Lineage (NCBI taxonomy): Eukaryota > Viridiplantae > Streptophyta > Magnoliopsida > Fabales > Fabaceae > Crotalaria > Crotalaria pallida. The sequence goes on from CM075653.1 coordinate 81,801,917, forward strand.
TCAAGGCTCCATCATGCATGCACATACACACACACGGCCAAACATACACATGCACACACACATTACTCACACGTATACACACATGCATATTCATACACTATCTTTTTATTTCTTACTTAATTCCATTTTTAGAACATTTAATCACCACTTCACCTAGTAATTCAAATATTTCAAGGAATCACATAAACACAATCACACATGAAACACACATCAACCAACACATATATATTTAGAAAACAATCTCTTCCTTATAAAATACTCTTTTTTATAAGTCACCTTTTCTTTAAGGCATAAAAAAAAATGTCCAACATATAATTATTTCTCTAAACTCACTTCAAAACTCATGACATCATTTTATGAAAACCATTTCCTTAAAGTCACTCTTTACCTTAAAACGTTAGTTAGGAAATTTATTTAAGAAAATATTCTTTCAAAAACACTTTCCTCAAAATAAATCTCTTTAGCATTTTAATTTAATACGAGGAATTTGCGGGGTGTTACATTCTCCCCAACTTAAAGATTTCTCGTCCTCGAGAAATACGTTGTGGATTGGGCAGTAGGGCACAAAATTCTTACGTCACTTTGATTCCCATAAGAATACTCTCCTCTCACTGCGTGGTCGTGTTTCCCCTTTGCAGGTATAATTCTCTTGCAGTGCTCCTCGTTTGTTGCTTTCGAATGGAATAGTCGCACTCACACGACCGCTTGCATGTCGAATCGGGTTAAGTCCAACGGACTAACTGAAGAAGGCGCCGCTCCCTTAGTCGATCGTTGCCACAAAAAGTCCAGCCATAGGTACGGACTTAGGGAAAATAAAGCAAACAAAGATCACACATCTCCAAAAGCATAGGGTTTATCCTAAAACCCTTAGATATTCACTATTTTCTACCACTTAGGCTTACTTACTTCCTCAAACAAACCTCATCTTCCTCCTTAGATTTATCCTAAATATTAACCAAACCTATCACCTTCATCGTCTAAACCCCGGATTAGGGTGTATGGTGTAACGCCCCGATTTTCACCACCCGAATATGATCATCATTTATTTAAAAAAAAGTTGTTAAAAATGAGGCCATTTTTTTTTTGAAAAGCCATGGGTGCCTGTAAATCTCTATTCTCGAAAACCGGGGTGTTACGTAAAACCTTTCTGCACTCCCAGTTCCACATCTTTCAAAACGAGTTTATGTTTCTTATCAAAGCAAAAGTTTGGCCAGTTCACGAAGTAAAAGTAGGGCAGTATTACAGAAGTGGTACTTGGCTCAGATGATCCTCGACTCAAACTTACAACACTTAACTAATTACCCTACCTACGACTCTTCCTAATGAAAACTATGGGATGAAGATCCCGATCCTCCTTGGGTTCTTTCTTAACTCCTGAAGATGAAGCCATCTCCGTTGCTGTCGGTTCACCATACTTTGGCACCCACTGCATCCTAGTCGGTGCAGAAGAAGTCCTCGGAGCTTCACAGCGCAGCTTCTCCTCATAGTCTGTGTATCCACGGACAAACACTTGTCCCAACAGTGGTCCTAGGTTGGCTCCACTGAGTCGATGATCTGGATCTGGAATCACAATCTGCGAGTCACCAATCCATACCCAGCCAGATGGGGTACGCTTCCAGCCACATCCATGTCTCATCCAAGTTGAAATCTCCATGCGATAATCCATCTGCACGTTGGAGTACCAGAAACACTGATATGCCAACGGGCAGGAGAGAGTTAGCGCTCCGAACGACAAGTCGTCGACGTTGTGGATTTACGGCAGGCGGGATATCAAGACAGTACACACAATGCAAGCAAGGCATACACAATACAACATCCAAGCATAACATCACAATTCTTTATCATTACTTATAGATATTCTTATACAAATATCTTTTCTTTTCTATTATTTCCTCAATCACTTACACAATCCTCGATCTTTAATCCTTCACTTATTTCTTTTCCCTCTCTAAGGGATTCATCTCATTCCTTTCACACTTTCCATTCTCATCATCAACCATTCTCGAACTTTTCTTTTCTTAATCATAACTCTTTTCTTATCTAGTCTTATTAAATTATAACCATCGATGATCAAGGGGAATTTAAGAATCATCGAGGTACACGTCCGTTCGTAGTTAGCACTCACGTCTCAAGTCTACATCTCCTCGGTCATCCATCCACCTAGTCGGAAGCAAACAGGAGTACAGAACCTTTACCGTGCGGGCACGACAGCTGTCACACAACAAATGGTCCCAGACCAGGAGGCCCAGCCTCAAACCATATCAATTCATATATAACAAGGCACACTGTCTCACTACAGTGGCAAACATAAATGCCCCACTTCAGTTCCTCTCACTGTTCTCGATTTGCAATCTAGGGGGCGACAATACAATTTCTAGCTGATCATGCAGAACTTGCCACGGCATTAGACCCAATCCCCACCACGTTAGTGCGCCACTGATCGAGGCCGTACCCGATACAAATAAAAATAGTTTAAGTATAGTACTAGGAAGTGACTCCTAGGTCGTCTCCCAAGGAATATCTTATCAAGCAAAAGGTCGAACAGATAGTATGCATAGAAAACAGGGGGGGTTTTGTATTGAATATTGAATAATTGAAATCAAAACAGAATTAAATCAAAACGCAGTAACAGATAAGGAAAAGCGGATAAACCCCTTTAGCTCGCGTTCACAACTCTATCATCGGTCACAAAAGATCAATTTCTTTCCTCTTCACTGTCCAACTCGTGAGAACTAAATACTAAGCGAAAATTCAATTCTCACCCCAAAACCCAAACCTCTAATTAAGCATTAAAAGCCAAAGCATGGAGTTTTTACGAGTTTGCATAAATTAAGCATTCATACACATGGATTATCTCTATAGAATGGAACTAAGCGAACCATAACATATCAATAAGCATGAAAACAGTGAATAAAAACGAAATAGCATTAAGAATAAAACCTCAAGAGTATGTGATACATTACCAAAGGTATTTAACCTAAGAGTTTAGCCTTCCATGAAGAAAAATACCAAAAACGTGTAGAAAGGGAAGAGAGAGAAACCCTAGCAGCCACCACAAGCTTGGAGAGCAAAACTAAGCCTTCTCTAAGAGAGAGAATGTAAAAACGTGAATGATAGATTGTGGCTGGTAGGTCTACACGAAATTGGCTAATTAAATCACAAAACGGGCCTAAATCATGGGCCCAAATCCTAAGGAAAGCTTATCTCTAAATTAAATCTAAAAATATCCTATAGATAAAATCTAAATCTTAAAAGATATAAACTAAATCTCAACTAATCCTAAAGATAGATTACAATCTTCACTTCATCATATATCTTCTCTTCCAAAATTAAATCTTCACTCCCAAAATGCCCAAAAAGCCCTTGTGCCAAATATGACCTGAAAATAGAAATAGAATTAATTAGGCTAAATAATCCCAAATTAAACAATATTCAGAATATTAGTCCAATAAACTCTAAATCACTAAATCAAGCTAAACAATGTCAAATGGGCAACAAGTATCAATAATAGGAGTAAAATAATGCAAAGAATAATGGGAAATAAAATGCTCATCAGCCACTTGTGGAGTTGTTCCACCTAGAAAAGTACTCTAGACTTCTTGACGTATCACCGTCATCGTCCTCCCCTAATGCAATCTCCTCATAAGTATCCGAAGATACCTATGGTTCCTTCCTCTCCACTACTTCGGGTTAACTCTCATACCTCACCGCGTTCGTTGTTAATGTCTTTTAAAAGCTTTTATCTTTTTAATTAACCTAATAGTCAGCTCACCCTTCGTACATCCCTTCAATGAGTCCTGACCGCTAACTTTGCATCACTTTTCATAACTCAAATTGGCACAGAGCGGGATCACATTCACGACTTGAATCTCATCACAACCTTTCCTCAAAAACAACCTTTTATACACCTCTCTCTTTTCATAGCAAAATCTCATTTCACCACTTAACAACTTCTCTTCAAAATTTCATTCCGTAAAACCTTTTCCAAAACTTCAGTTCATCACCTTTTCTAAAAATATTTCATTCATAAACCTTTTTCCAAAATCTCCTTTAGAAAACTCATTTCAAAATTTTTCCTTTCTAAATCCTTTTTCAAAACCTCTTTTCAATATCACTTTCAGAAAATCTATTTTGGAAAAAATTTCTCATTTTGGGAACCCCTTCAAAAATACATTTTGTAAACTCTTTTCAAAAATCTCATTTTTGGGAACTCATTTCAAAACTACATTTCGTAAATTCATTTCAAAAATTCAGTTCGCAAAAATGTAGGGGCAAAAACTAGTGGAGGGGCAAGCTCAACTCAACACTAGACTCAGTCCAAGAAAACACAATCAAAGAATCAAGTTCCACTCTCAACACCTTTTACTTTCCAAACACATCAACATCCCGTCCTCGCTCTGGCTCACTCACATCACATCACTAAATTTGTTTCCAATCCTCATCTCTCGTTCCTTTCTCAATCACCATTCTCTATGTTTCCTTTCACATCATTCTTATCCCTCTCATCTTTATCTCCACTCTCAATGTCTTATCAAGCTCAGGCTGCCTTGCTCCACAAGGACTTAAGCCACACCAGGGTTATCTCTTCTTGGTGTCTTTTAATTCCAATCTCTTTTATTATCATTATTAATTACATCAGCAATTCAATAACAACATTCATAAACAAACATAAACAACACATCATCACACATCACACACAGTAATGTGGTCTTTGTCCTATTCGTATAAGTGGCCACACAAAGCACACAATTGCCGCTATACTACTGACGCAGAACCACTTAGTTCCGATCTTTGAGCTGATACGGAACGTCTTAATACAACACCTACTACCACGGTGTCTTAGGAAAGCTACTCTCTCACCTGAGGTCCAGCGATTTGATGAACACGGTCTCCTATGATCTTGGTTGCTGCCACTGCCTTAATCTCTCGTCTGTAACATTCCTCGGATTAATTAAAATTACATTTATATTATTAACTTGTTTCAAGAAAACTTTTCTTAACTTAAAACGTTCTTTCGTTCCTCGTCGAAAATTTTAAAACCTGATTGGTTTCTTAAAACACTTTTGACTTTTCCTATTTCTTTAAACACTTTGAAATCTCTTTGAAAACGTCAGATAAAATAATTTAAATCGCTTGGTTAGGTTGCTGGTCCATCTTGGACAGCACCTTAACCTCATCCAAAAACACCGAAAAATTCACCGGTTTCAATCCGGGTTTTGCTCAAATCAATTACCTTTTGAAAACCAAACCTTGAAACTCATTAACACAATTTAGAAATCAAGAAAACAATTTTAAATGAACGTGGACAGGAAAGAAATACTTTACAAAAATCAATTTTATAAAACCCGAAAACATCGTAAAAACTCCTTTTTGTTTCAGAAACTCTTTAGATCAATATTAGCAATTTGAAAACTAGACAAATCACAAACATAATTTCACAACTCAAATAAATCAAACCAAATAAATTTCAAAATCAGGCATACACACACACGATCAATAACACACTTTGATACATCAATTATTCAAGTTAATCACAAACAAACATTCATTCTCAAGTAAACATTTTCACAGAACACTTAACTCAATCATGCAACACATAATTGACTTCAAAAACATTTTATTTTTATGAAACAAAAACACTTAGGCACCTTCAAACCCACAACCGAATACATACAAGTTCAAGTAAATACAAAACTCATTTCTAATCAATTATTTAACAAGATACATTCATCGTTTCTATTTTATTTCATGGAAAAGAATACTACCCTAATCTACATGCATAGACCAAAACACTTCACACAAAACAAGATTCATGCATCATACAAATTCATGCAATCATCTATTCCTTTCTTTAACAAAATTGTAAGCTCAATCATGGAAAATAATTCAAACTTTAATTTATTTCCTTTACTTAAATTGAAGCATGCAAGAACATAGAACGCATATCAAATTCTTCACAAAATAAAAAGCATGGATTTTAATCTAATTATGGCCGAATGCATCATGCACAATTAAACACTTAGATTAAATCATGTTCATGCCCAAAATCACTTTAAAACTTGTTTTTCCTTAATTTTCTTGCAAAATTTTTGACATGCAATTCAAGGGATCATAATCATTTTACTTAAAATTAACATGCAAGAATGAATCTTAAGTTTATCCTAACAAAATATACAAGAACCATAGATCACAAAAACATTTTCAATTTATTTTCAAAGGAATCATAAAAATAACTTTTCAAGGTTACACACTCACATGCATGCATATAAATCATGTAGATCAAGTTATGAATTTAAACATAGTAGCGCAAATCAAAGAATAAAAATCATTTTATATGGGAAAGGAACCAAAACCGTGACACACTTAAAGAAAATAAGAAACCCCTATTCAAAAATCATTTACAATAATCAAGATCAAAACAAAATTTAAAGAACAAGACACAAATCAAAGTTTTTCTTAAGATCAGACTAAAAATCAAGACATGCAAGGGTTCAAGATCAACAATTAAACAACATGCAAGACCCAAAATTAAAACAAACAATGATTTAACCAATAAACACTAAAACACTTCATGATTCACGGTTTCAAGCATAGAAATTAGACATGCAAAGAGATCTACTTCAAGTTCACATAGATCATAAACAAAACTTTAGATCAAGGAAATTTAACTTTGAAAATAATAAGATTTATCATGGGAACATCAAGATCTAACATGAAGAGCACAAACCGAACCAACAATCACATATTACAAATTCATTTAAGTCTTTAAAAGTCCATGGTTAAGAAAAAGATTACACATAAGTGCATAAAAATAAACATGCAGGAGAAAAAAAGAAAATAAGATTACAAGATCAAGAACTAATTCTAAGACTTCTAGGTCTTCGGTTTATACCAAGAAAGAAAAGGTCTCCAACACTTCTAAGCACTTGATCTTCAAAAGGAATCCTCGGTTTATGGCTTGATCTCCTTCCTCCTCCTTCTTCCTACCTCACGGTTTCTCCTCTTCTGTCTCTCTATTTTCTAATTTTTAGTCTAAGAGTTTGAGGAGCTCTTAGACTTGTGTTTGGGGTGGGTGTTGGAACGAAGGAAGTGAAGAAATGAAGTGAAGAATGAGTGAAATGAAGCTAAGGCCAAGGCTTATATAAAAATTCATGGCTTCCTATTTTGCCCTTAGGGTAATTCGGTCATGAGCTTTGGAGGAGGGGTAAATTCGGTTCTTTCTTAAAATTGCATGGGTGGAGGTTAGCAAGGCCAAGGGGACAATATAGGGGACATTAGGCACTTAGGGTTTACTTAGGCTTTTGACTTGTGGTTTATCTTTAGGGTTTCCTTCCATCTAGTTAGGGCTTAGTTGGGTTTTGGTTGCCACTTAGTTACTTGCTTAGGAATTTTCTAGGCTTCCACACATACATACCTACGGCACTCACACATATATACACATATTCACACACAATCACATACTCATGCATACACACTCACACGTTACACACATACATGCACATATAATCACCTTCATTCATTAATTAAATTTTCACATAATCCTAAGCATGCATACATATAAAACCGTATATACACATTCATGCACATACACACAAGGTCGTACATATACATGCATACATACATATAAAATAAATTATTCATGCCTAATAATTATAATGACATCAAAACACCAAGCACATATTCATGGAAAATCAATCACTTTTTCAAAATAAAATTCAAGGCTCATAACTTTATTTCATGAAAAAATCACTTCTTAAAATCATTTACCATTTTGAAAACGTGAATAAGGAAATTTATTTAAGAAAATATCCTTTCAAAAATACTTTTCTGAAAAATAATTCCTTTTAAAAATTAAAACCGTACGAGGATTTTGAGGGGTGTTACATATGGCAAATTCTAATCTTCAAACTTTCCTCAGGATTCCCTCTAGTAACGGGTAACATATGTAACACCCCGCATTTTTCCCGCACGTGCGTAAACGATTTTGACAAGAGAAACCTTGAAATTATGATTTTTCAGAAAAAAAAAATTTTTCATAAGAGAGAAACGAAGTGCTAATTTCTATGGATTTTTTGAAGCAAAATATTTTATGGATGAAAAGTGAATGATTTTGTTGAGGTGAAAGATGATTTGCCAAAATTGTGGCTTTTATTAAAAAGTTGATTTTGTGAAAAATGAAATTTTTGAGTCTATTATCTTTGAAAAATCATAACTTTTAAACCGTAACTCGGAATTTTATGATCCATATATGAAAACGATTGTTTTGAAACCTGGAATTTGAAAATGTAATTTTTAGAATTTTGTGGGCTGATTTATAAAAACTTATTTTCAGAATTTAAGGAATACGAAATTTTGAGAAAATGTGTTTTTGTGATGTTGTTTTGGCATGAGTTTTGTGTGATGTGTGTTTGATTTAATGTATGTGTAATATGTGGTGCATGGAAATGGTTGTTAATATAATTTCTTGGAATTAGTTGCATGATTATGTGAATTAGTAATTTTTAAGTAAACATGATTAGAAATAAATTAATGATTTAAGAAAATAAAAATGTGTGTGACATGTGTGTGCATGTGAAGGTGCCACGGTTGTGTGCTTGTGCATGAAGGTGTGTATGTGTCATTTGCAAGTGCATGATAAGTGTGTGTGTATTATGTGTATGCCGTGGGTGTGTGCATGTGTGTGTGTAGGCTTAGAATTTTAGAGACTTAGAGATTAAGAAACCAAAGGAACCAAACTAGGAACTAAAACCCAACTAAATGAGAGGAGAAACCCTAACTAGAGCCAATGACCCATTCAACCTAATTAACCCCTAAGACCTAGACCACATCACCATGTCCCCTTGACTTTGGAGACATCTAGCCATGCAAAATAAGAAGGACAAAACCGCCCCTCCCTAATTGTGTGTTGGCCGAATTAAGCAAAGGGCAAAAGGGGGTGATTCGTGAGTTTATTTATGCATGTGGCCTTGATTCATTTCATTTTCACCCATTCTCATTCCTTCCAAACAAAATAGACTTCTCTAAAGGACTCATCAAACCTTTAGAGAGAATAAGAAAAGAAATAGAGGAAGAAAAAGAAGGTGTTGGCCGTGAGGCCTTAGGAGGAAGAAGGAGAAAATCCAAAACTAGATCAAGCCATTCCTTTGAAGATTCAAGTGCTAGGAGCTTAAGGAACCAACCCCCTTGATAGGAAACTCGAAGAGACAAGAGAAGAATGTAATAGCCTAGATTTCTTTTTTTTAGTTGTAGATCCTTTTCTTTTCTCCTTGCATGTTTGTTTCTATGATTTGTAAGCTAAGTTTAAGTGTTATTCTTTCTTGATCTTGGACTTTCATGGACTAAAATTAACTTGTAATAAGTGTAGCTTTATTTTCGTGATTCGGTTGTGATGTTCTTGCTTGGTATTAAGGTTTTTCCCACTAAAACTTAAGGATGTAAAGTTTTGTTTAAGATTTTGTGAAACTTGACATAGATCCTTCTTGCATGTATGTTCTTTTTGTTTTAAATCATGATCCATGCATATCTATGTGCTTATTTGACACATCCTTTTATGATCTAAGCTAATGAATGATAAAATGAATTTTTGCCTTTGCATGTTGAAATCCTTGCTTGAACCGTGAGCTAGGTTACTTTTAAGAAATGATTTGATAAATAAATTTGTGATGTGAACTTGATCTAAGATCTTTGGTCTTGCATGTTCAATTTTCTTGTTTAAAATGATAATCTATGTTGTGTTTGTGTGAATTCTTCATGAACGAATGTATGATTTAAGTTTGCTTGAAAATGAAATTGAAATCTTTTACTTTTCATGTTGATTTGATGATAACTTGTTGATTTGTATGCATATATTTTATGATCCATGCTTAATATGCAAAAAGTGAAACATGCATGTTAATTTTTTTTAGTAGAAAATCATGTTTTTATTTTTAGGCATGTCACGGTTTTATAAGTAGAAAATTAAACCAACAAGTTTTAAAATAATTTTGAAGCATGAACATGATTTAGTCTAAGTATTTGATTTTATGAGTGTTAAATTTTGCAAAAGGCCATTCGGCCATATTCAATGAAAATGGATTCCATGCTTTCTTTTGTGTGAAAAGTTGATGCATGCGTAGGATAAGGCTAGATCTAATGATTCTAAGTACGTGCATATGATTTCAAAGGTTTAAATGTAATCTTGGTCTTTATTTATAAATAATGAACTTGAGTTGTTGTGTATGTAATGTTTTGAAAAGTTTTCCTACATGATTTGATTTGATTTTGTGACTTTGATATGTTGTGAATTGAACCAAAAACCTTGCATTTTGTATGATTAGCATTCGGCCATGAGAGCTAGGAATAAGAAATTATACTTGATCCTTGTTTAAGTTGCATATATGATGAGCACAATTTAATCTAGGAACTTAGAAATACATACAGGAAGTAATTGAATATGTGAGGTGAATTGCACTTGTTGTCTGATTTAGGTTAAGAAAATAAATTAAGTTTTTCTTTTGATGCTCTCGGTTTCAATCTAAAAAGAAAAGAAAATGATTTCAATTGTCTTGTGCATTTAGGTGTGCATAAATCTTTGTAAAATTTCCATCTACATGATTCGGCCTAAACATGTTTATGTAATTAGAAAATTTGTTAATATGAAATGATTTCTATGAATGATTATATGTTGTGTGTTGTGTATATGATGCTATGTGTGTGATGTATTATTTGTCTTGACCTTTTTGGTTTTGTTAAGAATAAAAGAAATAAGTTGATTAAATAATTGAAAAGGGAATTTTGTGTTTAAGGTGGCTTGTTTTATGTGAAATTGTGAATGTTTTAATGATGTATTGTTTGAATGTGTTTTTCTATTTGAATTTCCAAATAATTGAAAAATGTTTTTACTGGAAAATATGATTTAAGAAACTCAAATTGATTTGAAAGAGGTTTTGAAACTTTATTTTCTTAAGTTCTGAAATTTTTTTTATGATAATGATTTTTAGAACATGAATATTTTAAAATGAATTTACCATAAGAGGAATGTATTCTGTCTTCAAGAAATTAAATTGAAATTGTTTCAAAGTTTCCTTGAAAACATTTTATTTAATTCTGATTTGAAACCTTTCGGAATGTGAATAATGTGTTTCCAAAAGGAATGATTTCAAGGTATTTTCTAGAATAAAGTAATGAATTCGTTAAGAACGTTTTCTAACGCACGGGGAAAAATTCTATAGTTCGGACGAACGACGCAAAAGGGAACGAGACGGAATTAACGATCGGGAAATTTCGGAGAGCTTTCGGAGACCTTCGGTATTGAGGTGAGAGAGGGGCTTCCCTTAAGACGCCGTGGTATTTAGGTAACTTATTAAGAGGTCCAATCATCTCAAAGGTTGGACTCCAATCTCATTTAGCGTCGTCGTGTATGTGATAGCAATTGTTTGTTTGTGTGTTTGGCTATCCACCTGAACGACTGAGATTGGTTTATTAAGCATGATGTTATGTTTCCTGATTGTTTATGTTTGAATTACTTATTTACCCTGCTTCACAAGCGATCCGTTTACTGATCAAGTAATTATGTTGTCGTTTGAGAAATATTGTGTGTTGAATAATGTGCGGATAAGAAATAAATTGTGAAAGTAAGAAAGGATAATTGAAAGAAAGAGTGATAAGAAGGTTGCATAATTGAGAAGTAATGACGAGCAGTTGGAATAGCAAAGAGATAGAGAGATGAGACTGGGTATGAATTATGGAAGTGAGAAAGAACTGTGGATGAGAGATGTGATGTGGCTCTGGTTGTTTCTGGTTTTAGTCTGGGACTAGTGTTGAGTTGAGCTTGCTCCTCCATTAGCGCCCAGCAAGCTTTATTTTTGGGAAGAAGCTTAGTGTTGAGTTGAGCTTGCTCCTCCATTAACACTCACCCAAAAATACGATTTTTGAAAATGGTTTTTGAGAAAAGGTTTTTTAAAAAAATAAGAATTGTGAAAGAAAATTTTTGGAAAGGGGTTTTCGAAAAGGTATTTGAAGAAGTGTGAAACAATATTTTCAAAGGAGTTTTATGAAACAATTTCTTTTTGAATAATTTTGGATAAAAGTTTTTGAACACAATCTTTTGATAAAGTCTTCAAAATGATATTTTGAAAAAAGTTTTTTGGAACGACCTTTTGAGAAAGTCTTTTGAAAATAGATTTTGGTGTAAGTTTTTGGGAAAAATCGTATTTTGAGAAGGTCTTGTGAAAGAATATTTCTGAAATGATATTCTTGGGAACGTTTTGGTGAAGTGAAAGTTTTTCTGAAATTATACTTTTGAAAAGTTTTGTGAAAGAATGTTTTTGAAAAAGATGAGGAAATGAGCCTTGAGAAAGTTGATGAGTTGTGATGAGAAAGAACGTGATGCGATGAGATGAGAACGGGTGCGATATGAGATGTGAAGTGTTATGTGATTAATTGGGGAAGAGATCAAATGATTAGTGGTCGGGCTTCGTTGAAGGGATGCACAAAGGACGAGCCGACTAGTAGGATTAAGCCGATTAAAAATCTTAAGCTTTAAAAGGCTCTATCGAAGTAGTGGAGAGGAAGATACCCCGGAGTATCTGCGGATATTCGGGTTGTGATTGCAATAGGGGAGGGTAAGGACGGTGATACGTCAAGAAGCCTTGAGTGCTATTCTAGGTGGAACGAATTCCACATGTGGTACGGGCAGGCCGGTCCTATGCCGTGGTGAGTTCTGCACTCGAGACTAGACTAGTACTGTCGCCCCCTATGGCAATTCGAGAACAGTGAGAGGGACTGGAGTGGGGCATCTTGTTTGCCACTGCGAGGCAGTGTGCCATGTTTATTGTGAGTTGATTGAGGCAGAGTCCTCCTGGCCTGGGGCCATTTGTGTTGTGACAGCTGTCGTGCCCGCACGGTAAAGGTCCTGTACTCCTGTTTGCTTCCGACTAGGTGTGGATGGATGACCGAGGAGATGTAGACGTGAGAGACGTTTTTCCTCAATGATGGTTCCCCAAGTCATTGAGTGAACTGTGATGATAAGACTTAATACACATAAAGATTGAAAAGGAAAAGAATGAAAATGGTATGAAGTGTTGAGTATGGAATGAGTCTTGAGAAGTAATGATGAGATGGTGTTTATGTGATGATGATGATTGTGTTTGTTTAGATGTTTTGTTTGTTATTTGCTGTCTTATCTTAATAATTGCCTATTGTAAATCCACATAGTCGACATTACATGTTTTGGGTAGCTCACTCTCTCCTATATGTCTGTTTGGAATCGGGAAATTTTTGTATGGCCTTAGATGGAAAACATAGAGAAGTTCCAGCTTATTCGGGAGATAGGAGCATCTCCATTGAAGGAATACTATGGAGGATGACGCTGCATGCGACCCGAGGGTGTGACGACCCAAGAATCAGAGTAGCGCGGCGGAAGCATTAGTGACGATGACTAGAAGTTAGGTAATCCCCTCTCAGAGTTTTGTATTTCCATTACAAGTTACTTAAAGTCCTGGCTCTATAGTGCTGTAACCCCAATTAAAGTTTATTTTAGTACTAAGGTTTCGAAAGGAGTAAACGGGCCATGTTTTAAACAAGGTTTTGAAAACAAGTTTCAAAGTGCGGTGTCTTGTGACATCTCGGTTTGGAACTTGAAAGGTGCATGCGAAGTGAGAACATGAGTTTTAAATTCAACTATGTTTTGGAAAGTCTAATTGTTCTCATCTTGTATGGCACATGTTTAAAAAAAAAAAATTGGGCCCAGATTTTCACTATTCCAGTTGTGGTTTTCAAGTTGCCAAATCGGGGTGTTACAACATACACCTCTTTTCTTCCTTGTGACTCCCCAACTTTGATCAATCTTATAACCAAATCCACTATGATCTTATGTCCTTGCTTAATTTAAACCATTTATTCTTCTTTAGTCGTTCAAGCCCAAATTATTTGGGTAACCATGGCACTTCTAATCCCACGATTTGAACTTGAAGAGTCCTAGACAGGATTGGTAAAGCTACAGATGAATAGGGGTTCACGAAGGAAAGGTTCGAATTTCAATCACAAGAACTGTTTGGTTGAAGTAATTCAACAACAGGGAATCCAAGGATAATATCCTACTTCCTCAAGGTACCGACTACGATTTGGACAGGGATACGTCTGGTGCCAACAAACTGGGATTTATCAAACATTAATGAGACATCAAAAGTCAAGGGGTCTCAATCTATTCACTTTCTACTTAGTCTACTTTCCTCAGACTACAAGATGAACGGGTTCCTGGGACTAATACAGCAGACACTAATCCACAAGCAGGATCTCATGTCCTAAAAAGACAAGAACCTAATCTTACACTCCTATTCTTACACTAACAAACACACAGAGTCACACAAACAAAGCATGTAAGCCCATGCTTAAGGCCACTAAGGATTACCAAAAGCTCTGATACCATTCTGTAACAGCCCGATTTTCGTATGCCAAAATAATTAACTTTTATTCATTAAGGTTGCAAAAATGAGGCCAGATTTTTTTTTTTGTAAAACATTGTCAGAGTGTTTGAAAACATATTTGAAAAATCCTTGACGTTCTTTAACATTCTCTTTCGAAAACCGAGTTGTTACTAAAACTTATCCATTTAGGTTTCCAAAACATCTGTCAAGGGAAAACGATTTGGTTTCAACTCAAACAATTCTTATGTTACCTCAAAAGAGCTTAAACATTTGTCACGAAGTTGTATTCATTCACATTAGTAAAAGTAGGGCATGCTTCAGAATGAGCTGAGTTACATCAACAGTTCATCACTTAGGTAATCCTTAACATGAAACACTCACCATAATCTATGCTAACCACACTAATTATTAAACTACCCTAGTGAAGGCAATCGGGTGGAGGTCCTCCTTCTTCTTGGGTTCTCTATTCGCTTTCGAAGATGAAGCCGTCCATGTAGCTGTCTCTGTATTTTTGTTGTACTCCAACTTCACTCCTTCTCTGGTGGTAGACTTCCACTGATTCTCATATTGCACCTTCTCCTTGTAATTCTGATATCCTCGCACAGTGACTTGTCCCAAGCACGGCCCCAAGTTAGCTCCGCTCAGTTGATGCTCCGGGTCGGGGATTACAATCTGAGTATGGCCGGTCCATACCCAGCTGCTTGGAGTACGCTTCCAACCTCTTCCATATTTACTCCACGTGGTAATGTCCATGCAGTACTCCATCTGCCCGTTGAAATACCAGCAATACCAATATGCCAACGAACAGGAGAGAGTAAGCGTTCCGAACGACGTATCGTCGACGGTGTGGGATTACGATAGGCAAAATAATAGGACCATACAAACACACAATACAATATACAAGCACACAACAACCAAACCGATTACTGATATCATCATCACTATCATCTTCATTATTAGCATTATTATTATCCTTTCTCATTTCCTCTTTACTTTCACATCTTATGAACCTTCTTTCTTTTTCTCATTCATTTCCATCTCACCACTGCATTCTCTTTTCCTCCATTCTTATCAATTCATAACCTCTGGTGATTGGGGAGTGTTAAAATACCATCAAAGTATTCATTTCAATCCCGGAGATCACTCACGTCTACATCTCCTCGGTCATCCACCCAACCTAGTCGGAAGCAAACAGGAGTACAGGACCTTTACCGTGCGGGCACGACAGCTGCCACACAATCAAATGGTCCCAGACCAGGAGGTCTCAGCCTCAAATCATAATCATATCAATTCATATACATGGCACACTGTCTCACTACAGTGGCAAACAAAATGCCCCACTCCGGTCCCTCTCACTGTTCTCGATCTGCAATCTAGGGGGCGACAGTATGTTTCTAGTGGGCCCGCAGAACTTGCCACGGCATTAGACCCAGTCCCCACCACGTTAGTGTGCCACATGTGGAGTTCGTTCTACCTAGAAACATACTCTAGACTTCTTGACGTTTCACCGTCATCGTCCTCCCCTAATGCAATCTCCTCCTAAGTATCCGCAGATACTTATGGTTTCTTCCTCTCCCCTACTTCGCACTCTCATACCTCTCCGCGTAAGTCTTTTAAGTCTTTTATCTTTTTAATTATCCTAAGGTTGGCTCGTCCTTCGTGCAACCCTTCAACGAGTCCCGACCACTAACTTTACACAACTTTCTCTCATCATTTCTCACATAGCACAGAGCTGGGATCACATCACAATTTCCAATCTCACTTCTCAAACTTTCTCACATTCTCAATCTCCTTTCATACTCTTTCCTCAAAACCATCTTCTCGCAAAACCTTTTTGAAAATATCGTTTCACAAAACTTCTTTCATAGGCTTTCACTAAATATTGTTTTCACAAACCTTTCTAAAAAATATCATTTCATGAAGCTTTTTCAAAATATCACCATATAACTTTTCTCAAAAGTATTATTTCAAAAGACTTTCTCGAAAACGTCACTACAACAGACTTTCTTGAAAATATCCCTTCAGACTTTTATCAAAGAATTGCTTTCCAGAAACTTCTTTCCAAAAATATAAGTTTTCACAAAGCTTTTCAAAAAGATTGTTTCATCAAAACCCCTTTCAAAATCTTTTCAAAAAATTTCTTTTCCAAAAATCTTTTCAAAAGCTCTTCTTCAAAAACCTTTTCAAAATCTGCTTTTCAAAAACCTTTTCAGAATTTACAACTTTGCTGAGCGCTAATGGAGGAGCAAGCTCAACTCAACACTAGTCCCAGACTAAAACCAAAAACAAAAGGAGCCCAGCTCCGCACAAATCACATCTCATTCTCATAATCAACCTCACTTTCCCCAGCTCTGGCTCGTTCTCAACATTATCCTTTCATTCTTTCCCCAATCTCAATTCTTTCTTTATTTTCCAACACATATCTTATTCTCACTCATTATTCTTTTCTCATTGTGTCTTTACTTTATTACTTTCACAACTCATTCATTTCATTTTTATTTCCTTGTTCAGGACGTAACAGACGTCCATCAACATATTACTCAGTTAATTTAACAGCAATGAATATCATCAAACATAATTAAATAAATAAAAGCATGTTGTCAACACACAACATCACACAATAATAATGTGGTCTTCGTCACCTTCGTATAAGTGGCCACACAACACAAACAATTGCCACTTATACTACTGACTTCGAACCACTAAGTTCCGATCTTTGAGATGATACGGAACGTCCTAATATATCACCTAACTACCACGGTGTCTTAGGGAAGCTTCTCTCTCACCTGAGGTCCAGCGATTAAATGCGTACCGACTCCTCTGATCCTTTTGCTGCCGGCTGCCCCAATCCATCGTCTTTCAAATTCCTCGTACTAAATAAAAGACACTTACGTTATTAACTTATATCATGAAAATCTTTTTCATAACCTAGACACCTCTCATTTCCTCGTATTAAATAAAACACACTAATGCTGCTAACGTGTATTAAGAAAATCTTTTCTTAAATCAATTATCTCTTGAAAACTTTACTTTAAATCGCATGAGAACGTTTTTAAATGTAAGAAGCAAGTCCAAATAATTCTGGACAGCAAAATAGTTTTATAAAATTTACTTTTGATAAAATCCCGAAAACATCGTAAGAACACTCTTTATTTTAACTGACCCTTAAAAATCAATGTTTTTAAAACTCAAGTCTTTATCACAGAACAACTTTGGACAGCCATAGACACAATTTAAAAAACCTCAAATGGAATTTTCTTAAAATCCACTTATTTCAAAACCATTTACACACTCAAATATTTTTCTCAGATATAAACTAATACACAACCACAACAACACTTAAATGAATTAAGTCATACGAATAATTCATTAATCATTTAATTTAATTATTCAAACAAAACACTTAGACATTCATACATTCACAAAGACACAACCCAAGCACAACAACTCAATTCTCTCCCAAAAATTACTACAGGAGTTTATTTTAATGCAACTAATATTTTCTAGACTATTTACACTACATGACCGAATGGAATCCAAGAAAACAAGTCAAGGATCACAATGGTAAAACACACAAATCAACTTGGCTCATTTTAAGTACTTAATTTCTATTTTCTTCGTCATGAAACATAATCATTTACCCTTCCCTTTTCTCCTAACCGAATACACACACATAGGTCCAATTAAACACAAACTTCCCAAAATTATTTAATTCATTTAGGTCCTTTATTTTTAATTTAAAACCGAATATAATTTAGACACTCATAACACAATTTCAAACACATTAATTTAACAAGATTTTGCAAAACACATTCATTGTTTTTATGCCACTTCATTGAAAAAGAACCCTAGTCTATTTTCCATGTCCAGGCCGAACCCCATTTAGACAAAAACAATATTGTTGGTCTACTTTTCACATGCAAAAACACAAGATTTGTAAATCAAAAGAAATCAACATGTATGTGTCCTTTGTCATGGAAGCAAAACATGATTTCCTATGTCCAAGCTTTGACCGAATACATATCATCATAAACCAAAGTTTTATCTTTAAATATATATCATGCATGCATCTAAATCTTGTAGATCAAGTAACGAAATTATTTTTGAAAATAATCAAATACACTTATGCCCTTTTCTCTTATGAAAGCCGAATTGAACCCAAAAACAAAACAACACAATTCAAATAAATTTTTCTTAAAACAAAGTCACAAAACATAATCATTTTAAC
This sequence comes from Crotalaria pallida, assembly GCA_037953625.1. Classification (NCBI taxonomy): domain Eukaryota; kingdom Viridiplantae; phylum Streptophyta; class Magnoliopsida; order Fabales; family Fabaceae; genus Crotalaria; species Crotalaria pallida. Next base: position 81,820,550 of record CM075653.1, read on the forward strand.
AAGTCACTCACATGCAAAAAGAATCTAGCCTATCTAACCTAGTATAGGCCGAATCATCATCTTGGAAAAACAAGTCTTTGAGGCACTTTTTCTTCATGCAAAGATCTTAAAATATTAAATCAAAAACATGCACATTTGAAACACATAGTTTTATAAAACACCACTCCCTTCTTTACCAAAAACCGTGCCCTACTTGGTCACTTCAATCACATTTTCATGTATTATTTCCCTTTGCATGTGCCTTAGAAATCATGGAAATCAAAAGAGTACACATGCAAGAGGCTTTTTATGAAAAACAATTATGATCTCTTATTTTTTTCAAGGCTTGACCGAAGACACCTCAACACATCAAGAGAAGGAAATTGAATCTTTTGCTTTGAAACACACATGAACTTAGATCAAGGTAGAAACCATTTTGAAAAAGTTGTTTTCCTTCGTTTTCTTACCAAAACCGTGACATGCAAGCCACGAAACTTTTTGAGTTCATAAATCTCATGCAAAATTTCAAGATAAAAAGCTATAGAGAATCAAGGCAAGAATCAAATCTTTTCAAGATTAAACAAAAGATCAAGGTCCTTTTGAAAAGAAAACCAAAGATCAAAGCTTAGAAAATTCAAAGTTAAAATCAAAGCTTTCAAACCACTTAGATCATCTTTAACAAACATCAAACTAACTTGCATGGACTCTAAACTAAATAAAAATCATCACAACCTAATTTTATAGACATGGACGAATGGTAGAGTCCATGGTTTAAGGTTCTACGAATTTGTGTGGCTCTTGAAACTCAAGATCAAAGCTAAACAATTACTTATAGACATAGATCTACAAGAAAAATGGACATGCAACAACATAGAAACTTTACAAGGCTTGGGAAAATTAAGAACTACTTCTACACTCTATGATCTTTGAGTAAACCAAAGAAAAAGAGAAGATCTTCAACCTTCTTCACTTAATCCTCAAGAAATCCTAAGGCTTCTTGGCTTGATCTCCTTCTTCTCCTCCTCTTGAAGCTCTCGATCTCACTCTCTCTCTATCTCTCTCTAAGAGTTTGAGGTTACTCTTAGAAAAGTGTTTAGGTTTGGAAATGAAGTGTGAAGGAAAAGTTGGAAATGAACTATGGCTTTGGGCTTAAGTAGGCACACGAGTAATTCCCCAAGTTCCCTTGAAATATTCGGCCAAGAAAGTTGCTTAAGGGGCAAATTTGGTCTCACAAAAAGTTGCATGGCTTAAGACCAAGCCATGAGACAAATAGGGCAAAATTAGGCTTAATCCATGGTCCTATTGGTTGGTCAAATCCTTAACTATACTTTACACTAAACTAAACCTATAGGTCACTAGTCTACTACCTTAGGGTGCAAGAAAGTCAAGGCTCCATCATGCATGCACATACACACACACGGCCAAACATACACATGCACACCCACATTACTCACACGTATACACACATGCATAGTCATACACTATCTTTTTATTTCTTGCTTAATTCCATTTTTAGAACATTTAATCACCACTTCACCTACTAATTCAAATATTTCAAGGAATCACATAAACACAATCACACATGAAACACACATCAACCAACACATATATATTTAGAAAACAATCTCTTCCTTATAAAATACTCTTCTTTATAAGTCACCTTTTCTTTAAGGCATAAAAAAAATGTCCAACATATAATTATTTCTCTAAACTCACTTCAAAACTCATGACATCATTTTATGAAAACCATTTCCTTAAAGTCACTCTTTACCTTAAAACGTTATTTAGGAAATTTATTTAAGAAAATATTCTTTCAAAAACACTTTCCTCAAAATAAATCTCTTTAGCATTTTAATTTAATACGAGGAATTTGCGGGGTGTTACATTTTGTGCCCTGCTGCCCAATCCACAACGTATTTCTCGGGGACGAGAAATCTTTAAGTTGGGGAGAATGTAACATCCCGTGTTTTTTGGACTCAAATAAATCAACAGGATTTTATTTAAAAAGTAATTTTTAAGATTTAAGAAAAGATTTTCAGCTAAATGTTTTAGCAAACAATTTTTATCCAGAATGATTTGAGGTTTTAATAACTAGATTCTTTGAAAGTCTTTGATTTATGTGAAAATATTCTTTTATTTCAAAGTTAGGTTTATGTTACAATTAAATTGATAAGGTCGATTGATTTTCTTTAAAGCTCGTATTTTTGGAATTTTTGGACTTGTAAATATGTGTTTTTGTGTAATAAATTATAAATGCAATTTAATTAGAAAATTTAAATGACTGAATGCATGAATTACGTGAATGTGAATATATGTATGATGTATGTATATGTGTGCCGTATGCTTTGAGAGGAAACATGATATCCTAAAATATTATGTGCATGATCAAATAGGTGCATTACTCCATGACCCTATGCTATGTGCTTATCATGACAACATGAAATGAAATGATATACGTGTTAAATGCATGCATTGTTCCATGATTTAATTCTATGTGTTGTCATGACAACATGAAAAGAAATTATGTGTGTATGTGTGCATGTGATGTTCGGCCATTTAGGAATAGGAAGGCCAAGAAGAGTGCATTTTCTTAAATGGTAAGAAAAAGGAAAATTAAATAGAAAATAGGATGATATTAGGAGGAGTGACTCATGATGCCTAGGAAGACTTTCTTCCACCATTGTCCCCCTTCTTGACAAGACTCTTCCCATGCAAACTTTGAGTTGGACTAAGTTGCCCTTGAACCAAGCCATGAACCGAGGATAGAAAGGGGAAATTTACCCACCCTTGTTTTACCTTAAAGCCGTATGAAGGAGTGAGTGTTGGCTAACTCATTTCCATTTTCTTCATCAACCTAAACACTTAGTTCCCAAGAGTATCATCAAACTCTTGAGACTTAGAGAGAGAAGAGTGAGGCCGTGAGGGAGGAGAAAGAAAAGGAGTGTGAAACCTCTAAGTTCATGACCTAAATTTCTTGGAATTCCCTTCTCAACCACATTTTTCTTCAAGGATTAGAAGAGAAAAGCCACCCATCAACCCTAAGAGGAGGAGGCCGAAGCCAACCCTAGGAGGAAAAGAAGAGACTTGAAGCTTGAAGATTTAGTTAGAGATCTTGATTTAAGGTAGTCATTTAAGAAGAGTTTAGTGTAGTGATTATGTTTTGTAAAGGACTTTATATGGACTTTGTTTAAGTGTAATCTTTGTGATGCATGTATTTATTTTCTTATGATCTTGAAGTTTAAATGCCTTGCATGTTAATTTTATGACTTGATCTTGAATAATCGTACTTAGATGCTTTGATTCTTAACTTGTTCTTCACGGTTTTGACTAGGATTAGAATTTAAGTTTATGTTTTTGCTTTGATCTTCTTTTGCATGTCTAGATCTATGATTGATCTTTGAGAAAACATGAAGTTTGAATTTGCATGTTTGTTTTGAGTGCAAATCTTGATTTCTCTTGGGTGCATGTCACGGTTTTCAAAAGGAAATAAACATAACAAGCCTTAGAAATAATTTTTGTGTAAAAAGAATTTGAATCAAGATTTTGTTTGTGTGTGATGATGATTCGGTTAATGTTATTTAAAGAGTTTTGCATGATTTGATCTTGAGTTTGATCTTTGCATGTGAAAATAAATTTGTAAGACCTTGCCTTTATGCATGTCACCAATCGGTCAAGTCTAGGAAAAATAGAAATCCATACTAGATCATCATTTCATTTACATGCATGTTGAAATTTGTTTCATTTAGAGATTTTAAGTACATGCATGGATTTTCCTAGAAGTTAAAGATTTTGATATGATTCTTGATTATTAGTTTGTTAAGAAATTAAATTTTTGGTGTGATAAATCTCTTGTGAAGCTCACGGTTTTGTGCTTATGAATGTCTAAGATAGTTCGTTTTATTTTGCATGTATGTTTCATTGTTAGGATTAAGGATTTCTAGATCTATGGAGCTTAAATTTTGATTAAAAGCTTAAAAGTAATTTTTATGTTCCATTCGGTTTTGGAACAAATTTTATGAAAGCCATTTTATTTTATTTTCTTATGTGTCCTTGTTTGAGTTAGTCTTGAATAAGCAAAATTGATTTGATAAATGATTGTACCGAGTAATTTTTCTTTGTGCTCTATTCGGTGTTAGTATGAAAATAAAAGAAATAAATTGATTTCTCTTTCACATGTTGATTTAAATAATATTAGTATTAATTCAAGTTAGTGTGCTCTTTTTCTTTAATTATTAGTTAGAAGGTGATGTTTAGAAATAGGATAAAGTATTTGTCATATGTGCATGTGTTGGTCATCATTAGATTTGAACATAAAACCTTGTCTCATGTAGGATAAGACAAGGCCATGCATGGAAATTAGGTGCATGTATCTGATTCTTGTTCTATGTGCATAAATGATGAATAGTTTGTGATATTATAATTGTTGGGTGTGTTTGAATGATTTGAATGTTTAATATTTCTAAAAGGTTTTGATTAAATTCTTGTGATTTTCTTTTAATTCGGTTTTAAAGAAAATAAAATGAATAAGATGATTTGAAAAGTATTGTTTTAAAAAGGATTTTTATATGATTTCTAAAAATTCATGGTTTTTAATTTAACAAATGATTTTTTTTTAAAGAAAGCCTTAAGATAAATGTGGCCTTTATAAGAGCCGAGGAAGTATTCATGTTTTGTTAAGCAAGCTTTTAAAATGAATGTTACGAGTTTTAATTTCCTAATTATATGGTTAAAGAAATATGTTTACTTAGTGTGAATGAAAAATCAAAGTGATTTTCAAAAAGGAGTTTTGATAAGGGTGTCTTGTTTTCTAAATAATTCTATAAGAATAAGTTTTAATAAAAGAAATTATTTGAGTTCCAGTAACAATCGGGGAACAGTTACGGGCGTCGCAGTGGAAACCAAGGAGCGTATCGTGTGAATTACCGCCAGTTTAGGTGAGAGAGAAGCTTTCCTAAGACACCGTGGTAGTTAGGTGATATATTAGGACGTTCCGTATCATCTCAAAGATCGGAAATAAGTGGTTCGGAGTCAGTAGTATAGTGGCAATTGTTTGTGTTGTGTGGCCACTTATACGAAGGTGACAAAGACCACAATGTTATGGTGTGATGTTGTGTGCATGCTTTTATTTATTTAATTATATCTGATGATACTTATTTCTGTTGATTGATATGTGTAATATACTGATGGACGTCTGTTACGTCCTGGACAAGGAAATGAGATTAATGAAATTGAAAGTAAAGTTATAAGTATGAGAAAATAATAATGATAAGATACAATGAGAAAGGAATAATGATTGGAAACAAAGTATGTGTTGAAAGAAAGAAAGAGCTGAGATTGGGGAAGGAATGAAATGATAATGTTGAGAACGAGCCAGAGCTTGGGGGAAGTGATGTTGATTATGAGAATGAGATGTGATTTGAGTGGAGCTGGGCTCCTTTGTCTTGGTTTTAGTCTGGGACTAGTGTTGAGTTGAGCTTGCTCCTCCATTAGCGCTCAGCAAAGTTGTAACTTTTAAAAAGGTTTTTGAAAAAGCGGTTTTTGAAAAGGTTTTTAAAAAGAGATCTTTGAAAAGATTTTGAAAAGAGATTTTTGAAAAGGTTTTCGAATAGCAGTTTTTGAAAAGATTTTTGAAAAGGAACTTTTTGAAAAGATTTGTGAAAATCAATTTTTGTGAAAGAACTATGTAAAGAAAATTTTGAGAAAAGTTTGTGAAAGGAAATTTTTGGAAAGAGGGATTTTTGGAAAAGGCTTATCAAGAGAGATTTTCTTTTAAAAGTTTCGTGAAACGTTATGTCTTTGAGAAAAGCTTTGCGAAACAATCTTTCTGAAAGAGTTTTGTGAAAAGATGTATTTTGAAGGAATTGTTTGGAAAACAATCTTTTTGATAAAGTATTTGAAAGGATAATTAAAGAGAGTCTTTTGAAATAACATTTTTGAGGAAAAGTTGGTGAAAACTATGTTTCTGTGAAAGTTATGAAATGGTGTCTTGAGATAGTTTTTGAAAAGATGGTTTTGAGAAAGGATTTCGAAATGAGATGAGTATGAGAAATGGGGAATGCTGAGGAAGTTTGAGAAATGAGATATGGGATTATGATGTGATCCCAGCTCTGTGCTATGTGTGAAAGAAAGTGCACAGTTAGTGGTCGGGACCCGTTGAAGGGATGCACGAAGGATGGGCCAACCTTAGGATAATTAAAAAGATAAAAGACTTAAAAGACATACGCGGTGAGGTATGAGAGTGCGAAGTAGTGGAGAGGAAGGAACCATAAGTATCTGCGGATACTTAGGAGGAGATTGCATTGGGTCGTCACACCCTCGGGTCGCATGCAGCGTCATCCTCAGTAGTATTCCTTCAATGGATATGCTCCTATCTCCCGAATAAGTTGGAACTTCTCTATGTTTTCCATCTAAGGCCATACAGAAATTTCCCGATTCCAAACAGACATATAGGAGAGAGTGAGCTACCCAAAACATGTAATGTCGACTATGTGGATTTACAATAGGCAATTATTAAGATAAGACAGTAAATAACAAACAAAACATCTAAACAAACACAATCATCATCATCACATAAACACCATCTCATCATTACTTCTCAAGACTCATTCCATACTCAACACTTCATACCATTTTCGTTCTTTTCCTTTTCAATCTTTATGTGTATTAAGTCTTATCATCACAATTCACTCAATGACTTGGGGAACCATCATTGAGGAAAAACGTCTCTCACGTCTACATCCCTCAGTCATCCATCCACACCTAGTCGGAAGCAAACAGGAGTACAGGACCTTTACCGTGCGGGCACGACAGCTGTCACAACACAAATGGCCCCAGGCCAGGAGGACTCTGCCTCAATCAACTCACAATAAACATGGCACACTGCCTCGCAGTGGCAAACAAGATGCCCCACTCCAGTCCCTCTCACTGTTCTCGAATTGCCATAGGGGGCGACAGTACTAGTCTAGTCTCGAGTGCAGAACTCACCACGGCATAGGACCGGCCTGCCCGTACCACATGTGGAATTCGTTCCACCTTGACTAGCACTCAAGGCTTCTTGACGTATCACCGTCCTTACCCTCCCCTATTGCAATCACAACTCGAATATCCGCAGATACTCCGGGGTATCTTCCTCTCCACTACTTCGATACGACACTCATACCTCATCGCGTTTGTATATGTCTTTTAGAGCCTTTTAAAGCTTAAGATTTTTAATCGGCTTAATCCTACTAGTCGGCTCGTCCTTGGTGCATCCCTTCAACGAAGCCCGACCACTAATCGTTTGATCTCTTCCCCAATTAATCACATAACAATTCACATCTCATATCGCACCCGTTCTCATCTCATGGCATCACGTTCTTTCTCATCACAACTCATCAACTTTCTCAAGGCTCATTTCCTCATCTTTTTCAAAAACACTCTTTCACAAAACTTTTCAAAAGTATAATTTCAGAAAAACTTTCACTTCACCAAAACGTTCCCAAGAATATCATTTCAGAAATATTCTTTCACAAGACCTTCTCAAAATACGATTTTTCCCAAAAACTTACACCAAAATCTATTTTCAAAAGACTTTCTCAAAAGGTCGTTCCAAAAAACTTTTCTCAAAATATCATTTCGAAGACTTTATCAAAAGATTGTGTTCAAAAACTTTTATCCAAAATTATTCAAAATAGAAATTGTTTCATAAAACTCCTTTGAAAATATTGTTTCACACTTCTTCAAATACCTTTTCGAAAACCCCTTTCCAAAAATTTTCTTTCACAATTCTTTTTTTTTTTAAAAAACCTCTTCTCAAAAACCATTTTCAAAAATCGTATTTTTGGGTGAGTGTTAATGGAGGAGCAAGCTCAACTCAACACTAGTCCTAAACTAAAACCAGAAACAACCAGAGCCACATCACATCTCTCATCCACAATTCTTTCTCACTTCCATAATTCATACCCAGTCTCATCTCTCTATCTCTTTGCTATTCCAACTGCTCGTAATTACTTCTCAATTATGCAACCTTCTTATCACTCTTTCTTTCAATTATCCTTTCTTACTTTCACAATTTATTTCTTATCCGCACATTATTCAACACACAATATTTCTCAAACGACAACATAATTACTTGATCAGTAGACGGATCGCTTGTAAAGCAGGGTAAATAAGTAATTCAAACATAAACAATCAGGAAACATAACATCATGCTTAATAAACCAATCTCAGTCGTTCGGGTGGATAGCCAAACACACAAACAAACAATTGCTATCACATACACCACTACGCTAAATGAGATTGGAGTCCAACCTTTGAGATGATTGGACCTCTTAATAAGTTACCTAAATACCACGGCGTCTTAAGGGAAGCCCCTCTCTCACCTCAATACCGAAGGTCTCCGAAAGCTCTCCGAAATTTCCCGATCGTTAATTCTGTCTCGTTCCCTTTTGCGTCGTTCGTTCGAACTATAGCATTTTTCCCCGTGCGTTAGAAAACGTTCTTAACGAATTCATTACTTTATTCTAGAAAATACCTTGAAATCATTCCTTTTGGAAACACATTATTCACATTCCGAAAGGTTTCAAATCAGAATTAAATAAAACGTTTTCAAGGAAACTTTGAAACAATTTCAATTTAATTTCTTGAAGATGGAATACATTCCTCTTATGGTAAATTCATTTTAGAATATTCATGTTCTAAAAATCATTATCATAAAACAAATTTCAGAACTTAAGAAAATAAAGTTTCAAAACCTCTTTCAAATCAATTTGAGTTTCTTAAATCATATTTTCCAGTAAAAACATTTTTCAATTATTTGGAAATTCAAATAGAAAAACACATTCAAACAATACATCATTAAACATTCGCAATTTCACATAAAACAAGCCACCTTAAACACAAAATTCCCTTTTTAATTATTTAATCAACTTATTTCTTTTATTCTTAACAAAACCAAAAAGGTCAAGACAAATAATACATCACACACATAGCATCATATACACAACACACAACATATAATCATTCATAGAAATCATTTCATATTAACAAATTTTCTAATTACATAAACATGTTTAGGTCGAATCATGTAGATGGAAATTTTACAAAGATTTATGCACACCTAAATGCACAAGACAATTGAAATCATTTTCTTTTCTTTTTAGATTGAAACCGAGAGCATCAAAAGAAAAACTTAATTTATTTTCTTAACCTAAATCAGACAACAAGTGCAATTCACCTCACATATTCAATTACTTCCTGTATGTATTTCTAAGTTCCTAGATTAAATTGTGCTCATCATATATGCAACTTAAACAAGGATCAAGTATGATTTCTTATTCCTAGCTCTCATGGCCGAATGCTAATCATACAAAATGCAAGGTTTTTGGTTCAATTCACAACATATCAAAGTCACAAAATCAAATCAAATCATGTAGGAAAACTTTTCAAAACATTACATACACAACAACTCAAGTTCATTATTTATAAATAAAGACCAAGATTACATTTAAACCTTTGAAATCATATGCACGTACTTAGAATCATTAGATCTAGCCTTATCCTACACATGCATCAACTTTTCGCACAAAAGAAAGCATGGAATCCATTTTCATTGAATATGGCCGAATGGCCTTTTGCAAAATTTAACACTCATAAAATCAAATACTTAGACTAAATCATGTTCATGCTTCAAAATTATTTTAAAACTTGTTGGTTTAATTTTCTACTTATAAAACCGTGACATGCCTAAAAATAAAAACATGATTTTCTACTAAAAAAATTAACATGCATGTTTCACTTTTTGCATATTAAGCATGGATCATAAAATATATGCATACAAATCAACAAGTTATCATCAAATCAACATGAAAAGTAAAAGATTTCAATTTCATTTTCAAGCAAACTTAAATCATACATTCGTTCATGAAGAATTCACACAAACACAACATAGATTATCATTTTAAACAAGAAAATTGAACATGCAAGACCAAAGATCTTAGATCAAGTTCACATCACAAATTTATTTATCAAATCATTTCTTAAAAGTAACCTAGCTCACGGTTCAAGCAAGGATTTCAACATGCAAAGGCAAAAATTCATTTTATCATTCATTAGCTTAGATCATAAAAGGATGTGTCAAATAAGCACATAGACATGCATGGATCATGATTTAAAACAAAAAGAACATACATGCAAGAAGGATCTATGTCAAGTTTCATAAAATCTTAAACAAAACTTTAGATCCTTAAGTTTTAGTGGGAAAAACCTTAAGACCAAGCAAGAACATCACAACCGAATCACGAACATAAAGCTACACTTATTACAAGTTAATTTTAGTCCATGAAAGTCCAAGATCAAGAAAGAATAACACTTAAACTTAGCTTACAAATCATAGAAACAAACATGCAAGGAGAAAAGAAAAGGATCTACAACTAAAAAAAAGAAATCTAGGCTATTACATTCTTCTCTTGTCTCTTCGAGTTTCCTATCAAGGGGGTTGGTTCCTTAAGCTCCTAGCACTTGAATCTTCAAAGGAATGGCTTGATCTAGTTTTGGATTTTCTCCTTCTTCCTCCTAAGGCCTCACGGCCAACACCTTCTTTTTCTTCCTCTATTTCTTTTCTTATTCTCTCTAAAGGTTTGATGAGTCCTTTTAGAGAAGTCTATTGTGTTTGGAAGGAATGAGAATGGGTGAAAATGAAATGAATCAAGGCCACATGCATAAATAAACTCACGAATCACCCCCTTTTGCCCTTGGCTTAATTCGGCCAACACACAATTAGGGAGGGGCGGTTTTGTCCTTCTTATTTTGCATGGCTAGATGTCTCCAAAGTCAAGGGGACATGGTGATGTGGTCTAGGTCTTAGGGGTTAATTAGGTTGAATGGGTCATTGGCTCTAGTTAGGGTTTCTCCTCTCATTTAGTTGGGTTTTGGTTCCTAGTTTGGTTCCTTTGGTTTCTTAATCTCTAAGTCTCTAAAATTCTAAGCCTACACACACACATGCACACACCCACGGCATACACATAACACACACACTTATCATGCACTTGCAAATGACACATACACACCTTCAAACACAAGCACACAACCGTGGCACCTTCACATGCACACACATGTCACACACATTTTTATTTTCTTAAATCATTAATTTATTTCTAATCATGTTTACTTAAAAATTACTAATTCACATAATCATGCAACTAATTCCAAGAAATTATATTAACAACCATTTCCATGCACCACATATTACACATACATTAAATCAAACACACATCACACAAAACTCATGCCAAAACAACATCACAAAAACACATTTTCTCAAAATTTCGTATTCCTTAAATTCTGAAAATAAGATTTTATAAATCAGCCCACAAAATTCTAAAAATTACATTTTCAAATTCTAGGTTTCAAAACAATCGTTTTCATATATGGATCATAAAATTCCGAGTTACGGTTTAAAAGTTATGGATTTTTAAAGATACTGACCCAAAAATTTCACTTTTAACAAAATCATCTTTTAATAGAAATCACAATCTAACAAATCATTTTTTATCACAATAAAACTATTCACTTTTCACTCATGAAAATATTTTGTTTATACAACTCCATGGAAAACAGCACTTTATTTCTTTCTTATGAAAAAATATTATTTTTTTTTTGAAAATTACCATTTCAAGGTTTCTTTCGTTAAAAATCGTTTACGCACAGACGGGAAAAATGCGGGGTGTTACAATCTCCACCATCTTCTCTAGCACATCCAAACCGATGGCAAAGATATCGACGCTTTGAAGTCCAACTTTATGATTACGCCAACATTTATGCTCTAGCAAGAAGTTGTTCACGAGTCTTCAATCATGAAACACGATCACGATTTTGGATTTAGTTTTCTTGGAAAATGAAAATATTATTGCCGCTAGTTTTCTTCAATCATGTTCACAACCCATATTTTACCTATAAAAAAGGGGTTTTTATGTGTTTTACACCTTAATTGAAGTATGTTGGTCAAAGGTTGAAGTGTTAAAAATCTTAGAGTGGGGTTTTTTCCACCCATTTGTAATTAGAAACACCCCACTTATATTATTATTTTCAATTTTATCCTTTTTTTTTACTTAACGTTCGGATAGTAAAGTATAAAGATTTCGATCGTGAGGTATACCTTACTACTAGAAAAAAAAAGTCCCAATCATGAGGTACCTATGACCAAATATAAAAAGATACCTATGATTTGTGACCCTCCAACATCATTATCCTTCCTGTGATTTAGCTTTAAGAAGTTCACCTGATGTAAATGATGCTTTTCCACCACCCCCACCTTTAACCAGACTAACATTATAATACACAGACCATCCCACATTATAAACTAACTGACGCGCCTGGCTTATCGCAACAAAGATATCACGCCAACAACTCCTATATGTTCATAATTCACACCATTCAAATTGGGAAGGCAACCTTCATGAATACATGAGCATCTTGATAAAGTGTAACTTTTCCACCTTTCCTAAGAGGAAAATAAGTAGAGGGTACCCCTTGATATTCAGGACCTGCACCTACACCATTTTTATAAAGGGCAACCTTATCAATAGGTGTATATTGAATTGATAATCTCTAACATTACTCCATATTTACAAGGCTTCCCACTAGAACTAAGAATTGGAAAAAGCCTTCAATTTTCGAACCATTATATAACACTTCAACAGGAATTCCCAAAGCACCTATGATCTGTAACCCTGCAACATCATTATCCTTAACAAGGAAGTGAACCTCATCAGCATGATGAGCAACGGGGACATTAAAGTAGTGATGTATCCAATGAGGGTTTTTGTTGTTTTCGATGACGAATGTCCTTGCAATGACAACACCTCCAACAGAGACAGTGACATAAGGGTCACTAGTTTCAACTACTATGGTGGTGGTGGTAAGTTTTTTAGGGATGGAAAACACATCACCGAAGTTCTTGTGGAACAAGTCCATGTTGGGAAGGTTCTTGGCTTGGTTGATCCATATTTCTAAGTTGCCATGCAAGAGCAGAATTCTTAAGGAAGGAAGCTGATGAAGTGGTTGTTGGGAATGGAATAAGTTGTTGGGTCTGTGTAACACCCCAATTTTCGTCTTTTGAATATTAAATAAATTAATTACAATAGTAATGTTATAATTAATTTAAGTTGATTCAAAGTATCATTTTTGTACATTATGTACTTTAGGATATATATATATATATAAGAATAGGTAATATATTTTTATATATTAAATTTGTACAAAAATATTAGTTTTTTCAATTCAGTCCTTGGGGTAGGACCTAATTGCAATATTGAAAAGGTTTGTGGAGGGAAGTTATTTAAAATATAAATCTTTGGAAATTTTCATCGTGGTAATCGATTACCACGACTTGGTAATCGATTACCAAAGTGCAGGACAGCTAGGGTTGAGTGCATTTGATGACTCAACGCTTGGTAAAACCCTAATTTCCCAGAAATTGACACCTAATCAGCCTTGACACCTCAAAGGGGTATCGTGTCGCTGTGCATGGAGCACGAATTCGTCTATATAAGCCTTTGTGTTGATGAATTTAGCTCCATTTTTGCATGATAGAAGTTCTGAAACGCGAATTAGGGTTCTTGAATTCGCTTCTCAAATTCATCTTCGTCTTTGAGAGTTAGACTGAGAGTTATACACGGTTGGAAAGCTTACATCTCAAGCTTTCCAAAGATACCAAATTTGTGAGTTGAGGGTGTGTGTGCTGGAAGAATCAAGCTTGCAAAGTTTGGTCCCAAATTCTGCAGAATTGGAAAACTAGTTCCTGGAGCTCACTTTGAAGCTCGATTTTGGTAAGCACACGAACCCTTTTGATTTCAAAGTTGTTCCTTTAGTGAGTACGTGTTGCAGAGAGTTCATAGGAACTAATTTCCCCAATTTTCATGGCTGTTTCATGTGTCAACCAATTCGGTTTTGCTACCCTGTCCAACTTTGTCTATTATGTGCCATATAACCTCTGTAAATGAAGGTTTGTAGTTAGAGTTGATTGGAAATGAAAATGGTGTGTTAAAACTCAGTTTTTGTGTATCTGCTGTCATGAGTAATCGATTACCATGATAAGCTAATCGATTATCCTGATGCATCTGTTTCAGGTTTTGAAAAAATACACATGGTAATCGATTATCAGTTCAGGGTAATCAATTATCAGTGTTAAGGTTTCAACAAAACACCATTTTTAATTTCCAACAATTCTTAACTCACAATTAAATGTGAACTTTTGAGGTGCATACTAAGTGTGGATGCCTGGAATTGTGGTTTACCTGCATGAAAAGAAATTTGATACTTTGAGTTGTTAAAATATGTGTTTTATGCATAATTTGTGAGAATGTTGGATTCTTTGAGATTTGATTTGATTTCAGTGTTGCAGCATATTTGTTTTATGCCATGTGATCTCTATGAATAGTGGTTTTGAGTTAAGATTGATTAGAATTGGAAATGGTATGTTAAAACTTAAGTTTTTTGTATTCTGCTGATATGGGTAATCACGTGAGAGTAATCGATTACTTCTTTGTATTTGTTTCAGGTTTTGAAAATACACGTGGTAATCGATTATCAGTTCAGGGTAATCGATTATCAGTGTTAAAAATTCAGCAAAATACCATTTCTAATTTCTAATAATGTTTAACTCACAAATAAGTGTTGGTTTTGAAGAGATCACACTGAAATCATACCTGAAATAATATGCGACTATTATTTCTAAATATTATGCATAAAGAGCTTGTATTTATGATAAGTTGAAATATTATAAAATAATTTAAAGAACAACTCAATTAAGACATTAATGCATTCATGCATGGTGTTGGTAGAGTTTGTCATTTATCATGTTCGAGGAACATGAGGAGGGCCTCTGGGAGTGCCAAATGTTACTACTAGCTCGATGACACATCAAGGTGGACGATATGGGCAGTATGTGATATACTGTTGAATTGATGTTTTCAACGGTGTGATGCACACAAGTGATAAGGTTTACGTTTTGGCGACGTGACGTTCATCAGACATGGTGACGTTGTTTATCACCTATGTTGTGTATCACTAGTGATAAGGTTTACGTTTTGGCGACGTGACGTACACCAGATGTGGTGACGTTGTTTATCACTCCCGTTGTATATTGTAAAGTGATAGGTTTACGTTTTGGAGACGTGACGTTCACCAGATAAGGTGACGTTGTTATCACTTCCGAGCTAGTACGCCATACGTTCAGATAACGTATCAAAAGTATTCTTGGATTAGAATACGCCGATGTTATGGATGGACGTCCACAAGGATATTTAGTTGGAGTATCTCTGGTTTGAAAGATGACATGCATCATGCCATTATAATTAAAGAGTTAATTATAAATGAATTTGGCTTGAACATATGCATATACACGTTGATTGATGACTTGATATATGTGGTTGTTAAATTTCCAGTTGCTCTTATTTGATTATGTGTATGTATAAGCTTACCCTTGTGCCCTTATTAGGTGATGGCCGGATACCTACCTTATGTCGAGATCAGACCTATCCTTAGTGATACATTGACGTTTGAGGAGCACCAAGCTACTTTTGATGGTGAGGTTGAGATTACTCTCTATCACCCTAACCCCTTGCTCGTGTGCGCCCTCGTAGGTTTAGGGTTCCCATTATCCATACTATGCACGTACCCCCGTTCTATACCTATAGGGAACTACCACTACCAGCTCGACCAGTACGTAAGCTAAATAGTTTTCGTTTTCAAATGGCCACTCGTTCTCATCCCTCTATTTTTAGAACTTTCATTGATACTGATATTCCCTCACTTGATCCGACGGGTACTGTTAGGACTGCACTTGCTGCAGATCCCAGATCCAGTGGTAGGGTCTCTACCCCGATCGATGACAGTGAGGAGGATCAGAAGGAGGGAGAGAGCGAGGAGGAGGTACCAGTCGAGCCGGCTACTAGACCTCGAGGAAGACTGAGTGGTTCCTAGGTATAAGCATAGTATAGGTATTGTGGATCCTGGACCTGATTTGCACCTACTATGGACCCTATGGATGGTTGGATGCTACTTTGGTGACTTGGACTACTACTGCTACTGCTACTCTTGGATCAGCTCTGGAGCCATTATCATGATATGTTTTATAATGTATATATTTTGGGAAAGCTCTAGAGTGATGATCCCACTTTTAGTTTTCAGACTATGGACTTGTATCTTGGATCCAGTATCATCGTACTACTTTGGACTATGTACCCCATTTTTACCACTGATGTATACATATATATATTTTTTATATTATCCGCTCATGGTCCAATGATTTTACGCTACTCTGATATTGTTTAAGAAGGATTCGTTTACGTCACTTCGAGAGATTAATACTTTAAGCTATGAAAATGACGAGTGATAGCCTCACTACTATTTTCATAATAAAGTTATATTAAGTTTTCAAAGTCAGGTGAATGCTATCGCACACTTTACTTCTAAGAATACATGACACACTTTGTTGACATCAAAGGACGTCGAATCCATAGTTAAATGTATATGATATTTTCCGAGATCCAAAGGTTTTGTGATTTTGCGCACCCGACCCATTAGGATTTCAAAGGAAAAAGAAAAAGAAAAATTTATTTCCTACAAACTCTAATATATTAACAAGTCCATAATATTTCCGTGTTATACATATCTAATTATTTATTTCTTAATTACTAGGGTTGAGAAAGTAGGGTGTTGCAGTCTGGCCTTGGTGTGAGGTTGCGAAAGAAGAAGTTTCATCGTATACTTAATGAGCCATGGCAGAACACGAGAAACGAAACTAGTAGTGGTATCTTAATTTTATATTTGCTCTTGAGGTATATTTTACGATCGGGACCTTTTTTCGGTAGTGAAGTATATATACATCATGACCGAAATTTTTTTCGGTAGTGAGGTATACCTCACGACCTGAATATTAAGTAAAAATAAAAGGATAAAATTGAAAATAATAATATAAATGGAATGTCAATAGTAATATGTGGGGTGGCAAAAACCCCACTCAAAATCCCCTCCCGTAGTTCATCCATAGTTCCCTTCGCTTCTTCTGAAAGACCCCAATGGCCCAAAACACTGACGAAGGATTAATATTATTGCAATGTGGACTCTATTTGATAAGCTGTTCTCATTGACTTAAACAAAGTATGGCGTTCATCAACCCAAAAACAACATGCTGCCATATAGTGTATTTAGTTAAAGAGGCCTAGGAATTGAAAGAAATATTAACGCCTCAATTTCCTTTTTCAAAATAAATTAATAAAATAGTGAGTTAACAAAAGCTTTTCAACAAAAGTGATTAGCAGGAGTTACTTTAATTTAAAATATTATTTATTTTCGGTAAAGTCTGAGTGTATTTACAAAACCCCATGTTATACCCAGACTAAGATATACACAACCGTAATTCTTATTGGGAAGCTGGATTCGAATGACTTTGACGTCATTCTTGGCTATTGCTTCTACTTTACTCCCAGGAATAAATTCAGTTTTGTCCATTCCAGTTGAGGAATCAGCTCCATCATTATCTAACACACATTTAGGGGAGTGGGAGTAAGTCATTGTCATAGCACATAAGCATATGTATGATTGAATAGTAAACAAGCACATACAACATTATAGGAATGGAATTGATGCATGGATAACAAGTGTCTTTCCCAAATAATTAAATTATATTATTTATATGTATGCAATGCATGTATGAGTTCACAATAATTCCCCTTCCATTTTCAATAATCCTTCCTCACAATTGCACTCTTAGGGAAAAACAATCGGGAGTGTCTCAATTCAGCGTATACCTCCAATGAGCTTGACGCTCTTCAAGAGTCCAAACTAGATTAAAGTATACTGAGAACCACCCTCCGCAATCCCAAAATGGTTGAGTTGCAAATAGAACTATTACTCCACTATAAAATAATTCTCAACACCTTTCCATTCCTACTACGGTCCATCGTACTGTTCATGTATCTTTTCCTCGTTTCTTACCATAACTACCACAACTC
The DNA here is from genome assembly GCA_037953625.1 of Crotalaria pallida. Lineage (NCBI taxonomy): Eukaryota > Viridiplantae > Streptophyta > Magnoliopsida > Fabales > Fabaceae > Crotalaria > Crotalaria pallida. The sequence continues at coordinate 81,838,522 of CM075653.1, forward strand.
CATGTATGATGCATGATAGCTTAATCAAACCTTAATTACTTCTCTTAAATCTTCATTTTATATCTTACATAAAGAATATTTGATAAAGTAGTTGAGTATTAAGATCCCAAGGGTATTTTTGTAAAATTGCAGACTAATAATCGACTATCACTTACTGATAATCGATTATCCCTATTTATTTTTTCCCAGAAATAACCGATTAAGTTAATAAATTAATTGGTTATCTTACCAGTTCAGAGTCTAAAACCTTGGGATATCAATATAGGTTCCTATTTCATAACTATCAGATTACTTACTAACATGTATTTCACAAGTATCATTTCATATATATACTTTGCCAAAAACACAATAATCACTTAGTGAGGCATGACATAATTGAGTAAGTAAAAGAATCAATTTTTCAGCATAATATTCATCAAATATCAACTTCAATCTTTGGCATACAACATATTCGTAATCTCAGAAAATCATATCTAGTTTATTTATTCAATTAGCTCATTGATTATACCTTTAAGTCATCATAACCATGGATTGTCTTGACCTCCATATCAAGCAATCTTGTCATGGTTTCTAATTTATTAATCAAGCTTATGGAAGCTTGGAATATAACTTATAACATTCAATCACAATCCTAGTGTAACTTAATTGAATAATCAGAAGTGACGGTTGTAAAACTCCCAACTTTATGTAGTGTAACTTAATAGTGTTTTCATAAATATGTAAGGTAGCGGATAAAAATTTAGGCTTTATTACTTTAATCAAAATAAATTTTTTACAAAAACAAAATTGCTAAACATTGGGGTTGCACTTGGATCAAGCATGATAAAAACCAAAAAAAATACAGTTCTTTCTTTCCTTTCGCCGCTGGAACAGGTGCTAACTCACCAGGGAGCTGACATGGAGGTAGAACTCTTGAGACTTAACAATCATTAAGATAACTGGGAGTAAGTTATTGTCTTATGACTATTGGCAGATAGTAAAGGATAAGGCGCAAAGTAAACCAAAACAAGCAACATACAATGACAAAACCACTAGATTGATCATGTAAGTTATTTTTTAGTTGCAATTTCGTACTACGACCCTCAATGTGGTAGTTTATCACAACCCCACCGCATAGCACCCAAAACACCACCAAGGCCTCTACCATGAATACTGAGAGACATAACTTCAAGATCCATAAAGTAAGTCTGAAGAGGATAGCTCCCTGCAGAGGGGACTTATCGTTGAACTCTCCACAAGGGAATAGCTCGATACGCAGCAACTAGCCCTTTCATGCACCAATCATGTGTGCCCAAACTCATCACCATTTTGCAAGATATCTCATATCTTAACATAAACAGAGAGATCTGAAGAGAAGTCCACCAAAGGAATCCTAAAAGACCCTCAAGGAGCACTACAAGAAAACAACATATTACCGACGAAAATTACCGACGGCCTTCGACGCCGTCGGTAAAAAATGCATTACCGAGGGCCTGTGCCATCGGTAAAATTTCCCGCCATGCTTAAATTTTACCGAGGGCCACACCGTCGGAAATGCCTTCTGAAAAACGAAATTAAAATAAATAAAATTAAAAATTAAAAAAAATTTATTACCGAGGGCTGGACCTTCGGAAAGCACTTCGGTAAATGAATATAAAATAATTAAAAAAATAAAATTTAATTAAAAAACTATTACCGAGGCCATCTAACCCTCATCATTCTCCTTGCTCAGTTTCACTCAACTCTCTTCTCACTCAACCCACAACTAAAGTAGGAAGTAAAAAACTCAACTAAATTTCCTAGGGTTTTACTTGGGTTGACTTCTCTCTGCTAGGGCTTCTTTCACATTTCCCTACTTGCCTCGTGGTGGTCTGTGATCACCGCCGCTTGCCGCCATGGCAAGAATCCCAAGTCCCCTTCCTCTCACATCTCTTCCCCTTCCTCCCCTTCTAATGCTATACCAAAAAACCTTGACCTTGAGCAATTGGATGAAGAAGACTTTGAAGACATCGATGCCTTGAGCCCTACGAAAGCAGCCTCTCTCCTGCAAAAACTAGATGCATTAAGAGCAAAGATAACAGGTAAGGCTATTGCTGTTGATGGTGAAGGTAACAATATTCAGGATCAAAACAACAACATTATTACCAAGCAAATCGAAAGTATTAACAATGATGAGCATCCAAAAAGAGCATCTGTATGGGACTCTTTTGACATCTCCAAGTTACGCAATGCTGGTGAAAAACTGAATTTTATCAAACCTGAAATCCAGGAAGGCATGGCAGTTGGTAAAATTAATGCTTCAGACATAGAAAGTGAGGAAAAATATTGGCAACAGGCAATAGTATGCTATGTTCTGGGGGCTAGACCACCATACACAGTATTAAACGGATACATAAGGAAGATATGGGGGCAGCATGGTATTGATAAGGTCCTTATGAATGGGGATGGTACTATGGTTGTGAGATTCAATAGTATAGAAGGTCAGAATGTTGTTCTAGATATTGGAATCTACCACTTTGATAGGAAACCCCTCATTATAGCTCCTTGGACAGGGAGACCTGTAACCAAAAGTTTTCTAGAGACTGTCCCAGTATGGATTCAACTACCCAACCTTAATTTGATGTTTTGGGGCACAAATGCTCTTAGCAAGATTGCTAGCTTGGTGGGAACTCCAATTATGGTGGATAATGTTACAAAAGAGAGAAATCGTATCAACTATGCTAAGGTTTTGGTGGAAGTTAACCCTAGTATTTTACCAGAAGAGGTATTTTTTGAGGATGAAAAGGAGAATGTCATAACTCAAAAGATTGAGTATGAATGGAAGCCAGTTTTATGTGCAGTCTGCTCCATGTATGGAGATGACAGCAAGACATGTAGGAAACATACAAAGAAGATATGGGTAGAAAAGAAGAAACCCTCAAGGAAGGACATAGAGAAGATGGATGAAGCTCTAAAACTAGATAAACAGATCCAAGAGGGACTGATTCCTATTGAAAATGTGGAAGCTGCTACCCAAGCAGTAAAAGAAGTCATGCAGTCACAGTGTGGAGATGGTGATGTTGAATCCATTGTTAAAGAAACACAGGAGGACAATGGGAATGAGAAAGGGCAAGATGTGAGTCAAAGCACAAAGGAACAGAAAGATGGCAATTGGACTCCAGTCCTAACTAGAAGGAAAGCTCAGGTAAAATTACATAAGGGGGATTCTGCTGCCCTCAATAATGGATAATATAGGAGCATGGAACACCAGGGGGATTAACCAACCCCTGAAACAAAAAGAGTTTAAAAGTATGATAAATAAGTATAATGTAGGTATCATGGCCATGCTGGAGAATAAACTTAGAGCTAACTCGTATGATGTGATTAAGAATAAAATGTTTGTGGATTGGGGGTCCTTTATTAATTTAGAGGATCACTGTATTGGAAGAATATGGTGGTGTGGAAGCAGGATATGTTCCATGTGGATGTGATTAGACATTCTAGCCAATTTGTGCACTGTAAAGTGTACCACATTCCAGAAAATATTGAATTCTATGTTACTTATGTTTATGCTCATAATGAGGCTGAAAAAAGGGTGGAACTGTGGAAGGATTTGCAGGACATTGGAAATAGCATGCATGAGAAATGGGTTATTATGGGTGATTTTAATTGCTGCCTGAATGTCCAAGAAAAAGTGGGAGGAGTTCCTCTTGATGTGCAACAGACTGATGACTTTAGGGGGATGGTTTTGCACTGTCAGTTAGAAGACATGAAATATTGTGGATGCTACTATACATGGAACAACAAGCAAGAAGGTGTGGATAGGATCTTGAGCAAGCTTGATAAGGCTTTGGTAAATATGGAGTGGTGCAATAGTTGGCCTGATGCTCAGACAGAATTCCTCAATTGTGGTGTATCTGATCACAGCCCTATGATTATAAAATGGGCAAGTTAGGAGAACAGAAGGGGGCATTCATTTAAATTCATGAACCACCTCACTCTAGATAGTGATTTTCTAAACATTGTGCAGCAGTTATGGAGGTATGAAGGGGAGGGTTGTGCTATGTTCAGGTTGATGGGAAGACTTGAACAAACCAAGCCAGGTTTGATTGAGTTGAATCACAAAAAGTACAGAGACATAGATACAAAGGAGAAACAGGCAAGAGATAAACTTGATGTCATTCAGGGGATGTTGCAAGATGACCCTATAAATACTCACTTACAGAAACTAGAGAAAGAAGCTAGAAAGGAGCATAATGAGGTGTACCAAGCAGTTGTTGTTTTCCTAAAACAGAAATCAAAGCAGGATTGGCTGTGTGAGGGGGATCTAAATACAAAATTCTTCCATCAGACTATCAGAATCAGAAGATACAGGAATAGGATTTTGAGAATTCAAGACACAAATGGAATGGTTCACACTAATCAAGATCAAATTGTTCAGGCTTTTGAGGAGTACTACAAGAATTTGCTATCTGATGGTAGAAGACATTGGTGCATGCAGGATAATGAAATTCAACAAGGTAATACTCTCAGTCCAGGACAGTAGCTTAATCTTATAAAACCTTTTGAAGAAGAATAGATAAACAGTGTTTTCTACAAATGGGGAATGATAAGGCCCCTGGTCCTGATGGTTTTGGAGCTGCTTTTTACAAAGCAGCTTGGCCAGTTATTGGGGCAAATGTTATTGAGGCTGTGCAAGAATTCTTCTATAATGGGAAGTTGCTCAAGGAGACTAATCAAACACTACTAGTGATAATACCTAAAACAGATTGCCCTAATCTAGTAAGTGACTTTCGTCATATTGCTTGTTGTAATGTTATTTATAAAGCCATTTCTAAGCTGATTTGTAAGAGATTGCAAGAGTGCCTGCCTACTGTGATTCATGACAATCAAGCAGCTTTTATAAGAGATAGGTCAATCTTGCACAATGTGTTAATCACTCAGGATCTTCTCAGACTATACAGAAGAAAGAGGGTGTCCCCAAGGTGTTTGATGAAGGTGGATTTGAAGAAGGCATATGATAGTGTCAGTTGGGATTTCATCCAGAATAGTATGGAGTCCTTGAAATTTCCAGAGAAATTCATCAAATGGGTAATGGTTTGTGTAAAATTAGTATCTTTCAGGCTTGTTATAAATGGCAGTGTGCAAGGCAGATTTTATAGTAGTAGAGGTTTAAGACAGGGTGACCCAATGTCACCACTGTTGTTTGTTATTGTGATGGAAATGTTAACCAGAAAGTTAAAGAAGATAGCCATGGAGAAATATTTCAACTACCACCCTATGTGTAAAAGAATAGGTTTGATAAACCTAGCTTTTGCAGATGACCTGATGATTTTTTGCAAAGCTAATGAAAAGAGTGTTAGTCTTTCGGTAAGGGCTTTCTCAGAATTTGCTAAGAGTTCTGGGCTAAGTGTTAATCAAAGCAAATCCCAACTTTACACTGCTGGAATTAGTGATGAGATGACACAGAGATTGATTGACATCACTAGGTTCAGGAAGGGATCTTTCCCCTTTACGTACCTAGGTTTGCCTATAACTGCGAAGAAATGGGGTGTGACTACTTGTAGAACCATGGTTGATAAAATAACGAAAAGACTGAACATGTGGACTTCTCGCAACCTATCTTTTCAAGGGAGTGCTCTTCTAATCCAGTCAGTTCTTATGACGATGCATGTTTATTGGACAACTACATTTATCATTCCTAAAACAATGATTAATGAAGTTGAGAAAATATGCAGAGGCTTCCTATGGGGTAAGGATCAAAGGGGAAGAGCCAAGGCTCAGGTAGCATGGCATAAGGTTTGTAAGGATAAGGAATTTGGTGGTCTTGGATTCCAAAACATCAGACTTTGGAATGTGGCTGCAATTGGGGTTCAAGCTTGGCAAATACTGACCAATAAAATATCCCTATGGCTAAGGTGGATTCAAGCAGTGTATTTAAAGAGGGGAGAGTTCTCTACAATTCAGGTTACACAGATAAGCAATTGGCACTGGAGACAAATAATCAAGGCTAAAGAAAAATTGAGCATCAAGTTTACAGATCTGATAGCTAAGAAGCATCAATATACTATAAAGGAGGGATATGCGTACCTTTCTGGAGCTCAACAAACTTTCACCTATCATCGTCAAGTGTGGAACCAGATGAGCATCGCCAAACATCAATTCATCTTCTGGTTGCTAGCTCACAGGACCTTGAAAACGTAGGATAAACTTCCTTTTCTTCAACAGTCGTCACTCTGTGATCTTTGTAAAGAAGCGGAGGAGACATGCAAGCACCTCTTCTTTGAATGTGAGTGGAGCAGGACACTCCTTCAATGTGCAGGGAATTGGATTGGGGTTGATATAACTCAGTTCAAATTTCCTAATTGGCTGCGATGGTTGAAGAATGGGTTTAGGAACAAGCATAGGAGGAGGACGGTGACTGCTGTTGTTGCAGCATGCGTCTATGGCGTGTGGATGGAGAGGAATCGAAGGGTGTTCAGACATGTGAGCCTTCAACCCCAACAAGCAATTATTCTTATCAAAAATGAGTTAGCTGTTAAGTTTTTTCATGGGCATAGGAATTGGGCTAATAATCTTGGGCCATCTATTGTGGACAGAATAAGGGCCCTAGTTTAGTTTTTTGAGCATTTTTCTTGTAGTTGTGGATTCTTTTGGATTTCTTTTTGGGATAATCCAGGACTAGAACCCTTCCTAGAAGGTGGCTTGTAATGGATTATTGCCTTTGATGTGTATTAATTTGTTCGTTGGTAATGCAATTTTTTCTTTACCAAAAAAAAAACCCACAACTCCACAACCCTCAAGTCTCTCTCACTCCCGTCTTATTCCCCTTTCACTCACTCAACTCTCTCTCCACCGCCACTAACCGACAACCACCACCACTTAGCCATCACAATCCACCACGACCACGAACTCGCCATCACCCTCCACCGCGACCACGAACTCGCCACTACCCTCCACCGCTCACCCACGACAATGACCCAACCCACTGCACTCACGATTGATACTCTCACCGCCCCAAGCTACTTCTAGCACTCTCACGGCCCACCACCACCACAGCTTTGCTTTGCTCTGCTCCCTCTGCAGTGCTCACATAGTCCAAGCCACACTCGCTGTGCTCCTTCACCGTTCTACACCACCAAGGCTCAATTAGGTATATCTATTCATCTTCTTTATCTTCATTCATATGTTAGGGTTCTCAATTTGGGAATCAACTTTATTCTTACTGTTAGGCTTTTCATTTGGGAATAATTGCAAAGTTGAAATGGATGTGTTATTATTTTTATTTTTCTTTTTGGTTTTCCTAACAAAATGAAAATTTTAATTAGTTTGTGATGTTTGATTAACATAATTATTGATTCTCATATTGCATGTTGTGGTTTAAAAGATGTAGTGGTTTATAAGTTGTCCAGGTATTGTGTAGTAACAGTCTTATATTGCATGCCTTCCCCAGGTATTGTGTAGTAACAGTCTTTTCCTCCATTGTGCTTTTCCTCTATTGTGCTTTTCTCCCTGCGACCAGCACACAACATCTGATCTTTATCATTTGAAGGAAAATAATGACAATTTATCAAAATGTTTATTAGTGCATGTATATAATATAAAGAAGACAGTTACAGTGAATAGTTACTTTAATCATTCATTTTCTATAATAGTGGTGTAACTGACTATTTTCTTTGGCATTATTATTATAAAAAAATTGTAAGTCCCCAACTTTTAGAACAAGCTCCTCATATAGCTATACTTTTTTAAAAAAAGTTGTAACAAACTATGGTATTATGTCAACGGTTGTTGATTATTCCAAATGAATAAGTACTACATGTAGTAAAGAAGTTGCACATTTTAAAAAATAAATAAAATAGGCAATTTGAAAGTCATATTACTCTAGTAAAAAGACTGACCCAGATGCAGTGTCAAAACAATTTACTTATTTGAAGTCCCTAGTACGAGCAACACTACTTAGGCATGGTATACATATTTTATTCTAATCCACGATTTCCCTATTAGGCTAATTTATTATAAAGGAAATGAACCTAAATCATTGAATCTTGATTAGTTTCATGTCTTATTTTCAAATTAAGCATATATCTCATTTCTTCTTTGAATCTTGTAGGTTAGCTTGAAGGATTTTTATACTAAAACGGGTTAAAGACTTATCTTTCTCATTGCCACTATTGTTGCCTTTCGCATTTGATTCTTGCCCTTTCGAATTTGTAATTACTCTTTATTTCCCCTTCTTCAATTTCAATACTTCTAACACCATACATGTGACATTTTTTTAAATGTTTTACTGAACCATTTGGTCTGATATGCTCATTCCTTTTACTTGCTATATTGTTATAATTCAAGAGTGCATCCTTCACTCAAGTATTATTGAAGAAGACATGGTTATGGATATAAGGGAGGAGAAATAAATCCTTTATGTCAATTTTTGAATGGTATTCTTGTTACTGACTATAACCGTTCCATTTTACTCTTTTCTATTGCTGGTGTTGCTATGTTCTATTGTTGTGTTTGCTTTCTGTTACTGTTTTGATGCTATGTTCTGTTGTTGGTTCTGTGTTGTTTTCTAATGTTGTTTTGCTATTTCTGTTGTTGTGCTGATGCTATTCCTAACGTTTTGCAGTCCAAATCCGTTCTGTATTAAGTGCTCGCTAATTTGGTTGAGGGATTTTGAGGTTGGTTGGAAGCCATTTGCGTACTAAGACAAATTGCAGACTTATCTTCTCAACACCATTGTCATTGCCTTTTTACATTGAGGTAAATTTAATGTTTGATTTCATCATATAATTTGCTTTCATGTGTTGATTATTTTTTTAAACCAATATTTATGCAAAGCATTTGTTTCCCATTCAAGATCCAATATTAATTAACACTTGTAAATTATATAAGTAATGATAATAATATCGAATCTTGAACACATTTTGGATTATAGTTTACATGCTGTCCAAATTGTGTATTTTAATTTATTCTGGTTGTTTCGGAGGTGCAGAAGATGGAAAATAATCATCCAACTCGTGGTTGGATGTATGATAGGAACCATCCAAATAGAGGAGGCTTAAAAGTCTCTTTTATAAATGGGGTTGAAGAGTTCATTAGGCATGCAAGTGAGCAGCCTGACTTTGTTAGTGATGGACGAATGATTAGATGTCTGTGTGTTAAATGCGATTCGAGGAAGTTGTTGAGCGTCGCACAAGTGAAAAAACACTTGTACAAGAAAGGATTCAAGCCTAATTATTGGATTTGGGCTGATTATGGGGAGAAGTTGCCACAATCCAATGAAGTGCTTAATAATGAGAATCCCATGGGTGCATCTAGCAATAATGTCAATGTCGATGTTGGTGAGCATTTTGGGTTAATGCGGCAAATGATGTATGATGCTTTCCAGATGCACGAGTCTTTTGAGGGTGAAGACTCGCCTCATTTGGAAGAAGAGCCTCCAAACCCAGAAACTCAAAGGTTCTATAAATCGTTAGAGGATCTAAATAAGCTGTTGTTTAAAGGGTCCACGGAGTCTACATTGTCAATGTGCGTGAGGATTTTGGCTTGCAAGTCCAATTGCCAAGTCCCTGAATCATGTTTGGATTTTCTTTGCCAAATGTTTGCGGATGCCACCCCTGCAAAAGATGGTTTACCAACAAACTACTATCAAGCGAAAAAGGTAGTTTCAAAGCTAGGACTGAAGTCGATTCGGATTGATTGTTGCGTGAAGGAGTGTATGATTTACTATGACTCAGATGAAACCACCAACGATCAAACCTTGACTGAATGCAGATTTTGTCATGAGCCGCGGTATAAACAAGCAGGCAGCAAGACAAGTCGTGTTCCTAGAAAGGCGATGTAAAATTTGCCTATAATTCCAAGGTTGCAAAGAATGTTTGCTTCTGAGGAAATTGCAATGCAAATGACATGGCATCATGACAATAAAAGAAGTGATGGTATCTTACGCCACCCTTCTGATGGGGATGCTTGGAAGCACTTTGATCATGTATATGGTGATTTTTCCACTGATGCACGAAATGTGCGTCTTGGGTTATGCACCGACGGTTTTACGCCTTACATTCAATTTTCAAGTGCTCCTTATTCTTGTTGGCCGGTTATTATTACTCCTTACAATCTTCCACCTGAAATGTGTATGACAAAACCCTTTCTGTTTTTGACTTGTCTTATCCCGGGTCCATCCAATCCAAAGACTGGCATCGATGTTTATTTGCAACCTCTGATTGATGACTTGAAGAAGTTGTGGGATGGTGTGAGCACATATGATGTTTCACGAAAGCAAAACTTTATGATGAGAGGGGCTCTAATGTGGACTATTAATTACTTCCCCGCTTATGGCATGATGTCCGGTTGGGGAACTCAAGGTAAATTGGCTTGTCCGCATTGCATGGAGAATACAAAGGCGTTTTCTTTAAAAGAAGGCTGGAAAAACTTTCGGTTTGACTCGCACCGTAGATACTAACCTGGTGATCATCCATTTAGAAAGAACAAAAGAGCATTCAAAAAAGGGGAGACTGAGAATCTAGAACCACCACCCAAGAAGAGTCGTCAGGAGGTTTGGCAAGAAGTAATGAATTTTCCTAAAGTGACTAATGTGGGTGGTGCACCTGCTAGAATAGTAGGATATGGGGTGTCCCATAATTGGACCAAAAAAAAGTATCTTTTGGGATCTTCCATACTGGAAAGATAATTTGTTGCCGCACAATCTTGATGTGATGCACATTGTGAAGAATTTTTTTGATAACATATTCAACACTGTTATGAATGTGAAAGGAAAAACCAAGGACAATGACAAGGCTAGAATGGATTTACCAATATTTTGTCATCGAAAGGACCTGGAGCTTAAGCCCTTACCAAATGGGAAGATGTATAAACTGAAAGCAAGTTACAGTTACACTCCTGAGGAAGCAAAATCGGTTTGTGAATGGGTAACCGAATTTAAGATACCAGATGGTTATTGTTCAAATTTGGCAAGATGTGTTGATACTAATAAGGGTGTAATGCATAAGATGAAAAGTCATGACTATCATGTGTTTATGCAATGTCTAATCCCTATTGCTTTTAATTCTTAGGAAGAGTTTATACGGACTCCGCTTTGTGAAGTAAGTCGGTTTTTCAAAGACTTGTGCTCTAGTACGTTAAGGAAGAATGACTTGGAAAGGATGGAAAAGGACATGCTATTAATACTTTGCAAGTTAGAGAGAATTTTCCCACCTGCTTTCTTTGATTCAATGGAGCATCTTTCGGTTCATCTTGCATATGAAGCAATGCTAGGTGGCCCAGTCCAATATAGGTGGATGTACCCTTTTGAAAGGTATGTCCCAATATTTTTGTGATATCATTCTTGATTCATTCTTTTATAGGTATCAAATATGTGTATCTTTTTCTTCGTAGGTTCATGGGTGATTCAAAGCGGTCAGTAAAAAATAAAGCCAGGGTCGAAGGATCAATATGTGCATCTTATTTGCACCGCGAGACAACCTTTTTTTGTTCCCATTATTTCAAAAGATTCATGTTGGTGCCGAGAAATAATAGGAATGAGATGGATTCTGAAACTGATAGACATCCACCAACCCTCTCAGTTTTTAATCAGTCGGGTCGTTATTTTGGGAAGCAGTCGAAACATTGGTTGACTGAAGCAGAGTGGAATTCAGCCCATGTCCATATTGATCAATTGTAATGAAGTTAAACCATACCATGAGTATGTATACTCCTCTACTTCTATGTATCCTAGGATTATGTAACATTCTAGATGAGGTGTTAGAAATTGACTCCATTTATAAATGGTTTATGAAGGGAATTCTTGCAATCTGATTCAAATGCTTTTGCCAATACGTACACAGATTTCCCAATATAGTTAAAGCAACAAGTAAGTACTAATCAATTTATGGTGGTCAATATATAACTTACTAATATTAACTAAATTTAACCTTTGTACATTTTCTTAGGTTACTCGTGCCCAGAACCAGAAATTGATTCATCTGGCCAATGGCCCTATAAACTGTGTAAATGTCTGACACACTTACTTTGCCAATGGATATAGATTCCAAACTGATTCATTTTGCTCGAGAAAAAAAACAATAAACGGCGGGGTTTGTGTTGAGGGAGTTACAGATGCTGGTGTAGATGATTTCTATGGAGTTATTGAAAACATATATGAAGTTGAGTATAACACTTTGGGAAAAGTTGTTTTATTTTACTGTAGATGGTTTGATCCATCGAGCAATGGCAAAAAGGTGAATACAAAGTTTGATATTATAGAAATCAAAATGAACATAAATTATGGTCTCTTTGATCCATTTGTCATTGCTCAAAATGCAAGACAAGTCTATTATGTCCCTTATCCAGACATCAACCCCAGGAAACGAGGGTGGTGTGTTGCAATAAAGACAAAACCAAGATCACGCATAGAGGCCGAAGATACCGAGGAAAACAAGGAAATTGAACCTTATCAACAGGATGAAATGTCACAAATTAATGAAGTTATCGGGGTTGAGCATATTCCTCGATTGCATGACGCCCAAGCTGTGGGTGAAGAAGTGGATATTATTAATCAACCACCAACTCAGGAATTAGTTGACGAAGAAGATGAAGGACATAATTCGGAGGAAGAAGATCTTGATGCATTGCTTGAGGATGATGATGAGGATCGGAATGTCTCGTCAGACTCCGAATAGGATTTAAGTTTATTCATGAAACTTATGCATAACTTTTTATTTTATTTTGTCTCATACATTGTAGTAAACTTCGGAATGTTAACTATTATGCATATTCACTGCTAAAATGTTTATGTTTGGTTGTACTATTATTTTATGTTTATTTTAGCTTACATATATAATCCTTATCAAATGATAATTATTTTGTTTGACTGTTATATATGTATATTTTGTTACTTACTTGTTCATTCATATAGATATGTCATCAGGAGAACGTCGTGACAATTCTCAAGCTCGGGCCACTGCTTGTAGTAAGGGTAAAAAGGTGCAAGGTGGTAGTGGTGCAAGATCAAAATATGTCCTTCGTGTACCAGTCACACCGCATGTCCCCACCTCATCCCCACCTATCCCATCGACTACACACATACCTGTCCCATCACGTATCCCCACCGTCTCACAGTATATCCCCACCTCATCCCCAGTAGCATCGACTACACACATACCCGTACCATCACGTATCCCCACCGTCCCACAGCATATTCCCACCTCATCAAAACCTGTCACATCTACTACACACATACCTGTCCCATCATGTATCCCCACTGTCCCACAGCATATCCCCACCTCATCCCAACCCGTCCCATTTACTACTTGCCCCTCTCAACTTTCAGGACGACGTCCACGACCCACATCACCGCAAGCTGAGGGTCATAGGACATCCACCCCCATTATAATGATGCCAACTCCAGGAGTGAAACTATCTTCGAGGAAGGACCACGATCTTCCCCTGACATTGGATCTTCACAGAGTAGTCAATCTATGCCAATTCCTGATAGTCCATATGAAGATTTGAAAGAGGATGCTCTCCCGGATGGGCTTCTACCCGATTTACCACCTGGCTGGATTATGCCTACTGCCAAAGGGTAAGAGTTAACTTATTATATAACATTTTGATCATTATTTATCTTTTGCTTAATTTATGTTTTCAAACCAGGTTTTTCCCACCCAAGGAAGCTTCAAAAAACATAACAAATACACTAAAGGATGTGTTTCGCCATCCCGTGACCTCATACCACCAAATTGATGAAGAAATCAGGAACAATGTCTTCTTTGAACGCTTTAGAGTAAGTTTTAGAGGAAAATTACTTGCAATAGTGATATATACCATTTGCAATCTTTTTTCTTAGCCTTTGTACACAATATGATTGCTTCGTTGCGCTATGTATCTTATATTCATGCAGACTTTGGTTAAGTGGGATCCAGCTCCTGAGGAGCAAGTCAAAGTTCTCTTTCATTGCAAAGCCTCTAAGAGACTTTCAGATATCTTCAGCCAAGCCCGTAAACAAAACAAGCGCCCCTCCAGGATAGGACCTGAATTGTGGGAGACCTTGCTTGCGTTGTTTGACAATCCGGAGGAAAAAAACAAGCGAGAAAAGGCGAAGGAAAACAGGGCATAAACTAAGGGTGGGAGCATGTACACTGGTGGTTCCATTAACCAAATTCAACATGCACAAGATATGGTAAGACTTTTAACTTCTTGAGTCAATGAATATTTAGTTGAATAATATTTTATTGTTTTAGCTATAATTTTGATTCTAACTCAGTAAAATTATTTGTAATAAAAAAATCCGTCGAATTGTGGATGTGGGCGAGCTCTTTAAACAAACACATATAAGGAAAGATACTGGAGACTTTGTTGAGGAACGAGCAAAACAGACATATGTAAGTCCACTCAAATTCAGGAAAGATACTGTAAATTTTACTGTTCAGCCACATGTTGTTATGTTGCTTCTCCTTTGATGCTTGCTACTTCCTACTTTTAATAATGATAGAGTACTTTTGCATATGAATTGTATTTGGTTAAAATACTTCTGCATATGATCCATTCTTTTTGTTCTTTTGGAAGATTAAAAAAACTCTTCAAATTTGTACAAACGCATAGTATAGATCAGATATGAGAGATCAAAAGTCAAAACATAATGTAATTTTTATGAAAAAGAACCTCTTCAAATTTCTACAAATGCTGCTGTCTATCGCTGTTGTTGTCCCTTGCTAGTTGTAACTGGTCATCATTGTCGCACTCTCAGATATGCATCATATTCAGTTTTGCTCGTTCTTGATTAATCGTTTGTTTTTCCTTTGCTGTTGTTTTGCTCTGTTTTGCTATTGTATGCGTGTTGCAGTCCCTTTGTAGTTTGTTTAGTGATTTGGGTCTAATATATGATGTTTTTAGGCTTAATTTCACTTCCTTTTGCTATGGTTTTGGCTTGTTTCTCTTGTAAATATAGGTAATTTGTATTAGTTTTAGGAATTTTTAGTATTATAGAGTCCTTTGAACGTTTTGATCCGTTTTGGGTATGTTTCGGGTGCTTTTGGAGCTTTATTTGGAGAAAATATTATTGGAGCTGAGAAAAGCATGAGAAGACCTTGAAAATGACACAAGAACGGAGAGAAACGGAGTCGAAAAATATTCCACACGCCCAGGCGCATGGAGTCGTGCCCAGGCGTGCTTGCTTCGCTAATTCTGGGTGATCAGATGGCACGTGCCCAGGCGTGCAGACCCATACGCCCAGGCGTGCGTGACTCGAGAAGGCCCAATTGGGCCAATTTCTGAGCAATTTTGGAGGATTCTATTAGGATTTGTATTTTATATATATATATATATATATATATATATATATATATATATATATTTTAGAATTAGGTTAGCAGACATTAGAGAGCTTTTAGAAGGGAGATTACACAATTTAGGAGCAATTTGAAGGAGGAATCCAATGAAGATTGAAGATTCAGAGCATAATTAGTGGTAATTTAGGAATGAATTCCATTATTTCAGTTTTGTTTCTTTCTTCTATCATGTGTAACTAAACCCTTGTGTTAGGAACATGGTGGATTTGTATGGATAATTAGTTTAATTTATGAATTAGTGTTTTTCCAGTTTTAAATCATGTGTTTGATTATGTTTTTAATGTTATGCATGAACTTGATCAATTTGTGTTTTGGATCTCTAAATTTTGAATTGCAAAATTAGGATTTAGAATAGGTCATGCAATCAAACAGCATAATAATCCAACTCGTAGGAATAATTTTGGGTTTTTATGTGACTTTTCATAAATTCCATGTCCTTAATCAAGGTTATTCAATGGTTTAAATTTCTAAGGAATTAGGATTTATCAAGTTGAATAATAAACAGTAATTACATAAGAGGAATCTAGTAATTGCTAATTTAGGAGTTTGTACATGATTTAAAGGAGAAACAATAATTCAGAATTAATTAATGATGTCTACAATGAAACTAAGTTCCTAACCACTTTTCTTCCATAGACTTTATTCTTTTTAATTTTCAATATTTTATTTTATTTTTAATTTTACTCAGAAAAATCAGAATTTAATTAGTAATTTAATTTAATAGATTAGACTTAGAACTACTCATAGGTGAAAGTAATTGAACAATTTTCAATCCTCGTGGGACGATAATTTCACTTACATTATATTACTATTGTACGATCTAGTATACTTGCTAGAGAGTCCAACAAGTTTTTGGCGCTGTTGCCGGGGATTGAAATTCGTTTCAATTTATTTTCGGCACTTAGTAGTAGTTTTTAGTTTGATTTATTTTTTTTTATTTTTCTTGTTCTTTACTTTCTTAACAGGTGTTGCGTAACTTTTTATGCATTTGCGTTCTGCAGGTATTTGAGAGACTTTGCATTTCGACCATGACGTGGAGCTAAGTGCAAAAAGGAGGAAAAAGCAAGCAAGGAAGGAAAGGAAAGAGAAAGAGAAGAAGATGGCTGAAGACAATGGATCCAAATCAACTCTGGTTAGGAAGACCTTGGCGGACTACACAACCGTGGACCCGGATATATGCATCTCCAGCATAGTCCGGCCAGCAATCACTGCAGCTGCGTTTGAGATTGATCCCCAGTATATTCATCTGATCAAGCAAGATCAATTCTCAGGCGCCCCGCACCAAGACCCCACGGAGCATGTTGCCAACTTCCTGAATATGCTCGATTTCTTCAAGATCGAGGGTGCATCGGAGGAGGCGATAAGGATGAGGATGTTTCCTCTCTCTTTGAGGGAACATGCTTATACTTGGATGAAGAATCAGCCACCGGGAAGTCTTTCTAGCTGGGAAGTGCTTGTCAAAAAATTCATCGACAAGTTCCTTTTAGCACGAAAGCAAGCTAGACTGCGACAGGATGTCAACTCCTTCATGCAAGAAGATGGAGAGCTCTTACATGAAGCCTGTGATAGGTTCAACCAGCTGCTCAAGAAGTGCCCAACTCATGCCATTCCGGACTGGATGCAAATTCGGCTGTTCTACTTTGGGATGAAGATGGCGAACAAGGTCATGATAGATGCAGCATCTGGGGGTTCTTTGTAACACCCCGTAAATTCCTCATATTAAAT
Source organism: Crotalaria pallida (assembly GCA_037953625.1). Taxonomy (NCBI): domain Eukaryota; kingdom Viridiplantae; phylum Streptophyta; class Magnoliopsida; order Fabales; family Fabaceae; genus Crotalaria; species Crotalaria pallida. The sequence goes on from CM075653.1 coordinate 81,855,549, forward strand.
TAAAACACTAAATGGGATTTATTTTGAGAAGAGTATTTTGAAAGTTATTTTCTGGAATGATTTTCTTAAGGTTAACGTCTTAAGCTAATGACTGATTTTAAAGTAGCGATTTCTAAACTAATGTCCAACATTTTAAAATTTGATTTTTTTTGAGAAAATTTATATACTTAGTAATTTTATTAAAATGTTTGTGATTTATTTTGTAATTGAGTGTGTAGGTACGGTTTTGACATATATGGATGCACTTAGGTTTGAGAAATTTAATTATTAAAAAGGAAATAATGTATATGAATGTGTATGAACAATGTGTGATACAAGAAGGTGTGAATTTATGTGTATGATATGTGTGTGAACCGTGTGAACATGATGCCATCAAGTGTTAACTATGTGCATGCCTAAGTGTGTGAACATGTGTATGCTTAGGTATATGTTAAGGGTATGCATGATGTGTGTTGAATGAAAATAACATTCTATGTGTAAGTGTGTGTATGTGCTTCGGCCAACATGGGACTAGAAAGACTACATAAAACCCACTTCCTTATGCCTTAAGAAAATGGAATTAAAGTAGAAATAAGAGGAGAAGTAAGGTGAGTCATGAAGGCTAGAAGAAACTAGGAGGGAGTAGTCATAAATCTAGGAAGGACCTCCCTTCCCTCCATGTGTCCACGGTTTGACCCCCCTCCATGCAACAAATGAGTTGGCCTATATTGCCCCTCATTCCATCCATTAAACCGAGGTTAGGAAGGGAAATCTTCACATCTTGGCTTTTGATCTTAAAACCGTATGAGCATGTGTTGGCTTTGATTCCCATTTTTTTCATTTTTCCCTTCATCCGTCCCTTCTCCACACCAACACAAACAATAAACACACTCAGTCCAAGAGTGCATCAACTCTTGAGACTCATAAAGAGAAGAAAGAAATCGTGAGGAGAGGAGAAGAAAGAGGAGTGAAAATTCCAAGGCCCCATAACCCCAAACTTCATTAATTCCCTTCTTAACCATCTTCTTCTTCTTCAATTAAGAAGAAAACCCCTTAGCCCTAAGAAGAAGAGGGAGACCGAGGCAACCAAGAAGAGAAGGAGGAGAGAGTTAAAGTTCTAAGATTAGGAATTAAGGTAGAAAAGGGTTTTGATTTAATGATTTTCATGATGTAAAGGGAAAGGACTTTAATGGACTTGATCTAATTTCTGATGATGCATGTAATTATTTTTAGATGACCTTGATGTCTAAGTGCTTTGCATGTCACTTTTACACTTTGATCTTGAATCTTGATATAGAAGGGTTTGATTTCTTATTTATAATTTTTTTTTATTACGGTTTTGGGTCTAAAGTTGTGCTTAAATTTCTATCTTTGCTTTGATCTTCCCATGCATGATTTAGTGGCCTTATAACCCTTACCTTCTTTTGCATGTTTTCCTTATGCCTTGATCTTGAATTTTAAGGACAGAATGAACTTATAAATTACTAAGTCAAGAGTTAAACGATTCGGCCATGAATAGAAATTGTAGGTTTTGATGTTCTAATTTGATCTAAGTGATTCCATGCCATTTCTATGATTAAAGAAAGCTAATTTAAAACTTATTTCTTACGGTTTGCTTGAAGATTTAGGTTCAAGCTTATGTTTTGTTTTTGATCTCCTTTTTGCATGTTTTGAGTGTGGCGGATTTTTGAGAAACATGAAACTTGAATGTGTGTGTGTTTAAACTTGAGTATAAGACCTTGATTTCTCATATGAAAGTCACGGTTTACCTAAGAAAATGAGCTTTGAAAATAATTCCTAGCATGAAAAGAAATTGAATCAAGGTTTCTTTGTGTGCAAAGATGATTCGGTGGATATTGGAAAAGTAAAATGATATTCATATGTTTTGCCTTACATGATCCATGAACTTAGATGCTTACATGTGAAAATAAAATTATAAGACTTGCCTTCTTGCATGATATCATTCGGTCAAGCCTAGGAAATTAGGGAATCATGCTAGATCACTATTTTACTTGCATGCATGTTGAAAATTTGCCTCACCTAGAAATTGTAGATGCATGCATGTGCTTGTTTTAAAGGATAAAGACCATGACATAGTCCTTGATTTTATTGTGTTAAGTTAAATGTTTGTTTGCTAAAAATTAGTGTGAAACTCACGGATTTTCACAAAGAAAATAAGAAAACAAGCTTTTGAAAATAATCTTTACATTAATCCATGTTCTTGAGCATGCCATAATGATATTCGGCCTAATCATGTTAGTTGGTCTAGGATCTTTTTCTCAATGAAATGATTTAAAAGGAATAAGTGTATTTTGAGGAATGAAATAAATAAATTAAATTAAATGAGTGTTGTGTTTTGAATAAACATGCATATGTGTGTATGAGTTTATGTGTGTGTTTGGTTAGGATTAAAAAGAGAAACTAAAATCTAAATGCCTAAGATAAAATAGATTGATTCATGTGATTCAAGTTGTGATGTTTGATTTATTTCTTTGCTTTTATTCGGTCATATAGTCTAAGTAGGTTTAGGGAGTTTAATTACTTAAACTAAAAGGTGCATGAAAATAAATATTGATGTGTTCAGCTTGAAACTTGATTTCATTTGGGTTATGGATTCTTGTATGCTTAAATGTTTTATGTTATGAAAATAAATTATTTAAGTGATTGTTTGTTGTTGTTTTGTGTTAATTAAGCTTGGGAAATATTTAATTGTGTGAACGGTTTTAAGTGCTTTTAAGAGAATTAATTTTGATTTACTTGAGATTTTTAAATTATGATCATGGCTGTCCAAATTGTTTTATAATGAGAATATGGATTTTCAAAGTATTAATTTTAAGAGCTATTCGAAGTAAAGAATGTTTTTACGACGTTTTCAAAGTTTTATTAAAGTAATCTTATAAAATCATTTTGCTGTCCAGAATTTCTTGGACGTGTCTTTTCGAGTTAAAAATGTTTTCATATGATTTGGAACGGAATTTTTAAGTGGAAATCGATATATCTTCAAAGTTTTCCAACACAGAAAAGACGAGTATTGATTTAAGAAAAGGTTTTACTTAAATAAGTTAATAATTAAAGTGTTCTATTTAATATGAGGAATGAAAGAGAAAGGGGTTGGGCGTAGCTGGCAGATGGCGGCACAAGGTTGCAATGGAAGCACGCATTCAACAGCTAGATCTCAGGTAAGAGAGAAGCTTTCCCTAAGACATAGTGGTAGCTAGGTGATTTAGTAGGGCGTTCCGTATCATCTCAAAGATCGGAACTCGTGGTTAGCGTCAGTAGTATAAACAACAATTGTTTGCCCTATGTGGTCGCTTATACGAAGGTGACAAAAACCACAATTTTATTGTGTGATGTTGTGTGTTTATAGTATGCCTTGTATTGTTTATTGATTCATGTATCCTGATGCTTATAATTATAATAAGTAAACGACTGTGGGGTATGAGAGGAGGAAAACGAATTAAGAATAATGACAAGAAAATAAGAATGATGAAAGGATAAGAGTGATTGGATAGAGAAATGAGAGTTGGGACCGAGAAAGGAAATTGATGATAATGATGAGAACGAGCCAGAGCTGGGGAGTGTGATGTTGATTGTTGGGATGGGAGGCGAACCAAGTTGAGCTGAACTCCTCTGTTCTTGGTTTTAGTCTGGGAGCTAGTGTTGAGCCGGGCTTGCTCCTCCACTAGCGCTCAGCACAAAGGTGTTTGAAAAAGAGTTTTGAAAAAGAAATTTTGAGTTGTGAAAACAATTTTTGAAAAAGGTTTGTAAACTGAAACTTTTGAAAAGGTTTTATGAAAAGATATTTTGTGGAAACATGTTATGAACGAGATCTGGGTAAAGTGTATTTTGGGGAAAGTTGTGAAATTGAGATCGTGGTTAAGTTGAAAAATGAGATGTGTATCAAGTGAGTGACCCCCAGCTCTGAGCTACGCGTGATGTGATAAGAAAGGATTGTGCCAAGTTAGTAGTCGGGCTCACTGAAGGGATGCACTAAGGGTGAGCCGACTGTTAGGATAATTAAATAATTAAAAGACTTTAAAAGACATTAACGCGAACATGGTGAGTTATGAGAGTTAACCTGAAGTAGTGGAGAGGAAGATATTACGGGTATCTTTGGATACTCAGGTGGGGATTGCAGGAGGGGAGGACAATGACGGTGAAACGTCAAGAAGTCTAGAGTATTGTTGTAGACAGAACAAATTTCATAAGTGGTGCACTAACGTGGTGGGGACTGGGTCCAATACCGTGGTGAGTTCTGTGCGCGCACTACAACAATACTGTCGCCCCCTCGATGCAAATCTACAACAGTGGAGAGGGACTGGAACGGGGCAATGTGTTTTTTATTGTATGATATATTTGAGGCTGAGACCTCCTGGCTTGGAGCCATTTGTTGAGACATCTGTCATGCCCGCGTGGTAAAGGTCCTGTACTCCTGTTGGCTTCCGACTAGGTGGATGGTTGGCCGAGGAGATGTAGGCTTCGAATGCGAGTGCTAACTACGAAAAGAGACGTGCACCTCGATGATCCTTTAACTCCCCTGATCATCGATGGTTATAATCCAATAAAACATTATGAGAAAAGAGTTACATATGAGTAAGAGTTAAAAAAAAACGGGGAAATTGAGGGAGAGACTGTGAATGGATATATGGAAAAGAAAGTAAGCCCCAAGAGTGGGGGAAGAACCAAAAAGTGAAGGAAGAAGGAAATAATAATACGAATAAATGGAACGAGTGCTTGTTGTTGTGTAGGAGTATTGTATGTTGTTTGAGTGTATGTATGTGTCTTACTATCTCGCCTACCGTAATTCCACACCGTCGACGCTACGCGTCCGGAACGCTTACTCTCTCCTGTTCGTTGGTGCATTGGTGTCGCTGGTGATTCCAACGGGCAGATGGAGTGTTGTATGGACGTCACTGCGTGGAGCAAATCTGGGAGAGGATGGAAGTGTACCGCCAGAGGCTGGGTATGGACCGGCCACACTCAGATTGTAATCCCCGACCCGGAACATCAATTGAGCGGGACAGACTTAGAACCGTGCTTGAGACAAGTTACGGTTCGCGGATATAAGAACTACAGAAAAAAGGTACGTTATGAGGAACGGTGGAACTATACTACCAGAGATGAAGCAACAATGGAATCCGACGACCCAGCAGAGACATCAACTCGTAAGGTAGCATTCCCGGGGAAGAGGAAAGGACACAAGAAGAAAGAGGACCTTCATCCGATTGCCTTTGATAGGGTAGTGTAAGAATAGTCTAGTTATTTTAGATCTGGATGCTCTGTTTGTACTCAGCATTACCAAAGTGATGAACTATTACTGTACTCTAACTATTTTGAAGCACGCCCGACGTTTTATGACAACACTCTTTTATAAAATATACTTAAGATCTTTTCGGGCAATGACTGAAAGAGTCTAAGATGAAATCAAGTTGTTTCCTGAATGAAACATTTTCGACAAAGAAAGTAAAGGAGTTGGATCCAAGTAACAACTCGGTTTTCAAAAGAGACGGTTAAAGAACATCAACCACTTTTCAAGTATGTTCTCGATTTCCTTCAACAATAAGTTACAATAACGTTTTAAAAAAAAATGGCCTCATTTTTGCAACCTTAATAAACAAAAGTCAATTATTTTGATTCCCGAAAACCGAGCTGTTACATTCTTTACTGAAGAAGACTATTGAGGAGGCAAAAGAAATCATTGAAACAATGGCCTACAACAGCAGCCAGGCAATCACGGAGAAGACAATCCTGCGAAATTCAGACTTGAGCTCCACCCAAGTTCAAACCATCATTCAGCAAAATAAGGAGATGCAGCAATAGATAGCTACATTGACCAAACAGATGGGTCAAGCTCAAATTTCAGCAGTCAACATCCTGAAGTGCGACTTCTGTGGAGGGAATCACCAGAATGGTGATTGTGCAAAGGACAAAAGAGGAGGCCCTGTGACAATTGAGGAGCAGGCAAATTATGTGGGGGTTGGAGGACATAAAAACAATATGTACTCCAACTCCTACAATCCAGCATACAGAAATCATCCCATCTTCTCATGGAACAGCCCGGCTCTCAACCCACCACAACCACCGTAGCAGACACAGAAGCCAGCCTAGGAAGTAGCACTGGATAAGCTAGCCACCCACACAACAACATTCATGGAGGAGACAAGGGTGCAATTCTCCAATAAGGGGGCTAGCATCCGCAACTTGGAGGTGCAATTGGGCCAGATTGCAAAGCAACTTTCAGATAGGCCACTAGGAACTTTTCCTAGTGACACAATCACTAATCCCAAGGAGCGGTGCATGGCAGTAACTCTTCGAAGTGGCAAGTCGTATGAGGAGCCACATTCGAAGGGTGATGCAACTGGAGCAGAAAAGAAGAAGGAAGAGCAACATGGCACAAATGCAAAGCAAGATCAAGAGCAAGGGAAGCTAGGAGCATCGAAAGCGCAGGGTCCACCTGCGGATCTCAGTCAAAGCCAACCAAAGCTTGATTCGTTGCCTTTGAGGGTGCTTTACCCTCAGAGGTTGAAGAAGGAAGAAGATAAGCGACACTTCTCTAAATTTTTGGAGATGATTAGAAAGATCCATATCAACATTCCGTTTGCAGAAGCTCTTGAACAGATGCCTCTGTACGCGAAATTCATGAAGGATCTACTCACAAGAAAGAAGGGAATGCTCTCGGAGGAGACGTTTCCGATCGCGGAGAAGTGCAGCAGCATCATTAAGAGCAACCTGCCACCGAAGCTAAAGGATCCGGGAAGTTTCAACCTTCCCGTAAGTATTGGCAAGGAGTACAAGGGTAAGGCCCTTTGTGACCTTGGAGCTAGTGTGAACATTATGCCCTTATCTGTGTGCAATGCATTAGATTTAGGAGACATTAAACCTACCCCTGCAATTTTACAATTAGCTGATAGATCCATCCTCTGCCCCTATGGAGTGGTGGAAGACATTTTGGTTAAGGTTAATGACTTCATACTGCCCCTGGACTTTGTAGTCTTTGATGTGGAAGAGGATGAAAATATTCCTCTAATTTTTGGTCGACCTTTCTTGGCCACAGCAGGGGCAGTCATAGATGTGCCTAGGGGAGAAGTGATTCTCCTTGTGAATGGGGAACAATGCACAACTAATATATTTGAAAAACCACCCATCACAATGGAACGCTTCACTCCGCTCAACCTCATTCAGCATGCAAATGCTGAAAATAATTTGACAAAGGGGAAATTGGCATTCCCTTAGCCTCTAAAAGGAGGTGACTCGTCAGGCTCGTGACGTTAAACAAGCGCTAGTTGGGAGGCAACCCAATGATTAGGTAGTTTTCCCTTAGTTCAGGAAATTAGTTTTACTTTGGAAAATTAATTTTTAGTGTAGGTAATTTTTGTTTTTTTTATTATTATTTTTCATTTTAAAAAAAGGCTGTACAGTACCCCCGCGTCTGGGCGCAGAGGACCGCGCGCCTGGGCGCGCGTGAGGCGTTAAGTCACATGCCTGGGGGGTTTTCTTCCTCATTTCTCCCAATTTCTTCATTCTCTTCATCCCCTTTCAAACCCTAAATCCCCAATTCTTAAAATTCACTACATTTATCCATAAATCCTCAAATTCTTCTAACAAAACTCAATAATCCTTCATCCTCTTCCATTATTCCTCACTATTCTTCATTGAATTTCATGTTTTTCCCCCATTCCCTCACTATTCTCTTCAATTCGGTTTCTCCACATTCAGAGGCTAGGGACACGGTTTTGTGCATAGTTTTGGGTAAGAATCACTCTTCTATACTCCCTGGTACTGTTGTAGTTGATTTTGGAGTTAGGATTTGGTGTAGTGGAGTTTGGTTCTTGGGTTATTTTTGCTGCACACCAGGTGTTCGATAAATTGTCCATAGTTATTTTCGAGTTATTTAGGATGCCTAGTGTAACACCCTATTTGCAACACCCCGATTTGACAACTTGAAAATAAAATTTCTTTAATTAATATAGTAAAAATTTGGGCCAATTTTTTTTTTTTAAACAGTGTTACACAAGGTGAGAACACTTAGATTTTCAAATCATGTTTGCAATTTAAACTCATGTCCTCACTTTGCATAAAACCTTTCAAGTTTCAAACTGAGATGTTACGAAACATCGCACTCTGAAACTTGTTTCCACAAAACACATTTAAAAGCCCATTTCGTTTATCTTAACCGTAAAACTTAATCTCCGTTATTTAGTTTTATAAAACATAATTCGGGTGCACATGTGGATGTAGCTAATGATGTCTAAGTACCTGGTAAGGGAGTACAATACTTGAACATAGACACTATAACGATAGATCTCCGTCCAACGTAATGCTCCTCCGAGGGGTCGAACCTTCGATCATCGAGTCCTCGAGACGAACTTGACCTCCTTCTCCTTCGAGACTCCATCTCGGTCTTGTCTTCGTAGGCCATCACGTGAAGCGCCGACTCCCAATATAATCTACTGACTCTGTCGCCTGTGGACATCATCACAGAAGTCCACAGGGACGGGAAAAGACAGAGAGAGTAAGCGTTCCGAACGACGCATCGTCGACGGTGTGGGTTTACGATAGGCAAAATATTAAGACAATACAAGCACACAACGATACACATTCACAACACAACAATACAACAGATAATTATGCAGGATGCATGAGGATGTGATGCAATCGTCACATTATCTAATACTTTATCCTTATCTTAAGGGAATCTCTTAATCAATTCATCTCGCAAAGTCGAATCTCTTTAACAGCTTGTCTCGCAAAGTCAAAGTTTCTTCGTCCATATATCTCGAGTCCATATTATCGGGTATTTAGGCTTTGTGGTCTCGGTTTCAAGTCTAGATCTCCTCGGGATCCATCCACCTAGTCGGAAGCAATCAAAAGTACAGGATCTCTACCACACCGGCTCCTGGAGACTACACCAAGATACACTATAAAATGGCCGAGAAATAGAAATGTCATGACAAAGGGTGTCAACCTCCACCGTGTTCAAGCATCCCTCTTCTGATCCTGATTTAGTCAAGGGGATGTCAGTCATCCGTCTAGTGTACACGTAGTACTTCAGCTACGACACCAGACTACCTACCCAACCTCGGATGGTCAACCCAGGTCACTGTAGCTTTTTCCCGCCTAGACAGACTCCTCTTAGGCTTCTTGACGAATCACCGTCATTACCTTCCCCTATCCTAATCAACAAGTGATTACCACGCAGGTAAACACCGTGACTTCCTCTCCACTACTTCGGGTAAGGGTTTTTGAGTCGTAAGGATATACTCGATTATCCTAATGTCGACCCATCCTAAGTCACCTCCGTCATATAGCACCAACCATATGCGGGTTACTTCTTGTGGGACTCGACTACTATATCTGACGGGCTCCGACCCATCCTGAATCATTCTCAACATGTAGCCACAACCATATTGATACACTTTCAGCATATGGCAACAACCATATAGATACACTTTCAATATATGGCAACAGCCATACAGATACACTTTCAACATGTGGCTATGACCATATAGATACACTTTCAACAGGTGGCTACGACCACATAGATACACTTTCAACAGGTGGCTACGATACACTTTCAACATGTGGCTACGACCACATAGATACACTCTCACCAATGTTCCACAGTCATTGCGTCCATGTTCAAAATATCATCATCACATTCACATCATCAGCTCGATCCACATACTCGGCGCATCAGCATCATCCGGTTCCATCACGTGTTCCACCTCTTAAAGTTTCGCTCTAGTCGTTGGGGAATTCCTTATAATTTTCTATGTCTCTTCTATTCTTATCTTATATAGCGGGATGATGCACCATGCATATGCAATGACAATATAACAGCAATACATCTCAACATAAGCAAATATATCAATCAATCAATACCATGTAATGGTATAGGTCTGAGTCTTCGTACACCGCAATACAAACAATCACACAATTTATCGGGTATACTACTAGCTACGATAGAAATTTACTCCGACTTTGAGAGAGTACGGAGTGTCCTAATAGATCACCTAAATACCACGGTGTCTTAGGGAAGCTTCTCTCTCACCTCAACTCCAGCAAATACCTCGTCCGAAATCGTTGCGGGTCCTCCCAACTGTCAGCTGCTCCAGGTTCTTGACTCATACGCACCTTATACTAGATAGGAGACACTAACGTTACTAGTCTATCTAAATGATCGTCATACTAAAAATCCAAAACGTGTTTTTCGAAAAACTCTTTTCACTTCTTGCCGGAAAATCGTAAATCGTAAAGATTTTTCTCAAATCAAAATCCGACTTTCATTGTACTTTAAATACTTCAAAATCATTATAGAAAAGCAATGAAATTGTTTTAAATAAATGGATCGGTTGCTGGTCCGTCTTGGACAGCAGCTCGCTCGATCCCGAAAACATCGAATAACGTCACTTTTGAAATCCAACTTTTCTTAAATCACGTACCATTTAAAACTCAAACTTAAAACCAACAAAACACATCTTCAAGATTGAAAAACAATTTAAATAAATCTGGACAGCAAAGATGCAAGTCCATAAGCCATTCTTTTAGAAAATCCGGAAATACCGTAAAATTGCACTTTTCAAACCAACTTTATCCTACACTAAAACTCAAACTTCAAATCACTTTGAAAACATTTTTAAATACGAGATACAACTTATAAAAACTCTGGATAGCATCATATTCCAAGTCTTAAATTCATTCTCCGTTGCCCAAAACCAATTTAAATCCATAAACAAATTAGGTATCTTGAAAACAATTAAATAAACACTTTGATCAATACTTTCTCAAGTCCAAACACTCAAAATCAAACATGGGCAGCATGATGCCTCAAATAAGACAAACCATTTAGCACATAGCACATAACACATAGCACATTTTCAAATCATAATTCCAAACTAATAGCCTAGACCAAAACACCGTAAACAATTAACTTTGTAAACTTACTCATGCCTAGTCTAAACATACCATCAAGCAATCACTTATTCAATTATTTCGAGACATTATAATCACCATGCAGATCCAGACAAGTCATGAAATGAAGTACAAAATTCATGTTTGTCGAAAACATTTAAATAAAGCTTTTGTTCAATTACTGGAAAGCACAAAAGATAAGATCTAAAACTATACCAAATCAATTTTTTTAATTCTCAAAATTTCCAGAACATACAAACATATGCTAAAGTTCATCATATAAAATTTCCAAGTCATTTGAACAATCTTAAGCTGGGTTTCAAATCAGATTTTGTATGAAAAGCAAGGTAGAACTGTTGTTGACCTCAGGCCAAAATGCCATGATTAAAAATAGTTTTTCAACTCAAAATTGCATGAAAATTGGTATAGACTTCCCTCATACAGTCAAGACCATCTCATAAAAATTTCAGATCATTTGGAGTTGTGCAAGCCATATATTTGTAATTAAGTTTGTCATTAAGTCTGGAAAATCTGAACCAAACGGTTCACTGTTTTGCCTTTTGTAAAATTATCAAATCAACTCCAAATCTCCTCAAATTTTACAGAGAGCATCTAGAGAGGTTCAGGAAGCTACCATAAAAATTTCAAGCAATTTAGAGTAGCACAAGTTTTAAAATTCTATCCATCTTTAAACTGAAAAACTCGTTTTCTCAAAATCGTCTTCACAAAATTGGTTCTCATAGAAATAGGAAATCGATTCCAAAAATCTTTCAAAAATTCAGAGAAACTCATTTTATCATACTTAGATTAGTGACAAAATTTCAGAATCATTGAACACACATAATTATCATTTATCAAAGTTAGAAACACACCCATCACCATTTCAGCACAACATCATTTTATTCAACAAGTTTGTTCATTCATTTATTTTTATTTTTTTTGAACATCAATAATACACTCATACACACATAGTTTCATGAAGCCAACACATATTTATTCAAGAAATTTAACTCAAAAGCTAAGGTCCAAATCGTGACCTTAACTAGGTTTTCTCAAAAGCATTTTTCAACGATTAAAGACTTCTAAAACAACTTCAAATCCAATAACAATTTCATATAATTCATCAAGCAAGTAAAAATATACCCCTAGCATGCATTTTCTACATAAAACCGTGAGCATCATTACATCTCTAAACAATTTTTATTTCACATCAAACACTTAAGATCAACACAAAGTTCATGGAAATCACATATTCATCAATTAGACATAAGAAAATCTTAGCTCTTTTCATTTACTCATACAAACCGTGACCACCACTTACAATCACAACATCTCACAAATTTCTATTCATTTAAAACATCATTGAATTTCCAAGATCATGACATGCAAGAGATCAAGCAAAAGAAAATCAAGCTTTCACTCACAACAACAACAAAACCGTGACTAGTCCATGGTTTTCTTAAAAGAGTTTTCTTAAAGATTCAAACTTCCAAATCATACTTATAATCTCAAGATAATCACATGCACATAACAAAATTCAACATCAAAACTCCCAACCTAAAGATCATGCACAAACCGTGGCCATCACAACGAAAATCACCAAGAAAATCAATCATTTCCAAAGATCTTTACATTAAAAACTCAAACATCAAGTACATCATAGATCAAGTATAGATCTTGACATGCATGAAGTCAAAACACTAGATCCTTGAAAAATCCTTTATGGAACTTCAAGAATCAAATTCTTTTTCAAAAACCGTTTAAGAATTTAAAAGGAAAACTTTAAGATCATGGAAGAAAATACTTTCTTAGTAAAACTTCAAGATCAAGTTCAAAGATCAACATGCATGTTAGTGAAATCTTTAGATCTAACATAAAAACAAACATGCATCACACTTTTTCAAGTAAAATCAAAGTTTAGAAAGAAAGCATGAAAACGAAAAAGAGTCAAAGAAAAAAAGGTTTAAAACTTTTAAGATCATGAAGCAAAATTCTTACTTAATCAAAAACTTTAAAGAATCAAGTCCAAATCTTGAATTTCTCTTTGGTTTTCCTCTTCACTCTCACGGTTTTGAGAGTGTTGATGGGTATGTGTTGTTGTTGATGTTGATGAGAGAAAGAAGAATGGATGAAGGAATGAAAGAATGGAAATGAACTCACTCTCTCACACGGTTTTAGGCTTTCTTTTATCTTTCTCACTTTCTCTTATTTGCCATCAAGGGCTTGCATGGGTGGCTTGTTTGCAAATACATGGGGACTAAGTCACAAAACTTGGAGACCAAGTTTTGCTCCCAAGTCCCTCACGGCCTCCTTCCTCTCTCCTTCCTTATTTCTTCACTTTTTCCATCCTTAAGTCATGCTTAGGTCATGAAGGTGATGTCATTGTGTTGACTACAAGGCATCCTAACTTATGACTAAGCAAAGCTACTTGGTGGCCAACCCAAATACATGCATTCGGCCACATGGAGGTTAGGGTAGGTTAGATTAGCTTAATTAGGTTTAAGGCACTAATTAGGGTTCTAATCGTGATTAAGGTAGGATTAGGTTAACTAATCCAAGTTTAGTCCACTAATCCTCAGTGATTGAGGCTTAATCAAGGATTAAGGCACTAATCAAAAACTTAATCATGGGTTTAAAGAAAATCAATTCTAGGTTAGCTCACCAACCTTAAGGATTTAGGTCTTAGGAGAGTGATTAAGTTCTTAATCGATTAGGGTTTTAATCAAAGATTAGGATACCAATTAGGGTTTTGAGAAATGATTCTAGATCAAGATAATTTGGACTTTGATTTCTTTGAAACTTAGAGTAAAATAATTTCCATCTTAAAATCATATGCATCAATCTAGGAAGACAAAGTCCTAATTAAAATCTTAAGCAATCAAACACAAAATCACAACACAAGTAAATTAAATTTCAAAGTGTAGAAATCCATCCTGAAATCAAAACTCCTTTAAATCGATTCTTAAATCAATCAGGTTAAATCCATAAAAATGCACAAAGAAATTCGTTTCTCAAATAAAATCACAAATAATAAAATTTCTCCAAACTCAATCAAATCGTTTGCTTGAATTCCATAAAACCTTTGTTTACCAAAATTCCATAAAATCGAAAATTGATTACGTAATCGAATAAAATACTCATCGAAAACCATTTGTAAAACAATATCTCAAAATTCTCATTTAATGAAAACTTATTTATCGTTGTTAGGAAAATAGGGGATGTCACACTATTTATAATTACCCTTAATTACCCAATGATAAAAGTAGTGACTTAAAAAATTTCTTTTTGAAGCTATTTATCTTATAAAAATCTCTATCAAATCGGACAGAGTTTCCTTTGTTTTATGGGCATTCCAAAAATTAAGTTTTTCCTGCAACCTGTGCAAATCAAAATATTCATTTCATCTAAAGGCCAGCAGGGCCAAATTATCAAAGAGCAACAAGTACAACCATAGCAGAGTTATATTACATCAGAGATTAGCAGCAATGTGATCAAGTTTTAGAACTGTTTACTTTTCCCAAAAATATGCTTCCCACCCCTGGGAAGTGGTCCTGGACCAACTCAAAAATAAACATTTACAAATTAGGCAAGTAATGGAGACAATAACATCCTATGCCCAAAAGATTCCGGACATAACACAAGCCCTATCTAATATGACCTACTCTCCCTGTGAGGGAGAGCACTCCTGCTCAGCCGATAATAGGGCAAGCTCAACTCATTACCTGTAAAAATATAGCAAGAGGGTGAGCATTACACATGAAGTAGGAAGCAGTTTCTAGCTAGACATAATAACCTACCAAGCCAAACACAATTAGACATGTAGCACATTTAATTTCATTTAATCATTCCACCAATCATGCTCATACACATTCAACATTTGCATACATAGTCCCATTATAAGCCAATTATACTTCAGCCTTTTCATCATTCAATCTCTTCTTGCTTTTATACCTTTTTCTCTTATTGTACCACTAGGAATTGGTTGCTCCTGCTAGGGCGTTTGTACACCCATTAGGGACTTTTACACCCATCAGGACTTTCACCCACTAGGCCTCACCCGTTAGGACTAATACATATAATCTTATACTCATTCTTATCACATTTATTAACATATTCAATTTACAAAATTTAGTCTTTTACACATTTTCCATTCTTTTAGTTTTCGTTGAATTGATCATTTCGGGACATTGACTCCTAACGGGGCATTTTTACCTAATGGGGCGTTTTAGCCTGATGGGGCGTTTGGCCCTAATGGGGCGTTTGTACACCTAGCAGGAACACCTAGTGTCCCAATGTCCCCAATGATCAATTCAACAGTCTGTTTTCTTTAATTCATTTTATTGCTCTTTTCAAATAGTCATACACTCAATTCAATTAATCTAGTTCTAGCATATCAAATTGAACATAGCTACCATCATACATGTAATTCAATTATAAATTAACATCAAGTAGCAAATGTCTATATTCATACATATATTACAATTAATCATTCACATATTTATGACTAGCAACAATTATCCACATTTTTGCACATATACAAACATTAACATTTAGAGTTCATCCTTGTCATATTCATAGTATGTTCGGTGTTCACTATCCCTAAGGTTTCTATCATAACACAAAACACATAACCTTAGCAAATCACTATATACTAGTTAGGAACTAATTCCTAAACCAAGGTAACACACACCCCCTTACCTTAATCAAAGAGAGAGTGGGAAACCTTTACCAATCTTAGCCTTAGCCCTTTGCCCTAGATCCTTTTAAGCCTCAACAAGAAGCTCCCAAGTGAAGTGAGTGGAAGGAGGAGAGGGCTTGATTTCCTTTAAACCATGTAAATGAATAAAAACATGAGAGTGTGGCACTACATGAGGTGGAATTCGAATTTCATGTGGAACAAGAGTGAAATTCGTGTGACAAGGAGGAAGAGAGGAAAGAATGGGATTTTACCTTGAATTTGAGGATAAGAAGGTGAGATTGATGATGGATCTTAATGATGATTGAGAGTGGAGCCCTTAAACCTTGAGGAAGAGGAAGAACAACACTTGTTCTTGGTGGAGAAGAGCAAAAATTCGTGTGGACCTCAAGAGGAGAGAGAAGAAATTCGTGTGGGTTATAGGGAGAGAAAGAAGAAATGAGTTTTACCTACTAAGCTTGATAATACTTGATGAGCTTGAAGAAGAAGAAGAAGCACAACATGGACCTTGGTGGAAGGAGGGTGAAGCTCGTATGGGAGGAGATAAAGGAAGAGGATGAGTTGTTGATGGAGAAATGGAGATGAGTGAGAGTGAAAGAGTGTTTTATTTTGTTTGGGGAAATGAACATGTGGCTAGGAATTAAAGTCCACAAAAGAAGATTCCTTTTGTGTGGCTTAAAAATGCCCTTCGTACATCCCTTTTTCTTTTTTTTTTTGTACAAACCCAGATAGTAATCGATTACCCTAGCCAGGTAATCGATTAATGCTTCAATGCAACATTTTGTGGGTTCCAGCCTGAGACCTTGTAATCGATTACTTAACCCAAAGTTAATCGATTACCTCTTAAATTAATCGATTAATTCCCTAAGTGTTAATCGATTACAATTGATGCAACATTTTTGTGTTTCTACCAGAGGCTTAGTAATCGATTACTTACCCAAGAGTAATCGATTACCCCTTCAGTGCAACATTTTAGTGACTTTTGCTGAGGGCTCGTAATCGATTAATTCACTACAAGTAATCGATTGATTTTCCATTTTCCTCCCTTTTGATAGATCCTAGCTCTAAGACATTTCCCTTAACCCCTATGCTCATTTGACTATGATTTCTATACCCAATCCTAGCTCTTATTCTTATAATCCTCATAAAATTCATCTCAGATCAATATAATACTTGTAAATTGAAAATTGGGATGTTACACCTAGAGGGAAGAGACCAGTTGTGGGCAGCAGTAGTGATGCGGGGAAGACCTTCGAGCACTCGAGGGTCGCTGATTTTTATGAGGGGAAGATGGTGAGGAGAGGGATTACCCTAGAGACGAGCATGTTATATGACAGTGAGGGCCCCTTAGGACGGAGGGTAGTTGGTGTTAGAGATATTGAGGAGGTTAGGGAGAGCCTGTTGGTCAACAGGTGGACCGACTGGATTAGGGAACCGGATGAGGCATTTAGCAAACTCCTGGTCTGGGAGTTTTATGCTAATGCTTGGTGGAGAGCTCAGAGGGCAGAGTTGGAGGGTAGTCATAGTCGGGTGTCATATGTTAGAGGGGTAGAGGTTCCGTATGATGCGGGCACTATTGCCCGAGTCATGGGACTTCCATCATATCCACTGGAGCGGCGTCTGCCATGTTTACTACGGAGAGTTTTGACAGCAAGGATGAGTACCCGCTGAGGATGATTAAGGATGCCCTATTTCTGGAGGGTAAGGACTGGAACTTATCTGTTGCTGGTACGGTCAAGCACGTGTACCAGAAAAATTTGAGGGGAGCTGCGAGGGGTTCTGGGTCAGGTTTATTGTTCATAACCTGGACCCACACTCACATGACATTGAGGTTCAGCCAGGGGTTGTTTGTCGGTTGGTATATGCCCTTCGGCAGGGTATTATAGTAGACAGATATATATATATATATATATATATATATATATATATATATATAATGAAGGGATCACAGTAGTGTATTTTTTTTATTTTATTTTTTTTTTCGAAATCAAAAAAGCTACTAACCTTAACTAACTTTTTTTTTTTAACAGCAAACAAAACATATCCATATCCCTAAACCCTTAACTAACTTTATTGGTTTGTATAATTTAATTGAAAGTGACTTATAATAACAATAGCAGAGAATATTATTTTTTCTTAGAAAATAAAATTTTTTCAAGGCACAAAATGTGATACTGTGGATAACAAATTCATATCCATATCGTGGTTTAGTCAATTTTTTATGCAGTCATTTTTTATGCAATTCTCTCTTCTCAGTCTTTCAAATAAATCCCTTTAATTTTGAATCACTCAAAATATCTTGTGATAGAAATTTGTGAATTAAAAAGATGATTAATAATAGTATAAGCTTACAAATTATGCTACATTATAAAAAAAAAATTACATGTGTTACTTGTTAATTAATTAATAATAAGCAAGTGATACATAAAACTCGCTTTAAGATGTAAGTTGATTTGTAGGTTGATGTTGTATATTTATAAATCATTTTTAAAAAAAGACGTAGGAGTTAGAGGATACCGATTCCTTTGTAATATTTAGAGGCCAGGTTGGATGTATAATAAACTGCCTTTACTATTCGGTTTGACTGTTTTAATAGTCGGTTAGAAATTTATGAGTACGAATTAAACACCGCCACATAATTGAATTATTTTTTGATAAGCAAATACACATTATTGAGCTTGAATGTGCTATTTTTAGGTGATTCGTTTTCCACACTCCAATTTAAAAGTTTTGCATGGTTACATGCATAAAACAGGCGCAGATAAAGACAACTTTGGTGACTATTCATTCATTGTTATGACTTGCGTCACGTTGTTTTTGTTTCATTTCATAGTCTTCCTTCACTGTATTTAACTGTCAATCTCAGAAAAGCTAGTGCATATATGTGACCATGCAATCCAAAGGGGCAACTATTGTTCAAATCCACACCAATTCACGAAAAAAAATAACAATTGATCTAAAAATGATTAAAATAAAAAAATGCTTGAAATAATGAAATTAGTTGTTTTTATGAGAAAATTGAAAACCGATTAGTTTATACGATCAGTTTTTTATTTTGATTTTCGAAATCGAATCAAACTAAATAAACCGAGTTAAATCCTATTATTTAGCATACGTATATTTATTAAATGAGTTGTGCTAAGCAGCTAAGCTGTGGTTCATTTGGCGAAAGATTTGGTCTTAGCTTGCAACCTATATATAAGGATAAAGTTCAAATTCCACCTCGGATGCATTGAGCCTGTTAATCGTCGAAGTTCTTTACCTCCTCCATGGAGTTTATTGTCAACCCAAAAAAAAAAGTTGCGAAGCACCAAAACAAAAAAAAAAAAAGGAGTAAAATTTTTCAAAGGTGAACTTGCATTTGTGTATCGCCCTCAAAAGTCAAAAATTAAAGAACGAAAGGAGTATAACTTACGGAACAAAATAAGTATTAGAAAACCAAAAATATAATTTGTATACAATTAACTTTTGCAACAACTGAGGTTTTTAGACTTATGGTTTGAGTAGGCCCATTTTGCTCCGTGAAATATTCTTTTGAGTCATTTTTAATCCCTGAAAAAAATAAAAACTCAAACAAGTCACTGAAATTTTCAAACATCGGACTAACTCCTTCGTCTATGAACGTTAGTCTTTGACCGTTTGACTAAACAATTTTTCATAGGTGGCTCTTAACAACGCTTACGTGGTCGTTTCATCAACTCCCAGGATGGAAAAAAAAGGAAAAAACAAAAACAAAAACGATGCATTTTGTGGCTTGCAAATAAAGGGGAGCCAACGTGATAGCTGAATCCTTCTTCCTCAGTTCAGTTTCATAAAAATAGTTAACCCCTAATTCCCAAAAAAAAATAGTGATTGTTGGAGTGATTGTTCTACACAAATCAAGATGGCAAGCTATAGTGATACAAAGAGTTCGAATTTCGTTTCCATGGGTGAGGTGAGTTGAGATGGTAGTGATAGTGCTTCAAGTTTAGAAACCCATAATAGCTATGGTGTGCCAAGTTGTGACTGTAGGAGAAAATCAAAGACAATGGTGTACACCACAAAAACCTCTAAGAATACGTATAGAACTTTCTACCGATGTCGTTATTATAAGGTAATTAATAACTTTAATTTGTAGTTATTGTTACATTTCATTATTTTTGGTTGAAGGCTTATTATGGTTACTTTGCTTAAAGGATCGGAATGGAAGACTCATTGCAAATATTTTAAGTGGGTTGATGAACATAATGATGAAAGACTCACTGAGTTGGAAGAAGGCAAACAAAATTTAGAGATGGATATGAAGGTCATTGAAGTTATGATATCAAGTGGAAATTAAGGATATGCAAGTGAAGATGAAAGAGATCATACATTGGAAGAAAAGGATGAAATTAATGATAGAGTTTGTGATTGTCATAGTTGTCATAGCTATGATTAGTTGGAATTAACTAAAACAATAAGTATTAATGATATATAATTAAGTTGTGCATAACTTTTATGTTGATTTGAGTAGTGTGCCATTACTTTGATTTGTAAGAATATTTATGTTTCCATGAATGTTTTGGTTTGGAATGGTGAGTTAACAATTGTATTAATATTTGAAGACATCAATATTGAATCTAACATTTTGTATGATTTCATGTCAAATAGTGTATGATTTCATGGTTGTTTGCTCTAAACATAATGTGTAGGCTATATGTTGTAACCTAATAAATATCATATTAGATAGTAAGATTTTAAGATCAATAAATTTCATTGCCATAGTTAGAAATACATTACATATCAATAGGGAAGGCAATGGGTTCGGGTGGGTCCAGGTAATGGGGTACCCGGACCCGGACCCGTTCATAAATTACTGGACCCGGACCCACCCGGACCCGCGCGGATACCCGCTGCATAATGGGTAGGCGGGTCTTCGGGTACCCAAACAGGTTTTGCGGGTACCCATTACCAATTTTTTTTAAAGAAATTTTTTTTAAATTAATTTCTATGTCCTTATTGATAAAACGAGGGATCTTTAATACATCATTACACACTCTACTTAATATTATTCCCTACCATCATTAAACACTCGCAGACATCAAAGAAATTCTCTCGTTAAACACAAACATACTAAGATTTAATATATATATATATATATAATGCATATATGTAAATATGGACGGGTCCGAGTACCCACGGGTCTGAATATCTCAGACTCAAACCCAAACACGTATAAAGCGGGTACCCAGACGGGTCCATTCTTTGAACCCACGGGTCTCTTTTTTGGACCCAAACCCGGACCCATTGTGGGTATTACCTGCGGGTACCCGCGGATCCGAGTCTAATTGCCACCCCTACATATCAATATCAAAAGGGGATATATACTTGATAAAAAGACAACACATTTAACTAATACTTCAAGCAAATGCTTAACATGATTGTATCATCATTGTATCAAAACAAAACACTTTTACAACAAAAAAAAAAGGTATCCTTTCAAAAGTCTTGAATCCAAGTTAGCATCATTTTTTGTTATAATTGTTGCCATAAGTTGGTGGTGGCTTGAATCCAAGGGTCGAAATGAACGTGATACGTGAATAGTGACAGAAGAACGTCCCTATTCGAGATGGGACCAGTCTCCAGCGAAAAGGGAATAATAATTTGTTATAACAACTTTTCTTCCCTCTTTCGTACTAGCAATAGGTCTTAAATACACTGCCTCAAGTGGGCCCCATTACAAATAAAAGGAAATAATTATTAAAAGTAGCTAAACAATAAGGGTAAGACTATTTGGTAACAAACTCAGACATCCATTTTGGTGTTCTGCTGACCCTCTTGGGCTCGTTTCCACTTTCAACAGCTCTTGGCCCATTAGTTTTACCCTCAATTTGCAGTCTCTCAGCATCAGAACGTAAATAGCTTAGATGATGTGCCAGTGCTAGTTGCAGCTAAAGTTTCAAGAGAAACAGTTTCTTGTCTAATTGGTGCCGGAGGTCTAATAGATTGGGGAGACATAGTTAAAGACGGGCAAAATAGTGGTGGTATTGCATGCTTTGTCTTGGAAGAAGGTGGTTTGATAGGTGGCGATTTGAATGCTCGTTGCGGATTGGAGATGATTCGGATAAGCTCTTCAATCTAAAATGCACAAAATATTGTTAGCTAAAGTGATCCAAATTGGTCCCTAAAAAATCATGTCTCGGTTTAAGTAACTTGCAAGTTTAATTTACATAAAAATCATGCAATGGATAAGTGAGTGGTTTCTATTTTGGTCTATAAATATGAGTTCTATATGACTAGTGAATGATTATGGAGAAGGTGCGGTGAAAGGAAGAAGGAGCAGTGAAGGGTTCTGCATTTTTGCTTTCTATTTTGTGTGTTTTGTCTTCCTTTCTCTAAATCCTAAAACGCAGTGAAGAGAGGAGACAATGAAGGGGGGAGGGAGCAGTGAAGGGGAGAAGGAGTAGTGGAGAGGGTTTTGCCCTCTAGTATTTTTGCTTTTCCTTTTGTGCATTTGGTCTTCCTTTCTCTGAATCCGCATTTCACGGGGAAGGCTCCTGTGCATAAACCATGCATCGGTGCATGCGATGCATGGTTTAATTTTTTTTTGTTTTTTAAATTTTTTTAATACAGCTTTATTCAGAATATTTTTTAACACAAGTTTGTATATAGATTTATTAGAATATGTAAATTTTGAATACAGTTTTATTCAATACAGTTTTTTAAGAACACAGAGTAAAAAAAATAAATCCAAATTATAAAAATTACTTCATATCCGTAAAAAAAAAACACATAGAATATTTTTTAATTGATTAAATTTTAAAAAAATAAATAAAAAACCCAAAAATAAAAACATGCACCGGTGCATGTGTCATATGTTTACATGCACCGGAGCCTCAGCCGCATTCACCTTATCTCTTTTCTTTTTTTTTTTTTCAAACCCCGAAAACGCGATGCTTTTGTTTTCCATTATTTTCTTTTTTTTTTCTATGCTGGAATTTGATGAAACGACCACATAGCATTATTAAGAACCACGTAGGAGTAACTGTTTAGTCAAACGGTGAACGACTAACATTCATAAATGGAAGGACTAACTTGCCAACTTTTGAAATTTCAGGGATTAGTTTGGGTCTTTATTATTTTTTTTAGGGAATAAAAATGACTAAAAAAAATTCAAAGGCCAAAATGGGCCTTTAAACTTGAGATTTTTTTTTTATACCCTCATTTTTCTTCTCATCCCCCATTTTTTTCGCCTCGCATGAGGCGGAAGTGTAAATTTATTGGGTTTTCCGCCTCTTGAGAGGTGGAAAAGGTGAAAAAAATCACTTCCGCCTCATGTGAGGCGGAAAAAATGGGGGATGGAGAGAAAAATGGGGGGTGTGAAAAGAAAATCTCTTAAACTTAAGGTTTTTATAAGGCATAGCAACGATATCTCATAGTTGTCCATGAAAGTTAGAGCTAACTAAAAACCACGACATGATCGGGTCGACTCGAATAAGCACGATAAAATATTGGGCTTGGGCAACAATTTTAGAGCACGAATTATACCTGTGCTTTTTTAGCACTGCCCGCAAAGGCACGAACACGACTAGGCTTTTGCCGGGTTAATACGGCACGACACGCCAACCCGATTTATTTTATTTTTTCTATTTTTATTTTTAATTTGCTCGCTGAAACTGGAAAAAAAATGAGAGGATCCACTTATCCACTATACTATACAATGTTTATTTACTTATTTACTAATACATATACGTTATTTAATACATATAACTAGTGTTACTACCGATTATCAGATATTATCATACGTCTATATATTTTTTCAAATGGTTGTTGGGTAGGTACGCAAAAGCACGAAACACGCACGGTACAGGCATAAAGACCACTTTTGAAGCACGATTTTAAGTCGTGTTTTTTAGGCATGGCAAGGTCAAAGCCCGAACCCGAATCGGGCGGACACTAGCACTGCAGAGTAGCATGAATTGTCATCTCTAATGAAAGTTGTATGATACTTTTTCCGTTTCATATTTTTTGGACTTTTAGGTTCGGGCTCATATATTAAGAAAGTATTGATTGTTGTAAATTTTATATGCGTTTTGTCTAAAACGCTCATATTTAATTCTTATTGAAATTGGTAATAATATTTAATTTTTATTAAAAAGTGTGTCTATTAATTAATGTATATTAGTTAAAGAATAAGAGATAAAATAAAAGTAAAATTGATGAAGAGTAAAAAAAAAATTGAATGAAAGGTTAAAATTAAAAAAAAAAACCATAATTATGCATTGAAATTGTAAAATGACAAAAATTATGAAATAGAAAAAAAATCTAAAAAGCTATAAAAGATGTGGAATGGAGGAGTATGATTCAAGGATAACATCTCTATGTATATAACTCCATTGACACTGCATATAAATAATTTGGGCTCACATGACATTATTATATTTTTCTTTTGACAAATGTTAAAAAGTTTCCTTAGTATATTTATTATTTCATCTGGTCCTTATTATAGGTTATTTTTAGAAGATTTTTTGTCCTAATTATAAGTCATTTTATATTTTCTATACATCATTTATTGTTTTTTCTTTTTTTGCCCTTATTAAATGCTTTAACTATTTATGTATTTTTTGTTGTTCATTAATGAAAGTGAATTTTTCAATAAAAGTTGTGAGGGTAAAATTGTAATGTCACAATATATTCTCATAGAGTTCATAAAACTAACTATTTTTTTATGTGTAATTCGGTTAAATATGCTCTGTAATAAGGATCGGAAGGAATATTAAGTTAAATATAATAAAAATTCATTAAAAAATGTGATTGTTTTTATTATCGAAACAGAATGCATACTTAAAATTATTTCTTCAATGACAAAAATCTTAAAATATACCTTATGACATTTTTTTATCGAAAATGAGACGTTACAAATTCACATAGTCACGCTTCGAGGAGAGATTGAAAGTGTTTGATATTTGTCAACCTTTTGAACCAATGCATCGGATACCTTACTTAGACAAAGAGTCCACATCTTACACTTAGCATCTTCTACAACTTCTAAAGTGAGAGATAATATGATTAAAAAAAAAAACCGAGCCCTTTAAGCTTCCAAAACCACATCAATGTCCAAACCCTATTATATTTGAAGATTTAGCATTAGAAAAGACCCTATAAGACAGCATCAAAGTGTTTTTTACTTATTATATGTTCTATAAGCATATCAGATAGATAGAAATGAAATTGCAACAACAACTTCGACGAGAAAAGAAGGAACCAATGGATGAAACAGCAAGGATTAGAAAGAGATTTGGAGACGAACAGAGCACTCTGTTGGACCAATTTGAGAGGCTATCCTTTGAGGCTCACCTCAACAGAGCCATGCTGCAGAGGAGCCTCTCAGAACCAGGGTTGCCAAGGTCATGCTTGGCTCAAAGTCAAACAATACCAATGGTGACTCAGGTGAAGCAAGGGAGGGCTAGGAGGCATCCGCGAGGCTCAGGATTTTACAAAGTCTTAAGGAAATTGCTCAAACCAATTCTAGGTAGAAAGAGTGGAACAAGGAAACAAGTTAATGATCCTAAGGATCCATTGTCTTGGAAGGCCTTCAGCAGATCACTACGGTTCTGACTGGTGCAAAAATTTTACAGTTATTCTTTCACTCAACTCTCTTCTGTTTTTTTTTTTTTTTTTTTTTTTTTTTTGTCTTTTTATATTATGATTATAGAGTACTTTGTTTCATCTGGCTATACTTAAATAGTATCAAATGATTATAATTATAATTATAATGGGAATAATGGAAGAAGCATGCTTTGTCCAAATGATTAAATTTTCTTTGCCTTGATTATGTCACAAATCCCTGAAGTTTATGATACTTTTGTCAAATACCCTTATTCTTTTTTTTTTTCCAATGTCTGACTCCCCGAAATTACTTCTAAGTTTGTCATATACCCCTACTATCAATTTTGGCCAATTTTGCTGACATGTAACATCGGAATCCTGATCAGATGCAGGAGGTTAAGCACCTGATGCCCCGTGGTCGAAGATCCTTTTTTTAAAAAATTTAAAAAACTAAAAAGCTTAATATATTTATATTTTTAGTTAAATAAAAAAAGAGAAAAAAAAAATTGAAGAGAGAGGTCATCTTCGCCCGTGTGACATCATTCGACACCACATGACCCAACCTCTTGCGTCCGATCAGGATTCCGATGTTACATGTCGGCAAAATTGGTCAGAATTGATAGTAGGGGTATATGACAAACTCATAGTAATTTCGGGGAGTCAGACATTAGAAAAAAAGAATAAGGGTATCTGGCAAAAGTACCCCAAACTTCAGGGACCTATGACATAATTAAGTCATTTTCTTTTTGAATTCCCAAGTTTAAAAAAGACGAGGCTTCCAAGGTTTCAACCTTGACATCACGGATTATTATGAGTAATAGTTTACAAACCTCACTCTTTAAACTCCAAACCCCATTTCCCATTTTTTTTCGATGGGGTTCTATCGGAATATTTTCCGATACCCCCGAGTCGAAAAAATGCTCGTTTATTAAAAACGGGGTTTAAAGTCTGAAAATGCATTTTTTCGACTCGGGGTATCGGAAAATATTCCGATAGAACCCCATCGAAAAAAACGGGATTTGGAGATTAACAATAGGCCTAAAGTGTGAAATTTGTAGACTAAAACTCGATTATTATTAGCATGTGAGGCCAACATGGTCACATGATCGTGATGCTGTTTTGATAACTCTGAAAAAGTGAACATTGTTGCGCATGGACTGATGGACCTTAATTTAAGGGTTTTGATTTTTGGTTTCTATGTTTGAATTTTTTGCCCTAATTTTATAGTTTTAATGATCAAAAGACCTCAATCTTTTAATTCTTTTTGTACTTGTCGAAACAAAAAAAAAAAAAAATACTTTCTCTGTCTCTTATTATAAGTTACTTTTACCTAATTTACGAGAATTAAGAAAAGTAATTATTACTCTCAAATCTATCAAAAAAATATATTCCCTCTGGTCCTATATATAAGGCACATTCTAGAAGAAATCTTTGGTCTTATATATAGGACACTTTATATTTCCTATGCATCATTAATTGTTTTTTCTCTTTTTTGCCCTTATTAAATGCTTTGACTAATTATGTTTTTTTGTTATTCATTAATGAATGTGAACTTTCCAAGTAAAGTGGAGGGGGTAAAATTGTAATGTTACAATATATTCTCATAAAATTCACAAAATTAATCAATTTTCTTGGTCCGGGGATTACGGTTAAGTATGCTCTATATATAGGACCGGAGTGAGTATTGTCATTCCAAAGTTATCCATATTTAAAACTTTACAACTCTATTCATTTCTCTCTCTATTGTAGTTATTACCCTATCACCCCTATGTAATTATGAAGGGTGTATTTGGAATAAACTCTTTAATGTTATCTAGATATTCTAAAACGACTTATAAAAAGGGACACCCAAATCTACTAAAATGGTGCCCTATAATAAAAGACGAAGGGAGTATATACCATTCCGTCAAGTGTGAGACGAAAATGTATATTTTTTATCAAAAAAAAATAACCTTTCCATCAGGTTTTGGACGGAAAGCGCATATGCAGCTTCTAAACGCATAACAAAACCCATAACACTCGTTCTTGATGTCGGCTGAGAGGGAACCAGATCCTCTGTCTCAAACCATGTCCCAAATTTTGTCCCCAACCAATCATATCTCATTATGAAAAATAACTTCTCAACTGTTATGGCATTTTTGTAATATTTAATGGAATGTGATTGGCTGGGGACAGAGTTTGAGACATAATTTGTGACAGACGATCCTGATCCGATGGAGAGTGCGGGACATGGATTCTCTAACATTGGAGAGAGAATGCAATCATGCAGTCATGTATAAATACACCCTTGGATTCATCTAGTGGTTCATTTTCTACACCATTGAATGGTTTTAATGGCCTAAGATGCAATGAAGTCATGAAGTTACAGGATTTTGATGTTAGAGAATCCATATCCGAGAGTGCGCAAACGAGCAAATCGCTATTCATAATTTTGGTAACTACATCCCTACCTTTAGGCCGGTATTATGGTAATTTGGCATCTTGCAGAAAAGGTAATCGCTTCCCATCCAAAACTTGATGGAAAAAATATATCTTTCCATCTAACACTTGACGGAATGGTATATATATATTTTTTTGCTTATGACAAGTTTGAGCAAAAAAGCTTTTCGACATCCCGAAAATGGAAAGAATTAAAAACGCTAAGATTCAGTTGATCATTGAAAATATAAAATGGAGTCCAAAAATTCGAACATAGAAACCAAAAATCAAATCCCTAATTTCAAATCTTGGGTGCTTGCTATTTGGGTATAAGAGTATACCGCCTAAAAATGCAATACCCGCCTAAGAGTTCCTTAAGTTTACACTAGACGGAACCATCGAAATTTTGTACATACGGGACCAAGTGTGTAAGTACTAAGCAATTACTCTAGAGCAACGGTTCATTTTTTTAGGCTTAGGTGGAGTAGTTTTATAAACAATTTACGAATAAGGGGTAGTTTTCAAATTATTTACGTAATATGGGGCAGTCAACGAAACTATTTACGAAAATGGGGCAGTCAAAGTCAACCAAAATTTTTTATTATTTTAGTCAATATCATAGTGCCACGTGGCAGATCCTGATTGGTCAGAAAAAATTTTGCAAAAAAAAAAAAAATCAACAAAATTGCATCCATGAGTTTCAAACCTGGGACTTAGAGGGAACCAGGTGGACACAATGGGTCACCACTGAGCCACATCTATGTTGTTTACTTATGGTGATATAAATATATTTATTATAATTTTGTTAAGCAATTTTCCATAACACCAATTTCAATCTTAAAAACATATTTTTGTTAAACAATTATTTTTGTCATTTCTTTTAATTTCAGTCTAATTTATAAATTAATTATTTGTATTTTAATAAATATATTTTTTCTTTTTTGTCATTTACTGTCTCTCTATAATTAATTTCTTACTCATTAATTATATGTCATGTATAAAAAAGCCATTACTATTGAAAACTACCGCTCATTCGAAAATTGTTTTTATTTTATTTTTTTGTCATTTACTGTCTTTCTGTAATTAATTTCTTACTCATTATGTATCAATTATATAAAAAGCCATTATTATTGAAAATTACCCCTTATTCGTAAATTGTTTGTAAAATTACTCCACTTAAATAAAAAAGACCATTATTATCGATAGAATAATAAATTAATTATAGAGAGACGATAAATGACCAAAAAAATAAAAAATAATTAATTTATATATTAGACTGAAATTAAAAGAAATGACAAAAACATTTTTTTAACAAAAATATGTTTTTAAGATTGAAATTGGTGTTATGGAAAATTGCTTAACGAAAATATAATAAATATATTTATCTCACCTGTAGTACACAATAGAGCGTCTAGCCCAGTGGTAGTCACCCGTTGTGTCCATGTGGTTCCCTGCAGGTTTCAGGTTTGAAACCTATGGTGGCAATTTTGCTGATTTATTTAGACAGGGGGAACCATTGGGTCAACGCAGCTGCCATGTGTCAGTAGCCATTTTTTTATGCAAATTTTTTTTTGACCAATCAGGAGCTGCCACGTGGCATTGTGATATTGACTAAAATTGGTTGATTTTGACTGCCCTGTTGGAAACCAACAAGCAGCTCAATATAGTCTAGAGGGGGGTGAATAGAATATTGAAGCCTTATTACAGATTTTTCGTCCACCTAAGATAATGGTTTTATGAAAATAAATTTTCTTAAAAATTCAAGTCAGATTACTCGAGTAACTCAAGTCTTCACTCGAGTAATACGCAAGCAAAAATAATTTCACTCGAGTATTCAGCAGATCACTCGAGTATTACGAAAGCAATTTTTAAATCACTCGAGTAACAGAAAACCTACTCGAGTATTGTTCATAAACTGAAAGCAGATTACTCGAGTGACAAAAACTTTACTCGAGTAAACTGGGTAAAATTCAATTAAAACTCAGTTTTGAAAAGAGTTCTTCAAGAATAACAATGCTATGATGATTCAACAAATTATGAATGATTAATATGAACAATTTCAAGTAATATTAACATGCAATTTTAGATCAATTATGTAGAATTAAGAAAACCCCAATTCTAACCTAAAATGCAATTGTTAATGAATTAATGCAATACAAGGAATGAAAAAATAAAAGAGACACAAGGATTTATCCTGGTTCACTTTCACCCACTTGAAAGCTACTCCAGTCCCCTCTTGAATCAAGAGAGATTCTTCACTAGAAATCTTCAAATGTAGATTTTACAATGTTTTAAGATGCAACTAGATTCTTAGTTCTCCTATCTTAAAACCCAACACAAAGTGTGTACCAAACACTTTGATCTAATCTACCCCTTTTGAGTATTCTAGATTTCCTTGCTAATTGATTGAAGATGCTTCCAACCAATCCTCTTTTCTTGCTTTGATTTGATCCTCAAAGTCTTCCTTGTGAGATTCTTCACTTGTGTTGAAACTTCAATGATGCAATCATAAATTGCAAATCTTCAACAACCACTAAGAACAAAAATTATGATCTCAAGAATATTTGAACAATGAAAGAAATAAAGTGAAGAATGAAAAGTTCTTTGTTGAATCTTGATAGCTCTTGAAAGATGTAAGAAATAGCTCTTGAAAGTGTATAGAAAATTGTAAGAATGAATATCTATCTTTGTGAAAGAGAAAATTAAGTCATTTTAAAATTTTCAAACACTGATTGAATTACTCGAGTAAACCATATAACTTCACTCGATTAAAACATGTCAGATTAAGTTACTCGAGTGATGTGTAAACCATTACTCGATTAACCTGTCATGACATAAATTACTCGAGTGAACCAATACTCATTACTCGAGTAAACTGATCAGAAACTGAATAAAAACAAGGTTTTTCTAAAAGGAATTTTCACAAACCTTTTAATAGAGCTATTTAATCAAGATTTAAAGTATCTTCACATTTAATCAAACATTATTTAAATATTCTTAAAATCACCTAAGCTACCCACACCAATGAGATGCATTGCATAAAAATAAAGATTACATTGAAATAGAATTAATAAAAATCCTAATTCTAATCTTCATGTGGTGTAGCTTGCTTGTTGCCAATGTTG
Organism: Crotalaria pallida; assembly: GCA_037953625.1. Classification (NCBI taxonomy): domain Eukaryota; kingdom Viridiplantae; phylum Streptophyta; class Magnoliopsida; order Fabales; family Fabaceae; genus Crotalaria; species Crotalaria pallida. Next base: position 81,886,245 of record CM075653.1, read on the forward strand.
TTGCTTGGAGAGTGATTATTAGCATCAAAACATGAGAATCCTACAAACTCCCCCTTTTTGATGATGACAAACCTTCTTTACAATTAAGCACCAAGTTTTAACATACTCCCCCTAAATGTAAAACATCTAGGAACAATATAATAAAACTTAACCTACAAGAACAACATCAACAAAATATTCTCCCCCTTTTGGCATCATTAAAAAGATAGGAAAATTGAGAAAAGTCTTTTGCCAAAAGTTGAAGGTAAGTAGTTCACAATGGTAAAAATAATATAACATTAAAAACAATACCAAAATAAACCACAGTAGTGCCACAACGAATATAAACAACGAATATAAACGCACAACGAATATAGCACCATAAGCCAATAATATCAGAGTATCACACTAAGCAGCAAATCATAGTGTAAATCAAAAAAAATATCAACCATAGCTAATAAGCAAACAAAACAAACCAAACTAGACCATACACAAGGTCCTAAAACATAGTAACCACAGAGTCATAAACATGAAACAGAAACATAACATAGTCAGAAATATGCATATGAAACATGAAATAGAAATCAAGCAACAAAACATCAGCAGCAGCCACAAGTCTAGGAATCAGGTGGAGGAGGAGGGAAATGGTGAGAAAATAGGCCAGATATATAGTCCATTAAACGATGCTCCATGGCAATATTCTTCACATCCTGTCTCATCTCCAACTGAGCAAATTGAGCATTGATGTGCTCAACCAATGACTCATGAGCAGCCTGTGCATCAAATGGAGTACCAAGATTGTCCAAATCGATATAGTCCTCAATGCGATCAGTATCCATCGGATCAGTAGAAGAAGGAGGAGCAGAAGAAGATGCACCAGCCCTATCACCAAGTAAATTCCGTTTCTTAGAACCTGAAGCACTTACACCCTTAGCAGCTTCAACCATTTCCTTAATCTGTGATTTCCATAACCAAGTGCGACTTTCCCTATGCCAAGCAATTTTCATATAACTAATGTGTGAATCATTAAGACACCAGTTATTTTTCTTTTCCGTCACAGCTGGCTCATCATCAGGGATTGGAACACGGTAATACCTCATTATTTTAGTAACATGCATAGGATATGGCAAGAATTGGGTAGGAGGAGATTGTGCAGCAACTTCCATACGAGCTAAAAACATTTTATTCCAATTCATCTCATATCTCTTCTTAATCCCATGAAACAAAATAAGATCATCATCTCCCAATTGAGCATAATTTTGATTGCATTTTGGAATCAAACAATAAGAAACAATGTACATGAGCACTCTATCCACAGCATGCAAAGGTGATACAGTTCTAGTAGTCCTATCACTCCAAGATTCACCATTTCGCAACAAATCAGTATAAATCTTATTAGTATCCACATCCAAATCCAGACAATCATCATCACCAATAAAAGTTCCCTTGTTTTCTAAACCAAACAACATTGTCAAATCTTCAGGCTTTATAACAAAATGATGTCCTCTAACCATTGTTTGATACTCACCATCTAGCTTAGAAAAATTTTGATAAAATTGTCTGACAAGCCTAGGATAATAATGAGTCTCAAATTCTAAAAACCTCTTCAAATTCTGAAATTCCAAATCCTCTACAAAAGAAAATTTCTCCTTATGCAACCAAGCAAACTTAACATACCTTGTAAGACCAAAAGAGCGATTGACAAAATTCGGTTCCCGCAAGTCTCGATTGATTCCAGAAAACCAGGGGTCATTACGGCCTGCTCCTTGCTTTGCTTTCTTGCGAGGAGGTTGAGATTGTGAGGAAGAAGACATTGATTCAGAAAGTGCAAATTCGGTTTTGGGGTTAGGGTTTTGATTTGGGAATTTTCGGATTTTGGGAAAAATTGGTGAAAATGATGAATGAAATGAGTAGAAATGATGATATAATGATGAAATATGGAAGAAATGGGTATGATTTGAGAAGCTTTGTGGCTGATAATGATGATTTGATGAAGATTCGTGTGAGAGTGAAGAGAGAACAACGAACAAGAGAGAGAAATAAACTGGAAAAATGATGCAGTTTCAACAGTTCAGAGTTTAAAATCACGTAAGTTACTCGAGTGATGTTCATGCATTACTTGAGTGATTCGAGCAGTAATCGAGTGAAAAAGAAATGTTACTCGAGTGTTCCGAAGATTTAAAAAAAATTACTCGAGTGATGAATGAACTAATCGAGTGATACGAAAGTCATTTTAAAATTAATCGAGTGACAAACAGAATTACTCGAGTAATACGAAAGAGATTTTAAAATTACTCGAGTGAAAAATCTGTTACTCGAGTGAACTGTCCAGAATTTTAAAAATTTCAATTTTTCATGCAAAAACATTTTTCATACACAAACACAGAGAAACACTTAGCATGTAGCAAGTAACACACATACAAATAAAGCAATTAACATATTATAGAAAACATACACACATAACTACATAAAAAAATAAGAAACACTTTAATAAGATACAACAACTCAAAATACAAATCACATTGAAATAGGCTTGAAGGTGATTTCAAAAAGCATCAAATACAATTAGCTAATAGTTGATTCATCAAAAATACCAAGTTCTCTTCGAATCTTATAAAATGTGTCCCTTGGTAATGGTTTTGTAAAGATATCAGCTAATTGATTCGAAGTTTGAACAAACTCAATAACACAATCACCTTTTTGAACATGATCTCTCAAAAAGTGATGCCTAATTTCAATATGCTTTGTCCTTGAGTATAACACTGGATTTTTAGTCAAATTAATTGCCGAAGTGTTATCACACTTTATAGGGATTTTTGTCAAATTTAAACCAAAGTCAGATAATTGTTGTTTCATCCATAAGAGTTGTGCACAACAACTACCTGCAGCTATGTATTCGGCCTCCGCGGTTGATAAAGCTACACAATTTTGTTTTTTAGAAAACCACGATACAAGTGAATTACCAATTAAATGGCATGTTCCGCTTGTACTTTTTCGTTCAACTTTACAACCGGCAAAGTCAGAGTCCGAATAACCTGTAAGTTTTAGAAAAGCATCCCTAGGATAATAAAGTCCAGTATTCATTGTACCCTTTAAGTATTTCATTATTCTTTTGACAGCAGTTAGATGCGACTCTTTCGGTTTTGCTTGAAAACGTGCACACATACATACACTAAACATGATGTCAGGCCTAGATGCAGTTAAGTATAACAAACTACCAATAATACCACGATACTTCGTTACCTCTACCGCTTTTCCAGCCTCATCTTGATCTAGGTAGCATGCAACACACATTGGTGTAGAAGCGGATTTGCACGAATCCATCCCAAAACGTTTGAGAAGCTCTCTACAATATTTACTCTGATGAATATAAATACCATCATTAAGCTGCTTTATTTGAAGGCCAAGAAAGAATGTAAGCTCTCCCATCATTGACATCTCGAATTCGCTTTGCATCAAGTCTGAAAACTTCTTACATAAGTTATCGTTAGTAGCACCAAATATAATATCGTCAACATATATTTGAACCAATAAAATATCCTTACCGGAACGTTCAATAAAAAGTGTAGTGTCAACAGTGCCTCGTTTAAAACCTTTTTGTAATAAAAAATTGCTTAGTCGATCGTACCAAGCTCTAGGAGCTTGTTTCAAACCGTACAAAGCCTTTTTCAGTTTGAAAACGTAGTCCGGATGCTCAAAATTCTCGAATCCGGGAGGTTGTGACACGTAAACTTCCTCTTGAATGTATCCGTTAAGAAAGGCGCTCTTAACATCCATTTGATACAATTTAAAATTCATTATCGAAGCAAAAGCGAGAAGAATACGAATAGCTTCTAGTCTAGCAACAGGAGCATATGTCTCATCGTAATCGATTCCTTCTTCTTGACTATAACCTTGTGCTACCAACCTAGCTTTATTCCTAACAATAATACCTGATTCATCTAACTTATTCCTATAGATCCACCGAGTACCAATTACAGGACGATCATCGGGTTTTGGCACAAGCTCCCAAACTTGGTTTCTTTCAAATTGATTTAATTCTTCTTGCATGGCCATAATCCAATGATCATCTTGAAGAGCCTCTTTGATACTCTTAGGTTCTATTTGAGATACAAAGGCAACATAATAATAGAAATTATTTAAAGTGCGTCGGGTTACCACTCCCTTTGCAATGTCACCTAAGATGTTAGAAATCGGATGATTTTTGTTTGATTTCCAAGCTATTGGTAATTGAGATTGAATCTCTTGTGCTAAGTCTTTATCTTGTGCTTGCACCTCTCCATCTTCAATTTGATTCTCTTCCATTTGTTGTGGTGTTGACTTCTCATGATCAAAAAATGTACCTATATTATCATCATCACAAGAAACAACACAATCTTCTTTCGAAGATTCATCAAATACAACATGCACGGATTCCTCAACGGTTAAAGTTCTTATATTGTAGACTCTATATGCTTTGCTATGGGTTGAATAACCTATGAATATGCCTTCGTCGGCTTTGGAGTCAAACTTGCCGACCGGTTTCTTTCCGTTATTTAAAACAAACACCTTACACCCAAAAACATGAAAATGTGAAATATTTGGCTTTCGCCCTTTTAAAAGTTCATAAGGTGTTTTATTTAAATGCGGATGAATAAGAACCCTATTAAGCACATAACAAGCAGTGTTTACTGCATCAGCCCAAAAATATTTAGGAACATTTGATTCTATCAACATAGTACGAGCAAGTTCCACTAATATTCTATTTTTCCTTTCTACAACTCCGTTTTGCTCCGGAGTTCTAGGGGCCGAAAATTGATGATCAATACCAAACTTATCACAAAACGCATCAATCCTAGTGTTTTCAAACTCACCTCCGTGATCACTTCTAATAGACACAATTTTCAAACTTAGTTGATTTTGGATGAGTTTGGCAAATTTTTTAAAACATTTATAAACTTCACTTTTTGCGGATAAAAATAAAGTCCATGTGAATCTAGTAAAATCGTCTACTAAAACAAATCCATAGTAATTGCCACCTAAACTTTTAATTTGTGAAGGGCCAAACAAATCCATATGGATTAGCTCCAAAGGCTTTGTTGTGCTTATCACATTTTTAGGTTTAAAAGAACTTTTAACTTGCTTGCACTTTTGACAAGAGTCACAAATGCCATCAAGCTTAAAATTTAGTTTAGGCAAACCAATTACTAAATCTTTTCGCAAAAGTTTGTTTAACTGATTCACATTCACATGAGCAATTCGTCTATGCCAAAGACGAATTTCATCAACAAAAGATTTGAAACATTTTGAAAATAGTGAAGTTATCTCATCCAAATCAATTAAGTAAGTGTTATTAGAGCGACGACCTACAAACTTAACACTATCATCTATAGAAGACTTAATGAAACATAATTCCGGAGTAAAAGTCACATAATTGCCCATATCACATAGTTGGCTTATACTAAGCAAGTTGTGTTCTAAACCTTCTACGTATAGGACATTTTCTATGACAAGGTTAGATACGTTACCGATCTTCCCGACTCCTAGAATTTTGCCCTTGTTGTTGTCGCCGTATGTCACAAATCCATCACTTTTCGGAGTAAGTTCCATGAAGTGCGTTTTGTCTCCCGTCATGTGTCTCGAACAACCACTATCCAAGTACCATTTGCGCTCTTTGGTTCGAAGACACACCTACAAAAAAAATATCATTTGTTTGACTTAGGTACCCAAGTTGTCTTGGGTCCTTTGTTGTTAGCATGGGGAGAAGTCCCCTTAACAATCCAAATATATTCACCGCTTGGTATACCAAATTTCTTTATATTACATTTATTCGTGGTATGCCCAAAGATCCCACAATAATGGCAAGTTGGGTTTTTAGAAATCTTATTCTTTGAAAATCTACCAACTTTGCGATAATTGCGTTTCTTAGGTTTGGTATAGCCAAGACCGGATCTATTGCTATTGTTCCTTTGAGTTGAAAGCAAATGATCTAATGAAGTATCTCCTTTCATGAGCCTTGCAAGTCGATCATTCAAATTAAAAACTTCTTTTTCCAAAGACTTGCAATTTTCACAAGATGGAGTAACATTTGATTTCAATTCACAATTGCATGTAGAGTTTGCATAAATGAGTTCAAGAGTTTCATTTTGAAGCTTAAGTTCTTCTAAATCTTTTTGAAGTTCAATTATCTTTTCATGTTGCTTCATTATGAAATTCTTTCTTTCAACATTTATTTTAGCAAGTTTCTTCAACTCTTTATGCATCTCTACATACACATTGTACAATTCATTGAATGAAGGAGAATTAGAACTAGAGCTAGCATCGGAAAGATAATCTACCTCATTGACGTTGTCACTTGATTTAATGCTAGAAGATTCCTCTTCATCAAGCTTCGTCATCAAACATAGATTTGCAAGTTCTTCATCATCCGATGAGCTAGATGTTGATTGACTCTCCTCTTCATCCCATACTATGTAAGCCCTTTTTCCTTTAGATGAGTTGAACTTAGAATTGTCACCTTCCGACATCTTAGAATGATTTGGGCATTTTGATCGATAGTGACCAAGCTTTCCACACCCATGACACTTGATGTGATCCTTGTTAGTCTTATTTCTTGGTTGAGAATCCTTAGAACCTCTTTGTCTATTCTTATTAAAGTTTCCCTTACTCTTAAAGAACCTACCAAGCTTTTTAACTAGCAAGCCAAGGGTCTCATCATCTATATCGGAGTCCGAGTCATCCACTTGAGAATTTTCCTCTTGTGCCTTAAGAGATTTTGAAGATGATTTAAGAGCAATCCCCTTTTTCTTTCTATCGGCATCTTCATTCATGGATAACCGTCCAAGCTCCATTTCATGCTCTTGAAGTTTTCCGAATAGAGTTGCTAAATCAATTTGATCCACGTCTCTAGCTTCCATAATGGCCGTCACCTTAGGTTGCCACTCCCTGCTAAGACATCTCAAAATCTTATTAACAACTTCACCATTAGTAATAACTTTTCCAAGTGCAGAAAGATGATTTATGATATGAGTGAACCGCTTTTGCATGTCACCTATATTTTCATTAGGTAACATACGAAAAAGTTCATATTCATGCATGAGTGTATTTAGCCTAGCCCTTCTAACCTCCGAAGTGCCCTCATGTGTGACTTGTAATGTGTCCCACATTTGTTTAGCATCAACACATTGAGATACTCGAAAGAACTCATCATAAGAAAGAGCGGACGTGATGATATTTTTAGCTTTTAAATCAAATGCAACTTTCTTCTTATCATCATTGTCCCAACTTGATTGAGGTTTGATTGAAACAATATCATTTACTTTCGTTTGAGGAACAAAAGGTCCATTCTCTATGGCGTTCCAAATTTCCATATCTATGGCTTGAATAAAAATTTTCATGCGGACCTTCCAATAAGCATAACCCTCACCATTGAATAGTGGAGGACGATTAATGGAAGTTCCTTCACCACCAAAAGGATTTGAAATTGAGCCCATTGTTTCCAAGTAAAAGGATCTTTTCGAAAAAGCTTTTTAAGGCTCGGATTTTTCGTCCAAGCTCTGATACCACTTGTTGGAAACCAACAAGCAGCTCAATATAGTCTAGAGGGGGGTGAATAGAATATTGAAGCCTTATTACAGATTTTTCGTCCACCTAAGAGAATGGTTTTATGAAAATAAATTTTCTTAAAAATTCAAGTCAGATTACTCGAGTAACTCAAGTCTTCACTCGAGTAATACGCAAGCAAAAATAATTTCACTCGAGTATTCAGCAGATCACTCGAGTATTACGAAAGCAATTTTTAAATCACTCGAGTAACAGAAAACCTACTCGAGTATTGTTCATAAACTGAAAGCAGATTACTCGAGTGACAAAAACTTTACTCAAGTAAACTGGGTAAAATTCAATTAAAACTCAGTTTTGAAAAGAGTTCTTCAAGAATAACAATGCTATGATGATTCAACAAATTATGAATGATTAATATGAACAATTTCAAGTAATATTAACATGCAATTTTAGATCAATTATGTAGAATTAAGAAAACCCCAATTCTAACCTAAAATGCAATTGTTAATGAATTAATGCAATACAAGGAATGAAAAAATAAAAGAGACACAAGGATTTATCCTGGTTCACTTTCACCCACTTGAAAGCTACTCCAGTCCCCTCTTGAATCAAGAGAGATTCTTCACTAGAAATCTTCAAATGTAGATTTTACAATGTTTTAAGATGCAACTAGATTCTTAGTTCTCCTATCTTAAAACCCAACACAAAGTGTGTACCAAACACTTTGATCTAATCTACCCCTTTTGAGTATTCTAGATTTCCTTGCTAATTGATTGAAGATGCTTCCAACCAATCCTCTTTTCTTGCTTTGATTTGATCCTCAAAGTCTTCCTTGTGAGATTCTTCACTTGTGTTGAAACTTCAATGATGCAATCATAAATTGCAAATCTTCAACAACCACTAAGAACAAAAATTATGATATCAAGAATATTTGAACAATGAAAGAAATAAAGTGAAGAATGAAAAGTTCTTTGTTGAATCTTGATAGCTCTTGAAAGATGTAAGAAATAGCTCTTGAAAGTGTATAGAAAATTGTAAGAATGAATATCTATCTTTGTGAAAGAGAAAATTAAGTCATTTTAAAATTTTCAAACACTGATTGAATTACTCGAGTAAACCATATAACTTCACTCGATTAAAACATGTCAGATTAAGTTACTCGAGTGATGTGTAAACCATTACTCGATTAACCTGTCATGACATAAATTACTCGAGTGAACCAATACTCATTACTCGAGTAAACTGATCAGAAACTGAATAAAAACAAGGTTTTTCTAAAAGGAATTTTCACAAACCTTTTAATAGAGCTATTTAATCAAGATTTAAAGTATCTTCACATTTAATCAAACATTATTTAAATATTCTTAAAATCACCTAAGCTGCCCACACCAATGAGATGCATTGCATAAAAATAAAGATTACATTGAAATAGAATTAATAAAAATCCTAATTCTAATCTTCATGTGGTGTAGCTTGCTTGTTGCCAATGTTGTTGCTTGGAGAGTGATTGTTAGCATCAAAACATGAGAATCCTACATGCCCAATTTTCGTAAATAGTTTCGTTGACTGCCCCTATTCCGTAAATAGTTTGAAAACTACCCCTTATTCGTAAATTATTTGTAAAACTACCTCACTTAAGTAAAAAAGCCTCTTTTTTATGTTTTTGTGTGCACCAAGAATATACTTCAATCGATAATCGAAGATTAATTCTCTCCGAGGCGTAGAGATCACCTAAATGGACTTTGTCTCTACCAACAAAGTCTTTTCCATACCCACGACAAGGATCAAACCCCTGACATATCATAGTTAAGGAACTCAGCTATCTACCAACTACGTTACGGTTATTGGTTAGCAATAGTACATTTTAACTTGGAAATGCTATACCTCGCAAGCTTTGTGACGATAATAAAATTTTATTGACCAAAATGTCATATTGAATCTTCGAAGTATAGTGATCAAGCTAATCTTTTAAAGAAATGACTGCTAAAATTTAAATGTAATATCGAATAAGCCTTTAAAAATTTAAATGGCATACCTAATGTTATTCTCTTGCCGACCACTATATTTTTGAATAACCATATTAGCGTCATATTCAATTTTATTCATCACAGTCTTGCTGAAGAAACATGATTCATGAGTTTCAATATTGCAAAGTCACACTTGCAAGTGATAACTGATAAGTCAATGAAATTAACGAGCATTGATCAGTTTCACGCTCCCTTTGAGTTTTATAATTCAGGTTTCATGTAAAATTAAACAAATTATCATTTATTAATAAAATAAAGCAATAATCATGATTAAAAGAAGAAAAATATATCAAAAAATAAAAGCTTGTTTATGTTGCGAGTATTTTGGTTTTGGTTCCTAGAAATATTTTTGGCCTTGTTTCGTCCTTAATTGTTTTGAAAATTTGGTTTTAGTCATTGTCGTCAAGAGAAATCTATTAAATGCTGATGTGGATAACGGAATATCACATCAGCATACACGTGTACAAGTATTACAGACCATTCAATAGGATGACGTGAATGATCACGTGTACAAGTATTGCAGACCATTCAATAGGATGACGTGGATGATCTAGACTTGCAAGTGCAAAAGGGCCAAAGCCCAATCCACACATTTGGGTTGAACTTTGGCCCTTTTGCTCTTGCAGATACGAATCATACACGTCATCCTACCGGTGGCACGAAATACTTGCACACGTGTATGTTGATGCGACATTTCATTAGCCACATCAACCGTCAGTGGATTTTTCCTAACGGTATGGACTAAAACCATATTTTCAAAACAATTAAGGATGAATCAAGGTAAAAAAAACTTTCAGAGACGAAAAACAAAACACCCATTTCAGGAACTAAATAAATAAATAAATAAACAAATAAATAAATAAATAAATAAGCCAAAAATAAAATAAGCACGATCATTATCACCACTCACCATCTTTGGGAACAGCACCCTACCATAGTGACCATCATCACCCCTTTTCCCTCTCCCCAACCATGATGCCTATTTGCATTAACCGAATCCAACGTCGCCAGTCACATGAAACTCCATCACTTGTGCAATATAAATTTCATTCTGATCTGAGAGGGTTATTATGGTTTTCTAATTGTTGTTCCATTATTATTACTGAGCATCTAGTTTTCAAAGTAATCTTAGGCCATTGTCTGGGAGTCTTATGGAATACTAGGGGGAAGGGTCTAGTTCATAGACTCTCAAGATATCCCTTTTTAATATCATAAAATTTGAAAATTTTCTTAAGTACCATTAAGAAGAAGTCTACATATATGTACTTTTCTCTCTCTCTCTCTCTCTATATATATATATATATATATTTTATTCTTTGAAATAACTTTCAAAAAGAAGTTGACTTTAACCCGTTGTCCAAAAATTATGATGAATATCAACGATGATTTCAAAAGTTTCAGATTTACAAACTTTCAACTAAAAAAAAATCATATCATATTTAGTAAATATATATATATATATATATATATATATATATATATGTATGTAGGAATCACTTAGAGTGACAAAATAAATACAACTTAGTCTAAAAAAGTCTTGGTAAAACATATGAAAATAAGTACGTAGACTTTACATCTATATTTTCCATCAAAAGAGTTTTGAGAATTTAGGATAAAAAGGAATCGACAATTTGAGGCTTGCAAAAATCATAATTTGTTTGATAAAGAAGCATATATTCTAATTTTTGTAATAGAAAAATTTTAGATTAGACTCTTTGCAAAACACATAAAAATGAATAAGTCGATTTTGCCTCTAAATTTATTTATAGTCAAGGTAATGCAGAGATTTAGAATAGCTTGAGGGGAAGATTGATAGATTGATAGATTAAGACTTAAGAACTTGTTTGGCGTAGCACCTAATCATTCCCACTGTGCACTATGATTTTATCAACTCGAGGATATTAAGGAAACATGGGAAGCAAACTGGGTTGAATAACTCTTTAGGACATTTTTCTTTAATTGATAGATACCCTCTCAAATTTTCAAACCAGGATATAGACAAATTAATTCTCTTGACTGTCTCATCTTTCAACAATTCCGCAATTCAAATCCTAGTGATCTACAATCAAAATTGGTACTCCCTCCGTTCCATATTACTATATGTAACTTTAACATTTTTAACTTGTTTCAAATTATTTGTCGCTTTAGGAATTCGAGGATGTATTAATTGATTTTTTTCACCTTTAACCTTGCATTTAATGTGTTGAAATATGTGAAATGAGTGATAATTAATGTACTTTGAGGGTATTATAGTAAAGTTATTTAATAATTCTCTTGAAAATTGAAATATTAAATGACTTTCTTAATCTGTGTGAAATTGCTAAAGTGACACTTAAATTGGAACGGAGGGAGTATCTGTCACTTTAACATTTTTAACTTGTTCCAAATTATTTGTCGCTTTAGGAATTCGAGGATGTATTAATTGATTTTTTCCACCTTTAACCTTGCATTTAATGTGTTGAAATATGTGAAATGGGTGATAATTAATATACTTTGAGGGTATTATAGTAAAGTTATTTAATAATTCTCTTGAAAATTGAAATATTAAATGACTTTCTTAATCTGTGTGAAATTGCTAAAGTGACAGTTAAATTGGAACGGAGGGAGTAGTAATAATTATCGAGTCTCCCCCTCTAATAAATTGCCAACACATGTTTATGATCAATGTGCACAATGATATTATTGGTTATATATCGAATTTAAAAGAAATTCAATATATTACTTAAATTGATGAGGTTATCTTATTTACTCCCTCCGTTTCATATTATCTGTCACTTTAGCATTTTTAACTTGTTCCAAATTATTTGTCGCTTTAGGAATTCGAGGATGTATTAATTGATTTTTTCCACCTTTAACCTTGCATTTAATGTGTTGAAATATGTGAAATAGGTGATAATTAATGTACTTTGAGGGTATTATAGTAAAGTTATTTAATAATTCTCTTGAAAATTGAAATATTAAATGACTTTCTTAATATGTGTGAAATTGCTAAAGTAACAGTTAAATTGGAACGGGGAGTAATAGACTAGCATTGATAAGTAACTCATTATACCCTTGAATTAGTGCACATGTAATTATGTCAAATTGACATAACTTCTTACTCCCTCCGTTTCAATTTAACTGTCACTTTAGAAATTTCACACGGATTAAGAAAGTCATTTAATGCTTCAATTTTCAAGAGAATTATTAGGTAACTTTACTATAATATCCTCAAAGTACATTAATTATGACTCATTTAACATATTTCAACACATTAAATGCAAGGTTAAAGTTGGAAAAAATCAATTAATACACCCTCGAATTCCTAAAGCGACAAATAATTTGGAACAAATTAAAAAGTCTAAAGTGACAGATAAAGTGGAACAGAGGGAGTAAATAGTTAAAAACCATTTCAAGAAAATTAAAAAATGCTTCTTAATATGATACTCCCTCCGTTTCAGAACATTAGGCCTTTTAGCCTTTTTTTCTTGTTTCATAACATTAGGCCTTTTACAATTCCAATACATAAACATATTTTTCTTTCCAATTCTAACCTTTATTCAATCATTTCATTCTCTCCTTATTAATTCTACTTTATCATCTCTCTCTTCTCTAAACCACTATACATTAATTAATGGACACACTTATTAATAAACATTAAATACTACTACAATTTTCAATAAGGATTGATAAGGGCATTTTGGACAAATTATACATAACACTTACAATAATTAACACTTTCTTAATCTGTGTGCCCAGGCCTAAAAGACCTAATGTTCTGAAACGGAGGGAGTAATTGATAAGGCAAGAGGAGAAAATATCTAGAAATAAATTCTAGAGATTCTAAATATTCCAAACATATACTCCCTCCGTTTCACTTTAAGTGTTTTTTTAACATCAAAATTTTGTTTCAAAATATGTGTCTTTCTACCAAATCTAGACAACATTTAATACTGTTTTTCCTTATTTACCCTTACATTTAATGTTGTTTTAGTTTTGAAATTTGTAATGCTAGTAATGATGCATTGACAAAATAAAAATATTAAATAAGGGTATTTTTGATAAAATACACATAAAACTTACAATAATCATCATAATCAACACTTTCTTAATCTATGTGCAAAAGTCCAAAAAGACACTTAAAGTGAAACGGAGGAAGTAGCCATTTACATAATTATATCCCCAAGAACATGTAATTGTATGTAATTGTGTGTTATTATTGATACTAATCGTTGGGAAGAAGCTAAAATGACAAGAACTAGGCACCTACATTACGGTTTTCATTTGCATAAAATCCTCGGTTTTCACAAGCCTAGCAACTGGAGTCATTGCATGTTATCATCATATACTTTTCTCCTAAATATTGGCCCTACTCCGCCATTGCTGTGGAAGAAAATATTGAAACACATGCTCTAGAGTTTTTTCTACACGATACGACACGGGGTAAATATAAAGTTTTTGTGCTTCCTTTTTGCTTGGCCTATGGTCAATATTCTTCTAATTCTGATAGATAATGTGATAGTCACAAAGACTTTTGAATGGACATTATTGTTAGCAAAATAGTTTAAAAACGAAAGTTGCGTCATGGAAAATTACTACCCTGATAGCGAAATTTCGGCACGATCGAGGTGCAATCGATTAAAGTTGTTCGCTTCACAAGGTTAACACAGCAAATCGTAATTTGTGCACTCGTTATAGGAGTTTGGGATAGCAAACTTGAATTGTCCAGAACCAAAGAAGAATAGGTTTTGTTTTTAATAGTAAAACTGAATGTATCACTCTTTTCTCATAAGAAGCATAATATATAATTTGGCCTTTGAAAACGTAACTGAAAAAATGAAAAAATGGTTGAGAAAATGTGGCCGTGTCTTCAGAAGGTTTCTTTTATGTAAAACAGGTCAAAACGTTTTTTTTTTTCATATTAAATAGATTTCCTTTACAAGAAGGATTATTTTAAGTTAAACCAAATTTTCCATAAAAGGATTTAAAGGGTGAAGGCTCAGTTAGGGGTGTAACGGTCCGGTCCGGTCCAGTCTTTGACGGACATTGGAGACCGGACCAATCAAATTATCATGGTCCGGTCCGGTCCGGTCTCAATGCGTTTTAGGTATAAAGACCGGACCGGACCGCATCGGTCCAGACCATTGCGGTCCGGTCCGGTCCGGTCTATTTAGACCATTAAATTAAAATTTAAAATACTGGAAATTAATCAAGGCAGCAAAACCTAATTGAATACAAAGGGCAAAATCAATAAATCTAGGGCAAATTCAATTGGGGCAAAATCAATAAATCTAGGGCAAATTCAATTGGGGCAAAATCAATTAATAAAAATCAAATTAAACTGACAGAAGAGAGAGTGCTACAGAAACCGGCGGCGGCGGCGCATGGAGGAGGGAGAGAGAGAACGAATCGGAGGAGGGAGAGAACGGAGGAGGGAGAACCGGACAGCGAGGGACCAGATCCAGACAGCGACGATCGAGCGAAAGGCGGCAGCGAGCGAGACAGCGAACAGAGGCAGCGGCGAGACAGCGAAACGGCAGCAGCGGCGAGACAGCGAAACGGGGCAGAGAGAGCGCGACGGCAACTCCCGTCATGGAAAAAAAAAGTCCATTTTCAAAGAAGTAAACTTCGAACACAAAGTAGCAGACGGATCCTGCTTCAAGTCTTCAACTCAGATAAATAAATAATGCTTCATTGCTGTGCCAAAGCTTTTTGACTCTGAAATGAGAGGCGATACAGCGAAACGGCAGTTGGGAGTTGTGGCTGTGTGCTTTGGCATGTGGATCTGATACTGATGTCTATGTCTTAGATTTTTAGGTTTTCATGTATGCGGTCCGGTCCGGTCTGAGCAGTCTCAAAAATACTAAGACCGTGGACCGGACCGTTCAAGAACGGTCTGAATTTTTTGGGATCGGACCGGACTGTGAGACCGGACCAGACTGCATTTTTCGGTCCGATCCGGTTCGGTCCGAGCGGTCTCACGGTCTCGGACCGGACCACTTACACCCCTAGGCTCAGCCCATCCAATGTACAAACAGAAGGAGAGCTTATTATAATTCTTAAACTCATGAAAACTTTGTTTTTTCAAGCAATGTGGAGAGCTTATTATAACTCTTTTGAACACAAACAGAAGGAGAACTTATTATAATTCTTAAACTCATGAAAACTTTGTTTTTCCAAGAAATGTGGAAAGTGCTTAAAATGCCTACCTACCATATAGTCATATTTTCAACAATCCCCCACAAATGATTATATGGTTTAAAAATACATTTTTTTGGGCAAAGGAAGAAACTAAGTTACTTAAACTTTAATATTTTTCGATTGAATTAATGGATAGTGAAATGAGGCAACAACATAGCTAATGAAAGTGAAATAAATCTTGAACTTTCAAAAACTCTCAAGTTGAGACCCCCACAACACGTATTAATTCCTTAATGCCTGCTATTCCGCGATACAATCAAAGCACTACCTTCACTCCATGTGGGCTCTAGAAAGAAAAATTCTATATTCTTTTTCATAGAAGGCGATCTACCTTCACACTCATTTAAACAAAAACTTTATCAAGCCTATCACAACAATAGACCACTCAACAAATAGAGCTATAAAGTTACTAAGTCCTTTAGACTTATATCACAATCATCCATCAAGTCCTTTTGAGGACCACCCAACACCCCTATGGCTATGAATTTTAAGCACTAGCACATATATAGGGCATGGTCTATAGTGCATCACATAATATTCAAGCCAAAGACTTAAATCTCATCCCTTTATAAGTTTCTTGAATGATTCTCCTGGTCAATCCCTTTGTCAAATGATCTGCTACGTTTCTTTATGATCTTACAAACTCTAGATATATTACTTCATTATTCATTCAAGAGTGTTTAACTGCCCCATGTTTGATGCGAATATGTCTTCTCTTGCCATTGTACACATAATTTTTTTAGCAGTGTGTGAATACAGTCCAAGGATATTGGTACAGAAGATCCCCACAATGAAATATCATCTAACAAGTTTTTCAACCATTCAGGTTGACTTGCTATCTCAATAGCAATGAATTCATATTCAATGGTGGAGCGAGCAATCCACATAAAGGGAACACGTATCCACGGGTAGAACTCACTTCATCATTGTCTGTCACCCAGTTT
This sequence comes from Crotalaria pallida, assembly GCA_037953625.1. NCBI lineage: Eukaryota > Viridiplantae > Streptophyta > Magnoliopsida > Fabales > Fabaceae > Crotalaria > Crotalaria pallida. The sequence goes on from CM075653.1 coordinate 81,902,917, forward strand.
GCATCACAATAACCTTCTAAAACGACATTTGTTAAAATGTAAACGTAAACTTATTGTTCCCTTAAGTATTTTAACAATCGACGAAGTGCATTCCAGTATTTATTAGGATTATGAGTGTATCTACTTAGTCTACTGACAGCATCAGCAATATCAGACCTTGTGTAGTTTCATGAGATACATATGACTTCCTTAATCTTACGATAATCAGCTTGTGAAACACTATCACCATTATTCCTTTTAAGACTCATGCTAGGATCATAAAGAGTTCTTACAAACATTTCATCAAAACAATCAAATTTCTTAAGTATCTTTTCAATGTAGTATGATTGACACAATAAAAACTCATTTTCCGTTTTTCTAATTTTAATACCAAGAATAACATCTGCCTCACCTAAATCTTTCATGTCAAAGTCAGCAGACAAAAACATCTTGGTGTCATTTATTACTTCCAAGTTAGAGTCGAAAATGAGCATGTCATCAACATACAAACATATAATCACACAATCAGAACCAAACAATTTTGAGTAAACACATGAATAAGAGGCATTCACAACAAATCCATTGCTTACTAAAGTACTATCAAATTTTTCATACCATTGTTTGGGTGCCTGTTTGAGACCGTAGAGAGATTTTCTGAGCTTGCATACCTTGTTCTCTTGTCCAGCAACGACAAATCTCTCTGGTTGCTCCATGTAAATTTCTTCCTCCAGGTCTCCATTGAGGAAAGTCGTTTTTACATCCATCTCATGAATTATTAAACCTCGAATAGCTGAAAGAGCAATCAAAGATCCAATGGTAGAAATTTTAGTCACAAGAGATCAATAAGTATGAAAATAATCAATGCCTTTCTTTTGAGTGTATCCCATTACCACTAGTCTAGCCTTGAATTTTTCTATAGACCCATCTGGTCAAATTTTATTTTTAAAGTTCCATTTACACTTATTAGGTGTACTACCTATAGATCAACCAAATCCCAAGTGTGGTTCATCATAATAGAGTCTAATTCACTTTTAATTACTTCTTTAAAAAAACTAGAATCGATAGAGGTTAAAGCTTCTTTATAGGATTTAGGATCATCATCAATCAAAAATAGAGAAACAAATTGTTCACTGATTTTATCAGATTTTTCAACAACAAAAGCAATGTTAGAAGTCAATGTGGAAGTACGTTGAAGAGTTTTGATGATGCCAAACAAGGACCAATCAAAGTAAAGATGCAAGTCAAGTTTCAAGCAAGAGCTTCGAGTTGTTACCTCTCCTCTCTTTCATTAGGAATCAATGCAAGGCTAGGTATTTATTTCACTTATGTTATAGGCTTATTTAGAGTCCTTGGAGAAGAAGCATTTTAAAATCTAAAAGTATTCTTTGAAAATGATTTTAAAATTGTTTATGTGAAAATACTTTTGTGAAAACCTCTGGATACAATTTCTGTTTATGAAAATGTACTTTTTTGAAAATAAGCAAAAGTAATTGATTACTTTTCAAGGATAATTGATTACTTAGCTTCAGCCTTGTATCCTGAGAGTTTGTAATGGATTACCCGATCATCACTAATCGATTACTTTAATTGTTGATGACCTGAAAGGTTGTAATCGATTACTTGTGATTATATAATCGATTACTTCAATGTCTGTGCATTTTGTATTTTCCTAAAACCTTGTAATCGATTACTTGGGCTGAGGTAATCGATCACTTTTTCAAAAAGCTGAATTTCTTGAAATGCCTGAAAACCTGTAATCGATTACCTTGGCTAAAGTAATCGATTACTTTTTAACTTTTTGAAATCCGTGTCAGAATCAATCAGAGCCCTTTCCAGATTTGATTTTACTTAATTGATTCTGATGTGTTTCGATTTTTAAAGTTTAGATTTGATTTTTGAATTTCATATCTTTATTATTTGAAAATCAATCTTATTATATTTCCATATTTTATTTTGATTTGATTCTTATTTTGAATTTGAACTATTTCTAAATCTGATTTGATTTGATTATGATTTTAATTTTGAAATTCAAATTCAAATATTTCAAATCAAATCTTTTTAAAAGGTTTAAATTTTCTGTCTAACCTTTTTACAACTCTCTGATCATATTTTTGAAAACCAAGTTTTGAGAGAAAAAAAGTTTCTACGTTCTTCTTCTTCTTCTTCTCATCCTCCTCCTCCTCCTCCTCCTCCCAGTGTTATTATCAATATCGTAACCATTGTTGTAAGGGTGTGAGAACCCATAGTTGTTAGGGAGTGGCTACCTTGTTTGAATGTGTGGCACGTTCGTGGTTGATTTAGGGTGAGGCACCCAAGTTGTATTCTGGGGTAGTGATCCTAGACGAACGGTGGGGCACCTAGTAGTTAGGTTACCTTAGAGTCTAGGAAGTGGCTTCCTAGTGTGAGGGTGTGGCATCCTCAAGGTGTTAGGGGTGAGGAACCCTTGTGTGTATTTGAGGTCCATAGCAATAGGTCGAACTGAGTAGTGTGTGAGATGCTCTGGCTGTATTTTGGACTTGAGTCGTTTTGGTTAATTGAGAAACTCTCAAGCGGGGCGCTTGGGGACTGGACGTAGGCCTGTCGCTGGAAAGGTTGAACCAGTATAAAAATCACTGTTGCAATCTCTCTATCCCTACTCTCTTTTATTTACCGTTGTTATAGTTGCATATGCGTTTTTGTTATAATTATCATTCTTGCAACGTAACAAGTATTTTAACAATAAATTAATTTAATTGTTTTAAATTAATCAGCGCGGTAATGTTTTCATATTTATCATTTTAATTGATTTCACGCGTATTAGTTTTTATATTATTATTATTATTATTATTATTATTCGCTTGCGCGTAATCGTTGTCATCGTTATAATAGTTTTTCGCTGCAAATCATATTTGTTTTATTGAAAACGATTTAAATTAAATAATTGTCAATGTTTTTGTAAACAACCAATGTACCCCCCCTCTTGGGTGATGACTGCCAATTCTAACAATTGGTATCAGAGTTTCGTGCTCTATTTAAAGGCTTAAAAGCCCGAGTTGAACGATCCTTGTAAATTGGCAGCATTGAGATATTTATTTGTTGTTTTGATTTAATGGAGGGTTATGCTTTTGATCATGCACCATTTTTTTATGGTGAAAATTTTTGATATTGGAATGCTAGAATGAAAATATTTTTACAATCCATTAGCATTCCTTTATGGCATATTGTGCTTCATGGTTTTGATTTAAAGTCAAAACATGTTTTAAATGATTTTGATGAAAAATCTTTGTCTTTGAATATTCAAGCTATGCATATTTTAAGAAATGCCTTGAATGATGATGCATATGCTAGAATCAAGGATTGTGAATGTGCTAAAGATATTTGGGACTTTATAAATGCATATTATGCTTCTAATGGTATCTTTGAGCATGAAAGTATAGATAGTGAGCATGGAATGACAAACTCCCTGGAAGAAGATTATGATGATGAAACTGCAAGTGTAGGGAGTAGCTCAACATGTGATTGGGATGATCTAGAAAGGCTATTTGAAAGATTTATGGATTCATTGGAGAAATCAACTTTTTCGGATGAAGATTACTGTGATGAAACTGAAAGTATTGGAAGCAGCTCAGCATGTGATTGGAATGAGCAAGAAAGGACATTTGGAACCTTGAAGGAATCAATGGAAAATTAGAATGTGATATCTAGCTACTTGGCTCATGAGGACCTTGAGGTAATCCAAAATAGTTCATATTCTAACAATCAACAATTTGCCTATAATGAGTTACATGATGATTTGACATCCTTATAAAATAGAAACTTGGACTCTTTACAAAAAATTTCTTTAATTGAAAATGAAATTGATATTTTGAGAAATGAAAATATTTTTGATAAAGAGTTGTCCTTAGAAAATAGCTCCTCAACCATTTATGAAAATTGCATATTTATTGAAAAACAAGTTGAGGATGCACTTTTTGAATTTGATCATAATATTTAAAAATCTATTTGTTCAAATTCTTTACTTGATGAAATTGAAAATAATGTGGATATACAAAAATAAAGTAAAGTTGTTGACAATTACATTTTTCAATGTAAGGGCAAAAATTCCATGTTTCATGAAAATCATTTTGAAAAAGTCAAATCATCATCTAAACCCATTACATGTAATTATTGTGGTTGTTTAGGACATATTTCTCATTTGTGCTATATAAGGAAAAATTATAACATGAGAAACAACTTGCAATGGGTTCCAAAAATTCCTAAGAAACCTAAGACTAACCCTCAAGGACCCAAGATGAAATGGGTACCAAAAAATTCTTTTAGTGCTGTAAATGTGCAGGAATTCAAACAAAAGGAAGAACTAAGTGGTCAAGCGAATTTATTGAGGAGAATACCTAAGAGGACAAGAAATAGATGGGTCGGTCAAAGAAACAAGCCTACCAACACCAAAGCTTCACATAAAGAAAATGGAAGAACCACTATGGTCAAAAGTCAAAAGGTGAAGCAATGGGTAAAGGCAAGTACTTCTTTGGTCAACAAGGCTAAGGTATCAACCTCCCAATTTTTCCTATATCAATGACTATACAAAGGTATACTTGGACTATTCCAAATTTTGCTTACATTAAATCATGTGTACTTTGCTCTATTTGAAAATCTTTTTTAGCACATGATTATTTTTCTGGGTATAGTCCTACCTTTCACACATAGTGTGTTATATCATGTGTGTTTAATTTTTTTTATTATCTTTCATCACATGATTGTTGAATCAAAGATTTTGATGCTGTCAAATGAACAAGCTCAGTGTGAAGTATCTCTGATCTCGGCCACCGACAGAAACAATTGAATCCGACCAGAATAACGAAGGAGTCAAAATTCCAAAGACGCGCTCGGTGCTCTCGACATCTAGCTCGGAAGGATAAGTGAATCGGACCATTGTGAATGAAGTCGGAGTTAATCATCTTAAGCTCAGACGTACTCGGAAGTGATCAATCCGAGCCATCGCTCAGAGTCTATCAGTTGGCCCGAGGGATCAGCTCAGCAAGGGAAAAATCGATTTTACCTCCCAAAGTTCCCATGCTCGAAAATATGTCAAGCTAAAACAAGATGCCAAGCTCGGTCGTCAGGCTCGACAACACTGTTCATCATCTTCAACCTTCAGCAAGTACATCGCCGCATGCACCTCATTAATTATGTACCAGTATAGGACTGTGCGTGGCTGACAGTTTTTGTCCTCATCTCAACGGCGTCCAACTATCATCAAGCTTCAAATTTCAAAATTGGAAAAGGACAGATTTGGACTGGTCTGAAAAAGCAAAGACAAACCAGAACTTGCAGAAAAATGGCAGAAAATGTTCAGGCATATCCGTTGGAGCATCAAGGCATATTCCAAAATCATTTTTCCTCTCTTTCCTACCTTGCGTGGCTGCATCACTATAAATAGAGAGCCTTAGTTTCTCCAAAACATACGAGATATAGAAAAAGAAAAAGAAGAACAGAGAACAAAAGATATAATTTTCATATTCATTCTCTGATATACCAGTGCTCAAACCACAGAAAAGAGAACAAGTTTAAACACTATTACATTCAAGAGTCCAAGCTTAAAATCGTTCTCTACATACTCAACCCTTTCTCAAACACTTGACCGAAAACTCATTTTTTCATTAAACTTTCAACATCATACACACTTGAGTTTCGGGTTGGAGCCTTCATCATCTTTATTCAACCATTTCTTCAAGTCTTGAGTTGTTCTCAAGCACGGTGAAAATCTTGGAAGGTTTCCAAGTTCGTCCAAGAGGTTCTTGGCGATTGAAGTCTTAGGAGGTTCCTGAGCAAAAATCCAAGGAGGTTCTTTGGTGAAAATCCTTGAAGGTTTCAAGGTGTCTTGAAGGCTTGAAGACTGTGAAAGTCTGACGTGTGCTTGGCATTTTGTATCAGTAGGTAGAAGCCAAGAGTTTGGTACTCTCTTGGTGGGTTTAAATTGATCCCGTATAATCTCTATCTATTTGATTTTATTAAAAGCTCCTTAAAGGTTTTAAGGGGGACTGGACGTAGCTCACCGTGTTGGTGAGTGAACCAGGATAAATCTCGGTGTCTCATTTTCTTTACTGCTTTCATTGATTTTCTGAGTATTTAATCGACCTGATTTAACTTTAACTTAAATGCTCGGATAGTGCTAGCAATTTTCCGCTGCAAACCTGATCCTTTGAGTGTGCAGCTCGGATAATCAGTGCTCAGTCTAGAAACTGGTTATCAAGAACTGCTCGGCTCAAAGTTGTAAGTTCCATTGAGAATGTTTTGATAATGACAAAAGGTTTTGAACAAGCTACAAATGTGTTGATCAAGTTCAAGCTCAACAAGTAAACAACACTCAACAAATGATGAAGAGAGAGCAAGCTCATGAAGACTTAACTTGTGTATAATTGTAATATCTTTAGCTTGAGTCTTTTATTTTAATGAGTTTGGGTAGAGTCTTTAGAGGGTAGTGAATCTCTATCAAGGTCATGATTATATCATAATTTGAGTTTTCACTTAACCTAAAATCAATAGGTGGCTTAAAGGTTTGAAAGGAAAGGTTTAGTTTTGAGAAAACAAGTTTTTAACTGTTTTGAACTATGGTAATCGATTAAGAGGCAATTTAATCGATTAACATACACTTTGTTATAGTGCTTAATCGATTAAGGCACATGGTAATTGATTAAGACCTGTACAACTGGTTTTTAAAATACGTTTTTCACTTCTCAAAATCAGTTTTTAAGTTTCCTAACTTTTGGGTATTTCATATAAATCTTTTCCTAACCTTTGTGAATCATTAGAACACATTAGAACAATTTTCATATCCATTTTACAAAGATCAAGCCACACTATTCTCTCTCACTTTCTTAGATCAAAGCTTTAACTTTTACATTCGTTGATAAAGAATCTTTGAGTCTCTTATGTTGATATTGTCATAGCTATTGAAAGAGATTCATAGGATTGTTATATGGTTTTATTTTGAGTTGTAATCTTTGCAAGAGGCAAGCCATCTACAACAAAAGAAGAAGCCTTGGTGTGTCGATTATCATCAAGCAAGTCAATCAAATTGAAGAAGAAGTCTTGGTGGTTCATCAAGCAAAGTGAAGTCTTGTTGTGAGGTATCAACGAGCAACGTGGAAGACTTGTTGTGGGGTTATCAACAAGCAAGGGAAGAGGTTAGATTAGAGGGTCAATAGGATTGCAAAACAAGAGTGTGGGGTATCTCTTGTAGGCTATCAAGAAGGGAGCCTTGAGAGGCATTTGTTTGTAATTTGAGAACTCTAATTCCTCATAGTGAAGAATCTCTCTTGGTTGAAGAGGGAACTGGATGTAGCTTTCAAGTGGATGAAAGTGAACCAGGATAAATCACTGTGCAGTATCTCTAAACCCTTAACTCTTTACATTCTTGTCATTTCATATGTTCTTGGTTGAAAACCTAGAAAAGATTGATTTTTCATAAAGTGATTGAATTGAATCTTAATTGTGCAAATTGATTTGGGAAAATCATTTTCATAACCTAGGTAATCAATAAGAATATTGGTGTTAATCTTTTCCGCTGAATTTATGATCATACGTGTTAATTGATTGATTTTCGTATTCGATTGAAAAGTGATTTTTCAGTTTTAATCACTGTTTAATCGATTAACAATGACCTTAATCGATTAACCTTTTGTATACATTCTGGTCTTAATCGATTAAACATCAGAGTAATCGATTAAGAGCTGAAGATTTTTGTAAAAATCATTCGTTTTGATTGTTTCGATTTGTTTCTTTCGAAAATCTTTCAAGGTTTCTTAAACACCTATTCAACCCCCCCTTCTAGGTGTTCTCCTAGGAATCCTTAGTTGTTTCACCCACCAATTGCGGTTTTTTCTCAAAAGTCGGTATTTTTACTCTGATCAACTAGCTTCATCCGACTGATTTCAATACATCACGAAAAATTTGGTATTATTGCTTCCAACTACTATTCACCCCCCTCTAGTAGATTGTTAAGACCGTTCCCTCGGTTTCCAACACGTATACATAATTTCCAACAATTGGTATCAGAGCTCGGTCGAAAGATCTCTTAACCGCTTTTCGAAAAAGATCCTAGAAAACCATGGGCTCTAACAATTCATTTGGAGGTGAAGGCTCTTCAATAAACAGACCACCGCTATTTAATGGTGATGGTTATGCTTATTGGAAAGCTCGAATGAAATTTTTTATAGAAGCAATAGATATTGATGTTTGGGATGCGATTGAAAATGACCCTCATATTCCGAGAAGGAAGATCGGAGACGATGTTGTAGAAATCCCTAGGACGAGTTGGGATGATGATGATAAACGAAAAGTCTCTTACGATTTAAAAGCTAAAAACATCATCACCTCAGCCCTATCCTATGATGAATTTTTCCGAGTGTCTCACTGTAAAAATGCTAAGCAAATGTGGGATATTCTACAACTGAATCACGAAGGGACAAGTGAAGTTAGACGAGCTCGATTAAATTTTAATGCATGAGTATGAGCTATTTCGTATGCTACCGAGTGAGTCTGTAAGTGACATGCAAAAACGATTTACTCATATCATAAACCATCTTATTGCTCTCGGCAAAACCTTTCAAAATGCCGAGGTTATTAACAAAGTTTTGAGATGTCTTAGCAGAGAATGGCAACCGAAGGTTACTGCCATCATGGAATCAAAAGATCTAGATACCATGGACATAGCAACTTTGTTTGGAAAATTGCAGGAGCACGGGATGGAGCTCGGAAGACTAACCATGCATGAAGAATCCGACAAAAAGAAGAAAGGGATCTCACTCAAGGCCTCAGCTAAGTCGACCAAAGTCTCCTCGGACAGCGACTCTTGCTCAGACATGAATGACGAAACCCTCGGCCTCGTAGTCAGGAAGTTCGGAAAATTCTTCAAAAACAGAAGGAACTTTAAAAACCAAGGCACGAGCTCAAAAGACAAAGTCAAGTGCCATGAATGCGGAGAACCGGGACATATCAAACCAAACTGTCCCAGGCTGCAGAAAAGAAGCAGTACCGAGAAGAAGAAAGGCAAAGACCCCAAACCAAAGAGAGCTTACATAGTCTGGGATGCCCCCGAACAGAGAGAATCATCAGAGTCAAGCTCCTCGGACGATGAAGAGACGACAAACTTGTGCTTAATGGGTAGATGCACTGAAGAAGCCTCATCAAGCTCAGACCGTAGCTCTACCAAAGATGAAATCAATCATTTGTGCTTAATGGGAAGACTTGGAACCTCAACCGAGCATGAAAGCAAGATTCTGTGCTTAAGGGGAAGACATGATGAAGAAGCTTCTCCAAGCACGGCGTTCGGCTCAGCTGTATATAAAAACGAGGTATACTCGGATACCGAATCTAATACTGAGTCAGAACTTGATGATTTTGAGGAATTATATACTGCATATACTGAAATGCAATCCGAGTTCGAGAAACTTGCAAAAAGTAATGCTAAGTTAAAGAGAAATATTTTAAATCATAAAGAGCAAGTTATCGAAATGGAAAAACGCATTGAAACTTTAAAGAGCAACAATGATTCCTTAGAATCAACTATCACTTCCATGAAAAATCAAAAGTGTGAAGGTTGCATTAAGTACGAAAAAGAAATCAAAAATATGAAAACCACTTATGCAACTTTCTCACAAAGTGATAGAATGTTAGATCGATTACTTGTTCGACAGAGAAGCAGTTCAAACAAAACTGGTCTCGGCTATAGCAATACCAAAAAGAAAACTTTTTGTAATTTCGGCTCATTCTCAATTTTTAAAAATTCTAAAAAGCCGACCTGTACTTACTTTGGCATGCTCGGACATACACCTAATGAATGTAAGATCCGACGATATGGTGTAGCCGACGGCTCTTTTGTTTGGATTGTTAAGGGAGTAAATCCCAGCACTAATCGACAGGGACCCAAAACTGTTTGGGTACCCAAGATGAACAAGTAACAAATTTTGTAGGTGTGCTATCGAGCAAGGGAAACACGGTGGTATTTGGACAGCGGTTGCTCGAAGCACATGACTGGAGATAAGCAACACTTCATCTAGCTTACTCCAACCGAGAAAGGATATGTCACTTATGGAGACAACAACAAAGGTAAAATCTTGGGTGAAGGTAAAATCGGAAATTCTTCCGACTTGATTATCGAAAATGTTTTATTCGTTCAAGGATTGGAACACAATCTTTTGAGCATAAGCCAACTTTGTGATATAGGTAATCATGTTGTTTTTACCTCTACTCATTGTCTAATTAAAAGTGACAAAGACAATTCAATCAAATTTGTGGGAAAAAGGTCAAACAATACTTATTTGGTAGATTTAAATGAAATTTCCTCTCTGGTCTCTACATGCCGAGAGAATGATACGTGGTTATGGCATCGTCGGACTGCTCACATAAATGTAAATCAGTTAAAGAAACTTCAATCCAAAGACCTAGTGGTCGGACTACCAAAGCTGAAATATGATATAGAAGGTGTTTGCACTTCCTGTAAGAAGTGGAAACAGACCAAAAATAAATTTTCATCAAAAAGGATGGTGTCCACAACAAGGCCATTAGAAATGCTTCATATAGACTTGTTCGGACCATCACAAGTTAAGAGCTTTGGTGGCAACTACTATGCCTTAGTGATTGTTGATGACTTTTCTAGATTTACTTGGACTTTATTTTTAACTGCAAAAAGTGAAACTTTTCAAAGTTTTAAAGAGCTAGTCAAACGAATTCAAAACCAAGTTAACCAAAAAGTAATTGCTATCTGAACAGACCATGGCGGCGAGTTCGAGAATCACAAATTTGATAAGTTTTGTTCTAAGTTCGGCATTGAGCATCAATTTTCAGCTCCTCGGACTCCTGAGCAAAACGGAGTCGTGGAACGGAAAAACCGAGTACTTGAGGAACTGGCTCGGACAATGCTGAATGAATCTCAAGTTCCTCACTATTTCTGGGCGGACGTAGTTAAAACTGCAAGTTTATGTTGATGATATAATTTTCGGTGCTACTAATGTGTCTTTGTGTAAGAAATTCTCTGCACTCATGAAAGGTGAATTCGAGATGTCGATGATGGGAGAACTTACATTCTTCCTCGGTCTTCAAATTAAGCAAGCTGACGGAGGCATCTTTGTACATCAAGGAAAATACTGCAAAGAGCTCATGAGGAAGTTCGGTATGGAAAATTGCAAGACTGCAGCAATACCGATGAGTACCTCCTGCTACCTCGACAAGGATGAGTTAGGTAAACCCGTAGATGTAAGTAAATATAGAGGCATGATAGGAAGTCTTCTATATTTAACTGCCTCACGGCCCGACATTATGTTTAGCATATGTTTGTGTGCTCGGTTTCAAGTTATTTCGAAAGAATCTCATCTTTCTGCTGTCAAACGAATTTTCAAATACTTAAAAGGAACTGAGAACACTGGTTTGTGGTATCCTAAGGATGCTAATCTTAGTTTGATCGGTTACTCAGACTCAGACTCAGACTTCGCGGGATGCAAGCTTGATCGAAAAAGCACTAGTGGGACTTGCCATCTTCTTGAAAGTTCTCTAGTGTCTTGGTTTTCTAAAAAGCAAGCTTGTGTTGCTCTCTCTACCGCAGAAGTCGAGTACATTGCAGCTGGTAGTTGCTGTGCTCAAATCCTCTGGATGAAACAACAACTGTCGGACTTCGGTGTGGTATTGGATCACATTCCTATCAAATGTGACAATACAAGTGCAATCAATCTAACTAAGAATCCAGTGTATCACTCTCGAACAAAACACATTGAAATAAGACACAATTTCTTATGTGATCATGTTCAAAAAGGTGACTGTGTTATAGAATTTGTCAGCACTTAAAATCAATTAGCCGATATTTTTACAAAACCCCTGCCGAGAGAAACTTTTTCTCATATTCGAAGGGAGTTAGGCATTTTGGATGAATCCAGTATAAGCTAATTGCTGCTTAGTGTCTATAACTTTGCTCGGTCACTAGGAAACAGTGTCATAGATCAATGGTAGTCTTGGCCGAATTCCTTGTCTTTTAATATTTCTCAGCTGCTCGGATAGCTTGTCTATTAACCGTATATAAATTTTGCCTATTCCCTTTCTGGAGGAAATTCAAATTTTTACATTACCTTCAGGGGGAGATTGTTGAAGTTTTCCAAATATTAATTCAACAATTGGTATCAGGCATATATATTTCCAACTTTCAATTAATTATTTATTATACTCCTTTGGCAATGTGCTTACATATTCGGCTCCTTTTTGATCATGCCAAAAGGGGGAGAAGGGTAGTTGTTGTTTTTGTGAATGCAGGGGAGAAAGGTAGCTTCAGAGGGAGAACATTATCTGCTCTGATTTGCTCTGTACCAAAATCCATTTGATTTTGCTCCGATGCCATGCCCATAAGGGAGAAATAGAAGGTGTGATGCCATTCAAAGCTGACACTCAGGGGGAGTATCTTTCAAGTATTCACTCAACAGAACCTATCAAGATCTTCACACATTCGTACAAAATCAACAAGTATTTGTCATCATCAAAAAGGGGGAGATTGTTGAATCAAAGATTTTGATGCTGTCAAATGAACAAGCTCAGTGTGAAGTATCTCTGATCTCGGCCACCGACGGAAACAATTGAATCCGACCAGAATAACGAAGGAGTCAAAATTCCAAAGACGCGCTCGGTGCTCTCGACATCTAGCTCGGAAGGATAAGTGAATTGGACGATTGTGAATGAAGTCAGAGTTAATCATCTTAAGCTCAAACGTACTCGGAAGTGATCAATCCGAGCCATCGCTCAGAGTCTATCAGTCGGCCCGAGGGATCAGCTCAGCAAGGGAAAAATCGATTTTACCTCCCAAAGTTCCCATGCTCGAAAAGATATCAAGCTAAAACAAGATGCCAAGCTCAGTCGTCAGGCTCGGCAACACTGTTCATCATCTTCAACCTTCAGCAAGTACATCTCCGCATGCACCTCATTAATTATGTACCAGTATAGGACTGTGCATGGCTGACAGTTTTTGTCCTCATCTCAACGGCACCCAACTGTCATCAAGCTTCAAATTTCAAAATTGGAAAAGGACAGATTTGGACTGGTCTGAAAAAGCAAAGACAAACCAGAACTTGCAGAAAAATGGCAGAAAATGTTCATGCATATCTGTTGAAGCATCAAGGCATATTCCAAAATCATTTTTCCTCTCTTTCCTACCTTGCGTGGCTGCATCACTATAAATAGAGAGCCTTAGTTTCTCCAAAACATACGAGATATAGAAAAGAAAAAGAAGAACAGAGAACAAAAGATATAATTTTCATATTCATTCTCTGATATACCAGTGCTCAAACCACAGAAAAGAGAACAAGTTTAAACACTGTTACATTCAAGAGTCCAAGCTTAAAATCGTTCTCTACATACTCAACCCTTTCTCAAACACTTAACCGAAAACTCATTTGTTCATTAAACTTTCAACATCATACACACTTGAGTTTCGGGTTGGAGCCTTCATCATCTTTATTCAACCATTTCTTCAAGTCTTGAGTTGTTCTCAAGAACGGTGAAAATCTTGGAAGGTTTCCAAGTTCGTCCAAGAGGTTCTTGGCGAATGAAGTCTTAGGAGGTTCCTGAGCAAAAATCCAAGGAGGTTCTTTGATGAAAATCCTTTAAGGTTTTAAGGTGTCTTGAAGGTTTCAAGACTGTGAAAGTCCGACGTGTGCTCGACATTTTGTATCAATAGGTAGAAGCCAAGAGTTTGGTACTCTCTTGGTGTGTTTAAATTGATCCCGTGTAATCTCTATCTATTTGATTTTATTAAAAGCTCCTTAAAGGTTTTAAGGGGGACTGGACGTAGCTCACCGTGTTGGTGAGTGAACCAGGATAAATCTCGGTGTCTCATTTTCTTTACTGCTTTCATTGATTTTCTGAGTATTTAACCGACCTGATTTAACTTTAACTTAAATGCTCGGATAGTGCTAGCAATTTTCCGCTGCAAACCTGATCCTTTGAGTGTGCAGCTCAGATAATCAGTGCTCAGTCTAGAAACTGCTTATCAAGAACTGCTCGGCTCAAAGTCGGTATTTGCACTTTGATCAACTAGCTTCATCCGACCGATTTCAATACATCACGAAAAATTTGGTATTATTGCTTCCAACTACTATTCACCCCCCTCTAGTAGATTGTTAAGACCGTTCCCTCGGTTTCCAACACGTATACGCAATTTCCAACAATGATTATAATCTATATGTGATGATGTCATAGTGCATTGATATATACGGACATGCATATGTGTACATGAACATGCTGAACGTGTTTTGAATATTTTACTTGTAGCATGTCTCTGTCATTGTGATTAGTGCATTTGATTCATTGCTTATTCATATTCTTCCATCACAATATCTTTGATATTTGTGAAGAGCAATGTCACTAATCCCTAAGGATCCAAATATATTGGATACCAAGAGAAACACTCTAAATGATTTTTGTAGGTATTCCTACAAGTATCATTATGCAATGTTCTCTATAAACTTATGTTCAATGGATTCAAATGAAAAGAGAACTTGACAATACTCAAGTACTTGAAGGTGATACGGCGATATCAAAATGATCTCTTGGAATGGAAGAAATGCAACACATTGAACAAATGGAAACTCCTTCAAAATGTTATATGGTGAATTTATCAAAGGAAGGAAATCCAAGATCAAAGAAAGTTCATACATAAGAAAAACTTCACCTACGATAAGTATCACTTATTTTTCTTTTCTATCTTGTGATACTTGTATTTATGATATATGCAACATGACAAAAATGCGCTGAATTGAATTGAATAATTTTCATTTTGTCATGGCATATAGAGATAAGGATATTTGTTCTTGAAGTTTAGATGATTGTGAGTATGGACATGTTTTTTATGATGCATTCTTCTATATCTCCCTTTATGTTATGCTTGTTTTGAAAAATCCTTTTAGAAAGGGGGAGAAAAATATTTTTTGAATATTTGCATTGAAAACATGTTTTGTATTTCCACTCCGTTTTGACATCATGCGTTTTTTTAATTGTGTATTGGGAAGAATTTTTTTTCCATAATCATTTTTGCTGATGTCAAATAGGGGGGAGAAATATGTGTATAGAAATATATGAATATGTGCCTATATGCCTGTTTGCATTTTTATTCATATTTATAATGATTTGTCATCATCAAAAAGGGGGAGAATTGTGGAAATATGGATTTCCCCTATGCTTGTAGCGTTGTGTTTTGATGATAACAAATCATGTTGTTTGTTATACCTATATCCTGCTTATACCTAACTATGTGTATTTACAATTGCCCATTATATATTATCTTATGCTTTACTGACTTGGACGTTGGAGATACCCTCTTGCAGGATATTGGAGACTCTAGTTGATGACAAGGATAATATTGTATTGATTATATTTATGTGCATCAACTAAGGGGGAGAATGACTGTTTGCATGACTATGTGTTTATATTGTACTAACTATTATGATAGTCTACATGACTATATTGATATTCCTATGTGTGAGGGGGAGACATACATATATATGCATACTGCTTAACCCTTGTCTTGCAGAATAGGTTTGACATCACCAAAAAGGGGGAGTGTTAGAAGTCAACGTGGAAGTACGTTGAAGAGTTTTGATGATGCCAAATGTAACACCCCAAAATTTTAATCCCTGATTAATGAAATGTTAATTATAAAGTTTATTATAATTAATTATTTCCATTCTTAATCTTCGATTAAAATCTGTATTTATACATTTAGGGAATGTGCGTGAATTTATTTATTAAGTGTAAGTATGCATAAAATAAGCATTTTGCACATTAGTCCCTGAGTGGGGACCTAGAAGCAATATTAGGAAAGGTTTTGGAGGGAAAATAAATAAAATTAATATTTTTCAAAAACTGGACAAAACACTCGAGTATTTTCTCGACTACTCGATATTCTGGACAGAGTTGCACGAGTTAGTGCGTTTGGTGAGTCACCACCACCGATTCCCTCTCCATGCTACGAATACTCCATCCTCAACACTTCAACGCAGTCGTGTCGACATGCATGAGCTCGATTGAGGTCTATAAAAGCCAATCAACACCGAATGGTTGAAGCATTTGGTCAAAATCGGATTAGTTGTTCAAGCTAGGGTTCTTGATTTGTTTCCTTCGATTCTCCCTCTGTGCTTGAAGTTAAGATACAAGCTATACACTAATACAAAGCTCACATCTCGAGCTTTGTATAAACACCAAATTCGTGAGTTGAGAGTGAGTGTGGAGGAAGAATTGGAGCTTGGAAGTGGAGCTTGTTGCTATCAAACCTTTTCCTGGAGCTCACTTTGAATTCGATTTTTGGTAAGCTCACGAGTTCTTTGAGTCTCAATTTGGTTTCTATAGCTAGTAGGTGTTGCATAGAGTTTAGAAATTCTAATTTTCCCAATTTCTATCTCTGTTTCATATGTCAACCAATTCCATTTTGGACCTCCACTCAAAACTGTTCTGCATGTGATGCTTGAAGTTGTTCTGGGTGCTGTGGAGCTTTTTCTTGCATATCCTCTGTTGAGTCAAGTCTGAGAGGTAAGGGGAAGTTGTTTTATGCACTAGATAGAGTTTAAATTCCATGATTTTCATTAGAGAGCCACCAAGAGGCTCTAAGGGCTTAGATTGAATAGGAACTTTGGTTTGGAGACCAACTCATGCTCTATGGTTGTTTTGAGCAAGTTTCATATGATGTATGCAAGCTGTATTGAGCTTTATTTCATGAGTTTGTTGAGTATTTTGCAATTTGAGGTGTTAAGTTGTGAAATTGTATGTTTTATGCATAAACTCTTGATTCTTTGTTAAATTTGTTAATTGATGAGTTGTGAGTGTTTGAGCATGTTTAATATGTGTTGTATAAACTCTGTTGATCATTGGATTGGACTAGAAATGATTAGAATTGAAAATGGCATGTTAAAACCAAGTTTACAGTCTGTTCTTCAAGAAAAGACTCGAGTACTTGGCTTGATACTCGAGTAAATTTTTGATAAAACAATGTATTTTGTGTTAGAACACTCGAGTACCATGCCCATAACTCGAGTATCGACTGATGCATGGGGATATGTTAAGGTAAACCTCTCGAGTAATGCAGGGGTCACTCGAGTATTCTGGAATTGATAAAGAACACTCGAGTACTCATGAATCACTCGAGTATTTTTATGAATCTGAAACCCAAATCCTCAGAAAGGCATGAACAACTCGAGTAACTGAGGAACACTCGAGTAATCTAGAAATAACTGAAGAACACTCGAGTATTCTGAGGAACACTCGAGTATTTTACCCAGAATATTAAAATACCATTTTTAATTCTGAATCATTGATTAATACTTAAATGACAATAATCCAAGTGATCTAAGACTTAAAGGAACCTGATTGATGATATGATAAATTTTCGTTTGAATGACGAGACGTTGCTCGGGTGGCACGTCGGGTATTATTAACAAGAAAAACATCAATCAATTCCTTTAAGCGAAATTTAATGCATTCATTTTGGAGTATGGGTGATAGATCGTTTATCATGTTTTAGTAACATGTGGAGGACCTCTGGGAGTGCCAATTGACGGCTCGCTTGATGACACGTTATGGTTGACGACGTGGTCGGCTTAGTGGGATGCCGATATGGTTATACCATTTGGATGACGGTCCGTTTGGATGACGGGACGTGCTCGGGTGGCATGGATTCCAAGCTTGTCGTGTACATTCTTGGTGAATGTACGAATGTTGTACACCTAGGAGTACAACGCACGGTTGAGTGCTAGACGAAGTAAAGGATCGACGTCAGAGAGTGACATAGAATGATGGAGATAGGTTTGAGAGCTAAGTTCATACATCATGCCACTCATTTAAACTAAGATTGATAAATGAAATAAGTATGAGCATCTTACTTGCATCTTATATCTGCTAAGTGCTAAGTGTGATTGTTGTTTATTGTTGCATGTTTATACCTTTACATTATACATACATTTATGCTCTATTAATTATGTGTATAGAAATGCTTACCCCTATGCCCTTGTAGGTGATGTCACGTTACATCGCTTGCATCGAGATCCGGCCACTTCCTAGTGGCACATGGATCTATGAGGACCATCGCGCGGTGTTCGAGGGAGAGGTGGAGGTTACCTTCTACCACCCGAACCCGTTGATTCGATTTCGTCCTCGTAGATTTAGGATTCCCATCATATACACTATGCACGTACCCCCGTTTTACACATATCATGGACCACCTCCCACACGACTAACTCGCTCTTATCACAACTTTCGTTTTAGACCTACCCGCTCACACCCTTTTTCTTCGAGAGTCGTCCGCGAGGAGACTCCCCCTTCTGATCCGAGGAGCCCAGTTAGGGTCACACCATCTCCTGACCCCGTACCCAGTGGTAGGGTACACTCTCCATCGGATGAGATCGAGGAGGATCCCGTGGAGGACGAGAGCGGAGGCGAGCCAGTCGTTCATTCTACCGGGAGTCAGTGGAGGGACGATGATCCTTAGGTATGTGCATATGGTACATGATGAGGATCAGGGGATCCGATGTAGGGATGTTGTGGAGGAGATTCTGCTGCTGCTGTTGATGATGATGATGTTTTCTTTTGCTACCTGGAGACTGCTACTACTATCACTACTACTGCTGTTGCTGCCAGATCTATGTGACCACCTCGAGAGTTCATATTTTGATTTGTATATATTGTAGATATGCTCTTGAGAGATCTAGGGCTATGGTTATATTTTGATATAGATCTGTTATGGACTTGTATGGGAATCTTGGAGACATGACTACTGGGACTATGTATTACATGACTTATGTATATATATATAACTTATGTTCATATTACAACTGTGCATAGTCTTACCCTTTCCGCTCACTCTGATAAAGATTAATTAACGGATTCGGTTGTGTTATTTAAATGGTATCAGTTCCGCGAAAGAAAGAATGGATATGCATCGTTTAATTTTACTATGTTAATACATTTTCGAAAGCACCGATGCTATCCGGATTTATGAAAAGATTTTCTTATTTTAGCAAACGCCGAATTCAATACAATGTTTTAAATGATACGAATTACTCTCTCCAAGAGCTCCATATTTTGATTGTGCACCCGCCTTGAAGGAAAATTTTATTTCTACATTTTCTAAATACTTACAAGTCCATATAATATTCGATTTAATTGTGTAATTAGTATATTAATTACTGACAAATGAGAAGGGTGTCACACTGAGTGGTATCAGAGCTAAAAGTCAGATCCTGAAGTAGTTGAAGTAGTTCCAGAAAGGTAGCCATCAACATCAAGCAGGTATCCACAGGGCATATTTATTGTTTTGAATGCTAGTATCTTGCTTGTTCTGAGCATTAGATACAATTGAATGTTTTGTTTGAGGGTTTAGTTAAGACCCTAGTATAGGTGGTGTGATGAACGTTTCTTTAGTTCAACATATGTGACCATAAGTCCATAGCGCAGGTCTATTATGGCAACTAGAAACCAAAATCACACCAATGCGATGTTAGAGAGGATTACCGCGGTGTTGGAGTCCTTGCAACAACAACAATCTCAGCAACCACCTCAACCTGTTAATCCACCTCACCAGTGCAATGTGGGCAACGCTGAGGCAAAGAGTCTGGCTGATTTTAGGAGTTGTAACCCACCCAAGTTTGAAGGAGGATTTAAACCTGAGGAGGCCAATAAGTGGATTCATACCATGGACAAGATTTTGAGAACTTTAGAGTGCACGGAAGCTCAAAAAGTAGCATATGCAACCTACATGCTAGAGGATGAAGCTGAAAACTGGTGGAATCACACGGTTCAGCTCCTACAATATGAAGGAAGGGATGCGAATTGGGTTGTATTTATGGAGAAGTTTCTCAATAAATACTTCCCTGAGGATTTGAGGAGAAAGAAGGAGGTGGAGTTTTTGCAGCTGAAACAAGGAAGCATGAGTGTGGGTGAGTACGCGGCCAAGTTCGAGGAGTTGATGAATTACTCTCCATACTATCAGAACAACCCCGATGAAAGGAGCAAGTGTATCAAGTTTGAGGGAGGCTTGAGGCCCAAGTTGAAGTCAATTTTCAGCTACCAACGGATTCAAAGCTTTCCTGCACTTGTGGACATGTGTAGGATGTATGAAGATGACAAGAAAGCTGAAGAGTTGCAAGCCTCAGAAAGAAAGGACAACCAGAATTATGGACCTCAGAGGCGTAAGGGTTTCAACAACCGAAGCAAGGGTCCGTATGATCGCCGAGGGAAAGGCAAAGGAAAGGCTGGAGGTAGTGAAGGAAGGAACCTTCGGAGCGAGGCTCCATTTTGTGACAAGTGCAAGCGCCATCATTATGACCGTGTTTGTTGGGGGAACAAGTGGTTGTTTCAAGTGTGGGAAACCGGGACACTTTGCGAGAGACTGCAAGGAACCGGTCAAAGCCAATTCAAGAGGGACTGCTGATAGGCCTATGGCTCAAGGAAGGGTTTTCACACTTAGTGGTGTGGAGGCAAGCCGATCTTCTGATCTGGTGCAAGGTAACTACTTGCTAAATGGTCATCTTTGTAATGTTTTGTTTGATTCTGGTGCAACGCATTCATTCGTTTCCTATGAATGTGTAGATCGTTTGAGTCTACCTATGTTTGAATTGCCAAATATTCTGAAAGTAGAAACCCCTACTAATGCTCCTGTAATTGTTTCTATAGCATGTCTTAACTGTTGTATAGAAGTGTTAGGACAAACCTCTAGGGTAGATTTGATCTGTTTACCCTTATCACAATTAGATGTAATCTTGGGGATGGACTGGTTGAGTCAAAACCAAGTGATCATCGATTGTGATAGAAAGATAGTGACCTATAGGAACCCGAAACCCTCTGGTTACATGTGCCTGCTCAACATTGAAGTAGAGGAGAATGGTCCAAGGATGGAAGAGATCCCTGTATTTAGAGATTTTCTGGAGGTATTCGCTGATGAGATACCTGGTTTGCCACCTGTTGGGATTCTGGCAAGTATACCAGATCGTACAAGTAATAGAGTGATAAATAGAGTATCGTTCCCAACGAGGACTGAAATTGATTCTAATAATTCTCACCTATTCGTAGTTACTAAATGAAAATTAAATTAAAATTCAATTGATTGAGTGATTTTTGATTTAAAGTAATTAAAATAAATAAATAAAACGATTCTTGAACAATGGGGAAAAAGCGGGATGTAGTTTCGATGAAGGTTCCTTAAACGTTTAACAATGACTTGTTTTGTTTTCCTAAATTCTGAATTTGTTTTGAAAAGGTAGGAAACGCCTAATGTCTTAGAACGTTTTCGTATTTTAGAGATTAATCTCCCAATGATGTCTCAAGAGAGCCTTAAAACCTAACCCTTAATTAAGTTCAATCAAAACTTGTAAAAATTATCCAATTCATAAGAAATATGTCTATCCTTATGCAATTGAACTATTTGATCATTGGGCATAATCCTAAATTAATATGTCTATTAAATTAGGATTCCTAAGTCATGAACTGCGCACATTCACGAACAACAATAAAAATATAATCAAACACATAATTTATAATGGAAAAACGAAATCAATTCATTGCATAAACATTAATAAGGTTCCATGTTCATCTACTCCTACATCCCAAAGAAGGGTTTAGTTCATAATGGGGAGAAGAAAAGCAATAAAAGTGATAAAGAGTGACATAATTACCACTAATCCTTGCCTCTAATCTCCGTGTTCTTCACAAAAAGCTCTAAACCTTGTTCCTTCTCCAAGTCTCAAATCCTAATCTACTATTATTCTATGGAGTCGTATGAGTGTCTCCCCCACTGGAATGAATCCTAATCCTATTATTATATAGATAAAAACTAACCTAATTTTCAATCTAATGTGATAAGATTTTTTTATTTTAATAAAACTAATCCTAAATCTGAATATAATATGATAAGATCCTATTAGAATAAGCTAATCTCTTATCAAATCTGGAGAAGATACGATTAAATCCACCAATGCTTGACGACGTGCGCTTGGGTGCACAGGACCACGCTTGGGCGAGCTGGCCTGCGCTTGGGCGCAAATGACTTCAACAGATCCTTGCTTTTTCTCTTTTGACCCCATTTCCTGGTCTTGTGCACCCACGCTTGGGCATGCATAACATCTTAACCATCAAAATTGCCTTCTCAGTTCCAACTTCAAGGTTTTATTACTTGCTTCTTTTTTCCTTTTTCCAATTTCAACAATTTAAGCTCCAAAACCTGAAATTAAGAACCAAAAAGGGCACAAAATCCACAAAGATCTCGTTCCTCGTCATTAGTAGATAAAATCAATCTTTTCTTAACAATTACTTGAGAAACAAGCCAAAATCACTAAGAAAGAGGGTAAATTATCACTCAAAAACATCATATTTTTGGCTCCAATCACTCCCCCAAACTTAACATTTTGCATGTCCCAGGCAAAAGTAAAACAAAAATTCAGAGCCTCAAATCCTCCCCAATCAAGACATAGCAACTCAGTCATAAACTCCGACTCACGTACCCAAAATTCCTCTCTTCACTAGCAAATCACCTTAATGAAAACCAGTTGATAAGACAAACTCAAAGTGAATAAAAGATTAGTGACCACACTAATCTCACAACATATCTCATGTGTATGGGTAATATTTATCAATTCACTCAAGTTCAAACAATGAAAGCATGTTACCATAAGCTTGACTATAGACCTATATCTCCACTGAATTATTGACAGCACGCACAAATCAAAAGGTCTTTAATTTGGTTGTAATGGGGCCATGGCTAAAAGTGTCAGGTGGGATAAAAGAAGCAAAGGATAACACAAAGGGCTTATTTTAATAAAATCACGAATCTTCCCTTTTGAATCATGAAATGAGCAATGAAAGTGGTTACACAAACACAACTCAGCTCATTTGTTTCCCTTTTTTTTCCTTCCTATTCTCTTTTTCTTTTTTTTTTCAGCACATTTTTATTATGCTCTTTTTTTTCGAAGAGAGATAGAAATAATTTTTTCAACATTTAACACTTTCACCATTTTTATGTAACATTCCACTCAATTGCTCATTCAAAAATTCAAAGGTACTTCATAAAAATATTTCAATTAATATTGGGTACCAAAGAAAATCATATCTCATCAAGCTCAAAGTGGGCAACTAAGGGAACATTATTTCTCAAAAGTTGTTGAAGGCCTCAAAAACACAAAACCTAAGTGTCTTAATCATGTTCATGCATGCAATCAATTGTCAATTTTGAAAAGGTCACAAGTCAAGTTCTAGAACAAACAATCAAAGCGAACAACACTCATGAAAGAAATAGGAGTTTCAAAATAATATTCATTAAACATTACTCCTTCAAGTGTATAGGCTCAAAATCTCACTGGTTAAGGTCAATTCACTAATCAATCATTCACAACAAGTTTGCCAAACAACTAATTTCCAAAAATTTTCAAAGCTAAATCCAATTAGTATCTGGGTAAAACAAGTCGGAAATCACAATCAAGCATTTACACCTATCAAGGGAAAAAATCTAACACCTAGAATTAGAGACTACTCAAGCCACGACACAAACCAACACAAAGCCAAGGGAGAAATCAAGTTCAGAAAAATTTTTATTTTGTTACCCTCCCCCAAACTTAGAATGTGGCTTGTCCTCAATCAACAAATCTATCCTAAACTACAAAATAAAAATCAAAAACTAAAAACAAAAGCAAGGAGTTAGAGACTTCCCTTTGTAGCATAGCATTCTCTCTTGATGCACCATGGAGGAGACTCCCCCAAACTTATTCACCTGTGTCACATGAACAACTAAAAATAGTGCTTGAAGCACCCCATTAACAGTTACATATAGAAAACTCTAAACTCTTTATTCAATCTCCTAATTAAAAATTTAAATCCTACACTACTACAAAACTAAGGAGAATCCACCAGGATCCCAAATCCTATAGCACAACTTCCATGTTATGCAGCAATAACAAGTTATTCCTGGATCCCATGGAAATATGCACGGATGATGTTGGAGCAAATGTTTAAAAATAGTTTTAAACCCTCCCGGGTCAAATGGTGCATTTTTCACTCCAAGCATCATCATATGGTGCTTGTCTTTTTCATCATGCATGGAGTCTATGAAAGTGTAAACTCCATGGCTTAGCAACTTTGCCTTTTCAGGCTCTAAAAAGGAGAACAATGACTTATCATCATTATGAGCATCAGGGAAGTCATAAAAATTTAAGGGGTAAATTGAAGGAAAATTTTTTGAGGTTTCCACATATTCATGCAATCCAATACATTTAGCAAGAGCAGAAAATTCATCATGCAAAGTGGACCTTAATTCAACCCCTAGACTCATCCCATTATTCAATTTATCTTGTTTCACTTCCTCAATCTCATCATGCACAATTTCTTCTAATTCTATGAGTTTAGAAAGGGGAGCACTTTGATCTTCAGTAATAGAAGATTTTTGTACCACCTCCTCTAAAAGACCATCAAAAACTTTAATCTCATCAAAAATATTTTGTGCAAAACAGGATGGAGTAGGTGACGACAAAATAAATTTGATAAATTCTATGTCATCATGAGAATAAGCCATGTTACATAATGATTCCACTAAGTAACTACTAAAAAGTACCGAAAATTATTAAAATCTAATTTTAGTCCCCGGCAACGGCGCCAAAAACTTGTTGGGATTCTGGCAAGTATACCAGATCGTACAAGTAATAGAGTGATAAATAGAGTATCGTTCCCAACGAGGACTGAAATTGATTCTAATAATTCTCACCTATTCGTAGTTACTAAATGAAAATTAAATTAAAATTCAATTGATTGAGTGATTTTTGATTTAAAGTAATTAAAATAAATAAATAAAACGATTCTTGAACAATGGGGAAAAAGCGAGATGTAGTTTCGATGAAGGTTCCTAAAACGTTTAACAATGACTTGTTTTGTTTTCCTAAATTCTGAATTTGTTTTGCAAAGGTAGGAAACGCCTAATGTCTTAGAACGTTTTCGTATTTTAGAGATTAATCTCCCAATGATGTCTCAAGAGAGCCTTAAAACCTAACCCTTAATTAAGTTCAATCAAAACTTGTAAAAATTATCCAATTCATAAGAAATATGTCTATCCTTATGCAGTTGAACTGTTTGATCATTGGGCATAATCCTAAATTAATATGTCTATTAAATTAGGATTCCTAAGTCATGAACTGCGCACATTCACGAACAACTATAAAAATATAATCAAACACAGAATTTATAATGGAAAAACGAAACCAATTCATTGCATAAGCATTAACAAGGTTCCATGTTCATCTACTCCTACATCCCAAAGAAGGGTTTAGTTCATAACGGGGAGAAGAAAAGCAATAAAAGTGATAAAGAGTGACATAATTACCACTAATCCTTGCCTCTAATCTCCGTGTTCTTCGCAAAAAGCTCTAAACCTTGTTCCTTCTCCAAGTCTCAAATCCTAATCTACTATTATTCTATGGAGTCGTATGAGTGTCTCCCCCCTGGAATGAATCCTAATCCTATTATTATATAGATAAAAACTAACCTAATTTTCAATCTAATGTGATAAGATTTTTTTATTTTAATAAAACTAATCCTAAATCTGAATATAATATGATAAGATCCTATTAGAATAAGCTAATCTCTTATCAAATCTAGAGAAGATACGATTAAATCCACCAATGCTTGACGACGTGCGCTTGGGCGCACAGGACCACGCTTGGGCGAGCTGGCCTGCACTTGGGCGCAAATGACTTCAACAGATCCTTGCTTTTGCTCTTTTGACCCCATTTCCTGGTCTTGTGCACCCACGCTTGGGCATGCATAACATCTTAACCATCAAAGTTGCCTTCTCAGTTCCAACTTCAAGGTTTTATTACTTGCTTCTTTTTTCCTTTTTCCAATTTCAACAATTTAAGCTCCAAAACCTGAAATTAAGAACCAAAAAGGGCACAAAATCCACAAAGATCTCGTTCCTCGTCATTAGTAGATAAAATCAATCTTTTCTTAACAATTACTTGAGAAACAAGCCAAAATCACTAAGAAAGAGGGTAAATTATCACTCAAAAACATCATATTTTTGGCTCCAATCACCACCGAAGAGAGAGATTGAATTTGGAATCGACTTAGTTCCGGGAGCTGGTCCCATTTCTATCGCTCCTTATAGAATGGCACCACCAGAAATGGCTGAAATGAAGAAACAGATCGAGGAGTTGTTGCAGAAGCAGATGATCCGACCAAGTGTGTCACCTTGGGGTGCTCCGGTTTTGTTCGTCAAGAAGAAAGATGGTATAATGAGGATGTGCCTCGACTATCGGCAATTGAATAAGGTCACAATCAAGAACAAGTATCCTTTACCAAGGATCGATGACCTTATGGATCAAGTTCGTGGGGCTTCGGTATTTTCCAAGATTGATCTGAGATTAGGGTATCATCAGATCAGGATTAGAGAAGAGGATATTTCAAAAACTGCATTTCGATCCCGATACGGGCATTATGAGTACGTTGTGATGTCGTTCGGATTGACCAATGCACAAGCTATTTTCATGGACTACATGAATCGAATCTTTAGACCCTATTTAGATTCATTCGTGGTTGTGTTCATTGATGATATCCTTATTTATTCCAAGAGCCCGGAGGAGCATGCTGAACACTTGAGGATAGTGTTGAGTATCCTGAAGGAGAAGCAGCTGTACGCCAAACTTACAAAGTGTGAGTTCTGGCTGGAGGAAGTTAAGTTCTTGGGGCATGTAATTTCAAACAAAGGAATAGCAGTTGATCCGACGAAAGTAAGCTCGGTTTTGCAATGGGAGCAACCAAAGTCGGTCACGGAAGTGAGGAGCTTTCTTGGTCTGGATGGATATTATAGAAGGTTTCTCGAAGTTAGCACTGCCCTTGACAAAGTTAACTCGGAAAGATCAACCCTTTATCTGGGACGAGAAGTGTGAAAGGAGTTTCCGAGAGCTGAAGGAAAGATTGACATCATCTCCAGTGTTGGTTTTGCTGAATCCACAGAAGAGTTTCGAGGTGTATTGTGATGCATCGAAACAAGGACTTGGGAGTGTTTTGATGCAAGATGGGAAGGTAGTCGCTTATGCCTCGAGACAGCTAAAAGTTCATGAAATGAACTACCCAACCCATGATCTGGAACTGGCAGCGGTTGTCTTCGCTCTAAAGATTTGGAGGCACTATCTCTATGGCACTACATTCCGGCTATTTAGTGACCATAAGAGCTTAAAGTACCTCTTCGAGCAGAAAGAGTTGAATATGAGACAGAGCCGATGGATGGAGTTCTTGAAGGATTATGAGTTCAAGCTTCATTACCATCCTGGGAAGGCAAACGTGGTGGCAGATGCATTGAGCCGAAAAGTAATGTATATCAGTTCGATGATGGTCAAAGAAGCTGCACTGATTGAAGAGTTTAGAGATTTGAGCCTGACAATGCAAGTGGAACCGACAAGTGTCAAGATGGGGATGCTGCAAATTGCTAATGAGTTCTTGCAAATAATTCGTGAATTGCAACAAGAAGAAGAGGGACTCAAGGAAAAGAGGAGACTTAGGGAGGAAGGCAAAGAGTTAGAGTTTCAAGAGGGAAAGGATGAAATCCTTCGCTTTAAAGCAAGGATTTGTGTGCCTAATAATCTGGAGATAAGAAAAATGATTCTGGATGAAGCGCATAAGAGCAAGATGAGTATGCATCCGGGAGCTACCAAAATGTATCAGGACCTGAAGAAGATGTTTTGGTGGCCTGGTTTAAAGAAAGATGTGGCTAGTTATGTGGCGTGTTGTCTGGTGTGTCAGAAGGCGAAAGTGGAACACCAAAGGCCAGGAGGAGAATTACTTCCCTTGGAGATTCCATTATGGAAATGGGATAGTATCTCGATGGATTTCGTGTCTGGATTGCCAAGGACAACTACTGGTCATGATGCAATCTGGGTGATCGTAGATCGCTTGACCAAGTCAGCGCATTTTATTCCAGTCAACATGCGCTACTCTTTGGAAAAGCTCACTCAGTTGTATATCAAGGAAGTTGTTCGCCTGCATGGGGTACCATCAAGTATCGTGTCAAATCGCGACCCGAGGTTCACGTCGAAGTTTTGGCAAGATCTGCATAGAGCTATGGGTTCAAGACTGAATTTGAGTTCTGCATACCACCCTCAGACTGATGGTCAAACGGAAAGGAATATTCAGTCATTGGAGGACATCTTAAGAGCTTGTGCTTTGAAAGGTCAAAGGAATTGGGAGCAAATGTTGCCGCTCGTGGAATTTACGTACAACAATAGTTTCCACGCGAGCATTGGAATGGCACCATTTGAAGCTTTGTATGGGAGAAAGTGTCAGACACCATTATGCTGGTTTCAAGTGGGGGAGAGTTCTTTGGTTGGACCAGAATTTGTACAAGAAACAAATGAGAAGATCAAGATGATACAAGAGAAGATGAAGACAGCTCAGAGTAGGCAGAAAAGCTATGCTGATAGGAGGAGGAAACCTTTAGAATTTACTGAAGGTGACCATGTGTTCCTTAGAATAGTACCGACCAAAGGTGTTAGTAGAGCCTTAAAAACCCAGAAACTATCACCTAAGTTTATTGGTCCTACCAAATTCTTAAAAGAGTCGGCCCAATAGCCTATCAATTAGCCCTGCCCCCGTCGCTAGCTAATCTTCATAATGTGTTTCACGTGTCTCAACTGAAAAGGTATGTCCATGACCCCACCATTGTCCTTAGAATTCAACCAGATGACCTAGAAGTCCATGAGAACCTAACCTTTGAAGCCATGCCTATTCACATTGAAGACCGAAGAGTCAAGCAGCTTAGAGGGAAGGATATTTGTTTGGTCAAAGTAATCTGGGTTTGTGGTGATGTGATGGAAGCATCTTGGGAATTAGAGGATAAGATGTGTCAGGATTATCCTGAATTGTTTGTATGAGTTGAATTTCGGGGACAAAATTCCTTGTAAGTGGGGGAGTAGTGTAACACCCCAAAATTTTAATCCCTGATTAATGAAATGTTAATTATAAAGTTTATTATAATTAATTATTTCTATTCTTAATCTTCGATTAAAATCTGTATTTATGCATTTAGGGAATGTGTGTGAATTTATTTATTAAGTGTAAGTATTCATAAAATAAGCATTTTGCACATTAGTCCCTGAGTGGGGACCTAGAAGTAATTATAGGAAATGTTTTGGAGGGAAAATAAATAAAATTATCATTTTCAAAAACTGGACAAAACACTCGAGTATTTTCTCGACTACTCGAGTATTCTGGACAGAGTTGCACGAGTTAGTGCGTTTGCTGAGTCACCACCACCGATTCCCTCTCCTTGACATGAATACTCCATCCTCAACACTTCAACGCAGTCGTGTCGACATGCATGAGCTCGATTGAGGTCTATAAAAGCCAATCAACACCGAATGGTTGAAGCATTTGGTCAAAATCGGATTAGTTGTTCAAGCTAGGGTTCTTGATTTGTTTCCTTCGATTCTCCCTCTGTGCTTGAAGTTAAGATACAAGCTATACACTAATACAAAGCTCACATCTCAAGCTTTGTATAAACACCAAATTCGTGAGTTGAGAGTGAGTGTGGAGGAAGAATTGGAGCTTGGAAGTGGAGCTTGTTGCTGTCAAACCTTTTCCTGGAGCTCACTTTGAATTCGATTTTTGGTAAGCTCACGAGTTCTTTGAGTCTCAATTTGGTTTCTATAGCTAGTAGGTGTTGCATAGAGTTTAGAAATTCTAATTTTCCCAATTTCTATCTCTGTTTCATATGTCAACCAATTCCATTTTGGACCTCCACTCAAAACTGTTCTGCATGTGATGCTTGAAGTTGTTCTGGGTGCTGTGGAGCTTTTTCTTGCAAATCCTTTGTTGAGTCAAGTCTGAGAGGTAAGGGGAAGTAGTTTTATGCACTAGATAGAGTTTAAATTCCATGATTTTCATTAGAGAGCCACCAAGAGGCTCTAAGGGCTTAGATTGAATAGGAACTTTGGTTTGGAGACCAACTCATGCTCTATGGTTGTTTTGAGCAAGTTTCATATGATGCATGCAAGCTGTATTGAGCTTTATTTCATGAGTTTGTTGAGTATTTTGCAATTTGAGGTGTTAAGTTGTGAAATTGTATGTTTTATGCATAAACTCTTGATTCTCTGTTAAATTTTTTAATTGATGAGTTGTGAGTGCTTGAGCATGTTTAATATGTGTTGTATAAACTCTGTTGATCATTGGATTGGACTAGAAATGATTAGAATTGAAAATGACATGTTAAAACCAAGTTTCCAGTCTGTTCTGCAAGAAAAGACTCGAGTACTTGGCTTGATACTCGAGTAAATTTTTGATAAAACAATGTATTTTGTGTTAGAACACTCGAGTACCATGCCCAGAACTCGAGTATCGATTGATGCATGGCGATATGTTAAGGTAAACCACTCGAGTAATGCAGGGGTCACTCGAGTATTCTGGAATTGATGAAGAACACTCGAGTACTCATGAATCACTCGAGTATTTTTATGAATCTGAAACCCAAATCCTCAGAAAGGCATGAACAACTCGAGTAACTGAGGAACACTCGAGTAATCTGGAAATAACTGAAGAACACTCGAGTATTTTGAGGAACACTCGAGTATTTTACCCAGAATATTAAAATACCATTTTTAATTATGAATCATTGATTAATACTTAAATGACAATAATCCAAGTGATCTAAGACTTAAAGGAACCTGATTGATGATATGATAAATTTTTGTTTGAATGACGAGACGCTGCTCGGGTGGCACGTCGGGTATTATTAACAAGAAAAACATCAATCAATTCCTTTAAGCGAAATTTAATGCATTTATTTTGGAGTATGGGTGATAGATCGTTTATCATGTTTTGGTAACATGTGGAGGGCCTCTGGGAGTGCCAATTGACGGCTCGCTTGATGACACGTTATGGTTGACGACATGGTCGGCTTAGTGGGATGCCGATATGGTTATACCGTTTGGATGACATACCGTTTGGATGACGGGACGTGCTCGGGTGGCATGGATTCCAAGCTTGTCGTGTACATTCTTGGTGAATGTATGAATGTTGTACACCTAGGAGTACAACGCACGGTTGAGTGCTGGACGAAGTAAAGGATGGACGTCAGAGAGTGACATAGAATGATGGAGATAGGTTTGAGAGCTAAGTTCATACATCATGCCACTCATTTAAACGAAGATTGATAAATGAAATAAGTATGAGCATCTTACTTGCATCTTATATCTGCTAAGTGCTAATTGTGATTGTTGTTTATTGTTGCATGTTTATACCTTTACATTATACATACATTTATGCTCTATTGATTATGTGTATAGAAATGCTTACCCCTATGCCCTTGTAGGTGATGTCACGTTACATCGCTTGCATCGAGATCCGGCCACTTCCTAGTGGCACATGGATCTATGAGGACCATCGTGCGGTGTTCGAGGGAGAGGTGGAGGTTACCTTCTACCACCCGAACCCGCTGATTCGATTTCGTCCTCGTAGATTTAGGATTCCCATCATATACACTATGCACGTACCCCTGTTTTACACATATCATGGACCACCTCCCACACGACCAGCTCGCTCTTATCACATCTTTCGTTTTAGACCTACCCGCTCACACCCTTTTTCTTCGAGAGTCGTCTGCGAGGAGACTCCCCCTTCTGATCCGAGGAGCCCAGTTAGGGTCACACCATCACCTGGCCCCGTACCCAGTGGTAGGGTACACTCTCCATCGGATGAGATCGAGGAGGATCACGTGGAGGACGAGAGTGGAGGCGAGCCAGTCGTTCATTCTACCGGGAGTCAGTGGAGGGACGATGATCCCTAGGTATGTGCGTATGGTACATGATGAGGATCAGGGGATCCGATGTAGGGATGTTGTGGAGGAGATTCTGCTACTGCTGTTGATGATGATGATGTTTTCTTTTGCTACCTGGAGACTGCTACTACTATCACTACTACTGCTGTTGCTGCCAGATCTATGTGACCACCTCGAGAGTTCATATTTTGATTTGTATATATTGTAGATATGCTCTTGAGAGCTCTAGGGCTATGGTTATATTTTGATATAGATCTGTTATGGACTTGTATGGGAATCTTGGAGACATGACTACTGGGACTATGTATTACATGACTTATGTATATATATATAACTTATCTTCATATTACAACTGTGCATAGTCCTACCCTTTCTGCTCACTCTGATAAAGATTAATTAATGGATTCAATTGTGTTATTTAAATGGTATCAGTTCCGCGAAAGAAAGAATGGATATGCATCGTTTATTTTTACTATGTCAATACGTTTTCGAAAGCACTGATGCTATCCGGATTTATGAAAAGATTTTCTTATTTTAGCAAACGCCGAATTCAATACAATATTTTAAATGATACGAATTACTCTCTCCAAGAGCTCCATATTTTGATTGTGCACCCGCCTTGAAGGAAAATTTTATTTCTACATTTTCTAAATACTTACAAGTCCATATAATATTCGATTTAATTGTGTAATTAGTATATTAATTACTGACAAATGAGAAGGGTGTCACACCAAACAAGGACCAATCAAAGTAAAGATGCAAGTCAAGTTTCAAGCAAGAGCTGCGAGTTGTTACCTTTCCTCTCTTTCATTAGGAATAAATGTAAGGCTAGGTATTTATTTCACTTATGTTATAAGCCTTATTTAGAGTCTTTGGAGAAGAAGTATTTTAAAATCTAAAAGTATTCTTTGAAAATGATTTTAAAATTGTTTCTGTGAAAATACTTTTGTGAAAACCTCTGGATATAGTTTCTGTTTATGAAAATTTACTTTTGTGAAAATAAGCCAAAGTAATCGATAACTTTTCAAGGATAATCGATTAATAATCGATTACTTAGCATCAACCTTGTATCTTGAGAGTTTGTAATGGATTACCTTATCACCACTAATCGATTACTTTAATTGTTGATGACCTGAAAGGTTGTAATCGATTACTTGTGATTAGATAATCAATTACTTCAATGTCTGTGAATTTTGTATTTTCTTGAAACCTTGCAATCGATTACTTGGGTTGAGGTAATTGATCACTTTTTCAAAAAGCTGAATTTCTTGAAATACCTGAAAGCCTGCAATCCATTACCTCGGCTAAAGTAATCGATTACCTTTTAACTTTTTGAAATCCATGTCAGAATCAATCAGCACCCTTTCCAGATTTTTTTTACTTAATTGATTTTGATG
Source organism: Crotalaria pallida (assembly GCA_037953625.1). Taxonomy (NCBI): domain Eukaryota; kingdom Viridiplantae; phylum Streptophyta; class Magnoliopsida; order Fabales; family Fabaceae; genus Crotalaria; species Crotalaria pallida. Next base: position 81,936,091 of record CM075653.1, read on the forward strand.
TGTTTCGATTTTTAAAGTTCCGATTTGACTTTTGAATTTCATATCTTTATTATTTGAAAATCAATCATATTATATTTCCATATTTGATTTTGATTTGATTCTTATTTTGAATTTGAATTATTTCTAAATCTGATTTGATTTGATTTTGATTTTAATTTTGAAATTCAAATTTAAATATTTCAAATCAAATCTTTTTCAAAGGAAAACTTTCTCTCTTACCTTTTTACAACTCTCTGATCATATTTTTGAAAACCAAGTTTTGAGAGAAAAAAGTTTTTACGTTCTTCTTCTTCTTCTTCTCCATTCTCTAAGTCTTGGCCTAAGCTTAAGTGAGATAATTTTCTTCGCTATTAGTGTGCTTCTATTGTAATATCTGCACTATATAGAGTGCATTGTTGTTAGTGTTATTATCATTATCGTAACCATTGTTGTAAGGGTGTGAGAACCCATAGTTGTTAGGGAGTGGCTCCCTAGTTCGAACGTGTGGCACGTTCGTGGTTGATTTAGGGTGAGGCACCCAAGTTGTGTTCTGGGGTAGTGGTCCTAGATGAACGGTGGGGCACCTAGTAGTTAGGTTACCTTAGAGTCTAGGAAGTGGCTTCCTAGTGTGTAACATCCCCGATTTTCCCTAATCGCTAGGTGCCTTAGTTAATGAAATTTCGATAAGAGTAGTGTTGTTTCCAAGCCTTTGAGTATGTTTAGAATGTGATTAGAATGTAGGAATTTGTGAGAGTAGGTTTGATGAAGTAGAATTAGTTTAGAAGTGAGTTTTAGAAGTGTAATTAATAGTTAAAGAGCATAGGATCTTAGGAAATTAGGAATTTAATATCCATAGCTCCAAACCCAAATTCCACCGATGGATGTGAAGACAAGTGTCTTGGGAAGCTTGCCTCAAAATTTGAGCAAGATCCGACGGTTAGCAAAGAAGTTAGAGCGATTCGAAGTTATAGGGACTTAGTGGACTGATCAGATTACTCAAGTAGTGGGCAGATTAATCGATTAGATTTTATTGCCCTTTCGGCCTTAATCGAGTAATGGCCTCGTTAATCGATTAATGGGGTCGAATTAATCGAGTAACACCTGCAGTTAAGTTGAAAAACACGTGATTTCAGATCAGTTTTCAGAATCTTTCTCTCTCTTGTTCTTCGATCTCCCTCTTCTTCTCTCTACCCTCACGCCCCAATCTTTCAAACCAACAACAAATCACACCAACCAACACCAAATAAACATCATAAATCATCTCCCTATCGTATATTCATGTGTTTCATCTCTCAAATCTCATTATTTCTCTCAATTTCATGAAAGCCCCAAATTGGGAACCCTAAAACCCTAACTCCCCAATCCATCCATTAAAGCCTTCAAATCCTTCAAGGAGTCATAGATTAAGTATAAGAGCATGGAGTCGGAGGCTAGGAGCTTAGGATTGGAAGCTTGGTGTTGGTGCTTCATGCTTTCCCCACTGTCTCCTCTTCTCTTCAAGATGTAAGGGGGGGGGTACTTTGGTTCTAATTAGGGGAGGGACTTAGTGATAGTCATAAATGCATAAGTAGATATATTGTATATGTGTATGCTTGATTTGTATGTTTGAAAATAAGAGTGTGTGTAATGAACTTAGGGTGTTTAGTAATTGATTATTAGGTTGTTGTTGAATTAAATGATAAAGTGAATGATATTAATTATGATTATTGTTGTGGTATAATTGGTGTGTTTTGCGAATGAATTATGAGCGTAGGTACATTGTGGACTTAGGATTTTGGTTAGAAAGAATTGTTATAATTACTATGTGACTAAATGAATGAATGACATGGTTATGATTATTGTTGTTGTTAAGTGTGATTGTCATTGTATATATATGTGTACATAGTATGGCCGAAAATCCTAAGCTAGAGACCCAACCAATTGGATATAAATTATTAAAGGTTTAACTAAGGAACACCACATAAAATGAAGTAGAAACACGTGCATCATGAAGTAAGGTGGACCTTAGGTGTACGGAGAAAAACACACGTCGTTTACGATTGATGAGGGCAAGAGTGAATTATGGGATTATCTCGGGGAACTTTGATCCTGCAAAGGACACGGGATCGCTTCCCGTGTTGGGGGATGGTTCCACGCAAACCGGGGTAATTCCATCACTTTGGCTCGTTTTGGCCAGTGAGGGTGATTTCTGCTAAAGCCCGATTCGGGCAAATCAATCCGAATCGCATGAGGGACCTTCCTAAGTGAAGGTGAAGTGTTGTGCAAGCTGGTGAGCGAGGGACCTTCCTAAGTGGAGGTGAAGCACCCAATTATAGGTTGAGAAATGCTTACTCCTGGTCGGTTTTTCCCCAGAGTGGAGGGTGGGTTTGTGAGGAGGTTGTGTTATTGTAAAAAGTGTTCAAAGTGTTATTGTCACTGGTAATGGAGAAGTGCATTCATGGATATATAATTTGTTTAATTCCCTGAATCCAATAAAAGTGTTAAAGTGTATAGTGGTTAAAGTTAAATGGAAAGTGTACATTGGATTCCGGAGTTAAACCATAATAGTGGGATAAAGTGCATTCATAGTCATATGATTGAGCATATAAACATTGTTATTCATTGGTATTGTACAGGAAAAATGTATTGGCTTAGTGTGATAAAATAGTTAAAGGCTAAGGTATAGGAATATATATATATATATAGTTAATTGGGATAATGTGAGTATGTCTATATCTGTGTGTGGGTATGTCTAGTTATGTCTTATTACTGTTGTTAAGTGTTTTCCTTGATTAGTTCTCAAATTACTCACCCCTTAAGTTGACCATTTTAGGTACCAGTGGAAAAGAAGTTCATTGCTCCGGCGCCGAGAAAGTGTGCTCTCATGTGATGAGAGTGCATTGATTGTTGAGACCTTGGTGGCCTCATTATGAATTGCAAACATTGTTAGGATAATGTAACGAAAATGTTTTATTAATTAAAATTGTATTTAGTTTTGAATTATTCAGTTCCACTTAAAGATTTCTTCCATTTTGTAAAAAGGGACTTTATAAGAATATTTATTTTTGATTAAATGGTATATCGGTTGTGAAGAATATCCAGATATCCTTTTCTTCAGTATTTCAAAATAAGTCACAACCTTTTATAATGTAATTACAGTTTTGTTTAAATAGACTGTTCTGGACTGACAGGTGAAAATAATTAACTCGGGGAAAGTCCATATTTTAAAGTAAACTCCGCCAAAAATTTTATAAAACCCCAAACATTTTTATATTAAATACTATAAAAAGTAATATATTTTAAAGTGTAAAAATTGAGGATGTTACAGTTGGTATCAGAGCAATGGTTGCAATTCTCGGCTGTGGAGTATGGATTTCCTACTCCCGAAGAGTTACTCCACATGAGAGTAACTAACCAATAGCTAGTTTAGTAGTTTAATTTTATAGTTTAAGCATGCATATTTAGTTGAAGTTAGTATGGTTTAGTAGTGTTAATAGGATAGTACTAGTAATAGTTAGTAATCTTCAATTCAAAGTGGACTAAGTAGAATTTTTAATTATAACTTGGTTATATTCTGAAGTGGACCGAAAGTAGAGACTAAAGGAAGGCAAACTCCCAACGGGATAGAGCATGAAAGTGTTACCCCAACGGGATGGACTAAACCTTAGTCTTGAATAAAGTAAGTAAACTTTGGATATGACGAAGAATTGAAATTTTTACATAAAATAAATTTTCAAAGTCTCCTTTTGAATGGAAGATGAGTCGTTCCTTATTATTTGATTGGAATTCGGGTTGCACAAAAGTGGTTTTGTTTCTAATGCAATGTAGAATCGAGAAGGGCCCCTCGATGCGTACATTTTATTAGAAGATAATACCATTGAGTCCTTGAAATCCAATGAAATAATTGTCGAAATTCTTTTCTATGCATAGGAATAGGATAAGAATTAGGAATCATTGCATCTTAGGCGCTCCGAGCATTCTTTATCAGAGTGCGCAGCGGAAGTGAATAGGTGTGAACCTGGTGTACTTGCCTTTAACTTTGATGACTGAGTGTCGTCTCTGGTAAGACCCTAGTACTCTCTACAATTCCACGTTACGTTTGGTGATAAATATATTACTATATTGAAAAGTGTAAATATGTTTTGGCATCAAACTATTTTTAAATTTTATTTTGGAAAAGTATTAGTAATATAAATTTTAATGAACGTCAAGCATATAAGTATTCTATTGTTTTCTTAGTTATGGAATTGATTCCAAATTTTGAAAAAAATTAACCGAATGTCACAATATTGATTTCTAAACATGGACTGTTAACAAAATGAATTCTTAAATATATTAGATTACACGTCAGCTTTTTCTACCGCTGTTGCTTCCATTCAAAATTAATATTCAAATGCATTCTATTGAAAACCAAAGAATTATGATATCACCGTACGGGTAATTGAACAACTTGAATCAAAGATTCTTATTTTTGGATTACTGCACGCAAACAGATTACAATTAACTGATTAAGATTGTACTTTTTACAATGAAAAATATTGTTTCCATTGGACAATACATAAAAACGACATTACAATTCAACATGCCTAATTTTGCATCCAACTGCCACAATAATACAAAGGACTTGCAGGATTAATCCCCTACACCGGTTATAGGCGTTGCCAAATGTCTAATGGCAAAGACAACATGTGTACACGGTTGGGAGACCCAAGAGCGTGAAGGAGATTTCCATGAAATTAAAAAAAAAAAAAGGTTACTTTAAATATAAGGTTTGAGGTGTCAATTGAGCAAAATATCTTCGAAAAATAGCAACAGATTTAATTAAATAAACATACAAACAAAAAATAAAATAAAATAAAATGCATAACCTAAAGCAGCAAAAATATAAGAATTTTTAGGTCATCCTCTGAGATGCTTCCTTGGCGAGAAGCCTTTCCTTAGCCTTTGTTTTGGCTTGGGACTTGGAACCCATGATACCGCCACCCCACTTCTTTCTGTACTCATCATACTTGTCGTTGAAGTTAGCCTGAAAAGGAAAACGAAGCAAGCCCACAATACATTCAGATTTGCCGAGAGAATTAACAGCAAAATAAGTTATATTCAAACCCACCTTGATAGCCTCTAGGACTCTGCTGAACTCCAATTTGTCTTCATTCTTAACGGTTGTCAAGCACAACACAGATGCAGTTTTCTTGTGGACAACCTGGTAAATATGGTAATATGGATTAAACATAAAAGTTGTCAAGGTAATTTGATGTAGTCCTAAACAATGTTGAAATCACAATATTCAAACAAAAGATTACCGTTCCCAAGCGAGCCTTTCCCTTAACAATGCAGTATGGAATTTCCATTTTCCTGCACAATGCTGGAAGCCATACAACCAATTCGATTGGGTCCACATCATGAGCAATCACTACCAGCTGTGCTTTATTCTGCAAGGAAAACAATAAGCCATTAAACAATATCATGAGCAATCTGGAAGCAAAAGACTGCAATCTTACAGCAACAAAATAGAACACAACCTGCTCAATAAGGTAGGTAACATGGTTGAGACCATACTTCACAACAATAGGCTTCTTAGCTTCAACAGGTTTGCCATCAGCTTCTGCCTGAGCCCTTTTCAACAGACGCTCCTTCTTTTCTGCTTTGTCCTCAGGTCTGTACTTCAGAAGAATCTTGAACAGGCTTGTTGCTACAGATGACATTCGTAAAGGCAATCAAAACGGTGATACAATTAACACAAACTAAAGCAGCAAACTTGACAAAATAATCAAGTACACAACACTCAATGCCATATGACACTTAAACTAGAGGCAGTTATAACATATATGATTATGTTATACAAAAATAAAGCTCATGTGCAATCAGCATTGTCCAAAGGATGTTTGGCAAAAAGAACCAAAAAATTTAATGCATGCCATGAAATTAAATACTTCAGAGATCAATAATGAATTCATCAAAAGTATATTAGTGTGTGTTTGGTATAGCTGAAGATATTAGATTATGATTATATTTATTTGTGATCAAAATCTAATAGTAGAATATAGAGTGAAGACCCACTTTGGTCCCTGTCGATTTTGCACAGTACCAATTTAGTCCCTGACAATTCATAATACCACATTTAGTCCCTCAAAAAAAAAATTCCATACCAATTTGGTCCCTCAACTTTTTTTTCATATCAATTTAGTCCCTCAAGATTTTCAGATGTATCAATTTGATCCTTAAAATTGAGGGACCAAGTTGGTATTGAAGAAAATCTTGAGGGGCGAAATTGGTATGGAAAAAAGGTTAGGGACAAAATTGGTATGAATTTTTTTTTTGAGGGACTAAATGTGGTATTATGAATTGTCAGGGACCAAATTGGTATTGTGCAAAATCGACAGGGACCAAAATGGGTCTTCACTCTAGAATATAATATGTTGAAATTATAATTTGTTAATGTTTTGATACCTTAGCTAAAAAATGATTCTAAGCTAAGTTGTTTCATTTGGATTGCATAGAATGATTATTTTTTTACAAAGTAAATTAAAAAAAAGGGTATGAAGTTATTTGTTCATGTTATCAATATTATGATTGTCCTTTACATATTCTTTTCAAATTAACTTTTTCTTATATTTAACATCAATAATATTTTACTATAAAAATAAAAAAAAATGACACAATTTTTTTAATATTTTTATTTTTCATGTTAGTTAGAGTAGCCCAATTTGAAAGAATAAACTACGGTGAGTAAAGCCTAATAACTCAAATTGACTGACATGCAAATAAGAAGAGGACACAGTTAATTACTACAACAATAAAAACTAAAAAGAGCACCCAAGTTGATTGTTGGTAGTGACAATTACTTGTTTAGTTGTGGCAGCACCAAGCAAAGCTCTAGTAGAGAACAGTTACACACTTAAGCCAGAAATTAAACTGATTACCTCAGACCACATATAAGAATCAATACAACATCATGTTTGACACATAGAAATCATTAGAGCTGACAAACAATGATTTGAAGGAACTTCAAATACATAGAATCTGTAGTGGACAAAAACAGCATGTGCAACAGCTTTCTTAATACTTGTTTCAATACAACAATTACAACACCACAACAACAACCCCACCATTTCCCATTACTATAATGTCCAATCAACATTTGTTTCAATAACATTTTTAAAAAAGATTGGGCAAAACTGCTCATATGATCCTGCATCTTTTTTTTTTGTCTCAAAATGGACCCTCATCTTTTTGTCCCAAAATGATCCCTTAAATTCTATTCTGTAAGCACCATTAGTCTTGACATTAAAAACTTACAAGTATATATGTCTCACATTGGGCCCTCATCTTTTAAATTGGTCTCAAATTAGTCCCATATATCATTAAGTTTCAATTTGATCCCTCATACTAATGAACGCATAGGATTAGGTTAGATGCCACTAGTTAGTTTCTAACATCAAGACTAACAAACAGTGCTTACAGAATAGAACTTAAGACCCATTTTGAGGCAATAAAAAGATGAGTGACATTGTGACAACTTTGAGATAAATAAATAAAATAAAAGATCAAAAGGGCAGTTTTGCCAAAAGATTGAGACTAATTCCACATCATATAATCATGTAATAACATGTGAATCAAGGGGAGTACTTGTTTCAATGCAACAACAATAACAACATCAACATTTTCAAGATTATCCCTCAAGTTCATTTTCAACGACAACCACTCCATTTCCCTTAATGTCCCATCAACATTTGTTTTGACTATATTTTTATAAAAGATCGAGTCTATTTCAACAACATATAATGGTATCAAAATAGTGGCATTAACAAAATAAAAAACTGGCGAGGCTGTTGATTTGATCCCTCTATTTAATTGTTCGACTCACTTTCATTCCTCAACTTTTTTTTTGTCTCAAATTCATCCCTCAAGTTCATCTTTGTTAGTCTTAGAGTCGATTTTACACTCATGCCATTAGAATATTCTGTTAAATTGACAGGATATTCCGTTAAAATAATTATTATTAACCAGTGTCGCACACGAAAATTAACTTGAAAGATGAATTTGAGACACATGATGGATTCTCCTTGAATTGATTTTGGGAAGCAGAAGCTACTCATGTTGCTTCACATCCACCGTGATGTGAGCCCTAACATGATTTTTTATCGCCAAACCAAACATGCACTTAATTAAGGGACCGAATCAATTTTCTTTGCAAAAAAAAAAATGAGATCCAAAATTACCAAGGTTTTTGTCAAGAGTCTTGGTGAACTGGTTCAAAGTAGGTGGCACCTTCAACCTCTGCTTGAGGATCCTCTTCTTCCTCTGAATTTGAACAGTCTTTGGCCACTTCACGAATCGGGTCAAGTCCCTCTTCGGTGGCAATGCCCCTCCGATCCCGAACTGCTTCTGACGCTTCTCAAATAGCGGGTTCGTAACCTTCTCCTGCAATTTATTAAATGTGACATACGCCGATTAAATAGGAATTCGTTAAATGTGACATACGTCGATTTGAAATAAGATGAGGATCCATATTTTCTTTGTCAAAGGAGTCCTCGAAACTTTTGAATTAATTCTAAAACCAATGTGAAACGATTTTGAAATCCTTATGAATACTTTCAACTTTTTGGATGCTTGACATGTTTTCCCATCAACAACTAATTTCGTTGAAATTGGAGATGAAACCGATTTATAAATTACAAAGAGTTTTCCTTAATTGCGGAAAGAGATAATTTTTGGAAATTCTTTATCACCAAAGAGCAAAACTTTTCTTTACAAATTAAAACTTTAATGTTTTCTATTGCAATGTGGAATTTAGAAATACAAATGACGATAACCAAGTGGGTTAATGGCAATGTACTTCACTTAGAACGAGATTCAAGTCTAGAATCTCAATTTAGGGTAATGGATGTTATCTCCTTTCCATTAAGTTCACATAGAACTCAAAGGAAATGTGTGATTATCATTGAACAAACTATATTCCGGAATCACAACTAATTTTTAAATCAAAGCTAACTATTCTCTGGAATATAATTTGTTGAGTATCAAAGCCCGATCCTAACATCTATGATAATGGTCTTAGCCCCAGAGTCTAGGTGGCAATAGGAGGATTTCAACTAGGATGCTAAGATAGGAAGCAGCTAGGCGAAATCCTAACCCAAGAAACCTGTAACATCCTAAATCTTGATTTTAAGTGAAATAAATACTAAAAACCTTAGAAAAATTGGAAAAAGTGATTTAATGAATTTTGTCAGATATGTGGGTGGTGATTATAGGTCCTAGGAGTTGTATAGAAGGTATACATGGCCTTGGGCAGGGTCATATAAGCGAGATCGGGAGTAAAATCGGCGTTTTAGGTGTTAGAAATCAATCGAAAAGAGAAAATTATAAATTTATTATTGGAAGCTAAGAAAATAAATTCCACCGTTGGATGTGAAGTTTATGGGGTGAAGAAGCATGTCTAAAAATTTGGACTCGATCCGACGGTCGACAAAAAAGTTACGGCGAATCAAAGGTTGGAAACCCTGGACCTCGCCCAGGCGCACCAGCCATGCGCCCAGGTGGGTGCACTATTCATGGTGCACCAGACAGGGGAAAATGCGCCCAGGCCAGCCCATCGTGCGCCCAGGCGAGTTGCTGCACGCACCAGCATGCGCCAGAAATGCGTGTTGGCGCGCCAAGTTCTCATGTGACCGTGTATGCCATGCACCAGCTTGGTGCTGGTGCTGATCGCGCGCCCAAGCGGGCCGGCATGCGCCCAGGCGCGTCGCGCACACCAGATCAGATCTGGTGCGTCCAAAACCAGCTTGGTGGCTAAGTTTGCCACACCAGCCCTTGGATCCTCCTGCACCAGCCAAGGCAAAAATAAAGCAATAAAAACATAAGCTCTTCACTACCATTCAAACCCACACAACTCCATCAACTTCATCCATTTCTCTCCATCTTCATCACATTCCGATCATCAAATCCACCATACACCTTTGATCTTGGGCACCCCAAACCCAAAATCTATCACACCCACCAAGTCTTGCACCATGGATATGTTTGAAGCTCATCCTCTTCCTTCTTGGGTTCTCACGAATTGCACCCTTCTTCCCTCTCTTTGGATTTTCATTTTCTCATCATTGATTTGGGTAAGTGAGTTTCATGTCATAATTATTTTCCTTTTCAATCAAACTCTTCTTAGTTCATGGATTTTATTCTAAAACCCTAGGATTCTTGCACTCTTTATGATATAGGGATTGTGTTTCATGCCTTCCAACTCAACTCAAATCAAGGCAAGGACAAAGACCATTCCTCTTGTGCTCTATCAAATAGGGTTGTCTATCATCATTTCATCATTTCCTTATTGAGGTGGCAAGCTAGACTTAGGAAATTCAAATTCCCAAGATTTTGAGCTAGGCTCACTAAGGTTCCATTTTCTCTTTGCTAATTTAAGGTAAGGAGTGGGTATAGTGAGTATTACCTTACTCTGGGGTTGAGTTTACATTATGTATATAATGGGTGCTAAGATGTTTGTGTTAGTTTAGGTTGGTATAATATAGAACACGTGTTAGAATAGATTTTATGACTTAGGGAATTTATATTGATGTTGATATGTTTAATTTTGATATTTGATAATTGTTGATGATTTGAATGCTTGATTTATGAAATGACTGAGACATTATGTTGATTTAAATCCAATACAATGAATGATGAAAATGTATAAAGTAAATAATAATGGAAAGTGCAGTTGAATTGAGAATTGGTGCATTGGTAGACTAGGTGCCCCTGCCGGGTGTTTCAAAATGCCCAAGGGCTACGTTCCCAACCAGGCATAAAATCCCATTAGGTACAAATCCCTGTTAAGCATCGATGCATCAAGACTCAATTCACTGCCAAGATAAAAGACATAAAATGTGTTGAGAATGTGAAAAGTTAATGAATTTAAATAACTGAATGTATATTGGAATGTGGAAACTATATGTTAGCATAGCTTAATAGGTGAAGCCTTTTGGGTGATATAGAGACCTGGTTGGGCGAGAGACCCTTGGTTGTGCCAAAGTCCTGGCAGGAGCGTTAAATTCCTAGTGATGCAAACCGGTTCTAACCGGGAGTGTTGTCCAGACGTGGTAAGTCGTCATCGCGCATGGGGTGCGAACGCAATAAAGTCGTGACTGGAATACACTAGTTGAGAAATGTGATGATAAATGATGAAATGTGAACAAAAGACATTATGAGATTAATGCATAAGAATAATGAGATAAAATCGACTCAAGGAACTAATGAATACTTGAAAACGAATTGTGATGAATTGTCCCTTATTTTGATGTTGTGATTGAATTGCTATTTGTGTTTGGCTTAGTGTTACATTATGTCTTATTTGGAAACTGCCTCCCCATTTTATGTGTAATACTCACTCCTTACTATCACCACAGGTACTGAGGAAGAGTTTGCACAGGATCAGGCCGAGCAGGAGTACTCTCCCTCACAGAGAGAGTAGGTTACCTTTCATCATGTAGGACATGGGAATGTCCTGGGCCCGATGATATAAATCATTTTTGTTGTGTATAAATGTAAATAGTTTTTTTTGGGGCCCAGGACTACTCCTTTTGGGAAAAGGGGTCTATTTTGGGGAAAAACTTATTTCCTAAAACCTGTTTATATTCCGCTAACTCTGATGACTATGTTCTGATGTTTAAACTTGTTTCTGATGCGTGCACGAAGATGCACTAGCTGGTATATATATATATGAATAGCCCTGCAGGCTTTGCTATTTGAAAATGTGTTGTTTATCAGGTTGCAGGTAACAAAAATTTTGGGAAAATCCAATAAACAAACGAAACTCCGTCCGTTTGACGGAAGATTTTCATTTGAATTAAAAGTAATTAAGAGTTTTTCCTAATCAATTCATAAGTTAAAAATGAAATTTTCAAGTTACTATTTTTAATTAAGGGTATAAAAAGGGTAAATAAACTTAGGTGTTACATTTTATGGTATCAGAGCAGTTTCCCTCGGCCTTTGGAGTTATGAGCTACTCCAGTGATTACTCACCAAGCGAGTGATCGATAATTATAAGTTTAGAGTCTAGTGCCTAATGATAGGATGTTTATATTATTAACTATGCTGTTAAGCATTAACTGTCGGCCTTGTGCATGACTAAACAGAATGGCTGGTAGACGGATCGATAATGATGGGATCCGAGCTATTTTGGAGCAGATGGCTAAGATGCAACAGGATCAGGGGAATAGCATCGCAGCTGCAGCAGCAGCAACAGCAACAGCAACAGCAGCTGCAATGATTCCTCAGCCCCCAGCTCCTGTGGCTATTGATTGGTTGGCGCGGTTCAGGAAGAATGATCCGCAAAAGTTCGAAGGTGGCTTTAATCCCGATGGTGCACAGCTATGGTTGCAAGAGATCGAGAAGATTCTCAACACTATGGCACCACCGGAGGATCAGAAGGTTCTGCTAGCATAGTATATGCTGACTAGTGAAGCGGAACATTGGTGGCAGCAAATGCGGAGAGGTTTAGAGGCGGATAATCGGGTGATTACATGGGACTTGTTCAAGAGTCTTTTTTTGGGCAAGTACTTTCCGGAAGATGTTCGGAGAGAGAAGGAGATCACTTTTCTGCAGCTTGTTCAAGGAAACATGAGCGTCGGGGAATATGCTGCTAAGTTCGAGGACTTGATCCGGTATTCTGGAAGTTACAAGGATGCAGATGAAAGGACCAAATGCATCAAGTTTGAGACCGGACTACGTTCTGAGATCCAAATGGCTTTCGAATATCAGAACATCGGCAATTTGTCTCAACTGATCAACATGACCAGCACATATGAAAAGAGCAGGAATCGGCGTGCAGCTGAGAAACGCAGCAAGAATGTTCAAAAGACTGGAGGTCCGATCAGGGGCAAGAGTTCGGTGCAGCGACCAGGTCCTTACTCCCAGCCTAGATCAGGCCCGGTAGTGAGCACCTATGGTTCTATTCCGACTTGTCCCCACTGTGGCAAGCAGCATAGGGGAGATTGCTGGAAGTTGGATCCGAGCAAGAGGGTTGTGACCTGTTACAGATGTGGTCAGCCAGGTCACATGAGCATGAGTTGTCCTAACAATGCAGTTAAAAAGGAGGTGAATGTGGCTAAGGTTCAGAAAGCTAGTGACAACCGGGTGACTCGGAAGGGCAAGGTTTATACTCTGAATGGCGAGGAGGTTACTGATGCTGATGAACTTATTAGAGGTACCGGTTATGTCAATAGTATTCCTTGTGGTATTCTCTTTGATTGCGAAGCTACTCATTCATTTATTTCTTCCGATTGCATGAAGAAGTTAGGGTTGTCTGCAATAGAAATGCCTTATAAATTATCTGTTTCTACACCCACCAATTCTTCTGTAGTCACATCAACTATGTGTTTGGATTGCCCACTTCGAGTATTGGAGCGGGAATTCAAAGTCAATTTAATCTGTTTGCCTCTAACTAAGCTTGACATCATTCTGGGCATGGACTGGATGTCTCGGCACCATGTTCTGATTGATTGTCATCAGAAATCAATCACTATCAGTGATCCTTCTATATCTGCCTTGGAGATGAATGAGGAGGCAGAAATCAGTCAGATTCCGGTAGTCTGTGAGTTTCCAGAAGTCTTTCCTTCAGAGATTCCTGGATTACCTCCAAACAGAGAAGTGGAGTTTAGCATTGATCTGATGCCCGGTGCAGGCCCTATTTCTATAGCCCCGTACCGGATGGCACCTCCGGAGTTAGAAGAGTTGAAAAAGCAGATAGAGGAGCTATTGGCTAAGGGTTTGATCAGACCAAGCGTGTCACCTTGGGGAGCTCCGATTCTTTTTGTTAAAAAGAAGGACGGAAGTCTCCGAATGTGCATCGATTATAGACAATTGAATGCGGTGATGGTGAAAAACAAGTATCCTCTCCCTCGCATTGATGATTTGTTGGACCAATTGCGAGGAGCAGCTGTATTTTCTAAGATTGACCTTCGATCGGGATACCATCAAATCCGTATCCGAGAGGAGGACATTCCTAAAACGGCATTCAGGTCGAGATATGGACATTTTGAGTATGTGGTGATGTCCTTTGGTCTCACGAATGCTCCGGCTATTTTCATGGATTATATGAACAGAATATTCAGGCCGTACTTGGATTCTTTCGTCATAGTCTTCATTGACGACATTCTCATCTATTCTAAGAGTCCAAGTGAGCATGTTGAGCATCTGAGAATAGTGCTGCAAATTCTCAAATCTAAACAACTTTATGCAAAGCTTTCTAAGTGTAGTTTCTGGTTGAATGAAGTGCAGTTTCTGGGGCATGTTATTTCTGACAAGGGTGTTGTTGTTGATCCTTCTAAGGTGGAAGCGGTACTTAAGTGGGAGAGACCTAAGTCCATTACCGAGATCAGAAGTTTTATTGGTATGGCTGGGTATTATCGGAGGTTCATTGAAGGGTTCTCTAAGTTGGCTCTTCCTTTGACGACTCTTACACGGAAAGGTGTTCCGTTTGAGTGGTCCCCAGAATGTGAAGGTAGTTTTCAAGAGTTGAAGAGGCGGTTGACTAGTTCTCCGGTGTTAATTTTGCCGGACCCGACTCAATCCTTCGTGGTCTATTGTGATGCTTTTAAGAAAGGGCTGGGTTGTGTGTTGATGCAGCAAGGGCAAGTCATAGCTTATGCATCCAGACAATTGAGGCAGCATGAACAGAACTATCCCACTCATGACCTTGAGTTGGCGGCAGTGGTTTTTGCTTTGAAAATTTGGAGGCATTATCTATATGGTTCAAAGTTCGAGGTCTTTAGCGATCATAAAAGTCTTCGCTATCTCTTCGATCAAAAAGAATTGAATATGAGACAGAGGAGGTGGATGGAATTTCTTAAAGACTATGACTTCGATCTTCAGCATCATCCGGGCATGGCCAATGTAGTGGCTGATGCACTAAGTCGTAAGACTTTGCATGTCAGTAATCTGATGGTGAAAGAGATGAAATTGATTCAAGAATTTAGTGACCTCAACCTGAACATGCAAGTGAAAGAGAAGAGCATCGTTCTTGAAATGTTGCGAGTTACTAATGGCTTGATGGGTCTTATTAAAGAAAGGCAAGCCGATGATGTTGAATTGCAAAAGTTATTAGAAGGGGCATCGAGCAATGAAGAGCCCGACTTTGTGAAAGGTTCTGATGGCATCATCCGATTTAGGGGTCGGATATGTGTTCCTATGGATTTTGAAGTTAGAAGGGATATCCTATGGGAAGCACATCGAACCAAGATGAATTTTCATCCGGGTGCAACAAAGATGTACCAGGATTTGAAAAGGATTTATTGGTGGCCGAAGTTGAAAACTGATGTGGCCGATCATGTGTCTCATTGCTTAACTTGTCAGAAAGTTAAGATTGAGCATCAAAAGCCTGGTGGTCCTTTGCGATCACTTGAGATTCCGGAATGGAAATGGGACAGTATAGCTATGGACTTTGTGACGGGTTTACCGAGGACTGTTGGAGGATGTGATTCAGTTTGGGTGGTGGTAGACCGCCTTACAAAGTGTGCTCATTTCATTCCTGTTCACAAGAAATACACTCTTGAGAAGTTGACTCAGTTGTACATCAGGGACATAGTGAAGTTGCATGGTGTTCCTACTAACATTGTATCCGATCGTGATCCGAGATTTCTGTCTAGGTTTTGGCAGAGTCTTCAACAAGCATTGGGCACTAAGCTAAAGTTCAGTCAGCTTATCATCCGCAGACAGACGGACAATCTGAGCGTACTATCCAGACACTTGAAGATTTGTTGAGGGCATGTGTATTGGAACAAGCCGGTAGTTGGGAGCAGCTACTACCTTTGATGGAGTTCACTTATAACAACAATTTTCACTCCAGTATCGGTATGGCACCATTCGAGGCTCTCTACGGAAGGAAATGTAGAACGCCTTTGTGTTGGTTCCAGATAGGTGAAAATCTGTTGACAGGTCCTGACATTGTGAAAGAAACAACAGAGAAGGTCACAATGATCAAGAACAAAATGAAAACTTCACAGGATCGCCAAAAGAGTTATGCAGATAGGCGAAGGAGACCTTTGGAGTTCGATGTTGGGAATCATGTGTTCCTAAGAGTGTCTCCGATCACAGGAATTGGTAGGGCAATCAAATCCAGGAAGTTAACTCCTCGGTTTGTTGGGCCTTATGAGATTCTGGAGAAGGTTGGCCCAGTGGCGTACAGGATTGCATTACCCCCTCACTTGTCAAGGCTTCATGACGTGTTTCATGTTTCACAATTAAGGAAATACGTCCATGATCCTTCGCATGTGGTTACCTTAGATTATTTGCCTTTGAAAGAGAATTTAACTTTCGAAGTTCTGCCAGTTAGAATTGAAGACAGGCAGGTGAAGCAGCTCAGAGGCAAGGAAATCTCTTTGGTAAAGGTTATATGGATCAGGAACGATGTGGAAGAGGCTACATGGGAACTGGAGGACAAGATCAGGCAGTCTCACCCACAATTGTTCGACGAATTTCGAGGACGAAATTCAGGTAAGTGGGAGAGAATTGTAACATCCTAAATCTTGATTTTAAGTGAAATAAATACTAAAAACCTTAGAAAAATTGGAAAAAGTGATTTAATGAATTTTGTCAGATATGTGGGTGGTGATTATAGGTCCTAGGAGTTGTATAGAAGGTATACATGGCCTTGGTCAGGGTCATATAAGCGAGATCGGGAGTAAAATCGGCGTTTTAGGTGTTAGAAATCAACCGAAAAGAGAAAATTAGAAATTTATTATTGGAAGCTAAGAAAATAAATTCCACCGTTGGATGTGAAGTTTATGGGGTGAAGAAGCATGTCTAAAAATTTGGACTCGATCCGACGGTCGACGAAAAAGTTACGGCGAATCAAAGGTTGGAAACCCTGGACCTCGCCCAGGCGCACCAGCCATGCGCCCAGGCGGGTGCACTATTCATGGTGCACCAGACAGGGGAAAATGCGCCCAGGCCAGCCCATCGTGCGCCCAGGCGAGTTGCTGCGCGCACCAGCATGCTCCAGAAATGCGTGTTGGCGCGCCAAGTTCTCATCTGACCGTGTAAGCCATGCACCAGCTTGGTGCTGGTGCTGATCGCGCACCCAAGCGGGCCGGCATGCGCCCAGGCGCGTCGCGCACACCAGATCAGCTCTGGTGCGTCCAAAACCAGCTTGGTGGCTAAGTTTGCCACACCAGCCCTTGGATCCTCCTGCACCAGCCAAGGCAAAAATAAAGCAATAAAAACATAAGCTCTTCACTACCATTCAAACCCACACAACTCCATCAACTTCATCCATTTCTCTCCATCTTCATCACATTCCAATCATCAAATCCACCATACACCTTTGATCTTGGGCACCCCAAACCCAAAATCTATCACACCCACCAAGTCTTGCACCATGGATATTGTTTGAAGCTCATCCTCTTCCTTCTTGGGTTCTCACGAATTGCACCCTTCTTCCCTCTCTTTGGATTTTCATTTTCTCATCATTGATTTGGGTAAGTGAGTTTCATGTCATAAGTATTTTCCTTTTCAATCAAACTCTTCTTAGTTCATGGATTTTATTCTAAAACCCTAGGATTCTTGCACTCTTTATGATATAGGGATTGTGTTTCATGCCTTCCAACTCAAATCAAGGCAAGGACAAAGACCATTCCTCTTGTGCTCTATCAAATAGGGTTTTCTATCATCATTTCATTATTTCCTTATTGAGGTGGCAAGCTAGACTTAGGAAATTCAAATTCCCAAGATTTTGAGCTAGGGCTCACTAAGGTTCCATTTTCTCTTTGCTAATTTAAGGTAAGGAGTGGGTATAGTGAGTATTACCTTACTCTGGGGTTGAGTTTACATTATGTATATAATGGGTGCTAAGATGTTTGTGTTAGTTTAGGTTGGTATAATATAGAACACGTGTTAGAATAGATTTTATGACTTAGGGAATTTATATTGATGTTGATATGTTTAATTTTGATATTTGATAATTGTTGATGATTTGAATGCTTGATTTATGAAATGACTGAGACATTATGTTGATTTAAATCCAATACAATGAACGATGAAAATGTATAAAGTAAATAATAATGGAAAGTGCAGTTGAATTGAGAATTGGTGCATTGGTAGACTAGGTGCCCCTGCCGGGTGTTTCAAAATGCCCAAGGGCTACGTTCCCAACCAGGCATAAAATCCCATTAGGTACAAATCCCTTTTAGGCATCGATGCACCAAGACTCAATTCACTGCCAAGATAAAAGACATAAAATGTGTTGAGAATGTGAAAAGTTAATGAATTTAAATAACTGAATGTATATTGGAATGTGGAAACTATATGTTAGCATAGCTTAACAGGTGAAGCCTTTTGGGTGATATAGAGACCTGGTTGGGCGAGAGACCCTTGGTTGTGCCAAAGTCCTAGCAGGAGCGTTAAATTCCTAGTGATGCAAACCGGTTCTAACCGGGAGTGTTGTCCAGACGTGGTAAGTCGTCATCGCGCATGGGGTGCGAACGCAATAAAGCCGTGACTGGATACACTAGTTGAGAAATGTGATGATAAATGATGAAATGTGAACGAAAGACATTATGAGATTAATGCATAAGAATAATGAGATAAAATCGACTCAAGGAACTAATGAATACTTGAAAACGAATTGTGATGAATTGTCCCTTATTTTGATGTTGTGATTGAATTGCTATTTGTGTTTGGCTTAGTGTTACATTATGTCTTATTTGGAAACTGCCTCCCCATTTTATGTGTAATACTCACTCCTTACTATCACCACAGATACTGAGGAAGAGTTTGCACAGGATCAGGCCGAGCAGGAGTACTCTCCCTCACAGGGAGAGTAGGTTACCTTTAATCATGTAGGACATGGGAATGTCCTGGGCCCGATGATATAAATCATTTTTGTTGTGTATAAATGTAAATAGTTTTTTTTGGGGCCCAGGACTACTCCTTTTGGGAAAAGGGGTCTATTTTGGGGAAAAACTTATTTCCTAAAACCTGTTTATATTCCGCTAACTCTGATGACTATGTTCTGATGTTTAAACTTGTTTCTGATGTGTGCACGAAGATGCACTAGCTGGTATATATATATATATGAATAGCCCTGCAGGCTTTGCTATTTGAAAATGTGTTGTTTATCAGGTTGCAGGTAACAGAAATTTTGGGAAAATCCAATAAACAAACGAAACTCCGTCCGTTTGACGGAAGATTTTCATTTGAATTAAAAGTAATTAAGAGTTTTTCCTAATCAATTCATAAGTTAAAAATGAAATTTTCAAGTTGCTATTTTTAATTAAGGGTATAAAAAGGGTAAATAAACTTAGGTGTTACAAAACCAAATAGGAAACCTTGAACCTCATGTGAGCGATAGACAAGCATAGGTCTAGTGAGAGTCCGAAGCTTGTGGGAATTTCGTTAGAATTAAGTAGTGGAACCTCGATAGTCTGAGGATTAAACTAAGTGGTAGAAGTTGACCCCATCTTAGTTTAGTGTTTGGATAAGTTTTAAATATCTATGTATATATATGCCTATCTGGGAAGTAGGTTTTTACTTGCTCTAGAATTATTTATTTGTGTGTGTGTTTGAATTGTATATAAGTATATTGATAATTTTAAATTTTTTTTTAAGATTATATACTAAACCAAATAATTGTTAAAACCACCTGTTTTCTATTCTTTTATTCTAGTTTCAACTCTAATCATTTTCATGTACCTTATATACTGTTTAGTGATAATTTTAAATAAAGAAATTTTTCCCTTCCCGGTGAGCGTGATTTCGTGAAAGTACTAAATCCTTCTTTACCTACTAAGTACTAAATTAAATTTTCAAAGCTAATTGCCTTATGTCCTTTGAATGTCAATTTCTAACTTTAAACATTTTCTAATGTAATTATATATTTTTCAATGTAATCTTTCTTCTTTAAAGAAAATTTTATTAATAACCAAATCTATAATTTAAATAAACTGAGTCCTTACATAAGGGACAACTCTTCTTCTATACATATATGTATATAGAATGGAAATATATCTTTTCATATGACATTTTTTTAGTTTAGATCATAAACGTATATCAAACCAACTTTATTGTAAGTGATTTTCATAGGCATGCATATTAATTGCCTTTTCAAATTATAAGATACATAACCCGTCATCGAATGAAGGTCGGTCAACTTTTCAAAACCCTTATCCGACTCCATTCAATGAAGGACTACTTTAGTAAGCATTGATTATTTTCAACCACTTTTGTTGAATTAACGTTTTCCTTTACTTTCAGGAAATATATTTTGATCTGACTTCAAAATCATACTTTTGCATTTGGTTAAAGTTTAACTTTGTATAAAAGTTTAAATGAATATTGTTCTAAGTTTTTGGAGTATGCTATTTATGCTGATTCTTTAGAACGTTGCTTGTGTTGATGTTTTACTTTTCTGCCGAAAGCGTACTCTTTAGTATTTGGTTTTAGCTAAACAAATCACGTTTTTGAAGTTATTGGCGTGTGCTGTTACTTCTTTTAATTGTTTTTGAATTCGGTTTTATTCTGTTAATTCCTTTTTCTGGTAAATGCTCTATGTTCGTTCCATTTTGAATATGTTGTTTGTGGTTATCTGCTTAAGTTGTTCTTTTCTGATGTGAAGATATATTTTGCTGAATGGTTATATGCATTAGGAGATTTTAGGACTTTTGTTTCTTTAGTTAGTCGGAATCGATTAGTTTTCCTAAGATGGAGCCTTCCTTAAGATCGTAGGACTTAGTGAGAGAAGCGGCCTCAGAGTAGTAAGCGACTACGTGAGTAGAGCCCCACCTGAGTCGTGTCCTAAGTGGGGGAGCGTACCCCGAAGCTCATAACCCCTTTTCATCGTCTAAGATCAGATTCACCTTATAATTGGAGCATGTGGCTCTATGTTCCTTTTAGTTCTTGAATCTAGTCGAATTTCGAGGACGAAATTCCTTTAAGTGGGGGAGATTGTAACATCCCCGATTTTCCCTGATCGCTAGGTGCCTTAGTTAATGGAATTTCGATAAGAGTAGTGTTGTTTCCAAGCCTTTGAGTATGTTTAGAATGTGTTTAGAATGTGATTAGAATGTAGGAATTTGTGAGAGTAGGTTTGATGAAGTAGAATTAGTTTAGAAGTGAGTTTTAGAAGTGTAATTAATAGTTAAAGAGCATAGGATCTTAGGAAATTAGGAATTTAATATCCATAGCTCCAAACCCAAATTCCACCGTTGGATGGGAAGACAAGTGTCTTGGGAAGCTTGCCTCAAAATTTGAGCAAGATCCGACGATTAGCAAAGAAGTTAGAGCGATTCGAAGTTATAGGGACTTAGTGGACTGATCAGATTACTCGAGTAGTGGGCAGATTAATCGATTAGATTTTATTGCCCTTTCGGCCTTAATCAAGTAATGGCGTCGTTAATCGATTAATGGGGTCGAATTAATCGAGTAACACCTGCAGTTAAGTTGAAAAACACATGATTTCAGATCATTTTTCAGAATCTTTCTCTCTCTTGTTCTTCGATCTCCCTCTTCTTCTCTCTACCCTCACGCCCCAATCTTTCAAACCAACAACAAATCACACCAACCAACACCAAATAAACATCATAAATCATCTCCCTATCATATATTCATGTGTTTCATCTCTCAAATCTCATTGTTTCTCTCAATTTCATGAAAAGCCCCAAATTGGGAACCCTAAAACCCTAACTCCCCTTTCCATCCATTAAAGCCTTCAAATCCTTCAAGGAGTCATAGATTAAGTATAAGAGCATGGAGTCGGAGGCTAGGAGCTTAGGATTGGAAGCTTGGTGTTGGTGCTTCATGCTTTCCTCACTGTCTCCTCTTCTCTTCAAGATGTAAAGGGGGGGGGGTACTTTGGTTCTAATTAGGGGAGGGACTTAGTGATAGTCATAAATGAATAAGTAGATATATTGTATATGTGTATGCTTGATTTGTATGATGATATTGTATGTTTGAAAATAAGAGTGTGTATAATGAACTTAGGGTGTTTAGTAATTGATTATAAGGTTGTTGTTGAATTAAATGATAAAGTGAATGATATTAATTATGATTATTGTTGTGGTATAATTGGTGTGTTTTGCGAATGAATTATGAGCGTAGGTACATTATGGACTTAGGATTTTGGTTAGAAAGAATTGTTATAATTACTATGTGACTAAATGAATGAATGGCATGGTTATGATTATTGTTGTTGTTAAGTGTGATTGTCATTGTATATATATGTGTACATAGTATGGCCGAAAATCCTAAGCTAGAGACCCAACCAATTGGATATAAATTATTAAAGGTTTAACTAAGGAACACCACATAAAATGAAGTAGAAACACGTGCATCATGAAGTAAGGTGGACCTTAGGTGTACGGGGAAAAACACACGTCGTTTACGATTGATGAGGGCAAGAGTGAATTATGGGATTATCTCGGGGAACTTTGATCCTGCAAAGGACACGGGATCGCTTCCCGTTTTGGGGGTTGGTTCCACGTAAACCGGGGTAATTCCATCACTTTGGCTCGTTTTGGCCAGTGAGGGTGATTTCTGCTAAAGCCCGATTCGGGCAAATCAATCCGAATCGCATGAGCGACCTTCCTAAGTGGAGGTGAAGTGTTGTGCAAGCGGGTGAGGGAGGGACCTTCCTAAGTGGAGGTGAAGCACCCAATTATAGGTTGAGAAATGCTTACTCCTGGTCGGTTTTTCCCCAGAGTGGAGGGTGGGTTTGTGAGGAGGTTGTGTTATTGTAAAAAGTGTTCAAAGTGTTATTGTCACTGGTAATGGAGAAGTGCATTCATGGATATATAATTGGTTTAATTCCCTGAATCCAATAAAAGTGTTAAAGTGTATAGTGGTTAAAGTTAAATGGAAAGTGTACATTGGATTCCGGAGTTAAACCATAATAGTGGGATAAAGCGCATTCATACTCATATGATTGAGCATATAAACATTGTTATGCATTGGTATTGTACAGGAAAAATGTATTGGCTTAGTGTGATAAAATAGTTAAAGGCTAAGGTATAGGAATATATATATATATATATATAGTTAATTGGAATAATGTGAGTATGTCTATATCTGTGTGTGGGTATGTCTAGTTATGTCTTATTACTGTTGTTAAGTGTTTTCCTTGATTAGTTCTCAAATTACTCACCCCTTAAGTTGACCATTTTAGGTACCAGTGGAAAAGAAGTTCATTGCTCCGGCGCCGAGAAAGTGTGCTCTCATGTGATGAGAGTGCATTGATTGTTGAGACCTTGGTGGCCTCATTATGAATTGCAAACATTGTTAGGATAATGTAACGAAAATGTTTTATTAATTAAAATTGTATTTAGTTTTGAATTATTCAGTTCCACTTAAAGATTTCTTCCATTTTGTAAAAAGGGACTTTATAAGAATATTTATTTTTGATTAAATGGTATATCGGTTATGAAGAATATCCAGATATCCTTTTCTTCAGTATTTCAAAATAAGTCACAACCTTTTATAATGTAATTACAGTTTTGTTTAAATAGACTGTTCTGGACTGACAGGTGAAAATAATTAACTCGGGGAAAGTCCATATTTTAAAGTAAACTCCGCCAAAAATTTTATAAAACCCCAAGCATTTTTATATTAAATACTATAAAAAGTAATATATTTTAAAGTGTAAAAATTGAGGATTTTACATAGTGTGAGGGTGTGGCATCCTCAAGGTGTTAGGGGTGAGGAACCCTTGTGTGTATTTGAGGTCCATAGCGATAGGTCGAACCGAGTAGTGTGCGGGACGCTCTGACTGTATTTTGGACTTGAGTCCTTTTGGTTAATTGATAAACTCTCAAGCGGGGCGCTTAGGGACTGGACGTAGGCCTTTCGTCGGGAAGACCGAACCAGTATAAAAATCACTTGTGCAATCTCTCTATCCCTACTATCTTTTATTTACCGTTGTTATAGTTGCATATGCGTTTTTTTTATAATTATCATTCTTGCAATGTAACAAGTATTTTAACAATATATTAATTTAATTGTTTTAAATTAATTAGTGCGCGCGGTAACGTTTTCATATTTATCATTTTAATTGATTCCGCGGGTATTAGTTTTTATATTATTATTATTATTATTATCCGCTTGCGCGTAATCGTTGTCATCGTTATAATAGTTTTCCGCTGCAAATCATATTTGTTTTATTGAAAACGATTTAAATTAAATAATTGTCAATGTTTTTGTAAACACACAATTCAGCCCTCCCCCCTCTTGGATGATGACTGCCAGTTCTAACAAGCAGTTATAAAATCAGGCTCAAAGCTATTCTCAGTTCTCTTCCTTTTACTCCTTCTAGATTTATTCACATGTTCACTAGAGGAAGATTCATTTATCAAATCACTCCCTGAAGGAGTAACAATTTCAATTACAGTTTTATTAAGAGGAAACACATGTTCAAAGAATTCAATATCCAAGATTCACAAATAAAATTATCATTCAAACACATGAATCTGTATGCAACGCTATTTTGAGCATAGCCAATAAATGCACAATCAAAGGTCTTAGGGCCAATGTTCGATTTTCTAAATTCTGGATATGCAACTTTAGCCAAACAACCCCAAACCTTTACATAATTTAAGTTAGGTGCAAAAACCTTTCTGTAACACCCTCACAATTAATTACCCTAAATTAGATTAAGATTCTTAAGTACTTGAAAATTTCATTAAAAATTTGATAGAGATTCCTCTGTTTTTCGGACTTTCCAAAATTATTTTTCCTGAATACCTGTCAGTCCAGAATATTTTAAAACATAAAATTATATCTAAGTTACAGTCAGCCTATCACTAATGCCCTGATAGAAAATAATACAAGTTTTAGGGCGTACAATTAGTGAATTGTTTTGAAATCCAAAATAAGCTGACTAATTCCTAAACTACTATACTTCTCTCATAGCTAAGTTACACTCCACGTGGTGGAGGGTATTCCTGCTCGGCCTGCAATAGTGTAAGCTCTGTTCCTGTACCTGTATAAAAACAGCAAGAAGGGTACCTTTACACAGAACTTAGGAAATAGTTTCTAAAGAGACATAATAATAAACTAAGATCATACACATTTATCAACAATAATTCATACCACAACATACACAACTAGGTATACGATTATTCCTACTTAGTTCGTCTGCATTCATATTTATATTTCCTTTATTAAATTCTCTTTTGTTGGAAGTCAAGCTTTCCCAAGGACGTAAAGAGTTATGCTAGAAGATTTCTAAAAGAATATTTTGATGATTACAAACAAGTGCATACAAACTCATTAATTCAAGCTGTGCTTCATGTTTATCAAGCTCAAGGCTCAAGTTCAAGCAAATAGAGTATTTAAGTTAGAAGCTTTGCCCATAGGAAAAATTGTAAGGTAATGAAGTTTTTATTACAAGTGTTTATGGCCAAAAAGTTTTTCAAAGATAAGGAGAAGAAAAGAACCTTTCTGTTAAAATGTTTTTAAAAACCTATGGTTACATACTCTACTTTAGAAAGTTAATTTTATGAAATTAAGCAGAAGTAATCGATTACCTTCCCTGGATAATCGATTACTATGCTTCTGAGTTGTGACCTGGGAGTTTTTATTGAAAATAATCGATTACCTTTCTCACAGGAAGTTGTTAATCAATTACCTTGTTTTAAATAATCGATTACTTTCTTAAAAACGAATTTCACTATTTTTCACAAAATGAAGATAATCGATTACCTCCTTCAAGTAATCGATTACCTTTTAGATTTATTGAAATCCGTGTCAGAATCAATCTTAAAAGTTTCCGAATTTGTTTTTACATAATTGATTTTGATTTATTATCAAAATTCGAATTTAAATATTATTTTTGAAATAATTCCTTATTTGTTTTAAGAATCAAATCTTTGATTTATTTCCTAATTCTCTTTGATATGTTTTTGATTTTAAAAAATATTTTATTTTATTTCCAAAATCGTTTTTGATTTGATTATGATTTTATTTTCAAATTCAAATTTCAAATCTTTGGTTTTATTTTTTAAATCTTTAAGATTTGTTTTTGATTTTAAAACAAGTGTTAATTGTTGCTTTTAAAATGGATTTCAATGATTCCTATTTTCTGATAACCCTTGCTTCATCATCATCATCTTCTTCTTCTTCTTCTTCTTCAAGATTTTCACGTTCATACTCTTTTGAGAAGAAAAACTTTATTTTGGCCTAAACACTTGTGATTTAACTTCTTTACCCCTAGAGCCTAATTGTTGTATCGGTGTTGCTTAGAACACATTTTTGTTAGTGGACTTTCATTGTTGTATCAGCACTTTTTAGAGTGCACCATTGTTAGTTATACCAACCTTTCATAACCATTGTTGTATAGGGTGAGGAATCCTTGTTTTATCTGGGGTAGTGGCTAGACGAACGGTGGGGCACCTAGTAGAAAGGGCTACCTTGGGTTCTAGGAAGTGGCTTCCTAGTGTTGTTTATTGAGGTCCCTAGCGAACGGAAGTTCCTAGTAGTGTGCGGGGCGCTCTAAGTTGTAATTGAGTGCGACTCAATTTCAAAGTTATAAAAAGCTCGAGCGGGTCGCTTGGGGACTGGACGTAGGTCTTTCGCTGGAAAAACTGAACCAGTATATAAATCCTGGTGCAATTTTCTCTATCCCTTATCTCTTTTATTTATTGTTGTGCATATCTTTATTGTGTTAATTGTTTCATCTCCGCAACGTAAATATTATTTATATTAATTTAATTATGTTAAATTAATCAACGCGCGTTAGACCTTCCGTTGTTATATTGTGTTTTATCTTCGCGCGTAATAGTAATTGTTGTTATTAATTGCTTCCGCATAATCGTTTTCATTGTTTTAAGAGTTTTCCGCTTCAAATCATATATGTTTTATTGAAAACGATTGAATTCGAATAATTACCAATGACTTTATAAAAACCCAATTCACCCCCTCTCTTGGGTGACGGCTGCCAATCCTAACATCTTTTCCTTTCATTTTGTTCACACGTTTCTTTCCGTTATTTTCCTTTTATTATTTAACCCCAGGGTCTTATGACCAACCTGCGAAGTGTTCCTATTCACATGGTCGTTATGACCAACATGCAATGTGTTCATATTCACAGGGTCGTTCTGACCAACCTGCAAGGGTCGTTATGACCAACTTGCGAAGTGTTCCTATTCACAGGATCGTTATGACCAACCTGCGAAGTGTTCCTATTCACAGGGTCGTTATGACCAACCTGTGCTAACTATTCTACCAGAGTTTAATTGACCTCCTATCTTATGTTCTTCTCTCGTCTTCTATTCTTAATTTTATTTGACGACTTACTTATTCCTTTCTCCCTTCTTAATTCTTATCTCTCTTTCCTTATTAACTATCCTTAATTCTCTTTCCTTTCTATTATCAACGACCCACTTTGTTACTCTTATTGTTTCCTAACTTATTATCTAATTAGTCCATTCATCCATTTCTTTGTTATTGTTCCCTAGATTCTCTTATATCTTCCTATTTGTAGATTAACCCCCGATTCATGCTTAAGTTCTTTCTTCTAACCTTTATCAATCTTAATTCCATCCAACATACCTCAGTTCCTTCATTTATGCTTAAGACCTTCTAGCTAATCCTCAATTAAGTCTCTTCACTATTAATCTCCATTATGTTTTAGTCACTTTCACTAACATCAATTAATTCCATTAAGCCTAAGTCCCTTCTCAATCCTCAATTGATTTATCAACTACAAAGAACAATTAATTCACTTCCTACATTTATACTATTCACCTAGTGTCCGTTTCCAACTACCCTAAGGTTTAATCCTATTTTATTTAGTCAAGTTCTTAACTATCCGTCTACCCCAGTTGATTCCCTCTACACTTATTCGTAGACACATTTTTCCTAGGTGTTTCCAACTTGTAACTTAGCTATTTCCTTAGCCCAAACAATCCAAACTACTCTATTATCATTTTATCACGATTTCTTCTCTAGATTTTACTTAGTGTCATCACAAACCTAGCATATCTAGTGATTCACTCACATCTTGTAACACCTTACTTCAAACTACCCTTAAATACCCATTAGTGAAAATAAAATTTCTTTTTAACTTATAAAAATCTCTCGTCGAACGGACGGAGATTCCTTTGTTTTTTTGACTTTCCCAAAAATTAGATTTTTCCTGCAACCTGATAAAACATTAATTCAATAGTATCCAGAAGAGAGCAGGGCTAATTTTCAACAAATATCAAAACTTAGTGCATCACAATGCACACATCCCAACATCAGTATATCGACATCAGAGTTTAGCAGCAATATAAACAAGTTTCTAAAATAGTATTTTCCCAAAAGACTCCTTCCCCAAAAGAGTTGTCCTGGGCCCACCCAAAAGATATATTTACATATTTACATCAAAAGAAATCACATCAGATCATCAAAGGGGCCAGGACATAACACCATGTCCTACTACTAAAACCTACTCTCCCTTTGAGGGAGAGTACTCCTTCTCGGTCGGGATCTGTGCTAGCTCAACCTCAGTACATGTGGAAAAATGGTAAGGAGTGAGCATTACACATAAAGTAGGAAGACAGTTTCTTATATGACATAATAACCGACTAAGCCAAACACACATAATCCAAATAGTCCACAAACTAACATACTCAATCATATCATATTCACATACACATCAACACAAATTTTCTTAGCGTTCTTATTCTTTCCTCTTTTCTACTAGTTACTTCTTTCTAATTATAGCTTTACTCTCTCTTTCTCTCTCCTAATCTTTTCTTTCTTTCGGTCACATTTTTCATATACTCTAAGTTAACGTGTACATTCATAACTACGTATGGTCCGATCGTGACTTACTGCATGCATCCACCAGCACGACTTACAACACTCATGGTCCGATAGCGACTTATTGCACGCACCCACCGGCGTGACTTACTGCACCTGGTCGTATGAGGTTAATGTGTGTACCCATCATTGCATACGGTCTGACCGTGACTTACTGCACGCATCTACATGCGCGACTTACTGCACCCAACCACACGGCTTACAAGACCAGGATCACACAACCGGTTCGCATCACTAGGATTTAATTGCACCTGCCAGGCATTTGGAACACCCTATAGGGACTTTACACCCAATCAGGAATTTGGCACCCACTAGGCATCACCCTGTTAGGTTATGCTTATTACTGCACTCATTCTTTTCTTATTCTTCTCATTGTACGATTTCACACTCTTTAATTCTATTCCACATTTATATATCTTTTATTCAGCAATAAATTGAATCATTGGGTACATTGACGCCTAACTGGCGTTTAGACCTAATGGGCATTTGGCCTGATGGGAATTTGGCCCTACGGGCATTTGGTTCACCTAGCAGGGCACCTAGTGTATCAATGCATCAATACTCAATTCAGCTGCACGTTCCTTTAATCCTTAATTTATAATTCTCTCTTCGTTTATGTAAGCATTCTTTAACCTAATTCTCATTCAATTCTTCACTCATCATACAAATATTTCTCATATCCTCATTCCATGACTATTTATCTCCTAAATATTATTCTCAATTAATTCTTTTTCCTAGCATATTTCACCATCTCCCTAGTTCATATTTTTATAGTCACACGCACCTGCTCAATTAATTCAACCATATATATAAAAAATATTCCAAATACACATAATATCACAATTATCAAAAATAATATTATTTACTTATTTCTCCTACTCTAATCATTAATTATATCAACTACCCTAATGTGTAATATCCTAAAGTAATACCCAATCTTAGCAAATCACTATTAGCATATTAGAAACTCATCCCTAAGTTAGGGTAACACCCACTCCTTACCTCAAAGATTATTAAGAGATAAGGAACCTTAGAATTTGAACCTCTTGACCCTTGCTTGCCACCTTAGAAGAGCCAAAATCCAATGGGTTTGAATAATCCTATGATGATGGTTGTATGAGGGAAGTGAGCTCTCCTTCACTTGACCTTGAGGGTGAGGCATATGTGTATATAATTCTCCATAGTTTTAAAGCTTGAAAAATCAATGAAGATGAGGGAGAGAGGGTGGCGAGTTACATGAGGGAGTACTGGGTGGTTCTTGGTTGTTTTATTGATGAGGAGATGATGTTGATAATGAAAATAACAATGGGTGCTCTTGATTTGTTTGGTTTATGGTGATGATGGTGCTTGCTTCTTGATGGAAATGAAGAAGATGATGAAGTTGATATGTTGTTGCTTTGTGTGTTATTGTTGTTGCGTTTTTTTTCTTTCTTTCTTTGCATGAAAGAAATGATCTTGTGGCCATAGTTTATTGGCTTGGTGTGGAAGCCACGGCTTATGTGCTCCAAACGCATTATTATTATTATTATTTTGACTGTCGCGTGGTAACCGGTTAGTGGAATGACTAACCGGTTAGTGCACTGCTTCTTTTTATTTTCTTTTATTCCTTTGCACTTCAAAGTGTCATAACTTCTTCGTTACCCGTCGGATCTTGCTCAAATTTGAAATCAAGCTTCCACATATATACAACTTCATATCCAACGGTGGAATTCATGTTTTGAGTTACCAATCTTGTATTTTAAAATTTCCTAAAGTTTTATGTTTATAACTTCAAAACTACCCTTCTAATGCACTAACTTAACTTATTTTTATCATTCTCTTCACCCTAAGTTAATTAACATGTTAATTATACTTGAAATTAAATTGAGGATGTTACAAATCTCCCCCACTTACTGGAATTTCGTCCCCGAAATTCCGTTCAGTTCCGTAAATGGAGAATCATCCCATTGGTACAGCTATTGACTACGGTTTTACTTCTCTTCTGTTTCATTCACCCACCTAGGACACTTCCAGGTCCATACTCCTTGGTGATCTTAGGCTTAGGCTAGAACATTCTACTTCTTGTTCTCGCCCAACTTTCCTTCTCATATCTGCTTTGTTACTTAGACACGATCTAAGTTAGGTTACTCAGTTTCTTCCCCACTTGGCATCGACCCACCGGATTGTACCAATGCCAATAGGTAGGAAATTAAATGTATCAGTTTTCGATAGTCTTTCGGATAATTTCTAATCAATGGTACATGAATCACTCACGGAAAGACTTGTGATCTTTAGGATCCAAGGAGAATTCGTGATTTTGCCTTAAGAACAATAGCCTAAGATCGTGCAATTCGAAGATTTCTTATACAGGACGACAACTTATGGTTCTAGTTTTCCTTATCAAAAAGAGACCGAAGTGAACAGGCACAACTGAAACGCTAAGTATGATTGATATTCACGAATAAGGAACAACGAGAAGAATCAAGAGTTTACAACTCTTAGTGGTTGAAATGAAGCTACCTTGGATTGAGATTTAAAATTGTTGCTTGAAGGTTGAGTGAACCAAAAAGAAACAAGAAGTAAGAGGTTCTCTCTCATGAATTGCACATTATTCTAAGTTCACCCTAAGTAATAAGAAAGCCTTGAGTGGCACTTAGTGATCATTAATTGAAGTAGGCAAACCCTCTTGAAAATTAGACACCTCATTAGACACTATTTGAGATCTACGAAACTTATGTCACACCTTGGGTGTACATCATCAATCCCTTTTTAACTTACTTTTAGCTGGACCCTGAGAGAAGTTTGAATGAATTTGACATAGGCTAAGAATGT